>OV702280.1:396299611-398935449 GCA_916181665.1 Avena sativa | reverse complement strand
ATCTCTCCAACATGTAGCAGGTCACAAGGTCGTTGTAAGTCGCCCTAGAACCCCCAAACAGTGGACAATAGCTCATGAAAACGGCCATAAAACACGAAAACTACAAGTTTTTAGTCATATATCTCAAACATGTAATGGCTCTTACAGGCCTTGCAAATACAACTTGAACCCTAAAATATGGGAAATAACTCATGAAAATGGCCATAAACACGAAAACGGTGAGTTTTTGTTCATAACTCTGAAACAAGCATCGTGTCTTAAGGTCGTTGTAAATCACCATAGAACACTAAATCTGTGCGCAATAGCTCATGAAAACAGCCATAAAACACGAAAACATCGAGTTTTTAGTCATATATCTCAAACATGTAATGGCTCTTACAGGCCTTGCAAATACAACTTGAACCCAAAAACAGTGGGAAATAACTCATGAAAATGGTAATAAACTCGAAAACGACGAGTTTTTGTTCATAACTCTCAAACATGTATCGTGTCGTAAGGTCGTTGTAAATCGCCGTAGAACACTAAATCTGTGCGCAATAGCTCATGAAAACAGCCATAAAACGCAAAAACTGTGAATTTTTAGTCATATATCTCAAACATGTTACGGGTCTTACAGGCCTTGCAAATCCAACTGGAACCTAAAAACTATGGGCCATAACTCATAAGCAAGGCCATAAACACGAAAACTACGAGTTTTTGGTCATTACTGTCAAACATGTATCGGGTCTTAAGGTCGTTGTAAATCGGCCTGGAACCCCAAAACTATGGGCAATAGCTCATGAAAACGGCCATAAAACGCGAAAACTACGAGTTTTTTTGTCATATATCTAAAACGTGTAACGGGTCTTACAGGCCATGCAAATCCAACTGGAACCGAAAAACCATGGGCCATAACTCATAAAAATGGCCATAAACACGAAAACGACGTGTTTTTGGTCACAACTCTCAAACATGTATCGGGTCTTAAGGTCGTTGTAAATCGGCCTGGAACCCCAAAACTATGGACAATAGCTCATAAAAATGACCATAAAACGCGAAATCAATGAATTTCTGGTCATATCTCTCAAACATGTAAGGGTTCTCACGAGGCATGCAAATCCCCCTAGAACCAAAAAACTATGGGCAATAACTCATGAAAATGACCATAAAACACGAAAACGACGAGTTTTTGGTCATAACTCCCAAACATGTATAGCGTCTTAAGGTTTCTGTAAATCACCCTAGAACCAAAAAATGTGGGCAATAGATCATGAAAACAGCCATAAAACACGAAAACTGCGAGTTTTGGGTCATATCTCTCCAACATGTAGCAGGTCACAAGGTCGTTGTAAGTCGCCCTAGAACCCCTAAACAGTGGACAATAGCTCATGAAAACGGCCATAAAACACGAAAACTACAAGTTTTTAGTCATATATCTGAAACATGTAATGGCTCTTACAGGCCTTGCAAATACAACTTGAACCCTAAAATATGGGAAATAACTCATGAAAATGGCCATAAACACAAAAACGGTGAGTTTTTGTTCATAACTCTGAAACATGCATCGTGTCTTAAGGTCGTTGTAAATCACCATAGAACACTAAATTTGTGCGCAATAGCTCATGAAAACAGCCATAAAACGCGAAAACATCGAGTTTTGGGTCATACCTCTCGAATATGTAATGGCTCTTACAGGTATGCAAATCCGCTTGGAACCCAAAAACTGTGGGCAATAAATCATGAAAATGGACATAAACACGAAAATGACAAGTTTTTGGTCATAACTCTCAAGCATGTTTCGGGTCGTAAGGTCGTTGTAAATTGCCCTGGAACACCAAAACTACGGGCAATAGCTCATGAAAACGGCCATAAAACGCGAAAATAACGAGTTTCTAGTCTTATCTCCCAAACATGTAAGGGTTCTTACGAGGCATGCAAATCCGCATGGAACCCAAAAACTATGGGCAATAACTCATGAAAATGGCCATAAAACACGAAAACGACGAGTTTTAGGTCATAACTCTAAAGCATGTATCGGGTCGTATGGTCGTTGTAAATCGCCCTAGAACCATAAAACGGTGGCCAATAGCTCATGAAAACAGCCATAAAACACGAAAACTGCGAGTTTTGGGTCATATCTCTCCAACATGTATCAGGTCATAAGGTCGTTGTAAATCGCCCTAGAACCCCTAAACAGTGGACAATAGCTCATGAAAACGGCCATAAACCACGAAAACTACGAGTTTTTAGTCATATATCTCAAACATGTAATGGCTCTTACAGGCCTTGCAAATACAACTTGAACCCAAAAACTGTGGGAAATAACTCATGAAAATGGTCATAAACTCGAAAACGACGAGTTTTTGTTCATAACTCTCAAACATGTATCGTGTCTTAAGGTCGTTGTAAATCGCCCTAGAACACTAAATCTGTGCGCAATAGCTCATGAAAACAGCCATAAAACGAGAAAACTGTGAATTTTTAGTCATATATCTCAAACATGTTACGGGTCTTACAGGCCTTGCAAATCCAACTGGAACCTAAAAACTATGGGCCATAACTCATAAACAAGGCCATAAACACGAAAAGTACGAGTTTTTGGTCATTACTGTCAAACATGTATCGGGTCTTAAGGTCGTTGTAAATCGGCCTGGAACCCCAAAACTATGGGCAATAGCTCATGAAAACAGCCATAAAACGCGAAAACTACGAGTTTTTTTGTCATGTATCTCAAACATGTAACGGGTCTTACAGGCCATGCAAATCCAACTAGAACCTAAAAACCATGGGCCATAACTCATAAAAATGGCCATAAACACGAAAACGACGTGTTTTTGGTCACAACTCTCAAACATGTATCGGGTCTTAAGGTCGTTGTAAATCGGCCTGGAACCCCATCAAACTATGGACAATAGCTCATAAAAATGACCATAAAACGCGAAATCAATGAATTTCTGGTCATATCTCTCAAACATGTAAGGGTTCTCACGAGGCATGCAAATCCTCCTAGAACCAAAAACTATGGGCAATAACTCATGAAAATGACCATAAAACACGAAAACGACGAGTTTTTGGTCATAACTCTCAAACATGTATAGCGTCTTAAGGTTTCTATAAATCACCCTAGAAAAATGTGGGCAATAGATCATGAAAACAGCCATAAAACACGAACACTGCGAGTTTTGGGTCATATCTCTCCAACATGTAGCAGGTCACAAGGTCGTTGTAAGTCGCCCTAGAACCCCCAAACAGTGGACAATAGCTCATGAAAACGGCCATAAAACACGAAAACTACAAGTTTTTAGTCATATATCTCAAACATGTAATGGCTCTTACAGGCCTTGCAAATACAACTTGAACCCTAAAATATGGGAAATAACTCATGAAAATGGCCATAAACACGAAAACGGTGAGTTTTTGTTCATAACTCTGAAACAAGCATCGTGTCTTAAGGTCGTTGTAAATCACCATAGAACACTAAATCTGTGCGCAATAGCTCATGAAAACAGCCATAAAACACGAAAACATCGAGTTTTTAGTCATATATCTCAAACATGTAATGGCTCTTACAGGCCTTGCAAATACAACTTGAACCCAAAAACAGTGGGAAATAACTCATGAAAATGGTAATAAACTCGAAAACGACGAGTTTTTGTTCATAACTCTCAAACATGTATCGTGTCGTAAGGTCGTTGTAAATCGCCATAGAACACTAAATCTGTGCGCAATAGCTCATGAAAACAGCCATAAAACGCAAAAACTGTGAATTTTTAGTCATATATCTCAAACATGTTACGGGTCTTACAGGCCTTGCAAATCCAACTGGAACCTAAAAACTATGGGCCATAACTCATAAGCAAGGCCATAAACACGAAAACTACGAGTTTTTGGTCATTACTGTCAAACATGTATCGGGTCTTAAGGTCGTTGTAAATCGGCCTGGAACCCCAAAACTATGGGCAATAGCTCATGAAAACGGCCATAAAACGCGAAAACTACGAGTTTTTTTGTCATATATCTAAAACGTGTAACGGGTCTTACAGGCCATGCAAATCCAACTGGAACCGAAAAACCATGGGCCATAACTCATAAAAATGGCCATAAACACGAAAACGACGTGTTTTTGGTCACAACTCTCAAACATGTATCGGGTCTTAAGGTCGTTGTAAATCGGCCTGGAACCCCAAAACTATGGACAATAGCTCATAAAAATGACCAAAAAACGCGAAATCAATGAATTTCTGGTCATATCTCTCAAACATATAAGGGTTCTCACGCGGCATGCAAATCCTCCTTGAACCAAAAAACTATGGGCAATAACTCATGAAAATGACCATAAAACACGAAAACGACGAGTTTTTGGTCATAACTCGCAAACATGTATAGCGTCTTAAGGTTTCTGTAAATCACCCTAGAACCAAAAAATGTGGGCAATAGATCATGAAAACAGCCATAAAACACGAAAACTGCGAGTTTTGGGTCATATCTCTCCAACATGTAGCAGGTCACAAGGTCGTTGTAAGTCGCCCTAGAACCCCTAAACAGTGGACAATAGCTCATGAAAACGGCCATAAAACATGAAAACTACAAGTTTTTAGTCATATATCTGAAACATGTAATGGCTCTTACAGGCCTTGCAAATACAACTTGAACCCTAAAATATGGGAAATAACTCATGAAAATGGCCATAAACACGAAAATGGTGAGTTTTTGTTCATAACTCTGAAACATGCATCGTGTCTTAAGGTCGTTGTAAATCACCATAGAACACTAAATCTGTGCGCAATAGCTCATGAAAATAGCCATAAAACGCGAAAACATCGAGTTTTGGGTCATATCTCTCGAATATGTAATGGCTCTTACAGGCATGCAAATCCGCTTGGAACCCAAAAACTGTGGGCAATAAATCATGAAAATGGACATAAACACGAAAACGACAAGTTTTTGGTCATAACTCTCAAACATGTATAGCGTCTTAAGGTTTCTGTAAATCACCCTAGAACCAAAAAAATGTGGGCAATAGATCATGAAAACAGCCATAAAAGACGAAAACTGCGAGTTTTGGGTCATATCGCTCCAACATGTAGCAGGTCACAAGGTCGTTGTAAGTCGCCCTAGAACCCCTAAACTGTGGACAATAGCTCATGAAAACTGCCATAAAACATGAAAACTGCAAGTTTTTAGTCATATATCTGAAACATGTAATAGCTCTTACAGGCCTTGCAAATACAACTTGAACCCTAAAATATGGGAAATAACTCATGAAAATGGCCATAAACACGAAAACGGTGAGTTTTTGTTCATAACTCTGAAACATGCATCGTGTCTTAAGGTCGTTGTAAATCACCATAGAACACTAAATCTGTGCGCAATAGCTCATGAAAATAGCCATAAAACGCGAAAACATCGAGTTTTGGGTCATATCTCTCGAATAAGTAATGGCTCTTACAGGCATGCAAATCCGCTTGGAACCCAAAAACTGTGGGCAATAAATCATGAAAATGGACATAAACACGAAAACGACAAGTTTTTGGTGATAACTCTCAAGCATGTTTCGGGTCGTAAGGTCGTTGTAAATCGCCCTAGAACACCAAAAGTACGGGCAATAGCTCATGAAAACGGCCATAAAACGCGAAAATAACGAGTTTCTAGTCTTATCTCCCAAACATGTAAGGGTCCTTACGAGGCATGCAAATCCGCATGGAACCCAAAAACTCTGGGCAATAACTCATGAAAATGGCCATAAAACACGAAAACGACGAGTTTTAGGTCATAACTCTAAAGCATGTATCGGGTCGTATGGTCGTTGTAAATCGCCCTAGAACCATAAAACGGTGGCCAATAGCTCATGAAAACAGCCATAAAACACGAAAACTGCGAGTTTTGGGTCATATCTCTCCAACATGTATCAGGTCATAAGGTCGTTGTAAATCGCCCTAGAACCCCTAAACAGTGGACAATAGCTCATGAAAATGACCATAAACCACAAAAACTACGAGTTTTTAGTCATATAACTCAAACATGTAATGGCTCTTACAGGCCTTGCAAATACAACTTGAACCCAAAAACTGTGGGAAATAACTCATGAAAATGGTCATAAACTCGAAAATGATGAGTTTTTGTTCATAACTCTGAAACATGCATCATGTCTTAAGGTCGTTGTAAATCACCATAGAACACTAAATCTGTGCGCAATAGCTCATGAAAACAGCCATAAAACGCGAAAACATCGAGTTTTGGGTCATATCTCTCGAATAAGTAATGGCTCTTACAGGCATGCAAATCCGCTTGGAACCCAAAAACTGTGGGCAATAAATCATGAAAATGGACATAAACACGAAAACGACAAGTGTTTGGTTATAACTCTCAAGCATGTTTCGGGTCGTAAGGTCGTTGTAAATCGCCCTGGAACACCAAAACTACGGGCAATAGCTCATGAAAACGGCCATAAAACGCGAAAATAACGAGTTTCTAGTCTTATCTCCCAAACATGTAAGGGTTCTTACGAGGCATGCAAATCCGCATGGAACCCAAAAACTATGGGCAATAACTCATGAAAATGGCCATAAAACACGAAAACGACGAGTTTTAGGTCATAACTCTAAAGCATGTATCGGGTCGTATGGTCGTTGTAAATCGCCCTAGAACCATAAAACGGTGGCCAATAGCTCATGAAAACAGCCATAAAACACGAAAACTGCGAGTTTTGGGTCATATCTCTCCAACATGTATCAGGTCATAAGGTCGTTGTAAATCTCCCTAGAACCCCTAAACAGTGGACAATAGCTCATGAAAACGCCCATAAACCACGAAAACTACGAGTTTTTAGTCATATATCTCAAACATGTAATGGCTCTTACAGGCCTTGCAAATACAACTTGAACCCAAAAACAGTGGGAAATAACTCATGAAAATGGTAATAAACTCGAAAACGACGAGTTTTTGTTCATAACTCTCAAACATGTATCGTGTCGTAAGGTCGTTGTAAATCGCCATAGAACACTAAATCTGTGCGCAATAGCTCATGAAAACAGCCATAAAACGCAAAAACTGTGAATTTTTAGTCATATATCTCAAACATGTTACGGGTCTTACAGGCCTTGCAAATCCAACTAGAACCTAAAAACTATGGGCCATAACTCATAAGCAAGGCCATAAACACGAAAACTACGAGTTTTTGGTCATTACTGTCAAACATGTATCGGGTCTTAAGGTCGTTGTAAATCGGCCTGGAACCCCAAAACTATGGGCAATAGCTCATGAAAACGGCCATAAAACGCGAAAACTACGAGTTTTTTTGTCATATATCTAAAACGTGTAACGGGTCTTACAGGCCATGCAAATCCAACTGGAACCGAAAAACCATGGGCCATAACTCATAAAAATGGCCATAAACACGAAAACGACGTGTTTTTGGTCACAACTCTCAAACATGTATCGGGTCTTAAGGTCGTTGTAAATCGGCCTGGAACCCCAAAACTATGGACAATAGCTCATAAAAATGACCATAAAACGCGAAATCAATGAATTTCTGGTCATATCTCTCAAACATGTAAGGGTTCTCACGAGGCATGCAAATCCCCCTAGAACCAAAAAACTATGGGCAATAACTCATGAAAATGACCATAAAACACGAAAACGACGAGTTTTTGGTCATAACTCCCAAACATGTATAGCGTCTTAAGGTTTCTGTAAATCACCCTAGAACCAAAAAATGTGGGCAATAGATCATGAAAACAGCCATAAAACACGAAAACTGCGAGTTTTGGGTCATATCTCTCCAACATGTAGCAGGTCACAAGGTCGTTGTAAGTCGCCCTAGAACCCCTAAACAGTGGACAATAGCTCATGAAAACGGCCATAAAACACGAAAACTACAAGTTTTTAGTCATATATCTGAAACATGTAATGGCTCTTACAGGCCTTACAAATACAACTTGAACCCTAAAATATGGGAAATAACTCATGAAAATGGCCATAAACACAAAAACGGTGAGTTTTTGTTCATAACTCTGAAACATGCATCGTGTCTTAAGGTCGTTGTAAATCACCATAGAACACTAAATTTGTGCGCAATAGCTCATGAAAACAGCCATAAAACGCGAAAACATCGAGTTTTGGGTCATACCTCTCGAATATGTAATGGCTCTTACAGGTATGCAAATCCGCTTGGAACCCAAAAACTGTGGGCAATAAATCATGAAAATGGACATAAACACGAAAATGACAAGTTTTTGGTCATAACTCTCAAGCATGTTTCGGGTCGTAAGGTCGTTGTAAATTGCCCTGGAACACCAAAACTACGGGCAATAGCTCATGAAAACGGCCATAAAACGCGAAAATAACGAGTTTCTAGTCTTATCTCCCAAACATGTAAGGGTTCTTACGAGGCATGCAAATCCGCATGGAACCCAAAAACTATGGGCAATAACTCATGAAAATGGCCATAAAACACGAAAACGACGAGTTTTAGGTCATAACTCTAAAGCATGTATCGGGTCGTATGGTCGTTGTAAATCGCCCTAGAACCATAAAACGGTGGCCAATAGCTCATGAAAACAGCCATAAAACACGAAAACTGCGAGTTTTGGGTCATATCTCTCCAACATGTATCAGGTCATAAGGTCGTTGTAAATCGCCCTAGAACCCCTAAACAGTGGACAATAGCTCATGAAAACGGCCATAAACCATGAAAACTACGAGTTTTTAGTCATATATCTCAAACATGTAATGGCTCTTACAGGCCTTGCAAATACAACTTGAACCCAAAAACTGTGGGAAATAACTCATGAAAATGGTCATAAACTCGAAAACGACGAGTTTTTGTTCATAACTCTCAAACATGTATCGTGTCTTAAGGTCGTTGTAAATCGCCCTAGAACACTAAATCTGTGCGCAATAGCTCATGAAAACAGCCATAAAACGAGAAAACTGTGAATTTTTAGTCATATATCTCAAACATGTTACGGGTCTTACAGGCCTTGCAAATCCAACTGGAACCTAAAAACTATGGGCCATAACTCATAAACAAGGCCATAAACACGAAAAGTACGAGTTTTTGGTCATTACTGTCAAACATGTATCGGGTCTTAAGGTCGTTGTAAATCGGCCTGGAACCCCAAAACTATGGGCAATAGCTCATGAAAACAGCCATAAAACGCGAAAACTACGAGTTTTTTTGTCATGTATCTCAAACATGTAACGGGTCTTACAGGCCATGCAAATCCAACTAGAACCTAAAAACCATGGGCCATAACTCATAAAAATGGCCATAAACACGAAAACGACGTGTTTTTGGTCACAACTCTCAAACATGTATCGGGTCTTAAGGTCGTTGTAAATCGGCCTGGAACCCCATCAAACTATGGACAATAGCTCATAAAAATGACCATAAAACGCGAAATCAATGAATTTCTGGTCATATCTCTCAAACATGTAAGGGTTCTCACGAGGCATGCAAATCCTCCTAGAACCAAAAACTATGGGCAATAACTCATGAAAATGACCATAAAACACGAAAACGACGAGTTTTTGGTCATAACTCTCAAACATGTATAGCGTCTTAAGGTTTCTATAAATCACCCTAGAAAAATGTGGGCAATAGATCATGAAAACAGCCATAAAACACGAACACTGCGAGTTTTGGGTCATATCTCTCCAACATGTAGCAGGTCACAAGGTCGTTGTAAGTCGCCCTAGAACCCCCAAACAGTGGACAATAGCTCATGAAAACGGCCATAAAACACGAAAACTACAAGTTTTTAGTCATATATCTCAAACATGTAATGGCTCTTACAGGCCTTGCAAATACAACTTGAACCCTAAAATATGGGAAATAACTCATGAAAATGGCCATAAACACGAAAACGGTGAGTTTTTGTTCATAACTCTGAAACAAGCATCGTGTCTTAAGGTCGTTGTAAATCACCATAGAACACTAAATCTGTGCGCAATAGCTCATGAAAACAGCCATAAAACACGAAAACATCGAGTTTTTAGTCATATATCTCAAACATGTAATGGCTCTTACAGGCCTTGCAAATACAACTTGAACCCAAAAACAGTGGGAAATAACTCATGAAAATGGTAATAAACTCGAAAACGACGAGTTTTTGTTCATAACTCTCAAACATGTTTCGGGTCGTAAGGTCGTTGTAAATCGCCCTGGAACACCAAAACTACGGGCAATAGCTCATGAAAATGGCCATAAAACGCGAAAATAACGAGTTTCTAGTCTTATCTCCCAAACATGTAAGGGTTCTTACGAGGCATGCAAATCTGCATGGAACCCAAACACTATGGGCAATAACTCATGAAAATGGCCATAAAACACGAAAACGACGAGTTTTAGGTCATAACTCTAAAGCATGTATCGGGTCGTATGGTCGTTGTAAATCGCCCTAGAACCATAAAACGGTGGCCAATAGCTCATGAAAACAGCCATAAAACACGAAAACTGCGAGTTTTGGGTCATATCTCTCCAACATGTATCAGGTCATAAGGTCGTTGTAAATCGCCCTAGAACCCCTAAACAGTGGACAATAGCTCATGAAAACGGCCATAAACCACGAAAACTACGAGTTTTTAGTCATATATCCCAAACATGTAATGGCTCTTACAGGCCTTGCAAATACAACTTGAACCCAAAAACTATGGGAAATAACTCATGAAAATGGTCATAAACTCGAAAACGACGAGTTTTTGTTCATAACTCTCAAACATGTATCGTGTCTTAAGGTCGTTGTAAATCGCCCTAGAACACTAAATCTGTGCGCAATAGCTCATGAAAACAGCCATAAAATGTGAAAACTGTGAATTTTTAGTCATATATCTCAAATATGTTACGGGTCTTACAGGCCTTGCAAATCCAACTGGAACCTAAAAACTATGGGCCATAACTCATAAACAAGGCCATAAACACGAAAACTATGAGTTTTTGGTCATTACTGTCAAACATGTATCGGGTCTTAAGGTCGTTGTAAATCGTCCTGGAACCCCAAAACTATGGGCAATAGCTCATGAAAACGGCCATAAAGCGCGAAAACTACGAGTTTTTTTGTCATATATCTCAAACATGTAACGGGTCTTACAGGCCATGCAAATCCAACTGGAACCTAAAAACCATGGGCCATAACTCATAAAAATGGCCATAAACACGAAAACGACGTGTTTTTGGTCACAACTCTCAAACATGTATCGGGTCTTAAGGTCGTTGTAAATCGGCCTGGAACCCCAAAATTATGGACAATAGCTCATAAAAATGACCATAAAACGCGAAATCAATGAATTTCTGGTCATATCTCTCAAACATGTAAGGGTTCTCACGAGGCATGCAAATCCTCCTAGAACCAAAAAACTATGGGCAATAACTCATGAAAATGACCATAAAACACGAAAACGACGAGTTTTTGGTCATAACTCTCAAACATGTATAGCGTCTTAAGGTTTCTGTAAATCACCCTAGAACCAAAAATGTGGGCAATAGATCATGAAAACTGCGAGTTTTGGGTCATATCTCTCCAACATGTAGCAGGTCACAAGGTCATTGTAAGTCGCCCTAGAACCCCTAAACAGTGGACAATAGCTCATGAAAACGGCCATAAACCACGAAAACTACAAGTTTTTAGTCATATATCTGAAACATGTAATGGCTCTTACAGCCCTTGAAAATACAACTTGAACCCTAAAATATGGGAAATAACTCATGAAAATGGCCATAAACACGAAAACGGTGAGTTTCTGTTCATAACTCTGAAACATGCATCGTGTCTTAAGGTCGTTGTAAATCACCATAGAACACTAAATCTGTGCGCAATAGCTCATGAAAACAGCCATAAAACGCGAAAACATCGAGTTTTGGGTCATATCTCTCGAATATGTAATGGCTCTTACAGGCATGCAAATCCGCTTGGAACCCAAAAACTGTGGGCAATAAATCATGAAAATGGACATAAACACAAAAACGACAAGTTTTTGGTCATAACTCTCAAGCATGTTTCGGGTCGTAAGGTCGTTGCAAATCGCCCTGGAACACCAAAACTACGGGCAATAGCTCATGAAAACGGCCATAAAACGCGAAAATAACGAGTTTCTAGTCTTATCTCCCAAACATGTAAGGGTTCTTACGAGGCATGCAAATCCGCATGGAACCCAAAAACTATGGGCAATAACTCATGAAAATGGCCATAAAACACGAAAACGACGAGTTTTAGGTCATAACTCTAAAGCATGTATCGGGTCGTATGGTCGTTGTAAGTCGCCCTAGAACCATAAAACGGTGGCCAATAGCTCATGAAAACAGCCATAAAACACGAAAACTGCGAGTTTTGGGTCATATCTCTCCAACATGTATCAGGCCATAAGGTCGTTGTAAATCGCCCTAGAACCCCTAAACAGTGGACAATAGCTCATGAAAACGGCCATAAACCACAAAAACTACGAGTTTTTAGTCATATATCTCAAACATGTAATGGCTCTTATAGGCCTTGCAAATACAACTTGAACCCAAAAACTGTGGGAAATAACTCATGAAAATGGTCATAAACTCGAAAACGACGAGTTTTTGTTCATAACTCTGAAACATGCATCGTGTCTTAAGGTCGTTGTAAATCACCATAGAACACTAAATCTGTGCGCAATAGCTCATGAAAACAGCCATAAAACACGAAAACATCGAGTTTTGGGTCATATCTCTCGAATATGTAATGGGTCTTACAGGCATGCAAATCCGCTTGGAACCCAAAAACTGTGGGCAATAAATCATGAAAATGGACATAAACACGAAAACGACAAGTTTTTGGTCATAACTCTCAAGCATGTTTCGGGTCGTAAGGTCGTTGTAAATCGCCCTGGAACACCAAAACTACGGGCAATAGCTCATGAAAACGGCCATAAAACGCGAAAATAACGAGTTTCTAGTCTTATCTCCCAAACATGTAAGGGTTCTTACGAGGCATGCAAATCCGCATGGAACCCAAAAACTATGGGCAATAACTCATGAAAATGGCCATAAAACACGAAAACGACGAGTTTTAGGTCATAACTCTAAAGCATGTATCGGGTCGTATGGTTGTTGTAAATCGCCCTAGAACCATAAAACGGTGGCCAATAGCTCATGAAAACAGCCATAAAACACAAAAACTGCGAGTTTTGGGTCATATCTCTCCAACATGTATCAGGTCATAAGGTCGTTGTAAATCGCCCTAGAACCCCTAAACAGTGGACAATAGCTCATGAAAACGGCCATAAACCACGAAAACTACGAGTTTTTAGTCATATATCTCAAACATGTAATGGCTCTTACAGGCCTTGCAAATACAACTTGAACCCAAAAACTGTGGGAAATAACTCATGAAAATGGTCATAAACTCGAAAACGACGAGTTTTTGTTCATAACTCTCAAACATGTATCGTGTCTTAAGTTCGTTGTAAATCGCCCTAGAACACTAAATCTGTGTGCAATAGCTCATGAAAACAGCCATAAAACGCGAAAACTGTGAATTTTTAGTCATATATCTCAAACATGTAACGGGTCTTACAGGCCTTGCAAATCTAACTGGAACCTAAAAACTATGGGCCATAACTCATAAACAAGGCCATAAACACGAAAACTACGAGTTTTGGTCATTACTGTCAAACATGTATCGGGTCTTAAGGTCGTTGTAAATCGGTCTCGAACCCCAAAACTATGGGCAATAGCTCATGAAAACGGCCATAAAACGCGAAAACTACGAGTTTTTTTGACATATATCTCAAACATGTAACGGGTCTTACAGGCCATGAAAATCCAACTGGAACCTGAAAACTATGGGCCATAACCCATAAAAATGGCCATAAACACGAAAACGACGTGTTTTTGGTCACAACTCTCAAACATGTATCGGGTCTTAAGGTCGTTGTAAATCGGCCTGGAACCCCAAAACTATGGACAATAGGTCATGAAAATGACCATAAAACGCGAAATCAACGAGTTTCTGGTCATATCTCTTAAACATGTAAGGGTTCTTACGAGGTATGCAAATCCTCCTAGAACCCAAAAATTGTGGGCAATAACTCATGAAAATGACCATAAAACACGAAAACGACGAGTTTTTGGTCGTAACTCTCAAACATGTACAGCGTCTTAAGGTTGTTGTAAATCACCCTAGAACCAAAACATATGGGCAATAGATCATGAAAACAGCCATAAAACACGAAAACTGCGAGTTTTGGGTTATATCTCTCCAACATGTATCAGGTCATAAGGTCGTTGTAAGTCGCCCTAGAACCCCTAAACAGTGGACAATAGCTCATGAAAACGGCCATAAAACACGAAAACTACAAGTTTTTAGTCATATATCTGAAACATGTAACGGCTCTTACAGGCCTTGCAAATACAACTTGAACCCTAAAACTATGGGAAATAACTCATGAAAATGGCCATAAACACGAAAATGGTGAGTTTTTGTTCATAACTCTGAAACATGCATCGTGTCTTAAGGTCGTTGTAAATCACAATAGAACACTAAATCTGTGCGCAATAGCTCATGAAAACAGCCATAAAACGCGAAAACATCGAGTTTTGGGTCATGTCTCTCGAATATGTAATGGCTCTTACAGGCATGCAAATCCGCTTGGAACCCAAAAACTGTGGGCAATAAATCATGAAAATGGACATAAACACGAAAACGACGAGTTTTTGGTCATAACTCTCAAGCATGTTTCGGGTCGTAAGGTCGTTGTAAATCGCCCTGGAACACCAAAACTACGGGCAATAGCTCATGAAAACGGCCATAAAACGCGAAAATAACGAGTTTCTAGTCTTATCTCCCAAACATGTAATGGTTCTTACGAGGCATGCAAATCCGCATGGAACCCAAAAACTATGGGCAATAACTCATGAAAATGGCCATAAAACACGAAAACGACGAGTTTTAGGTCATAACTCTAAAGCATGTATCGGGTCGTAAGGTCATTGTAAATCGCCCTAGAACCATAAAACGGTGGGCAATAGCTCATGAAAATAG
Source organism: Avena sativa (assembly GCA_916181665.1). Taxonomy (NCBI): domain Eukaryota; kingdom Viridiplantae; phylum Streptophyta; class Magnoliopsida; order Poales; family Poaceae; genus Avena; species Avena sativa. Next base: position 398,920,465 of record OV702280.1, on the reverse strand, counting down.
TCATAAAACACGAAAACTGCGAGTTTTGGGTCATATCTCTCCAACATGTATCAGGTCATAAGGTCGTTGTAAATCTCCTTAAAACTCCGAAACTGTGGACAATAGCTCATGAAAACGGCCATAAAACACGAAAACTACGAATTTTTAGTCATATATCTCAAACATGTAACGGATCTTACAGGCTTGCAAACCATGATCAGAAAACATGACCTTGTTGTTTACTAACATCTCAATGTTTGTGATCAGAAAACAATGATCATCCTTTCAACCAACAAGCTAGTTAAACAAGAGGCTTTACTAGGGACTCTTATATTTACAAATCACACAAGTATTAATGTTTCCTATTAATACAATTATAGCATGAGATATAAACTTTCATCATAAACACGAAGATATAATAATAACTAATTTTATTATTGCCTCTTGGGCATATCTTCAACAAGACTCGTCACCTACCTCCAGCAACACCGGTACCACCTCCTGCAGCACCGGTTCCACAATCCTGGGAATAGAACTACCCAACATAGTAGGTCTCCCGCGTGTGAGAGATGCCGGAAGAGAAGATCCACCAGTCCTCCCAACAGAACCACAAGAAACATGCAGCACAGGTCCACCACAACATAAAAGAGATTCCAAAACCAGATAGTTCAAATGAGTACGGTACAAGCTCTTAGTGAGAAACTAAATATGTTTAATCTCTACATTGATCAACGTCTAATTGATTACCCGTGTTCACACTATGATGGCCTCACATGTCATGTGTTTCACGTTTGCCCAGTTTGATCGTCAGACCAGTTCACTGGTGAAAGAACTCACAAGATTAAATCAGTTAACTAGCCGTTACCTAAATTCACGCAAGTATGTCATCTATTAGAAAGTACAATGACCAACTTTTATATGAATTTTCAAGTGGATAAGATAGGTTGAGTGGTCTCAGTTGGATATGCGATTGTATGTGTTTACGGATTAAACGAGATTCAAACCGGAGAAATGGTGAAATTTGCTAGCGGTGTGAAAAGAATAGCCTTGATCCCATATTTTACAGAACAATTCCTTTTTGAGTACATAAAAATATGGTCCGATCATATACTTGTGTGCTTACACTTCTGTGTAACTAGGGGATTAATCCATTGCCATCACATACATATGGTAAATTGCCAATCATTTTCTCGAGGAGCGGAAATACCGAAAAAAACATACTTAGATGTGATTTCAAACCACTAAAGGATTTGAAGGGCAGTGTCAATTGGTCTTCCCAGTGAAACAAGAAAAAAAAAAGGATTGCGAAATCCCCCAACTCTACACAAGGTGGTTAAGGAGCAATTCTAAGAAATTGAGAGTGTGCTGACTACCTGACGAAACCCAAGTTGACTAAAAAGAAGGGGCAATTGTCAATGTATCACCTCAGTAGCAGTAAGAAATATTATGAATGGATCACCTTACAATAACATAAGATAGACAACTTTCTGTTTTTAGAACAAGTCAAACCCAATGAATAATTCTAATAAACATTTTGGTCTAAATACTTACAAGTTGAAAGAGGATGAATCCAACATATAAAGGTAGTAAAATTTAAAAATTCCTATTGCTTAAGACGTATGAAAAGAATTTTGTTGGAACTACCCTAGGATGTGGCATAGATGAATGTTAGTTCATGGGGGTGCACCGAGTCAATATACTGTCCTTTATGACCTTTAACCATCATATTGGAACCAAAAGTGTTGGAATTATGCCCTAGAGGCAATAATAAAGATGTTATTATTATAATTCTTGTTCATGATAAAGTTTATATTCCATGCTAGAATTGTATTAAGCAGAAACTTTAATACTTGTGTGGTTTGTGAACAACACCGTGTCCCTAGTACGCCTCTATGGACTAGCTCATTGATCAATGATGGTTAAGGTTTCCTAACCATAGACATGAGTTGTCAATTGATAATGAGATCATATCATTGGGAGAATGATATGATGGACAGACCCAAACTAAGCGAAGCAATTAGATCGTGTCATCGTGTTCGTCTTTGTGAAGCTTTTCTTATGTCAAATATTGTATTCCTTAGACCATGAGATAATACAACTCCCTGGTATCGGAAGAAAGCTTTGAGGTCATCAAACGTCATCCTATGAGAGGGTGATCATAAAGGTGTCTCTCAGGTGATCGGAAAGTATCTGTTGGGTTGTATATATCGAGATGGGATTTGTCCCTCCCAAGTCGGAGAGATATACTTCGGGCCCACTCGGTAATCGATATCAACACCGCTTGCAAGAATGTGGTTAAGGAGTTAATCACAAAGTGTTATCGGATTACGGAACGAGTAAAGTACTTGCTGTGAACGAGATTGAACTAGGTATGACGGTACCGACGATCAAATCTCGGGCAAGTAAAATATCGCGAGACGAAGGGAATATATATATATGGGATTGATTGAATCCTGGCATCGTGGTTCATCCGATATGATCATCGATGAATGTGTGGGAGTCAATATGGGTTTCCAGGCCCCGCTGTTGATTATTGATAGAAGATCATGTCTGTGTATTCTCGAACCCGCAGGGTCACACACTTAACATGTCTCGACGCTAGGATAGATTGGATAATTGGTTTATGAGTTTTTGTTCGGAGTCTCGGATGGGATCCGGGACATCACGAGAGGTTCCGGAGTGGTCCGGAGAATAAGATTCATATAAGGCAGTGCAGTTTTTGGAGTTCGGAATTGTTCCGGGTTAATCGGTATTGTACCGGAAGCTTCTAGAACCTTCCGAAAGGGGACCAACGTGGCCCCACCTTCCGGGAGGGGGCATGGGCCTATGAGGGAGTGCCCTGGCCGCATTGGGACAGGGGCACAAGGCCCCATAGGTCCCAGCCGGCCAAGAGAGTTTTAAACTCGAGATAGAGCTTCTAGATGGGGGGGTTTCCTTGCCCCCCACTCCTCCTCCTTGGGGCCGCCGGTTTGGGCTTGGGGGAGGGGATAGGGCTGCGCCCCCCCCCCCCCCCCTCTATATAAAGAGGGGGTGGGGACGCACCACCCCCTACACCTTCCCCTCCAACCCTAGCTGCCCTGCTGCCCTTCCTCTCTCCCTCCCGACTGCTTGTAGGCGAAGCCCTGCTGCAGAAATTCTCCACCAATTGCACCGCGTCGTCGTGTTGTAGATCCAACCCATCTCTCCACCATACTTGCTGGACCAAGGAAGGAGGAGACGTCGAGGTGCTGCACGTGTGCATCTCACGGAGGCACCGCCACTTGTGGTGCTAGATCGGATCGGATCGCGAGGAGGAGAAGCGAGTACGACTACATCACCCACGTTCCGACGAACGTTCCGCTGTGCGAATCTTCAAGGGTATGAAGATCTAATCCAATCTCTCTCGTTGTTTGCATCTCCTAGATTAGATCTTGGCTTCCCCTCTGTTCGCATCCGTAGAAAATTTTGATTTACTATGCCGCGAAACCCTTCAAAAAGTTGGGGCAACACAAGCGTATGAGGAGAATCAAAGAATATCAAGAGTGAAAACTTAAATTAAGATTAAATTGTGATGCAAGAGCATGAAAACAACGGTAGTGACTTACTTGCTAAAGAAAACATATAAAAGAAACTACATTGACTTTATAAAAACAAAATAAATTGCTAAAATGTAGTTTATTTGCGAGTTGTTGGAAAAATGTGAGGAAATCTAATGTGAATAGTGTTATGATTGTTACTTTAGATCAATATGTTTGTATTTTTGTGCATATCATTTTGAATAAAATTTTCCACGAAATCTGGAGGATCCATAGTACATAGTAGCATGTGTCTATTTTTTTCAAAAGTGTAAATATGCCTTTTAGATTTTTTTTAGTAAAAAGGTCTATGGTGCTTGGGATCAAAATCCTATATGTGTAATAAATTATATCTGCGAAGGACTATCATTCTAATCTTTGTGGTTACATGGTTTTCATGTTAGTTTATGAAAGATACATACATACAAACTTGTTATTGATAAAACGAGAACAATATGCCTACTTAATTGTCGTTGTCATTGAATTGTCGGATATAAACCATGGGTCATGTTTGATCTCCCAAAAATGTAAAACCAACCTCTATCCAAAGAATAAAGTATTCATGTGACCGCACCTGACTATTGAACTAACAAGCATGAATGAAATATTTGGCCATCTAGGTTTTGACCAGTAAATGAGCAGTGTAACAAATATACATTCTAGGATTTGACCAACAAATTAACAATGCAACACTTAGAGGATATAATGCTAATAGATATATGGTTGAACTCAAGATCAAAAAGGACATATTTTGCATATGTATATTATAGGATTTGACCAGTGTATGACCATTGTAAAAATTTGAGGATAAAATACTTATAGATATATGTTGCGTCCTAAGATATTTTGTTTACTACATTGATTATTCTATCTTATATTAAATTATACCTAAAACAGTAAATCATGCATTCTAGAAACCTCTACTAGCTTTAAAACTATTTCTCGTAGTGTTGAAGGAAACTAAAATAGACAGAAATGCATACATATATTTTCAAATCATGAGTGGAAGCTGTTGATTATTTAAATATGTGATTTTTTCTCTTTTGTATTATTCTTTAATCTAGAAAAATTTTGCTTAACAATGAATTTTTAAGAGGTGGTCCTCAAGAAAATGAAACAACTAACACCACTTCAATTGTAATACCTTCTTTAAACTTAGTGCTAGTCAATTTCCCTAGACAATGTTAAAATATTATAACAAAAATGACTTTATCTTAAAATTGAGTTTCATTATCATGTGGCTAATTTTACTAACCATAATATACAACATAGTTAAGATCATATGTAGAGTGAGTGTATTCTAATTATAAAATAAGTAAATAAGTTTAGCATAGATAATCGCTTGCCCTCAAGGCCAACTCTAGAATTTGTGTTGCTTGTCATATTCTTCAAGAATGACATCTTCTCATTCATGGCATGCTACCTCTTAATCGCATGTGGCCTCATGGTAAGCTCTTGGTCTAGACAGTGGCACCCAACACGACATAGTTATACCATAGACAAGGTAAGTGAGGCCCTCACCTAGACTCTATCTTTGCAAATTTTCTACCGCACCCCATGTTTGCACGTTTATAGTATGAACGAATGAACATGGCTTTGAGAAGTAAAGCATGATGAATGGGGTTACCAAGAGAAAATGATCTCTTTGCAATCTTGTCTACTATAAGGCTCTTGACTAAGATCGATTTTGGTGTTTCAATTAACATTCTAATATGCATAACATGTAGGTATATACTGAAGGTGCCAAAGCCAGAGCATATGCCTTGTAGGCATGAACCTTGCCATGAAGCACATAAAACGAGCCTATAATTCTGGAGTTGGAACCATGCATGTAATCATAAATAACATATGTTGGAACTTCAAAAGACTCTCGGTCATCTACAAAAAGATCAAAATCTGAAGACAAATCAGTAGTACATAGCTTAGCAGTTATGGGAGAACTAGGAACAATGATATTTTGTTTGGCCAGTATCCCAGGAGCTCACCGAACTGGTTGTAACTGGCATATTTTAAGCTCTGATCTTGTAAAACAATGAAATTTTGAAGGATTGTAAAGCTTGTCCTTCCAACTTGTATGTTGTGATCCAAAATCATTTAATAATAAACATGGTTGCTGGGATTTTTGGTTATGTATTCTTGTTCTGTCATCATTTGTTGAAATGAAAAATTAAGATAAGTATATTTGGAATTGAAATAAAGTTTCATGGATGCACAATTTTTCTTCCAGCAAAATACTACAACAATTCTCACAAGATAAAATGTGGCAAAATAAAGGAGAATTACAGAGTTGCCAACAAAAACCTGTGAAGGACAACACTGCTTAGTGCAATGGAGTGTCATGAAGAGATTAAAATACGTGATTTAGCAACACAACGGCACTGAAACAACACCCATTACAATGTTCAACTGTCAGCAGTACATAAACTCATTGCAACTCCATATTATGGATAGAGAAAAATAAAAAATTAAAGTATAGGCGGACGGCCTCCTTAAATTATAGTTGCCAAGTGCAACAAAAAGGACATCCAAAATCCTTAAATTACACAGCTCTAGTATCACTATATCCATCATATCGTTCAGCCCTCTAGTTCCATCAAAATGTATCTGTTGAGATCTAGATTGAGCAGAAGAATTTTGCTGCACTTGAAACAACAAGCTAGTATATCTTCCTACAATTGGAGGCATAACAACGTCTGATGAACCTCCAAATGGTAATATAGCTGTCATGGTTTGATTTCTGTTGCTAACAGAAAATTCAAATGGTTCCTACAACAAACAAATTCATAAGGTAAATTGGATCTTGGAGTACTTATTAGAAATAAAGGACAAAAAACAAAAGATACCTGAATTGCTCCATATGGTACTGTAGCTACCATGGTAGGATTATGTAGCCATTACTAGTGCCCAAGTAAAAATGATCCCTATGACAAAAAATGTTAAAATGATTTTTAAACTTGAATTATTTATTGAAATAGAGATATAGAAAACAAATATAATTGAATTCTACTACTACAAGCACGTCCATGCAAAAAAAGCACTTTGGTGAATATGTTTCAGAGGACATTAACAGTTACTTATAAGTATACATGCTACACATCAAAGATTATTGAATAGCTATAAAACAAAAAAAATAGCTACCTCATTTCCCATCTCCTCTTGATGTAGAATGTCATTCTCGGATGATTTCCTTTTTTGTATTGGACCTTTAACCTGATGGAGCGAGCCTGAAATGAATACTACATTAGTGAACTTAAAAAATGTAGAGCTTTTCAAGGAAACAAAATATTGGTAGAAATACCTCTTGTTCGGATTTTTTTCTCCTTTTGTGCATCTTTCTTCTTCTACCTTTGTTCGCCTTCTTTTCTTATTTTCTCTTCACGAATAATCTTATCAATCTTAGATTCTTTTCTCAATGAAGGAGGACGCCCAGCACATCTGATAGCTATTGGAATTAGTGTAGTTTTATTTGTTGTCTTCCTAGTGGATGGTGCACAAGCTTCCTATGTACTAAGTTCTTCATTATTATCACCACAACTTGAGTTACTAGATGGTTGAGTTTCATGCGAAGTTGTTCAATAAAATCATTGCATGGCTCCTCTGACATGGAGGCTACCTCTGCAAGTGGTAAGAAAATATTGCACAACTAATCGAAACGTTTTGCAATAGGAGTGTTTCCCATGCCACCATATATACACCGAATAAAGTTATATTTTCTTTTTACATTTTTTATCCACCGATCAAGGATGTACTACGAAGGAACCTGCTTGATTTTCTTCTGAGTAAGCACACATAACACATGTTTATAGATAATACCCCTGAACTCAAAATGGCGACATGAACACTTAACTTCAAACTCTTCCGCATTGAAACTTGCATGGTAGACATAATCTTTTCTCCATCCTTCATATTTGTCAATTAGCACATCCTCGGTTAGTTTGATCGTCTCTATTGCCTCTTCTTTTTGTATGAAGCTCTAGTCATAATACAACATGTGTGTTAGCTCCTCTTGGAACTCTTTGAACTTTCAAATTTGTATATACTAATTGAAACTGCTTCTCGATGTCAAAATGAGTGATGAAAGGTATATTTGAATGGAAAGAACTAAAATCAACAAGTATACCTTGCATCACTCATATCGAGCCTCTAGAAAAACCATGTCCACAACATTCTGAATTACTTTTGCTTGATCAATCACAATTGCTCTTGGTTGACGATTTAACATACACGTCAGCCATGCTTCAAATAACTAGACAAATGTTCTAGTATCTTCATTTGGTAATAAAGCACATCCTAACAACACAGATTGTCCATGGTGATTCACTCCAACAAAAGAAGCAAAAGGCATATCATATTGTTTCATCAAGTATGTAGTGTCAAAAATGATGACATCATCAAAGGAGTCATACACTGCTCTACTTTTTGCATCAGTCCAAAAGACATTCCTAAGTTGGAATTTATCATCAACATCCATGACACTAAAAAAGTTTGAATTGTCAGATTGCATTTTCATAAAATACTCATGTATAGCCCGAACGTCACCACTTTCAAGTTTCAATCTTCTTGTTTTCTCTAGATAATTGTGACGTTCTTTCTCATAGCAAAAGAATTAAAAATCTTGTTTACTCTATTCCAGCTCAATCATTCAACTCAAGCCTTCGCTTAACATGGAAGTCCAACCTTTTGTTACAGCTAAATAACCAAGATTTATGTGGACTGAATGTATTATCATGATCCAAATTAGCCGTAGAAATATAAAACTTTCCTTCTAGACCATGAAAGATATTAACTTTAGCTTTGCATCCTAACCCAGTAGTTGGTTTTGGCTTTAAGATATTTCTTGAGTTGGACTCACTCTTACCATGGCGAGAGCAACAAAGTGTGAGATACCTCAATTATCTATTACCAGATCTGTTTAAACTTCTTCTCGTCACACCAAACCCGTTTGCCTTAGCGTAATTTTTATACTCTCATACATCATCCTCAGTAGCAAAGGTCATCCCCAATTCATGACCTTCTAGCACATCTGGTTGAGCTTCACCAAAGTCCTCTTCAAGTTCCACATTGATTTTTCTTTTGTGGCTCGATGACATCGTCATCGCTTGATATAGACATGTCACACGACTGAACACTATCCATTCCTACAAATTATAAAGTATATAATGATCAGGTATTTTCTCTATTTTTATTTAATGAGATCACATAAAAACATGATAATATGAAAGTTTTACATGAAGCGCTAGATATAAGAATAAGCAATGAAACTATTTACATTGATATCACTTATTATGATTTTCAATTTGGGTGGAAAATTGGACGATGCAAACCTACTTGTACTCGATCAGCTCAGCAGTATGTGAGTCTGTATACTTGCGTAGGTGCCCGTTGACAACGAGCAGTTTAGTCAGACGGTGGAGTCTAGCTGCAGTTTAAGGAAAACAAGGAGCTAATGTGGTCCGGCGTTTCACGACGGCATGGAGGAAGGATGGTCTTCCACGATTGAACAATAGCAAAACTTACTGTGTAGTTTCAGGCATAATTTGCGGCATGTTCGGGCCTCCGGCGAGCAGCTCGGCCGGTGGCTCAACGGAGAGGCCTACCTAAGGGTTGAGGAGGATGGTGAGCTAGGTATACGCGTCCCGATCACGATGGCGCGATGTTGGCAGCTCGGTGTGGTCGATCTAAACGGAGAGGAAAAACGTACGAGACAATTTAAGCTTTTCATTGCAAAATTTGCGGCACGTCCTTTGCCTTTATTTTTTTCGTTTAGCGGCCACGTCGGATCCGGTCCTTGTCAGCGCGTAAGTTTTCCGTAACTCACGTGTACCTACGGACTACTTTTACAAAATTCACTTACGGACACACATGATGCAGGCTCGGAACGAGAACGGAAATCCTATACTTACGGACACAATGTTACGGACACACCGTGAAGTTACGTCATTGGAGGAAACTAATGCGGCAATTGCTGAGAAAAATACCATGGCCACTGTTTGATTGCCACGTTCGTCCGTACAAAATTTCCGTCAACAATTGCGCGTAACTGTAGCATTACTCGAACGAGAATGTGTTCTGTTTTTTCAGGAACGCCAGGGCAATGCACCGAAGAGAGTAATGCTACACATACGGACTCGTTTTACGGAAACTCTTACGGACGCAGTACGTGGCATAGCACCCAGGCCAGAAAATACAAACAGTTTCCGTTTTTTAAGCAAGAGGTTAAATTTCAACCAACCAAACCAAGCCACGTCTGTCCGTAATATTTCCGTGAATCGAGCAGTCCGTAAGTCTAGGATTACCGTGCACCGAATCAACGCACGACAAGTCTGTCCGTAGAGTTTCCGTAGCATAAACAGTCTGTATGTCTGCATTGCGCACACTTCAAGTATTACTACTTGTATATAAAATTATTTGTTTGCATTTTGTTCAGAGTACGTACAAAATTATTATTTTTAGATGAAAAGGGATCACTCCCTCAGCCCCATTTCCATTAAAAACGAGACCACCCGAGTTCAGAACTAACAGGAAATACAAAACTCCACACAGCGAAACTAGGAGACCGACAAAAACGAAAACTAAAGCAGACTAAGTTCACAGTTTTTAGAGCAACCGCCACAAGCCTAAAGCAAAAGCGCAGAGGACAACAACCCAGGCAAGCCACCACACGGTAGGAACACTGAACACTCCGAATCACCCAAAGATCACATGCACTGAATCTTCATCTTTAGGGTGTGCCTTCAAGTGCTCCACCGTCGCTCTCCCAGCGTGGATCGAGGCAGCACTGTCTTTTCAGGTGGAAGCCCACCCGAAGCCAGGGCATTTCAACTCGCCAGGAGCCTCAGGGGCATTTTTAGGTTGTTGGCCATCTTGTCCATGAACATCTCCAAGCCCCCCCCCCCTCCCTCCAACTCTTTGAATGGAACTTTCCAATTCCGAAGGTACAGCAGGACGAGGCGCCAAATCTGTTTCATATTTATCCAAGAGCAAGCATTAAAAACTAAGTTATTTCTATTGTTCCAGATACTCCAAAGAACAGCCGAAGACACAACATTAAAATGTAAATGTCTTTTAGTAGCAATCCATTTGGAAGCAACTGAAAAGAAGTTGTCTACTGTAATCCCAAAAACTTCAAACACATCATCCCAGAGAAGTTTAGAGACAATGCAATCAAAGAAAAGGTGGTTCACAGACTCAAACTCAGAGCAGAGATTGCACTCAAGGGGTTTAGGAATCCCCCTGGCCCTAAGGTTATCTCTAGTCATGATTTTATTCTGTGAAAGAAGCCACATGAAAATTTGAATCCTAGGGGGAATTTTTAAAGACCAAACTGCAGGCAAGAAAACAGGAGTAACACCTCTAAAGTTAATCACAGCATACATGGATTTAGAAGAATATACTCCAATGGTTTCATATTGCCAAACAAGTTGGTCATCTGAATCCAACAAACATATAGTATCAGCAATACTTCTAAGTTCTAGCCATTGGACCATCATATTATCAGAAAAGGTCCTTCTAAAGTCACATCTAAGCTGAACCCCATCCCATAAATCAGCAATGGTTTTTGTTTGTTGATTTGAGATAACATAGAGGTCCCAGAATTGAGTAGCTAGGGGAGAATTACCAAACCAGATATCCTCCCAGAATCTAACCTGTCTACCATTACCCACTTTCCACCTATATCCTAAAGCTACAGCTCTAGATGCCCACATCACCCCTTTCCAGAAGGTAGAAGGATGAACATCCCTACGGCACAAGATGTTTGGAGATCCAGTATGATACTTGGCATCAATAACTCTCCTCCAAAGGGTGCCCTCCCCTTGAATGTACCTCTTAACCCAGGAGCCAAGTAAGCACAAATTGAGATCTTTGAGATTAGGAATGCCCAAACCTCCAAACTCCTTTTTCATGCAAACCGAAGGCCAATTAGCTAAATGAATTTTGTGATTACCTTCTTCATCATTCCAAAAGAAATTGGCAAGATGAGAATCTAAGATTTTCAGAGCCCATTTAGGGAATTTGAAAAAGGAAAGCAAATAAATGGGGATGCTAGAAAGACAGGCCTCGATAAGGACTTTCTTAGCAGCATAAGAAAGTAATTTTCCTCTCCAACCAGTAATTCTATGGAGAATGTTATCAACCAAAGGTTGAAGATCCTCCCTTCTAAGTTTATCATAATGAAGAGGGATGCCCAAATATTTCACTAGAAAACTACCCAAGACACACTGAAAAATATCAATGAAAGGTTGGCATTCCTCACTCTCCAAATTTATTGGAATGAGTTCACTTTTGGCATAATTAATTCTCATTCCAGAAATCTGTTCAAAGCAGGTAAGGATCCACTTCAGATTCACAGCTACTCTTTCATCATTTTCAAGAAAAAGCATAGTATCATCAGCATACTGAAGACAAACTACCCCACCAAGGACAAAACCAGAGCACAAACCTCTGATGGCCCCTGAATGAGTCCCCCTACTGAGCATCCTAGCAAAAACATCAATCATGATATTAAACAAAAGAGGGGCAATGGGGTCTCCTTGCCTAAGGCCTTTGCCAGTCAGGAAAAAGTTACTCTCAACATCATTAACTCTAACCCCAATGGACCCTCCCTGGGAGATCTGTTTAATCAGCCTAATAAAGAAAGGATCAAAGCCTCTAAGCTCAAGAATTTCAAAAAGGAAATCTAAATTGACCCTATCATAAGCTTTCTCATAGTCTATTTTGAAAACTAAACCTTTATCTTTTTTCCTATGCACCTCATGTATGACTTCATGAGCAGTAACTACACTCTCTAGAATGAATCTACCTCTAATGAAGGCAGATTGATTCATAGATATGATCCTACCAATCACTTTAGCAAGTCTATTGGTGAGAACCTTAGTGAAAATTTTAAAGGAGCAATTCAGTAAACTAATGGGTCTAAACTTCTTCATAACTCTAGCATCATTCTCCTTAGGAATTAAAGTAATCATAGCAAAATTAAGCCTAAACAGATCTAATTTATCCTCAAACCACTCCTGAAACATGCAAAGAAGATCCATCTTAATGATATCCCAATAGGTCTGATAAAAAAGGAAAGACAAGTCATCAGGGCCAGGGGCACCTTCCCCATAAGAGCCAAAGACAGCATCCTTAATCTCTTCCTCCATAAAAGGGGCACACAAGGACAAATTCTCATCTGCACTAATTTTATCCTCCTCACTAAAGAAGTCCCGACATAAACAGATGTCAGGTCTATCTTCTTTCTTGAAAAGGTCTTTATAAAAATTAGTAGCCACCTTAAGCATGTCATCTATCTCAGTAACAGGGCCATCAGGACCCTCTAAAACATGGATCAGTTTTTTCCTCCTACGTTGGTTAGCTACAGCATGGAAATATGTTGTATTCCTATCACCCTCTAGAATATTCCTATCTCTATATCTCTGTCTAGCCTTAACTTCTTCCATGATCCAAAAAGAGTTAAGGTCTTGCAGGATCTTATCTAGTCTCTCTCTTTCTACTGAAGAAAGCACATTAGTTTCAGCTTTTATATCTAATTCATCATACTCATCCATAAGAAGTTTCCTATCTCTCCTTAAGGCTGCCTCAACATTAAGATTCCAGCCTTTAGCTAGTCTCCTAAAACATCTAACCTTGCCCTGCCAAATATCCAAGCTATTGGAACTACTCACTCTATGAGACCAGGATTTAATGACAATATCCTTAAAGTCTGGTCTACCAACCCACCATTTTTCAAATCTAAATTTTTTGGTTCTGATCACCTGCCCCTCCCCTGAATCCCAGATGATGGGGGTATGATCACTACCCACTCTAGGCAAAGCTTTAGCACTAGCTAAAGGAAATCTAGCATCAAACTGAGTGGAACAAAAAATCCTATCAATCCTACTCATAATTAGATCCTCCTGATTATTACCCCAGGTGAAAGCTCTACCAGAAAGACCAATCTCCATCAATGCCCAGAGCTCAACCCAAGCATTGAATCTATCAACCCATCTAAAATCTACATTTCTATTGCTTTTATCCTCAGGAGATCTTACTAGATTAAAATCTCCCCCAATCAAAGCAAGCCCATCCCAATTTAAAAACAGTTCATGGAGTTCAGAAATAAACTCCTGCTTTTTTTCTTCATAAGCAGAACCATACACAGTAGTAATTCTACAGACTACATTATTACTTTTATTCCTAAGAACAGTACTAACAGAGAAGGATTTAATATCCCAGGAAATAACATCAAAGAGATCTAAATTAACTCCTACTAGGATCCCACCTGCAGTCCCAACAGAGGGCAGGAAGTTCCAAGCAAAATTTCTGTTACCTAAAAGATTTTTTAAGAAAGAATTAATAAAACTATCTTTCTTAGTCTCTTGAAAACCAATATAGTCAACATGCAAAGGAAAAATGTTATCCTCTAGAAATTTCTGTCTACCAGGAGTAGAAATGCTCCTGCAGTTCCAAAAGGCACAAATCATTGTAACTTTTTCCTGGGGTGCTTGCCCCGAGATTTATTTACTACCTCTATCCAATCATCAGCTTCATCCTCCAAATCCTTGGCATTATGCAAATATTTGGAAGGTGAGCAACTACTAACAACTATCTCCTTAATGGGAAAAACAACACCTATATCTCTAGAAACCATCTCAATATCAGCAACATCTAGAACATTAAAAGGATTGGAGTGCATTATACCTTTCATGGATTTGGGAGCATCCAGATTTACCACTTTCTTCAAGTCCATGGCTTTTTCCAGAATGCTTTTAGAACTGTCCACCCTAGCACTCTGTCTAACAGCTTGAACTGGACCCCACACCTTCTGTTTTTTCTTGTTAGAAACAGCACCCTCACTAAAACCCTGAAGATCAGCAGAGGAAGGTAAGATATCTTCAGGCAAAGCTGCAATCTGGGCACTGATCTCATTCTCTCCACCATAAGTCGGCTGCTCTTCCTGTTCTGTAGCCCAGAACTGATGGGCCTCAAGGGTAACCTCCTCAACATTTCTCTCCTGTGACCCCAACTTGAGAATATCCAGACTAACCAGCTTCTTCTGAAGGAGCAAGTTAAACACAGCATTTGCAGGATTCTGACCCCCTAACATCCTAACTCTAGAAGCACCAGCTCCCCTAGTTTGGTGGCTCCCCCTATTCTGCTGAGATTGACTGGGCTCAGAACTCCTGAAACCATTAGGATCCTTAGAGACACCCCTGTCATTTCCTTCTGTAGCCCCCTCCTCATTCTCCCTCCTATGGTCATTCAACTCATCAGTGAGAAGATCATCCTCATCATCCAGGTTTGGAGCAGAATCATCTAGAGAAAACCCCAGCTGGAATAAGTGACTGTTGAATTCAAAGAGTCTCCCCATAGGAAGCTTGGAAGGGTCTCTACACTTAACTAGCACTCTAACCTCCTTAGCATTGTCTTTGAAAATAGATAACCAATCTACATCCACTAAGATTCCACAGGCAGAAACAGCTTGATCAAGAGTATTCCATTCACACCATTTTGACTAAAGGCCAGTGATGATAATCCACACTTTCTTTAAGGATTCCACAGGTTCAGGGTCATCATTCCAAGCCTCAACTTTGACCCATACCCCTGGCTTGGACACACCAAATTTGGGATAACCAATCACCTGCTCCACAGCAATATGGGGGGAAACTTGACCAGAAAGGTATTGTCTGCCCCTAAGTCTCTAATCTGCCATGGCCAGTTGGTTTTGTAGATTTTTGAAAATTCCTCACCAAGCTCTCTAGCAGACAAGGAGCCTTCCTCAATCAACACAATACCACAGTTCTTAGTTGAAGTAATTGGAGTAGTCACAACCTCAGGGATCTCAATATGATAGAACCCAAGTCCAGGAGCACCACTACCAATGTATCTAGCAACCTGATGGGGTCTTTTCCTGACAGGGCACTTATCCACAAGATGGCCAAAACTTTTGCATATGAAACACATTGGCTTCTTCTCACAGGCAAGTTGCAAATGTCCTGGTTCCCCACAACCCAAGCATATACCATCAAAATAGCTCATCTGACCACTGGGATTAGCAAAACCCTGGTCCTCTCTCCCCACAGTCACCCCCTGCTTCTTCTTAGCTTTCTGGGTAGGTTTTGATTTATCCTCCTGATCAAACCCCTGGCTCTGAAACTGCTGGTTCTAAGAAGAATTGATTGTAGGGGCAATCCATTGATTGGAGCCCCCTCCAAACTGTGGAGGATGTTGGAATGGAGGGAAAGGGCCATTGAACCCCCATGGAGGCATCATACCACCAGGAGCAAAACCAAAAGGAGTTTGCCCAGCAAAGAACTGAGGGAACTGGCTAAACTGCCCCTGATGCATACCTTGTTGTTGAGGCTGCCCCTGTTGAGGTTGAGGAAGTTGGTTCTGCCATTGATCCTGACCAGCAGCATTCCCTCTCCCACGTCCCTTTCCTCCCCTTCCACGATCTCCCATCCTTTCTTCACCAACACAAGCTTCAGGAACTAGAGGAACTTCCAGACCAAGGCACTGCAAGCCAGAGATAAGCTCGGTATGCGCCGCCACCAGAGTGAGAGGGACACGAACCCTAGGATTCCGGAGGTGGGTTTTTATACTGGGCTTCAGTGGAGAGGCTCGAGCATGTGGTTGAGATTTCTGCAGCTGGATGTGTGGATCTCCAGGCAACCAGAGCTGAGAGAAAAAGTCCTCAAAACTTTCCCCTCCACCTCCAACCACCATCCCTTTTTTTCCCCCACTGACCACTGGCCCCCTCCATAGGCTGAATCTTCTCCTTCGTTGCCTCCCCTCCTTACATGCTAACTGTCTGAATTGACAACTTGTGGAACAGATGGGAACCATGAAATCCGGTCTTCCCGCAGAGCTTCTAGAGTCGCCGCAAATAACATTGTCTGCAAGTTGAGGTCGAGCAGAGCTAGAGCAGCCGACCATTCCAGCCTCGAGAACTCCGGTGCTACAGGGACCGTCCCAAGCCCCTTCAGCAAACCCCGCCGGCGAACTTGCACAAATCGAGAGAGCGGAGAGCCCTCCCGCTTCGGTCTTCCCCTCCTTCGGCAAGCCTTCAGAGGAGTCTCCGCCAACTCCAGTGTAATCCCCGGTGCAGTACGTACCATGAGCTTGCTCAACGCCATGCTCCGCCACCTCTTCCGCGTGCCTCGCCTAGTCCGACAAACCCCCGAAGGGGATGGGGCCGAATGAGCCGATGCAGAGGTTGAATGAATCGCCGGAAGCACTTGCGCCACCCCCGCACGAAGCCGCCGGGAGCGTCCCCGTCGCGCTCCCCAGCCCGAAACCACCCCAGAGAACCGACGTCCTGGTGGAGGGTGATTCAGGCCACCAAATCTCCCCCCCCCCCCCCCCCCCCCCATTCCACCTATGTCCCCCTCCCAAACCTCCTCCATCACCTCCAGGACTCGCCAGCGTCAACCTCCGATGATCTCCTGATTCGAAGTCCTGGAATCTCGCTGTCGGCAATGAGCTTTGCGCGTCGCGGAACCTGAGCGGATTTCTAGGAGTGGGTGGGGGAGAAGCAGGCAGGGACAGAGTGGAAGGACCCGAGCTTGACCCCCGAAGACCGCCATGGGTGGAGATCGAGGAATCGCCATGGGTCGGAACAGTGGGAGAGACGTGTCAGGGTGACATGCTCACATAAGAGAGGAAGTTAGTACGCATGTCTACGTACAAAATTATTATGATTATCCTTCGTGTTTGGTAATCGATTATCACAGGGGGTCGGACCTAGACCATGTGACTGATTTCTGTGACAGGAAACGACGCGTAGCGCCGAATTCCTGGGACAGGAGACGTCGCATGGCGCATTGAGGCCGGAACGACGTCCTGCGACGTGAGGAGCTTCTGCACGACGGCGTCCATGCTGGGTCTCCTGCTGGGGTCGTCGTCCACGCACGACACCGCCACCTCCAGCATCGTGGCCGCCTGCAGATAACTGAAGTCGCCGCGCAGCCGCGCGTCCACGAACTCCCCCAGCCACGCCTCCCGCAGGTCCCTCGCCTCCTCCCTCAGCAGCGCGACGAGCCGCGGGAAGTCCATGCGCAGCGCCTCCTCCCCTCCCGCGCCATCGTCCACCACCGCCCAGTCGCACACCCTCTGCCCGCGGAGCAGCTCCAGCAGCACGACGCCGAAGCTGAACACGTCGGCCTTGCCGGTGATGGGCAGGTTCAGCGCCCACTCCGGCGCGATGTATCCCCTGGTGCCCTGCACCTTGGACAGCATGCGGCCGCATTCGTCCCGGCGGCTCAGCAGCTTCGCCAGCCCGAAGTCGGTGATCTTGGGCTCGAAATCCGCGCCGAGCAGGATGTTCTCCGGCTTCACGTCGCAGTGCACGATCCACTCGAGGCACTCGTGGTGGAGGTACGCCAGCCCCTTGGCCACGCCCACGGCGATCCCGAACCTGGACTGCCACCCCAGCGCGACGGCGCTGTCCTCGCCGTCGAGGAAGAGGGCCTTGTCGAGGGAGCCGTTCTCGACGTGCTCGGAGACGAGGAGCCGGTGCGAGTTCTCGGAGCAGAAGCCCCAGATCCTTACCAGGTTCATGTGGTTGATCCGGCCGATGACGCTGAGGTCCGAACGGAACACCTCGTCGGCCTGTGTCACCTCTTCCAGCTTCGTCACGGTGACGCTCCGGCCGTCTCCCAGGACACCCTTGTACACGGCCCCCGACGCGCTCCGGGCGACCTCGTCGCTGAACTCGCACGTGGCGCTGGACAGCTCATCGTACGTGAACCTCCTGAAGTGGCTGAGCACGAGGCTGTACCCTTCGTCGCGGATCCGGCGCGCGGCAGGGTCGGCCCGGAACACGAACAGGTAGCCTACGGCGATGAAGATGGCCTCCATGACGAACAGCCCGGCCAGGAAGAAGTAGAAGTAGACGAAGTTGATTCCGCCGCGTATGGCTCCTCGCAGGTAACTGGCGCTGGTGTTGGCGCTGACCTCTTGCACGGTGCAGGCGTGGCCGCCGAGGCGCAGCACGGACGGGTCGAACTTGTCGACGCGGCGGGGCACCTTGAGGTAGATGACCTGGCGGAAGTCGGAGATGCGGCCGCTCCAGAGCGCGATCTTGGGGTAGCACATGCCGACGCCGCCCCGCTTGTATCCGAACGCCTCGCAGTTGCAGTCGTCGAGGCAGATCTGGCGGCACGTGTCGTAGGTGAGCCCCTCGGTGTAGTTGTAGTCGAAGCCCCAGAAGTCGGCGACCGGCATGGGCGCGAAGTCCACGTCCTCGCCGCACCTGACATCGAACTCGCGCCGGCAACCCTTACTCCAGTCGCTGGCGTCGGCGAGCACGAAGCCCTCCGCGCAGGAGCACACGGGCGCCCCGCCCAGCCCGTACGTGCAAATCCCGTAGCGGCCGCAGATGCCGTGGATGTCGCACGGGCGCGACATGGCCTCCCAGGTGACCTGCCACGTCCCGGCGCCGCGGAGGCTGTATATGCGGAGGTTGCCGTCGTAGTCGAGGGTGAGGCGCCGCATGACGACGGCGGGGTCGCCGAGGTCGGAGGAGTTGAACTGGAGGTTGTCGCTGGCGGTGAAGCGGCCGGCGGAGTCGAGGCTGCCGTATCGGCTGCTGTTGTAGGCGGTGCGGAGGTTGTCCCACCACTTGTTGAAGGGGTCCGGCCAGTAGTTGCTGCTGATCTCGGGGCCGTCGTACATGAGGTTGAGGATGTTGTTGCTGTCGAAGTAAAAGACGTAGAACCCAGAGGACGACAGGCCCCTCGCCGACGCCGACACGAGGCGGCGGTACCGCGTGATGGGCTGGCCGGGGAGGAGCGTGTCGGTGGGCCAGTCGAAGCTCTGCCACAGCGCGCGCCCCGACGCGTCGGACACGACGAGGTTCCCGTCGTCGAGCAGCTCGGCGCGGTCGGCCCTGGTGGCGCTGCTGTTGGTGCTCCACACGACGCTGCGCTCGAAGTCCTGCAGCTCGAGGCCGGAGCCGTCGCTGCGGAGCTCGAAGCGGGAGCCGCGGCCGTTGACGGGGGCGTCGCGGTTGGCCGTCCAGGCCACGGTGGCGTCCGACGAGGCCGTGATCCAGATGGCTAACGTGTAGGCGTTGGTGGCCACCTCGCGGAACCCGCACGCGAAGTTGCCGCTCGGGGACACCAGGACGTGGCCGGAAGAAGATGAGGAGCCGGTGGCGTCCTCCACGGCGAAGGAGTCGCCGCGCCACATGACGCTACGATGATCGCCGTCCGAGAGAGCTGTCCATGTCAAGGTGGCGAGTATGAGGAAGGCATTGGCAAGGAGGACACCGGGCGCTCTCATCGTGTTTTGCTTCTCCATGGCGAATTGATTGGAATAGTTTGCAACTTGTCAAGACTGAAATTGAAGCAAGGCGAGAGGCTGCTATAACACGAGTGAGCTGGTTTTGGGTTCATCATGGTTACTGCCACCTTCTTATAGGGGAGCAGTGAGCACGTACGTAGGAATGTGAATGTTGACAGTTAAATTTTCGGTGGTTATAACCCAGACGTTGATTCTTTGTCTTTGGGAGGACATGGTCACAGTGAAACGACTAGAGTCTTGTTCCGCCGGTCAAGGCATTTTCAGGGTGGATGCCTGCCGCTAGACCATTGAACGAGTATTTACTTCGTTCTCGTAGCCGCCGCCTCCCTCCAAGGGTGACTGCGATGTTTCCTCAGGTTCTCAACATCAGGTAGTAGTAATTAGAAACATTCCATGTAATAATGCACTCCAATTGCACAAGCAGACACGCTAACCTGAGTGCAAAGTCAAAGGCTCAAGAGCGGCGAGCATCAGGCCACAGGAAGCCGGTCAGTTAAGCTAGTAATTGGGTTAACAAATCAGCTTTTCTTTAACATACACTAGTTGCAAAACAGACTAATATAAGAACAAGTAGGAAACTAATCAATTCCACAATCTAGTGACCAGAATTCAGAAACGATAGTGACAGTCATGCGAGCAACAAGACAAAAAAGAGAATATCGATATGCCGTCCTCTCCAGTTTCACGTCAAAGTCAAACAAAAGGACAGAACCTCCAAACAAAGCAGCTTGCCGGCACATCATTAAAAGGCAGTCTTATATTATAAGACTAGTTTGGAACCCAATAGCTATCAGGATTAAGGCCGTCAAGGGCTGCAAATCTAGCAGCATAGTTGATCTCAGTTAATAACAGAATATCATAGTGGCAGCCCAATATGCGAAAGATAACCCATAATTACACATGTATTCTGTTTTAACTAAAAGAACCCAGACTTCGCAGTTCGGATCAGATAACAGTGCTGGACACGACTTCAACTGATAAAACGACTCGCAAGCCAACTGTAGGTGATCGGATCAGAAGATTGGAACTCTCAGGCTTCAACCATAGGCTCAGGCACAGGTGACTCTGGAGCAGCACTTGCGTCTGCACATGCGCTTTCCTTGTTTTTGCTTGATGGGTGCACAGAGTTGAAGAGGATGTCCTTGATGACCTGCAACAATCATATTGTAAATATTGGGGGCAAGATTACAGACTTTTACCAGGAGAATCAAAATCCAAACACATTAGGAATTCAGACATGAATTAAGATTTATTACCTGTGACATGAGACCATGAACCTGTTCAGCAGTAATCTTGGAGCTATCCCGGGTTACCTTAGCCAGTGGAGACTCCTCTTGCTAAAGACACCAAAGAAACATAACAAAACACATTTAGTTCACACACCAAAAAGATGATTAAAGAAGAGAGCGATGAACAAAAACAAAACAAAGAACTGACAAACCGGCCAATACAAGATTGAATAGCCATAATAACTTTGCATATATGTTAATTAATTGATAAAGAGAGCTATCATATATGTTACTCCCTCCGTCTCAAAATAGATGTCTCAAATTTGTCAAAACTTGGATGAATCTAGACACTATTTAGTATATAGATTCATCCAAATTTTGAAAAACTTGAGACATCTATTTTGAGACGGAGGAGTAATTAATTAATAAACAGAGCTATCATAAAAGGCCAGGAGATGGGGATGAAACAAGGGATTATTTACAAAATTAACGATAATTTGGGTCTTTAAGTGTGTAAATAATCACGGTGTTACATAGTTATTTACAAAACTAGAATAACAAAGCAAATTAGATCCACAAATAACTGTTCCAGTTCAAGCGGATCTTATAGAATCCCTCATAATTCTATGCACTCAAGCTCCAGAACAACCTAAATCAAGTAATGGACCAACACAATTTCACAACTACACCCTCTGTTTCAAAATATAAGATGTTTTAGCCTTTTTCTAAAACATATGTATATAGACGCATTTTAGTGTGCTTCACTCATTTTGCCCCGAACCTACACACTAAAAGGCATCTAGATACATGTGTTTCAGAAAAAAGCTAAAACATCTTATATTTGGAAACAGATGGAGTATAAGATATATGACAGCATTATCCACACAAGTTCTTCTAGAGCACAATTTATCAAGCACACTAACACAATTTCGCTTCTAGTATACTATAAGCACTCCTGGTTCCGAATTTTATATAAAACACAGAGCGAGATTTATAGTTTACTACTTTAACATGCAGATGACAAACACACAAAAAGTTACTAATGCGCCAGGTCACTACTTACGCAGACAACTCAATGCTAGTGCGTAGTAATTAAATTGATTGAAATTATCCATTAAGTCAATGGTAGTTTGGCAATAATTCATACATTGAAGGCATAAAGGACCCTCCACTTACTATTGAAGGTGACAAAGAACAGCAAAATGACACAAGTAATAACTACATAAGGATGTATTATTTTGACACAGAAATGCAGAGAACTGAATCAATTACACAGCCAAAAGGCGTGCATGATTAAATCAGAATGGAACCGACCTATCTTCAGAAAGGGTAAAAACGAACGGTGGAGTCAACTAACAGTAACTAAGTTTAAAGGCCATGAATGCAGAGACTGACCTCTTTCTTCCGTTGTGATGATGGCATAATTACGCCAAATCGACTGTGTGCCAGTTGACCTTCAGCTTGCTCTAGTTTATCAGCTGTGTAGCACAAACTTATTTATCACCATCTCTCTATATATTGTAAGATGAAACTAGATAAAACCACAACATCCTACATATCTTCATAGAAGGAAAAGCCTACCTAAATCAAAGATTTGTCCAGCAACATAATCCCTGTTTCCCAGAAGTGGAGATGATGACAGTGTGTTGACCCAGTACTTATTCCAGAGTAGATCAAGGAGGTGAGAGTCCAGGGATGACTTGAAGTAAGTTATATCCAAAGGATAGTACTGTATGCACACACAAAAAAGTTAGAACAGAACTAACCAACACATCATAGCAAAATAAAAGATTGACAATTAATCTAGTTACCTGTTTGCAGTGAACACCAAAATCTTCTATCTTGTTGAGTGGTATGGTCTGATACTCGGACGATGGCTCATCTGGTGGCTTGTAATTTTCTGGGTATGTCCTAAAAGCTCCAATTTCCACTTTACCAGCAGTAACAGTCCTTGTAGGGTCTATCACAACAGCAAGGAATGGCTCTTGATACTGCTGATTAAGCATCTGAGTCGAAACATCAATGCCTGACAGCCAACATCCATAACCAGGGTGCGAGTGATACCAACCAACCACATTTTCCAACCTTCCAGCCTATCCAAACAAAGAACATACACAAGTTAGTTTAGCTGTTTATTTAGCATTAACACAACTGCACTTGAATATTTCCTCACATATCTCAGCAGCAGTATTATCTAAATGATCATTCATCGATGTAACATTTATATAAATACATGTTTGCCAAAACAGATTAAACAAGAACAAATGCACAATCATGTATGTGTATGGTATATAAACTCTCCACAAAAGTGCAAAAACTAGAGGTTGACTTCAGAGGAAGCTATAGATAAATTCGATGGTGAGAGGAAATATGGAACCATTGGACACAGTTCAATTCTACACCAAATGCTATGGCACCAGTAACTAAGTAACTATCAAAAAACCACTAGTACAATCACTCAGAATGAAGTAATCATGTTTTCAATGTTCTAAATCTGTATCAGATTGCCCAGTAGGTCAACCTTTAAAGGTCACTGCACATCTCAGAGACAATATCAGGTCTCAATATGTTAAAGCAACACTTGGGAGCCACAAACTAAGCCAAGTTATAAACATTTACATAGACTGGACCAATCTGAAGGCGACTTAATAGAAACACAGACAATTTTAACTGCAGTGCACATATTAATGCAAGAAAACACGACACAGGTAGGCATCAAATTAGCAGCACTGCCAATAATCCACCCCAAAACTTTACACGCAACAACACGATTGCAATTAATAGCACTAGCTATAACAGTTTCCATGCGGGCAAGCAAATAGACAGTTAACTGGGAGCAACATTGCAGTCTGATCAGATCAAGATAAACAGTGGTGATGGAGTGAAGGAGGCTGACCTGCTTGTTGATGGTGGAGTACTCGACCATGTACTCGTACGCGTCGGCCGCGGCGTTGACCCTGGTCTCGGTGCCCTCGACGGGGAGCGCGAAGGCGTCCATGACGATGAAGGTGTCGCCCTCGAACTTGCCCTGCATGAGGCCCATGATCTCGATGGTTCCGCCGGAGCGGGCGTGGACGGCCATCTTGAGGAGCGCGAGCGCGGAGATCTTGACGCGGCGGAAGTGGTGGGGGTCGGTGGCCCAGGGCTTCTCCTGGTGCTCCCGCGCGTTGGCCTTCTCGTCGTAGCGGTAGATCTCGTCCAGCGCGTCCGGATCGACGGCGGCCACCGGGATGTTGTTCTCCAGCTCCCACGTCTGCCTCGCCACCGCCGACGAGGAGGAGGGCTCCATCGCGATGGGTGCGCCGGGGATCGCTGACGGCAGGCAAAACCCTAGGTGCGGAAGAGGAAAGGAGGAAGAGGAACAGGAGGGGGGTTTGGGTCTCTCGGCTTGGTTCGGCTTCTGATTATGTGGAGGTAGTCGACAGTACGAGGCAGGTGTTTATCGGGCTGGATTCTCAGTGGGACGAGGCTACCTTTCTGTTTCCAACTCCAATACCTGGTGGACCTGGCAACCTCTTGGGCTTTACGGGCCGTGTCTCCACCGCCTTTATCATTGGTCCAATACCTGGGAACCTATTGGGCTTTATAGTACTCCAATACCTGGTAACCTATTGGACTACAACCTTTTTTTCTCTAGATTTAATCTGAACTCGAATACAGTATAGGAGTACTATAAAATTGAGTGAAAGCTATGTCTTACTCGGTTTAATACGCTGCAGTGTTTCTGTTAAGACTCGGTGGTTTCATTAATATAGTGGGGCCGGAGAGAGATCCCTTTAATGTTGACCGAAATTGGCTGAACTACGAAAAAGCCGCGACCCGCGTCTCCCTCCTCGTCGCTCCCGTGAGCGACGGGAGGGAACCCTAGCCGCCGCCGCCCAGGTCCCCTCCCCTCCTCCCTCCTTCCCTCGCCGCCGTCGGATGGCGCCGCTGGGCAAAGCCCACGCACGGGCGGCGGCGGCGGGGTCCTCTTCCCCCTCACGCGGAGACATCGGCGCGGGACGACGAGGCCGGTGGGGGCGACGTGCTGGCGAGGGGCGCGGCAGCGGCGAGGAGGCCTCGTGGTGGGGCGGCGGGTCCATGGCAGAGGCAGGGGTGGCCTCGGGCGCCCTCCTCCTTCGGCTGCAGACGCGCGGGCTTGGCCCAGTTCTCGGTGAGGGCTCGACCCTGAGGACAGTGGCGGGACGCGACGGTGGCGGGGTACTCCGGCGCCGGCGATGGGGGGCGGAGCTGGACAGGAGGTGGGTGGCCGGAGCTGTGCCGTGGTGGCGTGGGGGCTTGGCCCAGATCTAGGCCAGGTTGGGCTTGATCTGGGCCGGGCCAGGCCTTGCGCGCGGTTCTAGGGGCTGCCGCTGTGGCGGCCCGAACCCCATCTCCGGCGCATGGTTGGTCCTCGGACAGCGGGCTGCACGGCATGTCCCGCAGCGCTGCTCCCTCCGTGTCGTCGGATCTAGGCCAGGTGGGCCCGGATCTTGCTTCAGACCCCATGTCGGCACCGAGGACTTCACCATGGTGGTCCTTGTCGCCCCGAGGGGTTGAGGTCGTGGAGGCCGGGGTGTTTCTCAGACCGATGGTGGTCCGGGTTTTTTCCCAGGTGAGCGCGGTGGTGGTGGTGCTGCTACTTGGCGGCAGGGATCGACGGTGGCAATTGATCCCCCGAGGACCGGCGAAGTAGGGGCTTGCGTGGGGATGGACGGGATGACAGTTCTCCTACTGCAGTGCGGCGACGGGGCTTCACGAGCCCTGGGGGGCTCGGCCATGCCAGGTGGGCCTGGTTTGCCCTGCGGCTGTATCCAGTCGGCTACCACCGTCCGGTGGTGGAGGTTGTTCCCTCCCGCGCACTGTTGTTCCGGTAATCCCTACCGTTGCTCCCTCTTTGCTGGTGTATCGACCCTACTTCGTGTGTCACGGTAAGATGGCGGTGGCGGATGCAAGACCGGTGTGGCGTATGCTGGCGGGCGGTGAGCATGGGGGAGCACCGTGAAAGTGTTTGGGGAGTGGGTTTTTTTAGGGGTCGGGAGAAATCCTTGTCTTCTTGACACCGACGTGGTGACGCTGCGGGTGCCACCGTCCTTCTTGAAGGGCGCCGGGTGTACCTCTTTCCCACCTCCCGGAGCGTACCGGGGAAACCCTAGGACCTGTCCGGGCAGCAGCGTCGTCATCGTCGTCGTCCTTCTTGGAGGTACTGCTTGGTGCACGACGCTGCGGAGTGCTAGACTTGTGGTGGAACTTTTAGTTGGAGGTCGCAATGGTCACGGGTCCTCCCCGTTTTCGTCAAGCCGCTATTATCGGCTTTGCTTTCTTTTTTAGTTCTTTGTTTTTCTCTTTTGGACGTTGTGCTGTCTGGCCCAGCAGTAGTATTAAATGGTGGCTACATTAATATAGCTGGGTGTATGCCTGTTTCGAGGGAGAGAGATCCCTTTTAATCTAAAAAAAAAAATACACTGCGGTGTTGTTAATACTCCATATTGCATGATACTGACAGTCTCATGAAAATGTTGTCATTCGCGCTACACATTGTTACGATATCTATTCAGTTTCGCCCATGTGCTGCGCATCAACTGGTCCTAATGGTAAGGAGCGATGTATATACCATTCAATTAATGAATTAATCAACTCTCAATGGCTTAGCTGACGAATCTATCATGCATGTCCGATTACCGACAGGATCACTTAAGCTAATATAATGCGGCAGTGCAGTGCAGTACATTGCATGGGCAAGTAGGAGCGTTTTGTCGCTCTACAATCTGCAGTCCATATATACAGTTCAGGTTATCTGCACTTAGCTTGATTATCAGTTTATCACACCGGCCAGCTAGCGGCCACGGTTCCCTGTGCTTGGCCGGTATATAGTATTTCTAAAAAATTCTAGCCTCGCGTCTGCATTGGACAAAAGAATTGAATACGAAATCATGGGATCCTAGAATCTCTCGTGCCGTAACCTTGAATGGCCAGTCTGTGCTGTTTGATTGCACATTTCGGCGTCGTGTGCGCGCGCAGGTTCAGAGGAAACTTGTGATCTCCAAATTAGCATGATCATCTTTTGTCTGGCTAGGAAAAGGGTTCTACCATGTTCGCCTGTACTACCAGTCAGTATATTACACACTTAGTACGTATTATTTTGCTATCGACTAATTTTAGAGGCTATAGTTGTGCAACTCTGTAATCTTTGGAGCTAGCACTGTAACCTGGTCCTGCACTCCTGCAGCACGTAGTCAATTAGTCATCCAGTCATGCATGCCCTGAGCTGCCATGAGCCAATGGAAACCGCATCCGAGAATCGATCATAGCTATGGTAGGGCGCTGCATTGTCCGAAGCTACTAGCCTCGCTAGAGGGATGCCAACCAGGTCCATAGACCTTTTAAGTTTTTTGTCGCTAACTCGCTATAGTCCAAAACTGAGCGGGGGCTAGAAACAAACGATAGGTCACCGGTTGTCTAGCATATGACGCGAGGCTAAGATGAGATTTGTCCATCACTTCGTGAGAGATATATCTGACTTCTCGAATGATTGGATCTAAAAATGGACTTCTTAGAGTTCTGGATAAAAAAAATCAAGAAATAGAGGTCAGATTAGGGCTAGACCAAATATCGTGTCACGAAGGGAATAACCTTATGTGGTGATGGTTCCTTTTCAAAAAAAATATGGTGATGGTTTTTCGATATGATCTTAGTGTGTGTGTGGGAGTTAGCAAATCTTGCTAGAGGCAGCTATCGAGTATTTACCGAGTATGAGTACTCGCATCATGTATATATGGAAATTGTTCGAGTAAGAGTACTCGCGTCATGTATATACGTACACACTTAAGGGGTTGGAAGTTAATTCAGATGTTATCTAGGCTTAGGAATATTGTTCAAAACTACTAGCCAGACTTAGGAATACTAATGGGCCTCAGCCTCTAATGTAGAAACCCATCAGAGGACACCTGTGTAAAGAAAGGGTGGGACGAGCTGATTAGGACTGATCACTCCACACAGCCGCCACATGGGCTTGAGCCTTGTGGCAGTGTCGATTGTGAATCTGACCCGAAGGAGAGACCGTCGTATAGATCGGCCAGATCCTCCGGATTCACGGATTTTCCATGGTTTTCGTCCGTGTTCATCGGCTGGGGTACGGCCTTCCCAAATGAGCAACAGAAGATGAAGGTGTCATCGTGGGCGATGCGATGACGACCGACGGGCCCGAATAGATCGGGACCAAAAGGCGGATGTTTTCGGGTTCTCCCATGCAGAAGTGGAAGCATCCGATCATGAGATCAGTCTACTGGACGAAGTCGACAGCAGCCAATAAAGGGGTGGGCGGCGCGCGGATCGACGAAATCATAGTGGATCTCGCCGACCTCGATCATCGGGTTGTTGCTTCATGAAGGGGAAGCCACTGAATCCATGGCTCAAGCGCTCAGGTTTCCCACAGACGGCACCAATTTCCAAGAGGTAACCTCGGCAATGCCCATTTTTATGGATTTAGGGTTTTACGGAAAAAGAGCGCTGGTGATTTCTTTAGCCGATCAGACAAACAAGAAAGTCGATGTAGTCTGATTATAATGGAGACATGATTACAAATTCGTCGGTTCGCTAGTTGCAATCTAGCTCACGGCGGATTGAGGATTGCCAAAAAAAGGTTAAGGTTCTCTCTCTCGGCTCCTCCCAACTTTTATATGAGAGGCTGGGTCTTGGAGCCGTATACGGATAGGTTGTAAGTTGTAATTACAACACTAGAACTATGTCGGTTTATGCTTTTTTTCTTGATTGCCAAGTCAAGCTTCTGTCCTTCGGATGCTTCCTGGACCCTCCTTTATTTTCGTGGACCTTTATGGGCCATATTTGTAATGCGCCTGGGTTACTAATCAGGGGAACCGATAAGCCATACCCATGTCAACAGGTGATCAAGTCTTGGTGGCAAGGTCCATGGGAGGGCTCATGGTGAGACACGTGGGTGGAAATGATGGTAATGGAAGCACTAGTGGCGATGGAGGTAATGGTGTCATTTGAGAGCTCTATATCTCTTCATGTTTATGTTTATGTAGTTTTGTTTGTGTTTATGATGCACAATGGTTGCGGTATAGGCTTAATTTGAACTTTGAATTCAAATATTGTGGATTTGAAATGCATAGTTGTATTTGGCTAGTCTCTTTTTACCAAAAAATAGTCTTAGTTACCAAGACCACTGTAATATTTTGGATAGGGAATCATGCATAGTTCCATTTGGCTAGTCTCTTTTTACTGTCACCTTGTCAAAAGAACCTGGATTGGAAGTGATCAAATATTTGCAGGACACCTTTTACTGCTTGATATAATGATAGTACTCCCTCCGGCTCATATTAATTGACTTTGATTTGTCAAATTTTGAATGAACCTATATACTAAATAGTGTCTAGATTCATCCAAATTTTGACAAATCCAAGTCAATTAATATGGGTCGGAGGGAGTATATAAAATACCATATTACTCGAATCGTTCTTCCATTGACAGAGATGAGATTTGCTTTCTAGTAGTTACTTAACCCCTTTTTCGAGGCGCTCCTCAACATGTTTCTACTGGGTGTTTGATAGTCTTCGATAGTGAATCGGAATCCCAACTTTGTCTCAATCTTCCTTTAAAAGCTGATAACAACAACTGGGCCTATCTTCATGCTTGTAGTGAGCCTATGGCCGGTATTCCTTCTATTGTGAATAGAAGCCAGAGACTGAAAGATCAGAATTCTCGTCTCCAGGTGACCCGTTTGTTTTATTTTCCCCTCCGTGACTTTTGCATTTATAGGAGGAGAATGCGATGTTCCTTTAGGTGAGCCTCCATTATTTTTCCGTAAGATCTCTAGAATTTACACAGAGCCAAGAAGACAACAAGACATACTATAACAGTACGTAGTTATAGTTAATATCCCCTGTACTCACTGTCCAATCGATCGAAATATCTGAATGCCTAGTGAGATGTCGTCCTTCGCCTGAGCTAGCTTCAGATGGATCAATTTAGTGCTAGTTCGTTGTGCAACTAACTGATCCGTATTGCTTGGACCATCGTGCCAGCCACACGGCAGGGCATGCAACAGCAGCGCACGTTAGGCTAGGCAGTCGATCTAGTACTAGTATATTGGTTACGCATCATGGCTACCTAGCTACATTGCTACATGTACGATGACAGACGAGACGACGGACCATGGCTATAGGCTGTAGGCTTGTCCACGCTCATAAAGCTCGTGGGGGAAGAACGTCGATCGTAGCCAATCTTCGATCGGTTCAGTATGCGAAGGCCAAGTCGATTAAAGTCTCACGGAAATTGCAACTTAGCTGTGTCTGTACTCCTCTACTCCCATGCTATGAGAAGGTACAGTTACAGTCTAGTTGTACATTACTCTCCGTGTGACGGTACAAAACTGGCCAGCAGCCGAGGCCCCGATCGAGGCCCCATATGCATGCGTCGTGGCTGCGCGATGCTGTACACAGGTAGCTAGGTACGTATAAGAGCCGCTGGCACTGTTTGTGATAACCTGCTGGTCCTTGCTACTGCTACTGTTGCAGCCGGCAGCAGTGCAGCACTCACCCACAGTGGCTGCAGCACGCCAGCAACGATGCCCTGGGTAGGGCAATGAACGAGGCCTAGCTAGGAGGCCTGCAATGTAATGGTAGCACATAGTGATAGAATACGTGATAGACTTGTATTGTATACGTGTTAGGGTTTGTTAATATACCAACACGTTGTAACGTTGATTGTAACTTGGTCATATATATATAAGAGGAAACACGCCGGACCTATTGTGCCGTGCAACCCATACTTATTTTCCCTAAATTCTATTATGGTATCAGAGCCTAGCTCCTGACCTAGATCGCGATTCCGCCGCCGTCTAGCGATCTCTACGCCGCCGCCATCGTCTTCTGCCTTCAGCTCCACGATGACCACGGAATCTGCAGCCTCTTCCGCCTTGATCGGTGCGTCGAGCTCTTCACCAACTCTGCCGCTCGACGTATCGACGTCCCTGCCGCTCGGCGTGACGTCGTCCTTGTCACTCGGTGCGGCCCCGTCCCTGCCGCTCGGTGCGGCCCCGTCCCTGCCCTTGCCGCTTGGACCGTCGATCTACACCGCCCCGCTAGTCGCCACGTCCAGTGGTGGCTCGGGCCAATTTCCGGCAGCCCCGTTTGGGTATCATATGTACCCGTACGCGGCGCCCGCTGGTGCATACTCTGGGTACCAGATGTACCCATCGATGGCAAGCTTTCCACCCAACGCTTCTCCACCAGCTGGTGGATCGGGCCTCCAAGGAAATTCCCATCAAACTCATGCAATTGCTCCTGGACCCCAAGGCATGACACCAATTGTTCCTGGACCCCAAGGCATGACGCCATTGACACCGTTCGCGGGTCCGCCTCCAGTTCTTAATATCAGCTCATCCATCACCATCCGGTTGACAAGCGCCAACTACCTGATATGGAGGGCTCAGGTCGGTCCTCTCCTTCGGAGTCAACTGCTGATGGGGTACGTAGACGGCTCGTTCGCGTGTCCGCCTGCTCACACCGTCGTCGAGCGCGGCGGAGTCCTGGCACAGCAGCCTAACCCTCTACATCAACACTGGGTTCAACAGGACCAGGCCATCCTCTCGGCCTTCGTGTCATCCATGACTGAGGGGGTGGTTGGCATGGTGATGTTTGCCGCCACTGCGCAGGAGGCGTGGGAGACTCTTTCTGGCGCGTTCGCTGCCACCACAGTGGCACGCTCCTCCGGCATCCGCCAACAGATGGCTGAACTCAAAAAGGAGGGCAACATGACCGTGACAGTTTACTTCCACAAGATGAAGGCTCTCGCTGATGAGCTTACTAGCATCAGCCAGCCTCTTCGAGATACGGAGCTGATCTCCTATCTTCTGGCCGGTCTCGGACATGAGTATGACGCGCTCTACGAGGTCGTCAACGCCCGCACCACACCCATGCCTGTACGAGACTTATACGCGCAACTTCTGGCAACGGAGCACCGCCAGTCTTCGCGCCGCTCTCAATCTGGGCTGCACTATTCGGCGGCTCACCTCGCTCCGGCTCAAGGGAGCTCATATGGGGCAGCGGCCCATGTTGCCGCTTACACCGCGCCTCGCGGGGGCAGCTTTCGCCCTAACTTCCGCCCGGATGCGCGGCCGCAGCAGCCCACAGCGCCAAAGCCTTCGTCCCAGAATGCGCCTGGGAAGCCCAATTACAGCCGAGGTACAGTAGTGTGTCAACTGTGCGGCATACATCGCCATACAGCGGCCAAATGCTACAAGCGCTTCAACAAGGATTTTCTTGGTATCGGCAATGACGGGAGCAACACCGAACGCCAGATTGCTATGGCGGCCAACGCCGTATCACATGGCGTTCATGGTGGTCAGGTGACGACCGTAGACCCGGCATGGTACGCGGACTCGGGCGCCACCCACCATGTCACACATGAGCTTGACAAGCTCACCACCAGTGACCCATACTACGGCAACGAGCACGTCCACACGGCAAACGGAGCAGGTATGCGTATTCATAATATTGGTCATGCTCTTTTACCCACTCCGTCCTCTCAACCACTTAATCTAAAACATGTTCTTCATGTCCCTGATGCTCATCATAATCTTTTGTCCATGAGTAAACTTTCATATGACAATAATGTTTTCATTGAGCTTCATCCTCATGATCTTTTTGTAAAGGATCGGGACACGAGGGAAACCATTCTTAGAGGTCGTTGCCATGGTGGTTTATACGAGATTAAAGCCCCCGTCATCAAGCAAGCGCTCAGCAGTGTCAAGGTGTCGCGCGATATGTGGCACAGTCGTCTAGGTCATCCAGCCTTACAAGTCGTTCAACATGTTCTTCATATCCATGATTTACCGTCTATCATAGAGTCAAATAAAAATAAGAGAGTTTGTGATGCTTGTCAACAAGGGAAGAGTCATCAATTGCCCTTTTCTTTGTCCACTCGTGTAACAAAATCTCCATTAGAGATTATTTATTCTGATGTCTGGGGTCCTGCCCAAACTTCTGTTAGTGGACACCGTTTTTATGTAAGTTTTGTTGATGCTTATAGTCGTTTTACTTGGCTCTATCTGCTTAAACATAAATCTGATGTCTATGATGTGTTCCTTCAGTTTCAAAAGCATGTTGAGCGCCTCCTTAATTGTAAAATTATTCATGTCCAAACTGATTGGGGTGGAGAGTATGAGAAACTTCATCCCTTCTTCCATAACCTAGGCATCTCTCATCGAGTTTCATGTCCATACACTCATCAACAAAATAGCACTGCTGAGCGTAAACACCGTCACATCGTTGAAACTGGTCTTACTTTGCTTGCACATGCCTCTATTCCTCTGTGTTATTGGAATGATGCTTTTGCTACAGCTTGTTTCCTCATAAATAGGCTTCCTAGTCGAACTATTGATATGAAAACCCCTCTTGAGCGACTTCTCAAAGAAACTCCTGACTACACTTTTTTCAAGGTGTTCGGCTGCGCCTGTTGGCCTCATCTTCGACCATACAACAATCATAAACTTGAGTTCCGTTCTAAAAAGTGTGTTTTTCTGGGATATAGCTCGTTACATAAAGGGTACAAATGTCTCCATGTTCCTTCCAATCGAGTTTATATCTCTAGGGATGTGATCTTTGATGAGAATATTTTTCCCTTTACCAACATGCCCTCTCCTCAAACACCCACATTCACGGAATCCTCTTTACTTTCTGCTGACCAATTTATGGATACTGCATATGCTCCGCCTTTGCTTGTTAACCATGGTGCAGGAACAGGCCGGGGTGCACGTCTGGAACTTCTTACTCCAGAAAATCAAGAGGCTGCTCCTACTACTATACAGATGCAACGTCACGTTGATGAGCAGCCCATTCTGCATGGTCCTGCCTTGGAGTTGCTGCCCATGCATGGCTCATCATTGCTGCCCATGCATGGCTCGTCCGGCTCCACTCTTGGATCTGCTGCATCATCCCAGCATATGGAGGAGCCGGCGTCTCCTGCCTCGGTCCCTGCTTCCAGACCAGGCGATGTCATGCCTGCACCTGACCGCCGCGGTGCTCCCTCACCCCAATCAGCTCCAGTGTCGCCCGACTGCTCCTCTGACCGGGCTGCCTCCCTGTCTCATGTCCCCTTTGATCCAACAGGATCGGACGAGGAGGCCCCAGCTGCGTCGCTGCCTTCTTCCACACCAGCTGCACCGAGTACAACACCGGTACAATCGGTGCCTCTTGGACCCATTACGCGTCGACGTCAAGGGATCGTGCAGCCCAAAGTACGCACTGACGGTACAGTGGCCTGGAGTAGTATTCTGAAGGCACGAGAAGCCTCAAAAGATACAGCTGAACCATGTGATTACCGTGAGGCACTCCGCATTCCTCACTGGCGTGCCGCCATGGAGACAGAGTTTTCGGCCCTTCAGGCTAATGGTACGTGGAATCTGGTACCTCCTGTTTCTGGTGTTAATTTAATTGACTCCAAGTGGGTGTTCAAGGTGAAATTGCATGCGGATGGTTCCATTGAACGTTATAAAGCCCGATTAGTTGCCAAGGGATTCAAGCAACGGTATGGTCTGGATTATGAAGAAACATTCAGCCCTGTGGTCAAGCCAGCAACTATCAGATTGTTGCTCTCTATGGCTCTTTCTCGCAAGTGGCACCTCCGTCAGCTTGATGTCCAGAATGCTTTTCTTAATGGCTTTCTTGATGAGCAAGTATACATGAGACAACCTCCTGGTTTTGCTGATCCTACTAAACCTGATCATTACTGTCACCTTGTCAAATCACTATATGGCCTGAAGCAGGCTCCTCGGGCTTGGCATGCTCGGCTCAGTTCAGTACTTGGTTCACTGGGTTTCTCACCATCAGCTACCGATACATCTCTTTTCATTCTTCAGCGATCAGATGTCACTATTTATCTACTGGTATATGTTGATGATATCATTGTTGTGAGCTCGACTGCCTCAGCTATTCCCAGATTAATTGCTCAGCTCAGGTCTGAATTCTCTGTCAAGGATCTTGGTGTCCTACATTATTTCCTGGGTATTGAGGTGCATTCACCTTCGTCTGGTAGTTTGCTTCTTCGCCAACGAAAGTATGCTCTTGAGCTTTTGGCACGTGCTGGTATGTTGAAGTGTAGTCCTGCTACTACTCCTATGGCGTCATCTGAACGTCTATGCAGTACTGATGGTGTTGTTCTCTCTGCCGAGGAGGCGACTCGGTATCGCAGTCTTGTTGGTGGTCTTCAGTACCTTACAGTGACACGACCAGACTTGTCGTTTGTTGTCAATAAGGTCTGTCAGTACCTTCATGAGCCTCGTGCTCCTCATATGTCTGCAGTCAAGCGCATTCTTCGTTATGTGCGCTTCACCCTTGATAGTGGTCTGTTGTTCCGATCCTCTACCTCTACACTGCTCTCAGCATTCTCAGATGCCGACTGGGCTGGCAGTACGGATGATCGGCGATCCACGGGGGGATATGCGATATTTTATGGAGGTAATTTGATCGCCTGGAGTGCTCGTAAGCAGTCTACAGTTTCTAGGTCGAGTACCGAGTCTGAGTATAAAGCTCTTGCTAATGCTACAGCAGAGCTTGTCTGGGTTCAGTCTTTGTTACAGGAGCTTGGAGTTACCCAAGCGCGACCTCCGGTGTTATGGTGTGACAATATTGGAGCAACATACCTTTCTTCAAACCCAGTATTTCATGCAAGGACAAAGCATATTGAGGTGGATTTTCACTTTGTCCGTGAGCGTGTTACTCAGAAGCAACTTCAGATTCGGTTCATCTCCTCTAAAGACCAAGTTGCCGATATCTTCACGAAACCACTCCCGTTGCCTTTGTATGAGAATTGTAGACGCAATCTCAATCTTTTTTCCCCTGTTGAGATTGAGGGAGGGTGATAGAATACGTGATAGACTTGTATTGTATACGTGTTAGGGTTTGTTAATATACCAACACGTTGTAACGTTGATTGTAACTTGGTCATATATATATAAGAGGAAACACGCCGGACCTATTGTGCCGTGCAACCCATACTTATTTTCCCTAAATTCTATTACATAGTAGTACGTAGTAGTACTACCAACCAGTAGTATAAATTTGCCGTCTCCGTCTGGCCTTACTCTGTCTGTACTCTGTACTAGTACTACTCTGTACAAGCTCAAGTTAACTTTCTCTGATTGGTCGATGGATGCCGTCGCTACGGTCCTAAATGGGGAGTTAACTATGTGCGGTCTGCGGTGGGCAGATCCATGCGTAGAGCTATCATATTCATACATAACGACGACGAAAGAGTACGTAGCTTCTACGACGCAATTCGCTGCAGTGCAGTCCACGCGCGGCTACAGACTGATCGCTGCCAATAATGGCATCTCTACGTATCCTCAACTCTCTACGTACGCATCCTCGCTCGTTGGCATGGCTGTTTCATCCTCGCGCGGCCTGAACTCTGCCCAGCTGTACTGGAGTAAGGCTTCAGCTAACTGATGACGGACCCCGGACCTTGCCAGTGTCACTATGGCACGTCCAACAATTAGAGGCACTCTAAAGTGCCTCTCATAGCTAAATTAGTGCCACAGTTGATTTTTCGCCAGGGGCGGTCATGTAGGTAAAAGTCATTAAAGGCAGTTTTAAAAAATGCCTCAAAATCCTAATTATTTGAGGCACTTTCAATAGTGCCTCTAAAAGCCAACCATTTGAGGCACTATTAAGAGTGCCTCTAGAGCCAACCATTTGAGGC
Organism: Avena sativa; assembly: GCA_916181665.1. Lineage (NCBI taxonomy): Eukaryota > Viridiplantae > Streptophyta > Magnoliopsida > Poales > Poaceae > Avena > Avena sativa. The sequence continues at coordinate 398,883,717 of OV702280.1, read as the reverse complement.
ACTTTCAATAGTGCCTCTAAAAGCCAACCATTTGAGGCACTCTTGTCAAGAGTGCCTCTAAATCCAACCATTTGAGGCACTCTCAATAGTGCCTCTAAAAGCCAACCATTTGAGACACTATCAAGAGTGCCTCTAAAGCCAACCATTTGAGGCACTCTCAATAATGCCTCTAAAAGCCAACCATTTGAGGCACTATCACTAGTGCCTCTAAAAACCAACCATCAACCATTTGAGGCACTCTCCAGAGTGCCTCTAAAAGATAACAACAGTAAAGTTACAGTAGCCATTTGGCCAACATAAGTCAAATTACAGCAGTCAAATTTTCAAAATGGCTCACAGCAGTCTGATTACAGTAGGTATTGCACTCAAATCACATCAATACAAATCACAGTACTACTTGTCGCAGCTGTAGTACAAAGTTCATTTTGCAAAAAAAAGTACCCCATATACAATGAAAACTATACAAATTTGGCATCTAAACTCAAAATCCAAACTGAAATCTTTCCCGTCCTCCCAGCTCCCCCACAGTCCGCTGTTGATCCGCTCCCCGTCGGACACGGGACACCTGCTGCTCGCTATGGGCGGGCTCCCATGGGGGACACCTGACCATGAAACACAAGGTAGAGAGACTTGGTTAGGAGCTCAATGTGAACAGAGAACAGAAGAGGAGAAGATCAGAGCAATATGATGTCCCAAACCTTAATAGTAGTCCACCTGAAGAAGACGCGTGTATATTAAGTTTGTTTCTAAATTATAGATCATGAGTTTGTTTTCAAAAGCTCCCTGTAGCGTGAAACAAATAGCAGTACATCAAGCTCCCACTAGGATAAATTCAGATACGTACATGTCGGATAAATTTAGATACTCCAAGTACATGTACATCTATTGTAGGATAAATTCAAATACTCCAAGTTTCAACTAAATGTGAACACTATTGTAGAATACATTCAAATACTCCAAGTTTCAGCTGAAAGTGAACACTACTGTAGGATAAATCTAGATACTCCAAGTTTCAGTTGCATAATCTTGCTCATTCTAAAAAAAAATCAAGCGTCCAGAACACCTAAACTTTGCCGCTACTAACACTTAATGGGTGTGAAAAGTAGACCAAAAGAGTAAAGACGCCTCTGTAAATAAGAGCTGTTTTTGAGTCAAAATTGTTTAAATTTCGCAGGCGGTGTCATTGATATTTGACAGCGGCAAGACATGAAATCTAAAGAGTGTATGGGTTAGATAAACGGAGCTTCAATCAGGAGAAGTATAAAATCGGTATAGACACTAGTCAAATATTAGTTGATACCGAGAACTTACTGGAAATTCTAGCTCTCACCGAACCGAGGGTTTTGTGAAGCGACTAACCCACTAATATTTAGCGTCATGACTGAAACTCTGTGGCCGAACCTGTTGGAGCAGAGAGAGCAGATGGACAGAACAATTTTTCGTTAGAAGATAGACTAAAAAGGACCTGAATAACATTGCTAGCTTCAGGGATAACAAACTGAATGAGAGGGGTCGAGACGGAATGAAGAAGATAGAATCTGACCTGCGAAACGTAGCGCTATGCGCGATGAAGAGCGTGGTCAACCAGCTGCGCAGAGTCGCGAGCAATGGAAGCACAAGCTCCAGGAGCAATGTGCGGCGGCAAAACATGCACAGCGGCAACCAGCACCAGCAGACAACCTAAAACAAACAAGCTGGCCATTATTACAGAGATGGATCAAACTAAATGAACTCCTCAACAAAAAAAATAAAAAACTTCAGTAAATAGCAGCACCGAAGCATATATAAGCGACTAAGCGTACATAAACAAACATCCTAACCATTATCTTACAAAAACAGGAAAAACTAGGCTCCAGCCTTTGATGATCGCTACAGAATCTGTACAGAGGCATGCAAATTTATCGAATAATAATTCTTACTATACCATATTAGCAAAAATTCACGAGTATCTACATAGACATGTAGTCCATGGTCTTTGTTCTCATTGTAGTTTACAAATAGTTGCATTTTTTGCTGTACATATTTGATCCCAAACTACAGCAACTGGCATATTAGGAACTGACAACAGTGAAGGAAATCTAAAATTGGAGATGGTATGTTGCATACTATTTTGATTTCATTGTGAATGCAGATCATTAAGTAAAATACAATCAGGAGTATAGGTCTCAGTATTGAACTAAGGATGAGGCAAATCTTATGGATAAAATGTCAAGTATATATAATATAATATTACTGTATGAAGAAACTTGAGGAGGCTAAATATGAAATACCAATCACTAAATATATTTTTTGAACACTACATGCACAACCATCTGGGTTGTCCTTGTGTTTGAGATTATACGAGTTTGATACGAGTTTAGGGGGAGGGGGTTGTACTGGATCAAATGCCTTTTTTTATAGATAAAACTTAAGTCCATTCGAAGGATCATCTAGGTTGAACCTGAGATATGCACCGTATATGCATATTCAGGTTTGGTGCATTCCTGAATATACTCCCCTCCCCGGTTGGTACCGTCGGTTCCTAGCTCAGGGCCGCGTGCATGCTGAGCACCAGCAACGCCAGACCGCTACCAGCAACACCAGGAACATCGGTGCCTAGTCATACATGTAGATAAGTAAATGAGAGGTGTAAAATAGTGAAAGATATCCAACCACACAAGCTATCATTGTTTTACTGGCATAATTCTTCCTGTGTTTCTGACGTTCATTGTTATCTCTATTTAAGATGACTAACTATTTTGAGGAATCATGATAAAATTTCAATATTCCACAGTAATATCTGATGATAAAATTTCAATATTCCACAGTAATATCTGATGATAAAATTTCAATATTCCACAGTAAGATGACTAACCGTAATATCTGATGATAAAATTTCATAACATGAGGAGAGCAAATATGGTATATAGTGAGATATGTTCTTTAATGCAGTGTAGGTTACAATCGTCCCTGCTGTTCTTTAATGCAGTGTAGGTTACCAAATAATCCCTTGCAAAAAAACTTAGGAACACCAGGATATACTTAAGACTAGGAAACATTGGATCCAGCTAGGCCAAAACATCCCACCAAGAACGCTACTGAGGTCTGTCATGTTGCTATTAATTTCGATCCAGCTAGGCCAAAACAAATAATGGATCTATTACCCTTTGTAACGGCCTACTCGGTGGCAGCATATATATATATATACTAGGTAGAAGTGCGCGGCTTGCCGCGCGTTTGCCCGCCTACGGCGGGCAAGCAGATATGAGTAAACGTTTTGAAAAAATGAAGTTAAATAGTTTATGTATATCAATACTGACACAAAGGATTGTCTCAAGTCTTAAAACGAATTGTACATAGTGAATATACAGAAATACAAAGTCCGGTAGAAACATATGGCCTTGGTGAGACTATAAATAGAAGTGTGTGAGTACTGTGTTGAACGAACGCAGCTATATATGTGGCTGATTTTCATTCTCGTCCTTCTAAAAGATACATGGGAGAATACTCAAATTCTATAAGATTTGCAGGGAGGGAATCAAGGCAAAAGGACAGATCAAGACGTATTTGCAGAAATGATCATAACTTCTATTGGACAAAAAATGTGGTATTATGGTTCCTGATGACTCTGCTAACAAAACTCAGGTCTCTCCTGGTATCTCGAGGAAAAACAAAATTAGCACCATTTAAGGTATCTCGACAGAGCAACCAGATAAGGAATAGAAAAATCACCAAATATTTCGAAGGAAACTTATGATAAAAAGACAAATGTCAAAGTTCCGCACTATGTTCCATACTAATTATTCTAAGATAATTTATTGCATAATTTTAGATCATGGCAACGCTAGCTATTATTGCCATACATGTTCGTAATTCAGTAGCCCATGGTTGATAGATGCATCAAGAGATCACCTTCTCCCTGCAAGGCCCTAGCCAAAGACAATTTAGTATAACATGTTCTATTGAGCCCTTCGATAACCCTGTTGTGAGCAAAATTATTTGGAGGCACATTTTGACAAAGCAATTGCTTCTCCAGAAGAAGTTTCAGAAAGGTAACCTCCTTGTCATGTTTCCACGATCCACTCTATAGCAAGCCATCACCCCAAAAGGAAAATATGCAAGCCTATCCTGAGTAACTCTATTGTAACACATGAAAACTCTAGTCGCATTCTCTTTCAGCCTATACCAGTAATGATAGAGCAATGGGCAATAGGTCATCGCATCATGTACATATTCGAAATAACCTGCAAAGAAAAAAAGGGCCTAAAATCTGCAGCATATCTCATACACCTTTAGATACATCAAACCTGTATTTGTAAAGGGAACATGAAGGTGGATTCAGAGGTAGATCACTAGATTAGGCATCATGAACAACAGAAGCGTGTGTCATCATATCAAAGCAACAGACGGGGACCGTAATTTGCTGCGATTTTTGAGATTTCTGACCTTAAGCTCTTCCAGATCAGATCCCACCTTCGTGATCTCCTCCTGGAGATGCGAGGTCGTCACCTGCACGCACCAAAACAAGCTAAACCAGGCGAATAGGCGCTGATGAATTTCCCGATTCGGGGGCGAGGAGAGACAGACCTCGAGTGCCTGGATGGTCGCGGCGGCTATGGAGGCCTGCACCTGGCTCCCGCGCAGCTCCGTCTCCGCCGCCTCCCGCGCGCGCTTGGAGGCCTCGAGCTCGGTCGTGTCCGCGTCAGACGCCGCAACAACGTCATCGAGGCGCCGCTTCAGGCCCGACACCGTGCGCTCTGCAATAAGAGAAGAGACGCGCCGCGGTCAGCCGAGGACGTGCACGGAACCCTACTGACGGCGTGTTTGGGCGACCGCGTCGGAGGACGGAGCCCGGTCACTGCCCCGGCCTGCTGTGCGGAGCGGGCTCGCGGACACCGACGGTCTCCATCTCCTCCTGCCCGCACAAGCTGATCCTCTCTACCATCCGTGGCTCGCGCCGCCGCCGCCTCGTCCTCGTGGTCGGCGCGCCCTCGCGGGCTTGCAACGCACACCCAACGGCCGCGGCCACACGCACGACGCGGTCCGGCGACCTCGACGAAGCGCCACGCATCGTGCTACCGATGCACGCGCGGGTCGGCGAGCAGGCCGGCCGGGACGGCTTGGTTTGGAGCGCGCCGTCGCCTCTCGTGTCGTCGGAGCGGAAGGAGCAGGGAGGGCTGGAGAAATGCGGCTAGGGTTTCTGTTCGGTGTGTTTGTTCAGGCCGGGTTGAATTGCAACCTTCGATCTCCATCGCACGGTTCTGAGCGCGCTGACCTGAAAATGGGCCGTCGAGCAGTGCGATGGGCTGGCTTTTGCAATGCGTCATAGCCCGCGTTTGCTTCTGCCTATGATTCTATTTTTGTTTTTATTATCTCGGCTTGACACATTTTCCGGCCAAAATTTTATATTTTCTTCGGTCCATACTCGCTTAAGAAATTTGGCCGTTCAACGCTGATTGGTTTAAAATGCTCTGAATGGCCAAATTAATTCAACGATGATTGGTTTAAAATGCTCCGAATGGCCAACTATTAGAGGCATTATCATATGTGCCTCAAAAAATTGTCAATTGGAGGCACAACGAATAGTGTCACAATTGGTCACTCATTAGAGGCATATTTTAGTGCCTCTAAATGGTAACGAATTGTGGCACTTTTAATTGTGCCTCAATTGATATATTTTAGTGGCATTTTTATAGAAAGTGCTTCTAAAAGGTCTATCTTTTTGAGGCACAAGTCAAAGTGCCACTAATAATTCAACGTAGAGGCACTAAATTTTGCCTCTATTTTTCAAAATATTAGAGGCACTATCAATAATGCCTCATAATGCTAAACTATTAGTGACATTTTAGAAACTGCCTCTAAAATCTCACATTTTGAGGCACTATTATTTAAAGTGCCACAAATAGTTATGATTAGAGGCAGTTATAAACAGTGCCTCTAAGAAAGTGCCTCTAATTCTTGGACGTGCCATAGTGTGCTGGGCATGTGGCATCTCTACGCATCCGTTGGTATCAAGCAGTACGATTAGGTTCTATATATGCAGCCATTTCACAGAGAGAATTAGGGCTTTGAATGTTCCTAGACTCCTATATGGGGCTGGTTGGCACGGCTTGAGGCTCTGTGTTGCACTTCCCTTTGTCCTTGACCAAGGTGGATCTTTAAGTGGACAATGTACGCCGTTGCTGGTGAGTTTAAGATTGTGCCTTTCTCTCATGTCTCAACCAACCAAGTCCTGCCATCTACTAGCCGTTTTCTTTTAGGCCTTCAAGGGTAAATGCAACGTCGACGAGGGGGTTCTGCTTTGTTGACATGGTACTAGAGCTAGGGCTGCCAAATCCCTAACCATAGCAGTCACCTATGTCACCGCCCGCGAGTTGCCGGTGGCCATCGTTCTTCATGTTGCACGTGTTGATTACTTAGGTGTGCCTGTGTCCTTCTCCTCCATTGGTCGCAGACCCGGTCTTCACATCTGCTGGTTAGTGTTGTTGTTTGCTGCTCTGCTTGGTCTCTCTCTCCTTTGTGGTTGTTTGTCTATCAGGTACTTGCTCTTACTTCTGTTTCATGATGAGTACCTATAAGAAGTGGAGACAGAGATATTTCTTGGTGTGGTTGTTGATATCTATTGCTTTTCTTTTGGTGAAAATATTGGCCATAACAAACTGTAATTCTATCTTTTTCAGTGATAATAAGCTGGATGATTCCAATTACAAAGAGTGGGATTTGTTTAGTTAGAACAGTTATGAGTGTTGCTGGTTTTGCTGAGCATTTAACGTTGGTCCTCCTGATGTAAATAAGGATGAAGCCACCAAGAAGGGAAAAAGGAAGATGCAAAGGTTATGAATGCTTTTGTTCTCAATGTTGCTCCCTCACTGATACATGGCTCGAGCATTACTCCACTGCAAAAGAAATATGGAAGTTGGCTGAGGTACCTTTTTGTTTCCAACTCCAATACCTAGTGGACCTAGGAACCTCTTGGGCCATGTAGGTTGTGCCTTGGCTATTTTTATCCTTGGCCCATATATCTCCATTATAAAAAAATTCTAGATTTAATCTGATATTTTTTTGCGAAAATTTCACCGACCTATTAACAATCATCAATAACAGAACAAATAGGTTTAAAAGCAAAAAATTACAAGTAAGTCTATGGACCACCAAGCGATGACTAGAAACACTAACGCGAGCCGAAGATGCAACACCGATTTTACCTAAACTTGAATATTGCTCCATCAAATTGAGCAAGAACTTGTCTTACTCGATTCAATGCATTGCAATGATGTTCCAAATTAAAAAAAAGTACTACTACTAGATAAGAATCTCCATGTTGCATTGACAGTATCACGAAAATGCTGCCGGTTGCTCTGTATGGTTAATTATGATATCTATTCAGTTTCGCCCCATGTGTTACAGCTTGGTCCTAATGGTAAGGAGCGATGTATATACCATCCGACTATTAAATCAACTCTGAATCTTTGGCGGATGTCTGATTACCGACAAGATCAATTAAGCTGCGGTAGCACAGTACTGTATGGTCAAGCATGAGCGTTTTGTCGTTGTGCGATCTTGGCGTACGTGCGAGACATCTGCACCCTAGACGATTTATTATCACGCCCACAACAATTCGCTGCGTGCTTCGTTGGCCAGCCGAACGTCTGTAAAAATCTACGTATATGAATACAATATCTCTCGTGTGGTTATCTGCACCGGGCATTTCCAATGGCCAGTCTGTAGCCTGTACTGTCTGGTTGTTCATTTCGTCGCCATGCCAATCCGTGCAGGTTCAGAAAGAAGCTTGCGAATTAACTCTGCCGTTCCAGAACATGACAAAAATGAAATCGAAAATAAAATAAAGGAACATGCCAAAAATACTGTCACTAGCCGGTGTGACTAGTAAAATGGTTATACCATGCTCCAAATTAACATGATATCCAGCGTATATGTGGTGGAGTGTATGTCTAGTACGCAGTAGAAATAGTAGCTGTACGCCACGGTGTGGATGTGGGTCGAGCAGTGCTCCTCATAATAAACACGATACACATCATCGTCGTCCATCAAGATTCTAAGCTGGCTGAGACGACAGTCGCAGCTAGCCTAGCAGTACTGTAGCGTATAATCATAATAATCTGGTCCTGCACTTCTGCCATACCTAAACTGTTGCAGCACGTATTGCCCCGTGCTGCCCGGCCAGTGTGCTAATAATCATACATGGATGCCCTGGTAAGTAGTCCTGATGAACCAATGGAAACCCGCATCCGCGCATCTACTCTGCCATAGTACCGAGAGCCTAGCTAGCTAGGACCATAATGTCCATAAACCTTCTAAGTTGGGCCTTGTCGCTAACTCGCTACAGTCCCAAACGGAGTTACGTCCAGATGCAGACAACAGATCTGCTGGATCGCAGGGGCTAAAAACAAAACGACCACTGGTCACCAGTCGTCTGTTGCGATGCGGTCCTGGTCCAGGTATTAAGGGCGTGTTTACAAGAGTTTTTAAAGAAAAACTCTCTCTCAACCGTATTAATTGATTTGGATTTATCAAAATTTGAATGAATCTATATACTAAATAATGTCTATATTCATTTAAATCTAGACAAATTTGAGCAATTAATATGGATCAGAGGGAGTATATTAATATCGTGGAGATACTAATTACACGTATGTAACTATGCATGCATGCACTAACGATCTTATAGGTGCAGACAATCTAGAAAAAAAGAATTATAAAAGAAAAATACTGCTACAAAGAATGATTCCTCGAAGCAACATCACTAACACCACAAGAACAACACCAGTAGTCCAATCACTCCAATAGCAACGCCTTCAAAAAAGAAAAAAAGTGCACAAGCGTCGTCGTCTTCTGATAAAAAATCATAGGTTTTCACCCTGGACGAAGTCCTTGCCCGCGAAATAATGCCTTTAACAAGACCATTGCCAGTCATAACCAATTAAAATCAGGCCTTGAATTTTCACCCTGTAAGGTAAGACTAGAGACTCCTCCTATGTTGTCGTCCCCACAAACATTCGCTACTGTGAGTCACAGATCACGCAGTCAGTTACTCGTCGCCTCATAAACTCAAATCACCATTGTTGCCCTTATGTTTCTGCTTTCCTGATATTCTCCGCATCTAACTTTAGCATGGATCGTCAAAGACATGACACATGATGATAATCAACAACAGAGCTTCGCAACGCTCCTATTAAAACCAAACGGTAAAAAAAACATGGATACGCACGACCGAATATCTTTCGATTCAGAAATCTCTATGCATGATGCACCCATGAAAATTCGCCAACGGATCCTTTCGGAACTCGCCTCTTCAGGCCAGATCAACGAGTGCAGGAAATAAGCAGATCTTCGTCCACGCGCTGAAGAAACCCTAGGACCGCCGCATGTATTAGACAGAACAGCAGACCCCACACCGATGTATGCCCCTCCGGTGGAATGGTAGCATGCAATACGTAGTAGTATTACATACGTAGTAGTACTACCAGTAGTATAAATTTGCCCTCTCCGTCCGGCCTTACTGTGTCTGTACTCTGTACTCTGTAGGAGTAGCCCCTATGTACAAGTTACCTTTCTCTGATTAGTCGATGGATGGTGCCGCTACAGTCCTAAAAACTTATGTGTGCGTACTTTTTCTCAAGAAAACACAAAAATCTTTGTGTTTCGATTCATTGGTAGAAAAAGAGAGTTATGCCGACAACAAGGCATGAAGGCCAGCCGCGCCAGCAGCAGCCCAATCGCGAGCCCAGATCGAATCGAAGGGTACCCATGTTTGGTGACGCACTGTCGAAAACGACATCATTACGCTGCTTCCAGATCCACCAGTCCGTCAACATGATCAGCGAAGACGTCCCTTTGCATTGAGCGCGAGGTGTGGAAGACGAAGCCTGTAGCCACCAGTCCACGAAGTCCCCTTCTCCATCCGATGGTGTGACCGCGTATCGGATCCAGGACAACACCTCGTGTCAGTTTTCCTTCGAAAAGTGACAACCCACCAAGAGGTGGGTCATGGTCTCCTCCGCCTGGTCGCACAGGGGGCAGCGCGGGGGGTGGGCTAGTCCCCCCCCCCCCCCCCCCCGGCCAACCCCTCAACCGTCTAGCAACGGTCCTAGCAAGCCACACGCCGAGCTATAGCGACGATATAGAAGTAGATTGGGGTAGTCGATAGTATAGAACAAGTGGATTAACTGGATCAGGATGAGCACAACGAATCCAGTCCTATGTTATTATTCCTGATAAGTGAGACCAATACCCCATGCGTGATCCACATGTAATGCAAAACTATGCATATTGCCAATTAATCAAACGATCAACTCATACGATCTTACACAAATACGGATTAATTAGTTCGTTAAGGTTGTGAAATTCCCGTGTTTCTCCAAACAGCTAGTGGTAATGTTTTCCTGCATTTCTCAATCCTCTGTTTTGCTCCTGGATTCCTATTCTATTCTTGTGTTTTTTCTATTCTTGTGTTTTTTCTATTCTTATGTTTTTTGATTCCTGTGTTCCGAACAAGCCCTTAATATCCTCTGTACTCTCAAGGAACTCTCAATCGATCTATTGATGTATTGATGTCTGTCTGTTGAGCTCGAATGGATCGGTTGGTAGTAGCTCGGTGTGCAACTAATAACTGATCCGTATTCCCTGGACCGTGGTGCCAGCCTCTCTCTGGTGGGCAGGCATGCATGCAAGCAAGGGGCGCATGTTAGGCTAATTAAGCTATGTAGGTATTGGCAACACCATAGCTACCAACATGACTACATGTACGATGGCGGACCATTGGTAGGTTGTACTCTTGCTTGTCCGAGCACGCGCTGTGTACGAACTGCCAGTAGAGTAGATTAAAGTCACGTACGTTGAAATGATCAGAAACTGTAACTTGGCTGTCTGTACTCCCCATAGTCCTTCAGAGGATGGGATGCAACATTGGTACTGTTCATTACTTAGAGCATCCCCACTCGCTAGGCGACCCCAGGCCAAGATCCGGACCAAGTTTTGGCTGGACGAAACTCGTTTTGGCCTGGGAACGCCGAGTTTTCACTCGCGTTTTCAGGCCGAGTTCCTGCGTTTGTCTAAATTCAGTTAAACACAGCGAAATTTGGGCGAATATAGACGAATTTCATTAAGTAGGGCTATGTCACATATATTACACTGAATTTAAACTAGGAAAACATTAAATGTAAACTAGGAAAAGGCCACCGCCGTGACCGACGTCGGAGGCCGCTTCTACAAGCCGATGCGGGGGTGGTTGCCGGCCTGGATGTGCCCCACCACGACGGCGAGCGTTCGCCCAGGAAAGCTCCACCAGCGGCGGCGAAATGCCGCATTGTGACGCATCGGCGGTGAACCGGCGGTCCATCGTGTCAGGTGAGCTCCTGGAGGCGCCTGTCGGCGAAGAACTGCTCCCAGAAGACCAGGTTGCCAGGATCCTCGGCGAGATCCGGGTCTTCCATGGTGGCGTTAGCCACTTGGATCTCGTCGGACAGTCCTCGTCGCTCGGCACCAAAGTTGGCCCAAATCTAGACGGAAAGAGGTTCCTAAGAACGCGATTGGACCGAATTTAGGCATCCGGAGCTAATTTTAAAGTCCGGATCGACGTCCTGAAAAACCGAGTGAAGATGCTCTTACTCTCCGCGTGACAGTACAAAACTAGCCAAGGAGGTGCTGCACGCTGCCGGCGTCCCGCACTGTTCGAGATAACCTGGTCCTTGCTAGTGCTACTGTTGCAGCCGGCAGCAGTGCAGGTGCAGCACTCACCCACAGTGACTGCAGCACGCCAGCACCGATGCCCTGGACGGCCGTCTCCGTGTAGGGCAAGTAGCTAGAAGGCCATGCAATAGTAGCACATACCAGTAGTAGTACTACCGGTATAAATTTGCCGTCTCCGTCTAGCCTTACTCTGTCTGTACTATGTACACTGATCTGTACTCTGTAGGAGTTGTCCTGTACAGGCTCCGCAGAAGTTACCATTCTCTGATTGGTCGATGGATGGTGCCGCTACAGTCCTCAAGAAGCAGTTATGTGTGCGTAGACAGATCCACGGGAGGACGAACGAGTGGCCGTCGAGCTTCCGCGCTGCAACGCACTGTAGCGCAGTCCACGGCTACATACGCTGGCAATGGCATCTCTACGCATCTATCCCTTCGTGTCAAGCAGTCTCTACATATGCACCCATTTCAAAGCCAGAACCAGAGAAACTCTAGCATATACTAAAAAACGAGAACTGAAAAACCCGTAGTTCAGTGGACTGAACTTGCGATTTGTCGAAGTTCAGCTCGTCGCGCAGAGCAGACACCGCAAACTAAAACTAAACATTTAAAACTTCGCGGAAAAAATCATTCGCGGGAAAATTCAGAGAAGAACAACGCCACATTCATAGTTTCAGATTCAGTTAAACATCACAAACAACATAATTTACATAATGAAACTAACAAACGACCGACGCGCGCAGTGCATATGCAAAACCCGGCCCCAAACGGGGCCTCGAAGCGGCGTCGATCTTGCACCGGAGTCGACGACGATGACCCCCTCCGCCTCCGCTGCCTGCTTGCGCCGGAGCCGCTCCATCGCCGCCTCCTCCGCCTTCTGGCGCTCGATGACGAGGAGGGCTTCGTCGAGCTCGCGCCGCTCGTCGTTGATAGCGCGGCAGCGCTGCAGCTCCGAGCGCCGGACAAGGCGCGCAGTGATGCGCGCCTCGCCCTCGTCGTTGTCGACGAAGTCGCGCGCGGTGATCCGATTGCCGTCGCTCTCATCCGACGACTCGGTGTGCTCGTCCGTCATATAGTCGCGGTAGTAGCTTTTCTGGCTGTCGTAGGACGAGGAGGACACCGGCGACGGAGCGTGGCGGCCACTGCTGCTCCCCGCACCGGAGGAGCCATAGTCGGCATACGGCGCGAGCGAGGGAGGCACATGAGCCATGTGCTTCGTGTACCGCTTCGCCGCGCGCTTCTTGGCGGTGATGGAGCGGATCTTCTCGAGCTTCGCGCGCGACTTCAGCCGCTGGCCACGGGAGCCGTAGCGCGGGGGCGAGGGAGAGGGGACGGGATTCATGGTGACGCGGCGGAGGGAATGGCGGCGACGGCGGCGCGGATTGTGCGGTGGAGCGGGCTGATCTGAAGGCTGGAGGTTCGCTGGCGGCGGTGGAGATAGAGAGCGAGGGCGGCGGAGGGGACAGGGTTTGGCCTTGGTTTGCTCCGCAGCTACCGTAAATATATCGCGCGGCCTGGGCTTTTCTCGGCCCACCGTAAAAATTTTACGGGCCGGCACCGCTTTGCCGTAGCCGCACGCCGCGCGGAACCGAGCTGAAACCGTAAAGTCGCTGAAAAAATACTATTTTAGGCCATTTTTCAGTATCTGCTAGAGTTGCTCTTAGGGGCTCTGAATGTCGCTGGTTGCGGTTGGTTGGCGGCCGGCGCGGCCGTTTGAGACTTCCTATCTGAACTCTGCCCAGCCCCATCTGCACTGGATGAATCTTCAGCTAACTGACGGACCCCGAACCGAAACCCACCAGCCGGTGTCGCGCATGTGCCTGCTGCTTAATTTGCTAGCTAACAACCAATCACAATCCCTATTTCCACTTTAAACCCCAGATCCATCAACAGAGAGCCCTGAACCAACAGCAGTCCAGTCAGCTTGAGATCAAGCCCATCCTGCCTGCCAAAGTGGCACTGTCATGCCAAGTGGCCAAACAGCACTGACAGCAAAACCATCCGTCACTGTCAGTGCCAGATGACAGTGTTGTTAGCAGCAGGGGCTTATGGAGAAAGATACCGATCTTGCGTGCAAATGGGGTCTCCATGGGAAATAATGGAAGCCACGAGCCCGATCGAATCGCTACTCTTAACTTGTTGCTACAACTAGTTGTTTTTGTTTATGTACACTAATAATACAATCTCAAGGACCATATCATCTCTAAGATGACACTAGGACAAAAAACCAAACGCACACTTGATCTACTGACAGCTGCAAAACGGCCTAATCGTTTGCGTGGATGCTGCACGCTGACGAGGGTATCGAGGGGGAATCCGATTCGCCGTCGTAGTCGTCGTCGTCCTCGAAGTCGGTGAGATCGTCGAAATCCCAGAACTCGTCCTCTACCGCCGCCTCCTCGGGCATCTGCCACCGTTCCTGCGATATCTCGCCCGACTCCAGCAGCTCCAGCACCTGCCGTTGATTATTACACCGTGTGAACCAAGTCAGTGAAGATTCAAATGGCAACTCAAAATGCAGAAATAGTTTCTCAAAGTATAATGTACTGAACGTGCAATCTGAATTTCTTTTAAAATGGACAATGAATCCCAAAGCATTTGCCAAGTGGTATAGTTTATGTGCCAGTGGGTGTAACGCGTCAGTGATAAACAAATTCATGACTGGACTTCGGTTAGAGCAGACCTGGTTTACCAAGTCAGTTGAAGTAGTACAAAATTCAGAAATAATTTCTCGAGTTTCAAAATGGCAACTCAGTTAGTACAAGGAATATACTGAACGTACACTCTGAACTTGGCTTAAACTGAACACTGTATCCCAAAGCATCTGGGAGTATCAGTGGAGCAATATGGTTTCATGTGCCAGTGGGCGCAACGCATCAGTGATAATCTAATTCATGATTGGACTTTGATTAGGGCAGACCTGGTCTTCTATATGCCCAATTGTGGGGTGGCATGTTGTGTTGGTTTGTCCCAAGATTTGTCTTCTCGAGCTGGCCTGTGTCCCCAACTCCCCCTTGGCCTGGCTCGGGCTTCCCGTGAGTCAGTAGAATGCTAGAAGCAACAGAGCATCCTATGCCCGGACGGGTCCTTGTAATATTACCAAGAAACCGGCCATTCTTGGGAGTTGGGATGTGGCCAAGGCCAAGGAGAGCGAGCACCTGTCTTCTTCCCAAGTTCAGTATAATAGTGAGATGGCTTTGTCGCTCCTTTGTCCTGATCTCCATCCCTTCACCTACTTCCTTCCCAGCAAGAGCTTCAATGCTAAACAGGTTTTCCTTGTAGCTTCTACAACAAGTTCAGCAACAGGAGGCCTAACTGTTTGGTGAAAGACAGGGAGAGCTGCCTCTTTTGAGGCTGCGTTTGGTGAAATACTTTTCAGCCAATGTCAATTCCAAAGACTTTATTGGTTTGTTGAGGCTACCATACCTTTCCCGTGGTGGCCATGGTGATACACAAGTTGATGCCTCTGTTTTTCGCCATGGTGGTGGTACAGCATACATTACTACTCAGGGCGTGCCCACCCACACAGCGTGGAATCCTAGTAGAAGAGAGTGATGAGACGAAGACAAGCAAAAGACGCGATCAGGTTTGGTGTGCTGTTACTCGCCAGATTGGTCGGCAGATGCGTCTTTGCGAGCTGAACTAAACTATACTAAAACCCCAAGGTTTGCTGTCACTCAAAACTGACGGCGAACGCAAACGTGGCGGTATTCAGCAACCTGTGTATTGGAGACAAGTGGACGATTCTGACAGAAATTCTACTACAACTACGACAGGCACAGACCGTATATGGATGGATACAAGTAGCTAGGAGTATACTGCCACTTTGGTTCTGTTCTATCAGGTTGCTATCTGGTCTAAACAATAAGTTGAGATGGAAGAATTGTATGCAAGGGAGATAGCTACCCAGCACCGGACATCATAAAGAAATGGTGACCTGCAGATCAGCATGGCTTGACTATTGCCTCCTCTGGATAGAGAAACAAGAGGACTTGGTATAATACAACGCCGTCTCTTAGACTAGATCCTTCCAGCAGTTTATGCTGGTATTTCTTTTTGCCGCATTTCTGTTGCGATTCGTCTGTTGCGATTATGTGGTTCTAGTATGATGGAGCTGGTGAACCTACCGTCTAGACCATACTACCTTGTAGTATTGGTAAGAAATTCTTCAGATAAGCATTGTCCGCTTGATTGGCAATCTACTTGGAGAAGTTTGCGGTAGTTGCCGGTTGCGATGATGTTTGAGTTGCCCGAACAAGCAATTAGGCGACCAAATAGGAACATTGCACTTGTGGTGTAGATTTCTTTGTTGGTGGTCCGTGGATGGTTATGGCGCAAATGCTGCTACACTCTGTCAAACCTGCCCTATGAGTCGAAAAAGCTAGACGGTTGCAGTGCAGGACCTGGAGCAATTAGGGCACCAACTATCGAAAGCTACGTGCGTTATTCAGTGCTGATGTCGGCAAATTAAAGCGTATAGTGATCGTACTAGTACAAGAATTACGCTACACGCATATAACAATTAAAGCATGTATATTGATCGTACAGGAATTGTTTCATCTTGATGTAGCCAAGCACTGTACTAGTAGTAGTGTAATTATACTGCAGTTCGGTACGAGTCTTGTTCCGTGTTTTGTGAATTCAGAAGTGTCCCTAATCTGAACAAGGTAGGGCAACAAGTGCAGAGGAAGAGGAAAGGGTTTTCATTTCTTGTGTCTGCCTGACAGTTACGTACCTCTGTCATGGTAGGCCGCCACGCAGCCCCGGACCTGGCGCAGAGCGAGGCGACGAACATGAGGCGCCGCAGCTGGCCGGCGTCGTAGCCGTCGCCGAGCCGCGGGTCCACGAGCCCTTGCACCACGCCGTCGTTCAGGTAAGGCTTGGCCTGCGCATGCCACGTCACGGGACACGCGTGTCCCGCGCGAACAAAAATATTAGCCACGTCGCGCTAATACGTGTGCCGGTGACAGATGACGTGCACAATTATTAGCGAGGTTAATTTACCCAGGCGAGGAGGCTCATGTGTGAGCCGTCGACGGGCTTCCTGCCGGAGATGAGCTCGAGGAGGAAGACGCCGAAGGCGAACACGTCCGTCTTCTCGTCCACGATGCCGTGCGTGAAGTACTCGGGAGCCAAACACCTGTATGTATGCCACGACGACAGAAACGAATCAGTGCCAAAACGTCCACGTCAGCATCAAAGTAGTCAATGCAGGTGAACAGACCCGAAGGTGCCCTCGATGGGCGCGATGGCGTGGTGCGTCCACTCCGACGGCAGCCACCGGGCGAGCCCGAAGTCGGAAATCTACAGGGAACAAACATGTTTGCCGTCAGGCGCCACGGTCGAACAGGGGGAAGGGAGCAGAGTGTTTGTTCGTCGCGTACCTGTGGCTCGTAGTCGGCGTCGAGGAGGATGTTGGAGGCCTTGATGTCCCGGTGGATGATCCTCCGGGCACAGTCTTTGTGGAGGTACCGGAGCCCCCGCGCCGTGCCCACCGCCACCCCGTGCCGCTGTCTCCACGTCATCGCCGGCCGCTTCTCGTCTGCAACACCATTATTCTCACTTTCAGCTAAATAATTCGATGGGGAAAAGCAGATGAGCAGAGCATTGTGTGGAGGTGGAGGAATGGAACGGATGCCATGCCGTGGAGGTTCGCGGAGACGGAGCCGCGCGTGGAGAACTCGAAGACGAGGTGGAGGCCGCGGTCGACGCAGCAGCCGAGGAGGGAGGAGACGTTGGGGTGGCGCACGTGGCCCACCGTGCCCAGCTCCGTCAGGAAGTCCTTCTCCTTCTTCTCGTCCGCCGCCACGGCCGCCGACGCCGCGAGCCGCTTCACCGCGACGGCGCGCCCGTCGTCCAGGATGCCGCAGTACACCTCGCCGTACCCGCCCCGGCCAACCACGTTATCTGTTGAAGAGCAGCAGAACCCAGCATCAATTTCCGGCCGTGCAAACGACAATGCGAAATTAAGAGCGGGGGGAAACAAACAAACAGAGTACGTACGCAGTGTAAGTAAAAGTGGCCATTAATTTGCTACGGTTACCGTACCTGGGTGGAAGCCATTGGTGGCCCGGTCGACCTCCTCGTAGGAGAAGCACCTCCATGTGGGCTTGCTGGGCGGCGGCATCGTTGGGTCGACCTCGACGACGGCGCATTCGTCGTCGGGGTTGCTCCGTCGGCCGAGGGACAGGAGCCTCCTGAGGCTCCGGCTCCCGAGATAGCCCAGCGTCCTCTGCTCAATCCAGCGGCCGGAGCACACGCCCGGCGTTGGCGGCGGGGGCGGCGAGTCGGCGGGGTCCACGGCAACGGCGCAGTCCTCGTCCGGGTTGCTCCGGCGGCCCATGGAGACGAGCCGCTTCAGGCTCCGGCTACGAAGATAATTCATGCTTCAGCGCCCGGGTCAGAAGATAGAATTGGCTAGGTAGGCGTAGCGTGGTTCCGAGCACGGTCAAGATTGCGAGGGATACGCGGGCATTGAATGGTCTCAGCAGCATGCCATTGGAGGGGAGGGAGAGCAAGAAAACTGCCACGCATTCAGCAGCGACGCATTAAATCGGGCAGGAAGCGAAGCGTAACTGCCTCCCTGCGCCGTCGCGTGCGGCCCCTCTGCTCTGCCACTGCCTCTGCCTCTGCGCTCGCTCGAGTACTCACGAGAGGAGGGAGAGAGAAGAAGAAGGAAGGTGGTGGAGCGGGAGCGGATGGATGGCGGGGAAGGGAGTGTGTCACTGTCCTTGCCAGTGCCCCTCGGCGAGGAGTAGGGGAACAGAACAGCACAGAGGGGGGTGGCTGGCGGGTGAGGCCGTTCCCTTCGCTTTTTATATTGAGCGCCCGACAGACAGCTGGGACCCGCCCGCCAACAGGCCAGACTTTCCTGCTCTCTGCCTAGTATTTCTTCTTCTCCTTCCGTTGCTCCGTGAGCTAAGAGCATTTCCACAGCATTCCTATCCGCACGCCGAATTTAGCTTTAGACGTCGAAATTCATTTCAGTTGTATTTTTAGAAACCTCTTTTGGTATGGACTTGGACCAACTTTGATTCAAGCTTTCTAGGCTATTTCCAGGATCTCATGAACGCCCTGGGAATGCCGAACGAAGCGAAGCGGCGTGTGGATCCACCCAGTCAGCGACGGAAGCCGAGTCATCGTCCTCCTTACAACCACGCGGCGACCGCTGGGCAATAACTGTCCGTCGCGTCGGCCACGCGTCGCCGTAATGCCGCGCCACCGCCGCCGTCTTATCTCCCGCGACGGACCGGCGGGCACTAACTTCACGCCAGCCTCTCCTCTTCGTCCTCGGCCTCCCACTCGTCGGGCTCCGTGCCGGTGGCTTCGCCTCCGCTCCAGCCCGTTAAGCGGGAGCCAAAAATGTCGGTCCGTTCGCTGTCGAGGACCAGGTCGCGCGGCATCGTCATTAACGACTCGCGCGCTTCGTCGCCGCCCACCGGCCGTCTCCGTCTTCGCAAGCCGAAGCTGGAGCCGCAGGACTGGGCGGTGCCCGTCGACGAGGATGCATTCGCCGTCAAGATGCCGGTAGAGCAGTCCCTGCGAGAGGCGGCGCCTCAGCCGCCGGTGGAGGCGTCCTTGTCGGACATACTCGCCTGGTCCAGGGCGAACTGGAAGGAGACAGAGCGGCAGCGCGTCCATCGCCTGCATTAGCAGGCCGAACGCCAGGCCTGGTCTGGCCTTGTTCTCCCCTACCAGGGCGCGCCGGTCGTCGTCCTCGACGACGACGACAAGGCTAGCTCTTCCTACCAGCCCTTGAGGTGCGGTGACGCTAGCCAGGGGAGCTCCCGCCCTCCGCAGCCGCCAAGCGACGACGACAACGGTGGCGAGGACGATGGCAGGCCCGATCCCGGCTATACGTCCTTCTACGGCAACTTCGGCATGTAGAAGCGGCGACGGCATCAGCGAAGGCGACGACGATGGTCTTTTTTAATGATTTTAGTTTATTATCTAATAATATAGTTTAAATTCGATGTAATCCGTCTATATTCGCCCATGTTAATGAAATTCGCCTGAATTCACCAAACTCGTCTGAATTTTAGCCGAACACGAAAATTTGGCTTAGGAACGTGAATGACAAACTCGATCGTTTTGAAGCCGAAATCAAGTTTCGTCCGTCCAAAAATTGTTCCGGATTTCGGTCGCCATGCTGCGCAGCCACACCACCGCATAGGCGGTGGCGTCGCTGGTGCTGCTGCTGCTGGTGGTTGCCGCGGGCCAATGAGTGAGTGCGTCGTAATTTGTCTGTGAGCATATACTGCTAGCGTGTGAGATTGGATTGGACAGTTATGGCGTTATGGGAAGGGCCGAAGGTCTGAGGGTGACATGTCAACCGTCGTCCCGCCTGCAACCTCCTCCGTCTCCTTCTGCTTCGTGCTCTGCCATGTAGTACTAGGAGTGACCTGACGACGAGAGGATGGATCATCGGTGGCGGCGAGAGCCCGTGACGGCACAGTTTGTGTTTACGCATGTGTCGTCGGGCTGCGATGCCCTTTGGAGTGGGGAATTAGGCTCCCTGTCAGCTGACAGGTAAAGGCTTTGGTGCTGTTGATTCGCAAAAAAAAAAAAAAAAGGCTCTGGTGCAGTTGGGACTTGCGAATCAGAGAATGTGCCATCACAAATCACAATGCACTGCCTGACAGTGTCAATCACAATCACCCACCCGGTCGTTGGGCCGACCGTATAGGCCCGACTTTCCCCCATGGACCGCGACGGGAGCTGCTATTTCACGCTTGACGCGCGCGAGAATACACTCCGCGTGTGTACCTCTCCTACATGCGCCAGGCCCAAATCACTTCCTTGATCCGTGGCTGATGTTTCCTTGCTCTGGATGTTTTCGTTTTGCCTGTTTCGCACGACGTCTTTTCTTTGCTGAGTTATAAACGCTCTCAGCATAACCAAGCGCTGGCTTTGTCGCAAAGCTAGCGAGTGCGCAGCTAATCCATCCGGATTCAAGTCTTCATGAAAACTGAATTAAATGAGATTTTATTCCGCGAGGGATTATTCTCCGGGGTCAACGTTTTATAAACGCTGTCAGCGGGTACGCTAAGTAGATGTAATTCTCTTCAAAATTGTAAATTATTTAAGTTTGAAAATATTCAAATTCAAAAATCGATAAAATTTTAAAATGTTCATATATAAAAAGCGTTGAAGTTTGAAAATTGTTGCAATTTGAAAAATGTTCAAATCCGAATATGTTCCCATTTGAAAACTGTTTAAATTCGAAAATTGTTCATATTAAAAATGTTCAAATTCGAAAAAAATCACAGTTGAAAAATGTTCAAATCCGAATATGTTCCCATTTGAAAACTATTTAAATTTGAAAATTGTTCATATTAAAAATGTTCAAATTTGAAAAAAATTCACATTTGAAAAATGTTCAAATTTGAATATGTTCCCATATGAAAACTGTTTAAATTCGAAAACTATACATATTAAAAATGTTCAAATTCAAAAAATTCACATTTGAAAAATGTTCAAATCCGAATATGTTCCCATTTGAAAACTGTTTAGATTCAAAAATTGTTCATATTAAAAATGTCCAAATTTGAAAAAACTCACATTTGAAAAATGTTCAAATCCGAATATGTTCTCATATGAAAACTGTTTAAATTCGAAAATTGTACATATTAAAAAAGTTTAAATTCAAAAAAATTCACATTTGAAAAATGTTCAAATTTGAATATGAAAACAGAAAAAAAATGGGACGAAAAAATGAAAAAAAGAAACGTTATATGGGCCGATCCAACGCGCGCGCGTGAGTGTAGCCTATTAACGCACGCGTTAGACGGGAAATAGCATTTGCCGACCGACGACGCTTCGTGTGTAATCCCAATCGGTCAGACGTGGCCTGTCTTCTGGTAACTGCTGGTGATTGTTTTCTGAAAAAAAGTTAGCCTGTCCTTGTTAGTTATTAGTATAAAACAATAGAACCAGGAATATCTCCTCAAGAACCCTATTATGTGGATGGAAGAATATAAGACACGTGAAGCACAAAAATTGTCTACATGAATATAAGCACAAAATTGTCTCCATGTTGCAACCCCACGGCACAGCGGCCGCCGCCGGCAGGATGCGATCGTTCGAGATCAACGGGATATGTGATCAATGAATGCCAGAAGCTGTGCAGCAGACAGTGTCCCACCCTGTGCAAACGGAAGGAAGCGTCGCCAAATGCCCAAAAGGACGCTTACACTTGGTCTCCAGCAAAAGATCAGAAAACTACGATAGCCAAAACTATAGAAGATGTGCCGTTTATTTAGTTGTCTCGTTTCTAGCAACAGGTGCATTGGTATGTTGATTAGCTAGGCCCGAGTGGCAGATGCGTGCCTTTCGTGAGGTAGTCGAGGACTGCTCCCTCTAGGATTTGGGTTGGACAGGGCACAGGGGTCGCTTACACATGGGATAATAAACAAGCTGGCCCTTCCAACGTCAAAGAAAGGTTGGATCGAGGTCTTGCTAATGCTGAATTCTTACAACGTTTTGAACATGTCCGCGTTCGCCACATTTGCACTGCCGAGTCTGATCATTGCATGGTGCTAGCTGAATTACGGGAGAATCTGAGGCAGTCTCGGTCGTGCGGTTCAAAACAGTTTCGTTATGAAAATGTGTGGCAGACTCATGTTGACTATGACAGGTTGGTCGCGGAGTCTTGGCGGAAAAATCAAAACCCCCAAGGGCTGCAGGGAGTGGTGGATTGCTTAAATTCTTTACAGAAGGAATTAGAGCCGTGGGGTACAAGAGAATTCGGATCCTTAGCTAAGAAGGTCCGCAAGTTACAGCAACAGCTTGATAAGCTAAGACGTCGATCTGTTGGCCGTGGTCCATCGGATGAAGAGAAGACCGTAGTGAAACAATTGCGGGAAGCCCTGCGTCAGGAGGAGACGTGGATGCGTCAGCGCTCGCGTGTCCAATGGCTTCGCGAGGGAGACCAAAATACAGCTTACTTCCACGCGCAAGCCTCACATCGGAGAAGAATTAATAATATTGCCGGGCTTAGGCGGCAGGATGGGTCGGTGTGTGTTTCTGAGGTGGAGGATAAGATGGAGGTGCAGGCGTTCTACCAAACGTTATATACATCCCAGGGATATAATGATATGAGCGAGCCGCTGAATCTTGTTCCGACGCGAGTGACGTCAGAGATGAACAGTTTACTGGATAAACCCTTTGAGCCAGGAGATGTTAGAGCAGCCTTGTTTCAGATGGCGCCGTCGAAGGCCCCTGGCGTTGACGGGTTTACTGCAGGTTTTTTCCAGCAGCATTGGGACATTCTGCAACACACGATTGTTCCAGCCATTTTGGATTTTTTAAATGGTGGTGAGCTACAAGTGGGACTTAATGATACATCTATTACCTTGATTCCAAAGGTACGTAATCCACAAGTGATCTCACAGTACCGGCCTATCTCTCTATGCCCTGTTCTTTACAAAATTGGTGCAAAGGCAATAACTAATCGCTTAAGAGAATGCTTGAATGAGATTGTTAGCGAAGAACAGAGTGCTTTTGTTCCGGGTCGTTTGATCACGGATAATGTCTTGGTTGCTTACGAAAGCGTCCATGCAATGAAGAAAAGGAAGAAAGGGAAGAATTTCTCTTGCGCTGTTAAGCTAGATATGATGAAAGCCTACGACCGGGTTGAATGGCATTTTTTTGGAAGCAATTCTACATAAGCTGGGCTTTAGCATCGCCTTTATCCGATTGATTATGAAGTGTGTCACATCAGTTCGGTTTTCTGTTAGAGTTAATGGGGAGCTGCTGCCCTTTTTTACTCCATCCCGAGGTCTCCGCCAGGGGGATCCGATTTCCCCATACCTCTTTCTGTTGTGCGCAGAAGGGCTCACGTCTCTGCTGAATTTCTTTGGAGGTAACTTCGTGGAAGAGGCATTAGAGTGAGCTACAGGGCGCCATGGGTTAACCATCTTTTGTTTGCTGACGATAGTCTAATTTTCATCAGTGCAAACAACTAGCGTGCAGTTAGACTCAATGAAATTCTGGAAGTTTATGATTCATGCTCGGGGCAGCGTGTTAATAGGGACAAGAGCTCAATTTATTTTACTCCTAATACGCCAGCTGCTACGAGGCAAAGTTTGAAGCATACGCTCGGCATTAACGTGGAGGCCTTCGGTGAGCGTTATTTGGGTCTCCCTACAGCTGTAGGGAGGATCACAAGTGGTACCTTCGATCACATTGGTGAAAGATCGAGAGGAAAGATGCGGGGGTGGTCTGAGAAATATCTTGCATGTGCTGCAAGAGAGGTGCTCCTCAAATCAGTGATTCAATCCATTCCAACCTTCTGCATGATGGTTTTCCTGCTGACTAAGAAAGTCTGTAAAAGTTTGACATCGGCAATGGCAAAGTATTGGTGGAGCAGCTCTTTGGACAGGAAATCGCTACATTGGGTTTCTTGGAAAAATCTTGCTACACCCAAGGTGAAGGGCGGAATGGGCTTTCGTGACCTACATCTCTTCAACCTTGCTCTGTTGGGTAAACATGGATGGCATTTTATGACAGATACAAATTCGCTATGAGCAAGGGTTTTGAAAGGTCGCTATTTTCCCGATTGTGATTTCATGCATGCTACTGTCCCTCGATCGGCATCGGCTACGTGGAGAGCTATCGTTGCTGGATGGGAGGCCTTGCAGGCAGGGTTGATCAAGCGAGTGGGGAGTGGTGAGACTATATCTATCTGGGATGATAATTGGATTTCCGATTCACACTCAATGAGGCCCTTATTTAAACCTGAAGATACAGACTCGGTAAAGGCCAGTGAGTTGGTGAAAGTTAGTGATTTAATTGACTCTGAAAAATGGACTTGGCGGAGGGATCTAGTTCGCTCAGTTTTTGCACTACCTGATGCAGAGGCTATTCTCAATATTCCACTTAGATCAGGAGGTGGCGATGATTTTTATGCTTGAAACTTTGAATCGTCAGGTGTCTACACTGTCAAATCTGCGTACCGGGCTCTTGTGACTCAGAAAGAGCATTCAGCTCTAGAGGAAGGGACGGCTATTGAATCCTCAATGACAGAAAAAGATATGTGGACTGCCTTATGGAAACTCAAAGTGGTGCCGAAAGTGAGAGTCTTCTGGTGGCGGGTACTGCGTGGCATCCTACCAGATGAATGTACACTCAAAAGGCGACATATAGCAGAGATCAGCAGATGCAAGGTCTGTCTTGCGGGAGATGAGGACTTGATGCATGCTATGATCACATGTTCTCATGCGAGAACGTTTTGGGATGAAGCTCAGAGATGGCTTCATATTGATCTGCCGAGACTACATCCTAGCACTTGGGCAAAGGATATACTTTGCGACCAGCGTTTCTCGGATCATGATCGGGCAAAAATCATCACGATGATGTGGTCTATCTGGCATTCTCGCAATCGGTGGAAACATGACCATGAGCCTTCGGATCCGGTGTATGTAGCGAAGGCAACGAGGGAGGCGCTGACCCTCCTGGATATTCCTAAGCAGTTGACTATACTGCCTGGACACGGCTGGCGCCCTCCTGAAGCGGATTGTGTCAAAATCAACACAGATGGTGCGATCAATTTCGCGGCTGGCAATGGAGGCGCGGGGGGTGTCGCACGCTCCTCCGACCGCCTTATTGGTACCTGGAGTAAGCCTCTTCTTGGGATCACGGACCCTCTCATTGCTGAGAGCATGGCGCTGCGCGAAGGGGTTCTCTTCGCCAGGCTTCGTGGCATCACACTGAGTGATCATGGAGACGGACTGCATAGAGGTAGTTAACCTCTGGAATACTCGCCACAATTCTCTATCTATTGTGGCTCCTTTGTTAGAAGAGATTGGAGAGCTAGCTTCGTCGTTTATTTCTTTTGATATTCAGCATGTATTAAGGACATCCAACTACCCGGCGCATCTTTGTGCAAAGCGTGCAAGCACTCTGAATGTGACCGAGAGCTGGATGGATGAGACTCCCAGCTTTCTGTTCAGCTGCCTTCTGGCTGACTGTCCAGCGAGCGCTTATGTTTGAATAAAGCTCTCCATTTAAACCGCAAAAAAAAATTACTACAGCCGTTAATACTTGCCAAATACATTGAGGGGGGCGACCGGTTAGGGGGGAGGGGGGGTGTCTGGCCCTTGCGTGGAGGCCAGCGGCAATAGCGGCGTGGAGAGCAGCAGGGGTGGGGATGGCGGTGGCGTGGGACTTTCGCATCCGGTGACGCCTAGGGTGCGACATAAGGGGAAGGGTCTTGTTCTCCCAAAGGGTCTTGTTCTCCCTAAACTTCAGTTATTAGGAAATTTAGGGGGAATGTGAATAGACAGGTGCATGCTTGCGTGGTCGTGTGTTAGAACCCAAGGATTGGTGCGTATGTGAAGTGGACCCATCAGAGCACGCCATAAGTTTTTTCTTTTTAGCTAGACTAGAAGAACGTTCTCTTTGTGGTCCAATTTTTCTTTACGGTGAGCTGGACATGGGTGGACTTTGTAACGGTGGAGCACAGGTGAGTGGACAGTTAGATGATTCGAATCGGATGATTTAGAATTAGAAATGATGTGGCCAGGCTGCATGTTGAGATCAATGAAAAAAATAGCGTGCTATTTAACGCCTATAGCGTTTTTAGGAGCTGGACGCTATGCTATGCATTTTAGGGGCGCTACGACGCCATGCACGCTAAATACGACGCTATGTACACTAGTTGATGTTACGTTGTAGCGGCGCTTTTTTTTGTTGATTTTATTTTTTAGTAGCCCATTTCCCATTTTGGCCCAGTGGCCTACCCTAATCCAACTAACCCTAACAGGGCAACAGGCTAACACCCACCAGTTCCTAGTTCATCTCCTCCACTGCCTTAGACGTTGCGATGGCGGATGCGGCGTCTCTGCCTGGAATCAACGTGCCTCCGCCTGGGACGACGTCGCCTAGAATCGCCTCCGCCTGGGACGCCTTCATGCCTTCACCCTGCCTCCGTTCCCCTCCTCCAATTTGTAGGTTCTTCTTCAGATTCGGATGATGATGCCAATTCATCTTGTTCATCTGATTAAGTAACTTTATGCTGCCATTTTATGATGTTTATTTGATCCTTGTTGAATTTGTGGTTGTTTTTTGGACTATGTGAACTATGTGTCTATGACTCTATGTTAGTGTGTGTTAATTATGAACTATGGTTGTGATTTTGGCTATGTGATATGGAGTTATGGACTATGAGAACTATCTCTAGTTGATGTTTGGCTGCAGAATGCTATATCTGTGGTTTTATAGGTGCAGAATGCTATATATCTGTGATTTTATAGCTGCTGAAATCATGATTTTTCATACTTTTTTGTAAAACGCTATTTTAAAAAATAGCATGCTATTAGCATGCTATCGCGTTGATAGCGTTTTTTTTAAGCCCGTGCTATTTAAGTTAGCATGCTATTTTTTTTCATTGGTTGAGATAGACAAATCTAAATGACTCTTTGTTGGATTTCCCCTCTTAATTTGGGGATACTACTTAATAAGAATATATAGATAAGATTGCCGGTCTTGACATACTGTAGGAACAGGATGGATTCTTATTTTCATCCAAACGCCGCCGCACAAGGAGACTAATAGGTTGCTACGAAATTACCGCCTCAACGCGAAGATGCACTGCAAGCTCTGATGAATGCGACCGTGATCGAGTCGTTCGCCGTGTTCATATCCCCAGCCGCAACAATTCCTTTCCAAGCCTTAATCGGAGAGGTCGGAAGAATAGTCCAAACAGAGTGAAACGCGTCGGCCGATACACGATCGATCACACGCGTGGCACGCTGAAGCATCCGTGCCAATCAAACCAGGCGAAACTCGAAGGCTCTTTTTTTTTTTTTTTGACATGACTCGAAGGCTTGAGTGCTTGACCAGCTTCGCAGGATCGTACAGAACAGAATAACTGAATAAGTCAGCAGGTGAATTTTCTTTGCTTAGCACGGCCTATAAAATAATCCTACTCCATCGACTAAGAATCTCGACAGATAATCAACCAAGAGGCTTCATCGTGCAGCTACAATGGTCAGGGCGTTGGGTCTCGCTGCGGCCGGTTCGATGCATTATGCGCCCGCGAACGTCGTGGGTCTAGCTTTCGGCTTCGTGGCCGCGGTTGCAATCGTGGCCATCGCCGTGTTCGGCTGCGCTGGCCACAAGAAGAATTCTGGCGGGAAGAAGCCTAGGCGTAGTCACGGCGGCTCTCACTGGCCCGCTGGAGCTGCGGTCGGTGGAGATGCCGGTGTCTATGTGGGGGACGGTGGCGGAGGAGGAGCTGGAGGTTGTGGAGGAGGAGGAGGCGGCGGTGGCTGTGGAGGTGGCGGAGGAGGCGGAGGGTGTGGGGGCGGAGGTGGAGGCTGTTAAGAGTGCCAATCAAGACCATCATACATACGAGGGAATTCTTTACATGGTTTGCTAGTAGTAGTCGTTACCACACCACCTTCATATTGTTCCAACGAAATTCTTTACCTTAGTGTATGTATGTATGTATGCATGCATGCATGCATGTATGTATGTATGTATGTATGTATGTATGTATGTATGTATGTATGTATGTATGTATGTATGTATGTATGTATGTATGTATGTATGTATGTATGTATGTATGTATGTATGTATGTATGTATGTATGTATAAAAAAAATATAGATCAAAATGTATATCTCAAATTCATCGGTATATGTTCATTATGTATATAATCACATATTGTATTGTATATAAGAGTTGTCCAGGTGATCCATCATATTGTTTCGATAAAAATTCTCCACATTAGTTGAATTATGCATTCATATAAGGCAACATTCTCTTTATCTAAAGAAAAGCAAAACATCATCGAAGCTTACTCTCTCATAACAAGATTATCAAAATGCTTGGCACCGGCAAAGAACCAAGACCTTGCCTCTAACTTAATGCGGGCAAAAACAACCCAAACCATGGAGTTGTCGTTCTTGAAGACACGAGCGCAGTGCTCATTCCAAAACTCCCACGAGATGAGCATGATAAGTGAAGCCATTGCCTTCCTCTTCTTGAAGACACGGGCATAGTGCTCATTCCAAAGCTCCCACGAGAGAAGCATGTTAATTGAAGTCATTGCCTTCCTCCTCCTAGGATGAGCATATGAACGATGTGAAGTCACCAAGAGTTGACGGCTTAGAAAGCCATCCAATCCGTCGGGTGAAAGGAGGGAAGGACAATCCAGTCTTTGATGAACCCCCAAACCCTAGATCGAGGCGTCCGCATAACAACATTTGAAGAGCATGCGAGTCACCGTTTCGGGTTCCTCCCGGTCGCCACACAGGGTGAGGTGAGAGGGAGAGTAGGTTATCTCACATTGAGCTCCGGGTAATGGGTCTTGTCAGGGACGGAGACAGAGGGGGACGGGGGCGAGACCCCCCCTATCGATCGGTTTTTCTTGCTAACAGCGATTAGCGAGAGGATAATTTCAGCCTCTATCGCTTAGTTCGCCCCCCTGTTGTTGTGTTACAGATTGCATGCTCGCAAGCCCATCTGCTCATCAGCCCATCTAGCGATAATAGCAGATAACCAAGTAATAGATATCCCACCACAGAAGACTTGCAGCACGCACGCGTTGTTTCTGCGCTTCACTCATGCTGTTTCCGGCGGCTGCTGGTCAGCACGGTTTCGATGCCTATTATCATTGGATCGAACAAAAAGGTGGGAAGCAAGCGGAGCGGCGATCGAGCAGTGATCTACAAACCGCAGCTGCACGCGTGGGCGCACGGCCGGCCCGGCCGCAAGGTTTGTGCGACGACAAGGTATATATGGAGTAGGGTATTTTAATCGTCTATCTAACTCTGATTTGTCTTATAGTTTTAGTCCTTAGCTCTTAATATTAGTCAATTTTTGCCTTTCTAAACAATGGAAGTCGAATGGTAGAAACTAGAACTTAATTAGAAAATCTTCGGTGCTCGTGCTTGTGTAGACCAATTGGTTTAAGCACTTCTCTAGTTCATAACCTATAGTATACTCCCTCCGTCTCGAAATAGAGGTCTTAGATTTATCAAAAATTGATTGAACCTAGATAGGGAAGATTCATCAAAAATTGATTGAACTATTTAGTATATAGATTTATCAAATTTTTGATAAATCTGAGACATCTATTTTAAGACGGAGGGAGTATAATTAATTGGATCACCATCTACAATTTGTTTATAGGGAAGTTGATTAATTTTTATATTAGACGTACCTTTCATTCACTGAGAGATAATTACACAATAATTTCACCGGAAAATAAATTGCTAGAAGATCACCTCCAACGATATTATTGAGTCGATTCGATGAGCTTTATAGTCCTAGAGCTAAATTTAATTTAGTGAAAATCAAACTTTCACTTTTTATTCTCAAAATATATTTCTACGTTATGATATTAAGATCTTATATATTGTGATGTTTATCTCCACAAGTTTTTTTCTAATACTAAAATGACACGAATTAATGCAAGTATCGAGATAAAAATATAGGTGTCTTCTTCGCGTCCCTCATGCTGAAATCCTGGCTCCGTCCCTGGGTCTTGTTTAGGCCCACCTGACACGTCAACCCTGCTCACTAGCCAGGAGGCATCACCCAATTGTATCTGCTGCAAACTGAGGCAACACACGAAATTACCCCTCCAACACGGAAATGTGATGCAAGCTCTGCTCAACTGACCGGAACCAATTTACGCCAATCTAAGTTGTTTTGCAGTGTAGCCTGTGTTAATTATGTGGTTGCTAAATCACCTACGGACGATGGAGGTGTTCGTCCACTAGTGCAGACCCCCCCCCTCTAACACCGGTTTGGAGGGCCCTCTAACAGCGGTTGTAGAACCGCTGTTGAGGGTTCGGTGTTAGAGGGGGCCCCCCTTTAACACCGGTTCTTATACGAACCGGTGTTAAAGGGTGGCGCACGTGGGGCTGCCGCAGGGCTCAGGGCCCCCCCTTTACACGAACCGGTGTTAAAGGTTCTCTGCCGCGGCAGGAAAAAGAGATAAATCTCTGCCGCGGCAGGAAAACGGTCTAAATCTCTGCCGCGGCAGAGTTCTGCCTCTGCCCCGTTCTGGGCGTATTTCTGCGGGAGGGGGGAGGGGGAATCGATCGGGAACGGTATACACATACATCTTCATTGGTACATACGAGTATATGAATAATTAAGCAACTATTATTATACACAAACATCGTCATTGTGTGGTATTCTCCGTAAACGTTGAAGCATCAAGTACAAGACAAACACGTTCAAGCATATATACAACGTTTATTTTGGTGGATATCTAAAGAGTTCTCCGCCAGGCGTGACGACCTCATCAAGTATGAACCCCGCCAATTCCTCTTGAATGGCTCGTATGCGTTCAAATGGTAGGAGTTGGTCCCGCATCCGTTCGATCTGAATATATATGAAGAATGGGGTCAATATATATATAAGAATAAAACTCAACACAATTGATGGTAATAAAATAATGTTGTGTACTTTGTTTACTTACTCTAAGTTGTTCTAGTGCGGCTTGGCTCGTCGCACATATCGTGTTGCAAATGAACTCGCAAACATAGTACCCACATAAGTTATTGCCGTGTTCGTGATGCACGCACTTTACGAGAATAGAGAGTTCAATCAAAATAGTAATCAATAAAGCATGATATAATGGAATTGGAAGCATAATCAAAGAGATACGCAGACCTAGCTAGCTAGTATTACTTACATTTTGGTCTACAAATTTTAGTTCTTCTGACCATTCACCCACGACCCTGCCCGTGAACCTTTTCTAAACCCTGTCCGGCAAAGAAAATGGATAAAGGAGTAATTAATTACTTGGTGTCACGAAAGTTGCCGATCTAGTGCGATAATATGATTGAAATTACCTCTGGAGCATCTCTCTAAAATCTGCCCATAGCTCTTTTTCTTTTCGTAACGAGTCCATGACAAGGACTTTTCCTGAGTCGGGTTGAATGACTAGCGGAATAAAGTGGAACCTACGCACGCATAACTCATCATCAGTTACACTTAACATCGAGTAAGGCGAAACAGAATGTGTACAAGAGAGGGTAACAGTACTCACGATAAGTTGTAAGGCAATAGTATTTCCCTTTTGGTTTGTTGTCTCAGTAAAGACCTTAGCAAGTAATCTTCTGTTTGCCCGGGTTTGGTTCTGACCACTTCTTCATGAACTCTATTTGGGTCAACGAACCCAATGTCAAAAGGGCCTCCTTTCATGCATTCCATAACCTTTTTCCTGCATAATAGTATATACATATATGGTGAGCATATATATACATGCAATTAATGAAGTGAATGAGATGCGATATAAATTATAGAAATAGTACTTACACACAATAAAGGCTGATGGCAGCTTTGTCGAGTTCCTTCTGATTGAATAGAAAATGCAAGTCTTGAATGTTGAAGTCGATCTCGTCGTCTCCGCACAAGAAAATCTGATCTCTTATATGCGCCGTGATCCATTCTTCCTTTCTCGTCTTGCAGAAATCAAGGTACCACTTGTGCAATCTTCGCATCTTTGCTGGTAGATTCTTGAGCTCCTCTTTCTTGACGAGATTCTTCCCATACTTCCATGGCTGTATGGGGTTGGCATCGCATTTGGGCAAGTTGTCTCCCATGATATTCAAGTATGCAATGTAAGTCATCCCCATCTCATTGGCCTTTCTTTGTAGCTCTGCCTCGTAATCATTTACGGGAAGAGCGTCCCGTGTGTCGAACACTTGGAGCGGGGCGCATGATTGGTTTTCCTGCTCTCCGAGCATGGGAACTGTTTTCTGGGGTGCCACATGACTGCTACTTTCAGTCTCCCTACGGCGCCTTGCATCCCCCTTCAAAATCTGGCGCTCGTAGTCCGGCACAAGTGGGGTTTCAGGTTTCAAAAGATTATTGTAAAACTTCTCCACCACCGCCGGATCTATTTTCTCCTTTGGCTCGGCCCGTCTAGGTGCAAAGAATTTCTTGACCTCTTCTTCCGAGATCCTATTGGTCTCCTCATCACTGTGATTCCACGGTAAAACCGGCAATGGCTTGGCGGAAGGCTGCGGGACGTAGTTTTTTGAACTCTTTGGCGTACGGTTTCCTGTGGATTTCTTTGTGGCAGTGCTCTTCCGCTTACGCTGAGGAGATGGCTGAAGCACCGGAGATGGCTGACGGGCAGGAGATGGCTGGCGCGCCGGAGATGGCACAAAGGTTAGCAGTAATGTATTTATGTTCCATAATGCTCTCTTCAATGGCAGACATGTTCTCTGTAGTGTTATCCAGTATCTGTAGAGTATATTTTGTAGCACTACAGAAGTACTTGCGAAAAGTAACGTTTCCTATAATTTTAACATATGCTTTGTTTCGCAAACCAAATTTAGTAGTCTATTTTAATTTAACTGTCTGGGAGCATGTTATATTATTTTATATTGTACACATCCTATAGTTAGGTGGGAATGATGTACCCAAATTGTTGCTCTAACATACATCTCTTTCATACTTAACTTGCATAATGTTTCAACATGCGCTACATTTTGCTCCTTTTGTTTCTAAATTGTTGGTAGAAAACTGTACAAACCTGGGTATAAAACGCGTATACAACCTCTAAGCATTAGATGTTTTGGTGTAAATTTTAAATTTGGCGTTATCCCTTGGTTTCATGGTCGCTAGGGTATTTTTTTATGCAAATACCCTAGATTCTAGACTTGAATTGTTCTAATTGTGAAATCTGTCAAGCCTATATAGATGCAACAGTTTTTTACTTTCCTCAGTTATTGTTGAAATAGATAGTTATGTTATTGGCATCAAGGATCACATTGAAATTTGTAGCAATCTATGGTAATAATTTGTTTGCTGATGGTTGCATGAGTGCAGACTCTATTTATGCGGCCCAAGTGGTTCGTCCCCGGTGCCGACGCGGGCGGCCATGGCTGGAGACGAGCCTGCTACGGTAGGCAGGGACTTGATCGCATTTGACGCAAACCTGCAGGTTCTACGTGCAAAGTTGAGGGACCCTGTTGTAATTTTGTTTCTTTTCTAGCCCTCTCTATAAGATGTACACACTGCTTTGATTAATTGTAATATCTGGGTCCCCTAGGACTTTCCTGGTTAAAAAAACCTATAAATGCCACTTGCGGAAGGAAAGAAATGAGAAATGATGATAGGTTTATAGAACAAAGTGTTGTATGTATTGTAGACCAAACGGTCGTATACGCTATTCATTAATTGTTGTCATTGTATAAAAAGAGACATTTCTTTTTGAACAAGGGATAGATCACGAAGGGTCTACACGGTATGTTGATTCTCAACGGTGACAATACAAATTACAGAAAGACCTCTAATACGGTAAGAAATTATAGAGAGGCCCTTTTATTCTATAGAAAACAACTTAGATCAGAAAAGGAAAAAAAGCAACTAGCCTAGCACCGTTGATGATGAAACAACTTGGGGTGAAGAATATGAGCTCTGCCGGCGCAAATTCGGCCTCCGATATTGCAGGTTGAACAAGAGATGCTTGACTAGCATCTTGCAAAGCCGTCCTTCGGCTATCTGATTCGGTTGATGGTGAGCTTCTGATGTCGCACCTTCCCTCACATCTCTTGACTCTAGCATATACCCAGCTTCGCATTGTTTTTTCCTTCTCCCGTTACCACCACAACTTGAAGGAGCTTGCATAGCGACACCTGCAAGTGAAGTCTAGCAGCAGAAAACTTTGAGCTTATTGAGGCTGATTTTGTCCAATCCCACAGCAGCCACTACCGTCCACCTAGGACCGCCACCGTCAGAGAGGAAGGACACGCTCCCTTTTCCTAGACATGGCATAACGCCAAACTTTGAGCTTGCAATGCACAACAAATGAAATCACATTTTCTATATTTTATTTTTCCGTGGCAACGCACGGGCATTTAACTAGTTCTTTTACAAGTCCGACCTTTTAAGAGATTTCAACGACATTAGGCTCCGTAGCGCCAGGAATGCTAATTGCCGCCACGACGAGTGGCTCGCGCCGCACAGGGGATATCCCCTATTTGGCCGGCCCATTTCTACGGTCTGATGTCTTTTTTCTTTTTGGTTTACTTATTTTGAAAAATCTTTATTATATAGTTTTTTAAAAATCATGTTTTTAAAATTACTTTTCATTTTTTAGATTTGGTTTATGATTTTTTTTGAAATTGGTTCATAAATTTCTAATTTTATATTTGAAGTTTGGTTTATGATTTTTTGAAATTGATTCATAATTTTTTAAATAATATTCACTCTTTAAAAAATATTTTTTATAAAATAAAATTATTTTAGATCAAAAATTATTCAGATTTGAAATTCATTTAAATAAATTTTAAAAAATCTGAAAAAAAAGAAAAGAAGAAGCACCTGCTAGCAGAAGCTAATGAGCCAACCTATCTACCGCGTTCTCAGGCGGCGCTAGTGTCGCAGCGGGCGGAAATTATTTTAGGGATTCAGTTCGCTGCACTTGGTCTATTAACTATTTGCTTCCTTCCGTTTGATCGGTCTGAGGAAGTATCATATGCACCAACAAATGTTCGTGGTTTCTGGACCATTTGATCAGGGCCGGTCCTAAGATTTTAGGGGCCCAGGGCGAAACTAAAATTTAGGGCTCCTTGCTTTTTTTTATATACACGTATGAAATGATGAAGAATAAATACTTCAAGTATACATATTTGCAATATTCATATAAAAATGACAATAATTACATATTACCTTTAAAATTTCTCTGTGTATTCGTAGAAGCGAAGTCAATGACAATGGAATCAATATCAATCTCGTCCAAAAACTTTTTCTCGATGCGGGATCATAAATATCCACACTAATTGGTTCCAAATCAACACTAGCAGATTTTATAGGAGATGAATCAAATGCGATAACATGATCACTTACATTGTTATTACCCGTGTTGATTTCATCGTTCTCCTCCGTACTGATATCATCCTCTAGATCAATATTACTCCGTTCCTCAATAAGAACTAGCGCTAACTTAATTGGATTCCTCTAAGTGCTCGTGTTACTCTTTAAAAATTTATGAAGGGATCCTCTCTATGAGTTAATCAACTTTTGTTCTTCCTTCCTCTTTTTCCTTTTCTTAGTACCAGAATCAGATGCCTTAACCAATTAACCACACTAAAAATATAAAGAATAATTACTAATTCGAACAAAATTAGGGACAACGTTAGACCGTAGAAGACTGGGATCAGAAATTCAAAATTCAGACCTACAGACGCTTAACGGCCAAGGCGAGACGAGAGGCAGGCAGCAGGCAGAGGGCGAGGGTGCGAGGCGATTGGCGACCATCTCGACGGGCGACAGCTTACTACTTGCCGCGTGCGGGCCTTCCTAGGATCGAGAGCACAACGTCGAGTCAAGGTCGAGGCAGGAACTGCGTGCGGCCTGCCTTCGTACGACACGATCAAAGAGATCGATAGATCTAATCGTAGGTTATGTACGTGCCGCTGTGATGACTCCAAGTCTAAAACATATGTGTGTGTCTAGCAAAATAGAGGGCCCAATCTAGCCCAATCGAAAGCTTGAAACTGTTATTATTTTTATTTTTTTAGTTATCTATTATAGCCCATATATACAACACATATCTGCGAAGGGCCCTTCAAAATTTTGAACCCCGCCCCTCCAGTCCCCGTCCCCCCCCCCCCCCCCCCCCCTGCATTTGATTGGGAAACAGCGGGGCAAAATGCAATCATGAGCAGGAATGTCGCATATTTGCACATTGGACCTTCTTTTTCATACTATAAGTCAACCTGCACTCTGGTTTGGTGAGCAAGGGCATGCTGCCACT
The DNA here is from genome assembly GCA_916181665.1 of Avena sativa. Taxonomy (NCBI): domain Eukaryota; kingdom Viridiplantae; phylum Streptophyta; class Magnoliopsida; order Poales; family Poaceae; genus Avena; species Avena sativa. The sequence goes on along the minus strand of OV702280.1, from coordinate 398,847,298 downwards.
TTCCAAAATATCCCTGAATTTTTGTCATCATCAATCCCGGTCCTTCTCCTTTGAGTTTCAATAGGTTTTGTATGTCTTGGGTAGTTTTATAAAGTTTGGATTTTGCTAAATTTAGAAAATCAACCCAATTGTTTACCTCTGACGAAACATTCTAAAATGGTCTGATTTCTTATCTTTAACTTGTCTGGAACTTTATCTCAATTTTTTTTGTTGGAACTTAGTTTTGTATACAAAATTTAGACCTATAGTAAAATTGCAACAAGACGAAGTGCATACTGATTTTAATGAACGGGGAGATTTTTTTTATATAAATTTGATAGCTGTCAACGGATTTGGGCCATCACTTCTCCATCTGACAACCAAAGAAACATGGGTGCAGCAGGTGCACATGTTAGGCTCTTGATCAGTCATGTTTCCTTGCTTTTTTACATATTTTTCTTTTTATCGATTTTTTTTCCTTTGGTACTTTTATTTCACACTTTTTTATTTTCATTTTTGTTTACCTTTTTCTAGCAAGGTTTATATTTTATAATTTTGTTTGTTGGTTGGTACTAGTTAGCCTAAAAAGTGGTCCTCTTGTAACATATGTTTTATTCTACCAGTTTTAATTTTGTTCCATGGTTCAAACTTATGTTCCACTTTGTTTATATTATTGGCTCCACTACACAGAGGAGAAGCGTCGCCTCCACCATCGCGCTACCCAAGCTTTGTCAGGCAACGCCCTTGCCGATGGCGGCAGGAGAGGACTGCACCGAGAGGGGAGGTCGAGGGGATGGGGACGGGGACTCCCGGCGCGGCTTGGAACCGCCGTGCTAAGGCGGAGGAAGGTTAGGGTTTCTGAAAGGGCATATCCCTCCCTAAGTATTTTTGATGTTTGATGATAACACACGTGTCAGACTAATCGTTTGCTAAGTGCTTTTCAGGTTACCCTTGTTGATAAGGCATTCGTTTACTCTCAAAAAGGTCAATAGCAAGACATAGCTTTTCCTAGGTCTTTTGCTTGAGTTGTAGGAAAACCGTACCATCAAGAGGGGATCCGCGTTGGAAAGTTTGGGTGGAATCAACTCTATTTTATACCCTATCAAGATTTCCCTCAATGGTTGAGATCTAGAAGTAATTCTGTCCCTGTTGCTACTCCTGGCTGCTCTATCTGTGTCACCCCGGTGGTACCAGAATTTATTTCCGGTAGTACTGCTTGGCGGTACCGGGCGAGTCTGAGAGCACCTGCAAGCCTCATATCCTCTTCGGACTCATCTGGTACCTCTGGGCTGGTTCTACCGCCCCATCCAGTAGTACCTCTTGTACTTCCGGTACTACCGCTCAGCGTTGGTAGCGCTTGTTTCAAGCATGCTCTACCGGGGGAGACTGAGCCCTTTTCATTGCCTCTTGGCCCCATCTGGTACCATGTTCGATAACTAACCGGTAGTACCAGTACCACGTCCGGTACCTAACTGGTACTACCGCTTCTGGTACCGGTAGTACCGCTCAAGACAGGCAACAATGGGCAGATTCCTTCTAGTGGGTATAAAAGGGCCCTTCTTACCCAATGGGAAGCTTGCCTCTTTTATCTCTCTCCTCCATTGTTCTTCAGCTGAAATTTCACTAGATCTCCCCCCATAGTGCTCCAATCTCCTTGATTCTTTGGGATTTGGTGGAGGAGATCTAGATCTAGGGTTTCAACAAAGCAAAGCTGATCCCCCTTGTTTTTTTTCCTTGTGGATCTTGTTACTCTTGGGTTCTTTGAGCCCTAGACGGAAGAGGTCGATCTTGGAGCTTGGACATTGGTTATAAAGCTTTGGGGTCGTGTTGGGAAACTCCAAGTGTTGTGGAGGTCTACTCAACAAGTTTGTAAAGGTTTTAGTCACAGCCTTCAAGGGACACCGCATAGTGGATCGTGTGCTTGCATTGAGGCGGGTGCGTGGGAGAATAGGGTGAGGCCTTCCGTGGTGCTGGTGGTCTTAGTACCACTCACCCCTCCAACAGAGTCGTACTACCCCTCAAAAGGAAGGAACTTCAGGAAAACATCTTTGTGTCTACCTTCGATGATTTCTATCCTTGACTCTCTTTGCTTGCTTATTTGTCATATAGGTTCTCTCACCTAGTTGCATATCTAGAGAACCTACTTTATATCAAGCCTTAAAATTGAAAAGAAGTAAAAATCTGAGTAGCGCCTATTCACCCTCCTCTAGTCGCTTATACCGATCTTTAAGTTTATTTCTAGAAAGAAAAAAAACACATCCGATAAATCGTGGCATGTCTTCGGATTAGGATACAACCCAAACATAGACCGCTCAAAGATATACAACGCCGGTGTCGCTCATTTGGGAATATGAAGCCATGGTTGGAGCTTGCAGTGATCAAGTACCGACCATGTTGGACAAGGTATATAAAATATGATCACCCTTATGTCCTTGGATGCAACTTGAGTGACTAGAAAAAAAGAGGATCACCCAATTGGAACAGAAGTATTCCTTTCCATTGAGGTTTATATGCTGATTAAGAAAATTAATATCAGCTAGAGTTATTCCTTGCCTACGCACTCCTCAAATTTCTGATGGACGCCATCCTGAACAATGTGTTAGTCTTAAGAGATTTTTATTAATTCTTGTGCAGCTTTATTTTGCGAATGCAACCATGATTAACTTGTTAAAAGTGTGCCTGGACGATGGCGGACAAGTGGTCGGACATGTCCAGCTATATTTCCTTTTGGTGTTCATATTCTCATGACCGAACAACGTGTAGGACATGTTCACAAAACCACAGATGTGGCTGTAGCTCACCGTCGAGCATGCAAACACCCTTACATGTTTCATACACATATGTGTACACATCCGTTAAAATTTAATACGGTAATACGGGTATCTACATGGTTATGTATGATTTAATTAATTTAATGTTTATTTGATATATACCATCATATCTTTAATTACGAAGAGTTATCGAGAAATCTCAATTTTTTTTTAGTTTGGGGGAGGGTTTTTTTGTGGAGCAAGTCCCCCATAATAAATATGACTATGAACTTTAAATTTTTCACATGTTTATATAAAATTATATTCTTAACACAACATATATTTTTGGAACCTTTTTAAAAACTAGCACGATGGCCCTCGCAAATGCGAGGTAATCATCTCTAGTAGGTTTAAAATGTTCAAGAAGTAAAAATATGGTTTCATTGATATCACATTATTTCCCATTATGTGTCAAGAAAAAATTGTTCTGCATCTATCACAAATGTTTTGGTAAAGGAAATATCAACCCAACAGATTTGGCTGTCTAAATTTTGTGGGAAAATAATTAATATACCATATGCCGAAATACCCATGTATTTGTAAACAGAACTATGGTAATTGCATGAGTTTATATCACTATGACCGACATTAATTAACATTAGTTTTCTGATATTACTTCCTCTCATTTACTCACACCATGTCACAGCATGCAACATTTTAGAAACAACATACTGCATCATTGGCCGTTACTTTATAAACCAATGCTGTTTAAAATAAATTATTTTCATGTGGTTGTATTCGTTGACATACTTTTACTTCGGTATTCAAGAGAATATAATTCTACGTTTTCCAGAATAAAAATTATTTTTATATAATTTTTTTAAGTTTCTCTAACTTATCTTGATCTCCATTCAATGGTGTCACATGTAATTTTTGTGTTATGCAAAATGTATATGCAGCCTTGCTAGCATAGTTCATGACTCTTAATTAGTCGTCAATTTTAATGTGTAATTAGAATGACATGTGATTTGTGTTAACTTTTTTGCGAACGTTATGTTAATTTTTTTACCGAGAGAAATATACGTACAATAGTGAAAATAGGACTACCATAGAAACCAAATAAAACCCGCCAGAACAATTCATAAAAAAATAAGTTTATATTTTTCAGTCTCCTCTAATTAAAATAGAATCAACACACTGTGTGGATATCAAATATGAAACATACGAATCGGGAATATTTGATGACTTAGTCATGTGTGTATTATTAAGCTAAAATATTTAACAAGCGACGTTCTTATCGATATTGTGCCAATTAATGTTGTATCTTTATCATTTATAAAGGTTTGACGTAGCATCTGTGTTGACTTAGCCTTGTGTGTATCATTAGGAAGATATTTTTCGTAGTATGACCGACATGTTCCCGTCGATTTTGTGACTATTGTTGTGACTTCATTATTATTAAAAATTTCAAATAGGTCTATCATAGAAACCAAATAATATCCGCAAGAACAATTCATAAAAAAATAAGTTTATATTTTTTGGTCTCCTTTGATTAAAAATAAAATCAACACATTGTGTGGATACCAAATATGAAACATATGGATCGGGAATATTTATGACTTAGTTATGCATGTATCATTAAACCAAAATATTTTACAGTCTAAGCGACGTTCATGTCGATATTGTGTTAATTAATATTATATCTTCATCAATTATAAATGTCTGACGTATCATATATGTTGACTTAGCCTTGTGTGTATCATTAGGCAGATATTTTTTATACTGTGCCCGACATGTTCCTGTCGATTGTGTGACTATTGGTGTACATTCGGTAATCAAATAGATCTACCATAGAAACCAAACAATATCCGTGTGAAAAATTCAAGTGTTCATTTTTTCGGTCTCCTTTTATTAAAATAGAATCAACACACTATGTGATACCAAATATGAAACATATGAATCAAGAATATTTGACGAGTTAGTTATGCGTGTATCGTTAAGCCAAAACATTTTACAGTCTAAGCTACGTTTATGTCGATATTGTGTCAATTAATGTTGTGTCTTCATCAATTATAAATATTTGATGTAGCATTTTTGTTGACTTAGCCCCGTGTGTATTATTAGGAAGATATTTTTTGTAGTCTGACTAACGTATTCGCGTCGTTAGTGTGAACTTTTGCGGTCGTTTTGTGAGCGTGTTGGTCCGATAGCAGTTAATTAATTTGTCTTTTATGTCATAGAAACAATTGTACGCACATGATCGATTTAAACTTTATGTTTTTTCTGAACTGTTCATATTTCCCGGCTTAGTCTTTGCCACCACGTTCAAGCTGGAGTAGGTTTTTTTATGTAGCTGTCACGTTTCAGCCATAGTAGGTAGTACTACACACGAAAAATCGCTTTAGAGCTCATCCTCCATGGATGCTTTTTTGAATTTTTAAAAAATTTAAAAATTCAAAAATATTGTATTCGTGTAGACAACAATCCGAAATATAAATCTGCAAAACTTCCAATGAAAATAGTTTGTATCTAGGGCACATTAAAAAAAGACAAACATGAGACATTTTGGGAAAACGGAGACGCATTCAAAAATACACTGCTTCGCACCCAGATCTGATCTTTCTCTTTTTTTTGTGGCCAAAATATAAAGTATTTTCACATGATTTTGTGCATACGCGTATAATAAATCATTATCTACATTCCTATATTTTTTCGGATCTTTTGAATCTTTAAATTTGAACTTTTCAAAAAATGTCTACCATGGTGAACGGGAGACAAATCGACTCTCTCATCCTACATGGTCCTTTTTTAAACAGACATGGTCATTATGTGGTTAAGAGGGATATGCCTTGGCCCGTGCATGAGTTTTCCGGCCATGAGCGGGAAACGACCACCGCGCTTCGGAAACAACAGGAAGCCATGGTAGGAACCTACCGGGCGAACGGGTAGCCGGCATGGGTATTGGCGATGTCCTGTCACCATTAGAGGTCCTTGACAGCGAGCGCGGGGGGAGGGAGGGGGGAGGGGGGAATGCGTCGAGCGGCTGGACGCGCCCCATGACCTAAACGGACCGTGGCCTAATTTCTGCCTATGAACCGATCTATTTTCCGACAGAAATGGACTGTTGGGATGTCCAATTTCGGTCATGCCGCTGGAGATGCCGGATATACTCTAGTTAGTTATTCAAGAACGTCAGGTTTTTTAGTCAAAGTAATATAATGGCTGGTATTCGATCAGCCTAGCCGAACCCTACGAAATTATAAAAAAGAGTAGGAAAACTGAAACAGAAGGAAATTGCCGGTTTAACAACGCGAAGGTGTTAAGCTCTGAACAGACTAGAGAGCTCTTACCGCCGGTGCATGGCATCTGCCCGCGTTCTCACGTCGACAACACAGCACGAGCTTCAAATCTGTAGACAGTGGGGATAAGCCAGAGACGTCGCCACGGTTTGGAAGAGATTTGGTGAGGATTGCTCAATGCATAGAGGGCCTCGCATCGACCATATGTACAATCAGAGATAGTATATCAGTCTTCATTATTGTACGGAGTATAAAAATGATATTCTCTCCATTCCAGATTATAGGGCTAATACGTATTTTAAGACAATAGTTTGACTGTAAATTTAATCAACAATCACTAGTAGAAAACAGGCCATCCGTTCGCGCCCCCTCAGAGCATTAGTTCCGGTTACGCCACGAACCGAGACTAATGCTGGCACGCGTCCTGATTCGAGCGGACACGGGGCCCGGAGGCATGCATCCCGGTTGGTAAGGCGGCATACGTCACAAACCAGGACTAAAGGTTGGGCGTCAGCCACGTGGCGTGACACACACTTTAGTCCCGGTTTGTAATGTGTTACAAACCGGGACGTATGCTCTCGCCCTCTATAAATGCAACGCCCCAGCCCTTTTCCTTCACTCTGTTTTTTCTTGGTGAAAGGTGTGAGGGGTGTGCTAGTTTTTCCCCCTATGCATGCATTCAAGGTGTTTGATGAAATGTTTGAGTGAATGATCCCGTTTAATTTCTCATAAAACAAAAATATAGAAGGTGTCCGAGACGAACTTGAGCTTTCTCCTCTTTATTTTCCTCGATCGAGTTTAGCAATCTTATCTTTTCTCTGTCATTGATACAATGCATGTGTCGATGTGAATTGGTCATTTCACTATTTATGATGTCCTGTTTTTTGATAAACTTACTTATATGATGCAGATGAACGGTCGGGAATGGATGTACGATGACTGGCGTGTAGCCGAGTATATGAAAGGCGTGGATAAATTTATCGATGTGGCTACGGCAAACAAAGAGAATGGTTTTATACGTTGTCCATGTGTTCAATGTCGGAACAACAAGGAGTACTCTTCCTCGAAAATCATTCGCGGCCACCTGATTATGAAAGGTTTCATGGCCAACTATAATTGCTGGACCAAGCATAGGAAAAGAGAGGTTATGATGGAAGATGGTGAAGAAGAAGATGATGATAACAACTATCATCATTTGTTTCCTGAATACAGTGATACTGCAATGGAAGACAATGGAGAGGAAGGAGGTGAAGAACGGGCATCAGATGAGCCGGTTGATGAACTTGGTAGGGTCATTTCTGATGCAAAGCGAGACTGTGAAACAGAAAATGAGAAGTTAAAGTTAGAGGGCATGTTAGAAGATCACAAGAAATTGTTGTACTCAAATTGTGAAGATGGCAGCACAAAGCTCGGTACCACACTGGAATTATTGCGATGAAAGGCAGAGTGTGGTCTAACTGACTCCTCATTTGAAAAGATGCTAAAAATAATGAAACCAAAGTTTCCAAAACATAACGAACTTCCCGAGAGTACCTACGAAATAAAGAAGACTCTTTGTCTTCTAGGATTAGATGTACAAAAGATACATGCATGCATTAATGACTGCATCCTCTACCGCGGTAAGGAGTATGAGAATTTAGATAAATGCCCGGTATGCAATGCGTTGCGGTATAAAATCAGACGAGATGACCCTGGTGATGTTGAGGGAGAGCCCCTCCGAAAGAGGGTTCCTGCTAAGGTTATGTGGTATGCTCCTATAATACCAAGGTTGAAACGCATGTTCAGAAACAAAGAGCATGCCAGGTTGTTGTGATGGCACAAAGAAGACCGTAAGAAAGACGGAAAGTTGAGACACCCTGCTGATGGGTCACAGTGGAGAAAAATCGAGAGAGACTTCCCAGACTTTGCAGGTGATGCAAGGAACTTAGGTTTGGTCTAAGTACGGATGGCATGAATCCTTTTGGGGAGCAGAGCTGCAGTCATAACACCTGGCCCGTGACTCTATGTATCTACAACCTGCCTCCTTGGTTGTGCATGAAGCGTAAGTTCATTATGATGCCAGTGCTCATCCAAGGCACGAAGCAACCGGGCAACGACATTGATGTGTACCTTAGGCCATTAGTTGAAGAACTCTTATAGTTGTGGGGCAAACCAGGTATACGTGCGTGGGATGAGAACAAACAGGAGCCATTTGATCTACGAGGGTTTTTATTCGTAACCATCAATGATTGGCCTGCTCTTAGTAACCTTTCAGGACAGACAAACAAGGGATATAAGGCATGCACACACTGTTTAGATAAGACTGAAGGTACATATTTGCATAAATGCAAGAAGGTTGTGTACCTGGCGAATCGACGATTTCTTCCGACCAATCATCCCGTAAGAAAGAAACGCAAGCATTTCAAAGGTGAGGCAGATCACCGGAAGAAGCCTGAACTCCCTGCTGGTGATGATGTATTTGGTATGGTCAAGGACATAGAAGTAATCTTGGGAAAGGGTCCCGGCGGTCAATCAGTTCCGAACGACGTCGCTACAGGACATGCACCCATGTGGAAGAAGAAATCTATATTTTGGGAGCTGCCATATTGGAAAGTCCTGCGTGTACGCTCTTCAATCGACGTGATGCACGTGACGAAGAATCTTTGCGTGAACCTGCTAGGATTCCTAGGAGTGTATGGGAAGACAAAAGATAGACCAGAAGCACGGGAGGACCAATAAATTATGAAAGACCCAAAGAACATGCATACACAGAACAAGACGGATAAAGGGCGTCACTTAAGTCGTGCCAGCTATGCTCTTACCAAAGAAGAGAAGGAAATCTTTTTTGAAGTCCTTTACAGTATCAAGGTGCCGTCGGGCTTCTCATCTAATATAAATGGGATAATAAATATGGCAGAGAAAAAGTTCCAAAACCTGAAGTCTCATGACTGTCACGTGATTATGACGCAGTTGCTTCCGATTGAATTGAGGGGTCTTCTACCGGAAAATGTTCGAGTACCCATTGTGAAGCTGTGTGCATTCCTCAATGCAATATCTCAGAAGGTAATCAATCCAGATATTCTGCCAAGGTTACAGAAGGATGTGGTACAATGTCTTGTTAGTTTTGAATTGGTGTTCCCACCATCCTTCTTCAATATTATGATGCATCTCCTGGTTCACCTAGTGGAAGAGATTGCCATTCTCGGTCTGGTATTTCTGCACAATATGTTCCCCTTTGAGAGGTTCATGGGAGTCTTAAAGAAATATGTTCATAACCGTGCTAGACCAGAAGGAAGCATCTCCAATGGGTATGGAGCAGAGGAGGTCATTGAGTTTTGTGTTGACTTTATTCCTGACCTTAAGCCGATTGGTGTTTCTGACTCGCGGCATGAGGGAAGACTAAGTGGAAAAGGCACTCTGGAAAAGAAGGCAATGATATGTAGGGACGGGGATTCTTTCACTAAAGCACACTACACAGTTCTACATAATTCCATCTTGGCAGCTCCGTATATCGAGGAACACAAGAATATTGTACGCTCCAAAAACCCGGGGAAGCCCGAATCATGGATTACAGATGAACACATGAAGTCTTTCGGTGTTTGGATGCAGACACATATCTTGAATGACACCACTGTTGGAGATCAGCTATACTTGTTGGCCGCGTCACCATCTTCTACTGTATTGAATTTCCAAGGGTACGAAATAAATGGGAATACATTCTACACGATCGCCCAAGATAAAAAGAGCACCAACCAAAATAGTGGTGTCCGCTTTGATGCAATAGACGAGAATGGACAAAAGGACACATATTATGGTTACATAGAGGAGATATGGGAACTAGACTATGGAGTCTCTTTTAAGGTCCCTTTGTTTCGCTGCAAATGGGTCAACCTGAATGGGGAAGGGATAAAAATAGACCAGTTGTACGGAATGACAACAGTGGATCTCAACAATCTTGGTTATAGAGATGAACCATTCGTCCTAGCCAATGATGTGTCTCAGGTTTTCTATGTGAAGGACATGTCCTCCAGACCGAAAAAAAAAAGAAAAAATATGCAAACGAATACATCATATGATGAGCCAAAGTGTCACATAGTTCTTTCAGGGAAAAGAAACATCGTGGGAATCAATAACAAGACAGACATGTCAGAAGATTATAATAAGTTTGATGAAATTCTGCCCTTCATAGTGAAAACTGACCCAAGCATTCCGTTAAGTAAAGAAGATGCTTCATGGTTACGTCTGAAGCGATCATAAGGAAGGACATATGCCAAGAAGTTCATGCTCATATTATGTAACTCTAGTTCATGTCTTTCGCGGTTTGTGGCTTCACCGAAGGATATCTTTCGCGGTTTGTGGCTTGACCGGGACTATATATAGGGGGGCCTTTAGTCCCGGTTTTGTAGTCTCAGTTTTTAATATTAATAAATGTCTTGAGTGTTAGTCCCGTTTTGTGGCTAGACCGGGACTATGAAGAAGTTGTCCCGATTCATACTTACCATTAAGATCTGATCTCCAAATGCGCGCGGTCACATATTAGGGAGTGCCTCTATGACCAGTTTCTTGGAGATGCCGGAGGACTGGGATCCAGCGGCATATCCCTGAAACTGGTCGTAGTGGTGTCCCTGCTCTCAAAAACCATCTTGCAGCTTGTAACTTCTCTAACTAGATTAATACACCTTGGAGCTAACTAATTTCACATATTAGGGAGTGCCTCTATGACCAGTTTCTCGGAGATGCCGGAGGACTGGGATCCGGCGGCATCTCCCTGAAACTGGCCGTAGTGGTGTCCCTGCTCTCGAAAACCATCTTGCAGCTTGTAACTTCTCTAACTAGATCAATGGCCTGGGAGCTAACTAATTTCATATATTACGGAGTGCCTCTATGACCAGTTTCTCGGAGATGTCGGAGGACTGGGCTCCGTCGGCATCTCCCTGAAACTGGTCGTAGTGGTGTCCCTGCTCTCGAAAACCATCTTGGAGATGCCTCAAACTGGCTGGAGGACTGGACTCACAAGGATGCCTATTTATAGTACAAGCAGCTCGGCATAGTGTCGACACTTACGAAATAATGTCGACACTCACCCCTATTATTAGTGCTGACTCGTGTTTTGTCCCGGTTGGTGTCTCCAACCGGGACTAAAGGTTCATCTTTAGTACCGGTTGGTGACAATATCCGGGACAAGGTACACGCCGCACGACATAATGTCGACACCCACCCCTATCATTAGTGTTGTCTGGCCCAGCCTGCCGAAATCCCTCCAACCGGGACTAAAGATGAACCTTTAGTATATTGAAAATCCGAACAATGAAAATCTTTCGCGTGGTGTCATATTATGTGACATAGTTGAAAGGAAAAATACCAGACTTTGTATATTGATCATGTCTCGAAAAAACCTTCACAAAATGACCTATCATGTTCGAGGTTTCATGGCTTTCGGTCCAAATGACCGATGTTATGTGCTGAATCACGGCATAGTTTGTGATGTTGTGCCCATATTATGCATGGGTGTGGACATTGGTATGGAGAACAATGTTGCAGGAGGAAGTTTTCCTTTTTGTCGCACGGAAAAGCCCTTTTTCATTTTCCGAGCGCAAAAAACGGGTCGTTTTGTGAAGTAACCACCAAAATGCCGTTTCAGAATGCTACCGTCCCATTTTCCTAAATACTAGACCATCTTACATGGACTATCTCCCAACCGGGACATCTCAAACCTTTTCGTCCATCCCGGGTAAAAAAGGACAAATGTTTGCCGAATCGGTAGGAAGTGGGTCCGGTTTGTACTATAGGTACATGATCTATCGCCCGTGATTTTTTCAAAAAATCATTTTTAGACTCGCAATATGTGGTTTCTTCAGAGATCCAATGCAAGTTCTAGCGATGCTCGTCCCCTATCTTCATGCACGTCGGTTCGACCATAGTTAGAAATTCAGATAATTCAAAACGGGCATAATAAATTCAAAAAAAATTCGAACAATATAAATCCTTCACGTGGTGTCATATTATGTGACATAGTTGAAAGGAAAAATACCAGACTTGGTATATTGATCATGTCTCGAAAAAAAACCTTCACAAAATGACCTATCATGTTCGAGGTTTCATGGCTTTCGGTCCAAATGACCGATGTTATGTGCTGAATCACGGCATAGTTTGTGATGTTGTGCCCATATTATGCATGCGTGTGTACATTGGTATGGAGAACAATGTTGCAGGAGGAAGTTTTCCTTTTTGTCGCACGGAAAAGCCCTTTTCTATTTTCCGAGCGTAAAAAACGAGTCGTTTTGTGAAGTAACCACCAAAATGCCGTTTCAGAATGCTACCGTCCCATTTTCCTAAAATACTAGACCACCTTACATGGACTATCTCCCAACCGGGACATCTCAAACATTTTCGTCCATCAAGGATAAAAAGGACAAATGTCTGCCGAATCGGTAGGAAGTGGGTCCAGTTTGTACTACAGGTATATGATCTATCGCCCGTGATTTTTTGAAAAAATCATTTTTAGACTCGCAATATGTGGTTTCTTCAGAGATCCAATGCAAGTTCTAAATGAGCCATTTTTCTTCCCGCCATTTCTTCCCGCCATTTTTTCCCGGCATTTCTCCCGCCATTTCTTCCCGCCAGTTTTTCCCGCCAGTTCTTCCTGCCAGTTCTTCCCTTCAGTTATCTTCCTGCCATTTCTCACTATATATATATGTAGGGTTGCCTCCATTGTCATTGCAGATCTCTAGACTCATATCTGCAACCTCATCACTCTTTCCCATGACTTCCACCGTAGCACTAACTCCTAGGGAGGTGGAGGCGCTTTGCGCCTCGAACTACCCCTGCCCGTCGGGCTACTGTGTCCCCGTCGGCTGGATGCTAAGCGTCGGAGGCGTGCCGGTTCCTCTTGTCCCTCTAGGTGTGGCGCGTCGAATGGCCATCACGAACCACTACTACTTCGAGCTCACGCCGGAGCAGCGGAGGAATCCCAGATGGCATCCCGACTATTTCCCGACTTGGGAAGCCTTCTTCGTGGATCGGCGTGAGAGGGAGCTCGCCAGGCACGAGGAGGATGGCCCACCTCCTCCGAACTTCAACGAGGCCGGCCGTCGGTTGTGGTGGCGCGGTCGGACTCTCCAGAGCGTCATGGCCTATGACACGGCCGCCGACTCTAGCCCCCGCCTGCGCTACCCTCAATTCTAGCCTACTCGTACTCAGCCTTCAAGGTTCAACTACGGCGACCCCGACGACGACAGTGACGACGGCCGTGGCGAGTACGACGACTACAGTGGTGAGTATTACAGGTGTAGGCAGGAGCATGACTAAATCACTCCAACATTGCAAAACAAGTTCGACCGATTATGGCTTAATCTGGCCATATATCTTAATTTCCAGTTCTTCTATGTAACTTTGTGTTAGTTGCGTTATGTACTTTAATTCCAGTTCTATCCTAATAAAATTTTCTTTCTGCCCATTATTTCCCGTCCTTTTTTCCCGCCCATTAATATAAAAAAAATAAGTTAATTCAAATCCAAATTAAAACACAGAAAATGGTTTTGAATTATTTATTCAAATCCAGACACTTTTTATGTTTAAAGTTTTTCTAAATTCCAAATTAATATTCAAAAAATATAAGTTAATTCATTTTAAATTTTAAATGGTTCATAGTTTAAATGGTTACATTAATTATTTTTAAAAACAGAAAATAGTTTTGAATTATTTATTCAAATTCAAACACTTTTTATGTTTAAAGTTTTTCTAAATTCCAAATAAATATTCAAAAAATATAAGTTAGTTAATTTTTAATTTTAAATGGTTCATAGTTTAAATGGTTACATTAATTATTTTTTAAAAATAGAAAATGGTTTTGAATTATTTATTCAAATCCAGACACTTTTTATGTTTAAAGTTTTTCTAAATTCCAAATTAATATTCAAAAAGATAAGTTAATTCATTTTTAATTTTTAATGGTTCATAGTTTAAATGGTTACATTAATTATTTTTTAAAAAGAGAAAATGGTTTTGAATTAGTTATTCAAATTCAAACACTTTTTATGTGTAAAGTTTTTCTAAATTCCAAATTAATATTCAAAAAATATAAGTTAATTCATTTTTAATTTTAAATGGTTCATATTTTAAATGGTTACATTAATTATTTTTTAAAAATAGAAAAAGGTTTTGAATTAGTTATTCAAATTCAAACACTTTTTATGTTTAAAGTTTTTCTAAATTCCAAATTAATATTCAAAAAATATAAGTTAATTCATTTTTAATTTTAAATGGTTCATAGTTTAAATGGTTACATTAATTATTTTTAAAAACAGTAAATGGTTTTGAATTATTTTTTCAAATTCAAACACTTTTTATGTTTAAAGTTTTTCTAAATTCCAAAGTAATTATCATTTAAAAAACATTACAAATTTAAATCCCAAAATAAAAAATAAGGCGGGAACAGAGAGAAAATTTCTGAATTTTTTTGAAAACAGGGTCATATGTCCCGGTTGGAGCCACCAACCGGGACTAAAGACCCCCTGCGCGCGCCCCTTGGTCTGCTAAAAAAATTGGAGTATACGTCCCGGTTGGTGGCTTCAACCGGGACGTATGACCCTTTAGTCCCGGTTGAAGCTACCAACCGGGACAAAAGGCCCTTTAGTTAATAACTGGGTGCCCCTCCTCTTCTTCTTCCCCATCTCACAATCTTCTCGCGCACAGGGACTGAAGCGACGCCGTCAGGCTGCCCCACCGTCCTGCACGGCCACCGCCGCTGCTCCGCCTCCTCGCCAGGAACCTCCTCACCGAAGCTTGCTTGCAGTCTTGCTCTCTCCCGCCGGAATCGAGCACGTCCTCTCCATCACCAACGCCGGCCGCCATCGCCATTCACGCCGTTCAGGACCTCCCCGCGCTTCCCCGTCACTACCTTGAGCACCAGGGTGAGCACGCGGATCTCACCGACCTTTTTTCCTCTCTCCCTCGCTCTGTAGTCCCCGCTCGCCGACGACCTGCAAGCGCCGCCGCCGCTGCTCGCCGTGCGCCATACTCCGGTGACCAATCCGAAGCGGCGCCGCTGCCTTTTGGCTCAACGCAACCGCGCGAGTCTAGCGCGCTAGCCCATGCAGCCCCGCTCGCCTCCTAGCGCCGACCCGCGCCGCCGTCTGGCCTGTTGGTTGGCGAGCCGACGTGGCGTCCGTGTGGCGTCCACGTGTTTCCTGCGTGGCCTAGGCCCACTCGTCAGCCTCTTTGCTAGATACTGCCTCGGTGAGAAATAACCAACCAGCCCCCTGGTCCCTCTTGCTTGCGAGTCTGCTGAGGTGGCCATGGGGCCCCTCTGTCAGTCACTGTGGCTATGTATGCCTGCGGTGTAAAAAGTTTAACCAGCTTTTAATAATGTCAGAAATAATTATAATCTTATAAATTCAATAACTTTTAATCTATAAGTCAGAAAATATGAATAATATATCAAAATGTTCAGAAAAATGAAACCTAGCTATCGAAGCTATAATCATGCATTGTTCAACAACTTAAATGACAAGTTTAATTAGAAGAACAAATCCACCCCTCTCATGTGTTCCGGAGTTTCTCCGAGTTAGGGTTTTTACCCCTCAGAACCCCGATTAATTGTAGAGCATGCTTTAGGGTCACATTTCAATGCAATTAAACTTGTCATATCATCATACTTGCTTGAGCATTGCATCGATGCCATGTGTTGATTGTTTCCCTTTCTTTCCGGTGTTTGGTTCTTCCCGGTAGAATACGATATCGAGATCGAGATCGAAGACAGAGATCAACACCGTCGAAGCTCGAAGACAAATACTTGACCAACTGTAATCAAGTCAAGTACAAGGATCCTGCAGCTCTGCTTTCGGCTATCAACAGGCAAAGGCAAGCATAGCCCTACCATGATATAATCCTATGATTTCGAAAGCATTTCAATTCTTGCCATGATGCATACAATTCTACTGTGGTCTTTTATCGATAGATAGAGTGTCCTATATATTATCATATTTTGTATATGTATATGTATATGTATATGTATATGTATATGTATATGTATATTATCATATTTTGTATTTGTATATGATATTAGTTGTCATAGACCCAATTTGAATCGATGTTGCACCCAGGGTTAGCCGGTGTGTCCTCGCCAGGGCATCCCGAACCCGAGGGTTGATTGATTGCCGCCTTTCTTTCCGTTATTGGTTCTTAGATTTATACATGACGCGCCTGATGTAATAAATTGTTTTATAATTCCAGAAAATGATTAAATATTGTAAAATTCATATCTTATTATTTATAAGTCAGAAAAATACAAATAATATATCAAAATGTTCAGAAAAATGAGTTCTACCTTTTAAGCTATAATCATGCATTGATAATCAACTTTAATGACAAGTTTAATTAGAGAACTAAATCAACCCCTCTCATGTGTTTCCAGAGTTTCTCGAGTTAGGGTTTTCAACCCTCGGAACCCCGTTTAAATTGCCGAGCAAGTTTTAGGGTTTCATTTCAATGCAATTCAACTTGTCATATCATCATCCTTGTTTGAGCATTCGGCCTATCCCTCCTCCCCGACCGCCACAGCGCCTCCGTCTCCGTCCATCGCCACGCGCTCCAGCCGCCCCTTCCCTTTTAGTGTGTATGTATATATTGTGTATGTATATATAGTGTGTATGTATATATTTTTATTATTGTGTATGTATATATTAGGATTTCTCTGAATTAGAGTTTATCCATTTTGACTTATCCGTTTTTCCACCTATGCAGAAAATATGGACCCACACGTTAGAGACGAAGAAAAGGAAGAGTTGATCTAAGGTGTGATCTGCGGGGAAGACAATTTAGATGTATCGACGTTTCTGAACAACTCCGGTGAGGGTGATCCTCTTTTTGCCAGAATAGACGACTTGTTTGAGGTTGAAGGTGTTGCCTTCCGCGAGGGAGAAGGCGATACCTTGTGTAATCGAGAAGACGACCGCTCTGGCGAGGTGCATGTAATATAATTAATTCATTAATTAATCATCTGCTATCTATATAGAAATAGTAACGATGATCTTTCTTCTTTTAGCCCTCCGGATCGAACAAATCTACTGAAAAGAGCGGACGAGGCCCAACCAAAAAGTTGGAAGACCATGAGAGGTTCAGGATCGAAGATATCGCTGAAGACGGCAAACCGACGGCTCCCGAAGTTGTCGCAATCAAATTTGTGGCACGATGCGGAGTAATCGTTAGGGACTTAATCCCGATCACCATTCAAAATTGGAATAGGCCTGCTGATGCTAAAGAAGAGGGAACATGTTTGTTTGTCCCTAACAAGGCCAAAGATTTACTGTGGAAGAGGCTCATGGTTAATTTCAAACTACCGAAGATAGAGCTGGATCCAAATGCGGAGGATCCAGTTGAGGATGCCTTAGAACATGCGAGAGCCATGGAGGCTAAGGTCAAGGAGTGGGCTATGAAGAAGATGGCCCAGTGTTTCACCAACTGGAAGAAAAGATTGCACCTTGACTATGTCGTGAAAGAGAAGACTCCGAATTTCAAGAAGATTCGGTTTGAGAAGATAAAACCATTCTGGGCTGAGTTTGTAAACTACAAGACATCAGAAAAAGCTAAGAAAATGTCTGCCACGAATAAGCTGAATGCTGCTAACAAGAAGTATCACCATACTATGGGGCAAGGTGGCTACAGGGCTGGCATTCCTAAGTGGGAGAAACTTGAGAATGAACTGCGTGCTAAAAAGATCACCCCAGAGACAGACGATTGGGTAGAACATGCAAGGAATTGGTTTTATGGGCATGGGGGCACGTTGGACTCAGAAGGGATGTGTATATATAACATACGACATAAAGAAGACCCCTTGCAAATCGAGAGGATGAGAAAAGCAGTAAAGGCTGTTAAAGATGGGGACTTCATTCCCGATAGAGAGAATGATGAGCTCACACTCACCCTTGGAAATAAGGAACATGATGGACGAACACGAGGCACAAGAGGCTCCCAACCATGGAGGACTGGGTTTCCCGAAGAGAGGAAGAAATATCCTGATAGAAGACGTCAAAGGAGAAAGGACAGGGCGGAAGTTGAAGCAGATATTCAGAAAGATCGAATGCGTATAATTTAAGAACGAATAAAGCAACAACAAGATGAAATTAACGCACTTAAAGAGCAAAGTACTACCGGACCATCTCAGCAGCACACTGCATTCGATGCTACCGGCCTATCGAATAATCGAAAAAGCAGTGTGGCTTCCACCGAGGTCCCGGATGATGACAATGGCGATGACGATGGTGCACCGACGATGGCTCCTGTTGGCTAACCAGTGGATGATATCACAGAGATGACACACTGCGAGCTACATGTAAAAGTTGTGAACATATCAATGAAGGTGGCGGTCGGCTATGCCTTACCAATTGGACCCACACCAACTTACCACTCTCGTCCGGTTCCAGAGGGCTACGCTGTTGTCGGGGTGGATGAAATCATGCCCACCTTTGAAGTTTTGGATCTTCACTACCCTGCAGGTGAAGGGGATGTGACTGTACTGGGAGATGCAACAAACGTCCCCATTCTATGGCCGAAGGAATGTATCGTGCTTCGAAATCACACGCCAAGGCCATCTTCGCCGTCTCCTCACCTGTCTCCAGCGAGGTCGTCGCCGCCGCGGCAGCCGTCTTCGTCACCTCACCCGGCTCCGTCGCCTCACCAATCTCCAGCGCAGCCATCGCCGGCGCCTCAAGATAAAAAGTGTAAGCGTACCGCTACTCTGCGTCGTGGTAAGCGATCGTCGAAACGTAAACAAGAGTCTCTTCCAAAAGTACCAAAGGTTCCTCCCAAGAGAGCTTATGACTATACTGAAGAGGAGACTACGGCGATCGTTGATGCGGAAACGACAGCGTTTTTCGCTAAGCTGAGGCGGCCGAAAGAGCGAGAGTTACCCAGCACCAAAGAAGAAAAAGCCAAAGTGTTGAAAATGCTAAAGACTCTTCATCAACCCGAGCCAAAGCTGTCATTAGACTATGAGCGTTCTATTCTCAAGTCACACGTGGCACAAAAAGCCTCGAAGAGCAGTACTGATGCAAGCGATAAATCTGTTGCCCAGCTCGGAGAACAAGCAAAACAGTCTTGCGCCCCTCTCAAGGTGATTTTCCAAACCAATGTGGGGTCGAGCAAATATGGGGCCGAAGAGCAGTATGATCCAGAGGTAGTTGCACAATACGGAGAAGCTGCCGTTGCTCAAGGTATGGGTATTGCCCAGTACTTATCCCAGTTAGAGTACTTCCCCGTGAGTGAAGTAGCATACAAATACCAATACGGCAAACCTCTCGTCAAACCTGAGGAGGTAAATAATCTTCCAACAAAAATACGAACATTGCATAACTGGTACATGCATGCCACAAAGGCCGGGGCTAACTGGATAGTGCTGAGGGTTATAAAAAAGCATCATGGAAAAGAAAAGGATGACATGATATCCATTGAATTTGATGAACTATTTCAATTATTCAATCAAGACGCCTTGGACAAATCGATCATTAGTGCCTATTGTCTGTAAGTACTAATTCTGTAATTAATTTAGTCTCCAGCTATCTCACCTTGTTTATTGCATGTATATAATCATACTGTAATATGCAGAATGAAGATTCTCGAATGCAGCAGAGGACAAATCTATGGCATTGGCTTCATTGACCCATATTGGGTTCATTAAGCTAATCTCGAAACAAGCCCCCAGGATACAGAGAATAATATAGTACACGCATTAAGGTTTCAAGAAACCAGAAGGGAAATACTTTTTCCTTACAACTTCGAGTGAGTGTTATTGTCTTCTATACACTCTCTATTTCGCTTACTCGATGTTAAGTATATAATTGATTAGTTATGCATTCGCAGCTTTCACTATATTCTGTTAATCATTCAACTTGACAAAGGGCGTGTACTAGTCATGGACTCGGAACATAAACCCCTTAAGCAGTGGAAGGACATGCAGATGCTTCTCCAGCGGTAATTCTAATCATTACGACACTATATCGGCAACGTTCGTGAATTTTATGATATCAAGTAATTAATAACTTATTTTATTTGTTTTCTTCGCCGGGCAGCGCTTGGAAACGGTTCACCAACAAGGCTAGGGGTGTTTGGAAAGCGGAGCTTACATTTGAAGCACTAGATGTAAGCACCACTAGCTATATCCGCGCATCTCTTTGATTCTAGTTTTGATACAGTTATTATCATGCTTGATTATTATTTTGATTGAACTATGTTCTCGTAAAGTGCCTGACACAGGGACCAGGTAACAATCTATGTGGATACTATGTTTGCGAGTTTATCCGGCAGACGTGCGATGAGAAGGGAAGAAATTTAGAGCAACTCCACGTACGTAAACAATTTCTATAGTTTTTAATTACAATCAATTTGTGTTTAGTTTCATTCATATAGGCTGACTCCTTTTTTAAATCAGATCGAACGTCTACGGGACGGTCTTCTGGCAAAGGATCGCGTACGAGCAATTCAGGAGAAATTGGCGGGATTCTTGGGTGGAGAAGTCCTAAACCCAAAAAGGGAATACTATTCGGCTGTGTATAGACAATAGGGATTGTAAAAAGAGCAAGTTTTATATGTAGTGCATGAACTCGATCCGTGTATCGAATGTAATATTGTCATGATGATCTTGTGTAGTATAACGGTTTCTTCATTGATAAGTGTAAAACACTAAATAAACAATAAAACAACCTAAATGAATTCTCTGCCGCGGCACAAAAAGTTGCGAAAATGCTGCCGCGGCAACAAAATGTGTCAAAATGAATTCTCTGCCGCGACAGAGAAATGTGCCAAATCTCTGCCACGGCAGAAGGTTATTTGTCCCGGTTCGTGTTACGAACCGGGGCAGTTACTCCACCCCCTCGCCCTCTGACACCGCCACGTGTACTCCCATTTTTCCCGTTTGGTGGGGCAACCGGGACTAAAGGTTGGGGCTTTAGTCCCGATTGCCCCGTCCCGGTTGGATAACCGGGACTAATGTCTCTTACCAATCGAGACCAATGAGGCGTTTTCTACTAGTGAATATATGAATTATATGTCACAAAAATTGTACCATTAGAAGCGTATTTTGAATATAAATCTAATGATATAATTTTTGTAAAATATATTTTATATTTTGTTAAATGTATGGTCAAACTATTTTCTCGAAATACATATTTGCCTTATAAACCGGAATAGAGGTAGTACTCCCTCTAGTCCATAATAAATATTGCTCATCTAGTATAAAAAAAATAATTGGTCTTATCCAAAATAAGCAACACTTGTTATGAATCGGAGGGAGTACTGATATTCTAACGATGAGCAACTTGGCCGTGCAATAATGCAATTAAGCAGGCGACAATTATGTACACGTGACCTGGAAATTCCTTGGAACCATCCATCGAGCACAGAGTAACTGAATGAGTCATTACCTCACAGTTGTCCGGCCAAGCCTTTAAGTAGTGCCCATCCGCTCTTCATTACTCGCAGACAATCAATAATCTAGCTTGTTCGAGCAGCTACCATGGTTAGGCTATTGGGTCTCGTAGCGGCCGAGGGTCTTGCCACCGGCTCCGTGCAGTATGCGCATGGCAGCATCGTGGGCCTAGTTTTTGGCTTGGTGGCCTCTGTCGCGATCGTTGCCATAGCCGCGTTCGGCTGTGTCGGTACCAGCGCCCCTCGACCCGGCGGCGAAAGGCCCAAGGAGCGGGCTGGAGGGGCGCTCCGTCCGCCGGTGACTGAAGGTGAAGTAGATGGAAGTACATCATCATCATCATTTTCATCACCTGTGGAGCACCACGTCAGATGACACGGGAATGAGGAGGCTTCGGAGACTATTAAGGTAAAGGAAGTTCGATCATTTGGCCAGCCAAATGGTCTGGGCAGGTCTCTTCGTATAAGGGGATATATAGTACTCCCTCCGACTCATATTAATTGACTTAAATTTGTCTAGATTTGAATGAATCTAGACACTATTTAGTATATAGGTTCATTCAAATTTTGACAAATTCAAGTCAATTAATATGGGTTGGAGGAAGTACCTTCTTTACGTAGTACTACTACAATACCGCCACATTGCGCCTACAAATTGTATATGATTTCGTTCTTTCAATTATCAAAAGAGGTCTTGAACAAAGTGGATTATTTTCGTTCAAGATTCTTTTGGCAAAGGGATAGCGAGAAAAAGAAATATCGACTGGCCAGATGGAATGTGGTTTGCCGCCCGAAGGAGTTTGGTGGACTGGGTATACACGATTTGCAAGTCAAAAACATCGCACTCTTGGGAAAATGCCTTTTTAAACTACTTACAAAAGATGGTTTTTGGTAGACCATGTTATGAAAGAAATATGTGGGGTCCAAAGCTGTGTCTCAAGTGGTTTGAAAACCCGGTGATTCACATTTTTGGGCGGGTCTTATGTCCACCAAGAAACATTTCTTTTGTTTTGGTGCTTTCGAGATTAAGGATGGATCACAGATTAGGTTTTGAAAAGATAAGTGGCTGGGCCAAACTACTCTTCGCGAACAATATCCAGCTCTATATTCGATTGTTAGACACAAAGGGGATACAATTTCCACAGTGTTGGAAGATTATCTTCTTAAAGTGTCTTTCAGAAGAAGCCTCGTCGGTCCTAGACTGGTATCTTGGAACAATCTATTATTACGATTATCCATAATACAATTGTCGGACGGTGTCGATGTGTTCAAATGGAAATTACTAGAAAGTGGTAAATTTTCTGTTGGCTCACTATATAAAGCCTTGATCCAACCGGATATCCCGGTCGATGATGATAATAGTAAAATTTGGAAAATGAAAATACCCCTTAAGACGAAGATATTTGCTTGGTATCTACGAAAAGGGGTAATTCTAACAAAAGATAATCTTGTAAAGAGAAATTGGCATGGAAGTAAACAATGTGTTTTTTGTCATCAAGATGAGACAATTCGCCATTTATTCTTCCATTACAAATTTGCTCGCTCTATCTGGTCATTCATCCAAATAGCTTCTCGTTTATCTTGGCCATGTTCTGTAACCAATGTTTTTGATAATTGGTTGCATGGAATTGTTGATAAATACAGAACTTTATTTAGGGTGGGAGCGCTTGCCATTATATGGTCGCTATGGCTTTGTAGAAATGATAAGATTTTTAATAACATTGTGTCTTTTCCTTTGCAGGTTGTCTATCGAGCCACGACTATCCTCCGGTCTTGAAATATTCTAGAGTTTCGCGACTTATTTATGGAGGGATGTACGTGATTGGAGGACGCGGCGAGGGATATTTTCTCCCAACATAGATGACCACGTGATCTGAGGATTGATCTACCTTAGATTATAGACATTTATTTAGATATTGCTATTGTGTAATGCTTGTCTACTTTTTAAATTAGTACGGTCGTTCGTGTGGCTGTGTGCATCTTGGTTATGCAGAGGCCGGGTGTAAGCTTTGAACAGTTCCAATAAAAGCGCCCATTTCCAAAAAAAAATATGTACTCACATGTACTATTGTATGCGTGTATTTGTTTTGAACTAATTTTCTTGTTATAAATGGCTGGTCCCATGAGCTATTGATAGAGCGAGCACAATTAATCTGTGCCAAAACTATGCAAGTTTTGCATTAATAACTTCTTCGATCCGCCTACAATGTGCTCTATCGTTATGTGGTACAGGTGTGGGAGCTTACCCACTTGTAATTTCTACTGCACATTGAGATTTTGAGCTTTGAAATACTGATGTGTTATATCAAAAGCCATTGCAAGTTGATCCGTTAAATCTCTAAACTCATTCTTACTGATTATAGTAAAAAACAATGCCACTTCACCAATAGCATATCCCTTGGCTCCGACGGAGCATTGGCGTCACTGGCACATACATAACGAACATGTCAGAGTAGAATACATCTCAGCTAAATAACTAGCACATACATAACGAACAAAGAAAGAAGTTAAACATTGGCGTCTTCTACTGGATCTGCACAAACAAAAAATGGAGCATAAGAACAATGTGTAAAGCTTGCACATTAATTCCAATGGGAATAGAAACATGAAATCAATACTACTTTTACGTTCTAAACAGACCAAGGGTAACCATACGAACCAACCACAAGATATGAAAACATGAAGCAAGATTGCAATTTAATATTGTGGATAATGCTGTAACTTTGTACCACAAATCGTTCAATTTAATTGCACAAAAAACAGATCCATTTTTTCAATTTAATCTTGTGGAGTAACCAGTCCAAACTGTCGAAACTCAGATTGTTCAGATTCTCTACTGTTACTTCAACGAACAAATATCATCCTTTTTAGGGTTGAAACACATCTGAGCCGCCGCCCCCGGGTCGCTCGCGTGAGGCGACTCCGGGGCGCCCACTTCAAATCCCTAGCAGGCCGTTGTCAGGCCCTCTCCCTCCGGCCGCTGCCGCCGCGCCCTCTTCCCGGTCGGCGGTGGTGGCCACGCCTTGGTCATCGAAGGTGACGCGGTTTGCGTAGCCTCCATCAATCTCTTTCGTGCGGGGGTAGACACCTTGGAGCTACGTCGGTGGATCCGGGCTGCGGGCGGCGGTGCTCTAGCAACGCAGGCTGGCGGCTCGAATGAGAGGTGGGAAGAGCTAAAGGGGGTCTGGTGTGGACCTGGCGTCGGCGACTGCCCTGCGGCGATGCTGCTCCAGGAGTCCCGCTCAATCTCTGGGTTCGGCCATGAGCTCGAAAGGGCTAATGGCTGACCCGCTCGTTCCGATTGCCGGTAGCCGCCAGCGGTGTGGGGACGGCTGGTTCGGCTCGAATAATGCAGGAGGTCCTAGGGTTCCTCTCACACAAAGAAAAAGATCTGCTTGATGCTTGCCCTCGTTGATCTGGCTGGAGTGTCGAGTTCTGGAAGGCTCCGCCGGCGAACTCCCATGGGCACATCAGGCTTGGAGATTGCGGGATCGTAAGGTATTCGGCCGTACGTACCCTTGTTTTTTTGGCCGTCTGATTTCAGCGGCAGCGTTGGGAAGCTTTGCTGTTTGTTCCCACCAAGTGTCATTCAACGAGCCATGGTGAAGTCATATGCGTAGAATGTCAGGAAAGCGGAAACATGAGAGCGATGGTGATTCAAGTCTTTGTGGCGATGACGAACTGGCTAAGTGATCTGTGTTTCGCAGCAGCAACGGTTTGTGTGTGGGGGGGGAGACAACACATGAGGAGTTTCTAGTCTTATCTTGTAGTGTGAAAATCCAAGGTTTGGCCTTAACTGGTTGTGCCAGGCAATGGTCTTGTTGAAGGCATTGTTTTGCAAGCAAGGACTTTCTCGAGGATGAAAACCTATGATCTTTGATTGGGCAACGACATCGCTTGTGGACTGTTTCCTTCTTGAAGGCATTGTTATTGGAGCGGAGGACTATTGGTATTGTTCCGGTGGTGTCAGTGTTGTTGCTTTGGGGAATAGTTCTTTGTAGCGGGACTTTTATTTTTTGTAATTTCTTTCTTTTTTTCTGGGTCGTGTGCATCCGTAAGGCCGCCAAACATGCATTGTTGCAGAGCTAGGTGTAATTGTTATCCCCGTAATATTAATATATACTCTTTTCCAAAACAAAAATCATCCTTTTCTATTTCCAAATTTTCTAATATATGAACCTTCCTATAATGACATTGATAACAATAGTAATCCAACATACAAAATTCAGCTCGACAACCAGACTAACCGCCATCAGCACCCACATGCTTCATAACCACACAAAAAACCCGAATGTTTACCCTGTCTCTACCTACTCTGACAACCTTCATGACTTCCCAGGAAGGCTGAAGCGTTCGAAGCTCCAAATCAAAAGAGTCTATTTGCACGTCTCTTGTCTCATGTTGGGCAGCTCATATGGTACTAGGTCTATGAAAGAACAAGAGAGAAAATGATCAAGCTACTTCCATAAACTCATAGTACAGAGGTGGAATACTCTCTCTTCATCATGGTGATGATGGTGGAGATGTTGGAGAAGGAAGAGATCCTCCGATGGAGATCCCGATGGCATTTACCCCCTCCAATCTTTGTTGGTTCTATCTCGGTTTTGGTATTTCGGTGTTTCTATAGCGCCCCTCCAGAGGTGCGTCTAGGGACCCTTTTATATGCGTTTTTTACGTCAATACAATGAGTTGGAAATGAAAACGGATAGCTGGAGATGCTTGAGGAGGGAAAGAGCATGGGTGGCGCGACCTAGGGTGGGGTCCGCGCCACATGTCCTCTTTTGGGACTCCAGGCCCGACTCGTGAGGTCCAAGTGCTCTAGGTCCTCTTCACGAAAAAATAACGCCCCAAAAATCCTAACTCTGTTTGAGACTGTTTAGGTCCCTAAAAGATAAAAATACACAAAATAGAGAATTCCTGTTCTACAGAGTTATAACCAAAATAAAGGGGATCATTGGTAAATCCCCCAAAATCAATATAAAACATGGATATAGTATTATATAAGTTGCTAATATGTGGGAATATGTATCAATAAACTACAAAGTTCATGTATGCATTTTACATGCATCAAACCTTCTTTACTAAAAATGTAATTATCCCAAGGCGCTTGCAAGGCATACCACTTCTTAGTATTGCCTTTGGCCCTTCCATGAACCTGCTCCTCGGTCGCCTTCGTGCGAGGTGGAACCCTAGATTGCTCAGCCTCCACACTCTCTCTTATATCCCTTTGTGACTGTAGCATGCGTGCTCCGCCAAGTAAACACCACTCAGTGTCGGCAGTGTCGGCGGTGGCGGGCTCTCTTTTTCCGGCGCGAGGAGCTCTGGGTAGGGCAAAGATATTTCTGACGGTGGTGCAGATCAGCGGAGGTCGATATGGCCTGACATGGTGTTGGTTGGCATGATGCGCCAGGGTGACCTCGCAAGTGGAAGCGACAATGGATGACAGCGCTATCTCTGCAGAATGGTGGAGGTGGCGACGTGTTGGTGGTGGCTCGAAAGGTCCTTGCCGACGATCACGACCAACATGGTGGCAGAGGTCCTCACCGTGGTAGGAGGTGGCGTGGATGGTGTTGATTCGATCCTTGGATGGCTGCAGGTGGAGTTGGTCGACGAGGGCAGGGTGGTTAGCCTCGTCCCAGACCTGGGCCCTTTAGGCCTAAATTGGGTTGGCTAGGCCGTGTCGATTCACCAAGTTTCAGGGGCTTCCTTTTGTCATGGGAGCCCACCACTGTCCATGGTGTGGCTGGGTTCCGTATCCGGGCTTGACCTAGATCAGGCAGCTTCCTAGCATCCTCTGTTTGGCTCTAATGGTTCAACTTGCGGGTTTGTCCTGCTTGTCTACCTCACTGTCTTAGGACTGGTTGCCTATCACAACTCTCATGCATGTTCTGGTGGTCCATTCGTGGTGGTGTTGTGTTGTCTCACAGGTGTGAGATCTCAAATTCCGAGGCGACGGCTCTGGAAGGTGGATTTCACGGGCGTCTCGATGGTGGTGACACGATGCAGTGGTGGTGGCCCGTCCCTTTGGACCATGTTGGTGGCGAGGGCTCCTAGTGTTGGCGCCGCTTCGGCATAGTCATTGTGAGTGATGGGTGGGTTTGGGCATGTATTTTACATAGGCCCTCATACACATTCCTACCTACAAATACCCTGGGGTCCGCGACCTAAAGGCCCACACCATGAACATCTCAAACCGATCTGACCTATCTGGCTGCAAGACGGCTCTCCGGAGGATGCAAGAAAAGATGGAGACATGTCGTGACTAAAGAAGACTCTTAGACCGTGGATGGCTATATATACTGGAAAACATTCACCCGAAGAGGACACGGGATATTCGCCCAAGACATAACATTCAGCCCTAGGCATAAACTATATATTCTTATTTCGCCTGGAACTGTTATAAACTCGTCGAGATCCATCGTGTAAATACCTTGTACGATCTCTAAGATCATCTTATGAATAAAGTTTGGGAAAATCATCCCCATTACACCAATATCTTTTTCTTTGAGATCTAAACCTGCTGACCCGAGCCAATTGTCAAACAAATAGACTCTCTTAATTTTGATCTTCTGAAGTGAAACTGCCATGGATCGTGAGAACTATCCATCGTTAGCCAACGCCCAGGTCGCGTGTTGGAAGCTTGGCTCGGGGATAGTTGGTGGTCCGAGGTCCCAAGTATAGTGAGCTTTTTTGGGCGGTAGCTCAGCGCTCCGATCCGGTGCCAACGACGGCGACACATGCGGTTATTGTGACCCTCTTGGATGCGTCGTTGTGACTACTCTCTGCATTAGGATTCCGGGTGAAAACCCCATACCTGTGGTCTCGATGTTGATGGCGCTTTATTGTGTCCTTACCTTGGACGTTGTCGTGGAGTTCGTGTTTCCTTGGTCCTGGCACGACATTTTTAGTGGCAAGCTCAACTTTTTTAGTGTTTCTTGTCTATCTTTGATCTGCTCGTAAGAGAAATCCCTCATCACTTCGTGTTGGTTCGGCCGGTTGATTTTATTTATAAAACGGGACAAAGACTTCGAGGATAGCTGGGCACACCTCGTCAGTGTAAGTTTGAGGATGAGATGTCTTCAACGAAATTTCCAGTTGCCCAGTACGATTGTGTAGGAAATTCCCATATCTGGTCAACATGAAGGTGTCGTGAAACTAAGCTCTCGATCGACTAATTAAATCGTTTACGCGTTTAAGAATATTCCAACCGCTACTTAGTTTGCAGTTTCGGGGCTGATTCTCTACTCTTCCATATTTTTCTAGAAGAAAAACAATATCTGAATGTGGGCCCTCCGAAAATGAATGTAACCAAGTCTGATATTGCAATCTACAAATCTGGTTTTTTTCCTGCTGCCAGCATAAAATTAATGACAGACAATGTCAGTGAGCACGATTTACAGCAATCTCTGGGTCAGTCTAGCCATAGACATGCATACACAATCTTTAACATGCATGTAGAACAATGCCACATCAATAATCAATCCATCCATCTCCTGCGCCTGGTATGCCCATCAGTCGACCAACTCAAGCTAATACCAAGATAAGATAGTTATATAAAATGGACGACGCGTGGTATGCACGTGGAGCCGTGGAGGTATATCTGCGTACACCGTACTGCGTCGACGAAATGAGTGAAGGAAACACGAGACCGGAAGACTCTTCTCCCGTTCTCCAGTTTCGTGTCCCCGAAGGAGCAAAGCAGTTGACAATTCTGCTTGACCAATTCCAGAACGTACAGCTTCAGTGGCCTTTAAATAGTACCCCGTCCTTGCTCACGAACAAGAATCTCAAGCTAGCAGCTAATACAATGGTGAGGGTGTTAGGCCTCGCTGTGGACAGAAGCTTCGCCGCCGGTTCCCTACAGCACGCGCCCGGAACTGTCGTGGGTCTCGTTTTCGTCTTTGTTGCAGCGGTCGCGATTGTGGCCATCGCCGTGTTCGGATGCGCCGACGGTGGAGACGGGATGCCTAAACGTCGTCGTCGCCGCAGCCACTGGGGCGGTGGCGGTGCTGCAGGCGGTGCCGGCTGCGGAGGTGGAGCAGGAGGAGCAGGCTGTGGCGGCGGAGGCGGTGGTGGTGGAGGCTGTGGGGGTGGAGGTGGCGGCGGTGGAGGCTGTTGAGGAAGCGCTCGCATGCACGGAACGAATTCTTGTGTCTTGATGGAGTTATGGTATATGCATGTACATAATATTATACTGGCTTGTGATGAAATTTCATGTTGTCAATAAAATTGTATACGTATATTTTGGTTGTAGGTTCTGATCATTAAACACTGGATTGTCTGTGTAGTGACGCCATTTTGATTGTGTGTCAGACATGATATTGTGTCTTCAAATCGAACTCATTCTATCTTTATACGGTGCCACGATCGCAAATGTGTCTAGCCACAAATTTGGTTTATTGCACAATTGTACTGTTGTGTGGATAGGATCCGAACCATGAGATAATCCGGCCGAACCTCATCATGCGAGGTTGTAATGCTACTCAAGATTAAGTAATACAAACCTTTTCGTCCACAAGAAAAATATGATATTTATGAAAACTGTACTTTTTGTTGTGTTCATGA
The DNA here is from genome assembly GCA_916181665.1 of Avena sativa. Lineage (NCBI taxonomy): Eukaryota > Viridiplantae > Streptophyta > Magnoliopsida > Poales > Poaceae > Avena > Avena sativa. The sequence goes on along the minus strand of OV702280.1, from coordinate 398,817,309 downwards.
CGTATGCAATGAGAAAAAAAATGAAAATAGAGGAAGAGAAAGAGTCCCCCGCGTCGCTTTCCGGGGGAAGCTTGGGCGGAAACACTAGACGCCGCCGCCCCAAACACCCCATCTCTCATCCTCCCCGCTGACGATGGAGGATAATGCCAGCGAGCGAAGCCATCTTGTTTGACAGCGGTGGTGGGCCTGTCTCCTCGTGCGGCGGCTTCTCCCCTGAAGTGAGCACTTCGGTTGCGGTGGCATCACCTAAGACAACATGCTGCCTGTCGGGAAGATCGGGAGCCGGGGCAGCGGCCCTAGGAGCGGGTGGTGATCCTCCCATGATGGATGATGGCGGGGGTCGTCTATGCCTATGGGGAAGTAGCGCTAGGCGCGGGGCATGGTGGCGCGGACCTGCGGCGATGGCGTGGTCGCACGACCCCGCATCAGCGTCATGGTGGTGGCATTGCCCTGGCGTGCTTGAAGTCGTGCGACCATCTAGCGCAAGCTTTGGGTGGCGTGGATTGCCTTCTTCGCCACCTGCATGGCCTACGGATTGGGGCGGCCGGTCCCGAAGGGAGACAGATGTCAGCATGCGGGCTGGTCTCTTGAAAATAATGGTAGTTTTAGGAACTCGGATGTTCTCCATGGTGATCTTCGATCAAGCAATTACAACGCTTGTGTATTGATACTTTCTTGGAGACTTTTCATTTGGAAAACCTGTTTTGTAGTTTGGGTATTGTTTTAGTGGTGGTTAGTGTGATGTTGTTGCGAGTGATTGATCAAGGTGATTAGAATCTCTACTCCTGCCTTGCTTATATCATATGGGAGATGTACACAAGAGTTATGAGCGTGATTCGCTAAGATTTAAAGATGGTCATGATGATGTTTCGAGGTGGATCAAGTATGACTATTTTTGAAAAATATATATTGCTTAAAAGGTTTAAACATTACACTTGGTCTCTACATAATTAAGATGCACAAAGTTGCAACAAAACTAGCAAAAAAGAGAATATAAATAAGCGAAATACAAGTAACAAGGAACTCTAGATTACCTATGGTGATGGAGAACCAATCAGAAGATCATGCTTCCATCCATATTCTATAAAAAATATCTCTCACCGATCTCCAACCATGTAGACACTTCCATAAATAGATTTTTATTTTGCATATGTCATACATGCGGTCATGAATAGAGCAAACCGGTGAAACGATAGTAACCTGCATGATAAGAATTTTTATCATTCAAAACCTTTTTATTTCTACATTGCCAAAACGACTAAATAACAAAAAACATATCCTAACAAAAATATAAACTTGTGATCAATATCATGTAACCAGTAGCTAAATACATCTACAAACACTATGTGTGAATACAAGCTACATGCTATTTAGATGGTTGATCATATAGAATGAGTGAACTTGCACCGGAAGAATAAGTATTTGATTTTATTTTTCTGATGAAACACACACTTTGTACTCTCATGCAAATTGCGTTTTACAAGGTTGTATTTTGTGAGGATTACTCCTCTACGAAGATACCAAGCAAAATAAATTGATATTTAGTGGTACCTTCATTTTCTAAAAAAATTTATTATCAAATGGTATTTCTGACTAAAGCAATGCTCCATACATGGAGTCCACTGAGAATTTTTCACTCCCTAGATCCAAAATTCTCCATCCCCTTGTGATAGTTGGACCAATGCAAATCGCTCTTGAAGAGCATTTCATGCTGCAAGTATGAGGTCAACTAAATCTCATATAAATGTCGCATTTGGTGGAGATGACTCTAGTACCGTAGCGATGGTATAGGTCTTGTGATGTTCAATGTTATGTAGAGCTGGATATTTTTCTCAAAGTGTGGCGTTTTTCAGCCACTTGTTCTCCCATAATCTATTTTTTAGTCATTCTTAATGACAAACTATCTAAATTGGAAGAAGTATTTCCTTGTCATCATTAGACCAGCCCAGGAATGGGAATCCCAAGGTTTTTAATAGAATTGAGACAATGCATTTGAGCCTATGTATTGTCATTTTTAGAAAAGTTTACCATACACCATCTTGTTAAGGAGTTTATACATCCATTTATCTAGAGGGATGTATTCTTAACCTCAAGGTTGTCATGACCTAGCCCCTTGATCTTTGTATCGACAAACCACACTCCATTTATCTAGTCGATACTTTTTTCTCACCATCTACTAGCTAGAAGAATCTTGATCGGAAATAATTCAATCTATGTAAGACTCATTTGGGTAACTGGAAGAAAGAATTCTTATACACTACCATATTACTTAGTACCGAATTAATGAGAACTAATCTTCCTCCAAGGGATGATAACTTAGTATCGGATTTATATGCCAACTATATTTGCTAGAACTTACTACTAACTCCATTCAAATTATTAAGGATATAAATTTAGTCAAAAGTCAAACATTACTAAGTTTGAATAAACATATAAAAAATATCAACATCTATGATGCAAATAAATATATTATGAAAATATACTTTATGGTGAATTTGTTGACGTTGTGGTATTATAATTTTACCTAAAACATTGACAAAACTTAGAAGCCAATGCTTTTACTAGTTAGCTCATAAAGTATATAATACGGTGATACATAAGGTCCACCATATACACTTCAAGAATACAAAAGCACATAATCCGAAGGTTAACTTATTAAGGCATATAGAGAAAAATGCCCCCGCCTTTCAAAACAGGCTTCTGCTTAGCTTTATAAATAAAGCAACAAAAAGTGGGTCCCTGTCCTCTACCATTTTTAGTTTAAAATACAAACTAGTTTAAGTATGACTTCTTTAAAACGTCTTATAAATAGAAACATAGTGAATATATACTAAACGACGTGGATTTGCTACAACCGGTGCTACCACTGCATGCATGCGGTGTCGTCGGCTATAGGGAGTACGTCTAATAGCTGTCTAGATGAGAGAGAGAGAGAGCAAGAAACATGCATGCATTTCACGGTATGATCTCCATTGTTCTCTAAACCGCATGGCAAGCACACTAAGCAGCTTATTTTTATACATAAATTTCTGCTTGCTGCTGAGTTGCTTTAGTAGCCGCTAGATAGGTGTATTTAGCTCCACCGTCCATGACATGTGCATGCTAGGTAGGCAAAACAATCAGCATCCAAACAAGAAAACATATTTGCATGAATTCTCTCCATCCAACCGACCGTGGGAGTGAGGTTGGATACCAGTATGTTGCATGTGATGGTGAAACAATGGTTGGTTGGATTGCTAGAACTTTTTCAGCTTCTATGATCCATGTGATGTGCATATAAACCTACTTTGTGCTTGAATACTAGTATGTTGCATGTTCTAGTTGAAAAATGGTTGGTTGAATTGCTAGAATTTTTGCAACTTCTATGGTCCATGAGATGTGCATATGAGAGCTGATTTGTACTTTGCTAAAACGGCATGTGCGCCTATCCTAGTGAGGTGTACTAGTTTGCATGCAATGGGTAATATGGTTGGTTGGATTGCTAATTTTTTTATAACTTTCATAGACGCATGCATGTGCTAATTGTTTGGAAATATGTGTGGTGTAGTAGTACTATATATGCTCTCGGTATGACGGTGGTGAAATATTCCGTTGTAAACATGTGTGCTCCCGCTGCTAATTTTTTGGCTCCTAGAAGTGATCTAATGGTTGGATGGGTATACATAGGTAGCATCCATGATATCATATGCAAAAAGCACCATACAAGAGGTTATCTTTCGAGCCACCACATCAATCTGAATCACTAAAATGTTATGGTAGTTAGATCCAAACCTATAGCTACAAAATAACAAGAGAACACAAATCATGCAGTTAGATCTAAAATTTGTTGCTGCAAATTAACTAGAGAACACAAATCGTGTGTTATCATAATTTTCTGCTCCATATGTACTGTATACACATTAAGGCTTTTAATATCTCCACATGGTTTAAGAAAGAAAAACATTAATCTGTTCTTTTCAGAACATGTTCCTTAACGAAAACATGCAGGATCACCCGAGTACTTGGTGTGCTCCTTTTTTGAAAAGAATCGTGATGGTATTTCTAAGCCTAAAAAGGGGAAATATACAAATAGGTATATACACATATAGCGTGGATGCCACAAGTATTGTAAAAAATTACAAAGAAACACAAATTTCATACTAAAATAAAAAAATATTTCTATATATAGCCCTAATATTTTTTGCTTTTTCTATAGTCCAAAATAAAAAATGCTAAAGTTTCACTGATCTATTAATAATTATCAGCCGTAGTACAAAGAGAGCTAAAATTAATTAAAAAATATGAATAGGTTCATAGACCACCTAACCACAACTACAAACACTAGCGTAATCAGAAGGTGTGTTGCCGCCCTCGCCACTCCAGCATTGGAGCCGGGTAAAGTTTGTCTTAATAGATCTTATTATAGTAGTCGTATTAAGTCCTCAAAAGACCAATACACTAAAGCAGTAAGCATCGTCAATGATAGCCTTCGTAAATCGAAAATATACAACACGTATGCGGTGCACGGCAGACGGCCTCCGTCCCGCGACCTATCCTCGGCTTCCCGGCGTGAGATGCCCCCCGACCCACCCATGGAAGCAGTCATCATCCCAAGGTCGGCGGAGATCGTTGCGGCAGAAGACGCGCTGCGCTGGGCCCTCGTGGCTTTCGTCTCGGGCCAGCGGTCCAACGTTTCCTTGATCGAGGCCGGGGCAGCGGTGGCGGCGCAGGTGCCACGGGCGGAGGATAATTTCACGATGCACCGATCGTGGCCGGCGGATTTCCTCTTGGTGTGCAGCAGCAGGAGGGTCCGAGACGATGTGGTGGCTGCTGGTGTGGTGGACGGACGGGGCTTTTCCCTCCGCTTCTCGCCGTGGAACAGACAACTGCAGGCGGTGCGATGCCCTCTCCGTTTCCGAGCACACCTCGAGCTCACTGGCATACCGGCGCACGCATGGAACCGCAGCACGGTGGTGGCGTTGCTCGGTTCGGCGGCTTGGGTCGAGCGTCTAGGTGCATCGACGGCGAACCGGGAGGACCTAGGGCGTTTTCAGGTCGTCGCCTGGCTGGACAACATCAATCGACTCCCCCGAGAGAAAGCTTTACTCATAGAAGAGCCGGATGACAGGATGGAGGAGGATGAGGGCCTCGTCCTCCCCGGCGACGCCCTTGTGCCCCTAGACAAGTTCATGCTGCGCTACATCGTGAAGATCCGGCTGGTCAGGGCTGAAGACATGATGCAGGAAGAAGACGGGCCAGCTCCGGGAGGTGGAGTAAGTGACGGCGGGGCCGACGGTGATGGGCGTCGCGGCCGATGCGGTGGCGTCGGCCACGATGGCGGCCAGCCAGGCGCTGGCGGCTTCTTCAGAGGACCCCGGGACACGCGTGGAGGTGAGGCGCCCCGCCGGCGGCCGGCCGGCGAGGACTGGGGCGGCAGCCACCGCGTCGCCATCAACGCTCCGCTGGACGCTGTTCCCTGGCCGGAGGTTGAAGACGAGGACCACGAATCAGAGGACGTGGAAAGTTTTTCTGGTGGGGCCAACCTAGAACGCCTACCCGGTCAAAACGCGTCACGGCACCCCATCACCGCCACCGCTTTTGACCAAGGGGATGAAGCCGTTGGTTTGTCGCCTCGTGGGATGCCCATCGGCATGGATGTGGAGCGGTCTGGTCTTTTTTTTCGGCCAGCGGGACCCACTGGTGTACCTTTTTCTCAGCCTCAGCTACAGCTTTGCATGCATGAGAAGTGGGCACTGGATTCAAATCGCGCGCTGGTGGACCAGGATGGAGACGTGCCCATGCAACAAAAAAGTGGAGATATGCCCACGTCCGAGGACGCTCGTTCGGTGGCACTAGCGCCTTCTGTAGACTGCGAGAACGGTCTGGTCGTGCCTGTAGACAGCTGTTCGATGGGGCCTGCACCGATCCCCAAAGAGACGCGCACTGAGTCTGTGGACCGAAGTGGTTCTTTTCAAATTGAATCGGTCTGTCAGTTGGCGTCGCCTGGCTTGATCTCTTCGCCCGACGATGCGTGTTGGACAGTGTCCTCTGTCCAGATGGATTCCCCTAGATCGGTGCTCGACCTGATGGATGTTTTTTCGGTCAATCTATCCTCGGCGGACGTGGACTTTGATCAGCGAATTGGGCCCGAGGCCATGGCCGCTAGTGCTTCACCAGTGGCGGTTTGCAGCCCCGTCGCCTTCCGTGGAGCCTGTAAGCAGCCCATCAACACTGTCCTGAGCAGGCCGGTAGCCAAGCGCTGCCGCAATAAAAGGAAGTACTCAGGGCCGGTGAGAAGGAGTGGGCGTATTCGTGGACGCTTTGCTTCGGGCACCCCGATCAGAGAGCAGCAGCGCACCCTCATCACCAGGCTTGGGATTGCTAGGGAGGGCGAGGTGATTGGAGACGAGGCTCTCGACGCCTACCTGGACCTGTTCGCGAGGCCCCTACGACAGCAGCACATTGACGTGGTCCTTCGCCTATTCGGATGGATGCCTGATGCCCTGCCTCTGTTCGATGATGCACCAGTGGAGTGCCTAGTCTGAGTAGCGACTGATCCTTCCTCCTTTTCTCTTTGTTGTAATAATGGATGATCCCGACTTCTCCATCGGAACTTGGAACGCGCGTGGTTTGAATTCCCCTGCTCGTCGCTTAGCAATCTCGCGAGTTCTGTCTCCAGCTCGGGCCGCGGTGGTGTGCCTGCAGGAGACCAAGATGGCGGTGATCTCCGACCGCGTGGTGAGGGAATGCCTTGGCCCCCCTTACGATAAGTTTTTCTTCTTGCCGGCGATAGGTACCCGTGGAGGAATCCTCCTTGCTTGGCAATCCTGCATGGTCTCTATCACCCACCCCCACTACTCCGACAATGGAATCACTGCTCGCATCTCGACGGGAGTGGATCATAGCTGGTGGTTCACTGGTGTCTACGGGCCCCAAAATGACGTGGACAAGCTTGCTTTCCTTCAAGAGTTGCAAGACATCAGGGACCTGCACGCCGGTCCGTGGATCGTTGCCGGCGATTTCAACCTCATCCTCAACCCGGAGGACAAGAACCAAGGAGGCCTCCATCGCCGCATGATGACCAAGTTCAGGCGGACTCTCGCATCTCTGGAGCTTAAGGAGCTCTACCTCAACGGCCGCAGGTTCACCTGGACAAATGAGCGGGAACGGCCTACTCTGGAGAGGCTAGACAGGGTTTTTGCGACTGTGGACTGGGAGGCACGCTACCCCGACGCGTTCCTCTCGGCTTTGTCCTCGGGCCCATCCGATCACTGCCCCCTGCTGTTATGCCTGGCCCCAGATCTTCATCGGGGACGTCGTTTCCAATTCCAATCCTTCTGGCCCAAAGTCGAGGGCTTCCTCGAAGTGGTGCAGGAAGCGTGGGACTCTCAACAGTGGGAGCCGAACCCCTTCAAGAGGCTCGATGCGAAATTACGAGCTGTGGCTAAGAGGCTTTCCTGCTGGAGCTCCAAATTCATCGGGAATGTCAAGCTACAGATCCTTCTAGCCTCAGAGTTGATCCTCCGCTTTGATGTGGCCATGGAGAGTAGGCAGTTGTCACCCCAGGAGCGTGGATTACGGTGCCTCCTCAAGAAGAAGCTCCTGGGTCTAGCTTCCCTTGAAAGGACGCTAGCGCGGCAGAGATCGAGGATTCTCTGGCTGCGAGAGGGGGATGCATGCACGCGTTTCTTCCACACGCATGCCAGCCATCGGAGGCGTAAGAACTTCATTAGTCACCTCCTAGTAGATAACGTGCGGATCTCGGACCACGTGGAGAAGGCAGAAGTCGTGGACTCTTTTTTCGAGAACCTGCTCGGTGTGGCAGGTGACCGACCGTTCTCCCTGGACTTGGATTTCTTGGGGGTCCAGTCGATGGACCTTCAACACATTGACGGAGCCTTCTCAGAGGAGGAGGTTTTGGCGGCCATCAAAGGCATGCCGTTGGACAAGTGCCCTGGGCCTGATGGTTTCTCTGCCCGCTTCTTCGTATCTTGCTGGAGCATCATCAAGGATGATGTTATGGATGCCTTCCACTCACTCTCTAGGCTAGACAGCCGTGGATTTGGATCGGTGAACAGTGCTTTGATTACTCTCTTGCCCAAGAAACCGGGCGCCGAGGAAGTACGGGACTTCCGACCGATCAGCCTGATTCACGGGATCGCTAAATGGGTGGCAAAGGTGATCGCCAACCGAATAGCCCCGATCCTCCCACAATTGGTGGGGGTTCATCAAAGTGCTTTTGTGCGTGGACGGTGCTTGCACGACAATTTCATGATGGTGCAGGGGACAGCCCGTAAGCTGCACACCAGCAAGACTCCAGCTGTGCTTCTCAAGCTGGACATCACCAAAGCCTTTGACACTGTGGACTGGTCTTTCCTGCTGGAAGTGCTGAAGAAGCTAGGCTTTGGAGAGCGCCTCCTCGCGTGCATTTGTGCCCTACTCTCCACGGCCTCCACACGCGTCTTGTTAAACGGTTGCCCAGGGGCGAAGGTGGCCCATAGGCGTGGACTACGGCAAGGAGACCCACTCTCCCCGCAGCTTTTTATCTTGATCATGAAAGTTTTCCACCTGATGGTCGTGAAGGCAGAAGAACAGGGGTTACTCACTCGACTTGCAGCCACAGGTCTCCAGCACCGTACATCGATCTACGCAGATGATGTGGTCACCTTCCTGAGGCCATCAGTGGTGGATTTCCAAGTGATATCCGGGATCATCGAGGACTTTGGGGAGGCGTCCGGCCTCCGTACCAACTTTGATAAATGCTCGGCAAACCTGATTAGGTGCTCAGCCGAGGACAGAGATCTGGTGGAACGGGAGTTGCACTGCCCTATCACGCAGTTCCCCCTTCGTTACCTAGGGTTGCCGCTCTCCCTACGAAAACTGTCAGTGGCGCAACTCCAGACACTGGTAGATCGGGTGGCCGCCAAGCTGCCATCGTGGAAAGCCTCCATGCTCAACAGAGGAGGGCGGCTCGAACTCATCAAGACAACTTTATCCTCCATACCTATTTTCACCATGATGTCCCTCGACATTCCCATTGAAACCATCACCGCCATCGAGAAAATTATTCGCGGCTTTCTTTGGAAGGGGAGGAAGGACGTGCATGGCGGGCACTGTCTAGTGGCATGGGACAGGGTGTGCATGCCCAAGGAGCTGGGGGGTCTTGGCATCCCCAACCTGCGCCTCATGAACATTGCGTTGAGAGCCAGATGGTTGTGGCTGAAGCGTGTGGAGGTGGACAAGCCATGGCACGACCTCGACGTATGTGTCCCTGAGCTCTCAAGGCGGCTCTTCGATGCGGCGACTACCACAGTGCTAGGGGACTGAGCGACTACCTTTTTCTGGACAGACAGGTGGCTACCATGCGGGCGGCTCTGCGACGTCGCTCCAAACCTCTTCGCAGCTGTCCCACCAAATGTAACCGCCATGCGCCGTGTGCGCGATGCTCTAGGAGGGGGATGGCTGCATGATGTCCCCCCAGACCTCAACGCAGCAGCCATCAGAGAGCTCCTCGAGGTGGCGGATCGAGTCGAAGAAATCACCCTGACAGAGGGGACGCAGGACGTTTTCAAGTGGAACTGGGACCCGAGCAACTGCTACACAGCCCAATCTTGCTACCAGGCTCTTTTTGCTGGGCGGACTTCGATGGCCGGAGCTCTTCAGATCTGGCGATCCCGAGCCCCTGCCAGCTGTAAAGTAACGCTTTGGTTAGCCGTGAGAAACAGATGCTGGACCGCTGACAGGCTGAGCCGGCGTGGCCTTCAGCATCCAGCGGCATGCCCCTTCTGTGACCAATGTGGAGAAACCATTGACCATCTTTTTATGGGCTGCGTCCTAGCCCGCGAGGTTTGGGAAGCCTGCCTGGGCTGGTGGAACAAGAGGCATTGGATGCCGGAGCATGACTCCAAATTTGTTACGTGGCTCCAAGATAGGCGAGGTGGCAAAGGCCGCGAGCGCGACCTCTGGACAGGGATCTCTTTGGTTTGCTGGACGCTATGGCGTCATCGGAACGACGTAGTCTTCGAAAGGGCCCCTCCTTCCTCCGGCGAGGTCATCCGAAAGATTGCCGCGGAGGCAGACCTCTGGAGGGCTGCAGGGTTTTTCCGCGACTATCTAGGACAGGTAGATAAGTGGAGATGCCGCGAGTAGTTGCTTAGGTTGTGTTTGCTGTCCCTGAGGCGGCGTGGAGTTGCATCTTTGGCGCATGTGCCACGGTGCGTTGTAAATCTTGGCCGCCTGGCCTTTCTTCTATGAAAACGATACGTCTCCCAGGACGTATCCTTAAAAAAAAAAAAAAAAAAAAAAAAAAAAAAAAAAGGTGGAAGAGACGCTGTAGTATATTGGTTTCTATGAACGGAAATCGGGAAGCAGTCTCTTCTCGTACTTCCTCCGGTCCGATTTGGATTTTTCTCAAAATTTAGATGAACCTATATACTAAATAGTGTCTAGATTTATTAAAATCTAGAAAAATCTGACAACTAATATGGGTCGGAGGAAGTATAAAAATGTTGATAAAGTTGTCTTAGTTGAGTGCATGTATTGAACACTTTTTTTAACTTATCAGCCAGCTCCTCGAATCTCATATAGGAGTATATATACAACTCATGGGTCGATCGTGAGAGGACACGATGCGTAAGTCACACGAGACGCGTGAGTGGTCGACGCAATGGAGTACACAGAAAACACAAGAGACGGACCTGTCACCTGACCGGTTCCGTAGGAGGAGCTAGCCAAGGGCAAAGCGGTAGCCAAAAAAAGTCGACAGGGGATCGGTCCTTCCCTTGCTCACAGAAAAAGGCGGAGCCTAGGCTAGCTACAAATGGTGAGGGCGTTGGATCTCGCCACCGCGGCGAGAGGCTTTGCGTACGGCTCCGTGCCGCACGCGCCGGGCGCCGTCGCCGGCCTGGTCTTCGCCTTCGTGGCCGCGGTGGCGGTCATGGCCATCGCCGTGTTCGGTTGCGCCGACGACGGGCAGGCTGCCGCTAGACGACGCCGTCGCCAACGCTGGGCCAGCGGCACCGGCGCCGGCTACGGAGGTGACGGCGGCGGCGGCGGCGGCGGAGGCTGTGGCGGTGGAGGCGGCGGTGGCGGTGGTGGCGGTGGCGGGGGCGGTTAAGGAATCAAGCGCTGCGATCTCTCTGACGACTCGGGCTACTCTGCTCCCGTCGTCGCATCACCACGCCGCCATGGTGCTACTGTGCGCATCTCCATGCTCGCGGGATATGCATCTGCCACTTGTGTAATGGATCGGGTGTAAGATTCAAGTGTGGACACCATTTGTGTGTGTTATGGCGAGTTAATGATTTCTACTTAGCGATCGAGTCCCACATCTGTATCATGCTCTGCTCATTTTCGACCTTGTGTTTATAAGTCACCGCCCGCCGTTGCGGAGCCCGTGATGAACGGCCGGCCGGCCGGCCAGCCGAAGGTTCAGCGGTGTGGCGGCATTGGCTCCGGCAGGCCAGGAAACTGTAATGCTCGTCCGGGTCCGGCAGTCTCATATCTGCAAGAAAGAGTATGTGTGGACAACAATCCAGAAGAACAGCGATGGAGGAACTGAACGTGTGGCAGGAGTGGCACACCCCGGCGCCCGTCAGGGAATGGCTATACGTGACATCTCAGCATCAGGGTCTGACAAATCCCATATTTTCGTCTGACATAAATCTAACATAAACCTAGAGCTCGAGAGTTTAGTACACAAGAGTAATCCTACGACTCAAGACCGAATAGAAGCTCTTAATAGAACAGAGAAAGTAAAATATTACGAACAGAGATCGCCTACCACACAAAAATTGCTTTTTGATTAGTGATTCACCGGTCACTACATTCTTATCCCACCTTATTCTCAAACTTGGTGGCTCCTAAATCAATCAAAGAAAGTAAAATTATACTATTAGACATGGCAAACTTAACAAATGGTCTAAGAGGTCTGGACCATAACGATGACATCACAGTCCATAATTTCAGGTTGTCGTCGGAACCTAAAGCTACTCGTCGATGACGATGTCCGTAAAGAATATTCGAGGGGGGGGAGGGAAAAAACTCGCGTCTTGGCGATGTATGAGGCGACCGTGGTGACCCCGTGCCGGTAGCGTCCCCCGGTCTCTCCCGTCGGCGTTCTCCTCCCCTGGTTGCTCTCCCGCGGCCATGGAGCTCCCGTTCCCCACATGCGCCCCTTCCGAGTCCCTCTGCGGCCGTCGTTGGGCGGACGTGGCCGATGAGGTCGACGAGGAGGAGGCGGCGCGGGAGGAGGAGGCGCGGCGCTCCTCGCCTCCGGGATTGTCCACAAAACTCTCGCTAAGTATGATGTAAACCACATAATAGCTTGAGCTTATCACCCCCAAACTAGTGGGCAAGTAGAACTTTCCAATAGGGAAATCAAATCTATCTTGCAGAAGACTGTCAATAGATCTAGGAAAAATTGGGCTAAAAAGTTGAATGACGCTTTGTGGGCTTATAGAACTGCTTATAAAAATCCTATGGGATGTCTCCTTACAAAATGGTCTATGGGAAAGCTTGTCACTTGCCTTTAGAATTAGAACACAAAGCTTATTGGGCAGTGAAAAAGTTGAATAGAGACTTTAGACTTGCTGGTGAGAAAAGACTACTCGACTTAAGTAATCTAGATGAGTGGAGAGGTGAAGCTTACGAAAATGCTAGGCTCTTTAAGGAAAAAGTAAAAATATGGCATGATAGGAGAATTCTCAAAAGGGAGTTCCATGTTGGTGAGAAAGTTCCTTTGTATAGGTCTTGTCTCAGATTTTTTGAAGGGAAACTACTCTCCAAGTGGGAAGGACCTTTTGTTATCAAGGAAGTGTACCGTTCAGGTGCCATCAAAATTTCTTCTCTGAAGGATGACACAACACAGGTGGTGAATGGTCAAAGACTAAAATATTATATTTCTAGAGATTCTTATAACGAAGATGTAGATGTTATTCAAATGATAACTCCAGAAGAATATATCAGAAGCCAAACACCAGAAACTGCAGAGTTCGTCTTTGAATAAGTAAAAGTGGTGAAAATGGAAGGTTCGTGAAACCCCAATCTTTTTTATATTTTTGATGTTTTTGATACATAAGGGAAGTTACGAAATGAAACTGAAGAGGAAACAGAGCCTGGGGTGGACAAACCCACCCCAGGCGCGGGCCCAGCCTGGTCGCGCCTGAGGGGGGTGTTCCACCCCCGAGCTCTGACTCCACCTTGTTTCCGTGTCAAAACCTTCCTTATGCATTGAATCTTCGTAATATATAACCCCCCGGGTTCCCCGAGGTTCTTGCATCGTGTTCTCGTCGTGTTTTCTTTTCGATCTGTTTCTGTCAGAAAAATTCTCAGATTTGGAGCCTCAATGTCTTCCTCTGGATCACCCACGGAGGATTCCTCCGCGGACGTCCTCAACCCGTACATGTATGAGTTGAGGATTCATCCCAAAGAGTTGATCCTCAAAGAGGGGAAGGTACAGATGAAAGAAGTTCAAGGCCCTAAAGGAGAAGGCAGTCTGGAAGACAGGATGGAAGCGCTGGAACAAGAAGTTTTTAGGCACAAGAAGATGGTGGAACGCGAAGTGGATGTTATTCACAAGATAAGTTCAGAACTCATCACCAAGCACGAGGGAGAAGTTGCTGAGCTCCGAGAAGAGATCTTCTCACTCTGTCGGACCACCAATCAATTGCAAGAACGACTCTATGACATACAGAATCAAAACTGTGAGTATGAGGCTAGATTTGATCACATAAGCTCTACTGCTAGTTTCAGGATTGCAGAGACAAGGACATCCTTTTTGGATGGGGAACCATTACCTTGGAAGTTTTATGATGACAAGAGAACACCACCACCACCGAAGGAGTAATTCGTCATCAGGTTTGGCATCCCCTTGGCTTGTTCCAGGCTTGGGGGAGTGTCGCGGTATCACCACCATTATCTTTTATCTTTTACCTTTTTAGTAATGAGAAGTCTCATATTCTAGTAAAGATAACACCACCACCACCGAAGGAATATTAATGAGAAGTCTCATATTTTAATTTTTGCACTTCTTATTTTAGTTTGCAATCTCTATTATATGATGGATCTTGTTGATCAGTATTGGCACCACTTTGGGATCATCAAGTGGATCTAAATTGGTTTTGGCAAACCGAGTTCTGGTCAGTGGCATTAGTTTGAAAGAAAAAGAAAGAAAGAAAAAGCTTACAGGTATTTGGTATCATTTGTTTTCTTTCTTGTTGGTTCATAAGCTTAGTATTCTTTATTTAAGATTCGTTTGTGTCTTTAAGGAAGATTGCATGTTTGGCTTTATTACTTGTATGTTTGCTTGTTTTTTTCAACTCTCTTGCTTGCTACCCAGCCTTGCTAGCCAAAAACCTGTTTTGAGAAGGCATACTTCTCATGTTTCCAAAATCCTTTAAACCCAAAACTTTTGCCACTTGTGTCCACCATATCTACCTAGTAGCTTTTTCTATTCCAAGAAAATTCTCAAGCTTCATCTACCTTTCGAATTAAAAAGTATTTTGTTATGAGAAAACTAGTTAGTAAAGCTCTCACGAACTTGATGGCACACCTTATTTACTTGCCCTTAATAGACGTGAACCATTGTGAAAATCGAAGTTGTATATGCTTGCATCTATACGTTGGAATTAGCAGAACCGTGTTGTCACAGGGAATGTTTTCAACATTGCACTTGTACTCTATACACAGTTGATATCGTGCTCTTTTGTCTATGGATGTCAACAGTGTGAAATAAAGAGGGAACTTGTAAGTCTATGGAGTTTGTATCATGTGTTAGAGAAACGCCTGAGTCGCTAGCTTAAGCCATGCTTAATCATGGTGGAAACTTGCAGCATCACCATAGTGAGTCATCTATGAAGCATCCTCAATAAAAATCTATACACATAGTAAATAAAAAGATCGCTGAGATGCTCATTGTCTGCTTGCCTTGTCATTTTGGTTATGGGAAAGCTCCTGTACCATGTGCAAGGGGTACCCCGTTGGCGGTTCTCAATGATATGCAAATACTTACAATGACAAGAACTTACCTGGACCCAAAGTTGAGTATGCATGAGGAGTGGCCCTCATATTCAAGGGACATGAGATTGCCAACTTATATTTCGTCAAGCATATACTCCATCTTTGTTCACTTTAACCTTAATCATCTCAAGATGCTTATGATATGAGCAATGAGGGCTCAAAGCTAGTAAGTACCATAATATTTTGGAAGCTCTTTATGACTTGTAATCCCTGCTACCCTCTAAGAAGGGACCTTTCTTACACTTCCAAGTTGAGTTAGTAAACCTACTTCCTCTCTATCTCCAGCAAGCTTTTGAGTTGTTGTGTTTCAAGCATTCATATGGTGATTTATTCAATCATGTTCTATATCTTCCTTGTTTGCACAAAGCTCTTATCTATTGAGTATTACTTTGAAAGCCTTCACTTGTGAAAAACCTTTTTGAGCAAAGAGTGTTGCAGTTTTGAAACTTCTACAAAAAGCTTTTGTGAAACTGTTTGCCAGGTGTTCTCTGACCAAGAACGAGTTTGCCAATTCCAATTATGATTTATCTTTAAGTATCTCTATTATGACTATTGTACTTGGTTGCAAGCTAAGTTATATAATGGTGAGTTGATCTCTTCTATGAGTTGTGCAATGGTAAGTGTGATGCTTCTTGTTCGTATTCTTTTATCGACACTTCACTCCATAAACCCGTGGACATGTTTACTGAGCTCAGTATTCGCTTGGGGACAAGCGAAGTCTAAGCTTGGGGGAGTTGATACGCCCAATTTGCATCATCATTCTATATCATAATTTACCTCTGTTCATTGATATTTGTCTTATTATGAGGTATTACTTATGGCTTTTCATCTGTTTATGCATGTTGGATGATTCCTGGAGGATGGACTGCCGGAGTCTGGATTTTGATGGAAAAGAAGGTGTTTCGGTGCAATTTCGCAAAGATCAGAAAAATACCAGAAATATGGAAACATATTATTTTACCAGAAGACGAAGGATGCCAGAAGTAGGGACGAAGTGGGGCCTCAGGGGGCCGACACCCCCCTAGGCATGGGCCCACCTGACCCCGCGCCTAGGGCAGGTGTGGCCCACCTGCCCGGGCTCCGACTCCTCCCTTTCTCCTATATCTTCCCTTCGAAACCCTAAGGTTCGGGGAGCGACCACAGATAGATTTCCGCCGCCTCTGGGGGCGGAAAACACCAAGAGAGAAAGACCTCTCCGACAGACAGATTTCTGCCGGGGGAATTCCTTCCTGGAGAGGGGAGACCATCGCCATCAACACCATCATCAAGCTAGGCTTCATCGGGATCATCATCATCCACACCATCATCTCCACCAGCACCATCATCACCACTCCGTCCTGATGTAACAATTGTGTTGGATATTGCTTTAGTTCTTAGGGGAAACTTTCCCGGTGTTGATTACTATTGTAGTTGATGCTTATGAGTGGAACCATTGGATTATTGTTTATGTTCAGATTGTTATCCATTACCATATCATCTTTGATCTTGATCCATATGATGTCTTGTGAGTAGTCCGTCTAGTTCTTGAGGACATGGGAGAAGTCATGTTGTTAGTAGTGAATCTGTGATGAGTTGTTATTCAATGGTTTAGTATTTAAGTTGTGGTTCTATTCTTCTAGTAGTGTCATGTGAACATCGACTACATGATACTTCACCATTTATGGGCCTAGGGGAATGCATTTTGTATTTGTCTACTAATTGTGGGGTTGCCGGAGTGACAGAAACCTGAACCCCCGTTAGGACACCTTTGCACAAGGGGGTGTAGGATCTCAGAGTTTAAGGTTGTGGTTGGATTTATATCTTAATTACTTTCCTGTAGTTACGGATGTTTGCAGGGGGTTTACAAGTATGTATTAGTCCTAGGAAGGACGGTATGTTAGCACATTTTCACCCACACAACACTTACAAACACCAAAGAAGAGTACCCAGCTATTTGAAGCGAAAGCACTTGACAGAATTATCATGTGTCCTCGAGAACGTTTGGTCCTTATAAGTATTTCCACCAGCTTGTCCTTTGCTAAGAAAGGATTGGGCCACTTGCTCCGTTTGTTCGTTACTTCTGTTACTTGCTCTTTGTTTAGTTGCCTTGTCAGAAAACCACTAAAACTCGGTTTGCTAAGTATTCACAGGGATTTCCTGCTCCATACCACTATTCAGCACCTTCTACTCCTCGTTGGGATCGACACTCCTATTTATCGAAAGTACTACGATACACCCCCTATACTTGTGGGTCATCAATTTCTTATCATTATACTGGAGTAGAATCATTTATCTCCTTATAAAGATGTGGTTATGGTTTGTGAATAAGTAAATAAGATTACTTAACTACTTATGAATTCACTATAGTGTTTTGGTATGTTCATAAACTTGTGATTGAAGTAAGGAAAAGGTTTTATTTAGTTACAATTTGTCCTTTAGGATTTTACATTTAATAAGGATCTTTTTAGTAAATAATTTACACTTATGGTTGAATGATAATTCAATAAGATTGTATTTAAAATGTGCTGAACCATTTTCACTTCATATTATCAATATTTAAGACTAATACTATTTATTATACTCAATTGGTTAATTTTAGAAATATTAGCAAATTTTATTTACCCTTATATGAATTATCAATTAAGGAAATTAGATTTAAATTCAAGTTATTAGGGTATTAAGTTATTATTTACTTCAAAGATGGAATGTTATATTTTTAACATGTAGATATTATTCTTGTGATCATTTTGGTATATTATATGTATTTTTATGATTTTTAAATAATAAGATATGATTTTTATAAGGTTTATTACTTTATAAATACTTAATAAATAATAAATATTTAATTAAGTGAAATAATAATGCATGATTATAGTTTTAAATTATTGTTCTTATTTTTTAAGATTTTTGCTATTTTATTTATATTTTTAACATTTACCAATATTAAAATATGAATTTTCAAAGTATTAAAACTTATAAAATCTTTATTAAATAATATTTATTTAAATTGTTGGCATAATAATGTTTAGTAATAGTTTTAAGTTTTAGATTTTATTTTTCTAAACATTTTCATATATTACATATATTTTTCTGAATTATAATACAAAAGTTATTAATTTAATAAGATTTAATCATTTCCTAAATCATTTTCTAAATAATATTACAAACAGGGAATTACATTTGATACCCAGACTGAACCTACTCTAGTCACTCACTAGTGGGGCCAGGGACATGCAACCTGCTGACTAGGCGAGAGGTGACGTGAGCACGATGTCATCGTGACGTTAGCACGGCCTGACCCTCACAGGTCGAGGATCGGTCGGTCGATTGGGTGTATGCGCGTGGCTGCGGAGGTTTGCGTTGGAAAGAGGGCGCGAGCGCGAACCCAATAGTGGTGGCACCGCCCTATTTTGGTCACCGGAGCTACTCCGGCGACCAGCAACAGTGGTGACCGACGACAGTACACGGCGGAACGGCGATGCACGGGGAGAGGAAGAGATTGGAGAGGTCCATTGGGACCGGTAGCTCACCCTGATGCTGTTGAGGTGGTTGACGATGACGATGGCGCCCCGATGCGACCTGATTTTCATGAACTCCGACGATCACCGGCGAAAGGGAACAGTGAAATCCGATCATTTCCGAGCTCCCTTGATAATGCGTTCTTCTCAGATGATCTACACGCAACGGCGCTTCTCCTCGTCCACTCCATGGACTCTGGGGTGGTCTCTACCGGCGACGAGGCAGGGCTCCGGTGAGCTAGGGTTTCGGTGTTCTTGCGGAAGAGAGATAGAGAGAATGAGAGAGAGTGATACAGGTACGAGTGGATAGAGGAAAGTGTGGGCGTTATTATCCTCATCCTCACGGGCCGCGGCACCACACAGCTGCTTCTACCGGCGAGGAAGACGACGAGGAACAGAGGGCCGAAATGGTACGGTCTACTGGTGGGCTGGTGTTGGGCCGAGGTGGGCTGCAGCCAGGTGAGCGGACGGCGGCTGCTGCTGCAGGCGAGCGACGATTAGGTCAGTGAGGGAGTGGGTCGTGGGCCACGTTTGCTGACTATCTCCTTTTTGTTTTCCTTTATACTTTTCTGTTTTAATAATTTGTTTTCAATTCGAATTTTCTCATTGATTCAAATACCATAAATGTTGTAGAGTAATCCAAATCTTCCAAAGATAATTATACTAGTTGTTTGTCCTAACTATGTTGGTAATTATACTAGAACTTGAGAAAACACACATGGCCTTCTCAATATATCACAAAGGCTCCATTTTTTTAATGGGAGTTAACATAGAAATAGAGAAAAGGCATATTAGGGTTTGCCAGAATTTATTCAGTACATTTTCATTAGTAGCAAAATCAAACGATGGTTCTCATGTATAACAAACCCTAATTAGGTTAGGTTAAAACAAGATTGTTACACTACACATGTGTCGGGCCGCTACAGAGGGCACTAGCGCTCATAGTTCTGTTTGCGGCCGGAGGCCCAAACCAAGCAAGCGTGCCGGGGCCACGGATGGTCCCTTCGGAAAATCCTTTTGTCTGCAATCTGCAGGTGTTACTTGGGACGCCGTCTGAAGGGATCTGAAGGTGGCCTAGCCCATTTCCACAAACATGTTTCCTTTTTTACTCTTTTTTCTGCCTTTTATTGTCTTTTTAATACTATACAACTTTAAAAATGTAAGTTTTAAAAATTAATTTCTAAAATGTTTATTTTCTTAAGAAACTTTAAAAACAAAAAGGAAAAAAGGGAACAGAAAATGGTAATACTACTACAAAATAAATAAAAAACCTCTTGTTGGACCGCATTTTTTTTTAACAACATTGGACCGCATTGGAGCTACCCACGAGGATTCCGCTTGGCGGAGCGCCCCTCGCTCCATCGTCGGGCGCTAGCTCCCGGTCACATCACGCGCTACGCGACACCCCGGCGCAGAGTCCACCAGAAGACCAAAAGAAAAGAGGAACCATAAAGCAGAACAAGAATACTAGTTGGAGATCTGAATGCAATGCTTTCGTGACGGTACATCGCAACAAGGAATGTTTCCTCGCTCGCGTAATCCAAAGCATGCCGGGAATGATTGCTCTGTATCTAGGGGACAGCTTGAGAGTCACAAGTGTAACCTGGTACTCCTGTCACCTGTTCTCTTTCCATCAGGCATGAGCGCACATTATACAGATACCCACCATTCATTTTTCTAGATCGATGAACTCTACTGTCACTCTGAAGCGCAGCTGCTGCTAGCAATCCTAAATAAAATTCAGAGTTCACTGAAACTGGGTAAGTTAACTAGCAGCCGAGTAAAACATGAACTTGGGAATTCATATATATCCTCTCTGACTCTGAATCATACTGGTCCAGGAATACAGGGGGGCACTAGTTTAAAGCGGATGAGCTAGCTAGAAAAGCACAAAGAACAAAAGCTACAAAGATGTTCCTGCTCTGCTTCCATTGTACAGTGCTGGGCTGGCTAGCTAAACTATGATGGCACTTGCAGAATCATGTCAGCAGAAAGACAAAGCTCGAAAAAGAAGCTGAAGGAGCGAGCAAGCAACAAAGCCCAGCGAGCGATGACAAAAGCATAACCAAAGCTACAAAAGGGAAAAAAGTTCAGGTTCAGAAAATAAGAACGGAAATGAAAATTCTAGCTAGCTTCCTGCATCTGTTAGCGCAGTGATCTTCCCCTGTGTCTGTCTACGAGACCTGTCAGTGTCTCATGCATGCTACCCTATCCCTCTTTATGTCTTTGCATTCCTGTGTCAGTCTTGATCTCATCACATCGATCAGGTTCAGGATCAGGATCAGGCCACCCCCTTCCTTCATTCTCTTTTGCATGCCGCAGAGAACGCCCACCGCCCAGAATCATTCCATTCCAAAGATCGGGGTCTGAAAGGCTGCCGCATTTGGGTAGTATCCAAAGGAGCCTGGCGTCACGGAGCTTTCGTAGGACCCACCCACGAAGTGCGCCATCGGCGTGGCGTACGGCATGGACGAGTAGCCGTCGCTGGAGCTCTGCGACTGATCATGGTCCTGCTGCTGATCTTGCTCCTCAGGCTGCTGCTGCTGCTGCTGTTGTTGGTCGTGGAAGCTACCGGCGTTGCCGCCGTAGCAATGCGCCGCCATGGTGCCGGCGGCGTTGGCGAAGTCGAGGTTCACGCCGGAGCTGTAGAGGCCGTAGCCTAGCCCCTGTAGGTTCCCTTGCTGGTGGTGCTGCAGGGCCAGGAACGACAGGTAGTCCTGCTGCTGCTGGTGGCGGTCGTACTTAATCGGGAGCGCGGTGAACGACAGCGAAGGCGCAGCCGTGGTGGCTTCGACAGGCATGGTGGCTTCGGGGGAGCTGGACTCCAGGGCTTTGCTGCCCCGGCCTGCGCCGCCGGACATGTTGCCGATCGGGAGGTTGCAGCTGAGGATGCTCTCCACGTTGTACCGGCTGATCTCGAAGTTGGTCACCGCGTTCAGGCCCCGGAACTTGATGGCCGCGATGTCGTACGCTTCCGCAGCTTCCTCCTCGGTGCCTATGGAAACAACAGAGCAATGCACGTCGCCAGTTGTTAGACTAGCACATATGCATACATACACTGAGAATGAACTAGCATTCTGAAAAATGTGCATCGAAATCAAACGTGACCACATGCACTTGTATACTTATATAATCACCATAAGCTAGATCAATGTGACACACCAAACATATGCATGGTCAAAGAACATAATCAGCCGTTTGCACGTACGAGATATAGTGCCAACGAACCATGACCTTTCAGTTCATAGTCATCAATGCAATTAAGTTGCATTATTAGGATCTTTGACTAAGCTAGATGCTGATGTGTTGACAGAACCAGGGCCTGGCGAGCCTAATTACTTTAATCCGGCAGTGTAATAATAGCCGTTTCAGTGAGGCACTCCTAGTATAATCACATGTCAGCTGCTTTGTGGAAAGCCGGTCGCCAGCTGCAGTAACTATATTCCAAAGTCCAAACATAGGTAGCTACATGCAATGCACAAAGAAAGTAAAAGAGTACAGGTTTCCATTACTAGAAAGCATGCATGCATGATCCATTGTATGCATAAAGCCCCAAAACCATCATAAAAGATGGCAAATTCTAACAAAATGTGGGCTGCCTGTACATACACATGGATGGAAATGCATCTGGTCAAACTAGATGTTCTTGACCTAGATAAAATATGTCCACGAATCTAGCTGCAAGACCTGTACGAGCAGACTGTAAACTAATATGAACCTCCGTGCAATGCAGATTATATTAGTGTGACTGTCAATGAAAAGATGCGACTAATGCTTGCTTGGAGGAGAGGGTTAACACGTGCTCCCTCCTACTTGAAATTTTAATAGTACTACCAACGAGCCAAGAAAAGATCATATATATCTCTCAAACATTTTTTTCAGAGAAGGATCATGTTGCTAAATAGAAAATATATGTTCTGGTTTCAAATGGTAGCCTGGTTGACAGGCGCAGTATTAGCTACCAGGTGAAGTGGTGAACATCTGTGAGTAATACGTACAACTAGCTAGCAGGAAACTAGATTCCAAGAGATATGTATGACAGACAAAACAACATACATACATCATGAAAATGTATACTCACTAAATGTTCCGAGGTAGAGATCCTTATTGCCGGCCACCCTTCCTATCCTTGCTTGCCAACGTCCATGCTGGTGATGTCTACAGGGTTTGCACAAAGCAGATAATTTAGACATGACACGTTGAAAGATGTCAAACATGATTAACCGAAAAGTGAAACATGGATGAAATATGAACCTTGTGACACCCCTGTATATGGAAGCGCCACGGGAGAATCCACTACTCTTCCTGCACCACATTACATGTTTTCCCTCATAAACTCCACTTGAATAACATGGCTAGCAATGCTCAAGTACAAGTATGAAAGAAGCATGCACATATAGCATGGCCCATGTGCATGCATTCGAGCATCATTCAAAAATGGATAGTGCAACATAAGAGGAGATCATGAATGATAAGCCCATATGTGTGTACCTCCTAAGTGAAGCTACAAACTCCTGCCTTGTCATGTGCTTCATCTCCTCCAGCTCCTTTTCATAGTCGGCAACCTAAAAAGGAACACTTGCCGGATAAAGATACACATCCACACCATATAGATATGCTACCCATGCTGTGCTGCACATTCTTGCATAAATACAAGAGTTCCTATAATCATACAAAGGAATGCATCCATGTTCTTACCGGGAAGTTGGTTGTGGTGCTGGCACCCCAGTACTTCAACGCGGCGAGATCATACGCCCTAGCAGCCTTGTCCTCTTTATCATAGCCACCTGTTGCATGTAGCGCCAACACTTAATTAGCATCACACACACATCATCCTTCTCGCAAAAATATTTTAATAAAAAAGAATCGAAGAGCTAGCTAGAAGGCTCGTTTCTTACCCAAGTAGACTGAAGAAGACACCAGAAACAACACCCCATAAATGAGGAACACATCGAGTTGACATGTTAAGAACATTGAGAAACATAAGTTAGCCACAGGAAATCGATGAATAAATTTGATATTGAGCAATATGGTAAGTATTGTGTGAATAATTACCTTGGCGACCCTTGCGGCTCTGGCCCTCGCGCCGGCAGCTATTGTCCCACAGATGCGCCTCGTATCTACCAGTCCAACGGTGCCTAAAAATCACACAAAATGGCCAAGTAAAAATCAGATGCAGGCAGAACTTGATCTCGGGCTGCTACTCAGTTCTATATGCATGTCACTCTGCATATATATGTGATTAATTTGTGCAAGAATCGTTCAAACTAAAACTAACAAAGCAGCTAAGACGACCAATATCGTCTTGTGTTCACTACTCGCATGTAGACAAATATCGACCAGAAGTCTGCATGTAAGTACTAGTGAACTCAAGAACCCACTTTTTTGTAAGTTCTTGCCCAATAGATCGATCACCACTATTATATAGCTTACCGGGTGACTCCACGGTAGATGGAGGTCCTCTGCCCGAAGGACTCCACAACCTTCTTCTGCTCCGGCGGCGCCAGGGGCACGACAGACGGCAAAGCCAGCTGCTTCGCGTCGGCCTGCTCCTGAGTAGCTACCGTCAGAGGCCCAGTGGGTGCCGTTGTTCCAGCGCCGCCGCCACCGCTCAGGAACCCGGCGGCCAAGAACTTGAGCTCCGAGTCGTACATCTCTGCTGCTTCCGCCGTTGTCGCTCCTCCAGAGACAGCCTGGTCGCCGCAGCCGGCGCCATTACTCCCCCCGTTGCCGTTGCCGATGGCGCCGCCTCCGCCGAGGAAGTCCTCGAGCTTGGGCGGCGGCGTGGCCCCGGCGATGGCGGCCAGCTCGGCGGCGGCTCCCCGCTCCTCGTCCTCCATCTCACCTGCACATAGACGCATCCACATGCACCGTCAGAATACAAGATAAGATCGACGAAGAAGCTGAAGAAAGAGAGATTCAGGCTACTTGAGCCGAGCGGAGGGGTACTAACAGTGGTTGGAGAGGGAGAAGTTGAGCCACGGGTAGTGGCCATGCGCGGCGTCCATGTCCATGGTCCGTCAAAATGGGGGATTACTCGCTGGTTCCTCGATCGGTGTGTGTGTGTGTTTCTCGAGAGGAGAGGAGAGGTGAATGGGGGGAGAATGCTGCTATTGGTTTCCTCGGGCGGTGAAGAATGGGCGGTGTTGGGCGTTAAAATAGGAGGAAGGAGACGACACGGTAGCTCTTGCTGCACTGCACCTTCACCTGCTGCTTGGAGGAGGTGAGAGAGCGGAGAGGGAACACGGGCAGCGAGGCGCGGTATATTTCTATGCGGGTTCCGAGGGGGAGAGATGCTTTTTACCCCGACTCCGTGGCCGGCTGACCGGCATTGGCTTTTCACCCAAGCGTCGGGTTACTGTCGCTGGGCGAGTATTCTTCTACGGCGAGACGAGTTGAGGGGAGGAGGTGGGTGTGTTTTACAGGTGGAGGCAGGGTACGGGCGGCGAGGGTGGCGGTATCCTTGACCGCCTTGGAAGCAAAGCGGGCCCTGCCTGGCTGCTCATGCATGGCACCACACCGGCCCAACGGATAGGCTCTCGCTCCATCTGCTTCTTTCTTCTTTAGGCTATCTCTACCGGGGGCGACGCATCTCGTCTAAATGTATCTAAACTTATCTGCACGCGTCGGGAGTGTGCGGTGTTCAAGCGGACTGATCTATTTGGACAAACGCGTCCGTCTTGATCCATCCGTGTATTAAATCTGGGCAATGGTTGGATCGACGCGGACAACGCGTGTGTCCTGTCTGTTGGTGTCATTGGCCCACTCATCAGCCACCGCTTATCGGCGGCATTGATTCTAACGCGGTCAGCGACACCGATTCAGCAGCCGCGGCAGCGATTCAGAGGCGCTGCGTGGAAGGCTGACTGGCGGCAGCCGGCGTCATCAATGGCGACGAGACGGCACGCTGACCCACTGGCTGCCGCCTGCGTTCCCGCGCCGGTATTAATGGCGAAGGAGCGGGAAGCTGCGCGCGTTCACGGGCGGCTGGACTATTTAACCCTGCGCCCGTCGGTGCCACCCTCCTTACCTTTCGCCATCGCAAACCCTAGCGGCCACCGCCACCAACCATGAAGACATCGTCGTGGCTGAAGAAGGGAAGGAGCAAGCACGGCCACGAGGCGTCTGGCTCTAGTAGCCACCGCTCCCGGCTGCCGGCCTTCCTCCGCGTTGCATCCATGCCGCCTCCGTTGCGACCGGAGGATTTTCGGGGCCGCCTCGTGGAGGATTTCCCGCCACCGCGTGAGCATCGCATACGGCAGTACTTCCGCATCACGGAGTGCGAGCGCCGCTAGAGGGAGGGTCCGGGCATCAAGCACAAGGACGTGTCCCTCCCCACCGGCTGGCACCTCAACCGGGACCGTGTCCCGGTGCCGCCCGTCCCCAAGAAGGGCAAAGGTCTATTAGAGGAGATCCGCCATCGGGTCAGCAACCTCCCGCCGGCCCAACGGTAGGAGGCGGGCTACCGCAGCGATGCCTACTCGGTGGAGTTCCTCGAGTGGGAGCACAAGGTGCGGCGCGCCACCACCATCCGCTCGTCCCCGACATTGACTCGGACGACGAGGGCACCGTCAACCACTTCGACGCCGAGCTTGGCAGCGAGGACGACAACGGCGAGAAGGAGGACGACGACGATATCATCGTCAAGCAGGAGGCGGTGGACGACGTCGTCGCAAACCTACCCACGGAGTACCGCGAGATGCTGGCGCGAGGCTACGACAAGGACGCCTTTACCGAGCAGTCCATTGCGGCCAGCGCGCGGGAGGAGGAAGCCCAGTAGGTCGGCTTCGAGGAAGCCGTCCAGCTCATCGGCATGATGACGCAGGCGAACGCCCAGCTGCCTCCATCGCCGCCGATGCCGGGATGGGCGCCTTCGATCGCGCCGGAGGTGGGGATGAAGCCGACGCACCTCCCGCACGGTTGGGCGTCGTGGCATGTGCGGGCGATCAATCCACCTGCAGCCCGCCCTGCCACCGCCCATTATCTGGAGGTGCTAACGCGCGAAGATCGATAGACAGGGTTAGGAGTAGTTTAAATTCCGTTTTTAATTTTAAATATAAACTAAGTACGAATTTTGTCAGTTTTTACCGCAAGCTGATTGTGTTTGAATTTGCAAATAAAAATGCCGTGACCAGACCGGACAAATAGATCGCACCGTTGGGCGCGAATAAACAGACAGGCCGAACCCTCTTCTCGTATCGACCGCGGCCACAGAAATAATCCATTTGAAACGACCCGGATGGATCAGGCCCGTGGAGATGTCTTTAGCCGCTAGGCCTCTTTTGTGAACACTCCTCTTTCGTCCACAGCCAAGTATTTTACGATGAAGCTAATCATGCCCATGCCGGCCGATCAGCTCGGAAGAAGGTGACAGAAACCGATTTGCTCGGTGCTTCCGTGGCAATGGCAGGCAGAGAAGACAGCATACCAAATCTCGTATACTCTCAACTCTGTCGTGTCGTATCGTGTCGTGTCGTGTCGTGTCGTGTGTACACGCATGCATGTTGATCCGCGCATGCAGATAACAGGCTGCCGCATGCGCGCGTGCGTCAGAAGGCAGGCCGGGATCATCGATTCATCGATGTCTGAACGAACCGGCCGGCAGCTAGACATCCAAGTGCATGCAAGAATTCGAGACACACACACGGTCAACGGGTCAAACCTGTCTGGGAATAAAGGACACACACAGCGATCGCAAAGTGACCAAAAGGGAAAGGCATGGTCCATCCTTGATCGCAACGGACCCCGAAAATTCAGGAGTCCATGCATGCGATCTGTGTCATCGGACATTGGGAATGCTGGCACCTCTCTCGCGCGAATGTGTTTTTTACAGTAGCCTTTTTTTAAGGGAACAGGAGTCGTTACTATTGGCACAAGATACACCTTAGATTACATGTGTCACAACCAAAATTTTAGATTCATTATGGTTTTATCCCTAGGAATTTTTAGATTCATTATGGTTTCATCCGGAGGACGAATCTTAGGGCATGAATCAACGGTGAATCTCGTGCCGGTAGGTAACAGCTCCGATAAAATTTCCATGGTGCCTCTCTCGCTCTCTTAACATGTGTTTCCTAGGGCATCGGGGCATCTCCAGCAGAGATCCCATTTCGAACACATTTTTTTCGTGTCCGACTGTGCACCCAATTGTTTTCCCCCAATTAGGCATACACCCTGTGTTCTTCGTGTCCTCCCACTGCTCGACGCAATTCTTCAACGACTCATCAACCCCCACCCTCTGATGTCCTCCCTCCTGGCGTGGCATCCTTTCCCTTGCATGATGCACCTCATCGTACAGATAGGGGATGGCCGCAATGGTGGAGGCGGGGTGCCATCACCTCATCCTAGATTGGTCCACAAAAGATGTCCCAATAGCCGCGACCCAAACACCGTCCATTTTGGTCCAAATGGATAGGGGATCAACTGAAACACAACCCAATGACTCATTCGGATCAACCAATTCCTGGCCCATTTTTTTGTCGTGGATGCGTCCAACTAGATGTGTGTGTGTTCTCCCGCACTGCCGGAGCGTAGTGCAGGCGAAAGTGGGTTGCGGAGCATTTCCCCTCCCCCTCCCAGAAATTCAATGTGAGACCCTGGCGCATGGCTTAATAGGATTGATAGTATACTCATACCAACAAGTTGCAACTTCTTTTCCAGAATCTCATCTAAAAAGAACTCGGAGGTTAAGCATGCTTGGCCTAGAGAAATTTCAGGATGGGTGACCGAACGGGAAGTGGGTACTGGGTGCGCACGAGTGAGGACAAAGTGCGCAAAAAAGACTAGTGTTGGTCTGTGGGGTAAGTCTATAGATCCTATTAAGCTGCCAGGAGTGACAACCGCTGGTCCGAAGAGTCCAGGGTGTTATATTCAAGTTCTGTGTTTTGCCCTCCTCCTCTAGATTTTCCTGTCACGCTACGCCACTGTTCTCACGTGTGCACAGTGCCCGCATGTAAGTGACATGAAATAGCCGTCGTGACTCGTGAGACACCGAAGATGCAAGGTCGTCAAATTGCTTTCTTATTAGCTAGCCATTGGGAGATGCCGAAGAGATGGTGGAGGGGAGTGTTAGCACGAAGAGTGGTAGGAGGGAGAGTGATAAGAGGGAGATAGTCGGTTAGCGGATTATGGCGTGTGTTATCGGAGAGACGAAGCGGTATCACACTCCTTCCCACGCGTGCAACTGAAAGATCATTTTGCGGTCTTCGGTCTTGATTCCATGGAAACTGTCGATGCGGCAGTTCCAGTGGGTTTAGCTAGAGAGTGTTTTGATATATGCGAACCACTATACACCACAATACTAAGTAAGGCTAGACATCCAATGGGACCGATTTTGGCTCTCAAGGTTATGGTCTAGAGGCATGTGGCCTACCAAACATTTTTTGAACAAGGGGAGGGTCTAAAAGGACCTACAAGCTTCATTTAAAGCGGTGGGAAACATTTTACAAGGAGGACCCTGATTACAACATAGTCCTCACACTTTCTAAAAAGATCCTAAAAGTAAAAGTGAAAACGCGATCAGGTCCTTCACCACCGTCGTTGCTGTACCTCGGAACCTTGACCGCTGAGATCGCCACCGGGTACATAGCCACTTGGTGCGAGGTCTACGCTGGGCCCCAAGTTAGGGTAGGAGTAGATCCGCCGCTGTGGCACTACAACCTGGAGGAAGAGAGACCACCGGGGTGCAAAGTGGCCCCTTTGTCCAGAAGAAGCAGCGCCGCGCCATCGCTGTTGCTGAAGAACTTCGCCTGGAGAAGCTTCATATGAACGACCCCTGGAGCTCTGGATCTCACCTTCGCCCTTTACCACCCGCCTCCTTGGTGGCCAGCTCTTGGGCATCCACCACGACACCCACTTCCAACTTCCACCTTCGAAGCACCGTATGCAAGACGAGGAGGAGCGCCTTCTGGATGCAGCTCGCAAGCACCAGGAGCACCCAAAACGCCGTGGCCGGGGGCAGACACTACTAGGGCAAGAACCATACTACTCTAACCTAACTACTTTTGTACACCAGGGAGGGACCCTAACCCGATCTCAACTCCGGACGGTGCCGAAGAAGAGGGGTGAGGGGCCTGCTGGCCCAAATCTGAGAGAGAGAGAGAGAGAGAGAGAGAGAGAGAGAGAGGTCCTCGCGGCCTACCAAACATGTCCTAAATACATTGGCATGTCAATAGGACTGCTCGCTTTCTTTTCATAAAAATAGGAGTGTACTAAAATGTAACACCCGTGTAATCTAGCTAGGGCGGATGTGTATAAACAACTCCACGTGACATTGACCGTGATTCCATGCATCATCCGCAATGCAACCACAAAACCTGACGTAGTGGAGCATATGTCTGTAGTTCCTTCCGTTTAGAGAGCAGGATCGGAGGCTTTATGCCCCTCATGGAGGAAGCAAAGGAAGCAACAGCTCCGGGAGACATGCACCGCCCACCCGTCGATCGACGTGTGCAAGTTTGTTCGTTGCAGTCCACGGCCGGAATTTTGGATGGCAATCATGGCACATGGCAGGCAGGCAGGCAGGCAGGCAGACCATGCGGTACACGGCCAGAGTGCCGTGTTCTTGGTCGTTCGGCACGTCTGCCCGCCATGCGTCATGCAAGCATGCATGCCGCCAGATCGCAAGAGGCCACTAGTTATCAGGGTGGCTGATGGTATGTTCTTGGGCTCAGATTAAGGTGTTAAGTAGGATCCCATTAAAATTTCATTTCTAGTTTATTTGCGAAAATTAAATTTAAATTATTAAAAATTTGAATTAGATTTTAGCAAATAAACTAAATATAGGACTTTGATGAGATCCCAGTTTTGACACCCTAGCTCGTATGCACACCCGTATCCGTTTGGTGTGCATGGCAAAATGTGCAGTTGCTGAAGCTGTAACTGAACTCGGGGATCGTTGCTCTCGCTACCCTCGACATGGATCCTTCGTCAGCGCGGCTTCAGCTGGACAAGCACGTGCCGCACGGGAGCCGGTGCTGGGCGACCCGGCAGCGCGCGCCGCGCGAAGTCGGCAGGCAGCACGTGACGCGAGGGACGCGTGCGCCGCGCGCGTCCTGCCGCTGCGCTTGCCGTGTCGACCGATGCTCTCTGACACGTGTGTCCCCACAGACGCACGTGCGCCGCGGCTCCCGGTCCCGTTCGTAGAGAAGAATCATGCCGGAATACGGTAGGAAATGATGACGGAAATCCGGTCAAAGCGTCCAAACCGTGCCGTTTGGTTTCGGAATAAAAGAATGGTGTCGAAACCAGGCGGCGAGGGTGGAGAATAGGAAGAAGAAGAAGAAAGATACTGTAGTGGGCATCACGTGGACATGGCCATATTCAAGATGAACTAGCAACCGATGAAGAATGGCGCATGGCTTGGCGTACTACGACCATACGCATGCAGTTTCACACTCGGGCCATGTTCAAAAGCTAGCGCGCGCGCATGCGTGTGCATGGCTCGTTCGGCAGCGGAATTTGGTCGGGATTCGGGCACGTCTAAACGCTTGGAGCAGCTAGCACTCCAGCTGCAGTGCTGCCATTCATATATGTCAGCGTTTGTACGTGTCTTCCTGCTCATACACATATGTCAGAATTCAGACCGAGAACGATACTCCCAGGCCCCATGCATGTGACGACGATTTGATTTACGTGCTTATTACATTTTGATTACTATAATTTGATCAACTATATATTTATCATTAGAAATTTATTCAAATTCAATGACATAATAACATGCATAGCATATAATCCATGGACTCCTTGGTTAAATCGGTGATCACGCTTGGACCCTGAAAAACAGGCGCGCCACCTCATTGGAACAATGGAGTATAACGATCCCTGTGCTCCATCGGTGTGTCCGAAAATGTCTCCCGCGCCCACAAATCGTGTCTGGCTTGGTCTGCCATCAAGACTGCCCACCACTTTAGACGTAATATATCATTCACAAACATGTGATGTTGATATATGCTCTTTATATAAAAAAAAGCATTCACAAACATGTGCTTTGATATATCATTCACAAACATGTACTACTTGAATAACAAGATTGAAACGTAATATATTCTTGTGATCAGTATAATTACACATCAAACAATCAAGTATATGCAATCACCTATCGACGACCAAATTAAAAGATATTATATACAGAAAAACCCTTGTAAAATTATTCCTATGAAATAATAAAATTCTCCATGCAAAATATATAGAGTCAAATATATAGTAACTTTGTTTCTATTTCATGGAAGCATACACATGTACACCGTAAGAACTTTATCTAGCAACTAAATATAACAGGTAACTAGAGAAAAAAGGGTAAGTTTATCCAGTAACTAGAGCAAATTTTATCTACAGTAAGATTTATCTAATAAGATTATTATCTTATACATGGTGGGATTGCTTAGAGCCGCCGGAGCCGAGGCTGGAGATGGAGAAGTCCATAGACTACTCCACCGCCGCTCCAACCATCGACGCTTTGCCCTCTCGGGATGACGTTGGTGATACAGACGGTCGGCCATGATGATGACAACATGCTTTGGAAGCGTACGGTTGTCCTGCGGCGACTGAGGCACCTGGTAGGGAGGAGGTGCATGCATGGTCAAGAAAGCTAGGGCAAATGCGGGAACATGCACGATTTTCAGAAAATACCACAACCAATGTAATTTTATACGGCTATGTCTCGCGAGCATCTAGTGGCCCATTTGGGCCACAACTACCTGTGATAGGCACAAGTTCCTCACCGTGAGGGAGAGGTTTGGTCAGAGGTACCACCTACATTTGATAAGAAAGTCTACTTTTAGTCCTCCAACTTTATTAGCAGTTCATTTTTAGTCCCATAACTTTTGTTTGGTCCAAAATAAACCTTCAACTCTCTAAATTGATCATCATTATAGTTTTCCTGATTTTGTGGTGTCGTGAACACCCGGCTGCTAAAAACCAGTGGTTGCTAATCCAACCGAGACCGAACCATGACTAACCTACCAGATCGTCCACATCTAAAATCCCATCTGAGGGTCAAGATCCTTAATCCCATGGTCCATCTCAACCTCTCACTAGAGAAGCTTCCTCACTCGAGGGCATCATACCCTTGCGTCCAGCTCGTAATGTTCAACATTCCTCTTCCATCTTATCATGACTCCCGTGAGAGAAATTCGAGACGAGATGACAAGAGCAATCAGAGGTGGTTCTTATATTTTTCTTGGGCTTGTGAGATATTGGGTGGGGGCATTGCGTTCGACCATGTAACATTGACCTAGTTCGGTCCCAATTTCATCGGCAGTCAGTAGTTTTTAGCAACCAAAGGTTCTAGTTGATACAAAATCAATAAACTACGACATTGATCGATTTAGAGATCTCAAGGTCTGTTTTGGTTCATACAAAACATTTAGGACTAAAATTGAACTCTTAACAGAGTTCGAGGATGAAAAGTGGACTTTCTTTTAAGAATCACTAACATGTATTATTTCCACAAGTCAGCCGCAACGTACGCCCATCAGATATGGTTATGCCACACATTGCTTGGAATTCATAGCAAGATGTACACCACTACTGACTGGGCTTTAGTGCCAACCGGCTGCCTACTAATTACCACGCATGTAACTTTCTAATAAAAATAGGCATGATGTGAGATCATTACTGATGGGTGGCCTAAAGTCAGTCAGTGATGTGGAGGTAATGGCATCTTGTTCTATACTATAGTGCTTATTAATGAATCCATCTTGACTTGTAAGACACATTTGACCATCAAAAGGTGGTTAAGAATCATACCATGGTTTAACTTATACATTGAAAGTTATATAGATAAGCTTACCTACTCATGCACTACAAACTGCTATTAAGATATTTCAACCATAAATATGTATACAGTATATAGATTATGCAGTTATCAAAATTTATTGAAAAAGGAACTTTTGCTCAGAATAAAGTTTAAATTTAGCAACATACAAGAAAAGGTTTAATTGATAAATTACAACCATGTACAGAAGAAAAGGTACAACAAATATTGAGAAACATTGCTAGATATTTGGATAAGTATGTCAAATAAGTAACAAAAATATACTCATTAAGACTTTAGCATTTTAAAAGTAAGTTCCTTATAAGTACAAATATTTAGTATAAACTATGTAAACATTTTAAAATACATATGTAGATATTGACACATGTATCCACATTCTTTCGAACTCCTAAACAAGATAGGAATAAAAACTTCATCGTATACTATGTAACTAAAATTTTCGCCAATGTAAAATATATTGTCATTCGTATACGGTGGGAGAATCAAGAGGAATTATTCGTATATTGCAGCCTTTTTTTATTTGTCCCAAGGTTGGCGTTCCAAGGCCACCGAGGGAGGCTTCCCATCCAAATCAACGGTCTCACACTTGTTTGTTGGATCGTCGCCCTTGGCCGCAGCCTCCTGGTGCTAGATAGAGTTCGGAAGGATTGTCCACTTTCTGTAATGTTGGATTTTTAGCCAACAATACATCAAATTGAAAGCATGTGGAGTCCTTTGTACATAATCGACGCAGATTTCATATGTGTAAAAATACACATGTCAAAATATGGGAATTTTATTATGCCAAATTGAACATAGTTAATAAATCTTACATGATTGTTGTGATTTTTGCTATTTTCGTTCCTTGTGAAAATTTGATCATAGTACTCATGGTATTTGTTGCAACCCTCTTGTATGGCGCTCTCCTATGTACCATAGCGTCCTTGTTGCACTTGTTGTAATTTTTCTATATGGAGGGAAGTTTTCATGTTCATTGAATTCATCTCATATCCTCCCCTAATACGTCCCATGATTATTATTTTTGAGCATCACTAGGCTATTGTAATCCAAGACTCACATGAAAAATTGTCCTCCAGCTGCGTCCAACATGGGCCTATCTTCTCAATTGTCTTGCTTTTTTTCGATGTCAACATCAAACATCATTTTTCATAGCCTTCATGTTGTTCATCTTGTGTATCCCCGGCAGCCTAGGAACGAGCACTATCATGTATAATGCACAACATGGCCATGTAGGCATCACTCCACACACATACACAATTATCCTACTCCCTCCGACCCATATTAGTTGACTCAAGTTTAAATGCGCACCTCGGCAATGCAAGCGCTAGCGTGAGGCATTCCGTTGAACATGTTATGACCCTCCTCATTGTCGGCATCGTCACTAAACAGGTTGCGTCCACTCAGGGTGGTGCCGATGGAGAACGCGAGAGGCTCCCGTCTGGTGTCTCGGTGTAGATGTCCTTCAGGTTGACGCCAACACCTTGTGTACCATACCGGTTATGGATGATTGCAATCAAGGGTGAAGTCGGACGGCGGTGCATTGGGGTCGACAGGCTTGTTCTTGCGGATTATCTCAGGAGTGGAGAAATGTGTTCACCGAGCGATGCCCTCTTTGAGAAAGTAGGGAGATCCTTGAACGGGCAGCGGTAGTGCTCTCTTGGCTGAAATCTTGGAACGAGTCATCACCACAAGCGGTGGACTCTGCCGCCTGTAGGCCCATGCGACTCCAACACCAACTTGTTCGTATTCTTTCTATCATCCATGAGTCGGCGCCACCCATTTGTGACACAATCTTCGCCTGATAACACAAATCTTCGAACGAGTCATCACCCTATCGTCCTTTCGATTAGCCGCGATGACAAAGTAGGACAGGGTGTGCCGCACACTTTGTTGTGTTGCCGGAACGATGGGGGCCACGGCCGAGGGCCCTCTTTCGTGTTAAAACCCTCGTTGGGATGACGAGTGGGCTATCAGGGACGCCGATGGAAATGCTTTCATGGTCATGCGCTAGCGGTGCCGTCCCTTCATCGAAACCCCAACGAGCTCGTCTGTCTAATCAGTAATCACTGCCTAAAAAATTGACAACACTGGCAATGATATAAACCGTGGAAGAGAACGAAAATTCTGTAAAGCCAGACGGCGCGCAATTCACTGCGTACAACTTTTACACAAGGAAATGAAAAACACTTTTTTTTCCTGAAAATGCTGAGTAAAGAGACACATGCATACCATCTGCTTGTTCAGAATAAAGGTCAAATTGGAGGACTGCCCTAATTAAATACCCTCCTCCCCGGCCGGCATGCAAGCAGGCCGTGGTGACCGTAGCCTTGCCACCCTAGAGGCACCAACCCCGCCCCGATAGGTGTCCTACGGATAACAACGGATCCTCTAGCCCCTAAGGGCACGTCACCCAAATGAGTCACGGCCTCACGGGATAGGGACGAGGACGAGATAGGCGCATATGCGTGCCTGCCTGCCCACCGATAATGAGACCGCGCGCGCGCGGACGTGACGTGCGAGGTTGTTGTTGGCGCTAATCATCCTCATCCGTACACGAGCGCGCGAGTGATTCCCAAGGGATATGCATCGCAACATCAACCTACACGTATATAGAGTACTGCCTACAGCTTTGCTTTGCTTTGCTTCACGTTCTAACCTTGCTTAAACTAAGCACGTGAGTTTGTTAGCTGCCTGTAGGTGTAGCGATCAGACCGGCCGGGAAAGCTCGACGCCATGCACGTGCACACCACTAACGATCGGCCTCCTGGCTAATTATAAGCTCCCGGGTTAGCCACCACAGCTGCGTGACATGTTCGTGGTTCAGGTGCAGGTTGGTAGGTAGGTCTCGTCCAAACCACCACAGAATCCTCCAGAAAACTTCGGACATGGCAAAGTTCAGATGTACACACACGCACGCGTTTCTGTCAGGCAATTAATGCAATTAATCCCTAATACTAACAGCCTAACTTAGTGGTGCCAATTCTGAGTGACCAACTGTCTGAACATCGGACCATTCACATGACCGGCCGTAACTTGAAAAAGGTGGCTTAACGTGGGTGCATATTCTCTTTTGCTGAATTAATTGGCCGTTTCATTTCCTCTGTCTGGCGGTGAAAAAACGGTAGCTGCCGCGCCGACACTCGAAGAGGGCAGCCGGCCGTTTTGGTGATTGTTGACCACCAGTGTGCGGCACGTTTCCTGCACGCGCGCGCGCGCGTAGGAGACGACCACGTACACTACTTCTCAAGCTCACACGTGCCGGTGCCCGGAGAAGAGAAGAGGAAACGAGGCGACAAACGTGACGTCAGAGAGGGAGAGGTCGTAGCTCGCATATATATCGGCACATGCATGCAACGACTTGTACGTACATTGTTGGAGTGCAATGACCTAGCTAGCTAGGGGTGGCAGGGGACAAGGGATTATATATTTAAGCGGCACGTACGAGTGGTAGCTAAGAGTGTACCACCCGATTCGTTTTATGCAGGAATCTAATTGTTTATGTTTATATCTAGATACGATACGGAAGGTAGAAAGAGGCTACGTGTTGGTGAAACTCATCAGACACACACACTTGTCATGGTCATGGATTGACCGCTACGACTAATCTGGGCACGTACATAACACGAAAATCAAAACTACTCATAGTCATACTACTCAATCATCACTGTCGACTCTGAAAGCTATAGCCAGCCTCCAACCAACCATCAACACATGTCTGAATAAACTAGACAAGTTCTATTCTATACTTGGATTGCACTTCACAAGTTCCGGGGGAAGACAGCACTACAGTACAGTTAACGCTGCGGGCATGCCACCTCCTCTTCTCCGGACATGCCACCATGTGTCTACCCATTGTCAAGCGTATACCGGTTTGTTTGACATGGAGGTGTCCCTGTCAAATCGACTTGGTTACAGTTTTTTTTTTTTTTAAAAAAATAGCAATAGTACTAGTATCTCTGGCTCGTTAGACTTTTGCGTTAGTTTTGTGGAACCGATGTCTGTCCCGTCTTCAGTGGTATCACGAAGGCGTTGTCGTCCGGTCTAATTTTCACAGCACGTGGGGGGAGTTTCGGGGCACCAACGTGTGCAGAGTATGCCTTTGAACCTGTACGCCTGACCAGAGTTGTGAGTTTGTGTAATTTGGTCGGCTGAAACTGCCAAGATATCTGGAAGGGGGCCAACTCGACCGTCATGGGTACGTAGGGTGGCTGTCCCATGCTGATCACAAATCTTGGCGCGATAGAACCAGCATCACAAGCATGTTCGCAACATCCACAGATATGAGAAAAAAAGAATAGCTCCCTGAGGGGCTGTTCGGTTTGCAATGGATTGAGCTGGATTGACATGGGTTGGGAGGGATTAAATCCCATCTAAGTCAAAATCCAAGCAAATCCCATTCATTCCAGTCCAATCCAACTATAGGATGGATTAACCGAACAGGCCCTGAGCAACCAGACGCCATGATAGTAGTAGTAGTAGTAGTAGTAGTAGTAGTAGTAGTAGCTAAAGCACTTGTTCTATATAAACCAGATACAAAATTTGTTTCGGCACAGTTCTTTAATGTATACACGATGTCCTCGTCCCAAACTATGATGTATCCCCATGCTACAGCTTCCGCGGGGATATTTCAAGGTCTAATAATCTACAACAGCACTTATTATTTCAACCATCCATATATATAATAAATATCGGAGCAAAGTTTAGAAGTTCAAGAATTACACCGATTAAGTCCAACTTCCAGGCAATGGGACGCTGCGTTCTGAAGAACTCAAGGTCGGGTTCGCATCCTCCCATGTCACACACATCTTCACTTCTACACGCTATGGCTACGGATGTGTGGTGGTGTTACCATACATCACGGAGGTACCTGCCTTCCATCTGTAGGTTCTTTACATAGAGCTCAGTTTTGGAGTTATCCAGAGATCCCTGAAACAAACAATGCAGTGTTGAGGGTAATCCTAAAATAACTTCTCTTCTCCCCAGAACTTGTCTAGTGATACTATACAGCTACGAACAGCAAAGCATCAGTAAACAAATGAGGTCTTTGCTTACCTGCTTTTGAACTATTGTGTGAAGAACTCTATGTACGTCTTTTGCCATGCCCTTCGCGTCACCACAAACATACAGATAACCACCCTCAGAGATGATGTTCCAAATCTCTGTGGCCTGGAAACAAGAGAGCATCATCTAGTTTAGTTCTGTCTATAGCTGTTGAAAAGGACAGAGTATGTAGCAAAAATCCAAACTGTATATCCGACCTTGTCCACCATCTTATGCTGCACATATTCTTTGGTTGGTCCTTCACGAGAGTAGGCGATAACTAGCTCTGAAAGCGCCCCCTCCTGAATGAAATTTTGCAACTCGTCTTCATATATGTAGTCCTGCAAAATGTTCATTCAGATAGAACTCCATCAATTTGCAAAAAAAACCACACACACACACACACATAAAATGCATATGTTTCATTGACTAGCTTTTTATCAATACCATTTCACGGTTCCTGCATCCAAAGAAAAGGACTGAAGAGCCCAATTCAACTCCAGATTCTTTTAGAGCTAATCTTTCCTGTGTAAGCAGGAACAAATAACGTTACTAGGCCCATATCAAATCCCAAGTGCAGAATATGCAGATTCCTTTAGAAAACAAACCTGCAAGAAGCCCCTAAAAGGTGCTAGCCCAGTCCCAGGACCAATCATGATAATTGGAGTGGATGGGTCTGCAGGTAACTTAAAGTTTGATTGCCTCACAAAAATTGGTGCCCAGCTGCATTCTTCACTATATTCCAATGGAAGTGTGTTCTACAATGTAGACATTTGAGGATAAATCAAACTGTAAGAAACTCCCTCATTGTATGCAATTCAATGGCTTCATACACACAGGAGAAAACTGAAATATGTAAGAGAAACCTACCTTCATCCATGTCGAACAAACCCCCTGGTGGATCCTTTCTGTTGGTGTAGGCCCATAAACTAAGGCACATGTCACATGAATTCTGGAGGGAGCCATCCTGCAGATACACGTTTAAGCTGTCAGATGTCCCATGCTCAAAAGAACATAT
The DNA here is from genome assembly GCA_916181665.1 of Avena sativa. NCBI lineage: Eukaryota > Viridiplantae > Streptophyta > Magnoliopsida > Poales > Poaceae > Avena > Avena sativa. Next base: position 398,777,981 of record OV702280.1, on the reverse strand, counting down.
AATATTCACTGAGATAAGTCACATTGTACAATATGACCACAAACGACAGGACATGAAGTATATGTTTTACTTTAAGACAGTGTCCCCAACTCCAAAATGACTTCATAATGTGATAATGCAACAACGTTGGAGTTGGAAGAATTTAAACATCATGCAGATATCTATTTACCCGAAAATGAAGAGCTTTACAACCATAGTGGTGAATCATGCAACATGGGCAATAAATGGAAGAATAAATAAGCACACAAACATACTTCGGAGATGATGATATGGAGTAGAATCGTGGCTGCAGACGAGGAGCTACCGCTGCAAAGAATACTCCCAAGGGAGGCTTAGCTGAAGGGAATGCAGCCATAACTTCAATAAGGCTCCTCTGGCTAGCTACAATCCATTGAGCATACTCATCCTGGATACGCAAGTGTAACATTCAGTGACTAATATCTACCAGGTAAAAACACAACAACATAGGTTTTCAAATAGAAGTAACCTTTCCAGCAGGAGAGGCCAAAAACCTTAGCCGTTCAGCTTCAGTCGGGTCAGAAGCATGAGCAGCTAAAGCAGTCAAAGCAGCCTGAAAATGGACATACCATTCAAGGATTGATCATATGGTCGCAAGACAATAAAGCAGCTTAATGGAGAATGGTTAGCTAGTTCTAAGGACCTTCTTTGGTGAATTGAGTAGATCAGCATATTTTAATAGTGCAGTCCGTAGGCTACATGGAGATGGGAATGGTGGAGCCAAGGAACCCCCTTTACGAGGAGATCCATCTTCTGCGTCTGCATGTATGGAAAAAACTGTATCTGGGGAAAGACCAAGCAGTGTTTCAGCCTGCTCCACTGTCTCAACAGAATTTTCTGAATAAACCCCAACATGATCTCCTGTTTCATACCTGACACAAAGTTTTAAAAGCCTGTAAGCTGCTATACTTGCTCTTATTTAACTTGCCTTAAAAGATCAAAACTACACCTGGAAACTTAGAACACAAAATATAAATATCATTTGGCTCACAAGATACTTCCTGAATAGTCTGAAACAGAACCACATGTACATAGAAAAAGAGAGAAACTTCCCAAAAATTGTACAGTATAAAATTATGGGCAATGGATATGGAGAAACTTACATGAGACCAGTGCCTGAAATGTCAAATTCCAGATGAATACAAGAGCGATCTGAAGCTGGTTTATGGAGTTCCTTCCGAACAGCAACATTAGACCTTAACAACCAACAACATGACAGGCTAAATTGTAAATGCTTAATTCAAACAGAATAGAGGAAGCTGCAGGTAAATCTTTTGACATATGAATACCTGCAAGGGTGTTGGGCATCAATAACACCATTGCCATTGGCAAGTGTCCAGGATCTATCTTCAAACACTAAATCTGATTTATCAATAAATACAACTCTGTATTCAGGTATGGCAGCAGTGTAAGGAGTGGATGCACCAGCAGTATCATCTTCATCACGGAGCAGTTGGTCCAGTTCTGGCCATACTAATTCTTTCCTACAAATAAGAAGGCAGAAATAACCAAGATAAATAAAAAAGAACAATCTATGTGCAGAAGATGGTTAGTGGAGCTTATGCCAAGGGATAATATTATCACACAAGCTATCAAAAACGGGTCCAACAGGATGACATCGTCAGAACCCATGCAGTTCGACTTTACACGGCGAAAAATGATAGAAAAATTGAAGTGGCATCACCAACAGCAAGAGCGCAAGATTTTGAACGAAATAGTTTTGTGAATTTGCAACAATAACTACTTGTACTAAATCAGCGACACTTGATATGGAACGGAGGGAGTAATCAAGAAGGTGCATGTGTCCTGGTGGCCTTTATATCGGCTGGTTTTGTTTGAATCATCAAAACATCATTATTTTCCAACAAAAAAATATTTATGGTTTTCAAGAATCTTGATGAGGAACGAAAGCATTTTCCCGTGGGGTTACTTCGGTATTTGTGCATTGTAATGCGCTACGAAATCTTAAAGGAATCTAGTCACAGAGTCTTGAATATTTCAATTATAATCTAAATTAGTGCCTGCATATATAATATAAATAAAAAGTCCAAAGGTAATAATAATATAGTACGTCTCAGTGATCACCAAATGCGTAACAACCATACATGCAACCAAACTAAAACGAATTTGGAATTGGCGGTGAGTTTGAATAAGATTATAGATCGAATATGGACAAAACATCAATATGCTTGTCGATTTAATTGAAGAAAAAATACTCCCTCCATCCCAAAATATAAGGCGCCTAAGGACTGGTCAAAAGTCAAATCTTACTAACTTTGACTAAATATTTAGAAAAAGATATATACATCTATATTATGGAATGGACACATTAAGAAAATATAGTTTATGATAAATCTATTGATATTGATTTGGTATTGTAAATATTTATATTTTTGTGTATAATCTTGGTCAAACTTAGAAAACGTTGACTTTTGACTAAACCTTAGGAACCTTATATTTTGGGACGGAGGGAGTACATCTATGTATTGAAATTTATTGACGTACTGAAAAATGAAGTCCTATTTCAAATCATTCATGGAACAGAATTGAAAACTCAAGTAATTAGATCAATAATAAATTTAAGCTATCTAAACTATCGCATATAACAAAATAAGTAAATAATGATACTCTTAGCAACTGCTTGATATATATACTCACATCTTAGCAAGGTGGTTAATGATGCTAACATATATCACGTCAAAAAAGGAAGTCAAAGATTTCAGCATCTGAAAGTAACTACACGAACTTATACCGGCAGCTAAATATAAGATACAAAAGTTCTACAGATACTCTATGCAAGTTCTTTATTCCATTTTTCTATATCACGAGAATGTGAAGGCGTCCGCTAAAAACTAGTCCCTGTTTCAGGGTATGAAAAAAAATTAAGGTTTTTTCATATCAAGACTCAAACCAATCAAAGCCAACACTTGGCATCCCAAGCATGAATGAACCTTGCAGACATAGAAACAAACCAAACAGATATGATCCAAATACCGATCAAACAAAGACTTAGCACGCACGACTAGATACTGGCATCTCGCAGACAGAAAGAAGAAGCCAAACAGATACTATCCAGCCCAGTTTTGTCTCTACATGGCGGATGCACCATAGAAAAATGTGCACCATATTATATTATCCGTCATTTTCATACCAGGCGGTGAAGTCATCCTCAATGCACTGGTCATCATCACCCATGCCACAAGGAACAAGACGCTTGCCACCTAGATACACAAATAAAAAGTCAAGCGAATCATGCCTACAAGATCTAATCACAAAAACATCCAACAAAAAAGTGGAACCTTGTTATGCAACAAGGTGTAACATATGTGATATATGCAGGAATTAATCACAGGGTATAGCACCGGGTAAGAAACGTATGATGGCAGCACAATGGAGAAAAAATGAACGCATGTAAGGGATAAGCTTATCATATGCCGAAATGAGCTTCATGCTAGAAACAATCAGATAGCTAGATAGCAGACTCTTAAACATTGCAAATTTCTTGGTACTATGGAGAAGCAAAGATCACCTTAGTTGCAAAACAGAACATGATGTGTCACAAACATGTGGCCCCAACTACCAAGAAAATTCTCATTTAAACAAAGCAAGCCTTCTCTATTCACAATTCATCCATACAAACTATTATCATAACCATTGACTCCCAGAAAGGCACTGTTCAAAAATTCAGCCGAAGCACTGGCCAATTTAAAGGTGCTAGGTAGGCCACCGAGTCGAATTCACTATGGTCAGTGTTACTCGTCCAGGCCAATTAATTGCTCTGGCAACCCGATTGACTGGTGGTATGAGGGTGTATAGGAGGGCCAAATTTCTTCTCATGGACCCTCGCAGCCATCACCTGCTCAAATCAATTAGGACTGCCGCCGCCCAATTTATTGCCAGCGGCGACCAGATCTCGCCCACCTCGAACCACCGCGCGCCTCCATGAGTTTGAGCCCACCTTCTCCTGTCCAGGAGCTCAGGGACACCTTAGGAGCTCATCCGTGAGATGGAGCCCGCCTCCAGGAGCTCCTCCACACCCTGGTCTCTCCGCTGCCTTCCCTTGTTCCAGGAAACTACTCCACACAGGCTGCTCTCTGCGACAAGACGCCTCCCGAACCCTCTGGAAGGGATCTTCTACCCAACCCGCCTCCCAAGCCGCCGTACGGCAAGCTCTGCCACAGAGCACAGCAAGAGCAAGGGACAAGAACGAACTACTCCTCTGCGTCAGTCCCCTCTCTCCTCCACGCAGGCTGCTCTCTCTCTCTCTCTGCAACAAGACACCTCCCAAACCCTCTGTAAGGGATCTTCTACCCGCCTCCCAAGCCGCTGTATGGCGAGCTCTGCCACAGAGCGCAGCAAATGCAAGGGGGACGAGAATGAGCTACTCTGCTTCAGTCCTCTCTATCCTCTTTTGCTCATGGGCTCAATCGCCAATTAATCCCCACTCCCCAGACGACCGAGCAGTTACCAGTTACCAATATCCTTACAATCACAAACAGGTGTTTCTATGTAATAGTCCAAACAAATTTTATTTCAATATTTGACAAAAAATAATTTCAAACTTGGCAAGTGTACAGCCACAGAATCTACTATATTAGGAAATGTGATCATATGCAATTGCAATAAATTGTTCCAACACATTAAAGCACTTGTTCTATTTTTCCAAAACTTCTTGGAAATGACATAGAAGGAATTACTTACCCTGCTCCAGTAGTAGATCATCCACCACCTTAGCAACCTAAATTTTACATGAAGATAAGCTCGGTATCAATTACCAGAACACCAATTAACCTTTGTTAAATCAGCAACATCCCATATTCAATCAAGCAAACCTTATTAAAATGCTCGTATTGCCTGTTCCCGAGCCCAAATACAGCATATTTAAAATCTTTAAGCCAAATTTCCTTCTCCTTCCCCTGATTCAAGTGCAAAAATAAAGGAAACCCCATCAGACGCTGTAGCGACTAGTGGGCACACGCTAACTGCGCAAACTTCACAAACCTCAGTGAACCATTTGTAGAATCTTGCCGCATTATCAGTAGGTTCCCCATCGCCATATCTGTGGTCATCAAACATAATAATCAGCAGAAGGACAATAGTAGCTGAATATGCATAACTCATAGAGAACAATAGTCTTTCTAAAATTGGTTGCATTTTTTCCCACAAAACGACAATCCCATCTGACAACGTTGTTTTATTTCCTAGAATATGCGCGCGAATAAACAGATTCTCTCCTCTCCTTTTTTTTTTTGCCAAGGACAATTCCAACTAATATAGCAATGAATGCTATTAGCATCAAGCTATTGCACCATTGCCAATTGCAATGATCACTGGTGGGTCACATAGACATTCCACATATATTATAGGCTTATAGTGTGTTATGTGATTCTGGAATCTCGAATAAATTTTGTACCGCATACAGTTCTCTTGGGCTTTATACAACCAAAAAAGGCAGTCGGGTGGCGTCACAGAATTAAGGCGCAAGCGACAAAAGGCGCGATTCAGCAATCGGCGAATCAAAGCGGCGCGAGAGCTCACGTTGCTAGGAAGAAGAGCCCAAACGTTTCCTTCTTAAGCTTCTCCTCATACTCTTCGTCTTCCGCCGCATAGTCGTCCTACACGTGTTCCAAGCAAATCTCTCAGAATTTCCCAGCATAGAACAGCTAGCAGCCAGCTGAAGCGCTGAACACACACACACAGGCAGGCAGATCAATTACCAGATCCACCACTCTGAACACCACCTTCTCGTACCGCGCCTTGGCTTCCTCCGCCATAGCCTGGGCCAATCAAATCGCATCAGAATCAGAATCGTGGTCAATCATCGAATAAACAAAGGGTGGACGGGCAGTTGTGCAGCAAAAAAAAAAAAGGATAGCACGGGAGCTTTCGGATCGGGGGGTGGGGGCGGATCGGATCGGACAGCGACCTTGGCGAAGCCCTCGGCGGTGCCGGTCTGGGTGCCGAAGAAGATGGTGACGCGCTTCCTGCCGTCGTCCTCGTCTTCGGCCTGGACCTTCACCGGCGGCGGGCGGAGCGGCGCGGGAGGCGCCTTGGCAGACCCGCCATCGCCGGATCGGAACCAGAAGGCTAGGATAAGCAGGCCGGCGACAAGCGCCGCGGCGGTGGCCGCGAGCGCGGCTAGCGGGTCGCCCCCCGCAGCGGCCGCGAGCTCCGGCGGGAGCACGGACGCCGCCCACGACCTGGCCGCCTCGAGCGCCATCTCGTCCTTCCCCCTGGGTGCGGGAGGACTGGTGCGGGGACGAGATTGGAGGCGCTCGTGGGGGCGCACCTACCACCAACTGCTGCTGGCTGCTGCTGCTGCTGGAGGAGGAGGCCTGGAGAAGAGATGGAGACGCGAGGGGGGTTGGGGGTTAAGTGCCTCCTTTTTTAGCTTAGTTTATTATTAATACAGTAAGTTTTACTTTAGTAGTAGTACATTTCTTTTTAACTCGCGCTAGCCTTTCGTTCGAAAGTAGAAGTAGTTTTTCCGATCTGGAACGGAAGTTACCGTGTCTGACAGATCTCCAGCATCGGCTCTGCTGTCCCAGGACCGGCTGCGCTGTGGACGCAGCAGATCCAAGAGAAACAAAAAACCACGAGCTCCACGAGTTTTTTGTTTGCGTAAAATACATCCATATACTCCGTCCGTCTTGAAATACAAATAACAGATTTGTCAAAATTTAGTTAAATTTAGACTTTATTTAGTATATAGATTTATCTAAATTTAAAAAAACTTATGACATCTATTTCTAGACTGAGGGAGTATAAGACATTTTAGTTTTGTAAAATAAATATATCTAGACCCCGTGTATTGGTTCACTCCAAACATCTACGAATATAAACTAAAATACATCTAGATACATTTGCTTTACGAAACTAAAACGTTTTATATTTCTGAACGGAGGGAGTACTCCACAAGATTGTCGACCAGGTTTGAATGGCCATTGTTAATTTGAATTACCATTTATAGTCACTAAAGACGTTGCGCGTAGGGGTGAATATTGAGCCGGCTCGAATCAACTCAACTCATAAATACTCGTTAGTTAATGAGTTTGTTCAACTCGACTCGTTAACATAATGATCTTGTAACCTCAGCTTGGCTCGACTCGATAAATACTCGAGTTGGCTCAATAAGGTTGATAAGCTCATGAAGAACTTAACAAGGTAATAAATTCATTACGAAGTAAGAATACCAGAAGGATAATTCATCATTTATGCATCTTCGTGTATACTTTGGTGACTTTAACATGACTACTCATATTTATTTGATATATTAGTATTGATTTTTCTTTTGTGATCACTAATCTATGAGTTAGCATACAAGTGTAAAGATATTAACGAATTTACCGAGTACTCATAGCTCAACTCATTAAACTCATTCTATTAACAAGCTAATAATGCCAACTCAGCTCGGCTCATTTGTGTCCGAGTTCAAGCCGAGTCGAGCCGAGTTTCTGAGTACTCGTTAAACTCGTGAGCTACAAGTTTTATTTCCACCCCTAGTTGTGTGTGCTTTGCACTAGATCTATTGGCGTGAAGGACCCACTTGTCAAGCATAATAGGCATCTAGCTCTGCAATTATTTGCAAAGAACCCCTTAAAATATCCCCATCCTTTTTCTCCTACCTTCTCTCTCTCACTTAAATCATCTACCACCCCATCTGGTCGTCCTCATCCTTGACCAGCGCTACCCTCGCCTCCATCCATGAACCGCGGCGCCACCACTGATGGCTACCTCTCCATCAGGGCCCAGAGCACTTGGGTGGTCCCTCGAGTAATTCGGTGGTAAATCCAGATTAGCGGCAGCCTTGGGTGCCTCCGTGCTCGGCTTTCCGCCGCCGGCGTGTACGCCAGTCTCGCCATCCTACCGGAGCGGATGAGGTGCTTCGGGGAGGAGAGTCCTACGCGGGGGCATGCATCCTAGGCCTAACCGTCGAGCTCGAGCGCGGATGGCTCCAACAGCCTCGAGCCCCACACCTGCAGGCCAGGCTCCATGGCGGGTGGGCGCGGGCTGGCCAATGTCCCCTTCCACCTTCTTCTACTTCTATGGCCTGAGCTTACTCGTGTGTTCCACCTTCCTCTGCTTCTACGACTGATGCGATGGGAGGAGCATCGATGTTCCTATCTACGTCGGTCTCCTCTATTGACGTAGAATTGCTCCATGGCGAACTCAATCCCGTGGGTTGCTGTCAGGATCGACAAGGATCCAAGGATGTGTTGGTGACCTAGAAGGCATGTGGGTTCTCATTTCCAATATATGGTATATAATGAGTAGCTCTTGATATGTCACCTTTGAAATCAATTCTGGATATTACCTAACTTCTCGGCTCTTGTTTTCATATGTTGCTGCATTTCACGGTGAAATTAAGTACATGCCCGAACTGGGAGTTGATTCTGAATGTGTTATGCGGGAGAAAAAACAAGGCAATACTAGTTGAGAAGACACGTGGCTAGAGGATCCGATGTCTACCCTATCAACTTCTTTCGTGTCTCTCAAGGTATAGTTACTTGCGTGAGTTATGCGTTCACGCATGTCAAGAGCCTACTGGCGGGTAAAGCCCGGTGAGGCATTTGAGGCAGGTGAGTGTCTCCTCAAGGAAGAGGAGCACGACGGAGCTGCTAGGCATGGTGCGCCGCTTCGGACGTCGCTCCACGCTGTGATGGACCTGCAATTTGGCGGTCGAACATGCGTGTCGATGTGCACATCTTTGCACATAGAGGTGGGTGTGGATGATGAGAGGCGATAAACTAACAGCTCGGAGGTCAGTGGCATATAGTTGTTGACATTTTTTTGAAAAGCCCCTCTTGTTAAATTAATGTATATCCTGACAAGTGGGCCCCTCACATGTCATGCCAGCCAATACATAGTAGCACATGGAACCAGTGATCATAGAAAACACGCGCAACTTCTTTAGAGACAGTAAAATGTACCTGAATGTACAATGACCAATTTGAGCTTTGGTCCGGCCAGATGTGCCGATCAATAAGAAGAAGAAGATTGGTAGGTGAAGATACCACTCAAGATAAAAAAAATGGTGTGGTATCTTCGTCGAGTGTCCATTCTTACTGGTAAAATCTTGTCAAACGAATTTGGTATGGAAGTATGAGATGTGTTTTTTATCACTATGATGAGGCAATTAGACATTTGTTCTTCGAATGTAAATTTGCACGGTCTATTTGGTTAGTTATCCTAGTAGTTTCTACTCCCTCCGTTTCAAAATATAAGATGTTCGGAGTAGATGGTATTCGCCACGTAGTAGTACTAATATTTTAGCGATTGGTTACATGAGATCGAATATAAGTGTAGATTTTTTCTTAAAGTGGAAGTGTTTGCCATTATTTAAAAATGATAACAGATTTGATGATAAACTTTTTCTTTAATATAGGTTATCTATGGGTGCACCGTATTAACTGCCTCCCTTTTAGTTTAGTTTATTAATCTATATCTATATCTATATCTATATCTATCTATACCTAATAATAAAGGACGAAGTGTTTCTTCCGGTCCAACTCTTTTTTTGGACCGTTTTGCCCATATCAGTTTGAGGAATATAGGATCCTGCCAACGATGAGTGAAACCTATACCTACGGTTCGGTTTCCCGTGATCTATACCCAAGAAAACTTAGGATCGTGTCCCGCAAGTAATCCTCCGTCCCACACCTAATAAACAGCCTCCGACGGCCTACGTCGATCTAGATGATGACCAGGGCTTGCAGCCGCTGGAGCGCTACATCCATTGCTAGCTGCACCATCCATCCCATCCGGCTCCGTGGCTCCTTCCCCGGCTACCTGACGTAGTCTCGTTGCCCTGACGAGATTTAGTTTGACACGCATCCCTACCGATCTGACCTGCTCCGGTGATGCCTCGGTCCGGTGGCTCGGCCTAGATGCCGTCCGTGCGGAGACCTCCTACAATCGCTCGTCCTCCTTCCCCAGCCCAGGAGGCAGCACCTTCCGTAGCTCCCGCCTAGCTTCCTCACATCCCGGGCTCTCCGGCTTCAGCCATGCCAGCGGCTCTTCAACGTCAAAGAAACGAAGGTGGAGGAGGCCAAGACGCGCGAGGAGTGCACTGAAAAATATGCCATGGAGTTCGGCCTGCAAAAAGTAAGCATGGCAGCTAATCGACTGAATTTTAGAAGCACACTTTCTGGAATGCTCTATTCTCCGCTTCATGGCCAGTATAGAGGATGCTTTGATGAGGGAGTTGATGGGGATTCCCTGGATAGGAAATCTCCGACGTGTCTGATGCTTCCTATGATTTTGTTTGCAACTTGATTATGTTGGTCTACCGCTGGTAGGCACCATGGTGGGATTTCATAACATTAATCCAGCGTTCCTGTTGGTGTAGTTGCTGCAAGTATCAATTGATCTCCTATTTATTTATTTATTGGATCTGTCGAGCTTATTTTTTGTATTAGATAAGCAGACAATCAGTGCTTGGATGCCGTCCCTCTCGGTGTTTCAGCTTGCCACAGTAGATTCGTCAGTTAGAGTTCTAGACTTTACATCTCGAGTTCAGCAGATAACTAGATGCAAGAAAACGGGAACTTACATCGGGTAGCCTGGCATAGAGGCTTTCAAGAGGTTTGACTCAGGATTCCGGAGATTTCCTTATGTCGAAAAATTAGGCGTTAGTAATATGATGGATATATCTATTTTAATTATTTTGTACATAGGAAAAGTGATGGTACTAGCATTGACATGTGAGTAATTATTAACCTTTTCTCTTGCAATGATAGTATTTATGCGTCCTTTTGCTGGAGATGGATGTGGCAACTGGAAACTATTCTGGTTGGCTAGGCGGTGTCTGCAGTGTGCGTTCCGACGACACGCGATGGCATTGACATCAATGTAAGTATTAAATTTCTGATGAAATCGTGTATTTACCTCTTTCCTTGTAAGAACTTGCATTATGATATAGCTAGAAACATTTTGAACAAGTCAGCCTCTTATTTACGCTATTATGGGATGATGCTTTCTAAAACTATATGTCATAAGTGTGTTTCAGCTTTGGAAATTGGAAATTACATGATTCTATGAAGATGTCTAATTTAGAGTTGTTCAGAATGAGCAAAATTTCCAATGGATGGCTATTATGGCACGTGTGCATTTTCACAATTGAATGTTTATGAGATGAGTAGTAAAAAATATATTAGCCTAGAAAATATTCAAGAAAGCCAAGGTGTCCTAGGTCCGAATGTCTGAATACCAAAGTGAAGGTTGTAGAGATATCTGGTATATCAATTGGTTTTGTGATATTCGGTGCAATATCACCGAATATTTTATGTGTCTTCACGATATAGGATTTTATCCCATGTTGCAACACATAGACATGTTTTCTAGAAAATTACCATTCATGATATTTCCAGTGCAAGCGCACGGGCACTTATGTCATTGGTGAAAAAGAACCTAAGAGATCAACAACCTTGCTTTTCCGCCGCAACGCGCGGGCATTTTGCTAGTATATATATATATATATATATATATATATATATATATATATATATATATATATATAATAAAGCACGAAGTGTTTCTCCCGGTCCAACACTTTTTTTGACCGTTTTGCCCTTCCACCAAATCCCAAATTAAAGGAATTGCCACCGTCGACACAAAAAATGATTCCACCAAAAAAAGCCCAACTTTTCCTTTCCCTACAACGGAGGTCACGATTAAAATTTGATCGTCGTCGTCCCGATCCCGACCCTCGCCCGTTCCCATTTTAGCGTCCGACCCTCGCCCGTTCGCGTCGCACGCCGTGGAAACTGTCACGACCATGCATCACACGTTGATTGATCGTTCAAATAGAGAGTCCAAATCGTGAGCAAACAGATAGTCCACAACTTTTGTGCGCTAATAGACAGAGTTCTTTCTCTGTCCGTCTCCTTAACCACGTGCACGCGTGCATATATACATCCCTACATTTGATGCAACCCCCGATTCGTCTCCGCCTCGTGACCGCGTTGTGACCCCATGCTCTTGCTCCTCCTTGTCTCCTTCCTGCCTCAGGTTTCCCGATCTATCCAAGATTTTCTCCTGTTCTGTGCTCGAATTCAAGACACAAGTACCTGAATAAGTTGCAGGCTTCGGTTGCATGCATCCTTGGAAGAATCTCTCAGAGTTAAGCTCCTGTCGCCGGCGTCCTGGCCAACGATTTTCGGATCAAGATGAACCGCTCGCACAGGCCCGAGGTCCCTTGGTGTGAAGCTTCAAAGGGAAGTAATGATGGGCAATTCTTCCCAGTCGGATAAATTGTTTGTTGGATGTTGCCGTTCAGGTGTTTGATAAATTGCTTCTTTTACAAATTGCTTCTTTGACAAATTGTTGAGAATTTTGTTGTTAACAATCACTGACCACGGGTATGTAAGTTGTAGGACGTGAAATCTTCGGGCGGCTCAGGATCGATATGTGAGCAAGGGTGGTAAGTCGGATACTAATCCATCTTGTCTTTCATGTAGTTTTTTTTTGCAGTTATTTGGAATAATATATCTAGCATGTGAGCAAGGGTGGTAAGTCGGATACTAATCCATCTTGTCTTTCATGTAGTTTTTTTTTGCAGTTATTTGGAATAATATATCTAGGACAGTTATGCAATCTGGAGGTCTGATAAAAAATTATATAGTTGTACCATGTTATCTTGCAAAAAGAATGCTACTTGAGTTTTCATTTTGTCTTGTTCAAATTTTAGTGCAGTTCACACCAGGTAACCAAGGTTTGTGCTATGTATAGTGCATTATGACGGTCGTGAGAAAGGAGAAAGGCAAGGAATAGAGGATGCTTCATTGCTTAAAGTATAAAATTATATACATTATCATGTATAACTCGGTGTTCTGCATTGTATGACATACTCCCTCCGTCCAGGAATAATTGACTTGGATTTGTTTAGATTCGAATGTAACTTGGACGAAGGGGTGCGGAGAGGTAAGTGGATCGATGGTTTTCTTCTTCTTTCCTATGTGCATTCTTGACTGTAGTGTTAATATGATATACTCCTATGTGTCCTCTGGCATTGACTAATTATATACACAGTGATTAGTTTATTAGGAGATGGTTAATATTAAATCTTACTTTTTTTTCTCTCAGATTTGGTGTTATAGCTAAACGCACGGTATTACACCTTCTGCAGGTCCACTGATTTAAACCTTGATGACGAAATTATTGACCGGAACAAAGTATAGGCTTCTAATTCCCATGGCAGAAGAGGTAAAATGACTGCTTTTGTCGGCTTAAGAAAGATGATATTTGCATTTGCTCATAAAGATCTATTTTATTCGCTTCACTCTAATCATGATGAAACGGTCCGCAGAAGCTTGAAATCCTACCGATGAATTCTATCAATGCTATTGAACAATATGTGGAATGTGGAAGTTGAAAGGGTCTTAGAGCGACAATACACACTTATCTCAAGCGGCTTTGCTGAAGCAAATCAGCGAAAAGGTACTATGTGCGCTTCTGCGACTTAATTTTTTTTTTCCCGATGCAAAGCACGGGCAATTTTCCTAGTTATTAAAATGCAGTAATACACTAAGTTTTACTTTAGTTCGTTTCTTTTTCAGGAACAGAAGACGAGGCCGGCGCGTGAGGAACTGTGTGTCTGCGTGCTAGCCTTTCTTTCGGAAGTATAAGTAGTTTTTTTCCGATCTCTGGGACGGAAGTTACCGTGTCTGACCTGACAGATCTCCAGCATGGCTCTGCTGTCCGAGGACCGGCTACACTGTGGACGCAGCAGATCCAAGAGATCCAACGAAATAAACAACCACGAGCTTGGAATTTTTCGTCAGTGTCGCGAGCTTTTTGTTTGTGTAAAATACATCAATAGTCCACAGGCTTGTCAGACCAGGTTTGAATGGCCATTGTACATTTGAAATGCCGTTTATAGTCAACTAAAGACGTTGTGCGTGCTTTCTACTGTCATCGGTTCTAGTAGATCGATGTGGCACGTGCAGGACCCAGTTGTCAAGCAAAATAGGGATCTATCTATACAATTATTTTGCCAAGAGCCCCTTAAAATATCCCTATACTTTTTCTCCTTATGTCTCCTCTCTCTCACTTAAATCCTCTTCCACCCCATCCCGCCATCCTCATCCCCGACCAGCGCCACCCTCGCATGCATCCCCGACCCGTGGTGTTAGCGTCGATGGCTACCTCTCCATCAGCGTCCAGAGCACTTGGGTGGTCCCTCGAGTAATTCAACGGCGAGTCCTGATTAGCGGCAGCCTTGGGTGCCTCCGTGTTCACCCTTCCTCCACCGGCGTGTACGCCACCCTCACCATCCTACCGGAGTGGCCGAGGTGCTTTGGGGAGCAGAGTCTACACGAGGAGTGCAACCTAGGTCTGGCTAACAAGCTCGATCGCGGCCGGATCCAGCAGCATCGGGCTCCATGCCTATAGGCCAGGCTCCATGGCTGGTGGGCGCGTGTGGACGTGGGCTGGCCAATGTCCCCTCCACCTTCTTCTGCTTCTGCGGCTCGAGCTTACTCATGTGCTCCACTTTCCTCTACTTCTGCGCCTAATGCGATGTGAGGAGCAGCGACGTTCCTAGCTGTGCCACCCTCCTCCACTGTCGTAGAATCGCTATACGACGATCTCAATCTTGTGGGTTTTTGCTGCTTCGGTCAGGATCGACAAGGATCCGAGGATGCGCCAGTTGACATGGTTGTACCCTACGGGTACACAACTTTAGCATACCTAGTCCAGCCCAGGGAAGGCCCACGAGAACATGTGCCATCCCATGAAGACTTTCGGGTGGCCAGGGCCCATGACGCCTTCGGATCCTTGGAAAGCAAGACTAGAGTAGATAGAAAATTCAAAGGGGTAAACCCTAAAACCTGTAACCGACTCGATCTATGCCTGGGACCTGTCTATCTCTATATAAAGGCTAGGAGGGCATGACGAGGAGGCTCTCTTACAATCTCTCACACACCACCGCATACACACCTCCACGCCAGATTGCATCTGAGCACCCCTGTACTTTTCGTTTCCGCTGTAATCAAGAGCAGACAAGCAGGAGTAGGGATTTCCCTTCGGGGGCCTGAACCTGGGTAAACCTCGTGTCCCCGCGTTGCTTGTTTGCTAACCGTTCCATGATCTCCAGCATCCCCATCTTCTCCAAAACCCAAGCTCATAATAATGGGCATTGACGAGATTAAACCTCGTCAATTGGCACCGTCTGTGAGAATTGGGGACGCTGATTGTGCGATCGTGACGGTCCCAACCAAAGCGATCTACAACCCCGCGGCGACGGAGAGTCATCTCCTCTTCGGCGTCTTCGACTTCACCGCCCACTCGCCAGCCACCCTGAAGGACTTCGAGCCCGTTGGCGACGAACTCGAGATCCTGTTCGGGAGCTTCTGCTTCTAGGTGGGACAGACCGGCACTCTCCGCCTCCTAGAGCGGGTGCCCCTGCCATCGATCAGGCCTGCTTCGTGGGCTCCACACCCAGTGCTGCGCACATCACCATCGACAGATGAGTCCTATGACAGCAGCAGCTGCAACTCAGATCTGTGCGATCCACCATCGGATGAAGGGACCTATGGTTTTGGATCCGAAAGTTGCGGCAATAGCAATCCAATCTACGAGCGCTACCAGTGCGCCGTAGTCATCTAGAGTGACATGGATCAGGAGCACAACCCGCCACCCAACCCGCAGGGTAGAAACGGCGGGAACAGAAGAAGCCAGTCCCCCCACCCAACGGGAATGACACTGATCGGGTCATCCACCTCAGCGAGGAAGGATTGAAGGGAATATGCCCTGAGAGGAAATAATAAAGTGTTTATTATGTGTATTCCAAGTATATGATAGATGTTTATTTTGCATGCTATAATTGTATTAATACGGAAACATTAATACATGTGTGTTTAATAAACAAACAGAAAGTTCCTAGTTATGCCTCTCTCATAAACTAGCTCGTTGATTAACAAGATGATCAAGGTTTCCTGATCATGGACATTGGATGTTGTTAATAACGGGATCACAACATTAGTGTAATAGTGTGATGAACATTCATCCGAAGTATAGCATTACGATCAAAGTCATTGAGTTTATATTGCTATAACAACTTACGAAGTGATCCTAATCCTTAGACCATGAGATCATGTCAATCACTAACACCGGAAGAGTTTCTTGATAACATCAAACGTCACACCGTAACAGGGTGATTATAAAGATGGATTCAGAACTAACAAAGTGTTATGTTGAGGCTCATGGATCGAGAGTGAAATTTGTTCATCCCGATGACGGATAGATATACTCTGGGCCCTCTCGGTGATTTCACATTGATTAGCTTGCAAGCAAGTGATTTGATCACTAGAATGTTATATCACGGGAACGAGAAAAGAGTGCATGTCGGTAACGAGATCAAACTAGGTATGGAGATACCGATGATCGAATCTCGGACATGTAATATATCGCGAAACAAAGGTATTAAGATACTAGCGTAAAAGGTTCCGACGATCACAAGAAAGTCATCGTTGAATGTGTGGGAGTCAGTATGGGTCTCCAGATCCCGCTTCTGATTATTGATCCGAGAGGGGTCTCGATCATGTCCGCATTATTCACGAACCGTAGGGTGACACACTTAAGAGACACCGACATCCAATTGGAGCAAAAGTTTCATGCCGAAAGAATGAACAAGCGCAGGAATTTATTTCACTAGATACCGAAACAGGTTTTTCGGGTGAAATTGCATAAAGTGGTTATGCATGTGAAATAGAATTCTAGCAAGGGGTTATTTGTGAATGTTTGTCATTAAAGTAATTGACAAATTCCGAATAAAATAAAAGAGTTTTATTTAATGAGAGTTTGCATTAAATTTGGTGGAAATTTAATGGGAATTTGAGTGGATTTTTGAGTGGAGAAAATTGAAGGGCCATTTTGTGAGTGGAGTGTCCACCCACATGAATGAAGGAGGGGAGGGGCAGCCCCCATGGCCGGCGTCCACCCCATTGGGTGCCCCCCTCCTCCTATAAAAGGAGCCCCTCCTCTCACTTGTCTCTCACACCTCCTCATGAAGGATCTCTCTCCCCCTCTAGAATTTATCCCCCATGGTCTCGGACTAGCGAGATACATGTTCCCGGTGGCTATTCGGCAAGAAAGAGTTGTGCTTCCGCTGCATCGCTGGAGCAACGAGGCAGAGATTTCTCGGTGCCTCGAACGTGTGTGCGAGCACGGATGCGCTGCTGATTTGCGGCGCTAGGACTTCCTCTCGATCTTGAGATCGGCAAGAGATCGTCTACATCAACCACGAGTTGAACTCGTTAAGCTTTGTCGGTCTTCAAGGGTATGTTCTCTACGGATATACATCCGCCCGTTGTTTGTATCTAATAGATAGATCTTGGTACATAGTTCACATCGTAGGAAAAGTTTTGTTTTCTATGCTGCGAACCCTACAGTGGTATCAGAGCTGGATCTATGTGTAGATGCTTTACACGGGTAGTACACATATGAGTATGTGGGCGATGATGATCATGTTGTTGCTCCTTTATTGTAATTTTGGATATTGGTGGCATAGTGGGATGAAGCGGCCCGGACAAACTTTACATGTCCTCGCACATGAGACCTGTTCCACGCTTGACATGCAACTAGTTTGCATAAGTGGCTAGCGGGTGTCTGTCTCTCCTACTATAGTCAATATCTATTTTGCAACAAATTGTCAACAATTTGGTTATCCTCGTTGTGGTTCATGTTCGTAGGTAAGAACGGTTCTATCTCGAAAGCCCTAAGCCACGTAAAACTTGCAATGGATAAATTAGAGGCGTCTAGTTTAGATTGTTGCTGGGCTAGTGTTATGATATGGTAGTGTTGTAAGTAGAAGTATGAGATGATACTCTTACAACACACATAACGTGTAAACTCCATAGACCTTGGATTTACACATATAGGTATGATAGTGATCATACCACGATGCACATGATAGAGATCATCTGCGGGAACCATAAAATTTCACTAATAAACATGTGATGTTTGATAGCATCTTATATTGCTTGTTTAGCGCTCTGTTAGCATAATAAGATGATCCCTCATTTAAATATCAAGATAATAATGTGTTCTTCCTTTAGTATGCACCGATTATGTTTCGTTGCTCCAAGACATAACGTGATGATCGGTTGTTCTTGGATCCACGACCATATTTCGGGTGTAAAACAGTTACACACGCGAATACTAAGGTTCTAACTTGGCGAGCCTAGCATGTATAGACATGGCCTCGAAACACGGACCGAAAGGTTAAGCATGAGTCATATAGTTGATATGATGCCCATTTGATGCTCGCCTTTGAAGCTATACCGACTCACGTGATGATCGGACTTGGTATAGTGGATTTGGTTCATGTAATCACCAAAAAGGCACGAGGGATGTCGTTTTTGAGTGGGAGTTCATTCGTAATATTGATTAGTTGAACTCAATCTATCATACACTTAGTCTAAACTTTACAAATTCTGTTGTAGATGGCACCACCTGCTTTTAATTTCAATGTGTTCATGGAGAAAGAGAAACTAGCAACGAACGGTAGCAACTTTACCGAATGGGCCATGAATTTGAGGATTCTCCTCTCTGATGCACAAAAGCAATACGTGCTAGAAGCGCCGTTATGCCCCCCACCTTTAGAGGATGCCCCTAACGAGGAGAAGAATGTCTATCAGACTCGTCAGTGGGACCACAACTTAGTTCATTGCGACATATTGTATGGGCTAGAGCCGGAACTTTGAAAGCGTTTCGAAAACGGCAATGCATTTGATACAATGGGTGAGTTGAAAATGATTTTCGACACGCATGCTGCTGTAGAGAGCTACAACGCTTCAGAAAAGTTCTTTAGCTGCATGATGGAAGAGCACAACTCTGTTAGTGAGCATGTACTCAAGATGTCGGGTTACGCCGATAAGCTTGTGTCCTTGGGAATAACGATTCCCATTGACTTAGGCATCCATCGTGTTCTGCAGTCTCTGCCACCTAGCTATAAGAGCTTTGTGATGAACTATAATATGCAAGGCATGAAGAAGTCTCTCCTCGAGCTTCTGTCAATGCTTAAAACTGCAGAAGTGGAGATCAAAAAGGAACATCAAGTGTTGATGATCAATAGGAACACTGGTTTCAAGAAAGACAAGAAGGGAAAACGGAAGGGTAGTAAGGGCGGCAAGCCTGTTGCCGTGCCTGAAAAGAAACCCCGAGTTGGACCTAAGTCTGATACCGAGTGCTACTATTGTAAGGGGACTGGCCACTGGAAGCGCAACTGCCCCAAGTATTTGGCAGACAAGAAGGCCGGCAAGGCAAACAAAGGTATATATGATATACATGTTATTGATGTGTACTTGACTAGTGCTCGCAGTAGCACCTGGGTATTTGATACCGGTTCAGTTGCTAATATTTGTAACTCGAATCAGGGGCTGCGGAACAAGCGACCGCTAGCAAGGGGTGAGGTCAAGATGCGTGTCGGCAATGGATCAAGCATTGATGTGATCGCCGTCGAAACGCTGCCTCTCCACTTGCCGTCGGGATTAGTTATAAACTTGAATAATTGTTATGTGGTGCCTGCACTGAGCATGAACATTGTATCTGGATCGTGTTTGATGCGAAGTGGTTATTCATTTAAATCCGAGAACAATGGTTGTTCCATTTATATGAATGAAATCTTTTATGGTCATGCACCGATGATGAATTGTTTATTTCTATTAGATCTCGATGATAATGTTACACATATTCATAATGTTGATGCTAAAAGGATTAAACTTAATGATGATATATCCGCATATATGTGGCACTGCCGTCTAGGTCATATTGGCGTTAAACGCATGAAGAAGCTCCATTCGGATGGAATTTTGGAATCACTTGATTTTGAATCATTTGATACATGTGAGCCATGCCTTATGGGCAAGATGACTAGAACGCCGTTTTTCGGTTCAATGGAACGGGCGACAGATTTATTAGAAATCATACATTCTGATGTATGTGGTCCAATGAGTGTGTCGGTGCGAGGTGGATATCGTTATTTTGTTACTTTCACGGATGATTTGAGTAGGTATGGTTATATCTACTTGATGAAACACAAGTCTGAAACCTTTGAAAAGTTCAAGGAATTTCAGAATGAAGTGGAAAATCATCGTAATAGAAAGATCAAATTTCTACGGTCCGACCGTGGAGGTGAGTATCTAAGTTACGAGTTTAGCACTCACATGAAAGAGTGTGGAATTGTTTCACAACTCACGCCTGCCGGAACACCACAGCGAAATGGTGTGTTGGAACGTCGTAATCGTACTTTATTAGATATGGTTCGATCTATGATGTCTCTGACGGACTTGTCGTTGTCATTTTGGGGTTATGCACTAGAAACTGCTGCATTCACTTTAAATCGGGCACCATCTAAATCCGTTGAAAAGACACCGTATGAATTGTGGTTTGGAAACAAACCTAAGCTGTCTTTTCTTAAAGTTTGGGGATGCGATGTTTATGTGAAGAAACTTCAACCGGATAAACTCGAACCCAAAGCGGAAAAATGCGTCTTCATAGGATACCCTAAGGAAACTATTGGGTATTCCTTCTATCACAGATCCGAGGGCAATGTTTTTGTTGCCAAGAATGGATCCTTTCTAGAGAAAGAGTTTCTCGCGAAAGGTGTGAGTAGTCGGAAGGTAGAACTCGAAGAGGTTATTGAACCTTCTCTTCAAAGTATGGCGAGTAGCGCAGCGCCGAAAGTTGTTCCGGAGTTGGCTCCACCTGTTGAAGAGGGAACTAATGATAATGATCATGAAACTCCGAAAGAGAGTACTAGCGAACCTCGCAGGTCAAGCAGGACGCGTGCAGCTCCCGAGCTGTACGGAAATCCTGTCATGAATTTTATGGTTGATGAAAATGATGACCCTGCGACGTATGAAGAAGCGATGATGATCCCGGATTCCAACCAATGGTTAGAAGCCATGAAATCCGAGATGGAATCCATGTATGAAAATCAAGTTTGGAACTTGGTGGAATTACCTCACGACCGAAAGGCCGTGGAGAACAAATGGATTTTCAAAAGGAAAACTGATGATGATGGTAATGTGACCGTCTATAAAGCTCGACTTGTCGCAAAGGGGTTTCGACAAATTCAAGGAGTTGACTACGATGAGACATTCTCTCCCGTAGCGATGCTAAAGTCAGTTAGGATTATGTTAGCAATTGCTGCATATTTCGATTATGAGATATGGCAGATGGATGTCAAAACCGCGTTTCTCAATGGTAATATTGAAGAAGAGTTGTATATGATACAACCAAAGGGTTTTTTCGATCCTAAGGATGCTAACAAGGTGTGCAAGCTTCAGCGATCCATCTATGGATTGAAGCAAGCATCACGAAGTTGGAATCTCCGCTTTGATGAGGTGATCAAAGAGTTTGGATTTGTCCAAACTTATGGAGAAGCTTGTATTTACAAGAAAGTGAGTGGGAGCAATGTGGCATTTCTGATATTATATGTGGATGACATATTATTGATCGGAAATGATATAGATCTTTTAAACAGTGTTAAAAGTTATCTAAACAGCAAATTTTCAATGAAGGACCTAGGTGAAGCGTCATACGTATTAGGCATAAAGATCTATAGAGATAGATCAAGGCGTCTAATAGGGCTATCGCAAAGTACATACCTTGATAAGATTTTAAAGAAGTTTAAAATGGACGGAAGTAAGAAGGGGTTTTTACCTATGTTGCAAGGCAAGACATTGAGTAAGACTAAAAGTCTGGCTTCGGCAGAAGAAAGAGAGATAATGGACAAAGTCCCCTATTCTTCAGCTATAGGCTCTATAATGTACGCCATTCTATGTACAAGACCGGATGTGGCACATGCTATTAGTTTGACTAGTAGGTACCAATCGGATCCAGGTTCGGAACACTGGATAGCGGTCAAGAATATCCTTAAGTACTTACGAAGAACTAAGGATATGTTTCTTGTATACGGAGGTGAAGAAGAGCTTGTCGCTAAGTGTTATGTTGACGCTAGCTTTGACACCGATCTGGATGACTCTAAGTCTCAATCCGGATACGTATTTCTCATGAATGGCGGAGCGGTTAGTTGGAGGAGCTCCAAACAACCTGTGGTAGCGGGATCAACAACGGAGGCCAAATATGTTGCTGCTTCAGAAGCGGCTCAGGAAGCAGTTTGGATGAAGGAGTTCATATCCGAACTAGGAGTGGTTGCAAACGCGTTGGACCCAATGGTGATCTATGACAATAATGGTGTCATTGCCAATGCCAAAGAGCCAAGGTCTCACAAGCATTCCAAGCATATTAAGCGCCGATTTCACTCCATCCGCGAGCATGTCAAGGATGGAGATATAAAGATTTGTAAAGTACATACGGATCTCAATGTAGCAGATCCATTGACTAAAACTCTCCCTAGAGCAAAAAATGATCAACACCAGAACTCAATGGGTGTTATATTTATCACTATGTAACTAGATTATTTTCTCTAGTGCAAGTGGGAGACTGAAGGGAATATGCCCTGAGAGGCAATAATAAAGTGTTTATTATGTGTATTCCAAGTATATGATAGATGTTTATTTTGCATGCTATAATTGTATTAATACAGAAACATTAATACATGTGTGTTTAATAAACAAACAGAAAGTTCCTAGTTATGCCTCTCTCATAAACTAGCTCGTTGATTAACAAGATGATCAAGGTTTCCTGATCATGGACATTGGATGTTGTTAATAACGGGATCACAACATTAGTGTAATAGTGTGATGAACATTCATCCGAAGTATAGCATTACGATCAAAGTCATTGAGTTTATATTGCTATAACAACTTACGAAGTGATCCTAATCCTTAGACCATGAGATCATGTCAATCACTAACACCGGAAGAGTTTCTTGATAACATCAAACGTCACACCGTAACAGGGTGATTATAAAGATGGATTCAGAACTAACAAAGTGTTATGTTGAGTCTCATGGATCGAGAGTGGAATTTGTTCATCCCGATGACGGATAGATATACTCTGGGCCCTCTCGGTGATATCACATAAATTAGCTTGCAAGCAAGTGATTTGATCACTAGAATGTTATATCACGGGAACGAGAAAAGAGTGCATGTCGGTAACGAGATCAAACTAGGTATGGAGATACCGATGATCGAATCTCGGACATGTAATATATCGTGAAACAAAGGGATTAAGATACTAGTGTAAAAGGTTCCGACGATCACAAGAAAGTCATCGTTGAATGTGTGGGAGTCAGTATGGGTCTCCAGATCCCGCTTCTGATTATTGATCCGAGAGGGGTCTCGATCATGTCCGCATTATTCACGAACCGTAGGGTGACACACTTAAGAGACACCGACATCCAATTGGAGCAAAAGTTTCATGCCGAAAGAATGAACAAGCGCAGGAATTTATTTCACTAGATACCGAAACAGGTTTTTCGGGTGAAATTGCATAAAGTGGTTATGCATGTGAAATAGAATTCTAGCAAGGGGTTATTTGTGAATGTTTGTCATTAAAGTAATTGACAAATTCTGAATAAAATAAAAGAGTTTTATTTAATGAGAGTTTGCATTAAATTTGGTGGAAATTTAATGGGAATTTGAGTGGATTTTTGAGTGGAGAAAATTGAAGGGCCATTTTGTGAGTGGAGTGTCCACCCACATGAATGAAGGAGGGGAGGGGGCAGCCCCCATGGCCGGCGGCCACCCCCTTGGGTGCCCCTCTCCTCCTATAAAAGGAGCCCCTCCTTTCACTTGTCTCTCACACCTCCTCGTGAAGGATCTCTCTCCCCCTCTAGAATTTATCCCCCATGGTCTCGGACTAGCGAGATACATGTTCCCGGTGGCTATTCGGCAGGAAAGAGTTGTGCTTTCGCTGCATCGCTGGAGCGAGGAGGCGGAGGTTGCTCGGTGCCTCGAACGTGTGTGCGAGCACGGATGCGTTGCTGATTTGCGGTGCTAGGACTTCCTCTCGATCTTGGGATCGGCAAGAGATCGTCTACATCAACCACGAGTTGAACTCGTTAAGCTTTGTCGGTCTTCAAGGGTATGTTCTCTACGGATATACATCCGCCCGTTGTTTGTATCTAATAGATAGATCTTGGTACATAGTTCACATCGTAGGAAATTTTTTGTTTTCTATGCTGCGAACCCTACAAGGATGGGCTCAAGCACGCGAAGCCGTAGCAGGCAACAAGATCCTGCCCGCAGATGCCTCACGGGACCTGTTGATGGCATACCACATGCTCCTAATCGAGGAGCACAAGAAGCAATTCAAGACCCTCATAGTCTATGTCGACGACATAGTCATCAAAACAAGGGAGGCCAAGACCCTCATCGACGATCTCCACGAGACGCTCGATAACCTCGACCGATACAAGATGAAGTTAAACCTAGAAAAATGCGCCTTCGGCGTCCCATCTGGTCAGCTGCTAGGCTACTTCATCTCCTAGCGAGGTTTCGAGGCGAATCCGAAGAAAATCCGGGCCATAATGGCCATGGAGAAGCCGAAGAACCTCAAGGGCATCCAGAAGCTTGTCGGGCGAGTCGCGGCATTGAGCAGGTTCATCAGCCGCATGGGTGAAAAAGCCCTGCCGTTCTATCAGCTGCTGCGCAAGGCAGACAAATTCGAGTGGACGCCCGAGGCGGACGATGCATTCGAAGATCTAAAACGGCTGCTCTCTACCTCGCCCGTCTTGGTCATGCCAAAGGAGCGCGAGCCTTTGCTGCTATACATAGCAGCCACACATCTGGTGGTAAGCACCATACTGGTGGTCGAGCGACCCGAAGAAGGCAAGACCCATGGGGTCCAACGCCCAATATACTACCTCAACGAGGTACTAACACCGACAAAACAGAGGTACCCTCACTACCAGAAACTCGCCTACGGCGTGTTCATGACGGCTCGTTGGCTAAGCCACTACTTCCAGGAACATCAGGTGATGGTCGTCAATGAGGCACCCCTGAACAGCATCCTGAACAACCCGTAGGCCACAGGACGCATGGCCCTGTGGGGCATCGAGCTGTCACCTCTAGACATCGTCTACGAGAAGCGCCACGCGATCAAGTCCCAGGTCCTTCCAGACTTCCTCATCCATACACGCTGGACATGACACAGTCATGGACGATGCACTTCGACGGCTCCAAGCGCGAAGCCGGAGCAGGAGCCGGGGTCATACTGACCTCCCCGCATGGCGACAAGATGAAGTACGTCCTCCGGATGAAATTTCGAGCTTCCAACAACGAGGCCGAATACGAAGCCCTCATCCACGGTATGAGGATGGCCAAGATCTGCGGCGCAACGCGCCTGGTCATCTACGGAGACTCAAACCTCGTCGTTCAGCAGATGATGAACGAGTGCGACGCACACGTCGCCAACATGATCGCGTACCGCACACTCTACAACACACTCGAAGGAGACTTCGACGGCTGCGAGCTTCGGCACATTGGGAGAGAAAGCAACGAAGAGGCCGACAGACTCGCCAACATCGGCTCCACCTGCGCACGGGTGCCACCAGGTGTGTTCCTCGAACAGATCTGCGTGCCTTCCATCAAGCGGAAATTCCCAAAGGGATCACCCGAAGAGGCAGAGCACTCGGGGGCTGTGCTACCCGAAGGACAGGAGGGACCCGAAAAGCTCGACACAGAAGTTGCAGCGGTCAACCTAATGCAGGTCATGGCAGTCGAAGACACTTGGACACGGCCATACCTCAGGTACCTGATAGACGGCGAACTGCCTGATAGCCCGACAGATGTCCGACGCATATCTCGCCGGTCCAAGGCCTTCACCATCATCAATGGCGAGTTGTACAAACGCAGCATTTCGGGTGTACTCCAAAGGTGCGTCACCATCGGTGACGGCAAAACCATCCTCCAAGACATCCACGAGGGCATCTACGACCATCATGCGGGCAGCCGCGCCCTTGTCGCCAAAGCTCTACGAGCCGGATTTTACTGGCCAACAGCCATGAACGACGCCAAGGACATCGTCCGACGATGCAATGGGTGCCAGAGGTTCGCCGACAAACCGCACGCACCCGGATCGGAGCTTAGGCCCATACCTCTGGCCTTTCGCCCAATGGGGGCTCGATATGATTGGCAAACTGCCAAGGTCCTCGAAAGGAGGTCAAGTCTACCTCCTGGTCGCAGTCGACAAATTCACCAAGTAGATTGAGGCCATGCCCGTCACTAACCAAAAGGGAAAAACTGCCGTCAAGTTCTTCGAATCCATTGTCTACAGGTTCGGCGTGCCGCACAACATCATCACCGACAATGGGTCAAAATTCATCTCCAAAGAATTCCAGGACTTCTGCGAAGACCTCGGAATCAACATCACATACGCCTCCGTGGCGCACCCGCAAACGAACGGGCAGGTCAAAAAGGCCAACGGCCTCGTCGGCGCTGGCATCAAGAAGCGCCTAATGAGCCCACTTGAGCGACTAGCAGGAGCCTGGACAAAGGAGCTACCCTCAGTCCTGTGGAGCCTGCGCACAACGCCAAACAGCTCAACCGGCTACACGCCTTTCTTCATGGTGCACGGAGCCGAAGCCGTGCTACCAGCAGAGGTACGCCACAAAGCCCCACGGGTCATCGCTTACAGCAAAACTGAATCGACGACCGCACTCGAAGACGCCATCGACACACTCGATGAGGCGCGTGATATAGCAGCAGCTCGATCAGTGGTGTACCAACAGAGCCTCCGCAACTACCACAGCCGATGGCTGCACCCAAGGTCCTTCGTCGAAGGAGACCTAGTCCTGAGACTCAAGCAGGAGCGACCAAAGAAATTCGAGTCACCATGGGAAGGAACTACATCATCACTGAAGTCATCCCATGTGGCGCCTATCGCCTCAAGCACGTGGAGTCTGGATTCGCATACTCCAACCCATGGAATGTCGCACAACTGTGACGCTTCTATCCCTATCTACCTCCCTCTTTTACTTTCAATAAGGCTATTCAGCCAAGGCTACTCATCCGAACAATGTACTTCCTCCTTACGATTATGAATAAAGCTAAGTGCCTCGCCCCAAAATCTTTACCTATTGTCTGCATTTTCCTACATGTTACAACACACTCGGGGGCTCCCCCCACCTCACGACTTCGTCGACTGAGGATAACGCGTGTACACCTGAGTAGCTGACCACGTCAGGCTAATGAAAAGGGCACGCATACAAACAAAGGACCACGTGCTAAACAACAATAAACCTTTACAATAAAGGGCACAACACGCCTAGTTAAATATATACAAATTTTACATCTATCTTTTTTACATGTCCTACCTATTCCGAAGAATAACCTGCGTACGCTGCTCAAACAGATCTACAGTTTGTTCGGCATGCTGCCTCACATCCGCATAATGTGGACGCATATCCCACTCGCCAGCATCCGGCCGAAGAGGCGGCCCAGCCGCTACAACAGACAGATCTACATCATGACGATGTAACCGCACAAGGGAAAGTGCGGCCTTCACCCCCGTGACAAGCTGATGCCACACCAGTTCCCTGACATGATGCACATTTCGAAACTTCGCCAGCAGGCCCCAGAGGGGCGATGGCGCTTCATCTAGCCGAAAGATCACGTGCAGAACCGACACCAACGAAGCCTTTGCCTGACGAACCACCCGCGACACCTGGTGAACACGATCCTGCACAGTCGCAAGGACCATGGCACGATCACGGTCCATCCAGAACAACCCGCCGGCCTCCATGTCCTGCTGGGTCAAGCAGTTAATCCGAACAACAACACGGTCTTTTTCCTCCTTCGGAGCGAGGTTAGCACCTGCAATACTTGCAAAAGTAAGATGCAAGGCCAACAGGCGCATCCGAAACAATGAGCAGCAACTCGAAAAACTCACATTGAAGCTGTTCGGCCAGACGACGCAACTCCCCCATCAAATATTCCTCTCGGGCAGCGCCTCGCTCTGCCTTCGATTTCCAAACATCGGCGTGGCCACGCACTGCAAGCAATTCCTTCTCAAGACAATGGATGCGGTCTCGAAGAAACATAAGCTGCGACGCACCATCCAAGGATGGCCGCAGCTGTGGTGCAGACGAAGTGTCAACGGGATCATCACCCAAAGGCTCCTAGAGTAAAAGAAGACAAGTATATGAACAAGCAGACGAATGAACACAGAACTCGGAAATTCATTATGTACAGCAAAAAATCACTACGTGGCGCAAGGACTGTTCATAGATATAATTACAAGAGCTGGAAACAGTAGCTATCCTACAACTACAAGACCTAAGAAGCTGCATCCTGAGTAGCTTCGGAGTCGGATTGCCTGCCCTTGGCCTCTTCCTGCTGCCTCAACGCGTACTCAGCCAGCAAGTCAATCAACTTCGGCCCATAACATTTACAGCGGGCAGCGTAGAGGGCGAAGGCTACCTCAGATCCATCAGCAGCCGTTGGCATCCAGGAGGTGACCTGATGAAGATCCAACTCCGCTCCAGATGCCAGGGCCATCGCCAGCCCGACGTATGCACCAATGCCTTTCTGCTTGCGCTTGTATGCCGCAGGCGCTTCGGTTGATAACGCATCCGCCAAAGCATCGACATCTTCGAGGGTGACGCCCTTGGGGACGAGCTCCTTGTAGAAGCGCCCGAGAGCCTCCTTGGCCTTGGCAAGCGAGCCGACCACGGTACTGCAGCGGTCTTCGACCGCCGCAGTGGCATCATCCAGAGCACTTCCGTGCTCCAAAGCACCGCAGTCAAACTCGATGCCTGCGGCATCTAAAGAAACAAAAGAAGCAACGTGAATACAAAGCACAACAAGAAAATACAAGGAAGCCAAGATAGGGAAGGACGACACCACTCACCCGAAATAGCCTTGGCAGCCGCCATCAGCTTGCCGGCTACCTCCTTCTCGCGCGAGGCCGTAGCGGTGGCGAGTTTCTCCTCGCGGTCCGTAGCCTCCTGCTGCAGGCGCTCCTTGGCCGCGGCTGTGTCGGCCAGCTCCTGCTCGAGGCGCTCCTTCGCACCAACGGCGTCCTCGGCCTTCTTCTCCGCTTGCCCAAGGCTATTTTTGAGAGCATCAAGCTCACAGAGGGTGGTATTGTTGTCCTCTGAAAACAGTAGAACACTTATCAGATCGAAGAAAAGGAAAATAGAAGAAGACACAAAAAGGTCAACTCGTGAATGTACCTTCAAGCTGTTTGAAGCTGGCCTCCAGCGCTAGGTGCTGCTGCACCATCTGGTTGGCGCCTTGCACAAAAGGCTGCAAAAGGCACTACTTGTCAAATGAAAGGCTCGGGGGCTACGCCCAAAGAACGAGCAAAACAAGTTACACATACGAAAAACGCTCGGGGGCTCCCCCCGAGACTCGAAGGAAAAACGATCCGAAAATCGCCCTATAGATGCTCGGGGGCTCCCCCCGAGGCACGAAGAAACAATGATCAGCAGATCATCCGAAAATGTTCGGGGGCTCCCCCTTCGGCAGAAAGCAAAATCACTATGGTTAGACGGCGACTCCGATGGTTCGCCTGCAGTCTTCTGAGGGACAACCACCCGAGCCTCCTGCGGAGAAGACCTCGGAGCAGCGCCCTCAGAGGTGGCCACCGTCTGAGGAGGAGTAGAAGTAATCTTTGACTCCCCCACCATCTCCCGAGCGCCATCGCTGGAGGATCCGTCGGAAGAGTCGCTGCAAAAGAAAACATAAGACAAGAACAATCAAGCGAAATCAAAAGACAGCAAAAGGCAACTGGACAAACTTACGAGTCGAGATCGCTCAAGTCGAAGACAGGCGGGGTCCTCCTGCCCTTCTTTTCTTCCTTCTTCTCTTCTTTCTTCTCTTCCTTCTTCCGCTTCGCCGGCGGCTGCGGCGCTACAGCCTGCACAGGAACGGCCGGAAGAGGAGAGGAAGAGCCCCCATGACCCCCACTGTGGCGCTCAAGGAACAACGAGTTCCTAGGTGTCGGCGGAGTCTAAGCATCCGACGATTCGCTGGAACTCCGCGTCCGCTTTCGAGTTTGGTCCTCGCTAGACTCAACAGTCTCCTCAGCCGGTGACCGTGCCAAAGGAATCTCAGACATGGAGTCCACCACTTCATTGTCCAGTGCATCCGGAAACAGTTCGGGAAGTGGCGGCGACATGCCCGGCACCTTGAACTCCTGCGCAAAAGAAGCAAATTTGTAAGCACACATGCAAATACAAGGAAAACACAGTCGAAATAAGCGCTACACGCACGTCCCAGATCTACACCTGCGGAACCGGACGAGAAGCAGTGAATGGAGGAGTCAGCGACCTCCCTGGAATATCCTCGCCAGCCTTGAACTTTAGCAGCGGATGAAGAATCCCGCCGAGATCCCCTTGGAAAACTCCTCAGCCGAAACCCTAGTCGGATCGCAACGACCAGAATAAAGGAACATCGGATGCGCCCTAGCCTGGAGCGGCTGCACCCGACGTTTAAGGAAGCTGCGGATGATATCCACACCGTTCAACTCTTTATCCGGAATCAACTGGAGATCCTCCACCCGACGATAGAGTCCCTCTATCTCCGCCACCTCGCCATCCAAGATCTGGTTCTTCCAGGACCTCTTCGGCTCGATTTTCTGGGAGGGGTCGAAAGGCGCAAGACCAAATTCCTGTCCAGACACCGTGGAGTCGCGGAAGTAAAACCATCTCCTCCGCCAGTACTGGACAAATTCGGACATAGAAAAGGAGAAGAAAAGAAGATTGTGTAGGGGTTCGTAGCATGGAAAACAAAAAATTTCTATCGCATGCAAATAAACAAGCCAAGATTTATCTACTAGATTGTAGCAACGAGTCGATAGAGGAACTCACCCTCAAAGATTCCAAAGTGTTTAACGAGAGTAGATTCTCGTGGGTGATGTAGTCGTACTCTTGCCGATCTCAAGATCGCGTAGACGATCCTTCCGGCGCTGCGTTCCGGCAGCCCTTCCGCAGTCGGTTACACGTTCGGTACTCGATGAAGACCTTCCTCTCCCTTGTTCCAGCAGGCAGCGGAGGTTGTATCACTCTCCTCGCAATTCCGGTAGCACGACGGTGTGGTACCGGAAGTAGAGGGGAGATCTCGCAAGGCTTCGCCTTAAGCCGGAGCGAGTATGGTGGAGCAAGAGAGGTACCTTGGAAATCTAGGGTTTAGAAGCACCAAGGGGAGGGGTGTAGCCAGCGGCTAGGGTTTGGAGAAACCCTAGTCGATGACTTGGGAGAAGGCCCTAGGCGGCGGCAGCAGCAGGTGGTGGCGCCAGAAGCTAGGGTTTGAGGTGTAGGTTAGAGGGGGCACCCCTGCCCCTTCTTTTATAGGTGGGAGGGCGCCGGCCAAGGGGAGGGAGTCCTCCCCCAAGTCGGCCTCCTTGGCCGGCGGGTGGAGGGAGAGGAACTCCTCCCCAAGTAGGTTTCCTACTCTCCCTCCACCAAGCAAAATTTCTGTTTGACTTTTCAAATTGGCGTTTGACTTTTCAAACTAAGATTTGATTTCTTCCTTTATTTTGCCCAGCCATGATACCTAGTACATGATGCAACCATTCCACATTGTCATGACACATTCATGTACCCTTCCCCTCTGGAGTGCCGGACCTTCCAGAACCTTCTAGAACATTCCCGATGAAAACACCGGAATCATTCCCCAACTCCGAAACAAGACTTTCCTTATATGAATCTTATTCTCCGGACCATTCCAGATCTCCTCGTGATATCCAGGATCCCATCCGAGACTTCGAACAACATTCAGTCTCTTACTCATCATTCCATAACTACTCAACAACATTGAATCCTTAAGTGTGTCTCCCTACGGTTCGTGAATTATGCGGACATGATCGAGACACTTCTCCGAACAATAACCAATAGAGGAATCTGGAAATTCATATGGCTCCCACATATTTCTATGATTACTTTGCGATCGAATGAACCACTTACATACGATACCAATTTCCCTTTGTTTCATGATAGTTTACTTATCCGAGGTTTTGATCGTCGGTATCTCTGCATACCTAGTTCAACCTTGTTACCGATAAGTACTCTTTTCTCGTTTTCGTGGTATGTGATCCCTTGTGATCCAGTCACATACTTGCAAGCTAATTGGATGACATTCCACCGAGAGGGCCCAGAGTATATCTATCCGTCATATGGATGGACAAATCCCACTCTTGATCCATGTGTCTCAACCCATACTTTCTGAACACTTAATGCCACCTTTATAGCCACCCAGTTACGGTGTGGTGTTTGATGTCATCAAAGCATCCTTCCAGTGATGGTGATAAGCATGATCTCATGGTCGAAGGAATTAGGTTACTATGTATCAGAAAGCTTATAGCAATTGAACTATTAAAATGACTTGATCTCTATGCTACGCTTATCTATAGGAGTATGTCCATCATACCATTCTCCTAATGATATGATCTTGTTGTTAATAACATCTCAATGTTCATGATAGGGAAACCACAATCATCTATTAACCAACAAGCTAGTATTATGAAGAGGCTTTACTAGGGACTCTAATTTAGTTTACAAATCACACAAGTATTAATGTTTCCTTGTTAATACTGTTATAGCATAAATGTAAACATTTATCATAAACACAAAGATATAATAATAACTACATTTATTATTGCCTCTAGGGCATATCTCCAACAGTCTCCCACTTGCACTAGAGTCAACTAATCTAGATTACATGGTAATATACAAAACACCCATGGTAGTTTGGTGTTGGTCATGTTTTGCCCTCGGGAGAGGTTTAGTCAACGGATCCGCCACATTTAGATATGTGTGTACTTTGCAAAACTTTATGTCACCATCTTGGACATGTTCTCGAATAGCGTGAAAACGTAGCTTGATGTGCTTCAGCTTCTTGTGTGACCTTGGTTCTTGCGCATTGTCTATGGCGCCCATATTATCACAGTAGATAGACATTGGGTCCAGCGCACTTGGAACCACACCGAGCTCTGTAATGAACTCCTTCATCCATATCGCTTCTTGTGAAGCCTCCGAAGCAGCTATGTATTCCGATTCAGTTGAAGATCTCGCCAAAACGCTTTGCTTTGCACTCCTCTAGCTAACGGTTGCACCATTCAAAGTAAATACGTATCCAGATTGTGATTTAGAATCATCCGGATCGGTGTTCCAACTAGCATCGGTGTAACCATTAACAACGAGCTGTTCATCACCTCCATAAGAAAGAACCATATCCTTAGTTCTTCTCAAGTACTTAAGGATGTTTTTGACCGCTGTCCAATGATCCACTCCTGGATCACTTTGATATTTGCTATTTAAACTAACAGCATATGCAATGTCGGGTCTAGTACACAACATGGCATACATTAGAGATCCTATGGCTGAAGCATATGGAGTCTTACTCATCCTTTCTCTATCTTCTGCCGTTGCAGGACTTTGAGTTTTACTCAACGTCGTATTGGGTAACATGGGCAAGAACCCTTTCTTGCTATCTTCCATTCCAAACCTCTTTAGAACTTTGTCCAAATATGTACTATGTGATAATGATATTAGGCGTCTCGATCTATCTCTATAAATCTTTATGCCTAATATGTAAGCTGCTTCGCCAAGATCTTTCATTGAAAAACTATTATTCAAATATTCTTTGACACTATTAAGAAGGTCTACATCATTCCCAATCAACAATATGTCATCTACATATAGTATTAAGAATGCTACAGAGTTCCCACTCACTTTCTTGTAAATACAAGCTTCTCCATAAGTTTGTATAAAACCAAAACTTTTGATTACCTTATAAAAACGTTGATTCCAACTTTGGGATGCTTGCTTCAACCCATATATGGACCGTTGAAGTTTGCATACCTTGTTAGCATCTTTAGGATCGACAAAACCTTTAGGTTGCATCATAAACAACTCTTCATCAATGTCTCCATTGAGGAATGCTGTTTTGACATCCATCTGCCATATCTCATAATCATAATATGCAGCGATTGCTAACATAATCCTCACAGACTTTAGCTTCGCTAATGGTGAGAAAGTATCATCGTAGTCAACTCCTTGAATTTGTCGAAACCCTTTTGCAACAAGTCGAGCATTATAGACAATAACATTACCATCAACATTTGTTTTCTTCTTGAAAATCCATTTGTTCTCGACAGCCTTCCGGCCATCCGGTAAGTCCACCAAAGTCCATACTTGGTTTTCGTACATGGATCCAATTTCGGATTTCATGGCATCTTGCCATTTATTGGAATCTGGGCTCATCATCGCTTCCTCATATGTCGCAGGGTCATCGGTGTTGTCCACCAACATGACACTTATAACGGGATCATACCAATCAGGAGTGGTAAGAGTTCTCGTTGACCTGCGAGGCTCTGTAGCAACTTCAACCGAAGTTTCATGATCATCATCATTAGCTTCCTCTCTTATTGGTGTAGGCGCCATAGGAACTACTTCCGGTGCTGCGCTACTCGCAAGTTCGAGAGAAGGTTTGATAACCTCGTCGAGTTCTACTTTCCTTCCAGTCACTTCTTTCGAGAGAAATTCTTTCTCTAGAAAGGATCCATTCTTGGCAATGAAGATTTTGCCCTCGGATCTATGATAGAAGGTATACCCAATAATTTCCTTCGGGTATCCTATGAAGACGCATTTTTCCGCTTTGGGTTCAAGCTTGTCCGGCTGTAACTTCTTTACATAGGCTTCGCAACCCCAAACTTTAAGGAACGACAATTTAGGTTTCTTCCCAAACCATAATTCATACGGTGTCGTTTCAACGGATTTAGATGGTGCCCTATTTAAAGTGAATGAGGCTATTTCTAATGCATAACCCCAAAACGATAGCAGTAAATCTGTAAGTGACATCATAGAATGAACCATATCTAAGAGAGTTTGATTACGACGTTCGGACACACCATTACGCTGTGGTGTTCCCGGCGGTGTCAATTGTGAAAGTATTCCGCATTTCTTCAAATGCTCGCCAAACTCGTAACTTAGATATTCACCTCCACGACCAGAACGTAGAAATTTAATCTTCTTGTTACGTTGATTCTCTACCTCACTTTGAAATTCCTTAAACTTCTCGAAAGTTTCGGACTTATGTTTCATGAAATAGATATACCCATATCTACTCAAGTCATCCGTGAAGGTAAGAACATAACGATAACCACCGCGCGATGCTACACTCATTGGTCCACACACATCGGTATGTATGATTTCCAATAAGTCCGTAGCTCGCTCCATCATACCAGAAAATGGAGTCTTGGTCATTTTACCCATCAGACATGCTTCGCATCTTTCAAGTGATTCGAAATCAAGTGATTCAAGAAGTCCATCGGAATGGAGTTTCTTCATACGCTTCACTCCGATATGACCAAGACGACAGTGCCATATATAGGTCGAGTTATCGCTCAATTTAAAACGTTTAGCTTCAATGTTATTAATATGTGTATTTCCACTATCGAGATTCAATAATAATAGACCATCTATCAAGGGTGCATGTGCATAAAACATATTACTCATATAAATCGAACAACCATTATTCTCGAACTTAAACAAATAACCGTCTCGCAATAAACAAGATCCCGATATAATGTTCATGCTTAACGCAGGCACCAAATAACAATTATTTAAGTATAAAACCAATCCCGATGGTAGATGAAGAGGTAGCGTGCCGACCGCGATCACATCAACCTTTTATCCATTTCCAACGCGCATCGTCACCTTGTTCTTCGCTAGCTTCCGTTTATTCTGTAGCACATGTTTCGAGTTACAAATATGAGCAACTGAACCAGTATCAAATACCCAGGCACTACTACGAGTACTAGTGAGATACACATCAATAACATGTATATCGGATATACCTTTCTTCTTGATGTTGCCGTTCTTCAAATCCGCCAAGTACTTTGGGCAATTCCGCTTCCAGTGACACTCTCCCTTGCAGTAAAAGCATTCAGTATCAGGCTTAGGTCCAGCTTTGGTCTTCTTTGCCGGTGCGGCAACTTTCTTACCACCCTTCTTGAAGTTTCCCTTTTGCTTAGACTTGCCTTTCTTGAATTTGGTGGTCTTATTGACCAACAACACTTGATGCTCTTTCTTGATCTCCCCTTCTGCAGATTTCAACATGGAGAAGAGTTCTGGCAATGTCTTGTTCATGCTTTGCATATTTTAGTTCATCACAAAGTTCTTGTAACTTGGTGGCAGTGATTGGAGGACACGGTAAATCCCCAAAGCATTAGGAATCACTATACCCAAGCTTTGGAGTTATTTTGCGTGCCCAGACATCTTAAGCACGTGCTCACTGACGGAGCTGCCCTCTTCCATCTTGCAGTTAAAGAACTTTTCAAAAGCCTCATAACTCTCAACTGCAGCGTGAGTCTCAAATATCAATTTGAGTTCACGGACAATATCATGTGGGTCATGGTTCTCAAACCTTTTCTGAAGCTCCGATTCCAAACCATACAAGATAGCACATTGAACTGTGGAGTACTGATTCTTCTGAGCGAGGTAAACATTCTTTACTTCATCGGTAGCATCAGCTGCAGGCGGGTCACCCAGCGGTGCATCCAGCACATAGGCGGGTCACACTGAACTTTTCTTTCTCTAGGAATGCATTAAAATTGATGGTAGGGGCCGCCGTTGATCTACAACATATTTGCAATAGTTTAGACTAAGTTTATGACAAATTGAGTTCTAATTAATAGTTAAATTAATCTAGGTGAACTCCCACTCAAAACAATATCCCTCACATTGTTTTAGTGATCACACGAACCAAATCCACCACATCAAAACCGATCATCACGAGAGTTGATGTAACTTCAATGGCGAACAATCAACATGTTCATCATATCGACTATATGACTCATGCTTTACCTTTCGCTGATCCGTGTTCCGAGACCATGTCTATACATGCTAGGCTCGTCAAGATCAAACCTTAGATTCCGCATGAGCAAATCTGGCTTGCTCACGTTGTATACACTTGCAGAATCTAACACACCCGATCATCACGTGGTGCTTCGAAACAACAAGCTTTAGAAACGGTGCTTACTAAGGATGAACACTTTAAAACTTGAAATTTATGTGCATGAGGGATCATCTTATAATGCTACCGTCGTTAACTAAGCAATACAAGATGCATAAAGGATTAACATCACATGCAATTCATAATATGTGATATGATATGGCCTTTCTTCTTGTGCTTCCGATCTCCATCTTCAAGCACGAACATGATCTCCATCATCACCGGTATGGCGTCAAGGTCAATGGCGCTGCTTCATGGTTGTCGTCCACCAGCTTCAACTATTACAACTACTTTGAATAGACACGCGGGTCTTAATAGAAATTAAGGACAACCATATGACTCCTGCCGGTTGCCAACTTACAATAAGGATCATTGCATACATCAAATATAATCACAATCATGGCCATATCACATCACAACACACCCCTGCAAAACAAAGTTAGACGCCTCTAATTTTCTTTGCATATTTTACGTGGTTTGGGGCTTTCAATAAGTGTCGATCTAACTTACAAACAAGAACCACAACATTGATGTTTGAACTATCAAGTGCCCGTTGTAAATTGGATCTATACTATAATGGGAGAGATAGACACCCGCAAAGCCACCTATGCAATACAAGTTGCATGTTGAGCGTGGAGCAAGTCTCATGAACGATGTCATGTAAGGTTAGCCCGGGACGCTTCATCCCATCATACCGCAAGATGCAAAGTACACAAGAAGCAATTGATAATAAAAGCACCACCGCCCACAATGACCATTGTGTTCTACTCATGCAACAGATCTACATATAGACACGACTCTGATACCACTGTAGGGCTTCGTAGCATGGAAAACAAAATTTTTCTACCGCATGCAAACAAACAAGCCAAGATCTATCTACTAGATTATAGCAACGAGTCGATAGAGGAACTCACCCTCAAAGATTCCAAAGTGTTTAACGAGAGCAGATTCTCATGGGTGATGTAGTCGTACTCTTGCCGATCTCAAGATCGCGTAGACGATCCTTCCGGCGCTGCGTTCCGGCAGCGCTTCCGCAGTCGGTCACACGTTCGGTACTCGATGGAGACCTTCCTCTCCCTTGTTCCAGCAGGCAGTGGAGGTTGTAGCACTCGCGATTCCGGCAGCACGACGGCGTGGTACCGGAAGTAGAGGGGAGATCTCGCAGGGCTTCGCCTTAAGCCGGAGCGAGTATGGTGGACTATGAGAGAGGCCTTGGCAATCTATGGTTTAGAGGCACCAAGGGAGGAGGCTAGGCCGGCGGCTAGGTCTTGGGGAGAGCCCCAACTCGGCGACTAGGGCAAACCCTAGGGCGGCGGCGACTTGTGGTGGCCGGCGGCTAGGGCTAGGATTTTGGTGGAGAGAGGTGTAGGGAAGAGGGGGCACCCCTGCCCCTTCTTTTATAGGTGGGAGGGCGCCGACCAAGGGGAGGGAGTCCTTCCCCAAGTCGGCCTCCTTGGCCGGCGGGTGGAGGGAGAGGAACTCCTCCCCAAGTAGGTTTCCTACTCTCCCTCCACCAAGCAAAATTGCCGTTTGACTTTTCAAATTGGCGTTTGACTTTTCAAACTAGGATTTGATTTCTCCCTTTATTTTGCCCATCCATGATACCTAGTACATGATGGAACCATTCCACATTGTCATGACACATTCATGTACCCTTCCCCTCTGGAGTGTCGGACCTTCCGGAACCTTCTAGAACATTCCCGATGAAAACACCGAAATCATTCCCCAACTCTGAAACAGGACTTT
Source organism: Avena sativa (assembly GCA_916181665.1). Classification (NCBI taxonomy): domain Eukaryota; kingdom Viridiplantae; phylum Streptophyta; class Magnoliopsida; order Poales; family Poaceae; genus Avena; species Avena sativa. The sequence continues at coordinate 398,739,348 of OV702280.1, read as the reverse complement.
CCTTATATGAATCTTATTCTCCGGACCATTCCGGATCTCCTCGTGATATCCCGGATCCCATCCGAGACTCCGAACAACATTCAGTCTCTTACTCATCATTCCATAACTACTCAACAACATTGAATCCTTAAGTGTGTCTCCCTATGGTTCGTGAATTATGCGGACATGATCGAGACACTTCTCCAAACAATAACCAATAGAGGAATCTGGAAATTCATATGGCTCCCACATATTTCTACGATTACTTTGCGATCGAATGAACCACTTACATACGATACCAATTTCCCTTTGTCTCACGATAGTTTACTTATCCGAGGTTTTGATCGTCGGTATCTCTGCATACCTAGTTCAACCTCGTTACCGATAAGTACTATTTTCTCGTTCCCGTGGTATGTGATCCCTTGTGATCCAGTCACATGATTGCAAGATAATTGGATGACATTCCACCGAGAGGGCCCAGAGTATATCTATCCGTCATATGGATGGACAAATCCCACTCTTGATCCATGTGTCTCAACCCATACTTTCCGAACACTCAATGCCACCTTTATAGCCACCCAGTTACGGTGTGGTGTTTGATGTCATCAAAGCATCCTTCCGGTGATGGTGATAAGCATGATCTTATGGTCGAAGGAATTAGGTTACTATGTATCAGAAAGCTTATAGCAATTGAACTATTAAAATGACTTGATCTCTATGCTACGCTTATCTATAGGAGTATGTCCATCATACCATTCTCCTAATGATATGATCTTGTTGTTAATAACATCTCAATGTTCATGATAGGGAAACCACAATCATCTATTAACCAACAAGCTAGTATTATGAAGAGGCTTTACTAGGGACTCTAATTTAGTTTACAAATCACACAAGTATTAATGTTTCCTTGTTAATACTGTTATAGCATAAATGTAAACATTTATCATAAACACAAAGATATAATAATAACTACATTTATTATTTCCTCTAGGGCATATCTCCAACAGATTGGATCGAAGGGAAATGATGCAGCCCCCAATGGGATAAACACCATCGGAGCCAGATTGCCTCTTCATGGAATAGAGTTTCCAGAAGAGGCCAAAGTGTGGCTCGATACCGAGCCAGCACTCGCAGAAAGTGATGAAACAAGCGACATGAAGAAGAGAGTTGGGTGACCGATGATGAAGCTGGACACCATAAAGGAAAAGCAATCCACGAAGAAAATTGTGGACTGGGAAGGAAAGTCCCCGAAGGACAAAGGCGACGAACATAACCCGAAACCCAGCGGGAGGACGGGGAATTACCTCGTCGCCGGGAAGTTTGACGGCCTCCCTACCCTGCGGGATCAGGCCCCGCCACTACAAGGAATGTGTCAAACTATGACCTTTTGGTAGTGACCATGTATGAAATCGTCATAAATTTATGACGATTCTAGACTACATGGTCATGGGATGTTCGGGAGGGTCGAAACCTAGCAAAATCATGACGATTTTTTCTCAGAAACGTCGTAATTGCATAAGATAAAATCGTCATAGTGCTAGGAAGGACAAGATATAAGACGAAGGAAATTCTAGCCGTTGGATGCAAACATGATGGAGGGATGAGATGGTGATATGTGGAACACTAGCCGTGGATCGATGACCTGGCACACCACCGGTGGATGACCTGGCTATAGGCGCGAGAGGAACCCATACCTAGCATCCTTACCTCCAAGAACTGCATCCTCTCCTTCGTCATTCCTGTACGCCCCAACCTCCGCCGCCAGGCTAGATCTCGGCCAAATCCGTCTACTCACTGCCTCGCCGTCCGCCTCCCCTGAATCCCCATCGTCTACCTCGTGGATCCACCAAACCTTGCCTCCAACCGAACCGTATCCTAAGCCTCAGATCTACAGAGAGGAGTAGAGGTCGCCTTTTGACCTTTCCGTCCATGGCGGCGGGAGACACACCGCCGGGTGGTGGTGTATCAGCACGGAAACCACCTGGACCATAGCTTCCATCGAGGACGCTGGCCGCACCAACGACCTCGAGGATGCGGAGGTCCTACCGTTGGACACCAGGTTCGATCCCGTCGACCCCGGATTCGCGGCCCATGGCCAGTCCCGCTTCCTCCAGCTTCGTGTCCACCTCCTCCACGAGCGAGGCGCCGCCTCCAGCTGAAAAGCACGATGGAGGGTGTCCAGGTCTGTTCTTCTTCAGCTTTGTCGTCTCCCCTGTCTTCCCAGCAAGTACAAATCTCTCGCTCTTTCTTTCTTGTGTTCCTCTTTTGAGTACAACTAGACTAGATGGATGGTTCAGTTCCGTTCATATGCACATAATTGCCCAACTTCTAATGCTTGGTATACACTAGATTGACCAACTTCTACTGCTTGGTATACACATGTCTAGATACCTCTGAAAGAACGAGCCTACTTGTACCAATTAATTTTTGTTTTAGTGTTTATTACATGACAAAGTATAGTTGTGTGATTATAGACTGGTAAATCTTTGCATGAGTTCTTTGTTGATTGATTTCTTTGGGTAGGACGTTTTTCTTGCTGCAGGTCTTTCGAATAAGACATCGGATTTAGGTACCAGATTAATTTGTGTTTGTTTAACAACTTTGTTTTTTGATGCTTTATTATCTGGATAAGTCTAATGTGATTTAGTTAGTTGTATATACATCAAAACACATGTAATCCATCTGCTTGTGGTCTACTTATATGGTTCACTGATAAGTAATTATAATCTGTGTTGGTACTTTCAATAATCATGAGGAATCCATGCTGCCATGTGCACAAAGTAATCTGATATTGTTTAAACATGCTTACACTACTTAAAACATGCACTCTCATAACAATACTCATGTTGTCATGAATATTTGTCAATGCCTCGGATTATTTTGTTAGTAGTAGTACTACTAGTTCATGTATATGGCTCTCACACCTCTGCTCCTTTCTGTTCTGCTATGCGACTGGGTGCTGTAGAAGTTTGCTAGGGTCTACGGATGCTTGTTTGGTTTGAATGGCTAGAACAGAGAGAGAATGGGATAATTTTTTCTTAGTATGGGCATTATCTTATGTTGTTTAGTAATTTTCACCATGATGCTTCGTCAGAGAATAGTGGTCTAAATTTCAAACCTTTCTCGTATTGCAACAAGTTTGGAACTGCCAGGCCTATTCTAAATGCTAGATAAAGTAGATTTTCTTTTATGCCTAAGCTATGCTAAGGCCTGTTAAATGGTTAGCCCTAGTGCTATACTTGTTTCTATATAATCACAGTTGTATAGCTACCCCTACTGAAAAAGAACTGCTCAACATCAATACCGTCGCTCTGCCGCCGCTCTGTACCCGCTATTCAATCCACGTTGTTGCCGCTCTGTACCCGCTGCAAGCCAACCCTGTTAAATCAATAACTACTTATCTTCGTGAACTTTATAGCCAACAATTGAACTAGGGATAGATGAATTTGTAGAACAAAATCATGTAGATGAATTGTGCCAGCTGGTGTGTATCTGTGAGCTCAATCATTTTATTGTTGTCATAGTTATAAAGTTACAAGTGTTTGATTCTAAGTACTTGGTCCTAATCTTTACGGATCTTGCTCGGCTAAAATGCATGATGCAAGTAAAAATGATATTTGTGTGAATTGTACGGGTCATGCCTTGAATTTTTTATTGTGGACGTATGGCCTGGTTGATCGGCAATTTGGTTCATGGTAATATTCTAGTCTAAAAAATATGCCGACTATAAGAGAAGAGCAGGTATATTAACTCCTGATGTTTTTTTACAAAACTAAGTACTACGTGGTGCAACCTAGTTCTAATTAGTTCAGTCTCTAATTGAATCTGGTAGTTTACACTTGGCTTCTGATGACTATCTAATTAGTATAAGAAAGTCTCCTGCTAGCTATACAAGTAAGTCGTTCTCTTACATTATCTGAACATAATTTATAGCCCCAATATTCTGAGCTGCTGCATGCATGCATGATTTGTATATATATGTGTGTTACACTTGTTTGTTTATGCTTTAATAATTCCTCAAATTGTATTCCGTTGTTAGTTAAGCATGGTAATGTTAAAAAAATCTTATTTATTAAGTCTCTTTTTGTATGTTTCATGGTGTGTGGTTCTAGTTCTTCCTTTTGAGTTAGCTTTCCTGCAGATTTTACCAAATGCCTACTTCAATAAGTATTCTACTCTTTTGGCTCCACACCGTGCTCCTAGGACAGCAGTACCTTGGGTCGCCATCACCGCCATGGCACCATACATCAGAAGATTGCGCTCACCTGCCTCTAGCCTTTCGTCGAGTGCCTTGCTGTCTTCCTCAACCTCTACAACCAGGGATCCGGGTGAGTACTTCTGTCCTACCTACTACCCTGGTGTGTTCATGTCTTCCCTTCTTGTTGGAATGATGATAGGATATGTAGCTCCCGGTGAATTATGTGTTTAGATACTATTTGTGAGGTTCATGTCATGGTTGTATTAATCCTATTTGTGTAACTTACAATATAGTTCATAGAGCCCCAGTACATACCAAGGAGGCATGCAATGTATGTAAAAGAATGAATGTACAAATGCAATCAAGTGTTGTAATAGAACAAATAATAACCTCCTACTTCATGCTTGATTATAATTTTGGACATACATATAGTCAAAATGGGAGACAATATTGGACCTATATTTGGTGTTGTTGTCATTTTTGTTATTAATTTGCTATTTTTGCTAATTCAAACCATGTTTTTGTTACTGCAGCAGAAAATAAAATCAAGTATTGTTTATATAGCTGCTAGTATACAAATAGTCTATGTTATTGTTTGAAGATGTTGCTTTTGTTGTCGCTATAACCAATTTCCTCTCTTTTATAAGAGCTACAAGATGAAGGTGGAAGAAGAAAAGGGAGTGTAGATGGTGATATTTTTAAAAGCTTTATATTTATTATCTGGCCGATTCGAACGATGCAATTGTTGTAGTATACCACACTGTACATTTGTAGCAGTTATATATATTCTTGGGTGACGTACACTATGTCCTGAATGTAATATATATTTTATTTTTCATTATCATTCGTGGAAAATAATGTTATTTGGGTTGTGTTTAAGAAATATTCTCTATTTTCTGCCTGTATGTCTGAAATAAATCAAATGCTAGATGGGCTTAAAAAACGCTACGGCCCGTCCAACATTGGACTAGAGAAATGTACAATTTTGAGTAAATGGTTGAAAATGAAAAAGAAATGGACCTTAAAAATGCCAAGGCCCTGAATGTAGAAAAGGCCGACATGTTGGGCTTGGCCCAAGTAATCAACCGAGTTTTACAGAAAATTTGATGGACCACATTATTGAGCTTGGCCCATACAAATGACAGAAATGGACCGGGCTGATTGTGTGCCACGTAGGCTTAGCCACGTAGGATCTGACATGGCGAGGCCAGTTTGTCCATGACGATATTGGATCGTCATAATGGTTATGACGATCCAATATCGTCATTATGACGATCCAATATCGTCATAGATGGTTATGACGATTTCACTAAAATCCTCGTTATAGTTCATTTGTGACGCCCAGCTTTTGACGATTTCAAAATCGTCATAGAATCGTCATAAACGGACTATTATGACGATTTTATGACGAAAATAGAGGGTCATATATAGCCAGATTCTTTATAGTGCGCTCACGGAGCTTGCGGAGGTCACCCTCACGCGGGTGGCGACGGAACCTTTTTTGCCGCCGGCGGCCCAACTGCAGCGGAGGACTTCTTGGGTTTCCCCATTGCAGTACGGCGACAACAACGACGAGCACGCAGAATCAACGATGGAAAAGTACGAGGAAATTCCAGCGCAGTGAGAAAAGCTCAAAGAAGATGGGAGCAGTGAAACAGGAATGATTGCGGTGAAAACAAATTCACCTTTCCCCAATGATTATAAGGACAAGGACGATGCACGACGACCGTCCATCGGGAAGACCTAGAGCCAACATCAAGATCTGGCCGTACACGTGTCAGCGGAGCAACGAACCGTCGCTCACATGTCGTCCACTACGCACGGAAATCGAGGCGACGCCGTAATTATCTCCACGCCGCGCGTGACCAGTCAACTCAAAGTCAGAAGGTGGGACCCATGTTCGTCCAGTCAAATCATCTCTGGCGCGCAGACGCTTGAGGTCACTGATCGTCAGCACTGATGTCATCAAAAGCTATACTAGCAACGGTTATAATTCTTTGGTTACACAACTAAGAGTACTCACTCGAATCTACGATTCGATTAATTACTCGGGGATACTCCTATTAGGAGCGCTGGCCGCGCACCCGAAAAATAATCGAAACTCTATACCATAAAAATATTCTTCGAGTCCTACGTCGAGTCTGCGACTCCACTACGGACTCGGGGCTACTCCCATAGGGAGGATGGATTCAAGCATCCAAAAATTTTATGTCCTACGGACTTGAAGTCAAACAACAGCTGAATTAAAGTCTCTGCTCGAGTCTGCGACTCGAACAGACACTCGGGGGCTACTCCCATAGGGAGCGCTGGTCGCGCACCCTATGAATCTTTGACTGCGATCCTTCAGATCAGCATGCAAAAACTTTTCGGCAACTCTGCCCTAATTAAATGCTAAGCGAGTAACATCCTCCTTGGCCACCCGAAACACCTCTGCGGTGATAAAAATTCGGATGCTGTGTCTGTGACACAAAGATAAGACCTACAGATATCATCTGATGGCCTGGCAACGCACACGACCGTGCTCTGCTAGTGAGAATTCATGCTAGCAGGGGCGATGAAAAATCCCGACGGACGCTTTGGGTACATCATTTAAATTTACTGGAATTCCACTCCTATAAGTCCTCCGCGGCCTGGGTCAAATTATGCCATCATACATTCCGGGTTCAAGTCGAGGGACTCGAATCTGAAGAAGATAGTGTTGTTTTGTCCTAAGATAGTTAACTGACCCTGATCCGTCGGGAGAGTTAGGCACACGCATCAACAATCCCTACACACCCAAATCATTCTCTAAGCAAACAGAGATAGCCGCACCCGAAAGAATGAGGAGTCCTTAGCCGAATCTATGATTCGACTGAACACTCGGGGGCTACTGACATGGTTATACCCTACGGGTACACAACTTTAGCATACCTAGTCCAAGCCAGGGAAGGCCCACGAGAACATGTGCTAGCCCATGAAGACTTTCGGGTGGCCATGGCCCATGACGCCTTCAGATCCTTAGAAAGCAAGACTAGAGTAGATAGAAAATTCAAAGGGGTAAACCCTAAAACCTATAAACGACTCGATCTGTGCCTGGGACATGCCTATCTCTATATAAAGGCCAGGAGGGCATGACGAGGAGGCTCTCTTACAATCTCTCACACACCACCGCATACACACCTCCACGCCAGATTGCATCTGAGCACCCTTGTACTTTTCGGTTCCGCCGTAATCAAGAGCAGACAAGCATGAGTAGGGTTTTCCCTCCGGGGGCCTGAACCTGGGTAAACCTCGTGTCCCCGTGTTGCTTGTTTGCTAACCGTTCTGCGATCTCCAGCATCCCCATCTTCTCCAAAACCCAAGCTCATAACAATGGGCATTGACGAGATTAAACCTCGTCACCAGTGGTCTAGAAGGCACACATGTTTTAATTTCCAATATATGGTATACAATGAGTACCTCTTAATATGACACCTTTGAAGTCAATTTTGGATATTACCTAACTTCTCGGGTCTTGTTTTCATAGGTTGCTGTGTTTCATGATGAAGTTAAGTATGTGCCTGATTTGAAGTTGATTCCGAATATGTTGTGCGAGAGAAAAAAAGGCAATACTAATTGAGAAGAACACGAGACTAGTGGTTCAAATGTCTACCCTATCAACTTCTTTCGTGTCTCTCAAGGTATAGTTACTTGCACGAGTTGTGCGTTAACGCATGTCAGGAGCCTATTGGCGAGCAAGGCGGATTAGGCGTTTGAGGCAGGCAAGCGTCTCCTCGAGGAAGAGGAGCACCACGGAGTTGCTGGACATTGTGCACTCCTTCGGTTGTCGCTCCATGTTGTGATGGACCTGCAATTTGGCGATGGACATGCGTGCATCTTTGCACATAGAAACGGGTGTGAATGAGTGGATGATGAGAGGTGGTAAACCGATAGCTCGAAGGTAGATAGCATTTTTTATGAAAAGCCCCTTTTGTTAAATCAATGTATATCCAGACAAGTGGGTCTCTCACGTGCCAGGACAGCCAATACAGAGCAGCTCGTAGAACTAGTGACCGTAGAAAACACACACAACGTTGTTAGAGACCGTAAAATGGTACCCAAATTTACAATGATCAATTCGAGCTTTTGTCTAGCCAGATGTGCGAGACAATAACAAGAAAAAGATCGGGAAGATGGAGATACCAATCAAGACAAAAAAAATCGTGTGCTATCTTTGTTGAGGGGCCATTCTTACCAATACAGTCTTGTCAAACGGAATTGGTATGGAAGTATAAGATGTGGTTTTTATCATCGCGATAAGACAATTAGAATTGTTCTTCAAATGTAAATCTGCACGGTCTATTTGGTCAGTCATCCTAATAGTTTCTAGCTTGTATCTGCCGCCATGTAGCATTGCTAATATTTAAAGTATTCTAAAAGAATACTTGGATGTAGAAAACCATAAAATCTACAGTGTGTAAAATTCTAGATCAAAATAAAGCAAAAATTATAAAATCAATTTTTGTCGTCGGTTAGCAGCGTTAAACAGTACACTAAAGTGGAGATTTCGTCTTTTATGCGATTTTGTATTTTTGATGAGCCAAAAATACATAGTATTTCGAGCTGAACATGTATACACTAGTATATTTCATGGTTGGCTACATCCAGGTATTTGGTTTAATTTGTTTTCAAACTTTGAATTCAAATATTCGGAGTTTGCAAAGAAAAATACCAAGAGCTCCGCCCTAGAGCCCAGGTTCCATTCAGCTCATTCGTCGGCCGCAGACCTTATTTTCAAGTGTCTCTTCTCCAAGAGGATTTGGAAGACCATTCTCTCATGGAACAGTTTACATGATATCTCTACCGCGTATTGGGCGCGTCGTGCAAATGTCAAAGAGTGGTGAACAAACCTCGTTATGGGAAGTGGAGAGTGCGGAATGAAATGGCCTCCATGATTATGCTAGTCTCTTGGGGGCTTTGAAAGGAGCGAAGCTAGGGCCGTCCAACACCATGTCGCACCCTCGAATGTCGTCATTGTAAAGATCAAGACGGAGGCAAGAATTTGGAGTATATTTAGCTGACGCAAAACATTTGAGTGATGCTTTGTTGTGAAGTCCTAAGAAGTTTCCTAGGCATATGTCCTAAAACCTTTAGAAACTTCTCCCTAATTAATAAAAATGACCGATCTTTTGTCACGCTTCCGAGGGCTAAAAGAAGCCTCTAGCAAATGGTGTACCGTGCCACACATTCCTTCCCACATTCTATCGTGGCGTCCCCATCATCCGCACATGGAAATTGTTCATCGTCCACATTTGCCATCCTAGAAACGTATGACTAAGCAAAACTACGCTGAATTCAACGTCAACATTTGAAAAATATACGAGCAAGAATATGTTGAGGGAATTTAGATGATGTGTTTGAAATCAAAAAAGATATAGAGGAAGAATCCTGTTGGTTGGTGAGTAGGGATTTCTAGCTCCCAAGTTCCAGTGATTCCTTTATTCTCAGTTTTGCAAGTTTAAAAGATTATAAGGAAGTCACGATGTATCTTACAAACATGCAAAATTCTTATTTTCGAATACTCTAAATTCCGAGTTATATAGAAAATAAATAAAAAAGTGAATCTGACTATAGCATACAATGCATATTTTCAAAAATCAAATTTTATTTGATTCTGGGCCTGTTTGGATTACTACCAAAGCTGACCCTACCAAAAAATTGGTCAGCCCGTGAAATTTGGCGTTCGTTTGGATGAGTACCAAATAATTGGCTCGCCCTGTCCGTCCACCGCGCGCCCCCGGTGTAATTTTCGCCAACTCACGGGCGAGTCATGGGCGTGGAAAAGCTACACCAAAATTTTGGCATGGCAACTCGCCCTCTTGTCTTCGGTGGGTCCCATGTACTTTGCTACTACTCAACTCTGTCCGAGGGTTTAAGGCGTCTTCGTTTTGCGTGTTTTTTCTTTGACCAAGAATTACTCTAAATACGTAAAGAGTTTTGGTATAAAACTAGTATCGCTGGAAAGTATTTTTTAATACGAATCCAACTGTACTAATTATATACAATATAATCAAGATTTTGTTGTTTGATTCTTTTGGTCAAACTTTGCTTTGAAAAACGTGTACGTCTTAAGCTATAAAACGGAGGTAGTATATGTAGTGCATGCGGCCGGCTGTTCGGATAGTTTTGCCTTCTAATTAATCGCTCTGACTCATGTAGTTACTTCTAGCAAGCGTATGGTAGTCTAGGTATTCCGAGCTTGTATCAACTTCCAGCAGTCGTTCTTTTGGTGATTTTCCCCCTTTTTGCTAACGATATTCTTTTTCTATTTGAGTGCATCATACTTAGTACTTCAAAAGTAATAATTTATGTATTTTCTCGAATTTGGTTAGTAGGCGTATGTTCTAAAAACTAGTATGCAGGAAATCAGTTTGTTGCAATTTCGCAAAAAATAAATAAATAGTTTGTTGCAAACCCAAACATTGTCTATTTTGCCAAAAAATTGGAAGGGAAGATGGTTGCAAACCAAACAACTACTAGCTACCAAAATTTTGGTCATGCCCTTGCATTGGTTATGCCAATTTTTTGGTGGGGCAAGTTGGGGCTCAAACCAAACATACCCTCTATCTTTTTTGTAGCCTTGAATCCAGAGAATTTAACGTTGCGATTTTACATGCTTATATGATACATCATTCACCACATCAATTTTTTCCAGAGTTTTTAGAAACATGTAAATGCGTTTTTTGACCTTTTAAATAAAGAAATCATTGGAGCCAGAGATTTTTCGTATAAACTATAAGGAGATACGAAACATTATTTTTTATTACAATCTACCAAAGATGCTCTTAGGATCTTGCGAGGGCGGCATGGCTGGAACAAACAGTGTTGCAGCGACTCGAACATAAGTGCGTGGGTGGACAGAAAGGTATGGAACTCCATACATCGTTGTATGTCTTCGTGCGGTGCATGGCATCCATGGACGGGAAGAAAAAGGAGTAGCCGAGCTGAACACTTCAACAGATGCCTGAGAGATCCCGCTTGTCATCAGCAGCGGAGCCAGGATTTAGGTAAGGGGGGGGGGGGGGGGGGGCAAGCATACGCGAAGCCAAAAAAAATCCCGGTGCTAAAATAAAGCGTCGATTTTTTGGGTGCTGAAGCAAATTGTAGGAACAATTCACTTGATATATCATTATTTATTTGCTCCTGTTTTCCTCTTTAATTTTGAAGTACAATATTGTTGAGAATCCCTTTTAACTAATCGTATGCTAACTTGTATCCCTCTATTTAGAGTTTGTATAGATTTAGTTGTAACATATGACATATCATCAGACCTAGATTTAGGCCGTTGACTACCGATTTCGCAATGGATATGGCCTTGTGGACGGCAGGTAGCCACTGGCGGTTGGATAATACACGACGACGATGCAACTGATAATAAACTGATATTTGTGTGGCTACTTTTTCAGAAATTTTTAATGGTTATCTCTTCTATCACAATTCACCAACGACCTGATCCAAAAAAAAAAAACATTAGGGCATATTTGAGACTGAAGCAATTGGTGTAATATTGGCTATTTTGAACTAACCGATTCTAGCTAAACAGAAGGGAAAAGGAGATTAGACTAGACTAGACTAGCAATAATTCTATATGTTCACAGTATCTTGTTCTCATATACATACCGACTAATAATCTGGATGTGCCGCCCGACGGCAAGCGAGCAACGAAGTTCAGCGGACTGCGGACAGCCAACATAGTCGCCGACTCGCCGCTAGACAAGCTGGCCAATCAAGTCCCCTTGCCGCAAGATACTGCAGCGAACCAGCAGCGGCAGGGTCACATACCTTGCAGCAGCGAGATTGATCGATCAGATTGAGACGCGAGACTCGAGATGGAAACATGGTAACTGCAGGCGGAACGACCAGGCTTCTGGATCGATGATTCACATGATGCTAGATGGGCTGTTTTAGTTGGGGCGATTGGCCTTTGGTACGTACACAAACAGATGGATTTGGGCTTAGGTACAACTAATCAGGTAATGAGCACAGCAATTAGGCAAGACGTATACTTGATCCGCGGTATTTTCTTGAGGGGGGCGACACATTAGGGGGGGTCTGACCCCTGCTCGCCCCCCTTGCCTCCGTCCCTGCTTGTCATCTGCCTCTTTTCGCTAGACCTTTTCGGGTTTATGTACTGCACGCAATGGCAATGCTGGACGGTGAACATCCAGTTCGAGAGAAAAAAGGCGGTTTGGTAGCCTCACCTGCTAAGGGCATCTCAACCGGGCGACATATCCCGTCCGAACGTATCGAAACCGGTTCGCGTGGATGCGTTAGGCGTGCACGGCATTCTAGCGGACCGATCCATCCGGACAAATGCATCCGGCTCGATCCATTCGTACATCTAATCTGGGAAACGGTCATGTCGGTCCGAACGCGCGCGAACGCGCGCGGCCTCGTCCACTGGCCCACCTGTCAGCCACCGCTTACCGGACGCATTGATTCGGATGTGGTCAACGGCACCGATTTAGACGCAACCGTGACAACGATTCAGATGCGCTGCACGGAAGGTTGACCGGCAACAACCTGTGTCAATGGCAACGAGATGGTGCACTGATCCACTGGGCGCCGCCTGTGTTCCCGCGCCGACATTGATGGCGAAGGAGCAGGAAGCTGCGCACGTTCACGGGCGGCTGGGCTATTTAACCCTACGTCGCCGGTGTCGCCCTCCTCACCTCTCGCCATCGCAAACCCTACCCCGCTGCCACCACCACCGACGATGAAGACGTCGTCGTGGCTGAAGAAGGGGAGGAGCAAGAATGGCCATGAGGCGTCTGACTCTAGCAACCAGCACTCTGGCCGGCTGCCGGCCTTCCTCCGCGGCACATCCCTACCGCCTCCGCCGCGGCCGGAGGATTTCCGGGGCCGCCCCGTGGAGGTTCACCCGCCTCCCCAGCGATAGTATTTCAGCATCGCGGAGTGCGAGCACCACCAGAGGGAGGGTCGGGGCATCAGGCAAACGACGTCTCCCTCCCCACCATATGGCACCTCAACCGGGACCGTGTATCGGTGCCGCCCGTGCCCAAGAAGGGCAAAGGGCTGGAGGAGGAGATCCGACACCGGATCAGGAGCCTCCCGCCGGCCCAACGGTGGGATGCTACCTACCAATCCGAGGCATACTGGAAGGAGTTTCTCGAATGGGAGCACAGGTGCGGCACGCCACCACCATCCGTCGCGACCTGCAACAGTGGGAGGTCTACCCCATCCCGACATCGACTCAGACAACGAGGGCACCCACAACCACTCCGACGCCGACCTCAGCAGCGAGGATGGCAACAACGAGGAGGACGACAATGACATCATTGTCAAGCAGGAGGCGGCGCGAGGCTACGACGAGGACACCTTCACCGAGCAGGCCATCGCGGCCAGCACGCAGTAGGTGGAAGCCCGGTGGGTCGGCTTCGAGGAAGCCGTCCAGCTCACCGGCATGGTGGCGCAGGCGAACTCCAAGCTGACTCTGACATGGATATACCCTACGGGTGCACAACGTTGGTATAAACGATCCATCCCAAGGAAGGCCCATGCAAGGACACGCAACCCATGAAGATTTCGGGTGGCCCAAGCTCATAGTGGTTTCGACTCCATAGAGGACAAGTCTAGATTAGATAGAATTTCAAAGGGTATCAACCCTAATCTATAACCGACTCGACCTACCCCGAGACCTGGCATGTCTATATAAAGGCCAAGAGGGCACGACGAGAAGGACAATCACCCCCCATACACACACCTCATGCCAGATTGCATCTGCGAACCCCTGTAATCTTCGGTTCTGCCGTAATCAAGAGCAGACAAGCAGGAGTAGGGTTTTCCCTCCGGAGGCCTGAACCTGGGTAGATCTCGTGTCCCTGTGTTGCTTGTTTGTTAACCGTTCCGCGACTTCCAGCATCCCCATCTTCTCCAAAACCCAAGTCCATAACAATGGGCATTGACGAGATCGAACCACGTCAATTGGTGCCGTCTGTGGGAAGCGAGGACGCTGATCGTGCGGTCGTGATGGTTCCATCCGGAGCGATCTACGATTCATCGGCAATGGAGAGTCACCTCCTCTTTGGCGCCTTCGACTTCACCGTCCACTCGCCGGCCACCCTGAAGGATTTCGAGTCCGTCAGTGACGGGCTCGAGATGCTGTTCGGGAGCTTCTGCTTCCAGGTGGGGCATACCGGCACCCTCTGCCTCCTAGAGCGGGTGCCACCACCATCCATCAGGCCCGCTTCATGGGTCCCACCCATCGGCGCGTTGCACGCGTCGACGCTGACAGGCGATTCGGATGACAGCAGCAGCTGCAACTCCGATCTGTGTGGCCCCTCTCCGGATGAAGGAACCTACGGTTCCGGATCTAAAAGTTGCAGCAGAAGCAACCCACTCCGTGAATGCTACCTATGCGCCTTCATCAACAACGGAGCGGACCCACCGCTAGGTTCAAGTGCCTAGCCACATCCCAATCCCCCTCCTAACCCCTAGGTCGAGAACGGGGGAAATGGGGGAAACCCGGCTAACAGAGCCAATGAAGGCGGCAATCAGGGCTATGAACAGATCAACCTCAATGAGGAAGGCTGGCGCCAAGAACGTGAATCCGTGGCAGGCAACAAAATACTACCTGTGGATGCCTCCCGAGATCTGCTGATGGCCTACCACCTCCTCCTAATCGATGAGCACAATTGGCAGGTGAAGCTGGTGGAGGAGCTCGAAAAGCATAAGCAGGTAGCTGCGGAGTCCAGCACGCGGCGAGCTGCGCTCTCCGCCGCTGGCATCTCCACTTCACGTGGCAACAACGCCAACAAATATCGCTCCCGCATGGAGCGTATGGACCCCGTCGCGCGACGCGAGGTCACCAGGGCCCTTAACACGTCCTTCATGACGATGGACTCGCACGCCAACGTCATGCCGAAAACGCCGCAGGCTGCAATCATGGCGGCCACCACCTATCTCGCGTCCAACCCACCTCCAGCGGGCGGCCCGAAGAATGCAATGCATAAGTCTGCACTAGCAGGCCTCGGACTTGTCGGAGCTGCGCTCCACGACGAAACTCCCGCGGAGCCAAAGAAAAAAGCTACGGTCAAGTTCACTCGAAGCTGCACACCCTCATCTGAGGTGGAGGAGCACGACCTGCCCCGGCGCCGCCGAAGTCCACGGCGCCGTAGCAACAACTACGACGCTGCAACAAGCTCACCCAACACAAGATCGACAAATCATGTGCTAATCGCGCGTGCTCAACTGAGTCCGAAGAGGAGGAGGACGGAGAACTGTGCGGATCGAGATGCTTTAGCAGATCCGTTCGGCAAACGCAGATGCCAAAAAAATTCAAGCTCCCTTCGTACAATCCGAAGTTCGACGGCACGCATGAGCCAAAGGTTTGGCTCGTAAATCACTTGTCATCAGTCAAGATCCACGGCGGAAACAAGAACACTGCCTTACAATGCCTTCAGCTGTAGCTGATAGGCGTGGCCAGGGTCTGGCTC
Organism: Avena sativa; assembly: GCA_916181665.1. NCBI lineage: Eukaryota > Viridiplantae > Streptophyta > Magnoliopsida > Poales > Poaceae > Avena > Avena sativa. The sequence continues at coordinate 398,723,697 of OV702280.1, read as the reverse complement.
AGTATCCTATCCTCCAGCTCCATCCGAAGTTGGGAAGAGCTAGCGTACAGCTTGCTCCGCAACTTTAAGGGCACAAGCAAGAGGCCAGCCTCAATCGAAGAGCTGCGGGCCTGCACCCAGCGGGCCAATTAGTCCATCCGCTCGTATATATTATGCTGGTCCCACATTAAGAACTCTGTCGCGTACATCTCCAAAGAAAGAGCAATCGACACCTTCAAGGACGGTGCCAGGCGCCCAGATTTCAAGGAGGAGCTTGGGCGCGTCAAGCCCAAGACACTTGACCACCTCATGGACATCGCCAACCAATGGGCAGATGGCGAGTATTCCATTAACCGAGCGCATTCGAATGACGAAGATGACTACGGCCACAGGCGCGAACGCCGAAGCAAAAGAAGATCGCGCGTCTACGCGACCGCGACGGAGTTGACATGGTTGCGGCTGGATACGCCGATCGACGCGATGACGGCAACCGCAACAACGGATACCGCAACAGCAATTGCCGTGACAATGGATGACCCACGCAAACGTGGCAACATCACAACTGCGATGACGAGCCTTCGGCATACGACAAGCTGTCCGGTCCCTGCACCATCCACTTCTACATCAACAAACAAGATGGTAAGAAGAAGGCCAACCACATGCTCAAGGACTGCCGATCCATAAGCTTAGCGAGGGCCTCACCCAAATGCGACGCCAGATGTTGGTTGCGCTGGGTTGATGTAGGAGCGCTTCGTTTGGAACCCCAAGAGCAAGGTGTGAGGTAGCACAGTAGCAAGTTTTCCCTTAGTAAGAAACCGAGGTTATCGAACCAGTAGGAGGAAGGAAACGTCACACAGGTGTTGCAAGCAACGCGGATACCTACACAACACAAACTCAAGACTTTGCCCCAATGAATCAGTGAGGTTGTCAAGCTCACCGATTTGCTGTAACAAAGGATTAAACGTATGGTGTGGAAGGTAATGGTGGTTTGCAGCAAGTAAACAAGTAACAGTGGGAGATGTATCAATGGTAAAGATTGGACCGGGGTCCATAGTTCACTAGAGGTGCTCTCCTTAAATAAACAACATGGCATGAAGGGTAAACAAATTACAGCGGGGCAATTGAAAGGAACTGAGCAAGGCATAACAATGCAATTACTAGTCAGAAAGATCCTATGAGGTTGATTGGGCAATACAACAAGATACATAGACCGCCATCCAACTACATCTATGACTAGAATTCCACCTTCAGGTTATCATCTGAACCCCCTCCAGTATTAAGTTGCAAGCAATAGACAACTGCTTTAAGCAAAGTTTATAAGGTAAATAGTCCACATGTTCCATGAACAAGAGACCGTTGTTTTATCCCTAGTAGCAACGACACATCTACAACCGAAGAGATTATTGTCACTTTCCTTGGAAACTAGAGGCATGAACCCACTATCGAGCATAAATACCCCCTCTTGGAGTCACTAGCAACTACTTGGCCAAGATAGCTACTAACAACGGAGAGCATGCAAGATCACAAACAACACAGACATGATAGAATCATAAAGACAGAACCATTAATCGAACCAACATAATAATCTCAATATCCATCGGATCCCCGCAAACACAACATGCATGATTACAAATAAATTAGATCTTGATCATGAACGGAGCTCACAAGATCTATACATGAAAGCACAAAGGAGGAGATACAACCAGTGGCGGAGGACAGAAAAAATATAAGGTAGGGCGAACTCTAATAAAAGTAAATATCAAACTCGGTCTTGATGATATTTGCCATCGACAACACCTTTTCAACTATTGTTGTTGCTACGAGTAAAAGCAATGCCAACTCAATAAGACGATAAACGATATGAAGCATTATGTATCATCCAAATATTAATATAATCTCCGAAGTCTTTAATTCTCCGCATATGAATAATGAATATCTTAAGGTTATCTTATATAGGCTCATGCTCATAATAAGATAAATCTCCGTAAGCTAAGAAATCTTATTCACATTGAAACTATAAAATGAGTCACTTGAGTCAAGATAAGAAGTTCTGAAACAACTCTAACAACAACTCATCAAAGCAATAATCAAAATTAATTGTAATAGATTCTATAGAACAATAGAAAGTGTACATACTCCAAAATAATCAATAGTGACCTAGTGTCTCCTCGCTTTTAATGACTTCTCACTCTTTTTACCAATTCGTCCATACTTCGGATTTTACGCGAATTCAGATCTTTCAGGGGGATCTCAACCATCATTTCTCCAATTGAACCAGAATGTCAATTAGTATTTTATATCAATAGTATATAAAAGGCAAAATTGAAACATAAAACATAAACCATTATATAATTCGTGTTGGTTCTGGCCACATGCCATAAGGTGGCCAAATTACTCCCGGGTCCTCCTAAGATACCCCATCTAGGACATTGTTTAGAGTCTAGTTTTTATTAGATTGAGAATTAGATGTTGCAAAGAAAAAGAGTTGGTTTAAAACTAGACAATACCAACACCTTATTTCACTTCAGAATCACTTTTCCGCAGTGTTCACTAAAACAAGCATAACTCTCTCATACGAAGTCCATTTTCAGCATATGACCACTCAAAATGTTCAGAAAAAAACATGTGCATCTAAAGGTTCTTGCCAAAAATCAAGGTAGGGCGGCCGCCCTACCTTGTCCTACTGGGAGCTTCGCCCCTGGATACAACCATCTAGCTACTACATGGACCCATAGTCCAAGGTGGAACTACTCACGCATCATACCGGAGAGAAGGCCTCCGGGATGATCTCCCCTCCGACAGGGTGCCAGGAAGAACTTCAGATCCCCCGATCTAGGGACGATGGTGGCGGCGGCTACAAAAGGTTTCGTGGATTTCTGATCGGGTACCCAGGGTTTCTGCATCAAGGGCTTCTTATAGGCGAAGGGGGAAACCGAGGCGGTCGCCAGCGTGACCAAACCCTAGCCAGGCGCGTGGTGGGGCCTACCCATGCCTGGGGTGGGTCTGGCCTCTCTGGCCGGCCCCTCGGGCTCTCCTCTGGACTTCTTGTTCCCCACGGAAAGTAATTGACTTTGTCCTTTGTCCTGTCCAATTCCGAGAATATTTCTTTACTAACTTTTCTGAAACCAAAAACAGCAGAAAATAGGCATCTGGCACTATTGCAACTTGTTAGTAGGTTAGTACCAGAAAACTTGTAAAAAGCACCTCAAAGTGTGGAGAAGTAAAGCAAAGTAGATACTAAACAAGCATGGAGCATTAAAAATTATAGATACATTTCCAACGTATCAACATCCCCAAGCTTAACTCTTGCTCGTCCTCAAGTAGGTAAGTGATAAACAGAATAATTTTTGAGGTGACATGCACCCTCCCAATAAATATCCAACCATTTGCAAGCATTGAAAGCTGGGATCAAAGAACTCTAAACATGTGCATGAAAGATGGAGTTCTAACAGTAGGACATAGTAACTATGCATGCAACATGAAAGGCTACAAACAAATATCATGATAACATGCATTGAAAAACATTTGTTTGTTTCACATACAGAAAACATAACATAGTGGTAATCATCTTGTCCCTCATAGAGTAGCAATATAATGCATAGGACACCTGCAAAGTTCACAAGGGTGACTAGAAACAAGTAGCACAAGAGCAAGTAATAACACAATATGCATCAATTAATAAGCTTTGGAACACTGCACACAAAATGACAACTATGCTCTCTTAATGGTGCCTAATGGTAGAAGGTGGAGACTCAATAGTGGTGGAAGAAAGGCCTTTTTGTAAAGGAAGAAGGGATTACAAGTTTCAAAAAGAGCTTCCAAAAATTATGGTACTTGTTAGCTTTCAGCCCTCATTGCCCCTATCATAAGCATCTTGAAGTGGTTAAGGTTAAAGTGGCAAAGCTAGAGTATATGCTTGACAAAGTATAAGTTGGCAATCTCATGCCCCTTGAATACGAGGGCCACACCTCATGCATACTCAACTTTGGGTTCAACTAAGTTCTTGTCATTGTAAGTATTTGCATATCATTGAGAACCGCCAACGGGGTACCCCTTGCACATGGTACAGGATCTTTCCCATAAACAAAATGACAAGGCAAGCAGACAATGAGCATCTCAGCAATCTTTTTATTTACCATATGCATAGATTTTTATTGAGGATGCTTCATAGATAGCTTACTATGGTGATGGTGCAAGTTTTCCCCATGATTAGGCATGGCTTAGGCTAGCGGCCCAGGCATTTCTCTAACACAAGATACAAACTCCATGGACTTACAAGTTCCCTCTTTATTTCACACCGGTGACATCCATAGACAAAAGAACTGAGTACAACAAGGTACAAGTGCAATGTTGAAAACATTCCCCATGACAACACGGTTCTGCTAATCCCAACTTATAAGTGCAAGCATATACAACAAAGTTGTCACAATGGTTCAAGTTTATTAGGGGCAAAGAATAAAGTGTGCCATCAAGTTCGTGAGGGCTTTAATCACTAAGTTTTCACATAACAAAATAGATTTTAATTGGAAGATAATTGAAAGCAAGAGTATACTTGGAATGGTGTAACACACCATGCATAGAAATTTATGGTGGACACTTTGGAATAACTTGGTTTCTTGGGAGTTGGAAGCATGAGTAGAACTTACTCATACAAGTGGAGGCTAGCAAAAGACTGGGAGCAACCAACTAAGAGAGCAATAATGGCCAAAATCATGCAGTGCAACAAAGCATACTAATCAAATCAAAGATTGGTACTACAAGTCAAGGAATAAATGATCATAGAGGCTAATGGTGGCTTGTGGGAGTCATAACATGGTGTGAGCATGTGCCAAGTCAACCCAAGCAAAGCATCAAAGGAGAATACCACAATACTATGCTTTTGCATGCTAAAACAACGCATAATTTCCTCAAGGCACACTAAGCAATCCCAATTGTTTGGAACAAGACATGCTACAACAATAATCACTAAGCAGAATGCTAAAACTTCACCTAGAATGTCATGCTAAAGTCTAAGTCACAGTCAATGCAAGCTCCTCTTGCACTTCAAGCAAGAACTTACTACTCCTTTCCAAACACCAAGCAAACTTATTTGCAAAACAACACAGCGAGAACGGGGGTCCAAACTACTTAAGCAAACTAAACAAACTAAGAAAAGCAAACGAAAACTAAGACGCTCCAAGAACAACACAACTGTGCATGAAACAATAAAAACGAAGTGTCTAGACAGACCTGAGCTTTTTATTGATGAAGAAGGGGATGCCTTGGCATCCCCAAGCTTTGACGCTTGTACCTCCTGGATATTTCTTAGGGTGACACCATGGTGGCATCCCCAAGAACGAGATTTTGTCCATTCTTCATCTCATTGCATCATTCTCTCTTTACACCTGAATTTTTTTCTTCATACAAAACTTCACACAATCTTCATTAGCAACATTAGCTTATTGAAAAGATATTAGACCCCTGGAAAAGCTTTGGAACAGCAAGGCTTTTCACTAAAAACACAAGATACTATAGTAACTCCTTCAAAAAGCTCAATTCACCTAAAGAGAGCTCAAAAAGGAATCAATACGAAGCAAATACAAATAATGACAGAAATCTGTCAAAACAGACCAGCAGGTAGAAACCAATTTTTTTGAACATTTTCTGTTGCTCAAATCAAAAAGTGTTGAACTAACGAAAGTTAGCTAACATACTGGGGGATTTTTTCGTAAATTGCAAGCTCAGTCCGTGTTATAGAGCCTCCACACGAATTTTTTTGGTGGAGGACAGAAATCTGTTTCCGGACAGCAACTCCCCAAATCTTACTTCCCTCTCATTAGAGGTCATTCTTGGCACAAAAAGCAAACAAAAAGGATAAGGAGAGGTCATTACTGAAGTAATAACTTCCAAGACTCAAGGAAACTCTTGGGTTATCTCCCAACAAGTACTTTTCTTTAACGCCTTTAAGTTAGGCTTGATAGCTTGAGAAAATGCTCACATAAGAATTATGATTTGAAGTCAAAGAGAGCATCAAGAAACAAATTCAAAACACATTTAAGTCTAACCCACTTCCTATGCATAGGAATCTTGTATGCAAATAAATTCACAAAGAACAAAGTGATAGGCATAGGAAGATGAAACAATAGCAACTTCAAAACTTTCAGCACATAGAGAGGTGTTTCAGTACCATGAAAAATTATACAACCATAGTTTGCTCTCTCATAATAATTTTCAGTAGCATCATGAATAAACTAAATAATATAGCTATCACATAAAGCATGATTTTCATGATCTACACAGGTTTTAAAACCTTCACAGGTTTTACCCAAAGTAGATATTTCAAAAGGATCCACAGGAACATAACATTCATCCTCCTTTGGTAAGCATGGGGGACAATCAAATAATGTAAGGGATAAAGAGTTACTCTCATTAGAAGGTAGGCATGGGTAGATCCATTCTTGCTCCTTTTGTTCATCACTCTCCTCCTTTTTTCATCTAATGAGCTTCCAGTTTCAACAATTTCTTCTTCCATAGGCTCCTACAAGGCATTAGTCTCTTCCATTTGTGGGAAACATCTATTAAAATATTCAAGAATATAGCCATTTGCTTCCTTGTAATTATCAAAGCAAAATTTAAGTATCTCATAAACCTCACATTCATAAGGTGCATCATCAGTATTTTCAAGCAAACTGGCAAGTTCAAATGCAGCCTTGAAGGCAATAAATTCTTCAATTTGTTCCACATCATAAAAGTCATAATTTCCTTTAACATAAGAGGATATGGTAACATTATCATTATACTCACACTGAAAAAGGGAGGTGTTTATCCCTCCTATAGCAACAAGCTTCATCAAAGCAATAAGTAACATTATAAGTAGAGCACACATCTCTAGCAATAGTATTCAACTTATCAATTTTTTCCCATAAGTTTTTCCTTTTTTGTGACAAATGGTGTTCCTTATAATAATACTTTTGTTCTTCTGTGAACCCACCTTGCCAATAAGCACTAGTTTCAAAGGATCCATCCATTGATGGAAAGCATGACTAAGCAAGGCAATGACAGACCACCAACTAGAGTAAGAACTATTTTTTTGTGTTTTTGAATAAAGCAAGCAAACCAAACTAGACTATTTTTTTGGGTTTTTTGAAAAGAGGCAAACAAAACCAAAGAAAAGAAAACAAAGCAAACTAAAAACAAAGTAAAGAGAAACGAAGTGAAGGACTCCCCTTGTGAAGACGTCCTTAGCCTCCCCGGCAACGGCGCCAGAAAAGCTTGTTGGCTGCACTGGGTTGATGTAGGAGCGCTTCGTTGGGAACCCCAAGATCAAGGTGTGAATTAGCATGGCAACAAGTTTTCCCTCAGTAAGAAACTGAGGTTATCGAACCAGTAGGAGGAAGGAAACATCACACAGGTGTTGCAAGCAACGTGGAGACCTGCACAACACAAACTCAAGACTTTGCCCCAACGAATCAGTGAGGTTGTCAAGCTCACCGGTTTGCTGTAACAAAGGATTAAACGTATGGTGTGGAAGGTAATGGTGGTTTGCAACAAATAAACAAGTAACAGTGGAAGATGTATCAATGGTAAAGATTGGACCAGGGTCCATAGTTCACTAGAGGTGCTCTCCTTAAATAAACAACATGGCATGAAGGATAAACAAATTACAGCGAAGCCATTGACAGGAACTGAGCAAGGCATAACAATGCAATTACTAGTCAGAAAGATCCTATGAGGTTGTTTCGGCAATACAAGAAGATACATAGACCGCCATCCAACTACATCTATGACTAAAAGTCCACCTTTAGGTTATCATCCGACCCCCCTCCAGTATTAAGTTGTAAGCAACAGAAATTTGCTGTAAGCAAAGTGTGTAAGGTAAACAGTCCACATGTTCCATGAACAAGAGACTGTTATTTTTCTCCCTAGTAGCAACAACACATCTACAACCGAAGAGATTATTGTCACTTCCCTTGGAAACTAGAGGCATGAACCCACTATCGAGCATAAATACCCCCTCTTGGAGTCACTAGCAACTACTTGGCCAATATATCTACTAACAACGGAGAGCATGCAAGATCACAAACAACACAGACATGATAGAATCATAAAGACAAAACCATTAATCAAACCAACATAATAATCTCAATATCCATCGGATCCCCCCAAACACACCATGCATGATTACAAATATATTAGATCTTGATCATGAACAGAGCTCACAAGATTTCTACATGAAAGCACAAAGGATGAGATACAACCATCTAGCTACTACATGGACCCATAGTCCAAGGTGGAACTACTCACGCATCATACTGGAGAGAAGGACTCCGGGATGATATCCCCTCCTGCAGGGTGCCGGGAAGAACTTCAGATACCCCCGATCTAGGGACGATGGTAGCGGCGGCTACAGACCGTTTCGTGGATTTCTGATCGGGTACCCAGGATTTCTGCATCGGGGGCTTCTTATAGGCGAAGGGGGAGTCCGAGGCGGCCGCCAGGGCGACCAAACCCTAGCCAGGCGCGGGGTGGGGCTCACCCACACCTGGGGTGGATATGGCCCCTCTAGCGGGCCCCTCGGGCTCTCCTCTGGACTTCTTGTTCCCCACGGAAAGTAATTGACTTTGTCCTTTGTCCCGTCCAATTCCGAGAATATTTCTTTACTAACTTTTCTGAAACCAAAAACAACAGAAAACAGGCATCTGGCACTGTTGCAACTTGTTAGTAGGTTAGTACCAGAAAACATGTAAAAAGCACCTCAAAGTGTGGACAAGTAAAGCAAAGTAGATACTAAACAAGCATGGAGCATCAAAAATTATAGATACGTTTCCAACATATCACCAGACCGTGAACCCTGGATTCGCATCCTCACCAGGTGCCATTGCCCACGGAGCCCCTCCACCATCACCTATCGGACCATCATAGCCGCCGGTCGCACCAGCACCAAACAACGGCGTAGATGGGTACCTCCCAACAAAAGGGGGCCCTAATGATCCAAAAGGGGCGCCCAACCAACAGTGTGCAGAAGAAGATCACCCGCCAAGTCAGCCTGGCCGTGACCTCTCCACCAGCCATACCTGAGTATCTCAGCGGCTCGGAGTCCTGCATCACGTTCGATCGTTCGGATCACCCATGTCAGATACCTCGCCTAGGTCATGCTGTCCTGGTACTCGAGGATAAAATCGGAGGATTCGAAATTAGCCGCGTCTTCATGGACGGCGGCAACGACATCAACCTGATGTTCGAAGTGGTGGACTGGCCATCATAATACCATGCCATCCTTGTCCGCGTGGTTCGCAAAATTCCTGGTAGTACCGCACGTACCTACTACTGAAGATGCCAGGACCTAGGGGCGTCATCATCGTCCAAGGAAGCTTCACCAGGTCAAACAGCTGCGACAGAGACTTCAATAGAATCTCTCAGTCGTTCGGCATGCAGGAAGAGCTCACGAGACTCCGAGAGGTGACAGACAACGGGGCACCCCTGGTTGCCAGGCAAAATGCACCCAACATGTCGTTTGATTCCACAGTCAACACAAAGAAGGTGCAGGTTCACCCGACGGACGCCTCCAAGACGGCGTTGATCGCCAACGACCTGAGTCCTACATAGGAAAGTGTGCTCATCGAATTCCTCCGTGAGCACTGGGAAATCTTCGCCCGGTGTCCTGCGGACATGACAGGAGTTCCCAGGGAATTCGTCGAGCACACACTCAATGTGTTCCCAGATGCAAAGCCAGTCAAGCAGTCGATGCGTCGACTGTCTGAGCCAAGAGCCAAAGCCATCGGAATCTAAGTCAACAGACTGCTCGATGCCAACTTCATCAGGGAAATCAAAGAAAGAGAGTGGTTGGCCAAACCGTGATGGTCCCCAAAAAGGACACAGACATCCTGCAGATGTGCATGGACTTCACATCGCTCAACAAGCACTGTCCCAAGGACCACTTCCCTCTACCAAGGATCGACCAAATCATAGACTCCACTGTAGGTTGTGAGAAGATCTCCTTCCTCGATGCTTACTCAGGCTACAACCAAATTCATCTGAAGGTCAAAGATCAGGAGAAAAATGGTGTTCATTATGCCGTTCAGGGTATTGTTCTACAACACCATGCCCTTCGGGCTGAAGAACACAGGTTCCACATACTAGAGGTGCATGCAGGCATGTCTGAAGGACCAGATCGGCCTAAATATCCAGGTCTATGTCGACGACATAGTTATCAAGACCAAGGAGGCCAAGACCCTAATCGATGATCTCCGCGAGATGTTCGATAACCTTGATCGCTACAAGATCAAGATGAACCCAGACAAGTGCGCTTTTGTCATCCCGTCTGGTCAATTACTCAAGTACTTCATCTCCCAACGGGGCATCGAGGCGAACCCAAAGAAAATCAGGGCCATACTGTCCATGGAGAAGCCAAAGAACCTCAAGGGCGTCCAGCAGCTAGCTGGGCGAATCGCGACACTGAGCAGATTCATCAGCCGAATGGGTGAGAAGGCCCTCCCCTTTTATCAGCTACTGCGCAAGACGAACAAATTCGAGTGGACACCCGACGCAGACGATGCGTTCGAGGACCTCGAGAGGCTACTCTCCACATCGCTTGTCCTGGTCATGCCGAAGGAACGGGAACCTTTGGTGCTATACATCGCAGCCACACATCAGGTGGTCAGCACCGTACTCGTGGTCGAGCGAACCGAAGATGGCAAGACCCACGGGGTCCAACGCCCAATATACTACCTCAACGAGGTAGTGACCCCGACAAAGCAGAGGTACCCTCACTACCAGAAGCTCGCCTACGGTGTATTCATGATGGCGCATCGGCTGAGCCACTACTTCTAGGAGCACCAGATCATGGTCGTCAACGACGCCTCACTGTTAAACATCCTGAACAATCTCGAAGCCATGGGACATGTATCCTTATGGTGCATCGAGTTGTCTCCTCGAGACATAATCTACGAGCGATGCACCGCCATCAAGTCCTAGGTCCTCCCTGACTTCCTCGTCCATTGGATGGAGCTCCAGCTGCCGGATACTCCAAACATGTCGTAGTCCTAGACGATGCACTTCGACGGATCCAAGCGCGAGGCTGGAGCAGGGGCCAGCGTCATACTGACGTCCCCTCAAGGCAACAAGATGAAGTACGTCCTTCAGATGAAATTTTCCCCTCCAACAAAAAGGCCGAATACGAGGCCCTCATCCACGACATGAGGATGGACAAGGTATGCGATGCAACACGCCTTGTCATCTACGGTGACTCGAACCTTGTCGTGCGGCAGATGATGAACGGGTGCGATGCCCATAGCGCCAACATGATCGCGTACCGCACACTACAACTCACTCGAAGGGGACTTTGATGGCTGCGAGCTTCGACACGTTGGCAGGGAAATCAACGAAGAGGCCGACAGGCTCGCCAACATTGGCTCGACCCGCGCACAGGTGCCACCAAGAGTGTTCCTCGAACAAATCTGCGTACCCTCCATCAAGAGGAAATTCCCAAAAGTCTCAGCCGAAGAAGCAGAGAACTCGGGGGCTGCGCTAACCGAAGGCCAAGAAGTACTAGAAAAGCTCGACACAGAGGTCGAGTTGGTCAGCCTGATGTAGGTCATGGATATCGAAGAAACATGGACGCAACCATACCTTCGCTACCCGATAAACAATCAGCTGCCTGAGGACCCGACAAATGCCTGGCGCATATCTTGCCGGTCAAAATCCTTCACCATCATCAATGGCGAGCTATACAAGCACAACATTTTGGGTGTGCTCCAACGATGTGTCACCATCGGTGATGGCAAAAGCATCCTCCAAGACATCCATGAGGGTATCCGCGACCATCATGCAGGCAGCCGTGCCCTAGTCGCCAAAGCTCTATGAGCTGGGTTCTACTGGCCAACCGCAATGAACGACGCCAAGGACATTTTCCAGAGGTGCAACGCCTGTCAGAGGTACGCAGACAAGGCACACACGCCAGGATCCGAGCTGCGGCATATACCACCGGCCTGGCCTTTCGCCCAGTGGGGCCTCAACATGATCGGCAAGCTTCCAAAGTGTAGGGGTTCGTAGCATGGAAAACAAAAAAATTTCTACCGCATGTAAACAAACAAGCCAAGATCTATCTACTAGATTGTAGCAACGAGTCGATAGAAGAACTCACCCTCAAAGATTCCAAAGCGGTTAATGAGAGAGGATTCTCGTGGGTGATGTAGTCGTACTCTTGCCGATCTCAAGATCATGTATACGATCCTTCCGGCGCCGCGCTCCGGCAGCGCTCCCGCAGTCGGTCACACGTTTGGTACTTGATCAAGACCTTCCTCTCCCTTGTTCCAGCAGGCAACAGAGGTTGTAGCACTCTCCTCGTGATTCCAGCAACACGACGACGTGGTACCGGAAGTAGAGGGGAGATCTCGCAGGGCTTCTCCTTAAGCCGGAGCGAGTATGGTGGACTATGAGAGAGGCCTTGGCGATCTAGGGTTTATAGGCACCAAGGAGAAGAAGCTAGCCTGGCGGCTAGGGCAAGGGGAGAGCCGCAAGTCGGCGGCTAGGAGGAAACCCTAGGGCGGCAGCTATGGTGGTGGCCGGCGGCTAGGGTTAGGGTTTGGTGGGGCAAGGTGTGTCTAGAGGAGCACCCTTGCCCCTCCTTTTATAGGTGGTAGGGCGCGGACAAGGGGGAGGGATTCCTCCCCCAAGTCGGCCTCCTTGGACGGCGGTGGAGGGAGGAGGACTTCCTCCCCAAGTAGGTTTCCTACTCTCCCTCCACCAAGCAAACTTGCCGTTTGACTTTTCAAATTGGCGTTTGACTTTTCAAACTAGGATTTGATTTATCCCTTTATTTTGCTCGGCGATGACACCTAGTACATGATGCAATCATTCCAACTTGTTATGACACATTCATGTACCCTTCCCCTCTGGAGTGCCGGACCTTCCGGAACCTTCTATAACATTCCCGATGAAAACACCGGAATCATTCTCCAACTCCGAAACAGGACTTTCCTTATATGAATCTTATTATCCGGACCATTCCGAATCTCCTCGTGATATCCCGGATCCCATCCGAGACTCCAAACAACATTCGGTATCTTACTCATAATTCCATAACTACTCAACAACATCGAATCCTTAAGTGTGTCTCCCTACGGTTCGTGAATTATGCGGACATGATCGAGACACTTCTCCGAACAATAACCAATAGAGGAATCTGGAAATTCATATGGCTCCCACATATTTCTACGATTACTTTGCGATCGACTGAACCACTTACATATGATACCAATTTCCCTTTGTCTCACGATAGTTTACTTATCCGAGGTTTTGATCGTCGGTATCTCTGCATACCTAGTTCAACCTTGTTACCGATAAGTACTCTTTTCTCGTTCCCGTGATATGTGATCCCTTGTGAGCCAGTCACATGCTTGCAAGCTAATTGGATGACATTCCACCGAGAGGGCCCAGAGTATATCTATCCGTCATATGGATGGACAAATCCCACTCTTGATTCATGTGTCTCAACCCATACTTTCCAAACACTCAATGCCACCTTTATAGCCACCCAGTTACAGTGTGGTGTTTGATGTCATCAAAGCATCCTTCCGGTGATGGTGATAAGCATGATCTCATGGTTGAAGGAATTAGGTTACTATGTATCCGAAAGCATATAGCAATTGAACTATTAAAATGACTTGATCTTTATGCTACGCTTATCTATAGGAGTATGTCCATCACACCATTCTCCTAATGATATGATCTTGTTGTTAATAACATCTCAATGTTCATGATATGGAAACCACAATCATCTATTAACCAACAAGCTAGTATTATGAAGAGGCTTTACTAGGGACTCTAATTTAGTTTACAAATCACACAAGTATTAATGTTTCCTGGTTAATACTGTTATAGCATGAATGTAAACATTTATCATAAACACAAAGATATAAAAATAACTATATTTATTACTGCCACTAGGGCATATCTCCGAGCGAGGAAAACATTCTTTACCTCATCGGTAGCATCAGCTGCAGGCGGGTCACCCAGCGGTGCATCCAGCACATAGGTCAAATTACCAGCATTGAGGACAATCCTTAAATTGCGGAACCAATCCGCGAAGTTGCTTCCATTGTTTTTCAACTTTTCTTTCTCTAGGAACGCATTAAAATTGATGGTAGGGGCCGCCATTGATCTACAACATATTTGCAATAGTTTAGACTAAGTTTATGACAAATTGAGTTCTACTTAATAGTTCAATTAATCTAGGTGAACTCCCACTCAAAACAATATCCCTCACATTGTTTTAGTGATCACACGGACCAAATCCACCACATCAAAACCGATCATCACGAGAGTTGATGTAGCTTCAATGGCGAACAATCGACATGTTCATCATATCTACTATATGATTCATTCTTTACCTTTCGGTGATCTGTGTTCCGAGACCATGTCTGTACATGCTAGGCCCGTCAAGATCAAACCTTAGCTTCCGCATGAGCAAATACTGGATTTCTCACGTTGTATACACTTGCAGAATCTAACACACCCGATCATCACGTGGTGCTTCGAAACAACAAGCTTTAGCAATGGTGCTAACTAAGGATGAACACTTTAAAACTTGAAATTTGTGTGCTTGAGGGATCATGTTATAATGCTACCGTCGTTAACTAAGCAATACAAGATGCATAAAGGATTAACATCACATGCAATTCATAATATGTGATACGATGGCCTTTATTCTTTGTGCTTCCGATCTCCATCTTCAAGCACGAACATGATCTCCATCATCACCAGCATTGCATCAAGGTCAGTGACGCCGCTCCATGGTTGTCATCCACCAGCTTCAACTATTACAACTACTTTGAATAGACACGCGAGTCTTAACAGAAATTAAAGACAACCATATGGCTCCTGCCGGTTGCCAACTTACAATAAGGAACATTGCATACATCAAATATAATCACAAACATGGCCATATCACATCACAACACACCCCTGCAAAACAAAGTTAGACGCCTCTAATTTTCTTTGCATATTTTACGTGGTTTGGGGCTTTCAATAACTGTCGCTCTAACTTATGAACAAGAACCACAACGTTGATGCTAGAACTATCAAGTGCCCGTTGTAAATTGGATCCATACTATAATGGGAGAGACAGACACCCGCAAAGCCACTTATGCAATACAAGTTGCATGTTCAGCGTGGAGCAAGTCTCATGAACGATGTCATGTAAGGTTAGCCCGGGCCGCTTTATCCCATCATACTGCAAGATGCAAAGTAAAGCAATTGATAATAAAAGCACCACCGCCCACAATGACCATTGTGTTCTTCTCGTGCAACAGATCTACATATAGACACAGCTCTGATACCACTGTAGGGGTTCATAGCATGGAAAACAAAAAAAAAATCTACCGCATGCAAACAAACAAGCCAAGATCTATCTACTAGATTGTAGCAACGAGTCGATAGAAGAACTCACCCTTGACTATTCCAAAGCGGTTAACGAGAGCGGATTATCGTGTGTGATGTAGTCGTATTCTTGTCGATCTCAAGATCGTGTAGACGATCCTTCCGGCGCCGCGTTCCGGCAGCGCTCCCGCAGTCGGTCACACGTTCGGTACTCGATGAAGACCTTCCTCTCCCTTGTTCCAGCAGGCAGTGGAGGTTGTAGCACTCTCCTCGCGATTCCGGCAACACGAAGGCGTGGTACCGGAAGTAGAGGGGAGATCTCGCAGGGCTTCGCCTTAAGCCGGAGCGAGTATGGTGGACTATGAGAGAGGCCTTGGCGATCTAGGGTTTAGATGCACCAAGGAGAAGAAGCTAGGACGGCGGCTAGGGCAAGGGGAGAGCCCCAAGTCGGCGGCTAGGAGGAAACCCTAGGGCGGCGGCTATGGTGGTGGCCGGTGGCTAGGGTTAGGGTTTGGTGGGGCAAGGTGTGTCTAGAGGAGCACTTTTGCCCCTCCTTTTATAGGTGGGAGGGTGCGGCCAAGGGGGAGGGAGTCCTACCCCAAGTCGGCCTCCTTCGCCGGCAGTGGAGGGAGGAGGACTTCCTCCCCAAGTAGGTTTCCTACTCTCCCTCCACCAAGCAAACTTGCCGTTTGACTTTTCAAATTGGCGTTTGACTTTTCAAACTAGGATTTGATTTATCCCTTTATTTTGCTCAACGATGACACCTAGTACATGATGCAATCATTCCAACTTGTTATGACACATTCATGTACCCTTCCCCTCCAGAGTGTCGGACCTTCCGGAACCTTCTAGAACATTCCCGATGAAAACACCAGAATCATTCTCCAACTCCGAAACAGGACTTTCCTTATATGAATCTTATTCTCCGGACCATTCCGGATCTCCTCGTGATATCCCGGATCCCATCCGAGACTCTGAACAACATTCGGTCTCTTACTCATCATTCCATAACTACTCAACAACATCGAATCCTTAAGTGTGTCTCCCTACGGTTCGTGAATTATGCGGACATGATCGAGACACTTCTCCGAACAATAACCAATAGAGGAATCTGGAAATTCATATGGCTCCCACATATCTACGATTACTTTGCGATCGAATGAACCACTTACATATGATACCAATTTCCCTTTGTCTCACGATAGTTTACTTATCCGAGGTTTTGATCGTCGGTATCTCTGCATACCTAGTTCAACCTTGTTACCGATAAGTACTCTTTTCTCGTTCCCGTGATATGTGATCCCTTGTGAGCCAGTCACATGCTTGCAAGATAATTGGATGACATTCCACCGAGAGGGCCCAGAGTATATCTATCCGTCATATGGATGGACAAATCCCACTCTTGATTCATGTGTCTCAACCCATACTTTCCAAACACTCAATGCCACCTTTATAGCCACCCAGTTACGGTGTGGTGTTTGATGTCATCAAAGCATCCATCCGGTGATGGTGATAAGCATGATATCATGGTCGAAGGAATTAGGTTACTATGTATCAGAAAGCATATGGCAATTGAACTATTAAAATGACTTGATCTTTATGCTACGCTTATCTATAGGAGTATGTCCATCACACCATTCTCCTAATGATATGATCTTGTTGTTAATATCATCTCAATGTTCATGATATGGAAACCACAATCATCTATTAACCAACAAGCTAGTATTATGAAGAGGCTTTACTAGGGACTCTAATTTAGTTTACAAATCACACAAGTATTAATGTTTCCTGGTTAATTCTGTTATAGCATGAATGCAAACATTTATCATAAACACAAAGATATAATAATAACTATATTTATTACTGCCTCTAGGGCATATCTCCAACACAAAGTCCTCGCCAGGAAGCCATGTCGTCCTCCTGGTGGTAGTCGACAAATTCTACAAATGGATCGAGGCCATGCCCGTCACGAACCAAAGCGGCAAAACCGCCACCAAGTTTTTCGAGTCCATTGTCTACAGGTTTGCTGTGCCCCATATCATAACCGACAACGGCTCGAACTTCATCTCGAAGGAATTCCGAGACTTTTGTGGGAACCTCGGAATCAACATATCATACGCCTCCGTGGCACACCCGCAGACCAACGGGCAGGTCGAAAAGGCCAACGACCTCATAGGCAAAGGCATCAAGAAGCGCCTACTATGCCCGCTCGAAAGGCTTGCGGGATTCTGGGAAGACGAGCTACCTTCGGTTCTCTGGAACCTTCGCACAACTCCAAATAGCTCAACTGGCTACACGCCCTTCTTCATGGTACACGGAGCCGAAGCCGTGCTACCTGCCAAGGTACGCCACAAGTCCCCACGGGTCGTCGCTTACAGCGAGACCGAATCACCGGCCACACTCGAAGACGTTGTCGACACGCTCTATGAGGCACGCGACATCGCCGCAACTCGCTTAACGTCAACCAGCAAAGCCTCCGCAACTACCACAGTCGCCAGCTGCACCCAAGGTCCTTCGTTGAAGGATACCTCATCCTACGGCTCAAGCAAGAAGAGCACAAGAAGCTCGAGTCACCTGGGAAGGACCCTACATCGTCACCGAAGTCATCCCAGGTGGCGCCTATCGCCTCATCGACATCGCATCAGGAGTCGAATACTCCAACCCTTGGAACATCGCACGACTTTGACGCTTCTACCCCTAGTTACCCTTTACTTTCAATAAGGCTATTCAGCCAGGCTACTCAGCCGAACAATGTACCTCCTCGTTTACAATGAATAAAAGCTAAGTTCCTTGACCCTAATATATTTTCTCATTACATTATTTATCGGTAAACACGCTCGGGGGCTGCACCTCACCTTACGACTTCGTCGACTAAAAACAATGCATACAACCTGAGTAGATGACCATGTCAGGCTAATAAAAAGGACATGCACATTACAAGAGCATCACGTGCCAATACATACAAACTTTACAAAGGACATTACAAGCCTACTCGAATAAATACAAATTTAACATTATCTCGTTTTCTTTACAGGACCTAATTGTTATGGAGCATAACATTCGTCCGCTCCTCAAATAAATCTATAATCTCTTCGGTGTACTGCGCCATAGCTGCGTGATGAGGGCGCATATCCCATAAATTGCCACCTGAGAGAGGAGGTGGTCCAGCCGCTATCTCCGCAAGATTGACATCGCGACGATGCATTCAAACGAGAGACATGGATGCCTTCACCCCCGCAATCAGCTGATGGTGCACCAACTCCTTGATGTGGCCTACATTTTGAAACTTCCCAAGAAGACCCCAAAAGCAAGAAGGCGCAGCGTCTAGAGGAAACATGGTGGACCAAATAGCCGCAAGTGACGACCTCGCTTGCTTCAGCACCTGAAGGACCTGGTGTACATGATCTTGCACCGTCGCAAGGAAGATTGCTCGATCACGGTCCATCCAAAAGAAGCCACCGGCCTCCAGCTCTTGTTGCATCAGGCAATTCATCTAAATTGCGATGCACTCCTTCTCTTCCCCCGGAATGAGATTCACAACTGCACAAGCATGGGGTGAGCCAGCATAAAAAATAAGGCACACTCGAAAGAGCATCAGTTTATGAGGACTCACGTTGGAGTTGCTCACCCATCTGCCGAAATTCTCCAAGCGAGAACTCCTGCCTGACAGTGGCTCGCTCAGCCTTCGACTTTGACACATCCCCCATGACCTCGGATGCTGAGGATGTCTTTTTCCAAACTGCGGATGCGATCACGCAGGAAGGGCAATTGCGACACCTCATCCAATGATGGGCGAGGATCAAGCACAGGAGGAGTGATCACTAGAGCCTCACCCGAGGGACCCTAGGGGTAAACAGGCAAATATGAATATCACAAACACTTATGACAACAGACTCATATACATAAATAAAGCCACCTTGTGGCAAAGTGAGGCTTGTTCATTCAAAATATGATACAAAAGACAAGAAAAGAAGAAAAGCTATACTAGCTACAATACAAGGTCCTAAGAGCCAGCACCCGGAGCAACCTCGGAGCCAGATTGCCTACTCTTGGCCTCTCGCTGCTGCTTTGCTGCATAATCAGCCAGGAGGTCGATGAGCTTAGGCCCGTAATGCTTACAACGGGAGGCAAAAGGGGAAAAGGCTACCTTAAAGCCATCCGCCGCCGTCGGCATCCTTGACGTTACCTGGGCCAGATCCAGCTCGGCTCCGGACGCCATTGCCATGGCCAACCCCATGGAGGCACCAATGCCCTTCTGCTTGCGTTTGTACTCCGCCAGAGCATCCTCCGACAGAGCATCCAGAAGCGAGTCGATGTCCTCGAGGGCAATGCCCTTGGGGTTGACGTCCTTGTAGGAGCGCGCGAGCACCTTTTTGGCCTTGTCCGGGGAGCTCACGGCAGAGAAAGAACGATCTTCAACCGCTGTAGCAGCATGTGCCAGGAAATCCTCATGCTCCAGCATGCCGCGATCAAAGGCGATGCCAGAAGCATCTGACATAAATAGCATGAGAAGAAATTCGAGTGAGGGAAAATACAAAGCACACCAAGATACAAAAGACACAAAAAGGAGACAAGATAATCTTACCAGAGATAGCCTTGGCAACATCCATGAGCTTGTCAGTAGCCATGAGCTTGTCAGCCATGGCCTTCTCCCGAGCAGCTGCAACGGCCGTGAGCTGTTGCTCATGGTGGGAGGTCTACCCCATCCCCGACATCGACTTGAACGACGAGGGCGCCCACAACCACTCCGACGCTGACCTCGGCAGCGAGGACAGCAACAGCGAGGAGGAGGACGATGACATCATCGTCAAGCAGGAGGCGGTGGACGACGTCGCCGCGAACCTGCCCCCGGAGTACCACGAGGTGCTGGCGCGAGGCTACGACGATGACACCTTCACCGAGCAGGACATCGCGGCCAGCGCGCGGTAGGAGGAAGCCCGGTGGGTCGGCTTCGAGGAAGCCATCCAGCTCACCGGCATGGTGGCGCAGGCGAACGCCCAGCTGCCTCCACCGTTGCCACTTCCAGGATGGGCGCCTCCGATCGTGCCGGAGGTGGGGATGAAGCTGGCGCACCTCCCACACAGTTGGGCGTTGTGGCCTGTGCGGGCTATCAATCTGCCTGCGCCCGCTCCCGCTTCGTCCCTGCCGCCTCCCAACCTCTGTACGCCATCGGAGTACATCGACCTCGACCCGTAGATGGACGAGGCGGCGCTGGCGCGCGAAGATCGGTAGCTAGGGCTAGGAGAAGTTTAAATTCTGTTTTTTTATTTTGAATGTAAATTAATATGAACTTTAAATGTAAATTATGTTTGAATTTACAAAAAGAAAAATACCGCGCCCAGACCGGACAAATGGGTCGCACCGCTGGGCGACAGCCGCCCCCCTCCCGACTATGGCCCGACCTAAATGGACAGAAACAGGTTTTAGGTGATCGGATGGGTCGTCGCGATGGAGATGCCTAAAGCTAGCAAAGGCCAAATTATCCAGTGATGATCTGGGGAGCAGTTGCTGCGAAATTGCATCTCTATTTTAGAAACTAGATTTAATGGTGCGCCTTGGCGCACGATCCCGTTAAATTCGCGGCAATTTACGTTCTATATAATGGCAACAAAACGGTATGAAAATGACAACCTAATGAAGTTCTTTAGAAAGATTTAGCAAAGATCGTTCCCATTAAGGTTCACAATAGAGTTGTTTGGTACTTACTACACACAGTCCAACATAAAGCAATAGACACAAACGACACGAAAATTATATTAAGATTAGACCCACAACAAAGCACCAAAGGCAGAAATCTCGACATTGGTCATTAGAATTACTCATCCTCATATATATCGCATCCATTAGACTCAAAGTAGAGAGAATCACACTTCTAGTGGTTTTCTTCATCATCCGAGCTATCCTAGCTAGCATCATATCCAGACAAGTCCTTGTGATGTGGATATGCCCCTGTAGCTTGCAGCATGCCAATTGCCTCATCCTCATGATGTTTAAGATTAGCAGCCACATTCTGTACATCAAGGAGGCTAGCATTGTGTTTACCATGTATGGTAGTATTGTGGGGGTTCGTAGCATGGAAAACAAAAAATTTCTACCGCATGCAAACAAACAAGCCAAGATCTATCTACTAGATTGTAGCAACGAGTCGATAGTGAAACTCACCCTCGAAGATTCCAAAGCGGTTAACAAGAGCAGATTCTCGTGGGTGATGTAGTCGTACTCTTGCCGATCTCAAGATCGTGTAGACGATCCTTCTGGCGCCGCGTTCCGGCAGCGCTCCCGCAGTCAGTCACACGTTCGGCACTCGATGAAGACCTTCCTCTCCCTTGTTCCAGCAGGCAGCGGAGGTTGTAGCACTCTCCTCGCGATTCCGGCAGCACGACGGCGTGGTACCGGAAGTAGAGGGGAGATCTCGCAGGGCTTCGCCTTAAGCCGGAGCGAGTATGGTGGACTATGAGAGAGGCCTTGGTGATCTAGGGTTTAGAGGCACCAAGGGGAGAGAGTTAAGCCGGCGGCTAGGGCAAGGGGAGGGCCCCAACTCGGCAGCTAGGGAAAACCCTAGGTGGCGGCGACGACTTGGTGGTGGTGGCGCCGGCGGCTTAGGGTTAGGGTTTCGGGTGTGAGAGGTGTAGGTCTAGAGGGGCACCCCTGCCCCTCCTTTTGTAGGTGGGAGGGCGCCGGCCAAGGGGAGGGAGTCCTCCCCCAAGTCGGCCTCCTTGGCCGGCGGGTGGAGGGAGAGGAACTCCTCCCCAAGTAGGTTTCCTACTCTCCCTCCACCAAGCAAACTTGCCGTTTGACTTTTCAAATTGGCGTTTGACTTTTCAAACTAGGATTTGATTTATCCCTTTATTTTTCTCAGCGATGACACCTAGTACATGATGCAACCATTCCAACTTGTTATGACACATTCATGTACCCTTCCCCTCCGGAGTGCCGGACCTTACGAAACCTTCTAGAACATTCCCGATGAAAACACCAGAATCATTCTCCAACTCCGAAACAGGACCTTCCTTATATGAATCTTATTCTCCAGACCATTTCGGATCTCCTCGTGATATCCCGGATCCTATCCGAGACTCCGAACAACATTCGGTCTCTTACTCATCATTCCATAACTACTCAACAACATCGAATCCTTAAGTGTGTCTCCCTACGGTTCATGAATTATGCGGACATGATCGAGACACTTCTCCGAACAATAACCAATAGAGGAATCTGGAAATTCATATGGCTCCCACATATTTCTACGATTACTTTGCGATCAAATGAACCACTTACATACGATACCAATTTCCTTTTGTCTCACGATAGTTTACTTATCCGAGGTTTTGATCGTCGGT
The DNA here is from genome assembly GCA_916181665.1 of Avena sativa. NCBI lineage: Eukaryota > Viridiplantae > Streptophyta > Magnoliopsida > Poales > Poaceae > Avena > Avena sativa. The sequence continues at coordinate 398,701,021 of OV702280.1, read as the reverse complement.
ATCTCTGCATACCTAGTTCAACCTCGTTACCGATAAGTACTCTTTTCTCGTTCCCATGATATGTGATCCCTTGTTAGCCAGTCACATGCTTGCAACCTAATTGGATGACATTCCACCGAGAGGGCCCAGACTATATCTATCCGTCATATGGATGGACAAATCCCACTCTTGATTCATGTGTAAATTCAATGCCACCTTTATAGCCACCCAGTTACAGTGTGGTGTTTGATGTCATCAAAGCATCCTTCCGGTGATGGTGATAAACATGATCTCATGGTCGAAGGAATTAGGTTACTATGTATCAGAAAGCATATAGCAATTGAACTATTAAAATGACTTGACCTTTATGCTACGCTTATCTATAGGAGTATGTCCATCATACCATTCTCCTAATGATATGATCTTGTTGTTAATAACATCTCAATGTTCATGATAGGGAAACCACAATCATCTATTAACCAACAAGCTAGTATTATGAAGAGGCTTTACTAGGGACTCTAATTTAGTTTACAAATCACACAAGTATTAATGTTTCCTGGTTAATACTGTTATAGCATGAATGTAAACATTTATCATAAACACAAAGATATAATAATAACTATATTTATTACTGCCTCTAGGGCATATCTCCAACAGTCTCCCACTTGCAGTAGAGTCAACTAATCTAGATTACATGGTAATATACCGAACACCCATGGCAGTTTGGTGTTGGTCATGTTTTGCCCTGGGGAGAGGTTTAGTCAACGGATCCGCCACATTTAGATCTGTGTGTACTTTGCAAATCTTTATGTCCCCATCTTGGACATGTTCTCGAATAGCATGAAAACGCGGCTTGATGTGCTTCAGCTTCTTGTGTGACCTTGGTTCTTGCGCATTGGCTATGGCGCCCATGTTATCACAGTAGATAGACATTGGGTCCAGCACACTTGGAACCACACCGAGCTCTGTAATGAACTCCTTCATCCATATCGCTTCTTGTGAAGCCTCCGAAGCAGCTATGTATTCCAATTCAGTTGAAGATCTCGCCACAACGCTTTGCTTTGCACTCCTCCAGCTAACTGCTGCACCATTCAAAATAAATACGTATCCAGATTGTGATTTAGAATCATCCGGATCGGTGTTCCAACTAGCATCGGTATAACCATTAACAACGAGCTGTTCATCACCTCCATAAGAAAGAACCATATCCTTAGTTCTTCTCAAGTACTTAAGGATGTTTTTGACTGTTGTCCAATGATCCACTCCTGGATCACTTTGATATCTGCTAGTTAAACTAACAGCATATGCAATGTCGGGTCTAGTACATAGCATGGCATACATTAGAGATCCTATGGCTGAGGCATAGGGAGTCTTACTCATCCTTTCTCTATCTTCTGCCGTTGCTGGACTTTGAGTTTTACTCAAGGTCGTATTGGGCAACATGGGCAAGAACCCTTTCTTGCTATCTTCCATTCCAAACCTCTTTAGAACTTTGTCCAAATATGTACTTTGTGACAATGATATTAGGCGTCTTGATGTATCTCTATAAATATTTATGCCTAATATGTAAGCTGCTTCGCCAAGATCTTTCATTGAAAAACTATTATTCAAATATTCCTTGACACTATTAAGAAGGTCTACATCATTCCCAATCAACAATATGTCATCTACATATAGTATTAAGAATGCTATAGAGCTCCCAATCACTTTCTTGTAAATACAAGCTTCTCCATAAGTTTGTATAAAACCAAAGCTTTTAATTACCTTATCAAAACGTTGATTCCAACTTCAGGATGCTTGCTTCAATCCATATATGGACCTTTGAAGTTTGCATACCTTGTCAGCACTGACATGGTTATACCCTACGGGTACGTAACTTCAGCATACCTAGTCCAGCCCAAGGAAGGCCCACGGCAGACATACGCTGACCCATGAAGATTTTCGGGTGGCCAAGGCCCATAACGTCTTCGGATCCTTGGAGAGCAAGGCTAGAGGAGATAGGAAATTCAGAGGGGTAAAACCCTAGAACTTGTAACCGACTAGGACTACGCCCGGGACCTGCCTAAGTCTATATAAAGGCCAGGAGGGCACGTCCAAGGGCAACTCGACTCATACTTTCGCACACGCATCCACGCCAGATCGAATCTGTGCACCCTGTAACCTTCGGTTCCACCGTAATCAAAGATCAGACAAGCAGGAGTAGGGTTTTCCCTCCGGGGGCCTGAACCTGGGTAAATCTCGTGTCCCCTGGTTGCTTGTTTGTTAACCGTGCCATGATCTCTAGCATCCCCATCTTCTCCAAAACCCAAGTCCATAACAATGGGCATTGACGAGATTAAACCTCGTCAATTGGCGCCGTCTGTGGGAATTGGGGCTACTGATTGTACGGTCGTGACGGTTCCGACCCGATCGATCTACAACTCCACGGTGACGGAGAATCACCTACTCTTCGGCGCTTTCGACTTCACCACCCACTCGCCGGATACCATGAAGGATTTCGAGCCCGTAGGCGACGGACTCGAAATCTTGTTCGGGAGTTTCTGCTTCCAGGTGAGACAAACTGGCACCCTCCGCCTCACTGAGCGGGTGCCCGTGCCGTCAATCAGGCCCGCTTCGTGGGCTCCACACCCCGTGCTACGCACGTCACCATCAACAGATGAGTTCTACAGCAGCAGCAGCAGCAACTCCGATCTGTGCGATCCACCTTCGGATGAAGGGACCTACGGTTCCGGATCCGAAAGCTGCGGCAGCAGCCAACCAATCTGCAGGCGCTATCTGTGCGCCGCAGTCATCCAAACCGACGAGGAAACGCCTAACCCGCCGCCCAACCCCAACCCGCAGGACAGAAACGGCGAAAACGGTGGAAACGGCGAAAACGGGGAAAACAGTGGCCACCTCATCCAACTTAGCAAAGAAGGATGGGTCGAAGCACGCCGCGCCGTCGCAGGCGAAATAGTCCTACCTCTGGACTCCCCACGTGATCTGCTGAGGGCATACCACTACCTCCTCATCGAGGAGCACAAGAAACAAGTCAAGATGCAGGAGACGCTCGACAAACGCAAGCAAGCAGCCTCCGAGTCCAGCGCGCGACGAGCTGCGCTCTCCGCCATGGCACCCGGCTCTAGCACAAACGGAAACCAGGGAAATAAGCACCGCTCTCGGGTGGAAAACATGGATCCCAAGGAGCGGCGTGATGTGACCCAAACTCTCCATACATCATTCATGGATATGGACGCTGACGGCAACATCATCCCGAAGACGCCACAAGCTGCGATCATGGCAGCCACTGCGTATCTCGCGGCTCACCCACCTCCGGAGGGGGACCCGAAAAGGGCCATGCATAGGTCCGCACTCACCGGACTAGGACTAATTGGAGATGCGCTCCACGAAGACGCTCCTGCGGAACCAAAGAAGAAAGCTCCGGCCAGGCGCGACCGGAGTCCCACCCCCTCATCCGAAGAGGAAGAGGAGCACGATCTTCCTCGAAGGAAGAAGAGCTCGCACCGCCATAAAAGCGACTACGACGCCAGAGACAAGCTTACACAGCGCAAGATCGATAAAGCACGCGCTAAACGCGCATGCTCATCTGAATCTGAGATGGATGAAGACGAAGGAGAACTCTGCGGGGCTTGATGCTTCAGCAGATCCGTCCGGCGAACACAGATGCCACGCAACTTCAAGCTTCCTTCGGATACTCCGAAGTTCAACGGCACGCAAGATCCAAAGTCCTGGCTCAGTGACCATCTGTCATCCGTCAAGTTTCATGGAGGCAACAAAGAAACCGCCATGCAATGCCTTCAGCTGCAGCTGACAGGCGCAGCGCGGGTCTGGCTTAGCAGCCTATCATCAGGATCCATCCGAAGCTGGGAGGAGCTCGCTTACAGCTTCATCCGAAACTTCAAAGGCACCAGCAAGAGGCCCGCCTCAATCGAAGAGTTGCGAGCCTGCACTCAGAGAACGGGTGAATCTATTCGCTCGTACATACTACGCTGGTCTACAACCAAGAACTCCGCAGCACACATCTCCGAAGAGCGGGCCATCGACGCCTTCAGGGACGGCGTCAAACGCCCAGACTTCAAGGAGAAACTTGGACGTGTAAAGCCCAAGACACTCGACCAGCTCATGGAAATCGCCAACAGTTGGGCGGACGGCGAAGATTGCATCCAGCGGGCGCAATCAGATGAAGAGGACGACTACGGCCGAAGACGCGAACGCCGCAACAAGAGGAGATCGCGCGTCTACGAGGACCGCGACGGACCCGACATGGTCGCGGCCGGCTACGCCGACCGCCGTAACGACAACAGCCGCAACAACGGAGGATATCGCAGCGGAAACTTCCGCGACAACGGACGACCAACACAGTCGGGGCAACGCCGCGACCGCGACAACAGACCCTCAGCATTCGACAAACTTTCGGGTCCATGCACCATCCACTTCTACATCGACAAACAGGATGGCAAAAAGAAAGCCAGCCACATGCTCAAGGACTGCCGCGAGTCCCAGAAACTCAGCGAAAGCATGGTGCAGATGAGGCAACAAGCTCCAATTCCTGCGTTCGGAAACGCACCTGCGCCAGGTGACATAGGACAAGGAGCTCCTCCACCGCCGCCTATTGGAGGCCCAAATCAACCAGTCGCACCAGCGCAAAACAACGCCGGGGTCCCATACCCCCACCAAAGGGAGCACTAAATATGATCCAGAAGGGACGCCCCACAAACAGGGTGCAGAAGAAAATCACCCGACAAATCAACTTGGCCGTGGCAACTCCGCCTGCAATCCCTGAGTACCTCAGCGGATCGGAGTCCTGCATCACATTCACTCGCGCGGATCACCCTTGCCAGATCCCTCGCCCAGGTCATGCTGCCCTGGTGCTGGAGGCGCAGATCGGAGGCTTCGAGATGAGTCGCGTCTTCATGGACGGCGGCAGCGGCATCAACCTAATGTTCGCAAGCACTCTAGCAGCTATGCGGATCCCGCAATGCAGCCTGGAACAATCAGACATAACGTTCCACGACATTGTCCCAGGGAAGGGCATCTTCCCCCTGGGCAAAATAGGGTTCGACGTCATCTTCGGGAAGCCGGACAACTTTCGGCAGGAGCGCCTAGAATTCGAAGTGGTGGACTGGCCGTCGCAATACCATGCCATCCTGGGACGTGTACCATTCGCAAGGTTCCTAGCCGTCCCACACTACGCATACCTACTACTCAAGATGCCAGGACCAAGGGGCGTCATCACAGTCCACGGGAGCTTCACCCGATCGGACCAATGCGACAGGGATTTCAACAAAATCTCCCAGTCCTTCGGCATGCAAGACAAGCTCGTAAGGCTCCGCGAGGTGACGGACAATGAGCTACCCCCAGTCACAAGGCAGAACGCACCCGACATGTCCTTCGACTCCACCGTCAACACCAAGAAAGTGCAGGTCCATCCGACAGACGCCTCCAAGATGGCGCTGATCGCCAACGACCTCAGCACCGCATAGGAAGGCGCGCTCGTCGAATTCCTCCGTGAGCGCTGGGAAATATTCGCCTAGTGTCCTGCGGACATGCCAGGAGTTCCCAGGGAATTCGCCGAGCACGCACTCAATGTCTTCCCAGACACCAAGCCAGTCAAGCAGTCTATCCGAAGACTGTCGGAGCCACGAGCCGAAGCTATCGGCAAGGAGATCAACAGATTACTCGCAGCAGACTTCATCCGGGAAATCAAGGAAAGCGAGTGGCTGGCAAATACGGTGATGGTCCCGAAGAAGGACACGGACATCCTGCGGATGTGCGTGGACTTCACGTCACTAAATAAACACTGCCCAAAGGACCACTTCCCTCTTCCTCGGATCGACCAGATCATCGATTCGACTGCAGGTTGTGAGAAGCTCTCCTTCCTCGACGCCTACTCAGGCTATAACCAGATTCGACTCAAGGTCGAAGATCAAGAGAAAACGGCGTTCATCACACCGTTCGGAGTATTCTGCTACAACACAATGCCCTTCGGGCTAAAGAACGTGGGTGCCACGTACCAGCGATGCATGCAGGCCTGCCTCAAGGACCAGATCGGTCGCAACGTCCAAGTCTATGTCGACGACATAGTCATAAAAACCAAGGAGGCAAGAACACTTATCGACGATCTCCGCGAGACGTTCGACAACCTTGATTGCTACAGGATCAAGCTCAATCCAGAAAAGTGCGCCTTCGGCGTCCCCTCGGGTCAGCTGCTAGGGTACTTCATCTCTCAACGAGGGATCGAAGCAAACCCGAAGAAAATCAAAGCTATCATGACAATGGAGAAGCCGAAAAACCTCAAGGGCGTTCAGCAGCTCGCAGGGCGAGTAGCGGCACTAAGCAGGTTCATCAGCCGCATGGGCGAGAAGGCCCTACCATTTTACCAGCTGCTGCGCAAGGCAGACAAGTTCGAGTGGACACCAGAAGCCAACGACGCATTCGAAAGCCTCAAGCGGCTCCTCTCCACCTCGCCCGTTTTGGTCACGCCAAAGGAGCGCGAGCCCCTGCTGCTGTACATAGCAGCCACACACCAGGTGGTCAGCACCGTACTCGTGGTCGAACGACCCGAAGAAGGCAAGACCCACGGGGTCCAGCGCCCAATTTACTACCTCAGCGAGGTACTCACTCCAACAAAACAGCGGTACCCGCACTACCAGAAGCTGGCCTACGGCGTGTTCATGACGGCTCGACGACTGAGCCACTACTTCCAGGAGCATCAGGTGATGGTCGTCAATGAGGCACCCCTGAACAGCATCCTGAATAACCCAGAGGCCACAGGACGCGTGGCCCTGTGGGGCATTGAACTATCACTCCTGGACATCGTCTACGAGAAGCGACATGCAATCAAATCTCAGGTCCTTCCAGACTTCCTGGTACACTGGATGGAGCTGCAGCTGCCTGACACCCCAGATATGTCATAGTCCTGGACAATGCATTTTGACGGCTCCAAGCGTGAAGCCGGAGCAGGGGCAGGAGTCATATTGACCTCCCCACAAGGTGACAAGATGAAGTACGTTCTTCGGATGAAATTCAGAGCCTCCAACAACGAGGCCGAATACGAAGCCCTCATCCATGGCATGAAGATGGAAAAAATATGTGGCGCAACGCGCCTGGTCATCTACGGTGACTCCAACCTTGTCGTACAGCAGACGATGAATGAGTACGACGCACACGCCGAAAACATGATCGCGTACCGCGCGCTATACAACGCACTCTAAGGAGAATTCGACGGCTGCGAACTTCGGCACGTTGGAAGAGAGAGCAACGAGGAGGCCGATAGACTCGCCAACATCGGCTCCACTTGTGCAAAGGTGCCACCAGGCGTGTTCCTCGAACAGATCTGCGTGCCATCCATCAAGCGAAGATTCCCCAAAGGATCACCCGAAGAAGCAGAACACTCGGGGGCTACGCTACCCGAAGGTCATGAAGGACCCGAAAAGTTGGATACCGAAGTTGCCATGGTCAACCTGATGCAGGTCATGGCAGTCGAAGAAACTTGGACACGTCCATACCTCCAGTTCCTGATAAACGGAGAATTGCCAGACAGCCCGACAGATGCCCGGCGCGTATCTCGTCGGTCAAAAGCCTTCACCATCATCAACGGCGAGCTGTACAAACGCAGCATTACGGGCGTACTACAATGGTGCGTCACCATCAACGACGGCAAGGCCATACTCCAAGATATCCACGAGGGCATCTGCGGCCACCACGCAGGTAGCCGCTCCCTCGTCCCCAAAGCTCTGCGAGCAGGATTCTACTGGCCAACGGCCATGAGCGACGCGAAGGACATCGTCCGAAGATGCAACGGGTGCCAACGGTTCGCCGACAAACCGCACGCACCTGGGTCCGAACTTCGACCCATAACCATAGCTTGGCCTTTTGCCCAATGGGGCCTCGACATGATCGGAAAACTGCCAAAATCTTTGAAAGGAGGACACGTCTTCCTCCTGGTCGCAGTCGACAAATTCACCAAGTGGATCGAGGCCCTGCCAGTCACCAACCAGAAGGGCAAAACCGCCGTCAAGTTCTTCGAATCCATTGTCTACAGGTTTGGCGTACCGCACAGCATCATCACCGACAACGGATCAAACTTCATCTCCGAAGAATTCCAGGACTTCTGCGAAGGCCTCGGGATCAATATCACGTATGCCTCAGTGGCACACCCGCAAACAAACGGGCAAGTGGAAAAGGCCAACGGCCTAATCGGCGCTGGCATCAAGAAGCGCCTCATGAGCTCACTCGAGCACAAAGTTGGAAACTGGACGAAAGAGCTACCGTCTGTCCTGTGGAGCTTACATACTATGCCAAACAGCTCCACCGGCTACACACCGTTCTTCATGGTGCACGGAGCTGAGGCCGTGCTAGCAGCCGAAGTACGCCACCAGACTCCATGAGTCGTCGCTTACAGCGAAGCCGAGTCCACGGCTGCACTCGAAGACGCCGTCGACACACTCGACGAAGCACGGGATATAGCAGCAGCTCGATCAGCGGTGTACCAGCAGAGTCTCCGCAACTATCACAGCCGCCAGCTGCGCCCAAGGTCCTTCGTCGAAGGAGACCTCGTCTTGCGACTCAAGCAAAAGCGACCGAACAAACTCGATTCACCATGGGAAGGACCCTATGTCATCACCGAAGTCATCCCAGGTGGCGCCTATCGCCTCAAGCACGTGGAGTCTGGAGTCGCATACTCCAACCCATGGAATGTCTCGCACCTGCGACGATTCTACCCGTAGCAACCTACCCCCTTTTTTACTTTCAATAAGGCTCTCAGCCAAGGCTACTCAGCCGAACCATGTACCTCCTCCATTACGATATAAATACAGCTAAGTGTCTCCCCCCAACCTTCGGTTGACCATTTTCTGCAACTTTACTACATGCTACATACGCACTTGGGGGCTCCCTCCACCTCACGATTTCATCGACTGAGGTCCAAACGTGTACACCTGAGTAGCTGACTACGTCAGGCAAACGAAAAGGGCACATACTCAATCAAAGCACTGCGTGCTCACAAACAAGCAAACCTTTACAACAAAGGACACAGAAACGCCCAGCCGCAATATACAAATTTTACATCTATCTGTTTATTTTCAGGTACTACCTATTCTGAAGAATAACCTGAGCACGCTGCTCAAACAAATCTACAACCTGTTCGGCATACTGCCTTACAGCCGCGTAATGCGGACGCATATCCCACTCGCCACCATCTGGTCGAGGAGGTGGCCCAGTCGCCACAGCAGCCAAATCTACGTCAGGGCGGTGCACCCTCACAAGAGACAAGGCAGCCTTCACCCCTGCGACGAGCTGCTGCCGCACCGGCTCCTTGACATTGCTGGCACTCCGAAACTTCGTCAGAAGACCTGCAAGGGTCGTTGGCACGGCATCCAACGGAAACATGACATGCAGCACCGAGGAAAGTGATGTCTGCACCTGGCGAAGAACCCGCGAAACCTGGTAGACACGATCCTGCACCATCGCCAGAACCATGGCGCGATCACGATCCATCCAGAAGAAGCCGCCGGCCTCCATGTCCTGTTGAGTCAAGCAATTGACTCGAACAGCGATACGCTCCTTTTCTTCTCTCGGAGCAAGATTGGCAGCTGCGACAACCGCACAAAACAAGAGTAAGGCCAGCAGGCTCACCCGAAGAACTGAGCTACAGCCCGAAAGAAGGATCAACTTACATTGCAGCTGCTCGGACAGCCGACCCAGCTCCGCCATCAAATACTCCTCTCTGGCTACACCATGATCTGCTTTGGATTTCCAAACGTCAGCGCGACCGCGTAACCCAAGCAAATCTCTCTCCAAGCTGCGCACGCGATCTCGAAGAAAAGCGAGCTGCGAGGAATCACCCAATGATGCTCGCAAGGGCCTTTCGGATGAAGTGTCAACTGGGTCAGCACCCGAAGGAACCTATAGCAGCAGAAAAAAGAAGGCACACAGACATTCAGCCAAGGATAGAGCACAACTCGGAGGAATTCATTAAAATATATAAGGCCACTACGTGGCACAGGATGGTACTACAAAAGATATTTACAACAAAAATAGACTACAAACTACCCTACGTCTACTATGCCTAAGGCGGAGGGCACTGAGTCGCCTCAGAACCAGACTGCCTAGCTTTGGCCTCGCCCTGCTACCGCAAAACGTACTCAGACAGCAAGTCAATGAGCTTGGGCCCATATCGTCTGCAGCGAGCGGAGTAGGCGGCGAAGGCTACCTCGGATCCATCCGCAGTCGTAGGCATCCGAGAAATAATCTGGGGCAGGTCCAGCTCCGTCCCAGCCGCCATGGCCATCGCCAGCCCGACGGACGCGCCGATGCCCTTCTGCTTGCTCTTATATGCTGCAGGCGCTTCGGCTGACAGAGCCTCTGCTAGGGCATCCACATCGTCAAGGGGTGCGCCCTTCGGGAAGAGCTCCTAGTAGAAGCGACCAAGGACCTCTTTCGCCTTGGCAAGGGAGTTGACGACGGTGCTGCAGCGGTCTTCGACCGCTACAGTGGCATCATCTAGAGCACTCCCGTGCTCCAGAGCACCGCGGTCGAACTCGATGCATGCGGCATCTGAGACAAAAAAGAAGAAAACATGAAGAAAGGCAACATAGAAGAAGATCCGTAGAAAAAGAAGCAAGTACAAAAGCTAACGCTCACCCGAAATAGCCTTGGCAGCAGCCATGAGCTTCTCTGCCACCCCCTTTTCACGAGCAGCCGCAACGGTGGCCAGCTGCTCCTCACGATCTGCGGCCTCCTGCTGCAGACGCTCTTTCGCTTCGGCTGCCTTCGCCAGCTCCAGCTCAAGGCGCTCTCTCTCACCAGCGGCATCTTCGGCCTTCTGCTCCGATTGGCCAAGGCTCTTCTTCAGAGCATCGACCTCACGAAGAGAGTCGTTATGCTCCTCTGCATTTACAACGAGCAAGTGTCAAAGAACAGGACCAGAATAAGCAAGAGAAGTACTACAAGGGAGACGAATACCTTGAAGCTGCCGCAGTTTCGCCTCCAGCGTCAGGCGTTCCTCCACCAGCCGCTTGGCCTCTTGGACAAAAGGCTGCAGCAAAAGGCAATAGCAATAAGAGCAGGACTTGGGGGCTACGCCCAACACAAAGAAGCATAAACAACATCAGCATACGAAGACACTCGGGGGCTCCCCCCGTAACATCAAGCAGAAAAACTTACGTGCTCCGAAGGCGAACCCGCAGGCCCGCCTGCGAAATTCTGGGGCGCAACCACCAGCCTCTCCTGCACAGGAGGAACTGGCGCAGCGTCACCAGAAGTCGCCACCGTCTGAGGAGGAGGCGACGCAATGTTCGACTCCCCCATCATCTCGCACGCACCATCACTAGAGCCGTCGGAGGATTGCCGGCATACGAACCAATCAACACAGGTGCAAAAATAACAAGGGAACAAAGGACAACAGTGGCAACAAGAAAACTTACGAGCCCAACGCACTCAGGTCGAAGATAGGAAAAGCCCTTCGGGCCCTCTTCTCCTCCTTTTTCTCTTCCTTCTTCTCCTCCTTCTTTTCTTCCTTCTTCCGCTTTGCTGGCGGGTGCGGCGCGACAGCCCGCAAAGGAATGGCAGGAAGGGGAGAGGAAGAACCCCCATGAACATCATCATGACGCTCAAGGCCCAGAGGATTCCTGGGAGTCGGAGGAGTCGAGGCATCCGAAGACTCACTGGAGCTCCGTGATCGCTTGCGCGAATGGTCCTCACTCGACTCGTCGGCATCCTCCGCTGGGGATCGCGCTGACGGTAGCTCGGACACGGAATCCACCACTTCATTATCCGAGGCATTCGGATACCTTTCGGGCAACGGTGGTGCCATGCCCGACACTTTGAAGCTCTACAAAAGGAAAAGGAACTTTGTTAGCAAACAAAGGAAAAAGTACACAGCTGACAAAAACAAAAGGGGAGCACTACGTGCGCAAATCTACACCTTCGGTACGACCAACGTCCAAGAAAAGGGAGGAGTCTGCGACTTCCCCGGGATTTCTTCGTCGGCCTTGAACTTCAACAGCGCACGAAGAGCCTTGTCAAATTCCACCTCGGAGATTTCCTCACTCGAAACCCTCGTCGGATCACGGCGCCCAGAGTAAAGAAACATCGGATGCGCCCTCGCTTGGAGAGGCTGCACCCGACGCTCAAGAAACGTCCGGATGATGTCGACACCGTTCACCTCCTTCTCAGGAATCAGTTGGAGATCCTCCACCCGACGGCACAGGGCCTCTATCTCCGCCACCTCACCGTCTAAGATTTGGTTTTTCCAGGATCTTTTCTTCTCAATCAATTGGAGGGGTCAAAAGGAACAAGACCAAAATCTTGCCCAGGCAGTACAGAGTCACGGATGTAAAACCATTTCCTCCGCCAGTACTGGACAGATTCGGACATGGAAAAGGAAAAGAATTGCACATTGGGACTGAGGGAGATGATGAAACCCCCAATGGGATACACACCATCTGAACCAGACTGCCTCTTCACGGAATAAAGCTTCCGGAAGAGACCAAAGTGCGGCTCAATGCCCAGCCAGCACTCGCAAAGGGTGATAAAACAAGCAATGTGGAGAAGAGAATTGGGAGACAGATGATGCAACTGAACCCCATAGAAGAAGAGCAGTCCACGAAGGAAGTCATGGACTGGATACGAAAACCCACGCAAGACGAAGGCAAGAAACATAACCCGGTACCCATATGGGGGACGGGGGATTACCTCATTGCCGGGGAGTTTGACAGTCGTCGTATCCTGCGGGATCAGGCCCCGCTCGCGCAGTTTGCGGAGATCGCTCTCCCGCGTCTCTGATCGCCGCCAGCCACCATCGGTGACGCGAGCAGCGGCGGTGCTCTTCTTGCCTCCGGCGGCGCTGGTCCCAACCGCAGATCTGAGGATTTCTTTGTCTTCCCCATGGCGCTCTGAGGATTTCTTTGTCTTCCCCATGGCGCTACAGCGGTGGTGTCGTTGGCAACGACGAAGGACAAAGGAAATGTGGAGAAAACTCTCAGCGCGCAGCAAGAATAGCTCAAGAACGAAGAGGCAGTGAATAGATGAAATGCTGCGGTGAAAAACAAACCACGATTTCACCAGAGATTATAATAGCGAAGACGACGCACGCTGGTCGTCCATCGAGAAGACCTAACGCCAACGGTAGATCTGGCCGTACACGTGTCAGCACCAAAACGAACCGTCAATACCACGCCGTCCACTACGCGCGGAAATCGAGGAGACGCCGTAATCATCTCCACGCCGCAAGTGACCGGTCAATTCAAAGTCAGCAAGTGGGACCCACGCTTCGTCCAGTCAAGTCATCTCTGGCATAGCAGACGCTTGAGGTCATCGATCGTAAGCACTGACGTCATCAAAAGCTATACTAGCACCACTTCGGCTCCACAGCTAAGAGTACTCACTCGAATCTACGATTCGACTAAATACTCGGGGGCTACTCCTATCAGGAGCGCTGGCCGCGCACCCGACAGAAAAATGAGGACAAAATTACTTCTCTGAGTCCTACGTCGAGTCTACGACTCCACTACGGACTCGGGGGCTACTCCCATAGGGAGGATGGATTTAAGCATCCGAAAATTTTCGAGTCCTGCGGACCTAATGATTGAAACAATGCTAGAACTAAAAGTCTCCGTTCGAGTCTACGACTCGAACAGACACTTGGGGGCTACTCCCATAGTGAGCGCTGGTCGCGCACCCTATGAAATCTTCGACTGCGATCTTCCGGATCCGCATGCAAAAACTTTTTTGGCAACTCTGCCCCAACAAAACGCTAAGTGAGCAACAATCTCCTTGGCCACCCGAAACACCTCCAAGGTGATAAATGTTCGGATGCTGCGTCCGTGACGCAAAGATAAGACCTACAGATATCATCTGATGGCATGGCAACGCACCTGACTGCACTCTGCTAGTATGAATCCGTACCAGCAGGTACGATGAAAAATCCCGACGGACGCGTTGGGTACACCAATTAAAATCACTGGAATTCCACTCCTATATGTCCTCCGCGGCCTGAGTTGAATTACGCCAGCATATGTTCCAGGCCCGGGTTAAGGGACCCGAACCTGAAGAAGATCGTGTTGTTTCGTCCTAAGACAGTTAACTGACCCTGATCCGTCGGGTGAGTCAGGCACACGCATCAACAATCCCTACACACATATACTATTAACATATAGCTGCTTCCGAAGGATGGAAGAGTCCTCAGCCGAATCTACGATTCGACTGATCACTCGGGGGGTACTGACATGGTTATACCCTACGGGTACGTAACTTCAGCATACCTAGTCCAGCCCAAGGAAGGCCCACGGTAGACATACGCTGGCCCATGAAGATTTTCGGGTGGCCAAGGCCCATAACGTCTTCGGATCCTTGGAGAGCAAGGCTAGAGGAGATAGGAAATTCAGAGGGGTAAAACCCTAGAACTTGTAACCAACTAGGACTACGCCCGGGACCTGCCTAAGTCTATATAAAGGCCAGGAGGGCACGTCCTAGGGAAACTCGACTCATACTTTCGCACACGCATCCACGCCAGATCGAATCTGCGCACCCTGTAACCTTCGGTTCCGCCGTAATCAAAGAGCAGACAAGCAGGAGTAGGGTTTTCCCTCCGGGGGCCTGAACCTGGGTAAATCTCGTGTCCCCTGGTTGCTTGTCTGTTAACCGTGCCACGATCTCCAGCATCCCCATCTTCTCCAAAACCCAAGTCCATAACAATGGGCATTGACGAGATTAAACCTCGTCAAGCACCTTTAGGTGACAAAACCTTTGGGTTGCATCATATACAACTCTTCATCAATGTCTCCATTGAGGAACGCTGTTTTGACATCCATCTGCCATATTTCATAATCTTAATATGCAGCGATTGCTAACAAAATCCTCACAGACTTTAGCTTCGCTACTGGTGAGAAAGTCTCATCGTAGTCAACTCCTTGAATTTGTCGAAACCCTTTTGCGACAAGTCGAGCTTTATAGACAGTAACATTACCATCAGCATCTATTTTCTTCTTGAAAATCCATTTGTTCTCGACAGCCTTCCGGCCATCCGGTAAGTCCACCAAAGTCCATACTTGGTTTTCGTACATGGATCCAATTTCGGATTTCATAGCTTCTTGCCATTTATTGGAATCTAGGCTCATCATCGCTTCCTCATATGTCTCAGGGTCATCGGTGTGGTCTACCAACATGACACTCATAACGGGATCATACCAATCAGGAGTGGTACGAGTTCTCTTTGACCTGCGAGGCTCTATAGCAACTTCAACCGAAGTTCCATGATCATCATCATTAGCTTCCTCTCTTATTGGTGTAGGCACCACAAGAACATCTTCCGGTGTTGCGCTACTCGCAAGTTCGAGAGAAGGTTTAACAACCTTGTCGAGTTCTACTTTCCTTACAGTCACTTCTTTCGAGAGAAATTCCTTCTCCAGAAAGGATCCATTCTGGCAACGAAGATTTTGCCCTCGGATCTATGATAGAAGGTATACCCGATAGTTTCCTTCGGGTATCCTATGAAGACGCATTTTTCCGCTTTGGGTTCAAGCTTGTCCGGCTGTAACTTCTTTACATAGGCTTCGCAACCCAAACTTTAAGGAACGACAATTTAGGTTTCTTCCCAAACCATAGTTCATATGGTGTCGTTTCAACAGATTTAGATGGTGCCCTATTTAAAGTGAATGCGGCTGTTTCTAATGCATAACCCCAAAACGATAGCGGTAAATCTATAAGTGACATCATAGAACGAACCATATCTAAGAGAGTTCGATTACGACGTTCGGACACACCATTACGCTGTGGTGTTCCCGGCGGTGTCAATTGTGAAAGTATTCCGCATTTCTTCAAATCCTCGCCAAACTCGTAACTTAGGTATTCACCTCCACGATCAGAACGTAGAAATTTAATCTTCTTGTTACGTTGATTCTCTACCTCACTTTGAAATTCCTTAAACTTCTCGAAAGTTTCGGACTTATGTTTCATGAAATAGATATACCCATATCTACTCAAGTCATCCGTGAAGGTAAGAACATAACGATAACCACCGCGCGATGCTACACTCATTGGTCCACACACATCGGTATGTATGATTTCCAATAAGTCTGTAGCTCGCTTCATCATACCAGAAAATGGAGTCTTAGTCATTTTACCCATCAGACATGCTTCGCATCTTTCAAGTGATTCAAGAAGTCCATCGGAATGGAGTTTCTTCATACGCTTCACTCCGATATGACCAAGACGACAGTGCCACATATAGGTCGAGTTATCGCTCAATTTCAAACGTTTAGCCTTAATGTTATTTATGTGTGTATTACTAAAATCGAGATTCAATAAGAATAGACCATCTATCAAAGGTGCATGTGCATAAAACATATTACTCATATAAATCGAACAACCATTATTCTCGGACTTAAACAAGTAACCGTCTCGCATTAAACAAGATCCCGATATAATGTTCATGCTCAACGCAGGCACCAAATAACAATTATTCAAGTATAAAACTAATCCTGATGGTAGATGAAGAGGTAGCGTGCCGACCGCGATCACATCAACCTTTGATCCATTTCCAACGCGCATCGTCACCTCATTCTTCGCTAGCTTCCGTTTATTCTACAGCACCTGTTTCGAGTTACAAATATGAGCAACCGAACCAGTATCAAATACCCAGGCACTACTACGAGTACTAGTGAGATACACATCAATAACATGTATATCGGATATACCTTTCTTCTTGATGTTGCCGTTCTTCAAATCCGCCAAGTACTTTGGGCAATTCCGCTTCCAGTGACCTTCCCCTTGCAGTAAAAGCACTCAGTATCAGGCTTAGGTCTAGCCCTGGTCTTCTTCGCCGGTGCGGTAACTTTCTTACCGCCCTTCTTGAAGTTTCCCTTTTGCTTAGACTTGCCTTTATTTAATTTGGTGGTCTTATTGACCAACAACACTTGGTGCTCTTTCTTGATCTCCACTTCTGTAGATTTCAACATGGAGAAGAGTTCTGGCAATGTCTTGTCCATGTTTTGCATATTGTAGTTCATCACAAAGTTTTTGTAACTTGGTGGTAGTGATTGGAGGACACGATGTATCCCCAAAGAATTAGGAATCACTATACCCAAACTTTGGAGTTTGTTTGCATGCCCAGACATCTTAAGCACATGCTCACTGACGGAGCTGCCCTCTTCCATCTTGCAGTTGAAGAACTTTTCAGAAGCCTCATAACTCTCAACTGCCGCGTGAGCCTCAAATATCATTTTGAGTTCATGGACAATATCATGTGGGTCTGAATTCTCAAACCTTTTCTGAAGCTCCGATTCCAAACCATACAAGATAGCACACTGAACGGTGGAGTACTGATTCTTCCGAGCGAGGAAAACATTCTTTACCTTATCGGTAGCATCAACTGCAGGCGGGTCACCCAGCGGTGCATCCAGCACATAGGTCAAATTACCAGCATTGAGGACAATCCTCAAATTTCGAAACCAATCCACGAAGTTGCTTCCATTGTTTTTCAACTTTTCTTTCTCTAGGAACGCATTAAAATTTATGGTAGCGGCCACAATTGATCTACAACATATTTACAATAGTTTAGACTAAGTTTATGACAAATTGAGTTCTAATTAATAGTTAAATTAACCTAGGTGAACTCCCACTCAAAACAATATCCCTCACATTGTTTTAGTGATCACAGGAACCAAATCCACCACATCAAAACCGATCATCACGAGAGTTGATATAGCTTCAATGGCGAACAATCGACATGTTCATCATATCTTCTATATGATTCATGCTTTACCTTTCGGTGATCCGTGTTCCGAGACCATGTCTGTACATGCTAGGCTCGTCAAGATCAAACCTTAGCTTCTGCATGAGCAAAACTGGCTTGCTCACATTGTATACACTTGCAGAATCTAACACACCCGATCATCATGTGGTGCTTCGAAACAACAAGCTTTAGCAACGGTGCTAACTAAGGATGAACACTTTAAAACTTGAAATTTGTGTGCTTGAGGGATCATCTTATAATGCTACCATCGTTAACTAAGCAATACAAGATGCATAAAGGATTAACATCACATGCAATTCATAATATGTGATATGATATGGCCTTTCTTCTTTGTGCTTTCGATCTCCATCTTCAAGCACGAACATGATCTCCATCATCAGCGGCATTGCATCAAGGTCAATGACGCCGTTCCATGGTTGTCGTCCACAAGCTTCAACTATTACAACTACTTTGAATAGACACGCGGGTCTTAACAGAATTTAAAGACAACCATATGGCTCCTGCCGGTTGCCAACTTACAATAAGGAACATTGCATACATCAAATATAATCACAATCATGGCCATATCACATCACAGCACACACCTGCAAAACAAAGTTAGACGCCTCTAATTTTCTTTGCATATTTTATGTGGTTTGGGGCTTTCAATAAATGTCGCTCTAACTTACGAACAAGAACCACAACATTGATGCTAGAACTATCAAGTGCCCGTTGTAAATTGGATCTATACTATAATGGGAGAGACAGACACCCGCAAAGCCACTTATGCAATACAAGTTGCATGTTCAGCGTGGAGCAAGTCTCATGAACGATGTCATGTAAGGTTAGCCCGGGCCGCTTCATCCCATCATACCGCAAGATGCAAAGTACACAAGAAGCAATTGATAATAAAAGCACCACCACCCATAATGACCATTGTCTTCTACTCGTGCAACAAATCTACATATAGAAACGGCTCTGATACCACTGTAGGGGTTCGTAGCATGGAAAACAAAAAAATTCTACCGCATGCAAACAAACAAGCCAAGATCTATCTACTAGATTGTAGCAACGAGTCGATAGAAGAACTCACCCTCGAAGATTCCAAAGCAGTTAACGAGAGCGGATTCTCGTGGGTGATGTAGTCGTACTCTTGCCGATCTCAAGATCGTGTAGACGATCCTTCCGGCGCCGCGTTCCGGCAGCGCTCCCGCAGTCGGTCACACGTTCAGTACTCTATGAAGACCTTCCTCTCCCTTGTTCCAGCAAGCAGCGGAGGTTGTAGCACTCTCCTCGCGATTCCGGCAACACGAGGCGTGGTACCGGAAGTAGAGGGGAGATCTCGCAGGGCTTCGCCTTAAGTCGGAGCGAGTATGGTGGAATATGAGAGAGGCCTTGGTGATCTAGGGTTTAGAGGCACCAAGAGGACAGAGTTAAGCCAGCGGCTAGGGAAAGGGGAGGGCCCCAACTCGGCGGCTAGGGCAAACCCTAGGTGGCGGCGGCGACTTGGTGGTGGTGGCGGCGGCGGCTTAGGGTTAGGGTTTCGGGTGTGAGAGGTGTAGGTCTAGAGGGGCACCCCTGCCCTTCCTTTTATAGGTGGGAGGGCGCCGGCCAAGGGGAGGGAGTCCTCCCCCAAGTCGGCCTCCTTGGCCGGCGGGTGGAGGGAGAGGAACTCCTCCCCAAGTAGGTTTCCTACTCTCCCTCCACCAAGCAAACTTGCCGTTTGACTTTTCAAACTAGGATTTGATTTATCCCTTTATTTTTCTCAGCGATGACACCTAGTACATGATGCAACCATTCCAACTTGTTATGACACATTCATGTACCCTTCCCCTCCGGAGTGCCGGACCTTCCGGAACCTTCTAGCACATTCCCGATGAAAACACCGAAATCATTCTCCAACTCCGAAACATGACTTTCCTTATATGAATCTTATTCTCCGGACCATTCCGGATCTCCTCGTGATATCCCGGATCCTATCCGAGACTCCGAACAACATTCGGTATCTTACTCATCATTTCATAACTACTCAACAACATCGAATCCTTAAGTGTGTCTCCCTACGGCTCGTGAATTATGCGGACATGATCGAGACACTTCTCCGAACAATAACCAATAGAGGAATCTGGAAATTCAGATGGCTCCCACATATTTCTACGATTACTTTGCGATCGAATGAACCACTTACATATGATACCAATTTCCCTTTGTCTCACGATAGTTTACTTATCCGAGGTTTTGATCGTCGGTATCTCTGCATACCTAGTTCAACCTCGTTACCGATAAGTACTCTTTTCTCGTTCCCGTGATATGTGATCCATTGTGAGCCAGTCACATGCTTGCAAGCTAATTGGATGACATTCCACCGAGAGGGCCCAGAGTATATCTATCCGTCATATGGATGGACAAATCCCACTCTTGATTCATGTGTCTCAACCCATACTTTCCAAACACTCAATGCCACCTTTATAGCCACCCAGTTACGGTGTGGTGTTTGATGTCATCAAAGCATCCTTCCGGTGATGGTGATAAACATGATCTCATGGTCGAAGGAATTAGGTTACTATGTATCAGAAAGCATATAGCAATTGAACTATTAAAATGACTTTATCTTTATGCTACGCTTATCTATAGGAGTATGTCCATCATAGCATTCTCGTAATGATATGATCTTGTTGTTAATAACATCTCAATGTTCATGATAGGGAAACCACAATCATCTATTAACCAACAAGCTAGTATTATGAAGAGGCTTTACTAGGGACTCTAATTTAGTTTACAAATCACACAAGTATTAATGTTGCCTTGTTAATACTGTTATAGCATGAATATAAACATTTATCATAAACACAAAGATATAATAATAACTATATTTATTACTGCCTCTAGGGCATATCTCCAACAAGTATGGCCTAGAGCCAAGTTCTTAGAATCTATCTCCTGGATGCGCTTGGTTGAATCATATACCTTACCAATGAGAACATCATAGGCAACTATGGCGTTGATCAGCTGGTTGTTGATCTTCGCAAGCTTTTCTTCCCTTTATCTCAGCTGGTACCGAAGACACTTGTTCATCTTCCTTTGCATCTGTAATTCATCATAGCTGTAATATTTAAGTACCTTTATCTCGTCGGTTGCCATGTACTGGATTGCATCCGATGCAGCATGATATTTTGTTGCTTCCAAGGATACTAGAGAGCCCATCACCGAGCGAGGAGGGAGTAATGACTGGAGAAAATATGCAAAGGGATAAAAGAGTACTTTAGTCTAGAAGTAGCTTCTCTGATATCATTGTTTTTATACTCAGGGCATGGCAGGTATAACTTCTTCAGCATTGCGTTCAGAACGACGTTGGTCAGGATTTATATGGTTTCCACATGCCTGGAGACATTGAAGAAAGAAGTATTATCCTATTACACCCAAGGAGATGAATGCATAATAAACAATACACAGTTTGTCATTAACTAACATTTGTTTCATATTCTGTACATGCAATGCAAGTCCATTCTATGGCAGATTTTATACTTGTATGAATACAAAAAAACACCATACTCAAAGAAACCAGGAGCAATGATGAAGAATTGAGAAAATAGAGTCGGACCACAAAGAACATAATAAAGAGGGATAGACGGAGAGAAGAGCAAAAGGAACAAGCCAAGATATAAAGACGACAAAGAATTCAAGGTTAGGCACGAAAATAATAAAAACTTGCAAAAAGAACCAAACAAAGAAGAAATCTGAAAGATAAATATTTCAAAATAAGCAAGCTCACTGATTTTGATTTATTAGCATTACTATGTGAAGAGTAGATATGTTTACAAAAATGTTGGCAAGATAAAAGATTTAGATCTAGATATGTATTGCGAAATAATATTCCACAATCAACATCTTATATTTTCTAAGTCATCCAGAAAGCTTCTTCCTATATTCTTGCGCCTTTTTAGTTTATGCAAGAATACAACAGCTCTATTCATACCTAATAGGGTACTGACAGAGATCTAAAAAGAGTATCTGTTCTTAGAAAAGTGAAGTGCATTAACATTAGCTGGCAAAAAACAGCAATTTTTTGTAGTGTACTCATGGACCAGGGTGCTCTGGTACATACAGTCGTATTTAGAAAGCAAGAGAAGCTATCATTGATCGTGCGGCTCAGTGAGTTCCCATCGTCTATGTATGCATTGGTGCATGCCTACAGTGCAAACTATAGTGTCAATAGGTTGATACTGATGAACAGATGTAATTACTGGAAATAGGCTACACTTTTATTTATTCTTCTAGGCATCCCTGTGTGACATCGCTTTACAAATAAATTCCCTCGGAGTGGAAACAAAAATTGGGTAGACAGGTTCTATGTTTGCCTAATTAAAACAGCTCTAATCAACAGACCGTAGACACGAAGACGTCAATCCAAGACTCGAAGTATCACAAAGAGAATAAACAGCCAGTAAGAAGAATCAACTAATCCGGAAAGATCAAGCGCCATCAGCGATGTGCGGCCGGACCTTCAGCAACAAAGAGGGTAAATTGGGAGCGGTGCCGACAATGCTGTCGGTGACGTGAGAGGAAGGGGAAATGGATAAGAATAGCTCGTGTGGAGGCAGCAAGAGTAACAAACGGTGTAAGATACAGAAGCAATGACATGTTTCTACTTCAACAGGGCTTTTCGAGTATGACTCTTGTATCACATGGCTCATTCTGAATCATGCAAACCTTAATGGGCTGGTTTTGTATGTTGTCAAAACAGGGCACACCTAGGGATGCAGCCTTTGGGTATTGTGCTTGTATTGTAAAATATATATACCCTTTTTCCTCCATTGTTCTTGATAAAATCCCGAGTTATCACTTCTGGGAACACGACCTTTGGCTTTTGTGCTTGTATTGAACAAAGAAAACATCCTCTTCACTCTATCTAGTCAGGGTGCATGTTGTTTTTGACAAGTATCCTTGATGACAAAATCTTGATTTACTACCCGTGGAAGAAATAAGTTGTAAATGTTTGTAGACTAAAATATTTAAACTCTAGGACGTAATAAAGTTGCTCAAAATATTTCAAGAAATTCATGCTAACTTCAAAACACTAAAGAATTTTGTTTTGACACATATATAAATAATTGCTCTTATCATCCAACGTCTATCGTCACTGTAAAGCATAGCACCTGGCTGAACCTTTTCTAGGAACCCAGACCAAAATACATGCATGTTTGGCAAAAGCACAAAGCCACTCCTATTCAATTTCCTTTTAAACATAGAGTTGGTTCTCATTCTTTAGAAGATACACCAGAGGATAACTCTTATGGTTCTGATCAACATAGCTCTAACTGAATAGTACACTAATCATTGTTCAATCATTAAAGCAAAACGTATAAAATTCTAACCTGTTGGTTCACCGTGCAGGTATGATATAAATTCAATACATATCATATTAGGTGGTAAATAACAACATATACTAAATTATATTTGACCCACATTATCATTTTGGAAAGAAAATTTCTTAGTAAGCTACATCATCAATGACACAGTAAAGGGAACCCATGGTGGAAAATTTATTTACAGGACCTAAATATCCATCCTAAAAAACATAAGAAAAACACCTTCTGCAGTGGCTCACCTTAGATCAACATATTCTTATCTCTTGCCATCGTTCGCACCAATGAGGGGGCGGGATGGAGGAAGCAGAAGCGGGCTGCCGCTGTGCACCACGTCTCTCCAGAACCTCTGATGCCGGTATGGAATAGCAATTAATCTCTGAAAATGAGAAAATCCTAAGTTTCAGTGCAAATGAATAGTCTACAACTGGTATAGCTAACTACACTATGGATTCTGGAATTCAAAAAGAAACAGAAAATGTACTATTAACACGTTTCCTAACTTATTTCTTCATGCTCATGGCCTAGAAGAAATAGGGATTGTATATACAAAAGCGCGTGCTACTATTTTCCAGATATATATAGAGAACACCACTGAAAGATACTACTGGAACTAACATGGACACTCTCGAGAACTAATCAAGCTCGTGAAGACTTGGTTCAGACTGTTCCTAGGATCAGAAATGTTCCAGGTGTTTTCACACAACCATTGGCAAAAAAATGCAATGGGTATAACACCAGAATGCTTCCTGCATCTCCTTATTTCCAGGCTCCAGTTTCACTCGAATGGAACAACTCATCTGCACCAAACAGACGTTAAGGTCAAATTAGAGCATACCGTGTTATTGTGGAATCAAAACAGAATCATGATGTGCTTCATTAAGTCTATAAGGTAAGAGCCTGGCGATGCTTGTTGTAGAACAGTACATGTAAAAGAACATATATGCACCTAGATATTCTATTTAGGTTATTTACTAACCTAATATAATTATTAGGTTTGTTCTTAGGAGAAAGAGCATACTTTGGATGTCACCGCAATCTGCAGATATGCCAAGAAAAAACTTGTTTATTCAGTTAAAATCATGGTTTAAGAAGAATTAGCAAAACTAAATAGTACTTCTAGAATTATTCTCTTACATCCGACAAATTAGTTCCCTTGGGATATGTCCTAAAAGCTCATGTTTACAATTTACCGCCAGAAATAGTCCTTGTAGGTCTATGATAACAGCCAAAATGGCTCTGTAAAGTGTTGATTAAGCATCTGAGTTGAAACATAAATGTATGACAACCATCATCCATAACCAGGGTGTGAGTGATACCATCCAACCACACTTTCCAACCTTCTAGCCTATCAACCACATGGCACAAGTAAATGTTTTTTCTCAAAATCGAGGACCGGTATTCCTCTAATCTACAAATTCTAAATTGGATGACTTATTCCAAATTGGAAAAGATGCATAAACGTGAACTTGAAAGCAATAACTTGACATTCAAATGAAACGTGAACTTGCAATCTAATAGTGATCAGATTGAGAAAATAAAGTAACCCACATAAGTGCAGCTCAATGCTTGCAATCATCATTATCTGTGAGACAAACAAACACAAAAAGTTTAGGTACTGAGCACATGGATCACTATAAGGGTACTTAAAAGGTCAAAAACAAAATATGATACGATGGTCAAAAGAGTATAGTCGAGAATGAATAATGAAAAGAACAATTCAGAATCATCGTGCCATCATTAAAAATCTTAATATTTATCCTTTTAATAACATAATGGATAAGAGAAAAGAATCACCCAAAGATCATCCTAAAAAATTATCCAAGATTTGTATAGACTCTAGATACCTCTGAGCATACACTTGACCATAAGAATCATCGTCAATATAATCTAAAGCTCCTTCAAACTTTCCCTCTGATTATTCCCTGGATGCCTTATGTATATCATCTACTCGCAGCCAAAAAGTTTGCAATAAGAACGGTGATAGGTTTACCGGTAACCCATTTGAGCTACGGGAACAGTGAGATGTGCTTTAATAGAGAAGAGAGAATGTGTAAGAAAACTTACATTTATAATTCTGATCCAATTATGGCAGATTAGCTGCAGAGGCACGTCCATGTGAAGATGCGGTGAAAATAGGCCTTCTTAGCATCCATGCAGCGACACGCCCCGCCAAAATAGGCCAGCATAATCTGCAAAAATAAATCATAGTAGTAAGGACAAAATAACATTTAAATAGCCTAACTAACTGAACGTGAACTCAATGCTGCCTATTTGTTCTGTACATGTATCAACTTCTTTCTCAAGGTTCTAGTATCAACTATTTTGTTTCAAACGAACTGAACACTACTTGTTTAAATATTCAAAAAATAACAACAAATTATTAGGTGGAAGTATATACTTCACTTGAATTAAAAGTAACACTAAAACCTGCAGAAGAGCTTCCCATTCTCACTGGTGCCGACTGCTGCTACTGCCCATCCCCTAGGGAATGACGTGCTAGGAGCGACTACATAAAACCACGACTACATGCACCGTGGTGTCATCTTCATTGCTGGAAATACAATATTAGTAAATGATAATTAAGACAATGGTAAAACCCGACAGCTCCCCTTACATGTACCCATTCACCAAACTCCATAGAATCACTATGACGACTAAGATGCTTAAAAAGATATGGAGAAAAAGAAATAAAGAGCATCCTTATTACCTGCATTTCATCAAATAGGCCGCGTACATCAAGATCATCCATTTCTCCATGGTCGCCTTCTTCCAATAAATCCCCTTCTTGTGACTTTTTTCACATAGATCCATATACAAACTGCAAAAAATTGCACCAAGCCATACAAAATATCAACCATCAACATAAAACTCTTTTTTGTGCTAGAGCCTAGAGAGGAAAACCTAGAACAAAAAACTGGACCAAATAGATTCAGCTCCCAACACAGAATTAGAAATATAAGAGGCTGCTCTAGGAGATGAGATGAAATGAGTTGGGGCTGCTCCCAACCTGGAATCACTTCAAGATACGATTGGAGCTGCGGCCGCCGTTCACCATGGAGTCAAGGACGTTTCAGCGAGGGTCAAGCGCACGCCCGCCTCCGTCTCCATAGCTTTTCCCGGCTTCTCTCCCGTGTCAACCCCCACCCCATGGTGTGCTGCTGCCACTCGCCCGTCGAGGCGGACGCTGGTACTGAAGCGGCCCGGCCGTCGAGGAGCAAAGAGGACCGTCTCCTTCTCCGTCTCTCTCATCCTTGTCGGGCAAGGAGGAAGGGAAGGAGGCGAGTCGGGGGAGGAAGGAGAGGAGGAGAGCTGCGCGAGGGCAGGGAGAAGATGAGCCATAGGAGGATTTGGGGGCTAGGGTTCTCCACCGTGGAGGATTGGCTCTAGGTTCCCATGGGGCGTGGCTTTTTGTCCCACCCAAGCACACATAGGTGCGACCCACCCCAAAAACCACCCAGGTGTTTGGCAAGGTGGACCAGCTAAATAGATGACCCATTGGCAGTCGCGGGAGGGTAGATCAGCGCCATTACATAACTTGGACTAGCACAAAAGAACGGCCGAGATGCTCTTCAGGATCTCATTCGACGGCCAGAAACAGCAGAGCGCTGTGGTGCCTTCTAGGGGTCTCACCAATTACATCTTTACTAGGAAATTTGGTGCGGCGACACGCCGCACCCGTTAAAAAAATCAGGACTGTAATCCTATTAGCTAGTGGCTAATAGCATGTAAATTATTTCTTAGAATTGTTAGATTAATTATTATTACCATTAGTGCATAAGGTTTAAGTTGCTGGGATTAGCTCATAGTACTGATACATGTATAGATCCCTTGTGGGTGGAGAAGTTTTCTGCTTGTGAATGAGACCCAGTTGGATCTAGTTCCAAATCAATACAGTAAAATTCAGAACAACAATAGAAATACATCATTGGTACTAACATCACATGAAACATATATGGTACAACATTTATTGCGGAACAACAACACTTTGCCAATCTCCATGACCCAACATTTCACAAACAAAGCCTAGGCTTCTGCCCACTAAGAGAATATACGGAAAATGCGCTCTGAATTTTTTAGCAGCTCCACTTCTTGAAGCAGCAAGGAGGACCCGAGGTTTACTGGATTTAAGCATCAGGCTTTCCTGTACCGTTCTGATGTAGCCACCAGATGTGCTTGGACTGCTCAAGCACATTTGAGTTGCAATAATTCAGGGAATGTGTGATGGTATAGGGGAATACAATAAACAGTGTACACTCCAAAATAAATTAGAGAGAATAGAAATAAAAACTGAGTTGAAAAAACACAAATTATTCCAGATTGTCCCGCAAGTCAAGAAGGCCTGAAAAAATCTAGTACCGCTCAGAGAATAATTTATTTCCATCATGAACTATATTATGACTTTAGGCATTATTTATGCCCATTTCTCATGTATCCTCCATGCAATTGTATTGCTGCGAAACATCCACTACACTAAGTGATAAAAGAAAACCCGATGTACCTGCAGCTGCTTTGTTTGAATTACTACTAGACAACAATAGTCATAACTCCGATCATCACTTCTAAAATTAGTTTATCAGCAGTTACACGAAAGTTATACTCCAGCAGAGTAGGTTTTTCATGTTCACCCACCAAACACCTTGAGAAAGTCAATCGAAAACCTAAGAAAAAGGCTTCCAAGAGTGCCTATAACGCTTTACCATTTGTAATAGATGCATAGAGTATGTTAATTGTAAAATAACCACTTGGTTTGTTTTGTGAGTAGAGCATAGCTAAAGCTTCTTAATATCTTGAACTGTTAGCTTCAAGTTTCCCATGGAAGGATATTGGGGATGTTGACTAATTTATCCATGTGATCTGAGTCGATCTTTAGTCCTTCAAGAAGTTATCCAACAAATTTCAGTATCCGACCTGGTTGAAGTATCTGCTGATACTTGTAGTACATATAATTACTTTTGGATTGGCTATTAGTTAACCAGTGTGCTGCTTAATCATGCATAGGATTCACAAACCGCTAGATAAAAAATAATTGGTATTAATCCATGGAAGGGTCAAACTATG
This sequence comes from Avena sativa, assembly GCA_916181665.1. Lineage (NCBI taxonomy): Eukaryota > Viridiplantae > Streptophyta > Magnoliopsida > Poales > Poaceae > Avena > Avena sativa. The sequence goes on along the minus strand of OV702280.1, from coordinate 398,672,881 downwards.
CAAAGAAAAGCTCAGGTATTGAAGCACAAGTTCGAGAACAATACAATGTGATATATTTGTAAAACAATATTGGTTCTTACACTTGATTAAGGTCATGTTGTTGTCAAATTGTACGCTAAAACTGAAAATTAGCATTCCTGAGAAGAACATTGAACTGTAATTATCAGCCACGAGACCATTTGGTCATTTGCTATTAATGGTCCCATTCGCAGTATTTTTTAGAAACAGTATGAACGGGCAAATATTATTGGAATCTATAACTCATTTCTTAACAAATGTTTACTTCTTTATAGACAACCAGAATAACAAAAGAAAGGGTATGTAAAAACAAAGTACCTGACATGCCACCTGAAGAAGAGCACCCTGAAAATGAAGGATAAACAGAGCACCAAGTACAGTTCAAGTATGTTAGTTCAAGTATGTTCAGAAGAGTCACGTGCATGAGAGTCACATACAGAAAACCACAAAGACGCCCATTGAGATCAGGATTATATGGAAGAACCAAAAAATTCTGGGAAAAAAAGACATTTGTCGACAGAACCCTGGGCCGAAAAATTGAATCAATTTTTTTTTCCAATTGGTTCATTCTTTTACAGTTCTTATTTCTAGATCGCTACAGTGTATTGTTCAGTAAAGCCTGACTCTATGTGATGACAATTCAATGAATAGAACTGTAAAATTAAAATTTAATATTGTTTTTTCACCCATAAAAATACTAAATCACCGAGTCATGAATACCTAAACTGTATTGTTGTAAAAAACTGTACTTACGCACACTTCTATCTTCTGTACTTCAAATGTAGCAACTATTGCCTATGACTGAAAAAAATCATATAACCTTTGAAAAGAGCTAATCATAGGTGGGGCAAGACAACATGCAAGGCATCCATAGACCATATCTTTGCTTATGTAGTATAAATGCAGAAATTTCTTGCACAATTTGTCTCTTTCAGTTCTATATGATTTAGAGAACACAAAACATTATAACAATCCAATAATGGCATGAGTTCTTGGTGCTTCCGATAGGGGACATCTAAAGCAAGAAAATACTAAATTAACATGAATGAGACTCACAAACTTGTGATGTTATTTTTTAGTAAGGATAATGGCCAGTGTCTCATGATATTTTGCAGAAATAGAACTGTAAGAAAAATCAGTAATAACTCAATCAACTTCAGATCATCCATTATTATCACAAACTAAGAAGCCGGAGCAATATCTCAGGGAATTGAGAAAATAAAAACATGACTTCATCAAAAGTGATACAGAACCTGACACTTCGGCCGAGTATAGTATTGTGAGAAGAGCAACACATTAATGGTGTAAGAAAAAGGTTAGACCTTGAACAACAAATCTATGGTATATCTAAGTGACAACTTATTTATTTATACATATGACTAAATAATGCAAGTCTTGAATTCTGAACAAAACCTTTAGCTCCCATGATTATCTCATCAATTAGTATGAAGATATGGTAAAAAAATAAGAATAAAAACACATAATGATCTATGAGTTAGGGAAACCCAAGTTAGCTAAAACAAATTATGTGCCATGCACTCTGAACTAAGAAATGATAATGAATATGTGAATGGTCAAGTTGCTCTCTTCATTATATAATCCCAATTTTGAGATAATTACTGAATATTTTCCATGGTGCATATGATGCATAGAATGTATCTTACAAAATATTTGGTACATAGTAATGCAGCATATGAGACGATTTCATCAGGAGTAAACTAATGCCTGAAGCCATTATAGACAGATATGAAGGACAGTTTAAGCATTATTGTTATATCACAAACTCTTATTGTCCTTCGGCGTTGTGTATAGATCTTTTCCTATGCTAACCTTGAACTCACAGAAGGCCTTGGATGCTATTTAAATATTTGCCACTAAACTGATGCGTCAAAGAAGTATTGGGAGATGAAATGAAGTCTCGTTCAAGCACACACACACAAACACTGCAACCTTTCAAATCTGAATTACCAACGCTGCAAGAAAAAAATAGAAACTGTAAAAGTAGGTATGGAAGTGTACCATATTTTGAGTGAATCCACTCCTGAGAATCTGAAAGAATTACAAACATATGAAATCTTAGCATAAAGAAGAGGGAGAATAATGGAACAACCAATCGGTGGGCAAAAAAACATCAGCAGAATCATATGGGAATACAAAGAGAAGGGGCTAGCCCAACTGGTGATCCGTGTGAGAACTCTATGCGGATACAGCAGTGGCAACTTGCAGACCATCGAGTTGCTGCTCTGCACAACAAATAACCAAGCAGAAACATCACCAACAGGACGACCAGTTTCATCCAATCCACCATGACCTGCAGAAACAAAAAACATAATCGGAAGAAGATAAAGCTCCCACATTCCACATATATATAGCCTGCAGCAAAATGTCAACACATAAACACATAGAAACATAATGCAAAAAACCAGAAAAAAAATTCACCAGCTGTACCATCGGACATACGGTCTGTTTTCCAACCGAATCTCGGGCTCGTAGCATCTGCCTCGGACAAAACAGCTGAATCCAATAGAGAACTGGTAGGCATACCCTGCCTTGCACGCATGCCAGACCACGGTGCCGACACGGAATTGGAGGAAGCTAGGAAGAAGGAGCCCGGCCGGCCTCGCTGACGCCGGCAGCACACACTCAGAAGTACCTACAAAAAGAAGTAGACATCATAAGGCAAGGAAGAATCTAAACATCCATTCGACCAAGACTGACAGAGAGCACAATCAAATCAATCGAAAGGTCTGGTGTGAACGTCTGCTATAAAAGGTGAAGCTCAACATAGTCGTGATCCACTCCATGGGTGAAAATGAACAAAGAGAGAGAGTACAACACTATGCTGCTAGAACCAACCGAGAACACAATAAATTAATCACAACCAGATGAAAAAGTAACCAGATCAGGTGAGAACCTCAGCTAGAAAATCTGTAGAGAATAGAAAGAAACACAAGATCTTTCCAGAAAGCAACCTCAATCAACACCCCCTGGGTACTGCTGGCAGCCTGCACCGCTGTGCTTCCATGTCCAAGGTGGAGAAGGAGCCTCCCTGGTGCAGACGCTGCTCCAGCACACTCTGAACATCTTCAGAGGGGCCGGACCGTGGAGGCGGGCAGCGAAACGGACCAGGGACTGGCGACCCATGGCGTCGCGCCACTCGCCAATCGACGACGGCCTCCGCACGCGCCTCCTTGGCGATGAATGGGGAGGAAGGGAGGATAGGGTTGGACCTTGGGCGACCGCCGTGGTAAGGAAGAGGAGAAAAGAGAGACGTGGTTGGTCTGGTTTCTGTCCACCGCTCGGGAATTGACCGGACTCTTCCATAAAGAAACCCATCGCGTAGGAACTATAGATGTCCGATTACTGTAGATGTGCGGTTCCATCTACAGTACAGAAGCTGATTTGGCATCCCTAATCAATCGTTGAAATCGGTTGTCTTTCATATATGTAGTAATAAGCTTGACGTCTGGACTTCTTCCACTTCAGAGTCTGCCAGTCTCCCACTTTACAGCCTGTCAGTCTCCACCGAACAGAGAGGACATCCAACGTACGCTCTGGGCCGTAAAATATTGCGTTACCTAGGCCCATGGCCCATTATTAATCGGAGAAGCGAAGTCGTCGTCGCCTTCCGCTTCGTGACCTGACCGCCGGCTCCTGCCTCCGCCCGCCGATCACTGCTTCCCTGCCCGTAGTCCCGCCAGACCTCGCGCCGTCGTCGATTACCCATCGACATTGCCCCCATCGTCCTTTTCGCGTTCAGCTCACGCTAGCGTGCCGCATCTGATCGCCTCGCACGCCATCGCGTGCACTCCGTGTCTCTCCGTCCTAGGCGCCGGCGCCGCTTGTCTAGTTGCCGCCGTCTGTAGTCAGGGGCGGAACCAGGCCCAGGGCGCAGCGCTAGTTTCTCCTTACCATCAGGGAAAAAAAAATTGGACCAGGATGCAGCCCAAGTCTGGCCCATGTAGCCTTCCTCCCTGCTCGCTTGACACAGAAAGCACCAGCAAGCACGACCTGGCTCCCGTTCGTTCCCTGCACACATGACCGCGGGTCGACGCCGCTAGCAGCCAGCTAAGGCAGGAGGTACGCCGGCGGCCGGTGACCCCCTACCTCCTGTGCAGTCCCCGCTCGCCGGACCGCCTGCCCCGACCGACCGCCTCCCCTTCCGGCCCTCCCCGGCTCCCCCTAACCCCCTGACTAGTCCTGCCCCTGCCGCCCTGCGACCTCAAGCTGCCTCGCCGTCTCCGGCCTCCCCCTGTACGCCGGCGGCCGCCGCGGCGCAGCCAGTCCCAGCTGCTTGGAATTTCAGTATTGCCCGTCTCTGGTTCCTCCGTTCTGATAGGTAATTTCAGTATTGCTCGAATTTTGTATTTAGAATTCATCTAGCTAATTAAATTGGATACCGATTGGAGTTTGACTCATTTGGATAGTTGGATTTGTTTGTAGTAATTCATTTAATGTTGCATGAACACAAGATGAGGCTATGGATAGTTGGATAGTACTGGTTCTTCTACTACTGATGAGGTTATGGGAGGCTCATATGAACTAATCCAGTGATTTGGTACTCTTTTGTATTTTGTAATAGTACTGTTTTTAGTTTCTACTTATCTCTTCGTATGGTGGATTTAAAAATATATGCTCATGTTTGATATCTTACCAAATTTCCTGTGTTATTACAAGAAGAAAAATTAGTAGTTTTTTATACGCTTAGTTTTCGGCCCAGGGCTTGCTCTATTTCTGGCTCCGCCACTGCCTGTAGGCAACTGTCCACTGTTTGCTAGGTTTCAGTCCAGGACGCGGTTGGCTTATATCTGGGTTGTCCTGCGTCTCACTCTACTAGTGATCTGAAGGAACCGAAGCGCGCACACCAGGTGTTCGAAGAAATGCTTCTCTGAAACGCCTGTTCTTTTTTGGCCTCCACAAGAAGAATGACGCAGCGTCAAGAATGTCTTTTGGGTCCGTCATCGAGAGGAACGTGACACGGCCACTCATGAGGCTGGTCACCATGGGTGGCGCGCCGATCATGCAGCAGCTGCACCTGGAGGAACGGCTGCTGCGTCGAACAAGCGACAACTGGTGCATCGTCAATGACGGCACAGCTCCTCCCACCATTGTCATGGGCGTCTCTGGGTATGTCCTCTCGCCTGTCGTCGGTAGGTAGCCTTCGTCCTTTCGTGCCTAGTGGAGTTCAGTTTTTAATGTGGTTTTCTTGTGCCAACAGGAAGGTGTCTGAGCTAGTTGAGATACAGCCCGTCCTTCGGGATCATGTGCCGGTGATAAGGTGGTTCAGTGGAGGTGGCACTGTCATTGTTGACCAGGGGACGGTGTTTGTCACCTTCATATGCAATAAGACTGCTGTCGATGGGTTGCAGCCGTTTCCTCGCGACATCATGTCTTGGACAGGCCAGCTGTATGGTAAAGTATTCCGTGGGTTCGGCGAATTCCACCTCCGTGAAAATGGTATGTCAAAGTAGCAGAGTATTTCATCAATTGCTTGCCTGGACCTTTTTCTAGTGGTGTGCGCTGAACTTACTTAAATTTTCAGTTTAGTTTCTGTTATACTATTTTATCAACTATATGAAGGTTTCAGTTCTCAGGGTTTGCCAGTCGCCACGTATGGTATTTTGACAAATTGCAGAGCAAATGTATCTAGTATCTACTAAAAGGATCTATGTAATCTACAACTTTACATGTCATTTTTTAAAATAAAGCCATGGAATCACATATCAGTGTATCACTCTTAGCAGTTTTGATTTACATTGTAATCATTAATTCTTGTTTTTAAATTATCATCTATAAATGTTTTTTGCTCCTTTTGCTTTTCATGTATTGTCAAGGATTCCTCAAATGATTTAAAATAGCTTTTGTACTAGTGCTATCGATGTACACAGGAGCTACTATCCTATATTCGACACATCTCTTTCCGAATTTGCAATTATATTTGTAGAAGATTGACCCTGGATATATTTATCTAACATTCCAGGATGCCAATTTTGTAATGTACATGTACCATGTTTTTCAACGCTAAACTTATTTATACACTTTTTTTTGCAGACTATGCATTCAGTCATCGAAAGTTTGGTGGAAATGCTCAGTCCATAACAAAAGATCGTTGGGTACATCACACATCATTCTTATGGGATTATGATGTGAAAAATATGAATTACTTAAAGAACCCACAACGTGCTCCTGAATATCGGCAGGTACACAGTTCTCTCCATTATATCTTGCCTTTAACCAACGAAATTTCAACCTTTCTAAACAGATCATGGGATTTAGTGACCTTAAATCTGGCTAGTTTTGTCTGCATATGAGCTTTATTGTCTGTTATGTTACCAAATTTAAGGGTGATCAGTGTTGGCATATATCCCCCAAAAATAGGAAAACAAGCTGAGCTATTAGTAGCGGTGGACTGGCATCTTGGCTACGGTTTGCTGTTCACTGAACAACTCAGAATAACAGGATATGTAAATCACTGAACAGCTTGCAGTGGATATCACATAGTGGTTTTTTCGATCAGGTTATTTCATATTTTGTACCTAACTGCCAACTGAATTCTTTCAAATAAAAAATCTCTAGACAGATAGATGCACTTTGCTAAAACTTGGTGCAATCCTTGGCCTAGTTTACCCAAATTTTAATGAGCATCATCTCTTGAAATGTTAGTTGAGTATTGCATACTGGCTTATGAACAGCTATTGGCTGCAGTGGCCTGGCACCGCACGAAATACTGTGTAAAGTTTAGTGCCAGCAAGCAGCATTCTTTTGGCTTGTTTCTGTTGAAGCCATGACTGATAAGCGTTGATCCCCAAGTGGCCCAATGACTGCTGAACCTCTCTTTTGTAGGCATAATGGCATTGTTATTGTTTTTGTAATGATGAGCCGATTACTGGAAACTTTTATTGTAATGGAAATAGAAAGGTGGTGTGAAGCTTATGTCAGAAACAATGTCATTCAATATCTTGCTAATGTAGGCCTTTTATTAATCCTTAGGAGTCTTTAAAGGTCAGCTATGGCGATTTCCAAATTAATGCTTCCCTTACTTTTCAGGCGAGGAACCACACAGATTTCCTGTGCCGCATGAACGAGTATATGCCATCACGGTCAGTTTTTACTGAAGGGATAATTGGCTCCCTTGGAGACCACTTTACGGTCCAACGAACGGAGCTAGAAACAGTGCTTTCCGAGGATGATGAGTTCGTGCCTTCTACAAAGCTGTTATCACCACAGGACTTGCAAGATATTATGTCCTCAAAAGAATCCCCTACGGTACAGAGAGTTCAAGGATGGCCACGGTCATGAAGACGATCTATTTTGTGACATATGATTATTATATGTCACGTGGCGAGCTCAACGGAGTTTAGGCGACACTTTTCTTACTGGATTTATTTGCTTCCAACACCCAATTTTTTTTGTTGAAGTGGGCTAGGCCTGTATGAAACATCGGACATATTTCAGACAAAATTTTAACGTCGAGTTGATTCAGTGTATACTTTTATTGGGCGTGTTAGAGGAGAAAATAAAAAGAATCCTGAGGAACCAGGTCGCTAGGTTTGTACTAAAGCCCAAATTGTCTCAGCATGAAAATTACTATGGCACATGAAGATAACCAGGCATGGCAAAACACGCTGACTATTTGGTTTCAACCCTTTGATGATTCAAGTTCAACAAAACAAGTTACTAGCATGGATCTGTACTTTGAAGTTTCTCTGTTGAAGTCAGACCCGTGTTAGAATCTGTAGATCGGTACATAGATGCATTTTCTTCGACTACTTTGACTATTGATGTCGGCCATCACTGAAGATTGTGATAGCTTTATGATTGTTGCGCCCTTTTAGCAGTTACTATCCCTGCACCATTACATCCCCATCTTCACAGCGATTTTTTTCACATGTGGTTTACATGAGAGGCTACATCGACAGCATCATCATCAACATCCGACATCACCCACCGACCGCTCTTATCTCGCCCTTGCTCTCGGCTAACTCGACATTGACAACAAGGACTATCACCTTGTTTGAGCAGCTCAGACAGCTTCTAGACAGTCAAAGCGTCCATGTCGCCAGTACATATTGTTCATTAGGCTCGTGTTTTGAGTGGGAGAGGGATAGAAGAGAACGCAAGAAAGCACACAGCCGAAGCATCAAGGATGTTCACACTTTGGCAATGTAACCACCGAACCAGTGCATATACATGCAAGTAGTGACGCACACGTCCATGACGAGGAAAGCTACGCAAAGGCGTATGTCCTTCTATCTTCTTTCGTCATGTTCAGTCTTAGTCATCTTGCTTCCTCGAGGAATGCTACTGTAGAATGGAATAAAACAGGCACACCTTGGAGATTAAGGACAACTTGGATGTGCTTAGTGTTGGTGTTGATCTGTCACGTTTAACAAGCAAAGACAGAGTTAAATAAAGGAATAAAGATAAAAGTAATGTTAAGTCAAAGAGGGGCCCACCAAACCAACGAGATGGGCATCTCATACACTACCTTACGCGTCTTGATTGGGGGCACCAAAACCAACGAGATGGTTTGGTCCCCAGTTGCCTGCGCCATATACTGGTGTGCCAGTCCACGATCTGTCTTCCCTACTCCCCTACATCCCCAAACCCTACCGATCTAGGGAGATGCAACAACGACGGGAAGGCCATCCTACACCTGTCGGTGCCAGGGCAGTGCCGCTGGAGGCCGGAGGGTATCCGTACCTTCCCCGTATCATCTTTCTCGACTACAACACAAACCTGCATCAACCGGGCAGCAATGGCGTCTTCCTCGACTCCAGCACCTCGTAAAGCACTAATCTACTACTCTTTATTATGTTGATCAGGTGTTCTACTTGCTGCTTGTATCGATCTTGTGGTAGACCTAAAGTTTATGACCTAACAATGGTATCAGAGACCAAAAACGTGTATAGCACTAGAACCCTAAATGTAATATGTAGATCACAGATTGGTTGTATGAATCATGGTTTAGGCAATTAAGATTATGTGGACTAGTTATGTTGATACCAATCATGCCCCTGTTTTTCCTATGTTTAGATCTAAAGTCTCTACTAAACATATATTGTTAATTTAGAAAATCAAATTAATTAATCATTAAGTTCCTGTTAATTTTTTTATCTATATGTTTAGCATTAAGAAACAGGGGAGCTAGATTCACATCTCACACGCAAAAAACCCCTCTTTTATGTATGAACCCTAACGCTAAGTTTCATCCCTAAAATGTGCACACACATTTATCTCTGCAAGGTTGAGCACGAGTTTTGGGGATGAATTTGAGAATACCTGATGATGCCGCCGAATCGTTGCCTCTCCCTTCGGGGCCCACCGGAGAACCCACTGCTCCGGTGAGGGCAGTGATCCCGCGCCGCCGCTACTCATCCGACGGAGGAGCGCGCGGAATGACGAAGCACACATCAGTGGACGTCGTTGCTGCCACTACTAGGAAAATGGCTATAGGTAATCAGCACATCCGTGGCTCACATGGTTGAAGTGCCCCAAAAATAGGCGTGGCTCACCTATGGGCAGTGCCCTACTAGTAACTAGTACAACCGTGGCGCACATGACCATAGTGCGCCACAGATATGTGTGGGCCAGGGCCCTATTGGCCGCACGCCAGACATCCATAGTGCACGTAGGGTAGGTGCGCTACGCCTATTGGTGTTATCCGTGGCGCACGTTGGGAGGTGCGCTACGCCTAAGCGCATGCCCCTCTGTGCTGTAAAACGGCCAGACACATCCGTGGCGCACTATGGCATGTGCGCCATGAATGTTACTAATCCCTGTGGCGCACTTGGGCCGAGTGCGCCACGGATGTGGCGATTTTTTGGCAGCTCCACTTTATGTGCACATGTGTGATCATCCACCACCCCACACTTCACTTTCCCCTTCTTCTTCCTCCTTAGATCTAGTCGGGATCTTCTCCTTCCCACCTCAATTTCTCCACCCATTCACCATTTTTAGCATGTAGAACTTGCCTTGGATGTTACATAAATAATAGAGGAAGGTCTCCGGTCTCTCATCTCATACTGGAAGTTGCCATACTGGAAGTTTCTCCGGTCTCTCAACAACAAGGTCTGTTTTTCTGGGAGTTGCCATACTAAAAGTTTCTCCGCACGCCTCATAGCCTCGACATCATGCATATCACGAAAAACGTGTGCGAGAGTCTAGTCGCCACCATAATCAACATGCCAGATAGGACGAAAGATGGTCCGAAATCAAGGCACGACCTGATATGCTTGGGTATCCGGAAGGAGCTTCATGAAGGACGCACTACTCCTGATGATCAGGAAGATGACGATGATCATGAGTCGGAGACGACACAAGGTCGTCGGAAGGGTAAAAAGTTCAAGAAGAACGAATATTACTGCCCTCTTTCTTGCTTCACTCTAAGCCAGGATGAGATCAAACAGTTTTTCAAGTGCCTTCTAGGAGTCAAATTTCCTTATGGCTACGCGAGCAAGATAAGCAGATACCTAGACGAGGCGAAGCAGAGGTTCAGTGGCATGAAGTCTCACGACTGTGCCGTGCTAATGACGCAGGTACTTCCGGTCGCACTAAGAGGGATAATGGACGAGCACGTCCGTGAAACGTTATTTGGCCTCTGCAAGTTTTTCGACGTCATCTCTAGGAAGTCGATTGGCGTGAATCAGCTCGGGAGGCTACAGGAGGAGATCGTGGTGATACTATGTGAGCTTGAGGTCTACTTCCCACCTGCATTCTTCGACATTATGGTGCATCTGCTGGTCCATGTCGTGGAGGACATCGTACAACTCGGGCCGATGTTCCTCCGCAGCATGATGGCGTTTGAAAGGATGAACGGACACATCAAAGGATACGTTCGCAACAGGTCCCGTCCAGATTGAAGCATAGCCAAGGGCTTTCTGGCCGAAGAGTGCATCTATTTCTGCACGAATTATCTAGACATCGAGAACCCTGTTGGTCTTCCCTTCAACAGGCACCTTGGCAAGCTCGACGGATCTGGTCACCGAGAGGGTCGTCACATACTGCATGCAGACTTCGATTTTCGACGCGCAGACTTTGATCGAGCAAACCTCGTCGCGCTACAGCATTTAGAACTGGTCGATCCTTGGGTACAGAAGCACAAAAGGTTAATCGAGAAGAAGTACAGTGATCGGGGCATACAGAGGACGCAGGGAGAAATAATCAAAGAGCACAACTCAGATTTCACGCGTTGGTTTAGGCAGACGCTCCTTGATAATCCCCCGCGATCGCATTCTTCTGACAAGGAAAAGATCATATTCACCTTGCCGCAGGGACCGATGCAAAACCTGGTGACCTATCAGGCGTATGATATCAACGGCTACACATTCTACACGGAGGAAAATGACAACAAGTGTGATTATCAGAACTCAGGCGTAACGTCGGAATTCTACACCGATGACAACGTGAAGGAAAGATTCTACGGAAGAATCAAGGAGATCTGGGAGCTCGACTACTATGGAGAAAAGGTGCCGATGTTCCGTGTCAGATGGGCAAAGAGCTTCGAAAGAGAAGACCGGTATTTCACAACCATGGTTATACCCGAAGCAGCCAAATCCAAGGCCGCCGGTGCGAACGTGGCCGCGAAAAATGAACCGTGGGTACTAGCTACCAAAGTGGACCAATGTTTTTTCATTACCGACCCGACAAAGCCTAGCCGTTTTGTCGTGAGGAGAGGAAAAAGAAACATCATCGGAATGGATGGAGTCGCCAACGAGCAAGACTTCGACCAGTACGGCGATCCAAAGATTGAAGATGACGACGACTACGATGCAGCAACATACATCACAAGAAGAAAAAGGACAACCCTACCCAAAAAAGGTAGCCCGTTCGAAAGAAGAAACATTAAAGTGCCAGGGGTAAATTATTCAACCGCGACAAAGAAGGGAAAAAAGATTGTAAAACGCTAGCTCAAAAAATATTGTAAAACGCGTGGTCGAAAAAGATTGTAATATTCATGGACAAATTATTATGAAATTTAGTTATATTTTGAATCATATTTGTACCACTTTTATGACATTTATTATCACTTTTGGGCATTATTGGAATATTTAAAAGTATTTTTAAAACAAAACAAAACTTCTATGGCATATATCACCACTTTTGGGCATTTTTTAGAACATTTAAAAGTATTTTTAAAATAAAAATAAAAAAGTAGGGCACTAGGATTCGAACCTGGGTGCTCACAAGTTTAGAATAAAGCAGTGGACAGAACCAGTGGGATAAGACAGTGTTAGTGTTAACTAGTGGGGTGGCCGCCCTCTTATCTGATAGTCCAACCAGCCGTAGCGCACCCTGGCCAAGTGCGCTATGGTTACCTGTAGCGCACTTGGCCAGGGTGCGCTACGCCTATGTGGGTTGGACTAGTCAACCGCGCGCGCCACGTCCTCCTCTCTCATCCCCATCTCACAGACGCCACACATCGAGCCTCGCCGCGCTGCGCCACCGCCGCTGCTTTCTCGATCCGCCACCGCCGCGCTGCGCTCTCGAGGAGGAGGAGGCCCGCGCCGCTGCCGATCCGTGGAGGAGGAGGAGGCCCGCGCCGCTTGTGGAAGATGAGGATTGCGCCGCTCGAGGAGGAGGAGGCCCGCGTTGCTGCCGATCCGTGGAGGAGAAGGTCGTCGCCGCTCGAGGAGGAGGAGGCCGCCGCCGCTCGAGGCTGAGGAGGAGGAGGCCGCCGCCTCTCCCACGCGCTCGTCGTCGTCCTCGTCTTAGAGGAGGTGAGCCTCCCCTCTCTCCCTCTCTCCCTGCCCACACAGTTCCTTAGATCCTGCAATGAACAGATGAAAGTGCCTATTTGCTTTGCCCTAGAGAAGCTCTGGTGTAAACAATTAAACTATGCCTCCAAGTTATTGTTGATCCTTAGATCCTGCTCAACTTTGAAGTTATTCTCGATGCAGCCTCTTGTTGACTGAAATACAAGTTGTTCAGGTGTTATGCCCTAGAGAAGCTCTGGTTTGTGTATTTCAATTTAAAGTAGTTAGAATGGTGTAGTTGACCGGAATACAAGTTGTTCATATACTACTTTGGGGCTCCTGTGGGAGGAACAATCTTGGGGCTGCAGCCTCTTGTTGTATTTGGGAATTAGGGTTTAGAGCTGCAAGTTATTGATAACTGATAAGAGAAGAATCCATTGTGTATCAAACATATACTACTTTTAATGTATCAAATAGAGGGTGTACTTCATGAATGGTGATATGCATTCTTTGTTGAAGAACAGAGCCCTCATTACTGAATGTTCTCTGTCCGACAGCCTGAAGCAAAACCATGTTATTTATCTTTTCACAAAACAACCATGTTATATGCATGCCCATATACATTTCCATATGCACTGGATAAATGAATTGAGCATGTTGGCACTTTCATATTAAGAACTCCAATATTATGTCTCCATGTGAGCATCAATCAATCCAATAAACAACATCACATGTCATCTTGGAATATGGCATCCTGGCCATGTATGCAGAGCGAGAGGTCTCCCTTGTATAAATAAACTTTCCTGTCAAATGAGTTGTTAATCTAATGCTGATGGCTCCATTTGTTCAAGTGATGGCTCCAGTTGTTAATCTTATGCAGAGCCAGCTGCTTCTGAACAGCTGACAGAGACATGTTATGGTGTTGATGTTGAGATGGTACTTGCTTTTGCAAGCCCCTTATTTTGTTCAAGTGTCCTGTTCCAGCTAGCTAACATCTCCTAAACAAACACCTGAACAATATATACTACAGACCCTAGTAACCCTACCAGAGTACCAGTACTACTACTCCTCCACCTAACAGAGTGTCAAGACTCTACCAAACAGAGACATTGTCAAGCACTGCCACTGGGATGCAGTGCATCTTATATTGTTACTGCAATGCTAGTTATGATGAAACAATGTGTATATAATGATGAAATGCTCCTGCTGAAATCCTAGTTATGATGTATATACTGATGAAACAATGTGTATAGACTGATGAAATGCTCATGCTGAAATCCTAGTTATGTTGTATGGTGTTAGTACTGATCCTGGTGATGGTTTTAGTACTGGTTTGCTTGCTGGTGATGGTCTAGTAGTACTTATCTGTGGTGATATAATTGTAGCACTTGAAAATTGTGCTTGTGCTTGTATATGAAGCACTTTATTATGTCGTGTATGCAGGTTCTTGTATGAAATGAGTCCTGATTTTTTGCCAGAATATTGATTAACTTCCGTTTCGGCAGAAATCGGGCATTCCTAGTTTAAGAAAATTAGCGAAGGTCATACCGGATTTTTCCGTGCATTTAACCAATTATTTGTTTTTTATTAGTGCAAAGATGTGTGACAACGACGAGGCTGGATGTTCTAAGCGCATCGGCGCTGAAGGAGAACTCAGACCTCCGAATAAACAATTGACATTCTGGGAGGCGGCCCAGCGGCTAGAAGACGATGAAGAATACCATCCTTTGGAGAGCGAGGATGATGACATGGAAGACGCGGAGGAAGAAGCCGAAGGAACGGAGGATGATGAAACCACTGATGGCGGCGAGGGCATAGGGAGTGGTAGCAATCCTCCTAAGAAGAAGAAGAAGAAGCCGAAGGAACGGCGCCCGAACACGGTCGGCACCGTCAGGGAGGAAATTACCGAAGTGATCCCATCAGGGGTTCCTTTGGAGCCTGCCCTTGTCGTCAAAGGGTACGGTGGGCAAGTGGCGGCGATCACCCGGACAACCATCTCGATCAACACCGAGAATCTCCGGCATAAAGATAATGGCCACTTGCGCACACTCCTCTTCGAGAAGCTGCACGCAAGATACAAGTTCCCCGCTAAGTATCAGAACACAAATTATCATGGGAACGAAGTAAACAAATCCGCCCTCACAAAGAGGAGCACCGCCCTGGCCAGCTGGAGAACCCGGATAAAGAAGAAGATCTATAAAGAAGGCAAAAGTCTCGAGGAGATCCAGAAGATTGACCTGCAGATCACCGAAGATCAGTTCCGGGAGTTCAAGGAGAGGTGTGAATCCGAAAGAGCCCTGGCCAATAGTAATCGGGGAAAGGTGCTGCAGGCGATGAATATAGGTCATTACCATCTCGGATCTGGTGGATACAGAACCGCGGAGGCCAAATGGAATAAGGAGGACGAAGAGTATAGATCCAAGGGGATAGAAAACCCCTTTGCCAAATTCGAACCCGGACAGGTCCGAAACTTCATCAGGGCCCGTTACCATGTGGACCCAAAAACCAAACAACTCAACGCGGATCCTGCGATGAAGGAATTCGAGGAAATTGTGGTAAGTATAATCTAATTACCGCGGATCAACTCGATTGCAATCTAATCGATGATCTAAACGATTCACTGTTACTTCTTCTGCAGGAGGAGGAAATTGTTGCTAGTCATGGATCCCAGGGTTCCTCATCCCAGGGGTCGATGGTGGCCACCCGGTGGGATAACCCTTTTAACAGGGCGATGAACCGGGCCAAGAAAATAGAGCCAGTTATGAAGAAGCCATTGTCGGCTGGCCGTCTGGCCGACCTCGGGGGTAATAATTGGGTGGATCATTTTGGTCCACCGCCGAGGACGCATGTGGCGCCGTCGGGAAGGAGCGAGGAGGAAAACCTCGAGGTTCAAGAACTTAAGGAACAAGTGGCTCGGATCCCGCAGATCGTCCAAGACAACCTGACAATCACCCTCACGTCCTTCCTGCCTACCTTGGTGGAGTCAATAGCAAACTGGAGTGCGGGTGGTCGAGTAGGGCCATGCCCGATTCCAAGCATGGTCAGCAGCCACTTGAACAACGCGACCGACGAATCAGGCAAACTACGTGTTCGTGACTCCGCCCGCTAGCACCGCGGCGCCGCAAGTGTTGGTGACTCCCCCTGCCATCACCGCGGCGCCGGAGTACATGTTGGTGCCCCCTGCCATCGTCGCGGCGGCACCAGATCTCCAATCACCCGTCGGTAGGGAGAATACACCGGCGGCCAGCACCGCGCCATCAAGCAGCCCTTCCGTCTCTTGCACGCCCGTCGCCGTATGCGGTGCGTCGACATTAGCCGATCTCGACGCCATCACGGTAAAAAATTGCTTTACCGCCTTTCACGCCATCTATTACTCTTATGGCATCTCTGACGACGCCGTACATGTTTTCCGCAGACGGATGTTCCTTGCACTCTCTTATGCTACGTGAACAACGAGCTGAGGGATGTTGCCAAGGGTACCACCGTTCAACCCTTGCAGCGCATGGTCCACTCAAGGCCGATGCCAGATAGCGTGCACAAGGTTAAAATTAGTCGGGTGCTAAGGGGCTGCGACGACCTGGAACCTCCCATTCAACCCCCAGGAGCGGATGAAGAAGAGCCGGCTGTCCTCAGAACTTGCTTCGGCTTATTCTTGCAATGGCCAAAGAGAATGATCCGTTTGGGGATGGTGGGGGCCATCACGCCACAGACAACAGCACCGCCTGTCGTGCCAGCGACAAGCGGTGGCAAGGCCCCCTTACCGCCCTCGCCGTCACCTCCACGCGGTGGGTCGGATGATCATGTTGATGATATACACATGGCGCAGGATCCGGCCGAGGACGACGAAGACTGGAATGATCACTTCTTCAACACTCAGTTTAGCAACGAAGACCTAGCTGGTGGCCCCACAGAGAAAGCCACTATCACAAAGCGTCTGTTTGGTTCTCAGGAGACGCCTCCAGCTTGCACCTTTACAGAGCCAGCTGATACAACCAACCGGCCCTTTATTCTAAGCCCTGACACACTACATAGGATGGCCGGTGCTCAGATTGCGGTGCCTGCGTGCCCGCTCTCCAAAAGGAAAAAAAGGCAGGAAAAGAAAATCTAGCAGCTCGAGCCAACCAGTGGCGTCAACAACTGCGAATCCGATCAGGTTTCGGGATGGGCCACCAAGACCTGAGGGTATTATGTGGAGGATTCATGTGGCAGGTGAGCCCATGCTACCTAAGAATTTGCGGAAGCTCGCCAGTTCGGAACTGCAGAGTGTGCATGATGGCGTGCTGACGATAGAGAGACGCCTTCTATCGGAGAAAGATCCCTCGCACCCGATATTCGTGGTTAAGGTGCCACCAGGCTTGGGCTTCGTCTACAATGCCCCTGCGGATCTGTTCTTCCTGCGGTTCGACGACATCTTCAATATGTTCCACCTATACCCGCTGCACTATACCATGGTCCGTCTGTTTTCTTTTAGCCTGGCCATGCAGATCATTAGAGAGAACACACCGGGCATTGCTATAGTGGACCCCTACTACATGCGTGATGGCTGCTTGGGTTCCCCCGCCGAACGACGTATCGTGGCCTCGTACCTAAAAAGAATCCTCGTGGCGAACAAGACAAAGGAATACATTCTCGTGCCTTACTTTCCCGAGTAAGTCGTTATTCACTCGCCACCGTCGATTGGCTTTATTAGATTATCATCATTCTTTTTCCAACACATTCCATTTAATTTTTTTGCGCAGAGATGAACACTGCATGCTCATCTCCTTATCGCCGAAGCATTCCCACGCCACGTATTTCGACTCGGGGAGTCTAGAAAAGAAGAAAAACTACGACAAGATCAAGGAAGTTCTGGATGATGCTCTCACTGGCTTTGCCTCGACGGAAGGCACCACCTTCATGCGTACGAAGGTCAAGTTCGGCAGGCACGTCTTCAACCATGTAACGGAGTTCCCCTGTGTGAAGCAGCCGAAAAACAGTAAGAAGGAAGCCTACTACGCACTCCATCACATGAGGGCGTTCCTACTTGACCAGCAGAATTCTACGCTGCCAGATCATCTCAAACAGTGGCCGAAGCAAAGGTCAAGATCACTGATTCAGATATTAGACAAGAGATGTATCGCATCCAGCAGCAGTTTGGGGCAATCATCTTTCGTGATGTCATGACTTCGGGGGGATCTTCTACGGAGGAAATATCCCGAATAACCGTGACATAGAAGATCGCCTAGAGATGCAGGGTGACTATAGGAAGTTCATGACGAGACAAGGCGTCCTCCTGTTCCCTAAGCCGAGCCAGAAGGCTTGATGTTGGCCTAGTTGTAGTTACAAACTATAGATGACCTTTGTGTGTGTGTGGACAAGTGTACATGCTACTATACTTATCTTATTAGGTTTATGAATCATCGCTTACTTATTTTGCTTATTATTATTATATATAAATCAATGCTTGTTTTTTTTGCTTACTCTTTGGTACTTTGCTCACTTTGGTCCTTTTTTCCTTACTCTTTTTTCAAGAATAATGCCGATGATTGAAATTGTCGTGGCACACCATATATGTGAATGTGCTACGATGGGATTGTGAGCCTTGTGATATGCACAAGTCCAGGTCTTGTGCATCCTACTTGGCTCACGGTTCCATCGTAGCATATTCCTGTGTCCAACGACCTATGTATATATATGCGGCATTCTTTTCGAGTTATTTTTGTCTTTTATAATGCCGATGATTGAAATGTCGTGGCACAATATATATGTGAATGTGCTACGACGGGATAGTTAGCCTTGTGATATGCACAAGTCCAGGAATTGTGCATCCTACTTGGCTAACTGTTCCGTCGTAGCATATTCTTGTGTCCAACGACCTAGCTAGTTATATATGAGGCATTCTTTTCGAGTTACTTTGGTCTTTTTCGAGAATAATGATGATGATTGAAATGTCGTGGCACAATATATATGTGAATGTGCTACGACGGGACTGTAAGCCTTGTGTTATGCACAAGTCTAGATGTTGTGCATCCTACTTGGCTTACGGTTCCATCGTAGCATATTCCTGTGTCCAACGACCTATGCATATATATATGAGGCATTCTTTTTGATTTACTTTGGTATTTTTCGAGAATAATGTCGATGATTGAAATGTCTTGGCACAATATATATGTGAATGTGTTGCGACGGGATTGTGAGCCTTGTGATATGCACAAGTCCAGGTCTTGTGCATCCTACTTGGCTCACAGTTCCATCGTAGCATATTTCTGTGTCGAACAACCTAGTTATATATAAGGCATGCTTTTTGAGTTTGGTCTTTTTGATTTAGGAGTACTTTCTATAAGTGTATCTTCATATGCGACTTTAATTATATATGTTTTTTTTCAATCATCGGTTAATTATTATTGTCAACTTATAGATGACGTGGTATGTCGTGTACAAGGGACGGGTTACCGAAGTCTACGATGATTGGGAAGACTGCCGGAGACAGGTGCACCGTTTCAGCGGCAATAGCTACAAAGGGTACAACACTATGGCAGAGGCGGAAGCTAGATACACGCGCTATCTAGCGGGAGTTAGGACAAGAAACCGGATGAAGACCTACACCTTCGTCGCGGCGGTGATCATGCTTATCTTCTTTGGTTGTTTATCCCGCGTTTGTGTCTAGCTAGTTTAGATGTCTAGGCGAGCATCCGAGCTCTAACTTGTTCGATCGACACATGTATTCGCATGTCACCAACTACTTTGTAACTTGATCGAAACAATGTAACTTATACTATGTATTCATGTATGAGACTTATCTATATGTATTTGTTTCAATCTTGTTTTTCAAACTGTGTATTTATATATATAATTGTATATCTTGTATCTGTGTGTGTATATCTGCCTGTAATATTTTATATAATCTGTATTGTATATAATCTGGCTCTAAAATAAAAAAAAACAAAAAAAACACCTGTGGCGCACTACGTCTAAAGCGCACCTCAGCAGACGTACGCCACGGAAGATCCAACGCGTAGCGCACCTTCCCACATAGCCGTGGCGCACTAGCAGGTGCGCTACGCCTATCTCGACACAACCGTGGCGCACTAGGCAGTGGCGCACTAGGCTAGTGGCGCACGGCTAGTGCGCCACGGATGGCCATTCCATGTGCGCCACAAACAGGCATTTTCCTAGTAGTGTCCGCCCGTCGTTGTCACCTGATGGAGGTTGGCCCCGCCGACGAGCACCACCCCATAACCAAACAAAATAAAACGACGGCAGGGCCATGTTCGATGGAAGAGCACGCTGGACTTGGTCCAGGGCATTCTCTCCCGGCGAGCAACTACATGTCGGCATGGAGGAAGGGGAGTTGCACCGTTTCCATTGCCTCTAGAGGGTGAAGGGGAGGGAGTCAGAGAAGGGGAAGGGCGCGCGCGCGCCGTCATGGCCGCCGGACGTTGTCCCGCCCTATGCGGGTGCTTCGGAAGAAAATGGAAGCGACAGCCTGCATCCGCGTGACACTGAGAGCTCGCCTGCCGCGCATGATGCGCTGCTCCCTGCCACGTGGCGCTGTCACTGCTTGCTGTCGCGCGCGGCTGCTGCTGCCCTATCCGCGCGCGCTGCTACTGCTCTGCACGCCACGAGGCTCCTGCCGCTCGCTCTCTCTCGCGCGAGGCAGCTACCGCTGCTTCTCTCCATGGGCGCAAGCCGCCACCGCTCATGGGAGCGTACTGAGCGGGGGAGGGAGTGGATAAGGATAGGGTTTGCCCTAGCACTAATTAAACGACCCGGCCAAATCCTGGCCGCTGGATGGATCCAACGGTCCACAGCGGTCTGGAGGTTATGGCAGGCCGGGGTGGGGAATATGGGCTGGTTCTGAGGCTAGGCTGCAGCCCAAGTACAGAAAACTGGGATGCCACATTTTTTATGTTGTATTTTATCTGTTTTATTTCAGTACAATTTTCCTTATGTTATTATGTGTTTGTTTTATTCTTTTGTACCGAACCTTAATACAGAAAATTGTTGTAAATATGATTGTAAAACATGTTATTGTTCTAGACTAAAATGAACCAATGAGATTTTTTGTCTAGAATATTTAATATGTTTAAAGTTGTATGATCATTTTTAGACATCGAATAATGTTGAATTTCTTCATGTTTTATTTTGATGCTTATTATGATAATGTAATAACTTTAAATTAATTCTGACCAACATTGTGTTAATTTTGCAAGTCAAATCCCCTAATATTATTCTAATTGTATGTCTTTTCTTCCCAACAATGTTTTGACATATAATTAGAAATTTGATGATTATGGCATTATTTACATTTATGCAATTTACTAATGAATTACTATGTGGAAATTTTAGCTTCCGCTGCGATACGCTATGACATTGTCGAGCCACTGACAGGAAGTAACTTTCCTTTCTGAAATAACTCATTTGAGTTAAACTTGGCCTTTAGTGATTTTGATTATGCTTTAAGGGAGGATAAGCCCACGACACCCATTGTTTGTGTCGCGCGGTATGATGAATTAAAGAAAGCTTATGACTCCAATATGGAGAAATGGGAAAGATCCAATCATGTAGCTATGCTACAGATGAAGTCTTCCATCTCACCTGAGATTATTGGGGCTCTCCCCAAGAAGGATACTCCTAAGGAATTTATGGCATCCTTGGAGGACCAGTTTCAAGGATCTGAAAAGGTTTATGCGCATGAGATTCTTCACAAGCTACTTGGGAAGTATAAATTTAATGGAGAAGTTAGGAGCCACATAATAAAATTGGTCTCTCCTTCTCAAAAGCTGAAGACATTAAATTGTGATCTCAGTGACAACCTCCTTGTCATAATGATATTGGAGTCCCTCCCTGATGAATTTGATCAATTCAAGATCAACTATAACTCCATGAAGGAAAAGTGGAATCTTCCTGAGCTAACCCCTAAAGTTGTTCAGGAGGAGGAAAGGTTTATGAGGCAGAATAAGGACCAAGCCCTTCATGTTGGCTCCAACAAGATAAAGCATGACGAGATAAATTCCCCAAAGCCTCCAAAGAAGCCTTTTAAGAAAGAAATGCCAAAGTCTAAGGGAAAGGAAGTTGGACAGTCCTCTGAAAGCACATATAATGAGAATATATGCTTCCATTGCAAGAAAGGAGGTCATTACAGGAAGAACTGTCCAGAATACTTCAAGTGGATGATGATGATGAGAGGTACATATGAAATTACTTTTGTTGATGAATTATATTATTCTAATTTCTCTTGTATTTCATGGTGGATTGATTCAGGAGCAACTGCTCATGTTGCTAACTCCATGCAGGGATTAAATATGATCCAAACTACAACAAGAGGTTCAAGAAAGCTTAAAGTAGAGAATAAAGTTGAAGTCGATGTTGAAGCAATAGGGTCACTCACCTTGGAGCTTGACACTGGCTTTAGTCTTCAATTAAATCATGTTCTTTATGTACCTACTTTGAGTAGGAATTTAATTTCTATATCTTGTTTAGATGATGAGATGTACGAATGCTTGTTTGGTCACAAACAATTTATTTTGAAATATTGTAATAAATATGTTGGCCTCGGTGTCAGACGAGGCAAACTATATATGTTATCTCTCAATGATTATGTGATGCATGTGAGTAATATTTCGAATAATGACAAGAAATGGAAGGATACTAGCACTTCATCGAAATTTTGACGCTGTCATTTAGGCCACATTTTGAGGGGAGATTGGAAATACTTATTAACAACGATGTACACCTTCCATTACACTTTTCAGATGCAGACAATTGTGTGGACTGCATTAAAGGAAAATATGCGAAAACAATTAGGAAAGGAGCCGTAAGAGCCATAGGGGTTCTCCAACTTATTCACACTAACATATGTGGACCTCTGAATGTTAAGTCTATAGAAGGTTTTGATTCGTTCATCACATTTACAAACGATTACTCCTTGTATGGGTATATTTACCCCATACGCGATCGATTGGAAGCTTTGGAAAAATTCAAAGTGTTCAAAGCTGAATTTGAGAACCAATTGAATGCAAAAATTAAAGTTGTACGATCAGATCATGGGGGAGAGTATTATGGAAGGCATGCTCCTTATGGGAAAATTCCAGAACCATTTGCTAAGTTCCTAGCAGAAAATGGAATTATTTCCCACTACTCAATGACTGGCGAACCTTAGCAAAATGGTGTAGCTGAGCGTAGAAATTGCACACTCATGGATATGGTGTGAAGCATGCTTAGCAATGCAGATTTGCCAGTAAGACTATCCATAGAGGCTTTGAAGACAGTTGCACATGTACTAAATCTTGCTCCTACTAAAGCAGTGTCGTGCACACCTTACGAGATGTGGATGGGAAGGAAGCCGAGCTTGAACTACCTACGTGCGCGGGGATGCCCTACCGAAGCTAGAGTTTTCAATCCATAACTAAATAAGCAAGATCCAAAAATAGTTAGTTGTTTCTTCATTGGATACCCTCATAGAGGAAAGGGATATCGTTTCTATTGTCCGGATCACACCACTAAGTATGTGGAGACCCGACAAGCGGTATTTTTTTAAAGATAATGAAGTGACAAAAATAAGAAAGATCGATCTTGAGGAGAAGAGGGTATGTGTCCCATGCCCGACTATCCAAGAAATCGTTCTACCAATACCAATGAGAGTAACTTCTCATATTTCTGAATCTGATAATCTAGGCCCTCCACCTAATGGTGATGCTGAAACTAATGAAAATGAAAATAAAGAGCCTCACCAGTCAGATGAAGAAAATGATCCACAAAATAATGATGCTCCTCCACCACCTCCTGTGAGAAGATCATTGCGAGAAAAGAATAAATCCATCCCAGATGATTATGTCACTTACATAAGTGAGGATGTGAATGATATAGGAAAGGTGGAGGATCCAACCTCATACAAAGAATCCATTAAAGGTGCAAATTCATCTAAGTGGTAGGATGCCATGGAAGACGAGTTGAAGTCCAAGTATGACTCCAAAGGGAATGTCGAAAGGTTCAAGGAAAGACTTGTGGTAAAAGGGTTCACACAGAGAGAAGGAATAGACCTTCTCTCTTGTTTTATCTAAAGATTCTTTTAGAATCGTCATGGCTCTAGTAGATCATTTCTACCTAGAATTTCACCGAATGGATGTTAAAACATTTTTTTGAATGGAGAACTGAAAGAACATGTTTATAGGACTCAGTTGGAAGGTTTTGTCATGGAAGGAAGTGAACATTTGGCGTGTCGCCTATAGAAATCCATCTATGGCTTGAGGCAAGCTTTGAGACAGTGGTACCTTAAGTTTGACAAGATCATTAGAACTTTTGGATTTATGGAAAATGGTGTGAACAACTGCATTTATGTCAAGTTTAAGGGTTGTAGGTTCACAATATTAGTCTTATATATGGATGACATATTGTTGGCTTTCAATGATAAGGATATGCTGCACAAGACCAAGAATTTTCGGTCTTCCAATTTTGATATGAAAGATCTTGGTGAACCCTATTATGTCCTTGGCATAGAGATTCATCGGGATATGTCTAAAGGTGTGTTGGGACTGTCACAAAAGGCTTACTTTGAGTGAGTACTAAAGAAATATAATATGCATAAGTGCTCGACCTCACCTGCTCCAATAGTCAAGGGCGATAGGTTTGGAACATTTCAATGTCCGAGGAACCAAATTGAAACTGATCAGATAAAGTTGGTTCCTTATGCTTCAGCTATCGAAAGCATCATGTATGCATAAGTTTGTACGCGCCCTGACTTGGCTTTTATAACAGGAATGCTTGGAAGATTCCAATTGAATCCAGGAATAGACCACTAGAAGGACGCAAAGAAAGTCTTGCGTTATATACAAGGTACTAAAGACTACATGCTTACATATAGAAGGTCAGATAGCCTAGAAGTCATTAGCTATTCATATGCTGATTATGCCGGTTGTGTGGACAGTAAGAAATCCACGTCAGGTTATGTGTTCACACTTGCCGAAGGAGCCATATCATGGAAAAGCTCCTAGCAAACAACAACTGCCTCATCTATGATGCAAGAAGAATTTATAGCATGTTATGAGGCCACTGGGAAGGCTCTATGGTTAAAGAATTTCATTCCCGGGCTTAAAGTGGTTGACAACATTTCTAAACCACTTGTATTGTACTGTGATAATGAACCCGTAGTTTTCTATACAAGTAACAACAAGTCAAGTGTTGCTACCAAGCATATTGACATAAAGTATCATATTGTGAAAGATAGAATCCATGATCATTGTTGATGTTAAGCATATTAGTACTACTCCTATGCTTACGGATCCGCTAACGAAAGGCTTACCATCCAGTATTTTTCATAAGCATGTTGCTCGCATGGGACTACTGGAAGCCTTATGATTCTGGTATTAAGGGACCATCACAAAGAACCACCCCATTAAGCAAAATGTTATCCATTTCGAAATAGGCTGGTATGCCATAAGTGTTGAAGTTCAACAACATTTCATTGGCTGCTACAACGCCTCACTTTGGTGTATTATGCCTATGGAGAATGGGCAAATGAAATTAAACCTAATGATCAAGTGGGAGAATGTTGGCGTTGATCTGTCATGTTTAACAGGCAAAGCCAGAGTCAAAATAAAGGGATAAAGATAAAACTAACATTAAGTCAAAGAGGTGCCTATCAAACCAATAAGATGGGCATCCCCTATGCTACCTTACACGTCCTGATCGGGGGCACCAAAACCAAATCGATGGTTTGGTCCCCCGTTGTCTGCGCCATATAAATAATGAGGGGTATGGCAGCGATCTAGTGTGCCAGTCCACGATCTGTTTTCCCTACTCCCCTACATCCCCAAAACTCTACCGATCTAGGGAGGCGCAGTAGCGACGGGAAGGCCAGCCTACACCCCGCCGGTGCCAAGACAGTGTCGTTGGAGGCCGGAGGGTATCCGTACCTTCCCCGCACCGTCTTCCTCAACTACAGCACAAGCCTGCATCAACCGGGCAGCAATGACATCTTCCTCGACTCTAGCACCCCATAAAGCACTAATCTACTACTCTCTATTATGTTGATCAGGTGTTCTAGTTGCTCCTTCTATCGATCTTGTGATAGGCCTAAAGTTTATAACCTAACACTTAGAGATAGATTGGATAAATATTCATCGCCTTGTGCTCCAAGTCTGTAGGCCCTTTATTGCCCTCTAAGTCTTATACATACTCATCCCCCTCGAGATACTTTGTCCGACAGCCCAAACCGACACAATTTGTAGGTTTCCACTATTTATGGACGCCTTGGAGATGGGATGCAATCACCAAAAAATGCCTTTCTAGCATGCATACTATCTCTACATGCACCATTTGAAATAAATAGACAACTTTTATAGTACTCCCTCCTATCCATATTAATCGATTTGGATTTAAATCCAAGTCGATTAATATGGATCGGAGAGAGTACCTTTTACTACTCCTAAAATAATACCATCTCCGTCTTAAAAAGGATGTCTCAAGTTTATTTGAATTTGGATGTATCTAGATACATTCAAGTTTAGATAAACTTGAGACATCGAACGGAGGAAGTATATGTGTATTGATTGTCAAGGAAAAAAAATCAGGTCCTGGGCTTGCATAAATTCAACGATAGGAATATAGGGAAATGGGATCAGATTAATCATAAACACAACAGAGGTGAGCTGCACCTGCACATGACAACTAATCTGTGTAGCGTCTGAGGTGGTCGACGAGGTCGTGGATGTACAACTCCTCGCGCCCCTCGTCCGCTACAATAATCTCCTGCAGCTTCTTTGCGTTGGCCGCAAACCCTTGGTCCTCCACCATGACGCGCCGTATCAACGCTGCGACGCCGTCCCTGTCGAAGGAGCCATCACTCTCGTCCCTCGCCACCTCAACCCCGACCCCTCTCGCCGCCATCGCCCGGGCTATCAGGGGTGTTAGCATGTAATCCCGTTAGCCCAGTCTTTAGTTGTTTTATTCTTTTAGCTGAATAAACTGGAGCCACGAAGTGTGACATGTACACGACTTGGCTTCGTCAGATAGGATTTTCAGTTAGCTAGTTCAGGCCGTCACAAGCGGATCATGGGATGGCATGGTTGAACGCGTGTGACGGCATCGCCACAACGATCGGGAGGACGTGGGATGGCGCGTCCGTTATTCCCGTTCGTTAGTTGGTTCTTAGTTTCAATTTGTTTGTACTTTTAACAAGAGATAGAGCAGAAAACGCTGCATGCAGTTAGCAGCACCAAAAACACCTCTGTCCATTGTCTCTGTACTTCCCTGTTCCTGTCGAGAGCGCGAGAGTTCAGAGAGAGAGGGAGGGCGATTCCACAACGACAAGTGGTATCAGAGCGCCAATCACGATGGTTGGGACTCCACCGCTGCAGGCGCCGAACTCCGGCAAGAGTACATCCGCCTCCAAGCCACCGTCCGCGTCCCAGTCACCGTCGGGCCGGCCGACGCGCGTGCGCTCCCCAAGTCGTGGGCGGAGCAGGACGAGGAGGGGAACGGGAGGGGAGATCATGGTCCGGGAGATCGTGCGCGAGGGCGGCGGAGGGGGCGGCGTCACCTACCCAACGCTGACCAAGACGAACTACAATGAGTGGGCTATTCTGATGCCGGTGCAGCTGCAAGGCGCCGGCCTCTGGGAGGCCGTCGAGTTCGACACGACGCAAGACCGGCAGGAACGGCAGGCCTTTGGAGCAATCCTGAGGTCGGTTCCGCAGGAGATGGTGCCGTCACTCGCCGCCAAGGACAATGCCAAGCTTGCCTGGGACGCCATCAAGGTCATGCGCGTCGGCGTCGACCGCGTTCGCGAGGCACGCCGGCAGAAGCTCCGCAAGGTGTTCGACAATTTGTCGAGCCAGAGCGGGGAGTCGATTGAGGACCTCGCGCTACGCACCTCCAATCTCCTCGCCGAGCTGCAGTCCCTGGGGGACAGCACGACGGAGCTCGATGCCGTCCAGAAAATCCCGCGCATCGCGCCGCCGAGGTACGCGCAGATGGCCTGCTCTATTGAAACTCTGTTGGACCTGAAGGACTTGTCCATCGAGGATCTCAGTGGTCGTCTGGCCGCGTCGGAGGGACGTGGTGAGCCGGAGCAAGACACCGGTGGCAAGATGCTGCTCACCGAGGAAGATTGGCGTGCCCGCAAGGGTAACCGCCAACACGGAGAAGGCTCATCCGGAGGAGGCGGCAAGCAACAGGAAAAGGGCAAGAAACCCCAAGGCCACGATGGCGGCGGCAAGCCGCGGCGGAGGAACGACAAGTGCAACTATTGTGGGATCGAGGGCCACTGGAAGCGTGAGTGCCGCAAGGCCAAACGCGAACTCGGTGACCACGGAAAGGGTGAGGAGGCACACGTCGCACAGGCCGAAGAGGCCGAGGGCCCTGCCATGCTCATGGTGGTGATCGACACGCTGCAGGAGACGGTGATCGCGTCGCCGCAGGTGGTCTTCCTCAACGACGAGAAGGTGGTGCCCAAGGACACCACCGATGACTCGTGGTACGCCGACACGGGTGCCAGCAGCCACATGACGGGGCGCAAGGAGCTGTTCGCGAGCCTGGACGAGACAGTGTGTGGCACTGTCCGCTTCGGCGACGGATCGGTCGTCGACATCTGCGGAAAGGGCACCGTCCTATTCGAGTCCCTCACCGGTGACCAGCGAGTTCTGACCGAGGTGTACTTCATCCCTCGTCTTCGAACGAACATTGTGTCGCTCGGGCAGCTGGACGAGAACGGATGCGAGGTCGTCATCAAGCGTGGCATGCTTTCAATCTTCGACCCGGAGGGAAAGCTGCTGGTACGAGTCAGACGCTCGGCCAATCGCCTATACAAGCTGGTGCTGCAGCGCGTCGTGCCGGTCTGTCTCCTTGCCAAAGGAGCTGACCCAGCGTGGCTGTGGCATGCTCGCTTTGGGCATCTGCACTTCAGGGACCTGCGGCCGCTGTCCAGGAAGCAGATGGCGCGAGGGCTGCCGAGGATCGACCACATTGGCGAGTACTGTGACGGGTGCCTGCTGGGCAAGCAACATCGCGTCCCATTCCCGCAAGCAACCTCGTACCGTGCAAAGGGCGTGCTGGAGCTAGTACACACAGACTTGTGTGGTCCAATCTCACCACCAACACCAGGAGGTAGAAACTATTTCCTACTGATTGTAGATGATCATTCTCGTTATATGTGGATTGAGGTGCTCAGGACCAAGAGCGAGGCATTCTCCTTCTTCAAAAAGGTGAAGGCAGCAGCTGAGACCAGGAGCGGGTGCAAGCTTCTTGCGTTTCGCTCAGATCGCGGTGGCGAGTTCAACTCCACCGAATTCATCAGCTACTGCACCGAGCTCGGCATCAAGCATTTCACGACAGCCCCATATACACCACAACAAAATGGGGTTGTCGAACGCCGCAATCAGACGGTGGTTGAGATGGCGAGGTGCATGCTCAAGAGCATGGCCGTGCCTGCTAACTTCTGGGGAGAGGCTGTCAAGGCGGCGGTCTACGTCCTCAATAGGTCTCCGACGAGGAGCCTTGACGGTGTGACGCCGTATGAGCTTTGGAACGGCAAAAAGCCAAGTGTGGCTCACCTGCGCACCTTTGGGTGTCATGCGCACGTAAAGAAGCTTGGCCCTGGGATCAACAAGCTGGCGGACAGGTCGACGCTTGGCGTCATGATGGGGTACGAGGAGGGCGCCAAGGCCTATCGTATCTATGATCCCGTCGCCGAGAAGCTGATGGTGTCCCTCTGGCGTGTTCATGGTGTTCTACACCACTGAACCAGGAGTCACGGTGCGCGACGACGGCAACACTGGCCTGCTCCACAGTCCAGATCGGAACACGCCTGAGCCGGCCTCGCTCGGTGGCCCAGAGCCACACACGCCCGGGTCGGCAACGCCACAGGTGGCGTGGGCTACGCCGCCCACCCATGACGACGCCCTCGACACCAACAGCGGGCCGCACGGCTACCGTCACGTGCAGAACGTCTACGAAACCACCACAGAGATACCTGCACCGATCGACTATGATGATGCAGATGAAGAAGACGAACATGCTGGCCTCTGCTTCCTAGCTGCAGAAGAACCGGCTAGTGTGGAAGAAGCACTCGCAGATCAAGCCTGGGGCAAGGCGATGCAAGAGGAGATGAGTGCCATTGATGAGAACCAGACCTGGGCACTCACTGATTTGCCGGGTGGCCATCGTGCCATCGGATTAAAGTGGGTGTTCAAGGTTAAACGAGATCCCGTTGGCAACGTCGTAAAGTACAAAGCTCGCTTGGTGGCGAAGGGATATGCTCAGCGGCAGGGGGTGGACTTTGAGGAAGTCTTCGCCCCTGTGGCGCGCTTAGAGACAGTCAGACTGCTTCCCGCACTCGCTTTTGGCGCACCACTGGAGTAGTGTTTCTTCTCGGCAGAAACATTGTGATATGGAGTTCACGGAAGCAAAACATTGTGGCTACTTCGTCTTGTGAGGCAGAGTATGTTGCAGCAGCGAGTGGTGCCTGTCAGGGAGTTTGGCTCAGCAGGTTACTAGGAGAAATGCTTGGGAAAGCTCCAACGAGGTTCACTCTTTTGGTGGACAATCAGTCAGCTATTGCTCTTAGCAAGAATCCGGTACACCACGACCGGACAAAGCATATTGATGTGAAATTCCACTTCACCAGAGAATGCATAGAAGAGGGAAGAGCTGACATCAAGTTTGTTGGAACAAACGATCAACTAGCAGATCTTTTGACAAAGGCACTAGGGCGCACCAAGTTTGTGGAGATGAGGCAGATGCTCGGTGTCATTGAAGTGAAGACTGTGAAACGGGCTTAAGGGGGTGATTTGTTAGCATGTAATCCCGTTAGCCCAGTCTTTAGTTGTTTTATTCTTTTAGCTGAATAAACTGGAGCCACGAAGTGTGACATGTACAAGACTTGGCTTCGTCAGATAGGATTTTCGGTTAGCTAGTTCAGGCCGTCACAAGCGGATCATGGGATGGCATGGTTGAACGCGTGTGACGGCATCGCCACAACGATCGGAAGGACGTGGGATGGCGCGTCCGGTATTCCCGTTCGTTAGTTGGTTCTTAGTTTCAATTTGTTTGTACTTTTAAACAAGAGATAGAGCAGAAAACGCTGCATGCAGTTAGCAGCACAAAAACACCTCTGTCCATTGTCTCTGTACTTCCCTGTTCCTGTCGAGAGCGCTGAGAGTTCAGAGAGAGAGAGGGAGGGCGATTCCACAACGACAAGGGGCTGGTCGACGATGAAGGGAAGCAGCACAAGCGGGAGCCCGTAGGCTATGCTCTCGATGGTGGAGCCCCACCCGCAGTGAGTCAGGAACGCTCCCGTCGCGTCGTGCGTCAGCACCTTCACCTGCGGCACCCACTCCGTGCAGACCAGCCCGCGCGCCCGCGTCCGCGCCTAGAACCCGGCCGGCAACATGTCGTCGTTGTCGGTGCCGGCCGGCTTCAGAAGCGCCCAGAGGAAGGGCATCCCGGCAAGCTCCAACCCGAGGGCGAGTTCATGGACGTTCTCTACCGTCAGAGGCGTCTCGCTTCCCAAGGCAATAACACTACACCTACGGACTGAATAGGCTACGGACTCCCTACGGACTGACGTGCAGGTGTAGTGTTACTCCTTCCCAAGGCCACGTAGATGACCGACTTGGGCGGCTTGTTTTCAAGCCATCGTAGGACTTGGTGGTCTTGTTGGTTATTAAGCGGTACCAGGATCCCGGCTGGGATGGCGGGCTTCTTGTAGAGGTCGGAGAGGAGGTCGAACATCCTTGGCTCCAGCAGCTCGTGACAGCTCCGGTAGATGGTGAGGCGGCAACGCTCAAACACCTGGGACAAACGGTCCGCATCCGAGACACCTGATGCGTTTGTATGGAATGCGCGGGTGAGCCACTCCGCCTCGTGGCGGTGGAAGAAGGCGGTCGATGGGAAGGGGATCCACTTGGGCGGCACTGTGAAGTCCTCTGGCCTTGTGCGCGGGTGAGCGGCGTTCACCCATGGCGGCCCCCAGAAGGCCAAACTGGTGGGATAGAGATTCAGGAACGCGGCGCATGGAACCTGCATCCTCTCGATCATACGTAGTATAAGACGACATATGCAAACTAGCAGCAGCAGCAGGTACGTTCGCGGCGTTGGACGCATGCAGCTTCTTAGCGTACCTTGTGCTTGTCGGCGATCGGCGGGACCCAGTGGTGGCAGAAGTCGACGATGATCCAGTCCGGCCTCCTCCCAGCGATGGCGGCGGCATCAGAGAGGAAAGCCTCGAGCGGGCCGGAGAGGCCGTCCATGGCCTTTTTGAGAAGCTCAATCTTGTCGTGCGGCACGTCGGTCGTGGACTCAGCGCCCTCCGGCAGCCCCTCCACGGCCGACAACGGCAGAGGCACGAACCGGAGGCGAGTGGACAGCTCCGACGGCACGCGTGGGAGCCTGGCGAGGTTCCGCGGCGTGGACACGAAGGCGACGGCGTGGCCGCGAGCGGCAAGGCGCATGGAGAGCTCCAGGAACGGGATCATGTGCCCGAACGCCAGCCACGGGAACACGACCAACTCCAGGCCGTCGCCGGCTGATGCTGATTCCATCGTCCTTGTGGGACTGAACGCCTATACGTACGTGATGCAGGCGGCGCGAGGACGCAGCGTAACAGATGGACTGATGAGCAGAAGAATTTCTTCGATCTGTCCCTGCTTGGTGCATATATATATATCAGCGGCGGGGCTGCAGCTAATCATCCACGTACTCCGTACTAATTAGGCCTTGTTTACTTCTAGGATATTTCGGGGGATGAGAGAGGATTATTTTGTATCCCGAAATTTCCCCGATAGGTCATTTACTAGGCCGGGTTTTGAGGGGATATTTCCGGATTATCCCCACAAATCCCCTCCACACTAGTGTATTTTTGACTAGATTAAAAACTCTCCATCATGGTAGAGTATTTTTGGGAAGGGTATTTAAGGGGATTTGGAAGTATTGGGTGAACACCAAATCCTCGCATATCCCGCGTCTTTTCGGGATAAAAATACCGAAGAAGTAAACAAGGCCTTAATGGGTGACCGTGAAAGCTGAGCTACCAACCATGTGGATGTGGTGGTGCGTACAAGATTTCGCCTCAGATGTGGTGTGTGTGCTGAGGTGACTGAGGAAGGGGAAACTGTCACGGCAAAGTACTACCCCGGACAACGGCAACGTCAAATCTGAGCGCTACTTACGCACGGGACCGTGGTACATGGTACAGTATCACATGCGCATCATTCCGAGCTGGTGGTTGCGGATCACCCACTAAGGGACAATGCACAGTTGCGTGAGTGAGCGAGTCACTGAGAGCGAGGAGGCGGAGAAAAAGAGCAAGAGGGAGAGGGCCTTGCACCACCGTGCACCCAGTATGCTAGTATACTATGGGTGATTTTTTTTGGCTTCTAATCTGGCTTCTAGGCCTCCCATCGCATAAGCACAAAAGAAATGTCCAGATTCTTTTCACCGAAAAACTGCCCAAAAGCCTATTTACGTGCAGTGAGGAGAAACTGGTGGAGACTAGTTTTCTGAGCTTCTACTCCAGCCCGCGAACCGTTATTTAAAAATAGACATGTCCTTATCGAAAATTACAGCAGCCACCGCAAAGGAACCTATCGATCAGAAAAAAAAAGATAAAAGTCAGCGCACGATTGCTCCCGACCCTGCCCGCAAACCGTCCCTGCTCGACCCCTTTCTCCCAGCCCGCGACCCCGTCTTCTCTGCCCGAGGCCCCACCTTCTCCGCCCGAAGCCCCAAGTCGGCCACCCTCTGCTCGCCCGACCACCCTCTGCTAGCCCGACCGCCCTTTGCTCGCCAGGCCGGACTCCTCCGCGGCCTGCTATTCCCTCCACACTGTAGGGTTCGCAGCATAGAAAACAAAAAATTTCCTACGATGGGAACTATGTACCAAGATCTATCTATTAGATACAAACAACGGGCGGATGTATATCCGTAGAGAACATACCCTTGAAGACCGACAAAGCTTAACGAGTTCGACTCGTGGTTGATGTAGACGATCTCTTGCCGATCTCAAGATCGAGAGGAAGTCCTAGCGCCGCAAATCAGCAGCGCATCCGTGCTCGCACACACGTCCGAGGCATCGAGCAACCTCCGCCTCCTCGCTCCAGCGATGCAGCGGAAGCACAACTCCTTCTTGCCGAATAGCCACCGGAAACATGTATCTCGCTAGTCCGAGACTATGGAGGATAAATTCTAGAGGGGGAGAGAGATCCTTCACGAGGAGGTGTGAGTGAGAAGTTAGGAGAGGGGTGCCTTTTATAGGAGGAGGGGGACCCCAAGGGGGTGGCCGGCGCATGGGGGCTGCCCCCTTGCCCTCCCCTCTTCATGTGGGTGGACACTCCACTCACACAAATCCATTCAAATCCCTCCACTCAAAATCCCACTCAAACTTGCTATTAAATTTCCACCAAATTTAATGCAAACTCTCATTAAATAAAACTCTTTTATTTATTCAGAATTTTTTCAATTACTTTAATGACAAACATTCACATATAACCCCTTGCTAGAATTCTATTTCACATGCATAACCACTTTATGCAATTTCACTTGAAAACCTGTTTTGGTATCTAGTAAAATAAATTCCTGCGCTTGTTTATTCTTTCGGCATGAAACTTTTGATCCAATTGGATGTCGGTGTTTCTTAAGTGTGTCACCCTACGGTTCGTGAATAATACGGACATGATCGAGACCCCTCTCGGATCAATAATCAGAAGCAGGATCTAGAGACCCATACTGACTCCCACACATTCAACGATGACTTTCTTGTGATCGTCGGAACCTTTTACGCTCGTATCTTAATCCCTTTGTTTCGTGATATATTACATGTCCGAGATTCGATCATCGGTATATCCATACCTAGTTTGATCTCGTTACTGACATGCACTCTTTTCTCATTCCCGTGATATAACATTCTAGTGATCAAATCACTTGCTTGCAAGCTAACCAATGTGATATCACCGAGAGGGTCCAGAGCATATCTATCCGTCATCGGGATGAACAAATTCCACTCTCGATCCATGGGCCTCAACATAACACTTTATTAGTCCTGAACCCATCTTTATAATCACTCTGTTACGGTGTGACGTTTGATGTTATCAAGAAACTCTTCCGGTGTTAGTGATTAACATGATCTGATGGTCTAAGGATTAGGATCACTTCGTAAGTTGTTATAGCAATATAAACTCAATGACTTTGATCGTAATGCTATACTTCGGATGAATGTTCATCACACCATTACACTAATGTTGCGATCCCGTTATTAACAACATCCAATGTCTATGATGAGGATGTAGGGGTTTGTAGCATGGAAAACAAAAATTTTCTACCGCATACAAACAAACAAGCCAAGATCTATCTACTAGATTGTAGCAACGAGTCGATAGAGGAACTCACCCTCGAAGATTCCAAAGCGGTTAACGAGAGCAGATTCTCGTGGGTGATGTAGTCGTACACTTGCCGATCTCAAGATCGCGTAGACGATCCTTCCGGCGCTGCGTTCCGGCAGCGCTTCCGCAGTCGGTCACACGTTCGGTACTCGACGAAGACCTTCCTCTCCCTTGTTCCAGCAGGCAGCGGAGGTTGTAGCACTCTCCTCGTGATTCCGGCAACACGACGGCGTGGTACCGGAAGTAGAGGGGAGATCTCGCAGGGCTTCGCCTTAAGCCAGAGCGAGTATGGTGGAATATGAGAGAGCCTGGGTGATCTAGGGTTTAGACACACCAATTAGAAGGGGCTAAACCAACGGCTAGGGCAATTAGAAGCTCTAACTCGGCGGCTTGGGAGAAATCCCTAGGCTGTGGCTAGGGTTTAGGTTTAGAGGGAGGCAACTTGTGTGTCTAGGAGGGGAGCCCTGCCCCTCCTCTTATAGGTGGAGGGAGGCGCGCCTAGGGAGGGGAGTCCCTCACCAACTCGGACCCAAGGTGGGCCGGCGGTGGGAGGAGGAACTCCTCCCCCAAGTCGGTTTCAAACCTCATTCTCCTCTTTCCCAAAACTAGCCGTTTGACTTTCAAACTAGCCGTTTGACTTTTCAAACTAGGATTTGAATAAAACCCTCTATTTGGTACAGCGATGACACCAAGTACATAATGCAATCATACCAACTTGATATAACACATTCATGTACCCTTCCCCTCCGGAGTGCCGGACATTCCGGAACCTTCTAGAACATTCCCGATGAAAACACCGGAATCATTCCCCAACTCCGAAACAGGACTTTCCTTATATGAATCTTATTCTCCGGACCATTCCGGATCTCCTCGTGATATCCCGGATCCCATCCGAGACTCCGAACAACATTCGGTCTCTTACTCATCATTCCATAACTACTCAACAACATCGAATCCTTAAGTGTGTCTCCCTACGGTTCGTGAATTATGCGGACATGACCGAGACAATTCTCCGATCAATAACCAATAGAGGAATCTAGAAATTCATATGGCTCCCACATATTTCTACGATTACTTTGCGATCGAATGAACCACTGTGGCATCCCGCAAAACCACTACTAGAAAATCGCGTTGTTTTTGTGCATTGCATCATCATGACCGCATGCTCATGTCATCATGCCACATTGCAATTGAGCATCGTCATCATCTTGCATTTGCTTGCATAAAACTATTGCGGAAAAACCTGTTTTTGTTTTCTAAACGCCCCGTCTTTGTTCAAACGCAAAACCCGGGGTCTCCGGATTATTTTGTTTTGTCTGCTATCGGTTTGCAAAAGCCCTGTTTGAAATAAATAAAATATTTAATTATTTTAGTGGGGCAGTCGAACGGGCCGATTCGACCCAGACGACCACCCCCAGAATAAAACGGTTCGCCCGAAATCCCTAACCTACCCAACTCTAACCCTACCCACCCCAGCCACATCACTCCCTCCAATCGGCTCTCGCCACCTCACCTCTCTTCCTCCTCCCCACCACTCATCTGCCGCCACCTCATCCTGCCACCTCTCTCTCCCCCACTCAACGCCACCCACACACTCACCCACACAGCAGATCCCAACCACCCCACCACACGCGCCCTCCTCTCTCTCACACCGAATCCCCACCTGCCAGCCCCCAGTCCACCCCCTGGCCACTCCCCACGCTCCCTCTCCTAGCCTGCCCCCCCGACCCCACCTCTCCCCGCGGGACCCGCCTCTCCCCACCATCCTCTCCTCCCCACGCGTCTCCCCCAACCCCGCGTTCTCTCCCTCCCCCACCGACGCTGCCGCCCCGCCTCTCCTCTGCCCTCTTCCTTCCCTCCGGCCCGCCGCTCCTTCTCCCTCCCGTCGTCGCCACCAACCCCCCACCTCCGTCCGGCCGCAGCCTCCTCACCACCGACCCAAGCCGCCTATCCACCGCCCCCTCCGGCCGTCCCGCTCCAAGCGCCTCCACCTCCATCCCCGTTCCGCCGCGTCGCCAGGGTCGCCCCTCCCGCCGTCTCCTCCCGGGCTCGTCGCCGCTTACCCCTCTGCCTACCGCGCTCACCTCCTCCACCGCACGCGGACCCCCTCCTCGCCCGCATCGGCCTCCTCCATCCACCACCTCCCCACCTCGCCGCGTCCTCTCCCCATCCTCTCTCCTCCGGCCGCTCCGCTCGCCGACCCTCCGCCGCTCCTCGCCGTCTCCTCGACCTCCGGCCGCCTGCGACCGGCTCCTCCGCGCCTCTTCCACCCCGAGCTCGCCCCGCCGTCTCCACGACCTCCCTCGCCGCTCCTCCTCCTGGCGTTGTCCCCGTCGCCTCCTCTGCTCAGCATCCGCCATCCTCGGCACCTCTGCCTGCGCCGCCCTCCGACGAGTCGCCGTCGCCCCCGGCAGTCTCGCCTGCGCCATCGGCCCCGACCTCGCCGTCTACCTCCTCGGGATCTCCTTCCATCCAGACCGGCCGCCACCGTATCCGAGCCGCGTCAGCGCCCCATCATCGCCTTGCCGTCCTCTGTCCGCCGTCGGGAACCCTCCTTCCACCGTCGCTGCCAGGCGCTGCCGTCATCCCTCGTTCATATTGACTTGAGGATGAACCGTACTTGTGGTTGGGTGTGTCCTGGTGGTGTGATGCTGTAATAACCGTTGAATAAAATCCGCGGTATCTGGAACAGATGCGTCTCCTCCCGGTTGCAAGAGCACTTGCATCGCGTCGCCGTCAAGTCTCGGACATTGTTTTTGCCAAGATCTTCCGAAGGCCCCAACAATTAAAACAAGATCGTCATCGAAAGTGGGGCCACTACAAGATCAACATCGATCCGACCAAACCCTCTACAAGATCTTCGTCACGGAAACCCCGGTGCCTTCGACACGGCGATATGCCGTCGTGAACCCGATGGCCGAGACGTTGAAGACCCGATCCCGGATTCAAAGTCTAAACCCTGACTTTGGCTTCACGATCTCCTTCACGGATGCAAGACCCCGTTCCCGGAGGCGAAGTCCGGACCCGAAGACCGCCAAGATCGCCACCGGTACGACAAGCACTTCGCCGCGGAACGCCAAGTACTTCTTCCCGAACGCCATGACCGTCTACATGACCCGAAGACCACGGATGCGACAAGACCTACCTCCGCTATCCGAGCACGATCCCGTCGAACCCTGAACCCTGTCGGACCCCGAACCCCCGGAACCCCAAGTTCGACGAGACCCCCTAATGTGTGAACCTTTTCCCGAGCCCCTATTTTATAAATGCTAATTATAAAACCTGTTGCATATTAAATTGTCATACTCGCATGCATATTTGTGTGGTTTGGGGGCCTTATGCCGATTCACCTCTAATTAAATATGGGGCCCATATGCGGGCAAATCTAGCCTTATATTGGCCTCATTTAAATTTGTGTAGCAAACCGGTGCGATCTTTTGCCATGTTAAGACAACATTTAAATTGCGGGGTACCTAAATAACTTGAACCATCTAAATATTCGTCGGGACCCCGGTTCCGCTTAATCTTGCCTAATTGCATCGCATCCTTGCCTTGTCATACATCATACATGCATCATGCCCGATCTTTTGCCGTAGTATTAAATATTGCATCCGGTGTTCCTTCTAGTGATTTGCTTCTTCGCGGATAAGGCCGTTGAGTTGATGCGAGTGTCGACCCGATCTTTGGATGAACCTTCGACAATGTTTTCAGGCGAGCATCTCCCCCTTTCTACCTATCTTACTTTTATAGTATTTATTCCCTCCTGTTGATCTATTGCTATCTGTGTTGCGATGCTCTAGTTTCGTACCCGTGATATCCCTCGCAGCCTTATATTGCCTGGGACACATCCTATTACCTGTTGTTTGGTAGATAGTTGGACTTGCGCGTCGTAGTCGCTTGATCAAGTGCTGTTGCGTGTCGTCAAGTACCACAGTTGTTGGAATATTGCCGCATGTTTGATGTTGGAGATGTTCATGGCTCTACTCATCGTTCACTGTAATTCCTGTTTAACAACTAAAATTGAAGTAAGTAAGCAGAGGCACAGGTGGGCAATAGATGTTATTTGGTTGTTAACCGTCCACTTGTGTCCCGTAGGACCCCGAGTGCTTGATACCTGTTCCTTGATTTATCGCGCTATCCACATACGGGGAATTATGGGCCCCCCTGAGCCAGAGCTTGATTCATTCTTATTTCTTGGGGCCACAAACTAGTTTGAGGTTTTATTTACGATCCTGTACTTATGCCATGCTTTACTGCTTTATTACGATTGTGCGAGGAGCACACTGTACTGTTTAGGATTGGGACACGATTCCGCGGTGTCGACAAGCTCAGTTTTGGGTTCCCAGTCGTTCACAGCCGTCCACCCAAACCTCGGGTCCGTCACGGAGTCAGCTAGCTTCGTTGCGGGTGTACTCCAAGGGGTGGCCCCCTGAAATATTTCTGAATCCTGTGATTGCTTTGTCGTGAAAGCCTCGTTGGGTTTTGATTTGGTTTTTCCGAGGTTGATCGTGTGTGTGTTGCTATTTGTGCACCCCGGCCGGGTAAAACTTTCTGAAAGCCGTGTCCGCGGTTATGGACGACTTGGAGCACAGTATCTCGATCATAGACAACTATAACTAAAGTAGTACTATAAATTTGGCTTTATAATGACTAAGCAGCTTCACTATAATGGAATGGCTAAATAAAACTGCCAACAATTGCTTGTTTGGGCGTCGCTTGCGACCATTGTACCTGACTAGTAAGTATTGCAACTATAACGGAATGGCTGAATAAAAGTACCAACAACTGCTGGGTTTTGGGTTATCTCATGCTAATTGAATCTGACTAGTAAGTGTTGCAACTACAACTGAATGGTTAACTAAAGTGCCCACTGCTTATTTTATTAGGACGATTACCTCTACCTGACTAGTAAGTGTTGCAACGATAACTGAATAAATAAAACTGCCAACGGTGTGAGTTCCTCGGTTGACTTCCTCGTTTGATCTCGAGGGGGAAACGCCAGGATGGGTTTGTCTGATGGTAGAATCAGGTTGGTTCCGAATAGGTCTTTCTTACCCCTCTCTGATAGCCGACAGTTGTATCGAGTCTCTATAGATTGTTTAGTGCATGCTGCCGCTGCCGCTTCAGTCCACCATACCTGTGTAGGCGAGGACCGCCGAATTCTAGTCTCGCCGTGTACTGGCCTCAGTACTGACGCTCCTCTTTTTCCTTTGCCCTTTGTCGGCACCCCTTTTGTTTAAGCAGGTTTTGAGATCGACGTCGTTAGCAGGGTTAC
Organism: Avena sativa; assembly: GCA_916181665.1. NCBI lineage: Eukaryota > Viridiplantae > Streptophyta > Magnoliopsida > Poales > Poaceae > Avena > Avena sativa. The sequence continues at coordinate 398,632,541 of OV702280.1, read as the reverse complement.
CCTTCCGGCTTGGCCTGGGCAGGGTTATTGACGCCATTGGTTATTCTTCAGGGCTCTTAGCCCCATTTGCCTCTTGTCCGTAGTCGGACGCTCTATCATTTTCAAGGTGATTTGGATCTTTGAATATTATATCTGTATTCTTGACTCTTTGAGTCGCTGTTGTATATATCTGTTCTGTGGGTTCCATCGAGGACTGTTGTGTAATGTTATTACTTCGTTTTTCCACCCGCACGAAAGTGCCTGGTGGGCACCTTTGAATCGTTTCTATGCGGGTTTGGCGGGAAACGCTGAAACTTGCATAGGGTCGATTCTGAGGGTGTTACAGAGTGGTATCAGAGCTCAGCAGTTGCGATACCCCACAAGTCCAGCCTGTAGGATAACCTAGCTAACGGCCGAAGTAGGGTGTCAAAACTATTTTTGCAAAATCGGTTGGATAGTTCTGATTAGGTCTGATTTTACTTCTTACCCCTTTGCTATTCTCCTCTTATCTTGACGTGTTTTGAATCTGCTCTCTTATCTTTTCTTTGAGTCCAGGATTTCTCGTGGTTGGGTTTCCGTCGTACCTTCAGGGTTTCGCTCCCTCCTCTGATAACGGTGTTCTACCATCCGGTGTTCAAGCTGTCTGAGGAATCCGTCTACTGTGGTACCATTGTTTGTTCCATGTTTGTGCCTTCCGGTGTTTTCCGACGCGACGACATCATCTACGCCAGATCCGATGCAGAGTCTGCATCCCTCCTTTGTTTCCGAACCTCGATTGTCGAGATCTTCCGTCTGACTCCGAGAATGGTTGCACTCTTTTCTACTGATTGTGCAGAGTAATAGTTTGGGTGCGTGATGGATTGGCCCCCATGCCGACTACCCCTTCTATTCGCTTTTGTACATTGAAGTGGATGAGAATGCATCGGTTCCCCTTTCCATCGAAGATAGAGGTGGCTTTATTTGTGGATACCTCTACCTTCGACCTTTTGTTCCGGAGTGTTCTCTCGACGATCACGGACAACGACCTCTTGTTAGTGGTGTCGCGAGGATCTACACGTTGCGAGAAGATTCAGGTCGCCGCCCTTCTTTTCGGTACCATGAGGCGGATCTCGAGGGCGAGATCCATTGTTAGTGGTGTCGAATTGTGGCATCCCGCAAAACCACTACTAGAAAATCGCGTTGTTTTTGTGCATTGCATCATCATGACCGCATGCTCATGTCATCATGCCACATTGCAATTGAGCATCGTCATCATCTTGCATTTGCTTGCATAAAACTATTGCGGAAAAACCTGTTTTTGTTTTCTAAACGCCCCGTCTTTGTTCAAACGCAAAACCCGGGGTCTCCGGATTATTTTGTTTTGTCTGCTATCGGTTTGCAAAAGCCCTGTTTGAAATAAATAAAATATTTAATTATTTTAGTGGGGCAGTCGAACGGGCCGATTCGACCCAGACGACCACCCCCAGAATAAAACGGTTCGCCCGAAATCCCTAACCTACCCAACTCTAACCCTACCCACCCCCAGCCACATCACTCCCTCCAATCGGCTCTCGCCACCTCACCTCTCTTCCTCCTCCCCACCACTCATCTGCCGCCACCTCATCCTGCCACCTCTCTCTCCCCCACTCAACGCCACCCACACACTCACCCACACAGCAGATCCCAACCACCCCACCACACGCGCCCTCCTCTCTCTCACACCGAATCCCCACCTGCCAGCCCCCAGTCCACCCCCTGGCCACTCCCCACGCTCCCTCTCCTAGCCTGGCCCCCCCGACCCCACCTCTCCCCGCGGGAACCGCCTCTCCCCACCATCCTCTCCTCCCCACGCGTCTCCCCCAACCCCGCGTTCTCTCCCTCCCCCACCGACGCTGCCGCCCCGCCTCTCCTCTGCCCTCTTCCTTCCCTCCGGCCCGCCGCTCCTCCTCCCTCCCGTCGTCGCCACCAACCCCCCCACCTCCGTCCGACCGCAGCCTCCTCACCACCGACCCAAGCCGCCTCTCCACCGCCCCCTCCGGCCGTCCCGCTCCAAGCGCCTCCACCTCCATCCCCGTTCCGCCGCGTCGCCAGGGTCGCCCCTCCCGCCGTCTCCTCCCGGGCTCATCGCCGCTTACCCCTCTGCCTACCGCGCTCACCTCCTCCACCGCACGCGGACCCCCTCCTCGCCCGCGTCGGCCTCCTCCAGCCACCACCTGATGGGCGAATACCAATCGGGGTATACCCACGAAGCGGATTCTCCGACTGGATCGAGCCGACTGAAGCCAAGCCTGGAGCGGGTCGACTCGCCCAATACGGCGACTGGCGCGTGTTGGACCCAGACGAGTGGCGCCGACTGAGGCCCAAGACGGCGACTCCAATACAAAGCCCAGTAGTGCACTTGTAAACCCTAGGTGACTGCATATATAAAGCCACCAGGGGCACCCCCAAGGGGTACGTCATATTAGATCTAGTCTCCCCCTATGCCTACGGCGGCTCCCATGTAAACCAATCTATGATCATATACTGGATTGATAGCAGGACGTAGCGATCCTCCACCGAGGGGACGTGAACCTGGGTACATCGTGTGCCAATCTCGCTCCCGGATTCTCCTACGTCGCCTTGCTCCCTCTACGTAAGCTACCCCAGTAGCATCTGCCGTGTAATACCACGACAGTTGGCGCCCACCGTGGGGCAAGCGACGCTTGGAGGGTGATGATCCGGGCGGGATCCAGCAACATCTTCATCAGCGACCTTAGTGGCGCGGACGCGTACAATTTTGGATCACGTACGCCAGTCCGTGCAGTTCACGCGGCGGAGTGGATTGATCCAGATCAAAATTCAATCTAATCGGCTGCCGCATGATATTACTACTCTCGGCTGCAAATTTCTACCAGGCATTAACATCACGCGCTCGATTGCAGGCGACAAGGACTAATGAGTTTTTTCTATTCGATCTCGTTTTTCTCATATATTAATTATTATATGAAAACTTTATTTAGATCTAATCACTTGTTTTGCAATCTATGTACACCATATCACGTACGTGATGGAGAGATTGCTCTTTGATCGTGGCCTGGTGGGTCGGCTGTCCACGTTTACGAGATCAACATCGGATGAAGAACAACATGCTTGAGGCAGAAAGACCAACGCGTATGCTCGATTCTACGTGGCCATGATCGCATGACTTAATGTCCTTTTCCTATTCAATCTCTCTTAATCGGTTTGTTACCCTGTCAATGAATTATTCTATTTGAATCTAATCTTTGCATATTTATTTTGAAATACATGATGCGAGTCGGCAAATATGCTTTGTCTCGGAATCAATCGCTTCCGGACCCAGAGTTCTCTGCAATTAGCTCCGTGTCCAAGGGTCACCGGGCCTAGCGACTATTGAGACTATCACCTGCAGCGGCTTGCCGACGAGCATGTACGCCGCTCTACGACCACGACTCCTCCTAGTCCAGCTACATGAACATCGGGACAATCACACTAATAAACATGCAGATAGCAGCATCAGAATTATTCTCTATCACAGCTTCGTACCAGGTGTTGTTCTCCCAATTATTTTCTTCATTTTGTAAATAAGTTTACAAATATTTTTCCCCAAGTTTGTGCTGCCGCTTTGGTGCAGAGTTATCGATACATCTTCAAAACTCCGTTGGACCGCTATATGGAAAACAAGGAGACACCTCCGTCCGCCGCGTCGACCCCGTGTCTGCCGCGTCGACATCGCCATAGCGCGACCTCCGTCCGCCGCATCGACCCCGTGTCCGCCGCGTCGACATCGCCATAGCGCGACCTCCGTCCGCCGCGTCGAACCCGTGTCCGCCGCGTCGACATCGCCATAGCGCGACCTCCGTCCGCCGCATCGACCCCGTGTCCGCCGCGTCGACATCGCCATAGCGCGACCTCCGTCCGCCGCGTCGACCCCGTGTCCGCCGCGTCGACCCCGTGTCCGCCGCGTCGACATCGCCATAGCGCGACCTCCGTCCGCCGCGTCGACCCCGTGTCCGCCGCGTCGACCCCGTGTCCGCCGCGTCGACCCCGTGTCCGCCGCGTCGACATCGCCATAGCGCGACCTCCGTCCGCCGCGTCGACCCCGTGTCCGCCGCGTCGACATCGCCATAGCGCGACCTCCGTCCGCCGCGTCGACCCCGTGTCCGCCGCGTCGACATCGCCATAGCGCGACCTCCGTCCGCCGCGTCGACCCCGTGTCCGCCGCGTCGACATCGCCATAGCGCGACCTCCGTCCGCCGCGTCGACCCCGTGTCCGCCGCGTCGACATCGCCATAGCGCGACCTCCGTCCGCCGCGTCGACCCCGTGTCCGCCGCGTCGACATCACCATAGCGCGACCTCCGTCCGCCGCGTCGACCCCGTGTCCGTCGCGTCGACATCGCCATAGCGTGACCTCCGTCCGCCGCGTCGACTCCTTCCGGCTACGTCGAATGCGTACGCCGTGCCTGCTAAGGGACTTTCATCGTCCGAGTCGCCAGAGAGGGTCGCGTGCCACGCTGCATGGACTCACCACTGGGTGTCTCTTCCCCCCGGGGAAAATCTATTCGCCTTTGTCAACCTTTGAAAGAGCGACTCGCATGGCCAAGTAGTGCGGACGAGGACTCGCAAACCGAGCCTCGGATCGTCCATGAAAAACGCTAACCGAGAGCCATCATTGGAGTCGCCTTGCTCGACTGGCCTTCCGGGCCAAGATAAATGGTAGTGCTAAACAGACAGCACCATGTCCTCCTCAACCTTAGACAGTGCGACTCGCACGGCTAAGTACTGCGGACGAGGACTCGCAAACCGAGCCTCGGATCGTCCAGGAAGAACGCCAAGCCGAGAGCCATCTTTGGAGTCGCCATGCGACTGGCCCCCCGGGCCAAGAAGAGAGACTCGCTAACAGAAACAGCGCAATCAACATCATCGCGGACTCGCAATCATCGCGGACTCGCCACGCTCGGGGACTCTCCCCTCGCGGACTCGCAATCATCGCGGACTCGCCACGCTCGGGGACTCTCCCCTCGCGGACTCGCAATCATCGCGGACTCGCCACGCTCTAGGACTCTCTCCACGCGGACTCGCTCGACCTCGCCGCTCGCTCGGGGACTCGGCTCTCGCCACGCTCGGGGACCCAGCGCTCGCCGGTCGCCCGACCTCATCACTCGCCATGCTCCAGCAACCACTACTATTTTCAAAATATGAGCCTCGAGTCGCCTCTACAAGCCAACTCGAGCCTCGGGGACTACTCCTAGGCATGCTGCATGTACGCGTGGTTGCACGACCGCTGCTCTCCCTCTTCGATTCGTCACCACGGACTATCCCTCGCGTACTCAACACGCTCGGGGACTCGCCGCCGCGGACTCGCCCTCGTGTACTCGACGCGCTCGGGGACTCGGCGTGCTACAGACAGCGGCACTCGCCGGTCGTTCGACCTCGCCGCTCTCCGCGCTCGGGGACTCGGCACTCGTCCGTCGATCAACCTCGCCGCTCGCCGCGCTCGGGAATTCGGCGCCCGTCGGTCGCTCGGCCTCGCTGCTCTCCGCGCTCGGAGACTCGTCGCCGAGGACTCGCCCTCGCGTACTCGACGCGCTCAGGGACTCGGCGTGCTACAGACAGCGGCACTCGCCGGTCGATCGACCTCGCTGCTCTCCGTGCTCGGGGACTCGGCGCCCATCGGTTGCTCGTCCTCGATGCTCGCTGGTCGCTCGACCTAGTCGCTCTCCGTGCTCAGGGTCTCGACGCTTGCCGGTCGCTCGACCTCACCCCTCGCCGCCCTCGCGTCCTCGATGCTCGCCGGTCGCTCGACCTAGTCGCTCTCTGTGCTCAGGGTCTCGACGCTTGCCGGTCGCTCGACCTCACCCCTCGCCGCCCTCGCGGACTCGGCACTCGCGGGTCGCTCGACCTCGCCGCTCGTCGCGCTTGGGAACTCGGCACTCTACGGTCACTCGACCTCGCCCCTCGCCGCGCTCGGGAACTCGGCATGCTCCATGTTCGGAGAATCGCCGCAACTGGCGGCTTCGCCGACACCCTGCGTCTTCGTCAACTGGCCATCACCGACTGGCTCACGCCTCCCGCCTCCCGCTTCACGGTTCTTTTCTCTATTCAGGAGCTCGTCGCCGATTCGCTACGACCCATCGTCAAGACTCTCCGCGCCCTGCTTCAAGCCCGCGTCGAATCGACAACGCGCTCGGGGACTACTGATGGGGGAATACCAATCGGGGTATACCCACGAAGCGGATTCTCCGACTGGATCGAGCCGACTGAAGCCAAGCCTGGAGCGGGTCGACTCGCCCAATACGGCGACTGGCGCGTGTTGGACCCAGACGAGTGGCGCCGACTGAGGCCCAAGACGGCGACTCCAATACAAAGCCCATTAGTGCACTTGTAAACCCTAGGTGACTGCATATATAAAGCCACCAGGGGCACCCCCAAGGGGTACGTCATATTAGATCTAGTCTCCCCCTACGCCTACGGCGGCTCCCATGTAAACCAATCTATGATCATATACTGGATTGATAGCAGGACGTAGCGATCCTCCACCGAGGGGACGTGAACCTGGGTACATCGTGTGCCAATCTCGCTCCCGGATTCTCCTACGTCGCCTTGCTCCCTCTACGTAAGCTACCCCCAGTAGCATCTGCCGTGTAATACCACGACACCACCTCCCCACCTCGCCGCGTCCTCTCCCCATCCTCTCTCCTCCGGCCGCTCCGCTCGCCGACCCTCCGCCGCTCCTCGCCGTCTCCTCGACCTCCGGCCGCCTGCGACCGGATCCTCCGCGCCTCTTCCACCCCGAGCTCGCCCCACCGTCTCCACGACCTCCCTCGCCGCTCCTCCTCCTGGCGCCGTCCCCGTCGCCTCCTCTGCTCAGCATCCGCCATCCTCGGCACCTCTGCCTGCGCCGCCCTCCGACGAGTCGCCGTCGCCCCCGGCAGTCTTGCCTGCGCCATCGGCCCCGACCTCGCCGTCTACCTCCTCGGGATCTCCTTCCATCCAGACCGGCCGCCACCGTATCCGAGCCGCGTCAGCGCCCCATCGTCGCCTTGCCGTCCTCTGTCCGCCGTCGGGAACCCTCCTTCCACCGTCGCTGCCAGGCGCTGCCGTCATCCCTCGTTCATATTGACTTGAGGATGAACCGTACTTGTGGTTGGGTGTGTCCTGGTGGTGTGATGCTGTAATAACCGTTGAATAAAATCCGCGGTATCTGGAACAGATGCGTCTCCTCCCGGTTGCAAGAGCACTTGCATCGCGTCGTCGTCAAGTCTCGGACATTGTTTTTGCCAAGATCTTCCGAAGGCCCCAACAATTAAAACAATATCGTCATCGAAAGTGGGGCCACTACAAGATCAACATCGATCCGACCGAACCCTCTACAAGATCTTCATCACGGAAACCCCGGTGCCTTCGACACGGCGATATGCCGTCGTGAACCCGATGGCCGAGACGTTGAAGACCCGATCCCGGATTCAAAGTCTAAACCCTGACTTTGGCTTAACGATCTCCTTCACGGATGCAAGACCCCGTTCTCGGAGGCGAAGTCCGGACCCGAAGACCGCCAAGATCGCCACCGGTACGACAAGCACTTCGCCACGGAACGCCAAGTACTTCTTCCCGAACGCCATGACCGTCGACATGACCCGAAGACCACGGATGCGACAAGACCTACCTCCGCTATCCGAGCACGATCCCGTCGAACCCTGAACCCTGTCGGACCCCGAACCCCCGAAACCCCAAGTTCGACGAGACCCCCTAATGTGTGAACCTTTTCCCGAGCCCCTATTTTATAAATGCTAATTATAAAACCTGTTGCATATTAAATTGTCATACTCGCATGCATATTTGTGTGGTTTGGGGGCCTTATGCCGATTCACCTCTAATTAAATATGGGGCCCATATGCGGGCAAATCTAGCCTTATATTGGCCTCATTTAAATTTGTGTAGCGAACCGGTGCGATCTTTTGCCATGTTAAGACAACATTTAAATTGCGGGGTACCTAAATAACTTGAACCATCTAAATATTCGTCGGGACCCCGGTTCCGCTTAATCTTGCCTAATTGCATCGCATCCTTGCCTTGTCATACATCATACATGCATCATGCCCGATCTTTTGCCGTAGTATTAAATATTGCATCCGGTGTTCCTTCTAGTGATTTGCTTCTTCGCGGATAAGGCCGTTGAGTTGATGCGAGTGTCGACCCGATCTTCGGATGAACCTTTGACAATGTTTTTAGGCGAGCATCTCCCCCGTTCTACCTATCTTACTTTTATAGTATTTATTCCCTCCTGTTGATCTATTGCTATCTGTGTTGCGATGCTCTAGTTTCGTACCCGTGATATCCCTCGCAGTCTTATATTGCCTGGGACACATCCTATTACCTGTTGTTTGGTAGATAGTTGGACTTGCGCGTCGTAGTCGCTTGCTCAAGTGCTGTTGCGTGTCGTCAAGTACCACAGTTGTTGGAATATTGCCGCATGTTTGATGTTGGAGATGTTCATGGCTCTACTCATCGTTCACTGTAATTCCTGTTTAACAACTAAAATTGAAGTAAGTAAGCAGAGGCACAGGTGGGCAATAGATGTTATTTGGTTGTTAACCGTCCACTTGTGTCCCGTAGGACCCCGAGTGCTTGATACCTGTTCCTTGATTTATCGCGCTATCCACATACGGGGAATTATGGGCCCCCCTGAGCCAGAGCTTGATTCATTCTTATTTCTTGGGGCCACAAACTAGTTTGAGGTTTTATTTACGATCCTGTACTTATGCCATGCTTTACTGCTTTATTACGATTGTGCGAGGAGCACACTGTACTGTTTAGGATCGGGACACGATTCCGCGGTGTCGACAAGCTCAGTTTTGGGTTCCCAGTCGTTCACAGCCGTCCACCCAAACCTCGGGTCCGTCTCGGAGTCAGCTAGCTTCGTTGCGGGTGTACTCCAAGGGGTGGCCCCCTGAAATATTTCTGAATCCTGTGATTGCTTTGTCGTGAAATCCTCGTTGGGTTTTGATTTGGTTTTTCCGAGGTTGATCGTGTGTGTGTTGCTATTTGTGCACCCCGGCAGGGTAAAACTTTCTGAAAGCCGTGTCCGCGGTTATGGACGACTTGGAGCACAGTATCTCGATCATAGACAACTATAACTAAAGTAGTACTATAAATTTGACTTTATAATGACTAAGCAGCTTCACTATAATGGAATGGCTAAATAAAACTGCCAACAATTGCTTGTTTGGGCGTCGCTTGCGACCACCTGACTAGTAAGTATTGCAACTATAACGGAATGGCTGAATAAAAGTACCAACAACTGCTGGGTTTTGGGTTATCTCATGCTAATTGAATCTGACTAGTAAGTGTTGCAACTACAACTGAATGGTTAACTAAAGTGCCCACTGCTTATTTTATCAGGACGATTACCTCTACCTGACTAGTAAGTGTTGCAACGATAACTGAATAAATAAAACTGCCAACGGTGTGAGTTCCTCGGTTGACTTCCTCGTTTGGTCTCGAGGGGGAAACGCCAGGATGGGTTTGTCTGATGGTAGAATCAGGTTGGTTCCGAATAGGTCTTTCTTACCCCTCTCTGATAGCCGACAGTTGTATCGAGTCTCTATAGATTGTTTAGTGCATGCTGCCGCTGCCGCTTCAGTCCACCATACCTGTGTAGGCGAGGACCGCCAAATTCTAGTCTCGCCGTGTACTGGCCTCAGTACTGACGCTCCTCTTTTTCCTTTGCCCTTTGTCGGCACCCCTTTTGTTTAAGCAGGTTTTGAGATCGACGTCGTTAGCAGGGTTACCCTTCCGGCTTGGCCTGGGCAGGGTTATGGACGCCATTGGTTATTTTTTCAGGGCTCTTAGCCCCATTTGCCTCTTGTCCGTAGTCGGACGCTCTATCATTTTCAAGGTGATTTGGATCTTTGAATATTATATCTGTATTCTTGACTCTTTGAGTCGCTGTTGTATATATCTGTTCTGTGGGTTCCATCGAGGATTGTTGTGTAATGTTATTACTTCGTTTTTCCACCCGCACGAAAGTGCCTGGTGGGCACCTTTGAATCGTTTCTATGCGGGTTTGGCGGGAAATGCTGAAACTTGCATAGGGTCGATTCTGAGGGTGTTACAACCACTTACATACGATACCAATTTCCCTTTGTCTCACGATAGTTTACTTATCCGAGGTTTATGATCGTCGGTATCTCTGCATACCTAGTTCAACCTCGTTACTGATAAGTACTCTTTTCTCGTTCCCGTGATATGTGATCCCTTGTGAGCCAGTCACATGCTTGCAAGCTAATTGGATGACATTCCACCGAGAGGGCCCAGAGTATATCTATCCGTCATATGGATGGACAAATCCCACTCTTGATCCATGTGTCTCAACCGACACTTTCCGAATACTCAATGCCACCTTTATAGCCACCCAGTTACGGTGTGGTGTTTGATGTCATCAAAGCATCCTTCCGGTGAAGGTGATATGCATGATCTCATGGTCGAAGGATTTAGGTTACTATGTATCAGAAAGCTTATAGCAAATGAACTATATTAAATGACTTGATCTTTATGCTACGCTTATCTATAGGAGTATGTCCATCACATCATTCTCCTAATGATATGACCCTGTTGTCAATAACATCTCTATGTTCATGATCAGCAAACCATGATCATATATTAACCAACAAGCTAGTTTAACAAGAGGCTTTACTAGGGACTCTTTTATGTTTACAAATCACACAAGTATTAATGTTTCCTGTTAATACAATTATAGCATGGTATGTAAACATTTATCATAAGTATGAAGATATGATAATAACCACTTTATTATTGCCTCTTGGGCATATCTCCAACAGTCTCCCACTTGCACTAGAGTCAATAATCTAGTTTCAAACCTTTGTGTATTCAACACCTATGGCTTTCCGGTGTTGTAAGTACACGTTCACTAGTGGTCAACTGATCTTCGGATCTGACACTTCCAGGTCCGTGTGTAATTGCATGTATTTGCGTCTCTACGCATCACTCATTCTCTAATGAGATGGCTTTGTATAAATTTGATCCTTTGGTGAGACCTTTAGTTCTTTGGGGTTAAAACATGTTGATAATATTGTCATACAATATATCTTCATAGTATTATCCCGCTATGAACTACACCTAGTTTGATAACAAACTACTTGACCCAAATGCCCTCTTTAGCTGCTATAATAGCAGTCATATACTTAGCCTTTTGTTGTAGTATCTGTCACAATGTCTTAACTTTGGAACTCATCCAAGTCCATTATGGAACTTACTTTCCATTATATTGTGCCACCCTTAGTTTAGATTGAGATAAACTTAATTTGTACTTTGTGACAAAACTAGTATCAATGTAGTATTTTTACAATGAACTAACCATCTATTTGTCACTTCTACAAACAATATATTCTTAGTTCTTCCAAAAGATCATAAGAATATCCTTACTATTGTCCAATGATCATCTTATGAATCATTCTGGTATATGCTAACATCATTTAGAGCATAGGACATATCTGGATTTGTACATATCACAGCATAATTGATATAAATACTCTTTGTGATTTCATACATCAAGTATCAATCTATACTTGAATCTTTGTTTCACTTACCAAGTGTAAATACACTTGAATATATCATCAATATTGAACTCATTCAATCCTTTCTGTTCGACAAGAACCTTTCTTGTAGTTTCTATATTGAAATCATTCAATACATCATCTATGTACTTTCGGCACAACCATATTAGCGTCTATTGATGCCAAATATTTGGGTTTTGCCTAAGCCTTTCATCGAGATGAAATTCTTATTTTGTGTTAATAAAAGATACATCATTTCCAATCAACAATATGTCTTCCACATAATGTATTAGAAACATGTCTTAGCGCTCCCACTTAATTTCTTGCAAAACCCTTTGGACCGTGTCTTCCACTGAATTAACAAAACCCTTTGGACCGTGTCATGCACACGTCCTAGGTAACCCTTCTATTAGAAGAACTTGTTTTGTTTATCCAACGCATAACAAAATTATATGCCGTGGTTGCTACATTAATCCGCCTAGACTAAATATCGTTATGAAAGATCAAATCTTGTCATAGTCAACCCTTGAACATTGTTGTGAACTCTTTCCCAACATGTCGACCATTTCATTGATGCGAAACATCCATGTCTATTTCTTTATAGATCCAAACACAACTGTAAGGTCTTACACCTTTCTCGAGGGTCCTTCAAGTTCAAAACTTGATTTCTCGTGTATGGAACTATCACGGATTTTATGGCTTCATGCCATTTTACGGAGTCAGGGTCCATCATCGCTTCTTTGCATGTAGTCGGTTCATTATTCTCAAATAATGATTCAACCCTGAAATCTTGGTATTTGATTTTTTACCCGACCTACTTGTTTCAATAGGAACTTAGACCTCCGTGACCACAACCTTTGAGGCACGTGAGCCATGACCATTATTGCTGCCTCTGGAACACTTTTCGGTGCTGCGCAACTCTGCACATATAGCTAAGGTTCTTTTAACCTTATCAAAGTTCTATTGTCCTCCCACTTTACTTTTCACGAAAAATTCCTTCCCAAAGAAACTTGACGTTCTAAGCGACAAACACTTTTGTCTCTGATGTTATGGAGGAATACTTAACAGTTATTCGAAATAACATACAAAGACAGGTTCATCCGACTTTGGTTGCAAACATCTTTCTTATGCAAAGCATACCAATGTTTTAAGAAAGGACAACTTGGGTTTTATCCCAAACCATAACATATGGTGTCATTTCAACGGATTATGATGGAGCTCTTTTCAGTGGAAAAAACGGTAGTCACTAAAGCTTTTAATCTTTAAAATATAATGGCAGTTTTATGAATTACACCTTCGATCTTACCATGTCAAACAAGGTTTAATTACATATCTCGAACGCTCCATACTCTTATGGTATTTCGGGACATGTAAATCTACGGAACGATTCCTTAAATCTTAGGTATTATGCTAAACTTGTAACTCAAAATATCTTCCTTTATGATCTTATCATAAACTATTTATATTCTTGTTACAATGATCTTGCACTTCATCTTGAAAGTCTTTGAACTTTTCAAATGTTTCATACTTCATCCTTATTAAGTAAATATTCATATATTCACTCAAATTCTCAGAGAAAGCATATGAAGTTGAAATCCATTGCTCTTGACTACACATAATGGACTTCATACAACAATATGTACAAGTTCCAATAAGCTAGTCACTCGTTCCCTTTTGGCCTAAGAACGAAGTTTTAATTATCTCTAGGAAATTTTCACAAGCGTCATGTGATCAAAATCAAAAGACTCCAAAATTCCATCCACATGGAGTTTCTTCATGTTTTCTTTCAATATAATTTAAACAGCGATGTCACTTCCTAAGTGATCTTTCAATCAATTTGTCTTTCGACATTTTTTAGCACTAGTTTTATGGATGTGATTTCTCCAACGAGATTTGTGAATCATCCATCTTTTATAGATTACGGCAATTATTTGAACAACCCTTTTGTTCTCATAATACCTGATAAAACAAATCTTAAAGGCAAGCTTTGATGTTTAACGAGCAACACAATAACCCTTTATTTGTTCTCGATGAACATCATCACATATTCTTTTGCTAGTTACTTAGGCCATTGTAGTTCATGAATTGTGTTGTTTCGTATGACGATTCACACCAACAAATTCAGTATCAAATACTTAAGAACCACATTGTTTAATAAGCAAAGAATATAGCCATAACATGTATATCATCTATATACTTAAACTGAACAATTCTAGTCTTTTCTTTTCTGCCATATATTTATGAGATTCTCTTTCAGTATTTCCTTTTCTGTTTGAAAGAATCTATCAACATCAATAGTGGAGTCACATAGTCCAAAGCGTGTATAGTTAAATACCAATGTATTTGGACTTGCACTTTGAAGTAGATCACCATTATCAAATGTTTGGTGTTCTTTCAAATTCCTTTCTTTAGTAACCTCTTGGTGTAGTAAACATTTTACCTACATCAAATATTCACCCTCATCATGGATTTATCCATGATCAAGCTACTTTTAGCTTGTAACGGTGAATCGCGAGTATAATGTTGCTCTCCAAAACCTTTTGGAGGATTAGGACAACTAGTGTCTCCAACCTTTTGCAAATTCTCATCAAATATGAGAACATGACTTTTGGCATATTATACTCTATCATGTTGCAACCAAAACTTTGTTTCAGATATCACAATATCTTCCACACATCATGGTTTCTGAAACAACTCTTTTAGATCCTAGATAACCTTGATATTAAGACAATCCTTTGAATATCAAGAATCATGGAGACAAACATGATACTTATATACTAACATTGGAATTGTTACTCTTGATTTAATACCAACTATTAAACTTCATGGAGTAATGAAAACTTACTGAAAGTTTGCAATGGGACTTTTAAACTTTAGATTAACACTTCAAAACAATACGATACCAGTTCGTAAAGTAACTAACCAGAATTCTATAGTTCTATCATCTCAATTATAACTAAGCGCAAGGTGGTAAACGGATGCCAATGACTACAACAACTATGCAAATTCACTTTGATTTAATTTATGATAAATAGTGTTCAACTTTTAATCATATTGCTGTTGAACTCCCACTCAAAACAATATCCCTCACATTGTTTTAGTGATCACACGAACCAAATCCACCACATCAAAACCGATCATCACGAGAGTTTATGCAACTTCAATGGCGAACAATCAACATGTTCATCATATCTACTATATGACTCATGATTTACCTTTCGGTGATCCGTGTTCCGAGACCATGTCTGTACATGCTAGGCTCGTCAAGATCAACCTTAGCTTCCGCATAAGCAAATCTGGCTTGCTTACGTTGTATACACTCGCAGAATCTAACACACCCGATCATCACGTGGTGCTTCGAAACAACGAGCTTTAGCAACGGTGCTTACTAAGGATGAACACTCTAAACTTGAAATTGTGTGCTTGAGGGATCATCTTATAATGCTACCGTCGTAAACTAAGCAATACAAGATGCATAAAAGGATTAACATCACATGCAATTCATAATATGTGATATGATATGGCCTTTCTTCTTGTGCTTCCGATCTCCATCTTCAAGCACGAACATGATCTCCATCATCACAGGCATTGCATCAAGGTCAATGACGCTGCTCCATGGTTGTCGTCCACCAGCTTCAACTATTACAACTACTTTGAATAGACACGCGGGTCTTAACAGAATTTAAACAACAACCATATGGCTCCTGCCGGTTGCCAACTTACAATAAGGAACATTGCATACATCAAATATAATCACAATCATGGCCATATCACATCACAGCACACCCCTGCAAAACAAAGTTAGACGCCTCTAATTTTCTTTGCATATTTTACGTGGTTTGGGGCTTTCAATAAGTGTCGCTCTAACTTACGAACAAGAACCACAACATTGATACTAGTATTGTCAATCACTCGTTGTAAATTGAATCTTAACTATGTTGGGAGAAACAGGCACCCGCAAAGCCACTTATGCAATACAAGTTGCATGTCAAGCGTGGAGCAAGTCTCATGAACGATGTCATGTAAGGTTAGCCCGGGCCGCTTCATCCCACCATCCCGCAAGATGCAAAGTACACAAGAAGCAATCGACAACAAAAGCATCAACGCCCACAATGACCATTGTGTTCTACTCATGCAACAGATCTACATATAGACACGACTCTGATACCACTTTAGGGTTCATAGCATGGAAAACAAAAAATTTCTACCGCATACAAACAAACAAGCCAAGATCTATCTACTAGATTGTAGCAACGAGTCGATAGAGGAACTCACCCTCGAAGATTCCAAAGCGGTTAACGAGAGCAGATTCTCGTGGGTGATGTAGTCGTACACTTGCCGATCTCAAGATCGCGTAGACGATCCTTCCGGCGCTGCGTTCCGACAGCACTTCCGCAGTCGGTCACACGTTCGGTACTCGACGAAGACCTTCCTCTCCCTTGTTCCAGCAGGCAGCGGAGGTTGTAGCACTCTCCTCGTGATTCCGGCAGCACGACGACGTGGTACCGGAAGTAGAGGGGAGATCTCGCAGGGCTTCGCCTTAAGCCGGAGCGAGTATGGTGGAATATGAGAGAGCCTTGGTGATCTAGGGTTTAGACACACCAATTAGAAGGGGATAAACCAGCGGCTAGGGCAATTAGAAGCTCTAACTCGGCGGCTTGGGAGAAATCCCTAGGCTGTGGCTAGGGTTTAGGTTTAGAGGGAGGCAACTTGTGTGTCTAGGAGGGGAGCCCTGCCCCTCCTCTTATAGGTGGAGGGAGGCGCGCCTAGGGAGGGGAGTCCCTCCCCAACTCGGACCCAAGGTGGGCCGGCGGTGGGAGGAGGAACTCCTCCCCCAAGTCGGTTTCAAACCTCCTTCTCCTCTTTCCCAAAACTAGCCGTTTGACTTTCAAACTAGCCGTTTGACTTTTCAAACTAGGATTTGAATAAAACCCTCTATTTGGTACAGCGATGACACCAAGTACATAATGCAATCATACCAACTTGATATAACACATTCATGTACCCTTCCCCTCTGGAGTGCCGGACATTCCGGAACCTTCTAGAACATTCCCGATGAAAACACCGGAATCATTCCCCAACTCGGAAACAGGACTTTCCTTATATGAATCTTATTCTCCGGACCATTCCGGATCTCCTCGTGATATCCCGGATCCCATCCGAGACTCCGAACAACATTCGGTATCTTACTCATCATTCCATAACTACTCAACAACATCGAATCCTTAAGTGTGTCTCCCTACGGTTCGTGAATTATGCGGACATGACCGAGACAATTCTCCGATCAATAACCAATAGAGGAATCTGGAAATTCATATGGCTCCCACATATTTCTACGATTACTTTGCGATCGAATAAACCACTTACATACGATACCAATTTCCCTTTGTCTCACGATAGTTTACTTATCCGAGGTTTATGATCGTCGGTATCTCTGCATACCTAGTTCAACCTCGTTACTGATAAGTACTCTTTTCTCGTTCCCGTGATATGTGATCCCTTGTGAGCCAGTCACATTCTTGCAAGCTAATTGGATGACATTCCACCGAGAGGGCCCAGAGTATATCTATCCGTCATATGGATGGACAAATCCCACTCTTGATCCATGTGTCTCAACCGACACTTTCCGAATACTCAATGCCACCTTTATAGCCACCCAGTTACGGTGTGGTGTTTGATGTCATCAAAGCATCCTTCCGGTGAAGGTGATATGCATGATCTCATGGTCGAAGGATTTAGGTTACTATGTATCAGAAAGCTTATAGCAAATGAACTATATTAAATGACTTGATCTTTATGCTACGCTTATCTATAGGAGTATGTCCATCACATCATTCTCCTAATGATATGACCCTGTTGTCAATAACATCTCTATGTTCATGATCAGGAAACCATGATCATATATTAACCAACAAGCTAGTTTAACAAGAGGCTTTACTAGGGACTCTTTTATGTTTACAAATCACACAAGTATTAATGTTTCCTGTTAATACAATTATAGCATGGTATGTAAACATTTATCATAAGTATGAAGATATGATAATAACCACTTTATTATTGCCTCTTGGGCATATCTCCAACAAAGGAAACCTTGATCATCTTGTTAATCAACGAGCTAGTTTATGAGAGAGGCATAACTAGGAACTTTCTGTTTGTTTATTAAACACACATGTATTAATGTTTCCGTATTAATACAATTATAGCATGCAAAATAAACATCTATCATATACTTGGAATACACATAATAAACACTTTATTATTGCCTCTCAGGACATATTTCCTTCAGTGTCCCACTTGCACTAGAGACAATAATCTAGTTACATAGTGACGAATCTAACACCCATTGAGTTCTGGTGTTGATCATGTTTTGCTCTAGGGAGATTTTTAGTCAACGGATCTGCTACATTGAGATCCTTGTGCACTTTATAACTCTTTATATCTCCATCCTTGACATGCTCGCGGATGGAGTGAAACCGGCGTTTAATATGCCTGGAATGCTTGTGAGACCTTGGCTCTTTGGCATTGGCAATGGCACCATTGTTGTCACAATAGATCACCATTGGGTCCAACGCGTTTGCAACCACTCCTAGTTCGGATATGAACTCCTTCATCCAAACCGCTTCCTGAGCCGCTTCCGAAGCAGCAACATATTCGGCCTCCGTTGTTGATCCCGCCACCACAGGTTGTTTGGAGCTCCTCCAACTAACCGCTCCGCCATTCATGAGATCCGGATTGACACTTAGAGTCATCCGGATCGGTGTCAAAGCTTGCGTCAACATAACACTTAGCGGCGAGCTCTTCTTCACCTTTCTTGACCGCTATCCAGTGTTCTGAACCTGGATCCGATTGGTACCTACTAGTCAAACTAATAGCATGTGCCACATCCGGTCTTGTACATAGCATGGCGTACATTATAGAGCCTATGGCTGAAGCATAGGGGACTTTTTCCATTATCTCTCTTTCTTCCGCCGTAGCCGGACTTTGAGTCTTACTCAATGTCTTGCCTTGCAACATAGGTAAGAACCCCTTCTTACTTCCGTCCATTTTAAACTTCTTTAAAATCTTATCAAGGTATGTACTTTGCGATAGCCCTATTAGGTGTCTAGATCTATCTCTGTAGATCTTTATGTCTAATATGTATGACGCTTCACCTAGGTCCTTCATTGAAAATTTGCTGTTTAGATAACTTTTAACACTGTTTAAAAGATCTATATCATCTCCGATCAATAATATGTCATCCACATATAATATCAGAAATGCCCCATTGCTCCCACTCACTTTCTTGTAAATACAAGCTTCTCCATAAGTTTGGACAAATCCAAACTCTTTGATCACCTCATCAAAGCGGAGATTCCAACTTCGTGATGCTAGCTTCAATCCATAGATGGATAGTTGAAGCTTGCACACCTTGTTAACATTCTTAGGATCGACAAACCCTTTGGTTGTATCATATACAAATCTTCTTCAATATTACCATTGAGAAACGGGGTTTTGACATCCATCTGCCATATCTCATAATCGAAATATGCAGCAATTGCTAACATAATCCTAACTGACTTTAGCATCGCTACGGGAGAGAATGTCTCATCGTAGTCAACTCCTTGAATTTGTCGAAAACCCTTTGCGACAATTCGAGCTTTATAGACGTTCACATTACCATCAGCATCAATTTTCCTTTTGAAAATCCATTTGTTCTCCATGGCCTTTCGGTCATGAGGTAAGTCCACCAAGTTCCAAACTTGATTTTCATACATGGATTCCATCACGGATTTCATGGCTTCTAACCATTTGTTGGAATCCGGGCTCATCATCGCTTCTTCATACGTCGCAGGGTCATCATTTTCATCAACCATGAAATTCATGACAGGATTTCCGTACAGCTCGGGAGCTGCACGCGTCCTGCTAGACCTGCGAGGTTCGGTAGTATTCTCTTTCGGAGTTTCATGATCATTATCATTAGTTCCTTCTTCAACTGGTGAAGCCAACTCCGGAACTACTTCCGGCGCTGCGCTACTCGCCATACTTTGAAAAGAAGGTTCAATAACCTCTTCGAGTTCTACCTTCCAACTACTCACACCTTTCGCGAGAAACTCTTTCTCTAGAAAGGATCCTTCTTGGCAACAGAAACTTTGCCCTCAGATCTGTGATAGAAGGAATACCCAATAGTTTCCTTAGGGTATCCTATGAAGACACATTTTTCCGCTTTGGGTTCGAGTTTATCCGGTTGAAGTTTCTTCACATAAACATCACATCCCGAAACTTTAAGAAATGACAACTTAGGTTTGTTTCCAAACCACAATTCATACGGTGTCTTTTCAACGGATTTATATGGTGCCCGATTTAAAGTGAATGCATTAGTTTCTAGTGCATAACCCCAAAATGACAACGCAAGTCCGTCAGAGACATCATAGATCGAACCATATCCAATAAAGTACGATTATGACATTCTGACACACCATTTCTCTGTGGTGTTCCGGCAGGTGTGAGTTGTGAAACAATTCCACACTCTTTCATGTGAGTGCTAAACTCGTAACTTAGATACTCACCTCCACGTTCGGACCATAGAAATTTGATCTTTCTATTACGATGATTTTCCACTTCATTCTGAAATTCCTTGAACTTTTCAAAGGTTTCAGACTTATGTTTCATCAAGTAGATATAACCGTATCTACTCAAATCATCCGTGAAAGTAACAAAATAACGATATCCACCTCGCGCCGACACACTCATTGGACCACATACATCAGAATGTATGATTTCCAATAAATATGTCGTCCGTTCCATTGAACTGGAAAACGACATTCTAGTCATCTTGCCCATAAGGCATGGCTCACATGTATCAAATGATTCAAAATCTAGTGATTCTAAAAGTCCATACGAATGGAGCTTCTTCATGCGTTTAACGCCAATATGACCTAGATGGCAGTGCCACATATATGCGGATATATCATTATTAAGCTTAATCCTTTTAGCATCAACATTATTAATATGTGTAACATTATCATCGAGATCTAATAGAAATAAACCATTCATCATCGGTGCATGACCATAAAAGATTTCATTCATATAAATAGAACAACCATTGTTCTCGAATTTAAATGGATAACCACTTCACATCAAACACGATCCAGATACAATGTTCATGCTCAGTGCAGGCACCAGATAACAATTATTCAAGTTTATAACTAATCCCAACGGCAAATGGACAGGTAGCGTTCCGACGGCGATCACATCAACGCTTGATCCATTGCCGACACGCATCTTCACCTCACCCCTTGCTAGCGGTCGCTTGTTCCGCAGCCCCTGATTCGAGTTACAAATATTAGAAAATGAACCGGTATCAAATACCCAGGTGCTACTGCGAGCACTAGTCAAGTACATATCAATAACATGTATATCATATATACCTTTGTTTGCCTTGCCGGCCTTCTTGTCTGCCAAATACTCGGGGCAGTTGCGCTTCCAGTGGCCAGTCCCCTTACAATAGTAACACTTGGTATCAGACTTAGGTCCAACTCGGGGTTTCTTTTCAGGCGCGGCAACCGGCTTGCCGCCCTTACTTCCCTTCCGTTTTCCCTTCTTGTCTTTCTTGAAACTGAAGGGTTTCGCGGCATAGTAAATCAAAATTTTCCACGGATGCGAACAGAGGGAAAGCCAAGATCTAATCTAGGAGATGCAATCAACGAGAGAGATTGGATTAGATCTTCATACCCTTGAAGATTCGCACAGCGGAACGTTCGTCGGAACGTGGGTGATGTAGTCGTACTCGCTTCTCCTCCTCGCGATCCGATCCGATCTAGCACCACAAGTGGCGGTGCCTCCGTGAGATGCACACGTGCAGCACCTCGACGTCTCCTCCTTCCTCGGACCAGCAAGTATGGTGGAGAGATAGATTGGATCTACAACACGACGGCGTGGTGTATATGGTGGAGAATTTCTGCTGCAGGGCTTCGCCTACAAACAGTCGGGAGGGAGAGAGGAGGCTAGCAGGGCAACTAGGGTTGGAGGCAAGGTGTAGGGGGGAGGGGGCGCACCAGCCCTCTTTTTATAGAGGGGGGTGGGGGCGGCCAGCCCTTGCCCCTCCTCCAAGCCTTGGGCCGGCGGCCAAGGGAGGGAGGAGTGGGGGGCAAGGACTCTCCCCTCTTCTAGAAACCCTATCTCTAGTTTAAATGATTTAAACTCTCTAGGATCGGCTGGGCCCTATGGGGCCTTGTGCCCCTAGCCCAATGTGGCCAGGACACTCCCTCATAGGCCCATGCCCCCTCCCGGAAGGTGGGGCCACGTTTGTCCCCTTCCGGAAGGTTCTAGAAGCTTCCGGTACAATACCGATTAACCCGGAACAATTCCGAACTCCAAAAACTGCATTGCCTTATATGAATCTTATTCTCCGGACCATTCCGGAACCTCTCGTGATATCCTGGATCCCATCCGAGACTCCAAACAAAAATTCATAAACCAATTATCCAATCTATCCTAGCGTCGAGACACGTTAAGTGTGTGACCCTGCGGGTTCGAGAATATGCAGACATGATCTTCTATCAATAATCAACAGCGGGGTCTGGGCACCCATATTGACTCCCACACATTCATCGATGATCATATCGGATGAACCACGATGCCAGGATTCAATCAATCCCATATATATATTCCCTTCGTCTCGCGATATTTTACTTGCCCGAGATTTGATCGTCGGTACCGTCATACCTAGTTCAATCTCGTTCACAGCAAGTACTTTACTCGTTCCGTAATCCGATATCACTTTGTGATTAACTCCTTAACCACATGCTTGCAAGCGGTGTTGATATCGATTACCGAGTGGGCCCGAAGTATATCTCTTCGACTTGGGAGGGACAAATTCCATCTCGATACATACAACCCAACAGATACTTTCCGATCACCTGAGAGACACCTTTATGATCACCCTCTCATAGGATGACGTTTGATGACCTCAAAGCTTTCTTCCGATACCAGGGAGTTGTATTATCTCATGATCTAAGGAATACAATATTTGACATAGGAAAAGCTTCGCAAAGATGAACACGATGAAACGATCTAATTGCTTTGCTTAGTTTGGGTCTGCCCATCATATCATTCTCCAATGATATGATCTCATTATCAATTGACAACTCATGTCTATGATTAGGAAACCTTAACCATCATTGATCAATGAGCTAGTCCATAGAGGCGTACTAGGGACACGGTGTTGTTCACAAACCACACAAGTATTAAAGTTTCCGCTTAATACAATTCTAGCATGGAATATAAACTTTGTCATGAACAAGAATTATAATAATAATATCTTTATTATTGCCTCTAGGGCATAATTCCAACAGTCTCCCACTTGCACTAGAGTTAATAATCTAGTTTACATCTGGCAACAATCTCACACCCATGGCACTGAGGTGTTGATCATGTTTTACACGTGGAAGAGGTTTAGTCAATGGATCTGCGACATTCAGATCTGTATGTACTTTGCTAATCTTCAGATCTCCATCTGCAATATAATCTCGGATTATATGAATCTTGCGGATATATGCTTGGTCTTTGGATGATATCTTGGTTCCTTAGCAAGTGCTATGGCGCCAGTGTTGTCACACAATATCTCCAGTGGGTCCAATGCACTTGGAACCACGCCAAGCTCAGTGATGAAGTTTCTGATCCAAACTCCTTCACTTGACGCTTCTGCAGCAGCCATGTATTCCGCTTCCACTGTAGATCCCGCGATCACGCTTTGCTTGCAGCTCCTCCAGCTCACAGCTCCTCCATTCAAAATATAAACGTATCCTGTCTGAGATTTGGAATCATCCTTGTCGGTGTCAAAACTAGCATCGACGTAACCTTTTACGACAAGCTGTTCATCACCCCCATAGACTAAGAACATTTCTTTAGTCCTATTTAGGTACTTTAGGATGTTCTTCACGGCTGTCCAGTGTTCCACTCCTGGATCACTTTGATATCTGCTCGTCAAACTAAGAGCATTGGACACATCCGGTCTAGTACACAGCATGGCATACATGATGGAACCTATGGCCGAGACATAAGGCACTTTTCTCATAGCTTCCCTATCATTTACCGTAGCTGGACACTGAGCCTTGCTCAATATCTTACCCGACAACATAGGCACTGAACCTTTCTTTGCCTTATCCATTCTGAACCTTTTCAGAACTTTGTCTAGGTATGTACTCTGGCTTAAAGCTATCAGGCGTCTTTGTCTATCTCTATAGATTTTGATGCCCAATATATAAGCAGCTTCACCTAGGTCTTTCATTGAAAAACATTTGTTCAAATAACTCTTCACATCGTTAAGCATGTTGATGTCATTTCCAATAATCAATATGTCATCCACATATAGTACCAGAAACGTCACCGAGCTCCCACTCACTTTCTTGTAGATGCAAGCTTCGTAGCAATTTGGAAAAAATCCAAAGCTCTTGATCACTTGATCAAAACGAAGGTTCCAACTCCGAGATGCTTGCTTCAGTCCATAAATGGAACGCTAAAGTTTGCATACTTTATCAGCATCCTTAGGATCGACAAAACCTTCGGGTTGCATCATATACAACTCTTCATCAATGTTGCCATTGAGGAACGCAGTCTTGACATCCATCTGCCATATTTCATAATCATGAAACGCAGCAATTGCTAATAAAATCCGAATGGACTTAAACATCGCTACGGGAGAGAAAGTCTCATCGTAGTCAACACCTTGAACTTGTCGAAAACCTTTCGCGACAAGCCGTGCTTTATAGACGGTAACATTACCATCCGCGTCCGTTTTCTTCTTGAAGATCCATTTGCACTCAACGGCCTTTCAGTCGCTAGGAGGGTCCACCAAAGTCCATACTTGGTTTTCGCTCATGGATCCCAATTCGGATTTCATGGCTTCTAGCCATTTCTTAGAGTCTGGGCTCATCATCGCTTCCTCATAGTTCGTAGGTTCACTGTCTTCTACTAACAAGACAGTCAAGGCAGGGTTGCCGTACCACTCAGGAGGGGCACGCGACCTTGTCGACCTGCGACGTTCAGTAGCAGCATCGTCCGAAGCTTCATGATCCTTGTCATTAGCTTCCTCTATTGTTGGTGCAGGCGGCACTGGAACAATTTCAGGTGCTGCGCTACTCTCCAATTCAAGAGAAGGTTCAATAACCTCGTCAAGCTCTACTTTCCTCCCACTCACTTCTTTCGAGAGAAACTCCTTCTCAAGAAAGGAACCATTCTTTGCGACAAACACTTTGCCTTCGGTTCTGTGATAGATGGTATACCCAATAGTTTCCTTAGGGTATCCTATGAAGACGCATTTCTCCGCTTTGGGTTCGAGCTTGTCCGGCATCAACTTCTTGACGTAAGCTTCGCATCCCCAAACTTTAAGAAACGACAACTTAGGTTTAGCACCAAACCACAGTTCATACGATGTCGTCTCAACGGATTTAGATGGAGCCCTATTTAAAGTGAATGCAACGGTTTCTAATGCATAACCCCAAAATGATAACGGCAAATCAGTAAGAGACATCATTGATCGGACCATATCTAATAGGGTTCTATTCCGGCGTTCATACACACCATTGCGCCGTGGTGTTCCAGGTGGCGTGAGTTGTGAAACGATTCCACTTGCTTTAAGATGCGTGAGAAAATCATAACTCAAATATTCACCTCCACGATCGGATCGTAGAAACTTAATCTTTCTGTTATGATGGTTCTCCACTTCATTCTGAAATTCCTTGAACTTTTCAAATGTTTCAGATTTCTGTTTCATTAAATAGATATACCCATATCTACTTAAGTCATCGGTAAAAGTGAGGAAATAGCGATATCCACCGCGCGTCGAAACACTCATCGGTCCGCATACATCGGTATGTATGATTTCCAACAAGTCCGTTGCTCGCTCCATCATACCGGAGAACGGGGTTTTGATCATCTTGCCCATGAGGCATGGTTCGCATGTGTCAAATGATTCAAAATCAAGAGACTCCAAAAGTCCATCATAATGGAGTTTCTTCATGCGCTTTATACCAATATGACCCAGACGACAGTGCCACAAATAAGTAGTATTATCACTATCTACTTTGCATCTCTTAGCCTCAATGTTATGGATGTGTGTATCATCCCTTTCGAGATTTAGAAGAAATAAACCATTCACAAGAGGTGCATGACCAAAAAGATGTTACTCATATAAATAGAACAACCATTATTCTCCGATTTAAATGAATAACCGTCTTGCAATAAACACGATCCAGAAATAATGTTCATGCTCAACGCAGGCACATAATAACATTTATTAAGGTTTAAAACTAATCCTGAAGGTAAAACTAAGGAGAGCGTGCCGACGGCCATCACATCAAATCTTGATCAGTTGCCAACGCGCATCGTCACCTCATCCCTCGCAAGCCGCCGTCTATTCCGTAGCTCCTGTTTCGAGTTACAAATATTAGCAACTGAACCGGTATCAAATACCCAGGCACTACAACGAGGGCTAGTAAGGAAAACATCAATAACATGTATATCAAATATACCTTTGATGGTGCCAGCCTTCTTGTCCGCTAAGTACTTCGGACAGTTGCGCTTCCAGTGACCCTTGTCCTTGCAGTAGAAGCACTCAGTGTCCGGCTTAGGACCAGACTTGAGCTTCTTCTCAGCAGGAGCATTGCGCTTGCCGCCGCCCTTCTTGAAGGGCTTGTTTGCTCCCTTACCTTTCTTAAAGGAGGGTTTGTTGACCATCAACACATGATTATCCTTCTTGATGTCCACCTCCGCAGCCTTCAGCTTTGCGAAGAGCTCGGTGATCGTATCAGTGGAGCCAATCTGATTATGAGTCACTACAAAACTTTTGTAGCTGGGAGGGAGTGATTGCAGAACCCTGTCAATCTTGAGCTCCTCTGGAATCGTGCATTCCAGTTGCTCAAGGCGTTGAGTGTAGCCCGACATCTTTATGGCGTGCTCACTAACGGAACTCCCTTCCTCCATCTTGCAGTTAAAGAACTTCTCAGAGATCTCATATCTCTCAGAACAGGCTTGAGTCTGAAACATGGTTTTCAGCTCCTCGAGAATCTCAAAGGGCTCGGGATAGGTTTCAAAACGATTTTGAAGTTCCGGTTCCATAGCAAACAACATGGTGCTCTTAATCACACCATAATCATCTTTGCGCGACTGATAGACAACTTTCTCATCAGCCGGCGCAGTTGCAGCAGGGGGGGGGGGTCACCTAACGCTTTCCCAAGGACATAGTACTTTTGTCCGCCAGACAGAATGATTCTTAGATTGCGGAACCAATTGGTGAAATTAGACCCATTGTTTCTAAGCTTTTCCTTCTCAGCAAAAACGTTGAAGTTGAAGTTGGACTTGGCCATGTGATCTACAGTATTGGCAAGTACAATTTAGACTATGTTCATGATAAATAGTTCAACTTAATCAAATTACTAGATGAACTCCCACTAAATTCAACATCCCTCAAGTTGTTTAGTGAACACGATCCAAATTCACCACACCTAATCCGATCATCACGAGAAGAGATGTGGTTTCAATGGTGGACAACAAAGTGTCGATCATATCATTCATATGACTCATGCTTAACCTTTCGGTTCTTGTGTTACGAGGCCATGTCTGTACATGCTAGGCTCGTCAAGCTAGACCCAAGTATTTCCGCGTGTGCAAAACTGGCTTGCACCCGTTGTATGTGAGCGTAGAGTCTATAGCACCCGATCATCACGTGATGCTTGGACACGACAAACTTTCGCAACGGTGCATACTTGGGGAGAACACAGTTTTATCTTGATCTTTAAGTGAGGAATCATCTTATAATGCTACCGTCGCGATCTAAGCATAATAAGATACATAAAGGGATAAACATCACATGCATATAACTTTATGTGACATGGTATAGCCAATCTTCGCGCAATGATCTCCATCTTGTGCGTTCCGGCATGATCTCCATCACTCCACCATGATTGCCTCCACCACGAATAGCAACTACAACTATTGCTAACTACTTAGCGATAAAGTAAAGCTATTACATGGCGTATAAGAAGTTGACTCGCAGGTCATACACAATTATAAAGACAACCATATGGCTCCTGACGGTTGTGTACTCATCGACATGCAAGTCGTGAAACATTACAAAACATGATCATCGCATACAATATACACATCACATCTTGGGCCATACCATATCACAGAAAACACTCCCTGCAAGAACAAGTTAGACGCCTCTACTTTGTTGTTGCATGTTTTACGTGGCTTATGGGAGTAGATGCTAAGAACGATTCTTACCTACGGAAAGCCACAACGGTGATATTATGGTTGCCAAACTCCGGTGTTAATCCCATGACAACTATAGTGAGAGAAACTGACATCCACCAGCCGCATGTGTGGAACAAGCCACACGTCAAGTGCGGAGCCGGTCTCGCGAACGACGTCGCGTAAGGTTGGCCTGGACCGCTTCAATCTCACTATCCCGCGTCATAAGAAGAACACAAACAAGAGGCTTGCAACAGAAAACATCAACGCCCGCAACAACCATGTTGCGTTCTACTCGTGAAACACATCTACGCATAGATCTAGCTCTGATACCACTAAAGGGTTTCGCGGCATAGTAAATCAAAATTTTCTACGGATGCGAACAGAGGGAAAGCCAAGATCTAATCTAGGAGATGCAATCAACGAGAGAGATTGGATTAGATCTTCATACACTTGAAGATTCGCATAGCGGAACGTTCGTCGGAACGTGGGTGATGTAGTCGTACTCGCTTCTCCTCCTCGCGATCCGATCCGATCTAGCACCACAAGTGGCGGTGCCTCTGTGAGATGCACACGTGCAGCACCTCGACGTCTCCTCCTTCCTCGGACCAGCAAGTATGGTGGAGAGATAGATTGGATCTACAACACGACGGCGTGGTGTATATGGTGGAGAATTTCTGCTGCAGGGCTTCGCCTACAAACAGTCGGGAGGGAGAGAGGAGGCTAGCAGGGCAACTAGGGTTGGAGGCAAGGTGTAGGGGGGAGGGGGCGCACCAGCCCTCTTTTTATAGAGGGGGGGGGGGGGGCGGCCAGCCCTTGCCCCTCCTCCAAGCCTTGGGCCGGCGGCCAAGGGAGGGAGGAGTGGGGGGCAAGGACTCTCCCCTCTTCTAGAAACCCTATCTCTAGTTTAAATGATTTAAACTCTCTAGGATCGGCTGGGCCCTATGGGGCCTTGTGCCCCTGGCCCAATGCGGCCAGGACACTCCCTCATAGGCCCATGCCCCCTCCCAGAAGGTGGGGCCACGTTGGTCCCCTTCCGGAAGGTTCTAGAAGCTTCTGGTACAATACCGATTAACCCGGAACAATTCCGAACTCCAAAAACTGCATTGCCTTATATGAATCTTATTCTCCGGACCATTCCGGAACCTCTCGTGATATCCCGGATCCCATCCGAGACTCCGAACAAAAATTCATAAACCAATTATCCAATCTATCCTAGCGTCGAGACACGTTAAGTGTGTGACCCTGCGGGTTCGAGAATATGCAGACATGATCTTCTATCAATAATCAACAGCGGGGTCTGGGCACCCATATTGACTCCCACACATTCATCGATGATCATATCGGATGAACCACGATGCCAGGATTCAATCAATCCCATATATATATTCCCTTCGTCTCGCGATATTTTACTTGCCCGAGATTTGATCGTCGGTACCGTCATACCTAGTTCAATCTCGTTCACAGCAAGTACTTTACTCGTTCCGTAATCCGATATCACTTTGTGATTAACTCCTTAACCACATGCTTGCAAGCGGTGTTGATATCGATTACCGAGTGGGCCCGAAGTATATCTCTCCGACTTGGGAGGGACAAATTCCATCTCGATACATACAACCCAACAGATACTTTCCGATCACCTGAGAGACACCTTTATGATTACCCTCTCATAGGATGACGTTTGATGACCTCAAAGCTTTCTTCCGATACCAGGGAGTTGTATTATCTCATGGTCTAAGGAATACAATATTTGACATAGGAAAAGCTTCGCAAAGATGAACACGATGAAACGATCTAATTGCTTTGCTTAGTTTGGGTCTGTCCATCATATCATTCTCCAATGATATGATCTCATTATCAATTGACAACTCATGTCTATGGTTAGGAAACCTTAACCATCATTGATCAATGAGCTAGTCCATAGAGGCGTACTAGGGACACGGTGTTGTTCACAAACCACACAAGTATTAAAGTTTCCGCTTAATACAATTCTAGCATGGAATATAAATTTATCATGAACAAGAATTATAATAATAACATCTTTATTATTGCCTCTAGGGCATAATTCCAACAGAAACTAGTGTTCTTATTGATCATCAACACTTGATGTTCCTTTTTGATCTCCACTTCTGCAGTTTTAAGCATTGACATAAGCTCGGGGAGATACTTCTTCATGCCTTGCATATTATAGTTCATCAAAAAGCTCTTATAGCTAGGTGGCAGAGACTACAGAACACGATGGATGCCTAAGTCAATGGGAATCGATATTCCCAAGGACACAAGCTTATCGGCGTAACCCGACATCTTGAGTACATGCTCACTAACGGAGCTGTGCTCTTCCATCATGCAGCTAAAGAACTTTTCTAAAGCGTTGTAGCTCTCTACAGCAGCATGTGTGTCGAAAATCATTTTCAACTCACCCACTGTATCAAATGCATTGCCGTTTTCAAAATGCTTTCGAAGTTCCGGCTCTAGCCCATACAATATGTCGCAATGAACTAAGTTGTGGTCCTCCTGACGAGTCTGATAGACATTCTTCTCCTCGTCAGGGGCATCCTCAAAAGGTG
Organism: Avena sativa; assembly: GCA_916181665.1. NCBI lineage: Eukaryota > Viridiplantae > Streptophyta > Magnoliopsida > Poales > Poaceae > Avena > Avena sativa. Next base: position 398,602,212 of record OV702280.1, on the reverse strand, counting down.
GGGGGCCTAACGGCGCTTCTAGCACATATTGCTTTTGTGCAGCAGAAGGACAATCCTCAAATTCATGGCCCATTCGGTAAAGTTGCTACCGTTCGTTGCAAGTTTCTCTTTCTCCATGAACACATTGAAATTAAAAGCAGGTGGTGCCATCTACAACAGAATTTGTAAAGTTTAGACTAAGTTTATGATAGATTGAGTTCAACTAATCCATATTATGAATGAACTTCCACTCAAAAACAACATCCCTTGTGTATTTTTGGTGATTACATGAACCAAATCCACTATACCAAGTCCGATCATCACCTGAGTCGGTATAGCTTCAAAGGCGAGCATCAAATGGGCATCCTATCTACTATATGACTCATGTTTAACCTTTCGGTCCGTGTTCTGAGGCCATGTCTGTACATGCTAGGCTCGCCAAGTAAGAACCTTAGTATTCGCGCGTGTAACCGTCTTACACCCGAAATATGGTCGTGGATCCAAGAACACCCGATCATCACGTGATGTCTTGGAGCGACGAAAACATAATCGGTGCATACTAAAGGAAGAACACATTCTTATCTTGATATTTAAATGAGGGATCATCTTATTATGCTAATAAAACGCCAAACAAGCAATATAAGATGCTATCAAATATCACATGTTTATTAGTGAAATGATATGGTTCCCGCATATGATCTCTATCATGTGCATCGTGGTATGATCACTATCATACCTATATGTGTAAGACCAAGGTCTATGGAACTTACACATTATGTGTGCTGTAAGAGTATCATCTCATACTTCTACTTACGACATCACCATATCATAACACTAGCCCAGCAACAATCTAAACTAGACGCCTCTAATTTATCCATTGCAAGTTTTACGTGGCTTAGGGCTTCCAAGATAGAACCATTCATACCTACCGACATGAACCACAACGAGTATAACCAAATTGTTGACAACTCGTTGCAAAATAGATATTGACTATAGTAGGAGAGACATTCACCCGCTAGCCACTTATGCAAACTAGTTGCATGTCAAACGTGGAACAGGTCTCATGTGCGAGGACATGTAAAGTTTGTCCGGGCCGCTTCATCCCACTATGCCACCAATATCCAAAATTACAACTAAGGAGCAACAACATGATCATCATCGCCCACATACTCATATGTGTACTACCCGTGTAAAGCATCTACGCATAAATCCGGCTCTGATACCACTGTAGGGTTCGCAACATAGAAAACAAAATTTTTCCTACGATGGGAACTATGTACCAAGATCTATCTACTAGATACAAACAACGGGCGGATGTATATCCGTAGAGAACATACCCTTGAAGACCGACAAAGCTTAACGAGTTCGACTCGTGGTTGATGTAGACGATCTCTTGCTGATCTCAAGGTCGAGAGGAAGTCCTAGCGCCGCAAATCAGCAGCGCATCCGTGCTCGCACACATGTCCGAGGCGCCGAGCAACCTCCGCCTCCTCGCTCCAGCGATGCAGCGGAAGCACAACTCCTTCTTTCCGAATAGCCACCGGGAACATGTATCTCGCTAGTTCGAGACCATGGGGGATAAATTCTAGAGGGGGAGAGAGATCCTTCACGAGGAGGTGTGAGTGAGAAGTGAGGAGAGGGGTGCCTTTTATAGGAGGAGGGGGGACCCCAAGGGGGTGGCCGGCGCATGGGGGCTTCCCCCTTGCCCTCCCCTCTTCATGTGGGTGGACACTCCACTCACACAAATCCATTCAGATCCCTCCACTCAAAATCCCACTCAAACTTGCTATTAAATTTCCACCAAATTTAATGCAAACTCTCATTAAATAAAACTCTTTTATTTATTCAGAATTTTGTCAATTACTTTAATGACAAACATTCACATATAACCCCTTGCTAGAATTCTATTTCACATGCATAACCACTTTATGCAATTTCACCCGAAAACCTGTTTCGGTATCTAGTGAAATAAATTCCTACGCTTGTTTATTATTTCGGCATGAAACTTTTGCTCCAATTGGATGTCGGTGTCTCTTAAGTGTGTCACCCTACGGTTCGTGAATAATGCGGACATGATAGAGACCCCTCTCGAATCAATAATCAGAAGCGGGATTTGGAGACCCATACTGACTCCCACACATTCAACGATGACTTTCTTGTGTTCGTCGGAACTTTTTACGCTCGTATCTTAATCCCTTTGTTTCGCGATATATTACATGTCCGAGATTCGATCATCGGTATCTCCATACCTAGTTTGATCTCGTTACTGACATGCACTCTTTTCTCGTTCCCGTGATATAACATTCTAGTGATCAAATCACTTGCTTGCAAGCTAACCGATGTGATATCACCGAGAGGGTCCAGAGTATATCTATTTGTCATCAGGATGAACAAATTCCACTGTCGATCCATGGGCCTCAACATAACACTTTATTAGTCCTGAACCCATCTTTATAATCACCCTGTTACGGTGTGACGTTTGATGTTATCAAGAAACTGTTCCGGTGTTAGTGATTGACATGATCTCATGGTCTAAGGATTAGGATCACTTCGTAAGTTGTCATAGCAATATAAACTCAATGACTTTGATTGTAATTCTATACTTCAGATGAATGTTCATCACACCATTACACTAATGTTGTGATCCCGTTATTAACAACATCCAATGTCTATGATCAGGAAACCTTGATCATCTTGTTAATCAACGAGCTAGTTTATGAGAGAGGCATAACTAGGAACTTTCTGTTTGTTTATTAAACACACATGTATTAATGTTTCCGTATTAATAAAATTATAGCATGCAAAATAAATATCTATCATATACTTGGAATACACATAATAAACACTTTATTATTGCCTCTCAGGGCATATTCCCTTCACACACCGTGGTCAGCTTCAAGGCCGGGCTAGTCGGCCTCGTCCTCTGCAACATGTCGTCCGAGGCAGCCAAGGTAGACGTTTCTTCATTTTTTCTTTCACTCACGGTTCTTGTTAGATGCTAGTATATTATTCTTGCTATGTGATGGTAGTATTTGATGCTTGCTAGTAGATGTTAAGCGTACTGATGGTGTTGTTCCAAAAATCATGTCATGTTGAAAGATGATACATGTGTACCGATAATGGTGTGTGTGTGATAGTGTGGCATAAAAATGGTGGATAATATTTTTTATTGTGTATCTAGATTATCAAGCCGAAACAAGTGAAAGCTAGTTGGGATGCTGTAGCTCATCGTGTATTTTTTGACGTGTGCATTGAAGAGATTAATGCAAATAATCGTCCGGTGCATGTTTTGACCAAACATGGTCACTCAAATTTGGTTACAAAGTTCAACGAATGCACGAAGAGAAACTATGACAAAAATCAAATGAAAAATAGGTGGGTAACACTCAAGAAGGATTACACTGTTTGAAAGGGATTGATCCAACATGCATCCGGTTTGACAAAAATGTTGTGACCAATGTGGCTGCTAGGGTGCCTCCAACTTCTCAGGCTCGAGTGGACATTGAAGTGGATGGTGAAGATTCAGGTTGTGAGACTGATGACCCTTTTGTTACAACTACGCGTACACATGGCAAGAAGAAGAGAGGATGCCTCTACTCACCTACTCCCACATCTATGCCAAAGATGAGTGCTACAACTAGCAACGCTGCTAGGTTGGATCGTATGATGGAGCTCATAGAAAAGAGGGAGAAAGACAAGGAGAGGATTAGGATGATGGAGGAAGACAAGAGTAAGAATTTTGTGACATCTCCGGACAAGAGTAAGGAATCTTCTAGGTATGAGATTAGGCGGTTGGTTTCCTTGGTACATCAGGATGGAGCTAAGCCTAGGAGTTTGCAGTACTTCTGTGCGACACAAATTTTCATTTTACAAGAGTATCATGAGATGTTTGCTTGTTTGGTGGAGGATGCAACGCCTGCCCAGAGAATAGAATGGATTAAAATGACATGGGAGCATCATAGCAAGAAGTAGTGTTTGCAACTTGTATCTGTAATGAACTATGTTATTTGCTAGGAACTTGTATCCGTACTGAGATGTGTTATTTTGTATGAACTTGTATCCGTACTAAGATGTGTTATTTATATATTGTCGTTAACTATGTTTGTTCATTACAACTTCAATTTGTCTTGCTCCCTAGTTACTTGGTTTCTTCTTATAATCGTTTCCTTTTGTACAATTACAGATGAACTCAAATGATGACTCGGATGAAGAATTTGATATGATGTTTATGCTTGCGGCTTGTATTGCCGACAATGAGAAGGTTACTTATGCTGCTAGAAGACCCCCACCTTTGGTTTCAGGGATACAATGGGTTGAGGACAGGATGAATGATCCAAAGAGATTCTACAAGGCTTTTAGAATGAGGAGGTCAGTCTTTCAAATGCTGCATGCCATTCTTGTTGATAACTATGGCCTCCTTTCGACTGCTCAGATGTCGAGTGTAGAATCACTATCTATGCTTCTTTGGATGTTGGGGGGGGCCTGCAACCAATATTCAAGATGCAGATCGTTTTGAGCGTAGTGTTTCTATTGTGAGCAACAAATTTCATCATGTTTTAGACTGTGTAAACCGTATGGCGGGTGATTATATCAGACCTAACGATCCTAATTTTACACAAGTTCATGATCAACTTAGACAACCTAGATTCTGGCCCCATTTCAAAGATGCCATTGGAGCAATTGATGGAACACACATTCCTGTGATAGTTGCTGAGCAAGACAGACATAAATATACTAATAGGAAAGGTTATACAAGTCAGAATGTGTTGGCAATATGTGATTTTGACATGTGGTTCACATTTGCTGTTGCTGGATGGCCTGGATCTATTCATGATACACGTGTATGGACTGTTGCCCGACCCCATTTCTCCAACTATCCACACCCTCCTACTGGTAATCTTCTCGCATATGTAGCACGCACATAAAATATATGCTAATAAATACTATATGTTTATGTTCTGCTTTGTTTGCTACTTTCAGGAAAATACTATCTTGTTGACTCTAGATATCCTAACATAATTGGTTATCTCGCCCCATTCAAAGAACAACGCTACCATGTTCCGGAATTCCAAGGGGCACCTCCACAAAACATGATGGAGAGATTCAACCATCTTCATTCCTGTCTACGAAATGATGTAGAAAGAGCATTTGGCGTTCTGAAAAAGAAGTGGCGCATTCTGCAAGGATTATCACATTTTCACGATCCTCTGACGCAGACAAAGATCATCACTGCGTGCATGTGTTTGCATAACTTTATCCGCGACAGTAAGCTATATGATCAACATTTCCACAACTTTGAGCGAGGCCCATATATTCACGAGGACAGCGCATCGTATACTAGTGCAACCGCTCCCTCTTCATATGATAGTGTCATGGGTGCACTACGACAAAGCATCGCTGAAGGAATAATAGCTTGAGATGTTATTTTGGCATATCCTGAATTATACAACATCATGTTTTTTTATTTTATTTCTAGCTCTATTTCTACTTATAACTAGCGTATGTATACTATATATCGTTTTATTAAAATTGGACAGGGGCATAATAGACATGGCAGCTCTTATCGCAGCAAATAAGCCAAAATAGCATAAGCTCCAAAGAAGTCTCCCGAGAGTTTCTACAAGTTTCTGCCCACCGCAGTTTCTTCCCACCGGAATCTATACGCAGGCTTATGCATAAGCAGAAGCCCAAAAGACGTCAACCATACCGCGACATGCGTCCGTTATTGTACCGTGCACCGTGACACGCGTATGGTGTGTCATGTTTTTCCCTCGAATATAACCCTGGCGATTTAGATGTACTCAGTTCAGGGCCGGTCCTGAGATTATAGGGCCTGGGGCAAAACTAAAATTTAGGGCTCCTTGCTATTTTTTTGATATACACGTATGAAATGATGAAGAATAAATACTTCAAGTATACCTAATTGTAATATTCATTTAAAAATGCCAATGTTTACATATTACCTTCAAAATTTCTCTGTTTATTCCTAGAAGCAAAGTCAGTGATAATGGAATCAATATCAATCTCGTCCAAAAACTTTTTCTCGATGCCAGATCATAAATATCCACACTAATTAGTTCCAAATCAACACTAGCAGATTTTATAGGAGATGAATCAAATGCGATATCATGATCACTTACATTGTTATTACCCACGTTGATTTCATCGTTCTCCTCTGTACCGATATCATCCTCTAGATCAGCATTACTCTGTTCCCCAAAAAGAATTAATGCTAACTCAACTCGATTCCTCTAAGTGCTCGTGTTACTCTTTAAAAATTTATGAAGGGTTTCTCTTCGTGAGTCAATCAACTTCTATTCTTCCTTCCTCTTTTTCCTTTTCTTAGCACCGGAATCATCCTTAACCAATTAACCACACTAAAAATATAAAGAAGAACTACTAATTAGAACAAAAATTAGGGCAACCTTAGACTGCAGAAGACTGGGATCAGAAATTTAGAATTTAGACCTGCAGACGCTGAACGGCCAAGGCGAGACGAGAGGCAAGCAGCAGACGGAGGGCGAGGATGTGAGGCGATATGCGACCATCAGCCGATGGGCGACGACTTGCTTCTTGCCGCGTGCGGGCCTTCCTAGGATCAAGAGCGCAATGTCGAGTCAAGGTCGAGGCAGGAATTGGCATGCAGCCTGCATTCGTACGATACAATCAAAGAGATTGATAGTTGATCTGACCGCAAGTTATTTACATGATGCCATGATGGACTCTAAATATGAAACGTATGTGTGTGTCTAGCAAAGTAGAGGGCCCAATCTAGCCAATAGAAAACTCGAAACTGCTATTTTTTTTATTTTTTATCTATTATAGCCTATATATGCAGCACATATATGTGGAGGGCCCCCAAAATTTTAGGCCCGGGGCGGCCGCCCCCCCCATTCCCCCCTCAGGGCCGGCCCTGACTCAGTTATATCTTCAAAAATAACACTAACAATGTTTTTTGGTTATTTTCTATCAAATATTTTGCAAATCTAGAAACAAATAAAACATAAGAAGCGTAGAAAAATCAAAATATAGCGACACCTACTCATGGAGTATTCTTATGTGATCTGCCATCTAGAAAACCATAAGAAGCGTAGAGAAATCAAGTTTTATTCAAAATCACCACTTCTAAAATCACCATACTAGCTATGAAGGTGCATGGCTTTTGACTCAAACCCTTTTCCAAAACATCCTTGCAAAAACATAGTTTGTCTGAATGAGGTCATAATTGGCACACTTATGTATATTTGAATTGCAAATAATTTGATATAGACTAAGATGTATTTCATTGTATAAAACATGCATTTTCCATTTTTTAAATTTGTTTCTATTTTATATTTGAATCTCTTAGTATGTTTTGTTCTTGGTTTTTTAATAGTACTCAGTTTTGCTCTCTCTCTCTCTCTCTCTCTCTCTCTTAGTCATAAACTCTCATAAAAGCATAAATTTGTGCCAGTTTGGCTACTGCGCATTGATTGACCAAGATAGTTATCATGCGGATTGTGCCCACCAACCGTTGATCCTTTATGATCTAACAGACATGACAACCTCTCTTTTTTTTCTCTCTATCTATGCGAAATAACGAGTTTATCACCGATACTTTACCTCCATAAACTAATGAATTATAATGTAATTTGAAGGAAAAGTGTTCAAAGGTGTATAATTTTCGTTTATGCATTAATTTTCACTCTCTGAAAATGATAAAATCTCTTAGCACAACATTATCGTTTCCTAAGTGTAATTTGAAGGGAAAGCGTTCAAGAGTTTTATAATTTTGGTATATATGCATGTTTGTGCATTATTTTTTACTCTTTGAAAATGATAAACTCTCAAGATTTTTTAGCACAACATTATCATGTCCTAAGTTTAATTTGAAGGGAAAGTGTTTAAGAGTTGTATAATTTTGATATATCCATGTTTATGCATTACTTTTCACTCTCTAAAAATGAGAAACTCTTTCAAGATTTTCTTAGCACAACATTATCATGTTTTAAGTGTACTTTGAAGGGAAGTGTTTAAGAGTTGTATAATTTTGGTATATGCATGTTGCACTACTTTTAACTCTTTTAAAATGATAAACTCTCAAGATTTTCTTAACACAACATTATCATGTCGTAAGTGTAATTTGAAGGGAAAGTGTTCAAGAGTTGTATAATTTTAGTATATGTATGTTTATGCCTTACTTTTCACTCTCTAAGATTAATAAACTCCCAATATTTTCTTAGCACAACATTATCATGTCCTAAGTGTGTTTTGAAGGGGAAGTGTTCAAAGGTGTATATTTTTCGTATATGCATGTTATGTATTATTTTTCAATCTCTGAAAATGATAAACTCTCAGGATTTTCTGAGACCACATTACCATGTCCTAAGTGCGATTTTTGAAAGTGTTTAAAGGTGATAATTTTGGTATATGCATGAGATATAAAGATTTTAGTTTAGGGATCACTTTAATTTATGCATTGCTTTGCACGCTCTAAAAATGGTAAACTCTCAAGATTTTCTTAGGACAACGTTATCATATCCCAAGTGTAATTTGAAAGTGCTCAAGAGTTGTATAATTTTGCTATATGCATGAGACATCAAGATTTTAGTGAATTTATTGCTTTTCACCCTATAAAAATGATAAAACCTCTTTTACATAAAGAGTTGTATAATTTTTTAATTCGAAAGTGTTCAAAAATTGTGTCATTTTATTATTTCTTATACTTTCATCTCCCTAAATCTTAAAGTTTTACTTCTACCTCATATATTCACTTGATTACAAACGAGACAATAACTCGATAAACAAATTAAATTTAGAGATCCTTTAATGTTCAATGTACAACAATATTAAAGTTCAACTGATAAACATAAGGACAAGAATCCCATAGCAATTATACAATAAAAAATTCCCTACTACTAGTCGTGGTCGCGGCCATGTCGTATAGTTACCCGATGCGACGTCTGCCACGGCTAAGGAATATCATCTTGCCGTTGTGAGACCATCTCGATATCTAGAGATCCCACCTTTATTGAGGTCTCCGTCCATGGCAGCGCCACAGATAGCTCGTAACTCTAGAGTTTTGGTTCTTACGTGTTATGGGCCTAGCCCAGCAAATCAATACCTAAGCCTAGGCATGTTTACTTCTAAAAGTTAGCACAGGCCCACGTAATTGTACATGAATCATGTAGAGACAGTTTTATAGACAACTACGGCTTTTATTAGTCCCACTTTGAAAATTTAGTAAAAAAACTTCAACTTAAATAGAACCTCTATCAAGCAAGACGCCTAGGACTAGGGCAGAACAAACGGCGATGCTAAAGCAATACTTGCAAAACACTAAAGTGTCCCTAGAGAGATACCGGTGAGGGTGGAGGATTGTGCGGGTTTGAGCTAATTAGGCTAGTCATAGTGGGAGTATCATATTACTAGTATCATGATACTATTGTATGATATTATATTTATAGTGCATTATATCACGTGGTTGTATCATAGTGTAGTATATTTATTGATTTGTAGAATCTCTATGTAAATTTGTGTATAAGATTTTAATTGCCATTAGGATTTCTAGTTTTATGTGCTATGATACGGTATGGTATCTACCTATGATACTCTAATCCTCTCTCTCTTCATTAATTGTTGTGCCACATCAGATTTTTGGCAACATGGCATGCATGATAGTAGTTATAACACTCCCTCTATGACTAGCTTTATAAATCAGAGAGACGAGAGGTGGTTTAGCTGTCCTTTTCAATCCCATATCAGTGTAAAGATTTTAAATACAACACTGAATTAAGTCACTGGATATAATTTTTTATGAATATTTTTTTACTGCTTGTGGTGAATAAATCATGCATTAATGTCACATTCTTCTGACATACCCACAATAAAATATTACAATATTGTCTCTTTTGCAACTTGACTTATAATAGATATCACTTATACTCATATTGTGTTGAGGATGTTGCCTTTCGTAGTACTCTCTTCGTCCGGAAATAAGTGACTTACATTTGTCTAAATTCCCATGTACCTATACACTAAAACACATCTAGATACAAATAAATCTATACAAATTCAAATCACTTATTTCTGAACGAAGGGAGTATATCCTTTCACTAGTAGAAAAAGGGTCTTTCGTCCGGGCCATTAGTCACGGTTGTGGCCGGAGCCGGGACTAATGATCTGTACCCCAATGGCCCGAAGCCGTCCACTGCGTATGGCACCATTAGTTTCGGGCCGATTGGGCCCATTTGTCCCGGTTTGTATCACAAACTATGTCGTGATTGGGCAGATGGGCCGGGACTAATGGGTCTGAGGCCTGCTGCATGCTGCGTGATATATGCACAGTATCACAAACTATGTCATGATTCTGCACATAATATTGGTCATTTGGACCAAAAGCCATGAAACCTCGAACATGATAGGTCATTTTGTGAAGGTTGTTTTAGACATAGTTGAAAGTGCAATGGATGTCGTCTAGAGGGGGGTGAATAGGCTTTTAAAATTATTACGGTTTAGGCTCAAGTAAATGCGGAATAAAACTAACCTTTAATTTATTGAGCACAAAACCTAGACACTAGGTTCACCTAAGTGCACCAACAACCCATGCTAAGAAATACAAGCAACAAGGTGATAGCAAGATATAAATACTTCAAGCACGATGGCTATTACAATGTAAAGTGCATAAGTAAAGGGCTCGGTTGAGAGATAACCGATGGACGCGGAGACGAAGATTTGTTTCCCGAAGTTCACTTCCAAAGAAGCTACGTCTCTGCTGGAGAGGTGTGATGGCTCGATGCTCACCCAATGTCACACAATGCCTCACCCCGAATGCGGAAGCACGCAACTCACCGATGCTACAAAAGGCTCACCCTATTCTCCCGAGTGCGTACCACAAAAGGCGGGCACTCGCTCCACTATGGGATGCTTGAGGGCGGTCACCGAACCCGTACAAGATTGGGGCTAACTCCACAACTCAATTGAAGGCTCCCAACAACAAAGCCACAAAAGGCTACAATGCCACAAAAGGCCAATAAAGCCACAAAAGGCTACAAGACCACAAAAGGTCAACAAGACCACAAAAGGTCAACAACCCAACCACACAACCCTCTAGGGTTCCAAGGAACCCAAGAGTATCAAGCCCTCAAGCTTGTACTCGCCGAATATCCGAGGAGAACTCAAACCTATGCAACAAATGCAAGGGCAGGTCCTTCACTCCCAAATTCCAACAAAGCTACAAAAGCTATTGGGGGAATAAGGGAGGAAGAACAAAAGAGGATAACACAAAACTCTCCAAGATCTAGATCCCAATGATTCCTTCACAAAGAAGATATTTAGCTTGGGGGATTGTAGATCTAGATCTCCTCTCGCAAACCCCTAAAAAGATGCAAGAATCATAGGAAGGGAAAGGGGAGAGGGAAATCTTCTTCAAGGTCAACAATGGAGGAGAGAGAGAAAGCCAAGAACCAAGAAGAAAAGCTAGTGCCCACGAAGGGGAAGAGGAGCCCCTTTTAAAGGGCTCCCAGATCTGCCCATTATGGGCATTGGCGACCCTGGCCGGAACTTCCGGTGGGAGCCCGGAAGTTCCGATGGCACATAGGCAATGGTCAAAAACTGCGATGCGAGAATCTGAAAACGCGAGTCCTGATCGGAACTTCCGCCGGTCCACCAGAACTTTCGGTGGGAGTGGAACTTCCGGTGGAAGTTCTGACAGAAGTTCCGTCAAATAGACACATCCAAAACAGAAGGTTACTGAATGTGAGCAGAACAAGAGCCGGACTTTCAATCGGTACTTCCGGCGGCAACTAGGCCTGAGCGGAACTTCCGGTGGGGGCGGTATTACCGCTGTAACTTCCGGCCCAAATTCCGTCAAATACAACAAACCAAATAGAGATAATATTGAACGTGCGCGGACGAAGAACCGGAACTTCCGGCGGCAAAAATGCCCTAGCGGAACTTCCGATGGGAAGCCGAAACTTTCGGTCAGGGAAAATCCAGAAACCAGAAATGCAATAACTTTTGCATCCGAACTCCAAACAAGATGAAACCAATTTTGTTGGAAAGATAACGACGAATAGAATCCAACAAAAACCAAATATTGGGTATCACCTTGGGAGAAAATACCATGAATATATATGTGAAGTATCCCCCAAGGTATGGATCCGGAAAACTCGCAAGATCAAAAACGTCAATAAGATATGCAAGGGAAATACTTAGACGATGAACTAGAGGTTGTTATGATGATGACCACAAGCTCTAGATCCTCTCATGGACAAGAACCAAATAATAACCAAGAAAGATGATGCTATGAATGCAAAGGTTTGAGCTCTCTCTCTGAACGATGCAATCAAGACACCCGCTTGAGAGCCCCTCTTGATAGTAAGGCTATCTATCCTAAACCCGGTCTCCCAACTAACAACATGAGACCGACAAAAGAGAAGCCCTATCAAGAACATACCTTTGCCTTGAGCATCCCAGTTGAACTTGATGTAGACCGTCTTGTTCTTCTATAGTGGGAACACCTTTCTTGGATACTCTTGGTTTATGAAGATGAAGACTTGCAAATTGCTCCCCCATACTCCATGGGGAAACCTCTTCTTTGAATTTGTCTTCATCACTCCATGATCACGAGGATGGCAAGCTTCAAGCATAAGATCTTCTAGAGATCGCGCATCTTGAGCTCGCCCTTCTTCATCCCTTCTTGAGGTTGATCCATCTTGAACTCTTTGCACTTGTCTTGATCAACCTTCAAGATCCTTCTTTCTTCATCTTTCAACCTTGAGACCAACACATGGCCCAAGCGATGCCAATGGACAAACCTACAAGTGAAACTCAATTTACACATTAGTCCATAGGGATTGTCATTAATTACCAAAACCACACATGGGGGCATACATGCCCTTTCAATAGTCAATATACCAAGTTTGGTATTTTCCTTGAAACTATGTCACATAGTATGACACCACACGAAGGATTTACATTGTTCGGACCGTTTTTGAATTTTTTGTGCCTGTTTCAATTTTCCTCGTTTCAAACTATGGTCAAAACGGCGGGCATGAAGATAGGGGACTAGCCTCGTTAAAACTTGCATTGGATCTCTAAAGAAACATCACATTGTGAGTCTAAAAATGATTTTTTTTCAAAAAATCATGAGCGTTAGATCGTGTACCTGTAGTTCAAACCGGATCCACTTCCTGCCGATTTGTCAGACATTTGTCTTTTTTGTACGAAAAGGTTTGAGATCTCCCGGTTGGGAGATCTTCCATGTAAGGTGGTATAGTATTTTTGAAAAATAGGGTGGTAGTATTTTGAAACAACATTTTGGTGGTTGCTTCACAAAACTCCCCGTTTTTTGCGCTCAAAAAATAGAAAATGGATTTTCCATGCGACGAAGCGGAAAACTTCCTCCTGCAACATTGTTCGACATCCCAAGATGCACATTCATGCACAATATAGGCCCAATATCACAAACTATGTCGTGATTCTGCATATAACATTGGTCATTTAGACCGAAAACCATGAAACTTCGAACATGATATGTCATTTTGTGAAGGTTTTTTGAGACATAATCAATATACCAAGTTTGGTATTTTTCCTTGCAACTATGTCACATAATATGACACCACGCAAAGGATTTACATTATTCAAACCATTTTTGAATTTCTTGTGTCCCGGTTGAAGAAACCAACCGGGACTTAAGTGGCTGTGGCAGGCTGGGGCCAACGCGAGCATGTTTAGTCCAGGATGGTGTCTCCAACTAGGACTACCGGGAGTAAAGGTCAGTTGGAGTCACCAACCGGGACTAACACATGGGTGGCTACACTGTTTCGGTGGGTGGCGACACTATGCCAGTGAGTGGCGACACTATGCCATTGAGTGACGACAGTATTTCGACGGGTGGCAGTACTATGATAGGGGTGAGTGTCGACATTATGTCGTGAGTGTCGACACTATATCTTGCTTCTTAATCTATAAATATACATCCTCGTGAAGTTATCAACTGCAAAAAAGATGTCAAGATGGTGTGCGAGAGCATGGACAACACTATGGCCAGTTCTGTGGAGATGCCTAAGGATCTAGTCCCTAGGCATCTCTACATTACTGGTCATAGAGACACTCCCTAATATGTGAAATTAGTTAGATCGTAGGCATATTGATCTAGTTAGAGAAGTTATAAACTGCAAGATGGTGTGCGAGAGCAGAGACAACACTACGGCCAGCTCTGTGGAGATGCCTATGGATCCAGTCCTCAGGCATCTCCACATTGCTGGTCATAGAGGAACTCCCTAATATGTGAAATTAGTTAGCTCCCCGACACAAGAATAGAACAACATCTTCATAGTTTGGTAAAGTCATAGTAGGAAACGGTCCATCCGTCCCGGTTTCCTAATTGGGACTACGGAATCGAGACTAAAGGCGTCCTATAGTCCCGCTCCAACCACAAAATATGACTGGCACTCAATGCATTTATTAATATTAAATAACCGGGGTGGGCAGCGCGCGGGGTGCCGAAAAGCCAACCCCCTTTAGTCCCGGTGCATTGCACCAGCCGGGACTAGTGACCCCCCTTTAGTCCTGGCTGGTGCCATGCACCGGGACTAGAGGGGGGTATTTATTGCGGCCTCCTTCCCCTGTGTGTTCCATGCACCGAGACTTGGAGGCCATCGACGTATAGAGCGTAGCCAGGCTGCCAAAACCATCGGTCGCCACCGCCGTGCATGTGCCCCTCCACGCCGTCTCCCACCGCCACCACGCGTGCGCCTCCCCGCGCCTCTCCCGTGGCACCGGCAGCCACAACCTTCGTCTCCGGCTGCCACCACGCCCCTCCGCGCCACCACCACCGTGCCTCCCCCGCCACCGCCACCGCTAGGTATTTCAATTAGTTGATATTTTTTAGTTATGTATTTTAATTAGTTGATAATTATTAGTTAGGTATTTTAGTTGATAATTTTAGTTTGGTATTTTAGTTGATAATTTTTAGTTAGGTATTTTAGTTGATAAATTAGCTAGGTATTTTAGTTGATAATTTTTAGTCAAATTTTATTATAGAAATAATATTATATAGAAATAATATTATATAGAAATAATATGTATATAGAAATATTTTGTATGGGAATATTTTGTATAGAAATATTTGCATAGAATTAATTATTGCGTAGAAAAATATTATTGCATTTAAATATTTGTGTAGAGAAATATTAGTATAGAATATTGCATAGAAATATTTGTGTATAGAAATATTTTTGCTATGTTCAAATATTGTGTGCATTTTAAAATAATATTGTATGCATCTCGCATTTTGCAGAAACTATGGATCCACCTAGTACAATCCGCAGCGACCTAACACAAGAAGAAATTCCCGATGATATAATCCACGATGCTGATCCATCCGAATCTCCCTCGAGGTATCTGAACCCATCCGGTGAGGGAGAGGAGGTGTCTGAACCCATGTAAAATTAGGACATTCAATGGTGTTGGGTTCATTGATCTAGATAAAGTACATATATAAAAGCTAATGACAAAACCCAAGGAAACGGAGGAAAACCTTCTAAGGTTTCTAACGGAGCAAAATTTATGTCTCCATATACTGTTTCCTTACAATTTCAAGTGAGGGTCTTACTCTCTTGTACATATTTACTTTTCCTTACTCAATGTTAAGTATAACTGATAAGTTACTGATGTATAGATAAACATGTGCAGCTTCTGGTGGATTCTGCTAGACATTCAAGATGATAAGGGAATAGTTGAAGTCATGAACCCATTAAAGAGACACCTAGATGAGTTTCACAGCATGCAGGACATGCTCCAGAGGTAATTTTCGTGCTATATCGGTCTCTTTTGTTGATTTTCTGAAATATCAGATAATGAATAACTCATTCATTTTTTTGCTGGGCAGGGTTTGGAACCTGTTCAAACATGAGGTTACGTGTTCCTTTAGTAAGAAGCTGACGTTTACTCCGGTCTAAGTAAGTAGTACGTGATATGTCCGCGCATTTCTTTACTTCTAGTTTTGATACAATTATGATGCTAGATTATTATTTTGATTGAATTCTATTCTCGTAAAATGCGCGAGACAACTATTGGGGACGAATCTATGTGGATATTACGTTTGCGGGTTCATTCCCATATTTACCACTAAGCACAAAGATTATAGAGTTGATGTAAGAAATACATTCACAACATCATTTTATTACCGTCACTTTTTATTATCATGATTGATATTCATACTGATCCCCTTTTCTTATATAGTTCGAGAGCATGCGGCCCGGTTTCCAGCCAGGAAAAAGCTAGTCCCGGTTTGCAAACCGTGACAAAAGCCCCTTATGGGCCAGGACTATAGGCTCGTTCTCCACTAGTGGTTGCTACGAGCTTAGATGGTATATCAGACCTAATCAATGTCGATTCATAGTGCATTTGGGCCACGAAGCACTTCAAAATTATGAAATGGCGACACTTCATTGAGAGAACAATTGATTATGCAGATTATAGTTTCTTAACAATATGTTGAAACTATAAGAGATATCTCCGCGGGGATTATGGAAAAAATCTTCAAGGATCAACTTTATTTCACTAAAAATCAACCTTCGTAGCAGCACACGAGATAAAGTCCTTCAGAATTCATGCTTTAGGTGTTAGGAGCAGTTCGGCCTTCGCGTAGTGGCATGAGATGGAAATGCCGATAGATGGCTCTATTGGTACCATCGCACTTGGTGGCTTGGGTAAAGAAGTGGGTGTAGGAGGCATCGGATGCATGCCTAGCCGACACGCTAAAGATGGTTGGTTTTGCAACTCACCGCAACTATACGAACAAGAATTTACGTTGTGCACGTTTGCAGAGAAGATTTTTCTCCCACGTTGCAATGCATTGGCATATTTGCTATCAACACAAAAAGAAAGAGAAGACGTACATACAGGAAGCAAATCAACACATATATAAGAGAGGAAAGGGGAGAGGCCGAAGTTCATACATACCTGCAAGGAGGAAATGCATCGAGGCGAGGCTTCGTTGATGAACAGGGGCAGTCAAGCTCCTTTGTGGAACGGCGATGCGGGCGTGTCCAGAAATGGAGTGCGGAGGTGGCGATTTGATTCGACGGGATGATGTCCAGCGAGCGGCGGCGGCAGCAGCACGTCCGGCTAGCATTAGCGGGGGGCTGGCGGTGTAGCAAGAGACGGAGAATTGCGGCGCAACGCGGGGATCAGATCGTACTGCGAGCGGCCGGTCGTGTGGGATGCAAAATAATTTGGACTTAATATGTTACTAGACTAGATTACTATATCTATAGTGAAAAATAATTTATATGTGCTAACATGTAATGTCACATTAATTAGGTTGTAGACTCATTTGATCTTGGTATATGTGATGTTACAGTAATATAGTTTAGTTACTCTATCTATCTATCACTTCATTAACTCAGTGCCACATAAGTAAAAATGCTGATTTGAACTCTTAGAACATGTTCGATAATATAGCCAGTTCATGACCATATATACGAAGCTGCTATGTTGTCTATAGCCAATATCTAAGGGGCTTATAGCTCCCATACGACGTCTTTAAGTGGAATTGGAAGGAAAGCGACATCGTTGCAAAGAATAGCTCGCATGCGACACTTCTGAGGCGGCAAATAGCTCCCGTGCGACACTTCTACTTAACCCCACGAGACCGTCAACGAATTCGAATCGGCTGAGCACAGTAGGACCCACAGCCTCTCCACGTCACGGCGGAACTCACCTGATGTCCACCTCATATCGTGGGACCCACCCTGTGGTTGAAGAGAGCCATTGGCCCCGATCCGTCCCCGCACACGAGCACTCCCGCCACCGTTCCAGCATCTCATCCCCTTCTGTTTTCTTCTCCGGCGAGCAAGTGCGGCAACGCCGGCGAGGGATGTCGAGCTCTGCTTCCTCCCACCGCTCATGGCCTCGGTATGGTGCGGTGCCGATGAGGAGGTTCCCCGATTGCCCCCGTACCGCGCCCCTGAAGCGTCTTGTCACATCCACCGACAAGAACAGCAATATTGGTCGGGAATTTGTGAAGTGTGAGAGCAAGACCTGTAGGGTTCGCAGCATAGAAAACAAAAAATTTCCTACGATGTGAACTATATACCAAGATCTATCTACTAGATACAAACAACGGGCGGATGTATATCCGTAGAGAACATACCTTTGAAGACCGACAAAGCTTAACGAGTTCAACTCGTGGTTGATGTAGACGATCTCTTGCCGATCTCAAGATCGAGAGGAAGTCCTAGCGCCGCAAATCAGCAGCGCATCCGTGCTCGCACACACGTTCGAGGGACCGAGCAACCTCCGCCTCCTCGCTCCAGCGATGCAGCGGAAGCACAACTCTTTCTTGCCGAATAGCCACCGGGAACATGTATCTCGCTAGTCCGAGACCATGGGGGATAAATTCTAGAGGGGGAGAGAGATCCTTCACGAGGAGGTGTGAGAGACAAGTGAGGAGGGGGGCTCCTTTTATAGGAGGAGGGGGGCACCCAAGGGGGTGGCCGCCGGCCATGGGGGCTGCCCCCTCCCCTCCTTCATTCATGTGGGTGGACACTCCACTCACAAAATGCCCTTTAAAATCCCTCCACTCAAAAGTCCACTCAAATTCCCATTAAATTTCCACCAAATTTAATGCAAACTCTCATTAAATAAAACTCTTTTATTTTATTCAGAATTTTTTCAATTACTTTAATGACAAACATTCACAAATAACCCCTTGCTAGAATTCTATTTCACATGCATAACCACTTTATGCAATTTCACCCGAAAACCTGTTTCGGTATCTAGTGAAATAAATTCCTGCGCTTGTTCATTCTTTCGGCATGAAACATTTGCTCCAATTTGATGGGGATATGCCTACTGGGGTATACCCAGCAAGGCGTTTCCGACTGGACCGAGAGCTGGCGAGTGGGCCTGCAGAACGGCGAGTGGATTGAAGCCCAGCAAGGTACCGAGCGACTGGAAGCTGAAGGCCCAGGCGAGTAGATAGGCCCAGTCGGATTGGGTTAAACGACTGTTAAAGCTGTAACCGAATCGGTTGAGATATGTAAACCCTAGGGGAGGTGAGCCTATATAAACCTCCCTAAAGGGTGAGTAGAGATACGTTCCTTCATACACCCAAGCGACTCGCCGCCTAGCCGCCGAGCTCGCCCATTGTAACACCTCCATAATACAATCTAGCAGGAGTAGGTCTTTACCCTCCGGGGGGCCGAACCTGGGTAAAACCCTGTGTCTTTGCCCTCATCTCGCACCGCAGATGGCTGGCCGCCCTTGCCCCTCGTTCTACTACTCGCTGCCGATTGCAGCATCTGCCGTGACCATTCCCACGATAGTGGCGCCCACCGTGGGGCCTGGCCGGTCTGGCCGGTGTTCTGCGGCGAGATCCAATCTGCCCATCAACGAGACGGTCGCCACCGGCCGCATGATAGCGATCAGCGAGATGCTCCAGATCTTGCCGAGCAGCTACGTCCCGGCGGCGCGACCCGTCACGCACAGCGTGATCCTGCCAATCGGCACGATCAGCCTCTTCGTCGGCCTCACCGACGTCATCGTCTCGGAGGACTCGGCTCGCATCCGCGAGTCGCCGCCACGCGATCGGCTCTCCGAGAGCCAGGTCCGCATGATCCACCGCCTCGCCTCCGAGTACAACTCGGCCCACAGCAACGTGGCCGGGAATTCAGCGGTCGCAGAAGATGCGGCCCTCACCGACGACGCCGACTCGGCGACCCCGGCGTCACTCGCCGGATCCATCACCGCGGCCTCGTCCGCGGGCTCCATCGCCCAGGTCTCCAACGCGGGAGACTTCGAGGACCCCTCCATCCTCGGGATCTTCGAATTCGACTCCGGGTCAGAGAACTCCGCCGACCTCCGCGATGGAGCCAGTCGCCACGCCGCGGCCTACATGGCCACCGGCGCCGATCCGCCGGAGGATCCTTTCTCCACCCCAATCCCTCCTAACGCCACAGCAACGGAGGTCGAGGAACTCCGCCTAAAACTGGCGGAGGCGGTGCGCAAGGAGCAAGCCGAGCGCGAAAAATTTCGCCTCGAGCAGGTGACGGCGCAGGAGCTGTCGCGCTACCACCAGCAGCGGATCAGGTCACGTTTGAACCCCACCGTTCAAGGGCGTGCCCTGAACTTCGACGACGAAAACGACCCGGCCCGCATAGCCGAGCGTGCAATCTGCGAGAACGCGCCACCAGGAGGAAGCGCCCGGCCCCCGCCAGGATCGACGGCGATGGGCGCCCCACCACCACCCAACCGCACCCCTCCTAGGGACCAGCCGCGGATAGTTGTCTCCTCACGGGAGCGAGACGCAAACGGCC
This sequence comes from Avena sativa, assembly GCA_916181665.1. Classification (NCBI taxonomy): domain Eukaryota; kingdom Viridiplantae; phylum Streptophyta; class Magnoliopsida; order Poales; family Poaceae; genus Avena; species Avena sativa. The sequence goes on along the minus strand of OV702280.1, from coordinate 398,581,927 downwards.
TCCCACTGTTCTCCACCCCGATGGACAACCTCGTGGCAGGCCGAGCAGCAGCCGACAGCATCACGGCCACTGGCGACGGCGCCCTACAGATCCAGTACGTCAGGGCCCTGCTCGCGAAGGCCGTGGAGCAGCAAAAAGCGGGCGCCGACTCGCAAGGTCGAGTATACTCGCGTTCCTCGGGAAGCAGAGCGGCCTCCAGCGGCCGCCCAGCGGCGGCAAACACCCTCAATTGCCCGCCACCAGAGCCACTGCAGCTCCAACACCGACCCGCGAACGCGGCACTCTCCACCAACGACCCCAGGCCGGCGACCAACTTCGTCGCCGCTAACGGGCAACCCATCGACGCTCGCACCCACATCATCAACAACCAAAGCTGGCGCGCACGCCAGCCCGACGACTTGCGGCACACCCTAACTAATCGCCGCGACGGCGAGCCTATGGGGTCGCTCAGTCGACTCGGGCCCAAGTGCTTCGGACCAATGATCTGAGGCGAGAAGTACCCGCCAAACTTCAAGGCGCCAAAGGAGATAGAAAAGTACGACTCCTCGTACGACCCCGCAGTCTGGCTCGACACATACCTCATGGCAATGGGGATCGCGGGTCACACTGACCTACTCGCCGCCCGTTACCTCCCCCTGATGATGGAGGGGACGTGCAGGCAGTGGATCAACACTCTCCCCCAGGACAGTATCGACTCCTGGGAGGAAATGCGCGACGCCTTCGTCAGGCACTTCGAGTGCTCCTACACCCGCTCCACCACTATTGAGGACCTGGAACGATGCGTCCAGGGACCCCGCGAGTCGACCCGCAACTGGGTCCAACGGTGGCAAGAGCTTTGGTACAACGCGGTCGGCATCCACCCGGACACCGCGATCCATTGCTTCAAGACCTCGTGCCGCTACGAGCCTCTAGTCGCCAAGCTCAAGCGACACTCCCGCACACTCGACAACATCCCCGACCTCCTCGAGATCGCCAAACGGTACGCCGATGAAGATCCAAACCAGGAAACTGACGACGAGTCAGGAGGGCAACGCCGCACGGGCGGCAACGACGGCGGACGCCGAACCGACCTACGCTACAGCGGCACTCGCCTCACTGGCAAGCGCCGCAGTGACGGGCGAGTCGACTTCGTCGCCAACGCCGGGCACGCACAGCGCGAGCCCAAGAGCTACCGCCGCGACGGAGGGCAACGCCGCGACGGCGGCAATTACAAGAACAAGCCAAGGTTCGATCCCGCGGCCCTCCTCAACCAACCATGTGCGTTCCATAGCAGGGAAGGGAAGCCCGCAACGCACGCCACCGCCGACTGCCACACCCTCAGGGAAATCGAGAAGGCACGGCAAGCGCGGGAGGACACCGACAACGACCCGCCAAATGGCAGAAAATTCGGCAAAGTAGCCGGCTCGCTCCACACCTTCACAGGCTTCAACACGAAGCGCGAGAAGAAGGTCATCGCCCGCGCCGTCGCCGTCAATGCGGTGGCCCAAATAGACGTCCCCCAGTTCCTGAACTGGGTAGAACAGCCCATCACCTGGAGCCGGCAAGACCACTCGCCGCGCATCGAGTACCCAGGACGAGTCGCCTTGGTGGTCAAGCCCAAGGTTGGCGACTACTGGCTCCCCAAGACACTGATGGACGGCGGTAGCTCCATCAACATCCTCTACCTCGACACCTTCAGGCGGCTGCGGCTCCCGCAGTCGATGATCGAGACGACCCACACCACGTTCCACGGCATCGTCCCCGGTCGGAAGGCGTATTCGATCGGCAAGGTCACGCTGCTAGTCACTTTCGGCACACCGGCAAACTTCCGCACCGAGCGGATCGTCTTCGAGCTGGTGCCCTTCGACAGCCCTTACCACTGCGTCCTGGGGCGCCAGGCGTTCGCTAAATTCATGGCAGCGCCCCACTACGCGTACAACGCGATGAAGCTCCCCGGGCCGTGCGGTGTCATCACCATCAACGGCGACCCCGACATGGCCGCCGAGTGCGAGGCCAAAGGAGCCGAGCTCGCCGACGCCGTCATCGCGGCAGAGACTAATCACGCCGACGAGCTCGCCAAATACGCGAGCGGGATCAACAATGACGACCCCACAATACTCAAGAAGCCCAACTCAGAGGGCGCAAACACCTCAACCTTTGAGGCAACGACGCACACCCGCACCGTCGAGCTGGTCCCAGGCGACTCCAGCCAGACGGTGACGATCGGGACAGGCATGAGCCCAGCATAGGAAGGCGCGCTCATCGAGTTCCTCCGTGAGAACAGGGACATCTTCGCATGGAAACCCTCCGACATGCCCGGTGTCCCTAGGGAGCTCGCTGAGCACAAACTAAACGCCGACCCCAAAGTGCGACCTGTCAAGCAGTCGCTACGGCCCTTCAATGAAGAACGTCGTCGAGCAATCGCCGAGGAAGTGCAGCGTCTACTCGCTGCCGGCTTCATCCGGCCAATCAAATACTCCAAGTGGCTGGCAAACCCAGTCCTGGTCGAGAAGAAAAACGGGACCTGGAGAATGTGTATCGACTACACAAACCTGAACAGCGCCTGCCCAAAGGAGCAGTTCGTCCTCCCGCGGATCGACCAGATAATCGATTCAACCGCGGGTTCGGAGTCGCTATGTTTCCTCGACGCCTACTCTGGGTACAACCAGATCAAAATGGCTGTCGAAGACGAGGAGAAGACGGCGTTCATCACGCCATTCGGAGCCTTCTGCTACACCGCCATGACCTTCGGCCTTAAGAACGCCGGGGCAACCTACCAGCGGTGCATGCAAGAATGCCTCGCGAGCCAAATTGGCCGCAACATCCACGTCTACATCGACGACGTGGTCGTGAAGTCCGCTCGCCAAGGCGACCTACTCGCCGACCTGGCGGAAACCTTCGCCAACCTGCGAAGGTACAAGATAAAGCTCAACCCAGGCAAGTGCACCTTCGGTGTACCCGCCGGACAACTACTGGGGTACGTCGTCTCCAAACGAGGGATCGAGGCGAACCCAACAAAGATCGACACGATCGCCCGGCTCGGCAAACCCGAGTGCCTACGCGACGTCCAGAAGCTGGCCGGGCGAGTAGCGGCTCTCAGTCGCTTCATCCCCCGCCTGGGCGAAAAGGCGATGCCCCTATACCGCCTGATGCGCAAGAACCCCACCTTCCAGTGGGACAAGGAGGCGGACGACGCGCTCCGCGACCTCAAAAAGGTGCTACTCGCCGCACCACTACTCGCCGCCCCCGCCGACAAAGAACCTATGCTGGTTTACGTCGCGGCGTCCAAGCGCGTCGTCAGCGCTGTGATGGTCGTCGAACGACCAGAGGAAGGAAAGGAGTGCCCGGTTCAGCGGCCGGTGTACTACATCAGCGAGCTCCTCACCGAGTCACGCCAGCGGTACCCACAGTACCAAAAGCTAGTATACGCGGTCTTCAGGGCTCAGCGGCGCCTGCCGCACTACTTCCAGGAGCACCCGATCACGGTCGTCTCCTCAGCGCCACTGCAAGACATCATCCCAATCGCGAGGCGACCGGGCGGGTCGCCAAGGGGGCCGTCGAGATCGGCGTCCACAACATCAAATACGAGCCACGAAAGGCGATTAAGTCGCAGGCGCTGGCAGACTTCATTGCCGACTGGGAGGAGGCCCAGCAGCCAGAGAAGTTGCCGTACCTCCATTACTGGAGCCTGCACTTCGACGGCTCCAAGAACGCGGACGGTGCAGGAGCAGGGATAGTGTTGACTTCACCAAAAGGCGACAAGCTCCGCTACATCCTCTCCCTCGACTTCACGCCCTGCACCAACAACATGGCTGAATACGAGGCCCTACTCCACGGCATGCGAGCCGCCAAGGAGATGAACGTCAATCGCCTCCGATGCTATGGAGATTCCGACCTCGTCGCGGGGCAAGTCGCCGGCACCTGCGACGCCGTCTCCCCTACCGTGGCGGCGTACCGCCAAGCGGTGGACAAGTTGGGCGGCCACTTCACCGGCTACTCTGTCGAGTGGATCGACAGGCGGAAAAACGAGGAGGCCGACGCCCTCTCTCGCATCGGGTCGGCTCGACTCGCACCACCCACCGGCGTGTTCCTCGACACAATCTCCAAACCATCAGTCTCTCCCCCGAGGGAGATCGACATCGGAGTCCCACTCCAACCAGAGGCAGCCTTGGTCGCACTCATCACCGAGCCAGACGATTGGACCAAGCCCTACATCGCCTACCTGGAAGCCGGCACCCTGCCAGCAGACGAGACAGACGCTCGAATGATCGCTCGCCGATGCAATTCCTACACCATCATCGACGGCGAGCTACACAAGCGCAGCGTCACCGGCGTGTTCCAACGCTGCGTCCAACCGGCTGAAGGACGCAAAATCCTCCACAACATTCACTCAGGTGACTGCGGCCACCACGCCGCCGCTCGCTCCCTGGTCGCCAAGGCTATGCGACACGGCTTCTACTGGCCCACCGCACACGCCGACGCTGTCGACATCGTCCAGCGATGCGCCGGGTGCCAGAAGTACGCCAATCAGACGCGCGTACCGAGCTCAGCGCTCAAGACAATCCCCATCACCTGGCCATTCGCCGTATGGGGCATGGACATGGTAGGCCCCTTCAAGAAAGCCCCCTCCGGCTACACCCACCTGCTAGTCACCGTCGACAAATTCACTAAGTGGGTGGAGGCCAAGCCAGTCCGGAAATGCGACGGGAAGACCGCCACTAAATTCCTACGCGAGCTCATATATCGCTACGGGTTCCCAAACAGTATCATCACGGACAACGGCACCAACTTCGCCAAGGGAGCCATGGCCGAATTCTGCGAAGAGCACCACATCCGGCTCGACCTCGCGTCAGTCGCCCACCCGGAATCCAACGGCCAGGCAGAACGGGCCAACCAAAGCATCCTCCACGGCCTGAAGCCGCGACTCCAAGTACCACTCGAGCGCACCGCCGGGTGCTGGGTCGAAGAGTTGCCCTCCATCATTTGGGGAATCCGTACCTCGGTTAACAGATCGACGGGATTCACTCCCTTCTTCATGGTCTACGGCGCCGAAGCAGTCATGCCCACCGACCTCGAACACGACTCGCCGCGAGTCGTCCATTATACGGAGGCTGCAAACGAGCTGGCCCGCCAAGATGGGGTCGACCAGCCCGACGAAGCACGCGACCTCGCTCGGTCACGCACCGCCATCTACCAGCAAGGACTCCGCCGCTACCACAGTCGGCGGGTGAAAGCCCGCACCTTCCAGGAAGGCGACCTGGTGTTACGCCTCATCCAGGACAAGAAGGGCATGCACAAGCTCTCCCCTCCGTGGGAAGGCCCATTCGCTATCGGGCGCGTACTCGGCAACGACGCCTACTACCTCATCGACGTCCGCGGGGACGGCAAGCTCGACGTCAAGCGACCATGGAATGTAAACCTCCTCCAGAAGTTCTACTCCTAGAACCCCACACATGTACTCTCCAGTCGCTATGAAATAAAAGAAACGGTTACCGCAAATTGCGCCTACTCTCCATGACTTGTGCCACTCGCACTCGTAATAACAGCGGTATGCTAAAATGCAGAAGTCAACCTTTGGTACAGCGATCGGCACGGCTAAGTAGTGCGGTGTAAGAGCACTGAATCACTTCAGGTCTTGCATCGTCCACGAAAAACGCCAACCCGGAGCCCCATTGGAGTCGCCTAGCTCGACTGGTTCTACGAGCCAAGACAACTGCCCTCGCTTCTCACAGCGACCTTGGTCCTCCGCATCCTCGGCATAGCGACTCGAACGGCTAAGTACCACGCTCGGGGACTGAATACCAGTTCGTCAAGAGCGGTCAGGGAAAACTCCAAGTAAGAGAGCATGCCCAGGACTCGCCAAGCGACTGACCCTACGGGCCAGGCAGGAGTGACGCGCTCACACCAACGCGCTAAGTCCTCAACCACCCTCGAGTCGCGCCTAGAACTACCAAGTACCACGCTCGGGGACTCGGCCACCCGACTTCGTTCGCGTACGGGAAAACGGTAAAGTACAGAGCACTCAAGGGAGTCTCCTTGCGACTGGCTCTCCGAGCTCGGGCGAGTCGACCAAAGCAACAAAACACATGATAACAACACACATCATATACGAGGTAAACCCCACAAAAGGGCGGACGCGCTCGGGGACTCGTCCAAAATCAATCCAAAGCACACAAACAAATACCAAAATAGACACGACGTCCCATTCAATCGCATATTGCATTGTCTTATGTTACAAAATATGCCCGCGTGGCAGAACTGCTGCTAACGCTTCAAGGCAAACTACCCTACTCTGCAGGCTTCGATGATGACTCGCCAGCATCCCGGCGATTACGGATGAACGCGGTGTACGGGTTTGATGGATACGTCGTCAGTTCACCCGCCATTGCCGCGCGAAAAGGCTGCTCGACCTTGAAGTCACGATGCGGCGGATCGGGGTCGTTCGGCGCGACGACCGTTTCCTGGTAGGGAAGGAGGTCGCCCATCGCCCAGACACGCTCCGAGTATGTGGCGGCACGCTCTTGCAACTTGAGAACCTCGGACAGATCCACCACGCCAGTTGACGATGGGTACCCACTCGTCACATCGTCGATGTCGAAGTCTTCAGGGAAGTGGGCGAGTCCAAGGCTCAGGGCCGTCGATGCTCCACGCCGAAACGCCGATCGCGTCATAAATTCAACGCCGCGGGTGCCTTCTCCAAGTACTTCCACACCTCAACGAGGTCGCTGGGAATCACCTCCGTGGGTGATACTTCTTGGAGGTAGGCGCGGATGCAGGTCGCTGACAGCGTCGCCGAGTCGACGAGCATGCTTACGCACTGCCTTGCGTCGAGCGAGCTCGCCTCTTCGTCGCTATCAATGATGCGACCTGCGAAGAAAAAGACAATGATGAGTATAATGGGTACCACAAAAACCACAACCATAAGAAAGGGAGGAAGCACTCACCAAGCAGCGGGCGCGCGAGTCCCGTGATGAAGCACTGAAGCGACGTGTGGTCGTCCTGAAGCCCAGCAATAAGGACTTCCGACACCTTGCGATCCTCCTCTGCGGCCGCAATGGCGGCCTTAGCTCGCCCGTCCGCCAAGCTAGCTTCTTCTTTCGCCTCCCGTAGTTCGCGCTCGAGGTCGGCGATCCGTTGTTCAGCGGCACCCAGAGCAGACCACGCCGCCACTAATTCACCAGCAGGGACAAGCCCCTGGCGAGCTTGATCTGCCTTCTCAGCAACAGCCTGAAGACCTTTGTTCGCCTCCTGGACGATGGCCAGCTCCTTCTCCGCGCGCTGTTTCGCGGCCAATCGGTCCGCCGACTCAAGCTGCAGACCCTGCACATCACCGAAAAAGTCAGTTAAAACGAACTCCATAAGTGCCCACCCGCTGAAATTCAGTGAGTGCGCACTCGGGGACTGGCGATCAAGAAATTCCTAAGTGCCCACCCGCTGAAATTCAGCGAGTGCGCACTCGGGGACTGGCGATCAAGAAATTCCTAAGTGCCCACCCGCTGAAATTCAGCGAGTGCGCACTCGGGGACTGGCGATCAATAAATTCCTAAGTGCCCACCCGCTGAAATTCAGCGAGTGCGCACTCGGGGACTGGCGATCAAGAAATTCCTAAGTGCCCACCCGCTGAAATTCAGCGAGTGCGCACTCGGGGACTGGATACGAAAATAAAAGACGAGAAATTATAAGCATCACGCCGCTGCAAAACACCGACCTGATCCTCGGGGACTGGATGTACCTGGATGGCCGCGCCAAGCATGCTGTGGAGCTGGATCGCGTCCACGGACGCGAGTAACGCTGGCGTATGCCCACGACGCTGGTCGACTTCAGCATCGGCGGTCCCAGGAGCGTGGCTTGAGGGCGCAACCCCACTCGCCGTGGCCGCCTTGGTCACGAAGCGGGGGAAGGTAGCGATGGAGGCACCCGCTCCAAAGGAGGTCGCCTCCGCCGCGGGTTCCTTCGTAGACGCGGCTGCCTCCGCCGCGGGCTCGGCCGGCGCGGCCGCCGTATCGTCAGAGATGGTGACGATGTCGTCGCCCTTGGCCTTCTTACTGCCATCCGCTGAGGCGACGACCTCGTCCGCCTTCCTCTTGCGTGAAGGATCCTCCTCGCTAGCGGCGGAGGGCACCTTGGCCACGGTCGGATGGCCCATCCTTTTCACTCCGGTCCTGCGCATTAATTGAATCAACAAAGACAATCGAAATAGTTATGGAAAATAAGAAGGGGTGAGCACACTCACTTGGCGACTGGGATGAAACGTAGCCCCGTACGAAGGCCGGCCGGTTTTTCCAGTTCAGGGCCCAGTCGGCGACTGAGCCCCAGTTCCAGGACATCGTGTGCCCAAGACACGGACGGCCTCTTCGTCGTTGAGGCTGCAGCCGGCGCCTCTGGGACATCCTCGGCGGGAGCTTCCTCGTGAGTCGAAGCTGCTGCGGCTGGAGCCTCCTTGCGAGGTGAAGCCGCCGCGGCCGGAGCCTCCCCCAGCCCGGAGACTGGGGCGAATGGCGGAGGCAATGAGGCCAGCGGCACCTCCATAGTCGCCGTGTCCAGCGTGGTTGTCGCTGGTGGCGCACCGTCACCAGTTGGGCTGGGAGCATCGGAGCTGCTCGCCGAGTGTGGCGGTGAGGCCGTCTTCGACGGCTTCGTTTTCTTCTTCAGGGGGGCCCTCGCCTCCCTCTTCTTCTACTTCCTCTTCGACGGAGTGGCTTGACGGCGCGAGGTGGTCTCTGGGAGTTCGTCGTCATCGTCATGGCGCTCGAGGCTTCTGCTCGCTTCGATCTCGCGCTGACGTTGCCCGCGGGTCTTTCGGACCAGCGGGGCGACCTCTTCTTCGGACTCGTCCTCGTCGTCTTCGTTGCCCCTCGCGGGTGGTGATTCGCCTACGTCCTGGGCGGATGGGTCCGGGCTCTCATCGTCCGAAGGTGGGAGCCACCCTTCCACCACCTAGAATAGCTGCGATGGATACAAACAGGATCAGGATTACCGCGACCGCATACACTGCGACTGCGAACAAGGTTAAGAAATTACCGTTGGAGCTGGACGCTTCGCGGTGTAGGGGGCGATCCCGGCCTGCGCATCCAGGTACACCGCCTGGGTAATCTTCTTCAGTGCTGAGAGGTAATCTTCCAGCCTCCACTCGTCGAGGCAGGCCTTCGTCGAGTCCCCCCGGCCGGTGTATTGGTACATGTAGTGCTCGCGCTGGGCGAGTGGAACAAGCCGCCGCCCAAGCCAGCAATTGTACAGATTTATCGTTTGGAGGCCCTTCTTCTTCAAACCACGGATGGTCTGGAGCATCTCGTCAACGACCATCCGCTGGTCGTCGGGAAGCTTGCCGACTTGGAGATGGCGCGGCTCCGAACGGCTAGCAGAGTACCGCGGGATCGCCGCCTCGCCCTCCGGGGTCGCCTCGGTCACGTAGAACCACGACTTTTTCCAGTCGCTCGCTGCCTTGGCGGGTAGCATCAGGTCGAAGAAGGAGGCTTTGGACTTGAGCTGGAACGTCAAGCCGCCCGCGGCTAGCATTGGGCCGCCTGCCTCCTCGCGGCTGATCCGTCCATGGAACAGATCCTGCCACAAGGGAAAGTAGGGCCGGCAGCCCAAGTAGCATTCGTAGAACGCCACGAAGATGGCGAGCTGCTCGATGCTGTGGGGACCCAGATCTGAAGGCTGGATCCCATAGTAGGCGCAAAAGCGCCGGAAGAACAAGGACGTGGGAAACCCTAGCCCTCGCTCAAGATGACTGGTGAAACAAACGAACTCCCTCTCTCGCGGGTTTGGGGTCGTTTCTCCGGCTGCGGGGATACGCCAGCAGCCGGCTCGCAGGATCCCGGCCTCCTCGAAAGAGGCCAGCTGCGCCCTCGTGCACTTGGACCTGTCCCATGGTTCGGTGGAAAGGGCCATGGCCGAGAGGTTGGTTGGAGATCGGAGGATTTCGGTTCGATTGGATCGCGGAGCAAAGGAAGGAAAATGCGCGCACTTGGAAGAAGTGGTGGGCAGTTGGCTCTACGATTGCCTGCCATTCCTCTTATATAGCGGGAGTTACCCGCCAAATCAGGGGGCCGTTACCGCGCGATGATTACGCCGAAAGTTACCGTTGGATTACCCCAACGGCTAGTTTGACCACGCCTGACGGTCCAACTCCAGCCATTCGGCTCGCCAGGTCAATCACCATGACCGCGTCCCGCCGACTCGACTCGCCCAAGCCGCGACTTGGTTCACCGGATATCCTCCTTTATATAGGAGCCCGCCGACAATTCGACTGGATGCCTACTCTGAAGCCGTATACTCCGACTGCCAGCAGCCACTTACGCCCAATCGACGACGGCCTCGGGGACTACTGATGGGTATATGCCTACTGGGGTATACCCAGCAAGGCGTTTCCGACTGGACCGAGAGCTGGCGAGTGGGCCTGCAGAACGGCGAGTGGATTGAAGCCCAGCAAGGTACCGAGCGACTGGAAGCTGAAGGCCCAGGCGAGTAGATAGGCCCAGTCGGATTGGGTTAAACGACTGTTAAAGCTGTAACCGAATCGGTTGAGATATGTAAACCCTAGGGGAGGTGAGCCTATATAAACCTCCCTAAAGGGTGAGTAGAGATACGTTCCTTCATACACCCAAGCGACTCGCCGCCTAGCCGCCGAGCTCGCCCATTGTAACACCTCCATAATACAATCTAGCAGGAGTAGGTCTTTACCCTCCGGGGGGCCGAACCTGGGTAAAACCCTGTGTCTTTGCCCTCATCTCGCACCGCAGATGGCTGGCCGCCCTTGCCCCTCGTTCTACTACTCGCTGCCGATTGCAGCATCTGCCGTGACCATTACCACGACACAATTGGATGTCGGTGTCTCTTAAGTGTGTCACCCTACGGTTCGTGAATAATGCGTACATGATCGAGACCCCTCTCGGATCAATAATCAGAAGCGGGATCTGGAGACCCATACTGACTCCCACACATTCAACGATGACTTTCTTGTGATCGTCGGAACCTTTTACGCTAGTATCTTAATCCCTTTGTTTCACGATATATTACATGTCCGAGATTCGATCATCGGTATCTCCATACCTAGTTTGATCTCGTTACCGACATGCACTCTTTTCTCGTTCCTATGATATAACATTCTAGTGATCAAATCACTTGCTTGCAAGCTAATCAATGTGATATCACCGAGAGGGCCCAGAGTATATCTATCCGTCATCGGGATGAACAAATTCCACTCTCGATCCATGAGCCTCAACATAACACTTTATTAGTTCTGAATCCATCTTTATAATCACCCTGTTACGGTGTGACGTTTGATGTTATCAAGAAACTCTTCCGGTGTTAGTGATTGACATGATCTCATGGTCTAAGGATTAGGATCACTTCGTAAGTTGTTATAGCAATATAAACTCAATGACTTTGATAGTAATGCTATACTTCGGATGAATGTTCATCACACCATTACACTAATGTTGTGATCCCGTTATTAACAACATCCAATGTCCATGATCAGGAAACCTTGATCATCTTGTTAATCAACGAGCTAGTTTATGAGAGAGGCATAACTAGGAACTTTCTGTTTGTTTATTAAACACACATGTATTAACATTTCCGTATTAATACAATTATAGCATGCAAAATAAACATCTATCATATACTTGGAATACACATAATAAACACTTTATTATTGCCTCTCAGGGCATATTCCCTTTAGTCTCCCACTTGCACTAGAGACAATAATCTAGTTGCATAGTGATAAATCTAACACCCATTGAGTTCTGGTGTTGATCATGTTTTGCTCTAGGGAGAGTTTTAGTCAACGGATCTGCTAAATTGAGATCCGTATGTACTTTATAAATCTTTATATCTCCATCCTTGACATGCTCACGGATGGAGTGAAACCGGCGCTTAATATTCTTGGAATGCTTGTGAGACCTTGGCTCTTTGGCATTGGCAATGGCACCATTGTTGTCACAATAGATCACCATTGGGTCCAACGCGTTTGCCACCACTCCTAGTTCGGATATGAACTCCTTCATCCAAACTGCTTCCTGAGCCGCTTCTGAAGCAGCAACATATTCGGCCTCCGTTGTTGATCCCGCTACCACAGGTTGTTTGGAGCTCCTCCAACTAACCGCTCCGCCATTCATGAGAAATATGTATCCGGATTGAGACTTAGAGTCATCCGGATCGGTGTCAAAGCTAGCGTCGACATAACACTTAGCGACGAGCTCTTCTTCACCTCCGTATACAAGAAACATATCCTTAGTTCTTCGTAAGTACTTAAGGATATTCTTGACCGCTATCTAGTGTTCCGAACCTGGATCCGATTGGTACCTACTAGTCAAACTAATAGCATGTGCCACATCCGGTCTTGTACATAGCATGGCGTACATTATAGAGATTATGGCTGAAGCATAGGGGACTTTGTCCATTATCTCTCCTTCTTCCGCCGAAGCCGGACTTTGAGTCTTACTCAATGTCTTGCCTTGCAACATAGGTAAGAACCCCTTCTTACTTCCATCCATTTTAAACTTCTTTAAAATCTTATCAAGGTATGTACTTTGCGATAGCCCTATTAGGCGCCTAGATCTATCTCTATAGATCTTTATGCCTAATATGTATGACGCTTCACCTAGGTCCTTCATTGAAAATTTGCTGTTTAGATAACTTTTAACACTGTTTAAAAGATCTATATCATTTCCGATCAATAATATGTCATCCACATATAATATCAGAAATGCCACATTGCTCCCACTCACTTTCTTGTAAATACAAGCTTCTCCATAAGTATGGACAAATCCAAACTCTTTGATCACCTCATCAAAGCGGAGATTCCAACTTCGTGATGCTTGCTTCAATCGATAGATGGATCGCTGAAGCTTGCACACCTTGTTAGCATCCTTAGGATCGACAAAACCCTTTGGTTGTATCATATACAACTCTTCTTCAATATTACCATTGAGAAACGCGGTTTTGACATCCATCTGCCATATCTCATAATCGAAATATGCATCAATTGCTAACATAATCCTAACTGACTTTAGCATCGCTACGGGAGAGAAAGTCTCATCGTAGTCAACTCCTTGAATTTGTCGAAACCCCTTTGCGACAAGTCGAGCTTTATAGACGGTCACATTACCATCAGCATCAGTTTTCCTTTTGAAAATCCATTTGTTCTCCACGGCCTTTCGGTCGTGAGGTAATTCCACCAAGTTTCAAACTTGATTTTCATACATGGATTCCATCTCGGATTTCATGGCTTCTAACCATTTGTTGGAATCCGGGCTCATCATCGCTTCTTCATACGTCGCAGGGTCATCATTTTCATCAACCATGAAATTCATGACAGGATTTCCGTACAGCTCGGGAGCTGCACGCGTCCTGTTTGACCTGCGAGGTTCGGTAGTACTCTCTTTCGGAGTTTCATGATCATTATCATTAGTTCCCTCTTCAACAGGTGGAGCCAACTCCGGAACAACTTCCGGCGCTGCGCTACTCGCCATACTTTGAAGAGAAGGTTCCACAACCTCTTCGAGTTCTACCTTCCGACTACTCACACCTTTCGCGAGAAACTCTTTCTCTAGAAAGGATCCATTCTTGGCAACAAAAACCTTGCCCTCGGATCTGTGATAGAAGGAATACCCAATAGTTTCTTTAGGGTATCCTATGAAGACGCATTTTTCCGCTTTGGGTTCGAGTTTATCCGGTTGAAGTTTCTTCACATAAACATCGCATCCCCAAACTTTAAGAAATGACAGCTTAGGTTTGTTTCCAAACCACAATTCATACGGTGTCTTTTCAACGGATTTAGATGGTGCCCGATTTAAAGTGAATGCAGCAGTTTCTAGTGCATAACCCCAAAATGACAACGGCAAGTCCGTCAGAGACATCATAGATCGAACCATATCCAATAAAGTACGATTACGACGTTCCGACACACCATTTCGCTGTGGTGTTCCGGCAGGTGTGAGTTGTGAAACAATTCCACACTCTTTCATGTGAGTGCTAAACTCGTAACTTAGATACTCACCTCCACGGTCGGACCGTAGAAATTTGATCTTTCTATTACGATGATTTTCCACTTCATTCTAAAATTCCTTGAACTTTTCAAAGGTTTCAGACTTGTGTTTCATCAAGCAGATATAACCGTATCTACTCAAATCATCCGTGAAAGTAACAAAATAACGATATCCACCTCGTGCCGACACACTCATTGGACCACATACATCAGAATGTATGATTTCCAATAAATCTGTCACCCGTTCCATTGAACCGGAAAACGGCGTTCTAGTCATCTTGCCCATAAGGCATGGCTCACATGTATCAAATGATTCATAATCAAGTGATTCCAAAAGTCCATCCGAATGGAGCTTCTTCATGCGTTTAACGCCAATATGACCTAGACGGCAGTGCCACATATATGCAGATATATCATCATTAAGTTTAATCCTTTTAGCATCAACATTATGAATATGTGTAACATTATCATCGAGATCTAATAGAAATAAACCATTCATCATCGGTGCATGACCATAAAAGATTTCATTCATATAAATGGAACAACCATTGTTCTCAGATTTAAATGAATAACCACTTCGCATCAAACACGATCCAGATACAATGTTCATGCTCAGTGCAGGCACCAGATAACATTTATTCAAGTTTATAACTAATCCCGACGGCAAGTGGAGAGGCAGCGTTCTGACGGCGATCACATCAACGCTTGATCCATTGCCGACACGCATCTTGACCTCACCCCTTTCTAGCGGTCGCTTGTTACGCAGCCCCTGATTCGAGTTACAAATATTAGCAACTGAACCGGTATCAAATACCCAGGTGCTACTGCGAGCACTAGTCAAGTACACATCAATAACATGTATATCATATATACCTTTGTTTGCCTTGCCGGCCTTCTTGTCTGCCAGATACTTGGGGCAGTTGCACTTCCAGTGGCCAGTCCCCTTACAATAGTAGCACTCGGAATCAGACTTAGGTCCAACTCGGGGTTTCTTTTCAGGCGCGGCAACAGGCTTGCCGCCCTTACTTCCCTTCCGTTTTCCCTTCTTGTCTTTCTTGAAACCAGTGTTCCTATTGATCATCAACACTTGATGTTCCTTTTTGATCTCCACTTCTGCAGTTTTAAGCATTGACAGAAGCTCGGGGAGAGACTTCTTCATGCCTTGCATATTATAGTTCATCACGAAGCTATTATAGCTAGGTGGCAGAGACTGCAGAACACGATGGATGCCTAAGTCAATGGGAATCGATATTCCCAAGGACACAAGCTTATCGGCGTAACCCGACATCTTGAGTACATGCTCACTAACGGAGCTGTGCTCTTCCATCATGCAGCTAAAGAACTTTTCTGAAGCGTTGTAGCTCTCTACAGCAGCATGTGTGTCGAAAATCATTTTCAACTCACCCATTGTATCAAATGCATTGCCGTTTTCGAAACGCTTTCGAAGTTCCGGCTCTAGCCCATACAATATGCCGCAATGAACTAAGTTGTGGTCCTCCTGACGAGTCTGATAGACATTCTTCTCCTCGTCAGGGGCATCATCTAAAGGTGGGGGGCCTAACGGCGCTTCTAGCACATATTGCTTTTGTGCAGCAGAGAGGAGAATCCTCAAATTCTTGGCCCATTCGGTAAAGTTGCTACCGTTCGTTGCTAGTTTCTCTTTCTCCATGAACACATTGAAATTAAAAGCAGGTGGTGCCATCTACAACAGAATTTGTAAAGTTTAGACTAAGTGTATGATAGAATACCGACATCCAATTGGTGCCCTCCCCTCCTTCATTCATGTGGGTGGACACTCCACTCACAAAACGCCCTTTAAAATCCCTCCACTCAAAAGTCCACTCAAATTCCCATTAAATTTCCACCAAATTTAATGCAAACTCTCATTAAATAAAACTCTTTTATTTTATTCAGAATTTTGTCAATTACTTTAATGACAAACATTCACAAATAACCCCTTTATAGAATTCTATTTCACATGCATAACCACTTTATGCAATTTCACCCGAAAACCTGTTTCGGTATCTAGTGAAATAAATTCCTGCGCTTGTTCATTCTTTCGGCATGAAACATTTTCTCCAATTGGATGTCGGTGTCTCTTAAGTGTGTCACCCTACGGTTCGTGAATAATGCAGACATGATCGAGACCCCTCTCGGATCAATAATCAGAAGCGGGATCTGGAGACCCATACTGACTCCCACACATTCAACGATGACTTTCTTGTGATCGTCGGAACCTTTTACGCTAGTATCTTAATCCCTTTGTTTCACGATATATTACATGTTCGAGATTCGATCATCGGTATGTCCATACCTAGTTTGATCTCGTTACCGACATGCACTCTTTTCTCGTTCCTGTGATATAACATTCTATTGATCAAATCACTTGCTTGCAAGCTAATCAATGTGATATCACCGAGAGGGCCTAGAGTATATCTATCCATCATCGGGATGAACAAATTCCACTCTCGATCCATGAGCCTCAACATAACACTTTATTAGTTCTGAATCCATCTTTATAATCACCCTGTTACGGTGTGACGTTTGATGTTATCAAGAAACTCTTCCGGTGTTAGTGATTGACATGATCTCATGGTCTAAGGATTAGGATCACTTCGTAAGTTGTTATAGCAATATAAACTCAATGACTTTGATCGTAATGCTATACTTCGGATGAATGTTCATCACACCATTACACTAATGTTGTGATCCCGTTATTAACAACATCCAATGTCTATGATCAGGAAACCTTGATCATCTTGTTAATCAACGAGCTATTTTATGAGAGAGGCATAACTAGGAACTTTCTGTTTGTTTATTAAACACACATGTATTAACGTTTCCGTATTAATACAATTATAGCATGCAAAATAAACATCTATCATATACTTGGAATACACATAATAAACACTTTATTATTGCCTCTCAGGGCATATTCCCTTCAAGACCAAGCCGGGAAAGGTGAGATCTGAGTGTCCCGAGCGCCAATTTCTCGCTTTTCTTTCAAAATTTCATGCGTTTCATCGAATTTGGGATTTAGGGTTCATCTCTGCAATTTCAGGAACTGCCAAAATGTGGGCATTTTGAGTGGCTTGATGAGTACATCGAGCGAATTGGGGTGGAGGTAGCATCCCGGGAGCTCGAAAACACGTCCGTGGTGGAGCAATTTTGATGTGGCAACCCCATTTCCGCTGGTACTACGGTGGATGTGGAAGTGAAGGCCGAGCTGAAGAAGATGAACAAGCAGCTAAGGCAAATCATCGAATTGAAGAAGCAGGACAATCTGATGGCCGTTTTTTTTATTTTTGTGTAATTTCTCTCAGATTAATTTATCTCCTGATCGTTAGTCATTAGACAGCGCAGTCAGTGTTCGAGTGATGCTTTGTAATGGATGTAATGGT
Source organism: Avena sativa (assembly GCA_916181665.1). Lineage (NCBI taxonomy): Eukaryota > Viridiplantae > Streptophyta > Magnoliopsida > Poales > Poaceae > Avena > Avena sativa. Next base: position 398,564,554 of record OV702280.1, on the reverse strand, counting down.
CTATGTCTTTGGCTTGAATAAAATGCAACACAAATTCGGGCTAATTTTGAACTGCTCTGTTTTCAAAATCAGTGTTCCTTCAGTTTCGTCAGTGTTCCTTTTATCAGTGTGCAGGGGGCGCACGTGTGGAGGGGAGGGGGAGGGGTTGAAAAGTTAAAAAAACAATTGACGAGGATTGAAAAAGGCTAGGCCCAAATAGAACTTAGCCAGTCCAAAATGGTCGTATCCAGGCCCAATAGTAACTATTTGTTGATTGGGCAAAAAAATGGTACTCACGTTACAATCTAAATAGGGACGTGTGGATCTGCAGATACTCGTGCTCAGGTCGCAATCTTTTTTTTTTTTGCGAAAGTAAATATATAAATGAAGTCCAAGGGAATCCATTTAACTAACATAACTTGGGCGCTCCTTTAACTTATGTAAATATGTAAATGTCTTGTTTGAAAATGAACCATGTGTTGTTTGAAAATAATCAACCATCATTACGTTAACTTATTCTTCCTTTTGAGCTTTTCTAATTTCACTCATTTTATAAATATTGCACGAGTATTATATGAGAACTTGTTTTTGTGTCTTTTGTTTTATGCACTTGTTGTTTTGGGTGTTTTGACAAATGACAATACAATAAAACACAGATTACAATAAAACACGGGGATAGATAATATTGGGATAACATTCATTATATTAGATAGCCCGATCGATAACATTGGGATAACATTACAATAAAAAGAAAAAAGTACAATAATATAGAAGGCAATAGGCGCCCCGCCTAAACCCTGGGCTAGCCCCTAAACCCTAACCCTAGCTACCCTACTCCATCGGTGGTGGAGGCGGTGCCGGTGCCGCCGCCCGCCCCCGAGCCGCCGCGGCATTCCAGTCCGCCAGCCTCTCCCGCTGCTCCTTCCGCCGCTGCTCCTCCTGGAAGGCCCAGTGATTGGCCTCCCGTCGTTCCTCATCCTCCCGTCTGCGCCTTTTCTTCAAGCGTGCTTGGCCTGCTTCTCCTCCCACCTGGCGTAAGCAGCCTCCTGCTTCTCCGCCGCCTTCCAGTATGCTTCGGAGGGGCCGTCGTTGGGGAGGTTGCCGCCGCCGGGGACTGGGTTGTGGACGAAGGGGCCCTCCGCCCAGGGGCAGGGCGGGGCTTTGCGTCGCCCCCCCCCCTTTTGCCACGCTTGGGGCGCGTGGGCGTCTCCTACTCCCAGACCTGCTTGTGGTCCGGGTAGTTGTCCTCATCGCTCACTTCGCTCTCGGAAGGGAAGCGGAGGGGGGAGGTCGCCATGGTCGAGTGTTTTGGGGGCTAGGAGGAGGCAAAGGGACGGGCTCGAGAGGTTGAAGATGAGAGGGGCAATCTGAGATGAGGAGGCAAAGACGTTTTGCCTATTTATTGAGGGCGGGGCGTCAAGGGCGGCGTGGGAATCCAGCGTTGGCGCAGCCGCGTGCGCTGCGTTGCGTGTGGGCAGTGGGCGTAGCCGCGTGCGTGATCAATGCGAAAGAGAGAAAAAAATTACTAGGATGTGACGTGACCCCTGCACCATCGCCCCTGCCCCTACATGCATGCATTAATACGAAAGAGAGAGAAAAACGTCCAAGGTAGTTGTTCATTGGCAGTAAAAAATAAAAGAGAAAATAGAATTTGGCCTTGATTTACTCGGTAATAAATGCATGAATCTAGTATCAAGGTACTCGTTCGTTTTTACACACTGCATGCAACAAACTCGTTCGTTTTTACACACGCAAGAAAATCAGTAGGAGTAGTCAGAGGGATGTCAATTTGAGGGAATAGAGGGAGTATGAAACTAAGTTTATAATATTTTAGATTTTAATTTTTTTCTTATATACGTAGTTAAAGTTGATATTTTAGATTTATAAATATTGACTTTTTGTATGACGCATGAACCGGATGGGAGTAAGTTTGACTGAAGAAAGTTGTTCGACGTATACTTATTTAATGCGACGGAGGGAGTAAATACGCTGCAGCGCTGTTGCACGCAAAATAGCTAGACTGCGACGCGAGAGGCAGCTGCATAGCATGCATGCATGGTGCAGCCCGCCCCGCCCAGCGCCCTCGCATGCCACGCTCGGTCCAACGGTCAATGGAGTATGCCACGCTGTACCTTATATGTTCATGGAAAAACGATGAAGCCAATCAGATTCCAGAATCATCCATCCCACGGATCGCCAAGAGCTAGCCGCGAAATCCTTCTAAGAGACGCCAACCAATCAGGTTGCAGAACAAGCCCTTCCACGGATCGCCCAGAGCCACCCGCGGAATCCTTCTAGAAGACGCGATCGAACGGCCACAGTGTCGTGCTAGGGTTAGATCTACGTTCCTCATTCGGCCTTAGGGTTAGCTGGGTTTAGGATGCAGCAACGGGGTTTCACAAGTTTGACCAGACATTCAAATGTGCATAACTAATTCAAAAAAAATCAAAAAAACACAAAACCTTCGCATGGTGTCATGTTATGTGACATAGTTGTGAGGAAAAATATCAAACTTGGTCTATTGATCATATTTCAAAAAACCCTTCACAAAATGACATATCTCCTCCGAGGTTTTCTGGCTTTCGGGTCAAATGACCAATGATATGGCTAGAATCAAGGCATAGTTTGTGATAATGTGCCCATATTAGGCATGCATGTCTATAATGGGATGACTAACAATGTTGTAACACAAATTTTTCCTTTTCGACGCATAGAAAATCCATTTTCTATTTTCTGAGTGCCGAAAGAGGGGGGATTTGTGAAGCAGCCACCAAATTGAAGTTTCAAAATGGTAACATCCTATTTTTCAAAAATACTAGACCACCTAGTATGTACAATTTCCCAACTTGAGTACCTCAAACATTTTATTCCATCCCTGGTGAAAAATACAAATCCTGCCGAATTGGCTGGAAGTGGGTAAGATATGAACTACAGGTACATGATTTCATGCTGATGTTTTTTTGTAAAAATCATTTTTAGGTTCACAACATGCTATTTCATCATAGATCCAATGCTAGTTTTGTGAGCCTCGGCCCCTAGCTAAGAATATTTATGAAAACCCTTCAAAAAGTTTGACCAGACATTCAAATGTGCATAACTAATTCAAAAAAAAATCAAAAAACAAAACCTTCGCATGGTGTCATGTTATGTGACATAGTTCTGAGGAAAAATATCAAACTTGGTTTTAGAAATGGTCGAAAAAAACTTGCTTAGAAATGGGGTGGTTTACCCTAGCTTTGGAGCTCATTTCTACCACATTTTGGGTGAGGGTGAGTTGTACTTCACAAAAGGGATCAGGGTGAGGATGAGTTGTATTGTACATATGAGAAAAACGTTGGAAGCTCATACAAACATAGAAAAGTGACATAGCTACATTTGTTGAAATTCAAATTTACCATCATATTTGAATTTTGTCCAAATTATCAACAAGTGACAAATTATTATAATAACAAATGTTTACAACAACAACAACTGCCAAATTATTACAATAACAAATGTTTACAACAACAAGTGCCAAATTCAAAGTCTATTTCTTCTGGCTCTTCTTACCCCTCGTTTTCTTCTCCTTCACAAGTTTCACACCACACAACAGGTTTATGCTCTTCTTTTTCTTACCATTACCATCTGGCCTCCCCACAGCACGTCCAAGAGTCTCCTTCACCTCCTGCACCTCCTCAACAACCTCATGATCATGATCCAAAGCCTCATCAACATGGTCACTTTGCACCAAAGCCTCAACAACATGGTCAGTTTGCACCAGAGCCTCAACAACAGGCTCATTTTGCACTAGAGCGTCAACAACAGGCTCATTTTGCCCCTCATTTTGCACCAGAGATTCCAAATCAGAAACGGTGTTCCCTAAAGCCTCGACAGTTTGCACATCATCCTCCAAAACAAGTTCAGATTGCACCTCAGCAGCACCAAACATGATCTGGTTAGTTCTCTTCTTTCTTTGGCCATTGATTCTTGCCCTTTTCACTGGCCAGCATTCGTCAACAACAAGAGGTGGGCCTTTTTCTCCACACTTCCTCCTGAAAACAAGCAAAGTTAGCTGGGGGAGAAAAATCATCAACAAGAAATGGGATAGATTTTGGATGAACATACTTTGGCTTTTCAGCAGTGTATCTGCACTTGGTAGAGCCATCTCGGTGTCCAAGTTCTTCATAGAGTTTGCATCTATTCTTGTTACCTTTTTGGGACCTTTTTGGCTTGGCATCTTTCTTTTCATCTTTCTTTCCCTTCTTGCTACTCCCACCTTTCTCAAACCAAGCCTTGAATCTACTCTGCTTGGGCCTGCCAGCCTTTCTTTTCATCAAAGGAGGACACAAGGAGAACTAAATGTCCACTTCAGGCCACTGAGACTGATCTGTAGGTGCTGGAATTGGTGTTCCATATGCAGCCTTGAATTTTGCTACAGAATAATACTCATGCAAATATGGGTGCATATTTAGCTTGTGTTTGGAGGCCAAGAAAAGTATGGCATGCTCACAAGGCTTCCCAGTGTGTTGCCACTCAAGGCATGTGCATTCATGCAATTGAGTGTCAACAACATGCCTCCTGCCAGTCTTTGTATCTCTGACTTCAACACCCCACAATGAGGATTTCTCAACACGCAAATGTGCAAGATTTCTGCTCCTGTTGACCACCTGCTGCACAACATCAGGAAGCTTATCTCCTTGAAGAACATCACCAAGCCTTCTTCTTAATTCCCATAACCTCATGATCCTGATCTGGTCAACCATGTCATGGACATGCAAGTCTTTTAACTCCTTCACTTTGCTATTGAAACTTTCTGCCAAATTATTGTTGATATGATCACATTTGATGGCAGTGTTAAAACCAGACCTATACCATAAAAGAGAATGGTAGGTTTCCAACCATGTACAAAACTTGACCCTATCCTCCTCAGAACATGCCGCCTTAATCTTCTCAAGGTGATATGAATGTGTCTGCCTGGTGTAAGATCTTGATGCTGGCCACATGCGTCCAAAATCATCTCCTCTGAATTTTTTGATCAAATTCATCCACATATGGCCGAAGCACTCCCTCTTCTCAGCATGAGGGAAAACAATCTTCACTGCATTTTCTAAACCTTTACATACATGTGTGTGCACTGCCAATGGAGAGACTGGCCCTATGCATATTTTTAACTGCATCATGAACCATGTCCATGATGCCTCTGTCTCAGACTGAAACATGCCAATAGCTACAGGGAACATCCAATTGTGTCCATCTAAAGCATTGCATGCTGCTAGTTGACCATTCCACTTTCCAGTCAAGAAAGATGAGTCTATACTCAAATATGGACGGCACCCTGCTTTGAAGCCATCGGTGCAAGGCTTTAAAGCCATGAAGAATTTAGAGAAAAAGACTTTCCCATCAGCTGTTACCTCAGTATCTATCTCCACAACACTGCCAGGTGACCTCTTCTCTACTTCTGCTTTGAAGTTATAAAGAATTCGAAAGGTATTTGCCCAATCACCATATAGCTCTTCCATTGCCCTTTGATTTGCCTTCCACACTGTAGTATAATTCGGCTTAATGGGGTACTGCTTTTCCAAGTCTATTTTCACTCTTTGTAATGATGTTTGGTGTTGTGGCTAAAATGGGCTTGATCTTTTCTGCAACCCATAATTGTGATGTCATCTTTGTAACTGTTTGAGAACTTGTAATGCAAGTATGAGGTTTTGAAATTTGATTCACTCTTATTGTCCTTCCATCAGGTTGGCGTCTAGCAGATATATACCACTTGCAAGGCTTAGCACCACCATCATAACCTATGCATTTTGCATAGAACTTCTTTTTATCAGTCCACATAGTCTTGGTAGCAAACTCACGTTTGACTGCATATGTCCTGAAACACATGCTGAATTCATCCATGCTTGGAAACAATCTCCCAACTTCAATAACTGGGTCCTATTTGTCATAAACTGTTACTAGCTCATCATCATGTGCATCATCTACATGAACTGCAGCATTTTCCAACAACTCTAGATCTATATCTGCCTCTTTATCTCTTAAATGGTTGTCACCATCATTTGCAGCTTCATCCCTCTTCTTCTCCTTGTCTCTGTCATCTATAGAAATGCCAAAAAGCTTTGCCATTTCAATGTCATCTATTGGTGCACTGACCAAATCAGTCTGGTCATGTATCTCAACTGAATTCCAGTCAACGGTTACAATCCTTTGTGCATTACCATCTGCAGCCTCCCCTTGTGCATTAGCATCATCATCCTCCACTGTTAACACTTCCAACTCAGTAAGTATAGGCATTACTTGCCTTTGTGCAGCCCAATCATCCTCGACCATCTGAGCAGCCAGCTTCGAGGCCACATATCCAACCCTCGAATCAGGTTCCGGATCAATGAGTTTCGCTCATCGATTTCATCAACTATATGTTCACCTGTCTCAACCCTAACATAGTCACATTTGTAATCATCAAATCGTAACAAAGAAACTTCTTGCTCTGGCCCCCAAACCACACTATCCCTAATTTTTTTCACCATTTTCCTCACCGCCTCCTCTCCCATGTTTATTAGCTCTTGGGGATCAACATGTTCTAATTCCACCTCCCATTTAACAACCGTGTCTCTCTCAATGATCTGCATGCTGCCATCAACTAAAACATCCCTAGAGGGAAAGAAATTGATGCGAAATTCGAAGGTTTGGCGCGCAACATCGTCTCCCCTATTTTTGGCGGGCACTGTGAGCTAGCGGAAGCGAACAAAGAGATCAACCTTAGAGAAATTAAGTGCAGAGATACGGGATATACCGATTAGAAGTCCCCTCTCCATGCTCCATATCGTTCCCCCTCGCCCCGTTCAGCACACCCTCGCCTCCACAATCTAGCATTAATGGGCACGCTCAGATCTCGAATTGAGAAGAATGGGAGAGAAATTAGCTTTCAAATGGCACTCACCACCTTCGCCGTCGAACGAAAGCGCCGCCGCCTAAATTAATTGCCGTGCCGCCGCCGCCGGCGCCGAGAACGATGGGTGAGGTCCGCCGCCGCCGTCGGGGAAGCTACAGTCAGTGTGACGCGCGCTCTCGGTCGGAAGCGGTTGGTTTGATTGGCTTGACTGGCTGTCCCAACCAACCGGTTTGGCTTAACCCTAATCTTGAAACAAAGTTAAATGTGTCCTTATGACCGTTGTATGGCCCGTGTGGCCCTGGGATATTAGCTGCCTCACAACCGTCGCATGCGAGCTATTCTTTTCAACGATGTCGCTTTCCTTCCAATTTCACGTAAAGACGTCGCATGGGAGCTATAAGCCCATATCTAAGTCACTCATACAATAGTGTTGGCTATAAGGTTGGCTACTAGATTCTTGTATTCTATATCCTTCTCTCTATTTCTCTCTTCATATTAATTCAATTTTCCTAAAAGCACGTGTGGATATGGACTCTTGCATGAGAGTCCACTACTCTCATTTTTTATGTCTCTCTTTTCCACATATACAAAAATGCCACGTAGATAGACGGCTATAAACCCTTTATTGTACTTGCTCTGAGTTACTCCCGAAGTTATCCCACTATGACTACTTACTACCCCTAATTATCCATCATTATGTTAATTTAAAATCTGTAATTACTGGACGAGATCAGATGGTGGGAATTAATTCAACCAGAAGTACTTGAAGTACTCAGAAGTAGACGCCAATCACCGTAACAGAGCTTAAAACTTGTACTATTATCTATTTATACTTGTTTGATTTATTTCTCGATGCATAATACGTGATTCACACGTGCTGAAGATAAGTAGATAACGAGGATCTATCACCTGACCGCACACACGCAGATAAGGTTGTTCATCGTGAAACACAGCGGAGAACTAGAGCCACGTAATATGAGCCTCTTCGTTTGGACATCTTTAAAAAAGACACACATACACAGAACACACCCACACCCACACCCACACACACACACACACTATGGCCACTTCGTCCACCACCACCACAACGCCTGCTGATGCCAAGCCCAATCCAATCTATTTCCAGTCTGCTCCGGTTAGCCAAGACGCCATCCAGCAAAAGGAGGTTCTTCTCCACCTGTACGCGTACCAGCATTACCGAGAATACCCAAATGGTAACCAGAGAGTTATAGTGGACGCCAAGCATCCCAAATATTTTGGTACCCTCGTTGTTAATGACTGGACCATATACGATTCCCTCCTGGCCGATGACCCCAACGCCACCATTGTTGCGCGTGCTCAAGGTCTGTACCATGGGGCTGACATGGCGGCAGCGAACTATTTCATCTGCTTCAACATGGTGTTCGTCGACGAAAGGTTCAACTTTCTCTTTCAATGAAGTAGTATAGGCTTAAACATAGTGGACAGTACTCCCTCCTCCGTCCTAAAATAGATGCATGTCTCAGATTTGTCAAAATTTGAAGACATCTGAGACATCTATTTTGGGACGGAGGGAGTATATGATTTTGATTTTGGGGTAACTTTTGTCATCTCTGTACACTTTGAAAGGTTTACAGGCTCCAGTTTCATGGTGATGGGGGTTTTGAAAGGAGACGAAGGTGAATGGGCGATTGTCGGCGGGACCGGGGAGTTTGCGTATGCACAGGGAGTCATCACCTATAAGAAGACCAAGTTGGCAACAGGAAATCTGAGAGAGCTTCATGTCAGTGCTTCGTGCCTCTCCTTCCCAAATCCACCCGTGAGTTTCTCAAGATAGTGATGCCATATATGTTGATCCAATTTTCTAGCTTATTCCATGCATATGACCGTGCTTCTTACAACATGAACCACCTTGCTTGGACTCGAAGAAACCTGTGCTGCAGATCCCTGCTGCTGTCACCATGATCGGCCCATGGGGTAGTAAAAGTGGGGTAGTCCTTGACGCCCCCGCGATACCGCAACGTCTAGAAAGTGTGACGATTTGTCATGCTACTTACGTCGAGTCGCTTGCATTTTCCTTCATCGACCAAGCTGGTGAAAAGCATACCGTTGGTCCGTGGGGTGCCAAATACGGGCAACGCAAGGAAACGGTGAGTTGACTCTTTTTTGCATGTTTTTACATCGTGCAGTAGCACATATAATTGCGCAAGTTACTTACTGGTTTCCTGAATGCAGATCGAGCTTGCTCCTTCGGAGGTCGTGACACAAGTATATGGTACAATGCGCTATGGAGAAAATACCGAAAAAAATATCATAGCGTCGCTCAAAATTATCACCAATGTCAGAACATACGGGCCTTTTGGAATACCGAGCACAACAATTTTCAACGTTCCTGTGCATGGCGATGATAGCATAGTAGGTTTCTTCGCACGTGCCGGGAGTTATGTGGAGGCACTTGGTGTATATGTGCGTTCATCTCGTTTAAACTAGTCTCTGGCTGTTTCCTACTCAGGAGGTGCCTCCCGTTTCCATGTCACAAAATAAGGAAGTGATATGTTTTCCGTTTTGGGAGCACTGTTTTTCCTATTATCGTGTTCTTATTATCATCACCTAGTTTCTAAAAATGCACAATATGCTTGTGCCTCATTGTGGAGAATATGATTACTCTTAATTACCGTACTAGAGGAAAATAAATGGTGAGGTATTATTAGTTATTTTGGGGAAAATACAGTGCCACATTAATTTGGACAAAACAATTTGAGTCAAAGCCTCCCCCGACCCACAAAAAAAATAAGAAGTATTTTTTTGACATAAAAACATAAGATAAGTATATAGTAGAGATAGATAGAGAAGTAGACCAAGCTTTGGTGGTGAAATCAGTTATGAATAAATATGAAAAAAGTACTGGTCAGTTGGTAAGTTTGGGTAAATGCTCAATTTTGTATGGCGACAGATGTTCTGCTGATTCCCAGGCTGAGATAAAAAACATACTAAATTATTACTGAATGCTTTGAAGAAAAGTACTTGGGGCTCCGTGTTTCAGATAGACAAATGAAGAAAGGGAAACTAAAATCTATTAGAGACAAATTCCTCAGAAGGGCTAATGATTGGTGTGAGAAGTACACGCCAGGGGCGGAAAAAGAGACTCTTATCAAAGTTGTTCTGCAATCTCTTCCAACTTATGCTATGGGTATTTTTAAATTTCTAGTGGGCTTGTCGGAGGATCTTTCTTAGATTTTTAGGAATTTCTGGTGGGGCGATGAGCATGACCGTCGACGTATGCATTGGATGTCCTGGGAGAAGATGACCCGTCCGAAATCTCAAGGGGGAATTGGCTTTCGTGATCTTCGTGTAATCAATCAAGCCCTCCTGGCCCGTCAGGCGTGGCGTCTTGTCTGTCACCCCGAGACTCTGTGTGCCCGACTTCCAAAAGCAAGATACTACCCGTCAGCTAATCTCCTTGATACTGCATTCATACAAAATGCGTCTGCTTCATGGCAAGGTATAATGCATGGGATTGAGCTGCTTAAGAAGGGGGTTATCTGGCGCATTGGCTTTGGTTCTCAGGTAAGAATATTCTGTGACAATTGGATTCCGCGTGCGGGAGCCCTGGAAGTATCTGCACGTAAGGGTCATTCCAGGCGCAGATGGGTCTCCGAGTTTATTGACCAATCTACCGGGACATGGAATGTTGAGTTAGTCAGATCTTGTTGCCCAACATGGGATGCAGATGTAGATGCAATACCCTCTATTAAGCTCCCTGCATGGCAGTGTGATGATTTCGTTTCTTGGTCCCCGAAAGAAAATGGCCTGTTCACTGGACGCTCTGCATATCGTCTGGATATGTCTCCTAAGATCTCTTCCTTATGTCTCGGAAAACCAAGGTCGGCTCCAACGGGCGACATGAGTATCTAGGATCTCATTTGGAAAGCAAAAGTGTCGAGTAAGGTCAGGGTTTTTGCGTGGAGGGCTGCTACTTCTACACTTGCAGTCAAATCATGTCTCCATAACCGCATCGCCTCAGTGGATCATGTTTGTGCTATTTGTGGTTGTGAAAGGGAGGATGATCACCACACACTTGTTCACTGCTCACTAGTTAAAGCTTTACGAGAGAAGATGAGGAAAGTTTGGGCGTTACCGGATGAGGTGGTATTTCTAGCAGCGGGACATGAATGGCTCATGTCACTTCTCAACGGAATTTTTGGGGACATGCGATCACGGACACTGCTCCTCCCATGGCGCGTCAGGCACCAACGCAACAATATCATTCACGGTGATGGGAAGGCCTCGGTCACAGCTTCGGTATCCTTTTTAACTAACTATCTATCCACCTTCTCTGCAGTGGCTCCGGCGAGTACTGATCCAAAAAAGAAAAGGTAATCTTCCCTCTGAACTACAGGTGCCTGAGGATTTAGCCGGGCCGTCTGGGTGGATAAAGCCTGATCAGGGAGTTGTCAAAGTTAATGTGGATGCGGGATGGGATCCAAATTCAAAAAAAACAGGAATTGGAGTAATTGCTAGAGATCAAAAGGGTCAAGCTCTGTTGTCCGTTTGGAAATTTTTACCATCATGTGTTAGTGCGGAAGAAGCTGAGGTGCTTGCCTGCCTTGAGGGAATCGGTCACTTGGCTCAAAGATTTGGAGGGCAAGGCATCATGAAGACTGACTGTCTGAGAGCGGTTCAGGTCATCAATAATCCAGAAAGAGAGATATCCAATTGCTAGAGCCTTTACCTTCAAGTTCAGGATATTCTTAGGGTGTATAGTGGAATCACAGGAGTTAAAGGTTGATCGTTTGTCTAATGGAGCAGCGCACTTCCTTGCTCAACTGGGCAAGTCGGGTGTTTCTGATTCCTAATGCAACATCGCCCTACGTGGCGACTATTGTTGCAAACGATGTAACCAAACAATGATTGAGACAGGAGGTTTCAGACGAACTCTTTTCTTTCTACGGTATTTAAGGGGACTAAAAGGTTTTTAATGACGCGGCCTGCTTATCTATGCTTAATATGCTGTGATTATATTCAGAAAAAAGATAGAGATTTGCTGGACGTACACAACAAACCATACACATACGAATAAAACGCACGTTCAGGCCCACTAAAGGTAATCTAACGTGTGGGCTAACGCTAAAATGATATCCATGTGCATTTAGCAATATAAAACAGCAGACAAAACACTTATCCCTAGGATAAAAAAAAATTAGTTCATGTAACAAAATCACATTTGCGCTATGTATACTCCCATCTAAGATGAATTACGACTTTCCACATTAAAGCATCTTATTTTCATTTGCAGCCAGACGTCTAAAACGCTTTTTATGCGAGGATTTTTCTCATTATTTTCTTCGGGGTGTGACTACTAAGGTTTTTTTCTATTTTATCTTTATAATCTATTTTGTGCGAGGGTTTTCTCATCATTTTATGACGGAGGAAAAGTCTGTTTGTAGAAGGTGTGTACGAGCCGGTGACAAGAGCTCTGCTGAAGAAATTCCTGAAATGCCGCTTCTAAACAGCAGGATGACCTCACATCATCCTGCCTGCCCCCGACACAGAAAGATAGACGGGTCGGTTTCATCGAAGTTTGGTCGTCGTGCTCGGAATCGGATCCAGAGATGCATGCGTGATCCGTCCAGCTGCAGCTAGCCTACACGCCCCTTGTCTTTCTCGTGGCGTCATCGCTCCCCTCCATGTTCGTACGCCGCCCCGGCCGGCCGGTTCAGTCTAGAGTTCGCCCAACATGCCGCGTGATAACCACCGTTCTTCCATCCGTGCATGCAGGGAACGGGTGACGACTTGAGAAGCCCCGGACCCGTTGTTCATGCAAGCAAGCAAGCGAGGCGCGCGTTGGCAGCACTATAAAAAATTCAGACAGCACGCAAGCATCCCGCGCGCGTGCGACAAGAATAAAGTACTCCCTCCGTTTTAACATATAAGATATTTTAGGTTTGTGAAAAAATTGTATCTAGACAATTTTTAGTGTTTAGATTCATTCTAAACACGAGTGAACCTACATACTAAAAATAGTCTAGATACAATTGCTTCACAAAGCTAAAACATCTTATATTTTAAAATAGTGAGTAGTGTTGAAAATATAAGCAATAATTCATATGATTTAATCCGAATAATAAACTGATAAATCATGATCACACAAATAGTAGTAAAACCAATCATGCAGATCAACAAGGTAGATGAACAGATTACATCTATACAAGATAAACCTATCACATCTACACCAAACGCTAGAACAAAGAACTCTAGCATAATCCAAAAGAGAGAAATCAAGATCACATACGTTGTAGGCTGAATAGCAGCCGCAGCGGTTGCAGCAGCGTCGCCCATGTTGAGACTGTCGAAGAGGTCGCTCACGTCCGGAAAGAAGTCGTCGTTCGGGAACTCGCCGTCGGACGACGTCGTGGTTGCCAGTAGTCGTGCTTGAGCGCTCTCCAAAAACCTGATCGCCCCTCACCCGTACAGGTTCACGAGAGGCGGGGTTCTGGAGGCCTACTGTCCCGATCTGCGGTGCACGCCGCAAGCCGGGATGAGGAAGACGAAAGCGGCGGCGCAAGGTTCTGGAGGTAGGCGAGTGTGTGGATTGATACGATGCCGATTAGGTTTAGCCGGGACGCTTTTATAGTGCAGGTTAGGAGGATCGTGGGCTCAACCCATGTTCGAGTCGGTAACAGCCACGTCCATAAAAACTGAGGTCGCTCACGTCCGGGAAGAAGTCGTCGTTCGGGAACTCGCCGTCGGACGACATCGTGGTTGCCAGTAGTCGCGCTTGAGCGCTCCCCAAAAACCTGATCGCCCCTTACCCGTATAGGTTCACGAGAGGCGGGGTTCCGGAGGCCTACTGTCCCGATCTGCGGTGCACGCCGCAAGCCGGGATGAGGAAGACGAAAGCGGCGGCGCAAGGTTCTGTAGGTAGGCGCGTGTGTGGATTGATACGATGCCGATTAGGTTTAGCCCGGACGCTTTTATAGTGCAGGTTAGGAGGATCGTGGGCTCAGCCTACGTCCGAGTCGGTAACAGCCACGTCCATAAAAACTAGAAACGGCTGTAATTAACGCGTCCGTTAATGACTCATAATCAGTTTTTCCAACCAGCAAAATAAAGCTCGGCTCGGCGAGATTCCCGCAACATGCGGCGCACGCGTGTCGTGACGAGGCGGGCGGTGTCAGAGGAGGAGTGCGCGAGGGCTACTCTTCTTGTCACACCTTAGTGAGTGGTGCAACACTCTACTATATAAGGTGGTCCAACTCCCCTTCAACTAGCAATGTGGTACTAAACTTTGGCACCACTACACAGCCATATGTTGCCATATACAAGTGGGCCAAAGAGAATTTCAGAATTTGTCTAATGGGCCAACAGCCCAAAACTCACCAAATTCCAACAATCCCCCACAAAGTTTCATTGGCACATCACAACACTTTTCTTCCAGAACATTGTTTTATATACCGGTGTGTAGTGGAGACTGTTAAGTTGAACTTCCACGTTAAATTTTATGCTACACTAGCTAGCAACTTGAATAGTGGACTATGCCTTGAACTACAAGTTTTCTGCGCGCTAGTTTCACACAAAATCTAGACCGGCACAGGGCTACCGTCGGCTTCCCCGCGGTTTGAAGCTTATGCGTCATACTCCAGGGCCTTTCATGAGTTTATTAGAGAGCACCCAACTCTCACGGACGGCGACATTTGACAGTCAGACTCATATAGGTGTGTTCCTCAAGAGATGTTCTGCAGGACAACATCTCCGCTTATAAAAAGCCACTTGGAACACATTAAGATAAATATCAACCTGCCATGCAGATTAAGAGAGTATTGCATCTTTATGGAGATGTAAATATAATATGGGGATACTCTCCTCTCAGCTGATCAACAGCTTGTCTCCCAGCTCTAATTCACGGGATCTCCGATCACATAGAGTGGGTTGCCACTGGGATCAACTCATAGCGTGGGTCTCAAACCCATCTCCCTCGATGCATTTGACATGGTTATACCCTACGGGTACGTGACTTCAGCATACCTGGTCCAGCCCAAGGAAGGCCCACAGCAGACATACGCTGGCCCATGAAGATTTTCGGGTGGCCAAGGCCCATGACGCCTTCGGATCCTTGGAGAGCAAGACTAGCATAGATAGGAAATTTAAAGGGGTAAAACCCTAGAACCTGTAACCGACTAGGACTATGCCCGGGACCTGCCTAAGTCTATATAAAGGCCAGGAGGGCACGTCCTAGATCTCTCGACTCATACTTTCGCACACGCACCTCCACGCCAGATCGAATCTGCGCACCCTGTAACCTTCGGTTCCGCCGTAATCAAGAGCAGACAAGCAGAAGTAGGGTTTTCCCTCCGGGGGCCTGAACCTGGGTAAATCTCGTGTCCCCTGGTTGCTTGTCTGTTAACCGTTCCACGATCTCCAGCATCCCCATCTTCTCCAAAACCCAAGTCCATAACAATGGGCATTGATGAGATTAAACCTCGTCAATTGGCGCCGTCTGTGGGAATCGTGGCCGCTGATTGTGCAATCGTGACGGTCCCGACCCGATCGATCTACAACTCCGTGGCGATGGAGAATCACCTCCTCTTAGGCGCTTTCGACTTCACCGCCCACTCGCCGGCCACCATGAAGGATTTCGAGCCCATAGGCGACGGACTCGAAATTTTGTTCGGGAGCTTCTGCTTCCAGGTGGGACACACTGGCACCCTCCGCCTTCCTAAGTGGGTGCCCGTGCCATCAATCAGGCCCGCCTCGTGGGCTCCACACCCCGTGCTGCGCACATCACCATCGACAGATGAGTTCTACGACAGCAACAGCTGCAACTCCGATCTGTGCGATCCACCTTCGGATGAAGGGACCTACGGTTCTGGATCCGAAAGCTGCGGCAGCAGCAGACCGATCTACGAGCACTACCAATGCGCCGCAGTCATCCAGGAGCAGCAAACGCCTAACCCGCCGCCCAACACGAACCCCAACCCGCAGGACAGAAATGGCGAAAACGGCGGGAACAGAAGAAGCCAGTCCCCCCACCCAACGGGGAAAACAACGGCCACCTCATCCAACTTAGCAAAGAAGGATGGGTCCAGGCACGCCGTGTCGTCGCAGACGACATAGTCCTACCTGTGGACTCCCCACGTGACCTACTGATGGCATACCACTACCTCCTCATCGAGGAGCACAAGAAGCAAGTCAAGATGCAGGAGACGCTCGACAAACGCAAGCAAGCAGCCTCTGAGTCCAGCGCGCGACGAGCTGCGCTCTCCGCCATGGCACCCGGCTCTAGCACAAATGGAAACCAGGGAAACAAACACCGCTCTCGGGTGGAGAACATGGATCCCAGGGAACGCCGTGATGTGACCCGAACTCTCCACACATCGTTCATGGACATGGATGTTGGAATTATGCCCTAGAGGCAATAATAAAGATGTTATTATTATAATTCTTGTTCATGATAATGTTTATATTCCATGCTAGAATTGTATTAAGCGGAAACTTTAATACCTGTGTGGTTTGTGAACAACACCGTGTCCCTAGTACGCCTCTATGGACTAGCTCATTGATTAATGATGGTTAAGGTTTCCTAACCATGGACATGAGTTGTCAATTAATAATGAGATCATATCATTGGGAGAATGATATGGTGGACAGACCCAAACTAAGCGAAGCAATTAGATCGTGTCATCGTGTTCGTCTTTGCGAAGCTTTTCTTATGTCAATATTGTATTCCTTAGACCATGAGATAATACAACTCCCTGGTATCGGAAGAAAGCTTTGAGGTCATCAAACGTCATCCTATGAGAGGGTGATCATAAAGGTGTCTCTCAGGTGATCGGAAAGTATCTGTTGGGTTGTATGTATCGAGATGGGATTTGTCCCTCCCAAATTGGAGAGATATACTTCGGGCCCACTCGGTAATCAATATCAACACCGCTTACAAGCATGTGGTTAAGGAGTTAATCACAAAGTGATATCGGATTACGGAACGAGTAAAGTACTTGCTGTGAACGAGATTGAACTAGGTATGACGGTACCGACGATCGAATCTTGGGCAAGTAAAATATCGCGAGACGAAGGGAATATATATATATATGAGATTGATTGAATCCTGGCATCGTGGTTCATCCGATATGATCATCGATGAATGTGTGGGAGTCAATATGGGTTTCCAGACCCCGCTGTTGATTATTGATAGAAGATCATGTCTGCATATTCTCGAACCCGCAGGGTCACACACTTAACGTGTCTCGACGCTAGGATAGATTGGATAATTAGTTTATGAGTTTTTGTTCGGAGTCTCGGATGGGATCCGGGACATCACGAGAGGTTCCGGAGTGGTCCGGAGAATAAGATTCATATAAGGCAGTGCAGTTTTTGGAGTTCGGAATTGTTCCGGATTAATCGGTATTGTACCAGAAGCTTCTAGAACCTTCCGGAAGGGGACCAACGTGGCCCCACATTCCGGGAGGGGGCATGGGCCTATGAGGGAGTGCCCTGGCCGCATTGGGCCAGGGGCACAAGGCCCCATAGGGCCCAGCCGGCCAAGAGAGGTTTAAACTCGAGATAGACCTTCTAGAAGGGGGGGTTTCCTTGCCCCCCACTCCTTATCCTTTGGGGCCGCCGGTTTGGGCTTGGGGGAGGGGCTAGGGCTGCCCCCCCCTCTATATAAAGAGGGGTGGGGGCGCACCAACCCCTCACACCTTCCCCTCCAACCCTAGCCACCATGCTGCCCTCCTCTCTCCCTCCCGACTGCTTGTAGGCGAAGCCCTGCTGCAGAAATTCTCCACCAATTGCACCGCGCCATCGCGTTGTAGATCCAACCCATCTCTCCACCATACTTGTTGGACCAAGGAAGGAGGAGACATCGAGGTGCTGCATGTGTGCATCTCACGGAGGCACCGCCACTTGTGGTGCTAGATCGGATCGGATCGCGAGGAGGAGAAGCGAGTACGACTACATCACCCACGTTCCGACGAACGTTCCGCTGTGCAAATCTTCAAGGGTATGAAGATCTAATCCAATCTCTCTCATTGTTTGCATCTCCTAGATTAGATCTTGGCTTTCCCTCTGTTCGCATCTGTAGAAAATTTTGATTTACTATGCCGCGAAACCCTTCAGTGGTATCAGAGCTAGATCTATGCGTAGATGTGTTTCACAAGTAGAACGCAACATGGTTGTTGCGGGCGTTGATGTTTTCTGTTGCAAGCCTCTTGTTTGTGTTCTTGTTATGACGCGGGATAGTGAGATTGAAGCGGTCCAGGCCAACCTTACGCGACGTCGTTCGCGAGACCGGCTCCGCACTTGATGTGTGGCTTGTTCCACACATGCGGCTGGTGGATGTCAGTTTCTCTCACTATAGTTGTCATGGGATTAACACCGGAGTTTGGAAACCATAATATCACCGTTGTGGCTTTCCGTAGGTAAGAATCGTTCTTAGCATCTACTCCCATAAGCCACGTAAAACATGCAACAACAAAGTAGAGGCGTCTAACTTGTTTTTGCAGGGAGTGTTTTCTGTGATATGGTATGGCCCAAGATGTGATGTGTATAATGTATGCGATGATCATGTTTTGTAATGTTTCACGACTTGCATGTCGATGAGTACACAACCGGCAGGAGCCATATGGTTGTCTTTATAATTGTGTATGACCTGTGTGTCAACTTCTTATGCGCCATGTAATAGTTTCACTTTATCGCTAAGTAGTTAGCAATAGTTGTAGTTGCTATTCGTGGTGGAGGCAATCATGGTGGAGTGATGGAGATCATGCCGGAGCGCACAAGATGGAGATCATTGCGTGAAGATTGGCTATACCATGTCACATTAAAGTTATATGCATGTGATGTTTATCCTTTTATGTATCTTATTATGCTTAGATCGCGACGGTGGCATTATAAGATGATTCCTCACTTAAAGATCAAGATAAAACTGTGTTCTCCCCAAGTATGCACCGTTGCAAAAGTTCGTCGTGTCCAAGCATCACGTGATGATCGGGTGCTATAGACTCTACGCTCACATACAACGGGTGCAAGCCAGTTTTGCACACGCGGAAATACTTGGGTTTTACTTGACGAGCCTAGCATGTACAGACATGGCCTCGGAACACATGAACCGAAAGGTTAAGCATGAGTCATATGAATGATATGATCGACACTTCGTTGTCCACCATTAAAGCCACATATCTTCTCGTGATGATCGGATTAGGTGTGGTGAATTTGGATCATGTTCACTAAACAACTTGAGGGATGTTGAATTTAGTGGGAGTTCATCTAGTAATTTGATTAAGTTGAACTATTTATCATGAACATAGTCTAAATTGTACTTGCAAATACTGTAGATCACATGGCCAAGTCCAACTTCAACTTCAACGTTTTTGCTGAGATAGAAAAGCTTAGAAACAATGGGTCTAACTTCACCAAATGGTTCCGCATTCTGAGAATCATTCTCGCTGGCGGACAAAAGGACTATGTCCTTGAGAAAGCGCTAGGTGACGCCCCTGCTATAGATGTGCCGGCTGATGAAAAAGCTGTTTATTAGTCGCACAAGGATGATTATGATTTGATTAAGATCGCCATGTTGTATGCTATGGAATCGGATCTTCAAAATCGTTTTGAGGAGTTCGCCGGGCCCTTTGAGATTCTTGAGGAGCTGAAAACTATGTTTCAGACTCAGGCCCGTTCTGAGAGATATGAGATCTCTAAGAAATTCTTTGACTACAAGATGGAGGAAGGGAGTTCCGTTAGTGAGCACGCCATTAAGATGTCGGGCTACACTCAACGCCTTGAGCAACTGGACTGCAAGATTCCAGAGGAGCTCAAGATTGACAGAGTTCCACAGTCACTCACTCCTAGCTACAAAAGTTTTGTAGTTGATCACAATCAGATTGGTTCCACTGATATGATCACTGAGCTCTTTGCTAAGATGAAAGTAGCGGAGGTGAACATCAAAAAGAATAATCATGTGTTGATGGTCAACAAGCCACCCACCTTCAAGAAAGGTAAGGGTGCAAAGAAGCCCTTCAAGAAAGGCGGCGGCAAGCGCGTTGCCCCTGCTGAGAAGAAGCTCAAGTCTGGTCCTAAACCGGACACTGAGTGCTTCTATTGCAAGGACAAGGGTCACTGGAAGCACAACTGTCCGAAGTACTTAGCGGACAAGAAGGCTGGCACCATCAAAGGTATATTTGATATACATGTTATTGATGTTTTCCTTACTAGCCCTCGTTGTAGTGCCTGGGTATTTGATACCGGTTCAGTTGCTAATATTTGTAACTCGAAACAGGAGCTGCGGAATAGACGGCGGCTTGCGAGGGATGAGGTGACGATGCGCGTTGGCAACAGATCAAGAGTTGATGTGATGGCCGTCGGCACGCTCTCCTTAGTTTTACCTTCGGGATTAGTTTTAAACCTTAATAAATGTTATTATGTGCCTGCGTTGAGCATGAACATTATTTCTAGATCGTGTTTATTGCAAGACGGTTATTCATTTAAATCGGAGAATAATGGTTGTTCTATTTATATGAGTAACATCTTTTATGGTCATGCACCTCTTGTGAATGGTTTATTTCTTCTAAATCTCGAAAGGGATGAAACACACATCCATAACATTGAGGCTAAGAGATGCAAAGTAGATAGTGATAATACTACTTATTTGTGGCACTGTCGTCTAGGTCATATTGGTGTAAAGCGCATGAAGAAACTCCATTCTGATGGACTTTTGGAGTCTCTTGATTTTGAATCATTTGACACATGCGAACCATGCCTCATGGGCAAGATGATCAAAACCCCGTTCTCCGGTATGATGGAGCGAGCAACGGACTTGTTGGAAATCATACATACCGATGTATGCGGACCGATGAGTGTTTCGACGCGCGGTGGATATCGCTATTTTCTCACTTTTACCGATGACTTAAGTAGATATGGGTATATCTATTTAATGAAACATAAATCTGAAATGTTTGAAAAGTTCAAAGAATTTCAGAATGAAGTGGAGAACCATCGTAACAGAAAGATTAAGTTTCTACGATCCGATCGTGGAGGTGAATATTTGAGTTATGATTTTCTCGCGCATCTTAAAGCAAGTGGAATCGTTTCACAACTCACGCCACCCAGAACACCACAGCGCAATGGTGTGTCTGAACGCTGGAACCGAACCCTATTAGATATGGTCCGATCGATGATGTCTCTTACTAATTTGCCGTTATCATTTTGGGGTTATGCATTAGAAACCGCTGCATTCACTTTAAATAGGGCACCATCTAAATCCGTTGAGACGACACCGTATGAACTGTGGTTTGGTGCTAAACCTAAGTTGTCGTTTCTTAAAGTTTGGGGATGTGAAGCTTACTTCAAGAAATTGATGCCGGACAAGCTCGAACCCAAAGAGGAGAAATGCGTCTTCATAGGATACCCTAAGGAAACTATTGGGTATACCTTCTATCACAGAACCGAAGGAAAAGTGTTTGTCGCAAAGAATGGATCTTTTCTTGAGAAGGAGTTTCTCTCGAAAGAAGTGAGTGGGAGGAAAGTAGAGCTAGACGAGGTTATTGAACCTTCTCTTGAATTGGAGAGTAGCGCAGCACCTGAAATTGTTCTAGTGCCGCCTGCACCAACAATAGAGGAAGCTAATGACAAGGATCATGAAGCTTCGGACGATGCTGCTACTGAACGTCGCAGGTCGACAAGGTCATGTGCCCCTCCTGAGTGGTACGGCAACCCTGTCTTGACTGTCTTGTTAGTAGAAGACAGTGAACCTACGAACTATGAGGAAGCGATGATGAGCCCAGACTCTGAGAAATGGCTAGAAGCCATGAAATCCGAATTGGGATCCATGAGCAAAAACCAAGTATGGACTTTGGTGGACCCTCCTAGCGACCGAAAGGCCGTTGAGTGCAAATGGATTTTCAAGAAGAACACGGACGTGGATGGTAATGTTACTGTCTATAAAGCACGGCTTTTCGCGAAAGATTTTCGACAAGTTCAAGGTGTTGACTAGGATGAGACTTTCTCTCCCGTAGCGATGTTTAAGTCCATTCGGATTTTATTAGCAATTGCTGCGTTTCATGATTATGAAATATGGCAGATGGATGTCAAGACTGCGTTCCTCAATGGCAAGATTGATGAAGAGTTGTATATGATGCAACCCGAAGGTTTTTTCGATCCTAAGGATGCTGATATGGTGTGCAAACTTTAGCGTTCCATTTATGGACTGAAGCAAGCATCTCGGAGTTGGAACCTTCGTTTTGATCAAGTAATCAAGAGCTTTGGATTTGTTCCAAATTGCTACGAAGCTTGTATCTACAAGAAAGTGAGTGGGAGCTCAGTGACATTCCTAGTACTATATGTGGACGACATATTGATTATTGGAAATGACATTGACATGCTTAACGATGTGAAGAGTTATTTGAATAAATGTTTTTCAATGAAAGACCTAGGTGAAGCTGCTTATATATTGGGCATCAAAATCTATAGAGATAGACAAAGACGCCTGATAGCTTTAAGCCAGAGTACATACCTAGACAAAGTTCTAAAAAGGTTCAGAATGGATAAGGCAAAGAAAGGTTCAGTGCCTATGTTGTCAGGTATGATATTGAGCAAGGCTCAGTGTCCAGCTACGGTAAATGATAGGGAAGCTATGAGCAAAGTGCCTTATGCCTCGGCCATAGGTTCTATCATGTATGCCATGCTATGTACTAGACCGGATGTGTCCAATGCTCTTAGTTTGACGAGCAGATATCAAAGTGATCCAGGAGTGGAACACTGGACAGCCGTGAAGAACATCCTAAAGTACCTAAATAGAACTAAAGAAATGTTCTTAGTCTATGGGGGTGATGAACAGCTTGTCGTAAAAGGTTACGTCGACGCTAGTTTCGACACCGACAAGGATGATTCTAAATCTCAGAAAGGATACGTGCATATTTTGAATGGAGGAGCTGTGAGCTGGAGAAGCTGCAAGCAAAGCGTGATCGCGGGATCTACAGTAGAAGCGGAATACATGGCTGCTGCAGAAGCGTCAAGTGAAGGAGTTTGGATCAGAAACTTCATCACTGAGCTTGGTGTGGTTCCAAGTGCATTGGACCCACTAGAGATATTGTGTGACAACACTGGCGCCGTAGCACTCGCTAAGGAACCAAGATATCATCCAAAGACCAAGCATATCAACCGCAAGTTTCATATAATCCGAGATTATATAGCAGATGGAGATCTGAAGATTAGCAAAGTACATACAGATCTGAATGTCGCAGATCCATTGACTAAACCTCTTCCACGTGTAAAACATGATCAGCACCTCAGTGCCATGGGTGTGAGATTGTTGCCAGATGTAAACTAGATTATTGACTCTAGTGCAAGTGGGAGACTGTTGGAATTATGCCCTAGAGGCAATAATAAAGATGTTATTATTATAATTCTTGTTCATGATAATGTTTATATTCCATGCTAGAATTGTATTAAGCGGAAACTTTAATACTTGTGTGGTTTGTGAACAACACCGTGTCCCTAGTACGCCTCTATGGACTAGCTCATTGATTAATGATGGTTAAGGTTTCCTAACCATGGACATGAGTTGTCAATTAATAATGAGATCATATCATTGGGAGAATGATATGGTGGACAAACCCAAACTAAGCGAAGCAATTAGATCGTGTCATCGTGTTCGTCTTTGCGAAGCTTTTCTTATGTCAAATATTGTATTCCTTAGACCATGAGATAATACAACTCCCTGGTATTGGAAGAAAGCTTTGAGGTCATCAAACGTCATCCTATGAGAGGGTGATCATAAAGGTGTCTCTCAGGTGATCGGAAAGTATCTGTTGGGTTGTATGTATCGAGATGGGATTTGTCCCTCCCAAATTGGAGAGACATACTTCGGGCCCACTCGGTAATCAATATCAACACCGCTTGCAAGCATGTGGTTAAGGAGTTAATCACAAAGTGATATCAGATTACGGAACGAGTAAAGTACTTGCTGTGAACGAGATTGAACTAGGTATGACGGTACCGACGATCGAATCTCGGGCAAGTAAAATATCGCGAGACGAAGGGAATATATATATGGGATTGATTGAATCCTGGCATCGTGGTTCATCCGATATGATCATCGATGAATGTGTGGGAGTCAATATGGGTTTCCAGACCCCGCTGTTGATTATTGATAGAAGATCATGTCTGCATATTCTCGAACCCGCAGGGTCACACACTTAACGTGTCTCGATGCTAGGATAGATTGGATAATTGGTTTATGAGTTTTTGTTCGGAGTCTCGGATGGGATCCGGGACATCACGAGAGGTTCTGGAGTGGTCCGGAGAATAAGATTCATATAAGGCAGTGCAGTTTTTGGAGTTCGAAATTGTTCCGGATTAATCGGTATTGTACCGGAAGCTTCTAGAACCTTCTGGAAGGGGACCAACGTGGCCCCACATTCCGGGAGGGGGCATGGGCCTATGAGGGAGTGCCCTGGCCGCATTGGGCCAGGGGCACAAGGCCCCATAGGGCCCAGCCGGCCAAGAGAGGTTTAAACTCGAGATAGACCTTCTAGAAGGGGGGGTTTCCTTGCCCCCCACTCCTTATCCTTTGGGGACGCCGGTTTGGGCTTGGGGGAGGGGCTAGGGATGCGCCCCCCCTCTATATAAAGAGGGTTGGGGGCGCACCAACCCCTCACACCTTCCCCTCCAACCCTAGCCGCCCTGCTGCCCTCCTCTCTCCCTCCCGACTGCTTGTAGGCGAAGCCCTGCTGCAAAAATTCTCCACCAATTGCACCGCGCCGTCGCGTTGTAGATCCAACCCATCTCTCCACCATACTTGCTGGACCAAGGAAGGAGGAGACGTCGAGGTGCTGCACGTGTGCATCTCACGGAGGCACCGCCACTTGTGGTGCTAGATCGGATCGGATCGCGAGGAGGAGAAGCGAGTACGACTACATCACCCATGTTCCGACGAACATTCCTCTGTGCGAATCTTCAAGGGTATGAAGATCTAATCCAATCTCTCTCGTTGTTTGCATCTCCTAGATTAGATCTTGGCTTTCCCTCTGTTCGCGTCCGTAGAAAATTTTGATTTACTATGCCGCGAAACTCTTCAATGGATGCCGACGGCAACATCATCCCGAAGACACCGCAAGCTGCGATCATGGGAGCCACTGCGTATCTCGCGGCCCACCCACCTCCGGAGGGGGACCCGAAAAGAGCCATGCATAAGTCCGCACTCAGCGGACTCGGACTTGTCGGAGCTGCGCTCCACGAAGACGCTCCTGCGGAGCCGAAGAAGAAAGCTCCGGCCAGGCGCGACCGGAGCCCCACCCCTTCATCCGAAGAGGAAGAGGAACACGACCTTCCTCGAAGGAAGAAGAGCTCGCATCGCCATAAACGTGACTACGACGCCAGAGACGCGCTTACACAGCACAAAATCGACAAAGCGCGAGCAAAACGTGCATGTTCGTCTGAATCCGAGATGGACGAAGACGAAGGAGAACTCTGTGGAGCCCGATGCTTCAGCAGATCTGTTCGGCGAACGCAGATGCCACGCAATTTCAAGCTTCCTTCGGATACTCCCAAGTTCAACGGCACGCAAGATCCAAAATCCTGGCTCAGTGACCATCTGTCATCCGTCAAGGTTCACGGCGGCAACAAGGAAACCGCCATGCAATGCCTTCAGCTGTAGCTGACAGGCGCATCGCGGGTTTGGCTCAGCAGCTTATCATCAGGGTCCATCCGAAGTTGGGAGGAGCTAGCTTATAGCTTCATCCGAAATTTCAAGGGCACCAGCAAGAGGCCTGCCTCAATCGAAGAGTTGCGAGCCTGCACTCAGAGAACGGGTGATTCTATTCGCTCGTATATACTACGCTGGTCTACCACCAAAAACTCCGCAGCACACATCTCCGAAGAGAGAGCCATCGACGCCTTCAGGGACAGCGTTAAACGCCAAGATTTCAAGGAGTAACTTGGGCGCGTCAAGCCCAAAACACTCGACCACCTCATGGACATCGCCAACAGGTGGGCTGACGGCGAAGATTGCATTCAACGAGCACAATCGGATGAAGAGGACGACTACGGCCGAAGACGGGAACGCCGCAGCAAGAGGAGATCGCGCGTCTACGAGGACCGCGACGGACCCGACATGGTCGCGGCCGGCTACGCCGACCGCCGCAACGACAACAGCCGCAACAGCGGAGGATACCGCGGAGGAAACTTCCGCGACAGCGGACGACCAGCACAGTCGTGGCAACTCCGCGACCGCGACAACGGACCCTCAGCATTCGACAAACTTTCGGGTCCATGCACCATCCACTTCTACATCGACAAACAGGATGGCAAAAAGAAAGCCAACCACATGCTCAAGGACTGCCGCGAGTTCCAGAAACTCCGCGAAAGCATGGTGCAGATGAGGCAACAAGCCCCAATCCCTGCGTTCGGAAACGCACCTGCGCCAGGTGAAATAGCACACGGAGCTCCTCCACCGCCGCCTATTGGAGGCCCAAACCAACCAGTCGCACCAGCGCAAAACAACACCGGGATCAGGTACCCCCCACCAAAAGGAGCACTAAATATGATCCAGAAGGGACGCCCCACAAATAGGGTGCAGAAGAAAATCACCCGACAAATCAACTTGGCCGTGGCAACTCCGCCTGCAATCCCTGAGTACCTCAGTGGATCGGAGTCCTGCATCACATTCACTCGCGCGGATCACCCTTGCCAGATCCCTCGCCCAGGTCATGCTGCCCTGGTGCTGGAGGCGCAGATCGGAGGCTTCGAGATGAGTCGCGTCTTCATGGACGGCGGCAGCGGCATCAACCTAATGTTCGCAAGCACTCTAGCAGCAATGCGGATCCCGCAATGCATCCTGGAACAATCAGACACAACGTTTCACGACATTGTCCCAGGGAAGGGCATATTCCCCCTGGGCAAAATAGGGCTCGGCGTCATCTTCGGGAAGCCGGACAACTTTCGTCAGGAGCGACTCGAATTCGAAGTGGTGGACTGGCCGTCGCAATACCACGCCATCCTGGGGCGTGTAGCATTCGCAAGGTTCCTGGCCGTCCCACACTACGCATACCTACTACTCAAGATGCCAGGACCAAGGGGCGTCATCACAGTCCACGGGAGCTTCACCCGATCGGACCAATGCGACAGGGATTTCAACAAAATCTCCCAGTCTTTCGGCATGCAAGACGAGCTTGTAAGGCTCCGTGAGGTGACGGACAATGGGGCAAACGAAAAGGACACGTACTCAATAAAAGCACTGCGTGCTCACAACAAACAAACCTTTACAACAAAGGGCACAACACGCCCAGCCGAAATATACAAATTTTACATCTATCTCTTTTTTCAGGTTCTACCTATTACGAAGAATAACCTGAGCACGCTGCTCAAACAAATCTACGACCTGTTCGGCATACTGCCTTACAGCTGCGTAATGTGGACGCATGTCCCACTCACCACCATTAGGCCGAAGAGGTGGCCTAGCAGCCACAACAGCCAAATCTACGTCAGGCCGGTGCAGCCTCACAAGAGACAAAGCAGCCTTCACTCCTGCGACGAGCTGTTGCCGCACCAACTCCTTGACATTTCTCACATTCCGAAACTTCGACAGAAGACCCGCAAGGCTCGTCGGTACGGCATCCAAAGGGAACATGACGTGAAGCACCGAGGCAAGCAACGTCTGCACTTGGCGCAGCACTCGAGAAACCTGGTGCACATGATCCTGCACCGTCGCCAGAGCTATGGCACGGT
The DNA here is from genome assembly GCA_916181665.1 of Avena sativa. NCBI lineage: Eukaryota > Viridiplantae > Streptophyta > Magnoliopsida > Poales > Poaceae > Avena > Avena sativa. Next base: position 398,537,007 of record OV702280.1, on the reverse strand, counting down.
CACGATCCATCCAGAAGAAGCCACCAGCCTCGATGTCCTGTTGAGTCAAGAAATTGACCCGAACAACGACACGCTCCTTCTCTTCCCTCGGAGCAAGGTTCGCACCTGCGACAATGGAAAGAATAAGAGAAAAGGCCAGCAGGCTCACCCGAAGAACTGAGCTACAGCTCGAAACAAGGAACAACTTACATTGAAGCTGCTCAGACAGCCGAATAAGTTCCTCCATCAAGTACTCCTCTCTGGATGCACCACGATCCGCCTTGGACTTACAAACATCGGCATGACCTCGCAACCCGAGCAGCTGCCTCTCCAGACTACACACGCGATCCCGAAGAAAAGCGAGTTGAGAGGAAGCATCCAAAGATGGTCGCAACGGCATTGCGGAGGAAGTGTCAACAGGGTCAGCACCCGAAGTGTAACACCCTCAGAATCGGACCTATGCAAGTTTTAGCGAAACCCGCCAAACCCGCATAGAAACGATTCAAAGGTGCCCACCAGGCACTTTCGTGCGGGTGGAAAACGAAGTAATAACATTACACAACAGTCCTTGATGGGACCCACAGAACAGATATATATAACAGCGAATCAATGAGTCAAGAATACAGATATAATATACAAGATCCAAATCACCTTGAAAACGATAGAGCGTCCGACTACGGACAATATGCAAATGGGGCTAAGAGCCCTGAAGAATAACCAATGGCGTCCATAACCCTGCCCAGGCCAAGCCGGAAGGGTAACCCTGCTAACGACGTCGATCTCAAAACCTGCTCAAACAAAAGGGGTGCCGACAAAGGGCAAAGGAAAAAGAGGAGTGTCAGTACTGAGGCCAGTACACGGCGAGACTAGAATTCGGCGGTCCTCGCCTACATAGGTATGGTGGACTGAAGCGGCAGCGACAGCATGCACTAAACAACCTATAGAGACTCGATACAACTGGCGGTTATCAGAGAGGGATAAGAATGACCTATCCGGATCCAACCTGAAGCTAACACCAAACAAACCCATCCTGGTGTTTCCCCCTCGAGACCATACGAGGAAGTCAACTGAGGAACTCACACCGTTGGCAGTTTTATTCATTCAGTTATAGTTGCGGCACTTTACTAGTCAGGTTTAGATAATCGTCCTGATAAAAGAAGCAGTGGGCCCTTTTAGTTATTCATTCCGTTGTAGTTGCAACAATTACTAATCAGATACAGATAGCATGAGATAAACCCAAAACCCAGCAGTTGTTAGTACTTTTATTTAGCCATTTCGTTGTAGTTGCAGTACTTACTAGTCAGATACAATGGTCGCAAGCGACATCTCAAACAAGCAATTGTGGGCAGTATTATTTAGCCATTCCATTATAGTGAAGCTGATTACTAGTCATTATAAAGTCAAATTTATAGCAATAAACTTTAGTTATGCTTGTCTATGGTCGAGATACTGTGCTCCAAGTCGTCCATAACCGCGGACACGGCTTTCAGAAAGTTTTACCCGGCCGGGGTGCACCAATAGCAACACACACTCGATCAACCTTGGAAAAACCAAATCAAAACCCAACGAGGCTTCACGACAAAGCAATCACAGGATTCAGAAATATTTCAGGGGGCCACCCCTTAAAGTAGACCCGCAACGAAGCCGGCCGGCTCCGAGACGGACTTAAGGTTGTGGGGACGGCTGTGAATGACTGGGAACCCGAAAGTGTGGCTGGGCTTGTCGACACCGCGGAATCGTGCCACGATCCTAAACAGTACAGTGTGCTCCTCGCACAATCGTAAATAAAGCAGTAGCATGGCATAAGTACAGGATCATAAATAAAACCTCAAACTAGTTTGTAGCCCCAAGAAATAAGACTGAATCAAGCTCTGGCTCAGGGGGGTCCCATATACCTCCCGGATGTGGATAGCGCGATAAATCAAGGAACAGGTATCAAGTACTCGGGGTCCTACGGGACACAAGTGGGCGTTCGGAAACCAAATATTTTCTATCACCCACCGATGCCTCTGCTTATTTCAATTTTAGTTGTTAAACAGGAATTAAAGTGAACAATAAGTAAAACCATGATCATATCCAACATCAACATGCGGCAATACATCAACAACTGTGGCACTTGACGACACGCAACGGCACTTGAGCAAGCGACTACGACGCGCAAGTCCAACTATCTACCAAACAACAGGTAATAGGATGTGTCCAAGGCAATATAAGACTGCAAGTAATATCAAGGGTACGGAAACTAGAGCATCGCAACACAGATAGCAATAGATCAACAGGAGGGAATAAATACTATAAAAGTAAGATAGGTAGAAAGGGGGAGATGCTCGCCTGAAAACACTGCCGAAGGGTTCAACCGAAGATCGGGTCGAAGCTCACATCAACTCAACGGCCTTATCCGCGAAGAAGCAAAACACTAGAAGAAACACCGAATGCAAGATTTAAGATCGGCAGAAGATCGGGCATGATGCATGTATGATGTATGGCATGGCAAAGATGCGATGCAATTAGGTCATATTAAGCGGAACCGGGGTCCCGACAATTAATTAAATGGTTCCAGTTGTATAGCTACCCCGCAATTTAAATGTTGTATTTACATGGCAAGATATGGTACCGGTTCGATGCACAAATTGAGATGAGGCCAATATGAGACTAGACTCGCCCGCATATGGGCCCCATATTTAATTATTAGGTGAATCGGCAAAAGGCCCCCAAACCACAGATATGCATGCGAGATGAATGATTAATATGCAACAAGTTGTTGTTATGTTATAAAATAGGGTTTCGGGAAAGGGTTCACACATTGAGGGGCTCGACGATCTTGGGGTTCCGGGGTTCGGGGTCGGTCTCAGGGTCCAGGGTTCGACGGGTTCGGCGAGATCGGGTTCGGTACGGGAGGAAGGTCTTGTCGCAACCGGATAGCCGGACTTGGTTGGCGTCGGGGGCGCATCGGATTCCGCTGGGTCGGTGCCGTCCTTGTCATCGCGAAGGTCTTGTCGGTCCCACGGGGTCGATCTTGCCGTTGCGAGGGTCTTGTCGGGCCCGCGCCATCGAGTCGGTCTCGGCATTCGGGATGAAGACTTGGCGTTCTGCGTCGGTGTCCTTACCATCCGTGTGGCGAACTTGGCGTTCCGTTTAACGACCTTGGCGTCCTTGTCAGAGTTCTCGGTGGCGATGTCGGTCTTGGGTTCGGCGCCGGCGGATCTTGGCGAACTTGGCGGGGGTTTGTCGGTCTTCGAGTTGGTCTTGTCGTTCGCATCCGCACCCGTACACGCCACGCAGCAACTGAACGCGGACGACTCCGGTCGAGGAGAGGCGGGGCCGCGGGACGAGGACGGCAGGGCGCGGAGAGGGCAACGCACGTGGGGCGAACAGGCCGCTGCCAGAAGATGTTGCGGAGGCATCGGCGCCGGAGGGCCCGAGGCTCGGGTCGCGGGGGCTCGGAGCAGGCCCCCAAGGTGGGGTCCGCGGCGGTGACGTGAGCGGGGCCTCGGAGCTCCGGCAGCGCAGACAGGGGGGAAAGGTGGTCGCCGGCGGACGGCGGGACGCAGGGGCGCCGGGCGCGGTGCTTGGGGGCGGAGCCGATGACGGCGGGGAGGAGGCCGACGCGGGCTCGAGGCGCGAGGTGGAGGCGGCCCGGCGACGGCCTCACTGGGCGGCGAGGCTGGCGGAACGCGGCCAGAGGCGGGGCTGGGGCGAGGTCGGGGCCTGCGGGGAAGGGCCCGCGCGGCAGCGTCGCTGGGAGGAGGGCGGCTTGGCGCTGGCGGCTTGCCCCGGCGGCGGAGGACCGGAGAAGGGCGCCGGCGAGGGGAGGTCTGCGCGGAGGGAGCCGAGGCGGCGCCGGAGCTTGGGGGGGCGAGCTCGCGGTGGCCGGAGCGGCGGGGACGGACTCGGCGGCGCACGGCGGAGCGGACGGGGCACCTGGGAAGAGGCGGAGGCGGCTCGGGGCGAGCTGGTGGCGGGCCGGCGAGCGGCGGCGCCAGAGGCCAGGAGAGGGGGGCGGCCGGGGGAGGAGGCGCTGGCGGGAAGGGGCTGGGCGGCGGAGCAGGTCTGGGCGCGGGCGGAGGGAGCGTCGGGTGAGGGAGAGATGAGCGGAGGGTGAGGAGGTGGAAGAGGAACAGGGAGCGGGGAGGGAGGAGGCTCGGCGTGTTGCGCGCGTGTGAAGCGTGCGTGGGGCCCAGGGGCGGGGCCCGGGGATCAGTTGGGTGGTGGTACTGGCGTGCGTGTGTCTGTGTGCGTGTGTGGGTGGGACAACGAGGGGAGCGACCAGGTGAGGTGGGGGAACGTGCAGGTGGGTGGGGATCTGGCGGAGTGGAGTTGGTGGGGTGGAGAGGAGGTGGGCCAGGGCTGATGTGGCGGCATCTAGTTGGTTGGGGAATAGGGAGAGGGTGAGGTGGCACATGGTGATTGGCCAGGGTGAGGTGGAGGAGGGGTGGGTAGAATAGGTTGGGTAGTTTTAGGATTAAAGGGTGGACCGTTTGTATTTTCTGGGGTGGTCGTTCGGGTCATTCGGCCCGTTCGACTGCCCCACTAAAATAATATAATAATTTTATTTAATTCTAAATGCACCGTTTGCAAACCGATAGTAGGCAACAAAATATTCCGGCGACCCGGGTTTGAATTTGAAAACAAGACGGGGCGTTTTAGAAAACAAAATAGACTTTGCGAAAAATAGTTTTAAGCAAACAATGCATGATGATGACGATGCAATGCACAAATTCAACGCAATTTTCTAGTAGTGGTTTTGCGGGATGCCACACGAAGGAACCTAGAGAAGCAGAAAAAGAAAGGGACACAAGCATTCAAACAATGATAGAGCACAACTCAGAAGAATTCATTAAACATATAAGGCCACTACGTGGCACAAGGATGGTGTTCTTCAAGATATTTACATCAAAAGCAGACTACAAACTACCCTACGTCTACAACGCCTAAGATGCGGCACCCTGAGTCGCCTCGGAGCCGGACGGCCTAGCTTTGGCCCCGCCCTGCTGCCGCAGTGCATACTCAGACAGCAAATCAATGAGCTTGGCCCATATCGCTTGCAGCGAGCAGAGTAGGCAGCAAAGGCTACCTCGGATCCATCTGCAATCGTCGGCATCCGGGAGGTGATCTGGGGCAGATCCAACTCCGCTCTAGCAGCCAAGGCCATCGCCAGCCCGACGGACGCGCCGATGCCCTTCTGCTTGCGCTTGTACGCCGCAGGCGCTTCGGCTGACAGAGCCTCCGCCAGAGCATCCACATCATCGAGGGCCACGCCCTTAGGAACAAGCTCCTTGCAGAAGCGGCCAAGGACCTCCTTCGCCTTGGCAAGGGAGCTGACGACGGTGCTGCAGCGGTCTTCGACCGCCACAGTAGCATCATCTAGAGCACTCCCGTGCTCTAGAGCACCGCGGTCAAACTCGATGCCTGCGGCATCTGAGACAAAAAATAAGAAGGAAGACATGAAGAAAAGCAGCACAGAAGAAGACACGAGGCATGAAGAAACAATCACAAATCTATCACTCACCCGACATAGCCTTGGCAGCAGCCATGAGCTTCGCCGCCACCTCTCTTTCACGAGCAGCCGCAACGGTGGCTAGCTGCTCCTCACGATCCGCGGCCTCCTGCTGCAGACGCTCCTTCGCCTCGGCTGCCTTAGTCAGCTCTAGCTCGAGGCGTTCTTTCGCGCCAACGGCGGCTTCGGCTTTCTGCTCCGATTGACCAAGGCTCTTCTTGAGAGCATCGACCTCACGGAGAGAAGTATTATGCTCCTATGCATTCAAAACAAGAAACGTCAGAAAGCAGGACCGGAATAAACGAAACAAGCACCAAAAGGCGAATAGGTACCTTGAAGCTGCCGAAGGTTAGCCACCAGCACCAGACGCTCATGCACCAGCCGCTTGGCCTCCTGCACAAAAGGTTGCAGGAAAATAAATAGCAGTAAGAAAAGGACTTGGGGGCTACGCCCAACACAAAGGAGTAAAAACAAAATTCGCACATGAAGACACTCGGGGGCTCCTGAAGGGTTTCGCGGCATAGTAAATCAAAATTTTCTACGGATGCGAACAGAGGGAAAGCCAAGATCTAATCTAGGAGATGCAATCAACGAGAGAGATTGGATTAGATCTTCATACCCTTGAAGATTCGCACAGCGGAACGTTCGTCGGAACGTGGGTGATGTAGTCGTACTCGCTTCTCCTCCTCGCAATCCGATCCGATCTAGCACCACAAGTGGCGGTGCCTCCGTGAGATGCACACATGCAGCACCTCGACGTCTCCTCCTTCCTCGGACCAGCAAGTATGGTGGAGAGATAGATTGGATCTACAACACGACGGCGTGGTGTATATGGTGGAGAATTTCTGCAGCAGGGCTTCGCCTACAAACAGTCGGGAGGGAGAGAGGAAAGCTAGCAATGCGGCTAGGGTTTGGAGGAGAGGTGTGGGGGGTTGGTGCGCCCCCACCCCTCTTTATATAGAGGGGGGCGCAGCCCTAGCCCCTCCCCCAAGCCCAAAGGATAAGGAGTGGGGGGCATGGACTCTCCCCTCTTCTAGAAACCCTATCTCTAGTTTAAACGATTTAAACTCTCTAGGATCGGCTGGGCCCTATGGGGCCTTGTGCCCCTGTCCCAATGCGGCCAGGACACTCCCTCATAGGCCCATGCCCCCTCCCGGAAGGTGGGGCCACGTTGGTCCCCTTCCGGAAGGTTCTAGAAGCTTCCGGTACAATACCGATTAACCCGGAACAATTCCGAACTCCAAAAACTGCACTGCCTTATATGAATCTTATTCTCCGGACCATTCCGGAACCTCTCGTGATGTCCCGGATCCCATCCGAGACTCCGAACAAAAATTCATAAACCAATTATCCAATCTATCCTAGCGTCGAGACATGTTAAGTGTGTGACCCTGCGGGTTCGAGAATATGCAGACATGATCTTCTATCAATAATCAACAGCGGGGTCTGGGCACCCATATTGACTCCCACACATTCATCGATGATCATATCGGATGAACCACGATGCCAGGATTCAAACAATCCCATATATATATTCCCTTCGTCTCGCGATATTTTACTTGCCCGAGATTCGATCGTCGGTACCGTCATACCTAGTTCAATCTCGTTCACAGCAAGTACTTTACTCGTTCCGTAATCCGATATCACTTTGTGATTAACTCCTTAACCACATGCTTGCAAGCGGTGTTGATATCGATTACCGAGTGGGCCCGAAGTATATCTCTCCGACTTGGGAGGGACAAATCCCATCTCGATACATACAACCCAACAGATACTTTCCGATCACCTGAGAGACACCTTTATGATCACCCTCTCATAGGATGACGTTTGATGACCTCAAAGCTTTCTTCCGGTACCAGGGAGTTGCATTATCTCATGGTCTAAGGAATACAATATTTGACATAGGAAAAGCTTCGCAAAGATGAACACGATGAAACGATCTAATTGCTTTGCTTAGTTTGGGTCTATCCATCATATCATTCTCCCAATGATATGATCTCATTATCAATTGACAACTCATGTCTATGGTTAGGAAACCTTAACCATCATTGATCAATGAGCTAGTCCATAGAGGCGTACTAGGGACATGGTGTTGTTCACAAACCACACAAGTATTAAAGTTTCCGCTTAATACAATTCTAGCATGGAATATAAACTTTATCATGAACAAGAATTATAATAATAACATCTTTATTATTGCCTCTAGGGCATAATTCCAACAGCTCCCCCCGTGACATGAAGCAGAGAAACTTACATGCTCTGATGGCGACTCCGAAGGCCCGCCTGCGAAATTCTAAGGCGCAACCACCTGCACCTCCTGCAACGGAGGATCCGGAGCCGCGCCACCCGAAGTCGCCACCGTCTGAGAGGAGGAGACGCAATTTTCGACTCCCCCATCATCTCCCGCGCACCATCACTGGAGGAATCGTGGGAGGAATGCCTGCATACGAACCAATCAGCACAAGTGCAAAAATCATGAAGGAACAAGGACAATAGTACAACAAAAAACTTACGAGCCCAGTGAGCTCAGGTCGAAGATAGGAGGAGTCCTTCGGGCCCTCTTCTCCTCCTTTTTCTCTTCCTTCTTCTCCTCCTTCTTTTCTTCCTTCTTCCGCCTCGCTGGCGGGTGCGGCGCTACAGCCCGCACAGGAATGGCAGGAAGGGGAGAGGAAGAACCTCCATGACCATCACTATGACGCTCAAGGCCTAGAGGGTTTCTGGGAGTCGGAGGAGTCGAGGCATCCAAAGACTCGCTGGAGCTCCGTGATCGTTTGCGCGTATGGTCCTCACTCGACTCGTCAGCATCCTCCGTCGGAGATCGCGCCGACGGCAGCTCGGACACGGACTCAACCACTTCATTATCCGGGGCATTCGGATACTTTTTGGGTAATGGCGGTACCATGCCCGGCACTTTGAAGCTCTGCAAACTCAGAAGGAACTTTGTTAGCAAACAAAGGAAATAAATACACAGCCGACAAAAAAGCACTACGTGCACAAATATACTCCTGCGGTATGACCAACGTCAAAGAAAATGGAGGGGTTAGCGACTTCCCCGGGATTTTTTCTCCGGCCTTGAACTTCAGCAGCGCGCGAAGGGCCCTGTCAAGATCCCCCTCGGAGATTTTCTCAGTCGAAACCCTCGTCGGATCACGGCGCCCAGAATAAAGAAACATCGGGTGCGCCCTCGCTTGGAGAGGCTGCACCCGACGCTCAAGAAACGTCTGGATGATGTCCACACTGTTCACCTCCTTCTCCGGAATCAGCTGGAGATCCTCCACCCGACGGTAAAGGGCCTCTATCTCCGCCACCTCACCGTCCAAGATTTGGTTTTTCCAAGACCTTTTCTTCTCAATCATTTGGGAGGGGTCAAAGGGAACAAGACCAAAATCTTGCCCGGGCACTACGGAGTCGCGGATATAAAACCATCGTCTCCGCCAGTACTGGACAGATTCGGACATGGAAAAAGAAAAGAAGAGAAGATTGGGACTAATGGAGATGATGCAACCCCCAATGGGATACACACCATCCGAACCAGATTGCCTCTTCACAAAATACAGCTTCCGGAAGAGGCCAAAGTGCGGTTCAATGCCAAGCCAGCACTCGCAAAAAGTGATAAAACAAGCAATGTGGAGAAGAGAATTGGGAGACAGATGATGAAGCTGAATCCCATAGAAGAAGAGCAGTCCACGAAGAAAGTCATGTACTGGGTACGAAAACCCACGCAGAAAGTCATTGCCGGAGAGTTTGACGGCCTCCCTATCCTGCGGGATCAGGCCCCGCTCGCGAAGCTTGCGGAGATCGCTCTCCCGCGTCTCTGATCGCCGCCAGCCACCATCGGTGACACGGGTAGCGGTGGTGCTTTTCTTTCCTCCGGAGGCGCTGGTCCCAACCGCAGATGACGATTTCTTTGGTTTCCCCATGGCGCTACGGCGGCGCCGGCGGTGAAAACACAGAAACAACGACGAAAATGTGGAATGAAATACAAGCGCGCAGCAAGAATCGTTAGAGCACAAGGAGGCAGTGAAAACAAGAACTGACGCGGTGAAAACAAACCGCGGCTTTCCCCAATGATTATAACAGCGAAGACGAGGCACGGCAGCCGTCCATCCAGAAGACCTAACGCCAACGGCAGATCTGACCGTACACGTGTCAACATCACAACGAACCGTCATTACCACGCCGTCCACTACGCGCGGAAATCGAGGAGACGCCGTAATTATCTCCACGCCGCGCGTGACCGGTCAATTCAAAGTCAGCAAGTGGGACCCACGTTCGTCCAGTCAAGTCATCTCTGGCGTAGCAGACGCTTGAAGTCATTGATCGTCAGCACTGATGTCATCAAAAGCTATACTAGCACCAACTACAATTCCCCGGCTCCACAGCTAAGAGTACTCACTCGAATCTTCGATTCGACTAAATACTCGGGGGCTACTCATATCAGGAGCGCTGGCCGCGCACCCGGAAGATAAATAAAGACAAAGTATTTCTTCGAGTCCTACGTCGAGTCTACGACTCCACTACGGACTCGGGGGCTACTCCCATAGGGAGGATGAATTTAAGCATCCGAAAAATTTCGTGTCCTACGGACTTAACAACTGAACAATGCTTGAACTAAAGTCTCTGCTCGAGTCTACGACTCGAACAGACACTCGGGGGCTACTCCCATAGGGAGCGCTGGTCGCGCACCCTATGAAATCTTCGACTGCGATCTTTCGGATCAGCACGCAAAAACTTTTTGGCAACTTTGCCCCAACAAAACGCTGAGTGAGTGACAATCTCCTTGGCCACCCGAAGCACCTCCGTGGTGACAAATGTTCGGATGCTGCGTCTGCGACGCAAAGATAAGACCTGCAGATATCATCTGATGGCCTGGCAACGTACACGACTGCGCTCTGCTAGAATAAATCCATGCCAACAGGCGTGATGAAAAATCCCGACAGACGCGTTGGGTACATCAATTAAAAACACTGGAATTCCACTCCTATAAGTCCTCTGCGGCCTGAGTCGAATTACGCCAGCATATGTTCCGGGTTCAAGTTAAGGGACTCGAACCTGATGAAGATCATGTTTTTTCGTCCTAAGACAGTTAACTGACCCTGATCCGTCGGGTGAGTCAGGCACATGTATCAACAATCCCTACACACATATATTGTTAACACCTAGTTGCACCCGAAGGATTGAAGAGTCCTCAGCCGAATCTACGATTCGACTGATCACTCGGGGGCTACTGATATGGTTATACCCTACGGGTATGTGACTTCAGCATACCTGGTCCAGCCCAAGGAAGGCCCACAGCAGACATACGCTGGCCCATGAAGATTTTCGGGTGGCCAAGGCCCATGACGCCTTCGGATCCTTGGAGAGCAAGACTAGCATAGATAGGAAATTTAAAGGGGTAAAACCCTAGAACCTGTAACCGACTAGGACTATGCCCGGGACCTGCCTAAGTCTATATAAAGGCCAGGAGGGCACGTCCTAGATCTCTCGACTCATACTTTCGCACACGCACCTCCACGCCAGATCGAATCTGCGCACCCTGTAACCTTCGGTTCCGCCGTAATCAAGAGCAGACAAGCAGGAGTAGGGTTTTCCCTCCGGGAGCCTGAACCTAGGTAAATCTCGTGTCCCCTGGTTGCTTGTCTGTTAACCGTTCCACGATCTCCAGCATCCCTATCTTCTCCAAAACCCAAGTCCATAACAATGGGCATTGATGAGATTAAACCTCGTCAGCATTATCTATCACATTGCATGATAAACCCTTTGTGAAGGGATCTGCCAGGTTTTTAGATGTTTGGATATAATCCACCGCAATAACTCCGGAGTTTCTTAGTTTCCTGACATATTTCAATCTCCTCTTCACATGCCTTGATGACTTCATATTATCCTTAGAACTGTTTACTTTGACGATCACAGTTTGATTATCACAGTTCATCGCGATGGCGGGTATTGGTTTTTCAACCACAGGTAAGTCCATCAAGAGCTCACGAAGCCACTCTGCTTCAACAGTGGTTGTGTCTAATGCTGTGAGTTCTGCTTCCATTGTTGACCTCGTTAAGATGGTCTGCTTGCAAGACTTCCAGGAAACAGCGCCACCACCAAGTGTAAACAAATAACCACTTGTGGCTTTAATCTCATCAGCATCAGATATCCAATTTGAATCACTATAACCCTCAAGTACCCGAGGATACCCAGTATAGTGAATACCATAACTCGTAGTGCCTTTCAAATAGCGCAAAACTCTTTCAAGAGCATGCCAATGATCATCTCTAGGATTTGATACAAATCGACTCAGTTTGCTTACAGCAAAAGAGATGTCAAGTCTAGTAGCGCTGGCTAAATACATGAGCGAGCCAATAATTTGAGAATATCTCAATTGATCTTTAGCAGTCCTTCGATTCTTTCGAAGTAGCACGCTCGGGTCATAAGGCGTTGGAGAATAATTGCAGTCGCTATACCCGAAGCGACTCAATATCTTTTCCACATAGTGAGACTGAAGCAATGTAATCCCACCATTATCATCCTTTAGTAGCTTGATGTTTAAGATTACATCAGCCACTCCCAAGTCCTTCATCTCAAAGTAGCGAGATAGGAACTCTTTGACCTCCTCGATAACAGCGAGGTTGGTCCCAAATATCAATATGTCATCAACGTAGAGACACATAATAACTCCCTCGCCCCCACCATGGCGATAGTACACACATTTCTCAGTTTGGTTTACAACAAAGCCTTCAGCAGTTAAAGTTCTTTCAAACTTCTCGTGCCACTGTTTAGGAGCTTGCTTAAGAACATACAAAGACTTTACTAACTTACACACCTTTCCTTCTTGACCATCTACTACAAATCCGTCAGGCTGCTCCATATAAATTTCCTCATCTAGCTCTCCATTCAGAAAAGTTGTCTTAACGTCCATTTGATGAACGAGAAGACCATGTGAGGCAGCCAAGGAAAGTAGTACTCGAATAGTGGTCAATCTGGCTACAGGTGAGTAGGTATCGAAGAAGTCTTCACCTTCCTTTTGGGTAAACCCTTAGCCATAAGACGTGTCGTGTACTTTTCAATGGTACCATCAGGTCTAAGCTTTTTCTTGAACACCCACTTACATCCTACAGGTTTGCACCCATAAGGACGATCAGTGATTTCCCAAGTACCATTAGCTAAGCTGGAGTCCATCTCGCTTCGGACAGCTTCCTTCCAGTAGTCAGCATCTTGAGATGCATAGGCTTCTGAAATAGAAGTGGGAGTATCATCCACAAGGTACACAACGAAATCATCACCAAATGACTTTGCAGTCCTTTGTCTCTCTTGCTCCTTTTGGGAGCTTCATTGTCATCCTCCACAGGATCATCAGAGTGTTCTATCGGCATAGTGGGTTCAGGAATTATAGAAAATTCCTGACTAGATGAACTAGTCATCTCCTGATTTGATGAGCTAGACATGCCTTTCATAGGAAAGATGTTCTCAAAGAAAGTCGCATCATTCGACTCCATAATTGTACCAACATGCATGTCGGATACCTCAGATTTTACTATCAAAAATCTATAGCCAATGCTATGAAAAGCATATCCCAGAAAAACACAATCAACGGTTTTTGGTCCAAGCTTTCGCTTCTTGGGTATTGGAATATTGACTTTCGCCAAACAACCCCAAGTTCGTAAGTAAGAGAGTTTAAGCCTTTTCTTTTCCCATTCCTCAAATGGATTTATGGTTTTATCCTTTACAGGAACACGGTTTAGGACATGAAACGCAGTCATTAGCGCCTCCCCCCACCATTCCTTGGAAAGACCGATGTATCTAACATGGCGTTAACCAAATCAGTTAGAGTGCGGTTCTTCCTTTCGGCCATCCCATTTGACTGAGGTGAGTAGGGAGGCGTCCTCTCATGTATAATACCGTGTTCCATACAGAATAAATCAAATTCATTTGAAAAATACTCTCCACCACGATCCAACCTTAGCCGCTTGATTTTAAGATCAAGTTGGTTTTCTGCCTCAGCTTTATAGATTTTGAAGTAGTTCAAAGCTTCATCTTTAGATTTCAGGAGATAAACATAGCAGTATCTAGTGGAGTCATCAATCAACGTCATAAAGTATCTTTTTCCACCTTTTGTCAACACACCATTCATCTCACAAAGATCTAAATGTATAAGTTCTAGCGGTGCTAAGTTTCTCGGTTCCGCAGCCGTATGAGACTTGCGGGGGTTGATTTGCTTGCACACAAACTTGGCACTTAGAACCTTTGACAGTGGTAAATTTCGGAATTAAACTCATATTGGCTAGCCGCGTCATGCAACCAAATTTAATATGACAGAGTCGTGAATGTCAAACATTGGACTTATTATCATTGCAAACATGATTAATAACTTTATTACATGAGTCTGACAGAGACAAGCGGAACAGACCTCCGCACTCATAACCTTTTCCAACAAATTGTACATACTTAGAAATTACAACTTTATTGGACTCAAAAACCAACTTAAATCCATCTCGACATAAAAACGATCCGCTGACGAGATTCTTATTGATGGAGGGAACGTGCTGCACATTCTTCAGCTGTACGGTCTTTCCCGAAGTAAACTTCAGATTTACCAACACCATGAACAGAAGCACGTGAGCCATTTCCCATCAGCACAGAAGAGGTCCTTGAGACCTGATAAGAGGAAAACATGGAAATATCAGAACATACATGTGTATTAGCACCTGTGTCTATCCACCAATCAGGAGAATGACATACTGAAAGGATAGTAGGTAAAATACCATACCCAGCATCCTTCATCTCAGTATTGCTAATAACAACATTAGCGGCATTGCCGCGGTTCCCATGTTGACGCTTGTCAAAGTGATTAGGACAACTAGGAGCCCAATGACCAGGATCACCACAGACGTGGCAAGAGCCTTTCCTCTTATCATTTTTCTTCTTGAAGTTGGTTGAGTGCGTGGCCTTGTTTTTGCCATCGAACTTCCCTTTTCCTCCAGTTTTGTTCTTATTCTTGAACTTGTGGAATTGGAAGTTTTTCCTCTGCACTAAATTGGCAGTATAACTTCCCTCAAGTCCTCGAGCAGTTTTGTCCTTTGCTCTCGCCTTCTCTTCCACATGAAGAGACCCAATGAGATCCGTAACGGAAAACTCTTGTCTCTTATGTTTTAGAGAAGTAGCAAAGTTCCTCCACGAAGGAGGAAGCTTGGCAATAATGCCACCAGCCACAAATTTGTCTGGTAAGGAACACTTGAACTGCTCAAGTTCTTTGGCAAGTGATTGTATCTCATGATCTTGCTCAACGACGGAGCGCTCATAACCATCCTATAGTCATAGAATTGCTCCATGACATACAGCTCAGTGCCAGCGTCCAAGACCCCAAACTTGGCCTCGAGCGCTTCCCACGTGTCGTTGCCATTATCAAATGACATATAAGGGTCAACAATGTTGTCCCCAAGAACACTGAACAAAGCCACCATAAACATGGTATCGGCTTTCTTAAAGTTCGCTTCCTGCTCAGCAGAAAGATCTCCTTCAGGCTTGCCAAGAGTGGCGCTATAGCAGTTTAGGTTTTCAAACCAGAGAACTGCTCTCTTGCGCCATCTCTTATAGTGCATGCCATCAAAAGGAGACGACCTAGTAGCCACGGCTACACCAGTGGAATTCAGTTGCCTATAATCAGGTTTTTGGATTGTTGGAAATATAAGCAATAATCCATATGATTTAATCCGAATAATAAACTGATAAATCATGATCATACAGATAGTAGTAAAACCAATCATGCAGATCAACAAAGTAGATAAACAGATTACATCTATACAAGATAAACCTATCACATCTATACCAAACGCTAGAACAAAGAACTCTAGCATAATCCAAAAGAGAGAAATCGAGATCACATACGATGTAGGCTGTATAGCATCCGCAGCGGTTGCAGCAGCGTCGCCCATGTTGAGACTGTCGAAGAGGTCGCTCACGTCCGGGAAGAAGCCGTTGTTAGGGAACTCGCCGTCAGATGACGTCGTAGTTGCCAGTAGTCGCTCTTGAGCGCTCCCCAAAAACCTGATCGCCCCTCACCCGTACAGGTTCACGAGAGGCGGGGTTCCGGAGGCCTACTGTCCCGATCTGCGGTGCACGCCGTAAGCCGAGATGAGGAAGATGAAAGCGGCGGTGCAAGGTTCTGGAGGTAGGCGCATGTGTGGATTGATACGATGCCGATTAGGTTTAGCCCGGACGCTTTTATAGTGCAGGTTAGGAGGATCGTGGGATCAACCCACGTCCGAGTCAGTAACAGCCACGTCCATAAAAACTGAGGTCGCTCACGTCCGGGAAGAAGTCGTCGTTCGGGAACTCGCCGTCAGACGACGTCGTGGTTGCCAGTAGTCGCGATTGAGCGCTCCCCAAAAACCTGATCGCCCCTCACCCGTACAGGTTCACGAGAGGCGGGGTTCCGGAGTCCTACTGTCCCGATCTGCGGTGCATGCCGCAAGCCGGGATGAGGAAGATGAAAGCGGCGGCGCAAGGTTCTGGAGGTAGGCGCGTGTGTGGATTGATACGATGCCGATTAGGTTTAGCCCGGACGCTTTTATAGTGCAGGTTAGGAGTATCGTGGGCTCAAACCACGTCCGAGTCGGTAACAGCCACGTCCATAAAAACTGAGGTCGCTCACGTCCGGGAAGAAGTCATCGTTCGGGAACTCGCCGTCGGACGACGTCGTGGTTGCCAGTAGTCGTGCTTGAGCGCTCCCCAAAAACCTGATCGCCCCTCACCCGTACAGGTTCACGAGAGGCGGGGTTCCGGAGGCCTACTGTCCCGATCTGCGGTGCACGCCGCAAGCCTGGATGAGGAAGACGAAAGCGGCGGCGCAAGGTTCTGGAGGTAGGCGCGTGTGTGGATTGATACGATGCCGATTAGGTTTAGCCCGGACGCTTTTATAGTGCAGGTTAGGAGGATCGTGGGATCAACCCACGTCCGAGTCAGTAACAGCCACGTCCATAAAAACTGAGGTCGCTCACGTCCGGGAAGAAGTCGTCGTTCGGGAACTCGCCGTCGGACGACGTCGTGGTTGCCAGTAGTCGCGATTGAGCGCTCCCCAAAAACCTGATCGCCCCTCACCCGTACAGGTTCACGAGAGGCGGGGTTCCGGAGGCCTACTGTCCCGATCTGCGGTGCACGCCGCAAGCCGGGATGAGGAAGACGAAAGCGGCGGCGCAAGGTTCTGGAGGTAGGCGCTTGTGTGGATTGATACGATGCCGATTAGGTTTAGCCCGGACGCTTTTATAGTGCAGGTTAGGAGGATCGTGGGCTCAACCCACGTCCGAGTCGGTAACAGCCACGTCCATAAAAACTGAGGTCGCTCACGTCCGGGAAGAAGTCGTCGTTCGGGAACTCGCCGTCGGACGACGTCGTGGTTGCCAGTAGTTGTGCTTGAGCGCTTCCCAAAAACCTGATCGCCCCTCACCCGTACAGGTTCACGAGAGGCGGGGTTCCGGAGGCCTACTGTCCCGATCTGCGGTGCATGCCGCAAGCCGGGATGAGGAAGACGAAAGCAGCGGCGCAAGGTTCTGGAGGTAGGCGCGTGTGTGGATTGATACGATGCCGATTAGGTTTAGCCCGGACGCTTTTATAGTGCAGGTTAGGAGGATCATGGGCTCAACCCACGTCCGAGTCGGTAACAGCCACGTCCATAAAAACTGAGGTCGCTCACGTCCGGGAAGAAGTCGTCGTTCGGGAACTCGCCGTCGGACGACGTCGTGGTTGCCAGTAGTCGCGCTTGAGCGCTCCCCAAAAACCTGATCGCCCCTCACCCGTAAAGGTTCACGAGATGCGGGGTTCCGGAGGCCTACTGTCCCGATCTGCGGTGCACGCCGCAAGCCGGATGAGGAAGACGAAAGCGGTGGCGCAAGGTTCTGGAGGTAGGCGCGTGTGTGGATTGATACGATGCCGACTAGGTTTAGCCCGGACGCTTTTATAGTGCAGGTTAGGAGGATCGTGGGCTCAGCCCACGTCCGAGTCGGTAACAGCCACGTCCATAAAAACTGGAAACGGCTACCCACGGCGTGCGCGCGTCGTGACGAGGCGAGGCGGGCGGCGTCGGAGGAGGAGTGCGCGAGGGCTACTCTTCTTGTCACACCTTAGTGAATGGTGCAACACTCTATTATATAAGGTGGTCCAACTCCCCTTCAACTAGCAATGTGGGATTAAACTTTAGCACCACTACACAGCCATATGCTGCCATATACAAGTGGGCCAAAGAGAATTTCAGAATTTGTCTAATGGGCCAAGAGCCCAAAACTCACCAAATTCTAACAAGTAGTATGAGTATAATATAATGTTTCACCCATAATGATTAAACGGAAACACGTGATTAGCTAGAGAGGATTTTCAGGACAGGCCACACCTCTATTCTTCGAATCTCAGTCGTGACTCGAGAGCTAGTTCATCATATATATCTTTAGAGAAACAGAGATTTCCTCTCCGGTTCAATTATAGGGAATGAAACTAAACCGTCTGATTTTGCTGAAAGTAATAAAATACAAATAACAAAGCAAAGCTACCTACCTCCAGCTCTACCCCAACTAAGGCTGGTCAGCAAGTAACTTTAAGAGTAATTAAAGGTTTAACTTAGAAAAATTGCTTATGTGGCAGTGAATTAATGAAGTGAGCAGGGTGGAGTAACATATTTAGTTACTGTAACATCACACATACCAATAAGATGAGTCTATCATCTAATAAATGATAGTTTGCATACCACCACTTATATGTTACTCTCCACTATGAATGTAGTAACATAGAGTAGTAACTTATGTATATGTTACTAGTCTATGTTACTATGCACCATGACTAGCCTAACCACCATCTCGGCCTATCTGACTGCCGTTATAAAAATCGAGACTGCTTACAAACCGATCACAAAAGCCTAAGGCTGGTCCTAGTGGCAGTATCATACTACTAGTATCATGCATATGATACTAGTGCATGATACTATATCTCTAGTGCATTGTATCATATAGTAGTATCATAGTAGTGGTATATTTATTGATTTGTAGAATCTCTATGTAAAATGTGTGTACAAGATTTACTTGCCATTATGATTTCTAGCTTTACGTGTTATGATACGGTATCTACCTATGATACACTAACCACCTCTCTCTTCATTAATTATGGCGTCACATCAGATATTTGCCAAATTGGCATGCATGATACACCTTATGATACTAACACTAGGACCAGCCTAATCGACAAGACTTGGTGCATGAAGATACAAAGCCACTGAAAAAACATGAAGACCAAGAGAGCTGTTCCGGCGTCCTAGACTTCTTTCTCCTTCAGAACACCACATCCATATGGATGGAGTCACTCTCCTCCTGTCGCTCCTTGCTCCTTCAGGTACTCTAGTTCATGATATGTCTAGAGACAATCCACTTCTAAAACTTACCTACACAATTAGAAAGAAAACTAGCATAAATTTTCAAACTTAAACAGTAGAATTCTCATCCCATATTTCTATTGTTGAAAACTTAACAAATTGTCATACTTCCTCCGGTCCGTATTAATGGTCCCAACTTTATCTAGATTCATATCTATCTAATTAAGTATTTAGATTAGATACATTCGTATCTACTCCGGAGGCTATTAGTATAGACCGAAGGAAGTATTATTTGACGAAAATGCACATCGTCAACTTTGACAAAAAAAAATTGCATTGGCTAGCCAATACAAAAATGTAGTATGAGAATCGCATGCTTTATGCAATGCAAACAAAAGACTAGTTTGTTGGAAGAGACAAGACGATTATGCTTAACACTCTCTCTCTCTCACGTCTAGATCGGGCCTAGGATCGTGGATAGCTGGATCTGTGAGTGAAGCCGACGCAACCAAAACACTGATTTGTCGGAAGAGATTAGGTCATTAATATTTAACGCAAAGCCATTGTATAATTGTATTTCTTATTCGTTCGTCAGCCGGTACGCCGCCGTACGTCCGCGCCCTTCTTTTTCTTCGCCAGCCAGCTGCTACTCCTAGCTAGTCGAGACTTGATTCACGTACGAACGAACGCCGTCCCGGCATGCCGCGCGCGTGACAACCACTGTTCCCTCCGTGCATGCGGGGAACGGACGACGACTTCAGAAGCCCCGTTCATGCACGCGTTGGCACTCCGGAAAATGCTGACGAAATGCAATTTACAGATTGCAAGCATGTCGCGTGCGACAAGAATTAGACATACTCCCTCCGTTTACAAATAAGTGTACTTTTAACTTTTGCCTAAGTCAACTTTTCTTAAATTTGATCAATTTTATAGATAAACATAGCAATATATATTACATAAAATTGTTATATTATGAAACTAAAATTTGAAAATAAATCTAGTGGTACCAATTTAATATCATAAATATTGATACATTTTTCTAAAATGTTAGTCAAATTTTACTAATTTTAACTTAGGACAAGGATAAAAGGACACTTATTTGCGGACGGAGGGAGTACGATGTTTCCGCATAACATGATTAGAGAGGATTTTCGGAGCCGATCACGCCTAACATAAATCTCAGTCGTCGGCTAGTTCGTGATATGGAGGGGGGAAACCAGAAAAATGTCTTTGGCTCCCGAGGAGTTCGTGACAAGAATAAAGTAGTATGAGTATAATGTTTCACCCATAATGATTGAACGGAAACACATGATTAGAGAGGATTTTCAGGACCGGCCACACCTCTATTCTTCAAATCTCAGTCGTGACTCGTGAGCTAGTTCATCATTTGGGTAGAGGAAATCTAGTAACATACGTCCAAATTATGTCACCCACTTCTAAAACTTGCCTACTCTATACATTTTCTAGCTAATACAACCAAAATATTTTGTCTCGTCTAAGAGATTAAGTCTATATTTAACACTCCCCCTCACGCGCGTCTAGGTTTGGGCCTTGGATCGTGGATAGTTGGATCTTTGAGTGAAGCCAATGCAACCAAAACATTGATTTTTCGGTAGAGATTAGATCATTACATCATATTTAACACAGCCATTTTTATAGGAGAGAACTGGTATGTAAAGAAAATAAGATGATCTATCGGGGACGCGACAACAAAACCCATCCAGGGTTCTGTCCCTCTTATCAGTGATGTCGTCGGTCCGTTTTGTCTCAGGTGGCCTTGGGGTTTTGGAGATATGATAGATTACGGCCTCTCACTGACTGAAGGTTTCTGTTCTTTGTTTAGCCTATTTTCAATGTCTTCTTTGAAAAGTTGAGGCATCTGCTACGTACTAAAGTCAGAATAAGGTGTTTTCCGCTCTATTTTTCCTCCAGTGATATATCTAGCGTCGACAGAGGGCACCTGGAGTCTTGTGTCTGAAGGATCTCCTGGGAGGTCCATTTTCGTGTATGTGGTGTGTTTACATGTGAGTCTATTTCGAGTTGTCATCATTGGCGACAAAGCCATATTTAGGGGAGAAATAATGGATGCCAGTTGCGGAAGGTCACCAATGTGCATGCTGTTGGTGACAGTTATGCTTGAGTGGACTCCCAAAGATGGACTGTGCGTGCGTGCGCGTCCGCGGATGGATGGATGGATCACACGCCCGGGCGGCCGGCCACGCCGTTTTGTCGTGTCGTCTAGCTACCACTGCACTGATTGAACAAGCTAGCAGGCAGGCATCTACAAGCAACACCGACATGTTTTTTTTCTCCCACACGTACGTGGGCCAGTGGGTGGATCGATCGATCTAAATAAAAGCCAGTGTGGCGCTGGACGAACACACATTCCGTGTCTCCTCGTTACTTCCACGTCAGGCCCGATGGCTACCGGTATCCGCATCACTGTTCCTCCTTAAACAGAAGGTCGCTGGGGTTGAAAAGGGAGATCCCAACCGTCCGCGGCCTTGCCGGCCGGGCGTCAGGATCGATCTCGACCACACACGGCCAGGCAGGCAGGCAAGCAAGCCCAAGCTTTCACGATATCAACACACGACAAGTCAAGGGGCGCGCGAGCGATCGATCGATCGATCGGTGATGAGTCATCTCTAGTAGTCGAGGGGTACGAAGAACGTGCGACGGATCCAGAATTGACGCGCAACTGCACGGCCACAGTGCTCCGGTTAGTGACACTGGCTAGCGGTCATCGGACGGGACGCATCGTCACGCTAATTCATAATACCAACACTAACTAATTAATTATTAAGACAACAAGTTTCATTTTCTTCTTATTATTGACATTAATTCGTGCAGGAAAACTGCTAAACGATCGGCTAAATTGATCGTTTTTTTCAACAGAGCTAGTTGAGCTGAGAGTGGACTGGAGTGAGGCAGAGGTTTTGCTTAATTACACGTGACGAATACGTGGTGGATCATCGGGGGTAGTTAACTAATTAACTAGTCCATCCTCCTCCTCCTCCTCATTGCTGCTTGTTGGTCCTTCGGTTCGACGGTTTCGCCGGGATTATCCGGATCCTCCTCGCCACACGCACGAAATCCCTGAACAACACATACCATCATCATCATCATCGGATTAATGGCGTCTCAGAACGAATATTCATGTTTCAGAACGAATATATAGAGAGAAAAACAGAAGTAAACAAGTGATTGAGGGCTATATTAATGATTACTTCCAGTTGAGGTCGCCGGCGAGGAGGAGGTCGTCCTCCATGTCCTCGTACGCCACCACGTGCCCCGGCACGGCATTGGACAGGTCCAGCTGGCCGCCCTCCTCGCCGCCGGCCGCTTGTGCGGCGTCGTCCGCGTCATCGTCGACGAACATGCGCCGGAGCGCGGCGGCGAGGCTGCGGTACCCGGTGTGCTTGCTGAGGTGGACGCGGTGGCAGATGCAGCGCCCGTCGAGCACCACCGTCACCGGCGGCACCACGCCCGCCGCCAGCACGTCCTCCTCCTCCTGCACCGACGACAGCCGCAGCAGCTTCCGCCTCTCGCTGTCGGGCGGCGCCGGCGGCCGCCGCTTCGTGTGCCGGTCGAAACCGGAGCTGCTAGGCCCCGCGCCGTTGCCGTTGCCGCTGCCGCTGCCGCCGCCGCTCATCATGGCCGGACGCGCCCCGGACGTACGGGAAGAAGCAGAGGAGCGGGCGGGGTTTGTGGACGGCGGTTGCGTGTGGAGGTTTTGGAGAGGGCCTGGTCTTGCCGATGGTTAGTGGTGTGTCGTTGCGGCCGGAGTGCGGGAGGATTTATAGGAAGGAGGCCGGTGGCTGCTGCTGATGATGATGCATGATGGGACTGAGCAGCTAGCTGCTGCTGCTGCTAGGGTTACTGCACACTGCATTTAATAACACCACATCGAGTGTTCACCCAAATATTCCTACACATAAACCGCTTTCACGTACGTACGACTTCTGCGACCACCACCACACCACTGCTGCCGTGTAACGGTGTATAACGCCCTGCCTAAAATCACGAATGTCCTAGTACTAGTACTTTTTTTAATTCGAACTGAATGTCGTAGTACTAGTATACTACTACCGTGCCCATAGGCATTTTCACAACTCATACTCTAACTTTCTAAGGACACCAATATAGTTCCAAATTGCTACTTTGTCTTTTAGAACTATCTGGCTACACTGCAAAGGTAGTTCGAAATTGAGCAAAAGAGAAAACTGGAGGAAGAGAGAGTGCTCTGATGCCAAATATGGTTCCATATCGATTAGCCAACCTACGTGTGACATGTGTCTTGTGCTTGTGTCTTAGACAAAAAAAATGAGTCTGCTCTTATTAGGATTGGAACCGCATGGTACAGAAATTTAGAATAGCTAGCCAAATTGCATGGTGATGTCAAATTCATCTTTTTGAAAGATTTAGCTATTGCAACATTGTGGCTGCCCTAAGTAGGCGACGAACGAGTCGATATCTTGTTGGATGTGTTGTCTTGGAGTTCATTAGCCCTCGCGGTGCGATCGGTTCGTGACGGACAAGCAAGGTTGCTATGTAGTCTAGAGAGGCGAATGTCAGGGCAAACGCCCTGGATGGTTGTTGAGTGTCGAGGCGATGGCCTTGATCCACTATGGAGCGGCGGTCCTATGGGACATGTCATGGCCTTGCATGGTCTTTGGTGGCTAGTTGGAACTATGCGGGCAAAGAGTTCGTCGATCCGGCTGGTTCAATTTCGGGCAACGTGGAGTTTGAAATGGTTGCTACGTCGGGGAAGTGGATCTAGATATGTTGCTACGTCGGGGAAGTGGCTCTAGATATGTTGCTAAGTTTGTGATGTGTAAGTGGTGCCCTTGGTAGTTGGGGCTACGAGGCGGTTTTGTCGTGCGGTCTTGTGACTCGCATGCGGCATTGGTGCCGACAGGTGCAATCCGAAACCGAATGTGCGGGTCTCTTGCGTTTGATGTAGTAGTGTTGTGTGGACAATGAGTCTACTCGGTTGTGTGGTTTTTTGGCCCTTTTTTCTCATATAAGACAATATGTCTTTCAGGCCAAATTTTCTTATAAAGGGTGTCAGCTCTATTCTATTGCAGGAATGTCATTCCTTCGATAGTTTCCTAAAAAAAACTATATGGATACATTTTCTGTTCTGATGGACAAAAAAAATAAAAGAAGTGATGGGATTCCCCTCCTAACAAGAGCTGAAAATATGGCAATTGCCAGTAGGGTTGCTTGCAGTTGAGAAAAAGAGAGACGACGGTACACACAAACACACAAATATATAGCGTTATCTTGCGGTGCAACCCGAGACACAGAGACATAAACAACGTCCAGATCGGTTACAGCTTCTGGTGGGCATAGATGGCCGTGTGCGTGTGCTGCCGGGGGCATAGATGGCCGTGCCGTGCGTGCGTGCGTGCGTGCGAGTCCAAGACCGGCGCGAGGTGCGGGAGTTTCTTCTCGTGAGTCGTGACGTCCCGTGAGAACCGAGCGACCGATCGGGCACACGACCGCGCAGCTAGCTCTAGCTAGCGGTTGCGGAACGGCTCGCGCGGCGTTTGACCCTCCGGCGGTCGTTCGATCCTGCCGCCCGCCCGGCCGGGCATCTCGCCCCCCATCCCGATCGATCGATTAGGTCATGTACGACGGAGGATGTGGTGACGTCAGACTTAACACGGTCAATTATTTTAGTTATTAGTTGGACGACAAAGAATTAAGAAAGAGAAGATTATCTTTTTTTCATAGTTATTAGGTGTGATTCCTTAAAAATAGGAAAAACTATTTTCTCCATATTTTGTTTGTAAAATTCCACCAATCTATTAATAATTACCAGTAGCAGTATAAAGAGTACTAAAAGTAATAAAAATTACAAATAGATCATTGGACCATTTAGCGACGACTACAAACGCTAGCACGAGCCGAAGGCGCGCCGCCGTTCTCGTCTCTCTATCACCGGAGTAGGCACTTAGTTGAAGGACCAGCGCACTAAAGCAGCAACCATCGCCGAAGATGACAAACGTAGATCGGAAGAGACTGACCTCAAACCACACCAACCAATACGAAGAACGACCGGATCCCAAGGAATCTGTCGGACACACGACTGCACGCGTCCTCCGCTGATGCTAGACGCACCACCAAAGCGAGGATAGGACGGGGAGGACCTTGTTCTAACCTCAGGACGTAGCCGCCATCTCAACATCCCGAAGAAGACACTGAAAACAGTTTAAACAAAACACATATACCTCCCGCCGGCGAGAGGCCGTGGTCCGCCACGCCTCCAAGGCCCTAAGGCCACCGGAGACGAGACGTACCGGTGGCGTCGCCGGCAGAGGGAAGCAACCCTAGATGGGTTTTCTATTTTCTCCATTTTATCTTATGTATTTTCCTATGAACGCAATTTGTTACTATAATTAGTTAATCATATTAATTCTTAGAGATGCCAGTAAAAATAACTCATTGTACAACTTTTTTTTTTGCTTTCTCAGAATTACGTGGAGATGGTAAGGGCATCTCTATCGGGGAGACGCAAACTGTCCGCGGACTGCGCAGCGTCCAGCGGTATGATCCATTCGGATTATTTCGGACGGATCGATCTATCCGTGACCTAGATCTGAGTGACGGATGGGTCTGTCTGGACAGACGCGGACATAGACTGGCCGAGAGACAGACGTATATGGGTCTTCTTTTCTTGGGCTGGCATGTCCGCTTTCGGTTGTTTGGGTTACGCTGTTGTGCACGATCGACCGAATAGGTCAGACCACAGACCCAAATCATCCATGACACGATTCAAAATTGACAGAATTTGCGTCTCCCGGTGAAGATGCCCTAAGAGAATACCCGTATCATGCATCCGTGACTGGCCGTTGCCGGCGCTGTGCCGCTGGCTGCGCGCTGTGCGTGCATGTGATGTGATGCGAGGAAAACCTTAACACCGGAGGCCGTACAGAGAAGGACACGGGAGCTATTGTGCATGCACCGACAGTTATGTAATTTGGCTGCATCATTGCGTGCATGCATGATCGATCTCTCCGTCCGTTCGGTGGCACAGTGCGCGCCATAACTGAGCCCGGCCTGACACGCGTGTTCCTCTGTCCCTCTCTTTTGTTTTGCTCGGGACGACGATCGATCGACGGGGCCGGCCGGCGCTGTTCATGTGTCACATATATATGGGCATGTGGAGCCGGCCGGCAATGGAGGACGAGGGAGATTAACCGAGGGAAAGTACGTACGCGGTGGTCGTGGCACAGTGTACTCGGCGATGGAGCGACCGTGCCGCTAGCTGCACTGGCTGCCGGGACTGCAGTGGTGCAGTGTACTGTGTACACCTCTCTTCTTCGTACGCACAGTGCAAACGTACGCCCGTCACGCCACGCCTGCGTCCACTATGCACACAGACAACTTATGTTCCGCAGAAAAAAAGCACCCATCCAGAGGAGGAGGAGGGCCCGGCCGTGCCCTCGCCGGTCGCGGTACGTACGATGTGGCCGGCATTACGTGTTCGTTTATCTGTACATTGTTGCAATGCATGTCAACGTGCAGCGTACGTACGTGTATGTACGCACGCACGCACGAGACTGCCGCGTCGACAATCTCCATAGTTGATTTGAATCTATTGTACGCCTCAAAACTATACGCGTGCTTGCGGTCGTACCCATCAGTGGTCGATGCACACAGCGCTGCACTGCGCTTGCGTACTCTGACATCGACGAGCTACACGATCAAGATCTACGATATGTACGCACCTGCCTAGCCACGAACGTGTGGGGTTCACCCAAAAGGGGTAGGCGGTTGCCACGGTTTACTAAATACTAGTACTACAGTTTACAATATCTGGTCCAACTGCACCACATCGTCTATGTTCTGTCAGGATTTCCTAGAAAATAAACATGATATACTACTGCATGCATGGTTTAAACATGATATACCGTCGCGCACATATGCACGTTACGTAACATAGACCGGTCTAGCTAGCTTAGCTTTGTCCCAAAGCCATCAGCTGCCACTTTTCAGCGGCAGATTCAATGTTGTCTACGTAGTAACATAAACAGGTTCGAGATTTGACGTTTTTTTTTTAGGGTGATTCGACGTTATTTTTTTTTCATGGTAATACGTGTCTCATTTATATATAAAGATCATAGTACAAGTCACGTAAATATCGACCTGACAAATCTGAAAAGACATCATAACGCAAGTCTTTACACAAAGAACCACTAGCCAAGAAAGAAAACAATCTAAGCCGAAACGGCCTTTGAGCTTGACGCCAACGCCCGTCACCTGTCTCTGGCACCACCACAGCAGCCACCAAAGAAAAGAATGACGGATCACCTCCTTACCAGAGCTCGAAGCGGCTCCATCACTGACATGCAGCTTTGCGGACCTCCAAGATGGTTCACCCAAGGTGAAACCATTGCCGTTGAACAAATTAGACCGGGGCAACACCCCGGACACGCCATCGAGCTCCAGATCTAGCACCCCTGCACGACTAAGACATCAAAGGAGGAAGCCACACCTGCCATCCACGAACCACGGACCCAACACACGATCCGCCATCTTCCAGATGCCGTCGATACAGACCACAATCTGCATCCGCTCCTGGACAACCTCCCAGGTTCCACGCCGACGCTGGAGCACACGCCGCCGCAACGGCGGAGCCTGAGGACACAAATCCACCACGAGGATGCCGCCACCGCCACACCATCCTTACTTGGATAGACTGATCTCCAAATCCATCGGGGAGGAATCTGAAGAAAATTTATTAAGCGTCGTCATCGTCGCCCCCGAAGTCAAGACGATGAGCAGCCTAAAAACGAAGCTACTTTAGCCTAAAACTATCCACACGCGTGGATCCGACGACCCCCCCACCATCGATGACATATGTCGTCGGCGGGGGAGGCGCCGGAGGCCGGCGTTGGAAGGCGTCGTGCCAGCCACATGCGAGGTGGCCGCGCGTATGTGCGTACACACGAGCACGGGCGAGTAACGTACGTGTACCTGGACCAGCCAGAGGTATAGCCGCACTGTACCGCGCTGCTGGACTTGGACCGTTGGAGGCCGCCGTTAAGATCCACGAATATTGTGGCCCGCGCCCGGCCGGGTCGTAGCGTACGTCGTCGTACGTGGTAGCCTGGTAACCGTCCGTCTTCCTTCAAGCGTGGAGTAAACCCTAACCGGGAGTTACCGATCCCCTTGTCGCTGAAGCCTACACCTTATAAGAGATAGAGTGATTTTTGCTCGTATGTGAGGCTATCCTGATGTGATAATGGAGGTTGTAAACCTTTGGAACACTCTGTCATGGCGACCTCTCGGATGTGTCACCTATTCTAGCAGAAATTGAAGAGCTAGCTCTTAGTTTTTCTTTCTTTGTAATTCAACATGTACTTAGATCAGCTAATCTCTTGGCACATCTTAGTGCAAGCAGTTGGCTAGACATTCCCCTGATTTCCTTGTCATAGCCTTCTAGCTGAACAGACAGGAGCTGCTATTATTGAATAAAGCTCTTTGAATTTATCACAAAAAAAGAGATCATCTCCAAGTAAGATCTTGTCCCTTTTTGAGTAAATTCCATTAAACTATCATAATTATGATTAGGGTAGTAAATCAAAACCGATTTTACTATTTTTTTTTTTTTTAAAAATACCATGTCTAAGCTATAGGGTCACAAACTACACTAAAACTTGTTTGACACAGCTCTGATTGCAAATCAAACTTATGGAGCCCGTTTTGGTTGTGGGGCCCCTATGTTAGCTCCACATCTTCTTCCTCCTCATCTCTACCAAAAATCATAGAAATCCGTTAGAGGGCCTGCCTCTTCCGCCACGCAACCCCTCTGCGACAACTCTCCATCGTTAGACCTCCTTCTACCAGCGCCGGATGGACCCACTAGCATTGAACCCGACCATGCACGGGATTGGGAAGGACCCACCGTCGGCGAATGGCTCACCTCTGGGTCAGCAATGCCTAGGCCCACAAAGTTAAATATTTAAAAAACAACGTTCACACAATAAAATTGAAACTACAAATTGGTTTTCTCTGTGACTCCACGTGTGCTCAACCAAATCAGTTTGGAGTTGCATATGCATATGAGTAGCTCGAGAAAGATGAACCTCTAGATAGGCTTCAAACTCTTGTGGTGCATGCTCTGGCTCAATCATAGGCCCTTGAAAACCTTACCCTCCTAGTTGATTGGCTTGCTCGATGTAATCATCAGAAGTATTTTTTTATCTAAACGTGGGATTCGGGCAAAAGAGAGAACATGTTGTGAGTGGCCCGACAACTAGAGGTGCTTGACACGATTGAGGACTAGGAAAGAGGCGGTGAGGTCGAGGATGAAGCCAAAAATTCTTCGTAGGGGCGACAAGGCTGAGGTGGACGCCGAGATCGACGGCCAGACGCCTGGCGTGACTTCAGCAATATACTTTGGCGTCTGAGCTAGTACTTCGCTGAAAAAGGTGGACTACAATGGCAAAAGGAACGTGTTGGGTTGTCGGTATCACGCGAGGCGGAGAGGATGAGGCATCAGCGGTGGCGCCAGGGCCGAGTGTACGAAGAGGTTGGGGGCGATGGGTGGAGAGACAAGTGGGAAGACGAGTCTCCGAGTGGCTGACCATCCCCAAGTTTGGGGCCAAAAGGGCTGTCCGCGAACAACAAACAAAATTTTGAGGTATCGTTGGGATTTCTTTTGGGGCCTGATTTGTTCACGTGGCAAAAAAATGGACAAATGCGGGCGGTTTTAGGAGCCTTCATTGGAGGTGCTCTTAGGATGGTAATTTTATCGACGCAATTGGATATCCATGAATACATGCCCGTCCCGAAAGGGTGTGGAGAGCTAGTTATGCCCATAAATTTCATGAAACAGATATCCGCTAACTCATGGGTTGGACATGGATAGATTCTTTTGCCCCGTCTGACATATGGAGTCCACATGTCTGAGGAAGACATTATATTTCTGCCCACTATGTGAAGTACTATGTGGTCGAAATAATTTTTGTTGCTAGGATATTTCTATTATTATTGCTGATGAAATGCCCATATAATTATTATATTATGCTATTATATTTTTTTGAAGTGTTGTTTAAACACAGTCGAGTGGTGTGTTTTGTGAAGGTGATATTATGCTGGTGTACATAGCACACAAACTAATGGATATCCATGGATACTTGAAAACTAAGGATGTCAGTGGGTATCCTTTACCCTACTTAGTGCAAAAAAAGAACTAAGTTTTGATTAAAAAATTATTATTTGAGAAAACTAGTTTATTTGTTTGAATTAGGCTAAACTAGGGGATATCCTAATTTTTTCAAAATTCCATCTCTATTGTATATTTATTGAAAAAAACCCGACAGGTTTGGAAGTTTGGATATGAATTGACATTCATGTCTATGGATATCTCTGCGGGCGAAGAAATGTGGAACCGATGGAGATGATGGATATGAATCTAGTCTACCAGTCCAAATACGCGGCATTGCCATCTGCCTGAAATTCCTCGTCCATATACATGTACTCGAGCGATGAGTGATGGCGTATTTTTTGCCAAATGTGCCCAAATCTGAAAACTTCAACCGAATCTGACTCCTCCTCAAAACTAATTCGAAATCTGACATCTGGAGTCGGCGCCATTTTAAATAAAGCCGAAGTTATACAGGTCGGCGCCATTTTAAATCTGACCTCTCGGATTAGATTCGGTTAAAGTTTCTCAAAAAGTTAGATTTGGCAAAACAAAAAAAATACAGTGCTGGCTGCGAGCGAGCGGGGCAGGAAAATTGGCGACGGGATCGAGCAGGTTCCTCCCAGCCGACGAGGCGGAGGCCTGCCGGGACGTACGTGGCTGACGGTGCCCCGCTCGTGCGCAGCGCGCCTGGGTGGTCGTGTGGAACTCGATTCGGGATCTGGGCGTGTGTACCCGTGGACTGGGTCGGGTCGCGTGTTCGGCTCGCCACTGGGGTTCGTTCGCTTGCTCTGCCTCGTTCGGCTCCGGGTCAGGGGCAAACATCCATCGAGATCGAGGGCGTGGATCTATATATATGCGACCGCGCCGGTGCATATTTTGTTTTCTGAAACCCACGCGCTGCACACGGACTGGGTGGGTTTGCTTCA
Source organism: Avena sativa (assembly GCA_916181665.1). Taxonomy (NCBI): domain Eukaryota; kingdom Viridiplantae; phylum Streptophyta; class Magnoliopsida; order Poales; family Poaceae; genus Avena; species Avena sativa. The sequence goes on along the minus strand of OV702280.1, from coordinate 398,506,102 downwards.
GCGCCACTGCTCCTCGTTGCTTAAGAACTAGTATGCCTAGAATGTGCTACGGCGATGGATTTTCCTACTCAGTGGAATAGATTTTTTCTAGGCTTTCATTCCGTGTGATATACCTGGGCATTTTCTTTTACCGGATCGGAAAAAGCCAGACCGCACATTTTCCAGGCCCAAGCGTGGCCCGTCCCGGGCGTCGGCCCCAAACCAGGCTTGAGCCTGGCCCACACAGTCCTAAATCCTCCGGGCCATCGGGCTATCGGCCGGGCCTCGTCTTCGGCCCGTGTAGCCATTGGTCCATAGATCTGAAGACTGGCCTGTCGGGCTTTTCTGGGGCCGGGCTGCCCATGCCTAGCTATACATGTGACATTTTCAATTTTTCTTCTTTCAGGCTGTTTTAGCTCGCAATAAAGGTAGGGTCCGGATCGAGCAAGACTAGGTCCTATCTATCTACCTCTCTGAACACAATATCTCGAGTACCTACGATGATGACTACATTTGCTCACATGTGATGTTTGGACACAGAATCAAGTCCTTGTGAAATGGGCAAAGCGAGGTGTTCACCATGTTGGTCTCTTGGAAGTTTTGGAATGAGCGGAATGCTCGGGTTTTTTAGGAAGAAATTTGCGCCGCCTTTAGTTGTTCTAGATAGAATTAAGAGGTAAGCTCGCTTGTGGGTGATTGTGGGTGCTAAGTGTTTGGGTGAATTGATGCCGCCAGAGTAGTGGCTTGTATTAATAACTTTTAGCATTCTTTGCTTGTTATGCTTGTCCTTAATTAATAGATTAGAGCAAAACATTTGGCCCCGTTTAAAAAAAAGACCCTACTAGCATCCTTTGGACCGTAGGAACTAGACTACTAGAACTGCAACTACTACTCCTTTTCCATAATTCTTATACTCTCTTCGTCCCAAAATAGATGTCGCTAACTTTTTAAAATTTGGATATGTCTAGACACTATCTAGTATCTGGATTCGTCCAAATTTAAACAAACGTTCAACATTTATTTTGAGACGGAGCCACAAGAAGAATTATGAAACGGAGGCCGTCTCCTGCATTGCCCTCCTCAAACAAGAGGTTAAATTTCATGGTATATCTTCTTCGAGTGTTTTGCATGGCCACTCTTCAGATTCCTGTGCTTTTGACAGGGATTCTACAAGTCATGGCATGCCTAATACTTTTCTCTCCCTTCGAATACTTTGTAAGCTGAAACAAAGTGCATGGCCGGACGTACGTTTCCAGATCTGTTGACTAAAGGGAAAAAGGTACTGCTTAGTAGTAACAATATGTCAAATTGATGTGCTATTTCTGATTAGACAGCACACGCCTTTGCTGACTGCCAAAGCAGTTGACCAGTGTAAGTTGAAAATCCTGGCACTGACATTAGGTAGTAATATACCAACCATGAAAATTGACTGGCCTCGACCAATATTCACACGTATGCATGACTGAACATATATATTGTATCCAATGGAGCAACCCTAGAGAGAGAAAAAAGACAGAGAAAGAAAATAAGGAGGGCCTTTAACTCAACAAATTGAATACAACTACAGTGGGTGGCCTTGTTTCTGTATACATTACGACGATTACCACTAAAATGCTCCTCAATAGCTTCAGTTCGCAAAAGAGTTGCAAGGAATCCCGCTGCTGTCCAGGAAAGAACCAAAACATGGCGTGATGCTCCTCCCAAGATGCTGCTTCAGGCCGGTTCAGCTTTTCTATGGAGGAGTATAGCATCATAGCTCATCAAAAGAAGATTAGCAGAGGTCTTCAAGGGTATTTTGGTACAGTAATTACAGTGTAGTTGGTGGCAGCGTTAGTCATCGTCACCTGCAAGAGAATTGGAAGTTATATCATTTACGGCGGCATATGTGTTTATTCCCTTGAGCCTTCAGCTAGTAACTGAAAAATGGCTGGAGCATGGGAGTTCAAGGGAAATGTATGACCAACAAACTACTACTTACTGGATTGTGGATCAACGTGAACAAAGAAGCTTGCAGCAACTATTAGATAACACAGAATCAGCATAAACCCTTTCAAATAGTTCGCGATGCCATCCTGCAAAGACAAATGAGCACATGATGATAAAGCTTCAACCAAGATAGATGTCTGTATTACATCAGCCCAAATTGTGAACTAGAGACACGGTTCTTAAGGGGTAAAACAACGGAAACACACTACAAGCTCAGCTACATGTTTTACAAAAGTATATTTCATGATGTTCAGTTACAACCTACCTGAAGCAAGAATGCCACAACAAGTACTGTTATGAACAGAGTTGCTGTCTCGAATAGTTGAAAATTCAAGTCCATCTTCTGCCCCATCATCCAACCGACGACAACACAAAATGGAATCTGCATTAACAGACAAAAGCATAGGTTTACTTTTACAAAAAAGAAAACAGATATAAGACACAAACCAAAACAGAATGTGGACTAATAGAAGTAATAATCAATAAAAGACACTAATCAGCAGCATACTTCCTCCTTTAAAAAAAGACCAGCGGCATACTTAGTTGAATAAGTGCTAACATTCACACAATCACACAGATAACATATTGAGATAATAATTTAAAAGCATACCACAAACATTGATATCTGTGTTGATGACCCAATTGCAACACCTATCGTTATGTCCTGTATCAGAGAAAAGCAAATGCAAATACAGTTAGGATGCTGCTGCATGATAAAATATCGACAGTAAGCAGATCTAAACACTCACAAGCTTATCTTTCATGGCAAACATTATTGCACTAGCATGTTCTGCTGCATTGCCCACGATAGGAAGCAAAATAACACTGATAAAAGCCACTGGTAGGTTCAATGAATCAGATGCTCCCTGACAGCAATAGAACAAATTAGTGACCAATTACATCCTTACAAAGGTATACAGTTAACCTTGTAAGACTAAAAATATACTGGTACCATGCCGAGAGTAGTTAAATCTGTATTACAAAGTAGTTGTTACATACATGTCTAATATTCATGTACTTGCCATGTCAATTTGGTAAGCATCAATTATCATCCATATAGCAATTTGAAAATTTAGGGCGAACATTTTCTCTGACATGGGGAGTGGCCCACTATCAACAAACGGATTTGCTTAAGTCATCAAGTATAACAGGTTAGTTGTAACTTGCTTCAGTTATAACATCTGAAGAAAAACTGATATTTTTGTTATCTTTTTGTACTGTGGGAGAAAGAGAATACCTCAATGGCATTAACCAGGTATTCAGAAAGGACAGAAATCCATATTGTCAAGACTGCAAGCCATATAATAGCCTCCCACATGCTAATCTCTATCTCTTCATCTTCCTCGGTGGAATCCTCACTAGGCACCTCTTCCTGCAGTATTCAGTTCACAATATTGGTGAGTCTTTTTAGCAAATGACAAAGCATGGTTTGTAACTTTATTTTAAATGAATTAAATTGTTCTCTCATCAAGGAAGTTTAGTTTATCATATGGTGTTCCAATCTGAAAGCGTCAAGATGATTTATGTTGAGATTGAACTAACGTAGATAAACCCGTAACAGATTATATAGCCTTGTCATCAGCAATGAATACATAATTGGTGTACCACTTACATTACCAAGTTGACTGTAACTGTTGTTCCGTCCACTTAGTTGAAAATAAAGATAGCTTGCATATGCCACAAGCATAATACAACTACTGAACCTTGAAAGAGCAACCTCAGAAGCTCCTTGCTGCACTTCTGAATGTGTGAAATGAAGAACAGCTGGAAACATAAGTCCCATAACAGCCATCAACAGTAAACCTGAGTTAACAACAGCTGTTGCCTGCAGTACATAAAATTTTGATTTAACTATCAGAGACTTCCCATGGAAAAAAGATAAAACCAATCGCACAAACATCACCTTGCTGAAGACTTGGTCTTTGTTCCGATGAACAATACCACCGGCAAAGAAAGCACAGCCAACAACCAATAGCATATTTGATAATATAGAACCCAATAGTGACTGCTGAACTACTCGGATCATTCCATTTTTCAAAGCATATATTGCTATTATCATCTCAGTTGCATTTCCGAACGTGGCATTCAGAAGGCCTCCAACTGCAAATTTGAGAAAAGCACAACATTTTCATATTTGACTTGAAAAGGCTCGAATTTCTAATCGGTTAGAAACCATAAAGATAAGGGCACATACGTGTTGGTCCAGTGTATATCGCGAGCTGCCTGCATAACAGTAGTTGAACATCAAATTATTATTTTTTTAGGGAAGAAACGTCAAATTATTAATAAGGTGAGGAAACTAAGTAGAGAGTTTAGTAACTCACTCAGTCGCATAGCCCAACCGCTCGGCTAATGGTGTTATTCCAAGCATGCTGAAAAGGAAAATCATGCCCTGCAATTTTGATTAAGTAGAAAACATTTCAGCATTGACAATCTCATGTGTAACTTGAACCTAATGTTGAACTGGACCGAACGAACAAATGTCTATGAATAAGAAAACATGACACTATAAGCAAAACTAATGATCAAACTATATGTAACTGAAGACCGTTGAGTACAGCCATAAGCTTTCCCCAATTAGGTACTCTTATATATGCCCAAAGCTTATCAAAGGTCTCCAAGTGATGTTTAAGTCCTATATTATCTGAAGTGAAAAAGCCTACAACTAGTGATATATACCGCATAGAGAACAATTCCCATGAACAACACACTTACATGCCAATTTGTAGCATAGTAGAGACCGATCGTTGCAGGCCCAAACGGCAACAGCAGGTTGAGCTTGGATGTGAACATGACGGTCCTGATACTCTGCAATACTCTCCGCACGGTCCAGTGCAAGCTCCAGGACGGCATCATGCTTGACCGCAGACCGCCATTTGGCACCTCCAGACCGTTTGCCTTGAAAGCCCCCATCTCGATTTGATGATTCTCCATCATCTGCAACCCACAAGAAAGTGTAGTACTAATGAGCAAACAATACTGAAAAAAGAAGAAACTTTACCAAAACGAGGTGCCAATTCGATTCCTATTCTGCGTGCAGGTGAGGACTTGACGTGGCACACGGGGGTTTCACTGAATTTCTTTGGAAAAAGGAGCTGCGCCGGCAGCAGGGGGACACCGAGTCCAATGGGGGTGAAGTTTCCGAAAAAGAAAAATAAGTTGGGTCAACTCAAGATCGATGTTGCGAGCTGGAGAAGGAAGAAAAAGAGCCCAATCGAACCAAGCATGATTGGGCTGGCAGGGTACGACGCAGCAATCAGATCGCGGCAGCTAGCTGAACGGAGAGAAAGAACTGTTCGGATCTCGATTGCGCAGTGCGCCAGCAAACGAAGAATCTCCAAGAAACCATTGGAACAACCCGTCCCATCAAGCTAGTTTTCCCTTACCTACAAGAGAAGAGACCAATCTAGGCCGCCTGTCCAGCAGCACTAGGCCCGGCTGGCTGGCTCAGCAGCTGTCGGCAAGAACACGCGAGGAAGAAGAGAACGGCAGGGAAGGGACTGATTCGGGGAGGAATCAGAGACGCATTGGAGTAGTGGAGCCGCGGGGAGATATCGGAATTGTAGCGGGGTTCCCTTCCCTGCTAGCCCACTACGAACGGGGAAGCAAGTAAATTGTGCTCCGAGGAGGACGGCACGACGGGACGGGAGGAGGGAGGAAGTGGCCACTAACCTGGCACGACGAATACTAAATTCGAAATCAAATCACTACTACCAAGTCGCCGGCTCGACCAAAATCCGAAAAGGATATTTACTGGACAAACTTCAACTGAATCTGACACCAACGAACCTGTGCGCGGCGCTCGCCGCGGCTAGCGGCGGGGGAGGAGGGCGGGCGGGATCAGCTGCCCCTAGACGTCGCGCGGGGTCTCCGGCAGCGGCGGTTCCCTAGGGATCATCATTCCCCGCCGGCGCAGTGTTCGGGAGAGAGTCAGAGCTCTATATGTGGGGCGAGTCGCCGGCGGCCGAGGCGAGAGGGACGGGAAATTTTTTGCAGGTTCGGAGTGGGTAGCTGCTGCTGCTCACGACGGCTGCACCGCACCGGAAAATTTGGGCTCCAATTTCCTTTCCTCGCTCGCGGCCCTCCTGGTTGTATCGTATCGTGTCCGGACGGCACGTTCTCGTCGGCCTGGCGGGGGAGTATTGCCTAGGACGTCTCCTGCTCCATGTGACTCCCCTGCCTGATTTTTCGCTTCGATTCGTCAAGTCGCCGCCTTGCTATTGGAAAAATAGGAACTTGCTTCATTGCTTGCCTGCCTGCCTCTTATTTAAACCTTGGTCAAGAACGGCACCTGTATTACTACTTACTAGTAAAAGTTAGGATGGAAAGCCTTTATGATATTTTCCTGAAAAAGGATCATCTCCTTCTTTTTTTGCCTTGACATTATGAACAAAAAGAACCTAATTATTGTGACAGAAAATAATCTCTTATAGATACTGATTTTTTTACAGTATTAAAAACGCTGGTGACGATCTTTCATCACATCTCTCCTTTTTCACGTCTTCCCGTAGCAACGAAGACAAGAAAGAAAGGAAATAAAAAATTTGTACTTCCTTCATCTAGAAATAACTTATTTGAATTTATCTAGATTCGGATATATTTATATATTAAAATATGTTTAGATACATTCGAATTTAGATAAAACCAAGTTAGTTATTTTTTAATGGAGAGAATATTAGATTGCAGGAAGAAATATTATGCTGCTAGCTTTATTTTTTGTTTATGGAAAATAGAAGTAATCATTAAAATCTATTTTTATAGGGAAGTAATCAATAAATTCCGGAAAAATGATAAAAAATGGAAAGTTCATCTTGGGTAAAAGCACCGGCAAAATACTCATGGTTGTAGACATGCTAGCTACATGTAACGTTTGGAAGTCTTTGTGTGTCTCTTTTTCTCTAAACAACAAGTTGAGCGTTCGTTTTTTCTTTTATGCAGTAGTGCATTAATATTTAGCTTTTTAATAATAGTATACCACGTTAGTTAATGGCGGAGTAGAGAACTGATCAGATGCGCGGTGGTGCCAAAGCAACCAAAATATATCTTTTAGGGCACTACTAGAAAATAAAATAGTCTGTTAGTGGCGTATTTGTTTGGACATCCGTAACGCATATGAGGTGCGCCACTAAATATGCGTCATGGCTAACTTGGTTAGCCGTGATGTACTAGGTGGTGCACCACAGGTAATAAAAGTTAGTGGTAGCGTACTAGCTAGTGCGACACGGCTAAGGGTTCACGATGTGCCACGAGTATAATTTTCAAAATTTAAAAAAAATACGGGATCCAGATTTAGATCTGGATCTGAATCACACCGCCATTGTTGCCAGAGTTTGTCACCGAAGTCGCCTCGTCTCGCTCCCGTCGTCGTCGGAGTCGCCTCGGAGGTGTGGGAGACCGTGGCCATAGTCTACAACCACGGACGAGGGCGCGACCGGAGGTGCTCGGAGGAGGTAGCGGTTGGAGGTGCTCGGAGGAGGGCGCCATCGAAGAGAGGAGGAGAAGGGGAGGAGAAGGAGAGAAGAAGGGAAAAGGGGGAGAAGGAGAGGAGGAAAAGGGAGAAGAAGGAGAAGGAGAAGGGAGGAGAAGAAAAAGGAGAGGAGGAGAAAGAGTAGAGAGGAGAGGGAGAGAAGAAGGGAGGAGAGGAGAAAAGAAGGATGAGAAGAGAGAAGAAGGAGAAGGAGAAGAGAGGAGGGGCGAATCATAAAGGAAGGAGAAGCAAAGTAATGGTAGGTGGTCGGTCTGTTCAAATTTCGAATCCAGTGCTTACTTAGTCGTGGCGCACCACTATGAGGTGTGTCCTCTTTTTAATTTTTTTAGGAAAAATTCTTTTTTTTTCATATCTTTTTTATTTTTCAAATTTTGAGAATCCAAAAAATCGGTAAAAAGCGGATAGAAAATTCCATGCTCATCATTTTGATATATTATAGATTTTTTTCGAGTCGTATGTAAAAGTTATGGACGATTTACAGTGTCATGATCTTTTTTTGCAAAAAAGGTCAAAATTCATGTTTGTTAATTTTTATAGAAACTATATCACATAACCTACCTATATCTAAAAGGAATTTATTTTTGAAGTGTTTATCATTTTTTATTTTATTTTGCAAACCTAAAAAGACAATCTTGAGAAAGTGTGGAGCTGAAAATGGACACTGCACTTAGCCGTGACGCACTACTATGAGTTGCCCCATGAGTAACCCACATAGCCGTGATGCATGGTCTCCATGTGCTCCATGGGTAAGTGAAGTGCGCTCGTAGGCACCCTGGCCTAGTGGCGGAGCTGGCACTAGCGGTGAGTGATGTCAAACCTCAAAACCATTTGTAGTGATGCCATGAAATAAGAATTATATGGTCAATGTTGATGTATCCATAGATGGGTTTTATTTGCCCACCATTTTTTCATGATGTCGCTTGACCACATAGTCACCATGCAGCTCCGCCACTGCCCTGGTCCACATATAGTGGTGGCACACCGCCTCCATATGCGCCACGAGTAAATGACCTACCTGTGGGGCACTTCCTCAGGTGCGCCACGTCTATTTGCCCGTGGGTCACCACCTGGCATTTGGGCCGCGGCTATACGGATTATCTATAGATATTTTCCTAATAGTGGGGGTGGCATATATGGTGAAAAGTTATAACTTTATAAGGAAAACTAGTTTTACCTAGTGTCCTATGCACCCAAGGATGAACTTGCATTCGCCATGTTAGCGATAAGAGGAAAATGGCGTGTTGTGTCATTGGAGAAGGGATGGTTGACTAATCATACACATTTTTAGCTCAGTCGTAGGATTAAGATGTAAAATTTAGATAGAGTACACAATCATACACATTTTGATAAAACATACGCCACATCTATATCTCGAGATCAACATCATCCACATCATTGTTTGTGGTAGATTGAACCCTGTAACATTGTTTAAGTGCTATATGCATGATTGTGCTTGGTAACTTATCTTTGTTTTGTAGTAAAGTTATACTTTTAAATTGTGTTATAACCCATATGCTTTTGATCCATGCAATGTTTCACCGTTGTGAGTATATCCCCATGTTCCTAAAGGCATGGGATGAATTGGCAATGATTTTCATATAGTATGCAATGAGTATTTGGTTAAGTTTTAATAGTTCATGTGGTTCTATGATGGTAATATGCGAATGTTGACTGCATATTATTTTAGTTTTATGGGCTCATATGGCTACACCTTAGTGTTATGAAGAGAGTAGGGAGGGACGAATGACAGAAATTGTGTCCTAAAACTTTGAGTTACATTAGAGCGGTTCTTGATAGGGGTCTTAGAACTTTAAGCAATGGTTGGACATTTATATCTTAACTAGCAAAAATACCCGCGCGTTGCACCGGGAAAGAGAAAACAAAATTACACACGCTTAACCTAATAAGCATGGCTTGCAAATGGAATAAAACAAATCAATTTTTGGTTTAAAAATGTTAGGGTTACACAAATTTTACCAAAAAAATGGATCAACCCACATAGAATAATTTTTGTTTTCTTCCATGATGAACATCAAGTTGAAAGTGCAACAAAAATGTCTTGACATATATGAAAGATGTCGAATTTTTTTCTCTCAAACGTATCTAGACACTATTTAATAATATAGGTACATTCAAATTTAGACAAAATTGCGACATCTTTTTTATACGAAAAAAGTACTACTAGTATATTTTGATATATATTCATGTAACATGCTCTATCTTTTTTTCTTCTTTGTTCCATGAATTTATTACTTGAGTTTGCTTGTTCATTGCCATCCATGACTTCAGTTTGCGACCCGCATCGCTTGACTGCATGAGAATTTGCATTTTTCACGGTAACTAATGAATCACTTTGAACTTCTTTAAGTAAAATCCCAGTAATTCAGTAGCAGCTACAACCAAGCTTATGTGAATTCCCCATTGTGCGTGCCCAATTAGCTACCTTCTTGGTCACACGTCACCACAAAAAACTAACCACTCATTTCGTCAAACACCTAAAGAGCAGGGATGCCCAGACCACAGTAGCAATTAATCAACCCGAGGGAAAAGAAAGAATGATATGCACGGACTGAAAGAAGGTGAAGATGTGGTGGTAGCAATTAATCATCCACGCCCATCGACGGCGCCATCCAGCCACACCACGACCTCGCACGCTCGTGCATGCCGAGCAGGGGAGTGGCATGCAACTGCCGCCACGGGGTGGTAGGTTAGATCAGACGAGAGCAGATGAGTAGGAGGAGGGGGATACACACCTGCTCGACGCGCTCCATGGTCGTCCACTCGGGCTGGCGCTGGGAGTCCGAGCTCCCGGCCGCGGCGTCGTCATCGATTCCGGCCATGGTCCGCATGACCTCGCACGCTCGTTCATGCCGAGCAGGAGAGTGGCAGGCAACTGCCACCGTGGGATGGTAGGTTAGATCAGACGAGATCAGAGGAGTAGGAGGAAGGAGAGGGGGAGACACACGTGCTCGACGCGCTCCATGGGCGTCAACTCGGGCTGGCGCTGGGCGTCCGAGCCCTCGGCCGCGACGTCATCGTCGATTCCGGCCATGGTCCACAGCCAGGTCTAGTGGCCCGATATTTTACTTATAGGTGGCATTAATAATTTCTAATGGTAGGGGTATATCCGTCCAAAAAAATATATGTACTACAAGAAACGCTTCTTCCTTTATTATTAGCTATTTTACTTATAGGTGGCATGGTGGGTAATAATTTCTAATGGTAGGGGTATATCCGTCCAAAAAAGTGTAGGTACTACAAGAAACCCTCTTTCCTTTATTATTAGGTAAAAAAGTGTAGGTACTCCAATAAACGCTCCTTCCTTTATTATTAGGTATTTTACTTATAGGTGACATGGTGGGTAATAATTTCTAATGGTAGGGGTATATCCGTCCAAAAAAGTATAGGTACTACAAGAAATGCTCCTTCCTTTATTATTAGTATAGATATAGATGAATCCTTTTATAGCACATGAAATGGCGTTAGGACCAACCATTAGGGGTGTACTTGCACATGTATATGGATGTACCTATTTAAGGCTCTGTCCAATAATAGTAAAATTTGACAAGATATTTACCATACTATTTTAAAAAATTTATGCTGAATAAATCCATATTGCCCTCAGAAACATTTGTCACGTATAAGAACACACACTTGAGCTTGTCATCTTGCTGCATAGAGGATTGGGCTTCTAAAATGCATTTACTTTCTTGGAATTTACTTTACAACAATTTATTTTTTCACAAACCATAAACCCAAACTATATAGATTCTACATCTTTTATTATTTTAATTGTTAAAATTCCTAACCAATACCTTCGGCTCCTCTTGGCATGGCCAATGTCAAAAAAAGTTTTCAACGTTGTTTTACAAAACTTTTTTTTTCATTTTTTTATAGTGACAAAAATCATATTTTGCGAATAAACTACCACTAATACGAGTCTGAAAGGTACCAATGTACTTTTCACACAAAATAGACCATGTTCCGTGGACAATTGTCGGATATGATGATTTTTTGCTTTCTAACTAGTTTTACCCATTTAAATGAGTTTCAGGTGACTTTCTAGAAAAACTCAAATTTGAACTACATCTATGTTGTAGTTTTGTGTGAAAAAAATTAAAAACCATTTTCATGTACCCAAGAAGCGTGCTATGCATTATCCACACAAAAAATGTTGGAAGGTTTGATCACTTGATATCACTACCATGCCGTTAATATGGATCACATTTAAAAAAATCAAAATATTGTAAAACCACCGCAAAAAAGTCCTTTGATGTGACCTAGTTGCATGTAAAAATGCAAAACCCGAGTTTTAATACATAAGCATAGGTTTTCTTGAGTCTTATATCATGCATGAGTTATGTTGATTTTCAAATGTTGACTAAAATTCTTCCTGCACATGTTGACTGAAACCTCTACTGTTTGACAGAAGTACAACTTGGTACAAATAGCATTATTACACCTCACAAGTTATCATGATTACAATTTCACATATATTCTGACATGACCCAGCTTAGAGGTATAGTGGGATATCGCTAAACATGTTAAGACGTAAACCATTTTCGTCGTGTTTCTTGAACCAGAAAATAGACATGTCACCTTCTAGGAGCTGCGTGTCCTTAACTACTTCATCCCAGTTTCTAATGATGATCGCACACCCATCACGTGTCATCCCAATCTTGACTCGCGATGAATTAGGTTAAACTCATTGGTGACACTTAGAGGTATATCATTATGCAGATATTGCTTCAAGAAATTTTGACTGTAATCACGTGAGAAGCACTAAAAGTAGAAGAATTCAGTGACCAGAAGTTTATGACTTCTTGATTGGTGAACTGAGATATGAAAAGAAATTAAAAGTTCTTACCATCTTGCCCTTGTTGACCATAGACGAGGTGGTCTCGCATACATAGAATGGTATGTCAGGTTTGATCTTGCAGACATTTTTATCGAGAAAATTCCACCTTCTAAGTGATAAAACCACAGAGTTGCCATAAAAGATGTACTTTCCAAAACTTTCTGCAATCCCCTCATTGCAAGGAACTACATGAAAGGAAAAAATAAATTTTAGAGAGCAATACATTGTTGCATAGTGGAATTCAATGTGACAATCCAAATATAACTTTATCCCTTGTAGCCACGATGGCTTCTTCCTCACTATCACTTTCAGAGTAGCCACTGTAGCATATTTTATTATCACCGCTGACATTTGCAACGGAATTGTCCATGATTTCTACTTTGCCTCGCACTAAAACCTGTAAATAGTGGTTAATGAAAGAAATTGAGGGATATCCAAAACATTCAAGATAATATCTCCCCAAAATACGGAGGATATACTTAAAAACACTAAATCTTAAGGGATTACAAACTAAGCTAACTGAAGAAGGGCGCCACCCTACATCCATTCCTACCTAAAACCTGACTAAATTCCTACCTAGATCTTGGCATGTCATATGAACAATGGAAGGGGATTAAGCAAGCATGTCTTACCTGATAAAGACATGGACTGGTCTCGTTTGACCATGAAGATAGGGGTGGACGGACGCGGAGAGGTTTGTCGCGGAAACGAGAAGAGAAATAGACCTCCTGATCCCATTGGTAAGCGCTTCAGCAGGGTAACGGTTAAAGGGCACTAATTCAATGGAAACACACCGTTTAGCTACTCGCGAGGCTAATCTATGGTGAGTTAGGCAAAAATGAGAAGTGTTTCGAGCGCTGGCCAAAACTAAGTATTACATGCTCTTGTGGGGCACATTTGAGCAGGGCCGGTTCATACTTATATGAGGCCTGGGTGCAAAATGACATTAAGGGGCCTTTATTTGCACACAATTTTTTAAGACTCTAGTAACCGGTCCTTTTATTTTCTTCCTTGTTTCACTAACTCATAATTTCTCTCTAGAAAACATATCACCCAGGAAGTAATAGAGGTTGCATAGAAAATGGTCAAGGCATGGAATTGAAGCACCCGGCTTGATTGGGATGTACTCCCTCCGTTTCAAAATATAAGATGTTTTAGGTTTGTGAAGAAAATAAATCTAGATATCTTTTAGTATGTAGATTCGTCCTTAAGTTGAGTGAACCTACATACTAAAACAAGTCTAGATTCATTTTCTTTACAAACCTAAAACATCTTATATTTTGAAACGGAGGGAGTAGAAGACTTGATCTGTAGCATGTATAAAACCATATCCCCATGAGCTCTTTTTTTCTTTGGCGTACACTGAGAGATACTTTACAAAACCGAGAGGAACATGAAGAACCATGGAGATGGTGTTTTGGTTTGCGGGTGTAAACAAATATATTTACTCCCTTGTTTTAAAAAAAATATTTTAACCTTTTGTGAAACAAATGAGTATAAAAAAACTAGAACATTTTATATTTCGGAACGAAGGGAGTACATATTTGAACAAAAAATCAAATGTTACAAAATTTTGCAAAAAAAAAAAATCACATATGCCTCCGGACATTTTTTTTGCACACAAGTTTTAAGGAAAATAACACTTTATGTGCATTGTGTAAAAAGACAAAAAAGATGTTTAACAATAATCATGTTGAGCATCTAAATTTATCTATTTTACACGAGACACAAAAATGTTCCTTTTCACGAAAAATTGTGTGCAAACATAGAATGTATGTATATTAATCAAGTGTTCTTTTCTATTTTTTTGGTATTTCAAAATATATATGTTTAAACAATGTGTTCATCTGCATGTGTAGGGTGAATTAATTTCCGGAAGAACCACAATAGAGCTTCTCCGTAAATCAAACGTCTACTCATTCACAAATGACCGGCTGAAACTTGGGGACGGTGACGGAGATGGGTTGTCGAGTAGAGGCGGACAACCGTATGTACACGCAACTTTTTTATTTTTAACCGGAAAATATTACTCCCTCCGGCCCATATTAATTGACTTGGATTTGTTAAATTTTGGATGAACCTATATACTAAATAGTGTTTAGATTTATTTAAATTTTGACAAATCCAAGTCAATTAATATGAATCGGAGGGAGTACTATGTTCTTTTCTCGTGAGCCAACGAGCCAACTATTGATTGCTGCAATATTCTCCAGGCGCGCGTGGTGATCTTTACGAGCTGCAACATGAAGCTTTTATTTTCTTTAGACCTAAAATCAGAAATTACAGCTAATAGTTCAACCACTGCCTGGCTTAGGGTCCCTGGAGTGCAGAGGCCCAGTGCGGTCGCACCTTTTGCCCGGCCTATAGGCCGGCCCTGCATTTGAGCATATAGTTGAACGGAAAGAAAGAACTATTTGGATCTCCATTGCCCGGTGCGCCAGCAAACGAAGAATCTCCAACGAACTCTTGGAACAACTCGTCCCATCAAGCTACTTTTCCTTACCTATAAGAGAAGAACCAATCCAGGCCGCCTGTCCAACAGCACTAGGCCCGGCTGGCGCGAGGCAGAAGAGAACAACGACAGGAAAGGGACGAATTCAGGGAGGAATCAAAGACGCGGGATCAGGAAGAGCATCGGAGTACTGAAGCCGGGGGAGATATCGGAATTGCAGCGTGGTTCCCTTCCCTCTTGGCCCACTACGAACAGGAGCAAGTAAATTGTGCTCCGAGGAGGACGGCACGTCGGGACGGGACGAGGAAGTGCCCACTAACCTGGCACGACCAATACTAAATTCAGAATGAGATCACTACCAAGTCGCCGACTCGAACAAAATCCGAAAAAGATATTTACTGGACAAACTTCAACTGAATCTGACACCAGCAGGGCAGGGCAGGCACCAACTAACATGTGCGCTCGCCGCGGCGATCGACGGGGGAGGAGGGCGGGGGCAGCTGCCCCTAGTCGTCGCGCGGGGTCTCCGGCAGCCGCTGTTCCCTTGGATCATCATTTGTCGCCGGCATAGTCTTGGGGAGAGGGTCGGAGCTGTATGTGTGGACTGAGTTGCTGGCCGCCGAGGCGAAAGAAACGGGAGCTCGAGGGAATTTTTTTGGCAGGTTCGGAGTGGGTAGCTGCTGCAAGTGGGGGCGACTGCACAGGAGAGGTTCATGGTCCTATCTCTCAGGGTGAAAACCCAGGGTCTGGCTTTTATTGGCTGTGCGTGGCAATGGTCTTGTTGAAGGTATTGTTTGGAGAGCATGGACTTTCTTTAGGGTGAAAACCTAGATCTTTGATCGGGCGATGACAGTGTTTGTGCACTGTTTCCTTTTTGGAGGCATCGTTTTTGGAGAAGCTGGATTTTCGGTGCTGTCTTGGTGGTGGTAGTACTGCTGTTTGAATGAATGAGTCACTATAATAGGATTTTTCTTTTTTGTATTTTTTTTGGTTGTGTGCATCCGTACGGCCACGAGAACAATGCGTCGTTAGGTATAGTTGATATCATCTGATATTAATATATGCTCTTTAAAAAAAAGCTGCTGCTTCACTGCACCACCGGAAAACTGGGGCTGCAATTTCCTCTCGGCCTCGGTGTATCGTGTCCAGACGGCACGTTCTCGTCGGGGGAATATTGCCTAGGACGTACCTCTGCTCCATGTGACTCGCCTGATTTTTTGGTTTCGATTCGTCAAGTCGCCGCTTTGGCATTGGAACAGGAACTTGCTTGCCTGCCGTTTATTTAAACCTGCACCTGTACGATATTTCTTGAGCAATCATCATTTCCTTTCTTTTCTTGGCATTATTATGAACAAAAAAACACCTAATTATTGTGACAGAAAATGGTCCGTTATAGGAGATACTGTTTTTTATACTGGCCAACCCATTTGTATTCTTATCTATATTCGGATATATTTTGTTTTCATTGTGATTTATATCTTTATATTGTATTCTTAACTCACTGAAGTCATTGTTGTAAGTTGAGGGTAACACCCCCGTGTCTGGCGCTACTCTCTCGGGTTATTGGGGTTATTTTGTGAATTTCTTTCGCTAGGAGTTTATTATTTAAGTTTCTTATAGCTCAGGGTTATTTTTGTTGTTTTTGACTAATCTTATTGCTCAAGTGAAAGTATGCACGAGGCTCCGACGAGTGCTCGTTTGATGGTTAGCACGAAGACTTTCCGTCTCTATGTTAAAATAACCTCTACGACGGCAAGCTTTGACCGACTCCAATGATAAACATGCGAGGACATTGGCATTGTTCCGTACTAGTGTTTATGGTCATTGTTAGATAGTTCATGAGCCTATTTGTAATTTGAATTATTTTAACTCTTTTTGTACTCCCATGGATTATAGAATGGCTGAATGTTCGCCAAGAAAAAAAAGAAGTGTAGCCCGTAGCAATCATGTTCCTATATAGAGTTGCCCCACACGTCCTTGCTCAATTAGTAAACTCTGCTAATTTCATCGAGAAAATAAATATTAATTAGATCAAAATTCCCGAAAACTATTTTTGACACATGGGCACCGGTGCTCCTGTTTTTAAAAAGATTTAAAACTTGTATATTTATGTCTCCAATAATTCTAAAAATAAATATATCTAGATACACACATGTTGATTGTACAACATAAATTTCAATTAAAAACATGTTGTATATTGGGCTACATAAAAAGGATAAATTACTTACATGACAAAACTTATGTATTATCATATTTTTGTTTTTTCATGTAGCTTATAATAAAACAATTTTTTACTGAAATTTCGCATAAATATTTGGGACCATCTACATGTATCCCGAGATTGTTTAATTTTTTTTTAAAGTATTGTTTTTGATATTTTAAAAACAAAAGAAGCATTGATACCCATATACACCAAATCACTCTAAATTACGACCTATTACACCTTACCAAACCTAACAGGCATTCGTGTCTCCCACGCTCACCAGAAGCAACCGATCAAACTTATGCTCCCTCTTTTTCAAAATATAAAATATTTTAGCTTCGTGAAGATAGTTTATCTAGACACATTTTTATATTATAAAACGGAGGAAATATATACTAGCTCATTTTCCGTTGATAAATCACTCTAGCAGAAACCATGGAAAACCCATGGATATGAAAACCTAGGGCCCAACCGCAGTGACACCGTCTACGAAAATCCCCATCACATCACCCAGTTCACCACCGAGGCCCGAGCACTCAGCAGGTTTGACCCCCCAACAAAACCCCAGCTCGACAATGGCCCTCGCCACGACCCCACTGCTCGCGCCCCTCGCCCTCGCCCCGGCCCCGATCTCCGCCTCCCAGTGCTCCCTCCTCTACCTGCGCGGCCCTCGCGCCCCTGCCCTCCTCTCGCTCCGCTCAGGTTCCCCCGGCGCCCGCCTCCTCGCGGCAGTCGCGGCCAAGGAGCCCGAGCTCGGCGGCGGCGGATCGGAAGGCGGCAGCGGGGGATCTGGGAGCGGTGGTTCCGGAGGGAGCAGTGATCCGCAGGGCGGTGGAGAGGAGGAAGGAGAGGAGAAGATGGGGGAGGGGCTCTCCATGTCGCAGAAGCTCACCCTCGCCTACGCCGCGCTCGTCGGAGGTAAGCGCCGCAATGATAGACTCCCTTTTTTTTCCGTAGTGTTACATCGCAAATCGATTGGATTCGAGTAAAATGCAGTATTTCTCTTTTCGAGCTACGGGCAGTCAAACCACTATGCTTCACATGATCCTGTTGTTACTGAAGTTTGATTTCGTGTGTGCTACGTGGCATTCCAGCTTATGTCTAATGGATTATCCCCAGATTGTTAGACGACACATTTGTTATTGGCTCCATTTTTTAGGCAAGGGGTATCTTGTATGTCCTTGATAATCGAATAAATGGTCTAATTTGAAGAGACACTGAATAAAATTGACTTAACAATTGTAGAAACCAGTAGGCCGGCTCATCAATGCTCTCTTGATTAGTCTGTTCCTCTTATATCATAGAAACAATTAAAGCGGTCTGTGCTCAGCAAATTGTATATGTAGAAATGGTTATTTTTAGTTATAGGCTTACAAACAGTCACACTGTAGGCTATCTCTTCTAGGAAGTAAGGTATCGTGAGCATCCAGATTCCAGGTGGTTGGCTTTAATGAGCACAAGGGTCTTTTTGTTTCAGAACAGTGATGCGGTGTTCTTGCTATCTAATGCCTTTGGTTTAGAGTTGATTTTGTCAATTGTATGATGTCTCTGAAACTTAGCAGAGGGCTAAGGATACTTAACATTATTTTAGCTCCATCAACCATCTTTTACGACTATGAGGTTCCACAACCTTTTACTGCAATGTACCTGAAAGTACACTAATATGTGCACTACGTAATGTGTTGACTTCTCTCGACAACTTGAGTTTGCGTAGAAGGTCAAATGGTAGCTGGACTGGCAACCACGTCACCCTGGCATTTGAACTTATGGCTAGTGGATTATCCTCGGTTCGACCAGACATATTTATTGGATCCATTTTAGGCAGTAGTACATCTCTATGTCCTTGATAATCAAGTTAAAAGGACTAATTTGATGAGACAATGATTAAAATGACCTGACAGTTGTAGAAACCAGCAGGCAGGCTCAGCAACACTCTCTTGATTACTCTGTTCCTCCTTTTATCGTAACAACAATAGAACTGGGGTGTGCTGAGCAAATTGGTATGTAGACATGTTTTCTGTTTATGTATGTTATAGGATGATGAAATGCTATCTAATGCCTTTGGTTTAGAGTTGATTTTGTCAATTGTTATGATGTCTCTGAAACTTAGCAGAGGGCTAAGGATACTTAACATTATTTTAGCTCCATCAACCATCTTTTACGACTATGAGGTTCCACAACCTTTTACTGCAATGTACCTGAAAGTACACTAATATGTGCACTACGTAATGTGTTGACTGTTCTTGACAATTTGAGTTTGCGTAGAAGGTCAAATGGTAGCTGGACTGGCAACCACGTCACCCTGGCATTTGAACTTATGGCTAGTGGATTATCCTCAGTTTGACCAGACATATTTGTTGGATCCATTTTAGGCAATAGTACATCTGTATGTCCTTGAAAATCAAGTTAAAAGGACTAATTTTATGAGACAATGATTAACATGGCTTGAAAGTTGTAGAAACCAGCAGGCAGGCTCATTAACACTCTCTTGATTACTCTGTTCCTCCTTTTATCGTAACAACAATAGAACTGGGGTGTGCTGAGCAAATTGGTATGTAGACATGTTTTCTGTTTATGTATGTTATAGGATGATGAGATGCTCTTCTTGCCTTATAGCGCTAACTGTTTAGTGAATACTCCCCCAATGGTCTTACAAAAGAGCACAATATAGGCTATCTCTTGTAGGAAGTAGGGTATCATTAGCATCCATACTCCAGGTGATTGGCTTTATTGAACACAAGGGTCTATTTTATTCATAACAAAGCTGTCTTGTTCTTGCTATCTGATGCCTTTGGTATTTAGAGTTGCTTCTGTCAGTTGTTATTAAGTCTGTGAAACTAGCATAGGGCCACGGCTCCCAACATTATCTTGGCTAAAAGTACACTATATGAGTGCAACATAATGTGTTGACTGTTCTCAGCAAGTTGCACTATTGACAAGAACTGATCTCGTTGTGCTACTAAAATTCTGTAGCTGGTGGAGTAATGGGGTATATGAAGAGTGGAAGCCAGAAGTCATTGGCTGCAGGAGGCATATCAGCCCTGGTGCTCTTCTTCGTCCACACTCAACTCCCAGTGAGGCCCGTCTTTGCATCGTCGATCGGGTTAGGTATGTGGTACTCCTATTCTCCCCTGATACACATTTTGTTGTGGTCCTTCTCTATACCTTGCTTGGGAATTGCATCAACTTGGAATTCTTCTACTGGAGAGCGATGCCCTAATGTTCCTTTTGGTTCTGCATCATAGGTATATCGGCCGCACTGCTGACAGTCATGGGATCTCGCTTCAAGAAGTCTGGAAAGATATTCCCGGCCGGCGTCGTGTCCCTTCTTTCCTTTGTCATGGTCGGCGGCTACTTCCATGGGATCTTGCGTAGCTCACATGCGTGATGCGGGCGCGATCACCATATGCGTTTCTGGACTTGGAATTCCGCGCCACTTCCTTTCTTTTTTCAAAGCACTTGTTGCAGTTTTCTGTGTTTTAGGATCTTTGTGACTGACTATGGTTTACATATACCTTGTTGAACTGATGTTGTTATGATCTAGCGAGCTATGGAAAGCATGTCAGAAATCAATAATTTGGAAAGATCGCGTGTGAATGCCCATCTTATAGCAGCAACAATGCAGTTTGAACGGAACTCTGGATTTGTTTCGTGTTACTATGGATGCAACTCTTAGTATAAAGGAGGCCAAGTAATCATGAAACTGGTGCTTACAGCTTACCTAAGAAAACATGGTACTGATGCACTTTCTCTTCTTCCCTCCATGCTGACACAACATTCATCGTACCCGTACCGTCGTATTAGTGCTAGCTGTTACAGTGATGGCAGTTGTCTCTGCGAACAGAATCAGTTCGCTAGTGCAGAAACACTGCACCAGAACTCCATCATTGCTCTTTTTTTTTTACATTGAAATGCAGACATTCTACTGTATTAACTTAGGTCGACATAATCCCTTGATAGGGCCCTGGTTAGTAGGATAGTGTTCATTCCATGCATTGTGGTAACCTAGCGACTCAGCTGCACCCAGCGCCGCCAGTTCATGGGCTGGGTTGGCTTATTATTACAAGTGCGATGCTCAATGAAAGCAGCAAGCCCGTAGCATGTACTGGTGCATCGTCATAGTTGTTTGTCCTGGTCGCATGTTGCATGAAGGAGAGCTTTTGTTTCGGTTCGCAGCGGCACAACTTCATGAAGTTAAGGTGCTCCAGAGTCCAGACCCAACCCCAACGTACACGCTAGAAGGATCAGGAGTTTTTCCCCTTGTGGAGCCTGGCCTCCGTGCCGTACCTTCCTCCTCTTCCTTGAGCTTCCTCCTCGGTGGTGCTGCCGGCCTCTCTCCCTCCCGTCGCCGGCAGCCATGGTGGCCGGCGGTGAGAGGGAGGGGGGCTTGGCTTTTTCTGGTTTTTTTGTTTTTTCGCCCAAGAAGGTGGTCAGAGCACCGAGATCTGCTCCGGCTCGTCCTGGTGGTTGCCGTCCTCGGCGTTCTTCTCCGACGGGGGAGGTGCGGCGGAGATCTGCAGCGGCCAGGCTTCTCCTTCAATAAGATCTCGTGGGGCTCTTTTCCTCCGACGCAGTGGCGCAACGTCGTTGGAGGGGCACGGAGCTTCGACGGCGAACTCCCATGGTGGGAGCGACGTCGGGAGCTCGGCGGGGGCCTGGTCAATAAGCGCGGCCGCCCTGGCGGCCTGGTTCAGTCCTCTTCTTCTGCTCCCTTGGCCGGCCGTGGCGGCGAGGGAGGGAGCGACTCTGTAGAGGAAGGAGCAGGCGTTGGCAGGCGGAGGGAGGTTGGTGGTTTTCCGCTGCTGGGCTTCGATCTCCGGCGACGTCTTCTTCTCTGCTGGTCCTTGCCCACCCATGGCAGGAGTGGGGCTTGGGGGCTGGCTGTTTCTCATCGCCGATGGAGACGGAGTTTCGAGGCTCGACGGCGCAGGAGTAGAGAAGCTTCTTCACCGAGCAAGAGCAACACATCGGCGGCGCTTAAGCCGTTCGTCATCCAAGCCGGTAAGGATCTCCGGCAAATCAGCAACCTCCGATTGGAGGCCCTTTCTGAGGTCGACCGCCGCGTTCATCGCCGCCTCCGAAGCAAGTGGTTCGTCCCCGCTTTGGTGTCCGGCGGCGGCGTCACCGGCCTCGCGCTCAACGGAGGGGAGAGAGAAGGACTCGATGGCGTTGGTTTATCTCTCAGGAGGGTCCTTTCTGCATTTATCAGGGGCCTATGTGTTTTTTTCAATTTTATGGGGTCCTTTGTGATAGAATTGTACACCCGCCGTTTTGTTTTAATATAAGCTTCTTCGCCCTTCGGGGCGCTCCTGGGTTCAAAAAAAAAACGTACACGCTAGAAGAGCTTCACCCGTAGCTGATCAGGAACATCGGAGGAAAACGTACGTACGCTCCATCTTCGAAATATTTGTTACAGATAGGACGCCGGGTACGTGTTAAGCGCAACTCATTTACTGTACGATCAATAGTCAATATCGGCAAACTGGCATGACCTAATCTCCAAATGAAACGCGGTGCACCGGGTCCCCTTGGGCAGCCAGAGCACGGGGATCCCACCGGGCTGCACTGCATCCGCCAGGAAGCACAAACCTCATGTCATGCTAGTAGTACAATCTAGTGCCAATAGCACGAGTGGTTCAGGCTCAGGGTTTTGTATCGCGGCTTCAAATCCAGCAAAAAAGCGGCCGGCAACAGATCACATCCTCATCTCTTGTCAGCAATGATAGGGAAGGTGGAGTTCGAGCACTGACTGCCCGAGAGAAGCAAATGGAGTAGCTCATGTCATAACCAGGAATAGTTTGAATTCAACATCTCCTGCGCTGACGCGAGCCGCCTAATTTTATTTTGCAAAACCTCGTGGACGATGTACTAAGAGCATCTCCACTCGCCTACCCAGGAGGCCGATCCGGACGCCGAATTTCGGTCCGGACGTCGAAAACTGGCCCAGTCGCGTAACCAAGGACCTGTTTTTCGCCGGATTTGGGCCATTTTTTGGTCCAGACTACCCGGGCCGAACCCAGGTTTTCGGGTACGCCCTGGGAACGCCGGCCTCAGCGAAATCGGCGAACGAAAATCAAAGCAGCGCGTGGACCCGCCGAGTCAGTGACGGAAGCCGAATCGTCGTCATCCTCGGAACCACGCGGCGACCGCCGGGCAATAACTGTCCGTCGCGTCGGCCACGCGTCGCCGATTTACGGCGCCACCGTCGCCGCCTCGGCTCCCGCGACGGACCGGCGGTCACTAACTTCCCGTTGTTTCCACTTTTCCTACCCTCGCCGCTACACCCCTCCCGCCCTCGCCGCTCACCTCGGCCTTTATAAGCCGCACTCCTCGCCGGAGATCTTCGCACTCTCTCACAGCCCCCCCCACTCACAAGCCCAACTCCGGCGAACCTTCTCTCACCTATTCCCCTTCTCTCACCATGGGCGAACGCTACCCCGGCGACGGCGCTGCGGCGAACGGCTTCGGCCGGCGCACCCTCCAGACCTAGGAGGCGCGCATGCTGTACGAGGCCGGGTACATGGCGCCACCGGACACGCGGATGTCTCTGGGGTGGACGCTGAGCGCCTGCGGCATCCCAATCCCGCTGGGGGCCACGCCAGACGAGCTGCCGTACGATGTACAAGAGTACATCGCCGACATGGACAACCCCGCTGAAGCGGAAAGCGCCGACAACCTCCTCTACTGGGGGAACTTCTTCGCGGAGCGGCGCGAACAGGAGCTCAACCGCCACGAGGGGCCGCAGAACGCCCCGCCGAAGCGCAAAAACTTGGCGGGGCGCCGGCGTTGGTGGAGTGCACCAGGGCGGACGCTCGCCGCCGTGCTGGAGCACATCAACCGCGGGAACACTCTGTTGGAGATATGCCCTAGAGGCAATAATAAATGTGGTTATTATTATATCTTTGTGTTTATGATAAATATTTACATTCATGCTATAATAGTATTAACAAGGAAACATTGATACTTGTGTGATTTGTAAACTTAATTTGAAGTCCCTAGTATAGCCTCTATACATCACTAGCTTGTTGGTTGATAAATGATTGTGGTTTCCCTATCATGAACATTGAGATGTTATCAACAACAAGATCATATCGTTAGGAGAATAATATGGTGGACATACTCCTATAGATAAGCGTAGCATAAAGATCAAGTCATTTCAATAGTTCAATTGCTATATGCTTTCTGATACATAGTAACCTAATTCCTTCGACCATGAGATCATGCATATCACCTTTACAGGATGGATGCTTTGATGACATCAAACACCACACCGTAACTGGGTGGCTATAAAGGTGGCATTGAGTGTTCGGAAAGTATTGGTTGAGACACATGGATCAAGAGTGGGATTTGTCCATCCATATGACAGATAGATATACTCTGGGCCCTCTCGGTGGAATGTCATCCAATTAGCTTGCAAGCATGTGACTGGCTCACAAGGGATCACATACCACGGGAACGAGAAAAGAGTACTTATCGGTAACGAGGTTGAACTAGGTATGCAGAGATACCGACGATCATAACCTCGGATAAGTAAACTATCGTGAGACAAAGGGAAATTGGTATCGTATGTAAGTGGTTCATTCGATCGCAAAGTAATCGTAGAAATATGTGGGAGCCATATGAATTTCCAGATTCCTCTATTGGTTATTGTTCGGAGAAGTGTCTCGATCATGTACGCATAATTCACGAACCGTAGGGAGACACACTTAAGGATTCGACGTTGTTTGAGTAGTTATGGAATGATGAGAAAGAGTCTGAATGTTGTTCAGAGTCTCGAATGGGATTCGGGATATCACGAGGAGATCCGGATGGTCTTGTTTCGGAGTTGGAGAATGGTTCCGGTGTTTTCATCGGGAATGTTCTAGAAGGTTCCGGAATGTCCGGCACTCCCGAGGGGAAGGGGTACATGAATGTGTCATTGCATGTTGGAATGATTGCATCATGTACTTAGTGTCATCGCTGTTCCAAATAAAGGATTAATTCAAATCCTAGTTTGAAAAGTCAAATAGCTAGTTTGAAAAATCAAACGGCTAAAATTGGAAAGAGGAAAAGAGGAGGAAGTGGGAAACCGAGTTGGGGAGGGAATCCCTCCTCCAACCGGCGGCGCCACCTCCAAGCCGAGTTGGGGAGCGACTCCCCTCCCTCCCCTTGGCCGCCGGCCCCTCCACCTATATAAGGAGGGGCAGGGCTCCCTCCTCTAGACACACAAGTCCCTCACCTCAAACCCTAGAAGCTGCAGCCCTCCATAGCCGCCGCCATCCCCTAGGGTTTTTCCCTAGCCGCCGACTTGGGGTCCCCGGAACCCTAGCCGCCGGCTCTAACCCCTCCTCCTTGGTGTGTCTAAACCCTAGATCGCCGAGGAGCTCTCTCATATTCCACCATACTCGCTCCGGCTTAAGGAGAAGCCCTGTGAGATCTCCCCTCTACTTCCGGTACCACGCCGTTGTGCTGCCGGAATCGCGAGGAGAGTGCTACAACCTCCGCTGCCTGCTGGAACAAGGGAGAGGAAGGTCTTCGTCGAGTACCGAACGTGTGACCGACTGCGGGAGCGCTGCCGGAACGCAGCGCCGGAAGGATCGTCTACGCGATCTTGAGATCGGGAAGAGTACGACTACATCACCCACGAGAATCCGCTCTCGTTAAACACTTTAGAATCTTCGAGGGTAAGTTATTCCATCGACTCGTTGCTACAATCTAATAGATAGATCTTGGCTTGTTTGTTTGTATGCGATAGAAAATTTTTGTTTTCCATGCTACGAAACCCTACAGTGGTATCAGAGCCGTGTCTATATGTAGATCTGTTGCACGAGTAGAACACAATGGTCATTGTGGGCGTTGATGCTTTTATTGTCGATTGCTTCTTGTGTACTTTGCATCTTGCGGTATGTTGGGATGAAGCGGCCCGGGCTAACCTTACATGACATCGTTCATGAGACTTGCTCCACGCTTGACATGCAACTTGTATTGCTTAAGTGGCTTTGCGGGTGCCTGTTTCTCCTAGCATAGTTAAGATCCAATTTACAACGGGTGATTAACAATACTAGTATCAATGTTGTGGTTCATGTTCGTAAGTTAGAACGACACTTATCGAAAGCCCCAAAACCACGTAAAATATGCAAAGAAAGTAGAGGCGTCTAACTTTGTTTTGCAGGGGTGTGCAGTGATGTGATATGGCCATGATTGTGATTATATTTGATGTATGCAATGTTCCTTATTGTAAGTTGGCAACCGGCAGGAGCCAAATGGTTGTCTTTAATTTATGTTAAGACCCGCGTGTCTATTCAAAGTAGTTGTAATAGTTGAAGCCGGTGGACGACAACCATGGAGAAGCGTCATTGACCTTGATGCAATGCCGGAGATGATGGAGATCATGTTCGTGCTTGAAGATGGAGATCGGAAGCACAAAGAAGAAAGGCCATATCATATCACATATTATGAATTGCATGTGATGTTAATCCTTTATGCATCTTGTATTGCTTAGTAGACGACGGTAGCATTATAAGATGATCCCTCATGCACATGAATTTCAAGTCATAAAGTGTTCACCCTTAGTTAGCACCGTTGCTAAAGCTTGTTGTTTCGAAGCACCACGTGATGATCGGGTGTGTTAGATTCTGCAAGTGTATACAACGTGAGCAAGCCAGATTTGCTCCTACGGAAACTAAGGTTTGATCTTGACGAGCCTAGCATGTACAAACATGGTCTCGGAACACGGATCACCGAAAGTTAAAGCATGAATCATATAGTAGATATGATGAACATGACGATTGTTCGCCATTGAAACTATATCAGCTCTCGTGATGATCGGTGTTGATGTAGTGGATTTGGTTCGTGTGATCACTAAAACAATGTGAGGGATGTTGTTTTGAGTGGGAGTTCACCTAGATTAACTTTATTATTAATTAGAACTCAATTTGTCATAAACTTAGTCTAAACTATTGCAAATATGTTGTGGATCAATGGCAACCCCTACCATCAATTTTAATGCGTTCCTAGAGAAAGAAAAGTTGAAAAACAATGGAAGCAACTTCGCGGATTGGTTCCGCAATTTGAGGATTGTCCTCACAGCTGGTAATTTGACCTATGTGCTGGATGCACCGCTGGGTGACCCGCCTGCAGCTGATGCTTCCGATGAAGTAAAGAATGTTTACCTCGCTCGGAAGAATCAGTACTCCATAGTTCAGTGTGCTATCTTGTATGGTTTGGAATCGGAGCTTCAGAACAGGTTTGAGAATTCAGACCCATATGATATTGTCGAGGATCTCAAATTGATCTTTGAGACTCATGCGGCAATTGAAAGTTATGAGGCTTCTGAAAAGTTCTTTAACTGCAAGATGGAAGAGGGCAGCTCCGTCAGTGAGCATGTGCTTAAGATGTCTGGGCACGCAAACAAACTTCTAGGCTTGGGTATAGTGATTCCTAATGCTTTGGGGATTTACCGTGTCCTCCAATCACTACCACCAAGTTACAAGAACTTTGTGATGAACTACAACATGCAGAACATGAACAAGCAGTTGCCAGAACTGTTTGCTATGTTGAAGTCTGCAGAAGTGGAGATCAAGAAAGAGCACCAAGTGTTGTTGGTCAATAAGACCACCAAATTCAAGAAAGGCAAGTCTAAGCAGAAGGGACACTTCAAGAAGGGTGGTAAGAAAGTTACCACGCCGGCGAAGAAGACCAAGGCTAGACCTAAGCCTGAAACTGAGTGCTTTTACTGCAAGGGAGAAGGTCACTGGAAGCGGAATTGCCCAAAGTACTTGACGGATCTGAAGAACGGCAACATCAAGAAGAAAGGTATATCTGATATACATGTTATTGATGTGTATCTCACTAGTACTCGTAGTAGTGCCTGGGTATTTGATACTGGTTCGGTTGCTCATATTTGTAACTCGAAACAGGTGCTGCAGAATAAACGGAAGCTAGCGAAGAACGAGGTGACGATGCGCGTGGGAAACGGATCAAAGGTTGATGTGATCGCGGTCGGCACGCTACCCCTTCATCTACCATCGGGATTAGTTTTATACTTAAATAATTGTTATTTGGTGCCTGCGTTGAGCATGAACATTATATCGGGATCTTGTTTATTGCGAGACGGTTTCTTGTTTAAGTCCGAGAATAATGGTTGTTCGATTTATATGAGTAATATGTTTTATGCACATGCACCTTTGATAGATGGTCTATTCGTATTGAATCTCGATAGTGTAAATACACATATCAACAACATTGAGGCTAAACGTTTGAAATCGAGCGATAACTCGACCTATATGTGGCACTGTCGTCTTGGTCACATTGGAGTGAAGCGTACGAAGAAACTCCAATCCGATGGACTTCTTGAATCACTTGATTTCGAATCACTTGAAAGATGCGAAGCATGTCTGATGGGAAAAATGACTAAGACTCCATTTTCTGGTATGATGGAGCGAGCTACGGACTTATTAGAAATCATACATACCGATGTGTGTGGTCCAATGAGTGTAGCATCGCGCGGTGGTTATCGTTATGTTCTTACCTTCACGGATGACTTGAGTAGATATGGGTATATCTATTTCATGAAACATAAGTTCGAGACTTTCGAGAAGTTTAAGGAGTTTCAACGTGAGGTAGAGAATCAACGTAACAAGAAGATTAAATTTCTGCGTTCTGATTGTGGAGGTGAATATCTAAGTTACGAGTTTGGCGAGCATTTGAAGAAATGCGGAATACTTTCACAGTTGACACCGCCGGGAACACCACAACGTAATGGTGTGTCCGAACGTCGTAATCGAACTCTCTTAGATATGGTTCGTTCTATGATGTCACTTACAGATTTACCGCTACCATTTTGGGGTTATGCATTAGAAACAGCCGCATTCACTTTAAATAGGGCACCGTCTAAATCCGTTGAAATGACACCGTATGAATTATGGTTTGGGAAGAAACCTAGATTGTTGTTCCTTAAAGTTTGGGGATGCGAAGCCTATGTAAAGAAGTTACAGCCGGACAAGCTTGAACCCAAAGCGGAAAAATGCGTCTTCATAGGATACCCGAAGGAAACTATTGGGTATACCTTCTATCATAGATCCGAAGGCAAAATCTTCGTTGCCAAGAATGGATCCTTTCTAGAGAAGAAATTTCTCTCGAAAGAAGTGACTGGAAGGAAAGTAGAACTCGATGACCCTGAGACATATGAGGAAGCGATGATGAGCCCAGATTCCAATAAATGGCAAGAAGCCATGAAATCCGAGATTGAATCCATGTACGAAAACCAAGTATGGACTTTGGTGGACTTACCGGATGGCCGGAAGGCTGTCGAGAACAAATGGATTTTCAAGAAGAAAACAGATGCTGATGGTAATGTTACTGTCTATGAAGCTCGACTTGTCGCAAAAGGGTTTCGACAAATTCAAGGAGTTGACTACGATGAGACTTTCTCACCAGTAGCGAAGCTAAAGTCTGTGAGGATTATGTTAGCAATCGCTGCATATTATGATGAGATATGGCAGATGGATGTCAAAACAGCATTCCTCAATGGAGATATTGATGAAGAGTTGTATATGATGCAACCCAAAGGTTTTGTCGATCCTAAAGATGCTAACAAGGTATGCAAACTTCAACGGTCCATCTATGGATTGAAGCAAGCATCCCGAAGTTGGAATCAACGTTTTGATAAGGTGATCAAAACTTTTGGTTTTATACAAACTTATGGAGAAGCTTGTATTTACAAGAAAGTGAGTGGGAGCTCTGTAGCATTCTTAATACTATATGTGGATGACATATTGTTGATTGGGAATGATGTAGACCTTCTTAATAGTGTCAAGGAATATTTGAATAATAGTTTTTCAATGAAGGATCTTGGCGAAGCAGCTTACATATTAGGCATAAAGATTTATAGAGATAGATCGAAACGCTAAATATCATTGTCACAGAGTACATATTTGGACAAAGTTCTAAAGAGATTTGGAATGGAAGATAGCAAGAAAGGGTTCTTGCCCATGTTGCCCAATACGACCTTGAGTAAAACTCAAAGTCCGACATCGGCAGAAGATAGAGAAAGGATGAGTAAGACTCCCTATGCCTCAGCCATAGGATCTCTAATGTATGCCATGCTATGTACTAGACCCGACATTGCATATGCTGTTAGTTTAACTAGCAGATATCAAAGTGATCCAGGAGTGGATCATTGGACAGCGGTCATCCTTAAGTACTTGAGAAGAACTAAGGATATAGTTCTTTCTTATGGAGGTGATGAACAGCTCGTTGTTAATGGTTACACCGATGCTAGTTGGAACACCGATCTGGATGATACTAAATCACAATCTGGATACGTATTTATTTTGAATGGTGCAGCAGTTAGCTGGAGGAGTGCAAAGCAAAGCGTTGTGGCGAGATCTTCAACTGAATCGGAATACATGGCTGCTTCAGAGGCTTCACAAGAAGCGATATGGATGAAAGAGTTCATTATAGAGCTGGGTGTGGTTCCTAGTGCGCTGGACCCAATGTCTATCTACTGTGATAACATGGGCGCCATAGCCAATGCGCAAGAACCAAGGTCACACAAGAAGCTGAAGCACATCAAGCTACGTTTTCACGCTATTCGAGAACATATCCAAGATGGGGATATAAAGATTTGCAAAGTACACACAGATCTGAATGTGGCGGATCCGTTGACTAAACCTCTCCCGAGGGCAAAACATGACCAACACCAAACTGCCATGGGTGTTCGGTATATTACCATGTAATCTAGATTAGATGACTCTAGTGCAAGTGGGAGACTGTTGGAGATATGCCCTAGAGGCAATAATAAATGTGGTTATTATTATATCTTTGTGTTTATGATAAATGTTTACATTCATGCTATAATAGTATTAACAAGGAAACATTGATACTTGTGTGATTTGTAAACTTAATTTGAAGTCCCTAGTATAGCCTCTATACATCACTAGCTTGTTGGTTGATAAATGATTGTGGTTTCCCTATCATGAACATTGAGATGTTATCAACAACAAGATCATATCGTTAGGAGAATGATATGATGGACATACTCCTATATATAAGCGTAGCATAAAGATCAAGTCATTTCAATAGTTCAATTGCTATATGCTTTCTGATACATAGTAACCTAATTCCTTCGACCATGAGATCATGCATATCACCTTTACAGGATGGATGCTTTGATGACATCAAACACCACACCGTAACTGGGTGGCTATAAAGGTGGCATTGAGTGTTCGGAAAGTATTGGTTGAGACACATGGATCAAGAGTGGGATTTGTCCATCCATATGACAGATAGATATACTCTGGGCCCTCTCGGTGGAATGTCATCCAATTAGCTTGCAAGCATGTGACTGGCTCACAAGGGATCACATACCACGGGAACGAGAAAAGAGTACTTATCGGTAACGAGGTTGAACTAGGTATGCAGAGATACCGACGATCATAACCTCGGATAAGTAAACTATCGTGAGACAAAGGGAAATTGGTATCGTATGTAAGTGGTTCATTCGATCGCAAAGTAATCGTAGAAATATGTGGGAGCCATATGAATTTCCAGATTCCTCTATTGGTTATTGTTCGGAGAAGTGTCTCGATCATGTACGCATAATTCACGAACCGTAGGGAGACACACTTAAGGATTCGACGTTGTTTGAGTAGTTATGGAATGATGAGAAAGAGTCCGAATGTTGTTCAGAGTCTCGAATGGGATTCGGGATATCACGAGGAGATCCGGATGGTCTGGAGAATAAGATTCATATAAGGAAAGTCTTGTTTCGGAGTTGGAGAATGGTTCCGGTGTTTTCATCGGGAATGTTCTAGAAGGTTCCGGAATGTCCGGCACTCCCGAGGGGAAGGGGTACATGAATGTGTCATTGCATGTTGGAATGATTGCATCATGTACTTAGTGTCATCGCTGTTCCAAATAAAGGATTAATTCAAATCCTAGTTTGAAAAGTCAAATAGCTAGTTTGAAAAATCAAACGGCTAAAATTGGAAAGAGGAAAAGAGGAGGAAGTGGGAAACCGAGTTGGGGAGGGAATCCCTCCTCCAACCGGCGGCGCCACCTCCAAGCCGAGTTGGGGAGCGACTCCCCTCCCTCCCCTTGGCCGCCGGCCCCTCCACCTATATAAGGAGGGGCAGGGCTCCCTCCTCTAGACACACAAGTCCCTCACCTCAAACCCTAGAAGCTGCAGCCCTCCATAGCCGCCGCCATCCCCTAGGGTTTTTCCCTAGCCGCCGACTTGGGGTCCCCGGAACCCTAGCCGCCGGCTCTAACCCCTCCTCCTTGGTGTGTCTAAACCCTAGATCGCCGAGGAGCTCTCTCATATTCCACCATACTCGCTCCGGCTTAAGGAGAAGCCCTGTGAGATCTCCCCTCTACTTCCGGTACCACGCCGTTGTGCTGCCGGAATCGCGAGGAGAGTGCTACAACCTCCGCTGCCTGCTGGAACAAGGGAGAGGAAGGTCTTCGTCGAGTACCGAACGTGTGACCGACTGCGGGAGCGCTGCCGGAACGCAGCGCCGGAAGGATCGTCTACGCGATCTTGAGATCGGGAAGAGTACGACTACATCACCCACGAGAATCCGCTCTCGTTAAACACTTTGGAATCTTCGAGGGTAAGTTATTCCATCGACTCGTTGCTACAATCTAATAGATAGATCTTGGCTTGTTTGTTTGTATGCGATAGAAAATTTTTGTTTTCCATGCTACGAAACCCTACACACTCCGCGGCTCGGCTTCCCGCGCAACCCGACGCTGGCGGCCAGGACGGGTTGGCGTGCTCCGGCAAACTGGGCGCCGAGGAGGATGGCGAGCATGAGCTCGTCCTCCTCCGCTTCGGCGTCCCACTCTTCTAGCAGTGCGCCACTTCGCACGCCGACGGCCGTGAAGCGCGAAGCCGTCTTGCCTACGCGCTCACCGCCACAGACACGCGCGCGCGATATCGTCATCGGCGAGCCGCCTGCGCCTACGCCGCCCCAAGACAGAAGGCTCGGCGCCGACCGAAGACGCCGCCTTGAAGATGTCGCTGGAGGAGTCGCTCCGCGAAACGGCACCGCCGCCGCTGCCGCCGGCCGAGCCCTACTCGCCGGATATCCTGGAATGGTCTAGGAGGGACTGGGAGAAGGCGGAGTGGCAGCGCATCCTCGGTCTGCAGCAGCAGGCCGAGGAGCAGGCCGCCCGGCGTCGGGCGTTGTCTGGGCGTGAGCTCGCCTACCAGGACGCCCTGCTCTACGTCCTGGACGAGGGCGACGACGAGGACGCAGGCCCGTCCTATCAGCCATGGAGGTACGGCGACCCTGGCCAGGGTAGCTCCCGCCAGAACCAGCCGCCGAGCGACGACGACGACGACGGCGGCGAGGATGACGACCGAGCCGACCCGGGCTACACGTCGTTCTACGATAACTTCGGCCTGTAGGATGGCGAAGGCACCGGCGGCGGCCTTTTTTAAGTTTATTATGTATTAGTTTAGTTTAAATTTGATGTAATCCGCCTATATTCGTCCAACTTAATGAAATTCGCCCATATTTAACGAATTTTAGCCGAACTTGGGAACTCGGGCTGGGTATGCGAGTGGGCGACTGGGCGTACCCAAGCCGAAAACTTGTTCCGTCCGGCTGAAAATCGGTCCGTTTTTCGGCCTGGGTTCGGCCAACGAATGGAGATGCTCTAATTGTATCTGAGATTAATAAAGCTAGCCACCCATGATGGCCTTCCCTAAGACAAACACCATCAACTCTTGTTTTCTAACAGAACAAATAGCCACATTTTCCAAACCAACAGAAACATTTCAAAGTGGGACGACACGGATGGTATCATTGATCGATGACACGATCAAACTAAGTAGTCAGACATATACAATTTTCGAAACAGGATTTTGCTCCGTGTTATATTAATAAAGTCATACGGCCGAACGATACAAGGTGTCGTGGAAGTCCTTGTAAGCAGAACATACAAAGATACACGACACGAGTCGCTGAAAACGCTAAAAAAACGCCACTAAACACCTCCAGTGAATCGCCGAGAATAAGATTAGGACACACGCCGTCACGCCAAAGAGACACCCCCACTCAACAACGACACCCTCAAGAGGGTCATGACGCGAAGCGCCGCCGCCGCACCCACTCGAGGCGGACATAGGTTTTCAGAGAAATACATCATGCACATCGGTTTAACCGCAGATGAACAAAATTATTCAACATGTGACGGCAACGGTGAAAATTTTCATCCAACTTAGACTGTATCACAATAAACACAGTTCAAATCCTTCAATATATCTCCGATCCGGTATGTACTTCAGAAGTTTAGATCCTAGAGTTCGTAGATGAATTAATTACTACCTCCGTTTTAAGGCTTAAGGCGCACACGCTTTCCAAAGTAAAGTTTGACCAAAAGAATTGAGCAACAAAATCTTGATTATATTGTACATAATTAGTACCATTGGATTCGTATTGAAAAATACTTTCCAGTGATACTAGTTTTGTACCAAAACTCTTTACGTATTTAGAGTAATTCTTGGTCAAAGAAAAAACACGCAAAACGAGGACGCCTTAAGCCTGAAACGGAGGGAGTAACTCTGATCTTTGTCTTAGTATTGCCTAAGAAATTATTTGGAAGATGACAAACCATCACAATGCCCAACTCAGCCTTTGGGGAATTTCGTTTTGTTGGAGAACTTCTCTTATATTTCATATTTTTCTTAAGAAGGTGAAGATAGCACGCGAGATCATCATGTGACTTTCCTACATAAGATCAGTCTCACGTTCCGTAGTGAATTATAATTATAGCTGGTCTACGGCCCCAATCATAGCGCCTCTTAATTATCTGTACATTCACTATTTTTTGTTATTTACTAGATGACAGATGGACCACAGAAATAACAAATACTAGATGACATTAACAAGGTCATTTTGTAGCTCCTTTAACCTCGGTTTCCGTGGACTTTGGTATATAAATAATTTCTCTAAGGAGGATTTAATAGCGTATGCAAGATAAACTTCGTCCATGAACTGATTATCCGGTGTAGCACATAGATTGATCTCCTATGTGACTGCCACAAGTGAGCCCAGTCTGGACCAATTCCAATAGATCAACTACAAATTGGGAGATCGTTGGGGAAAGAACTGGAGCACGATTCAGCAACGACAGGAGTCCTTTCTTGGCCACCAGATCGACATGTTTGTTTGAGTAATATCCCTGCAACATACATCAATTATTTTGGTACATTTTTGCCAATTTTTTTACATCCCTTCAAGAACAGCTGTGAGCTAATAAGAACAATGAAGGGAAAGTGACCAGAGGTAAAGAAAACGAGTAATTTTCGGTGCGATCATCAGACCCAGGCAGGTTGGAGGCTTGGAGCCTGGGACTTGAAAATGGGGAATTTACAAGAACAGTCGTCAGGCACCACAAGGAGGCTAGGTAGCCGAGGGAGCCAAACTTGGATAGATGACAGCCCTCCTGGCAAGAACCAGATCTCACTATGACTGTTGCCTGCTTGACCTTTGGGATACATGCAGAAGGGAAAACCTGATTACTATTCATAATTAGTTGGTGAGTAAAGTAAGCAAGCAAGCAAAATTGTTATAACGTTCCTATTATTTATTTTTACTTGATTCAAAAAGTACTGAAAAAAATCTTGTCCCGTGGACGTCGTGTGCATTTTCTCCTGCAAATGTCACAGTGCATTCTAGTGCCAGTAGCACGAGTGGTTCAGGCTCGTTTTTTTTTTGTATTGTTTCACAGCTTCAAATTGAGGAAAAGCGGCAACAGATCTTCAGATCATACAGAGAGGCGAGAACCAACATCCTCGGCTCTTGTTTCTAACAGAATAAATACACACATTTTTAAACGAACAGAAATATTTGAAACGGGGACAACACGATGGTATCATTGACTACAGGATCAAATGTAGCAGTCAGACAGATACACACACATGATTTACAGTGACAATAGATCACAGCAGTTCGGTTCGGCGGGGGTAAACTAAGTTCATGGCAGAGCAAACTAAGGGCGCACGCGTGACTGGCACGAGAACAGAACAATGGCAATAGAGAGGTCCTGGTCGAATTATTATCATCACGGCGATTCTAAGGGTGTGACATCACATCAGCTTTCTGAACGTCAGGCCTGTCTTCCGGTCACTGGGCCTTGCCCTCCGCGGCTACCTCCATCCCGGACGCCCCCATGCCTTCTGATGGTTTCACGGCGCTGTAAGGAGCTTTGCTCACAACCCTGCGTTCATGATATCGTCGTTTAATCAGTTCGTGCTGGCAGAGGAAAGTAACTGGAAGTGGTTACAGCTACAAATGTAAGACAACCGAGAACAGGTGCTGGAAACAAGATTATTGGGCAGATTGATATCTTTAGCCGTTCAGCAGCATCCTCGTAAAGAAAGATAGGTTAAAGGCAATAATTGTCCTAGGTCAGGAAATAACGGATGACACAAAATTTAACTCATGTCAAAATACAGTAATTATCATATACTCCAAGGCTACCAGCTGCTATGTTACATATATCATTAGTTTTTTCTACTAAAACTAAAGAAAATGTTTGGTATCTTGCAAGCCCATTTTCAAAGAATCATGCAATCACATGACCATGGAGTACTTGGCTGGAAATCATGTATATCAAAGTTCTCGTGCTAGAACATTCAAGATCAAAATAGAACAATTTTCTAAGTAGAGTTGGAAGTCAAATTGATTAATTTGACATGATCATAGTAAAAGAGTTGGTTTTCAACTTTTCAGGATTTAGCCTCATACAAATGCATATCCGAATAATGTGGTACACCATAAACAACATGTGGAAACATAAACCTACAAGTAAGGAGGGATAATACTAATAATACACTCCAGATAAACGTTGAGTGCTACTTCAACTCTTCATCCATGCTGACCTGTCACGACGTTTCTCCAGGAAGCGCGCAAGGGAGTGCCTCCTAGCTATGGGGAGATCTGCAAAACAGGGAATATTTTTTATATAAGATGTTAGATGACATCAACAACGATCAAAACATCCTATTTTTTGATCTCATAAAAAGATTTAGTGGCTCACCAGCCTGAAGCTTGCAAATCGAGCTAGGATCTGCGAGAGCCTGAAGTTGTCCAGTTGCCACAGAAGTGCTCTGTAGTGAGGGTGACCGTGTAAGCACAGGGGAGACTGCAGCATTGGCCGCAGGCATCACTAGAGGCTTAAGACCATCAGCGTTGTTGCTCTTTGTGGCTGCAGCAGATGCTGCTGCAATGAGCATGATGGCTTGAGCCTGTTAATGCCAATGTCACAGGCACGTTAGCATACAGTTTGAACAATTAGCACAAGAACATCATATATGTAAGAAATGTAAATACTACCTTCTCTGGAGACACTGAGTCAAATACACATACTGATCCACCATAGAAAATGGTAAGTTGCGTAGGATTAGCAGGGGGGCTCGACATTGGCAACATTCCAGGCCTAATTATCAAAAGAAAAACTAGTAAGAATATGCAATTCAAAATTAAATTAAATCACAGAACTTCATGAATGTACTGCAAATTTAGCAGGCACATCACACATAGCACTAGACAAATTGTATAGGCTGAAATAAATGGCAGCAAAGGGCAACATGCAATGTGAAATTGGAGGCCAAGTTAGCTCACTGACACAAAAGGTTCGGTTAATATATACTCCCTCCATTCCATAATATCAGATGTTTTAGCCTTTAGTTCACTCATTTTGCTCCGTACCTACATACTAAAAGGCGTCTAAATACATGTGTTTTATAAAAGGCTAAAACATCTTATATTTTGGAATGGAGGGAGTAGTATCTTGTAACCCCCAACACTATGTTGCCATCTTTTTCGTTTGAGTGGATTAATGGCATGTGGAAACAACATTATTACACACTACATCTGCAAGCAGGCATCGAAGAAGTAATTGTTTACATTATATTCAATGGATCTTTATG
This sequence comes from Avena sativa, assembly GCA_916181665.1. Lineage (NCBI taxonomy): Eukaryota > Viridiplantae > Streptophyta > Magnoliopsida > Poales > Poaceae > Avena > Avena sativa. The sequence continues at coordinate 398,468,213 of OV702280.1, read as the reverse complement.
CACTGAGAACTTGGGTGCAATCATGGGCACGCAAAGACTAGCCAAAGTCACAGAAAAACCAAAACAAATTCGAGATATAATTCATGAGTTATAATAATTATATACAAAATTTGAGCTTCAAGACCATTTTATGTTCAGAGTAACAAAATGAGCAAACTCTAGAAGCTACTCAAATTCTATACCAAGTCAATGTTTTGAAGTACATCGAGAGAATTGGTCATTCTGAGTCTAACAACATCGGTACTGCATGATGTGTGATCAAAGAACAGAAATCTATGATTGGAATTGTGGTCCACTCTGAACTATTCAAGACGTGGTGGATGGGTATGTGCGGCCTACTGTCCAATTACTTGTCTGACTGTACAAGGTTAATGGACCCACATAACTTCTGTTCCATCCTAAGCACATGGCCTAGCAAATAATATGCAGTGAACTTCATTGTATTTTTCTAGCGTTGTCTGAAATAACATATCTAAATTCGTGCAAATATTAGACCTATATATTCAGGAAAATGCAGAAACATTTATTCAGAGCGACACATTTTTTAGTGTCAAAAAACGGAATATTTTGCTTGTTGAGTCAAATAGATAAAGGGACCATCGTTGTACAGCAGCCTAGCGCATAACCAACTAACAGTATGTAAATCAATGACAGATAAACAATAGACAAACCATACAAGATAACATTCTATGATACTATGGACAGAACAAATTAATGTGCCACAGGTGTGGTAAATAGCTGAATATTGTACACAGCACTGCAGCCTACAAATATGCTGAAAAGCCCAGAACAAATATCAGCCATTTGCACGCTTGCAACACAAGAAGATAGTAGGGAAAAAGGGTCTTAACATGGCAGGAGATGTCTGATGGACTAGTTTGACGTTGTGAATAGGTTGGCCAGAGGCTATGTCGTTGGTCCCCAGCTTAACAATTGGTCTTGAAGTAAACATGTGCAGAAGTCTGTCTGTCTGTTTTTTCGTTTGTTCTTTTTCGCAAATATTCCCTTGCTATGTTGCATATTTATGAAAGCTATCTGGTTGCTGAACTCAACTTTAACCAGATCTACGCCTTCTCCCATGTTTCTGAAAGAAGATGTCCCGGGGTGTATACCACAAAGAACAATGTAATAAGTGACCTAAAGAGTTGTCTCCACTGCGGACCTAACTAAGCAGTTGAACAACCAAAAACTTTTCATAACGCTTTCAAGAAATTGTAGAACAAGAAAGTGAGCGAGTGAGGGGAAATGGCTTGCTGGATCTGTGCTAGCCCATCTTGGGCAAGTTTCTTCAAGAGCAAAACTGCCGAGGTTGTAAAAACTGTTTTTATTGACAAGAGGAAAACAATTCTTTTCTTGACATAAAATCAACCATGAAGGTTAAGGCCTAGCAACGCCAGGGCCAGATTTCCTGCAACCCAGATAAGCACACGTGCCCCTAAATTCCGCCCTAAATTTATCCTATTCAAGAATTCAGACCAGCAAGTGGAGCAAAAAGTAGTTTCCTCCCAAGAACATGGTACTAACTAAAGTTGGGAGGGGGGATGAACAGAACAAGAAAGAACACGCATTCCTGAATCCGCACCGACGCGCACTGCGCAGAACACCTAACAAAGAACCACCGCATCCAATTTCGGTTCCACACGGCTACAGAAAGGGCCCCTCCACGATAGCACCGGACCTCGAGGTGCCAAACGTGAAAGCGCGTCAACAAGAACAGGGAAAGCGAGAGAGGAACAAGAAGAACACCAATAATCCGGCAAAATCACACCGATAGGCGCGAAATCCTGGAAGGAGGATCCTCCATGGTTTGCTAGGGAAGGGAGAAGGGGACAGAAGGCTACCTGGTGCTGCTGCCGTTGGCGAGCGGTGGTCTGGGGAGTCCTTGTCCTTGCTGGGTCTCCTGCTGCTGCTGCTCCTTCCTCCCCCCTTCCTTGCGCTGGGACTCCCCCTCCTCCGCCTTAATAGTGCTCCTCTCCAGCAGATCCATCTCCCTCTTTGGTCCCAACCAACTGCTCCTCCTCCTCTCTCTCTCTCTTGCTGGGAATGGGGGCGGGGGAAAGGGACTTGAAAATAAAATTAGAGGAAACGGGAGAGCTCCGAGCTAAAGGGGAGACGGACGGAGGGAGGAGCGGGTCTGTGTACAGCAAATTGCGCATGTGAAAGGCGTGACTGACGAGCTAATAAAATAAGGCCATATCTTTATGCATTTATTTTTATTTGTCCTTTTGTAATATGATGATGATGGCAGTACCTTACCCAGCTGCTAGTGATATTCAAATTTGCATGGAACAACCGAACTTGGAGTGCGAATTAGTCTCTGCTATAATTTTTGGTAATTAACTGTTAATCTAGTTCTTTCAAAACAAACATCTAACGTGCATTTTCATTTTTGGTAATTAACTGTTAATCTAGTTCTTTCAAAACGAACATCTAACGTGCATTTTCTACAGAGGTGTTATGTAGCGAGGGTGACTCTGTATTTGTTTTTTTTCCTTTGAAAAGCGAAGCGGAGCCTACCTCTGGATCAATGCTCAAAACATGTACTCCCTTTGTCCAAGAATAGATATCTTGAGTTTTTTAAATTTTGAATAAATCTATATACTAAATATTGTTTAGATTCATTTAAATTTTAATAAATTTAAGACACCTGTTGTAGGACGGGGGAGTATTTATTGTTTAAATACGGATTTCAGGTTGTGTACATGCAAATTAAGAGATAACATTGTAATTTGAATGTTTCATATCCAAAATTAGAATGGAAGAATCTGCAGATGACAACCTTAATGCCCCAAGAGCGACAAACTCCCCTTATCTAGGATAATTGTTCCTACTCCTACAGCTTTGCTTAGCTCGATTTTCTCTCATTTTAATTCATGGATCCATCGTTTTTCACCTTGGTAGTATCTTCCTTCATGTTTCCTGATGGGATATGCCTACCGGGGTATACCTAGCATGACGTTTCCGACTAGCACGGGAACTGGCGAGTGGGCCTGCAGGACGGCGACTGGATCAAGACCTGGCGTGGATCCAAGCGACTGGAAGCTGAAGGCCCAGGAGAGTAGATAGGCCCAGTCGGATTAGGTTAAACGAGTACCGAAACCTAGGGGGTAGAGGATATGTAAACCCTAGGGGGGGTGAGTCTATATAAACCTCCCTACAGGGCGTGTAGAGGATGCGTTCCATCATCCACCCAAGCGACTCGCCGCTTAGTCGTCGAGCTCACCCCATTGTACCTCCATCATAATACAATCTAGCAGGAGTAGGTCTTTACCCTCCGGGGGGCCGAACCTGGTTAAACCCTGTGTCTTCGCCCTCATCTCACACCGCAGATGGCTGGCCGCCCTTGCCCTTCGTTCTACTACTCGCTGCTGATTGTAGCGTCTGCCGTGGTCATTCCCACGACAGTGGCGCCCACCGTGGGGCCTGGCCGGTCTGGCCGGTGTTATGCGGCGAGAACGAGTCGGTCGCCACCGGCCGCATGATAGCGATCGGCGAGATGCTCTAGATCTTGCCGAGCAACTACGTCCCGGCGGCGTGACCCGTCACACACAGCATGATCTTGACAGTCGGCACGATCAGCCTCTTTGTCGGCCTCACCGACGTCATCGTCTCGGAAGACTCGGCTCGCATCCGCGAGTCGCCGCCACGCGACCGGCTCTCCGAGAGCCAGGTCCGCACGATCCATCGCCTCGCCTCCGAGTACAACTCGGTCCACAACGACATGGCCGAAAACACCGCGGCCGCGGAAGACGCGGCCCTCAACGACGACGCCGACTCGGCGACTCCGGCGTCACTCGTCGGATCCATCACCGCGGCTTCGCCCGCGGGCTCCATCACCCAGGTCTCCAACGTGGGTGACTTCGAGGATCCCTCCATCCTTGGGATCTTCGGCTTTGACTCCGGGTCGGAAAACTCCGCCGATCTCCGCGACGGGACCGGTCGCCACGCCGCGACCTACATGGCGACTGGCACCGATCCGCCGGAGGACCCCTTCCCCACCCCGATCCCTCCTAACGGCACGGCAACGGAGGTCGAGGAACTCTGCCTGAAGCTGGCGGAGGCAGTCCGCAAGGAGCAAGCCGAGCGCGAAAAATTTCGCCTCGAGCAGGTGACGGCGCAGGAGCTGTCACGTTACCACCAGCAGCGAATCAGGTCGCGCTTGAACCCCACCGTCCAGGGGCGCGCCCTGAACTTCGACGACGAGAACGACCCGACTCGCGTGGCCGAGGGCACGATCTGCGAGAACACGCCACCAGGAGGAAGCGCCCGACCCCCACCAGGTTCGACGGCGATGGGCGCCCCACCTCCACCCAACCGCGCACCCCCAGGGACCAGCCGCGGATAGTAGTGTCCTCACGGGAGCGAGACGCGAACGGCCTACCACTGTTCTCCACCCCGATGGACAACCTCGTGGCAGGCTGAGCAGCGGCCGACAACATCACGGCCACCGGCGACGGCGCCCTACAGATCCAGTACGTCAAGGCCCTGCTCGCAAAGGCGGTCGAGCAACTAAATGCAGGCGTCGACTCACAGGGGCGGATGTACTCGCGTTCATTGGGCAGCAGAGCGGCCTCAAGTGGCCGTCCATTGGCGGCAAACACCCTCAAGTGCCCGCCACCCAAACCACTGCAGCTCCAACACCGACCCGCGAACGCGGCACTCTCCACCAACGACCCCAGGCCAGCGACCAACTTCGTCGCCGCCAACGGTCAGCCCGTCGACTCCCGCACCCACATCATCAACAACCAGAGCTGGCGCGCACGCCAGCCCGACGACCTGCGACACACCCTAACCAATCGCCGTGACGGCGAGCCGATGGGGTCGCTAAGCCGACTCGGGCCCCGGTGCTTCGGACCGATGATCCGAGGCGAAAAATACCCGGCGAACTTCAAAGCGCCGAAGGAAATAGAAAAGTACGAACCTTCGTACGACCCCTCTGTGTGGCTGGACACCTACCTCATGGCGATGGGGATCGCAGGCCACACCGACCTGCTAGCCGCCCGCTACCTCCCCCTGATGATGGAGGGAGCATGTAGGCAGTGGATCAACACTCTCCCCCCGGATAGCATCGACTCCTGGGAAGAGATGCGCGATGCCTTTGTGAGGCACTTCGAGGGTTCCTACACCCGCGCCACCACCATCGAGGACCTGGAGCGATGCGTCCAGGGACCCCGCGAGTCGACCCGAAGCTGGGTCCAACGGTGGCAAGAGCTATGGTACAACGCGGTCGGCATCCACCCGGACACCGCGATCCACTGCTTCAAGACCTCGTGCCGCTACGAGCCCTTGGTCGCCAAGCTCAAACGAGCATATCGCACACTCGGCAACATACCAGACCTCCTCGAGATCTCCAAAAGATACGCGGAGGAAGACCCCAACCAGGAAACCGACGACGAGTCGGGAGGTCAACGCCGCACGAACGACAACGACAACGGACGATGGTCCGACCTACGCTACAGCAACACTCGCCTCACTGGCAAGCGCCGCAGTGACGGGCGAGTCGACTTCGTCGCCAATGCTGGGCACGCGCAGCGCGAGCCCAAGAGCTTCCGCCGTGACGGAGGACAACGCCGCGACGACGGCAACTACAAGGCGAAACCAAGGTTCGACCCCGCGGCCCTCCTTAACCAGCCTTGTGCGTTTCACAGCAGGGAAGGGAAGCCCGCCACGCACACGACCGCCGACTGCCACTCTCTCAAGGAGATCGAGAAGGCACGGCGAGAACAGGAGGACCCCGACAACAACCCGCCAAACGGCAGAAAATTTGGCAGTGTGGCCAGCTCGCTCCACACCTTCACAGGCTTCAATACGAAGCGCGAGAAGAAGGTCATCGCCCGCGCCGTCGCCGTCAACGCGGTGGCCCAGGTGGACGTTCCCCAGTTCCTCAACTAGTCGGAGTAGCCCATCACCTGGAGCCGCCAGGACCACTCGCCACGCATCGAGTACCCAGGCCGAGTCGCCCTGGTGGTCAAGCCCAAGGTGGGAGATTACTGGCTCCCCAAGACATTGATGGACGGTGGCAGCTCCATCAACATCCTGTACCTGGACACCTTCAGGCGACTGCGGCTCCCGCAGTCGATGGTCGAGACGACCTACACCATGTTCCACGGCATCGTCCCCGGTCGGAAGGCGTACCCGATCGGCAAGGTCACGCTGCCAGTCACCTTCGGCACACCAGCAAACTTCCGCACCGAGCGGATCGTCTTAGAGTTGGTACGCTTCGACATCCCCTACCACTGCGTCCTGGGGCGCCAGGCGTTCGCCAAGTTCATGGCAGCTCCCCACTACGCGTACAACGTGATGAAGCTCCCCGGGCCGCGCGGCGTCATCACCATCAACGGCGACCCCGACATGGCCGCCGAGTGCGAGGCCAAAGGAGCCGAACTCGCCGACGCCGTCATCGTGGCAGAGGCCAACCACGCCGACGAGCTCGCCAAGTACGCGAGCGGGGTCAACAACGACGACCCCACCATACTCAAGAAGCCCAATTCGAAGGGCGCCAACACCTCAGCCTTCGAGGCAACGACGCACACCCGCACCGTCGAGCTGGTCCCAGGCGACTCCAGCCAGACGCTGACGATCGGGACGGGCATGAGCCCAGCATAGGAAGGCGCGCTCATCGAGTTCCTCCGTGAGAACAGGGACATCTTCGCATGGAAGCCCTCTGACATGCCTGGTGTCCCTAGGGAACTCGCTGAGCACAAACTCAACGCCGACACCAAAGTGCGACCCATCAAGCAGTCGCTACGGCCCTTCAATGAAGAGCGCCGCCGAGGAGGTGCAGCGTCTACTCGCTGCAGGCTTCATCCGGCCAATCAAATACTCCAAGTGGCTGGCAAACCCAGTCCTGGTCGAGAAGAAAAATGGGACCTGGAGGATGTGTATCGACTACACAAACTTAAACAGCGCCTGCCCGAAGGAGAAATTCGTCCTCCCGCGGATCGACCAAATAATCGACTCCACCGCGGGCTCGGAGTCGCTGTGTTTCCTCGACGCCTACTCTGGATACAACCAGATCAAAATGGCTGTCGAGGACGAGGAAAATACGGCGTTCATCACGCCATTCGGAGCTTTCTGCTACACCGCCATGACATTCGGCCTCAAGAACGCCGGGGCGACCTACCAGCGGTGCATGCAGGAATGCCTTGCGAGCCAAATTGGCCGCAATATCCACGTATACATCGACGACGTGGTAGTGAAGTCCGCTCGCAAGGGCGATCTACTCGCCGACCTGGCAGAAACATTCGCCAACCTGTGGAAATACAAGATAAAGCTAAACCCAGGCAAATGCACCTTCGGTGTACCAGCAGGGCAACTACTGGGGTACGTCGTCTCCAAGCGCGGGATCGAGGCGAACCCCACCAAGATCGACACGATCGCTCGACTCGGCAAACCCGAGTGCCTGCGCGACGTCCAGAAGCTGGCCGGGCAAGTCGCGGCTCTCAGCCGCTTCATCCCCCGATTGGGAGAAAAGGCGATGCCCCTATACCGCCTGATACGGAAGAACCCCACCTTCCAGTGGGACAAGGAGGCGGACGACGCACTCCGCGACCTCAAGAAGGTGCTACTCGCAGCACCGCTACTCGCCGCCCCCGTCGACAAAGAACCCATGCTGGTCTACGTCGCGGCTTCCGAGCGCGTCGTCAGCGCCGTCATGGTCGTCGAGCGACCAGAGGAAGGAAAGAAGCGCCCGGTACAACGACCGGTGTACTATATCAGCGAGGTCCTCACCGAGTCGCGCCAGCGGTACCCGCAATACCAGAAACTGGTGTACGCAGTCTTCAGAGCACAACGGCGACTGCCGCACTACTTCCAGGAGCACCCGATCACGGTCGTCTCCTCGGCACCATTGCAGGACATCATCCGAAACCGTGAGGCGACCGGGCGAGTCGCCAAGTGGGCCGTCGAAATCGGCGTCCACAACATCAAGTATGAGCCACGAAAAGCGATCAAGTTGCAGGCTCTCGCGGACTTCATCGCCGACTGGGAAGAGGCCCAGCAGCCGGAAAAACTGCCGTACCTCCACTACTGGAGCCTGCACTTCGACGGCTCCAAGAACGCAGACGGCGCAGGAGCAGGGATCGTGTTGACTTCCCCGAAGGGCGACAAGCTCCGCTACGTCCTTTGCCTCGACTTCACCCCCTGCACCAACAACATGGCCGAGTACGAGGCATTACTCCACGGCATGCGAGCTGCCAAGGAGATGAATGTCAACCGCCTACGCTGCTACGGGGACTCCGACCTCGTCGCTGGGCAAGTCGCTGGCACCTGCGACGCCGTCTCTCCCACCATAGCGGCATACCGCCAAGCAGTGGACAGGCTGGGCGGACACTTCGCAGGCTACTACGTCGAGTGGATCGACATGCGGAAGAACGAGGAGGCAGACGAACTCTCTCGCATCGGCTCGGCTCGACTCGCACCACCCGCTGGCGTCTTCCTCGACACGATCACTAAGCCGTCTGTCTCTCCCCCAAGGGAGATCGACATCGGAGTCCCGCTGCAACCAGAGGCAGCCCTGGTTGCACTCATCGCCGAGCCAGAAGACTGGACTAGGCCATACATCGCCTACCTAGAGGGAGGCACCTTGCCGGCAGACGAAACAGACGCCCGGATGATAACGCGACGCTGCAAATCCTTCGTCATCATCGACGGCGAGCTCCACAAGCGCAGCGTGACCGGCATGTTCCAACGCTGCGTCCAACCCGCCGAAGGACGCAAGATCCTCCACGACATCCACTCCGGCGACTGCGGCCACCACGCCGGAGCCCGCTCTCTGGTCGCAAAGGCTATGCGACACGACTTCTACTGGCCCACCGCACACGCCGACGCCGTTGACATTGTCCAACGGTGCGCCGGGTGCCAGAAGTACGCCAACCAGACACACGTGCCAAGCTCAGCGCTCAAGACAATCCCCATCACCTGGCCATTCGTCGTGTGGGGCATGGACATGGTAGGCCCTTTCAAAAAGGCCCCCTCCGGCTTCACCCAACTCCTGGTCGCGGTCGACAAATTCACAAAGTGGGTGGAGGCCAAGCCAGTCCGGAAATGCGACGGGAAGACCGCCACCAAATTCCTACGCGAGCTCATATATCGCTACGGGTTCCCAAACAGCATCATCACGGACAACGACACCAACTTTGCCAAAGGAGCCATGGCCGAGTTCTGCGAGGAACATCACATCCGACTCGACGTCGCGTCAGTCGCCCACCCGGAGTCCAACGGCCAGGCATAACGGGCCAACCAGAGCATCCTCCACGGCCTAAAGCCGCGACTCCAAGTACCACTCAAGCGCACCGCCGGGTGCTGGGTCGAGGAGCTACCCTCCGTCATCTGGGGTATCCCCACCACGGTCAACAGGTCGACAGCGTTCACCCCCTTCTTCATGGTGTATGGAGCCGAGGCAGTCATGCCCACCGACCTCGAGCACAACTCGCCAAGGGTCGTCCACTACACGGAGGTTGCGAACGAACTCGCACGTCAGGATGGAGTCAATCAACTCGACAAGGCACGCGACCTAGCTCGCTCCCGCACTGCCATCTACCAGCAAGGACTCCGTCGCTACCATAGCCGGCGGGTGAAAACTCGCACCTTCCAGGAAGGCGACCTGGTGCTACGCCTTATCCAGGACAAGAAGGGCATGCACAAGCTCTCCCCTCCATGGGAGGGACCATTCGCCATCGGACGAGTACTCGACAACGACGCCTACTACCTCACCGACGTCCGCGGAGACGGAAAACTCGACGTCAAGCGACCATGGAATGTAAACCTCCTACGAAAGTTCTACTCCTAGAACTCCACATATGTATCCTCCGGTCGCTATGAAATAAAACATATTGGTTACCGCAAATTGTGTCTACTCTCCGTGTCTTGTGCCACTCGCACTCGTAGTAACAGCACCAAGCTAACTGCAGGAGTCAACCTCTGGTACAGCGATCGGCACGGCCAAGTAGTGCGCTACGAGGGCACTGGGTTACCCCAGGACTCGTAACGTCCACGAAAAACGCCTACCCGGAGCCCCATTGGAGTCGCCTAGCTCGACTGGCTTAACGAGCCAAGACAACTGCCTTCGCTCCTCACAGCGACCATGATCCTCCGCGTCCTCGACACAGCGACTCGAACGGCCAAGTACCACGCTCGGAGACTGACGACCAGTTCAACGCGAGCGACTAGGGAAAAACGCCAAGTACGAGAGCGTGCCCAGGACTCGCCATGCGACTGACCCAACGGGCCAGGCAGGAGAGATGCGCTCACTCTGACGCGCCCAGTCCTCACCCACCCAAGAGTCGCGACTAGAACCACCAAGTACCACGCTCGGGGACTCGGCTACCCGACCTCGTTCGTGCAAGGGAAAGCGGTGAAGTAAAGAGCACTCATGGGAGTCGTCCTGCGACTGGCTTTCCAAGCTCGGGCGAGTCGACCTCAATAACAAAACGCTCAAAACCACAAACACATAAACAAACGAGGTAAACCCCATAAAAAGGGCGGACGCGCTCGGGGACTCGTTCAACCCTCAATCTCAAATGCAAGTCAATTCACAAAATAACACGATATCCCATTATAGCAGATCAAAGTTGTTACAAAATACATGTTGCGCCTAATGGCCGAACTGCTACTAACGCCCCAGGGCACAATGTTTTACTCCGCAGGCTTCGACGACGACTCGCCGCCACCCTTGCGGTTACGAATGAAGGGAGTGTACGGGTTCGACGGGCACGTCGTAAGCTCACCCGCCATCGCCGCACGGAAGGGATGCTCGATCTTGAAGTCCCGGTGCGGCGGCTCGGGGTCGTTGGGCGCGACGATCGTCTCCTGATAAGGAAGGAGATCGCCCATCGCCCAGACACGATCGGAGTATACCGCGGCACGATCCGTCAGCTTCAGCACCTCGGCAATCTCCACCGAGCCCGTCGACGATGGGTAGCCACTCGTCATGTCGTCCAGATCGAAATCCTCCGGGAAGTGGGCGAGCCCAAGGCTGAGCGCCGTCGCCGCCCCGCGCCGGAACGCCGACCGCGTCATGAACTCGACGACCGACGGCACCTTCTCCAAGTATCGCCACACTTCGACGAGGTCGCTGGGAATCACTTCCGTGGGCGACATCTCCTGAAGATACGCCCGAACGCAAGCCACGGACAAAGTGGCCGAGTCGACCAGAGTGGCCACACATTGCCGCGCGTCGTACGACTGCGCCTCCTCCGCGCTGTCGATGATCCGACCTGTGGACAGAGAGTGGCAGTGAGTACATCAAAGTTCACACAATGCTAATATTACAGGTAGAGGCAGGCACACTTACCAATCAAAGGACGAGCGAGATTCGTGATGAAGCTTTGAAGAGAGGAGTAGTCGTCTTGTAGCCCAGCAACAAGGGCGTCAGAGACCTTACGCTCCTCAACGGCGGCCGTAACAGCAGCCTTGGCCCGCCCATCCGCCGAACTCGCCTCCTCCTTCGCTTCCTTAAGCTCGCGCTCAAGGTCGGCAATCCGCTTCTCAGCTGAGCTCAACGCAGATTGAGCCGCCGTCAATTCACTCGCCGGGACAAGGCCCTGACGGACCTCCTCTGCCTTCGCAGCAATCGCCTGGAGTCCCTTGTTCGCCTCTTGGACGGCGACAAGTTCCTTCTCCGCGCGACATTTCGCAGCAAGCCGGTCGGCCGATTCACGCTGCAACCCCTGTGCAAAAGTCAAACAATTAACAAAAATGAAATCCTAAGTGCCCACCCGCTGAAATTCAGCGACTGGACACTCGGGGACTGGTGATCAAAAATCCTAAGTGCCCACCCGCTGAAATTCAGCGAATGGACACTTGGGGACTGGAGATCAAAAATCCTAAGTGCCCACCCGCTGAAATTCAGCGACTGGACACTCGGGGAATGGGCGCGAGAAATAAAAACAAAACATCAAAAGAATCTGACCACTGCAATTCAGTGGCCCGATCCTCGGGGACTGGACATATCTGGATGGCTGCGCCAAGCTTGCCATGAAGCTGTAGCGCGTCCACGGATGCGAGAAGGGCTGGAGTGTGCCCGCGACGCTGCTCGACCTCCGTTTCGGCGACCCCAGGTACGCGGCTCAATGGCGTGGTACCACTCGCCATAGCCGCTCGGGCCATGAAGCGGGGGAAGGTCGCGGTGGATGCGCCAGCACCAAAAGAGGCCGGCTCGGCCATCCCAGGAGAGGAAGCACCCTCCTTGATCGTCAAGGCTGCCTCCGCCACAGGATCACTCGGAGCGATCGTTGTGTCGTCAGACACCGTGACGACATCGTCGCCCTTGGCCTTCTTGGCACTGACTGTGGGGGCAGCGACCTCATCAGCCTTCCTCTTTCGAGAGGGGTCCTCCTCGGCGACGACTGGCGGCACTTTGGCCACGGACGGGTGGCCTATCTTTTTAACTCCAGTCCTGCAAAATTGGTTACATGAGCAAAGTGGTCCGAGTACGACGAAAAGCAAGGCATGTGGATAAAACTCACTTGGCGACTGGTATGAACCGCAGCCCCGTGCGGATGCTAGCCGGCTTCTCCAGTTCGGGGCCCAGTTTCCGACTGAGGCCCATCTCCATAACGTCATGCGCCCAAGACACGGACGGCCTCTTCGTTGATGAAGCCGCGATAGGAGCCTCCGAAACGATCTCGGCAGGAGCTCTCCTGGGAGGCGAAGCTGCCGCGGCTGGAGCATCCCCCGACCCCGAGACTGGGGTGAATGGGGGAGGAATCGAGGCCATAGGTACCTCACTCAGGACGGGGGTGACATCCGGTGCTGCCGTCGACTGGGGCGCTTCATCCCTGGCCAGGTTGGTGGCATCGGAACTACTTGCCGAATGAGGCGGAGATGCCTGTCTCGCTGGCTTCGTCTTCCTCTTCGGAGGGGCCTTCACTTTCTTATTATTCTTATTTTTCGACAGAGGCCTCGCGACACGAGGTGAGCTCGGGAAGCTCATCGTCGTCATCGTCATGACGTTCAAGACTTCTACTCGCCTCGAGTTCGCGCTGACGCTGCCCGCGAGTTTTGCGAACCAGTGGGGCGGCCTCTTCCTCGGACTCGTCATCATTGTCGCTCTTGTCGCTCTCGGCGCCGCCCTTGGTGGGAGGCGACTCGCCCCCGTCCTGGACGGACGAGCTCGAGTTCTCGTCGTCCGCGGGCGGAAGCCACCCTTCCACCACTTGAAATAACTGCAGCAAGCATGAAGCAATATCAATATAACCGCGACAGCATCAACTGCGACTGCGAATGGTAGAAAGTGACTTACCGTCGGGGCTGGATGCTTCGCGGTGTAGGGGGCGACCCCAGCCTTCGCGTCCAGGTACACCGCCTGGGTGATCTTCTTCAACGCCGGGACGTAGTCCTCGAGTTTCCACTCGGCGAGGCAGGACTTCGTCGAGTCTTCCCGGCCCGTGTACTCGTACATGTAATGGTCACGGCGGGCCAGGGGAACGAGTCGCCGCCCAAGCCAACAGTTGTACAAATTGATGGTCTGAAGACCCTTCTTCTTCAGGCCGCGGATGGTTTGAAGCATCTCATCCACGACCATCCACTGGTCTGTTGGGAGCTTGCCGACTTGGAGTCGGCGTGGTTCGGGCCGGTCGGTGGAGTACCTTGGGATCACCACCTCGCCGTCTGGAGTCGCCTCGGTGACGTAAAACCAGGACTTCTTCCACTCGCTTGCCGCCTTGGCAGGTAGCATCAGGTCAAAAAAGGAGGCTTTCGACTTGAGCTAGAACGTCAGGCCACCCGCCGCCAGCATTGGGCCGCCTGATTCTTCACGACTAATCCTCCCGTGGAACAGATCTTGCCACAGGGGGAAATAGGGCCTGCAGCCCAGGTAGCACTCGCAGAACGCCATGAAGATGGCGAGCTGCTCAATGCTGTGCCGGCCCAGGTTCGATGGCTGAATCCCGTAGTAGGCACAGAAGCGCCGGAAGAAGAGAGATGTGGGAAACCCCAGCCCCCGCTCCAGGTGGCTGGTGAAGCAGACGAATTCTCCCTCGCGCGGGTCCAGAGTCACCTCTCCGGCCGCAGGGATGCGCCACCTGCCGGCGCGCAGGATCTCGGCCTCCTCGAAAGACGCCAGTAGCGCTCTCGTGCACTTGGACATGCCCCACGACTCGGCGGAGGGGGCCATTGGCGGAAAGGTTCGTGGAGGTCGGAGGATTTTGGATCGATTGGATCGCGATGCGGAGGAAAATGGAGATGCGCGAGATCGGAGGAAATGACGAGAGGGTGGATCTCCGATCGCCTACCATTTCCCTTATATATAGCAGTTGTTACCCGCCAAATCAGGGAGCCGTTACTACGCGGTGATTATGCCAAAAGTTACCGTTGGATTACTCCAACAGCTAGTTTGACTGCGTCTGACGGTCCAACTTCATCCATTCGACTCGCCGACCCTATCACTATAACAGTGACTAAATATTTCGCCGACCCGTTCGCCGAGCTGCGACCAGAATGACTAGTTTTTTCCTTTATTCAGGAGCCCGCCACCGATTCGACTGGGTGTCCGCCTTGGACCCGTATGCTCCGACTGCCAGCAACCACCTGCGCCCAATCGACGACGGCCTCGGGGACTACTGATGGGGATATGCCTACCGGGGTATACCCAGCATGACGTTTCCGACTGGCCTAGGAACTGGCGAGTGGGCCTGCAGGACGGCGACTGGATCAAGACCTGGCGTGGATCCAAGCGACTGGAAGCTGAAGGCCCAGGAGAGTAGATAGGCCCAGTCGGATTAGGTTAAACGAGTACCAAAACCTTAACTGATTCGGTTGAGATATGTAAACCCTAGGGGGTGAGTCTATATAAACCTCCCTACATGACGTGTAGAGGATACGTTCCATCATCCACCCAAGCGACTCGCCGCTTAGCCGTCGAGCTCACCCCATTGTACCTCCATCATAATACAATCTAGCAGGAGTAGGTCTTTACCCTCCGGGGGGCCGAACCTGGGTAAAACCCTGTGTCTCCGCCCTCATCTCGCACCGCAGATGGTTGTCCGCCCTTGCCCTTTGTTCTACTACTCGCTGCCGATTGCAGCGTCCCGTGGTCATTCCCACGATATTTCCCCAACATCCACGATCTTTCCCCAATTATTCTATCATTTGTCCAAGATAGTAGTGGCATCTTCCGCCGTCGTCGACAATCAACATAATCATCACCGGCGTGTGATGCCTCATCTGTCTTCAAAATAGTTAGGGGAGGGGACGAAGCAATGTCATATATAGTTGTCCATGAAGCCCAACTATGACCCCCGTCCCTGTGAGACGGAATATCAAGCACGCTACAATGGTCTACACATTTTACAAAAACTAAATCTTCAACATGCATAAGTGTATGAGTGGATTAAACATGATTACAACCTAGAAAATATTCGTGATACGGATTTATTTACATCGCACCTCCCTAAAAATCCAAGCAAACAAAAAAATTCTACCCCAACATACTCTACTAAGTAGCGCAACCACACTATGCTAATGCCAACCATGCATTACACCCCGAAGAAACACCGAAATTCCATTTTAAATGTGATTCTGTGGGAACGGTTTCGAGGGTGACGGTTCGTCCAAATCAGCTTGTAAGGGCACGTACTGTGCTAGCCTCTTAATTGGGGCGCTTAAATAGTTCGTTATTATAAACCGCAAGCGTCAGCTGCTTCTGGGCGAATTTTTCACACTATTTCTAAGCGCCTGGCGCTATTGTTTCCGTCGACGCTGGAAAAATAGCCACGAACTGCACCAAACGTCCTAGATTAAATGGCTAGCGTCTCCCTTAAGCGTCTGCAATGTACCTGCCCTAACGTTTTACTTTTGACCCCAAGTTTTACCACAAGTATGACTCAGACGTTTTTTTCAAACAAGTGTGACTTGACCTTTTCCAAAAAGATGACTTGACCTGGTTCCTCTAATCAAGCCCTCTTAATATATTCTTGTATTCTTGACCGAGGGTGGTGAGCCGTGACATGGCCTGCACCACCGCCACCACTGGCGATCCGCAAAGTATGTATATATATACCCTAAACAAAAATGTAAAACTGGCACATATAAATACTCCGAGGTATATATGCAGTTGACGTCGCGTGCACTCGAGCGAGACGTGCGTGCGATGGAAACGGGGCATGGAAAAGGCGTCCGTTGGGTTACCCAGATCGTCTGAGCAAAGCGCACGCGGCTGTTCCGTCCAGAGACCGTCGATCAGTCACACGCGCACGCACGTAACCTTTCCCGTTCCCCCGCTCGGAGCCGCGCCCGGTGGAGCACGACGGTGACGGGTGCTTAGCCAGTTCCGGCAATGGAGACTATGGCGCTAAACTTGGGGCAAACGCCAAAACGGTGTGGCCAGGCGAAACAGACTGTACTGCTATTTCCGTCGTGGGCATTTAAACCGCCATGACCCGGGCGGGTCCCGGGAGGATGCTTGTTCAGGGAAGAAACATAACCGTCTCTTTATTTGCTGGAGATGATGTATAAGCTCATATGAACCACGTGCTTTCATCGATCGAACAAACTTTAGGTGACCTGCATGGAGATGGGCAGATATGGCGCTGACACACCGAACGAATCGTACCAAAATCGGAAGATCGGCACGCACATCGCCAAAGATATCGAGGGATCCGGACGCGTCTAGAAAATTCGATCGGTGAGCAAAATAATCTTCCGTCGGGCAACCACCGGCCGGCTCGCTGATTTCCAGCTGTTCTTTCGTCTGTATGTACGCACCTGACGACTGCCGTTCGTGGCTAACCGAACGCGGCAACCGGCCTCCATGATCGATGCCCGTCCGGACCAGGTTATAGCACGCGCTACATAGCGTACTCGTGTAGACTGTACACGGTCACCATAGGCCCATAGCCGCTGACGACTGGTACAGGACAACCGATCGATGGTGTCCAGACGCGCGCATTCATCGCACTGGAGGGACAGCCGGACAGGGCTAGGTAGATGATGATAGTGGACGACATTACTTCATGGTTTCATAGACGGCGTTACGTAAGGCCATCTCTGCCGGGTTGATCCTATCTCCTCCCAGCCAGACCGAACGGACACGCGGGACATGCGCGGCATCTCAGCGGCACACGAACGTGTTTGACTTGATCTATTCGTACATTAAATCTGGGCAACGGTTGCGTTGGCCCAGACACGCGCGGACAGAGTGTGTGTCCTGCCCGTGGGTCACTCAGGGCCCATATGTAAGTGAAACATTAGTATTTAATGATAGCTTTTCATTAGATAAGCTCTGCGAGTTACAAAAAGGCCGTTTGGAAAAAATAGGGGAAATGTTAGTGCTATTGCTACTGCTACTACTGCCGGAGGAGGACATCGCTACGGCTACTCGCCGCCGTTGTCGCAACCACCATTGTCGCTGCCGCCGACCCCGTCGATCGTTGTCCTTGCGAACCAGATGGCTCGCTGCTGGACGCGTTCGCCGTGACGATCGCGCGCCAGACCGCGAGCCACCGCGTTGGCCGTCGCCTTCCTGCGGTCCTCTATTGCCTGGTTTGCCAGGGCCTTGTCCATCTCCCTGTGGTCCCTTGCCTTCTGGTCGGCGAGCTCCCTCGCTGCAGCAACGGCAAACGCCTGGCGCTGGAGTTCTGTCTCAGCCGCGAGCAACTCCGCCGGAGAAGGAGTCGGAGCCGGGGCACCATTGGGCCCGAAGCCTAACGCCTGCGCAATCTGTAGGGGGACGGCGATTGCCTCCTCCTCCTCCGGCTGATCCACCTCCTCCTCTCCTCCTCCTCGTCCTCCTCCACCTCCGTCTTGTCGCCGTCGATGAGACCCCACGCGGCCGCCGCCTCAGCAGCAATAGTCACGCGCTCCTCCTCCGCCGCCGAGTCGACGACGTGTTCGCACTGCGCCGCTTCCGCGTCAATGCGTGCTTTGGCGGCGTGATGCGTCTTTGGCTGGTGCTAGTGTCTAAAGTCGTTGCTATGTGTTTCAATGATCTATTTGTAATTTCTATTACTTTTAAAGTCTTTTGTACTACTGTTGATGATTAATAGATAGATGGAAATTAAAAAAAATAAAGGCGTCATGCGGGATTCCAGCAAAGTCATGCGTTTAGTTTGATTCGTGATTTCTATTTTAATATTTATACCACTAGAAGTCACAAAATAAACTAGGAGTGAAACATTAGTGAAATCCCAATTATACCTCTAATCTCGATTAGCGAACGGCGGCCCTGGAGATCTGATCCGTCCACACGAAACATTTGATCTCTGAATGTACACGCGTGGGCATATAGTGATCACGGAGAAACACATATATGTCGTGTCTGTCGGTGATTAACTTCTGCCCACCAATAGACAGTGTTGTCAGAGAGGTTTTTCACAGATTTTTTTACAAATATGCCCCCTGCAACAATGCATCGCCAGAACTGCCCCCCTCTCACTGCAAATGGCAAAAGTGCCCTGGCGGGAGGCTAGAAATGTGACAACGTGTCACATCCCGCCAGGGCCGGTGGCGGGACAGGCTTCCAGCCTTAGGCGGTGGCGGGAGGAGCCTTCCGCCTTAGGGACTGGCGGGACGCGGCAGGCCCCACCACGCGGGCCAGCGGGATGTCCACTTCACGCTAGCGGGAAACAGGGCCGTCCTTTCCGCCTGGGGACTCGGCGGGATGCCCTTTCCGCCTCGGGACACGGCGGGACGCGCATGCAGCTAGGACATGGCGGGATGCCCTGCCCTTTCCGCCTCGGGACACGGCGGGATGCCCCTGACACGTCTGCCTGTTCCAATATTCCCAACACACCGACTGACGTTTCCTATTGCTAAACAGTCCGATAACCACCGAAAGCCGCATTCGTTGAAACTTGTGACCGTTTCTCGAAACTTGATTGTTGGCAGATAGTGCAGCTCCGTTTCTTTAAATACGACGGCAGGCATCCTCAGAACCACTGCGACTTCTATCGATCCATTTGCTGCCTGTTCTCTCTATCTCTTTGCTTGTACAGTCACACACTCTGTAATCGCCTGAGGCTGCTGAAAGAAGCCTGCACCAATATTCGGAGGCTGAGAACGGGTAGCCATTGATCAAGGTGAGTTGTTTCGGTTGAAAGCTTTGCATGTTGTATATATTAGTCAGCTAATTAGGACATAATTTGCCATGCAATGCTTGAACTATTAATTAGCTTTGCAACTTAGTTAGCTCGTGTAGAAATATTTGAACTCTTGTCGTAATATTTCAGCAAAGTAACCTAATTAGATCGTGTAGTAATATTTTAGCTATGCAATTTAATTAGGTCATGTAGAAATATTTTAGCTTATGTCGTAATATTTTAGCTAAGCAACATAATTACATCGTGTAGAAATATTTGTGTTCGTGTAGTAATATTTTAGGTATGCAACTTAACTAGAACGTGTAGAAATATTTTAGCTCATGTAGTAATATTTTAGCTATGCAACGTAATTAGGTAATGCAGAAATATTTGTGCTCTGTAGCAATATTTAGATATGCAACTTAACTAGAACATGTAGAAATATTTTAGCTTATGTAATAATATTTTAGATATGTAACGTAATTAGGTCGTTTAGAAATATTTGTCCTCTTATAGTAATATTTTAGCTAAGCAACGTAATTAGGTAATATAGAAATATTTGTGCTCTTGTAGCAATATTTAGGTATGCAACTTAAGTAGAACGTGTAGAAATATTTTAGCTCATGTAGTAATATTTTAGCTATGCAACGTAATTAGGTAATACAAAAATATTTTAAAAAGTGTAGTAATATTTTAGCTATGCAAAGTAATTAGATCGTGTAGAAATATTTTAGACTCTTGTAGCAATATATTAGGTATACCACTTAAATATGTCGTTTCCAAATATTTGAACTCGTGTAATAATATTTCTTACACGTTAGGTTAGGCAATTAATGTATTTTGTCAATATAAATAATTATATTAATGAACTATCATTAAGATTATATATAATTAATATGGTTATATTAATTTGATGCGCGTAGGTGCTATGAACACTTTGTATATTTTTTATGGTGAGGACATCACCCGCGATGGGCCGTCGGGGCTTGATCTGTCGCGTTGTGAGACAAAAAATGTCATAGTAGAAGAATTGGTGAATGCTAGTTTCATGGACATTAGAAGGCGCATCCGCGCAGAATTTGGGCCAGAGATGGCCCGAAAAAAGATGACCGTTAAAGCGGTCGTTTGCAAGAGAGTGGGAGAAGATTACCGGTGGGCACTTCGCCAGGTTAAAGGCGAAAATTCGTGGGGTTCATACATGAAATTTGCAAGCACACCTGGTGCGGCCATGTATGGGCAACCGATGGTGTATGTGCAGTTTGTTGATGCCAGCGACATACCTGGTAGCAGCACTGCAGCCGATGAGATCCAACTATCCATCTCCGCAATGGCTATAGATTTGGAGACGGTGGAGAGGAGACATGTGGAAGATGCATTTTTTCCCAGTCAGAATAATGGACCTTATTCCATGGCAATTGTCGACCTCAATGAACAGATTGAGGGACAGTCAGACGAGCTTGATTCTGGTGACGACGATCGTGAATCGTCAGATGATGATGAAGGAGGCGGTCCGAGTCAAGTGAGAGCAGTGGCGCCAGCAATGGCACCTGGGGACATAGAGGCTCTTGTCATCGGTCACGATGATACCTCTGTCCGTGGAGTTGGAGCTACCATGCTAGAAGAAAACCAGCAGTTCCCGAGCAAGGAGGCTGTGGACATGGCGATCAGAAGATATGCGTTCTCCATTTCCCGAGAACATAAAGTGAAGAAATCTGACAAACATTTGTTGAAGGTTCTCTGCATAGAGTCTGGTTGTCCTGGAAGAGTCGTCGCTCGTCAACCAGTGGGAATATGCAAGCCTTGGACGATAACTCGCATGGTTCCCCACAGTTGTGAGCTAACTGGCACTCTTCCTGAACACTGCAATGTCAGTGCCGCATATGTGGCACAGGTCATTGCACCCATGGTAAAAGATAAGATCAGTGTATCGGTGAAGGCGTTACGAGACGGTGCGGCAGATGCGATAGGCTTCCCGGTGAGCTATGGCAAGGCCAGGCGTGCTAAGGAGTCTGTTTTAGAGGGGATGTATGGCACATATACGGAGGCTTACAACATGGTTCCGAGAATGCTACATCAGATTACTGAAGCCAACCCTGGAACGGTCACCTATAGGATGGAAAGGAACCACCCGAGTGGCACTCCTGATCATTTCATCCTGGACCGTATCTTCTGGGCGTTCAGCCAAACTATCCAAGCATTCCACCACTGCCGGCCGGTGATATCAATTGATGGTACCTTCCTCACCGGACAATATAAGGGTACTCTCTTGGTAGCTGTGGCATCAGATGCAAATAACCAGCTTCTTCCTATTGCATACGCACTCGTTGAGTCCGAGAGCACGTTAAGTTGGTTGTGGTTTCTGCAATGCTTGAAGGATGGTGTTGTGAAAGATAGACCTGATGTATGCATCATTTCTGATCGCAACCAAGGGCTTCTCAGTGCACTAGAAAAAATGAAGCACGATGTACCGATGGAGTTCCTTTGGCCTGATCTTGAAACTAGGTGGTGCATGAGACATCTAGCAGCAAACTTTTACTCTCGCTTCCGGAACAAGGAATGTTTCAAGGCCTTCAAAGTGATGTGTATGCAGAACCAACCGCGGAAATTTGATGCCCACTGGATGGCATTGAATGCTGCAACGACCGCAACTTCTGGCGATGCACCAGCTGAGCCAGCGGGTGCAGGAAATCACAGGAGGGCCGGGAATATGGCTGAGTGGGTGAATGTTAATTGTCCGGATGTTCGGAAGTGGGCACTGGCTCATGACAATGGTGCTCGCTATGGCATAATGACCACCAACATGTCAGAGATATACAATGCAGTGCTTAAAGGTGTCCGAGCCCTCCCTATTACTGCACTGGTTGCTGAAACATGGTCCCGCACAGTGGCGTACTTTGCAGATAGAGTTCAACTAGCGCATGCACGAGTGCAGATGAACAAACAATGGTCTGAAGCTATGCAAGATCACTTGGACATAAAAATAGAAAAAGCAAAGGCTCATGGTAGCAGAGTGGTGGACTCACTTATGAAGAGGTGGGAGATCAGAACAAGGCAAAAATACGTGCGTGGCTACTTGAGAGGGGATACAAAGCAAGAGGTCACACTCAATCCAACGACATGCGAATGCACCTGCAAAAAGCCTTTGCTTTATCATTACCCATGTAGCCATGTCCTTACAGCGGCAGCAGGCCAGAGGATTGTCGTTGACGGATATATCTCCCCATACTTCAGCATGCATAATCTTATGAAGACCTGGGATGGCGAGTTCTGGGCATGGGGTGTTAAGGAGCATCACAACACTATTTGGTATGGTGGACCAACATGGTGGCCCAACCCTGCGCTCAAGCGAACCGTTAAGGGACGTCGTCAAACTAGGCGATTTAGAAATGACATGGACCATAGCCAGGCCGGAGAAGGACGGAGGTGTAAGACTTGTAAAATTCCTGGGCACACGGCGAGAAATTGCCCACACAAGCTATAATGTTGTATTTGTATTTCAGTGTTGTAACGTACTAT
Source organism: Avena sativa (assembly GCA_916181665.1). Classification (NCBI taxonomy): domain Eukaryota; kingdom Viridiplantae; phylum Streptophyta; class Magnoliopsida; order Poales; family Poaceae; genus Avena; species Avena sativa. The sequence continues at coordinate 398,445,681 of OV702280.1, read as the reverse complement.
ATTTTGAATTTGTATTTCAATGTTGTAATGTACTATGTATTTCAATATTGTAATGTACTATGTATTTCAATGTTGTAATGTACTATGTTTTAAATTTGTATTTCGATGTTGTAATATACTATGTTTTAACTTTGTATTTATCTCATTTGTACAGACTATGGCGGATTTACCTCCTCTCTTGGATGGGCAGTACGATTCTACCCACCGGTGCCAACAATGGATTAACCCCGAAGGTCCACTAGGAGGGCCAAGTACTTTCAGGTGTCGAGGTCCATCGAACCGATGGATTCTTGATGAGCGGTTTGTGCCTTATCTTTCTCGTAGCGGACTACTTCCGTTCGCTAGGATGACATCCTCGCCTCAGTTATTTAAACTGGACCCTTGTCTTCTAACATCACTTGTTGACCGGTGGAGACCGGAGACACACACCTTCCACTTTCGGTGGGGAGAGATGACACCGACACTTCAGGATGTATCCATGATCACTGGGTTGCCACTTTGTGGTATTCCTCTCGTGTTGCCACCAGCACGGGCATCCTGGAAGGAAGATTTTGAACAACTGATGGGTCAACTTATCCCGAGAAATCGTACTGATAAGTTATCTCGAGGTGTCCCCATTAGTTGGCTAGTAAATTTTATTGGCTTCCCAACCGGAGTTTCTGAGGAAGTAGTACGTCGACACCTGATTGCATACTTACTCTACCTATTTGGCATGTTGTTCCCATCGGGAAATGGTGAAGTAGTCAACCCAATTTTTATTAGACTAGCAGAACACATAGCCCTTCCTCTGGACAATGTAGAGATCACGCAGTACAACATCGGTTCGGCGATGCTATGTCAGACTTACAGGGGGTTATGTGACGCCTCATATAGGAGAAAGAAGGTCATTAGTGTAGCCCCAATTCTATGTGTATGCTATATTTTCCTCCAGTTGTGGTCTTGGGAGCACATACCCGTCGGACGGCCAATGATAGAAGATCCAGTGCACCCATATAGTGGTCACGACGTCCAGTTTAATTGCGCGACCATGGGTACCCGGTGGACATATGGCGTATTACGTTGGGCCCGTGATTTGGCTTCGAAGTGTTATCCTCTTTACCATGAAGATTTCGAGACCATACATTATTCTTCTATCACATGGAGGCATGACGATTATGTAAAGCACGTGGCCGGGGATAGGGGTTTAGCAATTGATTGCTACCGAGACCAGGAGCTTTGGTGGACACGTTGTCATCTCGTGTGCCTGTATATGGTGGAGCCGCAGAACCCCGAGCGTGTGATGCGGCAACTTGATCTCTACCAGGAGGTCCCTCCTCCTCCTCCCAACTGTGTCGAGTCTACATTTCACGAGTACGTTCTCAATTTTAAATCAGTATAATTTTATATAATGTTTTTTATCAAATATTATAACAATGGTTATGCGCATTTCAGGCAAAGCAATCAAGGGAAAAATAATAATAATTGGCTGCACACCCAGAGGCTATGGATAGATCAATGGAATTCGAACAAGTTTACGAACATAGTTCCAGAAAATAGGTAGTTTTTTTAGATTATTTAAATTCTTATTGGTATGCTTATGACACTGAACATGCAGGGTGTTTTCCGATAGTACGTGGGATGCTTATATGACATGGTACAACGCGAGCACACGTTCCAAGCTCACCCGCACTCCAACGGATAGACCAGCACACCGCACACGTCAAGAGCAGCTAGAGGGAGGGATAGAACGTACTGCAGCGAACCGCCGTGATGACACGGTATATATATTTTTAGCACTATATTTATAATTCTATGTTTATGAGAATAACATTGGTCGTTATTTTTAGCTAAGTAGGCAGCACAGCATAATGGCGGATGTGCGTGAAATAGTTAGAGAGAACCCTCGATCCATGTCGAATACCATCAAGAGTAGATTGAGGAGCATTTTTCAGAATGCTTTACATACCGCTACTAACTGGAGTTGTGGCCGAGCGAATGATGTTATGCTACGACAGTACAACATGCCTGAGTCTTTCTCGTCGCGGCCAAGTGAAGCGAGAGCAAGTCTAGGAAATCCAGCACGCAGCGCCTCTATGCGTGAGAATGTACGTATTTCCTATATTTAAAATCTGTTTTAGAAAACAATTATTTATAATGTTCTTGTGCTGACATATTAGAACACGACAAGACTCTACTCTTATGCGTACATCATCGAGGAATACCGTGGAACCCTCTAGGCCTGAATCTTCAAGACAACCACCACGCGTAAGTTCGATACTTTTTAATCCATATCTGTTGTAATAATTGAATTCTAACATGGAGACCATTTTTTAGATTGATTTCGGTTCAACGCATCAACCAGCACCTAGAGGAATATTTCCGAAAATTACAAGAGAACTATTTCAGGAAACGCCGGTACGCATTTTTATAATCACACTAATTTATTATTATATTTTACTCATTCTAATACTTATTATTCCTATACAGACCACTCCTGACGATGCATGGGACGATGATGATGCTGGAATTAATTCCAACATGCCACCTCCTCACCCATCTATAGGCCATGGCAGTTACTACACATATGATCAGCCATACGATCAACCTCAATCTTCATACAACCCTGGACCATCACAACCAACATATGATCCAATGATGGATTTCTTATATACTGATGTTGGTACGAGTCAAATTCCTGACAGTCAACAAGATACAGAAACCAGGGACCATTTTATACCATCACCGCCAAATCTTCGCACAAATCCCAGGCCAACGGATCCATGGAGTTATCCTTCAGATCACATATACGGAGGACGTGCAAGGAAACAACCGAGACGATTATTGTAACTCCGACGGTGTAGCCGGTTTCTATTTGAACATTAATGTATCGTTCTATATTTGTGAGATACATATTACTATTATCTTGTCTTGCTGTTTAAAAAAAAATTCAAATAAAAATTCTCAAATATTTAAGATATAACTAAAATAAAAATACTTAGATACTTATTTTCATTACCACGCGGTACAGCAGAAATTAGGATACATTTAAATGCATAGATTAAAATACGAGTACTTTAATTAAGATACAATGGGAGGCGTGGATTCAGACACTAGAACAAAAGTCTAGTCGTCTTGCGTCCAGCGTGGCCATTTTCCTGTCTTATCACCGCGTTCTTCAGCTGCCCTTGCCTCAGCAGCCCTTTCTCTCAGAGTCTGCCTGTATGCCTCCCTAGCCTGTCGTTCCTCCTCCTCCCTAAGCCGTCGTTGTTCCTCTCTCTGCCTCCGTAGCTCCTCTAACCGACGCCGTTGCTCCTGTTGCGCCGCTCTACGCTCTTCCGCCTCTTTCTCACGACGCTCGTCCTCATGAAAGTTTTGCCACGCACGGCGACTCCTCTCTTCTATCTCATGAAGCGCCCATTCGGGCTGCTCCGTGTCAATCCAACGATACCACATGCACAAGGGTGGAGGAGACTGCATCACAAATAAAAACATAGTAAATATTCCATAAAACAAAAAATATAATATTTTGTTATAGATGAAACATACCGGAGGCCTGTTGTAACTCTAGGGAGCTGGATCATACTGATAGTTGGGACACATGAAAAACTTCATGCCCATTTTATCAGAAAAATCTGTGGACTCCTTCACCTTGCAAAGAGTCCCGCACCAACACCGAAGATGTTCCACACCAGGAGGCAAACTTGCATCCTTCATATTTCTCGGCCTGTAGTCTTGGTCAGAGCAAGGCAAACTCATAGCCACCAAAGAAAATAGCAAACAAAGGAAGTAACGAAGAAGGATGCATCTGTGAAGAGCGTGATACTACTCCTTTTATAAGCCAGCCTTCTCCCTCTACTAGCGGGACAAACTGACATGCGAGTGGGCTGTAAAGTTCGGTAATCAATTTGCTGTATCGGTGCTCTTTCGGCGGTCTATTTTCTGTAGCTCCCGTCGTCTAATTACTGTGTAGTCTAATCATACTGTACAATCATGTCGAAATGCTGCAGGGCAGCACAAACCGACACAGCCTAGGGCGGCACAAAAGGTTCCGCCACCGTCGCTGTCCCAAAGCTGCATGCGCGTCCCGCCGTGTCCCGAGGCGGAAAGGGCATCCCGCCGAGTCCCCAGGCGGAAAGGACGGCCCTGTTTCCCGCCAGCGTGAAGTGGACATCCCGCTGGCCCGCGTGGTGGGGCCCGCCGCGTCCCGCCAGTCCCTAAGGTGGAAGGCTCCTCCCGCCACCGCCTAAGGCTGGAAGCCTGTCCCGCCACCGGCCCTGGCGGGATGTGACACACGTCACATTTCTAGCCTCCCGCCAGGGCACTTTTGCCATTTGCAGTGAGAGGGGGCAGTTCTGGCGATGCATTGTTGCAGGGGGGCATATTTGTAAAAAATCGTTTTTCACATGCATGGGTACTGTCAGTCTAGTTCACTCGTGGCACCGTCCTTTTCTGCTCTTTATTTGTTAGTACTTGGGCGGTGATTGATGCGGAAGTCAAAAGTTAAACTCTTGTGGTTGCATCTTCTTGGTGTCGTGCTAAAAATTATTCTAGTAATCAAGTGATCTATTTTAGTGGGTGAGTTGCCTGAAGCATGGCCATTAGCACCTACTCCGTCAGTTTTAAAATATAAGATCTTTTATCTTTGTGAAGCAAATATGTCTAGATTTTCTTAATATATAGGTTTCTATACACTAAAAAAAGTATAGATATATTTCTTTTACAAATCTAAAACATCTTATATATATTTTAGAACCAGAGGAAGTATTAATAGTATTTAGTTTTTCGTGTGTTTAAGCCAAGTTAGCTAGTCTTGGAGCGACTTTTACCAGTTAGTATGTCAGAGCGTCACCCAAATAGTATGGATTTCCTTGAACTGAAAGTCCAGTACCATGTGTCGTGTGAGACTGGAGCATGTGTGTCACTCACTCGTTTTCAACCAGTTTGGACAGTTTCAAGTTCGACTAGTGGACACTGGACGGCTACCGAAAATGATGAAATTGCCAAGTGTTGTTTAAGCCAAGTTAATCATGAAGCGACTTTTACCCAAGTCTATTAGTTAAGGCGTACGGCAAAGTGAGCTGACTCATTAGTGGGCTTGAGACACCTCGATCAAGTGCGTGTAACACACACAATATAATACTTAAGACCATTCAGAAGACCTACGCTAATGTCTAAAAAGGAGTACCCAATACGTATTGTATCCACTTCACTTCTCACCAAATTATTAATCTAAACATAGACCCCATCGCTTTCCAACACGTGAACTCTCTTGTCTATACACATTTTTTCCTACTCAGTGCGCTCCCCCTTCCTTACATGATATACTACTCTGATTTGTTTATATCCATCGAGGACAAGTAAACTATCTCCATTTTTTGGGAGGGTTGAGCGACGACTATATTTGCTTCTCAACCGGCGACATTGTTTTCTTGTTTTCTTCAACTCCGGTGTTCTAGGTCAAAAGATTCCATGGAGTGGTTTAGCTTGCATGCCTAGCTAGGGACATTGGAAATTATTAGCCACATCTAGCACTGCCATCCACGCCAAAGATTATTTGTCTAAGTAAAGCAGCTATCTTCTTAGCTGATTAGTCCTTATACAATGCAGATGTGTGATGCCTTAAAGCTGCCAAGGTCATGGGCTCATGGCTGTTTCTGCGCGAGCGCGTCGCGAACGCGGCCTAATGATGAACCTATCGAGATCTAAAAAAATAATCAAATGCGCATGCCGAACTGTAGGGAATATACAATATCTAATCGAGCTTAGTTAACGCATCTAGACCCACTAATAGAAAACAGGCATTTGCATTCGAGCCGCTCTGACTCTAGTTCCGATTGGGTCGGACTAGTGCTCAATTCTAATGGCTAGGAGGTAGCACGACTAATTCCGGTTCATTGGAAACTCTAGTCATGGTTGGTAATATCAGTCGACTAAAAGTTTGACGCTAATAGATGAGTTTCAGGTGAATCTTTAATCCCAGTTTTGTGTTATAAATCAGGACTAAAGGTTATCAACTAGTTCCGGTATGTAACGCTGGCCGGGACTAACATTTTTTTATATATATAGTTCTTCATCGAAATGCTTCGTTTTTTGTGCTCGAAAATGGAAAATAGTTTTTTCTGCGACGGTCCTCTTGCAACATTGTTCGCTATTCTAAGATGCACATGTATGCATAATATGAACACACTATCATAAACTATGCCGCCGTTTCTGGCTATAACATTAGTCATTTGACCTCAAAAGTGATATTGTGTTATCATGACTAGCCGATTTCTAGTGTGGCGGTCGTTATTAATACTTTTGTTAAAACTTATTAATACTTTTGTTAAAACCCACTAACTAATTATGTTACAACCACTTGGTGTGTTGACAAACATCAATTATCATGTGCAGATCGCACCACCTTTTATGCCAAGGCACAAACGGCACTAGCTTCATCAATTATCAATAGAAGGCAGAGGCTAGGCGATTGCGCAAGCGACTAGATAAAACCATCGAGGGTTCTGTCCCTCGTTCGCAACGCCGTTGGTCAGCTCCACCTTCGGTGGCCTTAGGTCCTTGGAGGTGTGACAGACCACGGCCTCTGACCGACAAGAGGGTTTTCGATTTTGCTTAGTCTTTTTTCATTGTCTTCTTTGGGATGTTAAGACGGCGGCTGTATTCTGAAGTCAAAATAAAGTCCTCGTCGCCTTATCCTCGCTACGCTGGTGTGTATAATGTCGGCGCTGGACGCGTAGAGTCGTATGTCCAGCAGATCTCTTGAGATCCGATCGTTTTCCGTATTTATTAGTGTGGTTTGAAGTCAATCTCTTCCGATCTATGGTTATCATCTTCGGCAATGGTTGCTGCTTTGGTGCGCTGGTCCTACGGGGCCTTAGCACGACGAGTTCTCGCCTATCTACTACTACAAACTCAACTACGACAAGCTTTTCCCGGCTTCGGTGATGGAAGAGCGACGACGTCGGCGCGTCTTCGGCTCGTGCTAGTGTTTGTGGTCGTCGTTAGATGGTCCAATGACCTATTATAATTTCTATTACTTTTAAGCCTCTTTGTACTACTATTGATGATTATTAATAGATCGATGAAATTTTGTAAAAAAAAACTAAAGTTTGTATTGACCCAAGTTTTACTATAGTAAAGCTGGTCATAGTGGGGAGTAACTTAGACTAGTAACATGCTTATGTTACTAGTCTAAATTACTACCTCTATAGTGAGAAGTATCATATATGCAGAAAGCTTTATTAATTAATTTATAGACTTATTTTATATTAAAAATGTGATGTGATTATAACATATTATGTTAGGCCATTTACCTCTCTCCTTATTAATTCTCTGCCATATCACTCTTTTTACTTAGGTGATATATATATTACCACCTATGTTTACCACTATGACCAGTCTAAATGTGACTTGACCTTTTTTAAAAGATGACTTGACCTGCCTTCTTTAATCAAGCCCTCTTAAAGGTCGTGAGGCGTGACATGGCCTGTAACACCGCCACTATTTGCAATCTGCCAAGTAGTACATATCCTAAATGAAAATGTATGAGCAGCCACAATGTTGCTATAGCTAAATTTGACAAAAAGTCGAATTTGGTTTCACCATGAATTTGGCTAAAGCTTAGCTATTCTAAATTCCTGAATCATATGTTTCCATTGTTGATAAGAATAGCTTTATTTTTTGTCTAATATAAAAGCAGAGGACATATGTCACATATAGATTGGCTAGGTAATTTGAAATCACATTTGCCATTGAAACACCCTTTTATTTCGGTTCTCTCATTTTCTCAATTTGGAACCACCTGTTTTCTCAATTTGAAACCACCTCTACAGTATAGTAAACTAGTTTAAATAAAACATAGAACACTTTTAGCTACACATCGTGTGTGCCCTAAAATTGACACGTAAAAATACTCGGACGTAGGCAGTTCACGTCGCGTGCACTCGATAGGGACGTACGTGCTATTGAAACGGAGCATGCAAAAGGAATCCGTTGGATTACCCAGATGCTGTTCCGGCCAGATCTATCGGCCGGTCACACACGGATGTCAACCTCCGCGCTCGGTGGAACACTGTCTATTGGTGGGCATTACCGTCAATGGAGACTATGGCGCTAAGTGCATTTTTAACCGATGTAAATAAACCGGTTAAAGAGTGTTAGACTAGACAATGTTGAGTCGGTTTTGATTTGTTAAAGTTTGCTTAGAGTCGGTTTAAGTAATCTTGGCCGACAAGTTTTGTATCCTCACATATACTATGTACCCCTCAAGCAATATTATTATGCAAGTCAATCAAATTTACATGGTATCAGACAATTAGATCCTAGGGCATGGTGCCGCAACCGACGCCGCCCCCTCCTCCCCTCCCGATTACTTCACAAAAAAGGCCGCCGCCGCTTCCCGGGTGACGCCGGGCAAACCTCCAACACCTCCCTTGCTCTACCCTCTCCTACCCTCCCAACTATCCACTATGCCCATACAATCTTAGATGTTAGCCCCTTTATTCCAATCACTTTAGATCTACCAAAGCATAATTACTACCATTGGCGTCATCTCTTCGAGGTTCATCTCGGTCGGTGCAATCTTCTCGACCACGTCGCCGATCACGCCGTTCTCCGGCCTACTGATCCTCGCTGGGCCAAGGATGACCTCGCCATCATCCAATGGATCTACCATTGGGTGTCCACTGAGATCTTCAATCTCGTGTTTCGCGACGACACCAGCGCAGCCGCCCTCTGGGTGGCCCTTCGACACCTTTTCCAAGACAATGTCGACGCCCGCGTCAACACCCTCCACACCGAGCTTCGCAACACCGTCCAAGGTGACTCTCCCGTCGGCGTCTATTGTCAAAAGCTCAAGACGATCGCCGATGAACTCCAAGAGCTCGGTGACTCCGTCGACGACTGTCAATTGATCAACATCCTCCTCGACGGGCTCGGTGACCGCTTCGAAAAGCAGGCCTCCTTTATTCCCATGATGCGGCCCCGTCCTACCTTCGCCGAGGTCCGATCTATGCTGCAGTGGGCTGACCGTGCCCTCGCAAATAAAGAGGCGAGCCATCAAGTTTTTGCCGCGATCGAGCGACCTCCTGCTACTCCTGCACTGCCTCCTCTGTCACCGGTGCAGCCACCTCCGGGGTGGCGCCCTAGTCCAAACTACAGGGGCAAAAACCCTATCTTTCGGCCGCCTCGACCACCCACGGCTCCTCCCAGTGGCCCGACGCCTCTAGCCCCGGCACCTCCCGCGTCTCCTAGCTGGCGCCCGATGCACGACCCGTGGACAGGCCTTGTCCAGGCCTGGCCCATTCCCTGGACCGCGCCCTCTCCGATTGGTGCTCCCCCGGCGTACTCCAGCGCCTGGACGCCGGGCATACGTCCCCACGTTGGCTCTTCGGGCCTCCTCGGCACTCGCCCTCCGCACCAAGCCTACATGACTATAGCAACCTACATGCCTGGTCCGACACACTACCAACAGTACAGCGCTCCAGCCCCTCCTTCGCCGTCTGCTGGTGCCTACATGCCGATCTACGCGCCATCACCACCTGCTCCGCTGCCTGCACCATCGCCATCCTCTTCCTCGTCACCGAGCTGGGACCAAGCGGCGTTTATCCAGGACATGAACCACTTTACTGCTCAAGGAAACTCATGTACCGATTGAATTTTCGATTCTGGTGCTTCTAGTCACATGTCTTCTTCGAATAATATGCTGTCAAAATTTTCCTTCTCACCCTTTTCCTATATAACTCTCGGCAATGGTTCTACTATCCCTATCTCCGGTGTTGGTAATGCACAACTTCTCTCATCCACAACACCTCTCCTCCTTCGTAATATTCTTGTTGCACCTAATCTCATTAAAAATTTAATCTCTGTTCAACAATTCACTCGTGACAATCCTGTTTCTCTCGAATTTGACTCCTCTGGTGTTTCTGTGAAGGATTTTATGACCAAGGCGGATAGTGATGGAGATCTCTACTCCCTCCATGGTGTTCCCACGGCCGTTCAACCCTCATCCATGGTTGCCTCGGTCGAGCTTTGGCATCAACGTCTAGGCCACCCCAATAAAATCATCTTAGATTCTCTCCTTAGTGATTTTTCTATTCCTTGTAAGCGTGATAGTCATAATTCAATAGTTTGTGTATCTTGTCAACAAGAAAAACATGTGCGTCTTCCGTTCAATTCTTCTACTTACTCTAGTACTTTTCCCTTCGAATTATTACATTGTGACTTATGGACGTCACCCATTGAGAGTATTTCTGGTTTTAAGTACTATCTTGTGATCTTAGATGATTTCACTCATTATGCATGGACTTGTCCTTTACGCAAAAAATCCGATGTGCACACAATCTTTCTCATTTTTCAACGCTATGTTGCAACTCACTTCTTTCTCCCCATTCGGTTCATCCAATGTGATAATGGCAAAGAATTTGACAACAATCAAAATTGTAATTTCTTTCTCCACCATGGCATTCTTCTTCGTTTTTCTGCCCCTACACTTCCCCTCAAAACGACAAAGATGAGAGATCTCTCCGCACTATAAATGACATTATTAGAACCCTTCTTATCCAAGCTTCTATGCCCCCAAGTTTTTGGTCCGAAGCTGTCCGCACAGCCACATATCTCCTCAACATTCGTCCTTCTCAACTTAACCCACAAACCACGCCATACTACTCTCTCTTTCTTAGTCATCCCAATTATCCTGAACTTCGAGTTTTCGGTTGTCTCTGTTTTCCAAATACCTATGTCACTTCACCTCATAAACTAGCCCCTAGATCTCTACCCTGCGTTTTTCTAGGTTATTCTAATGAGCACAAAGGTTATAAATATTTTGACCCAGTTTATGGTCGTATTCATTTTCTCTCGCCACGTTACTTTCGTTGAAAACTCTTTTCCTTTTGTGACACATACATCTTCCCATGATTCCGTCTCCATCGATCCCTCTCCCTCGACTCGTTCAGCTACACCACCTAATTCCCTACACAACCCTCTCCGCCTGAACCTACATCCGTTGCGTCGGGCGTTTCGCTCACTTCTCTTGCCGCGCGCTCTATCGAGCCCTCACAACAGTCTGCCGCTGCACCACCCTCTCCACCCACGGCACATTCTCCTGCCGCTTCGCAAACCTCATCCGATGCATCACCCAACCCCACTGTCATACCACCCTCTTCGGCACCCACTTTTGAGCATGATCCGTCTCCTTCCCCACAATTACCCTCCTATGCTATTCCTATTCCAGCTCCCACTAATGATCATACTATGCGTACCCGCGGCAAATCTGGTTTTCGTCTGCCCTCCAAACGTCTTAATTTTTTTAGCTCAACCCAACCTTTCTCCCATCCCAAAATCCTACATATCCGCTCTTCTCGATCCTAACTGGTTCGCTGCTATGAAAGAAGAATACCACGCTTTGGTTACCAATGACATGGTAGCTAGTTCCTCGTCCTTCTAATTCAAACATTGTTTCTGGTAAATGGGTCTTTCGTCAAAAATTTCACTCCGATGGTACTCTCTCTCGCTACAAAGCCCGTTGGGTATGTCGTGGCTATTCTCAACAACAAGGAATTGACTATGATGAAACCTTTTCTCCTGTTGTCAAACCAAGCACAATTCGCACCGTTCTTAGCATTGTCGTTTCCTCTTCTTGGCCTATTAATCAACTCGATGTTAAAAACGCCTTTCTTCATGGTTCTCTTCAAGAAACTGTCTACTGTCAACAACCTTTAGATTTCGAAGATTCTAGTTCACCCAATCATGTATGTCTTCTCAAAAAGTCTCCCTTGGCCCGAAGCAAGCACCTCGTGAAGGGAATATGCCCTGAGAGGCAATAATAAAGTGTTTATTATGTGTATTCCAAGTATATGATAGATGTTTATTTTGCATGCTATAATTGTATTAATACGGAAACATTAATACATGTGTGTTTAATAAACAAACAGAAAGTTCCTAGTTATGCATCTCTCATAAACTAGCTCGTTGATTAACAAGATGATCAAGGTTTCCTGATCATGGACATTGGATGTTGTTAATAACGAGATAACAACATTAGTATAATGGTGTGATGAACATTCATCCGATGTATACCATTACGATCAAAGTCATTGAGTTTATATTGCTATAACAACTTACGAAGTGATCCTAATCCTTAGACCATGAGATCATGTCAATCACTAACACCGGAAGAGTTTCTTGATAACATCAAACGTCACACCGTAACAGGGTGATTATAAAGATGGATTCAGAACTAATAAAGTGTTATGTGGAGGCTCATGGATCGAGAGTGGAATTTGTTCATCCCGATGACGGATAGATATACTCTGGGCCCTCTCGGTGATATCACATTGATTAGCTTGCAAGCAAGTGATTTGATCACTAGAATGTTATATCGCGGGAACGAGAAAAGAGTGCATGTCGGTAACGAGATCAAACTAGGTATGGAGATACCGATGATCGAATCTCGGACATGTAATATATCGTGAAACAAAGGGATTAAGATACTAGCGTAAAAAGGTTCTGACGACCACAAGAAAGTCATCGTTGAATGTGTGGGAGTCAGTATGGGTCTCTAGATCCCGCTTTTGATTATTGATCCGAGAAGGGTCTCGATCATGTCCGCATTATTCACGAACCGTATGGTGACATACTTAAGAGACACCGACATCCAACTGGAGCAAAAGTTTCATGCCGAAAGAATAAACAAGCGCAGGAATTTATTTCACTAGATACCGAAACAGGTTTTTGGGTGAAATTGCATAAAGTGGTTATGCATGTGAAATGAAATTCTAGCAAGGAGTTATTTGTGAATGTTTGTCATTAAAGTAATTGACAAAATTCTGAATAAAATAAAAGAGTTTTATTTAATGAGAGTTTGCATTAAATTTGGTGGAAATTTAATGGGAATTTGAGTGGAGGGAATTTAAAGGAGATTTGTGAGTGGAGTGTCCAACCACATGAAGAGGGGAGGGCAAGGGGGCAGCCCCATGCGCCGGCCACCCCTTGGGGTTCCCCCCTCCTCCTATAAAAGGAGCCCCCCTCCTCACTTGTCTCACACACCTCCTCGTGAAGGATCTCTCTCTCCCTCTAGAATTTATCCCCCATGGTCTCGGACTAGCGAGATACATGTTCCCGGTGGCTATTCGGCAAAAAAGAGTTGTGCTTCCGCTGCATCGCTGGAGCGAGGAGGCGGAGGTTGCTCGGTGCCTCGAACGTGTGTGCGAGAACGGATGCGCTGCTGATTTGCGGCGCTAGGACTTCCTCTCGATCTTGAGATCGGCAAGAGATCGTCTACATCAACCACGAGTTGAACTCGTTAAGCTTTGTCGGTCTTCAAGGGTATGTTCTCTACGGATATATATCCGCCCGTTGTTTGTATCTAGTAGATAGATCTTGGTACATAGTTCCCATCGTAGGAAATTTTTTGTTTTCTATGCTGCGAACCCTACAGTGGTATCAGAGCCGGATCTATGCGTAGATACTTTACACGGGTAGTACACATATGAGTATGTGGGCGATGATGATCATGTTGTTGCTCCTTTGTTGTAATTTTGGATATTGGTGGCATAGTGGGACGAAGCGGCCCGGACAAACTTTACATGTCCTCGCACATGAGACCTGTTCCACGCTTGACATGCAACTAGTTTGCATAAGTGGCTAGCGGGTGTCTGTCTCTCCTACTATAGTCAATATCTATTTTGCAAGCGAGTTGTCAACAATTTGAATATCCTTGTTGTGGTTCATGTTCGTAGGTAAGAACGGTTCTATCTCGAAAGCCCTAAGCCACGTAAAACTTGCAATGGATAAATTAGAGGCGTCTAGTTTAGATTGTTGCTGGGCTAGTGTTATGATATGGTAGTGTTGTAAGTAGAAGTATGAGATGATACTCTTACAACACACATAGCGTGTAAACTCCATAGACCTTGGATTTACATATATAGGTATGATAGTGATCATACCACGGTGCACATCATAGAGATCATATGCGGGAACCATATTATTTCACTAATAAACATATGATGTTTGATTGCATCTTATATTGCTTGTTTAGCGCTTTGTTAGCATAATAAGATGATCCCTCATTTAAATATCAAGATAAGAATGTATTCTTCCTTTAGTATGCACCAATTATGTTTTCGTCGCTCCAAGACATCACGTGATGATCGGGTGTTCTTTGATCCACGACCATATTTCGGGTGTAAAACAGTTACACACGCGAATACTAAGGTTCTAACTTGGCGAGCCTAGCATGTACAGACATGGCCTCGGAACACGGACCGAAAGGTTAAGCATGAGTCATATAGTTGATATGATGCCCATTTGATGCTCGCCTTTGAAGCTATACCGACTCACGTGATGATCGGACTTGGTATAGTGGATTTGGTTCATGTAATCAACAAAAAGGCACGAGGGATGTCGTTTTTGAGTGGGAGTTCATTCGTAATATGGATTAGTTGAACTCAATCTATCATACACTTAGTCTAAACTTTACAAATTCTGTTGTAGATGGCACCACCTGATTTTGATTTCAATGTGTTCATGGAGAAAGAGAAACTAGCAACGAACGGTAGCAACTTTACCGAATGGGCCATGAATTTGAGGATTCTCCTCTCTACTGCACAAAAGCAATACGTGCTAGAAGCGCCGTTAGGCCCCCCACCTTTTGATGATGCCCCTGACGAGGAGAAGAATGTCTATCAGACTCGTCAGGAGGACCACAACTTAGTTCATTGCGGCATATTGTATGGGCTAGAGCCGGAACTTTGAAAGCATTTCGAAAATGGCAATGCTTTTGATACAATGGGTGAGTTGAAAATGATTTTCGACACACATGCTGCTGTAGAGAGCTACAATGCTTCAGAAAAGTTCTTTAGCTGCATGATGGAAGAGCACAGCTCCATTAGTGAGCATGTACTCAAGATGTCGGGTTATGCCGATAAGCTTGTGTCCTTGGGAATATCGATTCCCATTGACTTAGGCATCCATCGTGTTCTGCAGTCTCTGCCACCTAGCTATAAGAGCTTCGTGATGAACTATAACATGCAAGGCATGAAGAAGTCTCTCCCCGAGCTTCTGTCAATGCTTAAAACTGCAGAAGTGGAGATCAAAAAGGAACATCAAGTGTTGATGATCAATAGGAACACTGGTTTCAAGAAAGACAAGAAGGGAAAACGGAAGGGAAGTAAGGGCGGCAAGCCTGTTGCCGTGCCTGAAAAGAAACCCCGAGTTGGACATAAGTCTGATACCGAGTGCTACTATTGTAAGGGGACTGGCCACTGGAAGCGCAACTGCCCCAAGTATCTGGCAGACAAGAAGGCCGGCAAGGCAAACAAAGGTATATATGATATACATGTTAGTGATGTGTACTTGACTAGTGCTCGCAGTAGCACCTGGGTATTTGATACCGGTTCAGTTGCTAATATTTGTAACTCGAATCAGGGGCTGCGGAACAAGCGACCGCTAGCAAGGGGTGAGGTCAAGATGCGTGTCGGCAATGGATCAAGCGTTGATGTGATCGCCGTCGGAACGCTGCCTCTCCACTTGCCGTCGGGATTAGATATAAACTTGAATAAATGTTATCTGGTGCCTGCACTGAGCATGAACATTGTATCTGGATCGTGTTTGATGCGAAGTGGTTATTCATTTAAATCCGAGAACAATGGTTGTTCCATTTATATGAATGAAACCTTTTATGGTCATGCACCGATGATGAATGGTTTATTTCTATTAGATCTCGATGATAATGTTACACATATTCATAATGTTGATGCTAAAAGGATTAAACTAAATGATGATATATCCGCATATATGTGGCACTGCCGTCTAGGTCATATTGGCGTTAAACGCATCAAGAAGCTCCATTCGGATGGACTTTTGGAATCACTTGATTTTGAATCATTTGATACATGTGAGCCATGCCTTATGGGCAAGATGACTAGAACGCCGTTTTCCGGCTCAATGGAACGGGCGACAGATTTATTGGAAATCATACATTCTGATGTATGTGGTCCAATGAGTGTGTCGGCGCGAGGTGGATATCGTTATTTTGTTACTTTCACGGATGATTTGAGTAGATACGGTTATATCTACTTGATGAAACACAAGTCTGAAACCTTTGAAAAGTTCAAGGAATTTCAGAATGAAGTGGAAAATCATCGTAATAGAAAGATCAAATTTCTACGGTCCGACCGTGGAGGTGAGTATCTAAGTTACGAGTTTAGCACTCACATGAAAGAGTGTGGAATTGTTTCACAACTCACACCTGCCGGAACACCACAGAGAAATGGTGTGTCGGAATGTCATAATCGTACTTTATTAGATATGGTTCGATCTATGATGTCTCTGACGGACTTGCCATTGTCATTTTGGGGCTATGCACTAGAAACTGCTGCATTCACTTTAAATCGGGCACCATCTAAATCCGTTGAAAAGACACCGTATGAATTGTGGTTTGGAAACAAACCTAAGCTGTCATTTCTTAAAGTTTGGGGATGCGATGTTTATGTGAAGAAACTTCAACCGGATAAACTCGAACCCAAAGCGGAAAAATGCGTCTTCATAGGATACCCTAAGGAAACTATTGGGTATTCCTTCTATCACAGATCCGAGGGCAAGGTTTTTGTTGCCAAGAATGGATCCTTTCTAGAGAAAGAGTTTCTCGCGAAAGGTGTGAGTAGTCAGAAGGTAGAACTCGAAGAGGTTATTGAACCTTCTCTTTAAAGTATGGCGAGTAGCGCAGCGCCAGAAGTTGTTCCGGAGTTGGCTCCACCTGTTGAAGAGGGAATAATGATAATGATCATGAAACTCCAAAAGAGAGTACTACCGAACCTCGCAGGTCAAGCAGGACGCGTGCAGCTCCCGAGCTGTACGGAAATCCTGTCATGAATTTCATGGTTGAGGAAAATGATGACCCTGCGACTTATGAAGAAGCGATGATGAGCCCGGATTCCAACAAATGGTTAGAAGCCATGAAATCCGAGATGGAATCCATGTATGAAAATCAAGTTTGTAACTTGGTGGAATTACCTCACGACCGAAAGGCCGTGGAGAACAAATGGATTTTCAAAAGAAAAACTGATGCTGATGGTAATGTGGCCGTCTATAAAGATCGACTTGTCGCAAAGGGGTTTCGACAAATTCAAGGAGTTGACTACGGTGAGACATTCTCTCCCGTAGCGATGCTAAAGTCAGTTAGGATTATGTTAGCAATTGCTGCATATTTCGATTATGAGATATGGTAGATGGATGTCAAAACCGCGTTTCTCAATGGTAATATTGAAGAAGAGTTGTATATGATACAACCAAAGGGTTTTGTCGATCCTAAGGATGCTAACAAGGTGTGCAAGCTTCAGCGATCCATCTATGGATTGAAGCAAGCATCACGAAGTTGGAATCTCCGCTTTGATGAGGTGATCAAAGAGTTTGGATTTGTCCAAACTTATGGAGAAGCTTGTATTTACAAGAAAGTGAGTGGGAGCAATATGGCATTTCTGATATTATATGTGGATGACATATTATTGATCGGAAATGATATAGATCTTTTAAACAGTGTTAAAAGTTATCTAAACAGCAAATTTTCAATGAAGGACCTAGGTGAAGCGTCATACATATTAGGCATAAAGATCTATAGAGATAGATCTAGGCGCCTAATAGGGCTATCGCAAAGTACATACCTTGATAAGATTTTTAAAAAGTTTAAAATGGACGGAAGTAAGAAGGGGTTCTTACCTATGTTGCAAGGCAAGACATTGAGTAAGACTCAAAGTCCGGCTTCGGCGGAAGAAAGAGAGATAATGGACAAAGTCCCCTATGCTTCAGCCATAGGCTCTATAATGTACGCCATGCTATGTACAAGACCGGATGTGGCACATGCTATTAGTTTGACTAGTAGGTACCAATCGGATCCAGGTTCGGAACACTGGATAGCGGTCAAGAATATCCTTAAGTACTTACGAAGAACTAAGGATATGTTTCTTGTATACGGAGGTGAAGAAGAGCTCGTCGCTAAGTGTTATGTTGACGCTAGCTTTGACACCGATCCGGATGACTCTAAGTCTCAATCCGGATACGTATTTCTCATGAATGGCGGAGCGGTTAGTTGGAGGAGCTCCAAACAACCTGTGGTAGCGGGATCAACAACGGAGGCCGAATATGTTGCTGCTTCAGAAGCGGCTCAGGAAGCAGTTTGGATGAAGGAGTTCATATCCGAACTAGGAGTGGTGGCAAACGTGTTGGACCCAATGGTGATCTATTGTGACAACAATGGTGCCATTGCCAATGCCAAAGAGCCAAGGTCTCACAAGCATTCCAAGCATATTAAGCGCCGGTTTCACTCCATCCGCGAGCATGTCAAGGATGGAGATATAAAGATTTCTAAAGTACATACAGATCTCAATGTAGCAGAACCGTTGACTAAAACTCTCCCTAGAGCAAAACATGATCAACACCAGAACTCGATGGGTGTTAGATTTATCACTATGTAACTAGATTATTGTCTCTAGTGCAAGTGGGAGACTGAAGGGAATATGCCCTGAGAGGCAATAATAAAGTGTTTATTATGTGTATTCCAAGTATATGATAGATGTTTATTTTGCATGCTATAATTGTATTAATACGGAAACATTAATACATGTGTGTTTAATAAACAAACAGAAAGTTCCTAGTTATGCCTCTCTCATAAACTAGCTCGTTGATTAACAAGATGATCAAGGTTTCCTGATCATGGACATTGGATGTTGTTAATAACGGGATCACAACATTAGTGTAATGGTGTGATGAACATTCATCCGAAGTATACCATTACGATCAAAGTCATTGAGTTTATATTGCTATAACAACTTACGAAGTGATCCTAATCCTTAGACCATGAGATCATGTCAATCACTAACACCGGAAGAGTTTCTTGATAACATCAAACGTCACATCGTAACAGGGTGATTATAAAGATGGATTCAGAACTAATAAAGTGTTATGTTGAGGCTCATGGATCAAGAGTGTAATTTGTTCATCCCGATGACGGATAGATATACTCTAGGCCCTCTCGGTGATATCACATTGATTAGCTTGCAAGCAAGTGATTTGATCACTAGAATGTTATATCACAAGAACGAGAAAAGAGTGCATGTCGGTAACGAGATCAAACTAGGTATGGAGATACCGATGATCGAATCTCGGACATGTAATATATCGTGAAACAAAGGGATTAAGATACTAGCGTAAAAAAGGTTCCGACGATCACAAGAAAGTCATCGTTGAATGTGTGGGAGTCAGTATAGGTCTCCAGATCCCGCTTCTGATTATTGATCCGAGAAGGGCCTCGATCATGTCCGCATTATTCACGAACCGTAGGGTGACACACTTAAGAGACACCGACATCCAACTGGAGCAAAAGTTTCATGCCGAAAGAATAAACAAGCGCAGGAATTTATTTCACTAGATACCGAAACAGGTTTTCGGGTGAAATTGCATAAAGTGGTTATGCATGTGAAATGGAATTATAGCAAGGGGTTATTTGTGAATGTTTGTCATTAAAGTAATTGACAAAATTCTGAATAAAATAAAAGAGTTTTATTTAATGAGAGTTTGCATTAAATTTGGTGGAAATTTAATGGGAATTTGAGTGGACTTTTGAGTGGAGGGAATTTAAAGGAGATTTGTGAGTGGAGTGTCCAACCACATGAAGAGGGGAGGGCAAGGGGGCAGCCCCATGCGCCGGCCACCCCTTGGGGTTCCCCCCTCCTCCTATAAAAGGAGCCCCCCTCCTCACTTGTCTCACACACCTCCTCGTGAAGGATCTCTCTCCCCCTCTAGAATTTACCCCCCATGGTCTTGGACTAGCGATATACATGTTCCCGGTGGCTATTCGGCAAAAAAGAGTTGTGCTTCCGCTGCATCGCTGGAGCAAGGAGGCGGAGGTTGCTCGGTGCCTCGAACGTGTGTGCGAGCACGGATGCGCTGCTGATTTGCGGCGCTAGGACTTCCTCTCGATCTTGAGATCGGCGAGAGATCGGCTACATCAACCACGAGTTGAACTCGTTAAGCTTTGTCGGTCTTCAAGGGTATGTTCTCTACGGATATATATCCGCCCGTTGTTTGTATCTAGTAGATAGATCTTGGTACATAGTTCCCATCGTAGGAATTTTTTTGTTTTCTATGCTGCGAACCCTACACCTCGTGCGTGGTTTCAGCGCTTTTCTACATTCATCCAAACTCTAGGGTTTATTCCCTCTCTCTCCGACACATCTCTCTTTATCTATCAATCAAATAATAATATTGCCTATCTCCTCCTTTACGTTGATGACATTATTCTCACAGCCTCCACCCCAACTTTTCTTAACTCTGTCATCTCTAGTCTTCAACACGAATTCTCTATGACTGATCTTGGTGTGCTTCATCATTTTCTGGGCATTGCTGTAACTTGTGATTCTTCTGGCCTTTTTCTTTTTCAACGGCAATACACTCTCGATCTTCTCTCTCGTGCCGGCATGTCGGACTGCCAACCATCACACACCCCCATCGAAACCACTTCTAAATTTTCTACTACCGGCGAATCATTCTCCAATCCCACTCTATATCGAAGTCTCACAGGAGCACTTCAATATCTCACTCTTACACATCCCGAAATTTCCTATGCTGTTCAACAAGCATGCCTTTTCATGCATGATCCCTGCCTTCCTCATTATAATCTAGTTAAAAGAATTCTTTGATATCTCAAAGGAACTCTTGATCATTCCTTCATATTAATTCTTCTTCCCCAACAACTTTGACAGCATATTCCGATGCAGACTGGGCTGGATGTCTTGAGACTCGTCGGTCCACATCTGGTTACTGTGTTTTTCTTGGCAATAATTTGATTTCTTGGTCTTCTAAGTGTCAGCTAACGGTTTCTCGTTCGTCTGCAGAAGCTGAGTACCGCGCGGTTGCACATGCGGTTGCAGAAACGGTATGGTTGCGTCAACTTCTTGCCAAGCTTCATCGCCCAATTCAGCAGGCTACCATTGTGTATTGTGATAATATCTCTGCAGTTTATATGGCGGGCAACCCATTTCAGCATCACAGGACAAAACATATTAAAATCGATATACATTTTGTTCGTGAGAAGGTTGCTCTTGGACAAGTTCGTGTTCTTCATGTTCCAACCACAGCGCAATTTGCTGATATCTTCACCAAGGGGCTTGCTACTGCACCATTTATTGACATACGATCCAATCTCAACGTCGTTGAGCTTGCCGATGAGACCGCGGGGGGATGTTAGACTAGACAATGTTGAGTCGGTTTTGATTTGTTAGAGTTTGTTTTAGAGTCGGTTTAAGTAATCTTGGCCGACAAGTTTTGTACCCTCATATATACTCTGTACCCCTCAAGCAATATTATTATGCTAGTCAATCAAATTTACAAAGAGTAACAGATAATATTTTACTTTTCTAACCAAACATAACCGAACTCTAAAAGATTTTAGTGTATAAACAAATTTACTCATCATTGTCGCGGAGGAGTAAATATAGAAGTCGGTGGCCACTTCGAGAAAACGATTCCCTCTTTTACGCGTGTTTACACTGTCTCCACATCGACCTCTTATCCACCGCCGGCGACCACTGACACCCCCAGCCACCACTAAAGCCACTCCCGCACCCCTAGATGGCCGGATGTTCTCGCCAGCCATCTTCGCCGCCCATAGCCAGCGCTCGGAGCCACCGCAGCCCCCGCGGCAGCCCCGTGTTGCTGCCACTCCCCACCACCACTCTCCGTTTGGCGCCACCGAAGCGCCGGCGGCAGTCCCGCCGCTCCGTCGGCAGTCTCGACCTGTCGGTGCCGTATGCGCCGGTCTACCGTGGCGTGCGGTAGCAGTCGTGGGGCTCGTGGGTGGCTGAAATCACCGATCACAACACCCACGGGAAGGTGTGGATCCGGAGCTTCCAATCCATGGAGCAAGCGACGTTCGCGCACAACGTGAAGAACGTCGAGCTCCACGGCTCCGACTGCGGCGAGCTCAACTACCCCCTCGAGGTGGGAATACCGGTGCCGGACGTGGAGCCTGCCGGTCTTCATAGGACCGGGAGGCCCGCGAGCGCCTCGAGGCAGAGTGCCTCGACATGGCAATGGCGGCAACGATCGCCGGCCTCAACCGGAGCTCGTCGACGAGGAGCGGCAGCGGCTAGAGGCATTCGCGAGGCGAAGCGGAAGGCCGACGCCGCCAGCTCTGTGGGACCGTTGATGGCGCCAATGGTGATCAACGTCGACAACTACTCCTCCTTCGAGTGAGAGGAGGATTAGGTTAGGGTTTGGTCCTAACCTAAGTTTTCTCCAGAGTTTTACTCCTCTAAAATTTTGTACTTCCGTTATAGATGTGCTAATAATTAACGTGAGCAAACGCCAAAAGGGTGTGGCCAGGCGAAACAGACTGTACGGCTATTTATGTCCTGGGCATTTAAACCGGCATGACCCCGCCGAGGAGGCTTGTTCAGTGAAGAAACATAATCGTCTCTTTGTTGGAGAGACGACGTACAAGCTCATATGAACCACGTGCTCATATCGATTGAACAAACTTTAGGTGACGTGCACGGCGGAGATGGGCAGACATGGCGCTGACACACCGAACAATTAGCCGAATCGTACCAAAACCGGAAGATCGCCACGCACGTCGCAGAAGATATCGAGAGATCTCGACGCGTCCAGAAAATTCGATCGGTGAGCTAAACAATCTTCCGTCGGGCAACCACCGGCCGGCTCGCTGATTTCCAGCTGTTTTTTTCGTGTGTAGGTACGCACCTGACGACTGCCGTACGTTCGCGTCGTAGGCGCCGTTCGTGGCAACCGGTCTCCATGAATTGATCGATCGCCCGTCCTGACCAGACGTGATACATACGGCGGACGGGGCAAATCAAGACGATGCACGTACAGGGTATAGCGCGCGCGCGCGGTACATAGCCTACTCGTGTAGACTGTATATCGTGTGGCCATGTCAGGGCAGACGATGGTGTCCAGACGGGCGCATTGATCGCAGTCGGGGACAGGGCACGGTAGATAGATGGAGTAGCTATGCTGCTCATGATCGTGTGGCCATGTGAGGGCAGACATCGCTTCCGGGTTTCATGCATTGCCGAAGCCAGCCCATGGTGAAACGATGAGACAGTGCAGTCGTTCTACAGAGATCGAGATTAAGGCATCATGCGGATTCCAGCAAAGCCACACTTCTAGTTGGATTCGTGTAATATCTGTGCCATTTTTTCCCCACTAGAAGTCACTAAATGAACTAGGAGTGAAGCATCGTCAGTGAAATCCCAATTATACCTCTAATCTAGATCGACGGAACTGGGATTAGGGAACGGCGACCGGCCCCGGAGATCCGATAAATATCCGTCGACACCAAACATTTGATCTCTGAATGTAGGCGTGCGCGCGTGCATATAGTGGTCACGGGGAAACACATGTAACTCGTGTCGGTCGGTGTGATTAACCTCTGCCCACCAATAGACAGTGCTGTCAGCGAGGTTTTTCACATGCATGGATGGGTACTACTGTCTGTCTAGTTCACTCATGGCACCGTCCTTTTCTGCTCTTTACTTGTTAGTACTTGGGCAGTAATTGATGCGGAAGTCAAAAGTTAAACTCTCCTGGTTGCATCTTCTTGGTGTCATGCTAAAAATTATCGAAAGGACAAAGTGTGTAGAAAATAAGCCTTGCTTCGGTATCCCCCTGGGCAAAGAATCCAGCGATTTTCAGCCTTTAACGGGTTTGGGTGCGTAGTCTGTTTGGAAACCGGGTGGAGTTAGAGACGGTATACTATACGTATATACTGTAGTACTTGATCAGGCCGGCCGGGATCGATTGCGAGGAGATCGAGTATTGTACGACCGGGGTAGAGTCAAGGCATTTTGTATAGTTAGGGAATCACGATCGTTCGCACAGCTCTCGCCTGGCTGCACCTCTCGCTCGCGCAGATCGCTCGCCGCCCTCGCTCGTCGCTCTCGCTCAGTTCGTCCACCTCCCCTCGCTCCTCCTCGCGAAGATCACCCGGACGTCGTCCCCTCCGCCCGCACGGCTTGGGAATTAGCTGGGCGCCATTGCTGGACTCCGTGCAGATCGCTGTCGGACTCCCGCTCGCCGCCCTCCTCCACCTCCCGTCGAATCCTCTCCTCCCTCGAGAAACAGGCTCGCGGCCACAACCGTCCGGCGAACTCTCAGTCGAATTCATCCTCCAACATTCTCCCCTAGGGTCCAATCCATCCTCCAACATCTCTCCACGACACCATCTCTCCTCTACTGTTGGCTGTGAGGACACAATTCCTTCCATCGCCTCCACCAACGGCCGGCCGGTGGTGGCCGACTGGAGTTCGCCGGAAGCTCGCCAGGAGCGATTGGGGACAAACGGGAATCGACCGGTAGGTCAATCGATCTCAACCTTATCCACCTAAATACGTACCGTACAACTATACATACGTACAGAGGTTTCGCCAAACAAAATGTAAACAAGCCTCCACTCTGACCCGGAACCCACTCAAAACAAACCCCATAACCCGTTTTCGCAGACAAAATTTTCTCGGGGGGGGGGGGGGTGTAGGGCTTCGTAGCATGGAAAACAAAAATTTTCTATCACATACAAACAAACAAGCCAAGATCTATCTACTAGATTGTAGCAACGAGTCGATGGAATAACTTACCCTCGAAGATTCCAAAGCGGTTAACGAGAGCAGATTCTCGTGGGTGATGTAGTCGTACTCTTTCCGATCTCAAGATCGTGTAGACGATCCTTCCGGCGCTGCGTTCCGGCAGCGCTCCCGCAGTCGGTCACACGTTCGGTACTCGACGAAGACCTTCCTCTCCCTTGTTCCAGCAGGCAGCGGAGGTTGTAGCACTCTCCTCGCGATTCCGGCAGCACAACGGCGTGGTACCGGAAGTAGAGGGGAGATCCCGCAGGGCTTCGCCTTAAGCCGGAGCGAGTATGGTGGAGTATGAGAGAGAGCTATTAGTGGTCTAGGGTTTAGACACACCAATTAGAAGGCTCTAAACCGAAGGCTAGAGCAATTAGAAGCTCTAAACCAAAACGGCTCTAAACCGGAGATTAGAGGATAGAAACTTGTGTGTCTAGAGGAGGAGGCCCTGCCCCTCCTTTTATAGGTGGGAGGGGCGGCCAAGGGGAGGGGAGTCCCTCCCCAAGTCGGCCTTGGTTGGCGCGCCGGCTTGGAGGGACTCCTCCCCCAAGTCGGTTCCAACCACCTCTTGCTTGTTTCCCACAGTTTCCTGTTTTAGCCGTTTGACTTTTAAACTGGCCATTTGACTTTTCTGTTTTAGGATTCAATTTAATCCTTTATTTGGAACAGCAAGAACACTTAGTACATGATGCAATCATTCAATATGTAATGACACATTCATGTACCCTCCCCCCCGGAGTGCCGGACAATCCGGAACCTTCTAAAACATTCCCGATGAAAACACCGGAATCATTCCCGAACTCCGAAACGGGACTTTCCTTATATGAATCTTATTCTCCGGACCATTCCGGATCACCTCGTGATATCCCGGATCCCATCCGAGACTCCGAACAACATTCGGTCTCTTTCTCATAATACCATAACTACTCAAAACAACGTCGAATCCTTAAGTGTGTCTCCCTACGGTTCGTGAATTATGCGGACATGATCGAGACACTTCTCCGAACAATAACCAATAGAGGAATCTGGAAATTCATATGGCTCCCACATATTTCTACGATTACTTTGCGATCGAATGAACCACTTACATACGATACCAATTTCCCTTTGTCTCACGATAGTTTACTTATCCGAGGTTATGATCGTCGGTATCTCTGCATACCTAGTTCAACCTCGTTACCGATAAGTACTCTTTTCTCGTTCCCGTGATATGTGATCCCTTGTGAGCCAGTCACATGCTTGCAAGCCAATTGGATGACATTCCACCGAGAGGGCCCAGAGTATATCTATCCGTCATATGGATGGACAAATCCCACTCTTGATCCATGTGTTTCAACCAATACTTTCCGAACACTCAATGCCACCTTTATAGCCACCCAGTTACGGTGTGGTGTTTGATGACATCAAAGCATCCATCTAGAAAAGGTGATATGCATGATCTCATGGTCGAAGGAATTAGGTTACTATGTATCAGAAAGCATATAGCAATTGAACTATTGAAATGACTTGATCTTTATGCTACGCTTATCTATAGGAGTATGTCCACCATATCATTCTCCTAACGATATGATCCTGTTGTTAATAACATCTCTATGTTCATGATCAGGAAACCATGATCATATATTAACCAACAAGCTAGTTTAACAAGAGGCTTTACTAGGGACTCTTATTTTAGTTTACAAATCACACAAGTATTAATGTTTCCGGTTAATACAATTATATCATGGTATGTAAACATTTATCATAAGTGTGAAGATATGATAATAACCACTTTATTATTGCCTCTTGGGCATATCTCCAACAGTCTCCCACTTGCACTAGAGTCAATAATCTAGTTTCAAACCTTTGTGTATTCAACACCTATGGCTTTCCAGTGTTGTATGTACACGATTGCTAGTGGTCAACTGATCTCCGGATCTGTCACTTCCAGGTCCGTGTGTAATTGCATGTCTTTGCGTCTCTACGCATCACTCATTCTCTAATGAGATGGCTTTGTATAAATTTGGTCTTTCGGTGTGACCTTTAGCTCTTTGGGGTTAAAACATGTTGATAATATTGTCGCATAATTTATCTTCATAGTATTATCCCACTGTGAACTACACCTAGTTTGATAACAAACTACTTGACACAAATGCCCTCTTTTGCTGCTAAAATAGCAGTCATATACTTAGCCTTTTGTTGTAGTATCTGTCACAATGTCTTAACTTTGGAACTCATCCAAATCCATTATGGAACTCACTTTCCATTATATTGTGCCACCCTTAGTTTAGATTGAGATAAACTTAATTTGTACTTTGTGACAAAACTAGTATCAATGTAGTACTTTTACAATGAACTAACCATCTATTTGTCACTTCTACAAATATTATACTCTTAGTTCTTCCAAAAGATCATAAGAATATCCTTACTATTGTCCAATGATCATCTTACGAATCATTCTGGTATATGCTCACAATATTTAGAGCATAGGACATATCTGGATTTGTACATATCACAGTATGATTGATATAAATACTCTTTGTGGTTTTATACATCAAGTATCAATCTATACTTGATTATTTGTTTCACTTTACCAAATGTCAATACACTTGAATATATCATCAACATTGAACTCATTCAATCCTTTCTGTGCGACAAGAACCTCTCTTGTAGTTTCTATATTGAACTCATTCAATATCTTGTCTATGTACTTCTGGCACAACCATATTAGCGTCTATTGATGCCAAATATTTAGGTTTTGCCTAAGTCTTTCATCGGGATGAAATTCTTAATATGTGTTAATAAAAGATACATTATTTCCAATCAACAATATGTCTTCCACATAATGTATTAGAAAATATGTCTTAGCGCTCCCACTTAATTTCTTGCAAATGCAAGCATCTTCATCATCTCCGACGAATTTAAACTCCTTTAACAGTTTCATCATAGTGAAGATTCCAACTCCGCAATGCTTACTTCAACCATTGAAGTTTGCATATGCATTTAGCATCCTTTGATTTAACAAAACCCTATGGACCGTGTCATGCACACGTCCTAGGTAACAATTCTATTAGAAGAACTTGTTTTGTTTATTCAACTACCATATAACAGAATTATATGTAGTGGCTGCTACATTAATCCGTCTAGACTAAATATCGCTATGAAAGATCAAATCTTGTCATATACAACCTTTGAACATTGTTGAAAACTCTTTCCCAACATGTCGACTATTTCATAGATGTGAAACATCCATGTCTATTTCTTTATAGATCCAAACACAACTGTAAGGTCTTACACCTTTCTCGAGGGTCCTTCAAGTTCAAAACTTGATTTCTCGTGTATGGAACTATCACGGATTTTATGGCTTCAAGCCATTTTACGGAGTCAGGGCCCATCATTGCTTCTTTGCATGTAGTACGTTCATTATTCTCAAATAATGATTCAACCCTCAAATCTTGGTATTTGATTGTTTACTCGACCTACTTGGTTCAATAGAAACTTTGACCTCTGTAACCACAACCTTTGAGGCACGTGAGCCATGAGCATTGTTGCTGCCTCCGGAACACTTTTCGGTGCTGCGCAACTTTGCACATTTAGCTAAGGTTCTTTTAACCTTATCAAAGTTATATTGTCCTCCCACTTATCTCTTCACGAAAAATTCCTTCTCAAAGAAACTTGACGTTCTAAGTGACAAACACTTTTGTCTCCGGTGTTATGGAGGAATACTTAACAGTTATACAAAGACAGGTTCATCCGACTTTGGTTGCACACATCTTTCTTATGCATAGCATACCAATGTTTAAGAAAGGACAACTTGGGTTTTATCCCAAACCATAACTTTATATGGTGTCAATTCAACGGATTATGATGAAGCTCTTTTGAGTGGAAAAACGACAGTCTCTAAAGCTTTTAATATTTTAAAATATAATGGCAGTTTTATGAATTATACCTTTGATCTTACCATGTCAAACAAGGTTTAATTACATATCTCGAACTCTCCATACTCTTATGGTGTTTCGGGAAAATGCAAATCCACGGAACGATTCCATAAATCTTAGGTATTATGCTAAACTTTGTAACTCAAATATCTTCCTTTATGATCTTTATCATAAACTGTTTATACTCTTGTTACAATGATCTTGCACTTCATCTTGAAAGTCTTTGAACTTTTCAAATGTTTCATACTTCATCCTTATTAAGTAAATATTCATATATTCACTCAAATTTTCGGA
This sequence comes from Avena sativa, assembly GCA_916181665.1. Taxonomy (NCBI): domain Eukaryota; kingdom Viridiplantae; phylum Streptophyta; class Magnoliopsida; order Poales; family Poaceae; genus Avena; species Avena sativa. Next base: position 398,416,856 of record OV702280.1, on the reverse strand, counting down.
GAAGTCATATGAAGTTGAAATCCATCGCTCTTGACTACACATAATGGACTTCGTACAACAATATGTACAAGTTCCAATAGGCTAGTCATTCGTTCCCTTTTGGCCTATGAACGAAGTTTTAATTATCTCTAGGAAAGTTTCACAAGCGTCATTTGATCAAAAGTCAAAAACTCCAAAATTCCATCCACATGGAGTTTCTTCATGTTTTCTTTCCAATATAATTTAAACGGCGATGTCACTTCCTAATTGATCTTTCAATCAATTTGTCCTTCGACATTTTTAGCACTAGTTTTATGGATGTGATTTCTCCAACAAGATTTTGTGAATCATCCATCTTTTATGGATTACGGCAATTAATTGAACAACCCTTTTGTTCTCATAATACCTGAAAAAACAAATCTTGAAGGCAAGCTTTGATGTTTAACGAGCAACACAATAACCTTTTATTTGTTCTCGATGAACATCATCACATATTCTTTTGCTAGTTACTTAGGCCATTGTAGTTCATGAATTGTGTTGTTTCGTATGACGATTCACACCAACAAATTCAGTATCAAATACTTAAGAACCACATTATTTAATAAGCAAAGAATATAGCCATAACATGTATATCATCTATATACTTAAACTGAACAATTCTAGTCTTTTCTTTTCTGCCATATATTTATGAGATTCTCTTTCAGTATTTCCTTTTCTGTTTGAAAGAATCTATCAACATCAATAGTGGAGTCAAACATATGACACATAATCCAAAGCATGTATAATTAAATACCAATGTCTTTGGACTTGCACTTTGAAGTAGATCACCTATCATCAAATGTTTGGTGTACTTTCAAATTCCTTTCTTTAGTAATCTCTTGGTGTAGTAAACATCTTACCTACATCAAATATTCACCCTCATCATGGATTTATCCATGATCAAGCTACTTTTAGCTTGTAACGGTGAATCGCAAGTATAATGTTGCTCTCGAAAACCTTTTGGAGGATTAGGACAACTAGTGTCTTCCAACCTTTTGCAAATTATCATCAAATATGAGAACATGACTTTTGCCATATTATACTCTATCATGTTGTAACCAATACTTCGTTTCAGATATCACAATATCTTCCACACATCATGGTTTCTGAAACAACTCTTTCAGATCCTAGATAACCTTGATATTAAGAGAATCCTTTGAATATCAAGAATCATCGATACAAACATGATACTTATATACTAACACTTGGAATTGTTACTCTTGATTTAATACTAATTATTAAACTTCATGGAGTAACCGGAACTTACTGAAAGTTTGCAATAGGACATTTAAACTTTAGATTAACACTTAAAACAATACGATACCAGTTCATAAAGTATCTAACCAGAATTCTATAGTTCTATCATCTCAATTATAACTAAGCGCAAGGTGGTAAACGGATGCCAATGACTACAACAACTATGCAAATTCACTTTGATTTAGTTTATGATAAATTTAGTTCTAATTAATAATTAAATTAATCTTGGTGAACTCCCACTCAAAACAATATCCCTCACATTGTTTTAGTGATCACACGAACCAAATCCACCACATCAAAACCGATCATCACGAGAGTTGATATAGCTTCAATGGCGAACAATCAACATGTTCATCATATCTACTATATGACTCATGCTCTACCTTTCGGTAATCCGTGTTCCTGAGGCCATGTCTGTACATGCTAGGCTCGTCAAGATCAAACCTTAGTTTCTGCATGAGCAAATCTGGCTTGCTCACGTTGTATACACTTGCAGAATCTAACACACCCGATCATCACGTGGTGCTTCGAAACAACAAGCTTTAGCAACGGTGCTAACTAAGGGTGAACACTTTATGGCTTGAAATTCATGTGCATGAGGGATCATCTTATAATGCTACCGTCGTCTACTAAGCAATACAAGATGTATAAAGGATTAACATCACATGCAATTCAATAATATGTGATATGATATGGCCTTTCTTCTTTGTGCTTCCGATCTCCATCTTACAGCACGAACATGATCTCCATCATCACCGGCATTGCATCAAGGTCAATGACGCCTCTCCATGGTTGTCGTCCACTGGCTTCAACTATTACAACTACTTTGAATAGACACGCGGGTCTTAACATAAATTAAAGACAACCATATGGCTCCTGCCGGTTGCCAACTTACAATAAGGAACATTGCATACATCAAATATAATCACAATCATGGCCATATCACATCACAGCACACCCCTGCAAAACAAAGTTAGACGCCTCTACTTTCTTTGCATATTTTACGTGGTTTGGGGCTTTCAATAAGTGTCGTTCTAACTTACGAACAAGAACCACAACATTGATACTAGTATTGTTAATCACCCGTTGTAAATTGGATCTTAACTATGCTAGGAGAAACAGGCACCCGCAAAGCCACTTATGCAATACAAGTTGCATGTCAAGCGTGGAGCAAGTCTCATAAACGATGTCATGTAAGGTTAGCCCGGGCCGCTTCATCCCAACATACCGCAAGATACAAAGTACACAAGAAGCAATCAACAATAAAAGCATCAACGCCCACAATGATCATTGTGTTCTACTCGTGCAACAGATCTACATATAGACACGGCTCTAATACCACTGTAGGGGTTCGTAGCATGGAAAACAAAAAATTTCTATCGCATACAAACAAACAAGCCAAGATCTATCTACTAGATTGTAGCAACGAGTCGATGGAATAACTTACCCTCGAAGATTCCAAAGCGGTTAACGAGAGCAGATTCTCGTGGGTGATGTAGTCGTACTCTTTCCGATCTCAAGATCGTGTAGACGATCCTTCAGGCGCTGTGTTCCGGCAGCGCTCCCGCAGTCGGTCACACGTTCGGTACTCGACGAAGACCTTCCTCTCCCTTGTTCCAGCAGGCAGCGGAGGTTGTAGCACTCTCCTCGCGATTCCGGCAGCACAACGGCGTGGTACCGGAAGTAGAGGGGAGATCCCGCAGGGCTTCGCCTTAAGCCGGAGCGAGTATGGTGGAGTATGAGAGAGAGCTATTAGTGGTCTAGGGTTTAGACACACCAATTAGAAGGCTCTAAACCGAAGGCTAGAGCAATTAGAAGCTCTAAACCAAAACGGCTCTAAACCGGAGATTAGAGGATAGGAACTTGTGTGTCTAGAGGAGGAGGCCCTGCCCCTCCTTTTATAGGTGGGAGGGGCGGCCAAGGGGAGGGGAGTCCCTCCCCAAGTCGGCCTTGGTTGGCGCGCCGGCTTGGAGGGACTCCTCCCCCAAGTCGGTTCCAACCACCTCTTGCTTGTTTCCCACAGTTTCCTGTTTTAGCCGTTTGACTTTTAAACTGGCCATTTGACTTTTCTGTTTTAGGATTCAATTTAATCCTTTATTTGGAACAGCAAGAACACTTAGTACATGATGCAATCATTCAATATGTAATGACACATTCATGTACCCTCCCCCCCGGAGTGCCGGACAATCCGGAACCTTCTAAAACATTCCCGATGAAAACACCGGAATCATTCCCGAACTCCGAAACAGGACTTTCCTTATATGAATCTTATTCTCCGGACCATTCCGGATCACCTCGTGATATCCCGGATCCCATCCGAGACTCCGAACAACATTCGGTCTCTTTCTCATAATACCATAACTACTCAAAACAACGTCGAATCCTTAAGTGTGTCTCCCTACGGTTCGTGAATTATGCGGACATGATCGAGACACTTCTCCGAACAATAACCAATAGAGGAATCTGGAAATTCATATGGCTCCCACATATTTCTACGATTACTTTGCGATCGAATGAACCACTTACATACGATACCAATTTCCCTTTGTCTCACGATAGTTTACTTATCCGAGGTTATGATCGTCGGTATCTCTGCATACCTAGTTCAACCTTGTTACCGATAAGTACTCTTTTCTCGTTCCCGTGATATGTGATCCCTTGTGAGCCAGTCACATGCTTGCAAGCCAATTGGATGACATTCCACCGAGAGGGCCCAGAGTATATCTATCCGTCATATGGATGGACAAATCCCACTCTTGATCCATGTGTTTCAACCAATACTTTCCGAACACTCAATGCCACCTTTATAGCCACCCAGTTATGGTGTGGTGTTTGATGACATCAAAGCATCCATCTAGAAAAGGTGATATGCATGATCTCATGGTCGAAGGAATTAGGTTACTATGTATCAGAAAGCATATAGCAATTGAACTATTGAAATGACTTGATCTTTATGCTACGCTTATCTATAGGAGTATGTCTACCATATCATTCTCCTAACGATATGATCCTGTTGTTAATAACATCTCTATGTTCATGATCAGGAAACCATGATCATATATTAACCAACAAGCTAGTTTAACAAGAGGCTTTACTAGGGACTCTTATTTTAGTTTACAAATCACACAAGTATTAATGTTTCCGGTTAATACAATTATATCATGGTATGTAAACATTTATCATAAGTGTGAAGATATGATAATAACCACTTTATTATTGCCTCTTGGGCATATCTCCAACAGGGGGGGGGGATACCGAAGCAAGGGTCGTAGAAAATAGAGAGTCGAGTGATCTATTATAGTAGGTGGTTTTTTTTGAACGGAAAGGTCCCGAAGGACCAGAAGCTTCATTTCATCGGCGGTGGGTGAACATTTACAGAAAGGTCCCAACTAAGGTTACATAAAACAACCAAGACTTGCACTTTTACATAGAACACCCTAAAAGGAAATGCAAAAACGCAATCAAGTCCAAACACGCCGGCGACGAACGACCTGCAACCGCGACCACCGCATTCCAGGGCGGGGACGACACCACTTGGCTGAGATGCGGCACGAAAAGCCCCGGTGAGGTCGGAGAAGGGCCTCCGAAGGAGGTAGATTAAGCACCGGCAGACTGCTCTGCTGCCGGGCGTGGCGGGGCCAGTCTTCTGACCAAGAGTAGCGACGACGACCAGTCGACGCTTGGGATCTGCCACGGGGAGAAGAAGCTTCAAGATCTCCCCAGCGTCTCTCCACGCAGAGAGGAACTTCGAGAAGCCCGCGTCCTCTTCCACGCCACCATGACCGGTATAGAGGAAGGAGAGCTGACGAAGGCCACCTGCACGGAGAAGACGAAGAGCGCATGGGATAAGGGAGCCGTCCTCTCGCCGAAGCCCATCCTCCTCTATCCCCTTGCCACCACGGCCGGACGGAAGAGGAGAAACGAGGAGCACCAGCAAGACCGACAGCCACCCGGCGGCGCGCACAACCGCACGAGTGGGGAACCTCCCGCCGCCACTACCTTCTCTCGCCTGGGCGCCCACCATCTCAGACCCCTCGCAACCGCTGCCGGCCAGAGAGAGATGAGAGAGCCCAAAGACAAAGAGGAGGAAGAAGCAGAGAGTGACCTCCTTATTTGAGGAAGTGGTGGACGCCACCACCGCACCGTACTCCAGCCGGAGAAGCTCGGGTGCCATGGGGACGAACCCTAAAATCTGGATATGGTCACCAAGATCCAGATCTCCACAACCGGGCACAAGGCCCACTACCGGCAAGAAGCCAAACAAACCTACCCTAGCAACTACTGAGCCGCCCCCAGACCTGCTCCAGCCGGCTATTCCGGCGGAGAGGCACCGGGGGAGGACTGGCGGCTGGCAAAGCGAGCTCAGCTACAGGAGGGCAGAGGGAGAGCGAGGGGGGTCGCTGTGTCAACTGCTCCTATTCTATTCTAGTAGGTGGTGAGTTGCGTGAAGCATGGCCATTAGCACCTAGTAGTATCGTGTGTTTAAGCCAAGTTAGTCTTGGAGTTGGAGCGACTTTTACCAGTTAGTATGTCAGAGTCTCACCCTAACGGTATGTATTTTCTCGAACTGAAAGTCCCATACAATGTGTCGCGTGAGACTGGAGCATGTGTGTCGCTCACTCAGTTTTCTATGGTTTGGACAGTTTCAAGTTCGACTAATGGGCACTGGACGGCTGCCGAAAATGATACTTTCTCAAGTGTATTGTTTAAGCCAAGTTAGTGTTGGAGCGACTTTTACCAAAGTCTATTTGTTAAGGCGTACTGTACGACAAAGTGAGTGACTTATTAGTGAGCTAGAGACACCTCGATCAAGTGCGTGTAACACACTCATCTAGAAGACCTACGCTAATGTCTAAAAAGGAGTACCTAATATGTATTGTACTCACTTCACTTCTCACCAAATGTTTATTCTACTCGTAGATCCTATTGCCTTCCACCACGTGAATTCTCTTGTCTATGCATTTTTTTCCCACTCAGTGCGCACACTGTTCCTTATGATATAATACTCTAACCCCTTTGTTTATATGCATCAAGGATAAGTAAACTATCTTCATTTTTTTTTTGGTTGAGCGACGACTATATTTGCTTCTCAACTGGCGACATTTTTTTTCTTCGTCTCCGGTGTTCTAGGTCAAAAGATTCCATGGAGTGGTTAGCTTGGCTAGCTAGGGACGCTAGAAATCATTAGCCACATCTAGCACTGCCGTCCACGCCGAGAAGTATTTGTCTAAGTAAAGCAGCTAGCTAGCTCTAGCTAATTAGTCCTTAAACAATGCAGGTGTGTGATGCCTGAAAGCTGGTAAGGTCATGGGCTCATCGCTGTTTCTTCGATAGTGCGTCGCACACGCGGCCTAATGATGAACCGGTCGAGATCTGGAAGAGTAATCAAATGCGCATGCCAAACTGTGGCGGATATAGAATATCTGATCGAGCTTAATTCTGGGAAGCATCTACTAGTACTAGTAGGAGTATCCAGCTAGCTTGATTTTGTTGAAAATAAGAGTGTAGCCTTCGGATTACGCAAAACCAGCGGTGGTTAGTCACATTACGAAGTTTCGCTGCCAAGTGTCGACCAGCAGTTGGATGCAGCCCATAGAGAGTCATGGGACAAAAACGGACCCACGTGAGAGTGAGACTAGTCACAATGAAAGTATCATATAATAGTATTATGCATATGATACTATCGTATGATATCATCTTCATAATGCATATTATTATGTACTGGTATATATCAGTCTTAATGTATTTCTTATTTTGTAGAATTTTAATATAAAATTGCGTACAAGATTTATTTGAGATCACTTATAGTTTTATGTGCTATGATACCGTATCATACTATCACAATCTCTTTTATCATTAATTGCAGTAACACATAAACATTCTGTATGCATGTAATGCATGATACCATCTACTTGCTCCGTCCCGGTTTAAAGGACACAATTTGCAAACCATGCAATCCTAAAATACTTAGACACAAAAGCATTTAATTCCTGTAATTACTTTCGTGTGAAAAGAACAAAATGCTTGCATGCACATGTGTGAACAATGTAAACGCTTTCCTAACTCTTTTTCTCCTTATGCATGTTCTACTCCATACTATTAAATGAACCAATTAGATGACAACTAGGCTCAGAGAATTGTAAACTGTGTCCTTTAAACCGGGACTGAGGGAGTATGATATTTCCATTATGGCAAGTCTGAGAGGGCTAGGGGACGACCAAAATACGCACGTGCTTGAAAATTGAAATTACGCTAGTAGACCGTCTGGTCGTTGTTGTTGTGTACTCTCTGTCCTAGTTTTGGCAAGAAACCATCCCTACCAGCGCAGACTTACCCTGCAGCGAAAGCACGAACGTATTCAGATTCATTAGGATGTTGTTGTCAAGCTAGGCATTATGGTTCTCTGTTTTTCCCTAAAATTCAACTATCTATTAATAATTATAAACAATAATAGAACAAGAAAAAAATACAAATAGGTCTATAGAACATATAACGGCGGGTATAGACACTAGCTCGAGTCGAACGTAAAGGATGGCAATGAGCATGGTATGGACATGGTAGAGTAATACCATATGCATACTCGTCTAGTCAATAGGTACAAAGTTACCCATATCCAAATCCATACCCGCGGTATAAAACTTTACACACACCTATACCCGTCGGTTACCCATACCTATTAGGTACCCAGTGGATAGATTCAATAGTATACAAGTTATTCACAATTTTGCGTTTATGTATAGCATATTTAAGGAAAATACAATTATATCTACTTAATAATAGGTAGAGGAGTACATGAAAGTATCAAAGTTTAGAATTTCGCATATTTGTCCCTAGGCTTCTCGGTCGCATAGGTTGGCACTCTACAGGTAACTTTGACGTGTCGGTTTAAACGAGGGTATATCCATGGGTACAAGTCTATACCCGTGTCCGTACCCATAATTCAATGGATAAGATATTGGTATTATCCATGGGTATAAAAGTATGCTCATACCCTACCATACAGGTACGGTACCCGTAGGTATCCGTACCCATGGGTAAATTTTCCATATTTAGTCGAACACGCGCCCCCACCCCTCCATCACCGGAGTCGGGAAAACTTGTCATAGTAGAGTTTGGTGTAGTAGATAAACGGGAAGTCGGTGTACTAAGATAACAAAGTATCATCCCATTAGAGCAGCTACCATTTCTAATGATGACATCATAGATCAGAAAATACTGACCCAAAATCTAACTAACGAACATGAAAAATGATCAGATCTCAGGAGATCCGCCGCACACACGATTCTACGCGACTTTCTCCGGTGCTGAACGCACCACCGGAGCAAGGATATAGCATGTAGGAATTTATTCTAACTTTATGATGACACAAAAAATAGCCGAATCAAAGAGCAGAAACCTTAACGGCAAGTGTTATATAGTCTTTATTACCTGATTTTGTTTAATGTTTGTTCTTGGATCCATTGATTCTCACCTCGATAACATCATCCTTCCTTCAAGCCTAGTGAAACCTCGTCGCAACATCCACAATGTTTACCCCATTTTGTAAGGTAACTACGGCGGGCATAAAATGGCCTGAAATATTTTGATTATAAAAGTCTTACCAGGATACACAACGGCTAAAAAAGTAGCACACAACAAATGCACAAGAAAGAAGAGAGAAGAACAAAGAAAAAAAATCCGGAAACAAGCTAGGTCCTACATAACACCACCAAGCCTGATACAAAGCACCAAGTACCACATGCACAGACCAAGACTAGAAGATCAAGATGAGTGTTGATCGTTCAGTCGAAGGGCATATCGATGTCGAGACAACACCTACAGACTCCACCTGCTAGCCCAGTGTATGCTCCATACCTTGCAGACCTACGAGAGTCATAGAGTCATCGAACAATCTCACATCGCCGAGGAACATCACGACACCAAAAGCTGCCAACGACACCGAAGGGCAATGATCCACGGTGACAAACCACTGTGCCTCTGTTATCGCCATATTTTGGCCAAAGGAGGAGTTGGGCCGTGGTCAAGATGGGCTTAGAAGATACGTATATGCAACGTGTTGTTGAATCGGCCTCGTGTGTTGATTTGGGCTAAATTGCCCATGTATCTTATATTGTAATAGATTCCGTTTAGATTTAGGTAAGAGATAGAGTTGTAGAGTTATTCCAAAGACAGAAAGTCTCCGGACTATAAATATGTACCTAAGGTTATCGAGAAAAGGAGGACAATCACGTTCACAACAAACACAATCTCGGCGCATCGCCACCCCTTGTTTCTAGGGTTTTTCTCGGGTAAGTGTCATGCTGCCTAGATCGCATCTTGCGATCTAGGCAGTATCTACTTATGCGTTATCTAGTGTTACTCGTACTGAAGCCTTGTTGATGGCGAGTAACACTATTATCATAGATTTGTTTGGGTTAGCATCAGCACTTTTCACTATGATTGTTTAGTTATGCTACCTCTAGCTGTCTCGCCGCCGTTGCACCTTTTCCCGGGTGTAAGGGTGGCATCTTGCTTGATCTTTATTTAAGTCGATTTGATCTGTTATAGTTGTGCCTTGTTCTCCAAGGTTTAGTTTGATATCCACATGATCAGGCCTTGCAAACGGGTTGAACGATCCAGTAGTATGTAAGATATGGTTTACCAATCCAAGAGGGGGTGTTCCGGGAATTGACGTTACGTTGGTTTTTAGGCCTTCTCTAGGATTAGTTTTCTATTATCTTTTGTATCTACCAGGCTCAATTACGTGTAGGATGTTCCAGTCATGTAGTGAAAACATTAAACTGCCGTAGATCGATTTAACTTGTATTGATGAAGCAAAACCCAATGTTATAATAGATCTAATGCAGAGCCATGGGATAATCGGCTCTGGGAGCCGATTCACAGGGAAACCTGGGAGCCGGTCACGGCTCGAATGTTACGTATACTTGTTTACCATGCAGGAAACCAATCGAAGCAATCCTTCACCTTCCTGACCAGGTATAGGTCAGGTGGCACGCCCTCGAACCAAGCCAGGACGTGTGCCGGAGCTTTGCGGGCCGTTGCCCGAGGGACCAGGGCCCACCAGCAGTCCTGGGAGCCTCCCGGCTCTTCGTGTTGCCCGTCGCTGCTCGCCGGTGGGTTTTGGTAGGCAACACATTCTGGCACGCCCGGTGGAACTTTTAAACAACGTCTACATCAACATCCGACGCTGCGATGGACAACCGACCGGTCACGTACGATGAGCTGCCTGAGGAGCACAAGGCGAAGTATGATGACGTCAAAGCTCTCTTCGAAGCCGATCTCATCGGCTCTTTTGAGAGGACCCGTAAACATGGCATCAGATGGAAAGGGTTCTCACCTGAAGGTGCTCTTGACGAGGTGGATCTTTCTGTTCCTTCAGAGGAGCGCACCAGAGCTCTGCGACAGGAAGTCAACTACATGGTCGCTCATTCTCTTCACCGCCATTCTGAGAGCTTGGTAAACGCTTTCGAGCGGATCGCAGTTCGCGTAGTTCAGGAGATCGCGAAACATCAGTACTCTCCGTCGGGGCCTACTCTGGGGACTCACCAGGGAGAAAGACCGCTCCAGGCCAGGCCACCGCTGCCATTCATACTTGCAGCTCCAGAGCCACCAGGGGCACCGGCGTATGTCGTCTACAAGGTCGGAGGCGACCCTGGCGATTGCCAATTCCTGTTTGAACCACCTAAGGAGATCCCACATGGATATGTGTGCACCTACGTGCCGGACTGCAATAACCTGACGCGCACGAACCAGGTGGCAACTGCAGGGATTTCTGGAGCAGGAGTCTCTGGAGCAGCGGCTTCGGGAACAGGTGTTTCTGGAGCAGGAATCTCTGGGATGGACGCCGACAAACAGGCGTGGCTAGCCAAGTATGCCACTGGAACGAGTCATGAGAATCTAGCCCCTGCAGCCCAAACAACGGAACAGATCCGCACCATCTTGAGAGACCAGTTCGGCTTCGTGCCAAAGAGAAGGACAATCGGCTATTCAAAGCCGTACCCCAACGAGTTTGACCTGATCCCGCTGCCACCCAAGTATCGGCTCCCTGAGTTCTCGAGATTTAGCGGGTCAGAAGGGTCGAGCTCGATCGAGCACGTGAGCCGATACCTGGCACAGTTAGGCATGATATCAGCATCAGATCATTTGCGCGTAAGGTTCTTTGCGCAATCTTTGACAGGACCAGCTTTTGGGTGGTACACCTCGCTACCACCTGATTCGATCCAGACCTGGAAGCAACTGGAAGAGCAGTTCCACATTCAGTACCATTCAGAAGCTACCGAGGCTGGCATTGCAGACCTGGCACAGGTGCGGCAAAAGCGAGGAGAAACGGTAGCCGAGTACATCCAACGCTTCAGGACTGTCAAGAACCGATGTTACTCAGCTCGGTTAACTGAGAAGGAAGCAGTCGAGCTGGCAGCGTTGGGTCTCGCAGCACCCATCAAAGATCTGGCTTTCCAAGTAGAGTACAACTCGTTGGCGCACATGGCCCAGAAGCTGACGATGTATGAGCAGCGCCACCCTGAGTTGTACCAGGACAAGTTCAAACGTCCGATAGGCCTGGTCGATACAGAGGAAGAAGACCCCACGCAAGACCAGGAGGTGGTCGTGGCTGAATGGGCTCGGGGGGCAGATCCCGTAACCTGCAAATGGGTAAAACAGCAAGGGCCTGCAAAAGGGTTCGACTTTGATGTGAGCAAAGCTGAGCAAATATTCGATTTACTGCTGAAAGAAAAGCAGCTGAAGTTACCCAAAGGCCACAAGATCCCTACGGCTCAAGAGATGAACGGAAGACCGTACTGCAAGTGGCATCACTCGTTCACCCACACCACCAATGACTGCAAAGAGCTACGTCGCCAGATCCAAACAGCGATAGAGCAGGGCCGTCTCATCCTGGGGCAATTCGCCATGAAAGTAGACACCAACCCGTTCCCCGGCGTCAACATGGTAGAACACAGCCACTCCACGAGGCGCCAGTTGGACTTCTCGTTCGATGTCAACATGGCAGGAACAGGGTACCACCATGGCACGTACAGGGAGGAAGGCGGTCGCTCTCACGGCAGAGTAAGAGAGGAGGCTGGTCCACGCGACCGGCCCAGCTACGACGACAGGCGGTACTTAACTGAGGAACAAGTGAAAGGAGTGCGATATCAGAAACCACATTCCACGCATCTCCTTAACAAGTATGAACGTCAGTATGACCAACGTCGCCGGCGCAAAGATGAAGGACATGAGTACCTCGCCAGGGGACCGTCAAAAGAAAAGGAAGGCGCAGACAAACATTGGGATTGTCCGTTCTTCAAGTATTGCTGGGACGCGGGAATGAGCCGATTACCTACGATCGATAACTGCCCGGAATGCGGACAGCAGAAGGAGGACACGGAGCCAGTGTCAGTGTTTAAACGCCTAGGGCCTCTCCCACCTCAGAGCCGACGCAGGGAGTCATCTCGAGCACAAGGTCTCAAGGAGCCAATGGATGACAAAGAGAAAGACAGGTATCACCGTCCAAGGTGGTGTCCCGACGGACTCAGACATACCCAAAAGCGTAGAGTGCAGCGGCTGCGTAACTTGGAGGAAGCCGAAGCGCAGTATCTCCACGCTCTAAAGAAAGCACGGCCCGATCTGGCCGTTAAAATTAGGCAGACCTTGGGAACGGAAGATCACCCGAAAAGGAAAGAGTGGCGCCCCAGACCGGTAAAAGCCGATGCAAAGACATCGGCTGGCACAAACATGGTATTCATACTTCTGTCAGAGTTCTGCGCGCCAAGAACCAACGAGCTACCAGTGGCACAGTTCGACTGCGGCCCACGGCCAGTTATCTTTGAGAAGCCACGTGAAAAGGGTTACAAACATCTGAAAGCACTGTACCTACGAGGTTACATCAATGGGCAACCTGTCAGCAAGATGTTAGTGGACACCGGAGCGGCAGTCAACATAATGCCATACTCCATGCTACGGCGTTTGGGACACTCCACTGTAGATCTGATCAAAACAAACGTCACTTTGAGCGACTTCAACGGCCAGACTTCAGAAACGCAAGGCGTACTGAACGTGGACCTGACCGTGGGCAGAAAAACAATCCCTACGTCATTCTTCGTCGTGGACAGCAAAAGCACCTACGCTTTCTTGCTAGGGAGAGATTGGATCCATGCCAACTGCTGCATTCCATCCACGATGCACCAGTGCCTAATACAGTGGGATGGAGATGAGGTGGAGGTCATTCATGCAGACGATTCCGTCGAGGTCTCCATTGCTGGCATGAACGTCTGGGAAGCAGAAGACCAAGAGCCGATCTCTGGAATCAGTCTAGACGGCTGTGAACGCATTGAGGCTACAAAAAACGGGGTGAGGCTGGTCTTATCCACCGGCCTGACAGAGTAGCAAAGTCCACGACGGTACATGGTACGGCCGATCCCTGCGGTCGGCCACAAAAAACAAAAAGCAGCAACCTTGCGACGCGCAGATCATGCAGTCGTAGCAGGGAGATTCCCAGCCATTGTAAAACCATAAGGTGTAAACCGTCCTTGACTAATACAATCAAAAAGGGGGCCGATTCAGGCAATCGGCCCAAGTTATTTTTGTTAACCTCACCTACTGTTTGCCCTGTGCTTAGCATCGATTTGACAGGTGACGGAAAGCTAGGGTATGGATTTACATCTGCTGATGAACTAGAAGAGATTGACATCGGTCCTGGGGATAAGCCAAGACCAACATTTATCAGCAAGAAGTTGGATCCCAATCTGCGGGGTCTGATGATAGCTTTGTTGAAAGAATATTCAGATTGCTTTGCCTGGGATTATACAGAGATGCCCGGGCTAGACAGGAGCATCATCGAGCATCGACTCCCACTTAAAAAGGGTTTTCGGCCGTTCCAGCAGCGAGCACGACAGATGAAGGCCGAAATTTTGAAAGAAGTCAAGAAGGAGATCGAGAAAATGTTGGCGGCCGATTTAATCAGGCCATGCAGGTATGCTGAGTGGATTTCTAGCATCGTACCTGTAGAGAAAAAGGATGGCCGCTGGCGTGTGGCCATAGATTTTCGGGATCTCAATAGAGCCACTCCGAAGGATGAATATCCGATGCCAGTAGCAGAGACGTTAATCAACGCAGCTACTGGTCATAAAATTTTGAGCTTCATGGATGGCAATGCCGGTTACAACCAAATTTTTATGGCTCCGGAAGATATACACAAGACTGCATTCAGAGTCCCAGGTTCGGTGGGGTTGTTTGAATATGTAGTCATGACGTTCGGACTAAAGAATGCCGGCGCCACATACCAAAGAGCAATGAATTACATCTTCCATGATCTGATCGGCAAGCTGGTGGAAATTTATATCGACGACGTAGTGGTCAAGTCAACTTCAGTACAAGGACACTTGGATGACCTGCGACACGTCCTGGACCGAACAAGGAGATTCGGGCTACGGATGAATCCAAAGAAGTGTGTCTTCGGTGTGACGGCCGGTCAGTTCTTGGGCTTCTTGGTCCATGAACGAGGAATCGAGATCGGCCTGAAAAGTCAGGAGGCAGTGCGAACAATGAAGCCACCTACCACGAAGAAAGAACTGCAGTCTCTCATCGGCAAGATCAACTTCGTCAGAAGATTCATCTCCAATCTGTCAGGAAGGATAGAGCCGTTCATGGGACTTGTAAAGATTAAATCTGATGAAGAGTTCAGCTGGGGGGCAGAACAACAACGAGCCTTCGACGAGATCAAAGAATATCTGACGACACCGCCAGTATTGGTTTCGCCCCAGCCGGATAGGCCATTCTACATTTACTTGTCAGTAGCGGACACGTCCATCGCCTCAGTGGTGGTGCAAGTTTATGACGGGCTGGAGCGAGTGGTATTTTACATCAGCAGAAGGATGCTGGATGCAGAAACGAGGTACTCTGAGATCGACAAGTTGTGCCTCTGCCTGTTTTTCACCTGCACCAAGCTGCGCCACATTTTGCTATCAGCAGAGATTGTCATCGTCTGCAAATCAGACGTTATAAAGCACATGCTGTCGGCTCCCATGTTGAAAGGCCGACTGGGCAAATGGATGTTTGCATTATCGGAGTTTGACATCCGGTATCAACCCGCGAAAGCAGTTAAGGGGCAGGCATTGGCCGACCTTATCGCTGAAAGGATCAACACCAATATAGCAGCACTGTCTATACGAGCGTGGGCTATGTTCTTCGACGGATCGGTTTGTGACGATGGGTGCGGCATCGGCATGCTACTCGTGTCACCCCGGGGGGCAACATTTTCCTTCTCTATCAGGTTATCAGCCCCTCGCACCAACAACGTCGCTGAGTATGAGGCGATACGCAAGGGAATGGAGTTGCTCATCGAAGCTGGAGCGGAAGCAGTGGAAATTTTTGGAGACTCCAAGCTGGTGATTTCTCAACTCACGGAGGAATACAAGTGTGAGAGCGAGTCGCTATTCCCATTATGGATGCAATGCCGTGAGCTGATGGCACAGTTCCGATACATAAACTTCACCTGGATCCCACGATCGCAGAATACCGAGGCCAATGATCTTGCACAAATGGCTTCAGGCTACAAGGACGTGGCAGAGGGAGCCGATGTTCAGGTGCAATTCCTGGACGCAGACGACTGGAGAGCCGATATCTTCAATTACTTGAAGGATTCGGCTCGGGGGGCACCTAAACGGATAAGATACAAGGCCATGAAGTATGTGCTCATTGGGGACGACATGTTTTACAGGACTCTAGAGGGGTTATTGCTCAAATGTCTGGGGACAGCTGAGGCCAATCGGCTCCTACACGAGGTACACGAAGGCGCTTGTGGAACTCACCAATCGGCTCACAAGATGAAGTGGTTGATCAGGCGATCAGGGTTTTATTGGCCTACCATGCTCGAGGACTGTTTTAAGTACTACAAAGGGTGTCAAGCATGTCAGAGATTTGGAAAAATTCAGATGGTACCCGCGTCAGCAATGAACCCCATCATCAAGCCTTGGCCATTCCGAGGTTGGGGCATGGATATGATCGGCAAGATCAATCCTCCGTCAAGCAAAGGCCACATGTGGATTTTGGCCATCACGGATTATTTCACCAAGTGGGTGGAAGCCGTCCCTATGAAGTCAGTAAGTTCAAAGGATGTCGGCGATTTTGTGAAAGAACACGTCATTCATAGGTTTGGGATTCCCCAGACTATCACGACCGATGGAGGTTCGGTCTTCACTTCTCACGAGTTCAGAGAGTTCTGTGAGGACACAGGGATCAAGCTGATGCGATCATCTCCGTACTATGCTCAAGCAAATGGGCAAGCTGAAGCGTCCAACCAGAGCCTTATCAAGCTGATCAAGAGGAAAATCGATGAGAACCCTAGGCGTTGGCACGAGGTTTTATCAGAGGCTTTATGGGCTTACCGCATGTCATGTCATGGAGCGATAAAAACCTCGCCGTACCATCTAGTCTATGGACAAGAAGCCGTATTGCCTTGGGGAGACGTGTCACTTTTCAGAACGATCTAACGACTGAAGAATATGCAGCCTTGATGAGTGACAGCGTTGAAGATTTGACTGAGCTTAGGCTGTGGTCGCTTGAGAAAATCAAAGAGAACAAGGCCAAAGTAGCTCGTGCATACAACAAGAAGGTGAGGCCTAAGGAGTTCCATGTTGGCGATCTGGTATGGGAAGCGGTGTTGCCATTAGGGACTAAGGATGCAGCATATGGTAAATGGTCTCCAAATTGGCACGGGCCATACAGGGTAGATCAAGTTTTAAGAGGGAACACGTACATGCTGGAGGAGCTGGATGGCGTGAAATTCCCAGTGGCTGTCAACGGTCAGCATCTCAAGAAATATTTCCCAAGCATGTGGGATGATGGACAGTGAGATATGGGGGCCGATACACGAAATCGGCCAATAAAAAAAAACTTATTATTATATATTTCCCAAGCACGTGGGATGATGGACAGCGAGATATGGGGGCTGATACATGAAATCGGCCAATATAAGTATACAGCCGATGCACAGTCATCGACTTTAGAGGTTCACAACTGTTACAAGCAGATGCCAGTTTACATAAACGAGCTACTGAAGAAATGCCTCGAAGGCTTGGAGGGCGTCAGCACGGACACGGTCCACCTCGGCGATCTCGGCTTCGTCATCTTCATCCTTGCCCGTCACCAACTGCTTGTTCAGGGCACGTATTTCTGCCAGATCGGTCTTCAGTTCGGCTTTGAGGCTCTCTGCTTCATCTTGGGAACGGGCGATGGATGCTTCTTTGTCACAAATGAGTTGTTTTGTCACCCGGACCTTTTCTTCAAGATCTTCCAGCTCCTTTTTCAGAGATGCGAGCTCGGTGGTACTGACAGAGGTGTCAGTTTTGGCATCAAGGGACGCATTTTTCTCATTGAGCTGCTGACATCTGTCGGCAATATTCGCCTTCAGCGGGAGTTGGGCACGGTGCAGGTTGATCCTTTCACGAGCTAGCTTCACCCTTGACCCGAAGAAGGACAAAGTTACGACGGGCCAAAGCTTCACCTGCAATGCTACTGGGAGTTGGTCCTGGATTTCAGCAAGAACGCCCTTCACCTCTTCAGAACCCTCGATCAGCTCCTCGATCGGGGAAGACAGTAAGGCTCTAAGTCGTTGGAATTGAGGTGGAACAACCCTGGCTTGTGGTTCATCGGTGGCAACAGAGGGAGTTGGATCGATGGAGTCAGGATCAAAGGTCAGCAAGCCTGAAATGTCACCACCCTGGCAGCCCGAAAAGGCGTCAGTGTGCGTCCAATAGGGAAGAATAAAGCCGACAGAGGTTAACATACCTCTCCTAAGACCGAGGGGGTAGCAGACGGCGAGGCGATCGGTTTGTGTGTGGTTGCTGGGGGCGTTACCAAAGTGGTAGCCATTTCATCTGCATTTTCGGGGATTGCCAGGTCTGGTTTGGCTAAAGGCGTCGGCGCGGCCCCTACCTTCCCACTAGAAGCCTCAGTTGTCTGCATGAAAGGTGATTAACCGATGAAAATGATGGTGAACCGGCAGACAAAAGGGAGTAAGGGGCAAGAGCATAAAGGATGATGATTTTTCGGAACCTCTTGGCTCGATGAAGAAGCTTGTGGTCCTTTACGAGCTCTCTTGGGACCCACAGCTGGCCCGGCCTCGACTGGTGCTCGGGGGGCAGCAGGTTCAGGAACCGACCTTTTCCTGGAAGCCGATGGTGGCACATCTGGCTGGCTCGGGATGATGGTCCTCTCAGAATCCGTTGGGCTCAATTCTCCCTCATTGGGTTGTGTGTCCTCGTGAGATGTTTCTTCGACGGAAGCCTGCAAAAGAAGGAAGGCTGTTAGACACAAGCACATCTGCAAGAATGAAAGAATGAGAAGAATCGACCAAGACATGGATCAGCCTACATGCGAGCTTTCTGGAGAAGGGCTCCGGTGTCTCAAGGTCTTCCTGGCAGCTACATTCCTCGTCTTCGTTCTTATCTTAGTGGGAACTCGAGGGGCAGCTGATGTTGAAGTTCCTTGCTTCTTAGAAGCCGATTGAGGTGTTATCCGCTGTTTCTGCATTATTACCTTTTTCAAAGGCGGCGAGTTTTTGCAGAAAAGAACCACAGGAGCTAGCGGAAAGAACTCAAAAGGGGAGCCATCACTGTGTGTGGATTCAGGGCCATCTTGTTGCTGCAAAGGGAGAAATTGGGTTAGTAAAAGAGTCATTTGTGAGCTGCGTTAAGAAGATATATAAGCAGTGGTACCTGTTCCACGGGGATGTCATAATCGGCATCAAGGTGTTTCAGCAACGGTCCCAGAGCTTTCCTGAAAGCGTGGGTTTTCCACATCGACCACCAGTCCTCGAAGCCATCAATTGATGAAGCGAAGGTGAGGTCATTTGGAATGGGGATGGTCAGAGCATCAAAGAAGGAGTAACACCTCTGACTGGTGAGAGGATCAGGCAGGTCGGCCCTGCACTCCGTAAGATGATGGAGAAAGAGATGGGGAGGTACTTGCCCAAGGCCAAATTGCCGGGCCACTATGACCGGCTGGTAGAATTCATACCCAGGCTTGATGATTCTGTTGGATGTACTCATACCAACTGGAAGGAAACAGGGTCGGATCACAATGGAAAAGAGTTGCCGGGTGCTGGTGTCATCGGCAAAGTTATCTAGCCTGAAGGAGAGTGGATTTTCGAAATGTTCAGACTCTTCCATGTAAGGGAAGAAGGTAGGATTGTCCAGACCTTGAAAGAAAGTGCTGAACCACTTGGCTGCTTCCTGAGGGGATAGTTTGCTGCCTGGCAGCCTATACAAAGCTTGGCCATAACTAGTGCATCGGATCTGCTTCCCCTTGACATCTGGAAAGGTACAGCTCGCCAAAAGGGGGAAGTCTGGGATATGATTCTGAAAGTACAGCTGAGCCCATAGTTGAATGAACCACCAAGGACCACCTGTTTTGACTGCTATGCCTGAGAACAGCTTGACAGACATCAACTGAAGATATCGATAGACCTCTCCAAGGAACAGTTTGCCGATGCCAAGTTGAGTACCTTTGGCCAGTTCGTGGGCTAGGGAGAGATAGTTTTTGGTTGGAGCAAGGGAAGGGCCACAGAATATGAAATGCTCCAGCCAGAAGTTGAGAAAGGCTGTATGTTCTTTCTCTGAGACAGGGCCCTTTGTTTTCATATGGCGTTGGAGGTAGGCACCCTAGTTTGTGCAGTCTGTTTTAGAAGACAGTTTGTAGGGGACTTTGGTCAGTTTAAAAGCAGAGGGGCTGGGTGACGTGACATCCAGGCCGGTGATCATCACCACGTCTAACAGGGTTGGTGACATAGGGCCATGACCGAACATAAAGCAGTTCAGAGCGTCAGACCAGAAGTAGCCGATGGTTTTCAGAAGGTTCTCATGTTTCTCAAGAGGAGACAATGATAAATGCAAGGCATCGGCTATTCCCGTGGTTTCCCATTGGGATTGGTAAGCTCTAGCTACTCTACTGAACCAAGAGACCCAGTGTTCAGGGGGATTAGGCCAGGCTCGCAGACAGTCGGCCCAAGAGTTCAGATCTAGGTCTTGGCTCACGAAGGGGATTCTATTGGCTTCGCAAGAAATCAGATGAGCAGGGCTAGATTGTGTGCGAGGGCCAAGACAGAGGGAGTTTGGGAGAGAAGGATGCGGCAGCAGGATGTCTGAAACCTAGAAAATTTAATGGTGGAATAAGGCATTAATTCAGGTGTTCGCCATTAAGTCTACCATCATGTTCAAACTGCAAGGAGTAGGCGTACCTTCAGACCGGAGACCTCTGGGTTGGTGTTGGACGATTCCGCCATCTAGTTCGCCGGCGGAGATGGATCTGTGCAGTTGGGGATCGAGGGTTTTTGTCGCTGTGAGCTCGATCTGGTCAGTGGGCGATTGAAGATCTAGGTCGCCTTTTTTGAAGAAGGTCGCAGGTTACCGTTTGAGACTGAAAAGCAGCCGCTTAGGTTTGCCTAAATATGCGACCAAGTTTTGACCTTGTCAACGTTTTTGGGAAAGCCGATGTCCATCGGCTCTTTAAGTTTTGACTTAGTTAACGGAATGAGTGCGGTAAAAGCCGATACAGCGTTATCGGCTTCTGGAGCATCGACTTATTTTGGCTATCGGCAAAATTGGGACGAAAAAAAGCAATCTTCGAGAAACAGATTTTCATTCATTCATTCAAAAGCTGATTGCTTACAAAAGGGATGATTGATTACAAAAGGGAGCCTACTACTACTACTACTACTACTGGTTCCTAATCTAGAGGCCGAGGTCGTCGTCGCTGTCGTCGCCGCCGTCCTGTTCGCTGTCCTCAGCACTGCTGCCGGCGTCGTCTTCGCTGCTGCTGCTGAAGATGCCAGCGGGGGCCTCCTCATCCTCGTCGTCGTCTTCGGTGTCCTCGCTGGACCCGGCGCGGAAGTACCTCACCGGCTGGTACTCGTCGGAGGAGTTGTCCTCCTCCGCTTCCTCCTCCTCGTCGGAGGAGTCGACGCCGTCCCAGGACATGGCGTCGTCGGTGCTGTCCGCCTCCAGTTCCCCATCAGCGAGGAACTGCAGATCTTCCTCGCCGTCAGTCAAGGACGCGTCGTCCTCCGACCAAGCGGCGAAGTCCCAATCCCTCTCGTCCCACCATTGTGGGGCGAGAGTGTGGTACGCCGCCATCGGCGGGTGTTCTGGCGTCGGCTCTCGGTCGCCCATTGAATTGGAGGCTTGGGAGGACAGGCCAGATGAACCGGAGGAGGCCATGGCGGAGAAAGAGGGTTTTTTCGGCGGAGGAGGAGGAAGGGTTTTTTTTGTGGCTACTGGAGGAAGATGGGGACTGCGAACTGTTTAGGTGAATTTAAATAAGGGGAATAGTATGAAGAGGTTCAATGCTATAGCAGTTTCCCAGAAAGCACTGCCGAAATTGTCAGATCATGCACTGCGAAGAAGTTGAGAAGACAGGGCATCATGATGAAGGGGTAGCGTGACGATTCTGTTCTGCAACGCATTCTGACGACGCGTAACCCGATACAGAAAAAAAAAAGAAGAGGAGAAGGGAAAAAACGGAGTGGTTTTGGAATTATTATTACCAAAACCAGGGGGGCATGTGTTATCGCCATATTTTGGCCAAAGGAGGAGTTGGGTCGTGGTCAAGATGGGCTTAGAAGATACGTATATGCAACGTGTTGTTGAATCGGCCTCGTGTGTTGATTTGGGCTAAATTGCCCGTGTATCTTATATTGTAATAGATTCCGTTTAGATTTAGGTAAGAGATAGAGTTGTAGAGTTATTCCAAAGACAGAAAGTCTCCGGACTATAAATATGTACCTAAGGTTATCGAGAAAAGGAGGACAATCACGTTCACAACAAACACAATCTCGGCGCATCGCCACCCCTTGTTTCTAGGGTTTTTCTCGGGTAAGTGTCATGCTGCCTAGATCGCATCTTGCGATCTAGGCAGTATCTACTTATGCGTTATCTAGTGTTACTCGTACTGAAGCCTTGTTGATGGCGAGTAACACTATTATCATAGATTTGTTTGGGTTAGCATCAGCACTTTTCACTATGATTGTTTAGTTATGCTACCTCTAGCTGTCTCGCCGCCGTTGCACCTTTTCCCGGGTGTAAGGGTGGCATCTTGCTTGATCTTTATTTAAGTCGATTTGATCTGTTATAGTTGTGCCTTGTTCTCCAAGGTTTAGTTTGATATCCACATGATCAGGCCTTGCAAACGGGTTGAACGATCCAGTAGTATGTAAGATATGGTTTACCAATCCAAGAGGGGGTGTTCCGGGAATTGACGTTACGTTGGTTTTTAGGCCTTCTCTAGGATTAGTTTTCTATTATCTTTTGTATCTACCAGGCTCAATTACGTGTAGGATGTTCCAGTCATGTAGTGAAAACATTAAACTGTCGTAGATCGATTTAACTTGTATTGATGAAGCAAAACCCCATGTTATAATAGATCTAATGCAGAGCCATGGGATAATCGGCTCTGGGAGCCGATTCACAGGGAAACCTGGGAGCCGATCACGGCTCGAATTTTACGTATACTTGTTTACCATGCAGGAAACCAATCGAAGCAATCCTTCACCTTCCTGACCAGGTATAGGTCAGGTGGCATGCCCTCGAACCAAGCCAGGACGTGTGCCGGAGCTTTGCGGGCCGTTGCCCGAGGGACCAGGGCCCACCAGCAGTCCTGGGAGCCTCCCGGCTCTTCGTGTTGCCCGTCGCTGCTCGCCGGTGGGTTTTGGTAGGCAACAGCCTCCTCTTGGATCACCAGCCATCACCAAATGTGCAACCTTGAGCAATTGCAAGATGACGCAACAAACATTGTTAAAGGACCCTGATAAGTCAAGACCTTACCACCAACACGAACATACCTATAAGGAGGTCAACCATCGGGCGTGGTGAACAGAGAAGTTAGCTTGGGGCGACGTTGAGCACCGCAGGAAGATCGAGGCTCGTTGATGACACGTCGTATGCAACAGGGGAGCGAGGGTTTCCAACGATGCTTCCAAGGAAGAGAACGACGCCCTCAGGCGACGCCATCGTCGATATTGACAAAGGTCAAAACAGAGTTTTCACCCCAACCCAAATGCCCCTAGCCACAAACTGAACCTCAAATACCACTGAAGCTTAGCACAATGAGGTGGGATTCCAACAGGATGCCTCTAGGATGGAAATGACCTCTAAAGACAACAATGTCGGCAAGATTTCGTTCGGAACCCCAAACTCCACATGGGGAGGCCTGGCATGACGCCGACGGCTCCATTAGCCCTAGCCACGCGCGGATCTGGGAGGTGGGGCGCCAGGCGGCCTTCAAGCGGGCACAGCACAACCATGGAAGATCTAGCAAAACGGGGCACACCGGAGGAATAAGGCCTACTCTCGACGGACAGGTCGTGCTGGTAGAGTTCCAGCTCGAGTTTCTAGATGTTACGGGCATGAACCTGACATGGCAAGCAAGATCGAGTAGTTCCAAATCCATCCTGCCGTCAAGCGGTTCCTTATCGATGCTACTGTGCTTGGCCGTGTTTGCATTCTCCGACGTCGTCGTAGCAACAGGTGCCGCCGCCCTCCGTCATCGGCACAACCGCAGCGGGTGTCTCGTATAGCTTCAACAAGTGCCGCGCTAGTGCATTAGCAGAGCAAACACGAATAACATGAGCTGCTAATGGATGTTTATGTGTCATATTATGTGGCAGCAAAACCAAGCACATGCAGCTAAACAACATGCATTTGTTGTTGTTAGAGCTTCTTTTGAACTGTTTAAGCTAAGTAAGTATGGTTGTTACTGCGTCTTTTGAACTGTTAAGTTAGCTGTTATAACTAGACTTGTTCTAGTGGTATACTAAGTTAGTTGTTAAAACTAGACTGTTAGTTATTTCTTATGTACTGATTATAGCAGGCATTTTCAAAAGTGACTTAAAAGATCATATGTTTGCTGGTACTATTGGAAAATGTCTTAAATAATCTGATTTTTCCTGTCACTTCAAAAAATACCCTAGAATATCTGTTTTTTCATGGCACTCTCTAAAATGCCTTTAAATATCTTATTTTTCCTGGCATTTTCTAAAAGTGTCACAAAAGATGGTTTTTTCAGGCAATTTACAAAAATGCCTCTAATATATTGCCTGGAATAATCTACCGTGACGTAGTGATAACACGCGGTGCAGAACATGGTTGAAGTCGAGTTTTCGTCTGGCCATGAGCCGGGGATGAAAATGATACGCAGGTAAAGCAAACACGCCCTAGCTAGGCCACGTGCACGGAGATGGGCAGATATGGCGCTGACACACCGAACAGGCCGAATAGTACCAAAACCGGAATATCGCCACGCACGTCGAAGAAGATATCGAGGGATCCCGACGCGTCCAGAAAATTCGATCGGTGAGCAAAATAAATTTCCGTCGGGCAACCACAGACCGGATTGGTGATTTGCATCTGTTTTTTCGTCTGTAGGTGCGCACCTGACGACTGCCGTTCCCGTTGCAGGTGCCACTAGTGGCTAAGAGCATCTCTAATGAGCTTTGTAAATACATAAACTGTAAAACTTGTTTATTTATAGTTCACGGTGAACCTATTTTACAGTACGAAATCGACCGGTACGCATCGGATACTGTAAAGGAAACTGTATCCCGTGGAGTCCAGCATTTTTTCCCAACTCCATCTTCCTCCTCTTGGCCATGCGAGCACCTCCCTCCACCCGCCCTGGCCACGCTGCTCGCCGCCAGCCATGCCCTACGCTAGCCGCGCTCGCCGCCATCCACGACGTTTGAGCACTTCAGCATCCAGGCTGAATCGGCGTTCACAGCTCCGGCGGAACACTTCTGCATCTGTCCGCCATCCACGGCTCGATTTGACTATTTTTCGGTGGAATCGGCGAATTTCCGGCCATGCTCCGGCGAATTTCCAGCGGCGGTCCGACGAACTTTTTCGCGTTGACCGGTTAGAGGTGCCTATAATATTGGCTCAGTTTTGTCTCTAAGACCAAGTATACGCGGGTCGAGCGAATGAATTCTCTGAGTCCTGTAAACGGTTTATGGGTTGATCCCGGTTTACAGTCTTTGCTAGAGCGCTCGATTTTGATCGAAACCATAACTGTTGTTTTTTTACAAGTTTGACCGCTTGTACAGGACTGATGCTCTAACTGAAGGTGGCAACCCTCTCCCTAAATTGATCGCCCCTCCTGACTAGACGTGATACGGCGAGGCAAACCAAGATCGATGATGTACGTACAGGGTATAGATCGATGATGTACGTACAGGGTATAGCGCGCGGTACATCGCCATGGCCGCTGACGACAACCGATCGATGGTGTCCAGACGCGCGCATTCATCGCAGTGGGGGTCATGCACGGTAGATAGATATATAGAGTACCTATGGGTACTGTCTGACTAGTTCACTTATGGCACCATCCATTTCTACTCTTTACTCTATTTGTTAGTATAGTACTTGTACGGTGATTGATGCGGAAGTCAAAAAGTAAACTCTTGTGGTTGCATCTTTTTGGTGTGATGCTAAAAATTATTTGAAAAGACAAAGCGTGTAGAAAATAGAGAATCGAGTGATCTATTCTAGTAGGTGAGTTGCGTGAAGCATGACCTTGCGAGTTGCTATGTTCACCTGTCTACTAGTTGTAGCACGCAGTTTTTGTTTTGTTACTGAAAACAGGGCCTCACACTAATAGTATGTATTTTCTCGAACGGAAAGTCCCGTACCATATGTGTCGTGTGAGACTGGAGCATGTGTCGATTATTCACTCGTTTTCTATCAGTTCGGGCAGCTATGCTTCGACTAGTGGACATTGGACGGCTGCCAAAAATGATAACATTCTCAAGTGTTGTTTAAGCTAAGTTATTCTTGGAGCGACTTTTATCCAACTCTATTTGTTAAGGCGTAATGTATAACAAAGTGAATGACTCATTAGTGGGCTAGAGACACCTCTCTATCAAGTGCGTGTAGCACACACAATATACTACTTAAGACCATCTAGAAGACCTATCCTAATGTCTAAAAAGGAGTATCCAATACGTATTGTATTCACTTCATTTCTCACCAAATGTTTATTCTATTCATAGATCATATTGCTTTCCAACACGTGAACTCTCTTGTCTATACATTTTTTTATATTTATTTCATGATGTACTCCTCTTATTTGTTTATTTGCATCATGGAAAAGTAAACTACCTCAATTTTTTGTTGAGCGACGACTATATTTGCTTCTCAACCGGCGACATTTTTTCCTTCATCTCCGGCATTCTAGGTCAAAAGATTCCATGGAGTGCTTTAGCTTGCATGCCTAGCTAGGGCCATTGGAAATTATTAGCCACATCTAGCACTGCCATCCACGCCAAAGATTATTTGTCTAAGTAAAGAAGCTATCTCTAGCTGATTAGTCCTTATACAACGCAGATGTGTGATGCCTTAAAGCTGGCAAGGTCATGGGCTCATGGCTGTTTCTGCGTTAATGATGAACCTATCAAGATCTAGAAGGGTAATCAAATGCGCATGCCGAACTGTAGGGGATATACATTATCTGATCGAGCTTAGTTGAAGCATCTAGGCCAGCTAGCTTAATTTCCTTGAAAATAAAGAGTGTTCTTAGTTACACAATCAGTCATGTATTATGTCTTCTGGCGTGGCCTTTTCCCATTACAAAAGTGTGGCCTTCGGATTACGCAGAACCACCGGCGGCCAGGTGAACTTAAGGAAGTTTCGCTGCCAAGTGTGAGAGCCGGTCATGAGATTTTGTGGGCCTAGGGTGAAACTAAAATTTAGACCATTTTTATATTTTATATATACATGTAAGAAATGATGAAAATAAATACTTCAAGTATACTAATTGTAATAGTCATATAAAAGTAACAAAGTTTACATATTACCTTACAATTTTCTTTGTGAATTCCTAGAAGCAATGTCAGTAATAATAGAATCTGTATCAATCTCGTCCAATGACTTCTTTTTGTTGCAAAGAGTTGCCAAACCATTTAGTGATCCTCTCTATGATTCTATCAGCCTTTTCCTCCTTTTCTTAGCACCAAAATCCGGCACCATAACTAGTTACCCACACCGAAAATAACAAGAACAACTACTAATTAGAAATTCGGAACTAGAATTAGGGCACAATCCGCGTACTTATGCGAAAAAAATTGAGGATTTAGGGTTTGAATCGGACCAACAGGTATAGGTGAACAACCGTTCTTGGAAGGAATAACCTACCCGCTGCGAGCGAGAAGTGAGGCAGAGGCGATGGCCGAGGGCGACGGATGCGGCGTGCCTCCACTGTGATGGAGACAGAACAGAAGCATGAGTTGGGAAAGACCAAAGTTGCGAACAAAAATCGCTAAATCATGTGATCTGGTCATACTCCCTCCGGAAATATAAGACGTTTTAGCTTTGTGAAACCGAATGTATCTATATGACTTTCGTGTATAGATTCGGATTGAACCTAGTTTAAAAGGTATATAGATATATTCATTTCACAAAGCTAAAATGTCTTATATTTCTGAACCTGGTAGGAAATTTTTTTTGTCAAGAAAACAACAAAAAAAAACCAATATGCCTCAATGGGAAACAACTACTTATACTCTCCTTTATTTTTCTAAGATTTATATTAGGCCACATATAAAGAAAATATTTCAGGAGAGCCCCTATTTATTTTGGGCTCGGGGCGGCCGCCCCTCCAGCCCTCCCCTAGGGCCGGCCTTGTCAAGTGTCAACCACTGGTTGGATGGAGCCCATTAGAAAGAGTCATGGGACAAGGGCCCACATGAGAGTGAGAGGTGAGGGTACGGCCAAAATTTGTGCGTGCGAAATACATGTCCTCATAGTAGTCTCTAATTTACTGAAACTCCGTTGTCTATGGATGGAAGTAGGTAACCTTTAGGGTACCCTCTACCCTCTCTGTTACAAAAAAGAACTATATTTTCATAAATCATCACTTTTTGAGAAAACTAGTTCATTTATTTGAACTAGACTAAAATAGAGGATACCCTAAAGGTTCCAAAGTTCCATCTCGATTGCCGCCTGGTCGCTGTAGCTATGTACTCCTCTGTCCACGTGTTTTTGCAAAGAGACTCCCTATCGGCAAATTGATGGCAATAACCTAAAAGGCAAATAAATTCACGAAATAAACCTCCGGCGAAACTATTTCACTAGACTAACCCTTTTTTGCGTCTAGCACATGGGCACTATGTTTGATAGAGTAGTGCCTCATTACTGGGAGCTATGCCCCTGCCGGTGTGTCGCCCGTGTGGCCAGGCCGGCCCCGCATCAGGTCATGTAGCGCTTTAGCCTTGTGCGCTAAACTATGGTACATAGCACCTTGCACCTAGGCGCTATGATCCCGTTTCACTTAACCGCCGCGCATCCTAGCCTCCGAACCCGATTTCATTCGCCCCAGCCTCCATGAACAGAGGGGTGGTGCTCTCAACTCCCTCTCCTAAATCCGTCAGATCTGAAGATGTCTGCGGTGGATTTTGGTCCCATTGCCTCTCCTAAATCCATCAGATATGAAGCCACTGTGCTAGTTAAGAAAAATGTTTGCATTTTCTAGATCTCTACCAAGATATTTAAGGTTGCCAATTAATTTACATGTGGATGCACATAAAACACATATATGTGCTTTAACTCGAGGTAGTGTCACAATTATCCCATGTCCTTTTTTAATGTTTTATTTTCTCACACTTGTGTGATTCAATTTAAATGTCTCTTTATTAATAGGAAATGTCAAAAAAAAGTAACCATTGTTTTTTACAAACACCATCTAAATTACCATGAGGTTAGGGTATGTTTCATAATTGATACGAGCCCTCTATAACAATAAACACATAGTAAATACGATTGGCTATAAATTATGTGCTAAACTTTGCCAACAAAATATAAACAAAGACACTAATTAAATACGTAGCATAACAAAATTAATTATCAAGAAGTATAAAAGTTCAGTAGGAGATGTACATAGACCAACATGAAGTTAGATTTAAATTATTAGAACGACTGCACTGTCTCATGTGTGTCACTCAATCGTTTTCTATCAGTTTGGGCGCACCTTCAAGTTCGAGTAGTGGACACTGGACGGCAGCCGAAAATGATAACATTCTCTAAGTGTTGTTTAAGCCAAGTTAGTCTTGGAGCAACTTTTATCCAAGTCTATTTGTTAAGGCGTACTGTACGACAAAGTGAGTGACTCATTAGTGGGCTAGAGACATCTCTCGATTAAGTGCGTGTAACACACTCAATATAGTAATAATTAAGACCATCGAGAAGACCTACACTAATGTCTAAAAAGGAGTACCCAATACGTATTGTATTCGCTTCACTTCTCACCAAATGTTTATTCTACTCATAGATCATATTGCTTTCCACCACGTGAACTCTAGGTCTATGCACTGTTCCTTCGTGATGTACTCCACTCTTGTTTGTTTATATGCATCAAAGACAAGTAAACTAGTACTTAATTTTTTGTTGAACGATGACTATATTTGCTTCTCAATCGGCGACATTTTTTCTTCATCTCCGGCGTTCTAGGTGAAAAGATTCCATGGAGTGGTTAGCTTGGCTAGCTATGGGGACTCTAGAAATCATTAGCCACATCTAGCACTCTGCCGTCCACGCCGAAGATTATTTGTCTAAGTAAAGCAGCTGTGTGATGCCTTAAAGCTGGCGTGATTAGTCCTTAAACAATGCAGGTGTGTGATGGCGCCTTAAAGCTGGCAAGGTCATGGCTGTTTCGACGATGCGTGCACGCGGCTTAATGATGAACCGATCGAGATCTAGAAGAGTAATCAAATGCGCATACCAAACTGTAGCGGATATAGATTATCTGATCCAGCTTAAATGTGGAGGTTTACGGGTTTCTATGGGAAACCGCCTAGGGAACTGAGGAAGGACAGCTTGTACTTACTGAACTTGTTGTTTTGCCATGGCTGATCGAGCTTAATTCTGAGACGCATATAGTAGTTGGAGTAGCCAGCTAGCTTGATTTAGTTGAAAATACTAAGAATATAGCCTTCGGATTAGGCAAAACCAGCGGCGGCCGAGTGACATTACGAAGTTTCGCTGCCAGGTGTCGAGCACCAGTTGGATGGAGCCCATCAGAGAGAGAGAGTCATGGGACAAGGGCAGGCCCACGTGAGTGTGAGAGGGCGAGGCGAGAGGACGACCAAAATACGCACGTGCTTGAAAATGGAAACTATGCTAGTACGCCGTCTGGTCGCTATAGCTGTGTACTCCTCTGTCCCCAATTTTCGCAAAGAGACCCTCCCTATCTGCATGTGCAGAACTACCCTGCAGCGAAAGTCTTCAGATTCAGAAGGAGACAGAATGGACAAAAATAACCCAAATTCGAAAGGATTTCACAAAATGACCCATCTGGAAAACTATTTTCCTGGACTAACCCTTTTTTAGCGCCTAACAGCTAGGCGCTACACTGTAGAGTGTAGCGCTTTTCAGCTAGACGCTATGCCCCTGCCAGCGTGGCACCGCCTGGCCCCTCCCTGGCCCCACCTGGCCGTGCGACGCCCAGGCGCTATGCCTGGGGCGAGTAACGCCCAGGCGCTATGTCCAGGGTGTAGCGTCTGTCTGATAGGCGCTACACTTTAATGTGTAGCGCCTAGCAGATAGGCGCTACACCCTGGGACTTAAGCTGTCCCGCCAGCCCCCCTTCCCACCCCTCCCCATTCACTCCTAGCTCGACCCAAGCAGGAAGAACAGCAAGGAGGAGCCCCCTTCTCCCCCCTCAAATCTCTCACATTGGAAGCTTTATTTGGTGGATTTGTGCCTCTCCCCAGCTGCTAGAGGTACCCTCCCTCATTCCCCTCCGTTTTGACCTCTTGAAATCTTTCATTTTGGTTGGACTTGGCTTGAAACCCTAGAAATTTGATTTGGAGAGAAATGTTTGGAAATTTGTTCGATTTATTGGCCAATGTTGGTTATAAAGATGTGTATGAAGCATTTAGTTAGGTTTAGGGTTGTTGAAATGCCATTGTTAGGTATAATGGAATGTTATGGCTAGGGTTAGGGTTAGGGTTTGCTTATGTGAGAGAGGGTGTTCTTGTTAGCTTTATGGTTTGGTAATGTGTCTAGTATAATTTTGTTTATCTTGTCATGGTTAGTTAATGAACATATTCTCCTATGTGTTAGGGATGGCAAGAATTGTTCATGTTCATCATGTGGACAAGGATGCCTTTTTGAAAGGCAACATAGAACCTGACCCGGATGAGCTAGATATTGTGTTTGAGCGTAGTCCCACCTATGCCGAGGTCTTGGAGCAAGTGAGGATTGAATTGAAATGGATGGACCCATGTGATGTTGTTGAGTTGGAAGGAAGACATAATGTGGGTTTTGGAGTGCATATCCGTTGGAAGACCATGCGTATCTTCTCCGAGGCTCGTTGGCTTGCATACAAGGAGGTGGTGGCCGAATCACTAGACAAGGCTCTTGAGCTATTTGCCACCAAGAAGGTTGATAGTTCATTGCCTTTGGACTTGAACCGCCGTGCTTCCCCATTGGATAGTTGGAGTTCTCCACCCGTGGAGCAAGAGCTATGGATTGAACCTCCTTTGAGCCAAACATTGAGCCCGATTTCAAGACACCAAGACGAAGTGTTGGAAGAGGACAATGATGATTGTGAGGGTGAAGATGATGATGATGTTGAACTCCATGACAACAATGTTGGTGATTTGGAGAAATATATCACTCAACATGACATGGACCGTGAACTCCCGTATTCTCGAGGCTATGCTTCGGACTCGGATGATGATGGTCCCGAAGAAGAAGTTGACGAGGAGGGGTTCACGGCTAGAGAGGCCGAAATCCACCATACCGTATTGGGGCGGGACCATCGGGTGCCTTTGTTTCATGATCTTAGTCTCACGGATGAAGCCACGGTTGATGGTGGCAAAGGCATAGTGATTGGACCAAGGACAAGTTCTTTCCGGGATGGCAATGAAGTGAATAATGGCTTTTGCAAAGGATCAAGGTTTAAGACCTTGTTGGAATTTAAGCAATGGATAAAGGACTTCTCGGTGAAGCATCATCGTCCTTACATGGTCGTGCACTCGGATATCAAGAAGCGTTACACGGTGAAGTGCGAGGCGGAAGGATGTCCTTGGATTGTGCGTGCTAGACCATTCAAGGGAGGTCCCGATTGGCACATATCTAGTTGCGTATCAACTCACATGTGCCGAGGCCCGATGGTGGATGGCAAGGATGCAAAGCATGAGCACCGACAACTCACCTCCGAGTTCCTCGCTTATAGGCTTTCCAATGACATCGCGCCGTTTCCAATAATGAGCATTAAGCAGGTCGTGGAGTTTGTGAAAGCCCTCTTTAACTATGAGGTGAAGTACGGGAAGGCATGGAAGGCTAAGCAAGCCGCATTCAAGATGTTGTACGGTGATTGGGAGGAATCTTATAACCGAATCCCAAGGTTGTTGGGAGCGATGGCCGATGCTAACCCGGGCATGGTTCATGTGGTTGAACCTTTGGGGAACAAGATAAGGATTGTAAACGGAAGAACCGTTCGAGTTTTTGCCCGTGCATTTTGGGCTTTCGAGCAATGTGTTCAGGCATTTGAACATTGTAGGCCGGTCATCTCCGTTGATGGCACCTTTTTGACCGGTCAATTCAAGGGCACTATCTTGATTGCAATAGCCAATGATGCCAACAACCGGTTGATTCCTTTGGCCTTTGCTTTGGTAGAGGTGGAAAACAATGATAATTGGGAGTGGTTCTTCCATCTTTTAAGAACCAAGATATTAACCCCTCATAGGGAAATATGTGTCATCTCGGACCGTCATCAAGGAATTCTTAAAGCGGTGGACCAACATATTCCCGGGCATGCTCCGTTGCACCATCGTTGGTGCATGAGACACTTTTGTTCAAACTTCTATAGGGCATGCAAGAGTAAGGATTTGGCCGATGATCTACAAGATTGTTGCCTCGCTTTCATGGAACGTCGTTTCTCAAACTTGTACAACAAATTGCTCTTCAACAAAGAGCTCGATGCGGGTGGTCGAGAGTTTCTCGATAGGAGCATTGGAGAAAGAACAAAGTGGGCACGAGCATTCGATGACGGTGGCCGGAGGTACGGCCAAATGACAAGCAACATGGCAGAGGCCTTCAACAAGTTGCTCAAAGGTGTCCGTGCATTGCCGTCACGGCAATAGTCCGTTATACATTCGACATGATGAATGGGTATTTTCTTAAATACTCAGAGGAAACGGACAGCAGATTGCGGGGGACTACAAGAACAAGCACAAATACAAGTACCCACCTAAGGTTGATGATTGGATGCATTTCAGACAAAGAAAGCGGATGCCCAAGTTGTCACGGAGTATGACAATGACAAGCTAATTTACCAAGTTACGGATCCTGGAGGTACAACGGCTGATGGTGTCCAACACGGAGGCCGAGCTTTCAAGGTCTCACTCAAGACTTGTGAGTGCACATGCAGAAGGACATCATTCCTTCATCTTGCCTGCTCGCACTTGCTCGTCGCGTCTCGCCGGCGACATTTGGATTACAATAATCCGCTCACGGTGAGAGAGGCCGAGTTCTCCATTGAGACTACTAAGAAGACATGGGCTCCTAGATTTCATCCATATTTGGACCAATCAAAATGGCCGGAGTACCATGGGATTCAACTATGGCCCAATCCGAAATGGAAAGTTATTAAACGTGGAAGACGCAAGACAAAACGCTTTAGGAGCGACATGGATGGATGGGGCCATGGTGGTGCTCGAGAAACAGGCAATGACCAATTCCAAGAGCCTCGTGAGAGAGCCCGGTGTGGAACATGCAATGGTGAAGGGCACAATGCAAGAAAGTGTTCTCAAAGGAAAAGAGCAAAAGGAAATGAAGCAAGCACTAGCCAACCAAGTGGTAGCCAACAAGTACCAAGCCAACCAAGAACTAGCCAACAAGTCCCAAGCCAACCAAGAACTAGCCAACAAGCTCCAAGCCAACCAAGAACTAGCCAACAAGCTCCTAGACAACAAGCTCCTAGACAACAAAGAGGTCGATCACTTGGGCTTAGAAGAGGAAGAGGGTGTGGCGGTTTTAACCCGTCTAGTATGTTAGGTTACTTGGCAGGACCAAATCCTTATGTTAATAGGTACGGATGGAATATTCATACTTGCATGCTTGAATCAATTATTGTTCACATTCATTGCATCCTTTACTAACTTGTAGCTTTTGTTCTTATAATAGGTATGGCGACTCAACCCAACAAGGGCATTGATGGGGATGGTGTGAACTACTCGGCTATCTGGGCGAATGCTATGAAGGTGGTGGAAGAGAGGAAGAGGAAATAGGAAGAAGAAGAGAAGAAGAGGAAGGAGGAAGAAGAAGAGAAGAAGAGGAAGGCATTTGAAGAGGTAGTTCAACTTGCTTGAGACTTGGCGAAGAAGAAGGACTAAGAGGACGAGAGAAAGAAGAAAAAGGAAGAGGAAGAAGAAAAGGGAGAAGGAAGAGGAATAGAGGAAGAGGCAAAAGGAGAAGGAAGAGGAAGAGAGGAAGAGGCAAAAGGATAAGGAAGAGGAAGAGAGGAAGATGAGGGCCAATGATAGGCCACCTTGCGCCGACCAAGAGGAAAGGCCACGAAAGGCGTTTCATACTGACGAGGCCCATGGGAAGGAGGTTCCTATTTGTTGGTGTGGATCCGATTGCACTGTTAAGGAATCCCAAGACTACTTTTCCGATAGTTGGGGAAAGAAGTTCTTCATGTGTGCCAACTACAACCGCTCTCCCGAGCGTAGCCGCAACTCATACGACAAGCCACGGGTATGCTCAAAGCTTTTTAGTTCTTCATGTGTCCCAAACTATTCCATAGCATATCCTCTAACATGCACTATTTTCTTGTAGTCTCCCCCTCCGGTATGCAGGTACTACACTTGGATAGACCTTGAGCAACCTCAATCCAACAAGGCTATCCAAGAGATCGATTTTGCCATAAGAAGAAGGCGCTACCAAGAACAGCTGCGTGACGAGGACATGGCGAGGAAGCGCAAGGAACGTAATGAAGATCCACAAGAAAGAGGAGGAAGAGGAGCGCCAAGCTAAGGTTGCTCGTGCTGCGGAGAGGGAAAGGCTTCGTCAAGTGGCGTGGCGTTCCATGGAGGAAGATGAAGAGAAGAAGAGGAAGGGCAAAGGAACTAGGCTTTAGATTATGTAACCGGGAGCTCGCGTATGAACGATGGATGATGTCTGTGAACTTAGTGTGATGTCGAACTATTAGTATGTAAAGCCCCTTAAGGGCATGAACACCATGTTTGAGATGATTCTATTTGAGTATGTCATGAACTGCTATCCCTCGTCTTTTATTTGCCTTGTGTAATGTTTGTCATGTTAAAGTCTCAAAAGAGGGAAATGTTTGGTCTGAACACAGTTTCAAGGCATAGCGCCTAGCAGAACGGCGCTACACAAGCATGTTTGCCTATCATTGCACATATCAGACAGGCGCTACACCCTGAATTAGAGTTTTCCAGCGCCAGCGAACTCTCGATTTGCTCTCAGTATGCTCCTGTTAGTTTTGGGGCAAATGAAATCTGCTAGCATAGCGCCTAGCAGACAGGCGCTATGCTTGTGTAGCGCCGTTCTGCTAGGCGCTATGCTAGCAGATTTTATTTACCCCAAAACTAACAGAGAGCAAATCGAGAGTTCGCTGGTGGAGGAAATCTCTAAGTCAGGGTGTAGCGCCTGTCTGATAGGCCTAGCCGCTTGATGTACTCGGTGTACCGCTCGTCGTACGGCATGTCATTCGAAGACGCGCCATGAGACCGAATCTTGAGGGGACGAAGCCTCTGCATACATACAAGATCGAACATTATGGTTTTTCCAACACAATTGAATCAATAGAAAAATAAAAGCAAATAAGTTCAACCATGGTTTTATTACCATATTCTTCTCCACCATCAAGTATGCCCGGTGTTGATGATCATAGTAATCCTCAAGTAGCCACACCATCCTACATATATATTCCAAACATCAATAAAATGTGTGTGGTATGTGGCCATTGTTTCAATTTATACAATAAACTACAAAGGATATGGGAGCATATTATTCACACATCCATACAAATCCATATAAAACCATCATACACAATGCAAATCAACAACACACTTCCATTCCCCATCAAATACAACTAATACATAACTTCCAAATAACCAAAAACATACACAAATAGGTCATATTATGAATCCAACTAGACCTAGGGTTTGAGGATAATGTGCAAGATTTATTGGATGAAAGAGAGGGGAAATGAGGGGATTACCTTGAGGGAGGGATGAGGGAGCAAATCCACGGTCAAATCCCTCAGATCTTTTGGTTTTAGGGATGGATTTGAGAGAGGGGAGAGAGAGGAACCGTCGCTGGCCTCCTTGCTGTTCTCCAGGCACCTGGGAGTTAATGGGGAGGGGTGGGGAGGGGGCTATGGCGCGACAGCTTAAGTCTCAAAGTGTAGCGCCTGTATGATAGGCGCTACACTTTAAGGCATAGCGCCTATCAGACAGGCGCTACACCTTGGGCATAGCGCCTGGGCGTTAGTCGCCCCAGGCATAGCGCCTGGGCGTCGAACGGCCGGGTGGGGCCAGGGAGGGGCCAGGCGGTGCCACACTGGCAGGGGGCATATCGCCTAGCTGAAAGGCGCTACACTGTAGAGTGTAGCGCCTAGCTGTTAGGCGCTACCAAAAGGGTTAGTGCCAGTGAAATAGTTTTCCAGATGGGTCATTTTGTGAAATCCTTTCGAATTTGGGTTATTTTGTCCATTCTGCCTTAGAAGGACGCCGGTGACAAGCTAAGGCACCGTCCTTCTCCGTTCTTTGCGCGAGCTGCGCTCCTTTTCAACGGCGACGGCGGAGAGCAACGACCACACGAACAACAAGGTGAGTGGATATAATGTACAAAACGACAATGATCTATTAACACGATCTTCCAAATCTGAGGCTTTAAGACTATCGCAGACCTGACCGGTGGAACTGAGGAAAAAGGATGAGGCTTGAGGCGACTGCGATCCTGCTCGTGCGCCGGAGGACCTAGCCGCCGGAGCCCCCCTTTCCCCTGTCTCTGGCCGGTGGCCATGGTGTGCCCGCAACCTTCCGCCGTCGATCCTAAATCGCCCGAGTCGCTCCGCGGCCGTAGTTGGGCGGACGTCGGACGAGGTGGACAAGGAAACGGCAGAGCGGGAGGAGGCGACGCGGCGCTGCTCGCCGCCGGGCCGACCGACGTTGGGGAACTTCCTGTGCTTCGCACGACGGGGCCCTTCCGCCAGGAGGCGGGTGTTGGGTTTCGTAGCATGGAAAACATAAATTTTCTATCGCATACAAACAAACAAGCCAAGATCTATCTACTAGATTGTAGCAACGAGTCGATGGAATAACTTACCCTTGAAGATTCCAAAGTGTTTAACGAGAGCGGATTCTCGTGGGTGATGTAGTCGTACTCTTCCCGATCTCAAGATCGCGTAGACGATCCTTCCGGCGCTGCGTTCCGGCAGCGCTCCCGCAGTCGGTCACATGTTCGGTACTCGACGAAGACCTTCCTCTCCCTTGTTCCAGCAGGCAGCGGAGGTTGTAGCACTCTCCTCGCGATTCCGGCAGCACAACGGCGTGGTACCGGAAGTAGAGGGGAGATCTCGCAGGGCTTCGCCTTAAGCCGGAGCGAGTATGGTGGAGTATGAGAGAGCTCCTCGGTGATCTAGGTTTTAGACACACCAAGGAGGAGAGGCTAGAGCCGGCGGCTAGGGTTTGGGGCACCCCAAGTCGGCGGCTAGGGCAAAACCCTAGGGGGCGGCGGTGGCTATGGTGGTAGGCGCCAAGCTAGGGTTTGGAGGAGAGGTACTTGTGTGTTCTAGGAGGGAGCCCTGCCCCTCCTTATATAGGTGGAGGGGCCGGCGGCCAAGGGGAGGGAGTGGAGTCCCTCCCCAACTCGGCTTGGGTGGTGCGCCGGCTTGGGGACGAGGACTCCCTCCCCAACTCGGTTTCACCTCCTCCTCCTCTTTTCCACTTTCCAAATTTAGCCGTTTGACTTTTCAATTTAGCTATTTGACTTTTCAAACTAGGATTCGATTAATCCTTTATTTGGAACAGCGATGACACTTAGTACATGATGCAATCACTCCAACTTGCAATGACACATTCATGTACCCCTTCCCCTCCGGAGTGCCGGACATTCCGGAACCTTCAAGAACATTCCCGATGAAAACACCGGAATCATTCCCTAACTCCGAAACGGGACTTTCCTTATATGAATCTTATTCTCCGGACCATTCCGGATCTCCTCGTGATATCCCGGATCCCATCCGAGACTCCGAACAACATTCGGGCTCTTTCTCATTCATTCCATAACTACTCAAACAACGTCGAATCCTTAAGTGTGTCTCCCTACGGTTCGTGAATTATGCGGACATGATCGAGACACTTCTCCGAACAATAACCAATAGAGGAATCTGGAAATTCATATGGCTCCCACATATTTCTACGATTACTTTGCGATCGAATGAACCACTTACATATGATACCAATTTCCCTTTGTCTCACGATAGTTTACTTATCCGAGGTTATGATCGTCGGTATCTCTGCATACCTAGTTCAACCTCGTTACCGATAAGTACTCTTTTCTCGTTCCCGTAATATGTGATCCCTTGTGAGCCAGTCACATGCTTGCAAGCTAATTGGATGACATTCCACCGAGATGGCCCAGAGTATATCTATCCGTCATATGGATGGACAAATCCCACTCTTGATCCATGTGTTTCAACCAATACTTTCCGAACACTCAATGCCACCTTTATAGCCACCCAGTTACGGTGTGGTGTTTGATGTCATCAAAGCATCCATCCGGTAAGGGTGATATGCATGATCTCATGGTCGAAGGAATTAGGTTACTATGTATCAGAAAGCATATAGCAATTGAACTATTAAAATGACTTGATCTTTATGCTACGCTTATCTATAGGAGTATGTCCACCATATCATTCTCCTAATGATATGATCTTGTTGTTGATAACATCTCAATGTTCATGATAGGGAAACCACAATCATTTATCAACCAACAGGCTAGTGATGTATAGAGGCTTTACTAGGGACTTCAAATTGAGTTTACAAATCACACAAGTATTAATGTTTCCTTGTTAATACTATTATAGCATGAATGCAAACATTTATCATAAACACAAAGATATAATAATAACTACATTTATTATTGCCTCTAGGGCATATCTCCAACAGTCTCCCACTTGCACTAGAGTCATGTAATCTAGATTACATGGTAATATACCGAACACCCATGGCAGTTTGGTGTTGGTCATGTTTTGCCCTTGGGAGAGGTTTAGTCAACGGATCCGCCACATTCAGATCTGTGTGTACTTTGCAAATCTTTATATCCCCATCTTGGATATGTTCTCGAATAGCGTGAAAACGTAGCTTGATGTGCTTCAGCTTCTTGTGTGACCTTGGTTCTTGCGCATTGGCTATGGCGCCCATGTTATCACAGTAGATAGACATTGGGTCCAGCGCACTAGGAACCACACCCAGCTCTGTAATGAACTCTTTCATCCATATCGCTTCTTGTGAAGCCTCCGAAGCAGCCATGTATTCCGATTCAGTTGAAGATCTCGCCACAACGCTTTGCTTTGCACTCCTCTAGCTAACTGCTGCACCATTTAAAATAAATACGTATCCAGATTGTGATTTAGAATCATCCGGATCGGTGTTGCAACTAGCATCGGTGTAACCATTAACAACGAGCTGTTCATCACCTCCATAAGAAAGAACCATATCCTTAGTTCTTCTCAAGTACTTAAGGATGTTTTTGACCGCTGTCCAATGATCCACTCCTGGATCACTTTGATATCTGCTAGTCAAACGAACAGCATATGCAATGTCGGGTCTAGTACATAGCATGGCATACATTAGAGATCCTATGGCTGAGGCATAGGGAGTCTTACTCATCCTTTCTCTATCTTCTGCCGATGTCGGACTTTGAGTTTTACTCAAGGTCGTATTGGGCAACATGGGTAAGAACCCTTTCTTGCTATCTTCCATTCCAAATCTCTTTAGAACTTTGTCCAAATATGTACTCTGTGACAATGATATTTGGCGTTTCGATCTATCTCTATAAATCTTTATGCCTAATATGTAAGCTGCTTCGCCAAGATCCTTCATTGAAAAACTATTATTCAAATATTCTTTGACACTATTAAGAAGGTCTACATCATTCCCAATCAACAATATGTCATCCACATATAGTATTAAGAATGCTACAGAGCTCCCACTCACTTTCTTGTAAATACAAGCTTCTCCATAAGTTTGTATAAAACCAAAACTTTTGATTACCTTATCAAAACGTTGATTCCAACTTCGGGATGCTTTCTTCAATCCATAGATGGACCGTTGAAGTTTGCATACCTTGTTAGCATCTTTAGGATCGACAAAACCTTTGGGTTGCATCATATACAACTCTTCATCAATGTCTCCATTGAGGAATGCTGTTTTGACATCCATCTGCCATATCTCATAATCATAATATGCAGCGATTGCTAACATAATCCTCACAGACTTTAGCTTCGCTACCGGTGAGAAAGTCTCATCGTAGTCAACTCCTTGAATTTGTCGAAACCCTTTTGCGACAAGTCGAGCTTTATAGACAGTAACATTACCATCAGCATCTGTTTTCTTCTTGAAGATCCATTTGTTCTCGACAGCCTTCCGGCCATCCGGTAAGTCCACCAAAGTCCATACTTGGTTTTCGTACATGGATCCAATCTCGGATTTCATGGCTTCTTGCCATTTATTGGAATCTGGGCTCATCATTGCTTCCTCATATGTCTCAGGGTCATCGGTGTTGTCCACCAACATGACACTCATAACGGGATCATACCAATCTGGAGTGGTACGAGTTCTCGTTGACCTCCGAGGCTCTGTAGCAACTTCAACCGAAGTTTCATGATCATCATCATTAGCTTCCTCTCTAATTGGTGCAGGCACCACAAGAACTTCTTCCGGTACTGCGCTACTCGCAATTTCAAGAGAAGGTTCGACAACCTCGTCGAGTTCTACTTTCCTTCCAGTCACTTCTTTCGAGAGAAATTCCTTCTCTAGAAAGGATCCAATCTTGGCAACGAAGATTTTTCCTTCGGATCTATGATAGAAGGTATACCCAATAGTTTCCTTCGGGTATCCTATGAAGACGCATTTTTCCGCTTTGGGTTCAAGCTTGTCCGACTGTAACTTCTTTACATAGGCTTCGCAACCCCAAACTTTAAGGAACGACAATTTAGGTTTCTTCCCAAACCATAATTCATATGGTGTCGTTTCAACGGATTTAGATGGTGCCCTATTTAAAGTGAATGCGGCTGTTTCTAATGCATAACCCCAAAATGATAGCGGTAAATCTGTAAGTGACATCATAGAACGAACCATATCTAAGAGAGTTCGATTACGACGTTCGGACACACCATTACGCTGTGGTGTTCCCGGCGGTGTCAACTGTGAAAGTATTCCGCATTTCTTAAAATGCTCGCCAAACTGGTAACTTAGATATTCACCTCCATGATCAGAACATAGAAATTTAATCTTCTTGTTACGTTGATTCTCTACCTCACTTTGAAACTCCTTAAACTTCTCGAAAGTTTCGGACTTATGTTTCATGAAATAGATATACCCATATCTACTCAAATCATCTGTGAAGGTAAGAACATAACGATAACCACCGCGCGATGCTACACTCATTGGACCACACACATCGGTATGTATGATTTCTAACAAGTCCGTAGCTCGCTCCATCATACCAGAAAATGGAGTCTTAGTCATTTTACCCATCAGACATGCTTCGCATCTATCAAGTGATTCGAAACCAAGTGATTCAAGAAGTCCATCGGAATGGAGTTTCTTCATACGCTTCACTCCAATGTGACCAAGACGCCAGTTCCACATATAGGTCGAATTATCGCTTGATTTCAAACGTTTAGCCTCAATGTTATTAATGTGTGTATTTCCACTATCGAGATTCAACAAGAATAGACCATCTATCATAGGTGCATGTGCATAAAACATATTACTCATATAAATCGAACAACCATTATTCTCGGACTTAAACAAGTAACCGTCTCACAATAAACAAGATCCCGATATAATGTTCACGCTCAACGCAGGCACCAAATAACAATTATTTAAGTATAAAACTAATCCCGATGGTAGATGAAGGGGTAGCGTGCCGACCGCGATCACATCAACCTTTGATCCGTTTCCCACGCGCATCGTCACCTCGTTCTTCGCTAGCTTCCGTTTATTCTGCAGCACCTGTTTCGAGTTACAAATATGAGCAACCGAACCAGTATCAAATACCCAGGCACTACTACGAGTACTAGTGAGATACACATCAATAACATGTATATCAGATATACCTTTCTTCTTGATGTTGCCGTTCTTCAAATCCGCCAAGTACTTTGGGCAATTCCGCTTCCAGTGACCTTCTCCCTTGCAGTAAAAGCACTCAGTATCAGGCTTGGGTCCAGCCTTGGTCTTCTTCGCCGGCGTGGTAACTTTCTTACCACCCTTCTTGAAGTGTCCCTTCTGCTTAGACTTGCCTTTCTTGAATTTGGTGGTCTTATTGACCAACAACACTTGGTGCTCTTTCTTGATCTCCACTTCTGCAGACTTTAACATAGCAAACAGTTCTGGCAACTGCTTGTTCATGTTCTGCATGTTGTAGTTCATCACAAAGTTCTTGTAACTTGGTGGTAGTGATTGGAGGACACGGTAAATCCCCAAAGCATTAGGAATCACTATACCCAAGCTTTGAAGTTTGTTTGCGTGCCCAGACATCTTAAGCACATGCTCACTGACAGAGCTGCCCTCTTCCATCTTGCAGTTAAAGAACTTTTCAGAAGCCTCATAACTTTCAATTGCCGCATGAGTCTCAAAGATCAATTTGAGATCCTCGACAATATCATATGGGTCTGAATTCTCAAACCTTTTCTGAAGCTCCGATTCCAAACCATACAAGATAGCACACTAAACTATGGAGTACTTATTCTTCCGAGCGAGGTAAACATTCTTTACTTCATCGGAAGCATCAGCTGCAGGTGGGTCACCCAGCGGTGCATCCAGCACATAGGTCAAATTACCAGCTGTGAGGACAATCCTCAAATTGCGGAACCAATCCGCGAAGTTGCTTCCATTGTTTTTCAACTTTTCTTTCTCTAGGAACGCATTAAAATTGATGGTAGGGGCTGCCATTGATCTACAACATATTTGTAATAGTTTAGACTAAGTTTATGACAAATTGAGTTCAAATTAATAATAAAGTTAATCTAGGTGAACTCCCACTCAAAACAACATCCCTCACATTGTTTTAGTGATCACACGAACCAAATCCACTACATCAACACCGATCATCACGAGAGTTGATATAGTTTCAGTGGCGAACAA
Source organism: Avena sativa (assembly GCA_916181665.1). Taxonomy (NCBI): domain Eukaryota; kingdom Viridiplantae; phylum Streptophyta; class Magnoliopsida; order Poales; family Poaceae; genus Avena; species Avena sativa. Next base: position 398,373,202 of record OV702280.1, on the reverse strand, counting down.
TCGTCATGTTCATCATATCTACTATATGATTCATGCTTTACCTTTCGGTGATCCGTGTTCCGAGACCATGTCTGTACATGCTAGGCTCGTCAAGATCAAACCTTAGTTTCCGCATGAGCAAATCTGGCTTGCTCACGTTGTATACACTTGCAGAATCTAACACACCCGATCATCACGTGGTGCTTCGAAACAACAAGCTTTAGCAACGGTGCTAACTAAGGGTGAACACTTTATGACTTGAAATTCATGTGCATGAGGGATCATCTTATAATGCTACCGTCGTCTACTAAGCAATACAAGATGCATAAAGGATTAACATCACATGCAATTCATAATATGTGATATGATATGGCCTTTCTTCTTTGTGCTTCCGATCTCCATCTTCTAGCACGAACATGATCTACATCATCACCTGCATTGCATCAAGGTCAATGACGCCTCTCCATGGTTGTCGTCCACCGGCTTCAACTATTACAACTACTTTGAATAGACACGCGGGTCTTAACATAAATTAAAGACAACCATATGGCTCCTGCCGGTTGCCAACTTACAATAAGGAACATTGCATACATCAAATATAATCACAATCATGGCCATATCACATCACTGCACACCCCTGCAAAACAAAGTTAGACGCCTCTACTTTCTTTGCATGTTTTACGTGGTTTGGGGCTTTCAATAAGTGTCGTTCTAACTTACGAACAAGAACCACAACATTGATACTATAATTGTTAATCACCCATTGTAAATTGAATCTTAACTATGCTGAGAGAAACAGGCACCCGCAAAGCCACTTATGCAATACAAGTTGCATGTCGAGCGTGGAGCAAGTCTCATGAACGATGTCATGTAAGGTTAGCCCGGGCCGCTTCATCCCAACATACCGCAAGATGCAAAGTACACAAGAAGCAATCGACAATAAAAGCATCAACGCCCACAATGACCATTGTGTTCTACTCGTGCAACAGATCTACATATAGACACGACTCTGATACCACTGTTGGGTTTCGTAGCATGGAAAACAAAAAATTTCTATCACATACAAACAAACAAGCCAAGATCTATCTACTAGATTGTAGCAACGAGTCGATGGAATAACTTACCCTTGAAGATTCCAAAGTGTTTAACGAGAGCGGATTCTCGAGTGTGATGTAGTCGTACTCTTCCCGATCTCAAGATCGCGTAGACGATCCTTCCGGCGCTGCGTTCCGGCAGCGCTCCCGCAGTCGGTCACACGTTCGATACTCGACGAAGACCTTCCTCTCCCTTGTTCCAGCAGGCAGCGGAGGTTGTAGCACTCTCCTCGCGATTCCGGCAGCACAGCGGCGTGGTACCAGAAGTAGAGGGGAGATCTCGCAGGGCTTCGCCTTAAGCCGGAGCGAGTATGGTGGAGTATGAGAGAGCTCCTCGGTGATCTAGGTTTTAGACACACCAAGGAGGAGAGGCTAGAGCCGTCGGCTAGGGTTTGGGGCACCCCAAGTCGGCGGCTAGGGCAAAAACCTAGGGGCAGCGGCGGCTATGGTGGTAGGCGCCAAGCTAGGGTTTGGAGGAGAGGTACTTGTGTGTTCTAGGAGGGAGCCCTGCCCCTCCTTATATAGGTGGAGGGGCCGGCGGACAAGGGGAGGGAGTGGAGTCCCTCCCCAACTCGACTTGGGTGGTGCGCCGGCTTGGGGAGGAGGACTCCCTCCCCAACTCGGTTTCACCTCCTCCTCCTCTTTTCCACTTTCCAAATTTAGCCGTTTGACTTTTCAATTTAGCTATTTGACTTTTCAAACTAGGATTCGATTAATCCTTTATTTGGAACAGCGATGAAACTTAGTACATGATGCAATCATTCCAACTTGCAATGACACATTCATGTACCCCTTCCCCTCCGGAGTGCCGGACATTCCGGAACCTTCTAGAACATTCCCGATGAAAACACCGGAATCATTCCCCAACTCCGAAACGGGACTTTCCTTATATGAATCTTATTCTCCGGACCATTCCGGATCTCCTCGTGATATCCCGGATCCCATCCGAGACTCCGAACAACATTCGGTCTCTTTCTCATTCATTCCATAACTACTCAAACAACGTCGAATCCTTAAGTGTGTCTCCCTACGGTTCGTGAATTATGCGGACATGATCGAGACACTTCTCCGAACAATAACCAATAGAGGAATCTGGAAATTCATATGGCTCCCACATATTTCTACGATTACTTTGCGATCGAATGAACCACTTACATACGATACCAATTTCCCTTTGTCTCACGATAGTTTACTTATCCGAGGTTATGATCGTCGGTATCTCTGCATACCTAGTTCAACCTCGTTACCGATAAGTACTCTTTTCTCGTTCCCGTGATATGTGATCCCTTGTGAGCCAGTCACATGCTTGCAAGCTAATTGGATGACATTCCACCGAGAGGGCCCAGAGTATATCTATTCGTCATATGGATGGACAAATCCCACTCTTGATCCATGTGTTTCAACCAATACTTTCCGAACACTCAATGCCACCTTTATAGCCACCCAGTTACGGTGTGGTGTTTGATGTCATCAAAGCATCCATCCGGTAAAGGTGATATGCATGATCTCATGGTCGAAGGAATTAGGTTACTATGTATCAGAAAGCATATAGCAATTGAACTATTAAAATGACTTGATCTTTATGCTACGCTTACCTATAGGAGTATGTCCACCATATCATTCTCCTAATGATATGATCTTGTTGTTGATAACATCTCAATGTTCATGATAGGGAAACCACAATCATTTATCAACCAACAGGCTAGTGATGTATAGAGGCTTTACTAGGGACTTCAAATTGAGTTTACAAATCACACAAGTATTAATGTTTCCTTGTTAATACTATTATAGCATGAATGCAAACATTTATCATAAACACAAAGATATAATAATAACTACATTTATTATTGCCTCTAGGGCATATCTCCAACAACGGGTGCAGCCCAGGGGCTTGGCGCCTTCCCCGGTGAGCTGCCCGGCGCCGACAAGGATAGTTCGTGGAGGTCGGGCGGCGCGGATGAGCTTCCTAAGTGCGGCGGAGGAGAACTTCACGAGAGACCGTCTGGCACCGGGGAGAGGCCATGCGGCCACGGGATCTTGTGAGGAACCCCCATCTGCCCTGGGCTCGCCGGCGCGTCCACCGCCGCTGCCTCCTCCTGGTATCGAGGATGGAGATGCCCCCGTTGGTGCCCTGGCCAGTGTTGGCTTGGTGGGCCGGCCTGTCGTGGGCCCAGCGTGGGTGGGTGCGTGTTAGATGGGCCCTTGCCAGCGTGGAGGAGCCAGGACGTGAGGGTGAACGGTCCAGGGGACCGTCGGGCCGGTGCTGGGCCCCAGACGCGGAGATGGCCCGTTGGGGCCTGGCTTTGGATCCACAAAAGATCCCTGGACTTGTCCCTAGAGTTCCCAGCGATCGCCGCACAGATCAGCCGCCACGCAGCCTCTGCCCATGTCGTCCGCCAAGTCCCGCCGCCGCGCCGTTTGGTCCCTCGTTCGCCGTCGTCGTCATGAAGAGGCACCGGCCGGAGTCGTACCCGAGCATCTCCTCGTCTCCCCGCTGTTGGAGATATGCCCTAGAGGCAATAATAAATGTAGTTATTATTATATCTTTGTGTTTATGATAAATGTTTACATTCATGCTATAATAGTATTAACAAGGAAACATTAATACTTGTGTGATTTGTAAACTTAAATTGATCCCTAGTAAAGCCTCTATATATTACTAGCTTGTTGGTTAATAAATGATTGTGGTTTCCCTATCATGAACATTGAGATGTTATTAACAACAAGATCATATCGTTAGGAGAATGATATGGTGGACATACTCCTATAGAAAAGCGTAGCATAAAGATCAAGTCATTTTAATAGTTCAATTGCTATATGCTTTCTGATACATAGTAACCTAAATTCCTTCGACCATGAGATCATGCATATCACCTTCACCGGAAGGATGCTTTGATGACATCAAACACCACACCGTAACTGGGTGGCTATAAAGGTGGCATTGAGTGTTCAGAAAGTATTGGTTGAGACACATGGATCAAGAGTGGGATTTGTCCATCCATATGACAGATAGATATACTCTGGGCCCTCTCGGTGAAATGTCATCCAATTAGCTTGCAAGCATGTGACTGGCTCACAAGGGATCACATATCACGGGAACAAGAAAAGAGTACTTATCAGTGACGAGGTTGAACTAGGTATGCAGAGATACCGACGATCATAACCTCGGATAAGTAAACTATCGTGAGACAAAGGGAAATTGGTATCGTATGTAAGTGGTTCATTCGATCACAAAGTAATCGTATAAATATGCGGGAGCCATATGAATTTCCAGATTCCTCTATTGGTTATTGTTCGGAGAAGTGTCTCGATCATGTCCGCATAATTCACGAACCGTAGGGAGACACACTTAAGGATTCGACGTTGTTTGAGTAGTTATGGAATGCTGAGTAAGAGACCGAATGTTGTTCAGAGTCTCGGATGGGATCCGAGATATCACGAGGAGATACGGAATGGTCCGGAGAATAAGATTCATATAAGGAAAGTCCTGTTTCGGGGTTGGAGAATGGTTCCGGTGTTTTCATCGGGAATGTTCTAGAAGGTTCCGGAATGTCCAGCACTCCAGAGGGGAAGGGTACATGAATGTGTCATATCAAGTTGGAATGATTGCATCATGTACTAGGTGTCATCGCTGAACAAAATAAAGGGTTTAATCAAATCCTAGTTTGAAAAGTCAAACGCCAATTTGAAAAGTCAAACTGCTATTTTGGGAAGTGGAGGGGAAGGTGGAAACCGAGTTGGGGAGGAGTTCCTCCCCTCCACCGCCGGCCCCCTTGGGAAACCGAGTTGGGGAGGGACTCCCCTCCCCTGGCGCGGCCCCTCCACCTATATAAGGAGGGGCAGGGCTGCCCCTCCAAGCACCCAACACCTCCACCCGCAAACCCTAGCCCTAAGCCGCCGGCCCTCCTGCAGCCGCCGCCGCCCTAGGGCAAGCTGCCACCTAGCTAACCCTAGCCGCTGGCCAAGCCTCCTCCTTGGTGTGTCTAAACCCTAGATTGCCGAGGAGCTCTCTCATAGTCCACCATACTCGCTCCGGCTTAAGGCGAAGCCCTGCGAGATCTCCCATCTACTTCTGGTACCACGCCGTTGTGCTGCCGGAATTGCGAGGAGAGTGCTACAACCTCCGCTGCCTGCTGGAACAAGGGAGAGGAAGGTCTTCGTCGAGTACCGAACGTGTGACCGACTGCGGGAGCGCTGCCGGAACGCAGCGCCGGAAGGATCGTCTACGCGATCTTGAGATCGGGAAGAGTACGACTACATCACCCACGAGAATCCGCTCTTGTTAAACACTTTGGAATCTTCTAGGGTGAGTTATTCCATCGACTCGTTGCTACAATCTAGTAGATAGATCTTGGCTTGTTTGTTTGTATGCGGTAGAATTTTTTTTGTTTTCCATGCTACGAAACCCTACAGTGGTATCAGAGCCGTGTCTATATGTAGATCTGTTGCACGAGTAGAACACAATGGTCATTATGGGCGTTGATGCTTTCATTATCGATTGCTTCTTGTGTACTTTGCATCTTGCGGGATGTTGGTATGAAGCGGCCCGGGCTAACCTTACATGACATCGTTCATGAGACTTGCTCCACGCTTGTATTGCATAAGTGGCTTTGCGGGTGCCTGTTTCTCTCAGCATAGTTAAGATTCAATTTACAGTGGGTGATTAACAATGCTAGTATCAATGTTGTGGTTCTTGTTCGTAAGTTAGAACGACACTTATTGAAAGCCCCAAACCACGTAAAACATGCAAAGAAAGTAGAGGCGTCTAACTTTGTTTTGCAGGGGTGTGTAGTGATGTGATATGGCCATGATTGTGATTATATTTGATGTATGCAATGTTCCTTATTGTAAGTTGGCAACCGGCAGGAGCCATATGGTTGTCTTTAAATTTATGTTAAGACCCGCGTGTCTATTCAAAGTAGTTGTAATAGTTAAAGCCGGTGGACGACAAACATGGAGAAGCGTCATTGACCTTGATGCAATGCCGGTGATGATGGAGATCATGTTCGTGCTTGAAGATGGAGATCGGAAGCACAAAGAAGAAAGGCCATATCATATCACATATTATGAATTGCATGTGATGTTAATCCTTTATGCATCTTGTATTGCTTAGTTAACGACGGTAGCATTATAAGATGATCCCTCATACACATGAATTTCAAGTTCTAAAGTGTTCACCCTTAGTAAGCACCGTTGCTAAAGCTTTTTGTTTCGAAGCACCACGTGATTATCGGGTGTGTTAGATTCCGCAAGTGTATACAACATGAGCAAGCCAGATTTGCTCATGCGGAAGCTAAGGTTTGATCTTGACAAGCCTAGCATGTACAGACATGGTCTCGGAACACGGATCACCGAAAGGTAAAGCATGAATCATATAGTAGATATGATGAACATGTCGATTGTTCGCCATTGAAACTATATCAACTCTCGTGATGATCGGTGTTGATGTGGTGGATTTGGTTCGTGTGATCACTAAAACAATGTGAGGGATGTTGTTTTGAGTGGGAGTTCACCTATATTAATTTAACTATTAATTAGAACTCAATTTGTCATAAACTTAGTCTAAACTATTGCAAATATGTTGTAGATCAATGGCAGCCCCTACCATTAATTTTAATGCGTTCCTAGAGAAAGAAAAGTTGAAAAACAATGGAAGCAACTTCGCGGATTGGTTCCGCAATTTGAGGATTGTCCTCACAGCTGGTAATTGACCTATGTGCTGGATGCACCGCTGGGTGACCCACCTGCAGCTACTGCTACCGATGAATTAAAGAATGTTTACCTCGCTCGGAAGACTCAGTACTCCACAGTTTAGTGTGCAGTCTTGTATGGTTTAGAATCGGAGCTTCAGAAAAGGTTTGAGAATTTAGACCCACATGATATTGTCCGTGATCTCAAATTGATCTTTGAGACTCAGGCGGCAATTGAGAGCTATGAGGCTTCTGAAAAGTTCTTTAACTGCAAGATGGAAGAAGGCAGCTTCGTCAGTGAGCATGTGCATAAGATGTCTGGGCACGCAAAAAAACTTCAAAGCTTGGGTATAGTGATTCCTAATGCTTTGGGGATTTATCGTGTCCTCCAATCACTACCACCAAGTTACAATAACTTTGTGATGAACTACAATATGCAAAACATGAACAAGCAGTTGCCAAAACTGTTTGCTATGTTAAAATCTGCAGAAGTGGAGATCAAGAAAGAGCACCAAGTGTTGATGGTCAATAAGACCACCAAATTCAAGAAAGGCAAGTCTAAGCAAAAGGGACACTTCAAGAAGGGTGGTAAGAAAGTTACCGCGCCGACGAAGAAGACCAAGGCTAGACCTAAGCCTGATACTGAGTGCTTTTACTGCAAGGGAGAAGGTCACTAGAAGCGGAATTGCCCAAAGTACTTGGCGGATTTGAAGAACGGCAACATCAAGAAGAAAGGTATATCTGATATACATGTTATTGATGTGTATCTCACTAGTACTCGTAGTAGTGCCTGGGTATTTGATACTGGTTCGGTTGCTCATATTTGTAACTCGAAACAGGTGCTGCAGAATAAACGGAAGCTAGCGAAGAACGAGGTGACGATGCGCGTGGGAAACGGATCAAAGGTTGATGTGATCGCGGTCGGCACGCTACCCCTTCATCTACCATCGGGATTAGTTTTATACTTAAATAATTGTTATTTGGTTCCTGCGTTGAGCATGAACATTATATCGGAATCTTGTTTATTGTGAGACGGTTACTTGTTTAAGTCCGAGAATAATGGTTGTTCGATTTATATGAGTAATATGTTTTATGCACATGCACCTTTGATAGATGGTCTATTCTTGTTGAATCTCGATAGTGGAAATACACACATTAATAACATTGAGGCTAAACGTTTGAAATCAAGCGATAATTCGACCTATATGTGGCACTGTCGTCTTGGTCACATTGGAGTGAAGCGTATGAAGAAACTCCATTCCGATGGACTTCTTGAATCACTTGATTTCGAATCACTTGATAGATGCGAAGCATGTCTGATGGGTAAAATGACTAAGACTCCATTTTCTGGTATGATGGAGCAAGCTACGGACTTGTTAGAAATCATACATACCGATGTGTGTGGTCCAATGAGTGTAGCATCGCGCGGTGGTTATCGTTATGTTCTTACCTTCACAGATGATTTGAGTAGATATGGGTATATCTATTTCATGAAACATAAGTCCGAAACTTTCGAGAAGTTTAAGGAGTTTCAAAGTGAGGTAGAGAATCAACGTAACAAGAAGATTAAATTTCTACGTTCTGATCGTGGAGGTGAATAACTAAGTTACGAGTTTGGCGAGCATTTGAAGAAATGCGGAATACTTTCACAGTTGACACCGCCGGGAACACCACAGCGTAATGGTGTGTCCGAACATCGTAATCGAACTCTCTTAGATATGGTTCGTTCTATGATGTCACTTACAGATTTACCGCTATCATTTTGGGGTTATGCATTAGAAACAGCCGCATTCACTTTAAATAGGGCACCATCTAAATCCGTTGAAACGACACCGTATGAATTATGGTTTGGGAAGAAACCTAAATTGTCGTTCCTTAAAGTTTGGGGTTGCGGAGCCTATGTAAAGAAGTTACAGCCGGACAAGCTTGAACCCAAAGCGGAAAAATGCGTCTTCATAGGATACCCGAAGGAAACTATTGGGTATACCTTCTATCATAGATCCGAAGGCAAAATCTTCGTTGCCAAGAATGGATCCTTTCTAGAGAAGGAATTTCTCTCGAAAGAAGTGACTGGAAGGAAAGTAGAACTCGACGAGGTTGTCGAACCTTCTCTTGAAATTGCGAGTAGCGCAGCACCGGAAGAAGTTCCTGTGGTGCCTGCACCAATTAGAGAGGAAGCTAATGATGATCATGAAACTTCGGTTGTAGTTGCTACAGAGCCTCGCAGGTCAACGAGAACTCGTACCACTCCTGATTGGTATGATCCCGTTATGAGTGTCATGTTGGTGGACAACACCGATGACCCTGCGACGTATGAGGAAGCAATGATGAGCCCACATTCCAATAAATGGCAATAAGCCATGAAATCCGAGATTGGATCCATGTACGAAAACCAAGTATGGACTTTGGTGGACTTACCAGATGGCCGGAAGGCTGTCGAGAACAAATGGATTTTCAAGAAGAAAACAGATGCTGATGGTAATGTTACTATCTATAAAGCTCGACTTGTCGCAAAAGGGTTTCGACAAATTCAAGGAGTTGAATACGATGAGACTTTCTCACCAGTAGTGAAGCTAAAGTCTGTGAGGATTATGTTAGCAATCGCTGCATATTATGATTATGAGATATGGCAGATGGATGTCAAAACAGCATTCCTCAATGGAGACATTGATGAAGAGTTATATATGATGCAACCCAAAGGTTTTGTCGATCCTAAAGATGCTAACAAGGTATGCAAACTTCAACGGTCCATCTATGGATTGAAGCAAGCATCCCGAAGTTGGAATCAACGTTTTGATAAGGTGATCAAAAGTTTTGGTTTTATACAAACTTATGGAGAAGCTTGTATTTACAAGAAAGTGAGTGGGAGCTCTGTAGCATTCTTAATACTATATGTAGATGAAATATTGTTGATTGGGAATGATGTAGACCTTCTTAATAGTGTCAAGGAATATTTGAATAATAGTTTTTCAATGAAGGATCTTGGCGAAGCAGCTTACATATTAGGCATAAAGATTTATAGAGATATATCGAGACGCCTAATATCATTGTCACAAAGTACATATTTGGACAAAGTTCTAAAGAGGTTTGGAATGGAAGATAGCAAGAAAGGGTTCTTGCCCATGTTGCCCAATACGACCTTGAGTAAAACTCAAAGTCCGACAACGGCAGAAGATAGAGAAATGATGAGTAAGACTCCCTATGCCTCAGCCGTAGGATCTCTAATGTATGCCATGCTATGTACTAGACCCGACATTGCATATGTTGTTAGTTTAACTAGCAGATATCAAAGTTATCCAGGATTGGATCATTGGACAGCGGTCAAAAACATCCTTAAGTACTTGATAAGAACGAAGGATATGGTTCTTTCTTATGGAGGTGACGAACATCTCGTTGTTAATGGTTACACCGATGCTAGTTGGAACACCGATCCGGATGATTCTAAATCACAATCTGGATACGTATTTACTTTGAATGGTGCAGCAGTTAGCTGGAGGAGTGCAAAGCAAAGCGTTGTGGCGAGATCTTCAACTGAATCGGAATACATGGCTGCTTCGGAGGCTTCACAAGAAGCGATATGGATGAAAGAGTTCATTATAGAGCTGGGTGTGGTTCCTAGTGCGCTGGACCCAATGTCTATCTACTGTGATAACATGGGCGCCATAGCCAATGCGCAAGAACCAAGGTCACACAAGAAGCTGAAGCACATCAAGCTACGTTTTCACGTTATTCGAGAACATGTCCAAGATGGGGACATAAAGATTTGCAAAGTACACACAGATCTGAATGTGGCGGATCCGTTGACTAAACCTCTCCCGAGGGCAAAACATGACCAGCACCAAACTGCCATAGGTGTTCGGTATATTACCATGTAATCTAGATTAGATGACTCTAGTGCAAGTGGGAGACTGTTGGAGATATGCCCTAGAGGCAATAATAAATGTAGTTATTATTATATCTTTGTGTTTATGATAAATGTTTACATTCATGCTATAATAGTATTAACAAGGAAACATTAATACTTGTGTGATTTGTAAACTTAAATTGAAGTCCCTAGTAAAGCCTCTATATATTACTAACTTGTTGGTTAATAAATGATTGTGGTTTCCCTATCATCAACATTGAGATGTTATTAACAACAAGATCATATCGTTAGGAGAATGATATGGTGGACATACTCCTATAGAAAAGCGTAGCATAAAGATCAAGTCATTTTAATAGTTCAATTGCTATATGCTTTCTGATACAAAGTAACCTAAATTCCTTCGACCATGAGATCATGCATATCACCTTCACCGGAAGGATGCTTTGATGACATCAAACACCACACCGTAACTGGGTGGCTATAAAGGTGGCATTGAGTGTTCAGAAAGTATTAGTTGAGACACATGGATCAAGAGTGGGATTTGTCCATCCATATGACGGATAGATATACTCTGGGACCTCTCGGTGAAATGTCATCCAATTAGCTTGCAAGCATGTGACTGGCTCACAAGGGATCACATATCACGGGAACGAGAAAAGAGTACTTATTAGTAACGAGGTTGAACTAGGTATGCAGAGATACCGACGATCATAACCTCGGATAAGTAAACTATCGTGAGACAAAGGGAAATTGGTATCGTATGTAAGTGGTTCATTCGATCGCAAAGTAATCGTAGAAATATGTGGGATCCATATGAATTTCCAGATTCCTCTATTGGTTATTGTTCGGAGAAGTGTCTCGATCATGTCCACATAATTCACGAACCGTAGGGAGACACACTTAAGGATTCGACGTTGTTTGAGTAGTTATGGAATGATGAGTAAAAGACCGAATTTTGTTCGGAGTCTCGGATGGGATCCAGGATATCACGAGGAGATCCGGAATGGTCCGGAGAATAAGATTCATATAAGGAAAGTCCTGTTTCGGGGTTGGAGAATGGTTCCGGTGTTTTTATCGGGAATGTTCTAGAAGGTTCCGGAATGTCCGGCACTCCGGAGGGGAAGGGTACGTGAATGTGTCATATCAAGTTGGAATGATTGCATCATGTACTAGGTGTCATCGCTGAACAAAATAAAGGGTTTAATCAAATCCTAGTTTGAAAAGTCAAACGCCAATTTGAAAAGTCAAACGACTATTTTGGGAAGTGGAGGGGAAGGTGGAAACCGAGTTGGGGAGGAGTTCCTCCCCTCCACCGCCGGCCCCCTTGGGAAACCGAGTTGGGGAGGGACTCCCCTCCCTGGCGCGGCCCCTCCACCTATATAAGGAGGGGCAGGGCTGCCCCTCCAAGCACCCAACACCTCCACCCGCAAACCCTAGCCCTAAGCCGCCGGCCCTCCTGCAGCCGCCGCCGCCCTAGGGCAAGCCGCCGCCGCCTAGCTAACCCTAGCCGCTGGCTAAGCCTCCTCCTTGGTGTGTCTAAACCCTAGATCGCCGAGGAGCTCTCTCATAGTCCACCATACTCGCTCCGGCTTAAGGCGAAGCCCTGCGAGATCTCCCCTCTACTTCCGGTACCACGCAGTTGTGCTGCCAGAATCGCGAGGAGAGTGCTACAACCTCCGCTGCCTGCTGGAACAAGGGAGAGGAAGGTCTTCGTTGAGTACCGAACGTGTGACCGACTACGGGAGCGCTGCCGGAACGCAGCGCCGGAAGGATCGTCTACGCGATCTTGAGATCAGGAAGAGTACGACTACATCACCCACGAGAATCCGCTCTCGTTAAACACTTTGGAATCTTCGAGGGTGAGTTATTCCATCGACTCGTTGCTACAATATAGTAGATAGATCTTGGCTTGTTTGTTTGTATGCGGTAGAAATTTTTTAGTTTTCCATGCTACGAAACCCTACACCCGCCACTACCGCCGCTCCCGGCCACCCTCCCCTTCTCCGCGCCCTCCCTCGACCGAGGCCTATCGCCCCATAGCTCGGCGGTCTCCGGTCAGGCGCTCTCCCGTGCGCAATGGAGAGGCCGAGCCGCGTCGGGAGGGCCGCGCTGGGGACCTCCGCGAGGCGTCCCGCTCCTCCCTGTACCGACCCCGTTCCCCACTGCAGCGGTCGCCGCGTGGCCGGTCGCCGGTCCGCCAGAGGCCCTCGTCTGAGGCTCTGTGGCGGGAGCAGGACCTGCGTACTGCCCTTGAGAGGAGGTCCTACGAGGCTGGCCGGGAGGGTCGTCCTGCTGGGAACCGTTCGGTCAGGGATGCGCCCGCGCACGCACAACCCGTTTGTCAAAATGCCAATCCAAGTGCTGCTGCTTCAGCTGGGCCGTCTGGCCCCAAAAATAAGAAATCCAAGAAACGCCAGAAGACGCAGGGGACCGTTGCCGGGGCCTCGTTGGGCGGCACGGGTGTGGGAGGGAGCCACCTTGGGCACCCTCCTATGCCGTCGCCCATGGCCGCGACGGCCCCGGAGGTTGGGGATGCTACTCGCCCGAAGTCTCCTACGCGCAACAAGTGCTTCAACTGTGGGGAGGTCGGCACTTTCGCTCGGATTGCAAGGAACCGGAGCACTGCTTGTTCTGTGGCGATCCGTCGCACCGGGTCCTAGACTGCACGACCCGGTCCCCCCCACCGCAAGTGCAGTACCCTGGAGCTTCTAGGGCACGGGATGGATCTAGGTTTCTATTAAATTGACCTGGGCAAGGTGGCGTTGTATGTGCCCCAGAACCTCGCCGAGATCCGTGTGCTGCTTGACCAAAACCCCCCTCTCACGGTGGAGGTCACTGAGGACATCATCCGCGCGGAGTTGAAGTCGTATGACTCCGACTTCGTGTGGAATGTGAGGGAGACTGCCCCCATGGTGTTCTCGGTGATTTTCTTGTCCAGGGAGGCACTGCGGGTGCTGTCCTGGGGACAATCTACGACCCTCCCCATCCACAACATTAAGGTGTCGATCAGTGAGTCCTGCGTGCACCCCGACACTACAGCTGCGCTCTCGATCGTCTGGGTGCACATCCACGGCATCCTAGAGGAAGCGAGACAGGAGAAGTACATCAAGCTAATCACCCAGACTATCGGCAAGTTTGTGAGCTTCGACGTGGCCTCCCTCCGAGGGCAGGGGCCGGTGCGCGTCCAGGTCAGACACCCGGATCCGGCCAAACTGGACTGCACCCTCTCGCCCTTCTACTTTGACACCCGGGCCCTTACCGTGGAGCTGGAGCGGGAGGACGTGGGTTCTCGGTCCCCATCTTCAAACCTCTCGGAGCACCACCGCGACCCCGGGGATGGGGGAGCTGACCAGTCCAGCGAGAAGGACTCAGAGGACGACCTAGACCCCTCTGCCCCAGCCCCTACCCTCCAGGGGGTGGCCCCCCCGTCGGCTGCTGCGGGTGGGGTGGCTCCCCCGACAACTACTCTAACCCTGGGGTCGGTCCTCACTCTTGCCCTCCCCCGATGGACGTCCCTAGGTGTCTTCGTCCTGACCCTCTGATCTCGGAGGAGCTGGACGTCGCCCCGTATGGGTCGAACCTGGGTGAGGGGCTGGAGGACTTGGGACTCGCGGGCTAGGCCGCGGAGCAGACCCCCCCATTCTACGGCTGCCCAGTGTCTCGGTCTTCTCCCAGCGAGGGGTTGGTGGTGGCTCCGCCGTCCTCCCCTCGGTCTCGTGGGGCGGTGTGCTACACCCTCTCCCCGGTTCTCCGACCGCTTCGCCCAGGAAGCTGCTGGCCGGGGCCCCGGCGACCCCGACCCCTATGGCAAGTGTGTCGCTCTCGGTCTTCCCAGACACTCCCGAGGCGACGATCAAGTCCCACCCATCCCGACGCCCGTGTACACCCCCTCCACCTCCCTCCCGCGTCAGCGCGAGGATTGCCACTGCGAGAGCCAGGACTGGTGGTGAGGGGAGGGAGCCGACCGTTCTCGAGCAGGCGGAGGCACTGGCAGCATCCCGTAACCTTGATCCAGGTATGTCCTTCCCCCCTTGTTCTCCTTCTACTGTCCCTTCTCCCCCTTCCGGGTCTAGGTTCTCGGTCTTGGCAGATGTTCCTGTGGAGCGGTTAGATATTGTGGCTAGGGACAGCGGGATCGTGTTCCGGGGTGAACGCGGTCTTTGCTTGGATCAGATTGCAGCACTGAAGGCGAAGGAGGCCTATGATGGTGTGATGGCGGCCTCTCGTGCTCAGGCGGAGCAGGAGAGGCTGGCCAGAACCCGGGCCACCTCTAGCATGGGACTGCTGGGTCCGGTGACTAGGGGAGGCAGCCCCCCTCGCCCGTTGAGTGTGGAGGCTTCCCTCACGACCCCCCAGGCGGGGGGGGGGGGAGAGAGGAAGGCCCCCCAAACCAGTGTCCAGGCCCTCGACCGGCGGTAGGGCCCGATCTGTCCCTCGTAAGGGGATCCCCCCTGATAGTGATTCCCAATGAGTCTCCCGATTTTCCTATTAGATTGGAACATCCGGGGCTTTGGGAATGTTGGTCGCAGGCAGCAGCTGAGGGACTACCTGAGGCAGGAAGATGTTGACATTGTGGGCCTTCATGAGACAATTAGGCAAGACTTCTCGATTCCTGAGTTGCAGGGGTTGAGCCGCCACAAGTTTGTCTGGCACTGGTTGCCGGCCAATGGTCACTCGGGAGGGATCCTATTAGGGGCGAAAGAGGATACCTTCGAGGTTGAGGACATGGACCGCGGGGAATTTTTTGTGAGTATGCTACTCACCCATAGACGATCAAACCTCAGCTGGGAGGTGATCATTGTCTATGGCCTTGCGGATCATCGTCGCTGCCCTGTCTTCTTGGCTGAGCTCTCAGCCAAGGTGGGGAGATGCACTAGTCTAGTAGTGGTGGCAGGGGACTTCAATCTCATTCGGTCCCCTGAAGAGAAAAGCTCGGATAATGTGGACCTATCTCGGATGCGTATGTTCAATGAATGCATCGCTGACCTAGCACTGAGGGAGATTCCCCGAGTGGGAGGCCGATACACCTGGTCTAACAACCGGGTGAACCCAATCAGGAGTGTGCTTGATCGTGTCCTGGTATCGGTGGAGTGGGAACTGGCTTACCCCTTGTGCTCGCTTCGGGCGGTTAAGAGGGTTGGCTCAGATCATTGTCCGCTCTTACTCTCGACTGGTGGGGGGTCTCCGCCGAGGACTAGCCGGTTCCACTTCGAGAACTTCTGGCTCCAGCAGCCGGGGTTTGTGGAGCTGGTTCAGGCAAGGTGGAGCGCAGTGTCTTTGGCAGTGCAGAGGGCACGCACTGCGGTGGATGTTTGGCACTCCTGTGCTCAGCTGGCCCTCCAGTTCATGCGTGGGTGGGGAGCTAACCTGGGTGCCGAGCTGTGGCGCAGAAAAGGTGAGCTCCTCGCGTCCATCCAGGACTTAGATAGGGCTGCAGACGCGGCAGGCCTCTCTATGGAGGAATGGCTCCAGCGATATGCGTTGGAGGATTCCCTCATGGAGATTTTTCGCGGGGAGGAGACGTTCTGGCGGCAGCGAAGCCGCCAAAACTGGCTCCTCAAAGGGGATGCGAACACTGCCTACTTCCATGCCATTGCGAATGGCAGGCGTAGGAAATGTTCCATGCCCTGCCTGTGGGATGGTGGACGTCTCTTGGAGGAGGCCAACGATGTCACCACCCATATTTACTCCTATAAGGAGCTTTTCTCTGCTGGCCCCCGGTCAGGGGTAGCATTAGCCGTAGAATTCTGGCCAGAGGGGGCCAGGGTATCTGCCGCGAAGAACCTGGAGCTCACGCTCCCATTCTTGCCAGCTGAGGTTGAGCAGGCCATCATGGAAATGAAGGATAACTCGGCCCCGGGCCCGGATGGCCTTCCTGTAGTGTTCTTCCAGAAATTCTAGGAGTGTATACAGGGGGTCGTTATGCCCATGTTTCAGGAGCTATACGCCGGCACCCTCGTGATGTCGCGTCTAAACTTTGGTGTGATCACCCTGATTCCCAAGGTGGTGGGAGCCACGGATATTCGGCAGTTTAGGCCGATCACAATAATCAATGTAATCCAACGGATTATGTCCAAGGTTTGTGCGTGTAGGTTGGCGCCTATTATGGAGCGCCTGACGCACCCATACCAGTTTGCCTTTCTTAAAGGCAGATACATCCACGATGGGATCCTGGCGCTCCATGAGATTATTCACGAGGTGAAGACGAGATGCCAACGGGGTGTTTTCCTGAAGCTGGACTTCCAGAAGGCGTATGATAGGCTAGATTGGGCCTTTGTTCGCCAAGTCCTCCAGCGTAGGGGCCTTGATGACCGCATGATAGGGTGGATCATGCAAATCTTCATGAGTGGGAACACGACAATAAACATAAATGGGGAGGTCGTCCCCTACTTCAAACCCATGTGTGGGGTTCGACAAGGGGACCCGATCTCCCCAATCTTGTTTAATGCCGTGGTGGATGCCCTTGCGGAAATCATGGAGAGAGCCAAGATTTACGGCCACATTTCAGGTGTGGTGGGGCATCTTATCCCGGGAGGGGGAGTTACCCACCTCCAATATGTGGACGACACCATGCTTATAGTTGAGGGGTTGGAACATGATATCATTAACCTAAAATTCCTGCTCCTTTGCTTTGAGGCCATGTCTGGCCTCAAAATTAACTTTGACAAGAGCGAGGTGATGGTTCTTGGATACCCTTTGGAATCACAACAAAGGATTGCGGACAATCTAAATTGCCGACTGGCAACCTTCCCCATGAACTATCTAGGGATGCCAGTCAGGGACACCAGGATTCTCTCTAGAGACTTGGAGCCCCTTATGGATCGGGTTAAGGCGAAATCCGAACCATGGAAAGGCAGGTTTACCTCCAAAGGGAGCAAGACCATCCTCATTGATGCCTGCCTATCTAGCCTTCCCATGTATATCATGGGGATTTATATCCTTCAGGAAGGCGTGCACGCTAACTTTGACAAGGAACTCTCTCGGTTCGTTTGGATGGCGAATGACGGCCACCAAAAGTTCCATATGGTTAAGTGGGCAGACATCTGCAGCCCCAAGGAGCTGGGGGCATTGGGATCATTTCCTCTCGCCATATGAATGTGGCGCTGATGTTACGGTGGGTCTGGTGGATCCTGATCGATGATGGTGGCATGTGGCTGCAGCTGATCAAAGCGAAATACCTGCATGGGCGCCCACTGCTGGCGTGTGATCGTCGGGAGGGATCTCAGTTTTGGAGATCTATCCAGGACATCAAGCCGGCGGTCCGGAAGGGGCTTTCTAGTTCCATCGAAAATGGAAGAAGCACCATCTTCTGGCTTGACCCTTGGGTGGGTGGGCGCATCTTGCGCCTTGAGGCACCTGAGCTGTTCCCGATCTGCACGGAACCTCTGATCTTGGTCGCTGACGCCTGCCAAGACGGGGTCTGGCAAGTCGCGTTCCGCAGGAACCTTGGGGCCGCCGAGAGAGCTGCTTGGGAGGGACTTCGGGACAGCCTACCGCTGTCTTAGTCCCAATCCCTAGACAGTTTGTCTTGGCACCTTTCGCCCTCGCGCGTGTTTTCGGTGGGGTCCATTTATCGGGCCCTGTTTAGTGGGCCGTCCATCCCTTGGACGTCCCCCCTTTGGAAGGCCCCCCTTCCCTTGAAGATTAAGATCTTCCTTTGGCAACTGCTGCGCGATCGGCTTCCCTCGGGGGTGGAGGTAGCCAAGCGTCATGGCCCTGGCGATGGCCTTTGCCCTCTTTGTGCGGTCTCGGAGACGGGGCACCACATTTTTTTCTCCTGTCCCGCAGCTCGTTTCCTTTGGAACTTCACCCGTGAGGCTTTGGGGCCGTCGTGGCAGGCCCCAGACCTGGGGGAATTCTTGAAAGCCAATGCAAACCAGACCGGCAGGAGGAGGCGCCTCTTCTGGTTCATGTTTGCAGGGATGACCTAGACTTTATGGAATATCCGTAATAAGATGGTCATTGAGCGTGTCTTTCTTCACCGTGCCTCTAACTCGACCTTCAAATTTCTTGCTTTTTTGCAGCAGTGGTACCCGTTGAGTAGGCAGCGGGACAGGACGCGGCTGGACGGGATGATTGAGCACCTTATTGTGGCGGCGCTCCAACTTGCTTCTCCCTCCGGCCATTGAGCGTGTCTTCGGGTCGTGTTTGTATCCGTGTGTTCTGGCTTGTGTGTTGTGTTCGTTGTGGTGTGTGCACTTTGTGTCGGTTTGTGTTGTTCGAGTGCTCTGGATATTGTATGGATGTTGCTTTATTTATAAAGCTGGGCGTATGCCTGTTTCGAGGAAATCTGAGGCTCATATTTGCAAATTGGCTCAAGGATGTAGTAACAGGGACAAAGTAAAGGAAAAATTAGGACGTTTTGATAGTCAGTTTTACCTCCCATGAATACTCGAAAATTGCCCGTACATACATCGATCGCAGCATGGACGGCCGTGGCCCGTGTTCCCGAGTGGTCTAGCACACATCACAACCGGTCGAAGAATTGTGGTCCATAAACCTAACTGGATCGGATCACCAAATCCACATCCTTTCGTTCTCATGCAAATATAGATGGCCGAAGCAGATTGATTGATCTTAAATTAGGAGTGTGTAGCTTGTCGTATCCTCCTGCTGCTCGACCAGAAAACCTCCACGAAACACAAACACAAGGAGAAAATCAGCCAACCGGGGGGGGGGGGGGGGGGGGGGGGGGGGTCTACATTCGTTTGCATTGAGAGTTGTATGGAGCGAGTAACTGTGGGACGAAATATAAGTCTCGGATGTGGTACGCCATATATATAAGTATAGAACTGACGACTGGGCTGTACATGATCGAACGCTTTTAGAACTTAGATGGGGTAAAATATGGGACAAGATTATCTAATTGGGTAAAATCTGGGACAAGTTTTTCCTAAATAGGGCAACCTCAATTTTTTTCCTTAAATGAGATAATAAGTGTCACAAATGACAAAATAAGACAGAAAAATTGGAATTTACTCAAAATATAAATCAAGCCACAAACATAGGCGTCAACTAACAAATCTTACACGGGTACTGCTACATGCAACAAGTTTCTTGGGTCAACTTAACTGACACATGCAATGGACTGAGAAATCTCAATTTGGCACTCACTTGTTAGATTCGGCCACTGTGTTATACCATGTCTTACACTGTGGACCCTATTAAGATAATTGCTAGATCGCGCATTTTCGAGATCCCTGTCAGGATATTTAAGGTTGCTAACTAAAATACATGTGGATGCACATAAAAACATATATATGCGCTATAACTCGTGGTAGTGTCTATGTTTTAGTTTCTCACATTTGCGTTATTTAGTTTAGAGATCTCTTTATTAACACGTAATGTAAGAAAAGAAAAGAAGAACCAACCAATTTTTTTCACAAAACAACAACTAAATTGCCATGAGGTTTAGGGTCTTTTTCATGATTGACTCTAGCCCTGTAGAACAATGGAGACACTAAATATGTTGGCTAGAATTTCACGTGCTTAACTATGCAAACAAAGTTTAAATAAATACGCTAACTAAATTTGTAGCATGACAAAAGTAAATTATCGAGAAGTATAAAAGTTTAGTATAAATATTATTTATTTTAAGTCGCCGCATACTCAACAATTGATTAACACTAGATGATACCACTCGCATTACCGTGGAACATTGTAGTGATAAACTAAAAAGATAGGCCTTTCTAAAAACTTTCATGTAAAACAATGCATTTAATTATCTGAAAATCGATTAAAATGCAAATGCTTGTTTCATAGTTAGAATACTTGATGAGTGCAGTTAAATCTGGAACTGGATTCGTAAAGTCCAACGGACTTTGGACTTGGATCACCTTGGACACTGTCAGACCGGGCCTTGATGGATATGGACGTAACTGGACCTTAGGTCCAATTATATTGGATGGATCTGGACCTGAAAATTGGACGGTCCAATATCCTTTGGATAGTACCGGACGCCATTGTTATACTAGTGTTTATATTCTTTGATTTTTTTACTACAGTTGTGCCGTCTCACTTGGAGCAGCTTGTGTACTAGTCTCTTAGTTTAGTATTTACAGTTGATTTGTCAGAATGTCAACTACTCAGACTGTAGATCAAGTACTTGGTGAAGGAGGGAATAAAGTAATTCAGTTAGCTAACGGCAGAAGCAGAAAAAGGTCTAGAGCTTGGGAATTTTTCAAGGAGTTATCAGATGAAGGAAAAACCATCTGCATTTATTGTGAAGCCAAATTGCCATACGCTCAAAGGGGTGGCGTATCTCATTTGAAGCGTCATATCTTGTCCGGTTGTCCAGACTGATCGCCATGCCATATTTCCCGTGAGTGACCCATTTGGAGATACAAGTGGTTTTGTGGTGGATCCAGCTGTAACAAGGGATTACATGACTAAATTTTGGATTAGTGCCAATATCCCTTCCAGGAATATAGAAAATGATGAATTCAGCACACCCAAGTCTTCAAGTTCATGGTCGAAAAACTATCAAAAAGGATTGTGGTTCTGTTTATGAAGAAGAGAAGAAGAAGATTGAAAATAGCTTGGCTAATTCTGGCTCTCATGTTAGTTTCACAATTAACATGTGAACATCAATCCAAGAACTTGGATATATTTGCTTGACTACACATTATATCGATGAGGAATTCAATCTACATATGCACACAATCAGTTTTAAAAGTGTCCCGTACCCTCACAATGTTGCTGCAATCCATAGCATAATTATGGATTGTCTCTTTGATTGGGATCTTTTGCTTTTACTCTGGATAATGCCACGTCAAATACTGCTGCAGTGAATAAGTTAAAGGCCAAACTTTGGGCAGATATGCCCTTTGGAGGCGATGATCTCCATGTGAGATGCTCAACACATATCTTAAATTTAGTTGTCCAAGAAGGGTTTGATATAATAAAGGTCGCAGTTGACCCTGCGAGAGATGTTCTTAAACATGTAAACTCATCCGGGCCTCGCTTGCAGACTTTTAACTTGCTTCAGAAATGACTGGCCATAAACGTAAGAAAGGATTTAAGTTAGATGTTCCCACAATATGGAACTCTACATATACAATGATTCAAGAAGCTCTGGAGTTTAAGGCTGTCCTCACTAGCTATGCTGATATACAGAACATTCAAGGACCCACGGTTGAGCAATGGAAGAGATTTCCATGTACAACTTCCCAACATCACATCGATACTTGGAAGAGATTTGGGGCATTCGAGGGCTTCTCGTTAATGAGAAATATACAAAAGATGATTTCTTGAAAGGATTGTGCAAAGATATGAAGACAAAGTTTGATAAATATTGGGATAAACCTAACAAAGTTCTACTAGTTGCCTCCTTGTTGGATCCAAGATACAAATTAGTTCTTCTGAAATTCTGTTGCACTAAAGCATATGGAGAAGATGGGGTTGAACTGAGAGTAGATGATGTTCGTATGTGGTTTAAAGAATATTACGAGTATTACGAGCGCATGGTACGAAATTCTTCAAACAAAACCAACATTCATTCATCACCTGAGGTGAGAGGGTCAGCAAATATGCTCCCAAGGCTAACAAGAAAGCACAAATTGGAGTTGGGATTTGCTTTGTTCAAACAACAACATGGCCCCAATCGTTCTAGAAGGTCAGAGGTTGATATGTATCTAGAAGATCCATTGGTTCCTCTCAGGGAAGGTGAAAGTTTTGACGTGTTAAAGTGGTGGAAAAAATGCAGAGCAATATCCTGTGCTAGCCAAGATGGATCGAGACTTTCTGGCTATTCCATTATCATCTGTGGCTTCTGAATCAACATTTAGTATAACTGGCATGGTAATTGATAAACAACGTAGTTCTCTAAACCCAGATACAACTGAAGGTCTAATATGCTCAAAATATTGGCTAAAAGAATACTTGTCCGATGACGACAACGATGATAGCGACGTTGGTAAAAAAATAAAAACCGATGCATTGTCTTCCCTAAATTTTGTTTAACATGATGTTGTTAATAATTTCTGGTTCTCTTTCATAGATAAACTCAATGAGCTTTAGAAGTAGAGTTTTGCTCAAATAGATGTATCACGTCTGTTTACTCACTTGCTCAAATAGTTTACTCATTATCTACTCTGCTCTTGTTTTTATATGTTCAAGAACCATTAGATTCCTTGTGTTCGTCCACCATAGTTCTTCATAGCTAGATGGATTGTACAAAGCTTTTGTTTCTTGCTACTATACCTAGGCATGATCTACCTGGTCATTTTCTACATTCCTAAAAATATTTGCAGGCTATGCAAAGCTTGACTGGATTATTTTTCTGATGGTACATATTTTAAATCCCTATCATTTTCATTGGAGCTTAATCTATGATGTACTTTCGTGTCATTTTCATTGGAGATTAATCTATGATGTACTTCCTTGTCATTTTTGCTCAAATAGAAGTGTCAGGTCTGTTTACTCACTTTAGCAAAATAATTTACTCACTATCTACTCTTCCTCAATGATCTTGTTTAATAGCTAGATGGACTTTTCAACCTTGTGCTCTGCTCTTGCTTTTATCAGTGATGTACTTCCTTGCCATTGCCATGAAAAACTATTCTCAGTTTCTGTTTTGCACAAAGCTATGATGCACATTGCTTTGCTTCTTGTTTGTCCTAGTAGACTCTACTATATATGACCAACACTCTCACTCACAGCTTGTTTTATGAAACTGCAGAGAGCTACCATTCTGGAAAGATGGTGCTTGCACATTTCAACAACAATGGTGCAATGCTGATTACATGCAATTTCTTTCTATTGTTTCATGATGGATGGATAGAAATCAGTAGTCTAGTATTGTCATATAACTTGAGTTAGCATTTATCACAAACTCAACTATCTTGTATGCTACTCTTTGCATACATTAGCCATATGAACCGTGTGAGTGTATGCAATGTAGGCTACATGCTTGAGCTCAGAACCATGTGTTATGACTATATTTGTCCTTGATGTACTAAGAAAAGTTCAGATGATGTTTTTTTACACCCTCCGAAAAAAATTAGTTGACTTAGATTTGTCTAGAGTCAGATGTATCTAGACATATTTTAGTACTAGATACATCCGAATCTAGACAAAACTGGGTCAATTAATTTGGATCTGAGGGAGTATAAATATTGTTTTGTTTATGTAAGTGTCACATATTTTCCCGTATGGTTTGCTGACCGCTTCAACATAAAATTGATTACCAACCAGTTCAAATGCAGCCAGCCATGTGCGCGGGCGATACATGCATCAAATCCATTGGACCTTCGATATCCAACAGTGCAACGAATTTGATTTGGATGGAGCTGGACATTACAAAGCTAATCGTGGACTGGACATGGAATGGATTAGTTTAGACTTGAAAGTAGTTGGACTATAGCGTTTTGGATTTGAACTTTTTGGAAAAGAGTATATATTAATATCACAGGAATATGAATTACACCCAGCCTCTGCAACAACGCATGCCCTAACGACCCTATGGATGCACACAACCCATAAAAAAGAAAGAAGAATTACAAAAAAGAAAATTTCCACTACAGAGAACTAATCCTCAAAGCAATGACATTGACACCATCAGAATAACACCAGTAGTCCTCCACTCAAATAACAACGCCTTCAAGAAGGAAACAGTGCCCAAGCACCGTTGTTGCCCGATCAAAAATCATAGGTTTTCACCCTGAGAAAATCCTCGCTTGCAAAACAATGCTTTCAACAAGGTCATTGCCAGGCACAACAAGTTAAGGCCAGACCTTGGATTTTCACCTTCCAAGGTAAGACTGTGAACTCCTCCTGTGTTGTCTTCTAGCACCAACAGTCGCTGCTACGAGTCCCAGATCACGCAGCCAGTTCTCTGTCGCCACAAAAACTGAAATCACCATCGCTACCCTCATATATCCGCTTTCCTGACATTCTCCGCATCTAACTTCACCATGGCTCGAAGAATGGCACATAGTGGGAACAAACAATAGAGCTTCACAATGCTTCCACTGAAACCAAACAGCCATAAAAACAAGGTACGCACGACCGAATATCTTCTGATCCAGCAATCTCCAGGCATGATACGCCCATGGGAGTTCGCTGACAGAGCCTTCCGGAACTCGCCTCTCCAATCCACACCAATGAGGGCAGATATCAAGAAGATATTCGTATTTGTGCGAAAGAAACCCAAGGACCACCTCCTTTATTAGAGCTGACGCATCGATCCCCACACCGCCGGCCGCTTTTCGGTGAATGGATTGAGCAGGCCGACCTTCGGCGCCGATGAGCACTTAGGCTGAGCACCGCCGCTAAGGGCGCGCCTTCGCCTCCATCCTGCAGCACCGCGTCCGCCGCTTCCCCCAGATCCCGGCCAACGCCGCCCACGGCCCTCGCCGCCCTGGCCCAACAGCCGCCGGCCCCGAGCAGTGAAGTCACGATGCATCAACTGCACCAGGGTGCCGATCAGGTCCATACCCGGGAGGCCATAGGAACAGGATCATATTCATGTCGGGCTAAAAAAGAGCAAAAAAGAAGAAATAAAACTGGGAAACGAGCCGTACCGCCGCCGTCCGCCGACTCTGGCAACGGCAGGGTGGAGAGCATAGCTTTTTGGTAGGCTGAGGAGGCTGGAGGGCGCCGCCTGGAAGACGACGCGGGGCCGATCCACTTTTCTCGGGGCTACCGGTTCGACCTCTCACCAAAATTGTCTTTGGATTTGGACTATGATCCAGTTCCAAATTTAAGTGCACTGATAACTATTCACTGTCTTTGGAGATCTTTTTATCATCACCTTGTTGGCATGCTAGATAGAAAGCATCTTAAATTAAGAGTTAGTAACACCTGTTTTGCCATGTTTGCCGAGTTATTACAATACCTTTAAAATGTAAGTTATTAAAAAATTACTACCAAGCCAATTTGTGAGCACTGAATTCATATTGATTACTTTTTTGTCTGCAATTAGTG
The DNA here is from genome assembly GCA_916181665.1 of Avena sativa. Lineage (NCBI taxonomy): Eukaryota > Viridiplantae > Streptophyta > Magnoliopsida > Poales > Poaceae > Avena > Avena sativa. Next base: position 398,347,649 of record OV702280.1, on the reverse strand, counting down.
TTTGTGTGAGAGAGTAACCTGTTTGTGACATTCACGTTGGGCAGAAAGTTTTTGAGGGGATTAATAATAAATATTCTTTAATCATTGATAGTGCTAGCTTTAACTATATTTTTCAATGGGTGAATACACAAAGTAATTTGAGGTAGCAAATAATCCATAAATACTTTGACTTTACTGTAACATTAGAAAAAGCTAGTGCATACTGTAGAAACTTCAGGAGGAGCATTCTCATTTATACTCTTTATCTTCTGAAATAAATATCAAACCCGATCTAAAAGGAGGATGGTGCAACGACTTTGGGTCATTTGGTAGTTCACCTTACTACTGGAAGACATTTCCTGTAGTTAGATTGAACAATTAGGTCAAGATATAGCATCGGGTAATGAGTTCATGCACCATATAATTGGTATGCTAATGGGACATGTTAGATTAAACACCTGAGTGAAAAGACCTTGTGAAATAGGTAAAGTATTCATCAAATATAATATGCTTACACATCATGAGAGCTATAGTATAGAATAAAGATCGATGGAGAGATGACATATTGCTTTCGCTAGTCCTGCTTCTGAACGATAGCTATGAACTAAAAGGTCAAATAGATAGAGAACTCTTCGATTTTGAGCCAACACTCGCACAGAGTGATAAAGCATGCAATGTGTAGAAGGGAATTTGGCGTCAACTGGTGCAGTTGAAGCCCATAGAGAAAAAAAAGCCCACGAAGAAACTTGTGGGCATGAAGAGAAATGCCCCAAAGGACGAAAGCATAGAACATCACCCGAAAACCTTCGGGTGGGCCAGGAATTACCTTGGAACCGGGGATCTTGGCATCGCCCTTATCCTGAGGGATCAGATGGGCTTCGCACAGGCGGCGCAGGTCCAGCTCCCTCATCATCGACCGCCGCCAATCACCGTTGGTGAGGCGGTCGGTGGTGGTTTTCTTGGCAACACCGACGACGCTGGTTCCCGCTCCCGCAACCTTCTTCGGTTTGCCCATCTTCTTGGTGCGGTGCACTGCGCGATGTGCACGAAGGAAAGAGGAAGGTAATACACAGAAAATGTCCAGCGTAGGAAAAAGCAAAGGACTCTGGAATAATGGCAGAGGCAAAGAAAGAGAGATGAAAGTGAAAACAGCAAGCGACGAAGGGTAAAATTCTACCGCGGCCCTCAGCAGTATAAAATGAGGAAGACGATGACGGACAACCGTTGATCTACTAAATCTAACACGTGTCAAATATCTCGTTGCACACGTGGCGGCTGCTACCCGAACCGTCGCGAGCACACCCTCCACTATGCGCAGAAATCGAGGCAACACAGTAACTTTCGCGTAAACTACGTGTGATTGGTCAAATCCTAGTTAGAATGTGGGACCCATGACCATCTCTTCCCATCAACTCCGCCCCCGCAGACGGTTGTGTTGGAGATATGCCCTAGAGGCAATAATAAATGTAGTTATTATTATATCTTTGTGTTTATGATAAATGTTTACATTCATGCTATAATAGTATTAACAAGGAAACATTGATACTTGTGTGATTTGTAAACTTAATTTGAAGTCCCTAGTATAGCCTCTATACATCACTAGCTTGTTGGTTGATAAATGATTGTGGTTTCCCTATCATGAACATTGAGATGTTATCAACAACAAGATCATATCGTTAGGAGAATGATATGATGGACATACTCCTATAGATAAGCGTAGCATAAAGATCAAGTCATTTCAATAGTTCAATTGCTATATGCTTTCTGATACATAGTAACCTAATTCCTTCGACCATGAGATCATGCATATCACCTTTACCGGATGGTTGCTTTGATGACATCAAACACCACACCGTAACTGGGTGGCTATAAAGGTGGCATTGAGTGTTCGGAAAGTATTGGTTGAGACACATGGATCAAGAGTGGGATTTGTCCATCCATATGACGGATAGATATACTCTGGGCCCTCTCGGTGAAATGTCATCCAATTAGCTTGCAAGCATGTGACTGGCTCACAAGGGATCACATATCACGGGAACGAGAAAAGAGTACTTATCGGTAACAAGGTTGAACTAGGTATGCAGAGATACCGACGATCATAACCTCGGATAAGTAAACTATCGTGAGACAAAGGGAAATTGGTATCGTATGTAAGTGGTTCATTCGATCGCAAAGTAATCGTAGAAATATGTGGGAGCCATATGAATTTCCAGATTCCTCTATTGGTTATTGTTCGGAGAAGTGTCTCGATCATGTCCGCATAATTCACGAACCGTAGGGAGACACACTTAAGGATTCGATGTTGTTTGAGTAGTTATGGAATGATGAGAAAGAGATCGAATGTTGTTCGGAGTCCCGGATTGGATCCGGGATATCACGAGGAGATCCAGAATGGTCCGGAGAATAAGATTCATATAAGGAAAGTCCCGTTTCGGAGTTGGGGAATGTTTCCGGTGTTTTCATCGGGAATGTTCTAGAATGTTCCGGAATGTCCGGCACTCCGGAGGGGAAGGGTACATGAATGTATTGTATCAAGTTGGTATGATTGCATCATGTACTAAGTGTCATCGCTGTTCCAAATAAAGGATTAATCGAATCCTAGTTTGAAAAGTCAAATAGCTAAATTGAAAAGTCAAACGGCTAAATTTGGAAAGAGGAAAAGAGGAGGAAGGTGAAACCGAGTTGGGGAGGGAGTCCCTCCTCCCCAAGCCGGCGCACCACCCAAGCCGAGTTGGGGAGGGACTCCACTCCCTCCCCTTGGCCGCCGGCCCCCTCCACCTATATAAGGAGGGGCAGGGCCCCCTCCTAGCACACACAAGTCCCTCACCTCAAACCCTAGAAGCTGCAGCCCACCATAGCCGCCGCCGCCCCCTAGGTTTTGCCCTAGCCGCCGACTTGGGGGTCCCCGGAACCCTAGCCGCCGGCTCTAGCACCTCCTCCTGGGTGTGTCTAAACCCTAGAACACCGAGGAACTCTCTCATACTCCACCATACTCGCTCCGGCTTAAGGCGAAGCCCTGCAAGATCTCCCCTCTACTTCCGGTACCACGCCGTTGTGTTGCCGGAATCGCGAGGAGAGTGCTACAACCTCCGCTGCCTGCTGGAACAAGGGAGAGGAAGGTCTTCGTCGAGTACCGAACGTGTGACCGACTGCGGAAGCGCTGCCGGAACGCGGCGCCGGAAGGATCGTCTACGCGATCTTGAGATCGGAAAGAGTACGACTACATCACCCACGAGAATCCGCTCTCGTTAAACACTTTGGAATCTTCGAGGGTAACTTATTCCATCGACTCGTTGCTACAATCTAGTAGATAGATCTTGGCTTGTTTGTTTGTATGCGATAGAAAATTTTTGTTTTCCATGCTACGAAACCCTACAGTGGTATCAGAGCCGTGTCTATATGTAGATCTGTTGCACGAGTAGAACACAATGGTCATTGTGGGCGTTGATGCTTTTATTGTCGATTGCTTCTTGTGTACTTTGCATCTTGCGGTATGTTGGGATGAAGCGGCCCGGGCTAACCTTACATGACATCGTTCATGAGACTTGCTCCACGCTTGACATGCAACTTGTATTGCATAAGTGGCTTTGCGGGTGCCTGTTTCTCCTAGCATAGTTAAGATCCAATTTACAACGGGTGATTGACAATACTAGTATCAATGTTGTGGTTCATGTTCGTAAGTTAGAACGACACTTATTGAAAGCCCCAAACCACGTAAAACATGCAAAGAAAGTAGAGGCGTCTAACTTTGTTTTGCAGGGGTGTGCAGTGATGTGATATGGCCATGATTGTGATTATATTTGATGTATGCAATGATCCTTATTATAAGTTGGCAACCGGCAGGAGCCATATGGTTGTCTTTAATTTATGTTAAGACCCGCGTGTCTATTCAAAGTAGTTGTAATAGTTGAAGCTGGTGGACGACAACCATGGAGAAGCGTCATTGACCTTGATGCAATACCGGTGATGATGGAGGTCATGTTCGTGCTTGAAGATGGAGATCGGAAGCACAAAGAAGAAAGGCCATATCATATCACATATTATGAATTGCATGTGATGTTAATCCTTTATGCATCTTGTATTGCTTAGTAGACGACGGTAGCATTATAAGATGATCCCTCATGCACATGAATTTCAAGTCATATAGTGTTCACCCTTAGTTAGCACCGTTTCTAAAGCTTGTTGTTTCGAAGCACCATGTGATGATCGGGTGTGTTAGATTCTGCAAGTGTATACAACGTGAGCAAGCCAGATTTGCTCATGCGGAAACTAAGGTTTGATCTTGACGAGCCTAGCATGTGCAGACATGGTCTCGGAACACGGATCACCGAAAGGTAAAGCATGAGTCATATAGTAGATATGATGAACATGTTGATTGTTTGCCATTGAAACTATGTCAACTCTCGTGATGATCGGTTTTGATGTGGTGGATTTGGTTCGTGTGATCACTAAAACAATGTGAGGGATGTTGTTTTGAGTGGGAGTTCACCTAGTTTAATTTTATTATTAATTTGAACTCAATTTGTCATAAACTTAGTCTAAACTATTGCAAATATGTTGTAGATCAATGGCAGCCCCTACCATCAATTTTAATGCGTTCCTAGAGAAAGAAAAGTTGAAAAACAATGGAAGCAACTTCGCGGATTGGTTCCGCAATTTGAGGATTGTCCTCACAGCTGGTAATTTGACCTATGTGCTGGATGCACCGCTAGGTGACCCACCTGCAGCTCATGCTACCGATGAAGTAAAGAATGTTTACCTCGCTCGGAAGAATCAGTACTCCATAGTTCAGTGTGCTATCTTGTATGGTTTAGAATCAGAGCTTCAGAAAAGGTTTGAGAACTCAGACCCATATGATATTGTCGAGGATCTCAAATTGATTTTTGAGACTCATGCGGCAATTGAAAGCTATGAGGCTTCTGAAAAGTTCTTTAACTGTAAGATGGAAGAGGGCAGCTCCGTCAGTGAGCATGTGCTTAAGATGTCTGGGCACACAAACAAACTTCAAAGCTTGGGTATAGTGATTCCTAATGCTTTGGGGATTTACCGTGTCCTCCAATCACTACCACCAAGTTACAAGAACTTTGTGATGAACTACAATATGCAGAACATGAACAAACAGTTGCCAGAACTGTTTGCTTTGTTAAAATCTGCAGAAGTGGAGATCAAGAAAGAGTACCAAGTGTTGTTGGTCAATAAGACCACCAAATTCAAGAAAGGCAAGTCTAAGCAGAAGGGACACTTCAAGAAGGGTGGTAAGAAAGTTACCACGCCGGCGAAGAAGACCAAGGCTGGACCTAAGCCTGATACTAAGTGCTTTTACTGCAAGGGAGAAGGTCACTGGAAGCGGAATTGCCCAAAGTACTTGGCGGATTTGAAGAACGGCAACATCAAGAAGAAAGGTATATCTGATATACATGTTATTGATGTGTATCTCACTAGTACTCGTAGTAGTGCCTGGGTATTTGATACTGGTTCGGTTGCTCATATTTGTAACTCGAAACAGGTACTGCAGAATAAACGGAAGCTAGCGAAGAACGAGGTGACGATGCGCGTGGGAAACAGATCAAAGGTTCATGTGATCGCGGTCGGCACGCTACCCCTTCATCTACCATCGGGATTAGTTTTATACTTAAATAATTGTTATTTGGTGCCTGCGTTGAGCATGAACATTATATCGGGATCTTGTTTATTGCGAGACGGTTACTTGTTTAAGTCCGAGAATAATGGTTGTTCGATTTATATGAGTAATATGTTTTATGCACATGCACCTTTGATAGATGGTCTATTCTTATTGAATCTCGATAGTGGAAATACACATATTAATAACATTAAGGCTAAACGTTTGAAATCGAGCGATAACTCGACCTATATGTGGCACTGTCGTCTTGGTCACATTGGAGTGAAACGTATGAAGAAACTCCATTCCGATGGACTTCTTGAATCACTTGATTTTGAATCACTTGATAGATGCGAAGCATGTCTGATGGGTAAAATGACTAAGACTCCATTTTCTGGTATGATGGAGCGAGCTACGGACTTATTGGAAATCATACATACCGATGTGTGTGGTCCAATGAGTGTAGCATCGCGCGGTGGTTATCGTTATGTTCTTACCTTCACGGATGACTTGAGTAGATATGGGTATATCTATTTCATGAAACATAAGTCCGAAACTTTCGAGAAGTTTAAGGAATTTCAAAGTGAGGTAGAGAATCAACGTAACAAGAAGATTAAATTTCTACGTTCTGATCGTGGAGGTGAATATCTAAGTTACGAGTTTGGCGAGCATTTGAAGAAATGCGGAATACTTTCGCAGTTGACACCGCCGGGAACACCACAGCGTAATGGTGTGTCCGAACGTCGTAATCGAACTCTCTTAGATATGGTTCGTTCTATGATGTCACTTATAGATTTACCGCTATCATTTTGGGGTTATGCATTAGAAACAGCCGTATTCACTTTAAATAGGGCACCGTCTAAATCCGTTGAAACGCCACCATATGAATTATGGTTTGAGAAGAAACCTAGATTGTCGTTCCTTAAAGTTTGGGGATGCGAAGCCTATGTAAAGAAGTTACAGCCGGACAAGCTTGAACCCAAAGCGGAAAAATGCGTCTTCATAGGATACTCGAAGGAAACTATTGGGTATACCTTCTATCACAGATCCGAAGGCAAAGTCTTCGTTGCTAAGAATGGATCCTTTCTAGAGAAGGAATTTCTCTCGAAAGAAGTGACTGGAAGGAAAGTAGAACTCGACGAGGTTGTCGAACCTTCTCTCGAAATTGCGAGTAGCGCAGCACCGGAATAAGTTCATGTGGTGCCTGCACCAATAAGAGAGGAAGCTAATGATGATGATCATGAAACTTCGGTTGAAGTTGCTACAGAGCCTCGCAGGTCAACGAGAACTCGTACCACTCCAGATTGGTATGATCCTGTTATGAGTGTCATGTTGGTGGACAACACCGATGACCCTGAGACATATGAGGAAGCGATGATGAGCCCAGATTCCAATAAATGGCAAGAAGCCATGAAATCCGAGATTGGATCCATGTACGAAAACCAAGTATGGACTTTGGTGGACTTACCAGATGGCCGGAAGGCTGTCGAGAACAAATGGATCTTCAAGAAGAAAACAGATGCTGATGGTAATGTTACTGTCTATAAAGCTCGACTTGTCGCAAAAGGGTTTCGACAAATTCAAGGAGTTGACTACGATGAGACTTTCTCACCAGTAGCGAAGCTAAAGTCTGTGAGGATTATGTTAGCAATCGCTGCATATTACGATTATGAGATATGGCAGATGGATGTCAAAACAGCATTCCTCAATGGAGACATTGATGAAGAGTTGTATATGATGCAACCCAAAGGTTTTGTCGATCCTAAAGATGCTAACAAGGTATGCAAACTTCAACGGTCCATCTATGGATTGAAGCAAGCATCCCAAAGTTGGAATCAACGTTTTGATAAGGTGATCAAAAGTTTTGGTTTTATACAAACTTATGGAGAAGCTTGTATTTACAAGAAAGTGAGTGGGAGCTCTATAGCATTCTTAATACTATATGTGGATGACATATTGTTGATTGGGAATGATGTAGACCTTCTTAATAGTGTCATGGAATATTTGAATAATAGTTTTTCAATGAAGGATCTTGGCGAAGCATCTTACATATTAGGCATAAAGATTTATGGAGATAGATCGAAACGCCAAATATCATTGTCACAGAGTACATATTTGGACAAAGTTCTAAAGAGGTTTGGAATGGAAGATAGCAAGAAAGGGTTCTTGCCCATGTTGCCCAATACGACCTTGAGTAAAACTCAAAGTCCGACATCGGCGGAAGATAGAGAAAGGATGAGTAAGACTCCCTATGCCTCAGCCATAGGATCTCTAATGTATGCCATGCTATGTACTAGACCCGACATTGCATATGTTGTTAGTTTAACTAGCAGATATCAAAGTGATCCAAGAGTGGATCATTGGACAACGGTCAAAAACATCCTTAAGTACTTGAGAAGAACTAAGGATATGGTTCTTTCTTATGGAGGTGATGAACAGCTCGTTGTTAATGGTTACACCGATGCTAGTTGGAACACCGATCCGGATGATTCTAAATCACAATCTGGATACGTATTTATTTTGAATGGTGCAGCAGTTAGCTGGAGGAGTGCAAAGCAAAGCGTTGTGGCGAGATCTTCAACTGAATCGGAATACATGGCTGCTTCGGAGGCTTCACAAGAAGCGATATGGATGAAAGAGTTCATTACAGAGCTGGGTGTGGTTCCTAGTGCGCTGGACCCAATGTCTATCTACTGTGATAACATGGGCGCCATAGCCAATGCGCAAGAACCAAGGTCACACAAGAAGCTGAAGCACATCAAGCTACGTTTTCACGCTATTCGAGAACATATCCAAGATGGGGATATAAAGATTTGCAAAGTACACACAGATCTGAATGTGGCGGATCCGTTGACTAAACCTCTCCCGAGGGCAAAACATGACCAGCACCAAACTGCCATGGGTGTTCGGTATATTACCATGTAATCTAGATTAGATGACTCTAGTGCAAGTGGGAGACTGTTGGAGATATGCCCTAGAGGCAATAATAAATGTAGTTATTATTATATCTTTGTGTTTATGATAAATGTTTACATTCATGCTATAATAGTATTAACAAGGAAACATTGATACTTGTGTGATTTGTAAACTTAATTTGAAGTCCCTAGTATATCCTCTATACATCACTAGCTTGTTGGTTGATAAATGATTGTGGTTTCCCTATCATGAACATTGAGATGTTATCAACAACAAGATCATATCGTTAGGAGAATGATATGATGGACATACTCCTATAGATAAGCGTAGCATAAAGATCAAGTCATTTCAGTAGTTCAATTGCTATATGCTTTCTGATACATAGTAACCTAATTCCTTCGACCATGAGATCATGCATATCACCTTTACCGGATGGTTGCTTTGACGACATCAAACACCACACCGTAACTGGGTGGCTATAAAGGTGGCATTGAGTGTTCGGAAAGTATTGGTTGAGACACATGTATCAAGAGTGGGATTTGTCCATCCATATGACGGATAGATATACTCTGGGCCCTCTCGGTGAAATGTCATCCAATTAGCTTGCAAGCATGTGACTGGCTCACAAGGGATCACATATCAAGGGAACGAGAAAAGAGTACTTATCGGTAACAAGGTTGAACTAGGTATGCAGAGATACCGACGATCATAACCTCGGATAAGTAAACTATCGTGAGACAAAGGGAAATTGGTATCTTATGTAAGTGGTTCATTCGATCGCAAAGTAATCGTAGAAATATGTGGGAGCCATATGAATTTCCAGATTCCTCTATTGGTTATTGATCGGAGAAGTGTCTCGATCATGTCCGCATAATTCACGAACCGTAGGGAGACACACTTAAGGATTCGACGTTGTTTGAGTAGTTATGGAATGATGAGAAAGAGACCGAATGTTGTTCAGAGTCCCGGATGGGATCCGGGATATCACGAGGAGATCCGGAATGGTCCGGAGAATAAGATTCATATAAGGAAAGTCCCGTTTCGGAGTTGGGGAATGTTTCTAGTGTTTTCATCGGGAATGTTCTAGAATATTCCGGAATGTCCGGCACTCCGGAGGGGAAGGGTACATGAATGTATTGTATCAAGTTGGTATGATTGCATCATGTACTAAGTGTCATCGCTGTTCCAAATAAAGGATTAATCGAATCCTAGTTTGAAAAGTCAAATTGCTAAATTGAAAAGTCAAACGGCTAAATTTGGAAAGAGTAAAAGAGGAGGAAGGTGAAACCGAGTTGGGGAGGGAGTCCCTCCTCCCCAAGCTGGAGCACCACCCAAGCCGAGTTGGGGAGGGACTCCAATCCCTCCCCTTGGCCGCCGGCCCCCTCCACCTATATAAGGAGGGGCAGGGCCCCCTCCTAGCACACACAAGTCCCTCACCTCAAACCCTAGAAGCTGCAGCCCACCATAGCCGCCGCCGCCCCCTAGGGGTTTGCCCTAGCCGCCGACTTGGGGGTCCCCGGAACCCTAGCTGCCGGCTCTAGCACCTCCTCCTTGGTGTGTCTAAACCCTAGAACACCGAGGAACTCTCTCATACTCCACCATACTTGCTCCGGCTTAAGGCGAAGCCCTGCGAGATCTCCCCTCTACTTCCGGTACCACGCCGTTGTGCTGCCGGAATCGCGAGGAGAGTGCTACAACCTCCGCTGCCTGCTGGAACAAGGGAGAGGAAGGTCTTCGTCGAGTACCGAACGTGTGACCGACTGCGGAAGCGCTGCCGGAACGCAGCGCCGGAAGGATCGTCTACGCGATCTTGAGATCGGAAAGAGTACGACTACATCACCCACGAGAATCCGCTCTCATTAAACACTTTGGAATCTTCGAGGGTAAGTTATTTCATCGACTCGTTGCTACAATCTAGTAGATAGATCTTGGCTTGTTTGTTTGTATGCGATAGAAATTTTTTGTTTTCCATGCTACGAAACCCTACAGGTTGAGCTCATCAGGTGTCAGTAATAACGTCACCAATTGCAAAAGCAAAGGCCTGGAACGACTCTAAATTTTCGACTTAGGACAAAGTACTTACTTGAGTTCGTAACTCGATCAAATACTCAAGGGCTACTCCTATCAAGAGCGCTAGTCCTGCACCTGAAGAATTGATGAATTTTCTGAGACACTCGAAGAAAACTTGAAAAGACTTTTTCAACATCATTTTTTATGATTAGAGTCCTTCGAATCCACAACTCGATTACGGACTCGGGGGCTACTCACATAGGGAGCGTCTGTTACATCGGTTTATTGAAGGCATTCGCAAGTAGAAAGTATCCGCTCGATTATGTGACTCGAACGGATACTCAGGGGCAACTCCCATAGGGAGCGCTAGTCGCGCACCTTATGATTTAGTTGGATGTGATCCTTTAGATCCTTTACAACTACAGCAAACACAACCTACAAAACAATTAGTGACTCTGCCCAAAAATAATGCTAAGAGAGATAATGTCTCCTTAGTGACCCGAAAATCCTCCGCTGAGATAAATTTCTGGACGATGTGTCTGCGACGGAAAGGTAAGACCTACAGATGCAATCCGATGGCCTGGTAACGCACCTGAATGTGCTCTGCCAATAATAACCCGTGTCAACAGGCACGATAAAAACTCCTGACGTACGCGTTGGTTACATAACTTAAAACACTGGAATTCGACTCATGTAAGACCTCCGCGGCCTGAGTCGAATTACACCAGCAATTTTCCAGGTTCGAGTCCCGAGACTTGAGTCTGAGTAGATAGCGTTGTTTTGCCTAAAGGCGGTTAACTAACCCAGATCCGTCGGGAGAGTCGGGCACGCATACCAATGATACATCGGAAACGTATCTATAGTTTTTGATATTCCATGCTTGTTTAGTATCTACTTTTCTTTGCTTTGTCCACACTTTGAGGTGCTTTTCTTATGTTTTCTGGTACTAACCTATTAACAAGTTGCCACAGGGCCAGTTGCATATTTTCTGCTGTTTTTGGTTCCAGAAAAGCTAGTAAGGAAATATTCTCGGAATTGGACGGGACAAAATCCAAAGTCAATATTACACCAAGGAGAACACAGAGTCCAGAGGAGAGAAGGAGGGGCGCCATAGGGTGGCCACACCCCCCAGGCGCGGCCTAGGGTGGGCCCGCGCTTGGGCAGGGTGTGGGCCCCCTGGCCGCCTCCCAGCCTCGCCTCTTCGCTTATAAGAAGCTCCCGATGCCGAAACCCTAAGTACCTGATCAATATTCCACGAAACCGTCTGTAGCCGCCGCCACCGTCGTCCCTAGATCGGGGGGATCTGAAGCTCTTCCCGGCACCCTGCCGGAGGGGAGATCATCCCGAAGGCCTTCTTATTCATCATGCCAGCCTCCATATGAAGCGTGAGTCGTTCCACCTTGGACTACGGGTCCATGTAGTAGCTAGATGGTTGTATCTCCTCCTTGTGCTTTCATGTCTAGATCTTGTGAGCTCCGTTCATGATCAAGGTCTAATCTATTTGTAATCATGCATGTTGTGTTTGCGGGGATCCGATGGATATTGAGATTACTATTTCATATCAATTAATGGTTTTGTCTTATTTATTCTATCATGTCTGTGTTGTTTGTGATCTTGCATGCTCTCCGTTGTTAGTAGCTATCTTGGCCAAGTAGTTTCTAGTGACTCCAAGAGGGGGTATTTATGCTCAATAGTGGGTTCATGCCTCTACTTAATCAAGGGAAGTGACAGAAATCTCTACGGTTGTAGATGTGCTGTTGCCACTAGGGAGAAAACAACGGTCTCTTGTTCATGGAACAAGTGGTTTGTTTATCTTACACACATTGCATAAAGCAGTTGTCTGTTGCTTGCAACTTAATACTGGAGGGGGTTTATATGATAACCTGAAGGTGGACTTTTAGTCATAGATGCAGTTGGATGGCTGATACGTCAGAAACGTATCTATAATTTTTGATGTTGCATGCTTGTTTAGTATCTACTTTGCTTTGCTTTGCCTACACTTTGAGGTGTTTTTATATGTTTTCTAGAACTAACCTATAAACAAGTTGCCACAGTGCCAGTTGCCCCTTTTCTTCTGTTTTTGGTTCAGAAAGGCAGAAAATCAATATTCTTGGAATTGGACGGGACAAAAGCCAAAGTCAATATTTTACCGTGGGCAACATGAAGCCAGAATACGAGACGGAGGAGGCTCACCAGGGGGCCACACCCCCTGGCCACGCGGGTGGGCCTACCCCGTGCCCGGGGGGGTGCAGCCGCCCTGGTGTCACCCCTGCCTCGCCTCTTCGCTTATAAAGTCCCTCCAATTCCAAAACCCTAGGCACCCGATCAAAACTCCATGAAACTGTCTGTAGCCGCCGCCACCATCGTCCCTAGATCGGGGGGATCTGAACCTCTTCCCGGCACCCTGTCGGAGGGGATATCATCCTGGAGGCCTTATTCTCTGTCATGCCAGCCTCCGGTATGAAGCGTGAGTAGTTCCACCTTGGACTACGGGTCCATGTAGTAGCTACATGGTTGTATCTCCTCCTTGTGCTTTCATGTATAGATCTTGTGAGATCCGTGCATGTTGTGTTTGCGGGGATCCGATGGATATTGAGATTACTATGTCAGATTGATTAATGGTTTTGTCTATTTGATTTTATCATGTCTGTGTTGTTTGTGATCTTGCATGCTCTCCATTGTTAGTAGCTATCTTGGCCAAATAGTTGCTAGTGACTCCAAGAGGGGGTATTTATGCTCGGTAGTGGGTTCATGCCTCTATTTTTTCCAAGGGAAGTGACAGAAATCTCTTCGGTAGTAGATGTGTTGTTGCCACTAGGGAGAAAACAATGGTCTCTTGTACATGGAACAAGTGGATTGTTTACCTTACACACTTTGCTTAAAGCAGTTGTCTGTTGCTTGCAACTTAATACTGGAGGGGGTTCGGATGATAACATGAAGGTGGACTTCTAGTCATAGATGCAGTTGGATGGCGGTCTATGTATATTGTTGTATTGCCCAATCGAATCTCATAGGATCTTTGTGTCTAGTATTACATTGTTATGCCTTTCTCAGTCCTGTCAATTGCCCTGCTGTAATTTGTTTACCCAGCATGTCATGTTTGTTTATCTAAGGAGAACACCTCTAGTGAACTATAGACCCCGGTCCAATCTTTACCATTGATACACCTTCCACTGTTACTGTTTACTTGATGCAAACCATCATCACCTTCCACACCATATAGTTAATCCTTTGTTACAATAACCGGTGAGATTGACAACCTCACTGTTCGTTGGGGAAAAGTCTTGAGTTTTTGTTGTGCAGGTTTCCACGTTGCTTGCAACACCTTTGAGACGTTTCCTTCCTCCTACTGGTTCGATAACCTTGGTTTCTTACTGAGGGAAGACTTGCTGTTGTGCTTCTTCACACCTTTCTCTTGGGGTTTCCCGACAAAGCGCTCTCAGGCGCCATCAACAAGTTTTCTGGCGCCGTTGCCGAGGAGGCCAAGGATGTCTTCACAAGGGGATTCCTCCTCAACCTTTCTCTTTACTTTGTTTTTAATTTTCTTGGTTTTGTTCGCCTCTTTTTATCAAAAATTCCAAAAAAAATAGTTTAGTTTGGTTTACTTTCTCTTACCAAACACACAAAAAAATTAGTTCCTACTCTAGTTGCTGGTCTGTTTTTGCCTTGGTTTGTCATGCTTTCTATCAATGGATGGTTTTTTTGAAACTAGTTCTTATTGTCAAGGTGGGTTCACGGAAGAACAAAAGTATTATTATAAGGAACACCATTTGTCACAAAAAGGGAAACACTTATGGGAACAAATTGATAAGTTGAATACTATTGCTATAGACATGTGCTCTACTTATAATGTTACTTATTTCTTTGATAAATCTTGTTGTTGTAGGAGGTATAAACACCTTCCTTTTCAATGTGAGTATAATGATAATGTTACCATATCTTCTTATGTTAAGGAAAATTATGACTTTTATGATGTGGAACAAATTGAAGAATTTATTGCTTTCAAGGGTGCATTTGAACTTGCTAGTTTGCTTGAAAATACTGATGATGCACCTTATGAATATGAGGTTTATGAGATAATTAAATTTTGCTTTGATAATTACAAGGAAGCAAATGGCTATATTCTTGAATATTTTAATAGATGCTTTCCACACGTGGAAGAGACTAATGCTTTGCAGGAGCCTATGGAAGAAGAAATTGCTGAAACTGGAAGCTCATTAGATGAAAAAGAGGAGGAGAGTGATGAACAAAGGGAGAAGAATGGATCTACCCATGTCTACCTTCTAATAAGAGTAACTCTTTATCTCTTATAATATTTGATTGTCCCCATGCTTACCAAAGGAGGATGAATGTTATGTTCTTGTGGATCCTTTTGAAATATCTACTTTGGGTAAAACCTATGAAGGTTTTAATCCCACTATTTTTGAGCTTGATAGAAATTATGTGTCTATAGATCATGAAAAGCATGCTTTATGTGACAGTTATATTGTTGAGTTTATTCATGAGGCTAATGAAAACTATTATGAGAGAGGAAAATATGGTTGTAGAAGTTTTCATGATACTGAAACACCTCTCTATGCTGAAAGTTTTGAAGTTGCTCTTATTTTATCTATACACTCTTGTTACTATGTGCTTCTTTGATTTATTTTATTACAACATTCCTATGCACAGGAAGTGTGTTATACTTAAATGTGTTTTAAAATTGCTTCTTGATGTTCTCTTTTACTTTAATTCATACTTCTTATGTGAGAATCTTCTCAAACTATCAAGCCTAACTTAAAGGCGTTAAAGAAAAGTACTTGTTGGGAGATAACCCAAGAGTTTTCTTGAGTCTTGGAAGTTATTACTTCAGTAATGACCTCTCCTTATCCTTTTTTGTTTGCTTTTTGTGCCAAGAATGACCTCTAATGAGAGGTAAGTAAGATTTCGGAAGTTGTTGTCCCGAAACAGATTTCTGTCCTCCACCATAAAAATTCGTGAGGAGTCTCTGTAAGTCGGATTGAGCTGCAAATTTACGAAAAAATCCCCTAGTATGTTAGCTAACTTTAGTTATTTCATCACTTTTTTATATGAGCAACAGAAGGTTTTCTAAAAAATCGGTTTCTACCTGTTGGTCTGTTTTGACAGATTTCCGCCACTATTTGCATTTGCTTCTTATTGATTCCTTTTGTTTTTTTTTTGGGAAATTGAGATTTTTGAAGGAGTTGCTACAGTAGATTTTTTTAGTGAATTTTTTTTGCTATTCTAAAGCTAAACCCAAGGGTCTATTATCTTTTGAATACACTAATGTTGCTAATGAACATTTTGTGAAGTTTTGTATGAAGGAAAAATTTCAGGTGTAGAGAGAGAATGATGTAATGAGATGAAGAATGGACAAATGATCAAGCTTGGGTATGATACCCCGGTGTCACCCCAAGAAATATCCAAGAGGTACAAGAGTCAAAGCTTGGGCATCCCCTTCTTCATCAATAAAAAGATCAGGTCTTTATAGACACTTCGTTTTTACTTTTTTCATACACTGTTGTGTTGTTCTTGGGGCATCTTAGTTTTCGTTTGGTTTGCTTCGTTTGCTTCAATAAAGTAGTTTGGACCCCGTTCTCGTTGTGTTGTTTCAAATAAGTCGATTGGTGTTAGAAAGGAGTAGAAAGTTCTTGCTTTAAAATGCAAGAGGAGCTTGCATTGACTGTGACTTAGACTTTAGCATAACATGCTAGGTGTTTTTTTGACCTTATGCTTAGTGATTATTGCTGTAGAATGACTTGTTCCAAACAATTGGGATTGCTTAGTGTACCTTGAAAGAATTATGCGTTATTTTAGCATACAAAAGCATAGTATTGTGGTATTCTCCTTTGATACTTTGTTTGGGTTGACTTGGCACATGCTCACACCATGTTATGACTATGAACAAGTCACTATAGCCTCTATGATAATTTAGTACCTTACTTGTAGTACCACTCTATGCTTTGATTAGTAATGTTTTGTCGCTCTGCATGATTATGGCCATTATTGTTCTCTTAGTTGGTTGCTTCCGGTCTTTTGCTAGCCTCCACTTGTATGAGTAAGTTCTACTCATGCTTTAAACTCCCAAGAAACCAAGTTGTTCCAAAGTGTCCACTATAAATTCCTACGCATGGTGTGTTATAGCATTCCAAGTATATTCTTGTTTTCATCTATCTTCCAATTAAAAAGTATTTTGTTATTGTGAAAACTTAGTGATTAAAGCCCTCACAAACTTGATGGCACACTTTATATTCCTTGCCCCTAATAAACTTGAACCATGGTGTCATCTATGTTGTATATGCTTGCACTTATATGTTGGAATTAGCAGAACCATGCTGTCATGGGGAACGTTTTCAACATTGCACCTGTACTTTGTACACAGTTGATATCATGCTCTTTTGTCTATGGATGTCGCCAGTGTGAAATAAAGAGGGAGCTTGTAAGTCCATGAAGTTATGTATTTTGTGTTAGAGAAACGTCTGGGCCGCTAGCCTAAGCCATGCCTAATCATGATGGAAACTTGCAACATCACCATAATGAGCAATCTGTGAAGCATCCTCAATAAAAATCTATGCAAATAGTAAATAAAAATATCGATGAGATGCTCATTATCTGCTTGCCTTGCCATTTTGGTTATGGGACAGCTCCTGTACCATGTGCAAGGGGTACCCCGTTGACAGTTCTCTATGATACACATGTAGTTACTATGACAAGAACTTATAGGTGACTGAAGTTGAGTAGCATGAGGTGTGGCCCTCGTATTCAAGGGACATAAGATTGTCAACTTATACTTTGTCAAGCATATACTCCATAGTTTGTTCACTTTAACCTTAATCGCTTCAATATTCTTATGATAGGGGCAATAAGGGCTGGAAGCTAACAAGTACCATAATTTTTGGAAGCTCTTTTTGAAACTTAAAATCCCTGCTTCCCTTTATAAAGGGTCTTTCTTCCACTATTATATTGAGTCTCCACCTTCTATACTTTAGGCACCATTAAGAGAGCATAGTTGTCATTCTTAGTTCTATGTGCAGTGTCCCAAAACTTATTGATTGATGCATATTGTTGATATTGCTTGTTCTTGTGCTATTTGTATCTATTCACTCTTATGAACTTTGAAGGTGTCTTATGCATCTATTTGCTACTCTATGAGAGGCAAGTTGAATGCCACTATGCCATGTTTTCTGTATGTGAAACAAACAAAGTTTTTCAGTGCATGTTATTCATGATCTTTGTTTGTAGCCTTTCATATTGCATGCATAGTTACTATGTCCTATTGTTATAACTCTATCTTTCATGCACATGTTTAGAGTTCTTTGATCCCAGCTTTCAATGCTTGCAAATGGTTTGATCTTAGTTTTGATGGTGCATGTCACCTCAAAAATTATTCTTTTATCACTTACCTACTCGAGGACGAGCAGGAGTTAAGCTTGCGGATGCTTGATACGTCGGAAACGTATCTATAATTTGTGATGTTCCACGCTTGTTTAGTATCTACTTTGCTTTGCTTTGTCCACACTTTGAGGTGCTTTTCTTATGTTTTATGGTACTAACCTATTAACAAGTTGCCATAGTGCTAGTTTCCTGTTTTCTGCTGACTTTGGTTCCAGAAAATCTAGTAAGGAAATATTCTCGGAATTGGACGGGACAAAAGCCAAAGTCAATATTTCACCGAGGAGAACACGGAGTCCAGAATAGAGACGGAGGGGCGCCACAGGGTGTCCACACCCCCCAGGCGCGGCCTAGGGTTGGCCCGCACCTGGGCAGGGTGTGCCCCCCTGGCCGCCTCCCAGCCTCGCCTCTATGCCTATAAGAAGCCCCTGATGCCGAAACCCTAAGTACCCAATCAATATTCCACGAAACCGTCTGTAGCCTCCGCCACCATCGTTCCTAGATATGGGGATCTGAAGCTCTTCTCGGCACCCTGCCGGAGGGGAGATCATCCCGGAGGCCTTCTTCTTCATCATGCCAGCCTCCGGTATGAAGTGTGAGTAGTTCCACCTTGGACTACGGGTCCATGTAGTAGCTAGATGGTTGTATCTCCTCCTTGTGCTTTCATGTCTAGATCTTGTAAGCTCCGTTCATGATCAAGATCTAATCTATTTGTAATCATGCATGTTGTGTTTGCGGGGATCCGATGGATATTGAGATTACTATATCAGATTGATTAATGGTTTTGTCTTATTGATTCTATCATGTCTGTGTTGTTTGTGATCTTGCATGCTCTCTGTTGTTAGTAGCTATCTTGGCCAAGTAGTTGCTAGTGATTCCAAGAGAGGGTATTTATGCTCGATAGTGGGTTCATGCCTCTACTTAATCAAGGGAAGTGACAAAAATCTCTACGGTTGTAGATGTTCTGTTGCCACTAGGGAGAAAACAACGGTCTCTTGTTCATGGAATAAGTGGATTGTTTACCTTACACAATTTGCTTAAAGCAGTTGTCTGTTCCTTGCAACTTAATATTGGAGGAGTTTCGGATGATAACCTGAAGGTGGACTTCTAGTCATAAATGCAGTTGGATGTCAGTCTATGTATATTGTTGTATTGCCCAATCGAATCTCATAGGATTTTTTTGTCTAGTATTGCATTGTTATGTCTTGCTCAGTCCTGTCAATTGCCCTGCTGTAATTTGTTTACCCAGCATGCTATGTTTGTTTATCTAAGGAGAACACCTCTAGTGAACTACGGACCCCGGTCCAATCTTTACCATTGATATATCTTCCACTGTTACTGTTTACTTGATGCAAACCATCATCACCTTTCACATCATACAGTTAATCCTTTATTACAGCAACCGATGAGATTGACAACCTCACTGTTAGTTGGGGCAAAGTCTTGAGTTTGTGTTGTGCAGGTTTCCACGTTGCTTGCAACACCTTTGAGGTGTTTCCTTCCTCCTACTAGTTTGATAACCTCGATTTCTTACTGAGGGAAAACTTGCTGCTGTGCTGCATCATACCTTACTCTTGGGGTTTCCCAATGGGGCGTCAACACGCATCAACCAACTATCCCTATGAACAAATATACTGAACCGAAACATATTCGGATGAAAGCACTCGAAGACTTAAGAGTCTCCAGTTGAATCTATGATTCGACTGAATACTCGTGGGCTACTGACATGGGTATGCCCTACGGGTTCCTAATGTTGGCCTACCCGTTCCGGCACAGCAGAAGCCCGTGAGACAAAGTACCCCAAATGGCGAAGCCTAGAAGGATTTCGGGTGGCCCAAACCCAAGAAGGATTCGACTCCTTGGAGGACACATTTTTTTAGATAGAAACTTAAAGGGAAAAACCCTAAACCTGTAACCGACTTGGCCTATCCCAGGAACCTGGCCTATCTATATAAAGGCCAGGAGGGCACGACGAGGAGGACACCGACAACCCTAGCATACACATCACCAGATCCAATCTGCGCACTCCTGTAATCTTAGGCTTCGCCATCAATCGAGAGCAGACTAGCAGGAATAGGATTTTCCCTCCGGGGGCCTGGACCTGGGTAAATCCTTTGTCCCGTGTTGCTTGCGAGTTAGCTGTTCCGCGATCTTCGGTGTCTCCTCCTCCTCAAAATCCCAAGTCCATAACAATGGGCATTGACGAGTCGAACCCACGCCAGCTCCCCTCCGGACGCCGAATCAGGCGCCGACCTATCTCCCACATTCATCTTGCTAGACATGCTAGGCGCCACGAAGAGAGGGAGAAAGAGGAATGCCAACGTCGTTGCCTTCGCCTCCGCTAGAATTAGTCCGGGGGCTAGAGTTTGTAGAGAATAGCAAGGGAACAGGTGCTCCAACAGCGGGCACCTGGTCGACTTAGACACGCTAGCACTAGTATAATGGGTTATCCTGTCATATAGTACCCAGCCGTCTTCAAAATAGGGGCAAGTCACTGGAAATTTTGGTTTGGACGATATTTGGTCAATAAACCTCTCTTGGTAAACGGTTCCCCAACTTTACAAGCCAGTCTAATTAGACGCAACACCGACCTCGTAGAGCGCGGGCTGGTCAACTCGTGGACCTTAAAGTAAAAAAATCCCCATATCACTACCGTCGAACTATGACAAAGAGTTTAAACCATGCCATAACATAGACAATCAGTTCCATACTTATTTATCATACAAACTTCAAGCAGATGGTTTGTTAATAAATTCGTGAAAGGCTCCTGACAACGGCAATGCGAACCGCATCTCCCTAATTCGTGAACGTTTTGCTCGTGCTCTTGCGATCGGCCCCCTATATAGGTGAGTAATCCGTCACTGCAGCCTGCAGGTACACTTGGAGCTGAACAGGGCATGGAGATAGATGTACCTGGGCAGGTCATAACTGTGACTTGAATTAAAATGAACCGTCGACTATAGATGTTTGGTTATTCGTTGTACGCGCGCGAGAGAGCTGGTGACATAGCTCCTCCCCCTGCTTGTGGTAAAATCGTGGCGGAAAATTAGCGATTAGGGTTTCGATACCTAAAATCGTGACGGAAAATGAGCGATATGATCATCCCGGCCTGACATTCCGATGGAACGTCAGCGACCATGCCGCGCGGAGTTGGTGCGGGTCGTGGCCTAGGCTACGTCCGCTAGGATTAGGAGCATGGACCATCCCCTAGCTTGAATCGATCTGTCACTCCAACAGCCATAAAGCATGCATGGACCCCTAGCTTGATCACGTTCGTGAGCACGACAGCGCACGGATGATGATCGCGCGCGGCACCGGCCGTGGGCCGCCACGCTTGTGTGGTTAACCGAGCAACTGTCACGAGCCGACACATCATGTCCGAGCGTGTCTGAGACGGTCTATGCGGATGCGCAAGACGTGCGCGACGTCCCAGCGGCAGACCCGTCCGGACAAATACGTCCGACTCGATTCATTCATGCATTTAATCTGGGACACAGTTGCATGGCTCGGACGCCGGCGGACGCGCTGGTGTCCTCCCAATAATTCGCTCGGACCCTCTTGCCAGTGGCAGAACAGACACTCTCATCCCCTAAACTCTTGCACTCCATATCCCGCGCCTCGAGCAGGCGCAATCTTTGCCGCCACCACCGCCGCTCGCTGCCGCCGACGCTCCCGCGATATCGAGCGCCACCGCAGGCCACACGCGTAGCCGGAGTTGTTTGGACGCGCCACAAGTAATCCTGGCATCCTCGGCCTCCGCCTGTGGACTGGACGCACGACACCCTCTGTGTGGCGCACAACCTGCTCGATTATTTGTCTGAGGTACGTTCGCCGGTCCTTTTTAGGTTTTATCCGGCCCGCTGTGGGATTTGGCATCGCCATTGACGGACGCATACCTTGCAGATGGGCAGCAGCCGAAGGACAATGAATTTCTTCTACAAGAATTTCGTGGAGTCATCGTCCGAGGAGGAGTCCAACGGTGAGCCTGAGATTCTGCTGGCGACTGCACAAATGGTGCACGACCACTACCTCTTGCCGCCACGCAGAGGTGGCTCATCCAAGCGGCGGGAAGCCAACCAGGAGCGCGAACGAGAAGATGGCCACGCACGCCTTTACAAGAACTACTTCCATCCAACTGATCTAGTCTTTAAAGAGAAGGCATTTCGTCGCCGCTATCGAATGTTTAGGGACCTGTTTTTGCAAATTCTTAATGGTGTGACGGAGTACGATAACTATTTCCAGGTCAAGTACGATTGCACAGATAAGATTGGCTTCTCCTCTTATCAAAAATGTAAAGGCCACATGCCAGTCCTCTTGCATATGGAGTTTTCGGTGACCTCCTCGACGACTACATGCGCATGAGCGAGTCCACATGCCATGGGGCTATGTACCGGTTTTGCAGCGCAGTTATTGCGGTATTTGGCAAAGTTTACCTGAGAGATCCAAACACCAAAGACAATGTCAGTCTTTTGTCCATCAACGAGAGAAGGGGGTTTCCTAGTATCCTTGGCAGCATCGCTGCATGCATTGACAGTGGAAGAACTGTTCCTTTGATTGGCACGTCAGTTCAAAGGATATGCAGAGGAGTGCACCGTCATACTAGAGGCTGTTGCATCACATGATCTCTGGATTTGGCACTCATTTTTTAGCATAGCTGGATCAAACAATAATATCAATGTGCTGCAGCGGTCTCCGCTGTTTGCTAGGCTAGCAGAAGGCAATGCCCCATAGATTTTTTTATCAGATCAATGGCAATCCATATGATATGGGTTACTATCTTGCTGACGGTATCTACCCCTCCTTGGCCACCTTTGTGAAGACAATCTGCAATCCTGAAGATGAGAAGTGCAAGAGGTTTACAAAAGAGCAAGAGACCGCTAGAAAGGATGTCGAGCGAGCATTTGGTGTGCTTCAGTCAAGGTGGGCTATTGTTTGATACCGTTCTAGAACCTCGAGCATAGAGAGGATGTGGCATGTAATGACTGCTGGTGTCATCATGCACAACATGATCGTCGAGGACGAGCATGATGATGGCATCTTGGACTAAGGCTGGGACTTTCAGGGTCAGTTGGTCGAGTCAGAGCCAGATCTAGCCTCTTGGAAAGATTTCATGCAAGTGCATAAAAATTTGCGTCACAGGCAGACCCATTAATGGCTTCAATTGGATTTGGTTGAGCATATATGAGCTCGTGTGGAAAATCTCAATATTTAATCCTTTAATTGTTTTGTGTAATTTGAACGACGGTTTAGTTGTTTTGTATTGAACCATACGAGTCTAAACTATTTATATGTAAGCATTATTTCAATTTGATTGCCTAATCTAGTTTGTTTGCATTTCAAAAATTAATTTTATGACAAATTTTATAAACATATGTAATCCCTGGCCAGCGCTGGTCAAACGCGAAAATGGGTCGCGTCGCTAGACGCAGTTGGTCGGACAGGTCGGGATCATGGCCCCAAGTTGACCATGCTCTAACCCAAACTGATAGAAACAGACGTTTGAGAAGACCGAAGGTCGGTCCGGTTGAGAATCCCTTGTATCTTCCAGACAATCCCGACGCGCGCCGTTGACAATGAAGGACCATAGATAGCTAGGCTAGGCAGTACTACGTTGCAGCCACCACGCGCACGTTCGACGCAAACGAAGACCTCACTACTAGCTTGGCGGCATTGCCTTTAGTTCTTCCTATAAATCGATCGCAGATTCCACGACCGATGGAGCCTCGACTCGTTCTGTTTAGCCTACTTCGCAGGTTACATCGGACAGCTCTACGCTTAGAATAGGAAAACGATTTCAAAACGTACGAAACGAAATGATGGCAACCCTTGTACTATGTGCACATTGGTCGTGTACTATAAAAATGTAATACTCAAGTCATCAAGTTGTGGAGTTGCTATCCTTTTAATTTGTCAATCGTTAAGATGTGGAGATGGCACCTGAGCTCATGAGGTGGTTAAGAACCCTAACCCTTGAATCACAATCCTGGATCCCCAATTCTCATTCGGCTACTAAGGACCCTAAACCTAATTCATGGAGGAGATTTTCCAATGGGGCGAGCCCGATTTACGGGCATACGAGGGCACATGATGATGTCCCTTTCCCAAAGTACGGCAGGCGTGGGAGGTATAGTACCAACTGCGGAGCTATGTTGAGGCAGGGGGCCGTCGCCCCCGGCCCAAAATAATTTTTTTGATTACTAGCCAGTAGTAATTTGCTAAGATTGAAAACAATCAGACCATTCGTCGGGGAGACCTGTACGCAGATTTAAGCGGCGGGCACTGCCTTTAGTTGTTCCTAGAAATAGCAGATTCCACAACCAACGGAAACCTCGACTCGTGTTGTTTGTCGTACTTCGCATGTTACATCGGACAACTCTTAGACTAGGAAAACGATTTCAAAGCGTAAGAAAAGAATTAATGGTAACTCTTGTATGTGCACACTGGTCGCGTTCTATGAAAATGTAGCAATCAAGTCACCAAGTTGTGGAGTTGCTATCCTTTTTGTCAATAGTTAAGATGCCGAGATTGCACCGCTAGGAAGCTCAAAAGGCCGACGATCGAGTTGTTTCTTTTTTCGCACAAAATCCTTCGAGGACTAAAACTGCAGCATATCTCAAATCCATTTTCTCATTCTCACGCAAATCCCCAATTTCCCATTCCACGGTTAAGAACCCTAATAACCCTTAAATCACAAACCTGGATCCACAATTCCCATTCAGCTACTAAGGACCCTAATCCTAATTCATGGAGGAGATTTTCCAACAGGGCGAGCCCGATTTGCAGGCATAGGAGGGCACATGGTGATGCCCCTTACCCAAAGTACGGCCACGTGGAATGTATAGTACCAACGGCGGAGCTACGTTGAGGGCAGGGGGGCCATCGCCCCCAGTCCAAAATAATTTTTTTGATTACTAGCGAGTAGTAATTTGCTAAGATTGGAAACAATCAGACCATTCGTCGGGGAGACCTATACGCAGATTTAAGCACGGTACATACCCGCCGCACATCCAGTGTGATGTTTTGGGACACATCTCAGTTTACTCCCCCTATCCCCATTTCTGTTTCTCGCGCGGGACCGGTCTGAGTCTGGTTTTCTTTAACGTATCTGGTTTTTCAGCCCACATTTTCTAGGTATTAGTTTTGTTGGTTCTGTGGGATTTTTGCTTCAGAAAAAGTATGAACATTTTTAAATTTTGAACCAAATAAAAATTGAATATTTTCTAAATTTGATTTTTTGAATCCGTACATTTCCAAATTTGAACATTTTCTAAAATTTATTTTTTAAATATTGGGATAACTTTTAGATTTGAACTTTTTGAATCTAAACATTTTTTTATTTATAATCATTACGAATTTTGAACAAAAATCCCAAATTGGACAATTTTAAATTTAAACATTTTTGAATCTAAACAAATATACGGACATTTTTCAGAAAAAATAACTTTGAAAAAGAAAATTCGTAAAAGAAAATTCGTAAAAAAGTAAACAAAAAAACGGAAAAGGAAAAAAAACAGAAGGAGAAACGGCTGCCGACTGAACCGGCCCATACCAGGCGCGGTAGGCGCCGACCCTGCAGCTTGCGCGCTTGGAGATTAGGCCCATTACGGAACCACGCGTTAGGCAACTAGCATCTACTCCAAGCGCCATACGACGATCGGCGACAGCGATCCAACCTGAACGGACATGTCGTCCCTCTTCCGTTGAGTCATATTACTCATAGCTTAGGGCGTATATCCACTTCACGTACCGGTCCATTCTCTCCTTGATTCTTGGTAAGTCATACTGTGATAGTCTAGTTAGGATTTTCAGCACGAGCATCTTCTGCTCAATCCCAAATTCCTAATTGGGTTTCGCTTCTTGTTTCGACCGCAAATTTGTCCAATTACCCTCTTTAGCGTTGATTAAATGGGGAATAAGAGAGAGATCGGTGCTGCATGGACTTAGGAATTGGACCGAAAATAAGTATTTTTCAACCAATGTGGCCAATACCAATATCTCTACTATATAAAAAGTCTAGAGGTGGTTTTCGTCGCTGCAGAATTTTCGTCCGTCGTCCGCCGTCCGCGTCGGGTCGTTCCTGGTTGCACGCGCCTGCCGTCCGTTTTGATCTTCTATTTTAGTTGTAATAAGTTATCTGGCTCGTAAAGGAGATGGACTCAGACCGTCCACCCGAGTGATAGACTACCATCCGTCGTCATAAACGATTTGGACTCACGTATCAGCTCCGGTTTGCAGGTCGATGTAAATCCTCATCGACCAACTTGATCAGCACAATCTTGTCGACATCACGAATCGATCCGACTTTGTGAGGGTTTTCATCAAGGAACCGATCGAGAGTTGAATTTTGGGCAACCGACGTCCGCAAGATCCTCATCGCCGCGTCTACCTCGCCAGACAGCAGAAAGATAGTGGCCGCGATGCGCTCAAGGTCGGTTACTCCCCCGTCGTCTCCCAGATTACCACGCCCAGGCGCACCCGGCGTCTTCAAGGTTACGGTGAGGTCCCTCTCGCTGCAACTTCTGCAATCTGCATAAGAATACGTCGCAAATACCCTATGATCGGCTCCAATATCCGCTGGTCCGAGCCCAGATCCGTCACCTCCTACACCGGCCTTCTCATCTCGATCCTTCCCATGAGCGTCGTGGCCGGCCTGGTCCCATGGCGTCTCGCCAACATACTTAGGTCGATGGTCCTGAGTTCCTGGCCTTGATATATCCCGTCACCGTACGTTGTTGAGGCGTCGACCACCAGCTCAATGTTCTCCATATGTATCGGTGATATGGTTTTTTTGTATGGAAACATCAGCTATTTTCTTGTACCAGAGATACGCATCTTTGGCCATCATGTATATTGCTCGTATCTTGCAATTTGTATTGATTAGTTCTGAAGTTTGATTTGATTAAGGATGACGCCAAGATGGAAGATGGATGTCTAAGGTTATATGAAGTGCTTGCTGGTAGCGCTTGCTGAGGCATTTAGCTTTTTGTGTGTGTGTGTGTGTGTGTGTGTGTGTGTGGAGAAGGCTGTGCCTAGAAAGGGCCATGAACACAGAGGAATTGGAGGCATTAACCCCAAACCTCAAGGTCAGGGTCTTCCCAGTGTGCACCTATGTGTTTTCTAATTTCCTTCATCTAATTAGTTGTTGTTTAATGTTCTGAAGCAAGAAGACAGTTAGTTCGGTGATAACTAAGTTGCTAAGAGAGAGAACAATTATTTGTTTTCATTGATGAAGAAAATTACACAAAAAAAAGATAAATGTATTTGTTATGCAGGACAGAAACCTGGCACTAAGCTACATCAGGTTAGTGAATTTCCTTTTCCTGTTTTGCCCTTTTTCTAGATAAAATAATTTGAAATGACTTGCTTTGGCAACGTGGTAGTACCCAAGCTTGCTGAACTTAAATGACGGACTGCAGGTGGTTGAGGTCATTTTCTAAATAAAAAACTGTTTGCAAAATTGAATTGGAAATTACTCAGTTTACATTTCATCTTTTGGAGGATCAGATAAGAATACTTTCATTACAAAGTATTTCTTTCTTGGATTTCATAAGTACTAGCATTTTGATAGGAAGACAATAATGTCTATCAATTTTTTTTGTCCGGTGCTGATAGGCTCCATCTATGAAATTAAATCTATCTAGAGAACAATATAATATTGACATGGCGGGCTTCGTTAAGTTTAGTTTTTCATATAATTTTTAGTGAGTATTTTAAGGAGCCACTGACAAACTAGATTGTATTGTGCTAAAATAAAAATTAACCCATAGCGTCGCACGCCATATTTTCTATAATAAAACAATATAATTTTTACTTACCTAACAAAACTACCTCTGTGTCATCATTTTTAACTAAACTGTGACAGTTATTATGGATTGGAGGAAGTACAATTTTTACAAAGTGTGTCTCTCAATGTTAAAAGTGGTTACGCATATAAAAAGATATGCAACGAGAAAAATAATAATAGTAAATCGTGGCAACGCACGTGCATCTAGCTAGTCAATATAAATTTGACTCAAGTCTACAATTTCTAATTTGTTTCTATGGTTAAATTTTAGGGTCTCTTTAACGTGCAGTCGACTGTGACCTAAACTAAGTCACAGTCGGGTGACGTCATTACATTTATTTTCGGTAGTTTCTGTTACCATCGATTGGTTGGCCACGTTGTATTTTTTTTTTGGCAGAAGTTGCGTCAGCTGGGTCTGGCCCATGTTAGTTGAAGCAGTTCGTGTACATCAACTGGTTCAGTCTCGTGCGCAGCTACATATCTAGTATATAACCGTGGCCTGTGATCTTTATGTCACTTCGAATAAGGATACATCCTGCTATTGGTTGCCCTACTAGCTAACCATTTTTGCGTGAATGATGCTGCTAGCTAACTTTGTCTGTAGTTTGCTACCTTGCCCGCATACCTACTAGTATTTCATTTGCATGCCGCCAACTACTCAATTTCTTGTACTCCCTTCGTTCCAAAATAGATGACTCAAATTTGTCAAAATTTGGATGAATCTAAACAGTATTATTTATCATATAGATTCATCCGACTTTTGAAAAATCTAAGACATCTATTTTGAGACGGAGGAAGTATTTTTCATGTACTCCACAAACAAAAATATTCCGTTTCTCTATACTTTTCCTAAAGTTGTATTATGGTGCATGCGAGCGAGCTGTGGGAAAAGAACTACTGTGTGACATATAAATTGAGTATAGCTGTCATGTATAAAACCGAATAAAAATCATGATTTAAAAAACATAAAATATCATCCAACATAAATAAAATGTTCAATTCAAATGGAACAAATAATTGTTGAGAAAAGGTTTTGTGCTATATGGGAAAAAACATCCGCACGTTGTAAGTCAAGTTGCAACAAATATAAGGAAAATATTTCAATTGCAAGTCCAATTACAAATCACAAGAAAAAAAAGCATGGATCCCGATTCATAAATTCGCTAGTCAATTGCTATTGTCTGAATCTGACTTACATATCAAGTTGCAACTAATATAAAAAAGATCTCAATTGCAAGTCCAGTTACAATTCACGGGAAAATTCATAAAAAATCTCATTCAAAATTGCAATTCGAGTTGCATGTAATTTGAATCTCAATTGCAAGTCAAATTGCAACTAAATATAAAAAATTCCAATTGCAAGTCCACTCGCAAATCGCAAGAAAAAACATAGACCGCGATTCAATTTTCCAAGTCAAATTGATGTCATTTTAATCTCAGATAAAAATCCAGTTACAACTAAAATATACAAAATCTCAATTGCAACCCCGGTTGCAACTTACAAGAAAAAGCACGGTTCACGATTCATAGAAATTGATAGTCAGAAAAATGATGTCATTTCAATCTTAATTGCAAGTCAACTTGCAACTAAAAATATAAAAGATATGTTGTAACTCCTCACCACCAAAAGACAGTTCACGATTCATTCGGTTTCAAGTCTAGTTGCAAAACTAATAGAAAATCTCAGTTGCAAGTCCGATTGCAACTTATTAAAAAGTCTATTTGCAACCCTAGATGCAACTCGCATGAAAAAGCATGGATCACAATTTAAAAATATTGCTGCTATTTTGAATATTTCAATTTCAAGTCTAGTTAAATCTTAGTTGCAAGTCTAGATGCAACTTACTAAAAAATATCAGTTGCAAGTCTAGCCGTAAGTGAAAAAATCTCATTTGATTTTCAGTGCAACATCGGTTATAAGTCTAGTTGCAAGTTCATCAGCAACACAAGTTCCAACTCACATATAGAAAGCACAAATCGTGATTCAACAATGCTTAGTCAATTGATGTCATTTTCAAAAATCTCATTTCCAAAAGTCTAATTGCGACCGAAAAGTCCCAGTCATAACCACACTTGCAAATCATAGGGAGAAAAAAAATCGTGATTTAAGATATGATGGATTTCGTTAATCTGATTAGCTCAAGGGGGTTCTATATCTACTCAAAAGTATCATTACAAAAGACCCCGAGACATATTCCTTATCCAGGCGAACAAATAGAATACAATATAAATAAAAATGAATGTGATGAAAAAATTATTCTGTGAACATAAATGGAAATTCTCCATGTTAAAAATTGAACTGCACAAAAAAATCATTTATTATTTTAAAATAAGCATTTAACGTTTAGGAAAAAAGGAAAAGGAAATAGGACAACCAATGGCTGCCAAGCTAGCAGCAAACAACCGCCTCCCGGCCACTCATAGCTGACGCATTTGTCTCCTGAATTTCTGTTTTACAAAAGGAGCCGGTGACTAAAATAACAAACGAGATCGAACCCAGAACGAAATAAAAGAAAATCAACTAGAGGAAAAAAGGCCAGCGAAAACAACCCAATAATAATAACCCAGACAACAACCAGATAAGAAAGCTCGTATACCGAACAACATGGATCAAAATGACTACAACGCGAGATACAACAGACTACAAGTCAGGAATATTGATGCACTAAAAAATCCAACAGACTAGAAGTTAACTATGTCCTAAGCTAATTCTTGGCTAGCAAATCCTTATTTTAAAAGCAACTTTTTTTTGGAATGGCGAAATCAATGCTCCATCTTCAAAAAATTAAAAAATTATTTTGCTAGATATCAACTACAAAAAATAGTTATAACACACTTGCATGTGGACAATCTCGTTGCCGCACATTGATAATAAAACTAGTCAATTGCAACCAATATACAACTGAAAAAACCCACTTGTATCTACATATCTTAGATGCAACCACATATAAAAAAATATCAGTTGCAACACCACTTGCAACTGGTAAATCTCAGTTGCAACCACAATTGCAACTGGAGAAATCTCAGTTACAACATAACTTGCAACATATAAATCTTAGTTTCAACCCCACTTTCAACTAGAGAAAATCTTAGTTACATCTCCACTTGCAACTAGAGAAAATCTCCACTTGCCACTAGACAAAATCTAAAAAATCCAAATTGTGACCGTATTTACGGCTTGAAAAATCTCATTTGCAAGCTAAGTCCTAGAAAAATAATTATAATTAAAATAATAATTATATATATATGTGCAGATAAATTGACACAAAAAGTTCCCATACAAAAAAAAAATTCATCCCATTGCAAAAGAAATACAACAACAATTTTTTTTGAAAAAGGCCGTAGAGAAAATACTAGTCGGACCAATAAGATGCCTAAATATGTGACAACATAAATAATAGGTGCCAGCCCATTAGTTTCTCTTGCCTAAAAAACGCCAAGCCACACTTGTATTCGCAAACATCTGGCAATTATGAATATGACTAAGATCTAAGCTAGCAAATCCAAAAAGGAAATGGATGAAAAACTCGTATTAAGAATAAAAATAAAAAATGATGGTTACCACATGAACTTATCCACGTAAAAAATTATAAAGGACATAATTAAAAAAAGTTGTGTGGACACATGAATACACTATTTTTGGCTGACCTATGTATATATAGATCAGATTTCTATCTTCCTTCTAAAAATAGTGAGTTGTATGGACACAAACAAACACAGTTGGATACAAAAATAGACTTTTTATGTATAAACTTTCCTACCAACCTCCGAAAAAAGAATAAACCAGCAACAAGCAATAAAGAAAGAGAAAAGAAAAAAGCCCACTTACACGGGACGAAGAACAAATGATAAGACAACCCACGACACCATTACGGGCCACACCCACAACTGCAAAATGACCCATCCCGGACAACCAAACGTGGGCCAACATTGAATTGAGACAATCAACGAGGGCTGCTATTAAGTAAAAAAGTCAACTTGCCAAGCAACATACAAAATCTAGACATCAAGAATCAGCACAGATAGCGATCGAACGGTAGATAATTAGCTGTGACGTAACTTATATCACAGCTAGCTGTGTTTTAGCGATTCCGTAAATTTTATGTTTGGTTTTCTGCCCCCCCCCCCCCCCCCCCAGCTAGCTGTGTTTTAGCGATTCCGTAAACATCTGACAATTATGAATATGACTAAGATCTAAGCTAGCAAATCCAAAAAGGAAATGGATGAAAAACTCGTATTAAGAATAAAAATAAAAAATGATGGTTACCACATGAACTTATCCACGTAAAAAATTATAAAGGACACAATTAAAAAAAAGTTGTGTGGACACATGAATACACTATGTTTAGCCAACCTATGTATATATAGATCAGATTTCTATCTTCCTTCTAAAAATAGTGAGTTGTGTGGACACAAACAAACACAGTTGGATACAAAAATAGACTTTCTATGTATAAACTTTCCTACCAACCTCTATGAAAAAAGAATAAACCAGCAACAAGCAATAAAGAAAAAGAAAGAAAAAAGCCCACTTACACGGGGCGAAGAACAAATGATAAGACAACCCACGACACCATTACAGGCCACACCCACAACTGCAAAATGACCCATCCCGGACAAGCGAACGTGGGCCAACATTGAATTGTGACAATCAACGAGGGCTGCTATTCAGTAAAAAAGTCAACATGCCAAGCAACATACAAAATCTAGACATCAAGAATCAGCACAGATAGCGATTGAACGGTAGAAAACTTAGCTGTGACGTAACTTATATCACAGCTAGCTGTGTTTTAG
The DNA here is from genome assembly GCA_916181665.1 of Avena sativa. Taxonomy (NCBI): domain Eukaryota; kingdom Viridiplantae; phylum Streptophyta; class Magnoliopsida; order Poales; family Poaceae; genus Avena; species Avena sativa. Next base: position 398,315,154 of record OV702280.1, on the reverse strand, counting down.
TGATTCCGTAAATTTTATGTTTGGTTTTCTGCCTCCCCCCCCCTACCCCACACACACACACACCATTTGTGCCCCATATCAGACACAAAGTGTGTCCCATTTTGTCCATTTGGACACGCCCAGGGGGCTCTTGTCCGTGGGTGCGCCCTACGAATTTCATCCATATGAATTAAAAATAGATTCAAATAAAAACAAACTTAAAAGAAAAACATCTAAATTTAAACTACGACCACGTCGGTGGGGGCTTGCTGGTTTTCCTCATCGTCGGCGAGCTTGATAAACTCGGACTGCTCCCACGACCATTCTGGGTGTGGTGGCGGCGGCGCCGCCAGCCGGCATGGTGGTGGTGGAGGCATCTACAGCGGCGGCATGTACTACATCCATGTCAGTGGTGCCGATCTTCGGCAGATCATTGGTGGCCACCTCTAGGTTGAAATCCCCCGGAAGGTGTCGCGCCGCCTCGTATTGTGTTCCCACCGGAGGAAATCCACCCATAACGGGGCCTCAGGGTGGTACGCGGGATCGTAGCAACGATGTGCCGGGAGTAGGCGGCGATGGCGCTCAATCTCTGCGTCCCACTCCGGCCCCTTCCGGCGGCATAGGTGGCACTAGAACCCTGTCCCGACGCGGTTTAGGTGCCACCCGTGCGGGAGGTGGAAGTCGTGGTGGTCGCAGGGTGTTCCCGTCCACCACTGCCAACGCGCATCATGCACCAGGACATAGTGCCGGTGACAGTGCAGCTCGTCGCGAGGGGCCACGTGTCTCTGTCATGGCCGCGGAAGCGACATGACGTAGGTGTGCGCGGGGTGACGGTGGAAGCCTCCTACAGGTGACAACCCGCGGTGGAGGAGGCGGCAACACCGGCCAAAGGAGGATCCGACCTCGTGGTCGTTCCAGTTGGGTTTCCTCCGTGGCCACATCTTGCGGGGGATGCGGGGAGTAGAGGAGGCGAGGTGTGGATTGTGGGTGGAGATGCGGTCGTCGGTGGCCCCTTATGAAGACAGCCATTAATGGCACCATCATCGACACCGCATTGGACTATTGCGGTCAGCGAGGGGAAGCGGCCGACACGATCATAGAGACGAAGCAGGCAAGCGGCCAGCACAGGCGTTTCAGTGGCTGCCATTAAGGAAAGCGCAGGAGGTTGGAATGTGGTTGTTGCCATGTGGGTCAGACACGGACGGAGGAAGGACGCTTGCGCTGTTCTCGATATTTAAAATTTGCAAATTTGCAACACATAAGTTCCAAATTTGCAACACATCAGTTGACGAGAACACTTAGTGATGTGTACCGAGTTAGAATTCCAACAGTTGAATGTAAATGTTTTGATTCGATATTTAAATCCTTGGTGCAACTGATATTGTGCATATATAGCACATACATAATACAGGGGATCCAAGTTTCCAACACACATCAATTGACTCGAGTACTTATTGCTGTGTACCATGCAACCTTGTAAGGCCAGCAGTAGCACTCACCATATGCATGGAGCGTTTTTTTACTTCTTGCAGACCACACCTTGGCCGTCCATGCCACTGGCGCAGGTGACACCAGCGAGCTCCGACATCATGGAAGCTCCACCGTTGCCACGGCTGGTTCCGAAGCGTGCCACGGCACAGTCCGTCGCGAACAGGCTGGAGGTGGTGAAGCTGGCATCACCACCCATGGTGGGCATAGAAGCCCTGACATCGAACTTGTTCACGTAGTCGGAGCGGTACGTCTGGCCGAAGACGCCGTGGACATCGTCTGTGAGCGCGTCGAACTTGAACGCGAGCTCGAGGTGAGCGAGGCAGTCGTCGGAGGTGACCCCGTAGCGATGGACTCTGGAGTCCTCCTCGGTGATGGGCACGGCGTTGGCCCTGACGCTGAACTTCCCGTCGAGCACCACGAGAACGCCGTTGGCTGCCTTGGTGCGGGTCACGGACAGCTTGGGGACGCGGCTGGACGTCCATTTGGCACCGCCAACCACCTGCAGGCCGTTGGGGACGTGTGCTGGCTCGCCATCGAGAGTGATCTCGAGGTGTTCGACGGCGTCGTCCCAGGTGCCGGTCTTCCTGGCGCCGACGTAGAGGCTATGGCCGTCGAAGAGCACGGCGATGGCCTGGATCCAGGTGAAGTCCCTGGACATGCCGCTGTGGCCGCTCTTGCCGATGAAGTGAGCGTTGATGTGGAGGTCACGGTCGGAGACAACGCAGAAGTCGGCGTCCTTGCTGCCGTGGAAGTAGAACGCGTTGCCGTCGCCGCCGATGAAGCGTGGGTCGCCGCACGCTCCGGGAGTGTTGCACACTGCAAGCACGCGCAATAAACAACGCGATCATTTAATGTAAGTACTCCTACATCATCATCCATGTGCTAACAGATGGATTACTCACCACAAACGGGTTTGCATGTGTAGCAGTCGACGTAGCAGGACTCGGGGCAGGAGTCGGGGCACTCAAATTTTCGATTGTAACAGTAGGGGTTCACCTTCATCAACGTCTTGCAGATGACTTCCATCGGCTTCACCTTGGGCACCTTCGGCTCTTTTTCCTTGGGCACCTTCGGGTCCTTGGGCCCCTTCGGCTCCTTCACCTTGGGCACCTTTGGCTCTTTTTCCTTGGGCACCTTCGGGTCCTTGGGCCCCTTCGGCTCCTTCACCTTGGGCACCTTCGGCTCTTTTTCCTTGGGCCCCTTCGGCTCCTTTTCCTTGGGCCCCTGGGCCTTTGGTGGCCTCTCTGAAGGCCCCTTCGACTTGTCTTCCTTAGGGCCCTTGGCGTCAGATTGTGCGGCAGCGGCCACGGCGAGAAGAACGATCACCACCGCCAAGGCCATCAAGATTACCAGCTGGCGCCTCGCCATTGCGAGAGCCCTCTCTCACTGTCACTAGCTTAGTGTCTTTGGTGCTGATGATTGACGATCGAGATGGATGGGTAGGTTTGTATGCCTAAACCTGATGGTTCTTTGGGAATTTATAGGTGATCGATGATATGATGGAGTTTTGATGCTATGAACGCTCGCTTCGTACATGGTGTTTGTCAACGCCTGCAACGTGCCTTCTCGATCGCTTGAAGTGGCAAAATGTGACGCCTTTGCGTGCACAGATACATGCGTATATATATGATGCGCTCATATACAGTACTAGTACGTACATGATGCATGTCAGTACACGTTCTAATCTAAACTTCAGGCCAGGTAGCGTCGCATGTTTTCGGGAAGAAGTTGCAAGGAGGTGCAGCTTAATCTTCAAGAAAAGAGGCCAATGCATGTGCTTAACATCCTGCTAAAACAAGCTATTAGATCGTTTCGTTACAATGTACTCCCTCCATTTCAAAATATAAAATGTTTTAGGTTCGCAAAAAAAATATATCTAAACTTGTTTTAGTGTGTAGATTTACTCCAAACATGAGTGAACCTATATATTAAAAATAGTCTAGATACATTTACTTCACAAAGCTAAAACATTTTATATTTTAAAACGGATGAAGTATACTTGTGTAATAGAGGGAGTATTATCTCATTTCTCAATGTCGTAGACTCTCTTCTTGTCCCATTTATTTCGGACGACCATTCTGAAGTCGAACGCAAACATGCAATGCTTGTCGGTGAGGAAAGTTGCAAGGTGATCGAGTAGTAATATGGAAATTGATCTGATCTGTCATACTCGTTGAACAAAATACACCTACATTCGTGGACACGTGAGTGTATTATAATTTCAGAGACAAGTGCAACATAGCCAATCCGAGTTCGATATTTGACTCTTTGCCCCGATACCGTGGCTGCCGTTGCGAGAAATTAATTAATCAATATCCAAACCAAGTAAATTATCCATACAACCAGGGATTTTTGGTGGACAAAAATGGTCTTTTCTCTATTCTTACCTCTTATCGCCTTGCTCTACACCTAAGGAACATTCCACTTCCCACTTCTAGTAATAGCTCTAATTATTGGATCATCATGCCAAAGAGATCCTCAATATCAAACTTCCAAAGTTTGAAGTTGAGGATTCAATTGCGTGGACTTTGGAGGAAAATGGTGTTTTCTCTTTTCTTAGTGCCTATCGCCTTGCTCTAGGCCTAAGGAACATGCCACTTCGTATTTCCAGTACTAGTTCCAATGGTGACATGTGCATTTGGAATCTAATCTGGAAGTCTGATGTTCCTCCAAAAATTAATACCTTTACCCAGAAGATAGCCACAAACAGCCTCAGCTGTTTAAACGAACACATGTCGCCGCCTACCTGAAGTGCTTCCTACCTGCAACATTTGTGGCCATGAAGACTAATCAGCCCTCCATTCAATCATGACTTGCACAAAAGCTTTAATCTAGAGTCAAGGTTTGAGAAAAATGTGGAACTTTCTATGTGAGGAGGAACTTCGCTATACAACATGGGGTTGGGTACTTGTCCTTCTGGACAAAATCCCCTCCAATGTGAGAGTGAAAACGAAGTTCATCTAGTAGAGATCTTGACACCAATAAAATGATTTAATCTTTGGCAAAGGGGCGCCTCCGTTGAAAACTATATTCGTTTCTTGCATAACTGATGAGTGTATTTTTGCAGCATGTTTATCATATGTTTTTGCACAAGTAGTGATAGGATTTTTCACGCACATTTTATGCTTGTTTTCACCTGGATCCCGAAATCAAAGGTGTTGATGACAATATAATTAAATATATCAATTTTGGGCACAAATCTTCTAATTAAAGGTCATTAAATCCTTTCATACAATTTTCCACGCACCTGGGAGAAAAGACAAAGAGAATACAATTCACAAGAGGCATCCGGTACCTTTAACGAGCACTGGTACGGGTGGGGCCCGTCTCAACTACCCTCCCAGACCAGGTGTCGATTGATGCGTCTTCTCAAATACTTCTGCCCCATTCAGACGGATCTGAGATCCGAGATTCAGAGAAAGTAGAACTCGTAGTAGTGTAGGGGTTCGTAGCATGGAAAACAAAAATTTTCTATCGCATACAAACAAACAAGCCAAGATCTATCTACTAGATTGTAGCAACTGGTCGATGGAATAACTTACCCTCGAAGATTCCAAAGTGTTTAACGAGAGCGGATTCTCGTGGGTGATGTAGTCGTACTCTTCCCGATCTCAAGATCGTGTAGACGATCCTTCCGGCGCTGCGTTCCGGCAGCTCTCCCGCAGTCGGTCACACATTCGGTACTCGACGAAGACCTTCCTCTCCCTTGTTCCAGCAGGCAGCGGAGGTTGTAGCACTCTCCTCGCGATTCCGGCAGCACAACGGCGTGGTACCGGAAGTAGAGGGGAAATCCCGCAGGGCTTCGCCTTAAGCCGGAGCGAGTATGGTGGATTATGAGAGAGGGCTATTAGTGGTCTAGAGATTAGACACACCAATTAGAAGGCTCTAAACCGCAGGCTAAAGCAATTAGAAGCTCTAAACCAAAACGGCTCTAAACCGGAGATTAGAGGTAGAAACTTGTGTGTCTAGAGGAGGAGGCCCTGCCCCTCCTTTTATGGGTGGGAGGCGCGGCCAAGGGGAGGGGAGTCCCTCCCCAAGTCGGCCTTGGTTGGCGCGCCGGCTTGGGGAGGAGACTCCTCCCCCAAGTCGGTTCCCAACTCCTCTTGCTTGTTTCCCACAGTTTCTTGTTTTAGCCGTTTGACTTTCAAACTGGACATTTGACTTTTCTGTTTTAGGATTCAATTTAATCCTTTATTTGGAACAGCAAGAATACTTAGTACATGATGCAATCATTCCAATATGTAATGACACATTCATGTACCCCTCCCCCGTCCCGGAGTGCCGGACATTCCGGAACCTTCTAGAACATTCACCGGAATCATTTCCGAACTCCGAAACGGGACTTTCCTTATATGAATCTTATTCTCCGGACCATTCCGGATCACCTCGTGATATCCCGGATCCCATCCGAGACTCCGAACAACATTCGGTCTCTTTCTCATAATACCATAACTACTCAAAACAACGTCGAATCCTTAAGTGTGTCTCCCTACGGTTCGTGAATTATGCGGACATGATCGAGACACTTCTCCGAACATTAACCAATAGAGGAATCTGGAAATTCATATGGCTCCCACATATTTCTACGATTACTTTGCGATCGAATGAACCACTTACATACGATACCAATTTCCCTTTGTCTCACGATATGTTACTTATCCGAGGTTATGATCGTCGGTATCTCTGCATACCTATTTCAACCTCGTTACTGATAAGTACTCTTTTCTCGTTCCCGTGATATGTGATCCCTTGTGAGCCAGTCACATGCTTGCAAGCTAATTGGATGACATTTCACCGAGAGGGCCCAGAGAATATCTATCCGTCATATGGATGGACAAATCCCACTCTTGATCCATGTGTCTCAACCAATACTTTCCGAACACTCAATGCCACCTTTATAGCCACCCAGTTACGGTGTGGTGTTTGATGTCATCAAAGCATCCATCCGGTAAAGGTGATATGCATGATCTCATGGTCGAAGGAATTAGGTTACTATGTATCAGAAAGCATATAGCAATTGAACTATTGAAATGACTTGATCTTTATGCTACGCTTATCTATAGGAGTATGTCCACCATATCATTCTCCTAATGATATGATCTTGTTGTTGATAACATCTCAATGTTCATGATAGGGAAACCACAATCATTTATCAACCAACAAGCTAGTGAAGTATAGAGGCTATACTAGGGACTTCAAATTAAGTTTACAAATCACACAAGTATTAATGTTTCCTTGTTAATACTATTATAGCATGAATGTAAACATTTATCATAAACACAAAGATATAATAATAACTACATTTATTATTGCCTCTAGGGCATATCTCCAACAGTCTCCCACTTGCACTAGAGTCATCTAATCTAGATTACATGGTAATATACCGAACACCCATGGCAGTTTGGTGTTGGTCATGTTTTGTCCTCGGGAGAGGTTTAGTCAACGGATCCGCCACATTCAGATCTGTGTGTACTTTGCAAATCTTTATATCCCCATCCTGGATATGTTCTCGAATAGCGTGAAAACGTAGCTTGATATGCTTCAGCTTCTTGTGTGACCTTGGTTCTTGCGCATTGGCTATGGCGCCCATGTTATCACAGTAGATAGACATTGGGTCCAGCGCACTAGGAACCACACCCAGCTCTGTAATGAACTCTTTCATCCATATCGCTTCTTGAGAAGCCTCCGAAGCAGCCATGTATTCCGATTCAGTTGAAGATCTCGCCACAACGCTTTGCTTTGCACTCCTCCAGCTAACTTCTGCACCATTCAAAATAAATACGTATCCAGATTGTGATTTAGAATCATCCGGATCGGTGTTCCAACTAGCATCGGTGTAACCATTAACAACGAGCTGTTCATCACCTCCATAAGAAAGAACCATATCCTTAGTTCTTCTCAAGTACTTAAGGATGTTTTTGACCGCTGTCCAATGATCCACTCCTGGATCACTTTGATATCTGCTAGTTAGACTAACAGCATATGCGATGTCGGGTCTAGTACATAGCATGGCATACATTAGAGATCCTATGGCTGATGCATAGGGAGTCTTACTCATCCTTTCTCTATCTTCTGCCGATGTCGGACTTTGAGTTTTACTCAAGGTCGTATTGGGCAACATGGGCAAGAACCCTTTCTTGCTTTCTTCCATTCCAAACCTCTTTAGAACTTTGTCCAAATATGTACTCTGTGACAATGATATTTGGCGTTTCGATCTATCTCTATAAATCTTTATGCCTAATATGTAAGCTGCTTCGCCAAGATCCTTCATTGAAAAACTATTATTCAAATATTCTTTGACACTATTAAGAAGGTCTACATCATTCCCAATCAACAATATGTCATCCACATATAGTATTAAGAATGCTACAGAGCTCCCACTCACTTTCTTGTAAATACAAGCTTCTCCATAAGTTTGTATAAAACCAAAACTTTTGATTACCGTATCAAAACGTTGATTCCAACTTCGGGATGCTTGCTTCAATCCATAAATGGACCGTTGAAGTTTGCATACCTTGTTAGCATCTTTAGGATCGACAAAACCTTTGGGTTGCATCATATACAACTCTTCATCAATATCTCCATTGAGGAATGCTGTTTTGACATCCATCTGCCATATCTCATAATCATAATATGCAGCGATTGCTAACATAATCCTCACAGACTTTAGCTTCGCTACCGGTGAGAAAGTCTCATCGTAGTCAACTCCTTGAATTTGTCGAAACCCTTTTGCGACAAGTCGAGCTTTATAGACAGTAAAATTACCATCAGCATCTGTTTTCTTCTTGAAAATCCATTTGTTCTCGACAGCCTTTCGGCCATCCGGTAAGTCCACCAAAGTCCATACTTGGTTTTCGTACATGGATCCAATCTCGGATTTCATGGCTTCTTGCCATTTATTGGAATCTGGGCTCATCATCGCTTCCTCATATGTCTCGGGGTCATCGGTGTTGTCCACCAACATGACACTCATAACGGGATCATACCAATCTGGAGTGGTACGAGTTCTCGTTGACCTCCGAGGCTCTGTAGCAACTTCAACCGAAGTTTCATGATCACCATCATTAGCTCCCTCTCTAACTGGTGCAGGCACCACAGGAACTTCTTCCGGTGCTGCGTTACTCGCAATTTCGAGAGAAGGTTCGACAACCTCGTCGAGTTCTACTTTCCTTCCAGTCAATTCTTTCGAGAGAAATTCCTTCTCTAGAAAGGATCCATTCTTGGCAACGAAGATTTTGCCTTCGGATCTATGATAGAAGGTATACCCAATAGTTTCCTTCGGGTATCCTATGAAGACGCATTTTTCCGCTTTGGGTTCAAGCTTGTCCGGCTGTAACTTCTTTACATAGGCTTCGCATCCCCAAACTTTAAGGAACGACAATTTAGGTTTCTTCCCAAACCATAATTCATACGGTGTCGTTTCAACGGATTTAGATGGTGCCCTATTTAAAGTGAATGCGGCTGTTTCTAATGCATAACCCCAAAATGATAGCGGTAAATCTGTAAGTGACATCATAGAACGAACCATATCTAAGAGAGTTCGATTACGACGTTCGGACACACCATTACGCTGTGGTGTTCCCGGCGGTGTCAATTGTGAAAGTATTCCGCATTTCTTCAAATGCTCGCCAAACTCGTAACTTAGATATTCACCTCCACGATCAGAACGTAGAAATTTAATCTTCTTGTTACGTTGATTCTCTACCTCACTTTGAAACTCCTTAAACTTCTCGAAAGTTTCGGACTTATGTTTCATGAAATAGATATACCCATATCTACTCAAGTCATCCGTGAAGGTAAGAACATAACGATAACCACCGCGCGATGCTACACTCATTGGACCACACACATCGGTATGTATGATTTCCAATAAGTCCGTAGCTCGCTCCATCATACCAGAAAATGGAGTCTTAGTCATTTTTCCCATCAGACATGCTTCGCATCTTTCAAGTGATTCAAAATCAAGTGATTCAAGAAGTCCATCGGAATGGAGTTTCTTCATACGCTTCACTCCAATGTGACCAAGACGACAGTGCCACATATAGGTCGAATTATCGCTTGATTTCAAACGTTTAGCCTCAATGTTGTTGATATGTGTATTTCCACTATCGAGATTCAATAAGAATAGACCATCTATCAAAGGTGCATGTGCGTAAAACATATTACTCATATAAATCGAACAACCATTATTCTCGGACTTAAATAAGTAACCGTCTCGTAATAAACAAGATCCCGATATAATGTTCATGCTCAACGCAGGCACCAAATAACAATTATTTAAGTATAAAACTAATCCCGATGGTAGATGAAGGGGTAGCGTGCCGACCGCGATCACATCAACCTTTGATCCGTTTCCCACGCGCATCGTCACCTCGTTCTTCGCTAGCTTCCGTTTATTCTGCAGCACCTGTTTCGAGTTACAAATATGAGCAACCGAACCAGTATCAAATACCCAGGCACTACTACGAGTACTAGTGAGATACACATCAATAACATGTATATCAGATATACCTTTCTTCTTGATGTTGCCATTCTTCAAATCCGCCAAGTACTTTGGGCAATTCCGCTTCCAGTGACCTTCTCCCTTGCAGTAAAAGCACTCAGTATCAGGCTTAGGTCCAGCCTTGGTCTTCTTCGCCGGCGTGGTAACTTTCTTACCACCCTTCTTGAAGTGTCCCTTTTGCTTAGACTTGCCTTTCTTGAATTTGGTGGTCTTATTGACCAACAACACTTGGTGCTCTTTCTTAATCTCCACTTCTGCAGATTTCAACATGGCAAAGAGTTCTGGCAACGTCTTGTTCATGTTCTGCATGTTGTAGTTCATCACAAAGTTCTTGTAACTTGGTGGTAGTGATTGGAGGACACGGTAAATCCCCAAAGCATTAGGAATCACAATACCCAAGCTTTGAAGTTTGTTTGCGTGCCCAGACATCTTAAGCACATGCTCACTGACGGAGCTGCCCTCTTCCATCTTGCAGTTAAAGAACTTTTCAGAAGCCTCATAACTTTCAATTGCCGCATGAGTCTCAAAAATCAATTTGATATCCTCGACAATATCATATGGGTCTGAATCCTCAAACCTTTTCTGAAGCTCCGATTCCAAACCATACAAGATAGCACACTGAACTATGGAGTACTGATTCTTCCGAGCGAGGTAAACATTCTTTACTTCATCGGGAGTATCATCTGCAGGTGGGTCACCCAGCGGTGCATCCAGCACATAGGTCAAATTACCAGCTGTGAGGACAATCCTCAAATTGCGGAACCAATCCGCGAAGTTGCTTCCATTGTTTTTCAACTTTTCTTTCTCTAGGAACGCATTAAAATTGATGGTAGGGGCTGCCATTGATCTACAACATATTTGCAATAGTTTAGACTAAGTTTATGACAAATTGAGTTCAAATTAATAATGAAATTAAACTAGGTGAACTCCCACTCAAAACAATATCCCTCACATTGTTTTAGTGATCACACGAACCAAATCCACCATATCAACACCGATCATCACAAGAGTTGACATAGTTTCAATGGCGAACAATCGACATGTTCATCATATCTACTATATGATTCATGCTTTACCTTTCGGTGATCCATGTTCCGAGACCATGTCTGTACATGCTAGGCTCGTCAAGATCAAACCTTAGTTTCCGCATGAGCAAATCTGGCTTGCTCACGTTGTATACACTTGCAGAATCTAACACACCCGATCATCACGTGGTGCTTCGAAACAACAAGCTTTAGCAACGGTGCTAACTAAGGGTGAACACTTTATGACTTGAAATTGATGTGCATGAGGGATCATCTTATAATGCTACCGTCGTCTACTAAGCAATACAAGATGCATAAAGGATTAACATCACATGCAATTCAATATATGTGTGATATGATATGGCCTTTCTTCTTTGTGCTTCCGATCTCCATCTTCAAGCACGAACATGATCTCCATCATCACCGGCATTGCATCAAGGTCAATGACGCTTCTCCATGGTTGTCATCCACCGGCTTCAACTATTACAACTACTTTGAATAGACACGCGGGTCTTAACATAAATTAAAGACAACCGTATGGCTCCTGCCGGTTGCCAACTTACAATAAGGAACATTGCATACATCAAATATAATCACAATCATGGCCATATCACATCACTGCACACCCCTGCAAAACAAAGTTAGACGCCTCTACTTTCTTTGCATATTTTACGTGGTTTGGGGCTTTCAATAAGTGTCGTTCTAACTTACGAACAAGAACCACAACATTGATACTAGCATTGTTGATCACCCGTTGTAAATTGGATCTTAACTATGCTAGGAGAAACAGGCACCCGCAAAGCCACTTATGCAATACAAGTTGCATGTCAAGCGTGGAGCAAGTCTCATGAACGATGTCATGTAAGGTTAGCCCGGGCCGCTTCATCCCAACATACCGCAAGATGCAAAGTACACAAGAAGTAATCGACAATAAAAGCATCAACGCCCACAATGACCATTGTGTTCTACTCGTGCAACAGATCTACATATAGACACGGCTCTGATACCACTGTAGGGGTTCGTAGCATGGAAAACAAAAATTTTCTATCGCATACAAACAAACAGGCCAAGATCTATCTACTAGATTGTAGCAACGAGTCGATGGAATAACTTACCCTCGAAGATTCCAAAGTGTTTAACGAGAGCGGATTCTCGTGGGTGATGTAGTCGTACTCTTCCCGATCTCAAGATCGTGTAGACGATCCTTCCGGCGCTGTGTTCCGGCAGCGCTGCCGCAGTCGGTCACACGTTCGGTACTCGACGAAGACCTTCCTCTCCCTTGTTCCAGCAGGCAGCGGAGGTTGTAGCACTCTCCTCGCGATTCCGGCAGCACAACGGCGTGGTACCGGAAGTAGAGGGGAAATCCCGCAGGGCTTCGCCTTAAGCCGGAGCGAGTATGGTGGATTATGAGAGAGGGCTATTAGTGGTCTAGAGATTAGACACACCAATTAGAAGGCTCTAAACCGCAGGCTAAAGCAATTAGAAGCTCTAAACCAAAACGGCTCTAAACCGGAGATTAGAGGTAGAAACTTGTGTGTCTAGAGGAGGAGGCCCTGCCCCTCCTTTTATGGGTGGGAGGCGCGGCCAAGGGGAGGGGAGTCCCTCCCCAAGTCGGCCTTGGTTGGCGCGCCGGCTTGGGGAGGAGACTCCTCCCCCAAGTCGGTTCCCAACTCCTCTTGCTTGTTTCCCACAGTTTCTTGTTTTAGCCGTTTGACTTTCAAACTGGACATTTGACTTTTCTGTTTTAGGATTCAATTTAATCCTTTATTTGGAACAGCAAGAATACTTAGTACATGATGCAATCATTCCAATATGTAATGACACATTCATGTACCCCTCCCCCCTCCCGGAGTGCCGGACATTCCGGAACCTTCTAGAACATTCACCGGAATCATTTCCGAACTCCGAAACGGGACTTTCCTTATATGAATCTTATTCTTCGGACCATTCCGGATCACCTCGTGATATCCCGGATCCCATCCGAGACTCCGAACAACATTCGGTCTCTTTCTCATAATACCATAACTACTCAAAACAACGTCGAATCCTTAAGTGTGTCTCCCTACGGTTCGTGAATTATGCGGACATGATCGAGACACTTCCCCGAACAATAACCAATAGAGGAATCTGGAAATTCATATGGCTCCCACATATTTCTACGATTACTTTGCGATCGAATGAACCACTTACATACGATACCAATTTCCCTTTGTCTCACGATATGTTACTTATCCGAGGTTATGATCGTCGGTATCTCTGCATACCTATTTCAACCTCGTTACTGATAAGTACTCTTTTCTCGTTCCCGTGATATGTGATCCCTTGTGAGCCAGTCACATGCTTGCAAGCTAATTGGATGACATTTCACCGAGAGGGCCCAGAGAATATCTATCCGTCATATGGATGGACAAATCCCACTCTTGATCCATGTGTCTCAACCAATACTTTCCGAACACTCAATGCCACCTTTATAGCCACCCAGTTACGGTGTGGTGTTTGATGTCATCAAAGCATCCATCCGGTAAAGGTGATATGCATGATCTCATGGTCGAAGGAATTAGGTTACTATGTATCAGAAAGCATATAGCAATTGAACTATTGAAATGACTTGATCTTTATGCTACGCTTATCTATAGGAGTATGTGTTGGAGATATGCCCTAGAGGCAATAATAAATATAGTTATTATTATATATCTTTGTGTTTATGATAAATGTTTGCATTCATGCTATAATAGTATTAACAAGGAAACCATTAATACTTGTGTGATTTGTAAACTTAATTTGAAGTCCCTAGTATAGCCTCTATACTTCACTAGCTTGTTGGTTGATTGATGATGTGGTTTCTTTGTCATGAACATTGAGATGTTATCAACAACAAGATCATATCGTTAGGAGAATGATATGGTGGACATACTCCTATAGACAAGCGTAGCATAAAGATCAAGTCATTTCAATAGTTCAATTGCTATATGCTTTCTGATACATAGTAACCTAATTCCTTCGACCATGAGATCATGCATATCACCTTTACTGGATGGATGCTTTGATGTCATCAAACACCACACCGTAACAGGGTGGCTATAAAGGTGGCATTGAGTGTTCGGAAAGTATTGGTTGAAACACATGGATCAAGAGTGGGATTTGTCCATCCACATGACGGATAGATATTCTCTGGGCCCTCTCGGTGAAATGTCATTCAATTAGCTTGCAAGCATGTGACTTGGTCACAAGGGATCACATATCACGGGAACGAGAAAAGAGTACTTATCGGTAACGAGGATGAACTAGGTATGCAGAGATACCGACGATCATAACCTCGGATAAGTAACATATCGTGAGACAAAGGGAAATTGGTATCGTATGTAAGTGGTTCATTCGATCGCAAAGTAATCGTAGAAATATGTGGGAGCCATATGAATTTCCAGATTCCTCTATTGGTTATTGTTCGGAGAAGTGTCTCGATCATGTCCGCATAATTCACGAACCGTAGGGAGACACACTTAAGGATTCGACGTTGTTTGAGTAGTTATGGTATTATGAGAAAGAGACCGAATGTTGTTCGGAGTCTCGGATGGGATCCGGGATATCACGAGGTGATCCGGAATGGTCCGGAGAATAAGATTCATATAAGGAAAGTCCCGTTTCGGAGTTCGGGAATGATTCCGGTGTTTTCATCGGGGATATTCTAGAAGGTTCCGGATTGTCCGGCACTCCGGGGGGGGAGGGGTACATGAATGTGTCATTACATATTGGAATGATTGCATCATGTACTAAGTGTTCTTGCTGTCCCAAATATAGGATTAAATTGAATCCTAAAACAGAAAAGTCAAATGTCCAGTTTGAAAGTCAAACTGCCAAAAACAAGAAACTGTGGGAAACAAGCAAGAGGAGTTGGAGTCGACTTGGAGGAGGAGTTTCTCTCCTCCAAGCCGGCGGCCAGCCTAGGCCGAGTTGGGGAGGGACTCCCTCCCTCCCCTGGCGCGCCCACCCCCTCCCACCTATATAAGGAGGGGCAGGGCTCCCCTCCAAGACACACAAGTTTCCTATCCTCTAAACTAAACCCTAGATCTAGACCCCGGTTTAGAGCTATTCGGTTTAGAGCCTTCTAATTGGTTTAGAGCCTTCTAATTGGTGTGTCTAATTACTAGACCACTAATAGCCTCTCTCATAAGCTCCACCATACTCGCACCGGCTTAAGGCGAAGCCCTGCGGGATTTCCCCTCTACCTCCGGTACCACGCCGTTGTGCTGCCGGAATCGCGAGGAGAGTGCTACAACCTCCGCTGCCTGCTGGAACAAGGGAGAGGAAGGTCTTCGTCGAGTACCGAACGTGTGACCGACTGCGGGAGCGCTGCGGGAACGCGGCGCCGGAAGGATCGTCTACGCGATCTTGAGATCGGAAAGAGTACGACTACATCACCCACGAGAATCTGCTCTCGTTAAACACTTTGGAATCTTCGAGGGTAAGTTATTCCATCGACTCGTTGCTACAATCTAATAGATAGATCTTGGCTTGTTTGTTTGTATGCGATAGAAAATTTTTGTTTTCCATGCTACGAACCCCTACAGTATGTCCACCATATCATTCTCCTAATGATATGATCTTGTTGTTGATAACATCTCAATGTTCATGATAGGGAAACCACAATCATTTATCAACCAACAAGCTAGTGAAGTATAGAGGCTATACTAGGGACTTCAAATTAAGTTTACAAATCACACAAGTATTAATGTTTCCTTGTTAATACTATTATAGCATGAATGTAAACATTTATCATAAACACAAAGATATAATAATAACTACATTTATTATTGCCTCTAGGGCATATCTCCAACAAGTAGTCTCACCTCGATAAAGGATCTGGAGGGGGAACTAGTAGAAGGGCACGGATCCTCACTGTTGCAAAGATATGGAGGCCTAGGCATCATCTCCATCATCAACTGTTTCATCACCATCATAATCACCATCCTCTATGTTCCATATTAGTTTCATCTTGTTGTAATTCCTAAACCCTATTGTGGATTTGCATGAGTATTCATCCATCCATTCGTATTCAGTTCATACTACCATGATGATGTTGATTGACTCCATGTGTGAGTAGTTTCCTTTATTCTTGGGGAGATGGAGAAACCCTAGAAAACATTATGTGTTAAAATAAATATGATCTATAATTAGGTTTATGGTTTTTGTATCAATTAACTCTATTTATGTTATGTGAATGTGCACCACATAACAATTGCCTTTGGGACAAGAGGGATTTACCATTGGGTATGTGGTGGTGTTGATGGTGTTAAGTGACATGTCACACAACATCATCATCCATGTGGTCAACGGGGATAAGAGGGGACTCAAAAATCTTTGTCCATAATAACCATGGGGTTAACCCTTAATTGTTGGGGATCAGGGTGGCTGGCATATGATCACAGTGGTTATTATAAGGGATGAAATATCATATGATTGGTATGTTATCATCCAATTTAGAGCTTATCCCATACATACGCATGAAGTAAGACATAGATCTATCCAAATCATGATTAATATATTGGCTAGTGGTGGATCCAACAGTCCCTGAGAATGTTTTAGCCCTATTACAGTTTTGATTCCTTTATATTGTGAATATCTCTGTGTTTACATTTAGTTTATTATTATTTTGTTCACACATGCACTATTACTCTAAACACTCTCGCTAGAAATAAAAGACAACACTTAGCACTATTTGGTTATAGTAACGAGGGGCATTAAGATCTCTACCAGTAGCTCTCTCTGGTTCGATACTCTTATTTTGAAACTAGCTACTAACGAACCGTGCACTTGCAGTCATCAAGATATTTTCTAGCACCATTGCTCGGGAACTCAGTGCTTTTGGTCTCTAGTCCTTTGTTATTAAATTATTATTATTGTGCTAATGTTGTTTGCAAGTTTCAGGCAACCACCATAGAATAATATGAACATCTTATTAAACTTGGCACAGTCAATAACTCAGACCCACCAATGAATGCTTTCATTGCATCAAAAAAAGAATGCTTTCATGAGGGTGATCCTACAAGTCAATCCCGAGGGATACGAAGTTAACCCCATGCTAGTTGAACTGCTACATTCTAAGAAATTTGCAGGAGACGACACAAAAGATCCATACAAACATGTGGACTTCTTTATAGAAATATGTGAGACTTTTAAGATTAATGCTATTACTCATGATTAAGTCAAATTTAATTTATTTGGTCAAACTCTTTGTGATAAATCACATGTATGGTTTAAAGTTTGTTCCACACATATAACTGATACCTAGGAGAAATTATCTTCTGCATTCTTATCTGCATTTTACCCAGAAAGTAAATCTCATGGGGCGAGGCGTATGCTCACCAATTTGAAGAATCGCCTAGGCGAAAGCCTATATGATGGATATGCAAGGTTTATAGGTTTTCTTAAAAACTGTCCTCACCATGGTTGGTTTTACATACCTTTTATGGAAGACTTAGTGTTGCAAATATAAATGAGTTGGATATTGCCTCTAATGGAGCCTTTATAGGTTTTAATATGAACAAAGCTTCGAACCTTTTAGAAACTATTCATCATAATAAATAAACATTTAATGAAGTAGAATGTGGCAAAGAAGATAAACCCATTAATTATGAATGTATATTACAAAGTTCCTAAACACCGGAAAGATGGAAGATCTAATAGGTGATTTTAATCTTGATCCTAAGGTGATTGTGCACATTGTCAAAACCTATACTGAGTATTTTAAGGTACCTCAAGATTGGGGATATTTCTAGACCTGATGCATAAGACTGTATGATGACACTCATGAAACGCAAGCTAGAGAAGAATAGAAGAAACAAATGAAAGAAGAATTACCACCCTTGTGAGAAGATAAAGAAAATTATCATGTAGACAAGCAAAGGAAGAGGAAGTTGGAAAGAAACTTAGGAGTTATTAAGTCAAACATTGATTAGTGAAGGAACTTGTGGAACCAGAATATATCTATAATGAAGTAATGATGCTTGGCTATGATTCCTATCGTATGATTGATTGTAAGTCCAAAGGTAAGGATGAAAGTAAACCAAAAATTCCTTTTAAACTTGGAGAGAATACTTACACATAAATTTTTGATTTAGGTTTACCTATAAACTTCCGCCATTATGCTATTTTTTAATCAGTTAGTTATGATCTTGATGATCCTCAACTAGAACCTACTGATACCACTATTATGCTAAGTAATAGGACTTACAAGAAAATTTATGAAATCCTTAGTAACACTTATATTTCTATTGGATCATTTATATCCAATACATTTCCATATTATTGATGTGCCTTTGGACCCTTATTGTCCTATCATTTTAGGCAGACCATTCTTTGTTATGACTAAAGCTAATATTGATGGAAAGAAGGAGGATATTACTTGGCAGTTTCGAGAAGAGGAAGTTAAAATCCATTTTCCTGAATTCAAGAAACAACCATATGAGAAGAAATTTGAAATGAAGGAAGAAAATTCTATTGCAGAATTAACTTCTATATATTTTAGTACTCCAAAAGATGAACTGGAGAGAGTCTTAATCAATCATGACACAATCTGACATGGGTATGACCTATGGGTACCCAATATTGGCCTATCCGATTTGACCCAGCGGGAGCCCACGTAATGATCCGCATGTGATGGTGAAGCCTAGGAAGGATTCGAGTGGCCTAGACCCATGAAGGGTGGAATTACTTGGAGGATACGGCTAACTTTAAGATAGAAAGTTTCAAAGAAAAACCCTAATCTATAACCGACTTGACCCTATCCCGAGACTTGGCCTCCCTATATAAAGGCCAGGAGGGAACAACGAGAAGGAAGACGAAAAACCCTAGCATACACATCTGCCAAATCTCATCTATGCACCCCTTGTAAAATGTCGGTTCATAGATAATCAAGAGAAGACAAGCAGGAGTAAGGTTTCCCTTCGGGGGCCTGAACCTGGGTAAACATCGTGTCCCGCATTGCTTGTCTGTTAGCTGAACGCAATCTCTAGTGCACACCATTTTCCTCAACCCCAAGTCTACAACAATGGGCATTGATGAGTTCAACCCTTGTCAATTGGCCGTCTGTGGGAACTAGGAGCGTTGATGTTGTGATCGTGATGGCTCCATCACCTGCGATCTACGACTCCTCCATGTCAGAG
Organism: Avena sativa; assembly: GCA_916181665.1. Lineage (NCBI taxonomy): Eukaryota > Viridiplantae > Streptophyta > Magnoliopsida > Poales > Poaceae > Avena > Avena sativa. The sequence goes on along the minus strand of OV702280.1, from coordinate 398,295,994 downwards.
AACCACCTCCTCTTCAGCACCATCGAATTCACGGTACACTCGTCGGTGACACATGCGGCCTTCAATTCCGTAGGAGACGGAGTCGACACGATGGTCGGGAGCCTATGCTTCCAAGTCGGCAAGATCGGCACACTTCGCCTCCTCGAGCGGGTGGCACCACTACCGATCGCGCCTGCCTCGTGTATCCCATCACCAATCGTCACGCTCAGCGAGTTCAATGCTTCAAGCTTTGACACGGATAGCAACAACAGTTGTGACTCTGATCTATGTGATCCGCTGTAAGGAGAGGAGGCCTATGGCACTAGACCAAAAAGTCTCGGGAGCAACGATCTCCCACATCGCTACATGTGTAGGGTTCACAGCATAGTAAACAAAAAAATTCCTACGATGGGAACAACTATGTACCAAGATCTATCTACTAGATACAATCAATGGGCGGATGTACATCCGTAGAGAACATACCCTTGAAGACCGACAAAGCTTAACGAGGTTGAACTCGTGGTTGATGTAGACGATCTATTGCCGATCTCAAGATCGAGAGGAAGTCCTAGCACCGCAAATCAGCGGCGCATCCATGCTCACACACACGTCCGAGGCACCGAGCAACCTCCGCCTCCTCGCTCCAGCGATGCCGCGGAAGCACAACTCTTTCTTGCCGAATAGCCATCGGGAACATTTATCTCGCTAGTCCGAGACCATGGGGAATAAATACTAGAGGGGGAGAGATATTCTTCACGAGGAGGTGTGAGTGAGAAGTGAGGAGGGGGGATCCTTTTATAGGAGGAGGGGGCACCCAAGGGGGTGGCCGCCGGCCATGAGGGCTAACCCCTCCCCTACTTCATTCACGTGGGTGGACACTCCACTCACAAAAAAACCCTTCAATTTTCTCCACTCAAATTCCCATTAAATTTCCACCAAATTTAATGAAAACTCTCATTAAATAAAACTCCTTTTATTTATTCAGATTTTTGTCAGTTACTTTAATGACAAACATTCACATATAACCCCTTGCTATTATTTCATTTCACATGCAGAAACACTTTCTGCAATTTCACCCGAAAACCAGTTTCGGTATCTAGTGAAATAAATTCCTGCGCTTGTTATTCTTTTCAACATAAAACCTTTGCTCTAATTGGTGTCGGTGTCTCTTAAGTGTGTTGATGTCTACGCACTTCTATTCTTGTAGACAGTTGTTGGGCCTCCAAGTGCAGAGGTTTGTAGAACAGCAGCAAGTTTCCCTTACGTGGATTACCTAAGGTTTATCGAACTCAGGGAGGAAGTGCCTCCTATAATCTTGTAAAGAAACAAGTCATGAAATCACAAAGCAACAAACATATGAAAGCAAAACAAGTGCAAATTCAAGATTTTCAACATAAAGATGGAAAACTTAATATTGTTGAGATGCATAAAACCATGTTTCCCTCTCTCATAATAACTTTCAGTAGCATCATGAATAAACTTAACAACATAATTATCACATAAAACATTCTTATCATGAGCCACATGCATATAATAATTATTACTCTCCACATAAGAATAGTCATTCTTATTAATTGTAGTAGGAGCAAATTCAACAAAATAGCTATCATTATCATTCTCATCACCATAATCATCAAATATAGGAGGCATATTGTAATCACAATAGATTTTATCCTCTATAGTAGGTGGACTGAAAATATCATACTCATCATTGTAATCATCATATATTGGAGGCAAAGTATCATCAAAGAAAACTTTCTCCTCTAAAGATGGGGGACTAAAAAGATCATTTTCATCAAAACTAGCTTCCCCAAGCTTAGACTTTTCCATAGCATTAGCAATAATGGTGTCCAAAGAATTCATACTAATAACATTGCTATTAGCATGCAAATAAAGTTCCATAGGTTTTTTAATTTTCTCTTCAAACACTTCATGTCCTAACTCAAGATAAATACTATAAATCTCTCTAATTTTTTTATTGTTTTCCATTAAGCCTAACTAGTGAAAACAAGAAACAAAAAGACAAAATTGCAGAATCTAAAGGAAATAACTTCGAGCACTCACATCGGAGGATGTGAGTATCTTTTACCTTACCTCCCCGGTAACGGCGCCAAAAAATAGCTTGATGTATACACACTTCTATTCTTGTCGACAGTTGTTGGGCCTCCAAGTGCATAGGTTTGTAGACTAACAACAAGTTTCCCTTAAGTGGATTATCCAAGTTTTATCGAACTCAGGGAGGAAGTGATCAAAGGTATTCCCTCTCAAGCAACCCTGCAATCAAGATTCAAAAAGTCTCTTGTGTCCCCAACACACCCAATACACTTGTCAGGTGTATAGGTGCACTAGTTCGGCGAAGAAATAATGAAATACAAGTGGTAGAGGTGCCACAAAATAGCTTGATGGTGAGGTAAGGTAAAGACCAAAACCTCCCCGGCAAACGGAATAAAGATGGAAGCAAGCAAACATGCAACAGATCTAGATGCAAACGGTGTTTCAATGTTTAGAAACAAGGCCTAGGGATCATACTTTCACTAGTGAACACTCTCTCATATAAATATCCTCTCTTCATGATACTACTCTTAACTACTCTCCGGTTGGTGAACTCTAATCCATGGTAGGGCCTTCCCTAATCTAGATAACCCCACACTGTCACCTTGAGCGCTAGATGGTTCCAACAAACACCACAATTTCATGAAGACATCCAACTCCAAATATAACTCATAACAAATATATATATAATCTAGCTTAAGTGCCACACACACGGCATGCACGCTGTCACTTTCACACACGAGGGGAAAAGCATGGATCTATTAAAGCACGATGAGTATTTATGTAGACTCAAGCCTAAGTGACACCATGGCATGCACGCTGTCACTTTCACACACATGGGGAGAGCAGAGATCGATTGAAGCACTTGAGTAACAGAGTAGATCTACTTGATTACAAAGCTCATGGCCACAACAAGATCATGCATAGAGAGAGATGAACACATAGCTACCGGTAGAGCCCTTAGCCTCGAGGAAGAACTACTCCCTCCTTATCATGGGAATCAGCAACGGTGATGGAGATGGTGGTGGAGATCGTTGGAGATGGCTCCGGGGCACTTCCCCGTCCCGGCAGGGTGCCGGAACAGAGACTTTCTGTCCCCCAAATCTCCCCTTTGGTGGCGGTGGCGCTGTGGAGGTTTTCGTGGCTTTCTGGTCGATCCTTTAGGGTGTTTGGGTCGGAGGCTTATTATAGGCGAAGGAGGCAAGGTCGGTGTAGGGTGGGACCCGTGCCCACCTAGGGTGTGGCCACCCTGGTGTCCTCCTCCATCTCGTCTTAGATTTATAGTAGTACTGAACGCATATTTATAATCACCTTGTTACGGTGTGAAGTTTGGTGTTATCAAGATACTCTTCTAGTGTTAGTGATTGACATGATCTCATGGTCTAAGGATTAGGATCACTTCGTATGATGTTATAGCAATATAAACTCAATGAATTTGATCGTAATGCTATAATTCGGATGAATGTTCATCACACCATTCCAATAATGTTGTGACCTCATTATTAACAACATCCAATGTCCATGATCAGGAAACCTTGATCATCTTGTTAATCAACGAGCTAGTTTATGAGAGAGGCATAACTAGGAACTTTCTGTTTGTTTATTAAACACACATGTATTAATGTTTCCTTATTAATACAATTATAGCATGCAAAATAAACATCTATCATATACTTGGAATATACATAATAACCACTTTATTATTGCCTCTCAGGGCATATTCCCTTCAACATGTGCACTGCCGTCATCAACGAAGGCGAAGGAACTCACGACAACACCAGGAACGAGGATGATCCTCTCAACCCCAATGCCAACGCTGGTGCCCCTCCCAACCCTAACGCCAACAATGGCGGCGCATTAGGCTACCCTCAGATTCGCCACAGTGCCCCAAACGACGCATATCATGACATGTTGACGGGATACCATTAGCTCCCCGTGAAGGAGCACAACCGCCAACTGGCGGAGCATGCTCAACTCGAGCAGTAAAAGAAGGAAGCTGACAAATCGAGTGCCAGGAGAGCGACACTCTCATCCATCAGCGGATCCTCCTCCAAGGATAACAACGACGACGCCCACAAGAGGCGTTCTCGGCTGGAACGTATGGGCCTAGAAGCGAGGTGTGAGGACACCAAAGCCCTCGACCTATCATTCATGTCGATGGACTCGCAGGGAAATATGATGCCCAAGAAGCCGCAAGCCACGGTGATAACAGCTACTACGTACCTACTAACCAACCAGCCACTAGTCGGGGATCCATGATCCGCCGTCCACTAGTCCGCTATTGTGGGCCTCAGGCTAGTAGGAGTCACGCTGACCGGAGATCTAACTCCGAAGCCAAAGAAAGCAGCGGTGACATTCGTGAGGGACCGCTCGCTCTCATACAACAAGGATGACCACGACTTATTGCAGTGACTCTACAGCCTGCGGCGAAGAAGCCGCAATTACGATACCCGCGACGAGCTTACGCAACGCAAGGTCGACCAGATACGCGCCAAACACGACTACTCCACTGAGTCGGAATATGAGGAAACAGATTGATATGGCACCATATGTTTCAGCCGAGCCATACAGCAAAATTGTATGCCTAGAGGCTTCAAGCTACCTTCGGACAATCCAAAGTTCGATGGTCTACAGGAGCCGGAAATGTGGCTAGATGATCACATACAGTCCATAAAGTGTCATGGCGAAATCAAAAACACAGCCATGCAATGCTTGCAGCTGCAACTCAAAGGTGCTACACGCGCCTAGCTCAATAACCTTCCTCCGGGATCAATCCGTAGCTGAGAGGAGCTAGTGTACAACTTTGTTTGAAACTTCAAGGGAACCTACAAACGCTCAGCCTCGATCGAGGAGCTCCGAGCCTGCACCCTTATAGACATCCATGAAGGTACCTGTGACCAAAGCCTCAAGGCTGGTTTCTACTGGGCAACAACGATGCGTGGCGCCAAGAGCACAGTCGAAAAATGCAATGCCTGCCAACAATTTGCGGACAAACCACATGCGCCATGTACCAAACTGTATCCAATATCGTTGGACTGGCCTTTTGCGCAATGGGGACTCGACATGGTCAACAAGCTGCAGAAGTCATCACCCGGAGGCTACGTCTTCCTCCTCGTCGCCATCGACAAGTTTACCAAGTGGATCAAACCTACGCCTGTCACCAACCAAACCGGCACCACCGCCATCAAGTTCTTTGAGTCCATCATCTTTAGGTTTGGGGTGCCACATAGCATCATCACCGACAACGAAAAAAACTTCACCTCGCAGGCGTTCCAAGACTTCTGCGACAACCACGTCATCAACATCAGTTATGCATCAGTGGCGCACCCCTAAACCAATGGTAAAGTCGAAAATGCCGACGGCCTCATATGCAATGGCATCAAGAAGTGACTCCTTCAGCCCCTCGAGCGAGCAGCAGGAGCCTGGGCAGAAGAGCTACCCTCAGTGCTTTGGAGTTTGCACACAACGCCAAACAACGCCACTGGATACACGCCTTTCTTCATAATTTATGGCGTCGAGGCAGTACTACCAGCCGAAGTAACGCTACCAAGGCCCCGCGGGTCGTTGCATACAGCGAGGACGAATCTACGGCCGCACTTGAAGACTTCTTCGACCTATTAGACGGTGAATGCAACATCGCCTTTGCCCGCTTGATGGTGTAACAGCAAGGACTCCGCTACTACCACAGCCGACGGTTGCGGCTAAGGTCCTTCGTCGAAGGCGACCTCATCCTGCGACTCAAGCAGAAAGGGCATCTGAAGCTCGAGTCCACTTGGAAAGGACCCTACGTGATCACCGAAGTCATCCCAGGCGGCGCCTATCGCCTCAAGGACGTAGAATCCAGAGTCACATACTCCTACCCCTGGAACGTCGCACAGCTGTGACGCTTCTACTCCTAGATGTCTTTTTATTTCGAGTAAGGCTAATGAGCCAGGCTACTTAACCGACATATGTACCCGCTATCCTACAATAAATAAAGCTAATTTCCTCGCCCAATGAGTCTTCTTTACATTTTTCGTATATATTACACTCAGGGGCTACGCCTCCCCGATGACCTCATTGGCTCACCACTATTGTATTCATCTGAATAGCTGACTACGCTACCAATTGAACCCTTGAAAACTGCAACCTAGTTGCAACCCAACTGATAGGATTGTAAGGATCTAAGATTCGCAAACATTAGGCTAACAAAAAGGACAATGCCCTTAAAAGCAATAAAATGCATAACGTGCACTACTCATAATTTTTTTACAAGGGCAATATTGCCTAGTCGAAACTATACAACCTTTACATCCTATACATGTTCTACACAGGGAAGCACGCTACCGCTGCCACTAAAGAATAACATTGGTGCGCCCGTCAAATAGCCGAACAAATCCTCAGCAGGCTGAGCAGTCGCATGGTAATGGGGTCACATGTTCCATGCTATACCATCCGAAGGAACTGTGTGCGCCAGTAGCTCATCCCAGGTGCCAAGGTTGCGCTGTCCCTTGTGCACTTGCAGCCATAGTGGCTGCAAGTGCACAAGGGACAGCGCAACCTTGGCACCTGTGATGAGCTAATGGCGCACACACTCCCTCACCGCATGCACATTACGGAACTTCTAGAGCAGCCCAAGTTCGCTGGAAGGACCCTCATCTAGAGGAAACATGGAGCTGAAGATCGACGCGAGTGCTGACCGAGCATTCTTCAACACCTAAATCACTTGGTGAACACGGTCATGCACCGTTGCCAACACGATCGCTTGATTTCGGTCCATCCAGAAGAACGCCCCAACCTCTAGTTCCTGTTGGGTCAGGCAGTTCAGTCGAATGTCGATGCGCTCCTTCTCTTCCTATGGAATGAGAATTACAACTACAAAACAACACCAAGTTAGTCGACACCACGGCAATGACCCAAGGGTTACAAAGTTGAACTCTACTTACATTGCAGTTGCTCGCCAATTTTCATGAACTCGCCGATTCCGAGCCAACACTCGCATGAGGTGATGAAACAAGAGAGGTGGAAGATAGAATTGGGCGACAATTGATGCAGTTGAAGCCCATAGAGGGAAAAAGGAGGCCAAGAACAAAATCGTGGAGGGAAAGAGAGAGTCCTCAAAGGACAAACGCAAGGAACATGACACGGTAACCGGAGGGAGGATCAGGAAATACCTCCGGGTCGTGGAGGATGCAATTGTCTTCCTTCTCTAAGATTAGCCCGGCTTCGCGCAGATGTCACAGATCCAATATCTTCATGACGGACTACCACCACCCACCATTGGTGACGCGGCCGCTGGTGGTATTCTTCTTGGCAGCGCCAGCCGCGCTCGTCCTAGCTTCAGTGACCTTCGTCTTCTTCCCCATCTTGGTACAGGGCCTTGTCAACACCCAGATTGTTCAATCCTAGATGCCTGTTATGCCATACATCGCAATCCCAGGATTACCATTTTTGCGAGACATAACAGAATTGGATACCATAGTACTTCATCCATTACAAACGATACATAAGTTCTTACACAAATGGGGATCTCATGATCCAGTTCTTAATACAACATCAAGCAGCGGAATACGTAATAATAACGGTAGCGTAGGCGAAGCTCCATCTTCGGGGTCACAGGCAATGCTGACGATGGGAGATGATCCTAGTTGTCGTAACCTTCCTGGGTTCCATCTTCCAGGTATTCCTCTTCATAGTCTGGCCATGGGAATAGCCAGGGACAAAGCCATGAGTACTCTTTAAGTACTCGCAAACTAATACTAACAAGTAAAGGGGGTTTTTGGATAATAGGACACTAGGCTCTAGGGTTGTTTTGCAAAAAGCCAGGTTTATCTCTACTAAGTTCCAAAGCTAGTCACAATTTATAACTCCTAAGTGGGATCTTGTAATTCAGGTCACAACTCTGTTGTGGTCAAGTCAAAGTCTCAATTCATTTCACAAGTCATTTTGAAAATTCTGACGGGGGAACAGTATGGCCACTCCAACTGTCCATAACCGCGGACGCGGCTATTCGAATAGTTTGACACTCTGCAGAGATTGTACACTTTCACCACAACATTCGATACATCCGTCAGGAGCAAATCCTGAATTCACCATACTCAGTATGCGGATAATCAATCCTAACCTTTCAATTACACGCCCTAGTATAAGCACCTCTCCTATGAGTTTGGCCTCCCAACCATGACCAGCTGTCATCTTGGGTACTGCATAGGTGGACAATCTTCACAAGGTAGCCTCAGCTCAGACCTTGGCCGGGAGGGAACTAATACTAAGGTATATAAGTTTCTAGTCAAGCCCTACCCAATATTCGGGTATTGTGGTTGTACGATAAAATTGGAATGGTATCGCATCCAGACAACCATCAGTTTTATAAAGGGCTAAGGCTCATGCCTCAACATTTTCATCACCAAAATCATCAAGTATTTGGAAACACATGTCCAAAACATTTCAATAGAATGATCCATCATTCCAAGGTTTTCATAACCATTTTTCCACCAAGTATTCCCATCTAAAAGTTGATCAAGTTTTATGCTTAGCACTAGCATCTACAGATGGGGGTAGTAGTAATGAGGGGTGGTAACTAGTGGAGTTTCACTAAGTCCAACCTTATATCTTGGGCTGATATCAAGGTTTCTAGCTTAGGCCAAATTTTATGCTCTTTATGCAACCTTCAGCACAACTGTCTAGTATCTACCAAACTCTTAGGTAGACTCTAAGTAAGCTTTGATAAAGAAATAAAGTAAGAAGCTTGCACATAAAACTATGATTTGGTTTATCAAGTGGGTATGATCACATATGCTTAAGGCATATAGTAGTCATATCACAAGGATGGGTTTGTGGCAACAGTAGGGTATATGGCAAGGGTTAGCTTGCACATTCACTAGTAGTATTAGGCTTGCATCAGTGTCAATATAAGCTTGCTAAAGTAGAGTGTCTTGCAAGTTTTAGCTTGCATTGGTATAGTATCAGCTTGCCTTGTGCAGAGCAGTGGTTGAAGTTCTCCTCGGCTTCTTCTTCGTAGTATCCTCCTTCCTCCTCGTATCCTTGGTCGGTACTAGCATCTATGAATAAATACGAGGTACACAATCACCAAAAAATACTTAACTACTTGCAATCATCACACACAAGGGTCCTATAGATGATCTAGCATCATCTCTAACATTACAAGGTTAAGGCTTGGTTTAAATCTTTTTATTTTTAGAAAAGTAATTTCTACTCATTGAAAAACTACTTAAGATTTAATATTCTCCAAACTAAACATGGGATCATGTTGACACATGTCATCACCACATATTGTAGTCCATGGGAATGTGATTTAAAGTGGTGTCACAATTTAATAAGGTTTTACCCTTTTATTTTAATTACTTAAAGTGGCTAGAAATGCTTATGAAGCATTCTTTTATTACTTGAACATTATTTCTGCAAGTAAACCTATATATTTTTATATATTCTGAAAGGTATGGTTAAATGTGATTTTTGAGAGTTGGAATCAACTCAAAAGCTTTTATGGTTTAAATTTGAAAAATGTTTGAATGCAGAAAAGCTTCTGCCTTGTTATTTTTACTATGGTTGATCTACATATCCAAATGACTTGAATCCAATGGGCTTGGATTAAGCATTCACAGACCTTTCCAACAAAATTGGTTTCATCCAATTTGGTGCACTGAATCGATCTGGGTTGATTTTTGAAGTTGGGTGCTGAAGTGTGTTTGAATTGAAATAGAAAAAGATTTAATTTGAATTGCTGGGCTGCGCGGGAAAAGTTACTGGGCCGGCCTGCTAAGCGCAGTGCTCCCGCGGGCTGCTTAAGTGGGTGTCCCCACTCGTCAGTGACACGTGGCTGGGCGAAGCGGTATGGGGCAACGTGGATCGTTCGATCTAGTTCTAATCTAACGGTTGTGGGTCATCGTCGACGCGAGACAACTCCGGTGAGAACAAAACCTAGCGCGGCCAGTGAGGGGTGCTGGGGGCTCATCGGGGTACGGGCGAGGGTCGGCGAGGCGGGCGAACGGCAAAGTCAACGACGGCGAACCTCCTGGTACTGGTGGCTTCTCCTGGGGCGGCTCCAATCGCTGGCTCCTTTCTTCTCCGGCAGCGGCAGGCTCCAGTGAAATTCCGGCGAGGTGGTGCTCGCCTTGCTCTGAGGACGGTGTGGCACAATCAGTGAGGAGAGGGGAGTGAGATGGTGTGAAGAAATCGTGCGGGGGTGGCCTCTATTTATAGTCGAGCGAGGCGTCCTTCGGGGCGCACGGTGAGCTCGTCGGGGGCGATGTTACAGGCGGCTAAAGGCATGGGCAAGGGTAGGGGACGGTGCTGTGTCTCCTGGTGATGCTCAACGACATGGTCGCGAGGCATGGGGCGGTGTGGTTTGGTCTGGAACGGCCGGTGCTCTGCGCGGCAGAGGCGGCGTTTTCGACGGCGGGCGATGGCTGTATGGCACGGGGCGGCAAACGGGGATGTCTGGCGGTCTCCTGGGTCGGTGGTGATCGTGTGTGCGCGCGGTGAGGGTGGCGCACGGTCTGTGGACGCTGGTCGAGGGTGGCGCTCTGGCGCACGGTCGGCATGGTCTGGGCGTGGCTTGTGCGCGTGGTCCAGGGCTTGGCAACGCTCGCGGCTGGGACAGGGAGTGGCGGTGGACGGTGGGCTGCCTCCCAGACAAGGTTGGCACGGCTAGTTCTTCCTCTAGCCTTCTGTCCACAATGGGGTGACAAGGGGGTGCTCGGCTGTTCACCATTAATGACAATGGCAAGCTCACAGGGGTAGTGTTGGGCTACTCTTTCTAGATGATCTACTGAGTTGTGTGTGAGCTAACTAGGGAACAAGTTAGGCAAGAATCACTGCACACTATAGTGTTTGATGTTTTGTTTGATTTGTGTCTGCAACCTGTTTGATGAAATGGCCGCATGAAATCAAGTTTTGAATTTTGAAATGATTTTTGGTGGGTTTGCTAGATTGGTGCTGGTGAGTCTGCAGATGCTTGGGTTTTGAAAGTTGAGCTTGTTTGAGTGGGTTTTGGAAAAGTGGGATCTTCCCATATGAAGAAGATTCAATTTTGAATTGTCATTTAAACTATGCATTTGAAAGTTTCTGGATGATCACAAAGTGGGCCTTGATACTTTGTTATGAGTACATTCAAGGGGTGCAAAGATCCAGAAAAGTTTTTGTTAGGTTTTGAAAGTTTGAGACAGCCAAAGTAGCCATGGGAGTTAAATTGGTCAAAATGACCATTCACTTAATATATTTGTTTTGATTTACTTGTCTTTAGGAAAAGTGTGGCAAATGTTTTAGATGATGTTTATTTCACCTAAGAAACATTTTACAAGCAACGGATCACACAAACAAGGTGGTTTTTAAAGAAATTCAAAATCCATGCATTCATGAGTTTATTTAGAATTTTTTTTGTTAACCCTAATCTTGATGATTAGTGTTTGTTGATCTAAATTTGGTATTTTTGGGATGTTACAGGCCTCTTGCGTTGCACGCGGAAAATGGAGGAGGGAAAGACGCAGATGTTGTCCAGTGCGAAGCAATGATACGTCCAAAACGTATCTACTTTCTCGAACACTATGTTACAGGCTTGGGGATGGTAGGGATTGGATGAGTTCTATCATGTAATCGAATATGATTGTTAGGGCATAGTGCCTAGTATCTCTTGTGCTATTTGACTTTGTTGCAACTTGTTGTGCTTAATGCTTGTCACTAGGGCCCGAGTGCCATGATCTCAGATCTGAACTTATTAGTGAATCATTATGATAATATTGTTTGTGATCTTATCTGCAAGTTGTGTACACATATCATTGTCCTGATCCAAAGGCCCCAAAGTGACAATAATTGGGACAACTGGAGGGTATGGCTGTGGTGTGAGGATCACATGTGTTCACCGAGTGTTAATGCTTTGCTCCGGTACTCTATTAAAAGGATCACCTTAATTGCCAGTAGTTCCTTAGAGGCCCCGCTGCCACGGGTTGGCTAGACAGAAGATGTTGTGCAAGTTCTCATTGCGAGCACGTATGACTATATATGGAGAACATGCCTAGGATTGTTTAGTACTTGGATGCTTATTATTATTTATCTGCAATGCCCTAGATCTCGAAGTTACATGTTTAGACTCGTCCATGCAACGCCCGTCCATCCATCCCTATTCCTACCGCACTCGAATCCTACTGTTACCGTTACTGTTACTATTGCTCTTGTTTCGATGTTGCTATTACTGCTGCTGTTGCTACTACCAAATTGTTGCTACTGATAAACTTCTGTGAGCAAGAACTATTTCCAGGTGCAGCTGAATTGACAACTCAGTTGTTAAGGCTTGCAAGTATTCTTTGGCTCCCCTTGTGTCGAATCAATAAATTGGGTAATACCACCCGCGAAGACTATTGCGATCCCCTACACTTGTGGGTCATCAAGACTATTTTCTGGCGCCGTTGCCGGGGAGCATAGCTTTATTTGTAAGTTCACTTGGATCTATTATTGTTCACTGCTACTCCTTTCATCATGGGGAAGACTCGTGATGGAAAGTTCCCTATTTTACCATCCACTACAAGAAGAGGTACAGTCCTAAACACCTCTGCTGCTCTTGATTCACCGTCTGTTATAAGTAAGCTTGTCACACCACCACCCCATGCTCATGCTACACACACTGCTACTACTGCTGAATCTGAAACTGCTTTTTATACTCATAATGTTACTTCTACTGTGCTTGATACGAGTGGTTCATTAGGTCCTTTTCTAGATGCTACTATGGCTAGTCTAGGAAATACCGGAACTCCTAGTGAAGACACTGTTACACCTGTTAGCTCGCCTGAGTCTAGTGAGAGTTATGATATTAATGATGGTTACATTGAGCTCACTGATGATTTTGTTGAAGAGTGCCGAAACACACAGGGTACTAGTGTTATTAAGAGTCTCCTTGCTAGATGTACTATTATTCCTAAGTTTTCCTCTGATCCTAAGTTTGCTACTTCTCCCATAGACATTAAAGATAAAGATTACGATTTCTCTCTTGATTTATCTTATTTGGATATTGTTGAGAAAGAACCTTTTTGTGGGACTGAAAATGAGAGTGTCGTGGCTCATATGAATAAGCTTTCTACTATGAGTGCCTTATTCTCTGATGATTTTAAGATGTGAAAGTACTTTGTTGCTAGGATCTTCCCTTTTTCACTAAAAGGAGAAGCTAGGGCTTGGTTTAATAGATTACCTCCTGGTTCCATTGATAGCCCTGATTGCTTGATTGCTTCTTTCTTCCAGAAATATTTTTCTCCCAGTGCTAGACATGCTACTTTGTAGAGACTTTTTGATTTTAAACAGGGAGAAGAAGAGAAATTGCCTGAGTCATGGACAAGGTTCTGTGCCTTGATTCATGCATATCCTGGGTGTCCATTACCTAAGAATGAGTTGCTTGATATTTATTATAATGGACTAATTGATGATTCTAGGACCTACCTAGATAGCTTTGCTGATTGTGTTTTCAGGAAAAGAACTCCTACAGATGCTGAAGAATTAATGGCTAAGATAAGCAAGAATTATGATGATTGGACTTCAACTGAGATGAATACACCCGAGCCTATTACTCCTGAACCAGATGTTCATGAACCAATTCCAACACCAACACCAAAGAAGAGAGGAATTATTGCATTAAATGATGAAGTGATGAAGGAAGCTAAGAAGTGTCCAAAGGAGAAAGGTATTAGAGCTGAAGATGTGAAGAATCTACCTCCTATAGAAGAATTATGTAAGCCAATTCGCCACTCATATACTATTGAGGTACACTCTCTCCAACACTTTGATGAAGGTGATATTCCCTATAGTAAGCCTCCTGATCAATGCTTAGAGGAACTTGACATTTTTATTGTTAAACAAGGTAATTTTAATAAACAAGTTCAGAATCATTTATTGGAAACTCTAGAGCTATCAATGAGTTGAAAGATATTGTGGAAAAAACTTCAAATGATACTAAAATGCTTTGTAAACACTTTCAAATGGTTCAAACTCAACTTGATCAACTTGCTAAGGTATAAAATGATATGTTAGTTAATGCTTCAGGAGATAAACATGCTTATGGAATTAGAACTAGGAGTGGTATGGCTACTCAAGATCCTTTATATCCTAAAGGACATCTTAAAAGAATTGAGCAGGATTCCCAACAAGTAGATAGTGGTAGTCCTCGTAAGAGGAAGAAAAAGAAACATAAGATAGTTGAGGAACCACTTGAACCTGCTGTAGATCCTAATAGTATATCTTTCTCTGATGCTGAAACTAAGAGTGGTAATGATAAAAATGATGCTCCTGATAATGAGTGATAAGTTGAGGAAGAACCTGAGAAGCACACTAAGAACACTAGGTACACTAAGGAAGATTTTATTGCTAATAAACATGGTAAAGAGAGAGAACCTTGGGTGCAAAAACTTATGCCTTTTCCAGGTAAGAAACACAGTCAAAGGAGGAAGAACACTACAAGAAGTTTTGTGAGTGGATGAAACCTTTATTTTTGCAAATTCCTTTGACTGATGCTATTAAGTTGCCTCCTTATTGAAAGTATATGAAGGATATTGTCTCTAATAAAAGGAAGATTCCTAATGAGGAGATTTCTACTTTGCTTGCTAATAACTCCTTCAATGGTAAGGTTCCAAAGAAACTTGGTGATCCAGGTATACCAACTATTCCTTGCTCTATTAAGAATAATTATGTTAGAACTTCTTTATGTGATTTGGGAGCTAGTTAGTGTTATGCCTTTTTCTCTCTATAAGAGACTCCATCTAGAAAAGTTGATACCAACTGATATATCTTTGCAAATGGCTGATAAGTCAACTACTATTCCTGTTGGTATATGTGAAGATGTTCCTATTCAAGTAGCTCGTAATTGCATGGTTTTAACTGCTTTTGTTGTGCTTGAAATGCCTGAATATGATAATACGCTATTATTCTTGGGAGACCTTTTCTTAATACTACAGGTGTTGTCATCAATTATAATCAAGGAAAAGTAACATTCAATATTAATGACAAAGAGCACACTATATATTTCCCTAAGAAGGTTGCCAAAAGCTATTGCCTAAACTCCATTTAAAATATTGAGATCATCAAGGTTGGAGAAATAAATTGTCCCATTCCACAAGAAAATTTTGAAACTATTATGATTGGGACCATTGCTATCAAGCTTGAGGTAACAGAATCACTTGGTGGAATACAAAGTTTTGCTTCATCTAAGATTGTTTTGGTAACAAGACTTGATTAACCTTGTTAACAAAAGGATTTTAATGAACAAAATAATGTTTTCATTTTGGTTATTCTTTCTTTTACCTTTCTCCTTCCTAGTCTTTGCTTTAGATTTAGTTTTGCTAGTTGTTTGTTTGTTTGTTTGAGTTTCTTAGAGCTCCTGTAGTTTGGCTTTTGGTTTGCTTTTGCTTCTTCTGAAAAAACTGTTTCTGCGAGAAAACCAATTTTCATACCCTGAAAATTGGCCAAAAATAAAGTTTCCCGAAAAATCCCAGAAAATTTTAAATAAATTTTTCCTCGAAAAAAGGGGCAAAGAGGCACCTGAAGTGACCCAGGGGGCCACCCCAGGGACCCACACCCATGGTAGGCACGGCCTACCAGGAGGTGGCGCCTGGGGGGGTCTGGCCCACCTGGGCCCCTCCAGGTTGCTTCCTCAAAGCCACCTTCTTTCTCTCTCCCGAAAAACACCGGAAAACTTGCTCAAGCTCGAGTTCTTGCTGTTCTTGCTAGCGATTTTCGATCTCCTTGTTCAGCCCATCTCAAGTGCTGATTTTTGGAGGGATTGCTCCTTGGTATGTGCCTCCTCCACTTGTCCTATTAGATTTGTGATTGGTAGATTGTATCTTGAGTATTTTGCTGCTATAGGTGTCAGGTTGTTTGAGCTTACATGCTTGGTCTATGCTTAGAAACTTTATTTTGATGCATGTGTAGTCCTCTAGCAAGTTCCTATAGTAGTTGCTCATCATTTTTCAACTTAGAAATCACTTGGTTTGATGGTTGTTTAAAATTTCAGAAAAGGGAAGGCATGGACCACCACACATTTGGTGATATTTTATAGAGTGGTGCACCTAGAAGGGCAAGGCTTCCAAGGTCATATACCAGCTCTAAACCCTCATACAATGAGTATCTCATCACTCCGCGATTTGGTGACGAGGGAGATGAAGGGGATGCGCACCCCTCCGCCTTTCCTTGTCAAACTTTCTTGTGAGATGTTGGGATTCTAATGATTTCATGACCTTGGTACAAAGGGCTGGGCTAAAAAGTTACATGCAGGATGAGAGCGCACAATATGCTTTGCTTACTAAAACATTTGTGGAGAGTTTCTTCTTTACTAATAGTTTGTTCAAGCCTACTATGTCTTTCAAAATCTATGGCAGGGCTCATTCTATGACTTTGAAGCAATTTTGCAAGGCTCTGGGACTTGGTACAACTGGATCATCAAAGAATATTACAGCTCTACCTGCTGATTTGTTAGAGCTTTACCGAGGAATAACCAATGATGATGACCGTAGATCTCAGCGAGGGAAGATAAAGAACATTCAACTTCCAGCCATCAGGTACTTTTCCTACTATCTTTCCACCAGTGTTCTTGGTAGGGAGAACACTAGTAATATCTCCAACTATCATTTGGCCTTCTTAGCCGCTGCGCTTAATAATGAGGATAAGTATAATCTTGGTTCTCTCATTGCTCTTCGTTTAGCTACTAGGGGACCCATTTATGGGGGAATTATTGCTACTCGTATTGCCGCTGCCTTGAATATTGTTGTTGATCAACATGATATAGTTTTGACTCCTCAAAGGCTTGATCTTGCTACCATGAAGGCACACCATTTTGTCACCACTAGCTCTACCCTTGAGAACTTGGTTTATGGAATGTTGTTTACTGACGGGGAAGAGAGAGAGAGATCCCTCTACCCCAAACTACTTTGCTCAGTATTTCTCAGAGACCTTTGTCATGCTCGAAGGTGGAGATGGATGACACGCTACGCTCTCGTATGAAGCACCATCATACGACCCCTCTGTGTATTACACGGAGGAGGCCTCGAGCTCATACCAGGATGAGGGAGCTTCCTTGACATACTACGGAGGTGCATCCTCTTGGACACCATGGGATTGAGCCCCACTTAGGCCAAAAGCCTAAGCTTGGGGGGAGGTATACCGACATCACACTCATCTATATATCATGTTCGGTCGGTTCTTTGTATATCCATTGTTTTCACTTTATTTTTGGTTCTTGTTGCTTCTTTCTCAAAAACATAAAAATACCAAAAATATTTTTGTTGTTTCTCTTGGTTTGTTTCTTTATTTCTTTGCTTTGGTTTGCCTTAAAAGAAAAATACAAAAAGATTTTGCTTTGTTTGTTTTGCTTTGTTTGCTTCTTGTTTGCTTGGTTTTTCTTTGTTTGCTTGTTTCTAAAAATCGAAAACACAAAAAATATTTGTTGTTCTTCTTTGGTTTTATGAGTTATTTGCAGGGTTCAGCCATTCTCGGTGGATTATGGTTTCATGTTATCATTCAAGTCACACAAAGTGAAGGGTAATAATGAAGATTAAGAAAACTCGAGGAGTGGTAAGAGGCTGGTAATGAACTCTATTTGTTTCATTTTTGTACATATACTCATCATTGTGAGCATGCTTAGCCTGTTTGTGTAAGGTGTATGTCATTATGGATGCTTAGTAGTTCTTGATTGTCTATGATTAGCTCCAGCTTGCTAATAGTTTGTAGCATGTCACATGAATGTTTGCTTACATTGTTTTATTCATACTTTGGTATGATATTGTTGTATCCTCCTCTGACTGTTCATGTGAATCGACTTGGCACATGCTCACGCATGCATATGACTAATCAATAGTCAGTAAGCCTCGATGATTTATTTTGCCTCAGAGTTCTTGTATCACTTTCATGCCATAATTAGTCATGTTTTGTTGCAAGCATGATTATGACAGTTATTGCTCTCTCGTTTGTTGCTCCCTCTCTATTTCTAGCCTTCACTTGCACTGAGTATGTGCTCTACCTGTGCTTCCAACTCCGCAAAACCAATATTGCCAGTTGTGTCCACTATACCTACCTACTAGAATCATTTGCTATTTCAATGCATGTTCCATATGTCGTGTTTTTTTCCAAAATAAATGTTTGTCTATTTTGAGAAAGTTAGTTAGTAAAGCTCTCATGAACTTGATGGCACACTTTATTCCTTGCACTTAATAATCTTAAACCATTGTGACTAGTCCATGAAAGTTATATGCTTGCAAGTTATATGCTGGGAGTCAGCAGAACTGTGCTGTCACGGGGAACGCTTTCAACACCTTTTAGATACATTTATATCTAGTTGATACCTTGCTCTTTTATTGGCGGATGTCAACGATGCGAAATGAAAGGGGGACTTGTGAGTTCATGGAGTTTGTATTCTGTGTTAGAGAAACGCCTGGGCCGCTAGCCTAAGCCATGCCTAATCATGGTGGAAACTTGCAGCATCACCATAGTGAGTAATCTATGAAGCATCCTCAATAAAAAACTATGCATATAGTAAATAAAAAAGATTGCTGAGATGCTCATTGTCTGCTTGCCTTGTCATTTTGGCTATGGGAAAGCTCCTGTACCATGTGCAAGGGGTACCCCGTTGGCGGTTCTCGATGATATGCAAATACTTCCGATGACAAGAACTTGCCTGGACCCAAAGTTGAGTAGTATGTGGAGTGGCCTCGCACTCAAGGGACTCGAGATTTCCAGTGTATGGTCTGTCAAGCATATAATTCAGACTGGACCTCACTTTCACCTTAACCACATAAAGATGCTTATGATAGGGGCAATGAGAGCTCAAAGCTAATGAGTACCTTCCTTTCAGCATTTGGAAGCCTTTCAAACTTTACAAAACTGTTTTCACAACCTTGTTGAGTCACCACTTATTCCATGAGCACCTTCTTGAGAGCATAGTTGTCATTCTTGTGTTTGTCTCAAAACTTGGTTAATTATGTCATGACTTTGATGCTTGTATCTCTGATATCTTTATCTCTAGTCTTCACTTGAACTTCAGAGGTTCCTTGGCATCTATTGTGCTCTTCAAACAAAGGCAAGCGAGATACCACTCTATCATACCTTATTATGAGCATTGCAATGTTGCTTATTTTTATGTTTCATGCTACTTATTATTCTTAAGTTGGTTTCTCTTCACAGCTTGCAATGACTATTGAGTAGACTTAGTTGCATAGTCCTTATTATGAATTGTCTAAGCATGTAATCCTGTGCTGAGAATATTTACATCATATGAAGCAATGTGTTTGTGAAAGTTCTTTTATCGCACTCAGTTTTCAACTGAATTGCTTGAGGACAAGCAATAAGCTAAGCTTGGGGGGAGTTGATACGTCCAAAACGTATCTACTTTCTCGAACACTTTGCTATCGTTTCTCCTCTAAACTTGTGTGATTTGGATACAACTAACATGGACCGACGCTGTTTTCGGCAGAATTACCTTGGTGTCTTGTTTTTGTGCAGAAAATCAACTATCAGGAAAAATCCCGAAAAATATGCCAAAAACTATATTTCACCAGAAGATCCAGGAGCCAGAAGGAGAGACGGAGAGGGGGCCTAGGGGGCCCAGACCCACCCCCAGGCGCGGGCCCACCACTGGCCGCGCCTGGTGGGGGTGCAGCCTCCCCAGGCAGATCCTCGGCCTCCCTCTGCGCCTATAAGTTCCCTTTAGACCTAAAAACAAAGGGGGGTTCGATAGTTTTCCAAAAAGAGTTCCGCTCCACCGCCGCCACCAGAAACCAAGATTCGGATCCAGAAACTCCGTTCTGGCATCCTGCCGGGACGGGGAATTTGGAGAGGATCATCGCCATCGTCATCACCAACGCATCTCGATCAACCACCGATGTTTTCCTCGTCCATGAGTGAGTAATCCCCCGTTGTAGGCTTGGGGATGGTAGGGATTGGATGAGTTCTATTATGTAATCGAATATGATTGTTAGGGCATAGTGCCTAGTATCTCTTGTGCTATTTGACTTTGTTGCAACTTGTTGTTCTTAATGCTTGTCACTAGGGCCCGAGTGCCATGATCTCAGATCTAAACTTATTATTGAATCATTATGATAGTATTGTTTGTTATCTTATCTACAAGTTGTGTACACATATCATTGTCCGGATCCAAAGTCCCCAAAGTGACAATAATTGGGACAACCAGAGGGGATGGCTATGGTGTGAGGATCACATGTGTTCACGGAGTGTTAATGCTTTGCTCCGGTGCTCTATTAAAAGGAGCACCTTAATTGCCAGTAGTTCCCTAGAGGCCCCGCTGCCACGGGCTGGCTGGACAGAAGATATTGTGCAAGTTCTCATTGCGAGCACGTATGACTATATATGGAGCACATGCCTAGGATTGTTTAGTACTTGGATGCTTGTTCTTATGCTTACCGCACTCGAATCCTACTGCTATCGTTACTGTTACTATTGCTCTTGTTTCGTTGTTGCTGTTACTGCTGCTATTGCTACTACCAAACCATTGCTACTGATAAACTTCTGTTAGCAAGAACTATTTCTAGGTGCAGCTGAATTGACAACTCAGTTGTTAAGGCTTGCAAGTATTATTTGGCTCCCCTTTTGTCAAATCAATAAATTGGGTAATACTACCCGCGAAGACTGTTGCGATCCCCTACACTTGTGGGTCATCAAGCAACAAACTATGGGTAGCGAGATGCGGCGCGCAAGAAGAATAAGGAGGAGAAATAGCGAAGAACAGAAGAGGAAATCACTAGCGCCCCCGACCTAGCATGAGTCGAATTACTCTAGCACTTTTCCAGATTCGAGTCCGGGGACTCGAGCATGAGTAGATAACTTTGTTTTACCCGAAGGCAGTTAACTGACCCCGATCCATCAGACGAGTTAGCCACACATATCAACTATCCCTATGAACTAAACACTATGACCCGAAAGCATATCCGGATGGTAATGCACCTGAAGACTTTAGAGTCTCCATCTGAATCTATGATTCGACTAGACACTCGGGGGATACTGACATGGGTATGCCCTACAGTACCCAATATTGGCCTATCTAGTTTGATCCAGCGAGAGCCCACATAATGATCTGCATCTGATGGTGAAGCCCATGAAGGATTCGGGTGGCCCAGGCCTATGAAGGATGCGATTCCTTGGAGGATACGACTAACTTTAAGATAGAAAGTTTGGAAGAAAAACCCTAATCTGTAACGGACTTGACCCTATCCCGAGACATGGCCTCCCCATATAAAGGCAAAGAGGGAACAACGAGAAGGAATACGAAACCAAGCATACACAACCGCTAAATCTCATTTGTGCACCCCCTGTAACTTTTGGTTCATCGATAATCAAGAGCAGATAAGCAGGAGTAAAGTTTCCCTCCGAGGGCCCGAACCTGGGTAAACATCATGTCCCACATTGCTTGTCTGTTAGCCGAACGCGATCTCCAGTACACCCCCTTTTCCTCAAACCCAAGTGCATATCAATGAGAATTGATGAGTTCAACCCTCATCACAATTCATGATGATCAAGAGGAGGATGAATTTGATGATTATTTGGACACATCACCTGATGTGGGGAGTCTTTTCGAAGGGAAGTATGAAAAACTAGAAATAAAAGGAGATAAAAAACTCTGACCAGCTGAACTAAAAGATCTTCCGGAAGGACTAATGTATGAATTCCTAGATGATCAAGGTGTGTGTTCTATAATTTTTAATGATAAACTTTCTGAGGAAGAAAGTAAGAAGTTGGTAACTTTTCTCACTGAGCAACATGAGGCCTTTGGGTACACTCTCAGTGATATTAAAGAAATAAGCCCTTCTACTGTAACTCATAAAATTCCTATGATAAGATGTTATATCTTTTGTTGACACCCATAAGAGGCTTAATCCTAGAATGGAAGAAGTGGTTGGAAAGAAAGTAATTCGCTTATTAAATGGAGGTGTCATTTATAATATTTCTGATAGTAAATGGGTTAGCCTCGCTCACTGTGTTCCTAGACAAGGAGGTCTTACTGTTATTCAAAATCATGATGATGAGACAATCCCTATTAGAGTTATCACTAGGTATAAAATGTGTGTTAATTTTAGAAAATTTAATAGACACACTCTAAAGATCATAAACCACTACCTTTTATGGAATACATCTTAGAGAGATTTATCAACAGTTCTTATTTTGTTTTCTTGATGGTTATTCTGGCTACTCTCAAATTGCCATTCAACAAGAAGACTAGGAAAAAACTACTTTCACTTGTCCTTATGATACTTATGTTTATAGGCTAATGCGTTTTGGTTTATGTAATGTTGCTGCTATATTTCAAGAATAAATATTTGATAATCTAGTTGAGAAAACAATGGACGTTCATGTATGACTTTGTTGTTTATGGCATTACGTTTGAAAGTTCCCTTTATAACCTTAACAAAGTTTTACATCAATGTAGGAAAACAAACTTGTTAGTTAATTGGGAACATTGCCGGTTCATGGTAAGCGAAGGAATAGTCTTTGATCATAAAGTTTTTGAAAAAAGTATTAAAATAGATGATTCCAGAATTATTGCTTTAGAAAGATTACCGAGACCCTAAGATGTTAAAGGAGTTAATTTTTTTGCACATGTAGTATTTAATAGACGCACTGCTCTTTTAACTAACCTCATACAAAAGGACATCCCATTTTCTTTTGAATGATTATCTTTTAGCCTTTGAACGGCTAAAGCAAGCCTTAGTCTCAGCACCAATTATCCAATCACCCACATGGGATGAAGCATTTGAAATCATGTGTGATTCTATATGCAACTGGAGCTGTCCTTGGACAATACAATGGCATAAATTTAAATGTTATTCAATATGCTAGTCGTGTCCTTGATGAAGATCAAAATAATTATGCCACTATTGAAAAATAATTCCTAGTAGTTATTTTTCGAGTGAAAAATTTAGATCTTATATAATAAATTCTAAAGTGATAATGCACACTAATCACCAATATTTGCAACACATTCTGGCTAAAGAAAGATTGAAATCCAAGATTGATTAGGTGGTTCTACTACTACAAGAATATGATTTGCAAATCATAGATAGAAGAGGTAAAGATAATGTTACCGATAATCTCTCGAGTATGGAAGGTATAATTAATGATCATGTACCTATTAATGACTCTTTTCCGGGAGAATATCTTGCTACTGTAGATGCTTGGGATCCCTGGTTTGCATATTATGCTAACTTCTTTGTAGGGAAGCATATGCTAGCTCATATATGACATCACCAAATGAAGAATTTATTTAACAATCTGAGACATTATTTTTGGGACGATCCATACTTATATCATTATATACCTGATGGAATGATTAGGAAATGTGTACGTAATCATGAGATGCATGCAATCCTACGAGCTTGTGATGACAACCCATATGGAGGGCATCATGTTGGTGATCAAACAACTACTAAAGTGCTCCAATCCGGATTTTATTTGCCAACCTTATTTTAAAATGCACACATGTATGCTAAGAATTGTGATGCTTGTCAATACATGGGCAATATGTAAGATACAAGAAATGGCCATGAATTATAATTTGATTATAAAACCATTTGACGTTTGGGGAATGGACTATATGGGACCATTTCCTCCTTCTAATGTATTTACTCATATTCTTATCGATGTTGAGTATGTTACTAAATGGGTTGAAGCAATACAAACTTCCCATGCAGATGTAGTGATGACTGCAAGTGCATACATCAGTAGTAGCTAGTTTCGAAGTAAAGATATCGATCCCACAGGGAGCAGGAGTCTGAAGTCTAAGAATTCTTGAAATAAATACTGAAAATAGAAATGATAAATAAAGTTCTAAGCGACAAGATAAAATACAAGTATTGCGTAAAATTGTGTCTTAGGGTTTTTGGTATAAGAGAACAATGAGTAAAGTAAACAAAACGGAATACGGAAAATAAGTATCGCGTATGTAAAAGAGATTTGAAACTTCAGTGGGAAAAAGCGTTCTTAGGGATTAGCGGATACACCACTAGCATTATAAAGGGCTAAGGTAAAGATTATTATCAAGAACATTCTCAACTATGTATGTGCGAGAGGAACTCCATATTTGGACAATGAGGCAGCAACCACTGCTCAAATCATCCTCATAACCACAACATTCAGCAATCAACATCAATTGAATTACTGCGCTATTAAGGGACATAATCCCACAGGACGTATCTTATGGCATGGATAGTGTTTTGTGAGTTTGCTCGATTCCCAAGTTGATACGTAAGGGATGCCAACATCTTTATAGTCACTGTAAGTACTAACATCCCTCCATCTACCAATATTTAGTTCCCTCCATCAAGTCCCCACAAGAGGCAAATATTGAGAGGTCGAATCCTCCCAACATCAAGATGTAGACAATCTAACACATGGTCACAACGATGAATATCATAATAAACTTTATCTTATTTCAATCTCATGCTAGGGTTTCTCCATCTTCCCAAGAACTAATGATCTACTCAGACATGGAGGCAATCAACAATATGGCAAAAGTAATGGAATCTATCATAGATGAATAGTACTTGTATAAATCCACAATGAGTATGGAAATACAACAAGATCTAGACAAGATGTAGATGGGATGGATGGAGATGGTGGTGATGCAACGGTTGATGATGAAGGTCGATGCCTTAGCTTCCCGAATCTGCGCATGGCGAAGATGGATCCCCGGTGGATGAGTTCCCCCTCCAGATGCCTTCCAGAGGTTAGGTTTCGGCGATTTATGGGGAGATGTTTCCACAAGAACTTGAGATTATCCCAAGAAGGAAGGAGATGTTTCCACAAGGACTAGAGATGATGGGACACATAGAGAAATAGAAGGATGAAGGGTATGCTCTAAACCCTTACAGGTATAATCTTCACAGATCTTCTCCGAAGTCCCCTCTTGGTCCATCACTTCTCAAACCAAGGAAGGTGCAACTGGATGAAATTAAAGAAAAGATCACTAAACTTGAAAAAGTTTCTAAAGCATGTGTTGATATTGTTGGAGAAGGGGTTGACTCCTACTGGATGATGAGCTAAGATCTAGAGAAAAAGGTTGATGACATAGATGGTAGAGTTGAATCCCTTTTTAAAATTGATTTTGAGATGGAAGAAGACAAGGAAGAACTTTTTAAAGTGCTAAAAGACCAACAAGTTGCCATTGCAAAACTTTTTACTCGTTTTGCATGTATTACTCATGCTTGCATATTGAACAATGAGAAGGAAGAAGATGTTTTCTTCACTCCTGAGAAGAATTAGGTACCCACGAGGGGTTATCTGATCCCACCTGGCTTGATTCCAAGCCTTGGGAGATCTTTTAAACCTTGTGTTCTACCCTACAATTTTAGCATGCTTATTTTCATGCACTCATGTTAGTTTATTTTAAAATTTTGCATACTAAGTTGCAACTTCATCTCCGTTCTTGGAGGAGTAATGGATTATTATCCTTTGGGTCTGGAGCCTTATTATACTTGAAGTATTTTATTTTGTGGTTATTTTGTTAGATGTATGAATTAGGATGAGTTCTATTATATTTGTACTTTATGGTGATTTTAGAATCTTCCACACATTTATTATTGATGGGAAATTTGAAGAAAATTTCGATAGGTATATTTTAGTTCAATTGTTTGATTATAAGAATAGAATGCTTAATGAAACAATTAAAGAAAGTGGAAGGAAGTAAGTTGATAAAATAAAACAATGATATTTTTAAAAATTAGAATGACTACAAGTTGAGGTACATACTCAAACCACCAACATGAATTACTTCTTGCTCGGCTTGGGAGTTATATTAAAAGTTTTGATCTATTTTGAGTCTTCCCATGGAATTGGAAACTATGTCTAGCTTCTTTGCACAAGACTCCAAATTACATAAAAGCAAAGTGAAAAGTAAATATGTGCAAAGAGCGAATAAACATATAATCCATGATCGTAAGAGGAAACAAAAGAGACCATTTGAAGTTTTGAATCTCAGGTGGATGTGCGAAGTTCTAAATATGTTTGAGGTCTCCACACAAAACATGTTCCGTTGAACTTAATGTTCTACGTCATACTGTTGACTAATCTTTATATAAATGATTAGTACCGAGGTGTGGAAGCCTTCTAAGTTATTTGATATATCAAAGTGTGATAGAACCCACAAGTTGGTTCTACATCTTATACTAACCATTTGCTGCAACGCCACATGTATTTTAACGACTCGAGCTTCATGAACATGATGAACTTGTCCATGAAAGATGTTATCTTACTCAGGGATGAGTAAGAGTCTAAGCTTTGGGAAGTTGACAAGTGCATTTTTGCAGCATGTTTACCTTATGTTTTTTGCATAACTATTCATAGAATTTTGGTATTTTACCACGTTGGCGCGCATCTTTTATGCTTGTTTTCACCAAGATCCCGAAATCAAAGTTGTTGATGGAAAATACAATTATAGGTACAAATATGCTAATTAAATGACATTAAAGCCTTTCATAAAATTATCCACATACATGGGAGGAAAGCCAAAGAGAATACAATTCGCAGGAGGCATCCAATATCTTTAACGAGCACTGGTATAGACAGGGCCCGCCTATGCCACTCGTCCGTACTGGGTGCCGGCAGCTACGTCTTTTCAAATACTTCCGCCTCGTGTAGACAGATCTGAGATCCGACATTTAGAGACTCCAGAACTCATAGAAACCCCACCTCCAGAAGGGATCTGGAGGGGTAACTAGCAGAAGGGCACCGATCCTCACCGCTATGAAGATCCTTGGAGGCCTATGCATCATCTCCATCATCAACCGCTGCAACCGTTGCAGCACCATCCTCTACGTTCCATATTACTTTTCATCTTGTTGTAATTTTTAAACCCTATTATGGATTTGCACGTGTATTCATTCATCCATTTGCATTCCATTCATATTATCATGATGATGTTGATTGCGTCCTTGTGTGAGTAGTTTCTTTTGTTTTGGGAGAGATGGAGAAACCCAAGCAAACATTATGTGTTGAAATAAAGATTATCTATAACTATCTGTATGAAAAACTCAAGCACGACATGTTACATGAAACATACCGTCGGAGTTTCGAAGTCCTCGGGGGCAGCACAGTGACAAAGTTACTATCCCTGCAGTGGGGGTAACCACAAGAGTCGCACGGCGGATACATTTATCCTACATGATCATTGCAAACTAAAACATACGGAACATTTGCATATAAAACATAGAAGATTATAAATTAAAACCATACACTATAGTACAATAGACTACATATTAAATATAGAATTAAACATTAATACTATAGGTTGCATATTAAACATGAAACATTCTACATATCTCGATACAACTCTAATTAGACACTGATCTAGAGGGTGGGATCATTCTTGAGCTTCGCCCAATTAGGATCGCAACAGTCCATAATCCAAAAATGACCCTATCCGTGACGCGTCGTATTTTCAGCTTTCTTTGGATATAGTTTGACTCTCAAAAGAAACTTAAAAATACACTCTTTCCTAGACGGAACTATTTCGTGGTCAGAGGGCGTAGGATTATCAACCGGAGGCGGAATTCACATCAATCCGAGTTAAAATTACAACAGTTTAAAATGTAAAGTTTTGATTTGATATTCATGTTGGTGCAACAGATATTGCGAATAGCATACATAATACAATTCCAATCTTCCAACACATGAATTGACGAGGACACTTATTGCTGTGTATCGTGGCAGCCTTGCATACATGCATGCAAGGCCATCATATGCATAGGGCGTTTTTTACTTCTTGCAAACCACACCTTGTCCGTCCATGCCACTGGCGCAGGTGACACCAGCGACCTCAGACATCACGGAAGCTCCGTCATTGCCATGGCTTGTTCCGAAACGCGCCACGGCACAGTCCGTCGCGAACAGGCTAGACGTGTTGAAGTTGGCATCACCTCTCATGGTGGGCATGGAAGCCCCGACGTCGAACTTATTCACGTAGTCGGAACGGTACGTCTGGCCGACGACGCCGTGGACGTCGTCGGTGAGCGCGTCGAACTTGAACGCAAGATCGAGGTGAGCGAGACAGTCGTCAGAAGTGACCCCGTAGCGATGCACCCTCGAGTCCTCCTCGGTGATCGGCACGGCGTTGGCCCTGACACTGAACTTCCCATCGAGGACCACCAACACGCCGTTGGCTTCCTTGGTACGGGTCACGGACAGCCCGGGGACGCGGCTGGACGTCCATTTGTCGTCGGCGACCTGTCGAGGGTGATGTCGAGGTGTTCGACAGCGTCGTCCCAGGTGTCGGTCTTCTGGGCGCCAACGTATAGACGGTGGCCATCGAAGAGCACGCCGATGGCCTGGATCCAGGTGAAGTTCCTGGACATGCCGCTGTGGCCATGCTTGCCGATGAAGTGCGCGTTGATGTGGAGGTCATGGTCGGAGACGACGCAGAAGTCGGTGTCCGTCCTTCCGTGGAAGTAGAACGCGTTGCCGTCGCCGCCGATGAACCGTGGGTCGCCGCATGCCCCCGGAGTGTTGCACACTGCAAGCATCGCACAATAATAAGAACCGTAACCATGCATGGATTAAACAACGCGCAATCGTTTAATGCAAGTAATACATCCATTGCTAATACTACCTCTATCCCAGTTTATAAGACTTACGCGTATACCTAGGTCGTCCGCATGAGCTATATAATATGAATTATATAATATAAAAAATATATCATTAGAAAATATAACATTTAAAATTTCTAATAGTATAGTTTTTATCTTATATACCTCATGCTAAGTTGGTTAATTTATCGACCTAGAAATACGCGTAGGTCTTATAAACCGAGACTGAGGGAGTATAACAGATGGATTTCTCACCACAAACGGGTTTGCACGTGTAGCAGTCGACGTAGCAGGACTGCGGGCAGGAGTTGGGGCACTCAAATTTTCGATAGTAGCAGTAGGGGTTCACCTTCACCAACGTCTTGCAAATGACTTCCATCGGCTTCACCTTGGGCACCTTCGGCTCCTTCACCTTGGGAACCTTCGGCTCTTTTTCTTTGGGCCCCTTCGGCTCCTTCACCTTCTTCTCCTTCGGTTCCTTTTCGCCCTTTTCCTTGGGCCCCTGGGCCTTTGGTGGCCTCTCTAAAGGCCCCTTCAGCTTGTCTTCCTTAAGGCCCTTGGCATCGGACTGTGCGGCGGCGGCCGCGGCGAGAAGAACGATCACCGCCGTCAAGGCCAGCACGGTTACCAGATGGCGCCTCGCCATTGCGAGCGCCCTCTCTCACTGTTAGTACTAGCTTGGTGTCTATGGTGCTGATGATTGATCGAGATGGATGGGTACGGTTTGTATGCATATGGTTACTTGGGAATTTATAGGTGATCGATCGATGGAGTTTTGATGCCAGTGAACGCTCGCTTCGTACGTGATCCTTGTCAACGCCTGTAACGTGCCTGCTTCTCGCTTGAAGCGGCAAAATGTGTACTTTGCGTGCATGGATGCATGCATATATGGTGAGCCGTAGTTATTTTAACATGCATGTAAGGGTTTTTAGTACGTTCTAATCTAAACTTCAGGTATCGGGAACAAGTTGCAAGGACGTGCCGCTTAATCTTCAGCAAAAGATGCTAAAGCATCTTCTCACCTTCAGGTATCGGGAACACGTTGCAAGGACGTGCCGCTTAATCTTCAAGGAAAAGAGGCTAGAGGATCTTCTTAAGAGCATCTGTAGTAGACCTCTGAAAACGCCAGCCTTTAAACCGTGGTAAAGGCCGCGGTAAACTGGGTTTACGGTCTTTATGTTTGTCGGAGCTGTTCGGCTGCAGCCCGCGAAGACCACGAAAGAATCTGTAAAGTCAAATTTTCGCAAGTTTTAGGTAACAAATCCGACAATAAGCAATAATTTTAAAAAAGAATTCGATAATAGGCAATTGTTTTCACAAGTACGTCACACTAGATCTCACCAAAATAATCCAGAACACGCCAAAGGATGCAAGATCAAGCATCACCGTCCTCGCCAAGCACGCTAAAGGCATCACCACTGCCACCACCACTGTGTTCATATCAAGCCACTGACAGAGCACCATCCTTATCCTCTCCCGTCCTCCCCCCTCCTCTCTCCGTTGAGAGTCAACGGCCGCTCGACGGGCCTCTCCGTCGCCCTCCCCGCCGGAATAGCCGGCTGGGGTTGGGTTTGGGGAGGTGCCAGAGGTAGTAGTAGGAGTAGTTGGTCCTGGTTTGGGCGGTTTTCCGCCGTTGATTGGCGTTCTGCCGGGAGTCTACGTGGGCAAGGTCTCAGGGCCAAGATATACTCATGGCTGGAGGTCCTGCCCCTCCTGGTGCTGCTCCAGCGGCCGGAGCTGCAGGTGGAGGTCAGCGCCGGCGACTCCTCAAATAAAGGGCCCGTGGAGCACCTTCTTCCGAAGTGGACAGCGGAGGCTGCCATGTCTCACCCGGCTGGCCGTGGCGGCAGGGGGGTGAGGCGCGGTGGCGTGATGCGGTGGCCTGCTTGTCTTCCCCCGGCCGGCCGTGGCGGCGAGGGAGGGAAGAAGAAGACGGCGGCTGTTTCCCCTTTGCTCTCTTCTAGATGGCATTTATGCTGGAACCGATTGATGTCGAGTTGCGCCGTCTCATAGCTGTCCCTGGCCGGCCGTGGTGGCGAGGAGGGAAGCTACGATGCTGCTGATTCTGATTGCTTCGGTCTTCTGAGCCTTTTGTCAAAGAAGAAGTGGTTCTGTTGCAGTTACCCTAGCGGCAGTGCAGGCCTGCCGCTGGAGTGGTCATTCTCGCCTATTCTTGGGGATCCTTGGGGGAGTTCCTCGATGACGATCTTTGGCCGCTGCTTGTCTAATAAGCCTGTTCCCCGGGTTCATCGTTGCGGCATCTTCTATGGCTTCTTCTCCTCATCTCGGGTAGGAGTTCTGAGGAGAGAGCTCGGATTCCTCGCGCTGCGTCTGCAATTCCTAGATGCTTGTTGTTGCTTCTCCTTAGTGTGTCTTCTCTCTCGGGACACAATGGTTGTGTTTCGAAGGGAAGGTTTGCTAAGTTGCAACAGCGAGGGACATCTATGGATGAAGGGTTCGTGGGTTCTTCGCCAAGCTGATCTTCTTCGCCGTCTGTCTCCCACCCGTGGCAGGTGTGGTGAGTCGGTCGGCCGGGCAGCACCGTGGGGTTTGGTAAGGAACCCTCTGCTGCGGGCATCTTCTGGAAGTTGCAATGGCAGGCAGCAGTGGAGCTGGGAGGCTATCTTCTTGAGCATCACCTCGGCGGCGGGTCATAGCCGTCCGACATCCAAGGTCAGCACATGGCCTATCAAAAAACCGGTAAAGGGTTCCAGCATTATCCTAACCTCCTTTGTGAGGCCCTTGAAGTCGGCCGCTATATTGTTCGTCGGCTCAGGAGCAAGTGGTTATGTCCCCGCTCCTGTGCTTGATGGTGGCGTGCCTGTCTTCCAGCTCGGTGGTGGAGAAGAGGAAGGACCAGTTTGTCTTCTGCTTTTTATCAGTGAGGTCCTTCCTACTTATACTAAGGATCTATGTGTGTCTTTATATTTTATAGGGTCCTTTGTAATTATTTGTAACTTCCGCCGCTTGGAATATATGTGAAGCCTCCATGCCCCTTGGGGGGCTCTCCTTGTTCAAAAAAAAAAAACTGCCACCACCACTAGTCGGACCACCGCTACCACCTACCGCAAGCTTCCTTCATTGCAAGATCTCCGTCCAACAGCTACAAGCCACTTTGATCACATCCCAACGATCTAGGAATGATCTACCGGTGCGTGGCGGTGTGGAAGCAAGTCGGTCGCTGAATTGAAAAAAAAGTCTTTTACCAATACCTCTTCCCGATTTGGTTGTTACCGGACATGGCATCGAGTGACAGACTTCCCCATGCCTCACACTACAACACAGAGCTTGGACCATGGCGCTTATAGAATCGAGGCAGAGCCCTAGTCATCACGCTCGCGCCGTCGCGGTAAAAAAAAAACGCTAGGAATAACTGTGTCGGAAATTTTACAGCATCGACGAACTGTGTAACATCGACGTTTCGTTTGCCGGTGACTCGCACCAACAAAACGTCAATGGCTCACTTCCAATGGGACGACGATGGTCAACACGACGCATTCACCAAACCCGCAAACCCACTGACCTACTGTACTGCGGGTCCCACATGTCAGAATCACCTCCCCAAAACAACCAATCCCCCAAACCCCACGGAACCGTAACCCCCAAATCACCTCCCACTCCTCTGCTCCCATCCACTCCCCCATCGCCGCCGCCGCCGCCGCCACCGGCGACGGCGACCCCGATGGGCGCCACCGCCTCCGTCCTATCTCTACCCGTGGCGGCCTCCTTCCCCGGAGCCGCCACCGCTATCGCGGGCGCCGCAGGCTGCTTCGCTCTCGGCTACCTCCTCGCCCTCGCCCGCCTCCCCCTCCAGGCCGCCGACCCCGCATCCGGGGACGACGATTCCGAGGAAGACTCGGAAGAAGATGATGACGAAAATTCCGGCCGCGGCAGGACGGCGAAGCGGGCGGCCGCGCGGAAGCGGACCGGGCTCAGGCTGCTGTTCTGGTCCAGGAACGTGGTGACCAAGTCCGACTCTGCCAGGGAGACCGAGAGGGCGCAGGCTCAGACCGCCTCCGCCCCCCTTGAGATCGAGAACCTCGCCAAGATAATAGAAGATTTCAAAATGGTACTGAATTTGGGGGTGGAGAGCTCCTCCCTTTATTCATTTTGTCAGTATTTTGATGTGGGGGAGAGAAGGGGAGACTGATTTAGTTGGTTCTGTTTCCGTGGTGTAGGTGCTAGTGGTGAGAAATGATCTGAAGATGGGAAAGGGGAAAATTGCTGCGCAGTGCAGGTAACATGTTTTCAGTCATCACGATTGTCACGTAGTTAGAAGAAACTTAAATGATGAACCGTTGCTGATTATTCACTTAGAGATTTGGATTCATTGAATAGTGAGTATATGGGTTGGTTAAAAATTTAAAGTCTGTCCAGTTCGCAATAGGAAATACTCTCTATGTGTTATCTGTTTGAGAATCTGGATTGCTATTAGCTCGAAATATGATGTATTCTTGCAAGATTAGTATGACTGTATGAGCCGAACAAGGATACTTAGACAAATTTTGGCTTTCTATTACTCCCTCCGACCCATATTAGTTAACTCAAATTTGTCTAGATACGGATGTATCTAGCACTAATACTTGACTAGATACATCCATATCTAGATGAATCTAAGTCAACTAATATGGGTCGGAGGGAGTAATACATGTGACTGTCTGGAATTGGAATAGAATGTAGTTGCACAGACAAATTGGACATGCCAATGCCATTTCACAGCAGTCTATCATGTTTCTTTCTGCTGGTTTTCTATGCACCAGTGTCTGCTAATGACAGGCGTCATGTTTCTTAGATCTATCCTGCAGCCGTAGTATAGAGTTCATGATTGTGATCAGTATCTTTTGGTGGTACTCTTATGTGAAAAGTTGTAGATATGGAGGGGCTTTGGGAGTAGAAGAGTTTTTGGTTTTGTTTGGTGTAGTGCCCAAAACCAGGTTGATCCTCAACTAATTTCAAATTGACAATTATCTATTATTTTGA
This sequence comes from Avena sativa, assembly GCA_916181665.1. Taxonomy (NCBI): domain Eukaryota; kingdom Viridiplantae; phylum Streptophyta; class Magnoliopsida; order Poales; family Poaceae; genus Avena; species Avena sativa. Next base: position 398,262,431 of record OV702280.1, on the reverse strand, counting down.
AAAACATTGGTAGTATTTGCGGTAACACTTACACCAGCCAACTTCATCCAGGGCAATCTTTCTCATCATCTGTACTTGGTTCTTCTAAAAACTGAGGGAAACTTTATCATGGCTGCTTAAATGCTTGGTGTGGTAGAACTTCTGCAGTGTACAACAGTAGTGTTCTTTGTACTCATGCGAACCAGCCAATCTGTTTTCAGTGGAATTCCCTTGTCAGACAGCACGTGAAGACTTTAGTTACCTAACCAAATGCTTTATTCACCCTTCTGATGATAGAACTAGAAGCAGTTAACCTAACTGGCTTACACGAGGTGCTTGCTTGAACCCAGCAAGATTGTTCAACAACTTTGAACAATGATAGGCATGCTACAAAAATCGTAGTAGGTTCATCATAATTTTACATTTATTTCAAACAGGAAACATATGGATCATTTCAATTACAGAGTCATGCTTATATGTTCCTCTGAGTGGCTGAGTGCTTAAATTGTCACCTTCAAAAGTAGGAAATCATGCTTATCTGTTCCTCTGAGTGGCTGAGTACCTAGACTACCATCTTCAAAAGTGGATGAGTTATCATGTTTTCCCTAGCTATGTTTTTGTTATTCTTTATATATTGGAGTGATGGGCTAATTATGCTAGTTTTTCATTTCTCTATTTGTTCAGCCATGCAACACTGGGCTTGTTTAAAAAACTCCAACAGAGAGCGCCAAAGTCATTACGAAGGTATGTTGATATATTGTATCATCAATTGCCACTTTTCTGGTGTTCGTATTAGTACCAAATGCCCTAGGATCTTAGAGATACGTAAAAGGAAATTATAATAATTCCATTACTTTGCAATTTTCATCTTTTGCAGGTGGGAGAGGTGTGGGCAAGTCAAGGTGGTTGTGAAAATAGAAAGCGAGGAAGATATGCTTGTTTTACAAGTAAATATTCTTCCTTATTGTGCATTGCCTCATTAATCTCGAAGTACTGCGGGGATATCAACAAATAGTAATACAGAAAAAGCGCACGTACAATAACCATTTAATATTTTGCTCTCACTAATGAGATAACAATTGGTAAGAAAATTCGTCTTTCCAAACAGTTTTGAGATGAACTCAAATACTAGACAGTTATATTTTGTATATTACTGTTTGGAAAAACTGAAGATTTTTGTAGAAGAATATGTCCTGTCCCAAAACAGCTCCAATGATCTCATTCTTTTCCCCTTTAGGAAATCGAACATTTGATTCTTACTTCGCCTTATCCTCTGTGTTCTTCCTTTAGAGAAATCTTTCACCTAACCCCTTACTGCATTCGCAGACGAAAATAAAGCAAAGCTATATTTTTTATAAAAAGAGTCCTAGCATAATTTCCCATGTTTAGCGCTTCCTTATCCATCACATTGAAATTCACTTTGTGGTGCAGGGGAGAGCAAAGTCATTGAATCTGCCAACTCACATTACCATTGATGCTGGAAGGACACAGATTGCACCAAGTGAGTTTTCATATCACCATTTATACAATTACGTCGATGCACTTTAATTCGTTCTGTTTATGACTTGGATTGAATTCTTTTGTCTTGTGATCATGTAGATTCAAGAACAGTCATGGCTATTCTTGGTAAGTTACATGAATGCATTTCACAGTGTACCATCTTTTTCAGTACTTAGGACTTTTAGCAAACTGATATTTCGTTGCTGATTCCACTGTTTCATTTGGGCAGGACCGGCCGACATGGTTGACGATGTCACTGGTGGTCTGAAGCTCTTGTAACGTCACTTGAGCATTCTCAAACATGGGAGTTGGAAGAGCAAAAGAGCAATGCTGGAAATCTGCAATCTACAATGGTCTTACAGTTCCACTGATCTCCTGCTGAAGAATGAACCTTGGCTTATAACTTTTTCCAGGATTTGTTTGGAAGGGGGTTGCGTCCACTTTTACCTGTATTGAGTTGTATCAACCAGATATGGTTTCAGTCAATCCACTGGATCTGTAGAATATATATATGAAAAGGATAAATTTTGTGTTCCCATTCAGTCAACAACCTGAACTCTTGTCTAGTATTGCCTTCTTAATCCAAGTTCGCACTATGGCCACAGTTTACGGGCTTATCAAAGCTTGGCTGGGTATTTTTCTTGGCTTTTGCGGTCATTCTCTTTTTGTGCGGAGCAAATTTAGTACTCCCTCCCATATTAATGTCTTCAATTTTGTCTAGATACGAATGTATCTAGTCTAAATATTTAACTATCATACGAATCTAGATAAAGTTGAGACTACTAATATGGACCGGACTCACTACTTGGTTGATTGTTTCATCCCTTGTTAGGAATAAGATTACGTAGTACTTCTAAAAAGACATTTTGTAGTGTGTAGCTTCACTTATTTTGGTCCGTAGACCATAATAAAACATGTAAAACATCTTGTAATTTGGGACGGATGGAGTATATAATATTAATTATAGTTGGGAAAATCTAACGCGAGGACCGCAGCGGGCGGGCGGGCGGCCGGCCGACCGATTCACGTATGTAAGAGTATTACGGAATACTCTTGGTTTTTATGTGAACTTAATATGGCCAAATTTTCTGGATGATTTTTTATGATTGACGATGATGGATTCCTCTCAGTATGGCTACAATATACTTATACTTGTTCTAATTCTGTATTTGTAATGTGGTTTATCTGACAATTAAGTATAATCAATCTGATAACCAAGTATAATTTATCTGGCAATTACTTTTATATTTTTTGACAGATGTCGTTATAGAGGTGATGTATTCTTATACCTTTTGGTGTTGTGTTTTATTTGGCGATCATATGACTGGCCACCGAGTGTAATTTATCCGGCAATCATCTCTAACTAATCTGGCAAGCATATGTATACATGACTTTGTCTTGGTTAAAACCTGGCAACCAAATATAATAATCCGGCAATTAGACTGATTTTAACCTGGTAATTCGGCTTACTTAATCTAGCGGTTAAACATATTTAGTCTGACAATTAGTATTCTTGCAATTAAAATGGCAATTAGGTACGGTTAAACTGGCAGCCAAGAATAATTAATCTGGCAACTATAAATGTGACAAACAAGGTCTAATTATTCCCAAAATTAATAATCTAGCAATTGTGTCTAATTAATCTCGCAATTACTCCTAATTAATCTGATGATTAGACTATGATTTATCGGGTAATTAGTAGTTGATCAATGAGTCGTGGAGGCATGTGATAATTTTATAGTACGGAGCCGTGATGCTACTACTCGTGATGTGCAGAGACAGATGCATGCAGTGGGCCTATCATGATGACTTTTTACCGAAACAACCCGCGTCTACCGTTTTGTGGATCGTACAGCTACCGCCGCATGGAGAGGACCAGCGTGCGGCGCCGCACGTTAGTCTAGTCCATTATAGTTATGTCTAGTTTTCTCGCAAGATTAGCTGTTCCCTATAACCATGAAGCTACATGTTGTGAAGCATGAGCATGGTACAATACTTCATTATGAACGATATAGCAGGACTACAAGGATACAATGGTGTAACTACATCATCATGCGGTACAAGGATACAATGGTTGGTGTGAATGCACAATCATGCAAGTACAATGGTACATGCATCATTGACTTACTGCAGCAACCAACTCTAAACAGCTTTGGTGAATAGAAAACACATCTAATCGTGAATTTTTTTTATCTTGTGAAGGTAGCATGGTCAGACATAATAATCCAGTTCTTGCTTAGTTTGTACGAGGCTGGATGGATCAGCTGTTCTGCAGGCTGCCGTTCTTCCCACTGAAGATCCGGTTGAGGATCGCCGCCAGCCTCACGCCTCCCTGCGCAATCCTCTTCTCGACAACCGGCAGCGCCTTGAAGAAATACTCATCTGCAAGCAGTTTAACCCCCGAGAAATTAAATCCCATCATATACACTTCCTCCCAATGGATGATTAGTGTTGATCGTTACCTCCCAAGGTGATGTCCTGCTCGACGCCCTCGTATGCGTCGCACGCCAGCAGCGCGCTCTCCTTGGCGTACCTGCAGTTCAATTTCAGCAGTAGTCAGACTCTGGATATTTCGCCATGGCAGTCCATGGAAGACGAGCTTAATTACGTTTCGGCGCAGGTCTTTGTCCGGAGACGGCACGCCTCCCACTCCTTCTCCTCGTTGGACCACACATCCTGAAACAAAGAAAGAGAAAAGGTCAGTCAAACACTCCGTAAGAGGCCAAATTAAGCTGAGTAAGTGAGGCAGTGCAGTGCAGTACAGTAATGTTGGTCTGGATGGCGTCGATCATGGTGGCCTGGTCGTTGTCGTAGAAGTCCTTCATGGCCGTCTCGATGACGCTCACGTCCCACACCTGAAAGGAGGAACCTTGATTGAATGATGTACTGTACTATGATTCTACATGCTAGCAGCGAACGGTCGAGCCTTGCCAGTGGTTCGACGTACGTGGTGCAGGTTGCCCTTCCTTGTGTACCAGTGGACGATGATGGTGTTGCCGCCGAGGTCGTCGGCATGGCCGCAGTGGAGCGGCTGGTGGACGTCGCCGACGAAGTGGGCCAGGAACATCAGGCTCTCCGTCGGGTCGTCTAGATGGCAAAGCGTGCCAGAGCACAGGTTAAATTAAGAGATATACAGCATGGCATTTCAAGTTAGCTGAGTACATGGGTATGGTCCAGCAATGGTTATTACATGGGCTATCGGAGTCCATGAGCGCGGCGGTGTAGTTGTTGATCGCCCCGACCACGCACCTGTCCTTCTCCCCCTTGGTGTCGTGGCAGTCCCCTGTCCAGAAAGAAACACACAAAGCCATCAGTTAGCGTCACAGCACAAGGCAAATGATGTGATGGTTCTGACTAAGCCCAAAACCAGCATTCCCTTCACAAATCTAATCTAAACTTTGGAACAAGACTACAACATTTTGAACTAGCCCAAAGCAGTCAAACCGGCCAAACCATATTTGCAGAGGCTTAGTTCTGACTAGAGAAAATTGCAAAAAAACCACCACAATTGTAGGTCAAGAATTAAAAAGCCACCGGTTTCCAAAAAAATCGCAAATCACCACCGGTTTTCATGGAAACGCTCATAAAAAAAGCTGATTTGTCGGTAAACGCAGTTTGACACCGTTTTAACCGGTGGGACCCGCTATAGGTGATTACATGGCATTCTAATCCTTACACCATTTGCTGGAGGCGTTAAAAAAAGGGTAGGGCCCACTAACAGATGTGGGACCCGTCGAGCACTCGGCGGTTGTCCACCACAACATCGATGTTCTCTGCCGCCAAACGCCATCAGGGACGACGACCACGCTGCCCTGCTGCTCCTAGCTGGCCCGTATCACCATCGCATCGCCCAGCCCTGCAACCTCCAGAGCTCCATTGGCCCTCCTGCCCGTATCACCATCGTATCGCCGTGTCGTACGCAGGGACATCGGCGAGAGAGAGAGAGAGAGAGAGAGAGAGAGAGAGAGAGAGAGAGAGAGAGAGAGAGAGAGAGAGAGAGAGAGAGAGAGAGAGAGAGAGAGAGAGAGAGTAAGCGGCGTCGGAGATGGAGTCGGCCACCAGCGACGCTGGAGAGGAGATGGAGCTAGTCGATGGAGGGGATATGGAGGTGGGCCGCCACCGGCGCTGGAGGGGAGGCGATCCAGGAGATGGAGGGGAGACGGGGCCGGCCGCCACCGGCGTTGGAGGAGATGGGAACCAGGAGGAGCTTAGAAGGGGAACGGGAGGAGGAAGAGAAAGATGACATATGGGTCCCATGTCCACTGGTGGCCCCCACGTCAATTGTAACAGCTCAGTCAAACGGTGTGAAGATTAGGATGTCATGTCATCACCTATAGCGGGTCCCACCGGTCAGACATGGTGTCAAACTGTGTTTACCGACAAATCGGTGTTTTTTGTCCATGTTTCCAAGAAAACTGGTGGTGATTTGTGAAATTTTTGAAAACTGGTGGCTTTTTAATTCTTGACCACCAATTATGGTGTTTTTTTGCAATTTTCTCTACCGACTAGGTTGGCCTTTCGCTTGTTCTTGCTTGTCAAACTCTAAGCCGCAAGAGGCCGTATCCTAGTGCAACTGTGCACAACACCCAGAGAGAGAGAGCGCTCGTGCGTGCCGTCTGTGGTGTGACGGTGACGAAGACCTCAACCTCCTTGCCCATTCTCGCAAGAAACATCAACTACCATGCGTCTTCAAACGATTGGCACGCCAGCCATCCTATCCAATTGATGATATAATTTCGGTTAAAAAGGAAGTCCTTTCTTTGTTTTAAAATATAAGATGTTTTAGCTTTGTGTATTAAATATATCTAGACTTTTTTTAGTACGTAGGTTCATTCAGGTTTAGAGTGAATCTATACACTAAAATAAGTCTAGATATATTTTATTCACAAATCTAAAACATCTTAGAGATCGTTTGGTATCCATCATTTGGGCCTAGAATCCTGAAATTCTTTATTCCCTCTGATTTCCATCAAAGAGGGAAACTGCGTGCCTTTTTATCCGAAGCAAGCAGTTAGCTGTAACCGCTACTGACCAGACAGATGGACCGGTTGCTTCAGACATAATTTGGCACTCCTCGAAACAAATAACGTGCCGCGACGGACCACTAATTTTAAGCAAGGGCGCAAAGTCAAAGCACCCCGCTACGTCCGATGGCGACATGCTTGTTAGGTTGCTACTACTGCTAGACTAACTAAAGTACTAAACAAGTGCCGACTATGAAATTAACACAACTAAGTTTGAAGCCTTTTGTGATACGTATTACTTTGTATAAACAACAACTAAAATTGTTAGTACTCAGCACTAGAAAACATCTAAAATTGGGTGCATGCATGGTTTGGTTTGGTTTGGTTTGGTTTGGCTGAGAGAGACAAAGCACGACAGCACGGGTAAGCTTGAAGAAGCAGGATATGAGGAGGAAGCGCGAGTAGTAGTAGCACGTACTGGCGTAGCTGAAGGCGCAGTCGCCGGGGGTGTCGGCGAAGTGCAGCGCGCTGGACCACTTGTACCGGAACCGCTGGCTGTCCGCCCACGAGCACGCCTCCGCCAGCTCGCCGTTCGCCCACGCCGGAAGCAGCTCCTTCACACCCGCCGCCGCCTCCTCCGTCAGGAAATTCTGCATGCACCAAAACGCACGATTATCGTCAAACAGAGTTCAGCGAAACTGCCTAACAAATAGAGGATCATCGATCATGTTGCTGGTTTGGTGGTTCAGTAGCTTACATCGGCGATCTTGCAGGTCATGTAGTGCCCCTCCTTGCCCCACGCCTCCGCCGCCGGAGCCCTCGCCGCCGCCGCCGCCGCGACCAGCACCACGTAAAGCAGCAGCAGCGACCTCATCGTGCCTTACCCCAAGCTCGGCTTCGCTCTGTGTTTTCTGCTGTTGTGTTGCTGTCCTTGTAGTCCCCGTCTACCTTCGCCGGCACTGCTCCTGCCTCTATTTATACACCCGCCGGCTAGACCATGACCGCGTTTTGGCAGATTCCCTTCTCTGATCCGGATGCCTTTTGGCCCAGCAACCGGACCCGAGGAGTTTCGAACTGACAAGGAAGCTGTACTTCCACGTGATTCGCATAGTCGGGTTGCTTGCGCCATGTGAGCCAGCGAGCGTCTCCCATCTGCTCGAGTCCTGGTCTGAAAACAGGTCCGATCGGCGTGGTTCGCATGCGCAGCACGGAACAAAAACCGCTCGCTATCCGGCTACGTTGCACTCGCACAATTAAGGAGACGGTTTTACCAGCTGCCGCACGCGCTGTTCGGCGACCAACACGTACCCCGGTTTCTGAATTCTGATTGGCAATTGGCATCCTACTCTACTTCCGTGCAAGATCAATACAGTTTCAGATTTAACTACGACGTGGACATATTGGGTTGCATGAAAGAAATCAGCACTCACTTGGTACTTCGTCAACAACGAGTATTTTGTTGTTGTTGAAATAAGCATATATTAATATCAAAAGATATTATTTACACCCAGCCTCTGCAAAACGCATTGCCTTAGCGACCATACGGATGCACACAGAAAAAAGAAAAAAGAATTACAAAAAAAGAAATAGTCCCGCTAAAGTGACCCATTCATTGGAACAGTAGTACCACCACCATCAAGACAGCACCAGAAGTCCAACTTCTTCAAAAACGACGCCTCCACGAAAGAAACAGTGCACAAACAACGTCATCAACCGATCAAAGATCTTAGGTTTTCACCCTTAAGAAAGTCTACACTCTCAAAAAAATGTCTTTAAGAAGACCATTGCCAGACACAACCAATTAAAGCCAGACCTTGGATTTTCACCCTGAAAGGTAGGACTGTGAACCTCTCCTGTGCAGCCGCCCCCACTTGCATGCCACTGCTCCAAGTCACGAATCACCAAGCCAATTCCTCATCACCACCCAGACTTGAATCACTATTGTCACTCCATAGATCTTGGTCTTCATGACATTCTTCGTCGGCGCCATGGAACGAGAGCATGCCCCATGATCTTAACAGCCAACAAAGTTTTGAAGCGCATCCTCTGAAACCAAACGGTCAGAGTAAAACATGGATGCGCACGAGCGAATCCCATCTGATCCAACAATCTCTCGGCATGATCGCACTTATGAAGTATGCCAGCGGAGCCTTCCGAAACACGACACAGTAAATACGACACAACAAGAGTAAATAAAGCATACTTCCTCCATATCGGTTTATAGGTACTGCGCGTACCACTAGGATGTCAACTTGACCAATGTAATACGAGATATAGATTACGAAACACATATCAGTAGAACCTTTAGATGTTATATTTTCTAATGGTGTACTTTTTTGTTATATAATTTATATTTTATTAGTCAAATTAATGATCTAAAGATACGCGCAAGACCCGTAAATGGGATGGAGGGAGTGGGCTATTTTCTCCTTTAAACTTATATAATACAAAGAAACGCGGATCTTCTGTGGGTTCTTGAAAAATAATGCAGCACCTATGGCCGCTCGGCCTAAAGGCCCTAAACAATAATATGTGGATAAGGTCTTCCAAATATTTACAACTATTGTACTCTAAGTTTTTTAGATATTAGCTTTTGTGTCCATGCATGATGGCGGCGGCATAGAATAAAAGTCACAATATATCGACGTCCTGGTATAAATGATCCTGGCCGACGTCGTAGACATCTTAGAGTCTGGAATGTTTTCCCTAGACGATCGAGAAATAACTAGTATTTTTTTAGAAAGTGAAATAACTATTTTTGTTTCGGCTCTAGTAACCATATGGTCTTACTATTGAATTATTGTCCTAGCCAATTATTCCAAAAGTCCGAACTAATGGAAAGACGATAGTTAACATATTTATATTCTCAACACTCCCCCTCAAGTCTAGGCGGGTGGCTTTTTATTCTCCATGAGCATAGGACGTGGATTGGGTGCCCGCATATATTTATTTTAATATTGTGTTAGCCAGGATTTAAACTCAAGACCTCTGATTCTGATACCATATTGAATTGATGTACTAGCCAACTTAACCAAAAGTCCAAACCAATGAAAAAACGATCGACAACATATTTATATTCTTAACACTTACTATTGAGATTTGATCGAAGACACGAGGAGATCTTTATCTACCGGTGATCCATCTTCTACTACATGGGTACACAAAACATTTAAGCCTCTAGGGCCTTCACTTTCTGTTTTTTTGGCATGTTGGTTTCGTGGGTACCCTTCACTTTCTTTAACTTCTCCGGTTTCCTCGATGTGTAATAAGAGATGGACATGACAATTAGCGGAGCTTAGATCGGATGGACGAGATGGACCGGCATGTAGTATGTACTCTCTTCATTCCATAATATGTTGCGCACAATTGTTTAATCAAGAATATACAAAATAATATAAATATGTATGACATAAAATACATATAATATAGAAAATATATTTTAAGACAATTATAATAATATTAATTTGGTATTGTATATGCTTATATTTGTATCAAACTATTTTGTTAAACATTATAAAATGGGACGAAGGGACTATGTATGCATGCATGGAGCGGCCGGGTTTGGCACGTCGCAAGCGTTGGCGATCAATGCAAATCGATCTGCTGTAATCATCCGTGCATGGCAACTTTGGCGTGCGCGCGCGGCTCTGGACGTCCAATCGTGAGAGGCTCACGCCGAAAGACCGACGGATGCACTCGAGTAGACGCCGGCCTGAGGATCCTTCCGTTCGTTCCATCGTCACAAATAATAATCAACCTGACCCTGCATGCAAATCGTGCACGCTGCTTTGGCGTGTCGTCATAGCCCGTTGCTATGATGCATGGTGGTTGGTGTTGGGGGTATCCTTTGGACACACGTACACAAGAGGATCGCTGATAATTTGAATTGTCGACTGGCAACTTTTCCCATGAATTACCTGGGGATGCCAGTCAGGGACACCATGATTCTCTTTAAAGATCTAAAGTCTCTTATGGGCCGGGTTAAGGCGAAATCCAAACCATCGCAAGGCAGGTTTATCTCCAAATGAAGCAAGACCATCCTTATTGACGCCTGCTTATCTAGCCTCCCTATGTATATCATGGGGTTATATATCCTGCAGGAGGGCGTGCACGCCAACTTTGACAAGGAGCTTTCACGCTAACTTTGACAAGGAGCTTTCTCGGTTCTTTTGGATGTCGAATGATGGCCACCAAAAATACCATATGGTTAAGTGGGCGAACATATGCGCCCCCAAGGATCTGGGGGGCATAGGGATCATTTCCTCTCGCCATATAAATGTTGGCCCTCATGTTACGTTGGGTCTGGCGAATCCTGACGAACGATGGTGGCGTGTGGTTACAACTGATGAAAGCTAAGTATCTGCATGGGCGCCCACTTCTGGCTTGTGAACGTCGGGAGGGCTCTCAGTTTTGGAGATCCATTCAGGACATCCAGCCGGCGATCCGGAAGGGGCTCGCTATTTCCATCGAAAATGGGAGAAACACCATCTTCTGGCTCGACCCTTGGGTGGGTGGGCGCCCCTTGCGCCTCGAGGTTCCCGAGTTGTTCGCGATCTGCGCGAACCCTCTGCTCTTGGTGGCTGATGCTTTCCAGGACGGAGTCTGACAAGTTACGTTCTGCTGGAACCTTGGGGATGCCGAGCGGGCGTCCTGGGAGGGACTTCGGGACAGCCTCCCGCTGTCCCATTCCCAATCCCCAGATAGTATGTCTTGGCACCTTTCGCCCTCTAGCGTTTTCTCCGTGGGGTCCATGTATCGGGCCCTGTTTGGTGGGCCTTCCATTCCCTGGACTTTCCCTCTTTGGAAGGCCCTCCTCCCCCTGAAAATAAAGATCTTCCTTTGGCAGTTGCTGCGCGATCGGCTTCCCTTAGGGGTGGAGTACCCAAGCGGCATGGCCCAGGGAATGGCCTTTGTCCTCTTTGTGTGGTCCCGAAAACGGGGCACCACATTTTCTTCTCCTGTCCCGCAGCTCGCTTCCTTTGGAACTTCACCCATGAGGCTTTGGGGGCGTCGTGGCAGGCCGCAGACCTGGGGGAATTCCTGGAAGCCAATGCAAACCAGACCGGCAGGAGGAGGCGCTCTTCTGGTTCCTGTTTGCAGGGATGACCTTTACTTTATGGAACATCCGCAACAAGATGGTCATTGAGCGTGTCTTTCTTCGCCGTGCCTCTGACTCGACCTTCAAATTTCTGGCTTTCTTGCAGCAGTGGTACTCGTTGAGTAGGCAGCGGGACAGGGCGAGGCTGGACGGGATGATAAAGCACCTTATCGTGGCGGCGCGCCAACTTGCTTCTCCTTCCGGTTCTTGAGCACGTCTTCGGGGCGCGTATGTATCCGTGTGTGCTAGGCTGTTTGTTGTGTTGAGTGTGGTGTGCGAACTTTTATGTTCGGTACTTATTCGCGTGGTATGGATGTTGCTTTATTTATAAAGCTGAGCGTATGCCTGTTTCGAGGAGTATGCATGGTGGTTGAAAGCAAGTGTCTCGTTCCCACCAAGGGAAGTGCATCGATCACTACTGGAACCTTGAAGACGGTCACCAAACCTTTACAAACTGATTTATTAGGATCGAAAGTAGAGAGAAAGAATGGAATGAATCCTTGTATTGATTGATGAAGATTACACATATATATAGGGAATGAAACGACGCAATTAAGTCGGTTCCCTGGAGGCGATGCTCCAGGGGAATAACCGCTTAATGACGGTTCCACAATGAGATAGTTACAAGCAGGGATTAACTCATTTAATTAAAGACTAATTAAATTCTAACATGATTCACGGCTCTTCTACACCTTGGAGGACCTCGAATCTTGCCTAAAGACCTCTCCACAAAGGATTGGCTCCTCAAAGAAACTTTTTCCACCAAGGATGCCCAAACATATCCAACAGTAACAAGAACCGCAAAGGATAACAAGGGGGAGTAAAAATATCCTTCGGTTTGTATGTAGATTTAGATTTCTCATATCCTTCCCTAACAGAAACAACATTGGATGTAACCAGCTCCTGACTGTCGCTCAGGATTTCTACTTCCAGGCTTCTAGGTGGCGGCACATTAGTAGAATTGAAAATGGCTAGCTATTTGTTGCTTCTCATTTTTATATGGTTGATATTTGTCTCAACCTTGGCTGATCCATGAGTGTAATACTTTGAATTACAAAACTTTGTAATAAAAAGGCTATGTGCATCACTTGATGCAGAGGCCGGGGGTTTTCCCCCATTTCGAAAAAAAAAGATCAACAAAATCTAAGCGTGTTAGGGAGGGAGAATTCAAACATTTAAACTTGGCAACAATGAGGAGAGGGGAATGAAGTAGTCATATTCCTCGTGGGGAAGAAGATTGGCTTTTATAGCTGCTCCCAAAATCCAACCATTACAGCATGTTTTATGTGAGGCCCAGAGACTCCGGGCAACCTCCGGGGCCAATAGATATGTGCGCAACTCGTGACAACCTTTTTGTTGAGACTGGGAGGCCAACCGTGGGAGGGATGGAGGTTCAGGCCACAGAGAGAGTTGCATGCAAGCAAGAAACCTCTCACTACAAGAAATGTGATAATTTTTAACCCACCGAATTGGTCATGAAATGGTCATGGTTTTCTATTTATGACCTTTCTATGACCAAAAATAGTTGATCAAATACCTAGCGTTACTATCGAACTATAACGATCTTTTTTGTAAATTGATCATAGACCGTATACTACTCTGAGAGATGTAATTTTTGTGAAACTTTGTTTGACAAGTGTTACATAAAGGAGTGGCACGCATTCAATGGTGTGTGGCGTAAGCGCATGCGGGTGGTTGGTTGGTTCGTGCGGCGTCTCACTCAAGGGTGAACAGTGGTACATCAGGGCATTTGCCCTGGAGGGTGCTATGTCGGTGGAGTGCATAGTGCGTGGTTGAATGGATGGATGCCTGGGCAGCTGGCCCAAAAATGTTGCAATGTCGAGGGCGTTGTCCTTGTTTCCTGTGAGCGACGAGGTTGCACTCTACATTGGTCGTCAAACGTGCCAGGCATCGCATTTTTTGCAAGTCTCATGTAGTGCATGGTTGTTCACCTTCGTGAGAGAGTCCATGGTCTGCGCCTTGCATCGCAGTCACGACTTCTCCTCTCTTGGGGACACCCTTGTAGTATCGATTTTAGCCTGATTTTTCTTTAGTTAACTGGACAATCATTTTCTTAATGGAATATGCAAAGCTTTTGCCTCATTTTCATAAAAAAGTTCTGAATGATAAAAGCAAGAGTACAATGGCACAATGGTGTCAATACATCAGCATGGGCGTAATGTACAGCGGTACAATGTATCATGATTTGCTGCGCGGCAACTCTAAGCGGCTTTGATGAATGGACAACACATCTAATCGTTAGTCCGTGCTTCGGTGCAGATCTTAACTTGTCCTTCCTTAATTTTCTACGGTAGCACGGATCTGTATCAGATGCTCTGCAGCCTGCCGTTCTTCCCGCCGAAGATCCGGTTGAGGATCGCGGCGAGCCTGACGCCTCCCTGCGCAATCCTCTTCTCGACAACCGGCAGCGCCTTGAAGAAATACTCATCTGCATGGAGTAATTTAATCCCAAGGAAATGTCTGTCATGTAGAACCATAGATCTGCAGTTTCGATTTGAGTAGTAATCCGTTTGCCATTAATTACCTCCCAAGGTGGTGTCCTGCTCGACGCCCTCGTACGCGTCGCAGGCCAGCAGCGCGCTCTCCTTGGCGTACCTGCAAGTTCAATTTTATCGGCTGTCAGAGTCTGGATATTTCACCTTGGCATTCAGTTGATGAAAGACGATCTTAATTACGTTTCAGCACAGGTCTTTGTCCGGAGACGGCACGCCTCCCATTGCTTCTCCTCGCTGGACCAGACATCCTGAAACAGAAGAGAACAACTCGGTCAAATTAAACTCAAAACTACTGAAGCTGAAATTTGGATGAAGCAGCCAGGTTCATGGAATGCTATTATGCTAGGTAGCTCTATCTTACGGTGATGTTGCGCTGGATGGCGTCGATCATGATGCTCTGGTCCTTGTCGTACAAGTTCTTCATGGCCGTCTCTATGACGTTCACATCCCACACCTGAAAGGAGAAACAGCTCCCAAAGTTGTATTCAGACAACGAGAATGGAGCAGTTAATGGGTTCAAGACGATTCAGTTGTAGTACTATCAGCATACGTGGTGCAGGTTGGTCTTCCTCCTGTACCAGTGTAGGATGATGGTGTTGCCGCCCTCGTCGCTGGAGTGGCCGCAGTGGAGCGGCTGGTGCACGTCGCCGACGAAGTGGGCCAGGAACATCAGGCTCTCCGAAGGATTAACTGGTACCAAATCAAGCAACGCATGGGTTACACAAGAACATGGTACCTGACTACGGTGAAATCAAGTACACCCTCTCTTCTATAATGCACTCCCTCCAAATCTGAGTAAACCTACATACTAAAAAAATCTAGATACATTTACTTTATAAAGCTAAAACATCTTATCGTTTAAAATGGAGAAAGTAATATGTAAACATACGACATTATGGAACACAAATTAAAGAGTACGTGCACCGATATGCGTGCATCGTAATATGTACATGGGCTTGACGAGTCCTTTAGCGCGGCGGTGTAGTTGTTGATCGCCCCCACCACACACCTGTCCTTCTCCCCATTGGTGTCGTGGCAATCCCCTGTTCAGAAAACACACAAGTCAACGTCGAAACACAAGACAAATGTATGAATTATACGCGGTTCGTGTTATTTTGGCTTCGAGCGATGTCTCCAAGGAAGGGAGCGACGCCCAAAAGTGTTCGTTGTTGTTGGCACTGACCAAGGACATGGAATCGCCAATGACCCCAACCAGTAATCTATCGAACCCGTCCCCAAACGGCCATCGGGTTGACCAACAACAAGAGTTAAAACACAACAACATTCGGGGCATGCCACTGACCCAAAATAGCCACGCTAGGCATTTAGACAACCACAAAGAAGAAAAAGTGTCCAAGAATATAACTATGCCAAGTTGCCAACACCTGGGCGGTCGGTGATAAAGAGACCAGTCACTGCGTTAGTGGACATCCAACAAAGTCCCATGGTGAAACAAGCGGAAACAAGAGACGTGGCCCAACATATCTGAAGATAAGGACGTCATCATAATGCCCTTAAGTGGGAAAAACGGCGCCAACAGCACACCACCGACACGACTCATCAAATCTAGCGAGGACCAACTTCTGCCAGAGAAGACATGAACATGCACAACTTGCGACCGCGAGGTCCAAATCTGTCCATCGACCCACTGGCACAAGATTTGTTCATCATCCTGCCGTACCGTTGATCCTGAAGGCAACACTCAATAGAGTATGCCGCGCCACACCATTGTCGACCCTCCCATGTCCACAATAATGGTGCATGAGTTCACAGTTCTGAACTAGCTAGCTGATCCCATGGTGCACGAGTTATGCAAACACAACAATGATCAGATCGAAAGGAGCATTGAAACTAGGGAAATGCCTCGTGCATGCCATCTGTGGCGGTGATGATCGGGGGCCTAACCTCCTCTCACAAAATCACAAGGAACTCGGCTCAGATGCATCATCCCGATATTGATAGTTTAGCGCATCGCTAGTTCTACAAAACCGTGTTTGGACGACGGATAGGCTACATAAAAGAGGATGACCAAATTGTGATCATTGCAAGCTATGCAATCTAGTCCAAAAAACGGCCACACACCTTCTCTTGCGATGCCGTTTCACTAGGCGTATTTGGTCAAGTTTAAAAGCAATGGTGGAGGGAAGAGAGCAATCAAAGAAGGCTTTGGCCTCTCTTGGGTGCTAGTATCATGAGAAATTTGGAAAGAGCGAAACGATCCGTGTTTTTAGGAATTAATCATCAACTGTTAACATACTCATCTTGAAGATAAAGGGGGAGGTGGCTATTTGGAGCCTCGGTGGACGCACTATGCAAAAACTCTCTTTGCCTCTCAAAACAGGGTGAGCCTTTTATCTTAAAATATATTACTCCCTCCGATCTATATTAGTTAACTTATACGCTAAATAGTGTCTAGATTTATTCAAATTTTAACAAATCCAAGTCAACTAATATGGATCGGAGGAAGTAGATGAATGCTCGTGAGTTACCATGAAACAACATAAAATAGACACACTTATCAACTAATTGTTCTAATTCAAAACTGTGTGTCTCACTCTAACTCATATAGTTAACTGGTTCTCGTTTAGAATACTATGCCGAACATGACGGCATGTGGTTCCCACTGAATAATGATAAATATCGTCTCTCCATGTGTCTTCTTTGACTATTTATTCTCGGTAGACATGGCCCCTTTGTTAGGAAGATGCAACCTGTATTATCTGGGGCCAAATGCCACAATATATAGTACAGGTACATACAACAATATGCAGAAAGCCCCTTAACATATGAGAAACTACAATATACATCTAACACCCTTCCTCAAACTCATGGTGGATCCACAACACTGAGTTTGGAGAGTAAGAAATCATGCTGCTCTCTAGTCTGTGCCTTTGTAAAGAAGTCCGCCAACTGTAACTCTGAAGGCACATACTGAAGTGTAATAACCTGAGCCTGCACCTGAGCACGTGTATAAAAAGAATCAACACCAATATGCTTGGTAAGCTCATACTTTACCGGATCACGTGCAATACTGATAGCATCTGTACTGTCAGACAAAACTGGAGTGGGTGTCGTAACAGAGACCCCAAAATCCGCAAGCAACCACCGTAACCAAGTCACCCCAGCAGTCAACAAGGCCATAGCTCGCAACTCAGCCTCAACACTCGAACGGGAAACCGCTGTCTGTTTCTTCGTCTTCCAAGCAATGAGCGAACAACCAAGAAACACACAGTAAGCAGAAAGGAAACAACGATCCGTAGGATCACTCGCCCACGTAGCATCCGAGTAGCACTGAAGCTGGAGGGAGCTGGAATGAGGAAAGAAAAGGCGACGAGTGATCGTGCCATGAAGATAGCGAAGAACACGAAGGAGATGACTATAGTGAACAGTGGTAGGAGCTGAGACAAACTGACTCAGAATATGAACAGGATAAGATATGTCAGGACGAGTGACAGCAAGATAAACAAGACTCCCAACAAGATGAAGACAACGCGTCGGGTCAGGAAGAGGATCACCATCAGTAGGACGAAGCTTAACATTAAGCTCCATAGGAGTCTCAATAGTGCGCTCATCCCCAAGAGCAGCACGCGCAAGAAGATCCTGAATATACTTTTCCTGAGAGATAGAAAAGCCATCAAAAGTGGAGGAGACCTCAATCCCAAGAAAGTAGCGGAGAGGACCAAGATCAGTCATAAGAAACTGATCACGAAGACGAGCCTTAACAAAGACAATATACTCAGGATCATCACCAGTAATGATCATATCATCAACATAGAGAAGGAGAAGAGTGCGTCCACGAGGAGAAGTGTGAATAAACAGCGTTGGATCATGAGCACTAGGAGAGAAACCAGCAGCAGTCACCATAGAGGCAAAGCGGTCAAACCAGGCACGAGGGGCCTGTTTCAGGCCATAAAGAAAACGCCGAAGACGACAAACCATCCCATCAGGAACAGAATACCCAGGAGGAGGCTGCATGTAAACCTCCTCACTCAATTCTCCATTGAGGAAAGTGTTCTGAACATTAAGCTGAGACACAAACCAGTGTCGAACAGAAGCGACAACAAGAAGAGTGCGCACAGTGGTCATATGAGCCACATGGGCAAAGGTCTCATCATAGTCACGGTCGTGCTCCTGCTGAACACCACGAGCCACAAGATGCGCTTTATAGCGCTCAAGAGATCCATCAGAGCGGGTCTTAATTTTATAGACCCACTTGCACGTGATGGGACGCACACCAGGAGGGGGAGAGACAAGATCCCAGGTGCCAGTGCGCTCAAGCGCAGCAATCTCCTCAGCCATGGAAAGCTGCCATTCAGGATGACGCTCAGCATCCCAATAAGAAGTCGGCTCGAGGGCAACAGAGAGACCATACTAACTAGGAGAGTAACGGTCAGGTGGACGACGAAGACGAGTCGCGGAAGAGGAGAGGGAAGCTCGTCAGAAGAAGACATATCAGAAGAAGAAGAAGAAGAAGAAGAAGAAGAAGAAGAAGAAGGGACATCAAGAGGAGGATCTGGAGCATGAGAGCGACGAGAATAATGGAAGGGAAAAGGAGACAACGATGAGGTGGGTGGAGGATCAGGAGAAGAAGTAGGAGAACTAGGTGGGGAGGAGGACAACGGGGTCGAAGGTGAGACATCAGCAAGAATAGGTCCCGAAGGAGGATCAATAGGAACAGTGGGAGGTGTGTCAGGAAAAAGTAGAAAAGAGATATCCTCCATCGGATAGGTCAAGGAGGTGGGGCGAGGATATAAAGAATGAGTCTCATCAAACGTGACATCACGAGAAATGCGCATCCGACGACCAACGGGGTCCCAACACCGATAGCCCTTATGCTCAGCACTGTATCCAAGAAAGACACACTCAACAGACTGAGCAGTCAGTTTAGTGCGTTCACGAGGGGCAAAAAGAACATAACAAACGCAACCAAACGAACGAAGCGTTGAGTAATCAGGGGGATGACCAGAGAGGCGCTCTAGAGGAATACCACCCTGCAGAGCAGCAGTGGGTTGAATATTGACGAGATAGGTGGCAGTGGAAACAGCCTCAGCCCAAAAGTGAGGCGGAAGAGAAGCGGAAATCATCAACGCACGAGTCATCTCAAGAAGGTGACGATGCTTGCGCTCATCCACACCATTCTGAGCATGAGCACCAGGACAAGAAAACTGAGCAAGAGTACCCTCCTCAGCAAGAAAAGTGCACAGTGAATGAGAAATATACTCACCAGCAGAATCTGCACGAAACACACGAATAGGAGTGGAGAACTGGGTTCGAACCATGGCAGAAAATTTCTTATAAATAGACAAGACCGCACTACGAGAAGACATGAAATATATCCAAGTGTGACGAGAAAAATCATCTATAAAGAGAACATAGTAGCGATGACCTCCTTTCGACGGGAAGGGAAGAGGACCCCACATCAGAGTGAACAAGATCAAAAGGACGCTCAGACACACTCACTGTAAGGATACAATAGCTGAATCTGCTTACCGAGGCGACATCCCTGACAATCCAAAGAAGCGTTTCCGGGGACAGACCCTAGAACACCACGATGAACTAAAGACGAGAGTCGAGAACCACATAAATGTTCAAGACGATGATGCCACTTCTGAAAAGAGCTAGTAGCGACGGCTACAGATGCCGAGGAACTGGAGACGGTGGCATCAGAAGGAAGACGAAGCCAGTGAAGCTCCCAGAGGCCATCATGGCGGCGGGGGCCAGCACCAAGCATAGTGCCGGTGCGACGATCCTGAACAGAACATGGATCAAAGTCGAGAGTGATGCTACAACGAGAGTCGACGATCTGACTACCAGAAAAGAGTTGCATATTAAGGTGAGGAACATGCGCAACAGAAGGAACATGAAATGAGGAAGTACTAAGAATGCCTCGACTAATGACTGGGTGAGGGGTGCCATCGGCAGTAAGAACACGAACAGGAGGGTCGACAGGTCGAACAGAATGCAACAAGGAAGAATCAGGAGTCATATGAAAAGAAGCTCCAGTATCAAGATGCCATGGGGATGTACCTGGAGAAGGAGGTGGTCGCTCAGTGCTAGAAAACTCAGTCGCAGAACCAGCAGAACCTGTCGGTGAAGAATCCCAAGCATAAGCAGGCATCGGAGCTGCGCTATCTCATGCGCAGAAAGGGGCACGACTGGAGAGGTCAAGGTACAATCAGGTGCCGACGAGGAGCTGTCACCCACACACACAGAGGCCGCCAAAGGTGGCAATGGAGAGCAACACGCCGATGAAGACAAAATCGACGAAAGACGGTCACGGCCACCTGAAGAAGCCACAAGAGTCGATGTCGAGCGACGAGCCGGCGTAGACAGGGTCGGCGAAGCGCGACCATAACCACATGAAGAGGCCACGAAAGTCGATGTAGAGCGGCGAGCCGACGTAGACGGGGTCGGCGAAGCGCGGCCATAACCACGTGAAGAAGCCACGAAAGTCGATGTAGAGCGGCAGTCCGACGTAGACGGAGTCGGCGAAAGGCGGCCATAACCGCATGAAGAAGCCGCGAAGGTCGAGGAAGAGCGGCAGGCCGACGTAGACGAAGTCGGCGAAAGGCGATCATAACCGCGTGAAGAAGCCGCGAAGGTCGAGGAAGAGCGGCAGGCCGACGTACATGGTGTCGACGGACAAGAACCAAGGTCCGAAGAAAGGCCCGAGTGCAAGACAGGAGCAGCGGAAGGCGTCATCGGGTGAGAGAAAGAAACGCCCGACAACAAGAGCGGCAATGTTTTTTTACAGATCAGATCGAGATGCAGATTACGGCGAAATTCGCCCAATCAATGCAGATTCCGGCGAAACAAAGACCGCCGGCGGTCAATTCCAGTTGACCCCGACCAATTCTGGCCGAAAAGCGGGCGAGCTGGGCGAGGACGATCGGGAACAGCTCGGGAGCCGAGCGGGCAGCGAGGCGGCGGGAGGAGGGCGCTGGCGGCGGGAGCCCCTGGCCCGATTCGAGTAGAGAGCGGAGGGGAGGTCTCGGGCGGCAGAGGAGGGCTCTGGCAGCGGGAGCTCCTGGCCAGCAACGATCCAGCAACGATCCATCAACTGCTCCTGGCCAGCAGCGATCCAGCGATCCAGCAGCAGCGATCCGATCGGGACAACATCGACGGAATCAACCGATCCGATCCAGCAGCGGGGCGTCGATGGGCGGACCTCCGCCAGTGAAGGACAAGAAAGACGGGGAGGCCGACGACGGCGACAAACGACGACAGCTATATCGGAGAGAAAAGGACACGAGTTGCGCGTGCCAAAAAAAAAGAGCCTTGGCTCTGATACCATGTTAGGAAGATGCAACTTGTATTATCTGGGGGCCAAAGACCACAATATATAGTACAGTTATAGGTATAAATATGCTGGAAGCCCCCTAACATATGGGAAAACTATAATATACATCTAACACCCTTAACCATCCTCTCCTGTCCTCGAAATAACAAAGCGACATATTTCTCCTTGCCCGTCACGATCCCACCCCAAATCTATTCTTTTTATCTATCATTGTTGTCATGGCTTCAAAAGCTATCATCTCACCATACCATCGCTTGGGAACCTTCTTAAAACATTAGAAATCTATGAAATGAACCTCACCTAAAGTGAGAGATGATGACTCATTCTATGTTGGATTTGCAAACAAAAAATGGTTCTCACCTAGCACAATAGATGATTGGATGTAGCCGATTACGCATCCCACAAGAACTCAAAACCGCCCTCTCAAAGAAAAAACTCAAAATCGCAACCCTTAATTCTTTTAATTCCGGGCTACACAAAAACGATAAAATCTTACAAAATACGATTTTGTGTATCTTAGAAAGCAAAAGTATTTTAAATTAAGATTTTGGATGTTTATCGTACATATAAATTTTGTCTACGATGTTTTTTTAGAATTATACATAACTTTCGAATTTTAAAAAATAAAGGAATGTGAGCTCAGGAGCCAGAAATCCGTGCTCAGTACCATGCATACTTTTTATCCCAAGCCGTTAGCTGTACTGAGACCAGACGGATCCACGGCCGGTTGCTCAAGTAACGGGTGATCGTGACGTGAGCTATGGATGCCGAGAGAGCTGCACATGCTGGAAGTCAAAGCCCGTCTCAACGTCCGATCGGATCGCGAGAGATGCCGTTACTACCATGGTAACTTGTACAGTACTACACTTGTATCTAAAGTACAGTAGTATAGTATGAAACAGCATTTTTCATGGAAGGTTGAGAGCAAGCATGAGAAGTAGTACAGTACGTACTGGCATAGGTGAACTCGCAGTCGCCGGGGGTGTCGGCGTAGTGCAGCGGGCTGGACCACTTGTACCGGAAGCGCTTGGTGTCCGCCCACGAGCACGTCTCCGCCAGCTCCCCGTTCGCCCACGCCGGCAGCAGATCCTTCACCGCCGCCGACGCCTCCTCCGTCAGGAAACTCTGCACGCACCAAAACAAAGTCCAGCCCAATCGATCGAGCGTCAGTAACAGTATCCTCTTCTAACAGACGATCTTCGTGCTGGTTTGGATGTTCACCGTTCACGTACCTCGGCGATCTTGCAGGTCATGTAGTGTCCATCCTTGCCCCAGGCCTCCGCCGCCGGAGCCCTCGCCGCCGCCATTGCCAGGACGACCTGAAGCAGCAGGAGCAACCCCATCCTATCTTTGCTGTTGTATTGATGTCCTTTTTCTTGTCTCATCCACCTGTTGGGTACTGCTCCTCTATTTATACAGACACTGGGAAGCCAATGATCCGATCATCGATGCTTCTTGTCCCAACAACCGGCCGGAGGAGTTCGAAGCTGTTGCTCAGGGACCAAGACCATGTGAGTCTGATTGGTGGGTTGCTTGAGCCATGTGAACTTGATCCGCCTGCTTGGGGCAGTGATCTGAAAATAGATCGGCGTGGTTCACATGTGCAGCACGGAACGGAACAAAAACCTCCGCTCGCTATCTCGCTATCTACTGCGTTCCAATTGCCAATGTTAAGGGGAGGGAGGGCTCAACTGCTGCCGCGCGCGTTTCGGTTTCTGAATTTGATTGGTAAGTACTTTTGGGTGCAAGATTCTACTACACAGTTTCAGAGTTAATTCCGATCTTTTTTTTCGATATATAAGAGTTACTTGTTCCGATCTAGATCTCCTCCGTTGCATGAAAGAAAACCAGCACCCACTTGCTACTTTCTCAATAAGGTAGAACAATGACGACTAAATAAAGCATATAAGGAAGCATCCATCGGTTGCCGCTCGCTCGTCCTAAACAATCCAAGGATAAGCAGGTCTTCCAAGCAAACCATCATCTGCAAGCTATCGTACTAGTTAATACAGGTTCTGGATCGGGACAACATGCAGTCTAGTGCGGACGTGCCAATTTGTACGTTGTCTTATGTCATGAAAAAAATGGCTGCCTCGACCTGAACAATTGACGAGGATATAGCCATCGGATAGGCTTAACGAAGGCCAAGCCTAACTCGGATGAGGAAGACAAGAGCCCTAGAGTCACGGTCCCAATTCTTAGAACAGAGAGTCGGTACCATGACTGTTGTGGTGTTACTGCTGACACCGCCAAGCATTCAAAAAAGGAGGGTTCTGTTTTGCTTTGCCAATGATTAGAATGTGACACTATATTACTGCAGGGATGCTCCTGTACTACCTCCTGCATTGCACAAGCACATTGTTTGTCTATTTCTCTTGGTACTTTTGAATCATCTCTTTGCATTGTGTTTTAATTTTTTTTCATGAGCCACATTGCTTGTTCATTATGTTTGGGTCATGTTGTGCTTTGTTTTTTTGAAGCTTTCACCGGGGGGGGGGGGGGGGGGGGGAGAGAATCCCCACCTGAATATATTGCATCAAAGGAGCATTACAAGACCAGGCACTTGTCCACCCTCGCGGGTTGACATCGGTCAGGATACGTAGCTTTGTTACATCAAAAGGAGAGAAAAGGAATGTGACATAATACTGGAACAACACTATATAGCCTACACTTAGGTGGACCATCACCAGGAGACAACACACATGCCCTAGACAGAGGAGTGCCACTGGATGCAGTCGAAGGGAATCACAGTACCGAGACCTTGCAAATGCAACGCCACCCACACACAAGCGGTCATCCACGAGCCGGCAATCCGGAGCAATGGGTCAACGAGTGTCGTCGGCTTTATCAAAGGGTCTTGCTCCGCCGAGACGGCATGACCAGTGCCTTCGAAGGGCATTACAAGACCGAAATATCACCCGACTTCACGAACCTTGACCAAAAGCTCTGCCGTAGGGACAACAAGAATCACTTGCGGGGAGAGGAAGGGCACTTACGCCATCGAAGGGTGATGATCAACCGAGACCGCAGCAGTATTACGAAGCTCTGTACATGGGCAGTGGCAGACGCCATCAGATGGAGCCTCCTTTGCAGGGCACATAGAAACAGCCAGGCGTCATCGTAGTTAGCATTCTCAACAGACCGAGAACGGAGGACCAAGGAACCACATGGCAGCACTGCGAGGACAAGGCCTCGCCACCGGATACCCCCATCAAAACGGCAAGGCAACTTGAGAGAAAGGCAATGACCAACGAACCTCTCATGCCCATGGCCCAGCCAGCGTGTGAACCAACGTCAATGGCAAAGAACAGGGGGGCCTCGGCCCGGACCTTACCTTAGCCGATTGAAAACGCCGCAGACAATCTGCAGGGGACCGAGGCATGGCAGCAGTGCATGCCGGCAAGGTCTCGTTGGGGCAGCACACGGCCGCACGCCGCTTGGGCAAGGACCATAAGAGGCCGGGGAGGCCTCCAAGTGCCGGTGTGCTGAAGGCCGCCGAGGAGCGTCAGAGTCCACCATGGCCAGCCCCAAGCAGCAAGGCAGCAGAGGAGGGATGACCCGCCCCGTGCTGGAGCACGACGGCGAGGAGAGGCCGAGGGGGCCAGAGCGACCGGGACGCGTGGCAGGGGCCGATCTGGATCGGAATCTGAGCGGATGCACGCGTCCACCCGTGTTGTCGCGCGGCACCCGAGGCAGCGCAGAAGGCTGGGGCAGAACAGCGCCGAGCAGGACGACGTAGAAGCCAGGGGCTCCCCGGAGAACAGTGACGGCGGCGCATCTGGCAGTCGTCGATTTGGGGGCGGCTTCTTGCGGGGGAAGTTGGATTGTGGAGAAAAACGACCCTTGGGGGCATCCCGCCGCCGCCGTCAGCCGCTGGACGGCCTCCTCCAGCGGCGGCGGGTGCTGGGGGGCTAGAGAGGGGGTTTGTGACAGCGGCGGTGTAGTCGCCTCGGAGTCGCCCGAGAGCGACCCGGAGGCGGCGCGGGGGGGGGGGGGGGGGGTTATGCATGTTGTGCTTTGTCACAAATATCCATAAGCCAATGAGTAAACATTGACGCTTTGTCGTAACATCTGGAGTTTAACGATAGATCGAGGGGCGGTTGTTACAGCTTAATCAAATTCCTATCTTCTAAGGCATTTGATGACACAATATGGAGCACCGTGTTTGAATCCTTAAAAACTTACTATAAAATGACTTTTGATTAGAGGACATTGAGTACTATGTTTTAGAGGACATTGAATCCCTAAAACTGCCGCCCGTACATCTATTTTTTCTATTCCTCCTATGTATGAGCATATAAGTTCTATTTCAACTTCAATTTCGGATGAATATAACTAAAAGTATCATATTTTAGGATTACACAACTCAACAACATTTCAAATCAATAATTTCAAATTCAATCATGAAAAATGATCCAGTTGGAAGAAAGATCCAAATGAAACATGAACTAACACCTTGAAACTATAGCCCAGAATGCTGCTAGTGATGTTCAACAAGATCCTCGCAAAGTTGTTTCGTTTGAACCCTGGTCTTCAATTTTCCGGCACACCTTAATAAAATCTTGTACCCAGTCTATGTCCATACAAGATGACGTGCAAGCATAGTTGATACTGAGATTTATGCCTGATATTTGGAATACTCGTTAGCACTTCAATACCAAATAATGGGAAGCGGATTAGGAGATTATAAAGAAATTCTGGACTCACGTGCCAGACGTACACGATAACCTCACTCTTATTCATAACGCAGGCTAATCCCTTGTTTTTTTTGCCAAACATCTAAATGCTCTGCAGGCTACTGCTGTTGTTCCCGCTGAAGATCCGGTTGAGGATGGCCGCCAGCCTCACGCCTGCCTGAGCGATCCTTATCTGAACCACCGGCAGCGCCTTGAAGAAATACTGATTACAGTTCAGCTACTAGACCGGTGCTACAGCACACAAACGGTACATATGGACATGTTTGGTAGCCCGCACGAGGTCTAGCCAGACCTAGGCTGCCTTGCGGCCTACACGTTCCTTAAATCACCTCCAGGTCAGACTCGTCGAAAACTGCCAATCGGCAATCGGCAGTTTCCATGGAAGCAGGCCCCGAGAACGCAAGGGGATGCCTTAGTTGCATGAGATGAGGAAGGTGACGGGTGCCGCGTACCTTCTAGAACACACGTCAAAAAATCCCGCACCGTCTAGTCTCCCTCCTCTCACTCTCTCACCTCTCGCTCTACTGTCCCATCACGTCAACGATTCCATTGCCGGCGGCACATCCTTTGCAACATCACAATTAGGAAGATTCGGGTGGCGACCTAACTATATTGTTGTCGTCAACCACGACCGACTATGAGCATGGGCTGCCTCGACCTCAACAATTGACGAGGATATAGCCATCCGACTGGCTTAACGAAAGCCAAGCTTGACTCGGACGAGGAAGACAAGAGCCCTAGAATCGTGGTCCCAATTCTTAGAACACAGGTCAGGACCATGACTGTTGCAGCGTTACTATTGGCACCGCCAAGCATCCAAGAAAGGAATTTTGTTATGCTTTGCCAATGATTAGAATGTGACTCTATATTACTGTGGAGGATGGTCTTGTAGTACCTTGTGCATTGTACAAGCACATTGCTCGTCCATTTCTCTTGGTACTTTCGAACCATCTCTTTGTATTGTGTTTTTTTTTTGCATGAGGCACATTGCTTGTTCATTATGTTTGGGTCATGTTGTGCTTTG
Source organism: Avena sativa (assembly GCA_916181665.1). Classification (NCBI taxonomy): domain Eukaryota; kingdom Viridiplantae; phylum Streptophyta; class Magnoliopsida; order Poales; family Poaceae; genus Avena; species Avena sativa. The sequence goes on along the minus strand of OV702280.1, from coordinate 398,235,353 downwards.
TCATAAATCTTCTTCATTTTGTTTGGGTCATGTATATGTGATAAACCTTTTCTTGCATGTGATCCAAACCATGATCTCTCCAGAAAGCTTGACCATCTTCGGTGATAACAACATGTGAAACTGTCGTGATTTTTAATGAACCCGGTGGATTTTCAATTTCTTACCAGCAAGTTCTTTTTTGGTAGTCTTGTTTTCTTCCTTCAAGTTTTTTTCATATTCTGGTGGCAACTAACCAAAAAAGATCTACTAAAAGAAATCCCCACGCGAGCGAAGGTGGTACAGAGGTGTTTTGCATGGAGGTCCGATCCGACCACTCAGAGTCTTAAGATGCAGAGGTGCGTGTCTGCATTTTCTCGCTCACATCGCATGCCAGCCGCATATACTGATTTAACACATCAAATTAATTCTGGACTCACGTGCCAGACGTACATTATAATCTCACTCTTATTCATAGCCCAGGCTAATTCCTTTTTTTTCCTAAACTTCTAAATGCTCTGCAGGCTACTGTTGTTGTTCCCGCTGAAGATCCGGTTGAGGATGGCCGCCAGCCTCACGCCTGCCTGAGCGATCCTTATCTGAACCACCGGCAGCGCCTTGAAGAAATACTCATCTGGACACAGTTTAATCCCGCCAAGAAGATCTCATCATCATATTCAGAGTCTCACAAAGGATAGAACCACAAATTAGTCATGAATCGCCTCTAAGGTGCTTACCTTCCAAGTTTGAGCCTTGCTCAGCGCCCACGTACGCGGGGCACGACAGCTCCGCGCTCTCCTCGGCGAACCTGCATTCGCTCTCAGCCGTCAGTCTTTCAAGATTCAGTTTTAGTTGCAGTTCCGATTGTATCCATCTAGATTATGGTGATGAGCTTACTTGTCAGCACAGCTGGTCGTCGTTCGAGTTGGGCAGGCCTCCCACTCGTTCTTTTCAACCACCTGCGGCACGAGGCAAAAGAGGTCAGTGAGAAGGCATCAGGAAGAAATATTCTAGCCCTCCAAGGGAGCTCTTAGAGGCCATGTGAGCTCTGAACCGTCCGATTGCTGTTGCAAAACGATCCTGATCGTCCGTTCCGTTACTGCTTTGGACACTCACAGGCACAATCCTAGCTACCATCCCTGAAGGGTGGGGGCCTGCGTTTTCCCGGGCCCGTTGGTCGGAGAGCGATGGTACGTGGCGTTGGTGTAGTTGCAAATCGGGATTGGACGTGGGGTCTCCACCGTGGTTTCACAAACTGCACAAGGGCAATTGTGTCCTTCCGCTGGGGAAACCCTATCCCCCGTGTAGAGATCGAGCCACCTCCTATTCTCCCAGACGTTCCTCTCCCTCCCATGTTCCTCCTCTTTCTCCCTCGTCTCTCTCATGGCATGGCGGCGCATGGACAGCAGCCAGGCGATGACTCCCTCTTCTTTCCCCTCCCCTCGCCTGGCCTTGCTTCTTCTCTCTTTTCCCATGCCTCAAAACTTTAGCCGCTGCCCAGGAGAGAAACCCTAGCTGCGGCACCAGCGCCGAGCTCGCAGGAAAGCGATGGCGGCCGATGTTGGGGGCGGAGGAGAGTACGCTGGGAAGGTGTCCGCGAAGGAGGAGAAGGCTCCTCTGACGCATCCCCGGCGTGTGCCTCGCACTAGACCTCGACCAGGAGGCACGGTGGCTTGTGCCGCTCCACCGGCAGAGGCGGTGCACGCGAGGAGCAGGATCTCCGCCGGCGCCGCGCCGGCCCCGGCTCCATGGCTCGTCGTCACCATCGCGTCTCACTTGCTCTCCTCCCCTAAATCCGGCGGTAAGGGCACTTGCAGGTTTCCTCTCTCCCTTCCTCTTTTTCTCCCTCTGTCCGTCTCTCTCTCATGGTGGCTCAAACTGAGGAAGGAGTGGTAGAGACATTGGTCTTCCATGGATATTGTTTCCTGAATTTTTCTCTCTACTTTCCCCTGCTGATTTCATGCATATACTGTTGCAGCACTTGAAGTAGTGGCTATAGGAAAGATAGAACGAGCATAAACTTCTCATGTATTTGGGCAGCAGTTGTAGGCCTTGATGTTCTCCCGTGCCTGATCTGTTTTGTCGCTGCAAAGAGATGTCACCACTTCCTGACAGGGCTCACGTATGCACCTTCTCTAGATTGGTTTTTACGCTCACTAGATGTTTGATGAAGTGCTTAGATAGGATAATGTTTATCATTGCAGAACGTGGAAGCGGAAAGGAAGGAAAAGGGACAGTGACAACATGCCACCAACTATGGCGCGCGAGTGGATCCGCGGTGCCGACCTAGAGGAGTGGGGCGAGTTTCTACAAGCCCACGGCCGCCGCCGATTTCAAACACATCAACCACGAGATTCAGGTCAGTTTCTCTGAGATTGTTCTCTTTAGTATCTGAATTCCCGAGATAGCTTTGAGGTCTGATGGAGTTTCCTTTGGTATGTGGACACAACATATTAGTAAGGTAATACTTAGGCAAAATGGTCTTGGTCGAACCCGCAGTATGTCTACCAGGAAACTATATAGAAGCAACTACCATGATGTACAACATGATTTCAGTTTTCATCAATCCAGCTATTATTTTGATCTTCTTTGTACCTTCATATAAATGAGTGTTGAGACTGAGTGCCTCAGAAGTTCGTTTCATTTCCTCACATTTGTAGGACAGAACACATATTTATGAGCGAGTTTTAGGTGTGGTAGCAAGATATCAGTGAAAGTAGCGGATATTTTGAATTGCCTTTGAAATCTCACATGGGAAACAGTCACAGGGAATTAATCGTAAAGTCTGCTTAATTTTCATACTGGTAGTTCCATTACCATGTGAAAATATAATAAATTGATGCTCTGTTATGAGCATATAGCCATGGTTAAAATGAAACTGAATTTGATGTGTAAGATCAAAGCTTGAGATGTAGTTCTCATGTTGCATTAATTCCATTTGGAATCCTCATTCTCGAGTTAGACAAGAAAAATATGTACTACTAGATGTGGTGAATGGGAGCAAGTAGCTGTATTGATGTAGTGCTTATGTTTCACTTTTTTCCATATTTAAGTGCCAGGTTCCAGCCTTTTGAAATTAATTTTCTTGTGTAACATGTTTCTTTCATTTCATTGTTTCTTGCTGTGGTAGTTTAACACATAATTCTTGCCTGAGTTCTGTCTCCTAAACTATTTTGTTTTGTCGAAACAGAGATAACGACTGGTCTTGGCTGTATGTCCATGTTTTTTGGCCTTAGAAGTTAGAACTGTATATGTATATATATGGTTTATCTTCTCATTCATTTTCTTAGCTTCGTGTTTCTGAATCCTCTAAGATATTTTTGATATAGATCTTGGAACAACAGTTATTTTACAATTAATATAAGTTGAATCTGTTACCAGTTAGTTGAGGGAAGATAGGCTATTAAAAGCTCCAATATTCTTTATCCCAGCTGTACGGTTATAGGACACTATCCCAACTGCCTTGTGTGTGTCCCCACGGTGATTGCTGCTGCTGTTACACAACATATTTTGGGCATATTAAGTTTTATTGCAGGCTTCTTACCAACGATGGGCATGCACTCAGAAACCCATCATATGTTTGTTCAAATGCTAATTTGTGTTTCAGCTTATCTGATGCAGGTCACGTCTACAAGCATTCTGGGAGCAAAAGCTAGAGCAGAGGATTTCAGCTTATTTCAATTCGATGATGACCGGTAGGAGTCAGCTGCTCAACTTCACTCGAGAGCACAACAGGTAATATGCCATCCTAAACTGAGTCACTCAAGATGTTAATGTAGGTTAGAATTTTTTGATAGTGAATCAAGTAGAGTATCTATAAGCAGACAAATCTACATTAATTATTTGTTTTGCCAAGTTTAAAATTTTTGACAGTGAATCAAGAGTTTTTCTTTTATATGAACAACTAATTGTGAATCTGGTTTTCTCTTGCTGGAGAACACCAGTGAACATGATATTTCATTTCATTAAAGGTTCCGATTAACCTGGTTGTAAGAGAAAAGAAGTTATTAGTTATGGCTCTAGGGACCACAATGTTTTTTAGTTGGTTGTACCTCCCACTTATAGTTGATTTTTGGATTTGAATTCTTCAGTTATGTGCAATTTTTTAATACACTCGTCATAATAAAAATGACTATGAAATTGGCTTCTAATTTCATCTATGTTTACTATGGCTTCTTAGTTAAAACAAAGTTGTTGTCGCATTTAAACAACGCGGCTCAATTTCATTATTAGTTTGTCTATTCCTATTTCCATGCTTATGTAGTATGATGGATGCATCGTATTGTTGAAATCGACGCGAATCTTACACGGTACAGAAGAATAAATTCTCCCTCGTGTAACCTATACGGGAATAAATATCAGCTGGAAGTTTCTGTACAAATCTGACTTGCACGCTAGGTGCAATTCAAGATTAAACAACATGCAAACCCTGTGGCAAGCAGGAATCACATGGATAAGCCCTCTGAGAGACTCATATAGCAGATTAGAAGCTATCACCTTCAACCTTCACGCTAATCAACACACACCGGATCGATTGGTATTCAACAAGGAAAACAAGCTAGGACATACCGACCCGAACCTGACTCCTGTTTCTCTTGGTCATAAAATCGAACGAAAAAACAAAGGAAAACACACTAAGATGCTTATGGAAATAAACCAAGCGTGTACTACTTGGTCTTGTGCTGATTGATCTCCTAGACTGCACGTGAAACACCTAACGTCTAGACCAAAGCCAAAAGCAGATCGACTGAAATCAAACTTGTAATTTTATTTGGCATGCATAGAAATATTTGCATGGTTGTGTTCAAAAGCAACGATTCACCTCATCGTTTGGAACAATTTATACTATAGCTGAACCTTTTAAAAATGAAGTATTTCCTCTGCCTTGATCAACCTTTCCATCCTTGTCGGCGTTAGCTATAACGTGTCGTCTAGCTGGTACCACGTACCTTGCAGCCTTGTTAGAATTATTAGTATCATTAGAGAAGACCTCATCAAATTGATTAGACGGTGCGTGTCATTTACTTTCAAATAACTCTGTGTTAGGAATAGGAATTTCGCTTGCAAGATCCTAAAAATACTGTTGCATCCCTGCCATCGGTATTTGTAACTTTAGCAAAAACTAAACTATTTTAACAAGAAAGGTTATCTGCTGATAGCATTTACTGTTGTATTCAGAGTTACCAGAGATGGTAATTTATCATTTAATCATCAATACCAAAACATGATGAACTTAATAACGCCCTGATAGTACATTCCCTGCTTTTTGGTTCAAAATTTCGACTATCTATGTTTAGTGCACTTTAGTGTTGCTTAGGTTGAACCTGGTAATCTAAATTACCTTCTATTTCTGCCCCTCTCATGGTTTTGGTGGCGCTAGAAGGGGCATGGAGGCGGAGGGGCGGCCGGACAGTGAGGAGGCGTAGGCTGAGGAGCGGCGGCGCTATGGGTGTAGGAGAAGAGAATGAGGACGGCCGCTAGGATTTGGTGCGCCGCCGAAGGCAGAGATGAGGGAGACGAGAGAGGGGAACGGGAGAGGCTATGGCAACCTTAAACATTGCAATATGCGTATCTTTTGGCTATACTTGTGTAGTCCCGGCTTTTAGGTTCCATATTGCTAATGTTAGCATCTACTTATCATGTAGCGCCCCACTCATCAGAGACTATGCGAGCGTGTCAGGCGTGTGAGAACAGGAGGGAGAGGCCAAGCGGTGGCAGGCATGTGTAACTTTTCTTGACCGCTGAGGGTAATATTGGAATTTTGCAACTAAATATGGCAAGATCTCAGCCCCAATCAGTGAGCTGCCAAGGGTTCCTTCTCTGCCGCTTGGCCCTATCTCTCAACCTCCTCGCAGCCGCCAACTCCGGCTGCTTCTCCCGCCACCACCTACCGCAGTGAGCTTCCCCCCACTTCTCCCGCCGCGCTATATAGCTAAATTTGACCATTCCCATTTTGTTCTTTCGGTTGTTACAGAATACGCTTTCATTGCGCTGTCTACTAAAATTTATCACCATCAGCATATTGTTTTATAATTCTCTATTCTGACCTTTTGGGACATCACTATGATTTTTTTCTTTGTTGGATATCCATCGCACCGGCTTCTGGATCTGGATTTACTGAATAGCATATGTTTTAGCCTTCAGATTGGTTCACTGGGTTGGATCGGTAAGTTCAGTTTTACTTGGATTGTTTTCTACCATCAGTTGATTATCCAGGTGATGGGATCTTCATTTCCAAATGTTATTTTTAGCCAATATATCTGAGATGAAATTAGCTGTGCTCAAATTAATCAACTTTTCCGTAGTAAATATGTAGTTTTATGAATGCAAGTCGCCATTGATAGACTCAGCGTAATGTCACTACCCTGTTTTTGCTTATAGATTACAGAAAGATAGTCCAGGCTTGAAAAAAGGATGGAGGCCAAGGCGATTCTGTGATGGTCACAGAATAAGAAAATTTACATAGGTGAAACTATATAGTTCAGAGTTCATATATAGCTGAACGATGCTACATACATATATTCTTTCATGTTTATATATTTTTTCATTGAATAAAATTGTTTATGATCTGTGTATCTTGACTGTGAGTGCCTTTTCTTTCCTGTGATTTATTTGTTGTTCTTGACGTGCCTTTTTACTTACTATAATGTTTTATACAATTATTCACATGCTTTGTGTTGCCCTGTAGTTGCAGCAAGTAACATTCTTTTTAATGTATTATTGTTCATCTACTTGGTGCCTACATATAAATGTATCTTCTTGCTTTCCTCTCACTTTCCTTCTTAGGTCATGTTCCTGTTTGTGTAGCGAAAATATGTTTTATTGTTATATTCTAGATCAGCACGGTCCTACGAAGTGGTCGACCATAATTTATCCCCCTTTCTCGATCCTGCATTTATAGGCATATACAAATCACAACATCGAGCACATGAAGAGTTCATGTTTCTACTACATGAGTGGGAACAAACTGATTAATGCATGAGAGAGATATTTATTTGCCTTTTGTAGTATATTTTAATTTTCTTCTTGAAGCTCTTTCAGTCGAGAAATATTATACTCAAAATATCAATAAATTGATCAGGTTATTTTTGGTATTGTTTCTTGGCTACGTTCAGTCTTGTTTACATTGCAGATACAAACGACAAAATACTAGGTTGCTTACCCTACTCTGCTTATGCTAAGAAATCAATAGTACTAGGCCGTCGTTTAGCTTTTAGGTCAGTTCTTATTGTCAGGTGGGGTCTTGATTTTGATGTTTTGTTTTTGCATCAAGTTGATGTGTTTTTATGACAGTGGCGGACTGGAAGGGTTTCTCCATGAGCATAGCCAGAGAGGAAGAAAAAAATCGAGGTGAGATGTGTTTTAGGGTGTTTTCCTTAGGCTCTAAATTGTAATTGTGAGTATGTAATGGCACTGCATTTAAATGGTTACAGAGTAGGAAAGTGATTATTCCGCCTCTGATTTTTGGTGTATTCTGGTAGACCTGAGTTATGAATTGATCTCAGAAACAAGTACCTGCATAAAATCCACAGCAACTAAGTTTTGGTCTGAGAATATCTTAGATAAGATTTAGGCACAAATATCCCAGATTCCGCCACATGCGCCAGTTTCAGTTCACTTGACACTGTAAAATATTCCACAAGACGTTCTAGATAGTAATGTTTACAAACATTTTGGTTCAGTTGTATTTTCTTTATTCTTAACTCCCTTCAACTACATATGAGAATGTGACTATGTAAGTAGTATGGTTAATTACTTTTCAAATGTGATATCTCTCTTTTCTTTGCTAATTGGTTGCTGCTTGTTGTGTTCTTATTCGTGATATCATTTTTTTCATCTCACTATCTTACAAAACATGGGCTTTTGATCATAAAAGTCATTTCTTTAAAACATGTGGTTGCGTCTCCTCCCCCTGTTTTTGTGAGTACATTAGCTCAGGCTCAAATTTGTTTTGTTGGATTGCACCGACATCAATATGGAGATCTTAAATTGTTCATAATACCAACACATTGTCTTCATATAAACTTATTTTCATAGTCGAAATTCCATTGTACATATTTATTGCACAAGCATACTGATGATTAGTTGAAGGGTCATCATGTGTGTACTGTATCTGCCACCGGCTTCTTCTCGTATGACAAGGTCTGATTCTAGCTATATTTGTAGTTTTACCAATGCATCTTTTGAAATAGCATGCCTTTAGTGTCCGGTTAATAACTATTTCTGCGTTTTGCCCCTAATACGGTGTTACCTCCATCCGAGCCTTCTTTTAGGTAACTTCCTGCTTTAGGTCTTGCTTCTTAGCAAACTCCCCAAACAAATAAATAGATGTATTTGATCATGGATATTCTCTGGTTTTTACTCCAAATATTTTACATGTCTTGTCCTAGAACATGGTCTTCCTTTAGATTTTATTCCTATTTTCTTGGCTTCTTCCATAATAACAAAATATTAGCTGTCGATTAGACTTCTTTGTGTCTATTTAAATATAAAAGTTTGATGTGGAATACAAAATTTTAGCATACACCTAACCTAGAGAGGAACAATAAAATAAAGAATATATTAGCCTTTCAGGGTGCCATGTGAGCAAATAACATAGCAATAAGCTGGCAAAATAGTTCACATAAAAGGCTATATATATATATATATATATTAGCTGAAAAGGCTAATGTTGATTGCAGAGAAACAACAAGGCCCTAACCAAGAGTGTATATTACTATATTAGTAAAGAACACCGGCTCAATTCATGTACTCCCTCCGACCCATATTAGTTGACTTGGATTTGTGAAAATTTGGATGAACCTAAATACTAAATAGTGTCTAATATGGGTCGGAGGGAGTAGTATAATATAATGATTGTTCAGTTTTTAGAATAAAGGTTTTCCCTTCTTATAGGTACTTCTAGATCCAAATTCTGCAGCTTGCTCTATTGATCTCTTCTTAGATTAGCTCCAGTTTGTAGTCGGACCAAAACATCATCCCAGATTTGTTTCCTTTTTCTAAGTTTCCTTTAGGCTTAGAACTTAGTTAATGTGTATCATTCTTTCTTACAGTGATCCATATAACTTTAGTTGTAGTAGTTAGTTAATACCTATCATCCTTACATTGATCAATGGAAGTTTAGTTGTCTTACCATCTGACATTATCAGAAGAAATATAGATTATCCCTAGGCTTTCTATTTGTTTAAATTGAATGAGTAAACATTTATCCGGTGCAATCACTACATGGTGTGTTGTAGCGCGTTGTCATAAAGTTCTTCTGTCAATCTTTCGTAGAGAAAACGTGTTTTTGGTTCCCTAGCTGCACATGTTGAAAAGTATGTGCAGCGAAGAAATGTTCTGTTGGATTGAATAGGTCTTGTCCAATATCATAGTGTTCCACTGGCCTCAAAAGAATTGCTTAAATTCAGTAAAATTTGTATCTTGTGAAGTAATAGAGCCTATGTAACCTTTCAGACTATAGACCAAGTTATGCAAATACCCCTGCTGGTGCTTTAAAAGCTATACTCCCACATAAGATTTTTCAAATTGTAGATTATTTTTTACCATTTTAATGTGCAAGCACGTGGCAAACTGCGCTTTCCTACCATGATATCGATGATAGCATTTCCACCATGGACAAGTGATTGTCATAACATGATATTGATGTGTATGAGGGTACGGTTTGCATCACTAACATACCTCTTCGTACATGCCTTATGTTGACAGCAGTTTCAAACAAACAAGAAGCATGTTGCGGTTTAAGATCTATAGTCTCTGTTGCATGCTTGACTATTTTTTTTTTTGTGCAGGCTTCCTTTCCTATTCTACTTTTCTCATGACCTGGACATTTGGTACTTGTGAAGGATTGACATGCTTTGCTGAGCAGCCCGACTGACTAGGAAGCGGTGTTTAGGAAAGGCTATGCTCTGGTTCCTAGGTGAAATAAAATGTAGGTCTTTGATGTTTTGGGTGTGTATAACCACTGTAATCCTCCGTAAATTTATGTCCTCACTAAGCATTTGACTGATGTAGATTTGTAACTTCTATTCGTGACTACTATAATATATTTCTATATCATTGCTCCATTTATGTTTTATATTTTTTATACAATTTTGTTGTGCTCGATTTTTAGATACCATTTGTGGAGCATGGTTCTTTTATATTTTGTTTTTCGATTATCAGGCTAGCTCGCAAGCGTCGTTATCTTTTGCTTTTGATACAAAATGACTCTGTCTAATAAGATTGTCTATGTATAATATTTTAACTTCATTGTCTTTTGAAACGATTATTTATACTGTGTTGCCCGCGAAGCGGGAAAGCGAGCGGCAAGCCGCGTTTCCTACCTAGTATATGATATATGGAGGGTAAACCACCTAGTATATGATATATGGAGGGTAAACCTGAAGCCTGAGCTGATACGGACGCAATGCATGTTAGGAATAGTAATCCCGATAGGACACGGAACGGTGTCGTGTGCGTGTGTGTGTTCCGAGTAGGACTAGTAGTCTAACACCTATTCGTATTGACGCTTCGTCTTGCCGGGTATATATACACCCATATAGTAGCCTTGTAAGACAACCGTAAGATTCAATACAAACAACAGGACCGAGAGGGCCCTGTAGCCATCAACATTGTTTTTTCCCGTACGTACTCATGTGAGTTGAGAGAGCTAGTTATTTTGATCAGGCTAGATAGCTAGCTTGCTGATCGTTGTTAGCTGGTTCTTATACGTGCGCGCAACTCGCCGGAATACTTCGCCGTCGTCACGCCGGACTGCACTCGGCGTTTGGGGCTGGGCCAACAATTGGTATCAGAGCCTCGTGGAGGATCTCCTAGTAACGGGAGGTCATGATGGGCAAGGAGCAAGGCGAGTACTCCGGTGCGGCTGCGGGTGCATCGGTATCGTCGCAGTACCCACGGTATGATCGCGGCAACTACACGACGTGGGCGAAACGGATGGAGTGGGCCATGGAGGGCAACGACATCTGGGAGGCTATCGATCCCGGGGGCGACGAGTTCAAGAAGGGCGCGTCGAAGTACCGCAAGGACCGACAGGCACTCACGGCCATCGGCTCCGTGGTGCCGGCGGACGTGATGCAGCACCTGATCTCGACACAGGCGCTAGCAACCACATGACCGGCGACAAGGCTCAGTTTTCTGAATTGAACCTCACGGTTGGAGGCTCCGTTCGATTCGGCGATGGGTCGAAGGTGGAGATTGCAGGACGAGGCACTGTCCTGTTTGAGTTGAAGGATGGAGGTCACAAGGTACTCACTGACGTGTACTATATTTCCAAGCTTAAGACCAATATTATCAGTCTTGGTCAGCTCGCGGAGCGTGGATGCAAGATCGTGTTGGAGGACGAGTTCCTGTGGGGATATGACCGCCAAAGGCAGCTCATCATGAAGGTGGAGAGGTCGAAGAATAGACTCTACATCCTCAATCTCAATCGGGCGGATCCAGTATGTTTGATGACAAGCATGGAAGACTCGGCGTGGAAGTGGCATGCATGCTACGGACATCTAAATTTCCAAGCTCTACGACAACTTGGACTGAAGGAGATGGTACGTGGCTTACCGTGTGTTGATCATGTTGAGCAGGTGTGCGACGGTTGTCTCATTGGGAAGCAAAGGCGAGCCCCGTTTTCAAGGGAGGGACAATATCGAGCAAGTAAGGTTCTTGAGTTGGTGCATGGAGACTTATGCGGACCAATCACGCCGGCGACCCCGCCGGGAACAAGTACTTTTTGCTCATCGTCGACGACTTCAGTAGATACATGTGGGTTGTGCTGCTGAAGAGTAAGGATCAAGCTTTGCAAGCGTTCAGGATTGTGAAGATGGCAGCCGAGGTGGAGTCCGAGGCAAAGTTGAAGGCCCTCCGTACCGATCGGGGTGGGGAGTTCAAATCCAATGAATTCAAGGAGTTTTGCGAAGCTCATGGGATCCGGCGGTATCTCACCGCACCATATTCACCGCAGCAAAACGGTGTTGTGGAAAGAAGGAAACAAACCGTGGTGGCCATGGCACGCAGCATGATGAAGAGCAAAGGCATGCCAGGCAGGTTTTGGGGTGAGGCAGTTAGTACAGCTGTCTATTTGTTGAACAGGGCGCCAACTAAGAGTGTAGTTGGTATGACGCCGTACGAAGCATGGTACGGACGCAAGCCCTCGGTTGATCATCTTCGCACTTTCGGGTGCGTGGCGCATGTGAAGACGGTGACCGGGCATACTAGCAAGTTGGCGGATCGAAGTACTCCAATGGTCATGATCGGCTATGAATACGGTTCGAAGGCGTATCGCGCGTATAATCCAGTGAAAAAACAGGTGGTGGTGACACGCGACGTCGTCTTCGAGGAGGAGAAATCATGGAATTGGGGCTCTGTGGAACCGGTACAATCAATTTCTGATGAAATATTTACTGTAGTCTACAGTGATTCGCATGCAGATGATCAAGAAACGGCGTCCCGTGGCGTTACGGATTTAGGCGCTGGTTCAGAAGATGGAAGTCCGGAAGTGAGCAGCAGCAGCGCTACGCCTGGAGAGGTATCTCCGCGTGGGAGTCCCGGCACGAGCAGCAGCTCATGCGCTGCACCTGGAGGCTCGGCGTCGCCATCCAGTCCACGCGCGGACGAGAGCCCTGGCGCAAGTGGCCCATCAGCTGCACACTCCCGTCCAGGAGGGACTAGCGGCAGTCCAGAAGTGGACGCGGGCGACGATGTCACGTCGCCAACATGCAGTACACCGACAGAAACTGTAGAAAATTCAGTATACGCTGAAACAAGTACTACGTCAGCTCCCACGTCTCCTCCAAGTGCACGGTAAGAAAGGAGACGGCCACCTACTCCAGAAAAATTCCGAAGTGTACTGGAGTTGTATCCGCCGGAGACCCTTCGTGCAGTGCGTGCACGAGAGAGAGGACAAGGTCGGTGTTTACTCACCGAGGAGCCGACAAAATTCGAGGACGCTAATACGGAGGAGTGTTGGCGTCGTGCTATGGATGAGGAGTTGGGATCGATCAAAGACAATGATACATGGGAGCTTGTCGATCTACCCAACAATCACAAGGCCATAGGGCTCAAGTGGGTGTACAAGATCAAGAAGGATGCCGAAGGGAAGTTGGTGAAACACAAAGCTCGGCTAGTTGCCAAGGGGTATGTGCAAGATCAAGGTGTGGATTTCGAAGAAGTGTTCGCTCCCGTTGCAAGGATGGAATCAGTGAGATTACTTATTGCTCTCGCAGCTCAAGAATCTTGGAAATTGCATCACATGGATATGAAATCCGCGTTTTTGAATGGGGAGTTAGAAGAAGAAGTTTATGTGAAGCAACCACCGGGATACATCAAAGAGGGATAAGAACACAAGGTTTTGAAGCTACATAAGGCGTTGTACGGGCTACGGCAAGCCCCTCGGGCGTGGAACATCAAGCTTGATCGTACATTGATCTCTCTCGGATTCGAGAAGAGCCCACTGGAGCATGCGATGTATAAGCGAGGTAAAGGAAGGGATCATCTACTAGTTGGCATCTATGTTGATGATCTATTGATAACAGGAGCGGATGAGAAGGAGATTGCAAAGTTCAAGCTACAAATGAAGGAGTTATTCAAGATGAGTGATCTAGGCTTGTTGAGCTACTACCTTGGGATCGAGGTACATCAAAAGTTGGGTGAGATCACGCTATGCCAAGAGGCATATGCAAAGAAGATACTCGAGAAGTGTGGCATGGAAGAATGCAATCCAACTCATGTTCCGATGGAACCTCGTCTTAAACTGAGCAAAAGGAGTGAAGCACCTGCGGTTGATGCAATGGAGTATAGGAGTGTGGTCGGAAGTTTGAGGTATCTCATTAACACAAGACCAGACTTGACCTATTCCGTTGGCTATGTGAGTCGCTTCATGGAAGCACCCACAATGGAGCATTGGACAGCCGTGAAGCATATACTCAGGTATATCAAAGGTACTACAAACTTTGGTATTGTCTACTCGAAAGAGAAGGAGGAGGTGAAGCTACTTGGCTACAGTGATAGCGACATGGCAGGAGATATTGACGACCGTAAGAGTACCTCAGGCGTGGCATATTTCTTGGGAAGAAGCATAGTAAGTTGGCTATCGCAAAAGCAAAAAGTGGTGGCACAGTCATCCTGTGAAGCTGAGTATATTGCGGCTGCAACTACGGCGTGTCAAGGTGTGTGGCTAAGGAGTCTACTTGGTGATCTCACCAATCAGAAGACGGAACAAGTGGTGCTCAATATTGACAACAAGTCTGCAATTTCATTGTGCAAGAATCCGGTGCATCATGACAGGAGTAAGCACATTGATACGAAGTATCACTACATACGGTAGTGTGTAGAGGAGAGCAAGATTAAAGTCAACTATGTTTGCACCAATGATCAGCTTGCGGATATCCTAACTAAATCTTTGGGACGAGTGAAGTTTGCGGAGATGCGAGGAAGGATCGGCGTCCAAGCTGTGAAGATGGGCACATCGTGCTTAGGGGGGTGATTGTTAGGAATAGTAATCCCGATAGGACACAGAACGGTGTCGTGTGCGTGTGTGTGTTCCGAGTAGGACTAGTAGTCCAACACCTATTCGTATTGACGCTTCGTCTTGCCGGGTATATATACACCCATATAGTAGCCTTGTAAGACAACCGTAAGATTCAATACAAACAACAGGACCGAGAGGGCCCTGTAGCCATCAACATTGTTTTTTCCCTTACATACTCATGTGAGTTGAGAGAGCTAGTTCTTTTGATCAGGCTAGATAGCTAGCTTGCTGATCGTTGTTAACTGGTTCTTATACGTGCACGCAACTCGCCGGAATACTTCGCCGTCGTCACACCGGACTGCACTCGGCGTTTGGGGCTGGGCCAACAATGCAGACGGACAGACGGTGCAGTCCAGAAGTAGTAGCTTACAGTGAGGTTGCGCGTGATGGCGCTGATCATGGTGGTCAGGTCGTCCCTGTAGAGCCTGTTCATGGCCGTCCCGATGACCTTGTCATCCCACACCTTGTGGAGGTTGGTCTTGCTGGTATACCAGTGGACGAGGACGGTGTTGCCGCCGAGGTCGGCGGTGCGGCCGCAGTGCATGGGCTGGTGGACGTCGCCCACGAAGTGCGCCAGGAACATCAGGCTCTCCGTCCGGTTGTCTGATAGAAGCACGCGGTTCATCAGGTACGGAGAAAGAAACTGGTGATTGATCAGCAGGCTTAATTACATGGACTTGACGAGTCCTTGAGCGCGGCGGTGTAGTTGTTGATCGCTCCAACCACGCACATGTCCTTCTCTCCCTTGGTGCCCTGGCAGTCCCCTGTTCATCGCAGTTTTAGTGCCACCCACAACTTACTCGAAATTGGGCGCGGATAGGATAGCACGGGCATGGGTCATCTCTGCATCTCGTGCACACGTAGTACTGACTGAAATCTTGGGGGAAATGTGTAATACTAGTATAAACTTTCTTTCCATTTTTTGGTTATCAATCCGATCCCTTTTATGATTAAAGTCCAGTTTCTAACTTTTCAGTATTTTTTGGTGTATACTTGAAAAAAACATGTAGTAGAAGTTTTTGCGGATTTTTCACAGTAACTTATGTTCGAGCATCACAAAATAACGAAAATTATAAGGAGCAAACATGAGAATCTTAGTCATGCGGAACTAATACATTGTTAGCTGTCGGATCCTCAATTGGCAACTACTCCCTCCATTTAGAAATATAAGATGTTTTATGATTGTGAAGTAAATATATTTAGATACCTTTTAGTGTCTAGATTCATTTGAATCTATACACTAAAAGTTGTCTAGATACATTAGCTTCACTAACCTAAAACATCTTATATTTCTAAACGGAGGATACACTAAAAGGTATCTAGATACGTATATACTAAAAATGTCTAGATACATTAGCTTCACTAACCTAAAACATCTTATATTTCTAAAGGATACACTAAAAGGTATCTAGATACCTATATACTAAAAAGTGTCTAGATACATTAGCTTCACTAACCTAAAATATCTTATATTTTTAAACGGAGGGAGTACTGCTTTTTGTGCCGCTCACTGGCGCACGGGAGCGATCGTGCGCTCAGATTAGGATCCCAAAGGAAAGCAAAAACTAAATCCTGAACAAAAACTAAATTCCGAGCATAGAGCACCAGACAAACATATGTAGCTAGTTTTGTGGATCATCCTTTCGGTTAACAAATCAACTACTCCCTCCGTCTTAAAATAGATGTCAAAAATTTATTTAAATTTAAATTTAGAGTGTAGTGCTTTTAGAGGAAGTTTGCCACATCTATTTTGCGACCAAGGGAGTATATGATAGAAAGTGCATTCAAAGTGTAGTGTTTCTACGGATCTAGGTGTAATTCTCACTTCGACGGCCGTTATTTTGAGATGGGTGGAAAACTAGCTGCACACGGAGTGGCTACTACGAGGTGGGTGGAAAACTAGCTGCACTCGCTGTCTGCAATGGCAAGATCAGAGACTGTGGGTGAACGAAAGGTTTCAGAGTGCAGCACGTACTGGCGTAGCAGAAGTTGCAGTCTCCCGGGGTGTCGGCGAAGTGCAGGGGAGTCGACCACGGGTTCTGGCGCCGCTCGGTGTCTGGCCACGAGCACGTCTTGGCGAGCTCGCCGCCGGCAGACTCCGGCAGGAGCCCCTTCACCGCCGCCGACGCCTCCCTCGAAAGGTAACTCTGCACAATTTTTACTATTTCAGTTTACCTTGGACGTACTAACAGAGTCCCGTCCCGAACTGCAGATGGTGGGATGTGGCTGGCGGTTCACGTGACGTACCTCGGCGATCTTGCAGACCATGTAGTGGCCCTCCACCCCCCACGCCTGCGCCGCCGGAGCTCTTGCTGCCGCCGCCGCCGCGGCCAGGACGAAGTGAAGAAGAAGGAGCATGGCCATCCTAGCTAGCTTCACTCGCTCTCCGTGTGTCTTGGTGTGTTGCCTGCCGTGCGTTCCTTTTCATACTCATTTATGCATCCGCTCACAGGATATTTAACGAATTTCTTCGTTTTGGTAGGTCCCAAAACATCGAGATCCGGCGTGACATTGGTCCTAGTTAACAACCCGCCGGAGGAGATCGAAATGGACCGTCGTTTGCTCGGGACATGCGAGCGAGCATCTTCTACCCTACTTGGATTCATGATGACTGACAAAGTGGTCGCGTCGTGACCGCACGTGCAGTTCGTACGTTTATGTGCACTCCCAGCTAAGGCGGCACGCCCTAAACGCACACTGTCTGTGGACAGCAAGATAAGAAAACAGCACCCAACGGGGAAATAAGGGCATACCGGGGCGTGCGCGGCGCCAGGGCGACCCATCTGCTGAACCGCGTACGGCCCGATCTATCCGTGCATCTAATCTGGAGCTCGGTGGTGTCGGTCCGGATGCGCGCTGATAGCGCGGACATCGTGCCCGTGTGTGTCACTGACCCACCCGCTGCGCGGAAGGCTGACCAGTGGCAGCGAGGACGACAACAAGGGCGGCGACGATGACATCGTCGTCAAGCAGAAGGCGGTGGACGATGTCGTCACCAACCTGCCCGCGGAGTACCGCGAGGTACTGGCGCGAGGCTACGACGAGGACGCCTTCACCGAGCAGACCAATGCGGCCAGCACGCATGAGGAGGAGACCCAGTGACGCGGCTACGAGGAGGCCCTCGTGCTCACCCGCATGGTGGTTGAGACGAACGCCCAACTGCCTCCACCGTCGCCGCTGTCGGTTTGGGCGCCTCTGATTGCGCTGGAGGTGGGGATGGCGCTGACGCACCTCTAGCGGTGGGAGTCATGGTTTGTGCGGGCGATCAAACCGCTTCCGCTCCGGCCCTGCCGCCTCCCAACCTCTGGACGCCGCCAGAGTACATCGACTTCGACCCGTAGATGGACGAGGCGGCGCCGGCGTGCGAAGATTGGTAGCTAGGGCTAGGATTAGTTTAAATTATGTTTTTATATTTTGAATGTAAACTAAATACAAACTTTGCCAGTTTTTCGCGCGAGTTGTTTGTGTTTGAATCTGGAAAAAAAATAGCGTCGCCCGGCTCGAACAAATGGGTCGCGCCGCTGGGCGCGGCTGGCCAGACCCCCTACCCAAATCGACCGGGGCCCGACCCAACAGACAGAAATGGACCGTTTGGATCGGCCCGGTGGAGATGCCCTAAAGCGCCCGCTGAATCTGAACCGACACATTCGCGGTCCAAAGCGTTTGCGCTTGCGCGTGTCCGAAAGGACACCGCGCACATTCTTTCTCCATCCACAATCCATTAATGGCGGCTTTCATAAAGCATGCGGGCGATATCTCCACCCACAATCCACAACCTCGCCTCATCTGCTCCCCGCTGCCTCCCCTGGCAAGATGTGGCCATGGAAGTAGACCAGCCAAAATGACCACGAGGTCGGTTCTTCGTCCGGCCGACGCCGCTGGCACAAGCCGTTCCAACTACTGTTGCCTTCTCCATCGCGGTCTGTTCGTAGGAGCCTTCCGTGGTCGCCTTGCGCGCATGGCTACGTCATGCCGCCTACGCAGCCGTGACGGATAATTGATCTTTGTAATCTCTTTGTAAGGCTTTGTTGAATAATAAATAAGAAACCTTGTACATAATTTTGATGCAAAGGTCGGATATAACCTTCATTTAGAAAACATACTTTATATTTATACAAAACTTAGGGTGCGTTTGGCAAGCCAGCATTTTTAAAGTTTTCTTATGATATTGTGGTTTCTAAAAATACCATGGTTTGAAATACTTTGTGTTGTTTGGCTACAACAAATATTGTAGTTTTAAAGCCAAGGTATCTTTAAATCTGTGTTTTTTTGGAGTTTGGAGAAAGAGGTCAAACCTTTTTTTTATAAAACTGAGAAAAGAGAAAAATTGTACTTATTTTCTTGCCTGGTGTTGGAATACTTTGGTTTTGAAAATAATGTGTTGCCAAAACGGAGCCTTACGCTTTAATAACAAATTGGAGTGGGCATGCCAGAGCGGTGTTTTGGCTCTGGGGTGTATACGATCCTTATGTTTGAAATGTATTTTAAAAGCATTTCGAGAAGTTAGAAAAGGTACCCACGTTTACATTTTCACATTCTTGGTGTGCACAAAGTTGTTTCAAAAATAAACTTTTCGTGCGGTTACTAAAAAGATAAAATATAGCGTTTTTTCTACTTTCAGACCGGTCTGAATCTGTCCAAACCCAGCGGGCTAACAGGGTCCGTCGATTTCTGATCCAACGATCTCGAACAAGGGTGCGCGCCCCGTGTGGTTGGTTGCTCGCTTTCAATTCGGCACACCTGATCCCGTTTCCCTATTCACCTGGGGCCCCACTCGTCATCTTCTCCACCCCTCCCACTTCTCCCGACCGTTTCGAGAATCGCGGTGCTCTCTCTCCTCTTCTCCTCTGGTGATTTGAAGGCCGATACGGCAGTTTCCGTCGGTTGCTCATCGATTCTGCTCGCCATTGTCGTCGCCGACGTGTCTACTCCCTCTAGGTGTGCTCGCAAGTTCTCTCCTCCTCCTCCAGTTTCTCTCCTCCGCTGCTCCGACCCTTTTCCTCTGTCATTCTCTGGTTTCTGGCGGTTCCAGTTCGTCGGGTTTGTGGTTGTCGTTGATTCCTGCACGTCCTGTAGATTAAGGTTGTGTGTAAGTTGTAAGTTCTATTGCGTGTGTTTTTGCCCTGTAATTTTGTCTGGCTCCTGCATGCATAGGGTTTGAATGCTGCCTCTGATCCCCTTTTGTTGTCCTTTGAGTAATGTTGCCTTGTCAGATCTACTGCGTGTGATGTAGTTTTGATGTTCAGATGATGTGATCATGGGTGTTGTTCCCCCATGGTCTAATGAGGATTTTGAACATTTTTGCTTGATAACAACAGATCTAGACATAGGTAACAACTGATGTATGTATGGGTAACAGTGGGATATGATCCCTTGATAACCTCAAAAATATGCATGGGTAACATTGGACAGGATTTGTTGATAACAGCAGTACTAAACTGTTATATGCTAAATTTTTGAATCATGTCTATTTTGAGCAAAATGCATGATAATGTGTGTGTATTGACATGGATAACTAGTGTTATGTTGGTATGATAACATCATGGTCTAATGGGGATTTGAACATTATTGCTTGATAACAACATATATAGCCATGGGTAACAACTGATGTATGTATGGGTAATAGTGGGTTATGATCCCTTGATAACCTCAAAAATATACATGGATAACATTGGACAGGATCTGTTGATAACAACAGTACTAAACTTTTATGTGCTAATTTTTTGATTCATGTCTATTTTTGAGCAAAATGCATGATAATATATGTGTATTGACATGGATAACTAATGTTATGTTGGTATGATAACATCATGGTCTAATAGGGATTTTGAACATTATTACTTGATAACAATTGTTCTAGCCATAGGTAACAACTGATGTATGTATGGGTAACAGTGGTATATGATCCCTTGATAACCTAAAAAATATGCATGGGTAACATTGGACAAGATCTGTTGATAACAGCAGTACAAAACTATTATGTGCTAAATTTTTGATTCATGTCTATTTTGAGCAAAATGCATGATAATTTATGTGTATTGACATGGATAACTAATGTTATGTTGGTATGATAACACCATGGTCTAATGGGGATTTTGAACATTATTGCTTGATAACAACAGATCTAGCCATGGGTAACAATTGATGTATCTAAGGGGTAACAGTGGTATATGATCCCTTGATAACCTCAAAAATATGCATGGGTAACATTGGATAAGATCTGTTGATAACAGCAGTACAAAACTATTATGTGCTAAATTTTTGATTCATATCTATTTTGAGCAAAATGCATGATAATGTGTGTGTATTGACATGGATAACTAATGTTATGTTGGTATGATAACATTAGCTTATTATCATTGGTAATTTGTGTTCTGTTGGCATGATAAGATTAGTTTGTGATCATGGGTAACTTATGTACTGATGTGTGGATAAAATTCATTGATTTCAATAACACTAAATTCTGTATAATGTTTTTGTCAAATTTTGTTTATGATATGTTTGGTAATGCTAATTTTTGATGAAAATGCATAATATTACGCGTGCACTGACATGGATAACTTTGTGTTCTGTTTGCATGATAACATTAGGTTATAATGATTGATAACTTACGTACTGATGGTATTGTTTTTCTATGAAATCTTGTGTATCATTATGGTTTAGTTTTGTATTTATTTTTTCATTTTAAATTGTTTGTAGTTGCCACGATGCCGAGGAAACGGAAGTTTGCTGATAATGTTGTTGAGGATGAAAAACAACCTGCCCGTAAACGTAACAGGACATCTCCTTCTGCCGTGACCGGTTTACTGGATTTTCTATCGAATGATCAGAAGGCAGCAATTAAATCAATGGAGTTTGATAGTTTGCTAGATATCAAGTGTTTATCACTGCATGACGCAGTTATGACTTGGTTTGCTAGTTTATATGACAAGCATACACGTGAATTTGTTGTGCCGGGTCGAGGAAGGATACCCCTCAACGAGGATAGTGTATTCAGATGTTTGGGTTTGCCGCTTGGTGAAGAGCCGATTCCTTATTATGCTGATGCAAAAATTCAGGGTTCTCTTGCCCCTACTCTTTTTCCTGATGATTCTGGCACACCTTTGAGAACTCGAGTTTTTGAAATCTTGAAGGATATGACTTCATATGGAGATGAGTTCAAGCAAGTATATGTGATGTACATTGTGTCTACACTTCTATCACCACCACCCGGAACCGTGTTTGCCACAAGTGCTACCCTATCATGGTAAGTTTTGGTTGTAATGTCTGTTCATTTTCAATATATGACTTTGGCTGGTAACTTATATGTTTTTGTGTTGATAACTTTCTGTTTGGTGTGATGATAACCTGTGTGTTATAAGGGTGGTAACATTTTTTTATGTTTCTGTGGTGGTGTGTAATATATGTGCAAGTTTTGATGTTATGTTGATAGTTTCTTTTGGATCCTATAATTTCAGCACAACATTGGAAATGTGTCCAAGTTCCAGTGGTGCAAGTTTGTTGCTGACCAGCTGCATGAGGAGCTTTCTAGTGGTAGTCATACGCAGGCTTGCCTTTTTCTGTTGTAGGTACACATTGCTGTTTTTATATTGTGTGAATACTACTTTCTATATTGAAATTTGTTTTATGTTTTAGTTAGTATACTTATTGTATTCTTTGTCTGGTTTTTAATTTGTTTTCTTGCAGCTGTTTTATTTTGACTCAATAGATGTTAGTGGTTTGGATATTGATTTGCCGGAAGGGCGTTATGCTGTGAACATATGGTCAAGAGAGTTAATTGATGAAGTGTTGATTGTTAATCTACAGAATGATGGGAATGCATATGGAAAGCTGGAGGTGTGTAATATATTTTGTAGCATTTGTGTTTTTATGTTGTTGATAACTTTTTATGTTTAAGTGTTGGTAACATGTTGTATGTCTGTTTGATTACATTGAGTATAAACAATGGGTAAATTATGTGTTTATTGGGTGGTAACATGTAGGTTATAATTTATTAAGTTGGGTAATATGTAGAAAACTAGTTGATCACATTTCCTAATTCTGTATTTGTTTCTTTGTGCAGTTGAAGCCTCAGTATGGCATGAGCTTTGGAATTTTTGGTGGCGCGCAAGGGTTTAACAAATGGTTTGACACTTGTGCAAACCCTAGTTGTTCAAATGAGGTGATATTTTTAGCATTTTGATATTGTACTTATCTTTTTATTGTCATGTTATTTTTTTTTTGCTTCTTATTTTGGTAATGTTCTTGTTGTTTCCTTTCTTTTTATTTGTGCAGCAAAAGTCGCAGATAGCAAATCTTGTTGGAAGTTTTGCATCTGGTATTTTTGTGTTAATGAGTACCCTTGTGCAAGGCTTGACAGCGGTGCAAGGCAATGCTGATGTTGAAATGGCGAAACAATTTACTGCCCAGTTTGGTGGTCAACTTGTAACGCAAACCATTGGAGGAATATTCATGGGTGGAGCTAGCTCAAGTGGTGCTCATGGTGGTAGCTCAGGTGGTGCCCGTGGTGCTACCTCAAGTGGTGTCCGTGGAGCTAGGCTTACTCGTTCTATCACTCGTGGAAGGAATGTTCCACGCACTAATGAAGTCTTGCCTCCTATTCTTCCTAGTGATAATACAATTCTGAGGGATTCAAACAGCAACAGTTCTGACAGCAGTGGATATGATGATGTTGAACGGTATGTCCGTGCTAACAGGAAGGGTAAGGGTGTTGTTGGTGGTCATGATGGTGGTTCTTCCAATGTCCAGCTATCTTTGACTTTCCCAGATTCTAATGAAGAGCAAAATAATAGTCCAGGAGCAAGATCACCTGATGATCGTCATATGTCACCACCAGAAGCTAGGTCACCTGTTGTAGATCCTGTCTCACCTGTAAACCGGGTGACTGATACTCCTGTTGTGGAAAAAAACCCTATTCGTGTGTATGAAAGGTCTAGAAAGAAGAAGTCACGTCCGGTTGAGGATGTTGATAATGTGATCAATTCTCGTACTGTTGAAGAGATTGATAATGAGATCAAGTCTCTTGTCTGCAAAGATTTGGGTCTTACTCCTGCCATGATGCGGGCTGCTGTTTCTGAGAGGTATGAGTGGGCATAATTATTTATCTCATTCATTGGATAACTTTACTACGTTAGTGTTGATAACTGTATCATTTTCATCTGATAACTTGTTTATGTTAATGTGAGTAACCTTTATGTTTTATGTTTATTATGTTTATATATATTGATAACTGTATCATTTGTCATCTGATAACTTTTTTATGTTTATTATGATAACTGTATCATTTGTCATCTGATAACTTTTTTATGTTTATTATGATAATTGTATCATTTTTCATCTGATAACTTCTTTATGTATATACTAATAACTGTATCATTTCTCTCATGATAACTTCTTTATGTTATTGTTGATAATTGTATCATTTTTCATCTTTTAACTTCTTTATGTTTATACTGATAACTGTAGCATTTCTATCATGATAACTTCTTTATGTTATTGTTGATAACTGTAGCATTTCTCACATGATAACTTCTTTATGTTAGTGTTTATAACTGTAGAATTTCTTACTAGATAACTGTGGTATATTTCATCTGATAACTTGTTTCTGTTCATGTTGGTAACTTTTCTGTTTTTTGTTTATTATGTTCTGATTTTTTGTTTTTTGTTGGCAATTATTTATTACAACAAGAAATTATCGAAGAAGACATCGGTGTCTGCTATAAGGTCTTCACCACGGTTAGCAAAATAGCGTTCTGCAGATGAAGGCACATCTGTTATAGATGTTGATGCATCCTCTCCTATTCCTTCACCTACTCGTGTTGAAGGACATTCTAATGTTAATGCAAGTCCTGATGTCGTGGATGCGCCTATTGTGAATCTTGAAGAGGTTATATCTGATGGAGAAACATGTGGCAATGGTGGTGCTTCTGAAGATCTTGTTGTGACGAGTGCACCTGCTACAGTTGTAGTAGGATTATCTGTTGATGTGGCAATGGATGTAGCTCAACCAGTCTCGGGACCTGTAGTGATTATGCATACCATTGATCAGCCTGTTAGCAGCAGCATTGTAAATATCATGGCAAACGAGACAGAGAACAACACGGAAGTTGCTGCTGCCACTAGAGATGCCCCTCGGGTTGTTGCCAATGTTGATGATGCCCCTCAGGTTGATGCCAATGTTGATGCAGGTGGTTTTGTTTGTCCTGATGGTGTTGTTCTTGTTCCTGCGTCATCGCTGTTCACCAACCTTGCAGCAGGTGCTACTTCTGTTGATGTTGCTGCAAGTCCTGTTGTTTGCTCGCTTGGAGATCCATCAACCTAGGGTGAGAGTGAAAATGAGCCTTATGTCTTGGATGATAATACCCAAGAAGATGTACAACCTGTTTTATCTGCTCCTTTGGTTCCTGCGTCTAGTCTTTTCGACCCCCCTATTAGGAGGCAGTCCAGTGTGCTCGAGACATCTGCTGGTTCTTCGAGTGGTGATGGAAGTTCTGAAGCTGAAGTCATTGTTATCAAGAAAGCAAAATTGGTTGCTCGTGATGGAAAGCTGAGTCTTGCTGCTAGGATACCATTACATGTTTATAGGGATGTTGTGTCGTATTCTGTGCCTAATGCGGATCCTCCTGTTTCTCCTACTGCTGGTGCCCGTGCAGAGCCTGCTCCTATTGTTGGTGTCTCTGTGCAGCCTGCTGCTAGTGCACTTGCCCAGCCTGCTCCTGCTCAGCCTGATCTTCGTATTGTTGCACAAGGTGATTCTAGTGATGTGCATGTTTCTCATCACATTTCTGCTGATCCGGGTGATTTATTCCATGTTTTTGAAGCAGAAAATGTTCTTTCTTTGTCTTGGGCACCTTCTCCCAGCACTGGTACACACCTTCACCCTGATAACTTTATATATATATGCCATGGATCACTTTTATATATTAGTGTTGATAACTGTATCTTATTTATGTTGGTAACCTACACTGTTTTTGTTTTTCAAAGGTTTAAAATGCTTGCAACTTGATTATATGTTTGTCTTATATGCTTTTTTTGTAATGTAAAACTTGATTCTTTTACTTATGATTTATTTCATAGTGTATGATGTGTCTTTATAATTTTGTGCATTTTTGGTTTGTATTGATAACTTTATTTATATGACCTTGATCACTTTTATATACCAGTGATGATAACTTTAGTTCATTTATGTTGGTAACCTACACTGTTTTTATCCTGCTAACTTTAGTAACAGACTATATGACATTAACAATTTGTTTTGTTTTGTCCCTTTTTCTTCTTGTCTTTCTTTTGGGACATATTCTATGCAGATGTTAACTTATTGAACTTACCGAAAACGGGTGGTGATAAAAATGAGGTGCGGACGGATCTAGTTAATTGTCCCTTTTGGATGACAAAATTGAAGTTCATCATTGCGATGTTTGTTTGGGGCTTGGGTTTCAAACTTGAAGATCATGATTCGGTTTCATGGTTGTTTGGTTCTGTTTTATGACAGTCGTAGTTAAAATTAGGTTTCAATTTATGGGAACTTTTATTTTGTGATATGTTGTTGATGGAACAATTTGTGCTGTAATTTATGTGACTCTATGTTTGTGTGATGTAATTAAACTAACTTTTATTGTTTAATATATGTTATGTTTTTTAAATTTTTTCTTTATGGTGATAAACATGTGGTTTTTTTTCCACATGGGGTCTGCCATTTCTATCCTTTTTCATTTGGACATTTCCTTTGTTCGTTCTTTATTCTTTTTGTAGTGTACCAACAAAAAGTTGATTGTAATTGCAAAAGGCCGGTAAATGATGAAAATGTAGTTATTTCTCTTGATGATCTGTTGGGTGAAAAGATTGGTTATCAAGCTGTTCGGAGTTTTACGAAAGATACCAAACAGTTAAACCAGACTAGTTGTTCCGTTCCAGGTAACTAAAAAAATTAGTTATGATTTATGTATTTGAATGTATATTTTTTATCAGTTGTACTAATTTTTTTTGTTTTGTTGTAGTTGTTCCTGATTATTCTACTCCTGATATCAGTTCTGCTCTTCCAGTTGCTATCGCTGGTAGTGTTACACCTGCGACGCGGCTGCGTACTGTTAGACTTATTCATCCTGCGAAGTCTTTTCTTGCTCCGTTCTCCTATATTAAGACAACTACAGAAGAAGATGCATTGTATAAGAAGATTATCATACACACGCATGATGCGAATAAGTCGAAGATTAAAAAGTATGTACATGTTCTTTTTTACAATATTCAATCCTTTTTAGTATTCTCTGTTTGTAACGTTTAAATGCTACCATTGATCACTTCTAATGTTTCATGCTTGATAACTTGACTTATTATGTTATCTGGTTGATAAGTTGTAGTATTATTGGTGGGTCATTTGTAGTATTTTAGTGGACAACTCTTAGTTTAAACAGTGGATAACTTGGACCTTTTCTTTGTTGTTAGTTGTTTGCTAACCTGTATTACTACTATAACATTCCAGCATCAGAGCTTAGAAATAAGCTGAACCCAGATGTGTGCATTGCATTCATGCATAGAAAATCCGAATAATTTTCGCGCTTTTAAAACAGAACTTGTCAAATTGATTGAAGCTTCTCTTAACTTGATGGAATTGAAGTAGATCATCAAGTTAACTGCGATAAGTTTCTAAATGACCTTTGCTAAAACCTTATTTGGGTAAACATGATTTGATCTAAGGGTAGATCAGATATAATAATATGTCACTCATAATACATTGCTTTAATGATTAATATATGATCCTTAAGGGATCATCTCATACTATTCATTATAACAACCTATGAATACTAAGTCAAGATTACCACTAGAATAATAAAAAAATTGCAATGATTAATGCTGACCTATCTTATTCTTATCTATTCTTACTATGAGTACCATAGTAATACCTAACTTTAACTCTTTAATGAGTTTGAGTTGGAAAGAAACTAAGTTTAGATCATTCACCATATATCTTTCTTTCCATCTCAATCTTTATGGAACCTATCTTAATATCTATTGTTCATCAATTTTGAGTAATTAACCATTGATTCACAAATTCTTTAACTATCACTCTTTGATCTACTATTTCTTGATCTTATCATAACATCCACTTAAATCTTTTAAAGAGGGCATAGTCCATTAATAACCTTAATCCAATATGAGATACTAAAAAGATAATTTCAAGATAATGGAAAAGTAGGATTGATAAAGTCTTTCTTAGCCAACTAATAACTTAAGCAATAAATGATTAAAGGATTATAATGGTGATGCTTTAGCCACCAATGTTGAATGCTTATATTTAGTATAAGCAATACTGGTGGGTAGAACATGATTGGAACCTTAGAAGAGATAAGTTATCCTAGAGTAGTCATTGCAAGCCACATAAATATAATTTAGGGTTGGAGTAAAATGAATATACGATGATATTATCCAACTAAAGCTACTATATCATAGAGTTATAGAAGTGGTGTTATTCATCTTAAAGGATAGTCAACTTTAGAGAAAGGTAGTTGGATGCATACAACTAATAGAGATACATTAGTAATGAATGATTAAGGAAGATTATGAGTAGAGTTTAAAGGAACTATTTGTTGGATGGAAGGCTATCAACAGTAGAGTAGTAAATACAACCAAGCAAGGATAGGAGGAAGTTATGAAATACTTTAGTATCAAACTCATTTGATTCATCCATGAGTTTAGAAGGTCCATTAGTGAATGAGAATAGTACTATGAAGTAAAACTCATCATATTAATCATGATGATAGATAGAAAAAGGTAGTATATCTACGAAAGGAATTCCTTAATAAGAAGTCTAGAACTATGAATTATGGAAGATAGTAATTCTTGGAAAACAATCAACTCTAAATCTTAAAACCAAGTATAATATCCATTTCATATTAAGAATTCCTCATCTTATATCTATATCACTTTATAGAAATCTTCTTCAAGAGCAAATCACATAAACACATCTCTGACAATTCCAACCATCATAATTGAATGTGCTTAAGAGTATCTTTACTAATTTATTTCTATAAAACATTCTAGATATAACTTTCTATTATAAAAGTGATGTCATCAAATATCCCAAACAGAAAACAATATGCTTAGTTATGGAAACTTTAACCCCATCCAAATAGGAGTCTAAGTATATTAAAAACCCTAAACCCTAGGGTAAATAATCATAATCAAAAATCCTAAACTTTCTTGTTTATCATAAAATAATAGACACAATTGCCATTTCCCAAACCAATGGAAGTAGTAAGAATCATAATAATTTTTTCATATTCCATGCAACAAATAATGATATAGGATCATTATACATATAAAAATGTCTATTCAAACTCTGAGCCAACTAGATTTAAGTCTTATAAACAAATAAGAATACATCATTCCAGAAATCCATAACTAAAAGAAGAGAGTAAAATAATAAGAAAAGTTTCTACGAATTATTAAAAGGGGTTCATATAAAGAAAATAAAAGAAAAATAAAAGGATTATATAATAAAAGTTCACAAATGATACTAAATCTATTTTAGTATTACTACAAATATCCAGCAAATAAATCCTACAAAGAAGAGTTCAAAATATAAATCAAATTCAAATCTGAAAAAGAAAACAGAAAATAGAAAAAGGTAAAACAAATAAAAACATCACCTGGTCGTGGCCCAACATCTCTGTTTTTATCTGACGCCCTTGTGTAGCCCACAACAGCCCAGTAACCATCCCAGCTCATTTCCATCTGTGAGTGACAAGTGGGGCCAGAGAAGGACTGCGGGTTGAGAAGAAAGAAACTCCAGGGGGTTATCCGCAAAACAACATGTCGTCATCATCCTCACGCACATAGACAGCTCGCTGGAGGAGCTCGCCGCCGCTCGATGCCGTCATCGTCGTCTTTGCGCCAAGATCAACACTGTCGTCGCCAGGAGAGGATAAGGAGGCCACCGCGACACCCCTGCTCGTCCTCATCCTCAATCTCGCTCTCCAGACTCACTTCCCTTCCTCACCCGAAAACCCAGTTCATCGGAGTTCATCATTCCGGCCAACTTCGACCGCCCCTCGCCTCGTGGTAGCCACTGTTGGACGCGCCGTCGTGGACTGAACCACCTAAGACCAAGCACGAAGGCCCGCTCGCCGGGAATCATGTGAAATCGGGCATTCCTTTTCCTCGGCCGCCATGGCCATTACCGTCGATTCGCCGTCGTCACGCCTCCTCAAGCCTCCCCGACCCCTCTATCGTCATCAGGGTACGTTTACGCATCTCTGGACCCTAATTTCGCTTGCTAAATCTCACTGTAGACCTAGTTTTGTTGAGCACCGCCGCTGGCCGCCGCAGAAGCTCATCGCCGGCTGCCCTCCGATGACCATTAGATAGCGGCGCCACCACCAATAGGGTCGCCTCGATCTCCTCTGTCCAACGAACCTAGCCACAGCCCCGCACATGCACCAGATCGATCGATTGATCCTCAACCAGTAAGTATCACCTTGAGTGACGTCATGCTCACCTCAGGATCGAACCACGTCAGCTAGTTTGACTGGTCTTTGTCTCGCGTGGATGGTGACGTGGCCTAGGGCCCATGTGTCATCGACTGGGAGTAGAGAGAAGGTCAGTAACAAATGCATTTTCTTTAACCAGTGTGCTGAGGTGGCCACTAGCCCACCAATCAGTGACTAAGGCTAGTCTTAGGTGCGGTGTAAAAATTATTTCCTGTTTAAGAAATAAATAAAATGTTATAACTAAATTAATAATATTCCAGAAATGAAATAAATGATTAAATCTTGTTTAATTAATAAATTTTGATTTATAATTCAGAAAAATGTGTATAATAAATGGAAATTTTCAGAAAAATGAAATCTATAACTTAAAATTATTATCAAATATTATTGTGATGATTATTTAAACAAATATTATTTAATAAAGGTCTTATAAGTAATTAAACTTTAATAATTTATATTTAAATAATGGGAATATTAAAAATATAAATAGAATACCAAAAATCTTAGCACAATAAGAATTATAATTTAAAATTATAATCATGCATTATTATTTCACTTAATTAAATATTTATTATTTATTAAGTAATTATAAAGTAATAAGAATTGTAAAAATCATATCTTATTATTTATAAATCACAAAAATAATTGTAATATACCAAGAGGATCACAAAAAATAATATTTACATGTTAAATATCTAATATTCTACTTTTGAGTTAAATAAAAATTTAAATATTTTAATAACTCAAATTTAAACTTATTTACTTCATTAATAATTCATATAAGGATAAATAAAATTTATTAATATTTCTAAAATGAGTCAAATAAGTCTAATAAATAGTATTAGTCTTAAATATTAATAATATAAGGCCATAACGGTTTAGAACATTATAAATACCCTTTTATTTAAATTATCCCCAACCTTGAGGGAAGATTATATTCTTAAAGGATTCCAATTCATGATAAAAAAGCTTAAAGAATAACTTGTAAATAAGTCAGATCATTCCTATCTACTTTAACCACCAGATTACAAAAACTACCACCACACTATAATAAATCCATAAGTAGTTAAGTTATACGATATTTTGATTTATAAACTATAACCACTCATTGATAAAAGGTAAATGATACTACTCCATTATAAAAATCAAGAAACCACTACACTAAGTAAAAGGATAACCAATTTGAAGTAACCTAATGGAAACATTCCAAATACACAAGATACAAATGTTATAAGTATTATACTTTCAAAATTATCTATATTTTAAAGTTAACTTTAGTCTCAATCTAAATATAACACTATAAGCATTACTATATTTTTTATAGTTAACTTTGGTCTGAAGTAGTTAAGTTATAAAAACATCTCAAACCCAAACCATTCGAGCAAACATAAATAACATCTACCCAACTCAACTAACCCCAAAGCTTGTTTAGACCTTAGAAGAGAAACCTTTTCTTCGAAGGTTATTCTTTTTGCCACTTCAAACAAGAACTCTTATATAAGCAATTTTGACTAGTATTTCATAAGTATATATTTTATTGCTACATATGTGTTGCTCACAACCACTTATAAGCTCTAATAGAAGCACAAATGTGAAACTTATCTAAAAGGACCACACATTCCAAAGTAACCATTTCCGGAATCCAAACCCTAGGACAACGTTATCCCCGGGATTTGTGTTTAGAACATGCATCACATTAATTATGCATAAAAACATATTGCTTCTTTAAACATTAGTCCTTACTGGACCAATGATGCTGATTTCAGATTTTGGATCTTATACTGACTCGAAGACCGTGAGTGCATAATCTTGTAATCACAAAAGGCAAGTTCACACTTGCTCATGTCCTTTGTTTATCTTCTGTAAAGTATTTTACAAATCTAGTGTTGTTATCACCTGCATTTGAAAAAGGTCTAAAAACACTATTTTCGATAATAATGTGAACTATTGGTTACTGATCCAGGGTGATCAGCTAATCTATTAAATCTGACAGTTGGAATACCATTGTTCAGAACTATATCACCTAGGACTTAACAACCAATGTCGTCAATGATTATTGCGCCGTATATTACGCTTTGACCATGAGATTTGGAATGGGACGGAGAAGTCAGCTGTATCCTCTTCCTCTCGCATGAAGCCGGATGTGCAGGTCGTGGCTGTTATCCTCGAAGCGTGCATATTAATTGGTAATTCGTAGAGGATATGCAACATATGGGTGGGAACCCTCAACGTCCCACGATAGTTCTAACATCTAACGGTTTGTACAAACCATTGCCGCAATTCTTTTTGTGGGCATGGTGTACACCAAGGAGGCATGCGAGGTCGTGAAGGGGGCAGTGAATGGCTTGGATCATCTTATGGGACCCACATCATGGAATTGTGGACGGAAATAAGCTACCCGGTTGTGCAACAAAGAGTTGATCTCTCATGGGTAAAGTGACGCACCTCTGCAGAGTGTAAGAACTGCAACTTGTTACTCCCTGTTCCGGGAAGGAGCTGCGAACGCGGCGGGAAAGGAACTCCATGAAAGTTTTGGTAAACCCGTGAAGGCTAACGGACATAGATTTTCAGAATAAAAGCAACCTTTGAAGAAATGTTTATAAAAACTTGCATTGCCTACGACCTATGGTCTGTGGCTGTAGTTATAGTGCATCAAACACTCCTTTTCTAGTGAATTTGCTGAGTACGCTCATACTCAAAGTATCTTCTTAACCCTTGCTAGATTCTGAAGCCATTAAGACGATGTCTACACCAAGTTAGGCTCCAGGAATCATCAACAGCTAAAGCTCTTCAATGAAGTCAAAGAAGTCAAAATATACATCGCTCAAGTGGAGACGAAGTTACTGATTAGATAGGAATATAATTTCTAGCCAAAGAACCTAATTCAGTAGTGTATTGCAATAGCAACAATGCCAATTCCTTAGTTAAATACTAGTTTTAATAGTATAATAGTTTTCGTTATTTATCTTTGATTCTTCCTCGTAAGAAGTTCTTTCTCTCTCTTTAACCTAGAGTGTTCTCTGGATCTTGTGTAAAGAGTGAGTTGTAACCTTTAGCCATGTATTGGACCCGCTGTGTTTCTGTTGTGCCATTCTGAGGGATGTAATACTAGTGAACGGTGTTTCATTGGTGTTATGTCAACGACTATAGTATACTACATCATGCAGTGGTATGCTGGGTCACCGCAGTTGGTATTAGAGCATATGCTTTGACCTTAGGTTGGAAGCCTAGTAAATGGGTAGAACCTGTAGAACACATCTTAGTGATAATAAAGAGTTCTCTAGTGATATGAGGGATATTCACTTGAGAAGAATCCTGTTATGTTACTAGTGCGATAACTCTTTTATATGATTGCAATTCCGATCATTACCCAAGAGTTTTAACTCTATGTGACTGATGATAATTTTTTATCCACAGTTCCACATGGCACCTCGATATCCACCCCGAAATGTTCAAGTGATGAACCGGACGTTGCATGACTACGGAGGGGATTGGACAGACAATCTCCGATAACTTCTATGGAGTTTGGAATGTGAATCAAGACTTTTGGTCAAGATTTATAGTTATTATGATGGGCAGGTATTAGCTAAATACCGTGTCCTGATCATGTTACCCAAGAAGTTAGGACTTAAGGGAGAAATGCCATCAGAAGAGGCAAGGTGCATGGCATCTGCATACCAGATTGCCGTAGCAGCAGCCATAACCATGATCCGAGAATAGAAATCCCAAGGTCTAGAAGGTAGTACTCACACCATTATACCACATGAAACCTCAAACTCAGAGCATGAGTTAGATCACTCTACCTTAGTCCAAGCTGAACCTACTCTAGCTGTAGAGTATATGGATCATTATCGGTCTTTTCTAAACACTTATCATAACACTCACCAAGTCTTAGTTCAGGAGCTGGACACGGTCATTGAGGATTTTACTGATCCTGATAAAGCAATGGCTCGTAGGAAGAAGCTAGATAAAGAAGCTAGGCATCCCAAATACATACCTTCAGGAGAAGTGTTTGAGGAAACTGAGTTTGATGACCCAAACTCGGAAAATTATGACTTCAAGCCACCTGAAGACCTATGGACCAAATATAACTCCGAACAACAGGAAT
Source organism: Avena sativa (assembly GCA_916181665.1). Taxonomy (NCBI): domain Eukaryota; kingdom Viridiplantae; phylum Streptophyta; class Magnoliopsida; order Poales; family Poaceae; genus Avena; species Avena sativa. The sequence continues at coordinate 398,201,260 of OV702280.1, read as the reverse complement.
GGAATAAAGTTATTCCAAATAACCCTGAGCCCAACAAGTATGGATGGGAAATAGAATCTCAAGGTAGAACCATAGGAAACCCTATACCTTGTGATACAGGTATTGAAGAAGAGACCAACTATAACCATAGAGAGCCTTATGGACCATATGGGGGTAATACTAATCCAATCAACTTATAAGAGTATTCCGATAGCTACTACACCAATATATATGACTGGATCCAAGAAAAAGCTAAGGAACCAACTTACTACGAGGAAGTGTTGCCAGAAAACCCGGAGTATTCGGTGGAAGATTACGCCAACTCTAGTTATTTTTCAATGACTAATCTCAGTCTTAGTACTTCTAATCAATAATATGCACCTCATGGATGCTCTTATGCTCCAGAAGGCAGTCGTAGGACTTCACATCATCATGGACAAAACTCCAGGAAGCACTAGAGGAAGATGAAAGTAAGAAAGGAACGACATCCCAAGGGATGAGGGATTGAATAATGTATATAGAGGGTAATGCGTATTGTAGTTTGAAAGGGTTTGCCAAAATAAGTGAGGATATATCCACAAGAACAAGAAGTTCTTGTAAGATAGTTGTGTAAATAAGTATGGAGCAAACCGTTGGAACATCTAGTACATTTGTAAATTATTTAAAACCTATGTGTAATACATGGTATATGTTCTTTTGTTTATCGACTTTTGGATCTTATTGGATCTTCTTGATTGACTAGATCTGTACATGAAGTTTAATTAGGTGTGCAAATGCATGATGTAACACCCAGTTATTACTTGATGTTATAGACCTAGATAGAAACGGGAAATTCGTGTAAGGGAGTGACGAGTTTCAGAGATCATAAGGAAGACTGACTTGAAGGATGAAGCAGGATATAAGGGGTATTAACATCATTTGGAGGATAGATAGAGCATAGGTCAATTTTGGTCAGCTTAGGAAGAAAGTCTGGTGTAGAAGATGTAGGGAGCAACAAGATATGATAAACTGAAAGTTCATTCAAAGTAGGTAAGATGCTAAGAAGTTAATGAAAGAGTTGTACCAAGTTCATGGTAGTATCATGAAAAAGTACCAAGTAGATTCTTTGGAACCAAAAGGATATTCAAGCTCTGACAATTCAGAGAGAATGTCAAATGTAGGTCGGAAACTATAAGGTAATACCTACCACCCAGAATGATCAGCTGTTGGTATTTAATTCCTAGTCGGTATTCTGATCCACGGTGGGTATTTTGACCATAGCTGGTATATTGGTTAACATAGTTACCCAGATCCTCTTAAAATTTGCATAAAGAGCATTAAATTTGGCCTAAGTTAAGTAAGACCTACGGAAGTATAATAGATTTAAAGACGATCGTGTTTCGAGAGGCTTCGCAAAATTAGTTTTATCCCAGCGAAAATGTCCAATAGTAAGTACGACATTTAGTGCTGAAAGATTTGCTTCGGAGATCCACAACTATGTGGATACACCGTATAATCTTTCATCGGACCCTAAACCGGTAAAATATAAGCTGAACAGGGACCAACATTCTAGTTTAAAAACCAATGGTCTCTATGTATGTAGTTTAAAGACTATTAGTAAAACCTAAGGAGGGAGTAGACATTATGAATGAAAGTTGAAGAAAATACTATAGGTAATAAGGAAAGGTTATTTAAAAACCTTAAGAAGGTATAATCTTGAAGGTGATAAGGGATACATTTAACCAACCAATTCTAGAAGAAACAACTCTTAAGTAACCCTTAAGAAGTATTAGAGAACACCCAACTGGACAAGTATTGAGAATAAGAAATTCCAATGGGTATGGACTAAATAAGTTCAAATCCAATCTTGGAAGAAATACCAGTATCAACTATACTATGACAGCAATAGAAGGGTAGTCTTTTGACTACTAACACGGGTATATAGAAACGTAAAAATTGTTTTTAAGGAGACACTCTAAACTATACTTAAAATAGTAATAAAGTTTGATGATTAAATAAAAAAGAATTGGATTAGGATATCTAATCAGGTTATGGAATACTACAATTAATTCCATTTAAGGTCATCATGGAGTGGAGAATGTAGCAACCACTACAAGTCAATTCCTTACTCCGAAACGTGAGAGTTTGCGAACTTCGAGGACAAAGTTTATTTTAAGGGGGAGAGTCTATAACATCCCAGCATTAGAGCTTAGAAATAAGCTGAACCCAGATGTGTGCATTGCATTCATGCATAGAAAATCCGAATATTTTTTGCGCTTTTAAAATAGAACTTGTCAAATTGATTGAAGCTTCTCTTAACTTGATGGAATTGAAGTAGATCATCAAGTTAACTGTGATAAGTTTCTAAATGACCTTTGCCAAAACCTTATTTGGGTAAACATGATTTAATCTAAGGGTAGAGCAGATATAATAATATGTCACTCATAATACATTGCTTTAATGATTAATATATGATCCTTAAGGGATCATCTCATACTATTCATTATAACAACCTATGAATACTAAGTCAAGATTACCACTAGAATAATAAAAAATTGCAATGATTAATGCTGACCTATCTTATTCTTATCTATTCTTACTATGAGTACCATAGTAATACCTAACTTTAACTCTTTAATGAGTTTGAGTTGGAAAGAAACTAAGTTTAGATCATTCACCATATATCTTTCTTTCCATATCAATCTTTATGGAACCTATCTTAATATATATTGTTATCAATTTTGAGTAATCAACCATTGATTCACAAATTCTTTAACTATCACTCTTTGATCTACTATTTCTTGATTTTATCATAAAATCTACTTAAATCTTTTAAAGAGGGCATAGTCCATTAATAACCTTAATCCAATATGGGATACTAAGAAGATAATTTCAAGATAATGGAAAAGTAGGATTGATAAAGTCTTGCTTAGCCAACTAAGAACTTAAGCAATAAATGATTAAAGGATTATAATGGTGATGTTTTAGCCACCAATGTTGAATGCTTATATTTAGTATAAGTAATACTGGTGGGTAGAACATGATTGGAACCTTAGAAGAGATAAGTTATCCTAGAGTAGTCATTGCAAGCCACATAAATATAATTTAGGGTTGGAGTAAAGTGAATATAGGATAATATTATACAACTAAAGCTAGTATAGCATAGAGTTATAAAAGTGGTGTTATTAATCTTAAAGGACAGTCAACTTTAGAGAAAGGTAGTTGGATGCATACAACTAATAGAGATACATTAGTAATGAATGATTAAGGAAGATTATGAGTAGTTTGAAGGAACTATTTGTTGGATGGAAGGCAATCAACAGTCGAACCAATGATCTGATCGATCCGAGGGAGAGGGAAGTGATCCTTCGGGCAGTGCTTGTTCAGGGATGTGAAGTCCACGCACATCTGCAGGATGTCCGTGTCCTTTTTGGGGACCATCACGGTGTTGGCGAGCCATTCTCTCTCCTTGATCTCCCTGATGAAGATGGCGTCGAGTAGTCCGTTGACTTCGACTATGATAGCTTCGGCCCGCGGGTCGGATAGTCGTCGGATGGACTGTTTAACGGGCTTGGCGTCTGGAAAGACGTTAAGGGCGTGCTCGGCGAATTCCCTGGGAACTCCTGGCATGTCCGCAGGACACCAGGCGATGATTTCCCAGCGCTCACAGAGGAATTCGACGAGCGCGCTTTCCTATTCGGAGCTGAGGTCGTTGGCGATCAGCGCCGTCTTGGAGGCGTCCGTCGGGTGGACCTGCACCTTCTTTGTGTTGACGGTGGAGTCAAAAGACATGTCTGGTGCATTCTGTCTTGCGACCGGGGGTGCCCCGTTGTCCGTCACCTCCCGGAGCCTTATGAGCTCCTCCTGCATGCCGAATGACTGGGAGATTCTGTTGAACTCTCTGTCGCAGTGGTCCGATCGGGTGAAGCTCCCGTGGACCGTGATGACGCCCCTTGGTCCTGGCATCTTGAGTAGCAGGTACGCATAGTGCGGTACTGCCAGGAATCGTGCGAATTCTACACGCCCGAGGATGGCGTGGTATTGTGATGGCTAGTCCACCACTTCGAACTCGAGTCGCTCGCACCGAAAGTTATCGGGCTTGCCGAAGATGACGTCGAGCCATATCTTTCCCAGGGGTAATGTAACACCCTCAGAATCGGCCCTATGCAAGTTTTAGCGAAACCCGCCAAACCCGCATAGAAACGATTCAAAGGTGCCCACCAGGCACTTTCGTGCGGGTGGAAAACGAAGTAATAACATTACACAACAGTCCTCGATGGGACCCACAGAACAGATACATATACAACAGCGACTCGATGAGTCAAGATTACAGATATAATATACAAAAGATCCAAATCACCTTGAAAACGTTAGAGCGTCCAGCTACGGACAAGATGCAAATGGGGCTAAGAGCCCTGAAGAATAACCAATGGCATCCATAACCCTGCCCAGTCCAAGCCGGAAGGGTAACCTTGCTAACGACGTCGATCTCAAAACCTGTTTAAACAAAAGGGGTGCCGACAAAGGCCAAAGGAAAAAGAGGAGCGTCAGTACTGAGGCCAGTACACGGCGAGACTAGAATTCGGCGGTCCTCGCCTACATAGGTATGGTGGACTGAGCGGCAGCGGCAGCATGCACTAAACAACCTATAGAGACTCGATACAACTGGCGGTTATCAGAGAGGGATAAGAATACCTATCCGGATCCAACCTGAAGCGATCACCAAACAAACCCATCCTGGTGTTTCTCCCTCGAGACCAAACGAGGAAGTCAACCGAGGAACTCACGCAGTTGGCAGTTTTATGTATTCGGTTATCGTTGCGGCAATTACTAGTCAGGTATAGATAATCGTCCTGATAAATTAAACAGTGGGCAGTTTTATTTAACCATTCCGTTGTAGTTGCGACACTTACTAGTCAAATATACGATAGCATGAGATATCCCAAACCCAGCAGTTGTTGGTACTTTTATTTAGCCATTCCGTTGTGGTTGCAATACTTACTAGTCAGGTACAAAGGTCGCAAGCGACACTCCAAACAAGCAATTGTGGGCAGTATTATTTAGCCATTCCATTATAGTGAAGCTGATTACTAGTCATTATAAGTCAAATTTATAGCAATAAACTTTAGTTATGCTTGTCTATGGTCGAGATACTGTGCTCCAAGTCGTCCATATCCGCGGACACGGCTTTCAGAAAGTTTTACCCGGCCGGGGTGCACCAATAGCAACACACGCTCGATCAACCTCGGAAAAACCAAATCAAAACCCAATGAGGCTTTCACGACTAAGCAATCACAGGATTCAGAAATATTTCAGGGGGCCACCCCATTGAGTAGACCCGCAACGAAGTAAGCAAGCTCCGAGACGGACTCAAGGTTTGCGACAATGGCTATAAACGACTGGGAACCCGAAAGTGTGGCTGGGCTTGTCGATACCGCGAAAACACTCCGCTTACCTAAACAGTACAGTGTGCTCCTCGCACAAACGTAAATACAGAAGTAGCATGGCATAAGTACAGGATAGTAACTAAAACCTCAAACTAGTTTGTGGCCCCAAGAAATAAGACTGAATCAAGCTCTGGCTCAGGGGGGTCCCATATACCTCCCGGATGTGGATAGCGCGATAAATCAAGGAACAGGTATCAAGTACTCGGGGTCCTACGGGACATAAGTGGGCGTTCGGAAACCAAATATTTTCTATCACCCACCGATGCCTCTGCTTACTTCAATTTTAGTTGTTAAACAGGAATTAAAGTGAACGATAAGTAAAACCATGATCATCTCCAACATCATCATGCGGCATTTCTCCAACAACTGTGGTACTTGACGGCACGCAACAACATTTAAGCAAGCGACTACGACGCGCAAGTCCATCTATCTACCAAACAACAGGTAATAGGACGTGTCCAAGGCAATATAAGGCTGCGAGGGATATCACGGGTACGAAAGACTAGAGCATCGCAACACAGATAGCAATAGATCAACAGGAGGGAATAAATACTATAAAAGTAAGATAGGTAGAAAGGGGGAGATGCTCGCCTGAAAACATTGTCGAAGGTTCATCCGAAGATCGGGTCGACACTCGCATCAACTCAACGGCCTTATCCGCGAAGACGCAAAACACTAGAAGAAACACCGGATGCAATATTTAATACTACGGCAAAAGATCGGCATGATGCATGTATGATGTATGACATGGCCAAGATGCGATGCAATTAGTCATATTAAGCGGAACCGGGGTCCCGACAATTAAATATATGGTTCAAGTTATTTAGAAACCCCGCAATTTAAATGTTGTATTAACAAGGCAAGATTACATCATCGGTTCGCTACACAAATTTAAATGAGGCCAATATGAGACTAGGTTTGTCCGCATATGGGCCCTATATTTAATTTAGGTGAATCGGCATAAGGCCCCCAACCCACAGACAAGGATGCATGCATGAACAATTTAATATGCGGCAAATTGTATTATATTATAAATTAAGGTTTCGGTAAGGGGTTCACACATTAGGGTTCGACGATCTTGGTTTCCGGGGTTCGGGGTCGGTCTCAGGGTCCAGGGTTCGACGGAAACGTTCTCGGATAACAGAGGTAGGTCTTGGCGTTCCGCGAGGAAGGCCTTGGTGGTTCTGACTTCACTTGTCGGTGCCGGACTCGGTTGCGGTAGATCTTGGCCATGTCGAAGTTCTTGCCGGAGGTTCGTCGAGGGTCACCGGTTCGGTACGGTCTTCATGTGGTAGATCTTGTCGAGTTCACTGCAACGGCCTTGTGGTTCCGATGACGATCTTGGCGGTTATCTAGTGGCACCATGTACACCCCTCGAGCCCATCGGCATTGAGCCGGTCTTGCCGTTGAGCATCCCTGTACGAAGGTCTGGGTGTTCCGGTTCCATTGACGATGGAGATCTTGATTCAACATCATCGCGGCCTTCGAGGTTTCGGCTAGCGGAGCCGGGAAGGAGTTCTTGGGGTCCGGGGAGGGAATCCTGTCGCATCCGAGGGGGTACTTGAAGTCCGTGATGGAGATCTTGACAGTTTCATGAAGGAGGCCTTGATGCTTCGGTTCGATGTCGACCTTCGGGTATCGGGGTTTCACGGCATGGTTCCCTCTGTTCAAGCGCCAAGGGTCTTGCGGGTTCCGATGGTTCCATGTGGCGTCCTCCGGGTACCGAGATGGAGTTTTCGGGGTTACGGAAGGTGCCACGGCGGCTCTGCTTGTGGGGACAGCGCCAGGGTGAGGAAGGCCGGCGACGGCCAGACCTTGGAGGGAGGCGCTCGCGGGATGCCGGAGATGCAGGCCACGGCGGCGGTGGCCTGACGGTGGCTGTGCGAGCCGACGGGGAGGCCCAGGGGCGTGGGGTCGGGTCGAGCGGGCGCGGAGGCAGGGTCTTCGGCCGAGCGGGGCGAGCCCGAGGTGGGGACGGTGGAGGGCGGACGGAGGGACGCCGACGATGAGGGGAGGCGGCCGCGGGCGCCGTCGGGTCTGAGCGGCGGAGGCGGGTGGGGCTGCTGCGGCCTGCGGGGGTGGGGGCAGGCGCACGGAGGAGGGGAGGCTCGGGGACGGCTCGACGAGCCTGGCGGGGCGACGGTGGAGGTTGACTGAGGGCGGCGGGGTCGGAGGCGGCCGGGGGACGAGGCGAGGCTGGCGGCGGGGCAAAGGCCGGCCAGCGAGGTGCCGCGGAGGCGCCGGAGGCAGAGGCGGAAGGAAGGGCGGTGGAGGAGACCGGCGAGCGGCGGGTGGAGGGCGAGGCAGGCGGCGCCGAGGCGAGTGGCGGCTGCCGGCGGTGGAGAGGAAAGAGGTGGGCGGCGTCGGGGACGATGGGGCGACGCGGAGCGGACGGGGCACCTGGGGAGAGGCGAAGGCGGCCGGGGCGGCGGAACTGAGCGCGGTCGCTGGCGCGGGGCGCGGCCGCCGGCGGGAGGAGGATGCAGGGGGTGGTGGTGCTCAAGATGGGGCGGGGAGGAAGAGAGGACGGCCGGGGTGGGGCGGTCGCGTGTGTGCGCGTGGGAAGCGTGCGTGGGGCCCAGGGGCGGGGCAGGGCGTGGGCCAGGGGGTCACGCGGGGTGTGGGAGAGGGGTCGGTTGAGTGTGTGGACAGGGTGGGGCTGGCGTGGTGTGGGTTGGTGGGAGTGTGTGTGAGAGAGAGAGAGAGAGGGAGAGAAGAGAGAGAGAGAGAGAGAGAGAGAGAGAGAGAGAGAGAGAGAGAGAGAGAGAGAGAGAGAGAGTTGGAGGGGTGAGGTGGCACTGCCTGATAGGGTGGGGGAATGGCCCTGGTGATGTGGCGGCCTGGGATAGGAGGGGGTGAGGTGGAGGGGAGGGCTGGGTAGATAGGTTGGTAGCTTTAGGATTTAGAGGGGGCTGATTAGGTGGACCGTTTTTGGTTCTGGGGGTGGTCGTTCGGGTCGGGTCGGCCCGTTCGACTGGCCCCACTAAAAATAATTAAACATTTTATTTGTTTTAAACGGGCCGTTTGCAAACCGTAGTTGGTCAAAACAAAATATTCCAGAGTCCCGGTTTTGGTTTTGAATTAAAGACGGGGCGTTTAGAAAACAAAACTAGGCTTTTCCGCAAATAGTTTTATGCAAGCAAATTCAAGGTGATGACGATGCTCAAATGCAATGTGGCATGACGACATGAGCATGCGGTCATGATGATGCAATGCACAAAAACAACGCGATTTTCTAGTAGTGGTTTTTGCGGGATGCCACAATTCGACACCACTAACAATGGATCTCGCCCTCGAGATCCGCCTCATGGTACCGGGAAGAAGGTCGGCGGTCTGCGTCTTCTCGCTTCGTGTAGATCCTCGCGACACCACTAACAAGAGGTCGTTGTCCGTGATCATCGAGAGAACACTCCGGGATCAACAGGTCGAAGGTAGGGCATCAACAAATAAAGCCACCCTTAACTTCGATAGAAAGAGGGAACCGATGCATTCTCATCCACTTCAATGTACAAAAGCGAATAGAAGGGGTAGTCGGCATGGGGGCCAATCCATCACGCACCCAAACTATTACTCTACACAATCAGTCGAAAAGAGTGCAACCATTCTCGGAATCAGACTGAAGATCTTGACAAGCGAGGTTCGGAGCAAAGGAGTGATGCCGACTCTGCATCGGATCTGGCGTAGATGAGGTCGTCGCGTCGGAAAACACCGGAAGGCACAAACAAGGAACAAAGAATGGTACCACCGTAGACGGATTCCTCAAGCAGCATGAACACCGGATGGTAGAACACCGTTTCCCAAAGGAGGAAGCGAAACCCTGAAGGTACGACGAAAACCCAACCACGAGAATTCCTGGACTCGAAGAGAAAGAAGAGAGCGGATTCAAAACACGTAGAGATAAGAGGAGAATAGCAGAGGGGTAAGGAGTAAAATCAGACCTACTCAGAACTATCCAACCAATTTTCAAGAATAGTTTCGACACTCTACTTCGACCGTTAGCTAGGTTATCCTACAGGCTGGACTTGTGGGGTATCGCAACTGCTGAGCTCTGATACCACTCTGTAACACCCTCAGAATCGGCCCTATGCAAGTTTTAGCGAAACCCGCCAAACCCGCATAGAAACGATTCAAAGGTGCCCACCAGGCACTTTCGTGCGGGTGGAAAACGAAGTAATAACATTACACAACAGTCCTCGATGGGACCCACAGAACAGATACATATACAACAGCGACTCGATGAGTCAAGATTACAGATATAATATACAAAAGATCCAAATCACCTTGAAAACGTTAGAGCGTCCAGCTACGGACAAGATGCAAATGGGGCTAAGAGCCCTGAAGAATAACCAATGGCGTCCATAACCCTGCCCAGGCCAAGCCGGAAGGGTAACCTTGCTAACGACGTCGATCTCAAAACCTGTTTAAACAAAAGGGGTGCCGACAAAGGCCAAAGGAAAAAGAGGAGCGTCAGTACTGAGGCCAGTACACGGCGAGACTAGAATTCGGCGGTCCTCGCCTACATAGGTATGGTGGACTGAGCGGCAGCGGCAGCATGCACTAAACAACCTATAGAGACTCGATACAACTGGCGGTTATCAGAGAGGGATAAGAATGACCTATCCGGATCCAACCTGAAGCGATCACCAAACAAACCCATCCTGGTGTTTCCCCCTCGAGACCAAACGAGGAAGTCAACCGAGGAACTCACGCAGTTGGCAGTTTTATGTATTCGGTTATCGTTGCGGCAATTACTAGTCAGGTATAGATAATCGTCCTGATAAATTAAACAGTGGGCAGTTTTATTTAACCATTCCGTTGTAGTTGCGACACTTACTAGTCAAATATACGATAGCATGAGATATCCCAAACCCAGCAGTTATTGGTACTTTTATTTAGCCATTCCGTTGTGGTTGCAATACTTACTAGTCAGGTACAAAGGTCGCAAGCGACACTCCAAACAAGCAATTGTGGGCAGTATTATTTAGCCATTCCATTATAGTGAAGCTGATTACTAGTCATTATAAGTCAAATTTATAGCAATAAACTTTAGTTATGCTTGTCTATGGTCGAGATACTGTGCTCCAAGTCGTCCATATCCGCGGACACGGCTTTCAGAAAGTTTTACCCGGCCGGGGTGCACCAATAGCAACACACGCTCGATCAACCTCGGAAAAACCAAATCAAAACCCAACGAGGCTTTCACGACTAAGCAATCACAGGATTCAGAAATATTTCAGGGGGCCACCCCATTGAGTAGACCCGCAACGAAGTAAGCAAGCTCCGAGACGGACTCAAGGTTTGCGACAATGGCTGTAAACGACTGGGAACCCGAAAGTGTGGCTGGGCTTGTCGATACCGCGAAAACACTCCGCTTACCTAAACAGTACAGTGTGCTCCTCGCACAAACGTAAATACAGAAGTAGCATGGCATAAGTACAGGATAGTAAATAAAACCTCAAACTAGTTTGTGGCCCCAAGAAATAAGACTGAGTCAAGCTCTGGCTCAAGGGGGTCCCATATACCTCCCGGATGTGGATAGCGCGATAAATCAAGGAACAGGTATCAAGTACTCGGGGTCCTACGGGACACAAGTGGGCGTTCGGAAACCAAATATTTTCTATCACCCACCGATGCCTCTGCTTACTTCAATTTTAGTTGTTAAACAGGAATTAAAGTGAACGATAAGTAAAACCATGATCATCTCCAACATCATCATGCGGCATTTCTCCAACAACTGTGGTACTTGACGGCACGCAACAACATTTAAGCAAGCGACTACGACGCGCAAGTCCATCTATCTACCAAACAACAGGTAATAGGACGTGTCCAAGGCAATATAAGGCTGCGAGGGATATCACGGGTACGAAAGACTAGAGCATCGCAACACAGATAGCAATAGATCAACAGGAGGGAATAAATACTATAAAAGTAAGATAGGTAGAAAGGGGGAGATGCTCGCCTGAAAACATTGTCGAAGGTTCATCCGAAGATCGGGTCGACACTCGCATCAACTCAACGGCCTTATCCGCGAAGACGCAAAACACTAGAAGAAACACCGGATGCAATATTTAATACTACGGCAAAAGATCGGCATGATGCATGTATGATGTATGACATGGCCAAGATGCGATGCAATTAGTCATATTAAGCGGAACCGGGGTCCCGACAATTAAATATATGGTTCAAGTTATTTAGAAACCCCGCAATTTAAATGTTGTATTAACAAGGCAAGATTACATCATCGGTTCGCTACACAAATTTAAATGAGGCCAATATGAGACTAGGTTTGTCCGCATATGGGCCCCATATTTAATTTAGGTGAATCGGCATAAGGCCCCCAACCCACAGACAAGGATGCATGCATGAACAATTTAATATGCGGCAAGTTGTATTATATTATAAATTAAGGTTTCGGTAAGGGGTTCACACATTAGGGTTCGACGATCTTGGTTTCCGGGGTTCGGGGTCGGTCTCAGGGTCCAGGGTTCGACGGAAACGTTCTCGGATAACAGAGGTAGGTCTTGGCGTTCCGCGAGGAAGGCCTTGGTGGTTCTGACTTCACTTGTCGGTGCCGGACTCGGTTGCGGTAGATCTTGGCCATGTCGAAGTTCTTGCCGGAGGTTTGTCGAGGGTCACCGGTTCGGTACGGTCTTCATGTGGTAGATCTTGTCGAGTTCACTGCAACGGCCTTGTGGTTCCGATGACGATCTTGGCGGTTATCTAGTGGCACCATGTACACCCCTCGAGCCCATCGGCATTGAGCCGGTCTTGTCGTTGAGCATCCCTGTACGAAGGTCTGGGTGTTCCGGTTCCATTGACGATGGAGATCTTGATTCAACATCATCGCGGCCTTCGAGGTTTCGGCTAGCGGAGCCGGGAAGGAGTTCTTGGGGTCCGGGGAGGGAATCCTGTCGCATCCGAGGGGGTACTTGAAGTCCGTGATGGAGATCTTGACAGTTTCATGAAGGAGGCCTTGATGCTTCGGTTCGATGTCGACCTTCGGGTATCGGGGTTTCACGGCATGGTTCCCTCTGTTCAAGCGCCAAGGGTCTTGCGGGTTCCGATGGTTCCATGTGGCGTCCTCCGGGTACCGAGATGGAGTTTTCGGGGTTACGGAAGGTGCCACGGCGGCTCTGCTTGCAGGGACAGCGCCAGGGTGAGGAAGGCCGACGACGGCCAGACCTTGGAGGGAGGCGCTCGCGGGATGCCGGAGATGCAGGCCACGGCGGCGGTGGCCTGACGGTGGCTGTGCGAGCCGACGGGGAGGCCCAGGGGCGCGGGGTCGGGTCGAGCGGGCGCGGAGGCAGGGTCTTCGGCCGAGCGGGGCGAGCCCGAGGTGGGGACGGTGGAGGGCGGACAGAGGGACGCCGACGACGAGGGGAGGCCGCCGCGGGCGCCGTCGGGTCTGAGCGGCGGAGGCGGGTGGGGCTGCTGCGGCCTGCGGGGGTGGGGGCAGGCGCACGGAGGAGGGGAGGCTCGGGGACGGCTCGACGAGCCTGGCGGGGCGACGGTGGAGGTTGACTGACGGCGGCGGGGTCGGAGGCGGCCGGGGGACGAGGCGAGGCTGGCGGCGGGGCAGAGGCCGGCCAGCGAGGTGCCGCGGAGGCGCCGGAGGCAGAGGCGGAAGGAAGGGCGGTGGAGGAGACCGGCGAGCCGCGGGTGGAGGGCGAGGTAGGCGGCGCCGAGGCGAGTGGCGGCTGCCGGCGGTGGAGAGGAAAGAGGTGGGCGGCGTCGGGGACGGTGGGGCGAGGCGGAGCGGACGGGGCACCTGGGGAGAGGCGGAGGCGGCCGGGGCGGCGGAACTGAGCGCGGTCGCTGGCGCGGGGCGCGGCCGCCGGCGGGAGGAGGATGCAGGGGGTGGTGGTGCTCGAGATGGGGCGGGGAGGAAGAGAGGATGGCCGGGGTGGGGCGGTCGCGTGTGTGGGCGTGGGAAGCGTGCGTGGGGCCCAGGGGCGGGGCAGGGCGTGGGCTAGGGGGTCACGCGGGGTGTGGGAGAGGGGTCGGTTGAGTGTGTGGACAGGGTGGGGCTGGCGTGGTGTGGGTTGGTGGGAGTGAGAGAGAGAGAGAGGAGAGAGAGAGAGAGAGAGAGAGAGAGAGAGAGAGAGAGAGAGAGAGAGAGAGAGAGAGAGAGAGAGAGAGAGTGTTGGAGGGGTGAGGTGGCACTGCCTGATAGGGTGGGGGAATGGCCCTGGTGATGTGGCGGCCTGGGATAGGAGGGGGTGAGGTGGAGGGGAGGGCTGGGTAGATAGGTTGGTAGCTTTAGGATTTAGAGGGGGCTGATTAGGTGGACCGTTTTTGGTTCTGGGGGTGGTCGTTCGGGTCGGGTCGGCCCGTTCGACTGGCCCCACTAAAAATAATTAAATATTTTATTTGTTTTAAACGGGCCGTTTGCAAACCGTAGTTGGTCAAAACAAAATATTCCGGAGTCCCGGTTTTGGTTTTGAATTAAAGACGGGGCGTTTAGAAAACAAAACCAGGCTTTTCCGCAAATAGTTTTATGCAAGCAAATGCAAGGTGATGACGATGCTCAAATGCAATGTGGCATGACGACATGAGCATGCGGTCATGATGATGCAATGCACAAAAACAACGCGATTTTCTAGTAGTGGTTTTTGCGGGATGCCACATGTAATATGCCCTTCCCTGGGACGATGTCGTGGAACGTTGTGTCGGATTGTTCCAGGCTGCACAGCAGGATCCGCATTGCTGCTAAGGTACTGGCAAACATTAGATTGATGCTTCTGCCGCCGTCCATGAAGACGCGGCTCATGTCGAAACCTCCGATCTGCGCCTCAAGCACCAGGGCAGCATGACCTGGGTGAGGGACCTGGTAAGGGTGATCTGAATGGATGAACATGGTGCAGGACTCCGATCCGCTGAGGTACTCAGGGATGGCGGGTGGAGCGATCACAGCCAGATTGATCTGACGGGTGATTTTCTTTTGCACCCTGTTCGTTGGGCATCCTTTTTGGATCATCAGTGATCCTTTCGGCGCGGAGTACCCGTGCCCACCGTTATTCTGCGCGGGTGCGATTGGGTGGTTCGGAGGTCCCGTAGGTGGTGGTGGAGGAGCTCCATGTGCGATCTCGCCTGGTGCGGGTGTGTTCCCGTATCCAGGGTTCGGGGCTTGTTGTCTCATCTGAGCCATGCTCTCGCTGAGTTTCTGGAACTCGCGGAAGTCTTTGAGCATGTCGATGTAGAAGTGGATGGTGCATGGACCCGATAGTTTGTCGTATGCCGAGGGTCCGTTGTCGCGGCCGCGATGTTGCCATTGAAGGGTTTCGCAGCATAGTAAATCAAAAACATTTCTACGGATGCGAACGGGAAAGCCAAGATCTAATCTAGGAGATGCAAACAACGAGGGGGAATAAATGAGATCTTCATACCCTTGAAGATTCGCACAGCGGAATATTCGACGGAACGTGGGTGATGTAGTCGTACTCGCTTCTCCTCCTCGCGATCCGATCCGATCTAACACCGCAAGTGGCGATGCCTCCGAGAGATGCACACATGCGGCACCTCGACGTCTCCTCCTTCCTCGGTCCAGCAAGTATGGTGGAGAGACAGATTGGATCTACAACGCGACGGCGCGGTGCAAGTGGTGGAGAGTTTCTGCAGCAGGGCTTCGCCTACGTGCAGTCGGGAGGGAGAGAGAGAGGAGGGCAGCAGGGCGGCTAGGGTTTGAGGAGGAGGTGTCAGAGGGGTGCGCCCCTAGCCCTTTTTATATAGAGGGGTGGGCGGCCAGCCCTTTCCCCTCCCCCAAGCCCTAGGGCCGGCGGCCAAGGAGGGAGGATGTCACATCCCAAGATTTTCCAAATCTTGTAATCTGAAAAAAAAAATGAATAAAATAAAACTTTGTTGATTTTTAGGATGAGAAGAAACTTTTGATCCCAATTGGAAACCTTCAAACCTTTTTGATCAAACAAATCCTAAAGGGATTTGAAAAGTTAAATAATTAATAAAGAAAATATTAAATATTTGGAATTACTATTTTTGGATCTTTTAATAAAAAAGATTTGGTTTTCAAATGAAAAGGTAGAAGTATAAATAAGGATTATTTTATAGAGCCAAATTAAAACTTGGCCAAGCCTTTGAAATAAAGTATTTCTATTTCATAAAAATAGTAAAGGTTTATTTAAATAAAATAATAAAGATTTAATATCCAAGTTTATTAAAAATAAAGGTTTTACTATTTCAATTAAACGTCAAAACTTATTAATTTATTTTAAATAAGTTTTCCAAGTATTTTATATTTTCAAATAAAACCTATTGATTTGACTTTGATATTATTTGGATTTCAAATGGAGATTTTAAATAAATCAAATCCTATTTGATTTAATAACTAAGGACTATTTTATTTAATTATAAATGGACCCTAAAATAAAAATATTATTTTATTTTGGGACTTGGATTATTGTTGTTAAACAGAACCAAAACTCAAGGCAAAGATTGGAGGAATTTTGAATTGATTGAATGTTTGATTTAATTTCAAAACAGAAAATCAAATGGAAAAAGGAAAAAGTTTCAGTACAAAAAAAATGCTAAAGGAATCAGCCCAGCCGGCCAGCCCAACAAGGCCCAACCAGCCCACTCCCTCTCTCCCCGCAAGAAAACGGTTTGCAGGTGAGAAAGAACCCGCACCCTCACTGACCGGTGGACCCTGCCCCCTATCTCTCTCACTCACTGACACCAAGACCCCACACCACTGTACATCGTCTTCAAACCCGCGCCGATTACTCCTCGCCGTTTCTGTCTTGAATTACAGCGATCAATTCGCGTCAATGGAGGCATTAATCTCTCCAACGTCTACGCCCTTTTAATCGCCTCTGTCTCCTCCTCCCTTCACCTCAAACACCGCTGCACGAGAGCCACCAGGCTGCCCTGAACCGGATTTGCACCACCGCTGCTCCGGCGAGCCTCACCGAGCAATTCCGGCCAGTAGACACCGCCCCTTGCCCCATCGACCAAGCTCACACACTCCCCAGACCTAGGCGCACCTCCCCGTAGCATTAGCTCGCTCGCGCGCGCCCCTGAGCCTCGACAACGATGACAACCTGAGCGCCGCCGCGTCTGCTTCTTTTTCCGGCGACCTCCCCTGGTAAGTTTCGACCGCCCGACACCTCCTATTGATGCTCACTTCATCAGCAAATCAAACCACGTCTAACCATGCCCTTATTATTCCTCGGGGTGATCAGCAACGTCGCCCTCGACGACCTCCAGAGCCGCCTAACGCCGCCACCTACTCCGGCGAGGAATCCCCGTCACGTCTGAGCACCCCTTGCCAAGCAGACCACACGTTGAGCATCACCGCGACTCCGCGAATCTGGTAAGCATCTCCCCCACTCCTCTCGCTTCCCGTAGCCACCGCACCACCGCTAGCAGAGCGCCGCCGCCGTGCGCCACCGTCGTCGCGCCGCCAGTTCTTGGCAAGGTGATAGGAGCCGTCCGATCTAGATCGTAGAGACGCGATAGAGTCACTTAACGACGAAGGGCTACGCAACCTGTGCCGCTCGATCCAACTTGATCCAACGCTCCAGCGAGCTCGATCCGTGCGAACCGGTACCGCCCAATGGTATTGCGCCGCGTGGCACTGTGTCTGTTTAAAACAGATTTTAGAATCTGATTTAGATGCAAATTTGTAAACCTTATAACTTTTGATCCACACGTCCAAAATTTTCAAATTTTATATCAATGGAATCAGCAAGACAAGCCATAGCCAACCATGCAATTTTTATAGTAAAAAGCTTCTGGTAAAATGTCTGTTTTTGCAGAAACATTTGTATGCTTGTTTAGGTTATAAAAATTATTCCAAAAAGTTTTTGAGGTTGAAATATTTGCAAAATGGTTTGTTGTGAACATATTGACCTTAGGAACCAACTTATAGACCTAAAAATGTATTTTGTGAAGATTAGGATTAAATAATTGAATTAGCTCATTTGTAGTCAAATAAAAATATTGATTTTGATATGGAAATGATTTTTGAGCAAAACCTTTGGAAAATGTGTTGATTCAAACCTACTGACCCTAAACACCAAGTTTTGAGAATTAACAACTTATTTGGTGAACAACATAAAATTTTTGCTTTGCTAAAAACATTTTCCACCACATGAAATAATGATTTGAGTTAAGAAATGGCTTTTAGATAGAACCCTCTTGCAAAATGGTTTTGCCACTTTATAAAATGACCACTATGAGCCTTGCAATGTCTAGAGCCTGGTAGGAACCACTTTTGCAAATAAAACTATCTTTTGCATGCTAGCATGCATAACTTTGTTTCCATTATTTTTATGTGTGATGAATTGTTTGAATATTGGTTGGAATGCTAGTTGAATTTGTATTTGCTTGATTGATTTGTAGTGAAGTTAGAAGAGTGTGAGATTAGCAAGATCAAGAAGTGAACCAACATTCCCTACCAAAAAGGCAAGTGACACTATCATCCATGTCCTACTATTTTCATTATACTTAGTGGATTTTTGAAACATGCATGAAAAGGATTTCTATACTATATGCTATGCTAAATCCTAATAGGATACCCTTATACATTCCTTAGTGAAAACAATGTAGTTGTAAAATGCTTAGCCATGCTATATATTTTGAGAAAAGATACATGTTGAGATTTTATGAAGTTGAGAAAAGACTTGTGTTTTATATAATAAAACAAGTACTCAATGAACCACCTGGGTGGACAAGGATACTCAAGTTTGGACAAGGTGGCAACAAGAGGAACCATGTTTATATGGCAATCTCTTTTTGTTGTGCACCAGATGAAAACCACCCAGGGACTTAGAGATTGAACATGTTTCTCGTACAGTGGCTTCCGTGTACAGCCACATGCTAAATGGGCACTGGCTTAGTCAAGTACATTGGGAAGACCCATGCATGGGTCTTCAGGTTAACTGGAAATGAGGGAACTAGGAACCCTACATTGGTGCCTGAGGACAAGCTAGCATTGTGTATGGGAGGACCCTATGGAAAGACTTCGTCACATTCTCAATCTGCCAGTACTCCATCTTGGTGAGTACTTATCCAGCGGCCACTGGTGGCAACAAGATGAGATTGTGTCATGTGGGTAAAGTGTACAACTTCTGCAGAAGATAAAAATCTAAGTACTTAGCCGTGTCCCCGGTTATGGACAATACTGAGCAACTAAGGCCTGAAGCTATGGGAAATCTCGACATTCTAATTTCTAAAAGCAAAACTTTGAAGTGACAACAAAAGACTTGAAGCACTTGGGGTGTACCAAGGAGCTCAAAAGATTTTGACAAAGACTTGAAGCACTTGGGGTGTACCAAGGAGCTTAAGAGATTTTGACAAAGACCTGAAGCACTTGGGGTGTACCAAGGAGCTCAGAAAGATTTTGACAAAAGATCAGAACTGTTTTGAAAAGATAGGATAAATTTTGCTTTCTGCAAATGAGCCTAAAACCCTACTTAGCCAAATATGCATGTAATGGTAGGATCCACTTATTTATACATAGTAGTGAAACTTGCCAATACAATTCAAATGTATTGACCCTTGTGGCTGTAACTTGTAATGTTGCAGGTTTGATTGAGTAGTGAAAGGTGTGTTGTTAGGATTACAAAGTCTACAACCAACATGTTTGCCTGTGGCACATTGAAGATGAAGGACCCCATGCTTATAGATATTCTGCTGCAATGTATTGTAATAGCCAAATGAGCTATGTAAGATGTAATGAATTATTTTATTCCTGGTTATAAAATTTTATTATGACCTTTGTTTCTTGATATTACATCTTAACTGTGGATGCTAGCTATTGATCCAGGGACTAGCATTGCAATCACAGGGATCTCTACCTTATTAAAGGTTGGGATCGCTTACAGAGGAGTGGGGGGCAAGTTCCCCCCCCCTTCTAGAAGCTCTCCTAGGGTTTTGCCCTAGGTTGTCCGGCTGGGCCCTATGGGGCCTTGTGCCCCTGGCCCAATGCGGCCAGGGCACTCCCTCATAGGCCCATGCCCCCTCCCGGCAGGTGGGGCCATGTTGGCCCCCTTCCGGAAGGTTCTAGAAGCTTCCGGTACAATACCGATTAACCCGAAACAATTCTTAACTCCAAAAACTGCATTGCCTTATATGAATCTTATTCTCCGGACAATTCTGGAACCTCTCGTGATGTCCCGGATCCCATCCGATACTCCGAACAAAAACTCATAAACCACTTATCCAATCTATCCTAGCGTCAAGACACGTTAAGTGTGTGACCCTTCGGGTTCGAGAATATGCAGACATGATCTTATATCAATAATCAACAGCGGGGCTGGAAACCCATATTGACTCCCACACATTCATCGATGATCATATCGGATTAACCACGATGCCAGGATTCAATCAATCCCATATATATATTCCCTTCGTCTAGCGATATTTTACTTGCCCGAGATTTGATCGTCGGTATCGTCATACCTAGTTCGATCTCGTTCATAGCAAGTACTTTACTCGTTCCGTAATCCGATATCACTTTGTGATTAACTCCTTAACCACATGCTTGCAAGCGGTGTTGATATCGATTACCGAGTGGGCCCGAAGTATATCTCTCCGACTTGGGAGGGAAAAATCCCATCTCGATACATACAACCCAACAGGTACTTTCCGATCACCTGAGAGACACCTTTATGATCACACTCTCATAGGATGACGTTTGATGACCTCAAAGCTTTCTTCCGATACTAGGGAGTTGTATTATCTCATGGTCTAAGGAATACAATATTTGACATAAGAAAAGCTTCGCAAAGATGAACACGATGACACGATCTAATTGCTCCGCTTAGTGTGGGTCTGTCCATCATACCATTCTCCCAATGGTATGATCTCATTATTAATCGACAACTCATGTCTATGGTTAGGAAACCTTAACCATCATTAATCAATGAGCTAGTCCATAGAGGCATACTAGGGACACGGTGTTGTTCATAAACCACACAAGTATTAAAGTTTCCGCTTAATACAATTCTAGCATGGAATATAAACTTTATCATGAACAAGAATTATAATAATAACATCTTTATTATTGCCTCTAGGGCATAATTCCAACAGTCTCCCACTTGCACTAGAGTCAATAATCTAGTTTACATTTGGCAACAATCTCACACCCATGGCACTAAGGTGTTGATCATGTTTTGCACGTGGAAGAGGTTTAGTCAATGGATCTGCGACATTCAGATCTGTATGTACTTTGCTAATCTTCAGATCTCCATCTCCTATATAATCTCGGATTATATGAAACTTGCGGTTGATATGCTTGGTCTTTGGATGATATCTTGGTTCCTTAGCGAGTTCTATGGCGCTAGTGTTGTCACACAATATCTCCAGTGAGTCCAATGCACTTGGAACCACGCCAAGCTCAGTGATGAAGTTCCTGATCCAAACTGCTTCACTTGACGCTTCTGCAGAAGCCATGTATTCCGCTTCTACTGTAGATCCCGCGATCACGCTTTGCTTGCAGCTTCTCCAGCTCACAGCTCCTCCATTCAAAATATAAACGTATCCAGTCTAAGATTTAGAATCATCCTTGTCGGTGTCGAAACTAGCGTCGACGTAACCCTTTACGACGAGTTGTTCATCACCTCTATAGACTAAGAACATTTCTTTAGTCCTATTCAAGTACTTTAGGATGTTCTTCACGGTTGTCCAGTGTTCCACTCCTGGATCACTTTGGTACCTGCTCGTCAAACTAAGAGCATTAGACACATCCGGTCTAGTACACATCATGGCATACATGATAGAACCTATGGCCGAGGCATAAGGCACTTTGCTCATAGCTTCTCTATCATTTACCGTAGCTGGACACTGAGCCTTGCTCAATATCTTACTTGAGAACATAGGCACTGAACCTTTCTTTGCCTTATCCATTCTGAACCTTTTCAGAACTTTGTCTAGATATGTACTCTGGCTTAAAGCTATCAGGCGTCTTTGTCTATCTCTATAGATTTTGATGCCCAATATATAAGCATCTTCACCTAGGTCTTTCATTGAAAAACATTTGTTCAAATAACTCTTCACATCGTTAAGCATGTCAATGTCATTTCCAATAATCAATATGTCATCCACATATAGTACCAGAAATGTCACTGAGCTCCCACTCACTTTCTTGTAGATACAAGCTTCATAGCAATTTGGAACAAATCCAAAGCTCTTGATCACTTGATCAAAACGAAGGTTCCAACTCCGAGATGCTTGCTTCAGTCCATAAATGGAACGCTGAAGTTTGCACACCTTATCAGCATCCTTAGGATCGACAAAACCTTCGGGATGCATCATATACAACTCTTCATCAATGTTTCCATTGAGGAACGCAGTCTTGACATCCATCTGCCATATTTCATAATCATGAAACGCAACAGTTGCTAGTAAAATCTGAATGGACTTAAACATCGCTACGGGAGAGAAAGTCTCATCGTAGTCAACACCTTGAACTTGTCGAAAACGGACCATCCGCGTCCGTTTTCTTCTTGAAGATCCATTTGCACTCAACGGCCTTTCGATCGCTAGGAGGGTCCACAATAGTACATACTTGGTTTTTGCTCATGGATCCCAATTCGGATTTCATGGCCTCCAGCCATTTCTCAGAGTCTGGGCTCATCATCGCTTCCTCATAGTTCGCGGGTTCACTGTCATCCACTAACAAGACAGTTAAGACAGGGTTGCCGTACCACTCAGGAGGGGCATGCGACCTTGTCGACCTGTGACGTTCAGTAGTAGCATCGTCCAAAGCTTCATGATCCTTGTCATTAGCTTCCTCTATTGTTGGTACAGGCGGCACTGGAACAATTTCAGGTGCTGCGCTACTCTCCAATTCAATAGAAGGTTCAACAACCTCGTCTAGCTCTACT
The DNA here is from genome assembly GCA_916181665.1 of Avena sativa. Taxonomy (NCBI): domain Eukaryota; kingdom Viridiplantae; phylum Streptophyta; class Magnoliopsida; order Poales; family Poaceae; genus Avena; species Avena sativa. Next base: position 398,179,011 of record OV702280.1, on the reverse strand, counting down.
TTCCTCCCACTCACTTCTTTCGAGAGAAACTCCTTCTCAAGAAAGGATCCGTTCTTTGTGACAAACACTTTGCCTTTGGTTCTGTGATAAAAGGTATACCCAATAGTTTCCTTAGGGTATCCTATGAAGACACATTTCTCCGCTTTGGGTTCGAGCTTGTCCGGCATCAACTTCTTGACGTAAGCTTCGCATCCCCAAACTTTAAGAAATGACAACTTAGGTTTAGCACCAAACCACAGTTCATACGGTGTCGTCTCAACGGATTTAGATGGTGCCCTATTTAAAGTGAATGCAGCGGTTTCTAATGCATAACCCCAAAATGATAACGGAAAATCAGTAAGAGACATCATTGATCGGACCATATCTAATAGAGTTCGATTCCGGAGTTCACACACACCATTGCACTGTGGTGTTCCGGGTGGCATGAGTTGCGAAACGATTCCGCTTGCTTTAAGATGCGTGAGAAAATCATAACTCAAATATTCACCTCCACGATCGGATCGCGGAAATTTAATTTTTCTGTTATGATGGTTCTCCACTTCATTCTGAAATTCCTTGAACTTTTCAAATGTTTCAGATTTATGTTTCATTAAATAGATATACCCATATCTACTTAAGTCATTGGTAAAAGTGAGAAAATAGCGATATCCATCGCGCGTCGAAACACTCATCGGTCCGCATACATCGGTATGTATGATTTCCAACAAGTCCGTTGCTCGCTCCATCATTCCGGAGAACGGGGTTTTGATCATCTTGCCCATGAGGCATGGTTCGCATGTGTCAAATGATTCAAAATGAAGAGACTCCAAAAGTCCATCAGAATGGAGTTTCTTCATGCGCTTTACTCCAATATGACCTAGACGACAGTGCCACAAATAAGTAGTATTATCACTATCTACTTTGCATCTCTTAGCCTCAATGTTATGGATGTGTGTTTCATCCCTTTCGAGATTCAGAAGAAATAAACCATTCACAGCAGGTGCATGACCATAAAATATGTTACTCATATAAATAGAACAACCATTATTCTTAGATTTAAATGAATAACCGTCTTGCAATAAACACAATCCAGAAATGATGTTCATGCTCAACGCAGGCACGTAATATCATTTATTGAGGTTTAAAACTAATCCCGAAGGTAAAACTAAGGAGAGCGTGCCGACGGCCATCACATCAACTCTTGATCCGTTGCCAACGCGCATCGTCACCTCATCCCTCGCAAGCCGCCGTCTATTCCGTAGCTCCTGTTTCGAGTTACAAATATTAGCAACTGAACCAGTATCAAATACCCAGGCACTACAACGAGGGCTAGTAAGGAAAACATCAATAACATGTATATCAAATATACCTTTGATGGTGCCAGCCTTCTTGTCCGCTAAGTACTTCGGACAGTTGCGCTTCTAGTGACCCTTGTCCTTGCAATAGAAGCACTCAGTGTCCATCTTGGGTCCAGACTTGAGCTTCTTCTCAGCAGGGGCAACGCGCTTGCCGCCGCCTTTCTTGAAGGGCTTCTTTGCACCCTTACCTTTCTTGAAGGTGGGGGGCTTATTGACCATCAACACATGATTATCCTTTCTGATGTCCACCTCCGCAGCCTTCAGCTTTGCGAAGAGCTCGGTGATCGTATCAGTGGAACCAATCTGATTATGAGTCACTACAAAACTTTTGTAGCTGGGAGGGAGTGATTGCAGAACCCTGTCAATCTTGAGCTCCTCTAGAATCTTGCAGTCCAGTTGCTCAAGGCGTTGAGTGTAGCCCGACATCTTTATGGCGTGCTCACTAACGGAACTCCCTTCCTCCATCTTGCAGTTAAAGAATTTCTTAGAGATCTCATATCTCTCAGAACGGGCCTGAGTCTGAAATATAGTTTTCAGCTCCTAAAGAATCTCAAAGGGCCCGGGATAGTCTTCAAAACGATTTTGAAGGTCTGATTCCATAGCAAACAACATGGTGCTCTTAATCACACCATAATCATCTTTGCGCGACTGATAGACAGCTTTCTCATCAGCCGGCGCATCAATAGCAGGGGCGTCACCTAGCACATTCTCAAGGACATAGTCCTTTTGACCGCTAGAGAGAATGATTCTCAGATTGTGGAACCAGTTGGTGAAGTTAGACCCATTGTTTCTAATCTTTTCTTTCTCAGCAAAAACGTTGAAGTTGAAGTTGGACTTAGCCATTTGATCTACAATGTTTGCAAGTATAAATTAGACTATGTTCATGATAACTAGTTCAACTTTAATCAAATTACTAGATGAACTCCCACTAAATTCAACATCCCTCAAGTTGTTTAGTGAACATGATCCAAATTCACCACACCTAATCCGATCTTCACGAGAAGAGATGTGGTTTCAATGGTGGACAACGAAGTGTTGATCATATCATTCATATGACTCATGCTTAACCTTTCGGTTCTTGTGTTCCGAGGCCATGTTTGTACATTCTAGGCTTGTCAAGTCAAACCCAAGTATTTCCGCGTGTGCAAAACTGGCTTGCACCCGTTGTATGTGAACGTAGAGTCTATAGCACCCGATCATCACGTGATGCTTGGATACGACGAACTTTCGCAACACGGTGCATACATGGGGAGAACACAGTTTTATCTTGATCTTTAAGTGAGGAATCATCTTATAATGCTACTGTCGCGATCTAAGCATAATAAGATACATAAAAGGATAAACACCACATGCATATAACTTTATGTGACATGGTATAGCCAATCTTCGCGCAATGATCTCCATCTTGTGCGTGCCGGCATGATCTCCACCACTCCACCATGATTGCCTCCACCACGAATAGCAACTACAACTATTGCTAACTACTTAGCGATAAAGTAAAGCTATTACATGGCGTATAAGAAGTTGACACACAGGTCATACACAATTATAAAGACAACCATATGGCTCCTGCCGGTTGTGTACTCATCGACATGCAAGTCGTGAAACATTACAAAACATGACCATTGCATACAACATACACATCACATCTTGGGCCATACCATATCACAGAAAACACTCCCTGCAAAAACAAGTTAGACGCCTCTACTTTGTTGTTGCATGTTTTACGTGGCTTATGGGAGTAGCAAGCTAAGAACGATTCTTACCTACGGAAAGCCACAACGGTGATATTATGGTTGCCAAACTCCGGTGTAAATCCCATAACAACTATAATGAAAGAAACTGGCATCCACCAGCCGCATGTGTGGAACAAGCCACACGTCAAGTGCGGAGTCGGTCTCGCGAACGAGGTCGCGTAAGGTTGGCCTGGACCGCTTCGATCTCACTATCCTGCGTCATAAGAAGAATACAAACAAGAGGCTTGCAATAGAAAACATCAACGCCCGCAACAACCATGTTGTGTTCTACTCGTAAAACACATCTACGCATAGATCTAGCTCTGATACCACTGAAGGGTTTCGCAGCATAGTAAATCAAAAAAAAATCTACGGATGCGAACGGGAAAGCCAAGATCTAATCTAGGAGATGCAAACAACGAGGGGGGAATAGATGAGATCTTCATACCCTTGAAGATTCGCACAGCGGAACGTTTGACGGAACGTGGGTGATGTAGTCGTACTCGCTTCTCCTCCTCGCGATCCGATCCGATCTAACACCGCAAGTGGCGATGCCTCCGAGAGATGCACACATGCGGCACCTCGACGTATCCTCCTTCCTCGGTCCAGCAAGTATGGTGGAGAGACGGATTGGATCTACAACGCGACGGCGCGGTGCAATTGGTGGAGAGTTTCTGCAGCAGGGATTCGCCTACGTGCAGTCGGGAGGGAGAGAGAGAGGAGGGCAGCAGGGCGGCTAGGGTTTGAGGAGGAGGTGTCGGAGGGGTGCGCCCCCAACCCTATTTATATAGAGGGGTGGGCGGCCATCCCTTGCCCCTCCCCCAAGCCCTAGGGCCGGCGGCCAAGGAGGGAGGAGTGGGGGGCAAGTTCCCCCCCTTCTAGAAGCTCTCCTAGGGTTTTGCCCTAGGTTGGACGGCTGGGCCCTATGGGGCCTTGTGCCCCTGGCCCAATGCAGCCAGGGCACTCCCGCATAGGCCCATGCCCCCTCCCGGCAGGTGGGGCCACATTGGCCTCCTTCCAGAAGGTTCTAGAAGCTTCTTGGTACAATACCGATTAACCCGAAACAATTCCGGACTCCAAAAACTGCATTGCCTTATATGAATCTTATTCTTCGGACCATTCCAGAACCTCTCGTGATGTCCCGGATCCCATCCGAGACTCCGAACAAAAACTCATAAACCAATTATCCAATCTATCCTAGCGTCGAGACACGTTAAGTGTGTGACCCTTTGGGTTCGAGAATATGCAGACATGATCTTATATCAATAATCAACAGCAGGGTCTGGAAACCCATATTGACTCCCACACATTCATCGATGATCATATCGGATGAACCACGATGCCAGGATTCAACCAATCCCATATATATATTCCCTTCGTCTCGTGATATTTTACTTGCCCGAGATTTGATCGTCGGTACCGTCATACCTAGTTCAATCTCGTTCACAGCAAGTACTTTACTCATTCCGTAATCCGATATCACTTTGTGATTAACTCCTTAACCACATGCTTGCAAGCAGTGTTGATATCGATTACCGAGTGGGACCGAAGTATATCTCTCTGACTTGGGAGGGACAAATCCCATCTCGATACATACAACCCAACAGGTACTTTCCGATCACCTGAGAGACACCTTTATGATCACCCTCTCATAGGATGACGTTTGATGACCTCAAAGCTTTCTTCCGATACCAGGGAGTTGTATTATCTCATGGTCTAAGGAATACAATATTTGACATAAGAAAAGCTTCTCAAAGATGAACACGATGACACGATCTAATTGCTCCGCTTAGTTTGGGTCTGTCCATCATATCATTCTCCCAATGGTATGATCTCATTATTAATCGACAACTCATGTCTATGGTTAGGAAACCTTAACCATCATTAATCAATGAGCTAGTCCATAGAGGCATACTAGGGACACGGTGTTGTTCATAAACCACACAAGTATTAAAGTTTCCGCTTAATACAATTCTAGCATGGAATATAAACTTTATCATGAACAAGAATTATAATAATAACATCTTTATTATTGCCTCTAGGGTATAATTCCAACAGCCAGGACTGCGTTGGGCGTCCTCCGTCGCAAAAGTTGCTTCTGCGGTATCCGCCGCTGCTGCGGTTGTCGTCGCTGCGGAGGTCGGCGTAGCCAGCCGCTACCATGTCTGGTCCATCGCGATCGTCGTAGACGCGTGATCTTCTCTTGCTACGGCATTCACGTCGCCGGCTGTAGTCATCTTCCTTCTACGAGTGCGCTCGGTGGAGGGAGTCCTCGCCATCGGCCCACGTGTTGGCGATGTCCATGAGGTGGTCGAGTGTCTTGGGCTTGACGCGCCCAAGTTCTTCCTTGAAGTCCGGACGCTTGACGCCATCCTTGAAGGCGTCGATCTCTCTCTCCTTAAAGATGTGCGCCGCGGAGTTCTTGGTGTTGGACCAGCGTAATATGTATGAGCGAATGGATTCGCCCGTTCGTTGGGTGCAGGACCGCAGCTCCTCGATCGAGGCTGGCCTCTTGCTAGTGCCTTTGAAGTTTCGGATGAAACTGTATGCCAGTTCTTCCCAGCTTCGGATGGATCCTGAGGATAGGCTGCTGAGCCAGATCCGGGTTGCGCCTGTCAGCTGCAGCTGAAGGCATTGCATGGCGGTTTCCTTGTTACCGCCATGTAGCTTGACGGACGACAGGTGGTCGCTGAGCCACCCCTTGGGGTCCTGTGTGCCGTCGAACTTCAGAGTGTCCGAAGGAAGCTTGAAGTTCCACGGCATCCGTGTTCGTCGAACGGATCTGCTGAAGCATCGGGCTCTGCAGAGTTATCCTTCATCGTCATCCTCCTCGGATTCGGATAAGCATACGCGCTTGGCGCGCGCTTTGTCGATCTTGCTCTGGGTTAGCTCGCTTCGAGCGTCGTAGTCGCGGCTGCGATGGCGCGAACTCTTGTGCCTTCAAGGAAGGTCGTGCTCTTCATCCTTGGATGAGGGCGTGGGGCTGCGGTTGAACCTGACCGCAGCCTTCTTCTTTGGATCTACAGGAGCTTCTCCGTGGAGCGAAGCTCCAATGAGTCCGAGTCCGGTAAGCGCAGACTTGTGCATGGCCCTTTTCGGGTCCCCCTCCGGAGGTGGATGGGATGCGAGGTACGTGGTGGCTGCCATGATCGCAGCTTGCGGCGTCTTCGGGATGACGTTGCCGTCGGCATCCATCTCCATGAAGGACGCGTTGAGGGCCCGAGTCACCTCGCGACATGCCTTGGGATACATGTTCTCCATGCGAGAACGGTGCTTGTTGCCATGGTTGCCGTGCAAGCTGGAGCCGATGCCCATGGCTGAGAGCGCAGCTCGCCGCGCACTGGACTACGAGGCTGCTTGCTTGCGTTTGTCAAGCACCTCTTGCATCTTCACCTGCTTCTTGTGCTCCTCGATTAGGAGCATGTGGTATGCCATCAGCAGGTCCCGTGAGGCACCCACGGGCAGGATCTTGTTGCCTGCTACGGCTTCGCGTGCTTGAGCCCATCCTTCCTCGCTGAGGTGGATGACCCGATCGGTGTCGTCCCCGTTGGGCGGGGGGACTGGCTTCTTCTGTTCCCGCCGTTTCTACCCTGCGGGTTGGGTGGCGGGTTGTTCTCCTGATCCACGTCACTCTGGATGACTGCAGCGCACTGGTAGCGCTCGTAGATCGGATACCTGCTGCCGCAACTTTCGGATCCGGAACCGTAGGTCCCTTCATCCGATAGTGGATCGCACAGATCTGAGTTGCGGCTGCTGCTGTCATAGAACTCATCTGTCGATGGTGATGTGCGTAGCACGGGGTGTGGAGCCCATGAAGCGGGCCTAATCGACAGCAGGGGCACCCGCTCTGGGAGGCGGAGAGTGCCGGTCTGTCCCACCTGGAAGCAGAAGCTCCCGAACAGGATCTCGAGTCCGTCGCCAACGGGCTCGAAGTCCTTCAGGGTGGCTGGCGAGTGGGCGGTGAAGTCAAAAGCGCCGAAGAGGAGATGACTCTCCGTCGCCGCAGAGTTGTAGATCGCTTTAGTTGGGACCGTCACGATCGCACAATCAACGTCCCCAGTTCCCATCGACGGCGCCAATTGACGAGGTTTAATCTCGTCAATGCCCATTGTTATGAGCTTGGGTTTTGGAGAAGATGGGGATGCTGGAGATCACAGAATGGTTAGAAAACAAGCAACACGGGGACACGAGGTTTACCCAGGTTTAGGCCCCCGGAGGGAAAACCCTACTCCTGCTTGTCTGCTCTTGATTACGGCGGAACCGAAAAGTACATGGGTGCGCAGATGCAATATGGCATGGAAGTGTGTATGCGGTGGTATGCGAAGTGCCCTCCTCGTCGTGCCCTCCTAGCCTTTTTATATTCTATCTACTCTAGTCTTGTTCTCCAAGGATTCGAAGGCGTCATGGGCCCTCGCCACCCGAAAGTCTTCATGGGCTGGCGCATATTTTCTCGTGGGCCTTCCTTGGGCTGGACTAGGTGTGCTAAGGTCGTGTACCCGCAGGGTATAACCATGTCAGGAGGAAGTTATGAAATACTTTAGTATCAAACTCATTTGATTCATCCATGAGTTTAGAAGGTCCATCAGTGAATGAGAATAGTACTATAAAGTACAACTCATCATATTAATCATGATGATAGATAGAAAAAGGTAGTATATCTAGGAAAGGAATTCCTTAATAAGAAGACTAGATCTATGAATTATGGAAGATAATAATTCTTGGAAAACAATCAACTCTAAATCTTAAAACCAAGTATAATATCCATTTCATATTAAGAATTCCTCATCTTATATCTATATCACTTTATAGAAATATTCTTCAAGAGCAAATCACATAAACACATCTCTGACAATTCCAACCATCATAATTAAATGTGCTTAAGAGTATCTTTACTAATTTCTTTGTATAAAACATTCTAGATATAACTTTCTATTATAAAAGTGATGTCATTAAATATCCCAAACAGAAAACAATATGCTTAGTTATGGAATCTTTAACCCCATCCATATAGGAGTCAAAGTATATTAAAAACCATATACCCTAGGGTAAATAATCATAATACAAAATCCTAAACTTTCTTGTTTATCATACAAGAATAAACACAATTGCCATTTCCCAAACCAATGGAAGTAGTAAGAACCATAATAATTTTTTCATATTCCATGCAACAAATAATGATATAGGATCATTATACATATAAAAATGTCTATTCAAACTCTGAGCCAACTAGAGTTAAGTCTTATAAACAAATAAGAATACATCATTACAGAAATCCATAACTAAAGGAGGAGAGAAAAATAATAAGAAAAGTTTCTACAAATTATTAAAAGGGGTTCATATAAAGAAAATAAAATAAAAATAAAAGGATTATATAATAAAAGTTCACAAATGATACTAAATCTATTTTAGTATTACTACAAATATCTAGCAAATAAATCCTACAAAGAAGAGTTCAAAATATAAATCAAATTCAAATCTGAAAAGGAAAACAGAAAATATAAAAAGGTAAAACAAAAAAAACATTACCTGGTCGTGGCCCAACATCTCTGTTCTTATCTGACGCCCATGTATAGCCCACAACAGCCCAGTAATTAGCCCAGCTCATTTCCATCTGTGACTGACAAGTGGAGCCAGAGAAGGACTGCGGGTTGAAAATAAAGAAACGCTAGGGGGTTATCCACAAAACAACATGTCCTCGTCATCCTCACGCACATAGACAGCTCGCGGGAGGAGCTCGCCGTCGCTCGATTTCGTCGTCGTCGTCTTTGCGCCAAGATCAATGTCGTCGTCGCCAAGAGAGGATAAGGAGGCCACCGCGACACCCCTGCTCGTCCTCATCCTTAATCTCGCTCTCCAGACTCACTTCCCTTCCTCACCCGAAAACCCAGTTCGTCGGAGTTCATCGTTCCGGCTAACTCCGACCGCCCCTCGCCTCGTGGTAGCCACCGTTGGACGCGCCGTCGTGGACTGAACCACCTAAGACCAAGCACGGAGGCCCGCTCACCGGGAATCATGTGAAATCGAGCAATCCTTTTCCTCGGCCACCGTGGCCATTACCGTCGATTCGCCGTCGTCATGCCTCCCCAAGCCTCCCCGGCCGCTCTATCGTATCAGGGTAAGTTTACGCATCTCTGGACCCTAATTTCGCTTGCTAAATCTCACCGTAGACCTAGTTTCGTTGAGCACCGCCGCTGGCCGCCGCAGAAGCTCGTCGTCGGTTGCCCTCCATGACCATTAGATAGCGGCGCCACCACCAATAGGGTCGCATCGATCTCTTCTGTCCAACGAACCTAGCCACAGCCCCGTGCATGCACCAGTTCGATCGATTGATCCTCAACCAGTGAGGATCAGCTTGAGTGACATCATGCTCACCTCAGGATCGAACCACGTCAGCTAGTTTGACTGGTCTTTGTCTCGCGTGGCTGGTGACGTGGCCCAGGGCCCATGTGTCATCGAGTGGGAGTAGAGAGAAGGTCAGTAACAAATGCATTTTCTTTAACCAGTGTGCTAAGGTGGCCACTGGCCCACCAGTCAGTGACTAAGGCTAGTCTTAGGTGCGGTGTAAAAAGTATTTCCTGTTTAAGAAATAAATAAAATGTTATAACTAAATTAATAATATTCCAGAAATCAAATAAATGATTAAATCTTGTTTAATTAATAAATTTTGATTTATAATTCAGAAAAATGTGTATAATATATGAAAATTTTCAAAAAAATAAAATCTATAACTTAAAACTATTATCAAATATTATTTTGATGATTATTTAAACAAATATTATTTAATAAAGGTCTTATAAGTAATTAAACTTTAATAATTTATATTTAAATAATGGGAATATTAAAAATATAAATAGAATACCAAAAATCTTAGCACAATAAGAATTATAATTTAAAATTATAACCATGCATTATTATTTCACTTAATTAAATATTTATTATTTATTAAGTAATTATAAAGTAATAAGAATTGTAAAAATCATATCTTATTATTTATACATCACAAAAATAATTGTAATATACCAAGAGGATCACAAAAAAACATTTACATGTTAAAAATCTAATATTCTACTATTAAGTTAAATAAAAGTTTAAATATTTTAATAACTCAAATTTAAACTTATTTTCTTCATTAATAATTCATATATGGATAAATAAAATTTATTAATATTTCTAAAATGAGTCAAATAAGTCTAATAAATAGTATTAGTCTTAAATATTAATAATATAAGTCCATAATGGTTTAGAACATTATAAATACCCTTTTATTTAAATTATCTCCAACCTTTAGGGAAGATTATATTCTTAAAGGATTCCAATTCATGATAAAAAGCTTAAAGAATAACTTGTAAATAAGTCAGATCATTCGTATCTACTTTAACCACCAGATAACAAAAACAACCACCACACTATAATAAATCCATAAGTAGTTAAGTAATATTATATTTTGATTTATAAACTATAACCACTCATTGATAAAAGGTAAATGATACTACTCCATTATAAAAATCAAGAAACCACTACACTAAGTAAAAGGATAACCAATTTTAAGTAACCTAAAGGAAACATACCAAATACACAAGATACAAATGTTATAAGTATTATACTTTCAAAATTATCTATATTTTAAAATTAACTTTAGTCTCCAAGAATCTAAATATAACACTATAAGCATTACTATATGTTTTATAGTTAACTTTGGTCTGAAGTAGTTAAGTTATAAAACATCTCAAACCCAAACCATTCGAGCAAACAAAAATAACAGCTACCCAACTCAACTAACCCCAAAGCTTGTTTAGACCTTAGAAGAGAAACCTTTTCTTCGAAGGTTATTCTTTTTGCCACTTCAAACAAGAACTCTTATATAAGCAATTTTGACTAGTATTTCATAAGTATATATTTTATTGCTACATATGTGTTGATCACAACCACTTATAAGCTCTAATAGAAGCACAAATGTGAAACTTATCTAAAAGGACCACACATTCCAAAGTAACCATTTCCGGAATCCAAACCCTAGGACAACGTTATCCTCGGGATTTGTGTTTAGAACGTGCATCACATTACTTATGCATAAAAACATATTGCTTCTTTAAACATTAGTCCTTACCGGACCAATGATGTTGATTTCAGATTTTGGATCTTATACTGACTCGAAGACCATGATTGCATAATCTTGCAATCACAAAAGTCAAGTTCACACTTGCTCATGTCCTTTGTTTATCTTCTGTAAAGTATTTTACAAATCCATTGTTGTTATCACCTGCATTTGAAAAAGGTCTAAAAACACTATTTTCGATAATAATATAAACTATTGGTTACTGATCCAGGGTGATCAACTAATCTATTAAATCTGACAGTTGGAATACCACTGTTCAGAACTATATCACCTAGGACTTAACAACCAATGTCGCCAGTGATTCTTGCGCCATATATTACGCGTTGACCATGAGATTTGGAATGGGACGGAGAAGTCAGTTGTATCTTCTTCCTCTCGCATGAAGCCGGATGTGCAGGTCGTGGATGTTATCCTTGAAGCGTGCATATTAATTGGTAATTCGTAGAGGATATGCAGCATATGGGTGGGAACCCTCAATGTCCCACGATAGTTCTTACATATAACGGTTTGTATAAACCATTGCCGTAATTATTTATGTGGGCATGGTGTACACCAAGGAGGCATGCGAGGTCGCGAAGGGGGCAGTGAATGGCTTGGATCATCTTCTTGGCCCCACATCATGGAATTGTGGACGGGAATAAGCTACCCGGTTGTGCAACAAAGAGTTGATCTCTCATGGGTAAAGTGACGCACCTCTGCAGAGTGTAAGAACTGTAACTTGTTACTCCCTATTCCGGGAAGGAGCTGCGAACGCGGCGGGAAAGGAACTCCATGAAAGTTCTGGTAAACCCGTGAAGGCTGACGGACATAGATTTTCAGAATAAAAGCAATCTTTGAAGAAATGTTTATGAAAACTTGCATTGCCTACGACCTACGGTCTGTGGCTGTAGTTATAGTGCATCAAACACTCCTTTTCTAGTGAATTTGCTGAGTACGCTCGTACTCAAAGTATCTTCTTAACCCTTGCTAGATTCTAAAGCCATTAAGACGATGTCTACACCAAGTTATGCTCCAGGAATCATCAACAGCTAAAGCTCTTCAACGAAGTCAAAGAAGTCAAAATATACATCACTCAAGTGGAGACGAAGTTACTAATTAGATAGGAATATAATTTCTAGCCAAAGAACCTAATTCTGTAGTGTATTGCAATAGCAACAATGCCAATTTCTTAGTTAAATACTAGTTTTAATAGTATAATAGTTTTGCGTTATTTATCTTTGATTCTATCTCTTAAGAAGTTCTTTCTCTCTCTTTAACCTAGAGTGTTCTCTGTATCTTGTGTAAAGAGTGAGTTGTAACCTTTAGCCATGTATTGGACCCGCTGTGTTTCTGTTGTGCTATTCTAAGGGATGTAATACTAGTGAACGGTGTTTTATTGGTGTTATGTCAACGAATATAGTATACTACATCATGAAGTGGTATGTTGGGTCACCGCAACTACTTGTGTATTATTTTGTTCTTCTAGTTGCTGAACTTTATGGTTTTCATTGTGGATCATTTTTAATATTTAGGGTTGATAACTTTACCTTTTTATTTGTACCTCGATGATAAGTTGTACTAATACTGGTTGGTCAGTACTAGTTTTGGTTGATAACTCTTTTATTGTTATTTCAGTGGATAAGTTGAACTTTTTTTTGTACTGGTTTGATAACTTGTATAACTACAGGTTGATTACTTGCACTGTTTGTTGGTGATGACTTCTGGTTTTCATAGCGGATAACTTGTATTCTAATCAGTAATTTTTTTTGTAGCACATCAATTTGTAACATTGATCCAATGTGGGTGACAACTAGTGATTTTGCTGAAAGTGTAATGCCATATGGCGAGCTTTCTAACAATATTTGTGATCTTTCTATTTCTGCAATGCAAGATAATTGCCCATCCAACAAGATAATTTTTCCTTATTACTAAATATCTGTTGGAGGAAAGATTCACTGCAAATCTTGTTCGGAGGTCGTTTAGGAGAGGTGACAACTATAAACTGAGCCACAAACATATGATATGCTGTCTAATTTATTTTTTTATTCTACAGTATGCAGTTGATAAGTTCAGGCATAGTGTATGATAACCATTGCTTATGTTGTGTTTATAACTCTTTCATTTCTGCCTGGATAACCACTGTTTTTTCTATACGTGCATTTACTTATCTTATGTTCATTTTTTCTGTAGCTTTGCTTTGCTGTCCTTCAGGAGCTAGGGACTAAAAAGGACCCTTTGGGCCATTGGTACACGCTTTCTGTTAATATGCCTGCAAAAAGGTTTGAAATTCTTGACTCGCTCCGTGGTGAAGCTAATGTAGAAATGATTGAACATGCGACCAAACTAATGGAAGCAATAAAGAAAATGTATATCGTCAATTATTCTGATTCTAGAAGACAGATTGAAGATTTTGAGTTGATGCATGTCTCTGTTCCGAGTCAAGTTGACAGTTTAGTTGGTCAGTGAAATTTGTACGCATGTCATTTTATTTTGTTTTTGTATAATCATTGATACTATGTTTGTTTATTCACTGTTTATTTTTTGTTTTTCAGCACTGATTGTGGGTTCTTCATGCTTAAGAACCTTGAATTGTGGAATGGAAGCGTTGTGCCTTGTATTTCTCAAGATATGATGCCGAGAATTAAGAAAAAGATGATTTCTTTTTGGTTGAACCATCCTCGTAATGTTCTTCTGAATTGGAGGTCACTTTTGGAAGAAAATAAGTTCTGAGGTATATTTTTGCCAAGTTTATCCATATTTTTACATGTTTGTTATCGACACTTTTAAATGTTTGTTATCATGTCATATTTCTGTTAGTTATCCACACTGTGTTAAATAAGTTACCCACCTTATACGGGGTTTGTTGGAGATATGCGCAAGAGGCAATAATAAAATGGTTATTATCATATCTTCATACTTATGATAAATGTTTACATACCATGCTATAATTGTATTAAACGGAAACATTAATACTTGTGTGATTTGTAAACATAAAAGAGTCCCTAGTAAAGACTCTTGTTAAACTAGCTTGTTGGTTAATATATGATCATGGTTTCCTGATCATGAACATAGAGATGTTATTAACAACAGGGTCAGATCATTAGGAGAATGATGTGATGGACATACTCCCATAGTTAAGCGTAGCATAAAGATCAAGTCATTTAATATAGTTCATTTGCTATAAGCTTTCTGATACATAGTAACCTAATTCCTTCGACCATGAGATCATGCTTATCACCATCACCAGAAGGATGCTTTGATGATATCAAACACCACACCGTAACTGGGTGGCTATAAAGATGGCATTGAGTGTTCGGAAAGTATGGGTTGAGACACATGGATCAAGAGTGGGATTTGTCCATCCATATGACGGACAGATACACTCTGGTCCCTCTCGGTGGAATGTCATCCAATTAGCTTGCGAGCATGTGAGTATCTCACAAGGGATCACATACCACGGGAACGAGAAAAGAGTGCTTATCGGTAACAAGGTTGAACTAGGTATGCAGAGATACCGACGATCAAAACCTCGGATAAGTAAACTATCGTGAGACAAAGGGAAATTGGTATCGTATGTAAGTGGTTCATTCGATTGCAAAGTAATCCTAGAAATATGTGGGAGCCATATGAATTTCTAGATTCCTCTATTGGTTATTGATCGGAGAAGTGTCTCGATCATGTTCGCATAATTCACGAACCGTAGGGAGACACACTTAAGGATTCGATGTTGTTGAGTAGTTATGGAATGATGAGTAAGAGACCGAATGTTGTTCGGAGTCTCATATAGGATCCGGGATATCACGAGGAGATCCGGAATGGTCCGGAGAATAAGATTCATATAAGGAAAGTCCTGTTTCGGAGTTGGGGAATGATTCCGGTGTTTTCATCGGGAATGTTCTAGAAGGTTCCGGAAGGTCCGGCACTCCGGAGGGGAAGGGTACATGAATGTGTCATGCCAATATGGAATGGTTGCATCATGTACTAGGTCACTTGGCTGGGCAAAATAAAGGAAGAATTCAAATCCTAGTTTGAAAGTCAAACGCCAATTTGAAAAGTCAAACGGCAAGTTTGCTTGGTGGAGGGAGAGTAGGAAACCTACTTAGGGAGGAAGTCCTACTCCCTCCACCCGCCGACCAAGGAGGAGGAGTTGGAGGAGGACTCCCTCCTCCCAACCGCGCCTCCCTCCCACCTATAAAAGGAGGGGCAGGGGTGCCCCTCTTCCCTACACCTCTCTCCTCTAAACCCTAGCCCTAGCCGCCGGCCTCCACCAAGTCGCCGCCGCCCCTAGGGTTTTCCTAGCCACCGAGTTGGGGCCCTCCCCTTGCCCTAGCCGCCGGCCTAGCCCTCTCTCCTTGGTGCCTCTAAAACCTAGATCGCCAAGGCCTCTCTCATAGTCCACCATACTCGCTCCGGCTTAAGGCGAAGCCCTGCGAGATCTCCCCTCTACTTTCGGTACCACGCCGTCGTGCTGTCGGAATCGCGAGGAGAGTGCTACAACCTTCACTGCCTATTGGAACAAGGGAGAGGAAGGTCTTCATCGAGTACCGAACGTGTGACCGACTGCGGAAGCGCTGCCGGAACGCAACGCCGGAAGGATCGTCTACACGATCTTGAGATCGGCAAGTGTACGACTACATCACCCATGAGAATCTGCTCTCGTTAACCACTTTGGAATCTTCGAGGGTTAGTATTCTATCGACTCGTTGCTACAATCTAGTAGATAGATCTTGGCTTGATCATAGATTAGATCTTGATTGTGTGTTCATGCGGTAGAATTTTTTTGTTTTCCATGCTACGAACCCCTACAGTGGTATCAGAGCCGTGTCTATATGTAGATCTGTTGCACGAGTAGAACACAGTGGTCATTGTGGGCGTTGATGCTTTTGTTGTCGATTGCTTCTTGTGTACTTTGCATCTTGCGGGATGGTGGGATGAAGCAGCCCGGGCTAACCTTACATGCCATCGTTCATGAGACTTGCTCCACGCTTGACATGCAACTTGTATTGCATAAGTGGCTTTGCGGGTGCCTGTTTCTCCCAACATAGTTAAGATTCAATTTACAACGGGTGATTGACAATACTAGTATCAATGTTGTGGTTCTTGTTCGTAAGTTAGAATGACACTTATTGAAAGCCCCAAACCACGTAAAACATGCAAAGAAAATTAGAGGCGTCTAACTTTGTTTTGCAGGGGTGTGCTGTGATGTGATATGGCCATGATTGTGATTATATATGATGTATTCAATGTTCCTTATTGTAAGTTGGCAACCGGCAGGAGCCATATGTTTTTTTTTAATTCCATTAAGACCTTCATGTCTATTCAAAGAAATTGTAATAGTTGATGCTAGTGGACGACAACCATGAAGCGGCGCCATTGACCTTGACGCCACACCGGTGATGATGGAGATCATGTTCGTGCTTGAAGATGGAGATCGGAAGCACAAGAAGAAAGGCCATATCATATCACATATTATGAATTGCAAGTGATGTTAATCCTTTTATGCATCTTGTATTGCTTAGTTCATGATGGTAGCATTATAAGATGATCCCTCAAGCACACAATTTCAAGTTTTAAAGTGTTCATCCTTAGTAAGCACCGTTGCTAAAACTCGTTGTTTCGAAGCACCACGTGATGATCGGGTGTGTTAGATTCTGCGAGTGTATATAACGTGAGCAAGCCAGATTTGCTCATGCGGAAGCTAAGGTTTGATCTTGACGAGCCTAGCATTACAGACATGGTCTCGGAACACGGATCACCGAAAGGTAAAGCATGAGTCATATAGTAGATATGATGAACATGTTGATTGTTCGCCATTGAAGCTGCATCAACTCTCGTGATGATCGGTTTTGATGTGGTGGATTTGTTTCGTGTGATCACTAAAACAATGTGAGGGATATTGTTTTGAGTGGGAGTTCAATAGCAATATGATTAAAAGTTGAACACTATTTATCATAAATTAAATCAAATTGAATTTGCATAGTTGTTTTAGTCATTGGCATCCATTTACCACCTTTCTCTTAGTTATAATTGAGATGATAGAACTATAGAATTCTGGTTAGTTACTTTACGAACTGGTATCGTATTGTTTTGAAGTGTTAATCTAAAGTTTAAAAGTCCCATTGCAAACTTTCAGTAAGTTCCGGTTACTCCATGAAGTTTAATAGTTGGTATTAAATCAAGAGTAACAATTCTAGTGTTAGTATATAAGTATCATGTTTATCTCCATGATTCTTGATATTCAAAGTATTGTCTTAATATCAAGGTTATCTAGAATCTGAAAGAGTTGTTTCAGAAACCATGATGTGTGGAAGATATTGTGATATCTGAAATGAAGTTTTGGTTGCAACATGATAGAGTATAATATGGCAAAAGTCATGTTTTCATATTTGATGAGAATTTGCAAAAGGTTGGAGACACTAGTTGTCCTAATCCTCCAAAAGGTTTTGGAAAGCAACATTATACTCACGATTCATCGTTATAAGCTAAAAGTAGCTTGATCATGGATAATTCCATGATAAGGGTGAATATTTGATGTAGGTAAAATGTTTACTGCATCAAGAGATTACTAAAGAAAGGAATTTGAAAGAACACCAAACATTTGATGATGGTGATCTACTTCAAAGCGCAAGTCCAAAGACATTTGTATTTTACTATACATGCTTTGGACTATGTGTCATGTATATGGCTCCACTATTGATGTTGATAGATTCTTTCAAACAAAAAAAGAAATGCTGAAAGAGAATCTCATAAATATATGGCAGAAAAGAAAAGACTAGAATTGTTCAGCTTAGGTATATAGAGGATATACATGTTATGGTTGTATTCTTTGCTTGCTAAACAATGTAGTTCTTAAGTATTGGATACTGAATTTGTTGGTATGAATCGTCATACGAAACAACAGAATTCATGAACTATAATGGCCTAAGTAACTAGCAAAAGAATATGTGATGATGTTCATCGAGAACAAATAAAGGGTTATCATATTGTTCGTTAAACATCAGAGTTTGCCTTCAAGATTTGTTTTATCAGGCATTATGAAAACAAAAGGGTTGTTCAAATAATTGCCGTAATCCATAAAAGATGGATGATTCACAAATCTCGTTGGAGAAATCACATCCATAAAACTAGTGCTAAAAATGTCGAAAGACAAATTGATTGAAAGATCACTTAGGAAGTGACATCGCCGTTTAAATTATATTGGAAAGAAAACATGAAGAAACTCCATGTGGATGGAATTTTGGAGTCCTTTTGATTTTTGATCAAATGACGCTTGTGAAACTTTCCTAGAGATAATTAAAACTTCGTCCATAGGCCAAAAAGGGAACGAATGAGTAGCTTATTGGAACTTGTACATATTGTTGTATGAAGTCCATTATGTGTAGTCAAGAGCGATGGATTTCAACTTCATATGCTTCCTCCGAAAATTTGAGTGAATATATGAATATTTACTTAATAAGGATGAAGTATGAAACATTTGAAAAGTTCAAAGACTTTTAAGATGAAGTGCAAGATCATTGTAATAAGAATATAAATAGTTTATGATAAGATCATAAAGGAAGATATTTGAGTTACAAGTTTAGCATAATACCTAAGATTTAAGGAATCGTTCTGTGGATTTGCATTTTTCGAAACACCATAAGAGTATGGAGCGTTCGAGATATGTAATTAAACCTTGTTTGACATGGTAAGATCAAAGGTGTAATTCATAAAACTGCCATTATATCATAAAGATTAAAAGCTTTAGAGACTACCTTTTTTCCACTGAAAAGAGCTCCATCATAATCCGTTGAATTGACACCATATAAAGTTATGGTTTGGGATAAAACCCAAGTTGTCCTTTCTTAAACATTGGTATGCTATACATAAGAAAGATGATTGCAACCAAAGTCGGATGAACCTGTCTTTGTATGTTATTTCGAATAACTGTTCCTCCATAACATCGGAGACAAAAGTGTTTGTCGCTTAGAACATCAAGTTTCTTTGAGAAGGAATTTTCGTGAAAAGTTAAGTGGAGGACAATAGAACTTTGATAAGGTTAAAAGAACCTTAGCTATATGTGCAGAGTTGCGCAGCGCCGAAAAGTGTTCCGGAGGCAGCAACAATGCTCATGGCTCACGTGCGTCAAAGGTTGTGGTCACGGAGGTCTAAGTTCCTATTGAAACAAGTAGGTCGGGTAAACAATCAAATACCAAGATTTGAGGGTTGAATCATTATTTGAGAATAATGAACCGACTACATGCAAAGAAGCGATGATGGGCCCTGACTCCGTCAAATGGCTTGAAGCCATAAAATCCGTGATAGTTCCATATACAAGAAATCAAGCTTTGAGCTTGAAAGACCCTCTGAAAGGTACAAGACCTTACAGTCGTATTTGGATCTATAAAGAAATAGACATGGATGTTTCACATCTATGAAATTATCAACATGTCGGGAAAGAGTTCACGACAATATTCAAAGAGTTGACTATGACAAGATCTGATCTTTCATTAAGCGATATTTAGTCTAGACGGATTAATGTAGCAACCACGACATATAATTTTGTTATGTGTTGAATAAACTAAACAAGTTCTTCTAATAGAAGGGTTACCAAGGACGTGTGCATGACACGGTCCAAAGGGTTTTGTTAATTCAAAGGATGCTAAAAGCATATGCAAACTTCAATGGTTGAGGTAAGCATTGCGGAGTTGGAATCTTCACTATGATGAAACTGTTAAAAGAGTTTAAATTCATCGGAGATGATGAAGATGCTTGCATTTGCAAGAAATTAAGTGGGAGCGCTAAGACATGTTTCTAATACATTATGTGGAAGACATATTGTTGATTAGAAATGATGTATCTTTTATTAACACATATTAAGAATTTCATCCCGATGAAAGACTTAGGCAAAACCCAAATATTTGGCATCAATAGACGCTAATATGGTTGTGCCGAAAGTACATAGATGATGCATTGAATGAGTTCAATATAGAAACTACAAGAAAGGTTCTTGTCACACAGAAAGGATTGAATGAGTTCAATATTGATGATATATTCAAGTGTATTGACACTTGGTAAGTGGAACAAAGATTCAAGTATAGATTGATACTTATTGTATGAAATTACAAAGAGTATTTATATCAATCATACTGTGATATGTACAAATCCAGATATGTCCTATGCTCTAAATTTTATGAGCATATATCGGAATGATTCATAAGATGATCATTGGACGATAGTAAGGATATTCTTATGATCTTTTGGAAGAACTAAGAGTATATTATTTTTTAGAAGTGACAAATAGATGGTTAGTTCATTGTAAAAGTTCTACATTGATACTAGTTTTGTGACAAAGTACAAATTAAGTTTATCTCAATCTAAACTAAGGGTGGCACAATATGATGGAAAGTAAGTTCCATAATGGATTTGGATGAGTTCCAAAGTTAAGACATTGTGACAGATACTACAACAAAAGGCTAAGTATATGACTGCTATTATAGCAGCTAAAGAGGGAATTTGTGTCAAGTAGTTTGTTATCAAACTAGGTGTAGTTCACAGCAGGATAATACTATGAAGATATATTGTACGACAATATTATCAACATGTTTTTATCCCAAAGAACTAAAGGTCTCACCAAAGGACCAAATTTATACAAAGCCATCTCATTAGAGAATGAGTGATGCATAGAGACGCAAAGACATGCAATTACACACGGACCTGGAAGTGTCAGATCCGGAGATCAGTTGACCACTAGCAATCGTGTACATACAACACCGGAAATCCATAGGTGTTGAATACACAAAGGTTTGAAACTAGATTATTGACTCTAGTGCAAGTGGGAGACTATTGGAGATATGCCCAAGAGGCAATAATAAAATGGTTATTATCATATCTTCATACTTATGATAAATGTTTACATACCATGCTATAATTGTATTAAACAGAAACATTAATACTTGTGTGATTAGTAAACATAAAAGAGTCCCTAGTAAAGCCTCTTGTTAAACTAGCTTGTTGGTTAATATATGATCATGGTTTCCTGATCATGAACATAGAGATGTTATTAACAACAGGGTCATATCATTAGGAGAATGATGTGATGGACATACTCCCATAGTTAAGCGTAGCATAAAGATCAAGTCATTTAATATAGTTCATTTGCTATAAGCTTTCTGATACATAGTAACCTAATTCCTTCGACCATGAGATCATGCTTATCACCATCACCGGAAGGATGCTTTGATGACATCAAACACCACGCCGTAACTGGGTGGCTATAAAGATGGCATTGAGTGTTCAGAAAGTATGCGTTGAGACACATGGATCAAGAGTGGGATTTGTCCATCCATATGACGGATAGATATACTCTAGGCCCTCTCGGTGGAATGTCATCCAATTAGCTTGCAAGCATGTGACTGGCTCATAAGGGATCACATACCACGGGAACGAGAAAAGAGTACTTATCGGTAACAAGGTTGAACTAGGTATGCAGAGATACCGACGATCAAAACCTCGGATAAGTAAACTATCGTGAGACAAAGGGAAATTGGTATCGTATGTAAGTGGTTCATTCGATTGCAAAGTAATCGTAGAAATATGTGGGAGCCATATGAATTTCCAGATTCCTCTACTGGTTATTGATAGGAGAAGTGTCTCGATCATGTCCGCATAATTCACGAACCGTAGGGAGACACACTTAAGGATTCGATGTTGTTGAGTAGTTATGGAATGATGAGTAAGAGACCGAATGTTGTTCGGAGTCTCGGATAGGATCCAGGATATCACGAGGAGATCCGGAATGGTCCGGAGAATAAGATTCATATAAGGAAAGTCCTGTTTCGGAGTTGGGGAATGATTCCGGTGTTTTCATCGGGAATGTTCTAGAAGGTTCCAGAAGGTCCGGCACTCCGGAGGGGAAGGGTACATGAATGTGTCATGACAATATGGAATGGTTGCATCATGTACTAGGTCACTTGGCTGGGCAAAATAAAGGAAGAATTCAAATCCTAGTTTGAAAGTCAAACGCCAATTTGAAAAGTCAAACGGCAAGTTTGCTTGGTGGAGGGAGAGTAGGAAACCTACTTAGGGAGGAAGTCCTACTCCCTCCACCCGTGGCCAAGGAGGAGGAGTTGGAAGAGGACTCCCTCCTCCCAACCGCGCCTCCCTCCCACCTATAAAAGGAGGGGCAGGGGTGCCCCTCTTCCCTACACCTCTCTCCTCTAAACCCTAGCCCTAGCCGCCGGCCTCCACCAAGTCGCCGCCGCCCCTAGGGTTTGCCTAGCCGCCGAGTTGGGGCCCTCCCCTTGCCCTAGCCGCCGGCCTAGACCTCTCTCCTTGGTGCCTCTAAACCCTAGATCGCCAAGGCCTCTCTCATAGTCCACCATACTCGCTCCGGCTTAAGGCGAAGCCCTGCGAGATCTCCCCTCTACTTCCGGTACCACGCTGTCGTGCTGCCGGAATCACGAGGAGAGTGCTACAACCTCCGCTGCCTGCTGGAACAAGGGAGAGGAAGGTCTTCATTGAGTACCGAACGTGTGACCGACTGCGGAAGCGCTGCCGGAACGCAGCGCCGGAAGTATCGTCTACACGATCTTGAGATCGGCAAGTGTACGACTACATCACCCACGAGAATCTGCTCTCGTTAACCGCTTTGGAATCTTCGAGGGTTAGTGTTCTATCGACTCGTTGCTACAATCTAATAGATAGATCTTGGCTTGATCATAGATTAGATCTTGATTGTGTGTTCATGCGGTAGAATTTTTTTGTTTTCCATGCTACAAACCCCTACAGGGTTTTTGTATATATGAGTGTTTTTATGCTTTCATTATAGTTTCAATTCTGTTTGATAATTTTTCTATTAATTTGTTTGTGGTATAATTTCAACATATAGTT
Source organism: Avena sativa (assembly GCA_916181665.1). Taxonomy (NCBI): domain Eukaryota; kingdom Viridiplantae; phylum Streptophyta; class Magnoliopsida; order Poales; family Poaceae; genus Avena; species Avena sativa. Next base: position 398,155,975 of record OV702280.1, on the reverse strand, counting down.
ATGGATAACTGTACTTTTTATTTACCTGATAACTTCTACTAGTATGCATGGATAACTATTGTGTTCGTTGGTTGATAACTTGTAGTCATATGTTTGGATAACTTCTGTTTTTAAATAGTATATTAATGTTTAGTGTTTGGTAACTTTTTATATATATACGCATTGATAACTGTAGATTTAACCAGTGGGTAACCTTTTAATTTGTATGCATTGATAAGTGGTGTGTTATGTGATGGATAACTTGTACTCATATGCATGGATAACTTCTGTGTTATCTTGTGGATATTTTGTACTCATATGCATGGATAACTTGAAAAACACAGCATGAACTATCATACATAGAAACAACAAATATATCGTTTTCATTTTGTGTTACATAAACATTCTAGATTTGATATCCTAGGAGCTTCAAACTTTCCTGGCATTTGCGGATGGTGTGACCTTCTGCACCGCAGTGGCTACATTTCTTTGATTTCTTTGTAGCAAGGTCTAGTGGATTTTTGTTTGCTATTTGTCGTGGTCGCCCTTTGGTCACTGACTTCTCCGGATTCTGTATGTGCTTTGTTGATGACATGTGAGATCCCGATGTGCTTGTTGTTTGAAGTGTTGCATAGTTGCTTGTTGACTGTGCCCTGTCTGATGGGGCAGTTTTCGAAGGTGTCACGCTTGCTTCGTTTGGAGCACTAGACGATGACATAGTAATCGCTTCATTTTCGGACTCTCTTTTCTTCTTCTCTTCTCTTCTTGCTATCACATCTAGTTCTTGTTTCATTTCCTTCAAGTGTTTCCTAATGATTTTTCTTCCATCATCTGTCTTTACTCCTATCTTTGCAGCTCTGGCAAACTCTTGTCTGTATGATGCAAACACCATCATATTTCTTGAGTCTTCAGGCATCACTTTCTTCCCTTGTTTATGTTTGTCACGTGGTTCAGCTAGGATAGTTTCCACGTCCAATGTCCACCTTTTCAGTATGTACATATATGGGATTTGATGGACTTCTATATGCATCATCACTTTTATAATGTGGCAGGAGAGCATACCATCACGATCGAATTTGCAGCAGTTGCATTCATATGTTCCTTGTTCCCAGTTTGTGAATACCCTATAACTTCTGTAACCATAGTGTGGAACCGGTATCCCTGTTATGCTCTTTCGTTGATGTGGTCGCATTGGTATGACATGCTCTTTCGCATTTCGCTCTGAAACCTGAAGAAGATTTTCCTTGTGTATGCTTTTGCCATTTGTCTCTCCATAATGCTTCCATACCACCACTCCGGGTCTATAAAAGTTGTATCACACTCTGACTTTAGCTCAGCATTGTAAATCTTTTTTTGTACTGACATGTATTGTTGTACAAACTCATAAATGGAGTTGCTTGGTTTGACGTAACGCTTGAGCACTGCGTTGAACCCTTCGCTTCTTGTTGTGGTCTGAAGCAATGGGAAAAAGGCATGCATAAAGTACGCTGGTACCCAAACCTTTCTTTGTTCCCACAGTGAGAACAGATCCACATTGTCACGGACATTATGAGTATTTATCATATGCATCCAAGCCTCCTCAAATTCCTTCGATGACAAGCTGTTGTTCACACATGCATTGAAAGCGTCGAGCAGCTCTGGGTGGTTGGCCATGAATGTCCCTATTTTCTCAGTTGCATTCTGGATGACGTGTCATCTGCAATTCCTGTGAGTTGCATCCGGGAAAACAACACTTATAGCACCAGTCATGGCAGCGTCTTGATCTGTTATTATATTTTTTGGTGCTAAGCCGTCCATTGCCAGTTTGAACATTTGAAACAGCCACACAAAGTTGTCCTTGAGCTCTCGACGCACGAACCCGCATCCAAACTGAACCGATAGTCCATGGTTGTTTACCCCAATAAATGGAGCGCATGGTAGTTTATACCTGTTCGTTAGGTATGTAGTGTCGAACGATGTGCAATCGTTGTATCCAGACTTGTATGCTCTTTGTGATGCCCCATCAACCCAAAATAGGTTCTCAACCCTGTCGTCTTCATCAAGTGTAAATTTGTAGAAGAAATCTGGATCTTCTGCCTTCTTCTTTTTGAAGTATTCCAAGGTGTCTTGCATGTCGTGGTGATTGTTTTCACTGCGAAAAGAAGCCCTTAGGTTCACCACGTCTTTTTCTATGTATGGCACATCATTCAGACTGCCATAGAAACTTGCCATCAGCTGCATCTGTCGGCATGTTTCGATGTTGCATGCATGAAGCATCCGCAAGAACACCTTTTCTTCTGCTGGTATGTTTTGGTGTGAACGCAAGAACCTTTTTAATGAAGGTTTTATTATCATGGGATGGTTATGATCATCCGATGAATGCTGAGCATACCACCATGCATCCTTTCTCTTTACATACAAGTGTGCTGTGCATCCAGTCCTTGGATGTGTATTTTTTTCCTCTTCTTGACACATGATTTTGGGTTCTGGGTGTCTTCCTTTTCTTCGTGAGGTTTACCAGCTTTTGTGCACATAAGATATGCCTTGTTTAGCTCATTTCTTGCGTCTTTTCTTGAACAATCTATCCTTATTCCGAAACCCTTTCGCTATGAATACGCCCCGTAGTGTTCTCTAGCTGATTCAAAATTGTCAAAGCGCATTCCATTTGTTGGTGGCTGCGATGTGAAATGTACTTCATCTCTTGCATCATTATTGTGTGCATTATTCTCCCCATCCCCATTTAAATCTGCTGTGTGTACTGTTGTTTCTTCGATTGTCCCACCCGTTTTTGTTTCTTGTGTATCTTGTTCAACTATAGTATACATGCAGTCATTGTCAGTATGTTCTTCAATTTGGACATCATATGTTATGCAAATAAACATAAGTTACCATTTCTGTTTTTTTGCAGGAATGGGTATATATAATGAGAAGTCATGGATAACACCAGTTATAATAGGTGGGTAACTTTTTATACTAGCAAGTAGTTTGTAAACATGTCATCTGTTTTTTGTAATGGTCTACATTGATAAGTTGTACTCATAGTTATGGATAACTTCTGCATATAGGCATGGATAACTATAGCTTTAACTAGTGGATAACTTGTACTTATGTTTCTGGATAACTGCATTTTTAGCTAGTGATAACTTCTACCCATGTATCTGGATAATTTTCTAGCATGTAAGCATGTATAACTGTAGTTTTAGCCAGTGGATAATTTTCTGCATATAAGCATGGATAACTTGTGCATATAGGTATGGATAACTGTAGCTTTATCTAGTGGATAACTTTTGTACTTATGTTCATGGATAACTATATTTTTAGCTAGTGATAACTTCTACTCATGTTTCTGGATAACTATTCTAGTATGTAAGCATGTTTAACTGTAGTATTATATAGTGGATAACTTCTGTATATAAGCATGGATAAGTTCTGTTTTAGCTAGTTGATAATTTCTGCATATAAGCATGTACTGCTCATATGCATGTATAACTGTAAGCATGGATAACTTCTGCTCATATGCATGTGTAACTGTAGTTTTAGATAGTGGATAACTTATGTTCTATATGGTAGGTAACTTATGCATGTAAGCATGGATAACGTATGTTCTATCTTGTTGATAACCTCTGTATGCAAGCATGGATAACTTATGTTAAAATACTGCTGGTAAGTTGATTGCATATAATCATCATACCTTCGTTTACAACTTGCGCGATAGCATTTGTGTGTGAACCATCTGCATGGTCTTCTTATATTTTTTGATCTGGTTTTGCATTTAGGTTGATATCCATGGTTTAGCTAGTTGATAACTTATGCATGTAAGCATGGATAACTTCTGTTCTAGCTAGTTGATAACTTCTGCTTTTGTAAGCATGTATAACTTCTGTTTTTAGCTAGTTGATAACATATGGATGTAAGCATGGATAACTTCTGCTTCTGTAAGCATGTATAACTTCTGTTTTAGCTAGTTGATAATATATGGATGTAAGCATGGATAACTTCTGTTCTAGCTAGTTGATAACTTCTGCTTTGTAAGCATGTATAACTTTTATTTTAGCTAGTTGGTAACATATGGATGTAAGCATGGATAACTTCTGTTCTAGCTAGTTGATAACATATGGATGTAAGCATGGCTAACTTCTGCATGCAAGCATGAATAACTTATGTTCTAGCTTGCTGATAACATCTACATGCAAGCATGGATAATTTATGTTAAAATACTGCTGGATTGCATATAATCATCATACCTTCATTTACAACTTGCACGATAGCATTTGTGTGTGAACCATCAGCATTGTCTTCTTTTATTTCTTGATCTGGTTCTACATTTAAGTCGATATCCATGGTTTCGGATCCGTTCAACCAAAATATTCATGATGTTAGAAGATTTAGTTGTTAGGATGAAGCAATTAATAGGAAATCATGTCTATTTAGTTGTTAGTTGTCCTAAATTAGATATTTTTAATGTAGGGATCAACATATAATGTCAATGAAGCTTAGGATGATTGATTTCTTATAGTTTGAACAAGATTGGATATATGTCAGATGCAAAACTGAGGAGTAGTTATAGATGACTTGTTTTTTGTTTATATCCATGTTGTGCAGCAATATATTATCATATTGAGAACAATATAGAAACTTTGCTACCAAAATCATGGTGATTTGAAGAGATGATTTTGAGAAGTACCTGCTGTTTTTGCTTGTGTGCTCCTTTTTTTTTGCTTTTCAGTAGCAGGGCGCTGGGCAATGGCGTCAATGTGGAGCTGCAATGGCGTTTTTCGCTAGAGGATAAAGACGAGATGGGCAAGTGAGTAATCGGGGAAGGGTATAACGCTAGATCTGGGGGGGGGGGGGGGATTTCGTTTCTGTTCTGGTTTTTTGCTTGGAGAGGAAGATGGTCCAGCCAGGTTTCCGTTTTTGAACCTGGTCACACGACCGGGTGGGAGGGAATGGGTGCGGGGCGACGCGGGGTCGTTGTCGGAACGCGGGGTCGCTGTCTGAAAGGCCCGCTAGATTCGATCGTTTTCAGGGCGTCCGCCGGGTAGGCGCGTCTAAATATAGTGCTAAAATAAGGCTTATCATGAAATATGGGTTTACACGAGCATATAAATTATGGCGATGCACATGTGATTTTTTTTATATTTTTGTAAATTTTTGAAATGTATGTTTTTCAAAGGAAACATGTGCCGATGTGCACCTATGATCAAAATTGAATTTCCGGTCTCGACGGTACATGGAGTAGCATGATCAATTTGCCAGAGTTGAAACTGGTACACGATCAAATTCCACCATACACCCTTTCGCTTCAGTTCGCTGCCGCCCCGGCGGTTCCGCAGTCGACCGACCACGGGCCCACCGCCCCACCGGATCCACCAACCCGCGCCGCCGCTGCAATTCCGCACGCGCCGGCGCCATGGCGGGATGGATCTCCTCGAAGCTCAAAGCCGCCGAAACCCTCCTCCACCAAGCAAGCGCCGCCGCCCGCCCTCCTCCTTCCGTCTCGTCCTCACTCCCCCCTCTCCCCAGCTCTTCTAACTCCTCACTCGTCTTCTCCGACAGATCGACCAGCAAGCGGCGGACACGCTCGGCAAGTCCTCCTCAGCCTCCGACCTCACCGCCCTCCAGCAGCCTTCCTCCTCCGCGCTCCTCGACTCCCCCGCGCCGCGCAGGCCGCCGCCGGCGACCCCGCCTCCCTCCCTCGGCCTCCGCCTGGCCGCCAAGCGCCACTCCCAGCCTCCTCCTCCGCCTCCCTCCGCGCCCCGCCGCTCCGCGTCCGCCGCGGCGGATCTCTCGGCGCAGGATCGGCCCGGTGGTGGGCCCGCGGGGCCGGTAGAGGTGAAGGCGGAGGAAGATCGGAGGGATCGGGAGGAGGAAGAGAAGGGTGGCCCGTCTGAGAGCGGGAGCGATGATGATTCGGATGGGTCCGGGAGCGAAGATTCCGAGGAGGAGAGGCGGAGGGAGGAAGAGAGGAGCCGACGACGGGCTGAGCGGCTCGCGGCAATGGCTGCGCGAGCGATCGCGGAGAGGGAGGAGGCCGTAGCGAGGCTCGAGGGGGAGAAGAACAGCCTTGAGAAGCTGCTTGCCATGCGCGAGAAGGAGCAAGCACAGGAGGTGAGTCTGCTAGGCAATTTTAGTTTTAGCCATTCCCTGTGTAGTTGGAGATATTCCTTGACATGACTATTCTATGACTCAATTAGCAGATTGAAAGAGCATGTTTCAAGCCTTAGCATAGATGTTCAAATTAGTACAGGAGTTTATGCATCTTATTAAACTTAAAGCATGTGGGATCAGTCTGCGTAGCTTGGGTGGGCTTATTTTGTTGATAGATTGTGTTAAATAATCCAATTCTAGTAATGTTGACGGGCTTTGTTCTTGCTATCATTGCTTTGAGTTTTTAGCACTGTATAATCCGAGTATCTGATGCTGTTCTCGGTTAGTCTTATATTTCTATACTTTTATAAGGGGTCATTTTAGTGTGTACTGTCCATGGATAAAATGTGTTTAATTGTCCCGATTGACTAAGCGAACACTTATGTTGAGACTAATGCAGTCTGTTTTTGTTCTTATATTGTCGTCTCATGCTCTGTTCCCACAACTTTTATTGTGATTTATGAGGCTGAGTTGACAACTCAATGCCATATGTTAAAGCATTCTGATTGTATCCCGTATAACTATGAGTTATCATGTTAGTTTGGTTTCCAGAAAATGATCGTTGTTTATCAGCGTTTTCCCAACTATTTTAATTTTTAATTTTCAGGCTTCGGAGTTGCAGACTAGTATGATTGAAACCATGGAAGCTACAGAGATAGAGAAACAACGGCATCACAGCACTAGAATGGAAGCCCTTGTGCGCTTGGCTGAGCTTGAGGTGTGTGTCACTATTCTTTATAACACTGCAGCCATTCTTCCTGCCCTGCTTTATAACAAGCAACAGAAAGTATCCCTTTTTTACTTTTGTCGCAGAGAATATTGTGTGCTCCCAGTGTTCTAAAAATGGGTGTAGTCTTCTGTATACTTGCCGCATATAAGGAACATATGTGCCCATATATTGTACCACTGACTGCATAACTGGACCTCTTAGGTCTTATAATCACTGCCAGTCTCAATAATGTCCTTACACAAGATCTTCCCAGGTTACAAATGCTGAGCTTGCAAAGTCACTTGCCAGGGAACAATGGAATCTGGAGGTTCAGGTATGTTTTATTTTCCTCTTCCACTTTGTTTATTTACGTCAGTTGTTGGCCGTCTATGTTGCTATTCATTTCCAGTTTTTGTTAGTACTCCCTCCGTCCCAAAAGGATGTCACAGATTTGTCTAGATTCACATGTATCTAGACGCGTTTATACGTGAATCTAGACAAATCTGCGACATCCTTTTTGGGACGGAGGGAGTACCATAAGTTTTATCTGTACAAACAAGCACACTTCCTCTATGCTATATATATTTTTGCTGTGGACCGCATTTTTCTATGATTGACAGAAACAGTCAGTGTAGCATAGGGATGTTCTGATCTCTAGTTTATACACTGTTAATCACTGTACCACGAAATATAACCTGCTTGAACTATTTTATAACCAATTGAACTAAGCAGAACATTGATATTACCTACTTGTTATAATCGGGTTGATGTATTCTGCAGTATAACAAGAACATATCTATGCATTATGGTTGATAGCACTACGATAGCACATTAAAACGTCTACCAAGCATGGGCAGTGCAAAGAACTGCCAAAGTACCAAGATATGTTGAGCTTATACTGTAGGTGTAGTCCCTACAGTTTTTTCTAAAAAATACTAGTAAGTTGCACGTGCCTTGCACGTGAGAGCTCAGATGATAGAAGTATGACATATCATCACTATATCGAATTATAATTGGTAAAGATTTTAATTATAATTTTGAGCAACATCCATGAAGTATCAGGTGTATATTTAGTTCTTGTGCTTTATATCATTTAGAAATCGACCTTTCTTAGCTACGTAATACTCGATGTGTAGCATACTCTAGAGAAAACTTAGCTAAAATATGTATAACACTTTCTATCCGGCAGGTGTCTCTTATAATTAAGTATCTCATGTTGACAGTGCAAAATAACTGGAATAGCTAGTGCTCCATATGAAAAACATAAATGAATTTTAGTAAAGATATATTCTTGAACCAAGAGAAAATCACAAAGTAAAAAAAAGCAGTTCTATTAAGAAAAGTAAGTTGGGATATTTTAAGCATAGAAGATTCTAGAATGATGGAGAAGTGTGCTCTGAGGTTTGTGCATAGTGTCCAGATTATTCTAAAGGCTAACAATAAGATCTTCTAAATCCTAGATGTGTGACATAATCTAACGTATGGAAAAGAAGATCCAACAGTCTCCAATGTTGGTATTTGCTAGTCTTCATCCAACGGTCAATGTTCAAAGTTATTCGTATACTATACAGTGGTATAGATGTGTATGAACTCTTGTTGTATGGTATGCTGGGCTAAACCATAGTAGGCGTGCTAGTTGAACATTAGCTTATTTTTTGAGAATGCAGACATCACCTAGGACACGTGTCCCAGTTTTTGTTATTTAGCAAGAAGGAAGAATAGTTGTAGAAAGTCTTGCTGTACGATATGTGCGCTCAAACCATAGATACAAGTGCTAGTTGAAGATTAACTTATTTTATGATCCTCTTTTGAATTTGGATAACGCGGCATTTGCAACTGCCTATATCGTTCAGGATACATGACCCAGTTCTTGATTGATCATATTCCTAAATGCTGCCATTACGTGAAGACGTAATTGGTGTACTTTGGGCTGAGATAGTCCAGAATGACCATACTTTAAATACTTATACACAAATACAATCTAGTGGATTGGGGAAAATAACTGGACCCTGGTAGTATAAGTGAGTTGGCGAGTAACGGAATGCTACATCAATGGCAAGTGGAGTTTTTGAATTTTGTTTTTCTCTGTGTTGTGAGTAGGTTGATCAAGTGGTTCACCTTCGAGAGGAAGTTGATTTGAAGACTTTTGCTCAAGATAGTAAGTTATCCTTTCTTTGGCTTTCTGTTTCACTTGAGCTTTAGACGCTCTATTATTACGTTAACTGCATGTGTTAAATATGGTATTCTCTTCAGGAAGTTTCTCATTAGCTAATTGCATTTTTGTTCCATATTCACTATGTAACTCTTTATGGTTTGATGAGCAGAATACAAGAGAAAGATAGCGAAGATACAGAAGACAAGCGCCCCTTTGGTTGATGAAGTACGCAATCAAATTACACTTTCTGTTATTTGCCTTCCATCAGTACAAAAGACATGATGTTTGTTAAGATGTTCTAGTAAAAAGATTGACTTAAGAAAGGTCTCCTTATCTTTTCCATTTGTAACTTCGTTGAAATTTTGTCTAGATAGAATCCCTGAGAAGGTTAAAGCTGGAAGAAGAAATTATAGATGCAGAATACACTCAAACCTGTGATAGAATTGTCAGCTTGAAAGATAAGGTACGTTCTCCTGGTCATAACTTTAAAACCTATTGCTCATTTGTGTTACTCTGTACTATGATCTAGGGCCTATTTTCACACATGGCTTTTGGCAATAATTGTTCTGTGCTTTAGCGGTGTACTGCTCATTATTCGTTCCAGTGGAGTCCCAACTAGCTCAATATTTTGAGATCCCATTTGATCTGATTTGATTCGCCTAGGTGAAAGTAACTTTATGGGTGTTTTGCTACTGTGCACATGTTTCCTTTATGCTTTAGATTATCGACTTTAGGGATGGAAATAGATTGCAACCACAAAATAACAGCACTTACTATATCTACTTTTCCTAGAATTTCTTGTGTGTGTGTGTACCTTAGAGCATGCCATTCTTAGTATCCACTTTCCAGTGCACCATTTGTTGGGTATTTTAGTTTTTGTTCGCAGAAACTGGTCAATTAACCAATTGTCTGCACCGGGGTTGCCTTTTTTATCCATAGGCAAGGAAGATTGAGGAAAACATTGAGCTGACAAGAAGGGACATGGTGCAACCTACAGAGGTAGAAATTGAGCTCAAGAAGAGGCTTGATCAACTCACTGATCGGTTGATTCAGAAACAAATGCAGGTTAGTTCCTTGTATGTGTTCGTTCCGTGTTTAATTCCTGAATCATGGTGTGAATTTGATTATATTCTATAGCATGCCTTGGGACTTCAGTGCCCTTTTTTTTATTTTGAATAGCAATTGTGCTTGGTTAATCTTGCTTGGATATAAAATGATAGCTTATATAATGTCATTATCTGCCTGGATAGTGGATCTGCCAATCTTCCTAGAGACCATTGGTTGATCTATTGCTTTGCTACACTGCCATACGCGTATGTGATGTTGAAATTCAAATGTTTTCTTCCAGGTTGAGTCCCTATCTTCAGAGAAGTCAACTTTGGTACTGAGAATGGAGGTATGCACATGTAAACAAACCCATTGTATTCAACTCAGCATAGAAAATAGTACCTTGGTGGAGTCCTAGCCAATCAACTGAGCTAAAACTGCGTGCAAGGCTACTAACATCGTCCATCTTCTTCAGGCTGTTTCTAGATCGCTTGACAGTAACGCCGCTTCCTCAAGCTCGTCGATAGACATAGAAACCGGCACATGGCAACAATCATATTCTTCGCCGAGGCTGCGCGACAGGATACGGACGGGGCAGCAGCATCTGGGATCCGCGATACGACAGCTTGACTCCATCTTCTCGGCAGGCCACATCTTCCTGAGGCGCAACCCGAAGGCACAGGTCGGGGCTCTGGTGTACGTGGTGTTCCTCCACATATGGGTCCTGTACATACTGTCGTCGCATCCTGCAGTGCCGGACACCCGCTCCGGCGCTACCTTCTCTTTGGAGTCGATAAACAAGACTAACATTTAACCTTGTGAATTTCTCTGTATTTTTTACTTCTCTATACATCATATATAGCCATGCGTAGCCTATTATTCCTGTGCAGCGAGGCTCTTGACAGCTGACATTACTGGTTTTGTACTCGACTGGTGAAAATGACTGGATGCTCCAGCATCAACTCAATATGAGTCTGAATCGTACATGTCACATGATTTTTTCCCTATCACATTGATTAGGCAGTCTCTGGCACTCCGTTTCCTTCTGGCGCTGCTCGGTAACGTGCACTTGAGGAACAAGCCAAGTTGGCATCTGGAGCGAGCGAAGGCAGAAGACTGGTTCGAAACATGTTGGGGCGGCCAACGATTCGTTGTAGTGATCCGCGGCGGCAACATAATGTTCTGTGCGTATGTGACAGTGAGGGTTTTGATTGGTTAGGCACACACTATCCATTATTTTGCACGCTAACACAGTAAAGTAGGAGCATGCTGTGGACTGAAGCGACCGATCAAGCATAAAGGTGATGGATGCCATAAGCGGCGGTTCGGCCGGAGGGAGTGAGGAAGAAATCCACGGCCCCATCGTCAACATTGGCATCTTCTCCGCTCCGGTGTCTCTACCTAGGGGCTACGAAAAGGCGACGTCGACCTGGAATATATCTATGGCGCCGTCTTTCTTCTTCCGATCTGGGAAGAGATCGGGATCGAGAGACAAGGCCAGATCGTGTAGCTCCAGGAGCCAGCTACCGCACCTGATGTGCCTAATGCCGTGGACTTTACACTGCCTCTCTACCTATACTATACGAAGCATCGCCTCACCACCTGACCTAGCTAGCCATGGATCGTGTTGCTCGTACGTGCGTACAAGTTACAACCATTGAATTTTCACTCTATCGGTGGAAATTGGTCAAATGGAATCTACAACCATGGCCGCTCAAGTCGTATCCTGACACTTCCTGATGGTTAAAATCCATGAGAAGGCACGATCAAGCAACGTCGACGGCATTTTCTTGTCAAAAAGTCTTGCCTCGAAGCTCTGCTTTGCCTTACGAGTCATAGTCCCAAGGTTTGACCTTTGTTAAGTCCCATGATGGTTCGCTGGATTATGATCTATACGTCATACGATCGTGGTAGGTTATGTCGTCAGGGCGCTCCATTGGCTCGGATTTCTTTCTTTCTTTTTTTGTAGGTTGTTCATCTGGCTTGATTCTTGAAAGGTATCGTAATTTTCCAGATCTTGTTATTATCAACTGGCACGACTGGCTGGACCAAATCTCTATTCATGGAATCCACATAAAGTTTACCACTCTTGTTTATATTCCAATAAATCTCATTGGCCCCTTGAGACAATTGCATAGTTGCCAACCGTCGTAACAATGCGTTTCACAATGCAAGGGTGGGGCCAATTAAGTCTCTTATGAATGTCATATTCGGTGGAAATGATTCCAAAACCGTAGCAATAATATCGTATGAAACTGATGTCTGCTATATTACTGTATAGAGCTAGATATTGTTCTCGGAGTGTAACATTACTCGGACACTTATCCTGCTTGAAATGAATTCCAATACATCCTTACTACTCTCTCCGTCTGAAAATAGATTCATCCAAATTTTCTTCTATTTTAAGACGGAGGGAGTATTGAATTATCCAAATCAGAATAAATGTTTCTTTGTAGCCATTTGAACAACCAAAAAATGTGAATCCTCTAGTTTCCATTAAACTCGGGACACTATGTTTGAGCTTACATATTTTCTTCTCAGGAGGGTTCGCCACAACCCATCTTCTGCAAGTAGCTTGAAAAGCTATTTACGTAGGATGAGATCGGTTTTGACGTCATCAAGGTCATGAATGCCTAACCCACATTTCATTTAGCGGTGTGTTGAGCATGTTTTTCACTTTAACCAAAACATGATCCGCTGTACCATGTGGTTTTGCTTTCCCTCTACCTATTTAAAACTCTACATATTTAAAAAGGCAGAGCTACCGCGCGCCGGTTGCTCCAAAAAAAACACTCTATTTAGTTAGTCGATATTTTATCTGGTTATCTCTTTGCGATCGGCATACAAGACTCCGCTGTAAAGCTAGCGCACCTGATGTGCCTACTGTTTTGGAAAGCTAGAGCACCTGATGTGCCTACTGTTGTGGACCTTCCACTGCCTCTGCCGCTCACTGCTTGCTTTGAGTAGTGCCTAACTCTACAAAGCGTCGCCACACCACCTAGCTAGCCATGGATCGTGTTGCTCGTACGTACGTACGTACAAGTTACAACCGTTGAATTTTACTCTGAACTACGTACACCTGTGGAAATTGGTCCGTCAAATGGAATCTACAACCCCGGCCGCTCAACTCATATCCTGACACTTCCTGATGGTTCAAATCCATGAGAAGGCAAGATCAAGCAACGTCGACGGCATTTTCTTGTCAAAAGTCTTGCCTCGAAGCTCTGCTTTGCAAGTGATAGTCCCAAGGTTTGACCTTTGATTGAACTCGCTAAGAGTGTGGTGCTCTTTGTTAACTCCCATGCTGGTTCGTTGTATGGTCTAGCTACTTGATAGGTTCGTGGTAGGTTATGTCCTCAGGGCATTCCATAGACTCAGATTTTCCTTCTTTTGTTTTGTAGGTTGTTCATCTAGCTAGCATGATCCTTGAAAGTTCGGCATCAATTTTTGACATTGCTTAATATTCAATAATATATTCCACTCGTGCATCAATCTATACAGAGACTGGGGTTTATCTTACTATTTAAAAGAAAAAAGCCCTGACACTTGCGGGTACTTATAGCTTTTCAAATTACATATTGCCCATTTCTTTTACGATAGAACAGAAATGTTTGTACTATGTTCAAAAAACTACTTCCTCAGGTTCATAATAATTGTCGTTCATTTTATTATAAGCTAGTACAAACTTTATACTATTAACTAGGTGACATTTATTATGGATCGGAAGGAGTACTAGTTATGTTCCCTGCCCACATAGGAAAAAAGATAGAAATATCCTTGAGAGCATGCAGAGCCCCTGTTCCCCTTCAAGTTCTCCCTAGGGGCCCTCCTTCATCCTCGGTAAAAATTGCCACCAGACGTCTGGGAATGATTCCGTCACAATCTATAATACACATCTGTCTTCTCCTGCCAGTGGACTCCTCTCCTCCCCTATGATCATTTCAGCATATCAGGAACTCACCAGTGAGTCAACATTCAATCTCGCCGCCGTTCGTTCCAACCCTGAGTAAGAAAAAGGAGAGGAACCTTGTGCAATATATTAAGAACTCTTTTGTAAGAATTTCCTAAATTCGCTCCCAACTGGATTCAAACTCTAGTTGCTGGGGTGCAACACTGCGACTTAACCACTATGCTAAGGCCCACTCTCGCTTGTTCGTACACTGAGTAGAGAAAGGGGAGGTAAAGTGAATAGAAGATCGAGTAGAGGGAGAGGAAGGAGATGGGGTATATGTGAGAAAATACCATGTGGATTCCCATTGTCCATGTCAGCTGCTACGATGGCTTATTTCCTCTAATCAAGGTAATTGGACCATGCATTACTACATATATGAAAGACAAACCTTCCAGCGATCGATGGACGCGCCACATCAGAGATCACACTGTAGATGTGCATCTACAGTACTTCCCGCCTCGAGCAGTTAGCCATCCTTCCGTTCCCTTCGACTATCGCTGATTTTTGGTTATTGTAGATTCCCTGTTCTGTCGGATCACCATGTGCCACGTATCACCACCAAGCCATCCCGCGTGTCATCAAGTAGAGGAGCTGGGCACGCACTGGTTACTTCGCGCTACGCTTTGACCGAATTCACGAGTCTTCCAGAACGTGTGGCGTCCCATCTCCTCTCGCCGCAAAAGAGGGACTGGCCGGCGAAAAAATCGGCAACAGAAGGTTTCCATGGACGCCACTCCAGCCTCTCTCTCACCGGCATCGGCCGGCCGCACGTCATCGCTTCAGATCCATCCCTTTACCAAGACTACCTCTTTCTCTCTCTGGCCACCAGGGCGCCCCCTGCCTAAGCTTCGCCAGCCCCGGCAATGGATAACCCGGTGCCATAGGCTGGCCAACAACGACGAGGCCGGCGGACTCCGGGGGTGCATCCAATTTTCCATATCACACCCTCTCTTTTTCAGGCACCATCGGACTCGGCGACGGCGGAGAGGGATACATCTACCACGACACTGGCCCATTCGCCATCGTCACCAAGCTCAGCCGCCCGAGCTAGACCCCACGCTTCTCATCTACATCCTGCAGGAATAAGGTAAGCCCGATGTCTTTCTTTCCCTTTTCTTTCCACAACTTATTTCCATACACAACGTCGTTTCTTTTCTGCCTCCGACCTTGAGGATAGAGGGGTTGGTTTCCATGACCTTTCTTGATCTACTTTTTTCCAGGTCGGTCCTACAACAGCTGCAGGCCACAGACAAAGGAAAAGCAAAGATATCTCCATTAACGAGGCGTGCACAAGGATTAGGCGCGTGTGCAGATGATGGATTATGTTAAGATGCCATGTTGTTTTGCAGTCCAATACTGTGTTGTTATGTCACCGGTAAAGTAGCGTGTTTCCTTCCGTATCTCTGATTTCTCGGAAGTATTAATTAGTTTTTCTATGACAACGAGCTCTGCTGGACAACAAAAAAATTTAAACAAATTTGATGATAACCAGACGTCAAAATTTTACTAGATATTCTCTTCTGTAGCTATTTCCTTTGTTTGTTTGCATCTCTTACTTTGTTCAATGTATTTAGTTGAATTTGATTTGTGCACCGAGCCAAGAGTGATGTTCTCCAAGTACTTGGATTACTATATATTGTACATTCTCTTTTCTTGCATCTGATCCTGTTATATTACGTTCAGTCGTGGAAACCTGGGTGCTTCGTTTAAATAATCTGAAGGAAATTCCTCTTGCTACACACCGCATCACATGTACTCATGTCTCATCTTCAAGGAATTCAAGGTTGAGTTCCTAAACTCTTCTTCTCCTCCTTTTCCCTTTGCCTCTAATCTTCACTTTATCTCTGCAGCGACGGCGGCGAGGGACTGCACGCTGGCGAGCAGCAGAAGGCTGGATAAATTTTATGACTCACGTGTTTGAGATGAAAGTAGTATACAAGATTGAGAAGATAAGAGTTTTGTGAGGTCTTCCAGAAGCGTACAACACAACCCAAGGTTTGGTGGCCTCCCCCTTCTCATCATTATATTAGAAATTGAAATTTTCTTATTATGCTCCAGAGCTAGATAAAATTTCTGATTATAGGTAGCCCACATGATGTATGTGATTGCTGAGCTGAATTGATGTAGATGCCGTCAATGAGATTATAGAAATTCGTTCCAATGGTCTACATCCCTGTAGACTATTTAGGCCTTGAACTTTTTTTCAGTTGGAAAAATTTAATATAAGATATGAATATTACTATTCACATCCAGTATATCGTCGTTGGTGTTCTTATAACATATACGATTTATGACTATGTGTGTTGATTCCTCAAGGACCTCATGGTTACATCTAGAAAGATCAGCATGGTGTATGCCACATTTAGATAACCACGTACCTTGGAGCATCGCTTGATTGGTCATGCGAAGTAAAGTCCTCTTCGAATTCCTCTATTACTAGCTAGGGAAAGCAACATTTATGTTTAAGTAATATAATTTTTTATTTTATTTTTAGCTCATTAATTCCTTGCCAAGACTGTTCATAGTATTGTACAAAAAGGCGAGTGATCAAAATCTATAAAAATGGGTTCTGTCATCCTGTACAATGAAGTTTTAGTAAGATATATAAATTACTTACTCATAAAAGAATATGCTTTCATTTTCGGTATCCTTTTATGCTGAGCTTATAGTGCTTTCTCATTGTTGTCGTCCTCTCGAGCAATGGGATTCCACACTTCATACATAATTCTGATATTGAGATATGCTGCCTACGAGTGGGCGGGTTTATTATGACGCATGGGTAGTGATATGTCTTTGATTTGTGCATATGCAGATGTCAGCATAGGACTTCTGATTCTTGGTTTGCTATGCCAATCCATGCAACTGATGTTCAGGTATGCAGTAAGCATCGGGGAGCATGCAGTGAGCTCTGGGGATGCATGATTGGTGCTATCATGGTCATCCAGCATTGTCATGATCCTGGCCTATGCAGCCTGTCTTTACTTCAACCTGAAGACCCATCGCCAACTCTTTGAGCTCCAAGAGGTGTGTAAATATATGCTAGAGTGCTGGTCAAAGACTAAAAGAGAGAACATCGTGTACTATTTAATTAAATTGATTAATAAAATTTGTGGCATACATTTTTTGATTAGTTGGAAGATGAATGTGATAATTTTGTCTTTGAAGATAAGGTGGTGCTAGGTTCAAGTGCAATGATTTGGCCAGCAGTCATGAATGATGACTGCCGTACTACTGGAGTATGTTGTAAGCACAATTGAGGTAAGTAGCATCATGCTATGTTCATGCTTGGTAGTTTGGTTGTATGTTTTGAACAAATTTCCACCATAAGTTCACTCTGAGCTCAACTATAGTGCAGCTAATAATATTTGTCTGAACAAACTTTGTAGGCAACATTAACATCCTGGAAACTATCAGTGAGCTTCATTAGCATCATCTTGATTCCAATTTTTGGGAATGCAGTAAACATATTGCTGTAGGGGTTCGTAGCATGGAAAACAAAAAATTTCTATCGCATACAAACAAACAAGCCAAGATCTATCTACTAGATTGTAGCAACGAGTCGATGGAATAACTTACCCTCGAAGATTCCAAAGCGGTTAACGAGAGCAGATTCTCGTGGGTGATGTAGTCGTACTCTTTCCGATCTCAAGATCGCGTAGACGATCCTTCCGGCGCTGCGTTCCGGCAGCGCTTTCGCAGTCGGTCACACGTTCGGTACTCGACGAAGACCTTCCTCTCCCTTGTTCCAGCAGGCAGCGGAGGTTGTAGCACTCTCCTCGCGATTCCGGCAGCACAACGGCGTGGTACCGGAAGTAGAGGGGAGATCCCGCAGGGCTTCGCCTTAAGCCGGAGCGAGTATGGTGGATTATGAGAGAGGGCTATTAGTGGTCTAGAGATTAGAGACACCAATTAGAAGGCTCTAAACCGCAGGCTAAAGCAATTAGAAGCTCTAAACCAAACGGCTCTAAACCTGAGATTAGAGGTGGAAACTTGTGTGTCTCAAGGAGGAGCCCTGCCCCTCCTTTTATGGGTGGAGGGGCCTTGGCGCGCCAGGGAGGGAGGGAGTCCCTCCCCAACTCGGCGTAGGGCTGGGCGCCGGCCAAGGAGGAGAGGAACTCCTCCTCCAAGTTGGTTTCAACCTCCTCTTGCTTGTTTCCCACAGTTTCCTGTTTTCCACAGTTTCCTGTTTTAGCCGTTTGACTTTCAAACTGGCAATTTGACTTTCATGTTTTTGGAACAGCAAGAACACTTAGTACATGATGCAATCATTCAATGACACACTCATGTACCCTTCCCCCCCGGAGTGCCGGACAATCCGGAACCTTCTAGAACATTCCCGATGAAAACACCGGAATCATTCCCGAACTCCGAAACGGGACTTTCCTTATATGAATCTTATTCTACGGACCATTCCGGATCACCTCGTGATATCCCGAATCCCATCCGAGACTCCGAACAACATTCGGTCTCTTTCTCATAATACCATAACTACTCAAACAACATCGAATCCTTAAGTGTGTCTCCCTACGGTTCGTGAATTATGCGGACATGATCGAGACACTTCTCCGAACAATAACCAATAGAGGAATCTGGAAATTCATATGGCTCCCACATATTTCTACGATTACTTTGCGATCGAATGAACCACTTACATACGATACCAATTTCCCTTTGTCTCACGATAGTTTACTTATCCGAGGTTATGATCGTCGGTATCTCTGCATACCTAGTTCAACCTTGTTACTGATAAGTACTCTTTTCTCGTTCCCGTGATATGTGATCCCTTGTGAGCCAGTCACATGCTTGCAAGCTAATTGGATGACATTTCACCGAGAGGGCCCAGAGTATATCTATCCGTCATATGGATGGACAAATCCCACTCTTGATCCATGTGTTTCAACCAATACTTTCCGAACACTCAATGCCACCTTTATAGCCACCCAGTTACGGTGTGGTGTTTGATGTCATCAAAGCATCTATCCGGTAAAGGTGATATGCATGATCTCATGGTCGAAGGAATTAGGTTACTATGTATCAGAAAGCATATAGCAATTGAACTATTTAAATGACTTGATCTTTATGCTACGCTTATCTATAGGAGTATGTCCATCACATCATTCTCCTAATGATATGATCCTGTTGTTAATAACATCTCTATGTTCATGATCAGGAAACCATGATCATATATTAACCAACAAGCTAGTTTAACAAGAGGCTTTACTAGGGACTCTTATTTTAGTTTACAAATCACACAAGTATTAATGTTTCCGGTTAATACAATTATAGCATGGGATGTAAGCATTTATCATAAGTGTGAAGATATGATAATAACCACTTTATTATTGCCTCTTGGGCATATCTCCAACAGTCTCCCACTTGAACTAGAGTCAATAATCTAGTTTCAAACCTTTGTGTATTCAACACCTATGGCTTTACGGTGTTGTATGTACACGATTGCTAGTGGTCAACTGATCTCCGGATCTGACACTTCCAGGTCCGTGTGTAATTGCATGTCTTTCCGTCGCTACGCATCACTCATTCTCTAATGAGATGGCTTTGTATAAATTTGGTCTTTCGGTGTGACCTTTAGCTCTTTGGGGTTAAAACATGTTGATAATATTGTCGCACAATATATCTTCATAGTATTATCCCACTGTGAACTACACCTAGTTTGATAACAAACTACTTGACACAAATGCCCTCTTTTGCTGCTAAAATAGCAGTCATATACTTAGCCTTTTGTTGTAGTATCTGTCACAATGTCTTAACTTTGGAACTCATCCAAATCCATTATGGAACTTACTTTCCATTATATTGTGCCACCCTTAGTTTAGATTGAGATAAACTTAATTTGTACTTTGTGACAAAGCTAGTATCAATGTAGTACTTTTACAATGAACTAACCATCTATTTGTCACTTCTACAAATATTATACTCTTAGTTCTTTCAAAAGATCATAAGAATATCCTTACTATTGTCCAATGATCATCTTACGAATCATTCTGGTATATGCTCACAACATTTAGAGCATAGGACATATCTGGATTTGTACATATCACAGTATGATTGATATAAATACTCTTTGTGATTTCATACATCAAGTATCAATCTATACTTGATTATTTGTTTCACTTTACCAAATGTCAATACACTTGAATATATCATCAACATTGAACTCATTCAATCCTTTCTGTGCGACAAGAACCTCTCTTGTAGTTTCTATATTGAACTCATTCAATATCTTGTCTATGTACTTCTGGCACAACCATATTAGCATCTATTGATTCCAAATATTTGGGTTTTGCCTAAGTCTTTCATCGGGATGAAATTCTTAATATGTGTTAATAAAAGATACATTATTTCCAATCAACAATATGTCTTCCACATAATGTATTAGAAACATGTCTTAGCGCTCCCACTTAATTTCTTGCAAATGCAAGCATCTTCATCGTCTCTAATGAACCTTTTAAACTCCTTTAACAGTTTCATCACAGTGAAGATTCCAACTCCGCGATGCTCACTTTAACCATTGAAGTTTGCATATGCTTTTAGCATCCTTTGAATTAACAAAACCCTATGGACCGTGTTATGCACATGTCCTAGGTAACGATTCTATTAGAAGAACTTGTTTTGTTTATTCAACTACCATATAACAAATTATATATAGTGGTTGCTACATTAATCCGTCTAGACTAAATATCACTATGAAAGATCAAATCTTGTCATAGTCAACCTTTGAACATTGTTGTGAACTCTTTCCCAACATGTTGACTACTTCATAGATGTAAAACATCCATGTCTATTTGTTTATAGATCCAGACACAACTGTAAGGTCTTACACCTTTCTCGAGGGTCCTTCAAGTTCAAAACTTGATTTCTCGTGTATGGAACTATCACGGATTTTATGGCTTCAAGCCATTTGACGGAGTCAGGGCCCATCATCGCTTCTTTGTATGTAGTCGGTTCATTATTCTTAAATAATGATTCAACCCTCAAATCTTGGTATTTGATTGTTTACCCGATCTACTTGTTTCAATAGGAACTTAGATCTCCGTGACCACAACCTTTGAGGCACGTGAGCCATGAGCATTTTTGCTGCCTCCGGAACACTTTCCGGTGCTGCGCAACTCTGCACATATAGCTAAGGTTCTTTTAACCTTATCAAAGTTCTATTGTCCTCCCACTTTACTTTTCACGAAAAATTCCTTCTAAAAGAAACTTGACGTTCTAAGTGACAAACACTTTTGTCTCCGTTGTTATGGAGGAATACTTAACAAAGACAGGTTCATCCGACTTTGGTTGCAAACATCTTTGTTATGCATAGCATACCAATGTTTAAGAAAGGACAACTTGGGTTTTATCCCAAACCATAACATATGGTGTCATTTCAACGGATTATGATAGAGCTCTTTTCAGTGGAAAAACGGTAATCTCTGAAGCTTTTAATCTTTAAAATATAATGGCAGTTTATGAATTTTACCTTTGATCTTACCACGTCAAACAAGGTTTAATTACATATCTCGAATCCTCCATACTCTTATGGTGTTTCGGGAAATGCAAATCCACGGAACGATTCCTTAAATCTTAGGTATTATGCTAAACTCTGTAACTCAAATATCTTCCTTTATGATCTTATCATAAACTATTTATATTCTTGTTACAATGATTTTGCACTTCATCTCGAAAGTCTTTGAACTTTTCCAAATATTTCACACTTCATCCTTATTAAGTAAATATTCATATATTCACTCAAATTTTCGGAGAAGGCATATGAAGTTGAAATCCACCGCTCTTGACTACACATAATGGACTTCGTACAACAATATGTACAAATTCCAATAAGCTAGTCTTTCGTTCCCTCTGGGCCTATGAACGAAGTTTCAATTATCTCTAGGAAAGTTTCACAAGCGTCATTTGATCAAAAATCAGAAGACTCCAAAATTCCATCCACATGGAGTTTCTTCATGTTTTCTTTCCATTATAATTTAAACGGCGATGTCACTTCCTAAGTGATCTTTCAATCAATTTGTCTTTCGACATTTTTAGCACTAGTTTTATGGATGTGATTTCTCCAATGAGATTTGTGAATCATCCATCTTTTATGGATTACAGCAATTATTTGAACAACCCTTTTGTTCTCATAATACCTGATAAAACAAATCTTGAAGGCAAGCTTTGATGTTTAACGAGCAACACAATAACCCTTTATTTGTTCTCGATGAACATCATCACATATTCTTTTGCTAGTTACTTAGGCTATTGTAGTTCATGAATTGTGTTGTTTCGTATGACGATTCACACCAACAAATTCAGTATCAAATACTTGAGAACCACATTGTTTAATAAGCAAAGAATATAGCCATAACATGTATATCATCTATATACTTAAACTGAACAATTCTAGTATTTTCTTTTCTGCCATATATTTATGAGATTCTCTTTCAATATTTCCTTTTCTGTTTGAAAGAATCTATCAATATCAATAGTGGAGTCATACATATGACATATAGTCCAAAGCGTGTATAATTAAATACCAATGTCTTTGGACTTGCACTTTGAAGTAGATCACCATCATCAAATATTTGGTGTTCTTTCAAATTCCTTTCTTTAGTAATCTCTTGGTGTAGTAAACATTTTACCTACATCAAATATTCACCCTTATCATGGAATTGTCCATGATCAAGCTACTGTTAGCTTGTAACGATGAATTTATGAGTATAATGTTGCTATCCAAAACCTTTTGGAGGATTAGGACAACAAGTGTCTCCAACCTTTTGCAAATTCTCATAAAATATGAGAACATGACTTTAGCCATATTATACTCTATCATGTTGCAACCAAAACTTCGTTTCAGATATCACAATATCTTCCACACATCATGGTTTCTGAAACAACTCTTTCAGATCCTAGATAACCTTAATATTAAGACAATCCTTTGAATATCAAGAATCATGGAAACAAACAAGATACTAACATTTGGAATTGTTACTCTTGATTTAATACTAATTATTAAACTTCATGGAGTAACCGAAACTTACTGAAAGTTTGCAATAGGACTTTTAAACTTTAGATTAACACTTCAAAACAATACGATACCAGTTCGTAAAGTAACTAACCAGAATTCTATAGTTCTATCATCTCAATTATAACTAAGCGCAAGGTGGTAAACGGATACCAATGACTACAACAACTATGCAAATTCACTTTGATTTAGTTTATGATAAATTGAGTTCTAATTAATAATTAAATTAATCTAGGTGAACTCCCACTCAAAACAATATCCCTCACATTGTTTTAGTGATCACACGAACCAAATCCACCACATCAAAACCGATCATCACGAGAATTGATATAGCTTCAATGGCGAACAATCAACATGTTCATCATATCTACTATATGACTCATGCTCTACCTTTCGGTAATCCGTGTTCCTGAGGCCATGTCTGTACATGCTAGGCTCGTCAAGATCAAACCTTAGCTTCCGCATAAGCAAATCTGGCTTGCTTACGTTGTATACACTTGCAGAATCTAACACACCCGATCATCACGTGGTGCTTCGAAACAACAAGCTTTAGAACGGTGCTAACTAAGGGTGAACACTTTATGACTTGAAATTCATGTGCATGAGGGATCATCTTATAATGCTACCGTCGTCTACTAAGCAATACAAGATGCATAAAGGATTAACATCACATGCAATTCATAATATGTGATATGATATGACCTTTCTTCTTTGTGCTTCCGATCTCCATCTTCTAGCACGAACATGATCTCCATCATCACCGGCATTGCATCAAGGTCAATGACGCCTCTCCATGGTTGTCGTCCACCGGCTTCAACTATTACAACTACTTTGAATAGACACGCGGGTCTTAACAGAAATTAAAGACAACCATATGGCTCCTGCCGGTTGCCAACTTACAATAAGGAACATTGCATACATCAAATATAATCACAATCATGGCCATATCACATCACTGCACACCCCTGCAAAACAAAGTTAGACGCCTCTACTTTCTTTGCATATTTTACGTGGTTTGGGGCTTTCAATAAGTGTCGTTCTAACTTACGAACAAGAACCACAACATTGATACTAGTATTGTCAATCACCCGTTGTAAATTGAATCTTAACTATGCTAGGAGAAACAGGCACCCGCAAAGCCACTTATGCAATACAAGTTGCATGTCAAGCGTGGAGCAAGTCTCATGAACGATGTCATGTAAGGTTAGCCCGGGCCGCTTCATCCCAACATACCGCAAGATGCAAAGTACACAAGAAGTAATCGACAATAAAAGCATCAACGCCCACAATGACCATTGTGTTCTACTCGTGCAACAGATCTACATATAGACACGGCTCTGATACCACTGTAGGGGTTCGTAGCATGGAAAACAAAAAATTTCTATCGCATACAAACAAACAAGCCAAGATCTATCTACTAGATTGTAGCAACGAGTCGATGGAATAACTTACCCTCGAAGATTCCAAAGCGGTTAACGAGAGCAGATTCTCGTGGGTGATGTAGTCGTACTCTTTCCGATCTCAAGATCGCGTAGACGATCCTTCCGGCGCTGCGTTCCGGCAGCGCTTCCGCAGTCGGTCACACGTTCGGTACTCGACGAAGACCTTCCTCTCCCTTGTTCCAGCAGGCAGCGGAGGTTGTAGCACTCTCCTCGCGATTCCGGCAGCACAACGGCGTGGTACCGGAAGTAGAGGGGAGATCCCGCAGGGCTTCGCCTTAAGCCGGAGCGAGTATGGTGGATTATGAGAGAGGGCTATTAGTGGTCTAGAGATTAGACACACCAATTAGAAGGCTCTAAACCGCAGGCTAAAGCAATTAGAAGCTCTAAACCAAACGGCTCTAAACCTGAGATTAGAGGTGGAAACTTGTGTGTCTCAAGGAGGAGCCCTGCCCCTCCTTTTATGGGTGGAGGGGCCTTGGCGCGCCAGGGAGGGAGGGAGTCCCTCCCCAACTCGGCCTAGGGCTGGGCGCCGGCCAAGGAGGAGAGGAACTCCTCCTCCAAGTTGGTTTCAACCTCCTCTTGCTTGTTTCCCACAGTTTCCTGTTTCCCACAGTTTCCTGTTTTCCACAGTTTCCTGTTTTAGCCGTTTGACTTTCAAACTGGCAATTTGACTTTCATGTTTTTGGAACAGCAAGAACACTTAGTACATGATGCAATCATTCAATGACACACTCATGTACCCTTCCCCCCCGGAGTGCCGGACAATCCGGAACCTTCTAGAACATTCCCGATGAAAACACCGGAATCATTCCCGAACTCCGAAACGGGACTTTCCTTATATGAATCTTATTCTCCGGACCATTCCGGATCACCTCGTGATATCCCGGATCCCATCCGAGACTCCGAACAACATTCGGTCTCTTTCTCATAATACCATAACTACTCAAACAACGTCGAATCCTTAAGTGTGTCTCCCTACGGTTCGTGAATTATGCGGACATGATCGAGACACTTCTCCGAACAATAACCAATAGAGGAATCTGGAAATTCATATGGCTCCCACATATTTCTACGATTACTTTGCGATCGAATGAACCACTTACATACGATACCAATTTCCCTTTGTCTCACGATAGTTTACTTATCCGAGGTTATGATCGTCGGTATCTCTGCATACCTAGTTCAACCTTGTTACTGATAAGTACTCTTTTCTCGTTCCCGTGATATGTGATCCCTTGTGAGCCAGTCACATGCTTGCAAGCTAATTGGATGACATTTCACCGAGAGGGCCCAGAGTATATCTATCCGTCATATGGATGGACAAATCCCACTCTTGATCCATGTGTTTCAACCAATACTTTCCGAACACTCAATGCCACATTTATAGCCACCCAGTTACGGTGTGGTGTTTGATGTCATCAAAGCATCTATCCGGTAAAGGTGATATGCATGATCTCATGGTCGAAGGAATTAGGTTACTATGTATCAGAAAGCATATAGCAATTGAACTATTTAAATGACTTGATCTTTATGCTACGCTTATCTATAGGAGTATGTCCATCACATCATTCTCCTAATGATATGATCCTGTTGTTAATAACATCTCTATGTTCATGATCAGGAAACCATGATCATATATTAACCAACAAGCTAGTTTAACAAGAGGCTTTACTAGGGACTCTTATTTTAGTTTACAAATCACACAAGTATTAATGTTTCCGGTTAATACAATTATAGCATGGGATGTAAGCATTTATAATAAGTGTGAAGATATGATAATAACCACTTTATTATTGCCTCTTGGGCATATCTCCAACAATTGCATGTATTAATCTTCCAATTTTTGAGAATACGGTCATATTGTGCTAAAGGTATATTAAATCTCCTTTTCTTCTCAAACTTACTATGATCTAGCTTTATAGATGACTGCATGTATTAATCTTGCACATACAAAATACAAGTAGTTGTACAACAATAAAAAAATTGAATATCCAAATAGCAAAATGTTTCACTTCCTGTCAGACCAGCAGTCTTAGTTTGAGTAGGCCATTTATACATAAAAATAAAGCAATGCAAAGGAAGTCCTTTTCTGAATTTAGTATGTGTATGCTTCAGGATCTTAGAAAAGTTGAAACATTAGAGCAAACCAAATATGTATTTCCAATTTTTAATGTCCACATGATTTATAGCTATCGCAAATTTCATCTGTTTTTCCCTGTGGAGTAAGAATTTATTCACCAATATTACAGGCAAACACAATGGAAGGTTATGTTCCCAGTAATAGTATTGCATAACTTTTATAAGAACCTGTAGAATCTAATTATGCCTACTAGAATTGAGGTACTTTTCTAACTACTAAGGTAAATATAATTTCAGAGAAAGATAGCTGAAGTAAACATATTGCACGGAGCATGCATATGTTCATCCTGATCAGTTACAGTTTAATCTTTTTTGTCTTACTTTTTCAAGGTTTATAACAGTATAGATACTTTAAGTGACCTGCGCTGCCCTTCCTCACAGGAATGGCAAGTTTTGGATTTTCAACGGTGTCCAACTTGAAAATTTTGGCCAAAGAGAAGCTTAGTGATGCTCAAAGAAATGAACTATTTCAAAATTGAGTAATTGTGACAGTGAAGAAGGGAGTGATTTATTTTGAAGAGCAGGTACTATGTTAATCACTCACCATACAATCGTTTTGATGATAAATTATATTGGAGGATATAAGCGATAGAAAATGGCTTGTTGTGTATTCTGTCATCTTACACGAATTGTGGCATCTCATGTTATCTACATAGTTTTGTTTTTACACTCTTTACATCCGTTCGTGTGCTGACATGGAGGGGATAGAAGAAACCCTGGACACGGATATTTCCTGTTATATTTCATTCTCCTCATATTGTTTGCTCCTTTTTAGACCAAGTATACTTGCGTATTTGTTTTATTTTTTCTCCTTCAATTGGTTTGTTTAAAAGCTTAGTTATTTGTTTTAGGTGCAGCTGCCTCACTACCATGACTTCAGTACAACAAATAGCTAGCCTTGCTGATAAATATTTTCTTCACGCAAAACGGGTGAGTTATGATTGAATGAATTCACCATGACTTTATTGAAGGATATGATCCATGTAAATATGTCGCCTTACTGTGCCTATGTGTTATTCATTGATTCATTGGAACATATTTGTAGTTTTCTGTACTTTAGGGTTTTCAGGATTCACGATTTTTTGACCATTATTAATCTACAATTATCATAAGGATTGGGCTATGTGGAGTTTATGAGCTCAAGTTTTTAGTCTACAATTTTCAGAAGGATTAAGTCATGTGGAATTTATATGCTCAAGACACACAACCTTCATAAATCCCTAATCCATCCACATCCGACAATGCAACTGCCAAGGTGTCTTCTATAATTGAAGGCCCTGCCGATTAGCTTGGTTATCCGAGCACCGACATTGCAATCCCTCCCCGCTGATCGCGAATGTAAATTTAGCATATTTTTGCTGCTTTGTTTTGATTGGAGATTGTTTGTGAAACACATCGTAGTTTGTTCCCTTCATTACCATCATACCCTGTACTGATACTTTATATCATTCATACATGTATGTTTTATAGTAGAGCTGCTGTTATTTCTTCGAAATATTAATAGCACTTCAATTACATCCCTGGTCGGATTAATTGATAAATAGCATTGGTATAGACGTATAGTCATTGGTATTATGGTACATTCTCAAGGCTTTAGCTTTTGTTGTTACTTGGGGTTGCAACAAGAACCACAGGTAGCTTTTCAATAGAGCAGAACTTCACGTGCTTTTGGAAAGAAGAAAATTACAAATGATGTATATTTCTCCAATGTGGAACATCAGATTTTTTATGTTATAACTATCAGTATGGATTATTTGTTTTACCACACTAATCTTCAAACTAACCAGTCCCCGCTCAATAGGTAAAGCCACGGGCGCGGCATGTTGCCGCGCCTAAAATTTTCTAGTTTTTTAACAAGAGAGGGGTCGTGAAGGACCCAATAACTGCATTCATTTCAGAAGCGGTGGGTACATGTTACACTCAGGCCCCTAACATAATAAAGAAAATGAAAGGAAGGCCTAAACAATTACAAAAATGACCTTGATAAAAAAGACAGAAAACACGATCGACTCTAGGGTCTTCTCCACTAGCGAAGAGCCTCCATTGTCGGCTAATTTTAACGCCATCGGGGCCGAACCACTTGATAGCAGGAAGGTGCAGGTTTCGACGAGAAGCTCAGGGAAGCGCCGAACTGGAGGTTGAGCAGAACGCCCTCACGGCGCCTGAATGTGGTGCCCTTGCGGCTACAGATCAAAGAGGCAAAAATAGCCCCACGCGTAGGAAGCTCAATTTTGCACCAGGAACCGAAACAAGCCACCTTGAAGATGCAGAGGAGGACACACATCTTTGCTTCCTCTCCTCACCTCCGAGGCGTAGTCTGTCTTTCTCTTCCACTGAAGCTCGACGGAGCACGTCATCCGTAACCATGTGGTGCCTTGCCATAGCACCATGACAGAAGCATATTCCCTGCACCCTCCAGATGCGCACCACGCCAAGCTCTCCGGCTTCTCCCCCTTGCTTCCACGGCTGGTCAAAAGCAGAAGCATAAAACTAGCAGGAGTGTCGAAGAGAAGGATAGCGGTGATGGACTGTTGAATAAATAAGAAATTTTCCAAATGATTTAAACTGAATAAATAACCGATAAAGTATGATCATACACATAGCAGTTAAACGAGTCATGCATACTAACAAATTAGATGAACATATTGTGTCGAAACATGAGAATCCTATCACATCTACTCCAAAAGCTAAAACCAGAAACTCTAACAAAGTCTTAAAGTGAAAGAATAAGATTACATACGTTAAGTGTCAGCGTTGGAAGGGTGCACAAGAGCTGCTCTTATTCTCACACATTAGTGAGTGATAGAACAATGTATTTTATAAGGACGCTAAACTTTAGCCAAACCTCTTGCTATGCATGCATGAATGGATCAAAGAGAATTTCAAAATGTTATTTTTTTTTGGGCCAACAACCCAACACCAAACTCTAACACGAACATGGCCTTATTTGCGGAGATCCCGGTCTTTTTGCTGCTAGCAGACAGGCCGCTCCGATACCCTACTCCAAACTACCGGCATACCGCCGAATTTCTACTAACTACAGGATGGCAACCACCTCTCCACCTTCCACACTCTGTCCGGCGGATCCGCAGGAGGAGAAGGGGGAGGCGACAGAGGGTGGAGGACTCTCAAACGCTTGCTAGCACGAGAGGGACGAGGGGGAAAATAATCACTCATCCCAACCTCTGTCGGACGACTTGTCATGAAACCGGCCTTCCAAGTTGCTGGACGAGCTGAGTTCGCTCCATCTTCAACATTTTTAGATCAAAAAGTGTTCGCATGCACTAAGTTTACGGACCCAGTGCTATTTCCTCTTCACAAAACCACCGATATGCATGTACGTTCTCCCTTAATCCGCACTAATTTCCAAACGCTTGAAACCGAAAAGAATTGGCAGCAACTATTATTGGAGCGCCACAGAGAGAATCTAGACCCGAAAGAACCGATCGACGAGAATCTCGCCACCACTGCTCGTCGATCGAGATGGACACTCACTGTTTCTTCAAGACGATGCGCGTGCATGTGCATTATCTCTTCAGTAAGGCCTCAAAAGCTCGGTCCATCTTTGCTCGAAAGGCAGCTCCATTGACGTCGATCGATTATCATCTGTCATTTCTCTGTCGTTTTTATCTCATGCATTTGACGTCTTCCGGAGACCAAGGATTCGACGGACCGGGACGCGTGCTCTTGCGGTCAACTTAGACGAGTCTCCTCCTTTTTTCGAAATCGAGATGTACCCCGGCCTCTACACCCTAGTATGTACATAATCCTTTTATTACTTTAAAGTCTGAAGTGCCAAAGTTATAATTCAAGAATCAAGAAGGTTGAAACAACCAACCCTCAGAACAAGTTAGAAAAGCTGAATGATGGACAGCAGATAGAAGCTAAACATCTCTCAATCTACTAGCATGACGCCACATAACCTGGTAGCGAATATCCTGAGCAACCATCACCAGACGGCTGCATCCAGAAACCATCATGGGACGTAACTGCTCTGGGAGAAAAAAAAACCCAGAGCTGGATCCATTGGGAAGCCGAGATAATAACCTGCAAAAAAGATTGAACTCGAACCTTGTTAAAAATAATATTATTGCTACATTTCCATATAGCCCAACATAAAGCCAATACTCCTATACGTATACTATCTTTATTAGTCTTATCCATTTCATTTAACCAATTCCTAAACATATTAGTAATATTGGTCGGAGGTGAAAGATTATAAGTAAAGAAAACAATACACCAGATAATTTTAGCAAAGGGGCATGAAATAAAGAGGTGTTCAATTGTCTCATCTCTATCACAAAAACAGCATTTCTTGCATCCATTCCAATTTCTTTTGAATAAATTATCTTTTGTTAACAAAATCTTTTTTTTGCGGAAACCACATAAAGATCTTAATTTTTAGAGGTATTTTAAGTTTTCATAGATAATTCTTAGGAGGATTTTGATGATCATTCATCAAGTCCTCGTACATAGATTTTACTGTTGTGGTAAGATTCCACCAAAACACATCTGGTTCATTAGTTAAATTAACTTGCATCAGTCTCTGACATAAATGCAGCCATGCATTCCATTTTGTCGTGTTCAAATTCCTCCTAAAACCAATATTAAGAGGGTTATGAGAGAGTACTTTACGTACAGAGACGTTCTTTCTATAAATAATATTATAAAGAGTAGGATATTGTTGGGGAAGGGGCACATCTTCTAACCAAACATCTTCTCAAAAGCGAGTTATAGCCTCATTCCCCACTTTAAAGACCCCTCTGGTTAAAAAAAACATCTTTTACCTGCATTAGGCCTTTTTCAAAAGGAGAATTCGTCGGCTTTGCTTGTACTTCTGACAACGTTTTGGTTCTCAAATACTTATTATGAAAAAGTTCCTGCCATACTCCTTGCTCGGACAGCAATTTATATAGCCATTTGTTCAGAAGACATTTATTTTTTATTTCCAATACCACGATTCCCAAACCCCCTGATTTGCCTCTGTCACCTCGATTTTCACCAGTCTTTGGGTTTTGTTTCCCTTCCCGTTTATTTCCGGAGCTCGGCTAGCCGTCTAATGAGGGCTCGCTCCATCCAGGGTGTGTATTACAACGTGTGTTGGCGCTGCTTGCCTGAAGTGATCGGTAGCGTGATTGATTCGCAACATGTTTCATGTTTGGCCGGCTAAGCTTGGTTGTAGTAGTGATCCACAGCGGCAGCAGAATGTCTTGTGTGCGTACGTACGTGGAACAGTGTGGGGTTTGATTGGTTAGGCGCCGCCACACCACACATGCATTATCATGGTTGTCACGCTAACACGGCAAGTTGGAGTATCTTGTGGCAGCCAGCGATCGGTCGGTCGTCACGCATAAAGTTGTCTTGTGATGTGCTACAAAGCGGCGATTTTATCGGCCGGGGGAAATCCTCGCGCGGCCCGATCGTCGACCATGGCATCTTCTCTCCGGCGTCACTACCTACCGGCGACGTCGACATGGCATCTATCCGCGGACTACGCGCGGCCGGCACCGTATCTGTTCTTCCGTCGCCGCCGGGATCGAGAAGCCCAAATCGTGCAGCTCCAGCGCAGCTGTGATGCGCCTACCGCGGACCTTCCACTTGCAGTGGAAGTTCTGATCAGGTGTATGCATGTACACGTGGAGCATCAGGGACGATCACACGCGATCAGACCCGAATCATTACTTATCTTTACTCTGAACCACGAGAGGGAGAAACAAACAACGGAATCCATGACCAGGCATCCGTGTCAAGCTACTGGGGCCGAGTGTGCAGCTATATATCCTGAACCGTTGACACTTGCGGCGGTCAAGCTACTAGTATTAGTACTAGTACTAGTAGCGTAGCATACATAAAGTATGCAATGTATTGCGAGTTTTCCGATGTGCGTATGCAGCTATCCTGAACCGTGCGTTGCTTTCTTGAACCGGGGAGGTCTAAAGGCCCCAAAAGGCCACCTTGTAGCAGGAACAAAAAAAAAAACTTAAGAAAAGGACAGACATATTCGCTTCCTCTCCTCGCCGCCAAGACCGACCTCGTCCAGACATCAAGATGGCCGCGCTTTGGCGGACCGACCTCGCCCAGACATCAAGATGGCCGCGCTTATACTTGGCATTCACCTCCGAGGCATAGTTTTGTTGGGTCATGCACCTCCATGTGGAGGTGTGTTGAGTCGGCCTCTAAAGTCTAACATGTTTGAACCATTGATCGAGTTTTATGTATTCAATGGCTAAGATGTTCCTTTAAAGAGGAGTAGAAAAAAAACCTAACCATCCTTGATGGCTGTGTGTCAGAGTATGAGCAAGTGAGAGAAACAAGCCAACGTGACTGCTGCTGAGAGATGGTGAGAGAACACACACGGACACCACAACCTAGTGAGAAGAGAGAAAGAAGGAGTTGTAATTTCTATGCAAAATTTTGAAATCTGACAGGTCTGTCTTGAAGCTGGTATTTGGAGGATCAAGCGTGCTTCGATTGGCTCCAAACTTGGTGATCTTGTTCTTTACTTTGAGTACTTCGATCTGATTATCTGGTTTGAGATTTGGTTAGTGTAGCATCAGATTTTAAAGCAGTTTAGTTGGTTCGGACTACTGCAGTTTCAGCACAGAGCAGTTTTGGTAGACGAACAATTTGGACAGACAAATGGTATCCGATTGATTTGAAATTTGGCGTGTATGTTGGGAATTCATATGTTAGCTTGTCTTCTAAGTTTGGTGTTGATTGGATCTGCGTTTTAAGAGCAGTTTGTTGAATAACGAATAGGACAGAAACTGAGATACTCTATTTTGCTGTAATCTTTCTTTCAAGTGGTTGTCGTCATTGTTGTTGCTGGTTGGCAACGTGCTAAGTACTCCCTCTGTCCCAAATTACGTTGCATATAAGATTTTATAAGAGTTAAACTATACAATGTTTGACCAAGTAGTTTGATACAACTATAAACTTATACAGTGCCAAATTAATATTATTAGAACTATCTTGAAATATATCATAATATATACTCCCTCCGTTTCAGGGCTTAAGGCGTCCTCGTTTTGCGTGTTTTTTCTTTGACCAAGAATTACTCTTAATACGTAAAGAGTTTTGGTATAAAAGTAGTATCACTGGAAAGTATTTTTCAATACGAATCCAACGATACTAATTATGTACAATATATTCAAGATTTTGTTGCTCAATTCTTTTGGTCAAACTTTGCTTTGGAAAGCGTGTGCGCCTTAAACCTTGAAACGGAGGTAGTATATTTTATATCACATATATTCATATTACTTTATATATTTATGGTTAAACTTGGCAAAGTTTGACTTGTACGCAAAATTATGTACAACATAATAGGCAGAATGGACGAAAATAACCCAAAAAAATAACAATTTCACGAAATGAACTCCGGCCAGAAGAAATTCACGGAACTAACCTTTTTTGCAACGCCATACAGCGTGGCGCCGCACCTTGAAGAGCGGCGTCATTACGCCTGGCGCCGCGCACCTGCCAGCGTGGAGCCCCGCGGGCCCGGGCCCGATAGTGCGGCGCCTTGTAGCCTGGCGCCGCACTGTGTAGTGCGGCGCCGTTGCGCCTAGCGCCGCACTTTAGGTCTTGTACCAGCGCGGCGCCAGCCCTCCCCAGACCCAGCCCATTCCTCTCAGACGCACAGGAGCACATGGCGGCTAGGGTTTCTCGGCCCCGGTGATTCCCCTCTCCAAAAACCCAAGATTTGCTGGATTTGTCCAAGGATCTTGCTCCCAATCCCTTCCCAGGTATCTCCTCTCAAATCCCTTGCTATTTGTCCAAAAATTTCTTGCTAATTTCCCCTTTTGTTCAAATTCGGTGAAACCCTAGGTTCAATTAGATGTAGAGATTGAGATGAACCATTGCAATGCTTATTTGATATTTAGGTTTAGATATGGCATAGTACTCTTTGGTACAACTCTAGTTGGTCTATTTATCTTTGAAGTATATGTTAGGTGCTTTTTCATATTAGCAATTCCATATGGCTAGAGTAAGATGGAGATATGGTAGAACTCTAGTTGGTGTTTTGATTTATCTTACAATTATATGGTAGAACTCTAGTTGGTTGATTTAGCTTGCAATTCTAGATGCTAGAACTATAGGTAGAGTAGGATGAATATGTAGGATGTCTCTATAAGATGGACAAAAGCTAGAACTATATGCTAGAACTATAAGATGGTTGATTTAGCTTGCAATTCTAGATGCTAGAACTATAAGATGGACATTTTGTAATTTTTCTTATTGTCTCTATTGTTTTGAATATGTAGGATGACTCTAAACCCCCTTCTAAACAATGCTCACTATGATGTTCAACATCGTGCCTACAAGATGTCGGAGAAGAGACAGGTACTAAAAACTTCAATGCAAGTCGAACAAGATGCCATGTTTGTTTAGATGGAAATCTAACATTTTGCCATTGTATGTTTGCAGGAGATTCAACCCCTTCGACTTAGGTACCACGAGGTCTCGTCCGGCAAGATGCGTTATGATGCGCGGTACACTCCGTACATCCAGCAGCTAGGACTCCTCCCCTTTATCCACATGGTCACTCGGTCCACACCGACCTTCAACCCTGCTGCGATCACCGCGCTTGTGGACCGATGGAGGCCGGAGACGCACACATTTCACCTTAGGACCGGTGAGACTACGGTCACTTCGCAGGACATGAGCATGATCCTGGCACTCCCAATCGAAATTGCATCCAATCGTCAACCTTCGAAGGGAACTTGTATTTGTACTTGTTCTTGTTGTCCCCCGCAATATGTCGGTCCGTTTCATGTGAGTATTTCAGAAAATACCCATTCATCATGTCGAATGTATATCGGACTATTGCCGTGACGGGCAATGCACGGACACCTTTTAGCAACTTGTTAAATGCCTCTGCCATGTTGCTTGTCATTTGGCCATACCTCCGGCCACCGTCATCAAAAGCTCGTGCCCACTTTCCCATATGTTCAATGTTCCTATTGAGCCACTCGCGACCACCGGCATTGAGTTCTTTGTTGACTAGCAATTTGTTGTACAAGTTAGAGAAACGACGTTCCGTGAAAGCGAGGCAACAATCCTGTAGATCATCGGACAAATCCTTGCTCTTGCATTCCCTATAGAAGTTTGAACAAAAGTGTCTCATGCACCAACGATGGTGCAATGGAGCATGGCCGGGAATATCAATCATCACAGCATTGAGAATTCCTTGATGACGGTCAGAGATGACACATATCTCCCTTTGAGGGGTTAATATCTTGGTTCTCAAAAGATAGAAGAACCACTCCCAATTATCATTGCTTTCTGCCTCCACCAAAGCAAACGCCAAAGGAATCAACCGGTTGTTCGCGTCATTGGCTATTGCAATCAAGATAGTGCCTTTGAATTGTCCGGTCATAAAGGTGCCATCAACAGAGATGACCGGTCTACAATGTTCAAAAGCCCGGACACATTGCTCAAAACCCCAAAATGCATGGTCAAATACTCGCACGGTTTTCCCGTTTACAACCCTTGTCTTGTTCCCAGAAGGTTCAACCACATGAACCATGCCGGGGTTAGCATTGGCCATCGCTAACAACAACCTTGGGATTCGGTTATAAGATTCCTTCCAATCACCGTACAACATCTTGAATGCGGCTTGCTTAGCCTTCCATGCCTTCCCGTACTTCACCTCGTAGTGAAAGAGGGCTTTCACAAACTCTATAACCTGCTTGATGGTCATTATTGGAAACGACGCGATGTCATTGGAAAGCCTATAAGCGAGGAACTCGGAGGTGAGTTACCGGTGCTCGTTCTTCGCATCCTTCCCATCCAACACCGGACCTCGGCACATGTGAGTTGATACGCAACTAGATATGTGCCAATCAGGACCTCCCTTGAATGGTCTTGCACGCACTATCCAAGGACATCCTTCCTCCTCGCACTTCACCGTGTAACGCTTCTTGATGTCCGAGTGCACGACCGTGTAAGGACGATGATGCTTCACCGAGAAGTCCTTTATCCATTGCTTAAATTCCAACAAGGTCCTGAACCTTGATCCTTTGCAAAAGCCACTATTCACTTCATTGCCATCCCGGTAAGAACTTTTCCTTGGTCCGAGCACAATGCCTTTGCCACCATCAACCGTGGCTTCATCCGCGAGACTGAGATCACGAAACAAAGGCACCCGATGGTCCCGACCCAATACGGTATGGTGGATTTCGGCCTCTCTAGCCGTGAAACCCTCCTCGTCAACTTCTTCTTCGGAACCATCATCATCCGAGTCCGATGCATAGCCTCGAGAATACGGGAGGTCATGGTCCATGTCATCTTGTGTGATATATTTCTCTAAATCTCCAATATTGTTGTCGTGGAGTTCAACATCATCATTGTCATCTTCATCTTCACCCCCACAATCATCATCTTGGTGTCTTGAAATCGGGATCAATGTTTGGGTCAAGGGAGGTTCACGCCTTAGCTCTTGGTCTACGGGTGGAGGACTCATAGTACGCAATGGGGATGCCATACGGTTTAAGTCCAAAGACAATGAACTACCAACTTTCTTGGTGGCAAATAGCTCAAGAGCCTTGTCTAGTGATTCGGCCACCACCTCCTTGTATGCAAGCCAACGGGCCTCGGAGAAGATACGCATGGTCTTCCAACGGACATGCATTCCCAAGCCAACATTATGTCTTCCCTCCAACTCAATATCATCCTTTGGGTCCATCCATTTCAATTCAATCCTCAATTGCTCCAAGACCTCGGCATATGTTGGAGTACGCTCAAACACCAAATCGAGCTCGTCCGGGTCCGGTTCTATGTTACCTCTCAAAAAAGCATCCTTGTCTACATGGTGAACATGAACAATTCTTGCCATGCCTAACATAATCACAACAACAATACCATGGTCAACACACTCAATAGATACCCATGCTAACATTAACACAATACCAACCCATATTCCAATAAAAGAACATTCTACCATGCATCTTACAAAAACAACTAGGGTTTACAAGATATGGACCAAAACAAGAAATTAATGGGTCAAATCAAAGATGAAGGGGAAGAATACCTCAAGGCACTTGGGGGGATCGAACTCCACGGAGAGAGGCTTCCGATTTGGACACTATGAGGGAGAAGGTGGAGGGGGGAGAAGAGCCGCCGCCGCCGCTGCAGCTCCTGTGTGTGCGAGAGGAAATGGGCTGGGTCTGGGGAGGGCTGGCGCCGCGCTGGTACAAGACCTAAAGTGCGGCGCCAGGCGCAACGGCGCCGCACTGTGTAGTGCGGCGCCAGGCTACAAGGCGCCGCACTATCGGGACCAGGCCCGCGGGCTCCACGCTGGCAGGTGCGCGGCGCCAGGCGTAATGGCGCCGCTCTTCAAGGTGTTCATTTCGTAATGGCATGGCGTTGCAAAAAGGGTTAGTTTCGTGAATTTCTTCTGGCCGGAGTTCATTTCGTGAAATTGTTATTTTTTAGGGTTATTTTCGTCCATTCTGCCCAACATAATATGGGATGGAAGGAGTATGTTGTTTATATCTAGATGTTTTAGGGCTTGTTTGGTTCTCAGCCACAATTTGCCAAGCCAAAGTGTGGCAATACATAAAAGTGTGACAGCCACAAAAAGTGTGGCTTCAAATTTTGAAGCCAAACTTTGGCAAAAGTTGCCAAAAATGATGACTCTATGACAAATGGGCCATAGGAGTAATAAAATATAGCATCCCAAAGTTTGGCACAAACCAAACACATGCCTATTAAAATGTGTCTAGCCAAAGTTTGGCTTGGCAAAGTGTGGCTGGCAACCAAACAGTCCCTTAGTGAAGACTTTGTATTCAGGTTGCTTATAGTGAATCTCGCGTGGACCGGTTGGTCAACACCCGTGTTTTTTTCCCTCGTCACCTTAAGAAGGATTTTTTTACGTAAATCTTTGTGTCACTCGTGGATATGCTCGTTGTTTTATTTCCGCTGCATGTATGTTTCTCTTGAGAAAACCACCCACATGTATGTACGTTCTTCGTTAATAAAAACACATAAATATATATGCTAATTTCAAAAGATGACCACGAGCTGGTCTTTATTCCAAAAGACGACCATGAGCTGGTCTTTATTTCAAAAGACCAGGAGCTAGTCTTTATTTCAAAAGATGACCAGGAGCTGGTCTTCTTTTCAAAAGATGACCAAGAGCTAGTCTTTATTCCAAAAGACGATGGACCCTTATTTAATTGAAAAGACGACCAGGAGCTGGTTCTGGTCATCTTTTCAATTAAAGAAGGGTCTGTCGTTTTTTGAAAAGAAGACCAGTTCCGATCGTCTTTTGAAAAGACGATGGCCCGTTGGATTTGCAAAATCCTCGTTTCGTGTATTATTTATGAAATTGAATAAAAAATATGTATTATTTAAAAAAATTAGCAATATATATGCTGCATGCATTTTCCAAACGCTTGAAACCGAAAAGAATTGGCTCCAACTATTGGATCGGCACGGAGAGAATCTAGACCCAGCCAGCTCTAGGAAAGAACCGATCGACGAGAATCTCGGCACCACCACTCGCCGATCGAGATGGACACAAACTGTTCCTTCACGAAAGGCAGCTCTGGATCTGTCACTTCTCTGTCGTGTTTATCTCATGCGTTTGCCGTCTTCTGGCCGGAGACCAAGCAGGATATATGCGACGTGCCGGGACCAGCTGGGACGCGTGCAACCGTACTACACGCTGCAGGGAGGATCGTGTAATCCATCCAGCGCTACCGCTCTTCCGGTCAACTCACACGAGTCACCTCCTGCAACATGATCTGCCTCCGTCATCTCGTTTTTCTCCGGTCTATGGCTTTTGGTTAGCTCCGTCCCTTCCCATTTCTTTCCGAAGCTCGGCTAGCCGTCCAGGGTAGTGGTGCTGCTTGCCTGGTCGGTAGGTGGACTTGAGCTACAAGAGCTAGCTAGCAGGGTGGCTGATTCGAAACATGTTTCATGCTTAGGTCAGGCGGCTAGGCTTAATTTGCTGGCTGTAGCTGTAGTGTGTGTGATCCACATCCACAGCGGCGGCAGGATGCCTTGCGCGTCCGTGGACGTCGCGGAACAGCGATGGTGGTCTCATTGGTTAGGCGCCGCCTGTGCAATGCCGCACACTGACACACGGTTATCCTATCATTATTTGCACGCGAACAGCATGAGAAAGAAAACAACAGTAAAGCAGAGTATGCTGTAGCAGGCAGGGATATATCGGTCACGTATAAAGCCATCTCCATCGGACCGATCCATTTCGTCCAAACGCATCCAAATTCGTCTGTACAATGTTCGCGGGATGTACGCGGCGTTCTAGCGGCCGGCCCATCCGGATAAATGCGTCCGGCTTAACCCATTCGTGCATCAAATCTGGACAATAATTGTGTCGGTCCGGACGCGTGCGGACAACACACATGTCCTGCCCGTTGGTGCCGTTGGCCCACCCGTCACAACCGCTTATCGGCGGCATTGATTCAGACGCGATCAGCAGCACCGATTCAAACGCCACCACGACAGCGATTCAGAGGCGCTGCGTGAAAGGCTGACCGGCGGCAGCGCCATCAATGGCGACGAGACGGCACGCTGACCCACTGGGAGCCACCTGCGTTCCCGCGCCGGCATTGATGGCGAAGGAGCGGTAAGCTGCGCGTGTTCACGAGCGGCTGGGCTATTTAACCTTGCAACATGGGTGCCTTCCTTCTCACCTCTCACCATCGCAAATCCTAGCCGCCGCCACCACCAATGATGAAGACCCTAAACCCTAAATAGCCCAGTGGGCCAGCGTGCCGTCTCATTGGTTAGGCGCCGCCTGTGCAATGCCGCACACTGACACACGATTATCCCATCATTATTTGCACGCGAACAACATGAGAAAGAAAACAACAGTAAAGCAGAGTATGCTCTAGCAGCCAGCGATATATCGGTCACGCGTAAGGGCATATCCACCCGGTCGACCCATCCTGTCCGGACGCATCCGAACTCGTCCACGCAGCGTTCACGGGATGTACGCGGCCTAGCGGGCCGATCCATCCGGACAAATGCGTCCGACTCGATCCATTCGTGTATCAAATCTGAGCAATGGTTGTATTGGCCTGGACGCGTGCGGACAGCACGCATGTCCTGCCCGTTGGTGGTGTCGTTGGTCTACCCGTCACCACCGCTTATCGGCGGCATTGATTCAGACACGATCAGCGGCATCGATTTAGACGCAACCACGACATCGATTCAGAGGTGCTGCACAAAAGGCTGACCGGCGGCAGCGCCATCAATGGCGACGAGACGGCACGCTGACCCACTGGGCGCCGCCCGCGTTCCTGCACCGGCATTGATGGCGAAGGAGCGGTAAGCTGCACGTATTCATGAGCCTGGGCTATTTAACCCTGCACCATGGGTGCCTGCCTTCTCAACTCTCACCATCGCAAATCCTAGCCGCCGCCACCACCACCAACGATGAAGACGTCGTCGTGGCTGAAGAGGAGCAAGAACGACCACGAGGCGCCTCGCTCTAGCAGGCAGTGCTCTCGGCTGCCGGCCTTCCTCCGCGGCACGCCCTTGCCACCTCCGTCGCGGCCAGAGGAGTTCCAGAGCCAGCCCGTGGGGGACTACCCGCCACCACGGGACCACCGCACCCGACGGTACTACCGCGTCTGGGAGTGCGAGCGCCGGTGAAGGGAGGGGTGCGGCATCCAGCACACGGATGTCTCCCTCCCCGGCGGCTGGCACCTCAACCGGGACCGTGTCCCGGTGCCGCCACCGCCCAAGGCGGCCAGAGGGCTGGCAGAGGAGATCCGCCGCCGGACCAGCAACCTCTCCCGGACCCAGCGGTGGGAGAGGAGCTACCACTCCGAGGCGTATTGGATCAAGTTCCTTGAGTGGGAACACAAGGTGCGGCGCGCCACTACCACCCGCCGCGACCTGCAGCCGGGGGAGGTCTAGCAGATCTCCGACATTGACTCGGACAACGAGGGCGCCCACAACCACTCCGACGCCGATCTCGGCAGCGAGGACATCAACGAGGAGGATGATGATGATGTCGTCATCAAGTAGAGGCGGTGGACGACGTCGCCGCGAACCTGCCCCCGGAGTACCACGGGGATACGACGAGGACGCCTTCACCGAGCAGCTCATTGCGGCCAGCGCACACGAGGAGGATGCCTTGTGGCGCGGCTACGAGGATGCCCTCTAGATGACCGAAATGGTGGCGCAGGCAAACGCCCGGCTGCCTCCACCGCCACCGCTGCCGGGATGGGCGCCAGCGATCGTGCCATAGGTGGGGATGGAGCTGGCGCAACTCCAGCACGGTTGGGCGCCGTGGCCTAGGCAGGTGATCAATCCACCTGCGCCCTCTCCCGCTCGCGCTCCGGCCCTGCCGTCGCCCAACCTCTAAACACCACCGGAGTACATCGACCTCGACCCGTAGATGGACGCGGCAACGCCGGCGCGTGAAGATCGGTAGCTAGGGTAGGTTAGTTTAAATTCTGGTTATATATTTTGAATGTAAATTAAATATGAACTTTTCCCGTTGGTTTATGTTTGAATTTGCAAAAAAATGTCGCGCCAGGCTAGACAAATGAGTCCGCTGGATGCGACCGGCTGGACAGGCCTGACCCCCCACACCCCCAAATTAATCACGACCCGACTCAAACTGATAAACAGACCGTTTGGATCAA
This sequence comes from Avena sativa, assembly GCA_916181665.1. NCBI lineage: Eukaryota > Viridiplantae > Streptophyta > Magnoliopsida > Poales > Poaceae > Avena > Avena sativa. The sequence continues at coordinate 398,113,775 of OV702280.1, read as the reverse complement.
CCGGATGGGTCGGTCCGATGGAGGTGCTCTAAATTTGTATTGTGATGTGATAAGCGGCGATCCGGCGGGGGGAGGAGAGAATCCGCGGCACTATCGTCAACCTTGGCATCTTCCCCGGTGTCGCTCTCTCTCTATCAGCGGGCGACGTCGACCTGGCATCTATCTATGGACTACCGCACCCTATTTCTTCTCTTCCTGGGCGTGGTGCCGCTGTGGTGTGCCTACCCCAGACCTTCCACTTCGCGCTCAAAGTCATGTAAACGTGGAGTATCAGCCAGGAACAAGCAATCAGGAGGCGAATCATTATTTGTCTTTACTCTGAAACCACCAAGGAAACAAGCAGCGGAATCCATGATCATTCATATCCGTGTCAAGTTTTCTGGGTGCGACTGTGCACCTATCCGAACTTCTTATAAAGAGGAGAAAAAAACCACGTCGCTCCCCTCACACCCCCCTAAGGACGACGGGGGCACCCTCCTCCTCTCCGGCCGAACCCCCCTCCATCCTATGTTGTCGCCACGCGGGCAGCTGCGGTGCTGTCATCCCTAGTTCCAGCGCTGTCGTCCGCCTCCGTCTTGTGGGCCACACGCCAGTGTGCATAATGAGATGGTGACGATGTTGACTGCAAGATCGTGGTGCCACGGACTGGTGGGTGGCGAGTTTGGTGGTTGGTGCCCCGAATTGCCCAGGGTCTTTTTGTGGGTGGGAATAGTGAGAAATCCTTGTCGGACACCGACATGATACCGTCTTCGAGGTGGCGTCATTCCTTCCTAGAGGGCATCGCTGGTATCCTCATCCACATTACTTCGAGTGTCAGAAGAAACCTTAGGTCCAGTGCGTTGGTCTGGACAGTAGCATCGTGTCAACGTTGATTCCCTTCTTGAATAGTATGCTTCTTCGTACTAGGCGCTTAAGGGTGCTAGGAGCATTGTGGGACAAAGCCGAGGGCGCAGCGGTTGCGGATCACCCTAGTTTCTTCGACTCAGTTATCTTCATTTCTTTTCTTCTTTGGTATGCTTGTCTTGCTGCTCCAATATTTTTGTTGGTTCAAACTCTTGTATCGTGTATTTGTGTAATTGCTTTATTTATAAAACAAGACGTGTTTAGAGAAGTGTGCAGCTATCCTGAACAGTTGATACCACTGCAATAATGGGAAGCTACGCCGACGGCCAAACGTCGGGGCCATCGGCGTAGCCATCGTCCAGGCCAGTCCCGCCAAGCAGCCGTCGGCGTAGAATTGCCCTCGGCATATCCTACGCTACGCCGACGGCTGCCCTCGGCGTAGCTATTTTTTATTTTATCTCATTAAAATTTGAAAAATCATAACTAAATCATTCTACTTCGGAAAAATACAAATAATATATCAAAATTTGCAGAAAAATAAGACCTATCTATCTACACTCGAATATTACACATTTGTAAATAAAAATTAAGTAAAACATAAAACATTATATATAGTTTAAAACGGGCATAAAAAATTCAAAAACGGTCGAAACAATGTGAAACCTTCGCGTGGTGTTATATTATGTGACATAGTTAGAAGGAAAAATATCAAACTTGGTATATTGATTATGTCTCAAAGAAACCTTCACAAAATGACCTATCTCATTCGAGGTTTCTTGGCTTTCGGGTCAAATGATCAATGTTATGGCTAGAATCAAGGCATAATTTGTGATAATATGCCCATATTGTGCATTAACATGCATCATGGGATGGCGAACAATGTTGCAGGAGAAAGTTTTCCTTTTCGTCGCACCAAAAAGCCATTTTCCATTTTCCGAGCACAAAAAATGGACGGTTTTGTGAAGCAACCAAATGGCTAATTTAAAATGCTACCAACACATTTTACAAAAATACTATACCACCTTATATGGACAATGTCCTAACAGGGGGATCCAAAACCTTTCCGTCCACCTTTGGTGAAAAAGACAAATTCCTGCCAAATCGGCAGGAAGTGGGTCAGATATGAACTACATGTACATGATCCGATGCTCATGTTTTTTTTACAAAAATCATTTTTAGGTTCACAATATGCTATTTTATCAAAGATTCAATGCAAGTTTAGCGAGGCTCGTCCCCGAGCTAAGAATCTTCATGCCCGCCATACGACAAAGTTTGACGATAGTTTAAAACGAGCATAAAAAATTCAAAAATGATCGAAACAATGCAAAACCTTACGTGATGTTATATTATGTGACATAGTTAGAAGGAAAAATATCAAACTTGGTATATTGATTATGTATCAAACAAACCTTCACAAAATGACCTATCTCATTCGAGATTTCTTGGCTTTCAGGTCAAATGATCAATGTTATGACTAGAATTAAGGCATAGTTTGTGATAATATGCCCATATTGTGCATACACATGCATCATGGGATGGAGAACAATGTTGCAGGAGGAAGTTTTCCGTTTCGTCGCACCAAAAAGCCATTTTCCATTTTCCGAGCACAAAAAACGGACGGTTTTGTGAAGTAACCACCAAATGGCTAATTCAAAATGCTACCACCATATTTTACAAAAATATTATACCACCTTATATGGACAATGTCCTAACAGGGGGATCCGAAACATTTCTTTCCACCTCTGGTGAAAAAGACAAATTCCTGCCGAATCGGTAGGAAGTGGGTCAGATATGAACTACAGGTACATGATCCGATGCTCATGTTTTTTTACAAAAATCAGTTTTAGGTTCACAATATGCTATTTTTTCAAAGATCTAATGCAAGTTTAGCGAGGCTTGGCCCCGAGCTAAGAATATTCATGCCCGCCGTTCGACAAAGGTTGACGATAGTTTAAAATGGGCATAAAAAATTCAAAAACGATCGAAACAATGAGAAACCTTCGCGTGGTGTTATATTATGTGACATAGTTAGAAGAAAAAATATCAAACTTGGTATATTGATTATGTCTCAAAGAAACCTTCACAAAATGACCTATCTCATTCGAGGTTTCTTGGCTTTCGGGTCAAATGACCAATGTTATGGCTAGAATCAAGGCATAGTTTATGATAATATGCCCATATTGTGCATACACATGCATCATGGGATGGCGAATAATATTGCAGGAGGAAGCTTTCCTTTTCGTCGCACCAAAAAGCCATTTCCCATTTTCCGAGCATAAAAAACGGACGGTTTTGTGAAGCAACCACCAAATTTCTAATTCAAAATGCTACCACCACATTTTACAAAAATACTATACCACCTTATATGGAAATGTCCCAACGGGGGGATCCGAAACCTTTCCGTCCACCACTGGTGAAAAAGACAAATTCCTGTCGAATCGGTAAGAAGTGGGTCAGATATGAACTAAAGGTACATGATCCGATGCTCATGTTTTTTTACAAAAATCATTTTTAGATTCACAATATGCTATTTTATCAAAGATACAATGCAAGTTCTCCTTTTCATCGCACCAAAAAGCCATTTTTCATTATCCGAGCGCGAAAAGAGGATTTTCTAAAGCAGCCACCAAATAGCTAATTCAAAAACGGAGGGTTTGTGATTAGTTGATATAGATATCATATTTGGATTCCTCTCATTTTTCTGATCAATTTAGACATATTATTTGTTGAATTCCGATTTACAGATTTAAAGATATTAATTATTCCATATTAAATAGAGAAATACAAAAAAGTAAAATTATTATATTTTTATTTGAATTCAATAATATTTTTACTTATTAATTAATGTTTACTTAAATAATTGTTTGTAATTTCAAAAAATACAAACATGTGACATGATGAGATAAGAGTTAATAGGATTGATACCATAGTATTAACAACAATGTATGAATTACTTTGCGGAAACGGATTCTAAAGGAACTAGGAAGTTAAGCGTGCTAGAGCTAGAGTAGTATTAGGATGGATGACCGACCGGAAAGTTTGACTAAGACTAAAATTTAATCAAATATTAAGTGTAATTAGTGTTAAAAATGTTCAAAGTGGGAGATTAACGAGTCAAACAATTCAAAGAATAAAAAAATTGAGAAAAAAATAAAAAACAATATTTAAAAAAAATGTTTTTCAACCTGCCGACAGGCTATGCCGACGGCCACTACGCCGAGGGCAAAGCGTAGCATACACCGACAGCATTTCTATACGCATTTCTATACGTCGACGGCCTGAATGTGCTCCGCCGAGGAAGACCTTTGCCGAGGAGGCTAGACCGAGGGCATCCCTCGGCGTATCATACGGCGAGGACAATTTGGCCTACGCCGACATCTTTTTGCCCTCGGCGTAGCGCGCGCGTCCTGTAGTGTACTCGCGGCTGCTAGGACCTTCTCGAGTCGTCATTGCCCACTATGCTACAAACAGTGATGGAATCGTGGATGTACCTACAAAGTGGAGAAAACTACCAGCACTTGCGCTCCCCTTTACTGCTCGCACAGCAAAACACACAGAAATGTTCTGCATTTCCCAAAAGAAAAACCCAAAACCAAATGCATGTGTAATATATTATTGGATCGTGTCACTGGAGAATCTAGCTAGCCAGCCAGCCAGGTGTATAAAGAGCAGATCGGATATCTAGCCACTGGTCGCCGAGATGGACGAATTGTTCATCCACGTCCACGCGTGATGGATCGATATGCATGCATCTCTAAATAAATCTTTAAAGCTCCAACTTCGCACGCACAATAAAGGCAGGTCCATCCACTTCCATCATGCATTCTTTTGGCACTCTTACCACTTTGATCTGGTCTTTATCTGCGGTCTGCTTCATACTTTTTGTCGTTTTCCATTGACCAAGGATAATGCGAGTGTGCGACGGGGACGCGTGCATACGTGCAGCGAAAGGAATAATAATCCATCCATTCAACGCAGCGACGGGGATTGAACTTTCATCTATACCTGTTGTGCCTCCACATTATGTTGGGTCATTAATCCTATGGTCCTCAAGCAATCCAGGAAGAAGCAATGAGAGCGAGGATCGCCAACCCTTAAGGAGGTGTCACGTGAATACTAAATACTCCCTCCATCTCAAAATAGATGTCTTAGATGTCTTGGATTTGTTAAAATTTGAATAAATCTATATACTAAATAGTGTATAGATTTATTTAAATTTTGACAAATCTAAGACATCTATTTTAGGACGGACGGAGTACTTTTATGCGCGAATTTTTGGGAAATATGCAACCTAGTACAAGAAAGAGGCAAAAGCCATCATATACATATATTAGTGGGTGACCAAAGAAAAATATGCAAGAGGCCAAAGATCAACATAGATATACACTAACAACGCCCTTCCATCCTCAAACTCATGGTGGATTCACGACACTAAGTTTGTTGAGTTCTAGTCTAGATCTTCTGAAGAAATCCGCGAACTATAACTTAGAAGGCACATACTAAAAAGTAATAGCCTCATCCAACACATCATCGCGCATATAAAAAGTATCAACACATATATATATTTCGTAAGCACAACAGTGATAGCATATGTACTATCTGGCAAGAGAGTAGTAGATGTAGTAACAGAAATATCAAAAATCTGCCGGTAATCATCATATCCAAGTCATTTCTCCTGTCAAAAGAGTCGTAGCTCACAACTCAGCCTCCGTCTGAAGCTTGCTCCGTCAAAAACTTATTTTTTCCGGACAACTTGAGCAGCTCCATATACAACATCTGACAGCCATTCAAAGTTATTCTGACTTAGAAGACAGGTGAAACTCGACACACTGTTTTCGCGTGCATTAACACCTACTAAAATCCATTCATACCATGCTAGTTTTGCACGCCATTGGTGAAACGACTTCCGATGGTTCAACCAATCTGCTCAAGCATCATCAACACATATAGGCGTGTCGTTTGAATAGCGGCCCCTCATTTTTTCAGCTTCAGCATCTTCTAGGCTAGACGTCAAACAAAGGCTCCAGTGTGTGTTTGAGGAACAAGCCAGGTTCGCTGTTTCATCTGGAACGAGCGGTAGATTCGAGCCACGTTTCGTGATTGGACCGTGTTGTAGCGTTCCGCTGCAGGAACAGATTGTCTTGTGAGTATCATTATTTGCACGCCAGCACAGTAGAAGTAGATCATGCTTTGGCCGCGATCGAGCAACCCATCATGCACAAAGGTGATGCGATAATAAGCGGCGGTTCGGCCCTAATCGTCAATCTGCTACGAAAGGAGACGTCGACCTGGCATCGATACTTCTTCTTCCGGTCCGGGGAGAGATGGAGAAAGACAAATCGTGCAGCTTCAGCTAACAGTAGGCACACATGCCTACTTGCCGTGGACCTTCCATTGCCTCTGCCGCTTACTTGCTATCAATTGAGTTAGGCTAAGTCATGAATCATCTAGCTATAGCTAGCTTAGCCATGAATCGTACGTGCTTACGTACAAGTTACATCATTGACTCTTGCTCTAGACTACGGATTGAAATTGGTCAAAATGGAATCTGTGACACCGGGAGCTTAATTAAGTTCTATCTGGATCGGGGCAAGTCGGTTGCAGCAGGTACGTACTTTCACTCTCTCTTGCGAATGAGTTACGAGTACTTTCTAGAGTTAAATATATGTATTACCTTGCAGGTAGCTAGGTTATTTGTACCACAAAAATCTTGTAACTTGATTTGTGCAGAATCTGTGTAGAATGGCAATATGCTCAAGAACTACAAAAAATGAAGATTTTTTCTTAATAATCTCCTTTTTTGAATTTTTCCTAGCAAGAAAGACAAGAAATCAAGAGCTTCTCTCTATCTTAAATGTAATAATGGATGAAAATGTAATTTTATATCTGAAAAATACTATTTATTTCTTTCTGAGCCAAAAGATTTGTTAACGATGATTGTCACTAAGTTTTGTACAGCTCTTATACGAATCACTGTAGAAAAATGAGCTGCACCTCATCGTTAGATGGCACTAAAATTGTGCCGTCGTCGGTATTGTATGTGGTGCCGCGGTAGTGCTAGTTCGGTGGATGACAATGTACCAAGCAAAAAAAAACTATATATTCACTTTTCTCGACACAGTTATCTCTGATAGATCTTTTTGTCTCATGCCAGCGCGAGCGCGACAATTAGGCATGTGTATCAGCGTTTATAAGCGCCAACGCCCGGCCTGCTTGTTGTAGTGATTAGTAGAAGAAAATATGTAACCTCTGATGGCTGTAAAAATAGCCATCTTTATTCGTGTTGAAATTTTATTTTAAGTCAAGAAATTGACTAAATATCTCTTTAGCCTTACTACTAATGATTAAGTATTGTAAAGATGCACAAATTATTTTCTTAATTTGTGATGTGTAGAAAATCACACTTTTATGGCAAAATCTGGAGCAATTATTGAAGAATATGTCGTTGCCAACACAACTAGATCAACCAAGGGAGTAAAGACGTTTCCAGAAGACGTAACAAGCATCAGTACGGGCGAGGCACTCTTGTACCACCTGTCAGAGCCTTCCTTAGGTCAAATAGAACTACTTATGTAAAAGAAGCGAGATCATTCAAGGAGAGACTCAACCTCCAACTGCTGCAGAAGCCGTAACAAGCATCAGTACGGGCGAGGCACTCTTGTACCACCTGTCGGATCCTTCCTTAGGTAAAATAGAACTACTTATGTAAAAGAAGCGAGATCATTCAAGGAGAGACGCAACCTCCAACTGCCACAGAATACAGTCGCCATTCAACCCTCATCCATCACACACCGAAGTAGATCCACACCACTATAGTTCATCACCTCCATCTCCTACCTCCTTCATTGTCATAGTCATAGCCATCATATTGTAATAGAGATCTCCTTACTAATTGACAACCATTGTAAGAATATTTGGTTTCAATGTAAGTATTTCAACAATGATTTATATTCTTGATCTTATTATTATGAGTGAGTAGTCCTCATGGGCTGTGGGTTGGGGTAAAGACTTGTAGCATTTATGTGCATCTAATTACATAGGAATATTGTATAGTGATTGAATATGAGCTTTGTTATCTTATGGTTTTGTCTCTACCTCTATCCGAGAACTTTTAGGTACCTAAGACCTCACAAATTGATCAAGGTGTGAGGTGAGATGAGTGGAGAATAGCGTCTGACGCGTGAAACCCCAGTGACAGAAAGGGGGGGTATAGTATCCATTTAGTTATCTTCTTGGGATCAATAATAACATCACTAATCTTAAGGTTTTTGGTCCGTTTTACTTAATGATTATTGTAAAACGTGGTTCGTGGTATAGCAATTGGACCAAAACTATTGTTGCCTGTGGTTTCAAGGGCTCTACTAGCTAAGAATGTGGTGCCCACAACTCTTATCACCGCTAGATCATATTACACATGAATGTGCTTAAATTTATCCTTATCCTATATGAATGCATAGCTGTAGTTGAATCTTCAATCCTGGTGTATCTCCATCATTAAACGAGATACAAAGTAAATTGGAAAGGTCTGGCAAATGAAAAATAAAATTAATTAGCAAGTCTTGTAGATGTTTCTCAATTCCATTTTGCAAGTGCTTCCAAGGTTTCGATAAACCTAGGTATTTTTTATCAATAAATAAATAAAATAAACATAGGCCTTTTTTTGGGAAAAAACTATTATACAACATCCGTAATTTGGATCGAAGGTATCAATGTGCAACTACATATTCCTGAAACTTCCGTACTTCAACTCCCTCCCCCTCTAGCAACCTAGGGGCCCAAGATAGCCGTTGTTATATCTGGCATTTTTTTTGGCCGGGTCAGGCTTGGGATGGGTCAGAAAAAGCCCGCCCACACATTTCCCATGCTCGAGCCTGTCCTGCCCCAACTGTCGGGCCTCAAAACCTGGACCAGCCTGACCCGCCGCTGTGCAAAATCCTCCAGACCATCGGGCCATGGGCCGGGCCTCCCCTTATTCATGTGTTTCCTTTGGCCCGAGCCTGGCCCATTGATACGTTGTAAACGTATCTATAATTTTTGATACTCCATGCTTGTTTTATATCATTTGTCTTATGTTTTGTCTATACTTTAGGTATTTTTATAAACTTTCTGGAACTAACCTATTGACAAAATGCCACAGTGCCAGTTGCCTATTTTCTGCTGTTTTTGGTTTCAGAAAAGCTAAAAAATAAATATTCTCGGAATTGGACGGGACAAAAGCCAGTCTTCATATTTTTCCCGGAACGATACGAAAAATGGAAGCAGAGACGGAGTAGGGCACTAGGGTGTCCACACCCTAGGGTGGCGCGGGCCCACCCTGGTCGTGCCACCAGGGGGTGTGGGCCCCCTGGCTGCCTCCTCACCTTGCCCCTTCGCCTATAAGAAGCCCCCGGGGAGAAAACTCTATATCATCCATCATAAATCCACAAAAACCTCCACAGCTCCGCCGCCATCGAAGGGGAGATTCGGGAGACAGAAGTCTCTGTTCCGGCACCCTCCCGGAATGAGGAAGTGCCCCCGGAGCCATCTCCATCGATCTCCACCACCATCTCCATCGCCGTTGCTGATTCCCATGATTAGGAGGGAGTAGTTCTTCCTCGAGGCTAAGGGCTCTACCGGTAGCTATGTGTTCATCTCTCTCTCTCTATGCGTGATCTTGTTGTGGTCATGAGCTTTATAATCAAGTAGATCTACTATGTTACTCAAGTGCTTTAATAGATCTCCGGCTCTCCCCACCTGTATGAAAGTGACAGTGTGCATACCGTGGTGGCACTTAGGCTAGAGTCTATATAAATACTCAAGTGTTTCAATAGATCTCTGCTCTCCCCACTTGTGTGAAAGTGACAACGTGCGCACCGTGGTGGCACTTAGGCTAGAGTTCATAAATTCTTATCATGAGTATATTTTGAGTTGGTTGTCTATACAAAATTGTGGTGTTTGTTGGAACCATCTAGCACTCAAGGTGACAGTGTGGGGTTATCTAGATGGGAAAGGCGGACTTTGAGATGTGCTTTTGTAGCCCTACCATGGATTAGAGTGTCCAACCGGAGAGTAGTTTAGAATAGTATCATTAAGAGAAGATATTTATATGAGAGAGTGTTCACTAGTGAAAGTATGATCCCTAGGCCTTGTTTCTAAGCATGAAAACACTGTTTACAACTAAATCTGATGCATGTTTGCTTGCTTCTATATTTTTGCCTTTAGTCTTTTCCTCCCCGTCAGAAGCTCTTTTCTGGCATCGTTACCACTCATAATCATCATATCACTTGTATTTCAATATCTCTTCGCCGAACTAGTACACCTATACACTTGACAAGTGTATTGGGTGTGTTGGGGACACAAGAGACTTCTTGTATCTTGATTGCAGGATTGCTTGAGAGGGATAGCTTTGACCACTTCCTCCCTGAGTTCGATAAACCTTGGGTAATCCACTTAAGGGAAACTTGTTTCTGTTCTATAAACCTCTGCACTTGGAGGCCCAACAACTGTCTACAAGAATAGAAGTATGTAGACATCAAGCTCTTTTCTGGCGCTACTGCCTGGGAGGTAAGGTAAAAGGTACTCACATCCTGGTGTGTGAGTGCTCGAAGTTATTTCCTTTAGATTCTGTAATGTTGTGTTTTTATTTCTTGTTTTCACTAGTTAGGCTTAATGGAAAACAACAACAAAATTAGAGAGCTTTATAGTGTTTATCTTGAGTTAGGACATGAAGTGTTTGAAGAGAAAATTAAAAAACCTATGAAACTTTATTTGCATGCTAATAGCAATGTTATTAGTATGAATTCTTTGAACACCATTATTGCTAATGCTATGGAAACGTCTAAGATTAGGGAAGCTAGTTTGTATGAGAAAGATCTTTTTAGTTCCCCAGCTTTGGAAGATAGTTATTCTATTGCTTATGATGATACCAAACCTCCAATATATGATGATTACAATGATGAATATGATATTTTCAGTTCACCTACTATTGAGGAGAAAATTAATTATGATTACAATATGCCCCTATATTTGATGATTATGGTGATGAGAATAATAATCATAGCTGATTTGTTGAATTTTCTCCCACTATAATTATTAAGAATGACTATGCTTATGTGGAGAGTAATTATCATTTTATGCATGTAGCTCATGATAAGAATGTTTTATGTGATAGTTATATTGTTGATTTTATTCATGATGCTACTAAAAGTTATTATGAGAGAGGGAAACATGGTTTTATGCATCTCAAAAATATTATGTTTCCCCTTTTTATGTTGAAAATTTTGAAGTTGCACTTGTTTTGCTTTCCTATGCTTGTTGCTTTGTGCTTTCATGACTTGTTTCTTTACAAGATTCATATGCATAGGAAGTGGGTTAGACTTAAATGTGTTCTAAATTTTCTTCTTGGTGCTCTTTTTTTACTTCAATTCATATTTCTTATGTGAGCATCTTCTCAAACTATCAAGCCTAAATTAAAGGCGTTAAAGAAAAATACTTCTTGGGAGATAACCCAAATTTCGTTAGGATTTTCTTTTGTTGAGTCTTGGAAGTTATTACTTCTGTAATAACCTCTCCTTATAATTTTTGTGTGGTTTTTGTTCCAAGAATAACCTCTAATAAGAGAGAAGTAAGATTTGGGGAAGTTGCTGCCCTGAAACATATTTTTGTGCTTCACTGTAAAAATTTGTGAAAAATCTATGTATGTCTGATTGAGATGTAATTTTCTGAATAAATCCCCCAGGTTGTTAGCTAACTTCCATTAGTTCAACACTTTTTTATTTTAGGAACAGAACGTCTTCGAAAAAATCGGTTTCTACCTGCTGGTCTGTTTTGACAGATTTCTGCCATTATTTGCATTTGCCTCTTTATTGATTTCTTTTTTAGTTCTCTTTGGTAAATTGAGATTTTTGAGGGAATTCCTACAGTAGCTTGTGTATTTAATGAAAGTTTTGCTGTTTTGAAACTAAACCCCAAAGGTTTATTATCTTTTGAATGCACTAATGTTGCTAATGAAGATTGTGTTTGTATGAAGGAAAAAATTTAGGTGTAAGGGAAGAATGATGTAATGAAATGAATAATGGAAAAAATATCAAGCTTGGGGATGCCACCCTGTGTCACCCCAAAAAATATTCAAGAGGTACAAGCTTCAAAGCTTGGGTATGCCCAAGGTATCCCCTTCTTCATCAATAAAAATCTCAGGTCTCTTTCTAGACACTTTATTTTTATTGCTTCATGCACTACTGTGTTGTTCTTGGAGCGTCTTTATTTATTTATTTAGTTTTGTTTTGCTTGGTTTGCTGCAATAAGTTGGTTGTATCCCAGCACACTTATTTTGGAGAGAGAGAGAGACACTCTGTTTTCATTGCCTAGAACGCTCTAGTTTTCATTCTTATTGTTTTGTGAGTGTCATCTTTTGCTAGCACTGTGTTTAGCTTTAGTTTTTTTATGCTTTTTGCTTATAACTTTTTAGTTCTTCTTTGTAGATTTATGAGACAGGTTCACTGATCTTTATTGATTATTATCTTTGTGAGTTGTTTCAAATAAGTTGATTGGTGTTGGAAAGGAGTAGAAAGCTTTATGCTTAAGTGGTACAAAAGGGAGCTTATTTTGACTGTGGCTTAGACTTTATCATGTCATGGTAGATATCGTTTTGACCTTATGCTTAGTGATTATTGCTGTAGCATGACTTGTTCCAAACAATTGAGATTTCTTAGTGTGCCTTGAAAGAATCATGAGTTGTTTTAGCATACAAAAGCATAGTATTGTGGTATTCTCCTTTGATGCTTTGTTTGGGTTGACTTAGCACATGCTCACACCATGTTATGACTATGAATCAGTCACCTTAGCCTCTATGATCATTTAGTTTTTGACTTGTGGTACCATTTTATGCTTTGATTAGTAATGTTTTGTTGCTCTGCATGATTATGGCCATTATTGATCTCTTAGTTGGTCGATCCTAGTCTTTTGCTAGCCTCCACTTGTATTGAGTAAGCTCTACTCATGCATTCAACTCCCAAGAAACCAAGTTATTCTAAAATGTCCACTATAAATTTCTATGCATGCTGTGTTACACCATTCCAAGTATATTCTTGTTTTATCTATCTTCCAAATTAAACTTGTAATGTGAAAATTAGTGATTAAAGCTCTCACAAAATTGATGACACACTTTATTTTTCTTGCCCCTAATAAACTTGAACCATTGTGTCATCTATGTTGTATATGCTTGCACTTATAAGTTGGGAATTAGCAGAACCGTGCTGTCACGGGGAACGCTTTCAACACCTGTAAATATCTACCTAGTTGATATCATGCTCTTTTGTTTATGGATGTCATCGGTGTAAAATAAAAGAGGAGCTTGTAAGTCCATGGAGTTATGTATGTGTGTTAGAGAAACGCCTGGGCCGCTAGCCTAATCCATACCTAATCATGGTGTAAATTTGCAACAACACCATAGTGAGCACTCTATGAAGCATTCTTCTTATAAAAAAGAGAGATAGAAAAAATATATTGAGAAAAAGAAAAAAAGAGATGAGAAAAGAGGAAAGAGAGAAAAAAGCACCATTTTCTCATGGTAAATAAGAAGATTGCTGAGATGCTCATTGTCTGCTTGCCTTATCATTTTGATATGGGATAACTCCTTTATCATGAGGCAAGGGGTACCCCGTTGGCGGTTTTCTATGATACACATGTACTTACTATGACAAGAACTTACCAGTGACTAAAGTTTAGTAGCATGAGGAGCGGCCCTCGTGCTCAAGGGACATGAGATTGCCAACTTATATTTTGTCAAGCATATACTCCATCTTTGTTCACTTTAACCTTAATCACTTCAAGATGCTTATGATAGGGGCAATGAGAGTTGAAAGCTAACAAGTACCATAATTTTTGGAAGCTCTTTATGAAACTTAAAATCCCTGCTTTCCTTTATGAAGGGCCTTTCTTCCACTTTTATATTGAGTCTCCACCTTCTATCCTTAGGCACCAATTAAGAGAGCATAGTTGTCATTCTTAGTTCTATGTGCATTGTCCCAAAACTTATTGATTGACTCATATTGTTGATATTGCTTGTTCTTGAACTATTTGTATCTAGTCACCCTTATGAATTTTGAAGGTGTCCTATGCATTTATGTTTTGCTACTCCATGAGGGACAAGCTGAATACCACTATGCTATGTTTTCTATATGTGAAACAAACAAACGTTTTTTAATGCATTGTTATTCATGAACTTTGTTTGTATTTTTTCATGTTGCAACATAGTTGTTATGTCTTATTGTTAGAACTTCATCTTTCATGCTCATGTTTAGAGTACTTTGATCCCAGCTTTCAATGCTTTGCAAATGGTTTGATCATGATTGTGATGGTGCATGTCACCTCAAAAATTTTTTTACCACTTACCTACTCGAGGACAAGCAGGAGTTAAGCTTGGAAATGCTTGATACGTCGTAAACGTATCTATAATTTTTGATGCTCCATGCTTGTTTTATATCATTTGTCTTATGTTTTGTCTACACTTTGAGGTATTTTTACACACTTTTTGGAACTAACCTATTGACAAAATGCCACAGTGCCAGTTGCCTGTTTTCTGCTGTTTTTGGTCTCAGAAAAGCTAAAAAAAATATTCTCGGAATTGGACGGGACAAAAGCCAATCTTCATATTTTTTCCGGAATTATACAGAAAATCGAAGCAGAGACGGAGTAGAGCACCAGGGTGGGTTGGCGCGGGCCCACCCTAGCCGCACCACCAGGAGGTGTGGGCCCCCTAGCTGCCTCCTCGCCTTGCCCCTTCGCCTATAAGAAGCCCCCAGGGAGAAAACCCTAAATCATCCATCATAAATCCACGAAAACCTCCGCAACGCCGCCGCCGCCGAAGGGGAGATTCGGGGGATAGAAGTCTCTGTTCCGGCACCCTGCCGGGACGGGGAAGTGCCCCTGGAGCCATATCCATCGATCTCCACCACCATCTCCATCACTATTGCTGATTCCCATGATGAGGAGGGAGTAATTCTTCCTCAAAGCTAAGGGCTCTACCGGTAGCTATGTGTTCATCTCTCTCTCTCTCTCTCTCTCTCTCTCTCTATGCATGATCTTATTGTGGTCATGGGATTTGTAATCAAGTAGATCTATTATGTTACTCAAGTGCTTTAATAGATCTCCGGCTCTCCCCACGTGTATAAAAGTGACAGCGTGCATACCGTGGTGACACTTAGGCTAGAGTCTACATAAATACTCAAGTGCTTCAATAGATCTCTGCTCTCCCCACGTGTGTGAAAGTGACAGCGTGCGCACCATGGTGGCACTTAGGCTAGAGTTTATAAATTCTTATCATGAGAATGTTTTGAGTTGGTTGTCTCTATAAAATTGTGGTGTTTGTTGAAACCATCTAGCTCTCAAGGTGACAGTGTGGGGTTATCTAGATGGGAAAGGCGGACTTTGAGGTATGCTTTTGTAGCCCTACCATGGATTAGAGTGTCCAACCGGAGAGTAGTTCAGAGTAGTATCATTAAGAGAATATATTTATATGAGAGAGTCTTCACTAGTGAAAGTATGATCCCTAGGCCTTGTTTCTAAGCATTGAAACACCGTTTACAACTAGATCTGTTACATGTTTGCTTGCTTCCATCTTTTTGCCTTTAGTCTTTTCCTCCTCGTCAGAAGCTCTTTTTTGGCACCGTTACCACTCATAATCATCATATCACTTTTATTTCACTATCTCTTCGCCGAACTAGTTTACCTATACACTTGACAAGTGTATTGGTGTGTTGGAGACATAAGAGACTTCTTGTATCTTGATTGCAGGATTGCTTGAGAGGGATACCTTTGACCACTTCCTCCCCGAGTTCGATAAACCTTGGGTAATCCACTTAAGAAAAACTTGCTGCTGTTCTACAAACCTCTGCACTTGGAGGCCCAATAACTCTCTACAAGAATAGAAGTGCGTAGACATCACGCGTGTAGCCGCCGGGCCACAGATTTGAAGCCCAGGATTAGCCTACGGGACTGAAAAGCCCGACTCTTTGGGCTTTTTCTAGGCCGGGTTGGGCTGCCAACATCCAGCTATAGTCGCCGCTAGTGCCCCATCCACCTCCGTCCGTCCCCTTGCCTCCGCCAGATGGCACGGCCATAAAAACCTAGGTCGATGCCGAGGGCGGCAAGGGCCCTCTCACTCCCTCGCTCATGCTCGTTGGCTCAGGATGGGGGCCTAGGGATAGGGTATGACGCGACAGCCTGTCTCATGGTGCGCCTACCTCCTGTAGTGGCACGACAGATGGTTGGACGGGAGACAATGTCGATCGGCGGCGCACACTACGTGGCGACCTTCAATAGCCCTTGTCTATGTGGTGGCAAGGCTGCTTGGGCTCGTATTAGGGTCTGGGCACGCCACGGTTGCCGTGCATCCACCGAATCTCCTTGTTGTTGCATCGCCTATCAGTCGTTTCGATGCATGCCTATCGGTGAATACTGAGCCAACTACAATCATGGCAGATGATGACGGTGTCTTGCACATCATTTCCTTGTTGAATGCATCGTCAATACAGCTCTCGCCTGTCGCTAAGGCTGCTCCGAGAAAAACCCTAGATTTGAGACTCCCGGATCGGAAGATGACGACGACTACTCGCCGTTATCCCTTATAGGGGCATCGTTTTGGAGTAGCTGCTGGTCGAATGGGACAGAAGGTAGATCGGCTTCTACGCTTTGACCACATGGTGCACCGGGGTCTCGGTCTGCGGATGTTTGATGATAGGCATGCATAGGGTGGTGGTCCGTCTAGCGTCGTAGCAGCGTCAATGATAGGAATGTCGAAGACTACAGAGTTTTGCCTTTAAGATTGCTCGGTGGTTCGTCGAGGCTGACGGCTTCTGTAGCGTGTGCATGAAGTGCTCGTCGAGAGTCTGCAGTAAAAACCACATAAATATCCTGCAGGGATTTTCCAAAAGCTCCGAAAACGAAACGCATTCAGTGCAATTATTGGAGCACCACTGAGAGAATGCTGCTGGCCAGCTCTACGACCGATCGAGAATCTTGCCACCGCTGCGCGCCGAGATGGACGCACTGTTCCTTCACGGCCATGCGCTGGTAGTACATGATGCATCTCTTATGTGTAAAGCTTGAAAAGCTCGGTCGATTTTTGCTCGAATCAAAAGGCAGCTCCATCAACGTCGACTATCGCTTCTGCAGTTCCATCGATCACTTCTCCATCGTGTTTATCTCATGCGTCTGCCGTCTTCCTTAGACCAAGGGATGCGACCGGGACGCGTGCATCGTACACAGGAATAATACATCCATCCGGCCGGCCGTCATGTCGAGACGTGCGCCCGCCCCACCCCCACCCCCACCCACGGCCAAAATATCGGCACAAAATATACCCCGCGAGCCCCACGCACGCACATCGACCATAAAGCTCGCACTCGTTCCCTGAATGTGTTTTCTTGTGATCGATCGAATCCTCTTTTGCATCCATCGCTTTTCTCCCTTGTTCGAATCCATCCGTCTTGGATTACGACGATCCTTGACAGCGCGATGTTCTCACCACCGGGCAGAGGAACACATATGACGATTAATGATGGCAATTTTATTAACGGGTATCCTATCCACAAGTAAGGGTATGGACGGTTAATTATGTCTAGGATTTCATGGGAAGGCTATCTGCTAACTCATGTGAGCATAAGTTTGACTTCATGGATATCCATCGGATACTGGGCTGACACATGGGATCTACGTGTTAGCGAGACGTTATTTTCTATCCATTACATTTTTTAGGGGTTTTACCCATTACATGTGCTAACCTCACTAAAAGACCCAGCCTACCCTGCCCTAGGCCGGAAGGCCCACCTAACTAATTGGGTATCTCTAACTAATTGCTCTTAATCGCTAATCCCTGACCGCTCGAGCACGTAGAGATGAGGAAGTCGTCAGGCAGTGACTTCTCCCCTCGGCTCCTCACAGGCAGCGACCTACCGGCGGTGGCATGGCCCTCCCTGCCACCCCTCTTCTAAAATGTTGCTGAAGTGCTGAAATGTTGTTGAGTTGTTGTAGTGTTGTTGTTATGTTGAATGTTATGTTTATGTACATAGCACATGGATATCCATAGATATCCGGATATCTGGCGAGTTTGGACCTAAAGAGTGACATCCATGCTCATGGATCCCTTCGTGGATAGGCTAGAGTGAGATTCATGGATTTGGTTTTGGCATATCTGTCCAAATCATCTCTATTGCCATCCTTAATGATTATATATCTGCGATGTGTTTCCATTAATTTTGTGGATATCACCAGCGAAAATTCCCACAAAATGTCTCCACGATTTGTTGTTATGTGTGGCATAAGAATATTGCAGCACTACCATATGCATATCGATATTGGGAAGCTCGGTGGACGGAGGATATATATCTAGCTAGCTTTCCAAAATCGTTCGAGTAAAAAGATCATGTGGGTTCTGAGTGCCAAAGTTGCTATAGCTAGGATTCACTAGTACACATGCAGGGCTTTGTTGTCTGCCATCGTGCCAGCAGATATTTATCCACTTATGCTGCCTTTGTGGGGAAAAAAGCTACTAGTACTATACGATCTGTGTGAAAATGCTTCACCCCGATCGAGCAGAAACCTTGCGGCAACCCGAGTTGCATACGGCTCATGTCGGAGTCCGACCCAATCGGTCGCAAGTTGGACAGCGGATATTCCCCGCTCCTGTGCGCATATGCAAGTTTGACCTTGGCAGCGGGCACACTCCCATATGCAACATACGCATAGGCGTGCCAGGTGAGGTGAGAAAATTCGCCGCCGCCACATTGGTTACCTAAAGCAGGGTCCAATATGCATGGCAGCATGCACGTACAATACCTATATATGTAGACACGTCGGGGACCAGTACCTACGCGCGGGCTAGGGCATGTACACTCGTTGAAAACGACAACTTCTATTTAGCCGATCATGTCTTTTGATGTAGGAAAATGTGATAAAATATTATGTGCCATGTTGAAAGACGGAATCATTAAGCTTAGCCATGTTGACCCACTCCGGGATAAACTTAAGAGGCAGGATTATTGCAAATATTATTATTCTTTTTTTTTCATACACAACTAATAATCGCAATGTTTTTCGTCGACAGATCCAATCGGTCATCAATGAAGGAAGATTGAGATTTGCCGGTATGTCCAATGAACGCGTTGGATTTACATGGGATTCAGCCAGAGGTGGCTAGATCTGCTAATAAAAATAGTTTTGTTGTTGGTGAACCCAAGAGCAGCAGGATCAAGGGCAGAACAAATGCAAAGGAGGTCGAATTGAAGAAGAAACCTAACGGAAAGGATACTATCCGGTTCACTATCCAGAATCATTTGCCTAGGGGGAAACAACAATATGGATCCCTCCAGAGGTTTATCACGCCGATAAAATATGGGGGTTGGAAGATGGATCCTAATAGGGTTGAAGCAAAGCCGTGGAGCAGACCCTGGACCGAGGTGGAAAACCATCCTACGATTTTTTTTTCTTTGCCAAATACATACATGAGATGACCGGTTCAAAAAAAGGTCCATTTCTTGTGGCGAACGACAAAGATCACCGTTAGAGGACAGGCCTAGCCAGAACCGTCAAATGGCTAAGAGAGTGTCGGATCCCAGGAACAAGCCTCTCAAATAATCTGAGGGGAAAAGGGATCAAACCACTAACGCCTAATCACTATTTCACCATGGTGCTCAAGGTGGGGAAAGGGGGGGGGGGGGAGTCGGTGATATGCAATCAAATTTTCACGATGGTGCTCAAGGAGTTTGGCACGCCAAGACATCTGGATCCATGATAATTGATGTTAGAGAAAGTCAAGTACTTGGCAATGCTTCTATTATCATCGACATGTAGGTTATCAATGCTCATCAGCCATTCACGATGAATGGACTGGCTAATGGTAAGCTGATTTTCACAATAAATCCAAGACCTTAAAATGCACTGAGATTAGCTCCTAGAGCAAACAGGTGCCATCTAGCTGCAATACTTCTTGATGTATAGTGTCTTTCGGTAGTGAGATAAATCTATGATAATAAGTGGAAAACCTTAAAATGTAGAATGCAAATCGACTTGAAAGTAGTTATTTCTTAGTAAGTAGTTACAAATATCCGATTATTATTAATATTCTCATGTTTGTTACTTGCACAAATCTCGTTGATCAAATCAAATGGTTGAGAGCATAATAATTATTTCTCCACCACACACAAAACAGCAAAATCATTAATTACGAAGAACAATAGTGGGATATTATATGGGATGTGTGGCATGTATAACAGACGTTGTGTAAGTCTGATCCCTACAAGCATATACATGAGATCATTCAACTGTGATGTTAAAGCAAAAGCGGTACGTAGTGTATATTTCCCCATCACAGGGGATGGTGGTGGCATCAAATCTATGGATCCCATCCAGGAGGAAAACTACGAATATATACGTGCCTTTACCAAATTATTATTGAAGGGCCTACCAGGCCGGGCTCATGTCACCCCTTGCTTGATTCTTCGTCTCAAGTTGCGTACCACTTTTTTTCTTTTGTAGGTAGCGACTAGGCTGTTCCTACTACATCTGCGTGGCTTGCTGAGATGCTAGCCTAGGCTAGGCCCATCTCACACATACATATACGGACACACCTCTGCGGTGCAGCGCAGTGGCCTGTTCAGTTCAGCTCAGAGTCTGTGAGACACTAGCTACAACTCCTAGGTAGATAGCTAGCTGTTGGCACAACACAAGCAGTAGCCTCTCACATGGTGGGGATGAGCGGCGCCTATGGCGGCCACAATGGCAGCGAGAGCCGGCAGAGCAAGGAGGCCGTGGTAGTCGGGGCGCCGGAGATGATGGGGATGGGGGTGGTGCACAAGGTGGCTTCGCCGCCGGCGCAGAGCACGGCGAGCAAGATGAAGGGGAAGGTGAAGGAGACCTTCTTCCCCGACGACCCGTTCCGGAGCTTCAAGGGGCAGCCGCAGCGGGCCAAGCTTCTTCTGGCGGTGAAGTACCTGTTCCCGGTCCTGGAGTGGGCGCCCGGCTACACCCTCTCCCTCTTCAAGTCCGACCTCGTCGCTGGCCTCACCATTGCCAGCCTCGCCATCCCCCAGGCATGTCTCACGCGTCAGATAATTACTAGTGGTACTACCAGTAATAATTAACTGCGCTTAATTAGTTCCCGGCAAGATAATTGCAGGTTTTGTCTGTACATTTAACTGACGATGATTTCCGTTTCGGTTCACGCGTACACGTCCAAAGGAGATTTTGTTGCTAGTGATCTGTTGATTTTGGAATCTTGTTATGCATATGCATACTATGATCAATAATCTCCACCTAACAGCCCGTGACCAACCTGCTGCTCGCAGGGTATTAGCTACGCGAAGCTGGCGAACTTGCCGCCGATCATAGGCCTATGTACGTATACACCTATCTTTCAATCGGTACATACATACGTGTACACGTACGCGTACGACGTGCGAACCTAATCATTGACGTCACAGTTTTGTACACATGTGTGTGCAGACTCGAGCTTCGTGCCGCCGCTGGTGTACGCGGTGCTGGGCAGCTCCCGTGACCTGGCGGTGGGCCCGGTGTCGATCGCGTCGCTGATCATGGGGTCCATGCTGCGCCAGGCGGTGAGCCCCTCGGCGGAGCCGGCGCTGTTCCTGCAGCTGGCCTTCACCTCCACGCTGTTCGCCGGCCTGGTGCAGGCGTCGCTGGGCATCCTCAGGCTGGGGTTCATCATCGACTTCCTGTCCAAGGCGACGCTGGTGGGGTTCATGGCGGGCGCGGCGGTCATCGTCTCGCTGCAGCAGCTCAAGGCCCTGCTCGGCATCGTCCACTTCACCACCCAGATGGGCATCGTCCCCGTCATGGCATCCGTCTTCCAGCACACCGACGAGGTCAGCTCTGGCTCATCCTGCACCATGCCATGCCTGCAGCTCGCGCCCAGTGCTTAATAATCAGCTAGCTAATGGCGTGGTTTCCTGTGTATGTGCAGTGGTCGTGGCAGACGATCCTGATGGGTGCCTGCTTCCTGGTGCTCCTGCTCACGGCCAGACATGTGGTACGTATTATACCTGCACTAATGCGGCGTCCGTCTGTGTGTTTCTTCGTCAATTCCAGTCTTGTCCCGTACCGCTGACCGTCGTCTACGTACGCGGTGTCTTATGCGGAAAAAATACCCAAAGTGTTCCTGTCTCTGCTCGAATTTATGTCTTCTTCTACGTCGTCCGTATACCGGTATACGCCGTATATAGCCGCGTACGGTGTCAGACAGCTGGGCTGGTTTGTCACAGCAGAAAACTCTAGGAACAACGTGTACCTTCCAGGCTTCCAGCCCATAATATGATTGTTAATTACCAGGTGAAATAAGTTAGTAGTAGTGTACTCCACCAGTGGTCAACGTCGTATCCAGAAAGGAGACCACCGGAGAAAGTGAGCAGAGACTGGTCTCGTTCCGTCGTTCGCCCAGGTCAAGTGGTCATATGTGAAGAAGACCCCTGCAGCGCTAGACCATTTCTTTTCTTTTCCCCAGCTAGCTAGTGTCACGTTTAGTCAACTCAGCCTGCAATTAGACAGCACACCTGCATTCTTGACAAGACCTAGACAGCTGAATGACTCAATCTACAACCTACAGGAGCTGACATAGTGCAGGTGCACCTGCTACTCTAGAGGAATGGCGATGTGCCTCTCAAGGCCATGTTTAAAAAATAATTATATAGGCCATATAGATTTTGATTCCCCCACAAATCGATCTTACATGTAACGAATATGAAAATTCACACAATTCAAGTAAATCTGCAACCTAATTAGTAGTATGGACTCTGTTCTGTCCTTATTACTATAAAGATCACATTTTCATACCTGCTGATGGCAACAACCCTGTTAACTCAGTGTATACATATATGCCATTCTGCTTGAAGTGTTTAGGTATTTTGAAACTGTCAGAGAAAATTCCATCTTCAGAACCTTAAATTAGATCTATTTCCATTGTGCAACTATATCGGTTCTAACACCTGTAGCACTACTTGTTTGTCTGAATTTCTTCGCTTACCTATACAGAGCATCAGATGGCCAAAGTTCTTCTGGATTTCGGCGTGTGCTCCCCTGGCATGTGTCATCGTATCCACCCTGCTCGTTTTCCTCTTCAAAGCACAAAACCATGGCATCAGCATCGTAAGAATTTTTTTAAGAAAAACTGAAGATTCTTTTACATATATGTATATACCATGCCTGTTAATTTATGCAGCATGATCGTAATCAGTAGAACTCTACATCTTCTCGCTGCAGATCGGGCAGCTCAAATGTGGCCTGAACCGCCCCTCCTGGGACAAACTACTCTTTGATCCGACATATCTGGGCCTCACCATGAAGACTGGCCTCGTCACCGGAATCATCTCCCTGACGGTATGCCAATCATCCTCCTATATGAAACCTCACACTGCATTTCAAATTAAAATTAAGTAGTAGCTGCAATGTATTACTACTTTTTCATTGTCACTGGCACTGACAATCTGATGTGATTTCACTCTGACAGGAAGGGGTAGCAGTTGGTAGGACGTTTGCTTCACTCAAGGACTACCAGGTGGACGGCAACAAAGAGATGATGGCCATTGGGTTGATGAACGTTGTAGGGTCATGTACATCATGCTATGTGACAACAGGTATCCTACATTTCTGGACTAAAACTAACCTTCAGTGTTCTCTTGCATTCAGTGTAACTCTCTGCGCCATAAGATCCACAAGGCCATAGGTAGAAAGATTGATGGCTTTTCTGTTTCCACCAGGAGCATTCTCTCGCTCTGCTGTAAACCACAATGCCGGCTGCAAGACCGCCATGTCAAATGTGATCATGGCGCTGACGGTCATGGTCACGCTGCTGTTCCTCATGCCATTGTTCGTGTATACACCGAATGTTGTTCTTGGAGCAATCATAATTGCTGCTGTCATTGGCCTGATCGACCTCCCTGCTGCATACAACATCTGGAAGATGGACAAGATGGATTTCCTCGTGTGCTTGTGCGCATTTGCTGGTGTCATCTTCATCTCCGTCCAACAAGGACTCGCGATTGCGGTAAACAACAGAATTGTTGCCAAGATATAACGCTGATTCCATAAAAATATGATATGATGCTGATTATGTAAAAAATATATACTCTGTAATTGCTTGGTTACTGAAATTATCAAATTTGCAGGTTGGTATATCCATATTTAGGGTACTGATGCAAATCACAAGGCCAAGGATGATGATTCAAGGGAACATTAAGGGAACCGATATTTACCGGAACCTCCATCAGTATAAGGAGGCTCAAAGAGTTCCTGGGTTCTTGATACTGACAGTTGAGGCTCCTATAAACTTTGCAAACACAAACTACCTGAATGAAAGGTAAAAGAAAACTTCCCGTACTAGAAAGGAATGCTGAGACAAACTGTGGAACACATTGGAATGAAATATTTTAATTTGTAGGACTAAGAGATGGATAGAGGATGAAAGTTCTTCAGGAAATAAACAAACAGAACTCCATTTCGTAATCTTGGACCTATCAGGTTTGTAAATTCCAAGAAAAAAATCGTTCACTTCACAGCATAGCATTCTTATTATATTTAACTCAATCTCAATAAACAATATGGATGTATTTCAGTGTTCACTATCTACTAGTGTCTCAAAGCATGTTTGCAGTAGACAGCTTTGTAAGAGTACAGTTTCCTACTTGGAAATTGGAACTAAGGAAGTGTTAGATGAGGCCATTCTGCGATGCCTGAAAACACTATACTCATAATTTCTTATAATGTGTGTCATAAATTTAGCATTTTCAGTATTAGCATTTTTACTGACAATTCTTTTTTTGTTTCAGCTGTTCCTGCAATTGACACAAGTGGCATAGCGTTCCTCATTGACCTAAAGAAAGCAACAGAGAAACGTGGTCTAGAGGTATACTCATCATATATACATATATATAAGCTCACAAGCTGTCAATTTAGTTTTGTAGTAAAGTTACCTTTTTCCTCCTTTCGCAGCTTGTACTTGTGAATCCAACTGGAGAGGTCATGGAGAAAATACAACGAGCGAACGATGCACACGATCATTTCAGGCCAGATTGTCTATATTTAACCACCGGCGAAGCAATCGCTTCACTTTCTGGATTTGCCAAGATGGCAACACCTTAGCGTAGTTTTGCCGAATGTAATTTTGATCATCTGATAGCAATGCTAAATTTGCATTGCCTTCTCATCAGTGGAAGTGTCTGCAACAGAGCAGTTCACAAGTTTGTCTGTAGCTATCTTCAGTACCCTTCAAATGTGTGTGATGGAAATTGGGTGCTTGAATGTGAACTTGTGAAGTATTCACAATATGTACATTCATGGATTCCTGTCACCATGCATTCCTGTCACCATGCATTCCCCGCAAAGTTTTGAACTTCTGTGTTCAGAACTAGATAGTTTAACTGTAGAAATTGTAACTGAGCTCCCTTATTTACTTTCACATACTTGGTTCTACATCACCAATTAGCACAGGAAATACACACATGGTGATAATTCAGACTTCGAATGTTACATTGGATTAGCAGTATGACACCCAAACTAATAAGAGTAGCCAAAACACTTCACCATGTAAGTGAAATCATCTTGGAATTTCAGAAGATTGGATGAACTCCTTTTCCAAGCTGTACAGTCTAGTTCCTTCGCCACCTTTGCTTTCCCTGTATGACTGATCATTCATAGCATTCTGGTTCACTCTTGTAATCTGAGAACTGACATCGATCTTTGAGTTAAGCACATCTTCTAGTGTTGTCTCCACTTGCCTCATTGTAGGCCTTTCCTCACCTTTTAAACTTAAGCATGCTTCTGCGAGTCTTGCAACCGCCTCAGCATCATCACCTCCTCCCTCATCCACAATTTGTGTATCTAAAATATCTGACAAGCGATTATCTCTTATTAGTGATACAAAATGTGATGCTAGGCTTGTGACTTCCGACGAATGAGAAGAAAAAACTGGTGTTAGCCTTGTCAGTAGCTCTGCTAGGATGACACCAAAGCTGTAAACATCACTCTTCTGAGTAAGTCGACTAGTGTAGTAGTATTCTGGATCAAGGTAACCATAGGTTCCTTGGACAGCTGTAAGTATTCCTGTCTCGTCTATTGCAATTGACCTTGAAGCTCCAAAATCCGATACTTTTGCTGTTGAAGTATCAGTAAGTAGTATATTTGCACATGATATCTCTATGGTATACTGATATGGAAGCAGCAGAGTGTAGATATGCAATCGCCCTTGCAGTTTCCAATGCTATCCTCAATCTATCTTTCCAAGACAAAGGATTCACAATTTGACCATGTATATGATACGAGAGGGTTCCATTCGATATGAATTCATAAATTAATAGAGGAACTTCTGTCTCAAGGCAGCAGCCAAAGAGCTTCACCACATTCCTATGGTTTGTCTGTGAAAGTATGACAACTTCATTTATGAACTGGTTGATTTCCCTTTGAACGATAATTTTAGCCTTCTTGATGGCCACAACATGTTGATCAGATAAGATGCCTTTATACACCGTGCCATGGCCACCACCGCCAAGGATGCGATTATGGTCAAATTTGTTGGTTGCTTGCTCTAGGTCTTCCAAGCTGAAAATTCTCGTTCTTTCGGCTACATCTTTGTTTGAAGATATTAACTGTTGCAGGAGCAGTCCATGGTTTTTCTTGAAGAACTTTTGTCTCAACTTCTTAGCTTTTCTCTGTTTGAGTTTATTTGTGATTTTGGCCACACCAAGAAGTGAAAGAAGTAGGCCAAAACCAGCACTGATGGCAATTTCGGTGATTATACCTGCACAGAATGAAAGTAAGATTCCATAGTAGTATCTTCTACGTGCATTTAAAAAAAATGAAAATTCGAAACTACACAACTATACCATGACAAAAGTTTTCTTAGAATATTTATCAGAGCAGTCATACTGGAAGTATTAGTTCCAGACCAGTGATCACATGGTTTACTAGTTTATGAAGCAAATCATATGATGTATTTATTCACCTTTTGTATGTATTTCATCTCTAAATGGTGATGCTTCCAGAGCATTAGGGCAACTCTATTGAAGACTGCGTAATGTAGTAGTAGCACTAGTATTTCTGTACTTGTTATACTGGCTGATGTACTAGATAACAATTTTATTTCATAATTCTATAGTCTTTAGTGATCACTAAGCAAAATCTTATACCGAGTGAGTGAGTTATATTTGTACCTGGGAGGCTGATGATACTTTTCTTTGCTGAGCATCGGTATGTCCCAGGCATATTGATGCAGGTTTCATGCAGGCATGGATAAACATCTGGCTGTAGGCACTCATCGATATCTTAAAAGGGGAAGAAAAATCACAGTTAGAAAGCAGAGTATGTGCAAAATGAGGTTGAAGCCTAAAACAATTGAACAGATATACTAAAATTCTTGGTACATGAGAAAACTGAAAATTAAGGAGCAAAAAGATACAGTTGAAATTAAAGTATAGTTCTTATTAGTTATCTTATCCATTTCTCCAGTTGACTTCAAAGTCCATTCCAAAAAAAAAAGCAGTAAGCAACGGAACCACTACCAATAAAAAATGAGGAAGTTACTAAAGCAGGATGGATTAATTGACGCGTGAAGGAAATTTTCTAACAATATTGGATGTTCTACAAGGAAGAGGAAACTTCAAAGGGAAGTATTGGCCCTGCTCTGAGCACCGGAATTTCCTAGTTTTTTAGGTCGGTAAACTTTTTAACGAGCAATTCTATGTACTCGTTCCGACAGTTGTGAGAAGCTGTCAGAAACTAACAATTCTGACGGCCACTCACAAGTTATTATACCCCTAATTTTGTCGGAAAACGTGTAATGATCGATAGGAAAGTAGCATAACTAAATAAGAGGTATAGTATTTATGTTGTCACCCTTTAGCCATACAAGGGATGCCCTCTATCCTCTTGCGCAGTTGCAGCGCCCCGCATTTTTCATTGTTGTTGTCTACTATGATGCAGTTTAGGTTTAAGCATGTCTTCCGTTGCTACGAATCGGTGCAGTTTGATGCAAGGTATGTGTTCTTGTGACGCTGCATATGCAGCGACCATTCTAAGACCATCAGAATCACCACTGGATACCCAATATTCTGCTGCAGCATGGGTGCCACTTTGCTGAACCAATCTTGGTCAGCTATGAACACCACTCCACATCCTGGGAAATTACGGGATCTCTGGGTCTGTTCACTAAGCTGGATGCCGTAGGTAGGACTGGAAGCCTGGCTGTGCAACGGGTTTCTGGAAGCATAACACGACAGCGCACTCAAGGCTATCTTTGCTTTTCTAGAAGGAATGGAGGGAAACAACGCCAAAATTGATCTAGAGTGGCGTACAATTGGTACTTGGGGAAGGGAAATGTGTCTATTTTCTCATATTCTTTTTTGAAAACTCTATATGTCGTAGTGGACGGGGTAACTGGGTCAGGCATATCGCTCTCTCCAATCAAAAAGCAAGGGGAAATGAGTGTGGCATAACCAATGATGTGACACTATTCTGTTTCATGTGGAAACTCATGTCCAACTTGTCAGAATTGATTTTCGTGGACTGAACACATCGTTCCATCAATAGGATGTTCACTTGGTCGCACCGTGCCATCCAGGGCAAGAAGATGCCCCGTTGCCCACGATCACATCCGGTCGAAGCCTTCACAGAAGAACCCTCACCGTATGTATCCAGGCAACTAGGCAGTGGAAATTTTGAAGACCGGGAAAAATTGGAAACTACCTCAGTGCCGCTCTGCCCCCACCAAGTGTGGCACTCAGTTAAGCATTTCACCGAACAGCTCACCTGCATAGCAAAGAACCTAAATCGAACTAAGTAACCTGTGCATGTAATCTATTCAAGAAAATTACCAATTCCAGGGCACGTCTTCTAACCTTAGGAAGAAGTTAGAAGACGTGCCCTGTGGGTGCATGACCCCTCCACAGTCGGCACGGTTGTGCCGCCGGACGCCAAGCGGATGTGCAGGCGACCAGGCCCAGAGCTGACGACCCGCACCAGCTTATGGTTCTGCTGTCACTCCATTTCTTTTCTCTCTGGTCCTCTCTAGCAGTATCAAACTTCTCTTTTTAAGGGAAACCAACTAGAGGTCCCCAAACAGCCAAACTATATATTTTAAGCTTTTGGATCAACGCCAACATCATGACCTCAGGGTCATTCCACATGTACTAAATGAACGAAAAAACGCACTACTAAGATTTTTACTACAGATGTACATTCCTGAGAAGTACAGTGTTAGGCAACTGGAATGTTCAACATTATTTGTGTTTGGAGTATCCATTTAGTGGTACTGTACCCACACTATCCGTTGTTAACAACGCAAACAGTGACTTCATCTGGCATGTGATTCCAGCGGCGTGCGTGCCTCTATACATCATTGTATTCGGTCTTTCTAAAAGTTACATGAGTAGCTATAAAAGCCCTATGTTCACAGTTACCATGTGTTCTGGGTTTAGCCAAAATCAAACTTTTATAAAGTTTAACAAAATATCTAGGAAAAATATAAATATCTACAATATAAAATCTATTGTATTATAATTGACATAAATATATTTTGATAATATGTACATTGATATTTATATATATATATATATATTGGTCAAACATTACAAATTTTAACTTTAACTAAACCTAGAACGCACGCAGGGTAAATTAAACCAGAGGAGTACTTAAAAATAAAGATGGTTATCAGTATTATTATTAGTATATGTACCTTGGCATCCGTGAACGAAGTAAGGATTGCCTTCGTAACCATCGGAGCAGTTGCAGCTAATTTCTCCACCAGTTTCCACAGCGACGCTATTCAAGCTTATGCATCTCAAAGCAGAACCAGAATGGGGATCCAACACGATCAAGTCACGATCACGTTGTAAATCCAGCCACCATTCCAGCACGGTTGGCACGCTGGTGATCGACTTTGGACTGGTATGCTGATGCTGATGAGATCCATAGATATAGCTACCAGAATCACTGAATGTGTTATTCTGCATGGCGCTTACGTTAATCCCACTGAACCACTCGCGATCAACTATGAATGCGCTCACTGACGGCCTGTGTGTAGATGGACCACCATCTGTCTGGTCCAAATCCTTGAACTGCACCCCGTACGCCGGCAAAGCTTGCGCGATGGGCGTCCGGCAGCAGCCGACGCCCGAGCACGAGGTGTCCCCAGGCGCTGGAAAACTTCTGTCACACAGCGCGGCACATGCTCTGACGTACTCCTGACCTCCTGCAGAGTCAGGATTGGCAACGAGATAGGCGATGAAGTTGCACCCGATGGCCACGAAGACGTTGTGCTCGGTGGACACAGCGAGCTGCATGCCGGTGCCCGTTAGACCACCGTACCACAAGCCGCTCGAGTCGATAGATGGCTTCACGGCACTGCGGTTGTTAGCTGTTTGGGCGGTTAGGTTCCCGTAGGACCACGAGAAGGTCGTGATCTTGCTCTGGACACGCACGGTGCTGGCCGCCAGGGAGATGTCGTCCACTTCCACGCCGTCGCCCAGGAGCAGCTTAGGTGGATGACGCGTCTCGTCACAGGTAAGGTTGAAGCCTGCGTGGTAGCACCCGTGCTGGAAGCCGAACGGGTAGGGAACGGTGATACTACCACAGGTCTCCGGGCAGCCAGGCAAGGCTACTGGGAAAGCGGTGACTGTTACCATGAGGAGCTGAAGTGCCATCCATAGTACTGCTGGCATAAGGAGCTTAGCCCGTGGGGAAGGAACAGAGGAAAGGAGAAGGAGAAACATCATCTCCTGCAATTTAGATTGCCGGTGCCTAGTATCTAATGTATTAACAGCAGTATGTGGCAAGCGAGCTACATACAGGCTTACCGGGAGTTAAATGGGTGTGCGAGGTTTTAAGCTAACTTGGCTATGGAACTAGCTAAATAATGGTGATACTCATAGTAGCAGGGGACTGATTGTGGAAAAAATGTTGGTCTTCTCAGTTGACATCAATGTCGACCAGTTTCACCGGTAGACTACTGTGATAAATATAGACAGACACGTCCATCAACCTGCCAATTACTGGCTGGCTGGAAAGCCTTCTCCGGTTGACTTCAAAGTCACACAAGACGGCTACCAGTAAACCGAATTGACTAAAGCAGGACGGATTAACAGACACGTCAAGAAAAGTTTCACACAACATATGTTTTCTACAGGGAAGAGGAAATTTCAAAGAAAAACTAGTCATGGATCTGTTCCGTTCAAAATTGGTAAGGTGATTGAACTGTGTTTTCTTTTTGAGATAGCTGACCACATTTAGCACATTGTGACTGAACTTCTTAATGCAAATTTCTTGTGATAAAACTTAAAAGGACACTTAATGCTGAATTTTTCGAACGAACATTTCATCGAACAGCTCGCCTGCACGGCCAAGAATCCGAAATGAAATGAGAATGGCGAGTTGATTCCGATCCCCACGGAGCACCAACCACTTGGGGAAGAGGTTAGAAGAGGTGGACTAACCTGCGAGTGCATGATCCTTCTGCCCAGATGCGACGCCCCCCGCCGGCCACCTACCAGGCGCTCGCGTGCCCGCACCCTTCCAGTCGCCTGGTTTCTCTATGGAGTTTGGACTCGTAGTTTTTTTTTTTTACTGAAGGATTCTGAAGTCTGGAACTCTGAACTCTGGACTTCTATTGAAGAAGTTTGGAATTTTTTCCTTACCGAAGGGATCTGGTGAAAACGCTAATCTGGTCTTAGGGACGCCTAGTCGCCTACTTAGACTTAATAAAATCTGGACCATTTATTAAGATTTAAAACCTGAACAATCTGTCAAAAAAAATATACTGCAATTAAAAATTGGCTTGCGTGGTGTTAGCTAAACTGGCTTTCGAACTAGCTGACAATGGAGATACTCGTACGGTACTAGTATTCGATCAATGTCTTCTTTAGGCCTCTGTTTACTTCTCTCGTATTGTGTATTTACGGAGATTGGATGGAATTATTTTAATTCCCATAAAATTTCCGTAGGCAGTTTACCATGCCGGCATCTTCCACAAATCCTTTATGTTTTTGTTTAGATTGAAAACTCTCCTCTAAAATAGAGTATTTTTTAGAAAAGAGTATTTTAGAGAATTGAGAGTATTGAGTGAACATCAAATACCTGCATGTCCCCAAAACTCTAGTGGGTAAAAATAAGAGAGAAAGTAAACAAGGCATTAACGTGTAGAGAAAATACTCGTCCTCCCATTTGACTTCAACGTCGACCAAGTACCGATCAACCAAATATAGACATGCACACTAGACAATGACCCAAAGTTGAATTGGTCCGGCACCAAAAGCGTGTTGCCAATCTCTTTGGTTCTCACGATTCAAAAACCTTGCCAATATGAAAAACATAAGACATATCAGGTTTGTAACTTCCAATAGAAATCCAAACGTTTCACAGTTTAGCATTCTTATTATATTCAAATCGAGCTCACTAAACAATATAAATGTACTTCAAACTTAGTAAACTTTGACTTTTCACTAAATTTATACGCTATATATTTCGAAGCAGCGGAAGTAAATTCATATTTGTTTTATGTTGCATGTTAGAAATTTAGCAATTCCAGACATTTTTTTTTCAGCTGTCCCTGCAATTGACACAATTGGCATATCATTGCTCATGACCTAAAGAAATTAAAGCAACCGAGGAACGTGGTTAGAGGTATACTCATCATACGTATATGAAAAGCTAATATTCTAGTTCCTAAGTTGTCAATACTACTATAGTTATGTGACAAAGTTGCCATTATTCTCTCCCTTCACAGTTTGTACCTTTTTTTTTCTTGAGGGAACACAGTTTGTACATGTGAATCCGACAAGAGAGGTCATGGAGAAATACAACGAGCACACAGAGGCACACAGTGATTTCAAGCCGGATCGCCTGTATTTTAGTTTCTGGATTTGCCAAGATGGCAACACCTTAGATGTTAGATGTATATATCTGTATATTGTATTTTTCCCATATGTTAGAAGGTTTCCTGCATATTTGCCCTGTACCTGTATTATATATTGTGGCCTTTGGTCCCCAGAGGAATACAAGTTGCTTATTTCTAACATGGTATCAGAGCCAAGTTAGTCTCCTCCTACTCGCAATTTCGTCGCTGCAGCCGCCACCGTCCCTGTCGCCGACGGCCTTGCCGTCGTCGCCGACGTCGGCCGCCGCTTGTCTGGGTGCCCTCCAGATCAGTCGAGTTCGTCGCCAGCTCGGTTTCCGATTTTCTTCCGATCTAGATCCAACTCGATTAACTCTTGTCTCGTCTCCAGATCAGTCAAACGCCGCCTCCACGCGCGGCCTCGGAATCGATCCAGGCATCGGTCGCCGCGCGCGGGCCACCTTCTCGCCTCGGTCTCGCTTCCTCCACGCGACCTCCACGTCGCGACGACCGACGACTCCACGCGCGGACGCGTACGCCACTTCCTCTCTTTGGTCCTCACGCGCGGTCACGCGCCACCTCCTCGCCTCGGTCCACGCGCGGACGCGTGCTCCAGATCGACGGGCCCGTCAGGCTGACACCGCCCACGCGCGGCACTCCGCCCCGCCTGACGCGTGCAGGACGCCTGACGCTCTGCACTGCAGCCTGCTGCTGCTCCCTTGACCTGCTCCTGACGCGTGCTCGTGCTCTTCTGACGCCAGCTCCGACGCGTGCTCCGACGCAGCGTGCTCCTGACACAAGCTCCCTGCAGACCTGCTGCTGCTCCGCCACATCCCGTCTGGTCCGCCGTCGGCCGGTTTTCGTCTGCTTGCGTCAGAATCAATTAGATCTAGATCTAGATCTGGTCAAAAAAAAAGGGAGAGAGATGTCCTCTTCATCGGGTTATGTTGCGATTCCTCGCTGCCCGGTGGTCTTTGATGGCGCGAATTACCCTGATTTTGCTGCCTTTATGCGCGTTCACATGTGCGGTCTCCGTCTTTGGGGTGTGCTCTCCGGCGAGGTCTCCTGTCCGCCGTGTCCCCCTGCTCCTGTGGCTCCTCTTCCGCCGACGCCGATTGTTCTCGGTGCTGATGCTTCTCAGGAGGTCAAGGATGCTGCTTAGAGTGCTGATGATAGTGTTGTTGCTGCTTATGACCTGAAGTTCAAGCAGTACTCTTCTGATCTCGAGGCCTATCGACACGCTCTGACCGCTTACACTCAGTGGGTTGATGAGGATGCTCGTGCTGCTGTTGTTCTCACCTCTAGTGTTCTGTCCCAATATGCTGCTGAGTTTATGAGTCTTCCTACTGTTGCCGCTCAGTGGGCCCATCTTCGTCAGCGTTATCAGCCGTCTGGGGATGCTCTTTACCTGTCCGTGGTTCACCAGGAGCATGCTCTTCAGCAGGGTGATTCTACTATTGATGAGTTCTATACTCAGAGTGCTGCTATCTGGCGTCAGCTTGATTCTCTTCGTACTGCTGTTTGTGGCACATGCTCGTGTTGCCAGATTGTGCGCTCGGATTTGGAGTTTCACCGCATCTATGAGTTTCTGTCTCGGCTCCGCCAGGAGTTTGAGCCCCGGCGTGCTCAGCTGAATGCTCGTGGCCGTGTTCCGCTCTCTGAGGTGTTGACTGAGCTTCGGGATGAGGAGACTCGTCTTCGTGGTGCTGGTCTTCTTGCGGCTCCATCTGTGCTTTCTACTCGTGGTCCTCCTATGTTGTTTGTTCCCTCGACTCAGCCGCGGTCCTCTGTGCCGCCGCCGATACTACCCACTCCTCCAGGTCAGGGTCAGAGTCAGCCCCAGCAGTTTCAGGGTCAGAGTCAGCACCAGCAGTTTCAGGGCCAGAGTCAGCCCCAGCAGTTTTAGGGTCAGAGTCCGCACCAGTAGTTTCAGGGCCAGAGTCAGCACCAGCAGGCTCGTGGTCAGGGTCGCCGTGGTTCTCTTCGTCACTGATCTTACTGTAACAAGGATGGCCACACTTGGGCCACCTGTTATACACGGGATCCCAGTCTACATCAGCAGCACCAGGCTCGTGGGCAGTCGGCTCCTTCTGGATCTTCAGCAGTTGCTCTCTCTGACCAGGACATTATCAGGAGTCTTCGCGGTCTTCTTGCTGCTATAGGCTCTTCTTCGACAGGCACTGCTGGTTCTGTGACTGATTCTTCCGGCCTTGTGCGACCACCATCTTCTACACAGTCAGGTACGTCCCCATGGTATCTGGATTCTAGAGCTTCTTTTCATATGACTTCTGAGTCTTCTTTTCTGTCCGCTCTTCGTTCCCTCCCTTCTCTTGTCCGTGTTTTCACAGCTGATGGTACCTCTGTCCCTGTTTCTAGTCGGGGCACCCTCTCTATTTCTTCCTTTTCTGTTCCTGATATTTCTCATGTTCCTCTTCTTAAGATGAATCTGTTCTCTGCTAGCCAGCTTACTGACTCTGGTTGTCGCGTCATTCTTGATGCTGATTCTTGTGTTGTCCAGGACCGTCGCACGCAGGCCCTGGTTGGAGCTGGCCCTCGCAGTCGTGACTCTTCAGGACTTTGGGAGTTAGACTGGCTTCGTGTTCCCTCCGCTGCCACTTCATCTGCCAGTTCTTCTCCGGTCGTCGCCTCTGCTACCAGCTCCTTTTAGCAGTGGCATCATCGTCTTGGTCACCTTTGTGACTCGCGTCTGTCGTCTTTAGTTCATCGTGGTCTTCTGGGGTCTGTCTCAGGAGATGGGTCTTTACATTGCCAGGGTTGTAGGTTGGGTAAACAGATTCAGCTTCCCTATCCTACTAGCGCGTCTGTATCTCAGCGACCTTTTGATTTAGTTCATTTAGATGTTTGGGGTCCGGCTCCTTTCGCTTCGAAAGGGGGCCATCGCTACTATATTTTATTCATCGATGATTTCTCTCGGTACACTTGGTTGTATTTTCTGCGTCTCGTAGTGAAGTGCTCTCCATATATCAGCGTTTTGCGGCCATGGTCCGTACTCAATATTCTACCCCCATTCGTGTATTTCGTGCTGATTCTGCTGGTGAGTATATCTCCCAGATGTTGCGAGGTGTTCTTGCTGAGCAGGGCACTCTTGCTCAGTTCTCCTGTCCTGGCGCCCATGCCCAGAATGGCGTTGCTGAGCGTAAGCATCGTCATCTTCTTGAGACCACTCGTGCCATGATGATTGCTTCTTCTATTCCGCCGCATTTCTGGACTGAGGCTGTTGCTACGTCCGCTTACCTCATCAACATTCAGCCTTCTGCTGCTCTGCAGGGTGGTATCCCTCTTGAGCGCCTATCTGGACAGTCTCCAGACTACTCCATGCTTCGCTTGTTTGGTTGTGTTTGCTATGTTCTTCTTGCTCCTCGCGAACGCACCAAACTGACTGCTCAGTCTGTTGAGTGTGTATTTCTTGGATACAGTGATGAGCATAAGGGCTATTGCTGTTGGGACCCCGTTGGTCGTCGGATGCGTATCTCTCGTGATGTTACTTTTGATGAGACGCGCCCTTTCTATCCTCGTCCCACCGCTGGTACCTACCCGGTGGAAGATATCTCTTTTCTTCTCTTTCCTGACACACCTCCTTCTACTCCCGTTATGCCTTCTTTAGGATCTCCTACCCCTGCTGTCTCTTCTTCTACACTGTCCTCCTCTGCTCCGTCTAGTTCTCCTAGTTATCCTCGTTCTCCGGAGTCTTCCTCTGGTATTCCTTCTTCTTCATCGTCGTCTCCTGAGTCGTCTTCTTCTGATGAGCTTCCCTCTACTCGTCCTGTTCGTCAGCGTCGTGCCCCCAACCGTTACTCCCCTAGTCAGTATGGTATTTCTGTTGCCTCCGAGCCGACTTCTTATCGGGATGCTGAGCATCATCCTGAATGGCAGCTGGCCATGGCTGAGGAGCTTGCTGCGCTTGAGCGCACTGGCACCTGGGATCTTGTCTCTCCCCCTCCCGGTGTTCGTCCTATTACGTGTAAGTGGGTCTATAAGATTAAGACCCGCTCTGATGGATCTCTTGAGCGCTATAAAGCGCGTCTTGTAGCTCGTGGTTTTCAGCAGGAGCATGGTCGTGACTATGATGAGACCTTTGCTCCTGTGGCTCATATGACCACTGTGCGTACTCTTCTTGATGTTGCTTCTGTTCGTCACTGGTCTGTGTCTCAGCTTGATGTTCAGAACGCCTTTCTCAATGGTGAGTTAAGTGAGGAGGTTTATATGCAGCCTCCTCCCGGGTATTATGTTCCCGACGGGATGGTTTGTCGTCTTCGACGGTCTCTTTATGGCCTCAAGCAGGCCCCTCGTGCCTGGTTTGAGCGCTTTGCTTCTGTAGTGACTGCTGCTGGTTTCTCCCCTAGTGCTCATGATCCAGCGCTGTTTGTTCACACTTCTCCTCGTGGACGCACTCTTCTTCTTCTCTATGTTGATGATATGATCATTACTGGTGATGATCCTGAGTATATCGCCTTTGTTAAGGCTCGTCTTCGTGATCAGTTTCTTATAAATGATCTTGGTCCTCTTCGATACTTTCTTGGGATTGAGGTTTCCTCCACTTCTGATGGCTTCTACATCTCTCAGGAAAAGTATATTCAGGATCTTCTTGCTCGTGCTGCTCTTGGGGATGAGCGCACTGTTGAGACCCCTATGGAGCTTAATGTTAAGCTTCAACCTACTAATGGTGATCCTCTTCCTGATCCGACGCGTTATCGTCATCTTGTTGGGAGCCTTGTTTATCTTGCTGTCACTCGTCCTGACATGTCTTATCCTGTTCATATTCTGAGTCAGTTTGTTTCTGCTCCTACCACTGTTCACTATAGTCATCTTCTTCGTGTTCTTCGTTATCTTCGTGGTACGATCACTCGTCGCCTTTTCTTTCCTCGTTCCAGCTCCCTCCAGCTCCAGTGCTATTCGGACGCTACGTGGGCGAGTGATCCTTCGGATCTCCGTTCACTTTCTGCTTACTGTGTGTTTATTGGTGGTTCGCTCATTGCTTGGAAGACGAAGAAACAGACAGCAGTTTCCCGTTCGAGTGTTGAGGCTGAGCTGCGTGCTATGGCCTTGTTGACTGCTGAGGTGACCTAGTTACGGTGGTTACTTGCGGATTTTGGGGTCTCTATTACCACACCCACTCTGGTTTTGTCTGACAGTACAGGTGTTATTAGTGTTGCACGTGATCCGGTCAAGCATGAGCTTACCAAGCATATTGGTGTTGATGCTTTCTATACGCGTGCTCAGGTGCAGGCTCAGGTTGTTGCGCTTCAGTATGTGCCTTCAGATTTACAGTTGGCGGATTTCTTCACGACGGCACAGACCAGAGCGCAGCATGATTTCATACTCTCCAAACTCAGTGTTGTGGATCCACCATGAGTTTGAGGGAGGGGGGGTTAGATGTATATATCTGTATATTGTATTTCCCCCATATGTTAGGGGGTTTCCTGCATATTTGCCCTGTACCTGTACTATATATTGTGGCATTTGGCCCCAGAGGAATACAAGTTGCTTATTCCTAACAAGAATTAGTACCCCCTTGGCCCACAAATAAGTGACTTGGATTTAGTAGATTCACATGTATCTAGACGCATTTTAGTGTATAGATACATGTGAAACTAGATAAGTCCAAATCACTTATTTCTGGATAGAGGGGGTAAATGTTTCTACCGTAGAAGTTGTAATCGAATTCATTTCATTTACTTTTTTTATACTGTAATCCGCTCTTTATTATTAATAAGATAAAAACAAGTTACAAGGTACGAATGGGATGACCTTACAGAACTGAAAAGATAGGATAAACCTATGTAAAATATCAGCGTCTATCCTCCTCCTTCGGCACCACCGAAGCGATCACCAAAGGGGCGAAAGACAGATCACCACAACACCCGAGCTTGAGATCAACAGCTTTTTAGACCTCCAAAGTAGCTTGTCAAAGGCAAAACCATTGTCGTTGAAAGAATCAGACCGAGGCAACATGTCCTCGAACACGCGATCAAACTCCAGAACTGACAGCTCCGCATGACTACAACGTCGGGAGAGGAAATCAGAACTGCCAACTTCCATCCACAAACCCAGCACAGGATAAACCATCTTCAATCTGACACATATGCAGATGACCATCTGCGCGTACTCCTAGACAACAAATCCTTCCTACTCCACCATGACGTCGGAGCAAACACCATAGTAACAGGGACAGAGCAGAAGGAGGGACACACCTAATGGGATCGCCGCCTCCGCCTCGACGACACCATCCAAGAACTCTAATGCTGCCAATCCGAGGAATCGACACACACAAGATGCCATCAACTCCGAGACGCCGCCATGAGGGACGTCGTCGGTGTGGGAGTGAAGTTGAGGCAGATTTATTCGCCTGGGCACCACTCCCACCACCCTAACGGTGCTCCGCGACCTACAAAACCAAACCCTAACTATAGAGCGGAGAGACTGGATCCCCCTCCCTCCCGCCGCCGGAGCAGCAGGCAGAGGGAGAGGGGACCAGCAAGAACGACAGTGGAGATCGGGCAGTAGGAACGTCGACTCCCTGGTGCCTGGCGGCTAGGTCAGGAGCGAAAGGTCGGGTTCATTTTATTTACTTTCACATACTCGGTTCTGCATGACCCATTAGCATAGGAAATACACACACGGTGATAATTCAGACTTGTACGTAATTTACATGGATATGCAGTATGGCACCCAAACTAATAAGAGCGACGGCAACACTAGACCATATAAGTGAAATCATCTTGGAATTTCAGATGATTGGATGAACTCCTTTTCCAAGCTGTACAGTCTAGTTCCTTCGCCACCTTTGCTTCCCTTGTATGACTGATCATTCATAGCATTCTGGTTCACTCTTGTAATCTGAGAACTGACATTGACCTTTGAGTTCAGCACATCTTCAAGCGTTATCTCCACTTGCCTCATTGTAGGCCTTTCTTCACCTTTTAAACTTAAGCATGCTTCTGTGAGTCTTGCAACCGCCTCAGCTTCGTCAGCTCCTCTCTCGTCCACAATTTGTGAATCTAAAATATCTGACAATCGATTGTCTCTTATTAGTGATACAAAATGTGATGCTAGGCTTGTGACTTCTGACGAATGAGAAGAAAAAACTGGTGTTAGCCTTGTCAGTAGCTCTGCTAGGATGACACCGAAGCTGTAAACATCACTCTTCTCCGTGAGTCGACTAGTGTAGTAGTATTCTGGATCAAGGTAACCATAGGTTCCTTGGACAGCTGTAAGTATTCCTGTCTCATCTATTGCAATTGACCTTGAAGCTCCAAAATCTGATACTTTCACTGTTAAAGTATCAGTAAGCAGCATGTTTGCACATTTGATATCTCTATGGTATACTGATATGGAAGCAGCAGAATGTAGATATGCAATAGCCCTTGCAGTTTCCAAAGCAATCCTCAACCTATCTTTCCAAGACAAAGGGTTCTCACTCTGGCCATGGAGATGAAACGAGAGAGTTCCATTTGATATAAACTCATAAACTAGTAGAGGAACTTCTGTCTCGAGGCAGCATCCAAAGAGCTTCACCACGTTCCTATGGTTTGTCTGTGAAAGTATGACAACCTCGTTTATGAACTGGTCAATTTCCCTTTGAACGACAATTTTAGCCTTCTTGATGGCCACAACATGTTGATCAGATAATATGCCTTTATACACCGTGCCATGGCCACCGCCGCCAAGGATGCGATTATGGTCAAATTTGTTGGTTGTTTGATCTAGCTCTTCCAAGCTGAAAATTCTTGTTCTCTCGGCTATATCTTTGCTTGAAGAGATTAACTGTTGCAGGAGAAGTCCATGGTTTTTCTTGAAGAACTTTTGTCTCAACTTCTTAGCTCTTCGTTGTTTGAGTTTATTGGTGATTTTGGCAACACCCAGTAGTGAAAAGAGTAGGCCAAAACCAGCAGTAACTGCGATTCCGGTGATTAAACCTGCAGAGAATGAAAGTAAGGATAGATAGTACACGATATGCCATATGAATTTTAAATACTCAAGCTTCTGTTTTCAACTGAAAGTTTGGAACTACTCAAATATACTTTATTCAAGTTCAGCGGGCACATGGTTTACAATTATGAAGCACATAACATTCTGTACTATTTTTTGTTCTTTTGTGTGTCTTCCATTTCTGAATGTTCAAGCAACTGATGCTTTCAGTATTAGTACATCTCATTTCAAAGCGAATGCAGTAGTATTATTTCTGTAGCGATTATACTCTAGTACTACTAAGCATCAGGTAATTAACATAACTCTATGGTCCTTAAATTATAACTAAGGAAAGCCACATATCAAGTGAGAGAGCTGTATCTGCACCTGGTAGGCTGCTGGTACTTTTCTTTGCTGAGCATTTGTATGTCCCTGGTATATTGGTGCAGGTTCCATGCTGGCATGGATAAACATCTGGCTGCTGGCACTCATCGATATCTGAAGTAGAGAAAAAATAGTTGAAAAGCAGAGGAATTTCATACAGCAAAAGCACATGGTTTTTGCTTGTTGACATGTACTGTTCTATGTGCAGAAATTAGAGCTCAAGCCTAAAATTCATTCTAAGCCTGATGGCCATCGTACAACGAATGCACGGACACATAGGGAACTAAATACCTTGGCATCCATCAGCAATATACGGATTGCCCCGATATCCTTGGGAACAGTTACAGCGTATCCGTCCATGATTGCCATCAACCTCATAGGTGGTGAAACTGTTTGAGCTTCGGCATCTCGAATTAGAATGCAAAGACCACTCTAAAACCGCTGGAATAGTGCGAATGCCACAATGCTGACACATGGGAACAGGATCTATCTCAATATTGTCCTGAAATATGGTGAACCAGGCTCTATCCACTATGAATGCAGCTGTATGTTTCAAAGATGTTCCAACCGTATATTTTTGAACGGCCAGATGTCTGACTTGGATGCCATATGAAGTGAGGTCCCAGGTTATAGGCGCGCGACAGCGGCCGATGCCTGAACACATTGGGCTTCTGGCATCCTCCACGCTGTCCATGCACATGGAGGCGCAGGTGCTGACGTTCCCAACCACGGTGCCATATGGAATGAGCTCGGCGACGATGTTACACCCATAGGCGACAAACCAGTTGTATCTGCTCGACACCTTGAAGGGGCCGGTGGCTGGGGGCCCGGACCATGTGCCGTTGAAGTCAGCAGAGTCCGATTGGAAAACATTGCTATCGATCCGGACTGTGCCGTCAGGCAAGGAGATACCGAGCACCTCTGTGCCATCGCCTAAGAGCAGCTTCGTTCTGTGCTGCTTCTGGCAGGTGAGATTGAAGCCCTCGTGGAAGCAGCCTTGGCCGATGCCGAAAGGGTATGGCACGGCAATGTCACCGCAGGTTTCTGGGCAGCCGGGCAAAGCTATTGGGCCTGCTGCCAGTGCCACCACCAGGAGCTGAAACGTGAGTGCTCCAGTGGTTCCAACCAGCCCTCGACGGGAAGAAGAGAAGGAAATCATCACCTCGCATACTAGTTGAGCATAGCTACTCTTGTTGAGATTACCATGGCGCCAACAACCAGCCCTCTACAAGGAAGAAGAGATCGAAATCATCACCTCAGAGCATACTAGTTGAGCATAGCAACTCTTTTGGAGACGATTGTGGTGCCAACCAGCCCTCGACAGGTAGAAGAGATCGAAATCATCAACCTCATAGCGCGCTAGTTGAGCGTAGCTACTCTTGTTGAGACTACGCAATGGAAATAGGTTCTTAATCACTGGCTGGTCTCCTGCTGACTTCAAAGTCCACTCCAGGATATCAGAAAGCAACGAGACACCTACCACCAAACTGAATTTGCTGATGAAAGCAGGATGGCTAAGTTGACGCGTCAATGAGAAAGTTTCAAACAGGAAATGTGCTATATATATGGTATGATAAGGAAGAAGTTTCAAACAGGAAAGGTATTCTTGGCTCATAATCTGCATCGAGCATTTCATCGAACAGCTTTCCTGCGGCCAAGAACCCAAATAAAACTAGTAAGAAACTCCTGTCGCTAGTCTATTCACGAAAAATACAGATTATTGAACGAGTCGCTCACCGTTGATTCTGATCCCAGCGAGCATCAACCACCTCTGGAACTGGAAGGAATTAGAAGAGGTGGACTGCCCTGCGGCTACGCCTCTGCGCAGATCCGCCTGCCTGCCGATCCCACGCCGTGCCTGCCTGCCGCCGGCAGCCAGGGGCCGCGCCGCCGACTAGGCCCCAACCAACGACACGGGGGCTAGCAACTCGCATATGGCTTCTGCTGCCGCTCATTTTTTCTCTCCAGGAAGGTGCGCTCTCTGACACTGTCGGATGCTCTCTAGCGGCACAGTAACCGCTTTGACTCAACAACTTAATTACCCCTTTGACTCATAAGCACACTGCCCACTTAGGGCATGTACTGCGTTAGAGAAACCCCAGACTTTCGCTTAACCCTCCACCACGTTATTAACAGGAGAGCTAATAACACCGGAGGTACACAAAGTTATCTAACCTGTGCAAATTCATACAACAACTTGCAAATTAGGGTTAGCTGGTACAACAACTTGCGAGAGGGTGCAAATTCAAACCCACTTGTGGGGTTAGATAAGGGGACCCGATCTCGTCAATCTTGTTTAATCCGTGGTGGATGCCCTTTCGGAAATCATAGAGAAAGCCAAGATTTCCGGCCACATTTCAGGTATGGTGGGGCATCTTATCCCGGAAGGGGGGGTTACCCACCTCCAATATGTGGATGACACCATGCTTATGGTGGAGGGCTCGGAGCAGGATATCATTAACCTGAAATTCCTGCTCCTATGCTTTGAGGCCATGTCCGACCTCAGAATTAACTTTGACAAGAGTGAGGTGATGGTGCTTGGGTATCCCTTGGACACACAACAGAGTATTGCTGATAACTTGAATTGCCGACTGGCAACCTTCCCCATCAATTACCTGAGAATGCCAGTCAGGGACACCAAGATTCTCTCTAGGGACCTCGAACCCCTTATGGATAGGGTTAAGGCGAAATCCGAACCATGGCAAGGCAGGTTTACCTCCAAAGGGAGCAAGACCATCCTCATTGACGCCTGCCTTTCCAGCCTTCCCATGTATATCATGGGGTTGTACATCTTGCAGGAAGGCGTGCACGCCAACTTTGACACGGATCTCTCTCGGTTCTTTTGGATGTCGAACGATGGACACCAAAAGTTCCATATGGTTAAGTGGGCGGACATCTGCGCCCCAAGGATCTGGGGGGCATTGGGATCATTTCCTCTCGCCATATGAATGTGGCTCTGATGTTATGGTGGGTTTGGCGGATCCTGACCGACGATGGTGGCTTGTGGTTACAACTGATTAAAGCGAAGTATATGTGTGGGCGTCCACTTCTGGCTTGTGAACGTCGGGAGGGATCTCAGTTTTGAAGATCTATCCAGGACATCAAGCCGGCGGTCCGGAAGGGGCTCTCTATTTCCATTGGAAATGGGAGAAACACAATCTTCTGGCTTGACCCTTGGGTGGGGGACGCCCCTTGCGCCATGAGGTTCCTGAGCTGTTCGCAATCTACGCAGACCCTCTGCTCTTGGTGGCTGACGCTTGCCAAGACGGGGTCTGGCAATTAGACAGCACACTTGCATTCTTGACAAGAGCTAGACAACTGAATGACTCAATCTACAACCTACAGGAGCTGACATAGTGCGGGTGCACCTGCTACTCTAGAGGAATGGTGATGTGCTTCTCAAATCGATCTTACATGTAACGAATATGAAAATTGACACAATTCAAGTAAATCTGCAACCTAAGTAGTAGTATGGACTCTGTTCTGACTTTTGCATTTTTTTTCCTTATTACTATAAACATCACATTTTCATACCTGCTGATGGCAACAACCTTGATAACTCAGTGTATACATATATGCCATTATGCTTGCAGTGTTTGGTATTTTGAAACTGTCAGAGAAAATTCCATTTTCAGAACCTTAAATGAGATCTATTTCCATTGTGCAACTATTGGTTCTAACACCTGCAGCACTACTTATTTGTCTGAATTTCTTTGCTTACCTATACAGAGCATCAGATGGCCACAGT
This sequence comes from Avena sativa, assembly GCA_916181665.1. NCBI lineage: Eukaryota > Viridiplantae > Streptophyta > Magnoliopsida > Poales > Poaceae > Avena > Avena sativa. The sequence goes on along the minus strand of OV702280.1, from coordinate 398,069,007 downwards.
TCTTCTGGATTTCAGCGTGTGCTCCCCTGTCATGTGTCATCGTTGTTGAAGTGTATAAGTGGATTGCACTAGCCATTTCCACAAGTTCGTTCTTTTGGTTGCGTTGGCTAGTGCATGAAGCTTGACATGGTATCAGAGCCTAAGGTCTCAAGTTCGAGTCCTGGCTTTCGTGATTTATTCTAAAATTGTTGTTGACCCCTCTGTGTCCACGTATAGTCGAGTCATACATGAGTTTTGCGCGCCGTCGCTCTTTTCCGGTTGCACGTGTTGACTTCTCCCCGTCACACGTGAGAGGGGGTGTTGAAGTGTATAAGTGGATTGCACTAGCCATTTTCATAAGTTCGGACTTTTGGTTGCGTTGGCTAGTGCACGAAGCTTAACAATCGTATCCACCTTGCTCGTTTTCCTCTTCAAAGCACAAAACCATGGCATCAGCATCGTAAGAATTTTTTTAAAAAAAAATGAAGAATGTTTACATATATATACCACGCCTGTTAATTATGCAACATGGTCGTAATCAGTAGATCTCTGCATCTTCTCGCTGCAGATCGGGCAGCTCAAATGTGGCCTGAACCGCCCCTCGTGGGACAAACTACTCTTCGATCCGACATACCTGGGCCTCACCATGAAGACTGGCCTCGTCACTGGAATCATCTCCCTGATGGTATGTCAATCATCCTCCTTTATGTAACCTCACACTGTATTTAAAATTAAAATTAAGCAGCTGCAATGTATGTACCTTTTCATTGTCACTGGCACTGACAATCTGATGTGATTTCACTCTGATAGGAAGGGGTAGCATTTGGTAGGACGTTTGCTTCACTCAAGGACTACCAAGTGAACGGCATCAAAGAGATGATGGCCATTGGGTTGATGAACGTTGTAGGGTCATGTACATCATGCTATGTGACAACAGGTAACCTACATTTCTGGACTAAAACTTGTTGGAATTATGCCCTAGAGGCAATAATAAAGATGTTATTGTTGGAATTATGCCCTAGAGGCAATAATAAAGATGTTATTGTTATAATTCTTGTTCATGATAAAGTTTATATTCCATGCTAGAATTGTATTAAGCGGAATTGATACTTGTGTGGTTTATGAACAACACCGTGTCCCTAGTACGTCTCTATGGACTAGCTCATTGATTAATGATGGCTAAGGTTTCCTAACCATAGACATGAGTTGTCGATTAATAATGAGATCATGTCATTAGGAGAATGATATGATGGACATACCCAAATCAAGCAGAGCAATTAGATCGTGTCATCGTGTTCATCTTTGCGAAGCTTTTTCCTATGTCAAATATTATATTCCTTAGACCATGAGATAATGCAACTCCCTGGTATCGGAAGAATGCTTTGAGGTCATCAAACGTCATCCTATGAGAGGGTGATCATAAACTGGGAATTTCTTCTCCCAGAATTCAAAAAAAATGTCCGTTGCTTTCAGCACGTTTTCTAATGCCCCTTCTTTTCTGGATGTCCGCTGGAAGAAGGCCGATAACACACTAAGTTTACTAATAAGGGGTGCCTTAAAGCTATCCTTTCTGGTCTTGTTTATAGAGCGAGGGATAGCAAGGCCTTGTACAAGGGGAGAGAATCAATAATAGAAGGGATGAAGGTTCGAAGCAAAAGAGCAATGGAAGACAACGCGTCTCTCAGGTGATCGGAAAGTACTTGTTGGGTTGTATGTATCGAGATGGGATTTGTCCCTCCCGAGTCGGAGAGATATACTTCGGGTCCACTCGGTAATCGATATCAACACCGCTTGCAAGCACGTGGTTAAGGAGTTAATCACAAAGTGATATCGGATTATGGAACGAGTAAAGTACTTGCTGTGAACGAGATTGAACTAGGTATGCTGATACCAACGATCGAATCTCGGGCAAGTAAAATATCGCGTAACAAAGGGAATACATATATGAGATTAATTGAATCCTGGCATTGTGGTTCATCCGATATGATCATCGATGAATATGTGGGAGTCAATATGGGTTTACAGATCCCGCTGTTGATTATTGATAGAAGATCATGTCTGCATATTCTCGAACCCGTAGGGTCACACACTTAACGTGTCTCGGCGCTAGGATAGAATGGATAATTGGTTTATGAGTTTTTGTTCGGATTCTCGGATGAGATCCAGGACATCACGAGAGGTTCTGGAATGGTCCGGAGAATAAGATTCATATAAAGGAAAGCAGTTTTTTGGATTTCGGAATCGTTTCAGAGTATTCGGTATTGTACCGGAAGGTTCTAGAAGCTTCCGGAGTGGGACCAACGTGGCCCCACTTGTCGGAGGGGTGTGTGGGCCTACGAGGGAGTGCCCTGGCTTGGGCCAGGGGCACGAGGCCCCATAGGCCCAGCCGGCCAAAACCCTAGGGGAAACCCTAGGAAACCTTCTAGAAGGGGGGAAGACTTGCCCCCACTACACCCTTGGGGCCCCCGCCCTAGGGCTTGGAGGAGGGGGCAAGAGGGTCGGCCAGTCCCCTATATAAGGTGGGCAGGGGGCGCACCCTCCCCTCACCCCAAACCCTCACCGCCAGCTGCTGTCCTTCCTCTCTCTCTCTCTCTCTCTCTCTCTCTCTCTCTCTCTCTCTCTCTCTCTCTCTCTCTCTCTCTCTCTCTCTCTCTCTCTCTCTCTCTCTCTCTCTCTCTCTCTCTCTCTCTCTCTCTCTCTCCTGACTGCGTGTAGGCGAAGCCCTGCTGCAGAAACTCTCCACCATAGCACCACGCCGTCGTGCTGCAGATCCAATCCATCTCTCCACCCCACTTGCTGGACCAAGGAAGGAGGAGACGTCGCGGCAACGTACGTGTGCATCTCTCGGAGGCGCCGCCACTTGCGGCGTAGGATCGGATCGGATCGCGAGGAGGAGACGGCTAGTACGACTACATCAACCACGTTCTGTTGAACGTTTTTGCTGTGCGATTTCTTCAAGGGTATGAAGATCTCATCTATCCCTCTCGTTGATTGCATCTCCTAGATTAGACCTTGGATTTCCCGTTCGCATCCGTAGAAAATTTTGATTTACTATGCTGCGAATCCCTTCAGTGGTATCAGAGCTAGATCTATGCGTAGATGTGTTTCACGAGTAGAACGCAACATGCTTGTTGCGGGCGTTGATGTTTTCTGTTGCAATCCTCTTGTTGTGTACTTCTTATGACGCGGGATAGTGAGATCGAAGCGGTCCAGGCCAACTTTACGCGACCTCGTTCGCGAGACCGGCTCCGCACTTGACGTGTGGCTTGTTCGACACATGTGGCTGGAGGATGCCAGTTTCTCTCACTATAGTAGTCATGGGATTTACACCGGATGTTGGCAACCATAATATCACCGTTGTGGCTTTTGTAGGGTTTTGTAGCATGGAAAACAAAAAAATTCTACCGCATACAAACAAACAAGCCAAGATCTATCTACTAGATTGTAGCAACGAGTCGATGGAATAACACACCCTCAAAGATTCCAAAGTGTTTAACGAGAGCGGATTCTCGTGGGTGATGTAGTCGTACTCTTGCCGATCTCAAGATCGCGTAGACGATCCTTCCGACGCTGCGTTCTGGCAGCGCTTCCGCAGTCGGTCACACGTTCGGTACTCGACGAAGACCTTCCTCTCCCTTGTTCCAGCAGGCAGCGGAGGTTGTAGCACTCTCCTCGCGATTCCGGCAGCACAACGGCGTGGTACCGGAAGTAGAGGGGAGATCTCGCAGGGCTTCGCCTTAAGCCGGAGCGAGTATGGTGGACTATGAGAGAGAGCCTCGGTGATCTAGGGTTTAGACGCACCAAGGAGGAGCAAGGCCGGCGGCTAGGGTTTGCCTAGGCGGCGGCGGATTGCCCTAGGCGGCGGCAACAGGAGGTGGCGGCGCCGGCGGCTAGGATTAGGGTTTGCGGGGCGTGGTTTTGTGTCCTTGGAGGGGCAGCCCTGCCCCTCCTTATATAGGTGGAGGGGGCGCGCCAAGGGGAGGGGAGTCCCTTCCCAACTCGGTCTCCAAGTGGGCCGGCGGTGGAGGGAGGGAACTCCTCCTCAAGTAGGTTTCCTACTCTCCCTCCACCTCACAAAATAGCCGTTTGACTTTTCAAATTGGCGTTTGACTTTTCAAACTAGGATTTGATTAAACCCTTTATTTTGTTCAGTGATGACACCTAGTACATGATGCAATCATTCCAACTTGTTATGTCACATTCATGTACCCTTCCCCTCCGGAGTGCCGGACATTCCGGAACCTTCTAGCACATTCCCGAAGAAAACACCGGAACCATTCTCCAACCCCGAAACAGGACTTTCCTTATATGAATCTTATTCTCCGGACCATTCCGGATCTCCTCGTGATATCCCGGATCCCATACGAGACTCCGAAAAACATTCGGTCTCTTACTCATCATTCCATAACTACTCAAACAATGTCGAATCCTTAAGTGTGTATCCCTACGGTTCGTGAATTATGCGGACATGATCGAGACACTTCTCCGAACAATAACCAATAGAGGAATCTGGAAATTCATATGGCTCCCACATATTTCTACGATTACTTTGCGATCGAATGAACCACTTACATACGATACCAATTTCCCTTTGTCTCACCATAGTTTACTTATCCGAGGTATTGATCGTCGGTATCTCTGCATACCTAGTTCAACCTCGTTATTGATAAGTACTCTTTTCTCGTTCCCGTGATATGTGATCCCTTGTGAGACAGTCACATGCTTGCAAGCTAATTGGATGACATTCCACCGAGAGGGCCCAGAGTATATCTATCCGTCATATGGATGGACAAATACCACTCTTGATCCATGTGTCTCAACCAATACTTTCTGAACACTCAATGCCACCTTTATAGCCACCCAGTTACGGTGTGGTGTTTGATGTCATCAAAGCATCCTTCCGGTGAAGGTGATATGCATGATCTCATGGTCGAAGGAATTAGGTTACTATGTATCAGAAAGCATATAGCAATTGAACTATTAAAATGACTTGATCTTTATGCTACGCTTATCTATAGGAGTATGTCCACCATATCATTCTCCTAACGATATGATCTTGTTGTTAATAACATCTCAATGTTCATGATAGGGAAACCACAATCATTTATTAACCAACAAGCTAGTATTTATAAAGAGGCTTTACTAGGGACTCTATTTCAGTTTACAAATCACACAAGTATTAATGTTTTCTTGTTAATACTATTATAGCATGAATGTAAACATTTATCATTGAAAGGATACGGATGTCGCCTAGAGGGGGGGTGAATAGGCGATTAAAACTTTTCCTAGAGTGGCTCAACAAGGGCGGAATAAAACTAGTGTTTACTTTATAAAGCACAACCTAGAAACAACTAAGGTTTACCTATGTGCACCAACAACTTATGCTAAGCAATACAAGCAACAAAGTGATAGCAAGATATATATTACTTCAAGCACGAAGGCTATCACAATGTAAAGTGCATAAGTAAAGAGCTCGGGTATAGAGATAACCGAGGCACGCGGGGACACCGATATTTTACCGAGTTCCTCCCAACATGGAGTACGTCTCGTTTGGAGAGGGGGTGGTATCAAACCACCAACACCACAAAAGGCCTCCCTTATTCTCCGGTGAATCTCACCCCAATGGGATCGATCCACGCTTCCACTATCGGTGCACTTGTCGGTGGCAACCGGAACCTCTCACAAGGTTGGGGCACAACTCCACAACTTAATTGGAGGCTCCCAACAAATGCCACAAAAGGCCTCAACAAATGCCACCAAGGCCACAATGCCACCAAGGCCACAAAACCGTCTAGGGTTCCAAGAACCCAAGAGGGACAAGCTCCAATGAGTAACACGAACCAAATCCTCCGAGGAGAACTCAAACCGATGCACCAAACGCAAATGGCAAGAAAACCACAAAGGTGTTCAAATCCTTCTCTCCCAAATTCCACCAAAGCTACAAAAGCTTATGGGGGAATAAGAGAGGAAGAACAATGGAGGAAATCCACAAAAGACTCCAAGATCTAGATCCCAATATGTTCCCCTCACTTAGAGGAGAGATTGATTGGTGGGATTGTAGATCTAGATCTCCTCTATCAAATCCCTCAAGAATATGCAAGAAGCATTGGAGGGATTGAGAGAAAGCAAGCTCAAGAAGGTCAACAATGGAGGGGAAAACTTGCAAGAATGGTTGGGGAACCATTGGGGAAGAAGGCCCCTTAAATAGGTTCCCCGAAAATCCAACCGTTGAAGCCAAAAAAACGCGAAACCCGGTAGTACCGGACATTTCCGGTACTACCGGACATTCCCGGTACTACCGGACAGTCCCTGGGGATCCCAGGTCGCCAAACGCACCAAATTCTGTACCGACCGGTACTACGAAGCGGTACTACCGGACCTCCGGTACTACCGGACCCTGGTCCGGTACTACCGATCATCCCTGAACGAAAACGGCCATAACTTTTGCATCCGGACTCCGATTTTGATGATCTTGGGCTCGTTTCGAAGAGGACAACAAGCTCTAAAATATAATGCAAAGAAACATTATAGTCCAGCAAGGGAGGATAGATCCAAATGACGAAAGGTTTAACCTCTATCAAAAAGATGAACCGATAAAACCTTCAACATCAAAAACGTAATAGAAAATGCATATGAAATCCGTTTTCGATGAACGAGAGCTTGTCATGGAGATTAAAACAAGCTCTAAATCCTCACATGAGTAAGAACCAAATAATGGAAGGTTTTACCTATCTCTAAAATACAAACCGGTAAAACCTCCAAGATCAAAACGCAATAAGATATAAAAGGGAAATCCGTTTTTGATGGACTAGAGCTTGTTATGGAGATTACCACAAGCTCTATATCCTCACATGGATAAGACCAAATAACAACCAAATATGATGATGCAAGTATGCAAAGGCTTGATCTCTCTCCGAACGATGTGACCGAGTTACTCATTCGAGAGCCCTTCTTGATAGTACGGTTATCTATCCTAAACCCGGTCTCCCAACAAACATGAGACCGGCAAAAGGGAAAACCTATCAATATTATACCTTTGCCTTGAGCAATCCACTTGAGATCGATGTAGACGATCTTGTCCTTCTCAAGATGGACACCTTTTTTGATTCCTCATCATCGATCCATGATCACCGAGGATGGCAAGCATCAAACATGAGATCTTCTATAGATGGCGCATTTTGAGCTTGCACAACACATCTTCTTCTCATTTCATCTATCTTGAAGTCAACACATGCTCCAAGCAATGCCAATGGAAAATTCCTACAAGTACAACTTAATACACACATTAGTACATAAAGATTGTCATTAATTACCAAAACCACACATGGGGGCCCAACATGTTCTTTCAATCTCCCCCATTTTGGTAATTGATGACAATCCCCTTAAGAGGGTTTATATAAGGAATTTTAATGAATAAAATGGTAACACCAATATCAAATACTACAAAAGTATGTGATATTGGTACCACCATCATATATAGAGCAAACTCCCCCACAATCTATGCATGTGTGATGAACTTGAATTTCATTGCATATATTGCCAATCATTATCATTGGTGGAGTTTCCTCTATATACCACATGCTAAGCAACAACAAAGATGCAAGAGCATGAGAAGCAAATGCACAAGAACAAACTCAATGCATAAACCAACTTAAACCAACTTCCCTTAAACCCTCTAAAACTTCTCCCCCATTGGCATCAATTGCCGAAATGGGTGACAAGTTCTAGAAGGCAAATATAGTAATAATTCATCCAAAGGTGTGTCTTCGCACATATCCAATGATGAATACTTGGGAGGGAGTAGAAATATATCGAGGACCCGAAGATTGCAAAAATAAAGTCAAATGATGCAAGCAACTACAAGGTCCGACAAACCAATTTGAAAACAACAAATGAGTCCAAATGGAAACAACAAGATATTATGATATGAGCAAAAGAGTGTTTTAAATAACAAATAGAGAAGCTCCCCAAGGTTTGTGCACAATTCAAAATAAATGTATTGGAATACATAATGCACAAATATGGAATCCTTGCTCCCCCATAAGCATTTAAAACACAACAAATGTGAAAGAATGCAAATGAGTATTATTAAATGAATTAGATGAGCTCCCCAAAGAGAATGCACCAATTATGATAATTGCATTTGGGAACGAGGTGCATAGTCATGGAATCCTCACTCATCCAAATTCATTTAACAATACAAGACATGAAAGAACAAATATGAGTGTCCGAAGATGCAAACAAGAGGAACAAGCACTCATAGGAAAATAAATTTGGAAGCCACCGAAGAATCAAAAGGAATAGAAAGGTGGTCTCCAAGGATTAAAAATCAACTAAAATTATCTTCTCATATGTGTATATGTATCTAAGTGGAAAATATCACAAAGACATATTCCAAAGAAGAAAAATGCACACATCAAGAAGATTATACAAGAAAGCACATGAAAGGCAAAAACGAAGTCATAACATATATCAATAAGATTTTTGCTTCAAAGCATGGCCAAAGGCTCACATATATCTTATTGTACATAATGGACTTCAAACACAAACACACTACATATATTACAACTATCACCAAGGGAAAAAGTTGAAAGTTGAAATATATGGAGAAAGACAACAAGTATCATAAGATAGAATAGACTAGCAAAAATCTCACTATTGCATATGAGAGAAGTTGATGAAATGATAGGCAATAAAATTGCTAGATTAACATATTTGGGATTGGAGGATCATATGCATGATTTTGTATAGTCCCAATTATATGCACTCATCTCAACTTAAACACATATACAATATAGAGTCCTCTTAAAACCATGGCTAGAACTACAACAATTACAAATACACTAATTCATGCTAGAAGGCAACCGACAAACGGTTGGAATCAAGATACATGAGCATGAGAAAGAGATACTTGTTACCGAGATATAATTGGTAGGATGTAGAGGATATGAATTCATTGATCATCCTATAGCTTGCCTCAAATTTTCTTCTAAGTATCACTTCTTCAAAAATGAAAGACAAGCATCCAATATATTTCCAATGTACCTACAACACAATTACGTACAAAATGGTCCCCAAACTTATTGGGTCCAAAGTAGTTAGAGAAACTACAATACATAGGAGAGACTCCACATAATTATGTGCACATTGATATGAAATTGAATTTCATGCACAACTTAGCCGATGGGAATAGGTGGAGTTTCCCTTATATATTGGATCAAAGAAAGCAAGCATGCCATAATATAATCATATAGTAAATATGCATGCATAAAGCTTTCAAGAACCAAAAAGGAGATACAACTTGAACAAAACACCAAGTAAACCGAGATGCACACACAAGAGTGTGACAAGACAAGCGGTGTCCAAATTGTATCAAAGAACCAATTCAACACATGAAAGATCACAAGTACAACAAATGAACTAGGCTAAGGGCCAAAGAGCAAAAATAGATAGAAATAAAAATGCTCAAGGATTTATCTCATTCTAAAATGGTCAAATCAAGAAGCAAGGAATGAGACAAAACCAACTCCCAAAAGGAGAAATTTTCCAACAAGAAACCAAACTCCCCAAACTTCTCATAATGGCACAAAATACCAAAACGAAAAGATTGAGGTTCCAAGCACATAAAACCCGATATGGATCAAACAAAGAAGCATAAATATGAGTGTTTTAAATAATATAGGAGAGCTCCCCCATGGATAGTGCATTATGTAGGGTTTTCCTTTTAAATGCAAAATGCACACGAATGGGATCATCACTAGTACCTACAATAAGTAAAACACAAGAGGATATCAATAAAATAAGAAGATCCACAAGAAGCAAGGAAGGCTTGGGAGACAACACAAAACATTTTTCTTGGCCAAATATAGGATAAAGTTAAGCAAGGACCAAAGTGAATATGATCAATAAATTCTACCATAAGTTGGGTACTCATTGTCCAAGGACAAGAAATAGAATAATTTTCCCAAGGTAGCTTGCATGGATATCCAAGATCATAGTCACAACAAGAAGCATATAACTAAATATAAGAAATTGAGCATGATACTTCGAACAAGATTCTTGGTAGCTTCCCCAAGTCACACAATCACTAGTGAATAGAGTAACTTGAAGCAAATGGTTTCCATGAGGATATATATATCTAAATATGAGGAAACGCATACCAAGAAACACTCTCATATACAAGATCCAAAATAAGATCAATAAAGCCATTTATGCAAATTGGAACTTGTATGAGCCAATGTGTCACATAGGCGCTAGATAATTATCAATATCAAGTCTAAGTGACACAACCTCAAATATTCACATTTTCTAGGATTGTAATATGCACTAAGCATAAGACTCCCCCATAATATGATACTACCATAAAAACAACACGAGGCAAAAGGATACAAATAGAGATAATTAATGGACATTATAAAACTTAAATTTCTCATGAGAATTATACCACATAGAGACTAGACAATAATCCAATATAAATACTAGGTGGTATTCCTCATGTACACACATTTTTAGGATTGTGGAATGCCCAAGCATAACACTCCCCCAAAATGGGATAATCCATTAATCTCTCACAAGAGCCAAATAAGATACCAAATATAACCAAGTAAGGCTCAAACACAAGAAACACACATACATGGAGTGCCACCTAATCATACAAAAATATACTTGATATCTCAAGATAATTAAGTGGAAAGCACAACATGTACAAAAGCATGGAAGATACAAAACCAAAACATGCACAAGGGGGCGAGTAACTTTCAATGTAAAGAGTTTAGCATATGTTACCGCAAGGAGGAACATTGGAAATATAATAAAATCATGATAATCCAAACGGCTTGGCTTGACAATAATAATTGACGAAGATCCCTCAATTCTTCATAATGTAGCCAAGACTCCAATGCCCTCCAAAACACACCTATTGATCAAGTTTTGGCTTGTTGGTCCCCAACCAAGTTGGGTCCTAAGAAGTTAGTCACAATAGGCTTGGCAACCCAAATGGTTCTTTTCTTGACACCACATTGAGCACCAACAAATTTGGCAACCACATTGCCAACCTCATCCTTACAAAGAGAATAAACATCATCAATAATGATAGGGTTGGATGAGGAGATACCAATAGTGCATGAGGAAGAAATATGCCCCTTCTCACGACATAAGTAGCAAGTTCTACTCTTGCCATCTTTCTTCTTAGGTGAAGCCACAACTCGAGGAAGAGCTCGAGTAGTCCTCTTAGGAAGAGGCCCATTAATGACTTGAGGTGGAGCTTGAGGCCGCTTCCCTTGTTGCTTCACACTAGGAGACTTCTTCTTCAATGGGCAAGATCTAACATGATGCCCTTCTTCCTTGCACTTGAAGCAAACAATGTTGGCCGGATTCTTGACTTGATGTTGGCCATTCTTCTTGTTGTCCTTGTGCTTCAACATGATAGTGGACTTGTTCTTGACATTGGAGTTGAATCCAAGCCCACTCTTGTCATTGGGGGATTTTTGCACACTCAAGATTTTGTTGAGTGTGGCCTTCCCTTGTTGACCCTTTTTCAAGTCATTCTTCAAAGAAGTGACTTGAGCCTTGAGCTCTTTGATTTCCTCTACATGGTTAGTTTCAATACAAGTACTAGAGGAAGTAGATGCTACATTGTTAGAGCAACAAGGCATGGAATGTAATTCATCACGAGATATAGCATGGTTGTGAGATGATGAATTACAAGGACTAGCGCATGGCAATATAACATTTGGAGTAGATGTAGTGCAAATGTCCACATGAGGCCCACTAGATGTTACCTTTGACATGATGGCCTCATGAGCCAACTTTAGCCTACCATGGGAGACTAGGAGATCCTCATGCGAGCTTGAGAGCTTAACATGGCTTTCTTCTAATTTCCCATAGTTGCTGGTTAGCAAAGCAAGTTGAGCCTTTAGCTCAACATTCTCCTTCAAAATAGATGCTTCACAAGAAATAGAGTTAGTAGCACAAGCATCATTACTATTAGCAAGAGGTGAGGGAAACTTGTCAAGCTCTTTTGAATATGAGGCTTTAAGTTGCTCATGTGACTCGGTGAGTTTGATGAGCTCACCCTTTATGACCCTAGAGCCATTTTTGAGGTGCTCAAAATCCTCAACAAGTTTAGCATAAGCAAGTTCAAGTTCATCATTTTTAATCTTGAAGGAGTTAGCCACCGCAAGTTCTCTATCATGGTATTCCTTTACTCTAGATAATTCTAGAGTAAAAGTCTCCTCAAGAGATTCTTTGGTGGTTTGTTCTTCTTCAAGGGAGTCCTTTACTTGAGCAAGTTCATTAGCATATTCACGCTCAAGTGCAAACTTTTCATCAATTATGTTTTCTTGCTCCTCAATAAGTTCATTGCCTTCTATAGCATAATTCAAGATTTCAAGAAGGTTGGAGGAAGCAAGTTTATTTTTGTAGAGAGCACTATAGACAACCTCTCCCATTTTCTTGATAGAGGTAATATCATACTTACCTCTAAAATCATCATTATCATTCTCAACCTCATCATCATCATGAGATACAATGGGATTCAAAGAGGTTACCTTTGTTCCCTTAGCCATAAGGCACATGTGAGAACTGTAGGAAGGTGATGATGAGATTGCACTTGTAGCTCTCTTCAAGACCTTGTCTTGGACCATAGAATCTTCATTTTCCTCTACATGGTTAGCAACACAAGCACTAGAGGAAATAGAAGCATTTTTATCATGGCAACAAGACAACATGAGCATATCATCATGAGATTTGTTCAAGTCATTTCTACATGATATGCAAGGACTATTAACACAAGAATGTGTGGAATTTTGAGTGCTACAAGTGTTAAGGTCCAAAGATAGATCATTGCAACTAGATAGATATGAGGGATTACAAATAGTGAACACACTATGCATATTGCAATTTCTATCACCACTCACCATATCATTACCTTGTGAAAAATCACATGTTGGTGAAGTGGTAGACGATGAGAACTCATCTCGACCGGAAGTGGAAGCAACACAATCATCCTCAATAATGTTGGACACAACATATTTATCTTGAAGTTGTGTCCATAACTCATGAGCGCTCCAAAAAGGAATGATTGAAGAGGTAACTACATAGCTCAAAGCATTAACAAGCACATTAGAAGCTTGAGCATCGAGATATAAGTTTTTCTCATCCTCACAAGATAGATTTTTGAAATCCATGGGAGGAGAAAAACCTATATCTACAATACGCTCCAAATTTGGGTCCATGTCCCTAAAATGAATGAGCATGCGATTTTTCATATATCATAATTTGTGCCATCGAATGTGAGCATGTCATTGTGCACTAATCCTCTAGCCGACATCTTTACTCTCAAGGCGGTGAAGCCTAAAATTAGAGACCGTGCTCTGATACCAATTGAAAGGATACGGATGTCGCCTAGAGGGGGGGGGGGGTGAATAGGCGATTAAAACTTTTCCTAGAGTGGATCAACAAGGGCGGAATAAAACTAGTGTTTACTTTGTAAAGCACAACCTAGAAACAACTAAGGTTTACCTATGTGCACCAACAACTGATGCTAAGCAATACAAGCAACAAAGTGATAGCAAGATATATATTACTTCAAGCACGAAGGCTATCACAATGTAAAGTGCATAAGTAAAGAGCTCGGGTATAGAGATAACCGAGGCACGCGGGGACACCGATATTTTACCGAGTTCCTCCCAACATGGAGTACGTCTCGTTTGGAGAGGGGGTGGTATCAAACCACCAACACCACAAAAGGCCTCCCTTATTCTCCGGTGAATCTCACCCCAATGGGATCGATCCACGCTTCCACTATCGGTGCACTTGTCGGTGGCAACCGGAACCTCTCACAAGGTTGGGGCACAACTCCACAACTTAATTGGAGGCTCCCAACAAATGCCACAAAAGGCCTCAACAAATGCCACCAAGGCCACAATGCCACCAAGGCCACAAAACCGTCTAGGGTTCCAAGAACCCAAGAGGGACAAGCTCCAATGAGTAACACGAACCAAATCCTCCGAGGAGAACTCAAACCGATGCACCAAATGCAAATGGCAAGAAAACCACAAAGGTGTTCAAATCCTTCTCTCCCAAATTCCACCAAAGCTACAAAAGCTTATGGGGGAATAAGAGAGGAAGAACAATGGAGGAAATCCACAAAAGACTCCAAGATCTAGATCCCAATATGTTCCCCTCACTTAGAGGAGAGATTGATTGGTGGGATTGTAGATCTAGATCTCCTCTATCAAATCCCTCAAGAATATGCAAGACGCATTGGAGGGATTGAGAGAAAGCAAGCTCAAGAAGGTCAACAATGGAGGGGAAAACTTGCAAGAATGGTTGGGGAACCATTGGGGAAGAAGGCCCCTTAAATAGGTTCCCCGAAAATCCAACCGTTGAAGCCAAAAAAACGCGAAACCCGGTAGTACCGGACATTTCCGGTACTACCGGACAGTCCCTGGGGATCCCAGGTCGCCAAACGCACCAAATTCTGTACCGACCGGTACTACTAAGCGGTACTACCGGACCTCCGGTACTACCGGACCCTGGTCCGGTACTACCGGTCATCCCTGAACGAAAACGGCCATAACTTTTGCATCCGGACTCCGATTTTGATGATCTTGGGCTCGTTTCGAAGAGGACAACAAGCTCTAAAAGATAATGCAAAGAAACATTATAGTCCAGCAAGGGAGGATAGATCCAAATTACGAAAGGTTTAACCTCTATCAAAAAGATGAACCGATAAAACCTTCAACATCAAAAACGTAATAGAAAATGCATATGAAATCCGTTTTCGATGAACGAGAGCTTGTCATGGAGATTAACACAAGCTCTAAATCCTCACATGAGTAAGAACCAAATAATGGAAGGTTTTACCTATCTCTAAAATACAAACCGGTAAAACCTCCAAGATCAAAATGCAATAAGATATAAAAGGGAAATCCGTTTTTGATGGACTAGAGCTTGTTATGGAGATTACCACAAGCTCTATATCCTCACATGGATAAGACAAAATAACAACCAAATATGATGATGCAAGTATGCAAAGGCTTGATCTCTCTCCGAACGATGTGACCGAGTTACTCATTCGAGAGCCCTTCTTGATAGTACGGTTATCTATCCTAAACCCGGTCTCCCAACAAACATGAGACCGGCAAAAGGGAAAACCTATCAATATTATACCTTTGCCTTGAGCAATCCACTTGAGATCGATGTAGACGATCTTGTCCTTCTCAAGATGGACACCTTTTTTGATTCATCATCATCGATCCATGATCACCGAGGATGGCAAGCATCAAACATGAGATCTTCTATAGATGGCGCATTTTGAGCTTGCACAACACATCTTCTTCTCATTTCATCTATCTTGAAGTCAACACATGCTCCAAGCAATGCCAATGGAAAATTCCTACAAGTACAACTTAATACACACATTAGTACATAAAGATTGTCATTAATTACCAAAACCACACATGGGGCCCAACATGTTCTTTCAATCATAAACACAAAGATATAATAATAACTACATTTATTATTGCCTCTAGGGCATATCTCCAATAGTCTCCCACTTGCACTAGAGTCATCTAATCCAGATTACATTGTAATATACCGAACACCCATGGCAGTTTGGTGTTGGTCATGTTTTGCCCTCGGGAGAGGTTTAGTCAACGGATCCGACACATTCAGATCTGTGTGTACTTTGCAAATCTTTATGTACCCATCTTGGACATGTTCTCTAATAGCGTGAAAACGTAGCTTGATGTGCTTCAGCTTCTTGTGTGACCTTGGTTCTTGCGCATTGGCTATGGCGCCCATGTTATCACAGTAGATAGACATTGGGTCCAGCGTACTAGGAACCACACCGAGCTCTGTAAAGAACTCTTTCATCCATATCGCTTCTTGTGAAGCCTCCGAAGCAGCCATGTATTCCGATTTAGTTGAAGATCTCGCCACAACGCTTTGCTTTGCACTCCTCCAGCTAACTGCTGCACCATTCAAAGTAAATACGTATCTAGATTGTGATTTAGAATCATCCGGATCGCTGTTCCAACTAGCATCGGTGTAACCATTAACAACGAGCTGTTCATCACCTCCATAAGAAAGAACCATATCCTTAGTTCTTATCAAGTACTTAAGGATGTTTTTGACCGCTGTCCAATGATCCATTCCTGGATCACTTTTATATCTGCTAGTTAAACTAACATCATATGCAATGTCGGGTCTAGTACATAGCATGGCATACATCAGAGATCCTATGGCTGAGGCATAGGGAGTTTTACTCATCCTTTCTCTATCTTCTGCCGTTGTCGGACTTTGAGTTTTACTCAAGGTCGTATTGGGCAACATGGGCAAGAACCCTTTCTTGCTATCTTCCATTCCAAACCTCTTTAGAACTTTGTACAAATATGTACTTTGTGACAATGATATTAGGCGTCTCGATCTATCTCTATAAATCTTTATGCCTAATATATAAGCTGCTTCGCCAAGATCCTTCATTGAAAAACTATTATTCAAATATTCCTTGACACTATTAAGAAGGTCTACATCATTCCCAATCAACAATATGTCATCTACATATAGTATTAAGAATGCTACAGAGCTCCCACTCACTTTCTTGTAAATACAAGCTTCTCCATAAGTTTGTATAAAACCAAAACTTTTGATTACTTTATCAAAACGTTGATTCCAACTTCGGGATGCTTGCTTCAATCCATAGATGGACCGTTGAAGTTTGCATACCTTGTTAGCATCTTTAGGATCGACAAAACCTTTGGGTTGCATCATATACAACTCTTCATCAATGTCTCCATTGAGGAACGCTGTTTTGACATCCATCTGTCATATCTCATAATCGTAATATGCAGCGATTGCTAACATAATCCTCACAGACTTTAGCTTCGCTACAAGTGATAAAGTATCATCGTAGTCAACTCCTTGAATTTGTTGAAACCCTTTTGCGACAAGTCGAGCTTTATAGACAGTAACATTACCATCAGCATCTGTTTTCTTCTTGAAAATCCATTTGTTCTCGACAGCCTTCCGGCCATCCGGTAAGTCCACCAAAGTCCATACTTGGTTTTCGTACATGGATCCAACCTCGGATTTCATGGCTTCTTGCCATTTATTGGAATCTGGGCTCATCATTGCTTCCTCATATGTCGCAGGGTCATCGGTGTTGTCCACCAACATGACACTCATAACGGGATCATACCAATCAGGAGTGGTACGAGTTCTCGTTGACCTGCGAGGCTCTGTAGCAACTACAACCGAAGTTTCATGATCATCATCATTAGCTTCCTCTCTTATTGGTGCAGGCACCACAGGAACTTCTTCCGGTGCTGCGCTACTCGCAAGTTCGAGAGAAGGTTCAACAACCTCATCGAGTTCTACTTTCCTTCCAGTCACTTCTTTCGAGTGAAATTCCTTCTCTAGAAAGGATCCATTCTTGGCAACAAAGATTTTGCCTTCGGATCTATGATAGAAGGTATACCCAATAGTTTCCTTTGGGTATCCTATGAAGACGCATTTTTCCGCTTTGGGTTCAAGCTTGTCCGGCTGTAACTTCTTTACATAGGCTTTGCAACCCCAAACTTTAAGGAACGACAATTTAGGTTTCTTCCCAAACCATAATTCATACGGTGTCGTTTCAACGGATTTAGATGGTGCCCTATTTAAAGTGAATGCGGCTGTTTCTAATGCATAACCCCAAAATGATAGCGGTAAATTTGTAAGTGACATCATAGAACGAACCATATCTAAGAGAGTTTGATTACGACGTTCGGACACACCATTACGCTGTGGTGTTCCCGGCGGTGTCAATTGTGAAAGTATTCCGCATTTCTTCAAATGCTCGCCAAACTCGTAACTTAGATATTCACCTCCACGATCAGAACGTAGAAATTTAATCTTCTTGTTACGTTGATTCTCAACCTCACTTTGAAATTCCTTAAACTTCTCGAAAGTTTTGGACTTATGTTTCATGAAATAGATATACCCATATCTACTCAAGTCATCCGTGAAGGTAAGAACATAACGATAACCACCGCGCGATGCTACACTCATTGGACCACACACATCGGTATGTACGATTTCCAATAAGTCCGTAGCTCGCTCCATCATACCAGAAAATGGAGTCTTAGTCATTTTACCCATCAGACATGCTTCGCATCTTTCAAGTGATTCGAAATCAAGTGATTCAAGAAGTCCATCGGAATGGAGTTTCTTCATACGCTTCACTCCAATGTGACCAAGACGACAGTGCCACATATAGGTCGAGTTATCGCTCGATTTCAAACGTTTAGCCTCAATGTTATTAATATGTGTATTTCCACTATCGAGATTCAATAAGAATAGACCATCTATAAAAGGTGCATGTGCATAAAACATATTACTCATATAAATTGAACAACCATTATTCTTGGACTTAAACAAGTAACCGTCTCGCAATAAACAAGATCCCGATATAATGTTCATGCTTAACGGAGGCACCAAATAACAATTATTTAAGTATAAAACTAATCCCGATGGTAGATGAAGGGGTAGCGTGCCGACCGCGATCACATCAACCTTTGATCTGTTTCCCACGCGCATCGTCACCTCGTTCTTCGCTAGCTTTCGTTTATTCTGCAGCACCTGTTTCGATTTACAAATATGAGCAAACGAACCAGTATCAAATACCCAGACACTACTACGAGTACTAGTGAGATACACATCAATAACATGTATATTGGATATACCTTTCTTCTTGATGTTGTCGTTCTTCAAATCCGCCAAGTACTTTGGGCAATTCCGCTTCCAGTGACCTTCTCCCTTGCAGTAAAAGCACTCAGTATCAGGCTTAGGTCCAGCCTTGGTCTTCTTCTTCGGCGTGGTAACTTTCTTACCAACCTTCTTGAAGTGTCCCTTTTGCTTAGACTTGCCTTTCTTGAATTTGGTGGTCTTATTGACCATCAACACTTGGTGCTCTTTCTTGATCTCCACTTCTGCAGATTTTAACATGGCGAAGAGTTCTGGCAACTACTTGTTCATGTTTTGCATATTGTAGTTCATCACAAAGTTCTTGTAACTTGGTGGTAGTGATTGGAGGACACGATAAATCCCCAAAGCATTAGGATCACTATACCCAAGCTTTGAAGTTTGTTTGCGTGCCCAGACATCTTAAGTACATGCTCACTGACGGAGCTGCCCTCTTCCATCTTGCAGTTAAAGAACTTTTCAGAAGCCTCATAGCTCTCAATTGCCGCGTGAGTCTCAAAGATCAATTTGAGATCACGGACAATATCATGTGGGTCTGAATTCTCAAACCTTTTCTGAAGCTCCGATTCTAAACCATACAAGATAGCACACTGAACTGTGGAGTACTGAGTCTTACGAGCGAGGTAAACATTCTTTACTTCATCGGTAGCAGTAGCTGCAGGTGGGTCACCCAGCGGTGCATCCAACACATAGGTCAAATTACCAGCAGTGAGGACAATACTCAAATTGCGGAACCAATCCGCGAAGTTGCTTCCATTGTTTTTCAACTTTTCTTTCTCTAGGAACGCATTAAAATTGATGTTAGGGGCCGCCATTGATCTACAACATATTTGCAATAGTTTAGACTAAGTTTATGACAAATTGAGTTCTAATTAATAGTTAAATTAATCTAGGTGAACTCCCACTCAAAACAACATCCCTCACATTGTTTTAGTGATCACACGAACCAAATCCACCACATCAACACCGATCATCACGAGAGTCGATGTAGCTTCAATGGCGAACAATCGACATGTTCATCATATCTTACTATATGATTCATGCTTTACCTTTCAGTGATCCGTGTTCCGAGACCATGTATGTACATGCTAGGCTCGTCAAGATCAAACCTTAGCTTCCACATGAGCAAATCTGGCTTGCTCACGTTGTATACACTTGCGGAATCTAACACACCCGATCATCACGTGGTGCTTCGAAACAACAAGCTTTAGCAACGGTGCTTACTAAGGATGAACACTTTAGAACTTGAAATTCATGTGCATGAGGGATCATCTTATAATGCTACCGTCGTTAACTAAGCAATACAAGATGCATAAAGGATTAACATCACATGCGATTCATAATATGTGATATGATATGGCCTTTCTTCTTTGTGCTTCCATCTCCATCTTCAAGCACGAACATGATCTCCATCATCACCGGCATTGCATCAAGGTCCATGACGCTGCTCCATGGTTGTCGTCCACCAGCTTCAACTATTACAACTACTTTGAATAGACACGCGGGTCTTAACAGAAATTAAAGACAACCATATGGCTCTTGCCGGTTGCCAACTTACAATAAGGAACATTGCAAACATCAAATATAATCACAATCATGGCCATATCACATCACAGCACACCCCTGCAAAACAAAGTTAGACGCCTCTACTTTCTTTGCATGTTTTACGTGGTTTGGGGCTTTCAATAAGTGTCGTTCTAACTTACGAACAAGAACCACAACATTGATACTAGTATTGTCAATCACCTGTTGTAAATTGAATCTTAACTATGTTGGGAGAAACAGGCACCCGCAAAGCCACTTATGCAATACAAGTTGCATGTCAAGCGTGGAGAAAGTCTCATGAACGATGTCATGTAAGTTTAGCCCGGGCCGCTTCATCCCACCATCCCGCAAGATGCAAAGTACACAAGAAGCAATCGACAACAAAAGCATCAACGCCCACAATGACCATTGTGTTCTACTCGTGCAACAGATCTACATATAGACACGGCTCTGATACCACTGTAGGGTTTCGTAGCATGGAAAACAAAATTTTTCTACCGCATACAAACAAACAAGCCAAGATCTATCTACTATATTGTAGCAATGAGTCGATGGAATAACTCACCCTCGAAGATTCCAAAGTGTTTAACAAGAGCGGATTCTCGTGGGTGATGTAGTCGTACTCTTGCCGATCTCAAGATCGCGTAGACGATCCTTCCGGCGCTGCGTTCCGGCAGCGCTTCCGCAGTCGGTCACACGTTCGGTACTTTACGAAGACCTTCCTCTCCCTTGTTCTAGCAGGCAGCGGAGGTTGTAGCACTCTCCTCGCGATTCCGGCAGCACAACGGCGTGGTACCGGAAGTAGAGGGGAGATCTCGCAGGGCTTCGCCTTAAGCCGGAGCGAGTATGGTGGACTATGAGAGAGAGCCTCGGTGATCTAGGGTTTAGACGCACCAAGGAGTAGCAAGGCCGGTGGCTAGGGTTTGCCTAGGTGGCGGCGGAGGCAGCAGGAGGTGGCGGCGCCGGCGGCTAGGATTAGGGTTTGCGGGGCGTGGTTATGTGTCCTTGGAGGGGCAGCCCTGCCCCTCCTTATATAGGTGGAGGGGGCGTGCCAAGGGGAGGGGAGTCCCTCCCCAACTCGGTCTCCAAGTGGGCCGGCGGTGGAGGGAGGGAACTCCTCCTCAAGTAGGTTTCCTACTCTCCCTCGACCTCACAAAATAGCCGTTTGACTTTTCAAATTGGCGTTTGACTTTTCAAACTAGGATTTGATTAAACCCTTTATTTTGTTCAGTGATGACACCTAGTACATGATGCAATCATTCCAACTTGTTATGACACATTCATGTACCCTTCCCCTCCGGAGTGCCGGACATTCCGGAACCTTCTAGAACATTCCCGATGAATACACCGGAACCATTCTCCAACCCCGAAACAGGACTTTCCTTATATGAATCTTATTCTTTGGACCATTCCGGATCTCCTCGTGATATCCCGGATCCCATCCGAGACTCCGAACAACATTCGGTCTCTTACTCATCATTCCATAACTACTCAAACAACGTCAAATCCTTAAGTGTGTCTCCCTACGGTTCGTGAATTATGTGGACATGATCGAGACACTTCTACGAACAATAACCAATAGAGGAATCTGGAAATTCATATGTCTCCCACATATTTCTACGATTACTTTGCGATCGAATGAACCACTTACATACGATACCAATTTCCCTTTGTCTCATGATAGTTTACTTATCCGAGGTATTGATCGTCGGTATCTCTGCATACCTTGTTCAACCTCGTTACTGATAAGTACTCTTTTCTCGTTCCCGTGATATGTGATCCCTTGTGAGCCAGTCACATGCTTGCAAGCTAATTGGATGACATTCCACCGAGAGGGCCCAGAGTATATCTATCCGTCATATGGATGGACAATCCCACTCTTGATCCATGTGTCTCAACCAATACTTTCTGAACACTCAATGCAACCTTTATAGCCACCCAGTTACGGTGTGGTGTTTGATGTCATCAAAGCATCCTTCCGGTGAAGGTGATATGCATGATCTCATGGTCGAAGGAATTAGGTTACTATGTATCAGAAAGCATATAGCAATTGAACTATTAAAATGACTTGATCTTTATGCTACGCTTATCTATATGAGTATGTCCACCATATCATTCTCCTAACGATATGATCTTGTTGTTAATAACATCTCAATGTTCATGATAGGGAAACCACAATCATTTATTAACCAACAAGATAGTATTTATAAAGAGGCTTTACTAGGGACTCTATTTTAGTTTACAAATCACACAAGTATTAATGTTTCCTTGTTAATACTATTATAGCATGAATGTAAACATTTATCATAAACACAAAGATATAATAATAACTACATTTATTATTGCCTCTAGGGCATATCTCCAACAGCTTTCCGTAGGTAAGAATCGTTCTTAGCTTGTTACTCCCATAAGCCACGTAAAACATGCAACAACAAAGTAGAGGCGTCTAACTTGTTTTTGCAGGGAGTGTTTTGTGATATGGTATGGCCCAAGATATGATGTGTATGTTGTATGCAATGATCATGTTTTGTAATATTTCATGACTTGCATGTCGATGAGTACACAACCGGCAGGAGCCATATGGTTGTCTTTATAATTGTGTATGACCTGTGTGTCAACTTATTATACACCATGTAATAGCTTTACTTTATCGCTAAGTAGTTAGCAATAGTTGTATTTGCTATTCTTGGTGGAGACAATCATGGTGGAGTGATGGAGATCATGCTGGCGCGCACAAGATGGAGATCATTGCGCGAAGATTGGCTATACCATGTCACATAAAATTATATGCATGTGATGTTTATCCTTTTATGTATCTTATTATTCTTAGATCGCGACGGTAGCATTATAAGATGATTCCTCACTTAAAGATCAAGATAAAATTGTGTTCTCCCCATGTATGCACGAAAGTTCGTCGTGTTCAAGCACCTCGTGATGATCGGGTGCTATAAACTATACGTTCACATACAACGGGTGGAAGCCAGTTTTGCACACGCGGAAATACTTGGGTTTGACTTGACGAGCATAGCATGTACAAACATGGCCTCGGAACACATAGACCGAAAGGTTAAGAATGAGTCATATGAATGATATGATCGACACTTTGTTGTCCACCATTGAAACCACATCTCTTCTCGTGAAGATCGGATTAGGTGTGGTGAATTTGGATCATGTTCACTAAACAACTTGAGGGATGTTGAATTTAGTGGGAGCTCATCTAGTAATTTGATTTAAGTTGAACTAGTTATCATGAACATAGTCTAAATTGTACTTGCAAATTTTGTAGATCAAATGGCTAAGTCCAATTTCAACTTCAATGTTTTTGCTGAGAAAGAAAAGCTTAAGAACAATGGGTCTAACTTCACCAACTGGTTCCGCAATCTGAGAATCATTCTCGCTGGCGGACAAAAGGACTATGTCCTTGAGAAAGCGCTAGGTGACGTCCCTGCTATAGATGTGCCGGCTGATGAAAAAGTTGTTTATCAGTCGTACAAAGATGATTATGGAGTGATTAAGAGTACCATGTTGTTTGCTATGGAATCGGACCTTCAAAATCATTTTGAGGAGTTCGCTGGGCCCTTTGAGATACTTGAGGAACTGAAAACCATGTTTCAGACTCAGGCCCGTTCTGAGAGATATGAGATCTCTGAGAAGTTCTTTAACTGCAAGATGGAGGAAGGGAGTTCTGTTAGTGAGCACGCCATTAAGATGTCGGGCTACACTCAACGTCTCGAGCAACTGGACTGCAAGATTCCAGAAGATCTCAAGATTGACAGAGTTCTGCAATCACTCCCTCCTAGCTACAAAGGTTTGGTAGTTACTCACAATCAGATTGGTTCCACTGATACGATCACTGAGCTCTTTGCTAAGCTGAAAGCTGCAGAGGTGGACATCAAGAAAGATAATCATGTGTTGATGGTCAACAGCCCCCTAGCTTTAAGAAAGGTAAGGGTGCAAAGAAATCCTTCAAGAAAGGCAGCGGCAAGCGCGTAGCCCCTGCTGAGAAGAAGCTCAAGTCTGGACCTAAGTCGGACACTAAGTGCTTCTATTGCAAGGACAAGGGTCACCTGTCCAAAGTACTTAGCGGACAAGAAGGCTGGCACCATTAAAGGTATATTTGATATACATGTTATTGATGTTTACCTTACTAGCGCTCGTTGTAGTGCCTGGGTATTTGATACTGGTTCAGTTGCTAATATTTGTAACTCGAAACAGGATCTACAGAATAGATGGCGGCTAGCAAGGGATGAGGTGACGATGCGCGTTGGCAATGGATCAAGAGTTGATGTGATGGCCGTCGGCACGCTCTCCTTAGTTTTACCTTCGAGATTAGTTTTAAACCTTAGTAAGTGTTATTATGTGCCTGCGTTGAGCATGAACATTATATCTGGATCGTGTTTATTGCAAGACGGTTATTCATTTAAATCGGAGAATAATGGTTGTTCTATTTATATGAATAACATCTTTTATGGTCATGCACCTGCTGTGAATGGTTTATTTCTTCTGAATCTCGAAAGCAATGAAACACACATCCATAACATTGAGGCTAAGAGATGCAAAGTAGATAGTGATAATTCAACTTATTTGTGGCACTGCCGTCTAGGTCATATTGGTGTAAAACGCATGAAGAAATTCCATTTTGATGGACTTTTGGAGTCTCTTGATTTTGAATCATTTGACACGTGCGAGCCGTGCCTCATGGGCAAGATGATCAAAACCCCGTTCTCCGAAATAATGGAGTGAGCAACGAACTTGTTGGAAATCATACATACCGATGTGTGCGGACCAATGAGTGTTTCGACGCACGGTGGATATTGCTATTTTCTCACTTTTACTGATGACTTAAGTAGATATGGGTATATCTATTTAATGAAACATAAATCTGAAACGTTTGAAAAGTTCAAAGAATTTCAGAACGAAGTGGAAAACCATCGTAACAGGAAAATTAAATTTCTATGATCCGATCGTGGAGGTGAATATTTGAGTTATGATTTTCTCACGCATCTTAAAGCAAGCAGAATCGTTTCGCAACTCACGCCACCCGGAACACCACAGCGCAATGGTGTGATGAACGCCGTAATCGAACTCTATTAGATATGGTCAATGATGTCTCTTACGGATTTGCCGTTATCATTTTGGGGTTATGCATTAGAAACCGCTGCATTCACTTTAAATAGGGCACCATCTAAATCCGTTGAGACGACACCGTATGAACTATGGTTTGGTGCTAAACCAAAGTTGTCGTTTCTTAAAGTTTGGGGATGCGAAGCTTACGTCAAGAAGTTGATGCCAGACAAGCTCGAACCCAAAGCGGAGAAATGCGTCTTCATAGGATACCCTAAGGAAACGATTGGGTATACCTTTTACCACAGATCCAAAGGCAAAGTGTTTGTTGCAAACAACGGATCCTTTCTTGAGAAGGAGTTTCTCTCGAAAGAAGTGAGTGGGAGGAAGGTAGATCTAGACGAGGTTATTAAACCTTCTCTTGAGTTGGAGAGTAGCACAACACCTAAAATTGTTCTAGTGCCGTCTGCACCAACAAGAGAGGAAGCTAATGACGAGGATCATGAAACTTCGAACGATGCTGCTGCTGAACGTCGCAGGTCGACAAGGTCGCGTGCCCCTCCTGAATGGTACGGCAACCCTGTTTTGACTGTCTTGTTGGTAGACAACAGTGAACCTGCGAACTATGAGGAAGCAATGATGAGCCCAGACTCTGAGAAATGGCTAGAGGCCATGAAATCCGAATTGGGATCCATGAGCGAAAACCAATTATGGACTTTGGTGGACCCTCCTAGCGACCGTAAGGCTGTTGAGTGCAAATGGATTTTCAAGAAGAAAACGGACGCGGATGGTAATGTTACTGTCTATAAAGCTCGACTTGTCACGAAAGGTTTTCGACAAGTTCAAGGTGTTGACTACGATGAGACTTTCTCTCCCGTAGCGATGTTTAAGTCCATTCGGATTTTATTAGCGATTTCTGCATTTCATGATTATGAAATATGGCAGATGGATGTCAAGACCGCATTCCTCAATGGCAACATTGATGAAGAGTTGTATATGATGCAGCCCGAAGGTTTTGTCGATCCTAAGAATGTTGATAAGGTGTGCAAACTTCAGCGTTCCATTTATGGACTGAAGCAAGCATCTCGGAGTTGGAACCTTCATTTTGATCAAGTGATCAAGAGCTTTGGATTTGTTCCAAATTGCTACAAATCTTGTATCTACAAGAAAGTGAGTGGGAGCTCAGTGACATTTTTAGTACTATATGTGGATGACATATTGATTATTGGAAATGGCATTGATATGCTTAATGATGTGAAGAGTTATTTGAACAAATGTTTTTCAATGAAAGACCTAGGAGAAGCTGCTTATATATTAGGCATCAAAATCTATAGAGATAGACAAAGACGCCTAATAGCTTTAAGCCAAAGTAGATACCTAGACAAAGTTCTGAAAAGGTTCAGAATGGATAAGGCAAAGAAAGGTTCAGTGCCCATGTTGTCAGGTAAGATATTAAGCAAGGCTCAGTGTCTAGCTACGGTAAACGATAGAGAAACTATGAGCAAAGTGCCATATGCCTCGGCCATAGGTTCTATCATGTATGCCATGTTGTGTACTAGACCGGATGTGTCCAATGCTCTTGGTTTGACGAGCAGATACCAAAGTGATCCAGGAGTGGAACACTGGACAACTGTAAAGAACATCCTAAAGTATTTAAATAGGACTAAATAAATGTTCTTGGTCTATGGAGGTGATGAGCAGCTCTTCGTAAAAGGTTACGTCGACGCTAGTTTCGACACCGACCCGGATGATTCTAAATCTCAGACAGGATACGTTTATATTTTGAATGGAGGAGTTGTGAGCTGGAGAAGCTGCAAGCAAAGCGTGATCACGGGATCTACAGTAGAATCAGAATACATGGCTGCTGCAGAAGCGTCAAGTGAAGGAGTTTGGATCAGGCACTTCATCACTGAGCTTGGTGTGGTTCCAAGTGCCTTGGACCCACTAGAGATATTGTGTGACAACACTGGCGCCATAGCACTGTCTAAGAAACCAAGATATCATCCAAAGACCAAGCACATCAACCGACGGTTTCATATATCGAGATTATATAACAGATGGAGATCTGAAGATTAGCAAAGTACATACAGATCTGAATGTCGCAGATCCATTGACTAAACCTCTTCCACGAGCAAAACATGATCATCACCTTAATGCCATGGGTGTTAGATTGTTGCCAGATGTAAACTAGATTATTAACTCTAGTGCAAGTGGGAGACTGTTGGAATTATGCCCTAGAGGCAATACTAAAGATGTTATTGTTATTATTCTTGTTCATGATAAAGTTTATATTCCATGCTAGAATTGTATTAAGCGGAAACTTTGATACTTGTGTGGTTTATGAACAACACCATGTCCCTAGTATGCCTCTATGGACTAGCTCATTGATTAATGATGGATAAGGTTTCCTAACCATAGACATGAGTTGTCGATTAATAATGAGATCATGTCATTAGGAGAATGATATGATGGACATACCCAAATCAAGCAGAGCAATTAGATCGTGTCATCGTGTTCATCTTTGCGAAGCTTTTTCCTATGTCAAATATTATATTCCTTAGACCATGAGATAATGCAACTCCCTGGTATCGGAAGAAAGCTTTGAGGTCATCAAACGTCATCCTATGAGAGGGTGATCATAAAGGTGTCTCTCAGGTGATCGGAAAGTACTTGTTGGGTTGTATGTATCGAGATGGGATTTGTCCCTCCCGAGTCGGAGAGATATACTTTGGGCCCACTCGGTAATCGATATCAACACCGCTTGCAAGCACATGGTTAAGGAGTTAATCACAAAGTGATATCGGATTACGGAACGAGTAAAGTACTTGCTGTGAATGAGATTGAACTAGGTATGCCGATACCAATGATCGAATCTCGGGCAAGTAAAATATCGCGTGACGAAGGGAATACATATATGGGATTAATTGAATCCTGGCATCGTGGTTCATCCGATATGATCATCGATGAATATGTGGGAGTGAATATGGGTTTCCAGATCCCGCTGTTGATTATTGATAGAAGATCATGTCTGCATATTCTCGAACCTGTAGGGTCACACACTTAACGTGTCTTGACGCTAGGATAGAATGGATAATTGGTTTATGAGTTTTTGTTCGGAATCTCGGATGAGATCCAGTACATCACGAGAGGTTCCGGAATGGTCCGGAGAATAAGATTCATATAAAGGAAAGCAATTTTTTGGATTTCGGAATCGTTTCGGAGTATTCTGTATTGTACCAGAAGGTTCTAGAAGCTTCTGGAGTGGGACCAACATGGCCCCACTTGTCGGAGGGGTGCGTGGGCCTACGAGGGAGTGCCCTGGCCGCTTTGGTCCAGGGGCACAAGGCCCCATAGGCCCAGACGGCCAAAACCCTAGGGGAAACCCTAGTAAACCTTCTAGAAGGGAGGGAAGACTTGCCCCCCACTCCACCCTTGGGGCCGCCGCCCTAGGGCTTGGAGGAGGGGGCAAGGGGGCCGGCCAGCCCCCTATATAAGGTGGGCAGGGGGCGCACCCTCCCCTCACCCCAAACCCTAGCCGCCAGCTGCTGCCCTTCCTCTCTCTCTCTCTCTCTCTCTCTCTCTCTCTCTCTCTCTCTCTCTCTCTCTCTCTCTCTCCGACTGCGTGTAGGCGAAGCCCTGCTGCAGAAACTCTCCACCATAGCACCACGCCGTCGTGCTGCAGATCCAATCCATCTCTCCACCCCACTTGCTAGACCAAGGAAGGAGGAGACATCGCGGCACCGTACGTGTGCATCTATCAGAGGCGCCGCCACTTGCGGCGTAGGATCGGATCGGATAGCGAGGAGGAGACGGCTAGTACGACTACATCAACCACGTTCTGTTGAACGTTTCCACTGTGCGATTTCTTCAAGGGTATGAAGATCTCATATATCCCTCTCGTTGATTGCATCTCCTAGATTAGATCTTGGCTTTCCCGTTCGCATTCATAGAAAATTTTGATTTACTATGCTGCGAATCCACAAAGCCATAGGTAGAAAGATTGATGGCTTTTCTGTTTCCATCAGGAGCGTTCTCTCGCTCTGCCGTGAACCACAATGCTGGCTGCAAGACTGCCATGTCAAATGTGATCATGGTGCTGACGGTCATGGTCACGCTGCTGTTCCTCATGCCGTTGTTCATGTATACACCGAATGTTGTTCTTGGAGTGATCATAATTGCTGCTGTCATTGGCCTGATCGACCTCCCTGCTGCATACAACATCTAGAAGATGGACAAGATGGATTTCCTCGTGTGCTTGTGCGCATTTGCTGGTGTCATCTTCATCTCCGTCCAACAAGGCCTCGCGATTGTGGTAAACAACAGAATTGTTGCCGAGATATAACAATGATTCCATAAAAATTATGATATGATGCCGACTATGTAAAAAATATACTCCTCATTATTTTTTGTAGAGGAAGTAGATAGTTTAATTGCGTGGTTACTGAAATTATCAAATTTGCAGGTTGGTATATCCATATTTAGGGTACTGATGCAAATCACAAGGCCAAGGATGATGATTCAAGGGAACATTAAGGGAACCGATATTTACTGAAACCTTCATCAGTATAAGGAGGCTCAAAGAGTTCCTGAGTTCTTGATACTAACAGTTGAGGCTCCTATAAACTTTGCAAACACAAACTACCTAAATGAAAGGTAACATCAAACTTCTCATACTAGAGAGAGATGCCGAGACAAGCTGTGGAACAAGTTGCAATGAAATATTTTCATTTGTAGGACTAAGAGATGGATAGAGGATGAAAGTTCTTCAGGAAATAAACAAACTGAACTCCATTTCATAATCTTGGACCTATCAGGTTTGTAAATTCCAAGAAAAAATCGTTCACTTCACAACACAGAATTCTTATTATATTTTACTCAATATCGATAAACAATATGGATGTATTTCAGTGTTAACTTTCTACTAGTATCACAAAGCATGTTTGCAGTAGATAGCTTTGTAAGAGTACAGTTTCCTACTTGCAAAATGGAACTAAGGAAGTGCTAGATGAGGCCATTCTGCGATGCCTCATATTTGCTGATAATGTGTCATAAATTTAGCATTTTCACTGACAAGTCATTTTTTTCAGCTGTCCCTGCAATTGACACTAGTGGCATAGCGTTCCTCATAGACCTAAAGAAAGCAACAGAGAAACGTGGTCTAGAGGTATACTCATCATATATACATATATATAAGCTCACAAGCTGCCAATTTAGTTTTGTAGTAAAGTTACCTTTTTCCTCCTTTCGCAGCTTGTATTTGTGAATCCAACTGGAGAGGTCATGGAGAAAATACAACGAGCGAACGATGCACACGATCATTTCAGGCCAGATTGTCTATATTTGACCACCGGCGAAGCAATAGCTTCACTCTCTGGTTTTGCCAAGATGGCAACACCTTAGCATGGTTTTGCCGAATGTAATTTTGATCATCTTATAGCAATGCTAAATTTGCATTGCCTTCTCATCAGTAGAAGTGCCTGCAACAAAGCAATTCACAAGTTTGTCTGTAGCTATCTTCAGTGCCCTTCAAATGTGTGTGATGGAAATTAGATTCTTGAATGTGAACTTGTGAAGTATTCACAATATGTACATTCATGGATTCCTGTCACCATGTGTTTCCCACAAAGTTTTGAACATCTGTGTTCAGAACTAGATACTTTAACTGTAGAAAATATAACTGAACTCACTTATTTACTTTCACATACTTGGTTCTACATCGCCAATTAGCACAGGAAATACACACATGGTGATAATTCAGACTTCGTAAGTTACATTGGATAAGCAGTATGATACCCAAACTAATAAGAGCGACCGCAACACTTCACCATGTAAGTTCAAATCATCTTGGAATTTCAGATGATTGGATGAACTCCTTTTCCAACCTGTACAGTCTAGTTCCTTTCGCCACCTATGCTTTCCTTGTATGACTGGTCATTTCTAGCATTCTGGTTCATTCTTGTAATCTGAGAACTAAGATTAACCTTTGAGTTCAGCACATCTTCAAGTGTTGTCTCCACTTGCCTCATTGTAGGCCTTTCCTCGCCTTTTAAACTTAAGCATGCTTCTGCGAGTCTTGTGACCGCCTCAGCATCATCGCCTCCTCCCTCATCCACAATTTGTGTATCTAAAATATCTGACAAGCGATTATCTCTTATTAGTGATACACAATGTGATGCTAGGCTTGTGACTTCCGATGAATGAGAAGAAAAAACCGTTGTTAGCCTTGTCAGTAGCTCTGCTAGGATGACACCAAAGCTGTAAACATCACTCTTCTCAGTAAGTCGACTAGTGTAGTAGTATTCTGGATCAAGGTAACCATAGGTTCCTTGGACAGCTGTAAGTATTCCCGGCTCGTCTATTGCAATTGACCTTGAAGCTCCAAAATCCGATACTTTTGCTGTTAAAGTATCAGTAAGTAATATATTTGCACATTTGATATCTCTATGGTATACTGATATGGAAGAAGCAGCGTGTAGATATGTAATGGCCCTTGCAGTTTCCAATGCTATCCTCAATCTATCTTTCCAAGACAAAGGATTCACAATTTGAGCATGGATATGATACGAGAGGGTTCCATTCGGTATGAACTCATAATCTAATAGAGGAACTTTTGTCTCAAGGTAGCAGCGAAAGAGCTTCACCACATTCCTATGGTTTGTCTGTGAAAGTATGACAACTTCATTTATGAACTAGTCGATTTCCCTTTGAACGACAATTTTAGCCTTCTTGATGGCCACAACATGTTGATCAGATAATATGCCTTTATACACCGTGCCATGGCCACCACCGCCAAGGATGTGATTATGGTCAAATTTGTTGGTTGCTTGCCCTAGGTCTTCCAAGCTGAAAATTCTCGTTCTTTCAGCTACATCTTTGTTTGAAGATATTACTGATGAGAAGAGTAAAGGCCAGTTTGATGATCATTGGCCATTCCTATTCAATGCTGTCATAGACAGTTTGGACTTGAAGGAAGTAACCTTGATCGGACGACAATTTACTTAGGCTAATAGTCTGCCAGAACCTACATACGAGAAACTAGATTGCGTATTGATGGACTCTGAGTGGGAAGAACATTTTCCACGAGTCTCGGTACGCGCTCTAGAACGTATTGAAGCTCTGTCTAGCCATGCTCCTATTTTGTTGACTACTGGTTTACCTCGGCAACGATGTTCTTATCAGTTCAAGTTTGAACTAGGATGGTTATATCGATAAGGTTTCCAGGATATGGTCAAAAAAATATGGAAAAGACCGGTTTCGGGTACTACCCCAATTCAGAGGTGGAACAATAAGATGCGTAGGACATGCAAACACCTTAGTGGATGGGCAAGACACACATCCGGTATCCTTAAAAAAGAAAGCAACGACTCTAGTCCACCATAGATGACCTCGAAGCTTTAGCGGAAAATCGTTTGTTAACCACGCAAGAGATTGAGCTCAAAAGCCAATCGAATGCGGAGTTAGCACGACTTTTGCGTGAAGAGGAACTCAAATGGTATCAACGATCTAAAGCTCAATTTATTTTGCATGGGGATTCGAATACTAGGTACTTCCATAGTGTGGCCAATGGCCGACACAAGAAGAAACTTATTCGATCTCTAATGCATGATGATGAGACGATTGAGGGACATGATCAGTTAAAATCCTATATTACAAATTACTACAAGTGTTTGTTTGGGGAACCAGAAGAAGGTACCTTCTCCTTGGACGAGTCCCACACAGACGATATACCACAAGTTTCTGTTGAGGAAAACAATCTTTTGACCGCTCTCTATTCCGAGGAGGAAGTCAAGAATGCCGTTTTCCAAATGGAACATAATAAAGCCCCTGGTCCTGATGGCTTCCCAGCTGAGTTTTACCAAACTTTTTGGGATGTTATCAAAACAGATCTTCTTGACATGTTCTATGCTTTGCACTCTGGTCAATTAGACTTGTTCAGGCTAAACTTTGGAGAAATTATCTTACTACCTAAGATTAACGAAGCAGAACGGATTCAGCAATATAGACCAATCTGTCTGCTTAATGTTAGTTTTAAGATTTTCACTAAAGTAGCTACTATCAGGTTAAATTCAGTGGCTGATCATGTAGTTCGCCCATCTCAAACTGCTTTCATGCAAGGTCGCAACATACTTGATGGTGTGGTTACTTTACATGAAACAGTTCATGAACTACATAGGAAAAATCTGAATGGGGTTATCCTAAAAATTGATTTCGAGAAGGCCTATGATAAAGTCAAGTGGCCTTTTCTTCAGCACACTCTTAGAATGAAAGGTTTTTCTCATGAATCGCGTGCTTTAATTAATTCTTTTGTGTCTGGGCGTAGTGTGGCTATAAAATTCAATGATAACGTTGGCAAATACTTTCAGACCAAAAAAGGGCTCAGACAGGGAGATCCATTATCACCAATGCAATTTAATATAGTGGCTGATATGTTATCTATCTTGATTGATCGCGCAAAATCTGAGGGCCAAATTGAAGGAGTTATTCCCCATCTTGTGGATGGTGGTTTATCTATACTTCAGTATGCCGATGATACAATTATTTTTATGGAACATGATCTCGAAAAGGCAAAGAACCTGAAACTCATTCTTTCAGCTTTTGAGCATCTTTCGGGTTTAAAAATCAACTTCTATAAAAGTGAACTGTTTTGTTTCGGCGAGGCTCGGGATGAGGTTCACCTTTACGCTGAAATTTTTGGCTGTAGTCAGGGTGCTTTTCCGATTCGCTATTTGGGCATTCCGGTTCACTACCGAAGACTCACAAATGATGAATGGAAAATCGTTGAACAAAGATTACAGCTAAGACTGTCTAGTTGGAAAGGAAAATTATTATCCATTGGAGGAAGATTGGTACTCATTAATTCAGTACTCAGTAATATGGTACTATATATGATATCATTCTTTCAACTTCCAAAAGGAGTCTTAAAGCGGTTGGACTATTTCCAATCAAGATTCTTTTGGCAGGGTGATAAAGAGAAAAAGAAGTATAGACTGGCTAAATGGAGTATTCTTTGTCGCCCCAAAGAACAGGGAGGCCTGAGTATACATGATCTGGAGATCAAAAATACCGCCTTAGTTAGTAAATGGCTCTTCAAACTATTAACTAAAGAGGGGATATGGTAAAAATTACTTAAAAGAAAATACGTTGGATCAAAAGCGTTGTCCCAAATGGTTTGGAAACCTGGTGACTCTCACTTTTGGGCCGGCCTAATGGCGACGAAACATTTCTTCCGCTTTGGTACATTTTCTATAAAGGACGGGTCTCAAATACGGTTTTGGGAGGATAAGTGGCTTGGCACCACTTCACTCCGCGAACAATATCCTGCTTCATATTCCATAGTCCGGTATAAGGAGGAAACAATCGCCACCGTGCTAGAATCATTCCCTCCTAACGTGACTTTTCAGAGGAATTTATTTGGTGCAAGGCTTGACTCTTGGATCATGTTGCTACATCGGTTAACAACTGTTCAACTGTCAGCTGGGCATGATGAATTCCAATGGAATTTAAGTGAGAATGATCCTTCTCAGTTAGTTCCTTATACAATGCCTTAATTCAGCCAAGATAATAGGATGATTTGGAAGATGAGGATACCTCTCAAAAATAAAATCTTTGCTTGGTATCTCCGTCGAGGGGTCATCCTTACTAAAGATAATCTTCTTAAGCGGAATTGGCATAGGGATCCTAGGTGCACATTTTGTCAGCATAACGAGACAATAAACACCTATTTTTCCAATGCAATATCGCAAGATCTATATGGTCAGTTACCCAAGCAGCTTCTGGCTTGTATCCACCGAGTAGTATTGCCAATATATTTGGGAATTGGTTACACGGTATAGATCGCAAGTATAAGTTACTTCTTCGTGTAGGAGCGATTGCCATTATATGGTCGCTTTGGCTATGTAAAAATGATAAAAGTGTTTAATGATACAAGTTGTTCACTTCTGCAGGTTATTTACAGATGCACTGGCACCCTTCGGTGTTGGGCGGCACTTCATAGTGCGGATCACCGCGAGCTTTTCACGGAGGTGTGTACGCGGCTGGAGGACACGACGCGGGATTTGTTCACCCGATATGGCTGGCAACATAATCTGCGGGTTGACCTACCTTCAGCTCCTTAGGCGCTTTACAATTTCTCATTATGATATGTAATCCGCCTATGTTT
The DNA here is from genome assembly GCA_916181665.1 of Avena sativa. NCBI lineage: Eukaryota > Viridiplantae > Streptophyta > Magnoliopsida > Poales > Poaceae > Avena > Avena sativa. The sequence goes on along the minus strand of OV702280.1, from coordinate 398,033,513 downwards.
TTTACTCTTTTATGTTTGGATTGCTGGATTTTGGCGGCTGTGTGCATCCTAGTTATGCAGATGCCGGGTGTAATACTTAAAACTCTTTAAGTAATAAAACGCCCTTTATCAAAAAAAAAGGAGCGGTCCATGTTTTTTCTTGAAGAACTTTTGTCTCAACTTCTTAGCTTTTCTCTGTTTGAGTTTATTTGTGATTTTGGCCACACCAAGAAGTGAAAGCAGTAGGCCAAAACCAGCACTGATGGCAATTACGGTGATTATACCTGCACGGAATGAAAGTAAGATTTTATACTACTCCCTCCGATTCATATTACTTGTCTTAGAAATGGACGTATCTAGACATGTTTTAGTGCTAGATACATTCATTTTTGCGACAAGTAATATGGATCGGAGGGAGTAGTATCTTCTACCTGCATTTCAAAAAAAATAACTGAAAATTCGAAACTACACAACTATATTATGACAAAAGTTTTCTTAGAATATTTATTAGAGCAGTCGTACTGGAAGTATTAGTTCCAGACCAGTGATCACATGGTTTACTAGCTTATGAAGCAAATCGTATGATGTATTTATTCATTTTTCCTTTTGTATTGTCTTTCATCTCTAAATGGTGATGCTTCCAGAGCATTAGGGAAACTCTTTTGAAGACTGTGTAATGTAGTAGTAGCACTAGTATTTATGTACTTGTTATACTGGCTGATGTACTAGATAACAATTTTATTTCATAATTCTATAGTCTTTAGTGATCATTAAGCAGAATCTTATACCGAGTGGGTGAGTTATATTTGTACCTGGGAGGCTGATGATACTTTTCTTTGCTGAGCATCGGTATGTCCCAGGCATATTGATGCAGGTTTCATGCAGGCATGGATAAACATCTGGCTGTAGGGACTCGTTGATATCTTACAAGGGGAAGAAAAATCACAGTTAGAAGGCATAGTATGTTCAAAATGAGGTTGAAGCCTAAAATAATTGAACAGATATACTAAAATTCTTGGTACACGAGAAAACTGAAAATTAAGGAGCAAAAAGATACAGTTGAAATTAAAGTATAGTTCTTATTAGTTATCTGATCCATTTCTCCAGTTGACTTCAAAGTCCATTCTAAAAAATTTAATAATAGCAGTAAGCAACGGAACCACTACCAATAAAAAATGAGGAAGTTACTAAAGCAGGATGGATTAATTGACGCGTGAAGGAAATTTTCTAACAATATTGGATGTTCTACAAGGAAGAGGAAACTTCAAAGGAAAGTATTGGCCCTGCTCTGAGCACCGGAATTTCCTAGTTTTTTAGGTGGGTAAACTTTTTAATGAGCAATTCTATGTACTCGTTCCGACAGTTGTCAGAAGCTGTCAGAAACTAACAATTCTGACGGCCACTCACAAGTTATTATACCCCTAATTTTGTCGGAAAACGTGTAATGATCTATAGGAAAGTAGCATAACTAAATAAGAGGTATATAGTATTTACGTTGGCACCCTTTAGCCATACAAGGTTGCCCTTTATCCTCTCGCGCAGGCCTTTGGCCATAGTATTTACGGCCACTCACAAGTTATTTACTATGGCACCCTTTAGCCATAGTATTTACGTTGGCACCCTTTAGCCATACCAGGCGCTCGCGTGCCCGTACCCTTCCATTTGCCTGGTTTCTCTCTCTCTCTCTCTTTTTTCCAATGGACTAGTTTTTTTACTGAAGGGGTCTGGAGTCTGGAAGCTAGAACTCGGAACTCTGGACTTCTATTGAAGAGGTTTGGAGTTTTTTCTTACTGATGAAGGGGTCTGGTGAAAACGCTAATCTGGTCTTGGGGACGCCTAGTCGCCTATTTAGACTTAAAATCTGTACCATTTAAGATTTAAAACCTGAACAATCTGTCCAAAAAATATATTACTACTTCCTTCGTCTCAAAATAGTTGTTTTAGATTGTCAAAATTTGAATAAACCTATATACTAAATAGTGTCTAGATTTATCTAATTTTTAACAAATCTCTATTTTGAGATAGAGAGAGTATATATAAATAAAAATTGGCTTACCTGGTGTTAGCTATACTGGCTTTCGAACTAGCTAGACAATGGAGATACTCGTAAGGTACTAGTATTCGATCAATGTCTTCTCGTGTAGAGAAAATACTCGTCCTCTCAGTTGACTTCAACGTCGACAAGTACCGATCAACTAAATATAGACATGCAAACCAGACAATGACCCAAAGTTGAATTGGTCCGGCAACCTATCAGATTTGTAACTTCCAATAAAAAATCCATTCATTTCACAGTTTACCATTCTTATTATATTTAAATCGAGCTCACTAAACAATATAAATGTACTTCAAACTTGGTAAACTTTGACTTTTCACTAAATTTATACGCTATATATTTCAGGGCAGTGGAAGTAAATTCATATTTGTTCTATGATGCATGTCAGAAATTTAGCAATTCCAGTACCATTTTTACTGACACGACATTTTTTTTCAGCTGTCCCTGCAATTGACACATGGTCTAGAGCTATACTCATCATACATATATGAAAAGTTAATATACTGGTTCACTTGTTGTCAATATTATTAGTTATGTGGCAAAGTTACATTATTCTCTCCCTTCACAGTTTGTACATGTGAATCCAAGTAGAGAGGTCATGGAGAAATACAATAAGCACATAGAGGCACAAAGTGATTTCAAGCCGGATTGCCTGTATTTGACCACCGGGGAAGCAATCGCTTCACTTTCTGGATTTGCCAAGATGGTAGCACCTTAAGAACTAGTAGATGATTCAACTGTAGAAGTTGTAGCTGAATTCATCTTATTTATTTTCGCATACTTTGTTCTGCATGACCCATTAGCATAAGAAATACCAAAAGACACACATGGTGATAATTCAGACTTGTAATTTACATTGGATATGTAGTATGGCACCCAAAATTATAAGAGCGACCGCAACACTTCACCATGTAAGTTCAAATCATCTTGGAATTTCAGATGATTGGATGAACTCCTTTTCCAAGCTGTACAGTCTAGTTCCTTCGCCACCTTTGCTTCCCTTGTATGACGGATCATTCATAGCATTCTGGTTCACACTTGTAATCTGAGAAGTGACATTGACCTTTGAGTTCAGCACATCTTCAAGCGTTATCTCCACTTGCCTCATTGTAGGCCTTTCTTCACCTTTTAAACTTAAGCATGATTCGGCAACTCTTGCAACCACCTCAGCACCTTCAGCCCCCTCCTCCTCAACAATCTGCGTATCTAAAATATCTAACAATCGATTGTCTCTTATAACTGACAGAAAATGTGCAGCTAGGCTTGTTCCTTCTGACGAATGAGAAGAAAAAACTGGTGTCACCCGTGTCAGTAGCTCTGCTAGGATCACACCAAAGCTGTAAACATCGCTCTTCTCCGTGAGTCGACTAGTGTAGTAGTATTCAGGATCTAGGTAACCATAGGTTCCCTGGACAGCTGTAAGTATTCCTGTCTCGTCTATTGCAATTGACCTTGAAGCTCCAAAATCTGATATCTTTGCTGTTAAGGTATCAGTAAGGAGTATGTTTGCACATTTGATATCTCTATGGTATACTGATACGGAAGAAGCGGAGTGTAGATATGCAACAGCCCTGGCAGCTTCCAAAGCAATCCTCAACCTATCTTTCCATGACAAAGGGTTCTCACTTTTGCCATGAAGATGAAACAAGAGGGTTCCATTTGATATGAACTCATAAACTAGCAGAGGAACTTCCGTCTCAAGGCAGCATCCAAAGAGCTTCACCACATTCCTATGGTTTGTCTCTGAAAGTATGACAATCTCATTTATGAATTGATCAATTTCTCTTTGAACGACACTTTTAGCCTTTTTGATGGCCACAACACGTTGATCAGATAGGATGCCTTTGTAGACAGTGCCATGACCACCGCAACCGAGGATACGATTCTGATCAAATTTGTTGGTTGATTGCTCTAGCTCTTCTAAGCTGAAAATCTTTGTTCTTTCGGAGACATCTTTGTTTGAAGAGATTAACTTTTGAACAAGAAATCCATGGTTTTTCTTATAAAACTTTTGCCTCAACTTCTTGGCTCTTTGTTTCTTCAGTTTATTCGTGATTTTGGATACACCGAAAAGTGAAAATAGTAGACCAAAACCAGCACTGATTGCAATTCCGGTAATTAAACCTGCAGAGAATGAGCTTAACGGTCAAAAGCACAGGATATGCTTGGATGCATTAAGAATTTCAAGCAGCAGTGCACTGATTGCAATTCCGGTAATTAAACCTGCAGAGAATGAACTTAACGGTCAAAAGCACAGGATATGCTTGGATGCATTAAGAATTTCAAGCAGCAGTGCTCAACGAAAAATCTGATGCTACTAAAGTACAATGTGCGATTCTTGGAACATTTTCCAGATCAAACATACTGGAAACACTATGTTCCAGCTTCCAGGTCAATAATCGCATGGTCTATCAGCTTATGAAGTTGTGGCATTTTTGTAGCCGGGCTCCTCGTGTACTACATAATAGATAATTAAAACAATTCTTTGGCCCTTAATTATCACTTGCAAAGCTTTATATATGTAAGCAAGGTGTATTTATACCTCGGAGGCTGCTGATACTTTTGGTTGCTGTGCATCGGTATGTCCCTTGCATATTAATGCAGGTTCCGTGCAGGCATGGATAAACACCTGGCTGCTGGCACTCGTCAATATCTGAAGTAGACAATAGTAGAGTTGAGAAGAAGCATATGCATTTCATACAACAGAAGCATATATAGATAGACTTTTTCTTTCGCAGCTGACAGCCATGCATCATCCCCGTGTTGGCACAGGTCAATTGTGCAGTAACTGATCAAGCCTAGAAAAGATAAACGCTGTCGGCGAAACAAAATTCTTGCTAGCTAAGCTCGACAGCGCATCATATGAAGAGCGTAAAGACACGTACGTAGGAGAGAAATACCTTGGCATCCATCACCGATGTACGGATTGCCTTCATATCCTTGGGAACAGTTGCACCGTAATTGGTCAGTATTGTTATCAACCTTATAAATAATACTATTTGAGCTTTGGCACCTGGACTTAGAATGCAATGACCACTCCAACACCACGGGAACACTACCACTACTGAAGCGTTGAAATGTGGCATCGGGACCGACCTCAATATCTGACTGGTATATGATGAACCAGGCCTTCTCAACTATGAACGCAGCGCTACCTTCATAACGCAAATATTGTCTAGTCATAGAATCTTGCACGGCAATATGTCTAAATTGGATGGAATACGAATAAGCAAGCTCCAAAAAGATGGACGCCCGGCAGCTACCGATGCCCGAACACATGGAGGTTGTTTTATCCCAGTTGCCGACGCACATGGAGGCGCAGGTACTGATGTCCTCATCGGCTGCGCCGTATGGAATGAGCTGGGCAACAATGTTGCACCCATAGGCAACAAACCAGTTGTATCTGCTCGACACCATGAAGGGGCCAGTAGCTGGCGGCCCGGACCATGTGCCGTTGAAATCAGAACCGGAATCTGACTGCAAAATATTGCTATAGATTCGCACTGTGCCGTCAGGCAAAGAGATGTCAAACACCTCCATGCCATCGCCTAAGAACAGCTTCGTGTTCTTGACGCAGGTGAGATTAAAGCCCTCGTGGAAACAGCCTTGGCCGATACCGAAAGGGTACGGCACGGCAATGTCGCCGCAGGATTCCGGGCAGCCTGGCAAAGCTATTGGGCCTGTTGCCAGTGCCACCACCAGGAGCTGAAACGTGACCGCTCCGGTGGTGCCAACTAGCCCGCGAAGGGAAGAAGAAGAAGAAGAAGAAGAAGAAGAAGAGATCGAAATCATCTCAGAGCGTACTAGTTGAGCGTACGTCTACTTGTTGAGAGTTGATTCTGGTCCCCAGCGAGCATCAACCACCCCGGCCGGGACGGAGTTAGAAGAGGTGGACTGCCCTGCAGCTACGGGTGCACGACCCCTCTGCCTCTGCGCAGCTCCGCCTTACTCGCCGTGCCTGCCTGCGCCGGCCGCCGACTAGCCCCCACCCCGAGACGACTCGCGGGCTCGGAACTCGCATATGGTTTCTGCTGCCGCTCAATTTTTCTCCTTGAGGTGCGCTCCATCTCTCTCTTCTCTGTAATTAGATCACTCTCGGGAGCTCTCTAGTGCTACACTACCCGCTTTGACTCAACAACTTACCCATTTGACTCGGTATAAGGAAAACTCCAACGGGCCCCGTATTTTAGACAAGTCTGAATCTATCCGTTTGCGATCCAACGGGCTACCCCATTTACGGGTTTACAGGATGATAACAGGCGCACTTGAGCTATCCATTGATGGTGGCTGATACGATTTCCTGCCACACGCGGTACCGTCTTCCTCTCTCTATCCCGCGCCAGCAGAATACTGTTTATACCATTTCCTGCCTGGCCGCATGTTCTCACCTATATTTCCTGTCTAGAGCCACCACGCCTATAAAGACCGGGTCGCTGGCAATCGGATGGCACCAAAGTCATAACCATGCCATGCTATCTTCGCACTATTTGGTGTCATTTTCCACTAGCTAGATTATATTGGATTCATATGACATAGTAGTAATAGTAGGCATAGACTGGATGGTTAAATAAGAAGTTCGGATAGTTGGTGCACAATTTGATACTACACTCAGAGGGAGGAATAATAAGATATAGTTTATCAACTAGCCTTGGAGATGCAAGTTTTGTTAATGTGACTTTATCACGGATCTAGTCTAGATATAACAGTAGCAATAGAAACATCACCTTTGTAGATCAAGAACGGAGAGAGAGAGAGAAAGAGAGAGAACGGAGACGAGCTCTACCTGCTCCCTGGCTCGATAGACAAGAGCCAGAGGGAATGCCCGAACCGGCGCCGGAGCTAGAACCTCCGTCGTTGGCCATGGGTGAAAGGGGGGAGTGTGGCGAGCGTGTGGCTAGAGTGGCGGCGGTGGAGCTTCCCGTCGGCGCAGCGCTAGCCTAGATCGGATTGGCTTGTAGGTGGGGCGGCTAGGGCACGGCTAACCTCGTAGATCGTGCTGCCGGCTCCCCACCACTTTATATAGCGCTGGCGACAGGGGCCCACCGTCCTAGATAAGAACGGGCGCCCCCGATCAGGGCGCAGTTAGGGGGCGTGCTAGGCCGTTGGGCCCAGTCACGTTGAGATCTATCCAACATTCTCCCCCTAGATCTCGACTTTACTTTTAACCTTGTTCTTTACTTATTTCATCACAGAATGACACATAGAGCATGTTTCATCGTCCCAGCTCAATTGCCGATAGAATCAGACAGCTACTATATACCTTCATGTTCTGAAACAAATTCTGTTACTTTTGGGCCTCTATGGTCCAGGAATCATAGGCTTGCCGTTAAACCCATGCCGGATATGTGTTCCTTGAACACATTGGGTGGTAAGCCTTTCGTTAGCGGATCCGCAAGCATATCCTTTGTCCTTATATGCTCGAGACTTATAGTTTGATCCTGGACTTTGTCCTTCACAACATAATACTTTATATCTATAGACTTTGAAGCATTACTCGACTTGTTGTTGTGAGCATAGAATACTGCGGGCTCGTTGTCACAGTACATCTTTAGTGGCCTGCTTATGCAGTCAACCACTTTCAAGTCGGGTAAGAATTTTTTTAACCATAACGCCTGTCCCATGGCCTCATAGCATGCTATAAACTCTGCATACATCGTAGATGATGCAACTATCGACTGTTTGGCGCTTCTCCATGAAATAGCACCTCCTGCGAGAGTAAAGACATACCCTGTCGTGGACTTTCGGTCGTCTTTATCTCCCGCAAAATCTGCATCTGAATACCCTTTTATCTCTAGGACATCAGATCTTCTGTATGTTAGCATGAGGCCTTTTGTGCCTTGCACATAGCGCAAAGCTTTCTTTACCATCTTCCAGTGCTCTATGCCTGGATTCTCTTGATATCTACCGAGTACCCCAGTGATAAAGGCTAAGTCAGGGCGAGTGCACACTTGTGCATACTGTAAGCTTCCAACAGCCGAAGCATATGGTACTGACTTCATTTGATCGATCTCATATTGATTCTTTGGACATTGGAATTTCCCAAAACTATCGCCCTTGACTATGGGAGCAGGTGTTGAATTACTCGCATGCATATTGTATTTCTTTAAAATCTTTTCACAATACGCTTTCTGCGACAGTCCTAACACTCCATTCTTTCTGTCTCGGTGAATTTCTATGCCCAAAACATAAGAGGCTTCACCAAGGTCTTTCATGTCAAAGTTTGATGACAAGAATTTCTTTGTTTCTAGTAGTAGACTAGCATCACTGCTAGCAAGCAGAATGTCATCTACATATAGAATTAGGAAAATATATTTCCCACTTTTGAACTTTGCATAAATGCAATTTTCCTCAACATTTTCTTTGAATCCAAATCTTTTAATGGTATCATTAAACTTTAAATACCACTGCCTAGAGGCTTGCTTTAACCCATAAATGGATTTCTTTAGGCGGCATCCCATATGTTCCTTCCCCTCCATGAAAAAACCCTTGGGTTGTTTCATGTAAACATTCTCTTCTAAATCTCCATTTAGAAATGCCGTCTTGACATCCATTTGATGTAACTCTAAATCAAAATGTGCAACTAGTGCCATGATGATTCTGAAGGAGTCCTTACATGAGACCGGAGAAAAAGTCTCATTGTAATCTACGCCTTCTCTTTGCGTGAAGCCTTTTGCCACGAGTCTAGCTTTGTACTTTTCTACATTCCCATTGGAGTCATACTTTGTTTTGTAGACCCACTTGCATGTTTTGGCTCCTTTGGAAATTTCCTCTAAGTCCCAAACATTGTTGGAACTCATCGATTTCATTTCATCTTCCATTGCCTCCACCCACTTGGCTGAGTGAGGGCTACTCATGGCTTCTTCATATGAGGTAGGATCGCCCTCCATATGAACTACATTGTAAACTTTGTAGATGTGTTTGGAAATGGCTGGTCTTCGTTCTCTTTTAGACCGTCTGAGTTCATCAGACTCTTGCTCATTTCTTGCCTCGGGTTCAGGCACATTTACAGTAGGTGGCTGTTCTGGCTCCCTTTCGTGCTCAACAGTGGGTTCAGGTGGCTCCTGATGGACAGGTTCCGAACTTTCGCCCATTGTTGTCACGTGTGGAGTCACAACAGGTGCCGGCACCACAACCTCAGGGGTTGTAAATGGTGGCACAACAGGTAGCGAGAAAAATGGCTCCTGGATCATCGGATTAGGTGCATGCACCCTCTTCTCCTCAAGATCAATTTTCCTAGCTACCGTGCTCCCCCTCATCAATTCGTCCTCCAAGAAGACTGCATGTCTCGTTTCTACAAACTTTGTGTATCTGTCGGGACAGTAGAAGCGATAGCCTTTGGACTTATCTGGATAGCCAATAAAATGGCAAGATACTGTTTTGGGGTCTAACTTTGCAATGTTTGGATTGAAAACTTTTGCCTCAGCTGGGCTCCCCCAGACCCTCAAGTGGTGCAGAGAGGGGACTCTGCCTGTCCACAATTCATACGGTGTTTTGGGCACCGACTTACTTGGTACTCTGTTGAGAATATGAATGGCGGTTTTAAGCGCCTCCATCCACAATCCCAAAGGGAGGGTGGAATAGCTCATCATGCTGCGCACCATATCCATAAGGGTACGGTTGCGCCTTTCAGCTACTCCGTTTTGCTGAGGTTCGCCCGGCATTGAATACTGGGCGACTATTCCGTTTTCTTGCAGGAACCGTGCAAAAGGTCTTGGTACTTGACCATATGGAGTATGCCGACCGTAGTACTCCCCCCCACGATCGGACCGAACTATTTTAATTCTTTTATCGTGCTGATTTTCTACTTCAGCTTTGAAAATTTTAAATTTATCCAACGCTTCAGATCTTTCTTTGATTGGATAAATATAACCATATCGGGAGTGATCATCCGTGAATGTTATGAATGAATCATAGCCATCCACACTTTTCACCGGAAACGGTCCACAGATATCCGTGTGGATTATTTCTAGTGTAGCTATGCTTCGGTTTGCACCCTTTTTAATCTGTTTGACATACTTTCCTTTAATGCAATCTATGCATTGTTCAATGTCGGAGAACTCTAACGGAGTAAGAATCGCATTTTTTACGAGGTTTTCAATTCTTCCCCTCGAAATATGGCCTAGTCTGCAGTGCCATAGTCTCGAGGAGTCTAGAGTTCGCTTTCTTTTCTTTTGTTCTTTGTTCGACAAGGAAGCTTTTTCATTCACATCACACACAGAAAGAACTTTCTCATGCAGGGATAACAAATATAACTTATCAAATAATGTAGCGACACCCACACATTTGTCTTTCAACCAGATGGCACACTTGCCATTACCAAAATAACATTCGTAAGAATCTTTGTCCAAACAGGAAACACTTATTAAATTCCTATGTAATGAAGGAACGAAAAGCACATCTTTGAGCAAAAGCAAAGAGCCATCAGCCAGCTCCAGAGGGACGTCACCAATGGCCTCCACTTCTGCTTCTATTCCATTCGCCACTTCAATGTGTCTTTCTCTTCTTGGCGTGGTCCTTGTCGAATGGAACCCCTGTAAAGAGTTGGCAACGTGAACAGTTGCTCCAGAATCAATCCACCAAGTGGATCTAGTAAACTTTTCATACAAAGATTCATTAACAAAAGAAACAATATCTTTACCATTTTTGGCCATGATGTACTTTAGCCAAATCGGGCAGTCTTTCTTGTAGTGGCCCGGCTTTTTGCAGTGATGGCACTGATCCTTCTCCCCAGGGGTGGACTGGTGATGCTGGTACTGGTGCTGCATTGGACCCTTGCCATGGGGCTTGGAGGGTGAGCCACCATGGTTGCCGCCTGTGAAGCCTCTCTTCCTGTTGTCCTTCACGAAGTTCAGAGAACCGCCGTGAAGGGCTTTCAGCCTTTCTTCTTCCTGGGAGCACATCCCAATGGTCTTTTCTATGTCCCACTTTTCAGGGGACATATTATAGTTTATCACAAAGTTTTCAAAAGGCTGTGGAAGTGAGGCCATCACAAGGTGCACCAAGAGTGCTGGCTTTAACTCGAGGTCCTCATCCATTGGCTTGAGCTTTGCTGCCATGTTTGACATCCTCAAGATGTGCTCTCTTATTCCGTGGGGTCCTCCCGTATACTTTTCAGTAACCAGCTGCTTTAACAGCTGGGTCGCATACATCTTTGAAGAGCCAGTAAACTGGCTCTTTATCTTGGCGAGATACTCGCCCACGGTAGCACACTCTCCAATTGAGCCCACGATTGCGTTCTCAATTGTGTTCTTTACGAATGCCAGACACTTCTTGTTGGCGTTCACCCATTTCTGGTTATCGATAGAGTAAGCCAGCTCCAATGGAGCATGGTCCCTCTTCCTTTTCTCAAAGTCAGCACTTTGTTCAGCATCTCCCCTGACTGGGTCGGCGGGCTTGATTGGTTGCTTGGTGTCAATCACCCAATCCACTTCGGCGCATACGAACGCCAAGTCAACTTTCTTTCTCCATTCAGAGTAGTTGTCCCCCCTGAGGAGCGGTACGTCCTTCAAACATGCCATGAGGTTGAGACCTCCTGAAAATCACAAAAGATGTGAGATCACCAAGTAAAACAACTGTATGCGTTAATTCAACGTTGGTATAAATTAAGCATGCAATCGTTTCGTGCTATTTAAAATTACATCACCGTTGGGCAGAAATAAATTTAAATGCACCTTTTATTCTTAATAGGACAAGATTATGGTCATGATTATTAATAACGTTGGTCAATTAATAGCATGAGTCATAATCACTTTAATCACATCTTTATGTCAAGATTTAATCAACTTTTATTGCATTTGGAGCAATTTTTAAACCAAACAATTGCAATGTAAAATAACTATTTGCAGCGGAAACTTTCATTAAAAAACTTATACTTTGCAGAAAAAAATCTGCCTTTGTAACACTCTCTTAGTCACAATATACTTAAAATAAAAGGACTAGAGAAACTATGCAAAAAATCTGTCCAAAACTTGATGAAAAAACATCAAAAGGGTTTCTGTAAAAAGAAAAGACTGAAAAACAGAAAAAACTGTCAAAACACGCCCTATTGGGCCTCTATCGCATGCGCAGCCCAGCGCGTGGGGCTATCTGCTGTCGCGCGCTGCGCCTAAGCAGCCGGCCCAAGCAGCCAGCGGCCCGCTAAGGCCTGGCTGTGCGCCGCTCCCGCCCCCGCGTTCGCAAGCACGCCGCCGCTCGCGCGCGTCCACGACGGCCTGCCGGCCCATCGGCCCAACGCAGCCCGCTTGGCCCGCCCGCGCCAGCCGCCGGCGCGCTCGCGATCCTGGCCGTCCACTCGGCCAGACCTAGATCTAACGGTTGGGCGCGCTCTGCGGGGGTATAAAAACTCCCAGCCGCCAGCCCCCTTCAAACCCTAGGACACAACCCCCCCACACCCCTACCGCGTGGCCACCGCGGCGGCGCCGCGTCCGGCGCGCGGCCGCCCCGCGTGGTCCGCGTCACCCGCTCGCCCCCGTCTGCGCGTGTGACCACCGCGGCGGCGCCGCGTCTCACGCGCCGGCTGCCCCGCGTGGTCGCCGCCTCCTTGCCGCGTGGCCACCGCGGCGGCGCCGCGTCTCGCGCGTCGGCTGTCCCGCGTGGTCACCGGCTCCTTCTCGCGTCCGTGGCGCGCCCGTCCCGCGGCGGCGCGGTGTCCCGATCGTGGCGGCGCCGCGTCTTGCACGCGGTTGCCCCGCGTCAGCGGCACGCGTCGGCGGCGCATCGGGGCCGTCGGATCGAGGCGAGAAGGACCGAGGCGACTCCGGCGAGAAGGACCGAGGCGAGGAGGCCGCGTTTCCGCGCGCCCCTCCCTCTTCCTCTTCTCCGGCGAGGAGGTCCGAGGCGAGGAGGCCGCGTTTCCGCGCGCCCCTCCCTCTTCCTCTTCTCTGTGAGCTATGGCCCCCCCCCGCCCTCCTTGCCGGCGGTGCGTCCACCCGAGGGTGGGCGCACCACCGTCAAGAGGGGCGGTGATGAAGCCTTTTGCTCCTTTCCCCTTTTTTTTGTTACTTGTTTGGTCCATGGTGGAACTGCGACGGCGCCCCCCCACCTTGCTCCTTGCCGATGTGTGCATCCACGCGAGGGTGGGTGCACCGTCGTCAAGTGGCCGAGGTGTGGGGCGGAGACTTTCCCGGCGATGGCCGGAGTGGACCCTCCCTCCCTTTTTTTTGATTGCCTTTTTCTTTGGGGATCTATGGGGTTAGGACTTGCATTCGGGATCTTTTTGGGGCTTTAGATCTAGGGTTTTTCTTTGCCCCGAAGGGTGTGTTCTTCTTCTAGATGTCTCCACAATGGATGCCCATCTAGATCGAGAGGAACGGCGCGGCCCTAAGGCAGGCGCACTTTTGGATCTAATTCTTTCCTTTCACTTTCTACCAAAAGGCACTGTAAAATCTAGCAACTAAAACCTTGCTCTGATACCAATGTTAATGTGACTTTATCACGGATCTAGTCTAGATATAACAGTAGCAATAGAAACATCACCTTTGTAGATCAAGAACGGAGAGAGAGAGAGAAAGAGAGAGAACGGAGACGAGCTCTACCTGCTCCCTGGCTCGACAGACAAGAGCCAGAGGGAATGCCCGAACCGGCGCCGGAGCTAGAACCTCCGTCGTTGGCCATGGGTGAAAGGGGGGAGTGTGGCGAGCGTGTGGCTAGAGTGGCGGCGGTGGAGCTTCCCGTCGGCGCAGCGCTAGCCTAGATCGGATTGGCTTGTAGGTGGGGCGGCTAGGGCACGGCTAACCTCGTAGATCGTGCTGCCGGCTCCCCACCACTTTATATAGCGCTGGCGACAGGGGCCCACCGTCCTAGATAAGAACGGGCGCCCCCGATCAGGGCGCAGTTAGGGGGCGTGCTGGGCCGTTGGGCCCAGTCACGTTGAGATCTATCCAACAAGTTTATTTTTTCTTAAGGGGGTTAGCCTCGAGTATAGCACCCACACCTTGCTAGCCATTCCGACTCTCGGGACGAGATTCATCTTAAGGGGGTAGGCTGTCATATCCCAAGATTTTGGAAATTGGGACTAGGAATTTTTTTTGCATTGCATGCCATTCATGATCATTACATTGCATTTTGGCATCTTAAAATTTCTCAAATCGAAATAAAAATCTAAAACCCTAAATAGTATATGCCACTTTGTTTCTAAAGGTAATTAAATTGGATTTATAAAAACACACTATTGCTAAGGCAGCGATTATTGCTAAATTATAGCCTAAAAAGATCCAATGAATATTACAAAATTTTAGAAACAAAATTGAGCTCATTTGGAGCTATTATGAAAAAGTTATGGAATAAATACAAACAAATAAAGATATAGATAAAATGAAATATACAAAGATTTATAAATCCATTACTTACAACCTAGTAAAAATATTACAAATATAATTCTATAATAATCTACTGAATTTTAGAAAAATTTAGAAACAAGAATTGTGTCATTTAAGTTCGTATGCAAAAGATATAAGGAAAACAAATAAATAGAAAATAGAAAAAGGAAAAAAGAAAAAAACTAACTGGGCTGGCGAAGCCAGCCGACGGCCCAGCTAGGACGGACCAGCCACCACGGGCACTGATCGACGTCTCGTTTGCTTTAGAAAGCGTGCAAAATTGATTTTATAGACCTATCTCTATTCAAACTCTTATATATTTTTATCTACAACTCCGAATCGACTTCCGTTTGTTTCTACTTGTTCCATACTCTAAGACCTATATTCTCATCATCCTAAATCTCCATTTAAACCCGTGGAGCCATAGCTGTATGAGTTTTCTTTCTCGAAATCCCGAATCTACACATGCCCAAAACTTATTTTGTTTATTCATCCATTTAGACTTCGTTGTTTGCCTTTGGCCAAAACACGAAATTTGTAGATTTCGTTGAAATCTTTCAATCCCGACAAACCTCACCTCTTTTCGTCCACCACGTCCGGAGAATTTCGCACCGCAATATTTCAGATATGACGATGTAAATTCAAGATGTACTCGCGCTCGTTTCTTCAAATCCAAATTCCTTTGGTGAAAAAGTAGAACTAATGATTCTCTACAACTTTCATATTGTAAGTTTTTCAATTTGATCTCTGTTTTTGTCTCTCTAACACAGATCTCTTTCTTATCTATTATGAGCCAAAATCGAGTCGATCTTCTTTTCTAGCCACTCGATCTTATTCTGACGGTCAATATTAGATCTTATCAACGAAGGGGTCTGAGCCAACCAGATCTCGCCATGTGTCAAGCCAGGTCAGCACCCAGTCAGCGTAGAATATTCCCAGGGAATATTCCCTATAGATTTGAAATTGAATTTAAATTGCAGAAAATTGTGTAAACTTGCAAAAATCATATAAAAAGATTCGTAGATCCAAAAATAGCAAATTATATATCAATGGATTCAGAAAAACGTGTAGAATTATAATATTGCATTAGATCTAAAATTACAGTTTGTGTTTACTGTAGCAATTTAATTAGTTTTAATGGTCTTTTAGGTTAATAAATTCATAGGAAATTATCTGTAACTCCAAAAAATATGAACAATATATAAAATTGAAGCTACTATAATGTAGATTAATAATATCTGGTTGGATCCAGCTTTTGCAGTCTATTTACCCCGTAGCAATTTAATTAGTTTTAATGGTTTTAGAAATCATTAAATTCATAGTAAATTATTTGCATACCACAAAAATATAAATAATATACTGATGGAAAGCTAGTTCCAAGTAGATCATCTACCTGTAGTTTGCTCAGGCAAATACCATAAGGTTCTCCTGTAAATATTTAAACAATTTAATACCTTTTGGAGTAATAAATTCATAAGAAAATAAATAACGCTCAGAAAAATGCAAATAATATGTCCGTGGAATCACAATCCCGTGAAGATTATAGATCTAATTTTAGTTTGATCTTTAGACAACAGAAACTATATAAATGATTTAAAACCCATTAAACACTATTTAAATTATAATAAAAGATCTATAACTCTGATTAAGGTGAATCCAATGCCTACTGGTTCATATTAATGCCCTCTATCCAGTACACTTCATATCCAAATTTAATTCTATAGTTAGAACATGCGTTACAACAGAACTATTAAAACCCCTATATTGGCAAGTAATTGTTAATAACAAATACTCCATTGCATTAATCGATCTCTTGCATGCATCAGATACTTCAGTATTATTTAAAGAACTGGAACAACAACTATTGTAAATTATTAAATTGTCATGCATGTATTTGTTGCATTTGTTTGATATCTATGTGCTATTCTTTATGTTGTATGCAATTGTTTGCTCGATATATTGCGAGAAGTGCAAGGTGTGTGATTGCTACGAGTGCTTGAATGACTCCAACAACTATCAAGAAAAGTAGATGCTAATTTGATCATGATTATTGTCTTACTATTTTTAATGCATTGTGGTGTATTTTATAGATGCATGATAGGAACTACTATCGCTATGCTATATCCTATTATATGGTAGGGATCTCTTGTAGTTGGGCCATCGTTGGTAGATGTGTTAGCCATGCTATGATGAACGAGGGCTGGGTTACATCACTAAAAGTTGTTTTTAAAAGTGTTGATTTGTGAAAACTAAAAACAACTTAATCAATGAATCTCCTGGGTGTGATGGGATTGACATTTTTTTGTGGTATCATTGCGGAAAGGCACCCAGGTATCAAGAGAAAATAATTGGCTTCTTTATTTGGTAGCTTACGTGTACAACCATGTGCCAATAATGAAATGGGCGGTTGGTTGGACTTAGTAGGTTATGGCAACTTGAACCCACGTATCTAGAGATGTAGAATTTTGCTAGGTTGGTACGGTGCATGTCAGGTTTGGGGAGTTATTTCCCGAACGGTTCCTTCTTGGACTTCTCCCTATCATCACTCAATATGAGAGTGGTGGTACGAGCTGGGATGGCCAAGTCACATGGGTAAAGTGTACTAACCCTGCAGGGTGTATAATCTAATCGATTAGCCATGTCCCCGGTTATGGACATCTGAGTTACTTGATATTAAGTTCATGACATGTTTCTCGCTCATTCTAATTTCCTAATTTCTTTAATGTTGATGGGTTAACTTAATTGGGATCTTTTCAAAGAAAATCAAAAACTGGTTATGAAAGTAGGACAAAGGTATTTGAAAATGCAAGCTAGCCACAACTCCACTTGTCAAATAAGCATGTAGATGCTAGGTTATTGTCTCCATTAATAGCTCTGCTTGCCATACATTCCAAGTATTGATCCTTCGGGGCTGCTACGTTTTATGTTGCAGGTTGTTATTCCGATTCTGAGTGATCGACTAAGTTGCGATACTCCACTCAATAGTTGTTCGTCTGTGGCACAATTTAAGATGGTGCCTATTAATTGTTTATGCTTTCGTATGTTACTTGATATTGAGCTAGCCTTGATCTAAGAATTATTGTAATAATTGCAAATTCTAGATCAATTCGTTATTTATGATGCACTGTTAAATTCTTTGGTATTCATCTATACTATGTGTGCAAGTGAACCGATCCAGGGATTGACACTATACACATGAACTCAGCCTTATCAGGCAAGGGTGTTACATGATGGTCTCAGAGTAGTGTGTTGACTGTAGGATCGTGACCTAGCAATGGAATAGGAAAGCCATATGAAATTATAAACACTATTTGATTCTATCTATTCTCTTACATTTCTTTCTAGTACCTTCTTATCACTTCAATTCTCATACTCTTCTCTTTTAAAATATAGAAGGAAGGCTCCTTCTAGTAATGAACCATAATTTGTATTTATTATATTCTTGTAATCCTTCATCTATCTTTTCTAATCTTATCTTGTTCAAACTTGTTGATGAACACTTGTGTAGGATTAAAGAATAGTTAGATGATGACCACCATATTGTTTGATATGATCTCGTTTAGATGTAGCAATCGATTGTTGTAAGAACTTGTTTGATAGTTGATTTATTATGTTTATGTTGTGCTAATTGATACCTTAAAGTTTTAGAATATTTTTGTGAGATTCCATAATATGTTAATAAAGGTTTTGATTAGAAATTCGTGATAGTTTTGCTGCAGTTTTCTGCTGAACCAGCTGTACTGTATGATTTTTCATGTTTTTTTGGTAACTGGGAAAATCTAAAAAATAGAGTTTGGTGCGAAACTTCGTGTACTATATGTACAAAAATTGGCTAAAATTCTTGATAAGTTTAAGGTGCCCAGATAAATTCATGAACACTGCTGTAGTTTCAGGACAGATTCTGTCCACTTCTTTTATGATTGTAGGTTTACCCCCAATGAATATTAGTCAATGTAAAACTATTTTGTGGATGGTATGCCACCAAAACAAAAATTCTGGAACATAAGCAAAACTATTTTGAATTGAGTGTTGTTTGTGTTGTTTATGTGCTTGTGTGCTAATTGTGTGTTTTATATAGTTATGGGTAGTATTACTTCTCTAGTCTTTCTATCTATAACTCATATATGCTATCCAAAACAAAATCCACCATTATACCATAGAGATTGGGGCACATAAAATTTCCCACTAGCTAGATTATATTGGATTCGCATTACATAGTAGTAATAGTAGGCATAGACTGGATGGTTAAATAAGAAGCTCGGATAGTTGGTACACAACTTGATACTACACTCACAATCCTAGAGGAAGGAATAATAAGATATAGTTTATTAACTAGCCTTGAAGATGCAAGTTTATTTTTTCTTAAGGGGGTTAGCCTCGAGTATAGCACCCATAACTTGCTAGCCATTCCGAATATCTGGACGAGATTCATCTTAAGGGGATTAGGCTGTCACATCCCAAGATTTTGGAAATTGGGACTAGGAAAAAAATTAGCATTGCATGCCATTCATGATCATTACATTGCATTTTGGCATCTTAAAATTTCTCAAATCGAATAAAAATCTAAAACCCTAAATAGTATATGCCACTTTATTCCTAAAGGGAATTAAATTGGATTAATAAAAAACCCACTATTTCTAAGGCAGCGATTATTGCTAAATTATAGCCTAAAAAGATCCAATGAATATTACAAAATTTTAGAAACAAAATTAAGCTCATTTGGAGCTATTATGAAAAAGTTATGGAATAAATACAAACAAATAAAGATATAGATAAAATGAAATATACAAAGATTTATAAATCCACTATTTGTAACCTAGTAAAAAGATTACAAATATAATCCTATAATAATCTACTGAATTTTAGAAAAATTTAGAAACAAGAATCGTGTCATTTAGAGTTCGTATGCAAAAGATATGAGGGAGACAAATAAATAGAAAATAGAAAAAAGGAAAAAAAACTAACTGGGCCGGCCAAGCCAGCCGACGGCCCAG
The DNA here is from genome assembly GCA_916181665.1 of Avena sativa. NCBI lineage: Eukaryota > Viridiplantae > Streptophyta > Magnoliopsida > Poales > Poaceae > Avena > Avena sativa. The sequence goes on along the minus strand of OV702280.1, from coordinate 398,014,167 downwards.
CTAGGACGGACCAGCCACCACGGGCACTGATCCATGTCTCGTTTGCTTTAGAAAGCGTGCAAAATTGAATTTATAAACTTATCTCTATTCAAATTCTTATATCTTTTTATCTACCACTTCTAATTGACTTTCGTTTGTTTCTACTTGTTCCATACTCCAATACCTATCTCCTCATCATCCTAAATCTCCATATAAACCTGTGGAGCCACAGCTGTATGAGTTTTATTTCTTGAAATCCCGAATCTACACATGCCCGAAACTTATTTCGTTTTGTTGTTTGCCTTCGGCCAAAACACGAAAGTTGTAAATATCTTCGAAATCTTTCAGTCCGGACAAACCTTACCTCTTTTCGTCCACCATAGCCAGAGAATTTCGCACCGCAATATTTCAGATATGAAAGTGTAAATCCAAGATGTACTCGCGCTCGTTTCTTCAAATCCAAATTCCTTTGGTGAAAAGGTAGCACTAATGATTCTCTACAACTTTCATGTTGTAAGTTTTTCAATTTGATCTCCGCTTTTATATCTCTAACACAGATCTCTTTCTTATCTATTATGAGCCAAAATCGAGCCAATCTTCTTTTCTAGCCACTGGGTCTCATTCTGACGTTCAAAATTAGATCTTATCAACGAAGGGGTACGAGCCAACTAGATCTCTCCATGTGTCAAGCCAGGTCAGCACCCGTCCCTGTTAGCGTAGAATATTTCCAGGGAATATTCCTTGTAGATTTAAAATTGAATTTAAATTGCAGGAAATTGTGTAAACTTGCAAAAATCATATAAGAAGATTCGTAGATCCAAAAATAGCAAATTATATATCAATGGATTCAGAAAAACGTGTAGAGTGATAATATTGCATTAGATCTAACATTTACAGTTTTTGTTTACTATAGCAATTTAATTAGTTTTAATAGTCTTTTAGGTTAATAAATTCATAGGAAATTATCTGTAACTCCGAAAAATATGAACAATATATAAAATTGAAGCTACTATAATGTAGATTAATAATATCTCTTTGGATCCAGATTTTGAGATCTATTTACCCCATAGCAATTTAATTAGTGTTAATGGCTTTAGAAATCATTAAATTCATAGTAAATTATTTGCATATCACAAAATATAAATAATATTACCGATAGAAAGCTAGTTCCAAGTAGATCATCAACCTGCAGTTTGCTCAGGCAAATACCGTAAGGTTCTGCTGTAAATATTTAAACAAGTTAATACCTTTTTGGAGTAAAAAATTCATAAGAAAATAAATAACGCTCGGAAAATTGCAAATAATATGTCCCTGGAATCACAATCTCGTGAAGATTATAGATCCGATTTTAGTTTGATCTTTAGACAAAAGAAACTATATAAATGATTTAAAACCCATTAAACACTATTTAAATCATAAGAAAAGATCTATAACTCTGATTAAGGTTAATCCAACGCCTACTGGTTCATATTAATGCCCTCTATCCAGTACACTTCATATCCAAATTTAATTCTCTAGTTAGAACAGGCGTTACAACAGAACTATTAAAACCCCTATATTGGCAAGTAATTATTAATAACAAATACTCCATTGCTTTAATCGATCTCTTGCATGCATCATATACTTCAGTATTATTGAGAGAACTGAAACAACAACCATTGTGAATTATTAAATTTTCATGCATGTATTTGTTGCATTTGTTTGATCTCTATGTGCTATTGTTTATGTTGTATGCAATTGTTTGCTCGATAGATTGCGAGAAGTGCAACGTGTGTGATTGCTACGAGTGCTTGAACGACTCCAACAACTATCAAGGCAAGTAGATTCTAATTTGATCATGATTATTGTCCTACTATTTTCAATGCATTGTGGTGTATTTTGTAGATGCATGATAGAAACTACTATGGCTATGCTATATCCTATTATGTGGTAGGGATCTCTTGTAGTTGAGCCACCGTTGGTAGATGTGCTTAGCCATGCTATGATGAACGAGGGCTGGGTAACATCACTGAAAGTTGTTTCTAAAAGTGTTGGTTTGTGAAAACTAAAAACAACTTAATCGATAAATCTCCTGGGTGTGACGGGATTAACATTTTTTGGTGGTATCATTGTGGAAAGGCACCCAGGTATCAAGAGAAAATGATTGGCTTCTTTATTTGGTAGCTTATGTGTACAACCATGTGCCAAAAATAAAATGAGCGGTTGGTTGGACTTAGTAGGTTGTGGCAACTCGAACCCACGTATCGAGAGATGTAGAATTTTGGTAGGTTGGTACGGTGCGTGTCGGGTTTAGGGAGTTATTTCCCAAACGGTTCCTTCTTGGAATTCTCCCTATCATCACCCAATATGAGAGTGGTGGTACGAGCTGGGATGGCCTAGTCACATGGGTAAAATGTACTAACCTGCAGGGTGTATAATCTAATCGATTAGCCATGTCCCCGGTTATGGACATCTGAGTTGCTTGATATTGAGTTCATGACATGTTTCTCGCTCATTCTAATTTCCTAATTTCTTTAATGTTGATGGGTTAACTTAATTGGAATCTCTTCAAAGAAAATCAAAAACTGGTTATGAAAGTAGGACAAAGGTATTTGAAAATGCAAGCTAGCCACTGCTCCACTTGCCAAATAAGCATGTAGATGCTAGGATTATTGTCTCCTTTAATAGCTCTGTTTGCCATACATTTCAAGTATTGAACCTTCGGGGCTGCTACGTTTTATGTTGCAGGTTGTTATTCTGATTCTAAGTGATCGACTAGGTTGCGATACTCCACTCAACAGTTGTTCGCCTGTGGCACAATTAAAGATGGTGCCTATCAATTGTTTATGCTTCCATTTGTTACTTGATATTGAGCTAGCCTTGAGCTAAGCATTATTGTAATAATTGAAAATTCTGGATCAATTCGTTATTTATGATGCACTGCTAAATTCTTTGGTATTCATCTGTACTGTGTGTGCTAGTGAACCGATCCAGGGATTGGCACTATACACATAAATTCAGCCTTATCAGGCAAGGGTGTTACGGGATGGTATCAGCAGTGTGTTGACTGTAGGATCGTGACCTACCAATGGAATAGGAAATCCATATGAAATTATAAACACTATTTGATTCTATCTATTCTCTTCTTACATTTCTTTCTAGTACCTTCTTATCACTTCAATTCTCATACTCTTCTCTTTTAAAATATAGAAGGAAGACTCCCTCTAGTAATGAACCATAACTTTGTAATTATTAGATTCTTGTAATCCTTCATCTATCTTTTCTAATATTATCTTGTTCAAACTTGTTGACGAACACTTGTGTAGGACTAAAGAATAGTTAGATGATGATCACCATATAGTTTGATATGATCTCATTTAGATGTAGCAATTGATTGTTGTAAGAACTTGTTTGATAGTTGATTTATTATGTTTATGTTGTGATAATTGATACCTTAAAGTTTCAGAATATTTTTGTGAGATTCCATAATATGTTAATAAAGGTTTTGATTAGAAATTCGTGATAGTTTCGTTGCAGTTTTCTGCTGAACCAGATGTACTATACGTTTTTTCATGTTTTTTTGGTAACTCAGAAAAATCTGAGAAAATAGGGTTTGGTGCGAAACTTCATATACTATAGGTACAAAAATTATCTAAAATTGTTGATGAGTTTAACGTGCCCAGATAAATTCATGAACAATGTTGTAGTTTCAGGACAGATTCTGTCCACTGCTTTTATGATTGTAGGTTTAATCCCAATGAATATTAGTCAATGGAAAACTATTTTGTGGATGGTATGACACTAAAACAAAAATTGAGGAACATAAAGAAAACTATTTTGAATTGAGTGTTGTTTGTGTTGATTGTGTGCTTGTGTGCTAATTGTGTGTTTCATATAGTTATGGGTAGTATTACTTCTCTAGTCTTTCTATCTATAACTCATCTATGCTATCCAAAACAAAAGCCAACATTATACCATAGAGATTGGAGCACATAAAATTTCCCACTAGCTAGATTATATTGGATTCACATGACATAGTAGTAATAGTAGGCATAGACTGGATGGTTAAATAAGAAGCTCGGATAGTTGGTGCACAACTTGATACTACACTCACAATCCTAGAGGGGGGAATAATAAGATACAGTTTATCAAATAGCCTTGGAGATGCAAGTTTATTTTTTCTTAAGGGGGTTAGCCTCGAGTATAGCACCCACACCTTGCTAGCCATTCCGACTCTCGGGACGAGATTCATCTTAAGGGGGTAGGCTATCATATCCCAAGATTTTGGAAATTGGGACTAGGAAAAAAAATTGCATTACATGCCATTCATGATCATGACATTGCATTTTGGCAACTTAAAATTTCTCAAATCTAAATAAAAATCAAAAACCCTAAATAGTATATGCCACTTTGTTCCTAAAGGGAATTAAATTGGATTTATAAAAACACACTATTGCTAAGGTAGCGATTATTGCTAAATTATAGCCTAAAAAGATCCAATGAATATTACAAAATTTTAGAAACAAAATTGAGCTCATTTGGAGCTATTATGAAAAAGTTATGGAATAAATATAAACAAATAAAGATATAGATAAAATGAAATATACAAAGATTTATATATCCATTACTTACAACCTAGTAAAAATATTACAAATATAATTTTATAATAATCTACTGAATTTTAGAAAAATTTAGAAACAAGAATTGTGTTATTTAAGTTCGTATGCAAAAGATATAAGGGAAACAAATAAATAGAAAATAGAAAAAGAAAAAAAGAAAAAAACTAACTGGGCCGGCGAAGCCAGCCGACGGCCCAGCTAGGACGGACCAGCCGCCACGGACACTGATCGACGTCTCGTTTGCTTTAGAAAGCGTGCAAAATTGATTTTATAGACCTATCTCTATTCAAACTCTTATATCTTTTTATCTACAACTTTGAATCGACTTCCGTTTGTTTCTACTTGTTCCATACTCTAAGACCTATCTCCTCATCATCCGAAATCTCCATATAAACCCGTGGATCCATAGCTGTATGAGTTTTCTTTCTCGAAATCCCGAATCTACACATGCCCAAAACTTATTTTGTTTATTCATCCATTTAGACTTCGTTGTTTGCCTTCGGCCAAAACACGAAAGTTGTAGATTTCGTTGAAATCTTTCAGTCCCGACAAACCTCACCTCTTTTCGTCCACCACGGCCGGAGAATTTCGCACCGCAATATTTCAGATATGAAGATGTAAATTCAAGATGTACTCGCGCTCGTTTCTTCAAATCCAAACTCCTTTGGTGAAAAGGTAGCACTAATGATTCTATACAACTTTCATGTTGTAAGTTTTTCAATTTGATCTTCGCTTTTGTCTCTCTAACACAAATCTCTTTCTTATCTATTATGAGCCAAAATCGAGCCGATCTTTTTTTCTAGCCACTCGATCTCATCCCGACGGTCAAGATTAGATCTTATCAACAAAGGAGTATGTGCCAACCAGATCTCGCCATGTGTCAAGCCAGGTCAGCACCTGTCCCAGTCAGCGTAGAATATTCCCCTTGTAGACTTGAAATTGAATTTAAATTGCAGGAAATTGTGTAAACTTGCAAAAATCATATAAAAAGATTCGTAGATACAAAAATAGCAAATTATATATCAATGGATTCAGAAAAACGTGTAGAGTGATAATATTGCATTAGATATTACATTTACAGTATGCGTTTACTGTAGCAATTTATTAGTTTTAATGGTCTTTTAGGTTAATAAATTTATAGGAAATTATCTGTAACTCTGAAAAATATGAACAATATATAAAATTGAAGCTACTATAATGTAGATTAATAATATCTGGTTAGATCTAGTATTGCGGTCTATTTACCCCGTAGCAATTTAATTAGTGTTAATGGCTTTAGAAATCATTAAATTCATAGTAAATTATTTGCATATCACAAAAATATAAATAATATACCGATGGAAAGCTAGTTCCAAGTAAATAATCAACCTGCATTTAGCTCAGGCAAATACCGTAAGGTTCTGCTGTAAATATTTAAACAACTTAATACCTTTTTGGAGTAATAAATTCATAAGAAAATAAATAACGCCCAGAAAATTGCAAATAGTATGTCCCTGGAATCACAATCCCGTGAAGATTAGAGATCTGATTTTAGTTTGATCTTTAGACAACAGAAACTATATAAATGATTTAAAACCCATTAAACACTATTTAAATCATAAGAAAAGATCTATAACTCCGATTAAGGTGAATCCAACGTCTACTGGTTCATATTAATGCCCTCTATCCAGTACACTTCATATCCAAATTTAATTCTATAGTTAGAATAGGAGTTACAACAGAACTATTAAAACCCCTATATTGGCAAGTAATAATTAATAACAAATACTCCATTGCATTAATCGATCTCTTGCATGCATCATATACTTCAGTATTATTCAGAAAACTGAAACAACAACCATTGTGAATTATTAAATTGGCATGCATGTATTTATTGCATTTGTTTGATCTCTATGTGCTATTGTTTTTGTTGTATGCAATTGTTTGCTCGATAGATTGCGAGGAGTGCAACATGTGTGATTGCTACGAGTGCTTGAACGACTCCAACAGCTATCAAGGCAAGTAGATGCTAATTTGATCATGATTATTGTCCTACTATTTTCAATGCATTGTGGTGTATTTTGTAGATGCATGATAGGAACTACTATCGCTATGCTATATCCTATTATATGGTAGGGATCTCTCGTAGTTGAGCCACCGTTGGTAGATGTGCTTAGCCATGCTATGATGAACAAGGGCTGGGTTACATCACTGAAAGTTGTTTCTAAAAGTGTTGGTTTGTGAAAACTAAAAACAACTTAATCAATGAATCTCCTAGGTGTGATGGGATTGACATTTTTTGGTGGTATCATTGCGGAAAGGCACCCAGGTATCAAGAGAAAATGATTGGCTTCTTTATTTGGTAGCTTACGTGTACAACCATGTGCCAATAATGAAATGGGCGGTTGGTTGGACTTAGTAGGTTGTGGGAACTTGAACCCACATATCCAGAGATGTAGCATTTTGGTAGGTTGGTACGGTGCGTGTCGGGTTTGGGGAGTTATTTCCTGAACGGTTTCTTCTTGGACTTCTCCCTATCATCACCCAATATGAGAGTGGTGGTACAAGCTGGGATGGCCAAGTCGCATGGGTAAAGTGTAATAACCTTGCAGGGTGTATAATCTAATCGATTAGCCGTGTCCCGGGTTATGGACATCTGAGTTGCTTGATATTGAGTTCATGACATGTTTCTTGCTCATTCTAATTTCCTAATTGCTTTAATGTTGATGGGTTAACTTAATTGAGATCTTTTCAAAGAAAATCAAAAACTGATTATGAAAGTAGGACAAAGGTATTTAAAAATGCAAGCTAGCCACAGCTCCACTTGCCAAATAAGCATGTAGATGCTAGGTTTATTGTCTCCTTTAATAGCTCTGCTTGCCATACATTCCAAGTATTGACCCTTCGGGGCTGCTACGTTTTATGTTGCAGGTTGTTATTCTGATTCTAAGTGATCGACTAGGTTGCGATACTCCACTCAACAGTTGTTCGCCTGTGGCACAATTGAAGATGGTGCCTATCAATTGTTTATGCTTTCGTATGTTACTTGATATTGAGATAGCCTTGAGCTAAGCATTATTATAATAATTGCAAATTTTGGATCAATTCGTTATTTATGATGCAATGTTAAATTCTTTGGTATTCATCTGTATTGTGTGTGCCAGTGAACCGATCCAGGGATTGGCACTATACACATGAACTCAGCCTTATCAGGCGAGGGTGTTACACTTGGGTGAAGCTTAGCCAGGCCACGCGAGCGCTACCCCCTAGCCCGACGACGAGCCACAAGGAGGACATGGAGGAGTAGACGAAGAAGTGAGGAGGATTCCCCGCGGGCACCGACGCCCGTTGAGCAGACTATCCTCCTCGAGTCCTTCCGGACCGCGCGCTAGCGGAAGTTGGAGGCCTCCAACATGCTCATTGATAATAGTGTTGTTGAGCTATCACCAGCGACAAACGCGTTGTAGGAACACGACTACCGTTTCATAGTGAATGAGCAGTAGACTTGGCAGAACTGAACGCCAGTCGGAGGACAGAAGAGGCCATCGCGAGGAGGCTTCCTTCGTTGTCGTGTGAGAGGCCACCCTCTAGGAGGTTGCCCTTGTTATCACACGGGATGCAACCAACGAGATGCACTAGGAGGCAGCGATCGAGGCAGAAGCAGAGGCAATCACGTCTGTCGTGAACTGCAAAGCAGAAGCGGCAGCGGTCACGACAATGTATGACATAGCACAGTAGGCTGAGGACTACGATGCGGCCCTGAGGGAATGCACGATCCTCGCCCAAATCAACAGACACAATTTGTCTACGATGAGGCACCGTCTGGTGAAGGGCGTGGCGGGAATGGGTTGTTAGGGTTTGCACGAGGAAACAAAAAAATTCCAGAGCTATCGAAAAACCAAGAACAAGCTATGCAAGAACACAAGATGGGTTAAATATAGTACTCACCAATGTTGCAACAGAGGTTCTTTCATTGATGACGATGTTGGTGATGTGCTCTCATATGGTGATCTTGTTCTAACAGATCTTTGTCGTCTAGGGGTCAACAACGCCGGAGTAGTAGAGTAGCCTCACGGCATGTATAAGAGAGAGAGAGAGAGAGAGAGAGTTAGTTAGTTAGTTCTCTAGAGGGAGGAAGGCAGCCATAGGCCAATGGATTGGTGTGTGGCGGGCTTCCCCTCCCTTCCTTCATATAGGAGGATGCGAAGGGGATAGGTGCCTAGGTTGTACCTTAAGGGAGCCGCCGGGCATGGTAGCCCCAGGGTGGCCTGTCCCCTCCCCACTAGGAAGGCCCCTTCCTAAAATAGAACTGTCAAGGTCACAGGTACCGGCTGGGCTGGGCAACCAGAAGAAACCTTGGATGCCAAGCCAGGCCATATCGCAGAACGAATTCTTCAGGATATCGTGATTACATCATCAAAATTAGATCTAGATAATTCTGCTAGGGTTTTGTATAGGCGCCGCCACTTGTAAACCGATATCATGCAATCCTAGCCCTTACTGTGTATATAAGGGGGAAGGGATGCCGAATGGGAGTACACATCCGTAGAATGAAAGACCACCTAAATCGTCTCTCGGATCATCTTCTACCACCATCCACCATAGGTGGACATCGATATGTATCTTGATCTCACCCGAGTATGATAGTCCCAAGAAGCCACAAACATGAGTACGGTTTTTATCGGACACTACTCGTCCGGGGCATGAATCTATATAAATCTCCGTCTCAGTGTGCTACCATCCCGATATTCGAGCGTGACCCCTCCGAACATAAGTCTACCATCATAAAATACCTCGATAGTTGGCACACCAGTTAAGGGTTGCGTGTTCCAGATCTTGAATCAGGATGGAATGCTTCAACACTATCATCGACAACTCTCCCACTGAGGAAGAACCAACGCCGTCGCCACAACTAGTGATCTCGATATAGGAACTAATAACCCATGACATCAGTGATTCTAGCGCCGCATAATACACGTTAATCATGAGATTTGGAATGGGACAGAGAAGTCGACTAGATCTTATTCCTTTCACATGAACGGATGACCTTATCGTGAGGATGTAGATTCCCTGCGAGGACTCAGCATGGGTGGGACCCCTTAGATCCCCGCAGTATTGGTGACTAGATTATCCGTGAGGGGTTATCGGAGGTAGATATGCCACTTCGGTGGGGGTTGCCAAGGCCATGATCTGCTCACTGGGGTCTCCAAGGGGATACTAGGGTTATATCTGCCTATAAGGGGGGTAACAGAGGTATTTCTACTTGGGGGTCGTGTTCCATGTGGGGCCATGAAGAAGATCAGTGATTGGCTTGGATCATCTACTAGGACCCACATCAAGGAATTGTGGACGGGAAAGTACGCCCGGTTGTGCAACAAGGATTTGATCTCTCATGGGTAAAGCAACGCACCTCTGTAGAGTATAATAACTGGGACATGTTACTCCCTGTTCCGGGAAGGAGCTACGAACGCGGTAGGAAAGGAACTCCATGAAGTTCTGATCAACTTGTGAAGGCTGATGGGCATAGTTTTTTATATTAAAATCAACCTTTGAAGAAATGTTTATGAAAACTGCATAGTGCCAAGGATTGATTGTCCGAGGTGGTAAATAGAGCATCAAACTTCCCACTTTACACATAATAAATTTGCTGGGTAATGCTATTACTCACCCTTTCTTTTGATCCCCTACTTAGACTCTAAGGAGCCAGAAGACACACCAATGTATGCTACTAAAAGGTAGTACAATGTCTACTACGAGGAACCAGACATGTTCGGAAGAGTGGAAGGGGTGGTGTGGCGCCCCGCAAAAACCACTAGTAGAAAATCGCGTTGTTTCTGTGCATTGCATCATCATGACCGCATGCTCATGTCATCATGCCACATTGCATTTGAGCATCGTCATCATCATGCATTTGTTTGTCTGAAACTATTTCCCAAAAACATATTTGGTTTTCTAAATACCCCGCCTTTATTTCAAAATCCAAAACCCGGGTCTCCGGATTATTTTGTTTCGTCTACCAATGGATTTCAAAAGCCCCGTTTTAAAATAATAAAATATTTATTTTATTTTTAGGGGGCAGCCAAACCGGGTCGATCCGACCTAGCCGGCCACCCCCAAAATTACCCAAAACCAGCCTGTCTAATCCCTAATCTACCCAAACCTAATCTACCTAGCCCCGCCTCGGGATCTCCCCTCCTGGCCACGCCACCTTCCCACCCCGCGCTCCACCTCTCTCTCCTCTCGCGGCCCCACAGCCCAGCGACCCAACTCGCCACCCACCGCGTCCGCCTCCTCCTTCTATCCCTACCACGCGTCTTCACGAACCCCCGCCGCCGCCCTCCGCTCCTCGTCGGCCCCGCCCTCCATCTGCAGGCCGCCGCCGCCTAGCTCTCCTCCAGGCCTCGTCGCTGGCCTCCTTCGTCGCCAGGCGCCCCCGTCTCCTTCCCTCCCCGCTCGCCCGTCTCTCTCTCTGCTCGCCGGCCGCGCCGCCGCGGGTCCCCGCCTCCCTCTGCTTCTTCCAGTGCAGCGCTGCCGCCCACCTCTTCCTCCCCGGCAACCGCCATCACCACCCCCTCTTCCTCCCGCGGGTAGAGCCGCGTCGACCCCGCCGCCGGCCGGACCCCCCGAGCCCCCGTCCTCTGTCCACCGCCGTCGGTGCCTCCTCCCCGGCCTCGGCCATCCTCGTCCTCTCCTGGTCCCGCGGCCCTCCCATCGAGCTCCTCTCCACCGCTCCCTTGTCAGTCGCCGCGTCGACCCCCTGCGCCGACCCAGCTCCGCCGAGCGCCTCCTGCGGGCCCCGTGCCGCCGTTCGTGTCTCCCGGCGACCGGCCTCTCTGCGTGTATCTGCTAGCTGCAGCAAGCTGCAGCCCGTGTGTGTACCCGCCTTCCTGTAGCATCTAGTTGGACCGATTCCGGGGGAATCTGACCAATAGGTTGCTGCCAGTTTGCTACTGACGTTTTTCAAGATCGCCACCGGCAACCGAAGCCATAGTGACAAGACCTTCGTCACACATTAAAGGACCCGGGAGATCATCTACACGGACGTCATGATCTTCGATGCAGGACTGCTCGTGGATCGGTACCGATGCGAGAAGCTCGAAGCCCCGTTGCCAGGCCCGGATGTTTCAAACGCGAAGATCTGCTTCATGGATCCGAGACCGACCCCGAACCCCTCGGAGCCCAAGTTTGCCGAACCCTAATGTGATTCCCTATTCGAGACCCCCCCCCCATTATTTTATAATATGACATTATCAACTGATGCATATTAAATTGTTCATGCATACTTGTCTGTGGTTTGGGGGCATTATGCCAATTCATCTCATAATTAAATATGGAGTCTATATGCGGGATATCTTTGTCTTATTCCGGACTCCATTTAAATTGGTGTAACGAACCGGTGCTATCTTTTGCCATGTTAAGACAACATTTAAAATGCGGGGTATCTAAACAACTAGAACCATATATTTAATTGTCGGGACCCCCAGTTCCGCTTAATATTGCCTAATTGCATCGCACCTTGCCATGTCATACACCATACATGCATCATGCCCGATCTTTTGTCGTAGTATTAAATAGTCCATCCGGTGTTTCTTCTAGTGCTTTGCTTCTTCACGGATTAGGCCGTTGAGTTGATGCGAGTGTCAACCCGATCTTCGGATGAACTTTCAGCAATGTTTTCAGGCGAGCACCTCCCCCCTTTCAACCTATCTTACTTTTATAGTATTTATTCCCTCCTGTTGATCTATTGCTATCTGTGTTGCGATGCTCTAGTTTTCGTACCCGTGATATCCCTTGCAGCCTTATATTGCCTTGGACACATCCTATCACCTGTTGATTGGTAGATAGTTGGACTTGCGCGTCGTAGTCGCTTGATCAAGTGCTGTTGCGTGTCGTGAAGTACCACAGTTGTTGGAGTATTGCCGCATGTTTAATGTTGGAGATGATCATGGCTTTAATTACTGTTTAATAACTAAAATTGAAGTAGGTAAATGCAGAGGCACCGGTGGGTAATAGACAATATTTGGATTTTAACCGCTCACTGGTGTCCCGTAGGACCCCGAGTTCTTGACACCTGTTCCGAGATCGAGCGCGCTAACCACAGGTGGGGTGTATGGGCACCCCCATCGATTAGTACCTGATTTCAAAGTATTGAACTGGGGGCCACAAAGTAGTTTGGAGCTTTATTACTATTCTGTACTTATGCCATGCTTTACTGCTTTATTTAAGATTGTGCGAGGAGCACCTGTACTGTTTAGGTAAGCGGAGTGTTTTCGCGGTATCGACAAGCCCAGTCACCTTTTCGGGTTCCCAGTCGTTTACAGCCACTGACGCAAACCCTGGGTCCGTTCCGGAGCCGGCCAGCTTCGTTGCGGGTAGCTTAGTGGGGTGGCCCCCATGTACTTGCTTTGGGTCTGGGAAACGTCATGACTTAGGCCCCGCCGACATACCGATGGGTGTATGTTAACTGATCTGGCAAAAAGGGTCGAAGTGCGTGTGGATACTTTGGTGCACCCCTGCAGGGTTAAATATTTTCGAAAAGCCGTGTCCGCGGTTATGGACGACTTGGAGCACAGTTCTTGATCATAGACAACCATAACTAAAGTCTACTGCTATAATTTGACTTGCATCCGATATGAATAGTAATCAGCTTCACTGCAACGGAACGGCTAAATAAAAGTACCAACAACTGCTGGGTTTGGGGATATCTCATGCTAATTGTATTTGACTAGTAAGTGTCGCAACTACAACAGAATGGTTAACTAAAAGTGCCCACTGCTTATTATATCAGGATGATTATCTATACCTGACTAGTAATTGCTGCAACGATAACTGAATAAATAAAATTGCCAACTGCGTGAGTTCCTCGGTTGACTTCCTCGTTTGGTCTCGAGGGGGAAACACCAGGATGGGTATGTTTGGTGGTAGTATCAAGATGGTTCCGAATAGGACTTTCTTATCCCTCTCTGGTAGCCGACAGTTATATCGAGTCTCTATAGGTTGTTTAGTGCATGCTGCGCTGCCGCTCAGTCCACCATACCTATGTAGGCGAGGACCGCCGAATTCTAGCCTCGCCGTGTACTGGCCTCAGTACTGACCGCTCTCTCTTTTTCCTTTGCCCTTTGTCGGCACCCCTTTTGTTTAAGCAGGTTTTGAGATCGACGTCGTTAGCAGGGTTACCCTTCCGGCTTGGCCTGGGCAGGGTTATGGACGCCAGTGGTTATTCTTCAGGGGTCTTAGCTCAATTTGCATCTTGTCCGTACTCGGACGCTATATCGTTTTAAAGGTGATTTGGATCTTTGTATTGTACCTCTGTATTCTTGACTCATTGAGTCGTTGTTGGTTATATGTTTTGTGGGTTCCATAAAGGACTATTGTGTAATGATATTACTTCGTTTTCCACCCGCACGAAAGTGCCTGGTGGGCACCTTTGAATCGTTTCTATGCGGGTTTGGCGGGAAGCGCTAAAACTTGCATAGGGCCGATTCTGAGGGTGTTACAGAGTGGTATCAGAGCTCAGCAGTTACGATACCCCACTGGTCCAGCCTGTAGGATAACCTAGCTAACGGCCGATGTAGAGTGTCAAAACTATTTTTCAAAATCGGTTGGATAGTTCTGATTAGGTCTGATTTTACTCCTTACCCCTCTGCTGCTCTCCTCTCACCTCTGCGTGTTTTGAATCCGCTCTCTTCTCTCTCTTCGAGTCCAGGATTTCTCGTGGTTGGGTTCCATCGTACCTTCAGGGTTTCGCTTCCTCCTTTGGTAACGGTGTTGCTACATCTGGTCTTCATGCTATCCGAGGAATCCTTCGTCTGGTGGACTTCTCTTTGTTCCTTCTTGTGCCTTCCGGTGTTTTCTGACGCGACGACATCATCTACGCCAGATCTGATGCAGAGTCTGCATCACTCCTTTGTTTCTGAACCTCGATTGTCGAGATCTTCAGTCTGATTCCGAGAATGGCTGCACGCTTTTCTACTGATTGTGCGGAGTAATAGTTTGGGTGCATGATGGATTGGCCCCCATGCCGACTACTCACTCTATTCGCTTGTGTACATTGAAGTGGATGAGAATGCATCGGTTCTCTCTTTCTATCGAAGTTAGAGGTGGAATGATTGGTTGATACCTCTACCTTCGCCTTTGTTTCCCGGAGTGTTCTCTCGACGATCACGGACAACGACCTCTTGTTAGTGGTGTCGCGAGGATCTACACGATGCGAGAAGATTCAGATTGCCGCCCTTCTTCCTGGTACCATGAGGCGGATCTCGAGGGCGAGATCCATTGTTAGTGGTGTCGAATTGTGGCGCCCCGCAAAAACCACTACTAGAAAATCGCGTTGTTTCTGTGCATTGCATCATCATGACCGCATGCTCATGTCATCATGCCACATTGCATTTGAGCATCGTCATCATCATGCATTTGTTTGTCTGAAACTATTTCCGAAAAACATATTTGGTTTTCTAAATACCCCGCCTTTATTTCAAAATCCAAAACCCGGGTCTCCGGATTATTTTGTTTCGTCTACCAATGGATTTCAAAAGCCCCGTTTTAAAATAATAAAATATTTATTTTATTTTTGGGGGCAGCCAAACCGGGTCGATCCGACCTAGCCGGCCACCCCCAAAATTACCCAAAACCAGCCTGTCTAATCCCTAATCTACCCAAACCTAATCTACCCAGCCCCGCCTCGGGATCTCCCCTCCTGGCCACGCCACCTTCCCACCCCGCGCTCCCCCTCTCTCTCCTCTCGCAGCCCCACAGCCCAGCGACCCAACTCGCCACCCACCGCGTTCGCCTCCTCCTTCTATCCCTACCACGCGTCTTCACGAACCCCCGCCGCCGCCCTCCGCTCCTCGTCGGCACCGCCCTCCATCTGCAGGCCGCCGCCGCCTAGCTCTCCTCCAGGCCTCGTCGCTGGCCTCCTTCGCCGCCAGGCGCCCCCGTCTCCTTCCCTCCCCGCTCGCCCGTCTCTCTCTCTGCTCGCCGGCCGCGCCGCCGCGGGTCCCCGCCTCCCTCTGCTTCTTCCAGTGCAGCGCCGCCGCCCACCTCTTCCTCCCCGGCAACCGCCATCACCACCCCCTCTTCCTCCCGCGGGTAGAGCCGCGTCGACCCCGCCGCCGGCCGGACCCCCCGAGCCCCCGTCCTCTGTCCACCGCCGTCGGTGCCTCCTCCCCGGCCTCGGCCATCCTCGTCCTCTCCTGGTCCTGCGGCCCTCCCGTCGAGCTCCTCTCCACTGCTCCCTTGCCAGTCGCCGCGTCGACCCCCTGCGCCGACCCAGCTCCGCCGAGCGCCTCCTGCGGGCCCCGTGCCGCCGTTCGTGTCTCCCGGCGACCGGCCTCTCTGCGTGTATCTGCTAGCTGCAGCAAGCTGTAGCCCGTGTGTGTACCCGCCTTCCTGTAGCATCTAGTTGGACCGATTCCGGGGGAATCTGACCAATAGGTTGCTGCCAGTTTGCTACTGACGTTTTTCAAGATCGCCACCGGCAACCGAAGCCATAGTGACAAGACCTTCGTCACACATTAAAGGACCCGGGAGATCATCTACACGGACGTCATGATCTTCGATGCAGGACTGCTCGTGGATCGGTACCGATGCGAGAAGCTCGAAGCCCCGTTGCCAGGCCCGGATGTTTCAAACGCGAAGATCTGCTTCATGGATCCGAGATCGACCCCGAACCCCTCGGAGCCCAAGTTCGCCGAACCCTAATGTGATTCCCTATTCGAGACCCCCCCCCATTATTTTATAATATGACATTATCAACTGATGCATATTAAATTGTTCATGCATACTTGTCTGTGGTTTGGGGGCATTATGCCAATTCATCTCATAATTAAATATGGAGTCTATATGCGGGATATCTTTGTCTTATTCCGGACTCCATTTAAATTGGTGTAACGAACCGGTGCTATCTTTTGCCATGTTAAGACAACATTTAAAATGCGGGGTATCTAAACAACTAGAACCATATATTTAATTGTTGGGACCCCCAGTTCCGCTTAATATTGCCTAATTGCATCGCACCTTGCCATGTCATACACCATACATGCATCATGCCCGATCTTTTGCCGTAGTATTAAATAGTCCATCCGGTGTTTCTTCTAGTACTTTGCTTCTTCACGGATTAGGCCGTTGAGTTGATGCGAGTGTCGACCTGATCTTCGGATGAACCTTCAGCAATGTTTTCAGGCGAGCACCTCCCCCCTTTCTACCTATCTTACTTTTATAGTATTTATTCCCTCATGTTGATCTATTGCTATCTATGTTGCGATGCTCTAGTTTTCGTACCCGTGATATCCCTTGCAGCCTTATATTGCCTTGGACACATCCTATCACCTGTTGATTGGTAGATAGTTGGACTTGCGCGTCGTAGTCGCTTGCTCAAGTGCTGTTGCGTGTCGTGAAGTACCACAGTTGTTGGAGTATTGCCGCATGTTTAATGTTGGAGATGATCATGGCTTTAATTACTGTTTAATAACTAAAATTGAAGTAGGTAAATGCAGAGGCACCGGTGGGTAATAGACAATATTTGGATTTTAACCGCTCACTGGTGTCCCGTAGGACCCCGAGTTCTTGACACCTGTTCCGAGATCGAGCGCGCTAACCACAGGTGGGGTGTATGGGCACCCCCATCGATTAGTACCTGATTTCAAAGTATTGAACTGGGGGCCACAAAGTAGTTTGGAGCTTTATTACTATTTTGTACTTATGCCATGCTTTACTGCTTTATTTAAGATTGTGCGAGGAGCACCTGTACTGTTTAGGTAAGCGGAGTGTTTTCGCGGTATCGACAAGCCCAGTCACCTTTTCGGGTTCCCAGTCGTTTACAGCCACTGACGCAAACCCTGGGTCCGTTCCGGAGCCGGCCAGCTTCGTTGCGGGTAGCTTAGTGGGGTGGCCCCCATGTACTTGCTTTGGGTCTGGGAAACGTCATGACTTAGGCCCCGCCGACATACCGATGGGTGTATGTTAACTGATCTGGCAAAAAGGGTCGAAGTGCGTGTGGATACTTTGGTGCACCCCTGCAGGGTTAAATATTTTCGAAAAGCCGTGTCCGCGGTTATGGACGACTTGGAGCACAGTTCTTGATCATAGACAACCATAACTAAAGTCTACTGCTATAATTTGACTTGCATCCGATATGAATAGTAATCAGCTTCACTGCAACGGAACGGCTAAATAAAAGTACCAACAACTGCTGGGTTTGGGGATATCTCATGCTAATTGTATTTGACTAGTAAGTGTCGCAACTATAACAAAATGGTTAACTAAAATTGCCCACTGCTTATTATATCAGGATGACTATCTATACCTGACTAGTAATTGCTGCAACGATAACTGAATAAATAAAATTGCCAACTGCGTGAGTTCCTCGGTTGACTTCCTCGTTTGGTCTCGAGGGGGAAACACCGGGATGGGTATGTATGGTGGTAGTATCAAGATGGTTCCGAATAGGACTTTCTTATCCCTCTCTGGTAGCCGACAGTTATATCGAGTCTCTATAGGTTGTTTAGTGCATGCTGCGCTGCCGCTCAGTCCACCATACCTATGTAGGCGAGGACCGCCGAATTCTAGCCTCGCCGTGTACTGGCCTCAGTACTGACCGCTCTCTCTTTTTCCTTTGCCCTTTGTCGGCACCCCTTTTGTTTAAGCAGGTTTTGAGATCGACGTCGTTAGCAGGGTTACCCTTCCGGCTTGGCCTGGGCAGGGTTATGGACGCCAGTGGTTATTCTTCAGGGCTCTTAGCTCAATTTGCATCTTGTCCGTACTCGGACGCTATATCGTTTTAAAGGTGATTTGGATCTTTGTATTGTTCCTCTGTATTCTTGACTCATTGAGTCGTTGTTGGTTATATGTTTTGTGGGTTCCATCGAGGACTATTGTGTAATGATATTACTTCGTTTTCCACCCGCACAAAAGTGCCTGGTGGGCACCTTTGAATCGTTTCTATGCGGGTTTGGGAGGAAGCGCTAAAACTTGCATAGGGCCGATTCTGAGGGTGTTACAGGTGGACTATGAGATACGCTACAAAGCAGAAGGCAACGAGTTAGAGTAGTTTTCTATAGATATCTAGTACTTAAGTCGAACCGAGTAGCATGAACCATATATAATAAGTTGTTGAGATCAAGTTATGTTATGTTGTTAGAATCTCCGTTCTTCCGCTGAAACTTATAAGTTTGGTTTGTAAGTTTGCATAACTTTGAATTACTCATCTTTTGGTATTGTAATGATAATAATGTGTGTATGTTTGTAATTTGGATCCTTAATGTTTCTGTTGTACCACTCTAAAGGATGTGATATTTGTGGAACAATGTTCTGTAAATGTTATGTCCATGACTATAGTATACTACACATGCAGTGGTATGCTAGGTCACCACACATGAGCCCCAAATCATTAAATGCATAAACACTTTAGATACACCCTTAAGCAACAGTCCATTGTAGTGACCATTTCATAGAATATATCAGTGTCTATGATAGCGCGCTAAAAAACGGTCCATTGTGAAAGCCTAAAGCATACAATACCTCATTTCTAATTATGTAGAGACCAAGTGTAATCATTACTATAAGTAAAAAGCGTTCATTTTCCAAAAAAAGTTCTCTCCCACAATCTAGACGTTTATGGCCCTTTGATCGCGCTCCTAGGAAAGTTTTTCCGTTAGATCTTCTTTAGTCACCCTTGGACAAATGTTCCTAAGGGAAGATACTTTAGGGGTAAATTGGTCTCCTATGATTAACTGAGGATCAGTAGTGGTTGGTGAAGGCTAGGCGACAAGCTCAGATGGTTTGGAGAAGTGGTCGCTTCGCCCCCCCTCTTTCTCTTGAGAACATCATAGGTGTGCTGCCGATTCCGGTCACCTCCACCGCCCATCAGCCACGCTAGACACTGGTATTACCTCTCATCGGTCTCATGAACTGATTTCGTCCGCTGCCGATATTCTATGATTGTGGCTAGCCATCGGCATCACAATGTGTGGCTTCCTCAGTCGATTTGCACCTCCCCTAGGACTCTTGCGTCGTCTTGGTACCTTAGCCCAACTAGCCTTATGTGCAACTTTCCTGTGTGTATATAGCCGCCCATCGCCCCCATGCCTATGCCTTGAACTTGGACCTAATTGTTGGGGAACGTGCTACATACAACAAAACGTTAATGTGCATGAGCCAAAACAAGATCCACTATCGAGGTGTAGTTATGGGTATTATACCCTCGATGATCACATAATGAAGTGGATGATTTGTCGATCTTGGTGAAGTATTCTAACTCCCCCAGCCTAGTTACATCCGACATCCGACAGACATGCGAGTGTTCTCCCCGTGTAGGTTTACCAGTCAAATGATGTACGATATCTTCAAGGTACCCTCAACAATGTGTGGGTTCAATGACACCACAACAACCTAATCAATGCGGTGGAGTTCCAACAGCGCAGTGATGACTACAATCTAGATCCGATCAACAATACATGAGCTAGTCCAGAAGCATCACTAGGGATCTATCTTGTTTTATAATTCTACACATGCAATTAAGTTTTCCTCTGAATCTCATATTCGAAAACTAATGCAATTCCAACATAGAATATAAACTTAAGAATAATAGAAACTTTGTTTTTGTCTCTAGTGAATATTTCCGCCTATTCGGCCCCACGATCTTTTCATGTCGCATCTTCATATTACTCAAATTTCCTTGCGCAAACCATGTTTGTTGGTTTTAGTAACAACAAAACAGGACCACCATCTAATTAATCTCCTATTGTTTGTAGTTGCTTAAAATACCAACTGACAAGGCAGTGTAAATTAGGGAATGCAAGATTAACAGAGAGACGAGATGAACCCTTAGTCTAGTCCATTATATTTAGTCCAGAAATTATCCAATGCATTTTATTTGCTATACGAATATAGTACTGTATCGTATTGTGCAGTTGTAATGTGGATAACAAAAGTTCCTCAACGCAGATCAATAATGAACCTTTACACGTACATGCAATTTCATTTCACTGACTTGATTCAGTCCTTTGAGGGGTTTTTTAGAGGGAGTCCTTTGAGCTTTTTGATTTACATAAGTAGCATCCCCATACTCCATGCAAGAGTCCGAGAAATGTTTGATCTACAGTTCCCAAGCTGTCGACGGATTGGGCTGCGGCCTGCGGAGCACTTCAAGGGCAGAAGTCGCCAAAGTCCATTGGGCTTAGCATGGTGACAACGGGTAGAAAGCTAGTATAATTTGCCAAGAGAGAGTTTCGGCCCAACTCCGTCTCAGCACTGCCACGAGCGGCTACAACCTCTACAAGTGCAATGTTTCCCTCCCAGACTCTGGAAGATGGAAGGAATCACGGTGCATCTTCCCGAGAACTTGTGTGCTGCCTGCACTTCGCCAGTGACGCACTTGTCGCCGGTCAGGATGTCAAAAGTGCGTGGACCTGGCCACTGTGAACCCACCACACCAACCCAATACCGTTGCAACCGAAAGCTCAGTTCTCTATCTCATCTCAGTGAACGATGCCAAAATTATCAGATCAGGATAGCGGATGTATCTGCACTCTACAACGTTTATCATCTGTGCTCCTGTTTATTAAACTAAATCAATGGGTCTCTGTAAATTATCTAGAGCACATCACTTGGTAGTGCACAATGAAAGGTGTCAGGCAACTCTGGGCCGGTCGCTAGTAAAATGGCAGCCTCAACAGGATTCACTATAGCACATGTAAGAAACTTTTGGCCGTCCTTTGATACTCCATTTGACAAAATCTTGATCCGGTGCGCGCCGCCCAACTGCATGCTGAAGATTCACTCAACACTTGAACAGAGACTTTGAGTGTCCTTTTTGTTTTTTGAGAAAACAGAGGCTCCTGCGAGTCTATGCCTAAGTGGCGAAAAGAGTCGGACTAATTTCCGACTGATTCGACCGGCATCACTGATGTATTACTATTACGGGAGGCTGCTTGTCGTGATCATGCTCCCGCCACTCGCGATGGCATGCACGACGTCGCCCGCGTGCTGTTTAACTCTTGGAGCAGTCGCACAGAAAGGCCAAAAGTTTGGCAATCAGAGCTTGTGCGCCACGACGCAAAGACGCCGCCGCCGCGATCAGTGCTAGGACAGCTCCTCGTCAACACTTTACAAACCTACTTTTGTCTGAAACTGTGCCTAATCCAGAACAGAGGTAAATACTATTTGATTGGCGAAGCTGTAGTATTTTGCTACTCCCATATTCATCTAGCTTCACATGTAACCATAAACTAAAACATATTTAGATACACATGCGAACCTGGAAAAATTGGCGACAACTTTTTCTAGACGGAGGGAGTAATTGGTTTGCTTCCACGGTCGACAATGATCAAGTACTGTAATATCTCAAAACAGGCTTTCGTTCCGCTTTATAAATAAAGCACACAGGTGAAACCACTGCTAGGCCAGGCAGCACATCGTCCAAAGGAACAAACACCACAGGATACAAGGCGCCAGGGAGAACCCAAGCCCTACACGAAACACAAGAAGAAAGAAAAGAAAAAGAAAGCCAAGAACGAGTGGTGTGCCGAAGACGGAAACAACTCGCAACCGATGCGCCCCCAGAGAAGTACCACCACACATCCGGCAGTCCAAAGCGCCTGCGTACCAAGACAGTACCTCCAAGAAGGGGAGTGACGACGACGATACTGCTGTCCGGCCGGGGCCTAGGGTTTCCCCTGGTACGCAACGCGGGGTGGGGAAAGGAGGCCCCCGACAAATTGGCGACAACTATTTCGGACTGAGGGAGTAATTGGTTTGCTTCCACGGTTCCACAGATGGACAATGATCAAGTACTATAATAAAAAAACACAAAAAGAATATCATGGAAATGGACCAAGAAACAAGCTCAAAATTATTCCACACTATCACTGCGTGAAGACAAAGAAACAGCATTGACGACGAGCATGCCAGCCGGGATAAAGTCACAAAGTTTGGGAGATCCGCAACAGCGCATGCATCTCCATATCCATGGATTCCAAATTAAGCACAAGTTTTCTTTGCTTGGAGTAAAGTTAACTCCTAATAATATATGGAACAGTAGTGCTTAAAGCTTGAACGTACATGCTGCAGGCCTAATTTGAGGAGACCCCGGTCAGACTAGCTAGATAGGGCCAGCCGCGCCGCTATTCACACCTGTGCTTAAGACTAAATGGAGACTTATGGCTAACCAATTGTGGAGCTCTGGATTCATTGGTTTGTAAAGTTGTCGCAAAGTCACACGCTAATAAGCTAACTCCATTGTGCGAACCTCACCCACATGTTGGTTGTAGCTTTTGAAATCGTGTCACGAATAGGACTAATAAAATGCAAGTGGCTGGACCTCTCTTGTTTCCGATCTGGGATACCGATCGATCGATTAGCAGCAAAAATTAGAACCACTATTGCTTCATGTAATGTGAATTAACTTACGTACTTTTTTTACTTCTACGCGGTGCCAAAAATGTACTATGGCAATTACTACATCTTGTTTGTCTAACAATATTGTACTGAGTTGACAGTCTTATCTTGCAGGGTGAAAATCCAAGACGTAGCCTTAATTGGTTGTGACGGACAATGATCTTGTTGAAGGTATTGTTTTATGAGCGAGAACTTTCTCCATACTGAAAAACGATGATCTTTGATCGGAAAATGACGGTGCTTGTGCTCTGTTTTCTTTTTAAAGGCGTCGTTATTAGAGCTGTTGGACTTCTAGTTTTGTTCTGGTGGGGTTAGTGTCGCTGCTACTAAGGATCTAATAGTTGTAGCGGAACTTTTCTTTTTTGTAATTTTTCTTTCTTTTTTCGGTTGTGTGTATCCGTACTGCAAATAGGGTATGGGTTGTTGCAGAGGCTGTGTGTAATTGATATAGGTGTGATACTAATATATGCTCATTTCCAAAAAAAAAAATTGTACTAAACTTTCTTTTTCAAACTATGGTGTAATGAACTTATACAATAAAAAGTTGTGTTCTGCCAAAATTGATGACTCATTAGGAAAATCATTTTTTTAACAAGGGAAAAATCAAAACATAAAACTCCATGCTACTAAAACACCAAGGTCAAAACACTACATTTACTGGTGGTAAGGGTGTGTTGATACACCCCTGTCCGCCTAGGTTCGTGTCCTCTTACTCGCATTCCTGGTGCGTACGCACAAATACATTTTTCAAAATACCAATGGTTCTCCAACTTATTGGGCTTCATTTTTGCCTTTCAAAAACACTACATTTACCACACATCGATCTCTTTTGTTATTTAGTTAACCAAGACTCGATTTTAAACTACTCTCTACAAATTGTACAAGGCTTAGAAAGCACGATTCCTTGGGGCTATCTCCACCCATATGAAGAAACTAGTTTGGAGAAAATTGGGCGCCCCAAAATCAAGTTCTTCGCTTTGATAGCACTTTCAGATAGGTTTGGATGGTGGAGCATTTAGAGAGGATAGCCCAATTGTGACCCTTATTGCTTGAGATCCACTGAGTGCTGGAACACCTCTCCATCCACTGTCGTTTTACTATTAGGCATTGGGGTTTCTTAGAAGAATGGTTGGGTTTTACTCTATTGACCTCCATATTTTGCCAACAAGATCCCTCAAAGAGGGGTCGCTTGGCATGACAGGATCCTAACCCCCAACAGCAATGCCATTGTCTCCCTCGCCCTCCTCACTTCTCGGGAGATTTGGAACCACGGGAATGTAAGGGTCTTCCGCAACAAGCAAGCGCCACCCATGGTGATCTTTTAGCAGATTAATAAGGTGATGAAACTTTGGGTAGCTGCACGTGCAAAACTTGTGTGATATTTTGCCGGTACAATAGTCCGGTTGTAATAAATTTCCTATATTTTTTTGCCAAAATCCTTAATTAATATAAAAATGAGGCAGAGGTTTTGCCTCCGTTTTGGAAAAAATGCTAATACCGAACGACAAGAAGTAAGGAAGCTCAAGTACCAATAGGTTTATCATTATCTAGCATTATAGCTTTAGTAAAATGATCCCAATTTGGTTCTAGCCATAGGGGTAAGTACATGCATGGGAGGTGGAATTCACCTAGAACCCTTACAAAAAAAAAAGATAAAACAAAGAAATTATTAATGAAATAATCTGAGATGAAACTGAAAAATATCAGGACTAAACTCAAAAATATTGAGTACAAAACAGACTCATCAAAGTGCAGCATGCAAATTTGAACATTGGAAAGTAAGAACCTTGAACTCGTAGAAAAATTAAAACATTCTATTATCAACCTGTGTAATTTGGGTAGTATTCAGGTTGCTGAACCATTCAGTAGATTTGAATGAATTTACAAGTTTGGCTTGCCCATTCGGTTCAACCCGATGTTAAGCCGAGTCAGCCTCCTCGGTCGATATTAGGTGGGTCCACTTGGTCATATTTCAGTCAATTAGCTAAATATTGTACAAAAATCAGTTATGTGTCCACCAATCCGAATCATGTGTTAGAATCCACAGGAGTGTCGTTTTTTTACAATATCCTCGAATCAGGCTTTCGTTCCGCTTTATAAATAAAGCAACATCCGTTCGGTCGGTACACCAAATAAGACGGCCGCAGCCAAAGGGACAAAGAAAACAGGTAGTACAACACCGCTGGGGCAACAACACAAAAGCTCCCAAGAGAAAAGACAAAAGAAGGCCCGGAGGTAAGAACGAGCGCTAGCGACCACCAGGCGACACGTGCGACAGCGAAGGGGGGGCGCCGAGAAGGGAAGCGACGCCGACCGCAGGGCCCGAAGAGCGTCGTCGAAGTTGGCCCGATCACGCTGGCGCACCAGAGGAGACCACTGCTGAATGAAAGCAAGTAAAGCAAAAATAGAGTCAGAAGCGCGCGTGGGGTAGATCTTCTCAATCACCATCTTGTTCCGGACATTCCAGAGATTCCAAGAGATGGCCGCAAACACAAGCCAAAAGAGGCGGCCGCCGCGCCCGGCCCTATTGGCCTGGGACTGGAGAAACTCCTCCAGATCCTGAGCCTGCCAGGCCGGCCCCCAGGGCCTCCCGGACAAAGCTCCAAAGGAACTGGGCCGTTGAGCATGAGAAGAAAAGGTGGGTGCACGTCTCCGGCCGGGGTCCCACATAGGGGGCACCGGCCTGTGCCGGGGCCATTGCGCTTGGCCACCTCCACACCGGAAGGCAACCGGTCGCGTAGCAACTGCCAAACGAAGATGCGAATACTAAGTGGGAGGGGGGCTTTCCAGAAGGGGGCCGTCCACCTCAGCTCCGGGCCCTGGAAGAGGGCCCGGTAAGACGAGTCGACCGAGAACTCGCCGGAGGGGAGGAGCCTCTAGGAGACCGCGTCGGGGGCGCCCGCCAGAGCAGTAGGGAGAGAAGCCATAAGCTGCCGGAACTCCGCTACCTCAGTCGAGTTGAAGGCACGGCGAAAAAGGAGGTTCCAGTGATCCCCGCTGAAAGCCTCGGCCGTGAGGGCCGACGGGGCCGCGGAGATAGCAAAGATGGCAGGGAACCGGACCCCCAACGGGATCTGGGAAAGCCACGGGTCCAGCCAGAAGCGGCATCCCTGACCATTCCCAACGGTGAAGTCAATGCCCAACCCAATGAAATGCTTGATCTCCTGGATGGCACGCCAGAATTGGGAGCCCTCCCGGCGATCGCATGCCAAGAGCGGACGGCCACGGAGGTACTTGGCCTTAATGAGTTGCAGCCAAAGGCCCCCCTCGTCTCTAAGAATGCGCCAGACCCACTTCAGCATCAGGGCGAGATTGAAGCGACGAGAGTCCAGGATACCAATGCCCCCAAGGGATTTGGGGGCGCAGACATCCGCCCATTTCACCATATGGTACTTCTGGTGGCCGTCCCTAGCTGCCCAAAAGAACCTAGACAACTCCTTGGCGAAGTCGGCATGGGTCCCCTCGGGGAGCAAGTACAACCCCATCTGGTACATAGGTAGGCTCGAGAGACAGGAGTTGATTAGAACCGTCTTGCTGCCCTTAGTCGTGAGTCGCGCTCGCCAGGGTTCCGCCTTCGAGCGCACCCTCGTGACCAAGGGTGACAGGTCCCGAATCAGCACTCGTGTCTCCCGAATGAGCATCCCCAAATAAGAGATGGGGAAATCAGCCAGCCTGCAGTTGAGGTTGTCAGCAATCCGCTGGCGCTCCTCATCCGAGTACCCCAGCACCACCACTTCACTCTTGTCAAAATTGATCTTTAACCCAGACATGTCTTCAAAGCAGAGGAGAAGGAATTTAAGGTTGATGATGTCCAGATCTGATCCCTGCACCATGATCACCGTGTCGTCCGCATATTGGAGGTGGGAGACGCCCCCTCCAGGAATAAGGTGCCCTAACACACCAGAGATGTGGCCAGCGGTCTTGTCTCTATCCAAGATCTCTGCCAGGGCATCAACTACAGCGTTAAACAGGAGAGGGGAGATCGGGTCCCCTTGTCGAACCCCGCAGGAGGGGAAAAAAAAGGGGCCAATCTCGCCATTGATGTTGATCGCTGTCCTCCCGCTCATCACGAATTGCATGATCCAGCATATCATGCGGTCGTCAAAGCCCCTCCTCTCCAAAACTAACCTCAAGAAAGCCCAATCCAGACGGTCATAGGCTTTCTGGAAGTCCAGCTTCAGGAATACCCCTTTCTGACGGCGTGCTTTGACCTCATGAATGATCTCATGGAGTGAGAGTACATCGTCATGAATGAGGCGTCCCTTGAGGAACGCAAACTGGAGGGGGTGCGTGAATCTCTCCATGACCGGGGCAAGCCGGATGGCACAGACTTTCACAAAGAGCCGCTGGATGACATTAATGATCGTGATCGGGCAAAATTGGCGAATGTCCATGGCCCCCTCAACCTTGGGAATCAGAGTAATAACACCAAAGTTCAACCGGGACATGACTAGCGTCCCGGTGAAGAACTCCTGGAACATCGGCAGGATGACCGGCTGGAGCTGCTCCCAGAAGGTCTAGAAGAAGCTCACCGGCAGCCCATCTGGACCAGGAGCCGAGCCAGCCTTCATGTCTTTCAGGGCCTCAGCCACCTCCCCCAGGAGAAAGGGACGGGTGAGGTCCGCATTCTCTGCACGGGTGACCAAGGCCCCTACCGACCAAAAGTCAGTAGCCAAGGAAAGGCCCGACGAGGGCGACGAAGAGAAGAGATTCTTGTAGAACGCATAAATATGGGAGGACAAAGCCTGGGGGAATTCCAAAAGGGAGCCCCCCTCCCAGAGGCAGGGGATCTAGCACCTCCTCCTCCTGCCATTAGCGATGGCACAGAAGTAGGCAGTGTTCGACTCCCCCTGGACAGTCCAATTCTGGCGACTCCGTTGTCGCCAGAACGCCTCCTCTCCCTTGTAGATCTCCATGATGGAGGTCTCAAGGGAGTACCTATGAGACCAGGCCTCGGCTGAGAGGCCTAAAATATCGGCTTCCCGATCCAAGGCCTGGATCTCGCTCAAGATGGCGTCCTTTTGAGCCCTGGGCGTAGCCCCCACGTTAGCCCCCCAGCCCCTCATGAATTGGCGTGTCAATCTAACACAGTGGTGCCAGACATCCACCACACAATAAGCACGAGGAGGGGTGGCTGCCGCCGCAAGCCATTTGGCTCGGACTGCCTCCACGAATCCCTGCTTCTGCAGCCAGAAGGACTCAAAGTGGAAGCGGTTGAGCCGTGGTGGGCGGCCCCCTCCGGAGGAGAGAAGGAGGGGCGTATGGTCAGATCCAATCCGCGTGACAGCCTTCAACGAGCAGAGGGGAAAGGCCACCTCCCAGTCGACCGACACAAAGACCCGGTCCAGGACGCACCGAACCGGGTCCAGCTGCTTGTTCGTCCATGTGAATCTAGCACCCCCCCGAGCAATCTCGCGGAGGGCGAGGTCTGCAATACAGTCATTGAACAGTCGCATCCTAGGGAGGTCCACGTTTGCCAAGCTCTTATCGTCAGCAGAGCGGATAAGGTTGAAATCCCCGGCAATCACCACCGGTAACCCTGTCCGTTCCACTTTCGACTTGTGCTCATGCAGGAAGACAGCGGACCTCCGATGGTCCGCAGGGCCATAGACAATAATCATCTCCCAGCGGAAGCGAGATTGTCTATGGGTGAGTATCATGCTCACAAAGAATTCCCCATGGTCCATATCCTCAACCTCAAAGGTTTCCTTCTTGACACCAAGGAGGATACCTCCAGAGTGGCCCGAGGCCGGAAGCCACGACCAAGAGAATCTGCAACGGCTCAGACCCTCCAACTCAGCGATGGAAAAATCCAGGCGAATCGTCTCCTGCAGGCCGACAATATCCGGCGCTTCCAGGAGGATGTATTCCTTGATCTGGCGACGGCGACCCTCGTGCCCGAACCCCTGGATGTTCCAGATGAACACCCGAAAGGCCCGCAGGAGGTCCATAGTGGACCTCAAGCCTGAGGGGTCCCCTTAGCGGGGACCGAGCGCGCACGACAGGCAGGGGAGCGGAGCGGAGCAGCCTTGGGGGGTCGCCCCCAAGGCCTAACCGGGGGGTCAGGTCCCAGGGGTACCTCACTTGAATGTGTTTTCTTTCTGCCTAAAACAAATCCGATTATACGATAATAGAGAGGTGATGACACTAAAGTCAAGGAGAGCAGAAGAATATACAAAGTGTAGTGGCATGCCCGATCATGCCCCCTATAAATACCGCGCAGCATTTAGCTATCGAGGCACACTACCACAAGCTACATGCATAGAGTGTGAAGTTAGTTAGAACGGGAACTTATCTGTACTTGGCAACTTGCCTAACTCTATCTATTAGTAGCAATGGCAACATGCATGCGTGCCTTCGGTTCCTGCGCTATCATGGCCTTGCTCTTCTTGTCGGCGGCTCTTGTCTCCGCTCAGCTTTCCACTGACTTTTACGACACAACTTGCCCCAACGCTCTGGGCATCATCAAGGGCGCCGTGCGAGCCGCCGTCTCCAACGAATCCCGTATGGGGGCCTCGCTGCTCCGCCTCCATTTTCACGACTGCTTTGTCAATGTAAGTGTCGTATATGCTCATCGTCTTCCTAATTAAGCTCACCCTTTTCGGGGTTTAATCCGGTGAACTTGTACAGGGCTGTGACGGTCAGTGCTGCTCGACGGCGACACCGGCGAGAAGAACGCGGTGCCCAACAAGAACTCCCTTCGCGGCTTCGAGGTGGTCGACGGCATCAAGGCACAACTCGAGGACTCCTGCGCCGCGGTCGTGTCCTGCGCCGACATCCTCGCCGTTGCCGCACGCGACTCCGTCGTCGCCGTAAGCACACCATATTTAGGCCTGCATGCTTCAGATCAGAAGTCAGAATGCTTAATCATGTTCTGAACATTTCTTGTGAATGAATGTGACCAACTGCAGCTGGGCGGGCCAACGTGGGACGTGGAGCTCGGCCGGAGGGACGGATCGACGTCGAGCCAGGACGCCGCGAACAGCGACCTCCCGGCGCCGACTCTCGACCTGGCCGACCTGATCAAGGCGTTCACCAGCAAGGGCCTCACCGCGGAGGACATGGTGGCGCTCTCCGGCGCGCACACCATCGGGCAGGCCCGGTGCGTCAACTTCCGCGACCGCCTCTACAGCGAGAACGCCACCCTCGACTCGAAGCTCGCCACGTCGCTGCAGACGAAATGCCCGTCGACGGACGGCAACGGCGACGACACGACCTCGCCGCTGGACCCCTCCACGTCCTACGTCTTCGACAATTTCTACTACAAGAACCTCCTCTGCAACAAGGGACTGCTGCACTCGGACCAGCAGCTGTTCAACGGTGG
This sequence comes from Avena sativa, assembly GCA_916181665.1. Classification (NCBI taxonomy): domain Eukaryota; kingdom Viridiplantae; phylum Streptophyta; class Magnoliopsida; order Poales; family Poaceae; genus Avena; species Avena sativa. Next base: position 397,983,894 of record OV702280.1, on the reverse strand, counting down.
CTCCGCCGACGCGCAGACCACCGGATACGCCTCCCGCAGGGGCGCCGGCTTCTTCGATGACTTCCGCGCCGCCATGGTGAAGATGGGCGGCATCGGCGTGGTCACCGGAACCAGCGGCCAGGTCAGGGTGAACTGCAGGATCGCAAACTGAAGTAGCTAGTATCTGCCATCGATCGATCAGTGTGTCGTTGTACCGCGTGTTCTCCACAGTTTCTTCTTTTCTGATGATATGCTAGTCTGCTTCGAACGGTTGCAGACTTGCAGTACTACTACAGGAAGATTCTGCAAGGAATAATAAGATCGAAGCTGCTTGAATGATGCGTGCTATTTGATTTTATTTCTATGTTTGGCAAGATTTCCAAATTTAAATTTTGTACGTAGTACTGAAATTTGTTGGGCCATGTCCCTTCATATGGATGTGTGTTGGCAGCCCAACTACAGCTCGTGAAAGTCCAACACGTTTCAACCGTTGATCGATGTTTGTATCCAACGGCTGAGGTGCTCTTTGGGAGAGAAGTAGAAAAAAAAACCCTAACCACTCTTGGTGGTTGTGTCTCAATCACAGAGTGAGCAAGTGAGAGAAGCAAGTCAATGTGGCTGCTGCTGAGAAAGGGTGAGAGAACACATAAGAACACAACCTAGTGAGATGAGAGAAAGAAGTAGAGATGATTTCTGTCCAGATTTTTGAGATCTGATCGATCCGTCTTTAAGCTGGTGTTTGGAGACTCAAACGTCCTTGGATTGGCTCCAAACTTGGTGAGCTTGTTCCTTGCTTTGAGCACTTCGATCTGGTTAGCTGGTTTGAGGTTTGGGTCAGTGTAGCATCAGATTTGGAAGCGGTTTATTCAGTTCGGACTGTTGCGGTTTCAACACAGAGCAGTTTTGGTAGACGAACAGTTTGGGCAGGCAAACGTTGTCCGATTGGCCTGAAATTTGGCATGTATGTTGGGTACTCGTATGTCAGCTTGTCTACTAAGTTTAGTGCTGATTGGATCTACGGTTTAAGAGCAGTTTGCTGATTGCCGAAGGGGACAGAAACTAAGATATTCTGCTTTGGTGTAATCTTTCTCTCAAGTGGTTGTAGTTATTGTTGCCGGTTGGCAACGTGCTGAGTGTGTTGTATATCTCTAGATGTTCTAGAGAAGAATCTGTATCCAGGTTGCTCATAGTGAAACTCGGTGGACCGGGTTAGTCCGCACCCGTGGTTTTTTCCTTCTCACCTTGAGAAGGTTTTTCCACGTAAATCCTCACATGTGCATGTGCTCATTGTTTTATTTCCGATGCATATTTGTTGATTAAAACTATCCTCGGGGTTCACCGTAGGCTTTGGGGGTTGTGCCACATCTTCCCCCAACAAAATTTGCATGACATATGGTTTTGTCTCTCGTTTTAAATGAATCGTCGTGTGGTTTTTTTTCTTCCAGGTGATTCATCCTGTTTTTTTAAATAACTTCAGTGTTTTATTGATCAATAATCAAAGTTATAGGGATTATCATAACATCATGGGGTTCAAAAAGCCACATGTGGCGCCCCGGTTCTAAAGACAAAGCGGAATGAGCCAAGTTATGGGCATCTACATTCGACTTCCTTCCCTCAAAATTGAACGAAACCTCATTCAAGTCCCTTCTCTGTAGATTGATCTCCCTGATAATAGAAGCATATTGGCCACCAGTACCATCTGCAATATCCGACACGACCTGCTTGCAGTCACTGCCTACCATAACATTTTGAATTGAGATATCAATCGCCAATGGCAACGCTTCTCGACAGGCTAGCGCTTCTATCGTTGGAGGATCCTTAATCCTAGCAAAACAAAAAAAAGCTGACGATCCCAAATAGCGACCATCAATACTCCTGAATACAACCGCTGCCGATCCTTTTGCCAAATCTCTAGACACTGCTCCATCGACGTTCGCTTTAACAATGCCAATTTGGGGTCGCACCCAATGAGGAGAAGCATCCTGCCGAGTTACAGGTTCGGAACAGGTTCGGGTCCTGGTAACAATGAGAGCTCATCCAAAGGTATGTAAGATCAACACTCATGATAATCCAAATACCTAGGTTTCCACCGATATATAAATCCCTTGTAAGCCACCGATTGGGATGAGTTGCATTTGTGAAATCCCCGGCGTTTGTAAACACTCCCCGATATAGTGAAGTTCGCTGGCTGGCGCCCGTGGTTTTTACTCTCTTCATTGGAGGGGTTTTTCCACGTTAAATCTATGTCCCCTTACTGTGATTTCTTTTTTGTTTTTCGTTATCTTCTTGTCGCAATTATAATAGCGACGACGGCGTGAACAAGTTTTTTCTTGAAGGGGTCGCTATTAAAGAAAGTGGACTTCTGGTGTTGTTCTGGTGGTGTTAGTGTTGCTGCTGCAAGAAATTGATCTCTATAGCGGGACTTTTCTTTTTTGTAATTTTTTTCTAGGTTGTGTGTATCCGTAAGGCCGTTAGGGTATGCGTTGTTGGAGAGGCCGGGTGTAATTGGTATCTCGATGATATTAATATATACTCCTTTCCAAAAAAAAAAGAGACCTGAGAGTATACAGTTTAGCTGAGCAGTAATCATTATGGGCTGATATTGGCCTATTGGGCTTGATCTAGCGTAACCCAGGAGTTACACGTTTTTATTTTCTTTGCCTAATTACCAAAGACTAATCGTAGTTAGCGGTTGTATATACCTTGCATACAACTAGTAGTGAATACCCAGAATTATTGAGGGGGGCAAACCTTTGTGTGTGGGGGGGGGGTGGGGGGTGTCAAGCCCCTGCTCATCCAGGAAACGTCGCACAAAACAAGGAGTAGATAGTGGGTTTTGAAATTCACCCTCGTGGATATCCTTCCTTCGCGCAGTCCAGATCGCCCAAGGGGTCACCAAGACTCTCACAAAAACATATAAGGATAATGAACCCATCATAGAAAAAAAATCCAATTCTTCGTACTTGATTTGGTGGTTTCAAACATATGTTCAGAAGTTTCTTCATGAGCCATCGCCCATACACTCCTTGCCATTGGGTACTCTGTCAATGAGTGGCGCTATGAATCAGGCCTTCCACATGGAGCATGTGGTTTTGTAGTACGGAGTAGTAGCTACCAATGTAAACGGTCTGAGCCTATGCTATTAAAATTGGGCCGCACGGCTAGCTTGGAATTGAACCAAGGCCCAAGGTCTACCTATTGCGAGCGCTTAAGGCATCTCCAACGCAGGCCCGTATTTCGGATAAGCTTTTGACCTGTTTGGTCCATTTATGGATCGGAGAGGACAGCCGTCCGACCAAGGTCCACGCAGGCGAGACCAGTGCTCCCAACGATGCCTCATTTGTTTGATGGGTGCCTATTTTCCATAATTTCTGCCGTTTTAGACATATCATACATGTGTATGTAATACAAATATGATTCAAGATTTAAATTAAATATCATAGTTAAAAAAATAGAAGAACATGGTCCGCACAATGTTCACTCAATCAAATTACATCAAATAAAATTATAAATCAATAAGGAGGATTAGTTGTTATGAGGTTGGTTCCCCAGAAACATATGATCAATCAAATCATCTTGAAGGTTGTTGTGAGCTTGAAGGTTGTTGTGAGTTGCCTGATCATGGATATCATGATGCACCTGTAGAACATGCTTGAACGAAGCTAGTAGACCTAGCTCCCGTGCAACCAATTCTCTCTGGAATTTACACCTTTGATCATATCATGGTATGCATGATCACACAAGCAGTCATCAACTTGCATATCTGGTCCTTGCTCCAGTTTCTAGCAGGGTGTCGTGCAATAGCCCAACAAGATTGGAGCACACCAAATGCCGCTCCATATTATTTCTAGTGGGCTCTTGCTCCTTTGCAAACCTCTTGTGTTTCTCTTCTATCGTCTTGTGAACGGTCTTCGCGAATATAGACCAAATCGGATAGATACCATCTATTAGATAGTACCACTTGTTGTAACTATGGTCATTGACCACAAAGTTGACTCTACGAGCCTCACCTTCCCCAAGCCTAGAAAACACAGCGGACCTCTGGATGACAAATGTCATTGTGAGAACCATTCATGCCAAAGAACGATTGCAAAATCCAAATATCATGTGATGCAACGGTCTCAAGTATGACTGTGCATCCTCCATACCTGGAACTCCTCTAGTTTCATTGAAATCCAATAGTCATTGTATGTCGGCGGCATTAGGTGGCCTCAAGAATTCTCCACTCAAAAACCTCCACAACAGCTTTGCGGAACTTGTGCATTTCTTCTAGATAGGTGGACTCACTCATGCGCAAGTACTCGTCAACAAGATCACAAGCTAGGTCGCAAGAAAGCATGCGAATATCCGTGGTGCAATTTTTATACAAGGTGAAGCCGAGCTTGCCGTGGACAACACACTGTCCTCCTTCATCTTCCCCAAAGCCACAGGTCAGTAGGACACAAATTTTTTTCCATTAAATAAAATAGTTAGAAATAAATGTAACTAGATAGTAGTTGGGGCCGACGATGCCCGACAGATCCTCATTGTCATCAATCCTACCCTATCCCTACACTACTCGGAGTTGCGGCTGACGAATCTGGTCAGGCTACTTCCCGCGCTCTCCGCTAGATCAGGTTTCCGTCATTTCCACCAAGGCTGCCCTCGCTTGCTCTTCCAATATCCAAACATCTCCTAGCTGCTGGCTTCGACGGCTGCATAATGTGTCTCCGTTGTCGGCATTGGCCTTTGGGCATGAGGGTACTCTATCGTCCGAGCATTGCAGGCATCCTATTGCAAAATGGAGTTGTAACTCTATTCATTAGTCTCCCGCTTTGCCTCACGACGCGCCTCTATGGAAGCCTCCTGAGTCACGAGTTGCATCTCCATGGAGGCTTTATGCTCCTCCTCACCGTCTCTGAACCTCGAGCCTTTCTCCTCCAATGCTCTTAGCATTGAATCTTAAGCAAAAATGCTTACATGGCACAATATTTAATGATAAAAAAAAGAGTGTTGTGTCTTATCTAAGATACTACTCCCTCTGTTAGAAATTATAAAGACCTGAGAAATTTTTTAAAATGTTAGGAATTATAAGACCTTTCTCATTTATTATTCCCTCTCCTCCCAATGCATGTATGTTTTTCTCTCTTTCTTCTCTCATGCATATACAATTATTGGCGCATTAAGTAATTAAGAGAAAGAGTTATTGACTTTCTTAATCCTAGCAAAGTGGACCATAGGCCTAAGGTGTTGCCAATGCGCCGGTTCTAAACGACGTTTCTTGCTAAGAGCAAGTACAATAAGGTGACATCAGATGGTTATATAAGACATTAACTAGTATATTTGTGCTGAGTTGGAAGAGTGAGAAGAGGAGAGAGAAGGAGTGAGCTCTTATGCAAGAGCCAGCTCTAGCACGTGTTCCTAGGCACTTTGTGAGAATAAATAGTGGGTCAAGTATTAATAAAATAGTATATTTATATAGCTTGTTATTGTACATATTGGTTATTTGGTTGACTAAATCATGGCACTATCTTATAGCCCGTAGTTGGCTATACTATTGTTCTTGCTCTAAGAAACAACTATTCAAGATACAACTATCTCAATGGGCTGTTTCTACATGTCATCTTTACACTAAGTTTAGGATTAGTTTATGGCCAATTTAAATGTGTTTTACCGTGTGGCTGCTCCTAACCAATCCCAGCTGATAGAAAGAACGTCAATCGAATAGTCACAAGAGAAGACTAGGTGCACGGGATGATTTCAGCATTAATTGGGCCTCGAATTGCATGCTAAGAGCCGGTTCTCTTGCTACATACAACAGCTTTCTCTCTCTTGTTTAAATATGTCGTTGTGTCAGATTTCTCCTATGATTTCACGCTAAGAGCCACCCGTTGGCAAAGGCCTAATAGTCCCTAAGGGAGGGAGTACACCTTTTACATGTAGTCATAGGCAAAATAACCCCTAAACCATCATATGCATGCATGGCCAAAACCATTAAATTTAGATACAATGCCACATGCAAAATAAAAATTGTCTTGTTTCTTTATTCTATGCAACTTTTACGAAAAGAATGTGTCTTTCAACAAAAATATATTTTTGTTTCCATGTTGCTTAATCTTCTCCCCTCTACCACTATCATCCCCCCCCTTTGTTCTATTTTCGTCTTGTCACTTTCTTCTTGCTTCTTTGCCCTCCTTGACAAGTCATCCTCCTCTTCTTCCTTCTACCTTCATGTCACCTACCTTCATTGCAGATCCACCGCTGGCGTGGCAAGTCACATTGTCGCCATAGGTTCAACAACAATCCCTCCTCTCCCCTTTTCACCTCCTCCTATTCTTGCTTCTCCCTAGTTGATCTCTTTAGTCCATCATCTACACCTTCACGGAAGGAGATTAGCCTAGGGATAGATTGTAGTAAGCAATTCGCTACGTTCAGAAGACGATTAGTGAAGTTTGTGGTGTGATCATGGAGTATTTGATTATGGTAGGTGGCTTGGTTTTTTGGTCATAGGCTACGATCACGAGAAACATAATGCATAAGTCTGTTGTTTATTCGATAAAAAGAAATATATTAATTTAATTATGATATCAAGTAGAGCAGCAGAGACATTCTGGACACACACGTCCAAGTTATTTTGCAATTGGATCTTTGCTGATTTCTAATAGTTGTTGAAATTTAAGCTACATACATGACTGTGTGGAAAATATAGAACCCTAATATTTTGTTGTGTTTTTGGTTGACCCTCATAGGTTTTATATAGTAGTACAGGAAGGGAATAAACTTGGAGTACAAGAAATCCTATCTCCTAATCTCAGCCGTACATCTATTCTAACATCCCTCTCGGATGTAGCGGGAGAGAAACGGCGTTCATGACTGGATTTGAAGTCTTGTGTTTCCGCCGTCTTCTCCATATTGAGGTCATCAACTACGTCTTGATATGTTCATGCCTGGCACCTAGGAGCGGTGACCATGTCCCCTTCTAGTTCCTCGCTTCCCTCCCGCGGTCACAACGGGAGTGTCATGGACGTTGCTGATGATACAGACGCTATTGACTGGAGTTATTGAGTTGCTGTAGACATTGTTCTTGATGTCGATGTCGAGGCAGTTGGTCGTGATGTAGTCATGATCAAGGTTGTTGTGGTCATTGTAGCCGATAGCGTCGAAGGCGCAAAAAATTACGCGGTTTGTGTCATAGGGTTTTAGATTTTTGTGCGACGGTGGCAGCAAGTATCTTGGGTCATAGTGCGGAAGCGGCATCTTTTGATTGTATATTTGTATGGTTTTGGAGGCGGTGGCCGGGTCATGATACGTTGGAAACGTATCTATAATTTTTAATGCTTCATGCTTGTTTAGTATCTACTTTGCTTTACTTGTCTACACTTTGAGGTGCTTTTTACATGTTTTCTGGTACTAACCTATTAACAAGTTGCAACAGTGCCAGATGCCTGTTTTCTATTGTTTTTGGTTTCAGAAAAGTTAGTAAAGAATTATTCTCAGAATTGGACGGGACGAAGGACAAAGTCAATAACTTTCCGTGGGGAACAAGAAGTCCACAGGGGAGCCGGGGAGGCAAGCCATAGGGGCCACCACCCCCCCAGGCGTGGCCACAGGTGGGCCCGCGCCTGGCTAGGGTTTGGTGGCCTTGGCCGCCTCCCGGTCTCGCCCCTTCGCCTATAAGAAGCCCCCGATGCAGAAACTCTTAGTACCCGATCAATATTCCATGAAACCGTCTATAGCCGCCGCCACCATCGTCCCTCGAGCGGGGGGGGGTCTGAAGTTCTTCCCGGCACCCTGCCGGAGGGGAGATCATCCCGGAGGCCTTCTCTCCGGTATGATTCGTGAGTAGTTCCACCTTGGACTATGGGTCCATGTAGTAGCTAGATGGTTGTATCTCCTCCTTTTTGCTTTCATGTATAGATCTTGTGAGCTCCGTTCATGATCAAGATCTAATATATTTGTAATCATGCATGTTGTATTTGCAGGGATCCGATAGATATTGAGATTATTATGTTGGTTTGATTAATGGTTTTATCTTTATGATTCTATCATGTCTGTGTTGTTTGTGATCTTGCATTCTCTCCGTTGTTAGTGGTTATCTTGGCCAAGTAGTTGCTAGTGCTCCAAGAGGGAGTATTTATGCTCGATAGTGGGTTCATGCCTCTAGTTTCCAAGGGAAGTGACAATAATCTCTTCGGTTGTAGATGTGTTGTTGCTACTAGGGAGAAAACAACGGTCTCTTGTTCATGTAACATGTGGACTGTTTACCTTACACACTTTGCTTAAAGCAGTTGTCTGTTTCTTGCAACTTAATACTAGAGGGGGTTCGGATGATAACCTGAAGGTGGACTTCTAGTCATAGATGTAGTTGGATGATGGTCTATGTATATTGTTGTATTGCCCAATCAACCTCATAGGATCTTTTTGGCTAGTAATTGTATTGTTATGTCTTGCTCAGTTCCTGTCAATTGCCCTGCTATAATTTGTTTACCCTTCATGCCATGTTGTTTATCTAAGGAGAGCACCTCTAGTGAACTATGGACCCCAGTCCAATCTTTACCATTGATACATCTTCCACTGTTAGTTGTTTACTTGCTGCAAACCATTACCTTCCACACCATACGTTTAATCCTTTGTTACAGCAAACCGGTGAGCTTGACAACCTCACTGATTCGTTGCGACAAAGTCTTGAGTTTGTGTTGTGTAGGTCTCCACGTTGCTTGCAACACCTTTGAGACGTTTCCTTCCTCCTTCTGGTTTGATAACCTCGGTCTCTACTGAGGGAAACTTGCTGATGTGCTCCATCACACCTTGCTCTTGGGGTTTCCAATGAAGTGCTCCCACGTCAACACCGGACGCACGCATCAAGATTTCTGGCGCCGTTGCCGGAGAGGCTAAGGACGTCTTCACAAGGGGAGTCCTTTACTTCCTTTCTCTTTATTTTGTTTTTAGTTTGCTTTGTTTCTTTTGCTTGGTTTTGTCGGCCTCTTTCCAAAAAAAACCAAAAATAAGTCTAGTTTGGCTTGTTTGCTTTATTCAAAAAAAAATACACAAAAAAATTAGTTCCTGCTCTAGCTGTTGCTGCTGTTTTTGGTTTGCCCACCTTTGCCAAAATGAACTCTGCTGAGAACACTAAGTTGTGTGACTTCACTAGCACCAACAACAATGATTTCCTAAGCACCCCTATTCCTCCTCCTACTATGTATACCACTAGTGATGCTAAGTTTGACTTTGATATTGATGGTTGCAATATTTTTGAAGTGATTATGTTCCTGCAAAAGCTTGCTAGAAGTCCTGATTCTAGTGATATGCATGTTGCCTTTACCAAACACATTACAGATGCTCTTGTTAAGATTAAGGAAGAGAAGTTAAAACACAAAGCTTCTATTCCTAGGAAAGTAGAAGATAGTTGGGAACCCATTATTAATATGCAAGTGAATGACTTTGATCTCAAAACTTCATGTGATCTTGGTTCTAGTGTCTCTATTATGCCTAGGAATATTTATGAAATGCTTGATTTGCCACCATTATAATATTGTTATTTGAATGTCCCACTCAATGATAATGCTAAGAAGAAACTCATAGGGAGTATTAATGATGTTCTCATTATGGTTAATAATGCTTATGTCCCTGTGGATTTCTATGTTTTGGATGTTGAATACAATGCTTCTTGTCCTATTACTTTGGGAAGACCTTTTCTTAGAACAGTTGGTGCCGTAATTGATATGAAAGAAGGCACCATCAAATATCATTTTCCATTCAAGAAAGGTATTGAACACTTCCATATGAGAAGAGAGAAGTTGGTTTTTGCTCCTCCTTTGAAATCAAGGTTTGATGTTAATGCTTCCTCATTTGAAAATACTTGATTCTTCTTGCTTCTTGTGCCTAACTTAAAGGTGTTAAAGAAAAGTACTTGTTGGGAGATAATCCAAGAGTTTCCTTGAGTCTTGGAAGTTATTACTTCTGTAATAACCTCTCCTTATCCTTTTTGTTTGCTTTTTGTGCCAAGAATAAACTCTAATGAGAGGGAAATAAGATTTGGGGAGTTGCTGTCCCGAAACAGATTTCTGTCCTCCACCAAAAAAAATCATGAGGAGGCTCTGTAACTCGGATTGAGCTCAAAAGTTACAAATAAATCCCCCAGCATGTTACCTAAATTTTGTTAGTTTAACACTTTTTGATTTGAGCAACAGAAGATGTTCGAAAAAAATCGGTTTCTACCTGCTGGTCTGTTTTGACAGATTTCTGCCATTATTTGCATTTGCTTCTTATTGATTCCTTTTTGAGCTCTCTTCAGGTAAATTGAGTTTCTTTAAAGGAGTTACTATAGTAGCTTGTGTTTTTAGTGAAAATCCTTGCTGTTCAAAAGCTTTGCCAGTGGTCTAATATCTTTTGAATACATTAATGTTGCTAATGAAGATTGTGTGAAGTTTTGTATGAAGGAAAAATTTCAGGTGTAGAGAGAGAATGATGCAATGAGATGAAGAATGGACAAAAGCTCAAGCTTGGGGATGCCACCATGGTGTCACCCTAAGAAATATCCAAGAGGTACAAGCGTCAAAGCTTGGGGATGCCCAAGGCATCCCCTTCTTCATCAATAAAAAGCTCAGGTTTGTCTAGACACTTGACTTTCATTGTTTCATGCACAGTTGTGTTGTTCTTGGAGCGTCTTAGTTTTCGTTTGCTTTCCTTAGGTTGTTTAGTTTGCTTGAATAAAGTAAGTTTGGACCCCCGTTCTCGTTGTGTTATTTTGCAAATAAGTTTGCTTGGTGTTTGGAAAGGAGTACTAAGTTCTTGCTTGAAGTGCAAGAGGAGCTTGCATTGAATGTGACTTAGACTTTAGCATGACATGCTAGGTGTTGTTTTAGCATTATGCTTAGTGATTATTGTTGTAGCATGTCTTGTTCCAAACAATTGGGATTGCTTAGTGTGCCTTGAAGAAATTATGTGTTGTTTTAGCATGTAAAAGCATAGTATTGTGGTATTCTCCTTTGATGTTTTGCTTGGGTTGACTTGGCACATGCTCACACCATGTTATGACTATGAAAAGTCACCATTAGCCTCTATGACCATTTAGTCCTTGACTTGTAGTACCACTCTTTGCTTTGATTAGTTTGCTTTGTTGCATTGCATAATTATGGCCATTATTGCTCTCTTAGTTGGTTGCTCCTAGTCTTTTGCTAGCCTCCACTTGTATGAGTAAGTTCTACTCATGCTTCCAACTCCCAAGAAACCAAGTTTTTCCAAATTTTCCACTATAAATTCCTATGCATGGTGTGTTACACCATTCCAAGTATATTCTTGTTTTCAACTATCTTCCAATTAAAAACTATTTTGTTATGTGAAAACTTAGTGATTAGAGCCCTCACGAACTTGATGGCATATTTTATTATTTGCCCCTAATAAAATTAAACCATTGAGACAACTTTGTTGTATATGCTTGCACTTATAAGTTGGGATTAGCAGAACTGTGCTGTCACGGGGAACGTTTTCAACATTGCACTTGTACTTTTGTACTTCGTTGATATCATGCTCTTTTGTCTATGGCTGTTACCGGTGTGAAATGAAGTGGGAACTTAAGTCCATGGAGTTTGTATTCTATGTTAGAGAAACGCCTGGGCCGCTAGCCTAAGTCATGCCTAATCATGGTGGAAACTTGCAGCATAACCATAGTGAGCTATCTATGAAGCATCCTCAATAAAAAAGCTATGCATATGGTAAATAAAAAGATTTCTGAGATGCTCATTGTCTGCTTGCCTTGTCATTTTGGTTATGGGAAAGCTCCTGTACCATGTGCAAGGGGTACCCATTGACGGTTCTCAATGATATGCAAATACTTATAGTGACAAGAACTTGCCTGGGCCCTAAATTGAGTATCCATGAGGTGTAGCCCTCATATTCAAGGGACTTGAGATTGCCAACTTATACTTTGTCAAGCATATACTCCAGCTTTGCCACTTTAACCTTAACCACTTCAAGATGCTTATGATAGGGGCAATGAGGGCTGAAAGCTAACAAGTACCATAATTTTTGGAATCTCTTTTTGAAACTTGTAATCCCTGCTTCCTTTATAAAAAGGCCTTTCTTCCACCATTATTTGAGTCTCCACCTTCTACCTTTAGGCACCATTAAGAGAACATAGTTATCATTATGTGTGCGGTGTTCCAAAGCTTATTAATTGATGCATATTGTGTTATTACTTGTTCTTGTGCTATTTGTTTTTAGTCACCCTTGTGAACTTTGAAGGTGTCCTATGCATCTATATTGCTACTCTATGAGGGACAAGCTAATTGCCACTATGCTATGTTTTCTGTATGTGAAATAAAAAAATGTTTTTCAAATGCATATTATTCATGATCTTTGTTTGTAGCTTGCCATATTTCATGCATAGTTACTATGTCATACTGTTAGAACTCTATTCTTTCATGCACATGTTTAGAGTTCTTTGATCCCAGCTTTCAATGCTTGCCAATGGTTGAATCTTTATTGTGAGGGTGCATGTTGCCTCAAAAATTATTCTGTTTATCACTTACCTACTCGAGGACGAGCAGGAGTTAAGCTTGGGGATGCTGATACGTTGGAAACGTATCTATAATTTTTGATGCTCCATGCTTGTTTAGTATCTACTTTGCTTTACTTGTCTACACTTTGAGGTGCTTTTTACATGTTTTCTGGTACTAACCTATTAACAAGTTGCAACAGTGCCATATGCCTGTTTTCTGTTGTTTTTGGTTTCAGAAAAGTTAGTAAAGAAATATTCTCGGAATTGGACGGGACGAAGGACAAAGTCAATAACTTTTCGTGGGGAACAAGAAGTCTAGAGGGGAGCCGGGGAGGCAAGCCAGAGGGCCACCCCCACCCCCCCCCCGGCACGGCCACAGGTGGGCCCGCGCCTGGCTAGGGTTTTGTGGCCCTGGACGCCTCCCGGTCTCGCCCCTTCGCCTATAAGAATCCCCCGATGCAGAAACTCTCAGTACCCGATCAATATTCCACGAAACCGTCTATAGCCGCTGCCACCATCGTCCCTAGATCGGGGAGGATCTGAAGTTCTTCACGGCACCCTTCTGGAGGGGAGATCATCCCGGAGGCCTTCTCTCCGGTATGATTCGTGAGTAGTTCCACCTTGTGAGTTCCGTTCATGATCAAGACCTAATTTGTTTATAATCATGCATGTTGTGTTTGCGGGGATCCGATGGATATTGAGATTATTATGTTGGTTTGATTAATGGTTTTATCTTTATGGTTCTATCATGTTTGTTTTGTTTGTGATCTTGCATGCTCTCCGTTGCTAGTGTTTATCTTGGCCAAGTAGTTGCTAGTGACTCCAAGAGGGAGTATTTATGCTCGATAGTGGGTTCATGCCTCTAGTTTCCAAGGAAAGTGACAATAATCTCTTTGGTTGTAGATGTGTTATTCCTACTAGGGAGAAAACAACGGTATCTTGTTCATGGAACATGTGGAATGTTTACCTTACACACTTTGCTTAAAGCAGTTGTCTGTTGCTTGCAACTTAATACTGGAGGGGGTTCGGATGATAACTTGAAGGTGGACTTCTAGTCATAGATGCAGTTGGATGACGGTCTATGTATATTGTTGTATTGCCCAATCAACCTCATAGGATCTTTCTGGCTAGTAATTGCATTGTTATTCCTTGTTCAGTTCCTGTCAATTGCCCTGCTGTAATTTGTTTACCCTTCATGCCATGTTGTTTATCTAAGGAGAGCACTTTTAGTGAACTATGGACCGCAGTCCAATCTTTACCATTGATACATCTTCCACTGTTACTTGTTTACTTGCTGCAAACTATTACCTTCCACATCATATGTTTAATCCTTTGTTACAGCAAACCGGTGAGCTTCACAACCTCACTGATTCGTTGGGACAAAGTCTTGAGTTTGTGTTGTGTAGGTCTCCACGTTGCTTGCAACACCTTTGATACATTTCCTTCCTCCTTCTGGTTCGATAACCTCGATCTCTACTGAGGGAAACTTGCTGCTGTGCTCCATAACACCTTGCTCTTGGGGTTTCCAACGAAGTGCTCCCACGTTAACACCAGACGCACACATCAGGGCACAAGGCAAACAACGACGACAAAGATTTTGCTCGTGAAGTGGAGGAATCTCGGAATTTGCTCGTCCGTGCGCGCACTCTTGTGGAGATCCCCGCGAAGCCTCAGATCGATGTATCATGAAGGCACGCGCGTGGTCGTATTTTGTTGATGACGATCTTGTTAGCGGATCCCGGAGGTGCTCGATGTTGCGATGAAGATCTGCACCGCGCTGTTTATTGGAGCGCCGATCTTGCACTGTTTCTCACCGGGATTTGTGGGTCATGAATTTAATGATTTATTTGGCTAAAAAATTGGATCTAATCTATGACCGAAATTTGGATCTAATCTAACTAGTCAAATCTTTGATCAAGACTGGATGCCGCACCCTCGAGGAGAAGTGATTGATCTCCGTGGGGGCGGCACGTGATGCTAAGTGATTAAAGGTTTAGGATCGGCTATGTAATGTTATCCGCTCAGATACCATGTGAAAAATATAGAACCCTAATATTTTTATTGTGTTTTTTCTTTGACCATCGTAGGATTTATATAGAAGCACCGGCGGACCATAGTGAAGGCGAAAAGGGCCGTCCAACCCCTCCCCCCCCCAAACCAATGTAGAATTTGACTACTGTTCACTGTTAAGGAGTATTAGTATTGATCTAGGAGTCCATATTTGTCTAGATTTATCTTCTTATACCCTAAGTCAGATGTACTATATATTGTGGCCTTTGGCCCCCTAATAATACAAGTTGCTTATTCCTAACATGGTATCAGAGCCTAGTTTTAGGGTTTTTACCCAGCACGTCGCAACTCCGTGCTGAACCTGGATCAATTTGTTTTTCCCGTCCTGTGCGCCATGGCTGCGCTGCTTATTGCACTGCTTCTCCTCGTCGCTCCTTGCGATTGCTCTACTCTGTCGATTCTAGTTTCTTCTATCCCGCGTAGATCGACTTGGTCGGTACTTCCGCTCGTCATGTTTTCTCCTCCAGAACGTGCTGCCCAATTGCTGCAGATCCCGATGAAAGCGCCCTGTTTTTCTTCGTCAATTCCTCATAAGGTCCATACACGCAATCTTCTTTGGCTGCTGCAGATCACTTTTGCTTCGCCCCCCCTCCTCCCTCCTTCTTTTCAAACTTTGACAAATAAAAACTCACACCAATTGTTTTCAGGACCGTACGAACCCACCCGAAATCCATATGGTCCTTTTAGACGTATACTCCCCATACACGAATACTCATGTGCCTGCAGAAGCGAAAATCGTAAGTTATATAACAGCAACAACAACAAAAATTAAATATGACATGCAAAGACGTAGATCGCGATAATAAGAGGTGGGATCAGCCGTTCAGGACATGGATTATACTCAGTTCGACTGAGTACACATATACGGAGATATACGTGGCCTCGATATGGGTTTCGATGGGTCAAAAAAATAAAATGGCCCATAAAAACTTAAGTTTAGGGGGGGGGGACCGAAGCACACCTCGCTGCAGATTCCACATGGCCGCCCTCCAGATCGTGGTATGCGTGTCTCTTGCTGGACATGGCCCTTTTTTTTCCTTCTCTCCGCTGCTGCTAGCTCATGACATCCCATTCGACGTGGATTAGTTAGTCCTATCTAGACTTCTAAAAAAAAGTGCTCATATGTCAGTCTATCTGGTTCTGTCTTTCTTCCTCACTCTTCGGTGATTTTTGAGGGTGTCCGTTTCCACTATGTCTTGCACGTGCGCTTGTCATTGGTGCTTAGTGCTTCGTTTTTCCGCTGCGTCCACCAAATCCGTTGTTCTCTTGTGTTTCTCTTGTCATGCGAGTCTACCATACCTTGTTCGTTAGCTTTTTTTTTGGTCCTCTTCCAGCCTCCTTTTGCATTGCTGGTTGATCTACGCTTTTTTCTTGCCGTCTAGCTTCTTTTGTCGACGGTTCTTTCTGGGCTATGATCTGGTGCGCAATGCTTGATTCTCTTGATGTGCCATCTTTTGACAACCCATCCTCTCTTTATGGGTGTGTCTTTCTTTGATGTGCCGTCTATTGCATTGTCATTGATCTACGCACATTCTTTTGCCTGATGAGCTTATATGTTGTTGGCTTCTTGTGCTATGATCTTTTGTGACATGCTTTTCTTCTGACCGTCTCTCGGTCTGTGTCGATCTCTTCTTCGATCGATTGTGGCGTGACTCAACAGGTTTTGAAGACTCTTCATGCTACAAGGACACTTTCAAGACGCGGATTTTGGATTATCAATTTTTTTTCTTTCTAGTTTTCACTTCTTCAAATGCAATGCTATTGCATACGCTTTGCATTTGAGGGGGGGTATTAAGGAGTATTAGTATTGGTCTAGGAGTCCATATTTGTCTAGATTTATCTTCTTGTACCCTAAGTCAGATGTACTATATATTGTGGCCTTTGGCTCCCTAGTAATACAAGTTGTTTATTCCTAACATTCACAGGTATTTAGCCCATTTATCAATTGAAAATCAGACTGAAGCCCATATTTCGCCCCCAGCCCATTTTGCCTCCCCAGAATTTTGGCCCAAGGTCCGCCACTGTTAGAAGTACGGAAAGGAAAGAGACTTGGAGTATAAGAAAATAATAATCCTATCTCTTAATCTCAGCTGTACATCTATTATAACAGACTGATGTCGACCATTTATCCTTTTGGTGTTGGCCCGGTGATTTCTTCTTTCACGAGCTGTCAAGTGAGCTATACTGCTAAATAAACTTTGCTCTCTTTGGCGTTTTGTACCTGTCGATCCAACAAACCTTCTTGCTTCTTTAAAAGATATAGAGTCCAGTTGGAGAGGCTACGAAGAAACCACAACGAGTGAAAGATGTCTACAACCAGTCCAAGCCGGAATCCTATGAAATCTCTTTCTTCAAAAATAAAAGTCCAGAATGCCTACATTTGAACGCCGAGGAAGCAATCACTTCACTTTCGGATTTTGTTTACTTCCTCCGTCCAGAAATAACCGATTTGGATTTGTCTAGATTCGAATATATCTATACGCTAAAATATGTGTAGATACATTTGAATCTAGACAAAACCAAGTCAGTTATTTGTAACACCTTAGAGTATTAATCATCTTATTGATAATGCTAAATTTGCATTGCCTTCTCGTCACTGAAAGTGCGTGCAGCAGAGTATTTCACAAGTTTGTAGCTAAAGTTTCAGTGCTCTCAAAACATATGTGATGCAAATTCAGCGCTGGGAAGGGAAGTATTTACAGTATGTACACTCACGGGCCCGTCAACATGTGTTCTGCAAACTTGTGAGATCCAGTGTGACAGGATAGATGCTTAAACTGTAGAAACTGAAACTGAATTCATATTATTTACTTTCACATGTATGGTTCTACCTGACCCATTAGCATAGGAAATACACGTCAGAGTTTATAATTGACATTCGGTTTGCAGTAGGGCAACCCACGAGTTATCGTAGCTGCAACATTTTACCATTCAGGTCAAATCATCTTGGAAAATCAGATGATTGGATGAACTCTTTTTCCAAGCTGTACAGTCTAGTTCCTTCGCCACCTTTGCTTCGCTTGTATGGGTGATGGTTTGTAGCATTCAGGTTCACCCTTGTGATCTGAGAATTGAGATTGACCATTAAGGTCTGCACATCTTCAAGTTTTGTCTCCACTTGCCTCATCGTGGGCCTTTCTTCCCCTTTTAATCTTAAACATGCTTCTGCAAGTCTTGCAACCACCTCAGCATGATCAGCTCCTCCCTCCTCCACGATTTGCGTATCTAGAATATCTGACAAGCGATTGTCTCTTATTAGTGATACAAAATGTGATGCTAGGCTTGTGGCTTCTGACGAATGAGAAGAAAAAACTGATTCCATCCTTGTCAGTAGCTCTGCTAGGATAACACCAAAGCTGTAAACATCACTCTTTTCCGTGAGTCGACTAGTGTAGTAGTATTCTGGATCAAGGTAACCGTAGGTTCCCTGGACTGCTGTAAGTATTCCTGTCTCATCTACCGCAATTGACCTTGAAGCTCCAAAATCTGATATTTTTGCTGCTAAAGTATCAGTAAGTAGTATGTTTGCACACTTGATATCCCTATGGTATACTGATATGGAAGCTGCGGAGTGTAGATATGCGATGGCCCTCGCAGTTTCCACTGCAATTCTCAACCTATCCTTCCATGACAGAGGGTTCTCACTTTCGCCGTGAAGATGATGTGAGAGTGTTCCATTTGATATGAACTCATAAACTAGTAGAGGAACTTCTGTCTCAAGGCAGCAGCCAAAGAGCTTCACCACATTCCTATGGTTAGTCTGTGAAAGTATCACTACCTCATTTATGAACTGGTCGATTTCCCTTTGAACGACAATCTTAGCCTTCTTGATGGCCACAATACGCTGATCAGATAAAATTCCTTTATACACCATGCCGTGGCCACCACCACCAAGGATCCGATTCTGGTCAAATTTGTTGGTTGCTTGCTCCAGCTCTTCCAAGCTGAAAATCCTAGTTCTTCCTGCTATATCTTTGTTTGATGAGATCAACTGTTGCAGAAGCAATCCATGATTTTTCTTAAAGAACTTTTGTCTCAACTTCTTGGCTCTTTGCTGCTTGAGTTTATTGGTGATTCTGGCAATACAGAAAATTGAAAATAGTACGCCAAAACCAGCACTAATTGCAATTACGGTAATTAAACCTGCAGAGAATGAAAGTATGAACGGTTAGCAGTATATTTACATTGCCATACTTAGCTAAAAGCTCAAAATCTAAAATTTGAAACTACTCTACGATACCACAACAAAGCTTTTCTTGGAATATATCAGAGCAAATAATATAAGGAAGTATTTTGTTCATAAAGCACATACCATTCTGTATTGTTTTTCTTTCTTTTGTTTTGTCATCCATTTTTGGATAGGCAGATGATATTTATTTCAGTATTAGGGTATCTCAGCTAAAAACTGAAGAATGCAGTGGGAGTATTTCAGTAGCAGGTGTACATAAAAGATAATTATGTGGTTCTTATTATCACTAAGCATTAAACAAAGCTTAAGTGAGTGAGATGTATACGAGTAGTTTTATACCTGGGAGTCTGATAATACTTTTCCTTGTTGAGCACTGGTATGTCCCTGGCATATTGATGCAGGTTCCGTGCAGGCATGGATAAACATCTGGCCGCTGGCACTCATCGATATCTGAAAATGCAAAGGAAAAAATACACTTGAATAGCATAGAGATTTTATAAATCAAGAACAGTGGTTTGCTATGTTGGGAATACAGTTCAAGCCTCAAAAGATTGAACAGAAAAAAAACTGAAATTCCAAGTAAGAAGCATGTTCCCTAGTTGGCAATAACACCGCAAAAGGTAGTACCTTGGCATCCGTCATGGATGTAAGGGTTGCCCTCATATCCTTGGGAACAATTGCACCGTCTTTTGTCATAATCTAGACCAACGTAATAGCTCACACTGTTTAAGCTTGGGCATCTAAAGTAAGAAGAGTTGGGGCCGACAGACCTGGGCAACATGTCCTCGTCGCTAATCAAATCCAGCCACCACTCCAGCACTGCCGGTACACTCTCAACCATGGTATGTTGATATGGATCGGTGAAGTTGAGCAACATCTGGCCTTCCTTTGTGCTGAACCAGTCCTGATCGACAATGAACACATACACACCGCCTGTGTATGACGAGGAAAAGCCGAGCACAGTGAGCGGCGTAACATGAATCTCATATGACGCCAGCTCCCACGTGATGGATGTCCGGCAGCGTCCAATGCCCGAGCATGATGTGCCACTGAAATTCTGCTGGCCATACAAGCATGCGGAGGCGCACGTGCTGGTGTAGTGTGCCTCCTGAAGATCGATCCCTCCTGTGGGGAGGAGCTGTGCGACGATGTTGCATCCAATGGCCACAAACCAGTTCCGTGCGGTGGATACCGAGAAGGGTCCGGTGACCGAAGGGCCAGACCACGAGCCGTTGAACTCTTGAAAGCTTGATCGCAAAACGTTGCTGCGGATCCGGACCGTGCCGTCTGCCAAGGATATGCCGAGCACTTCCACGCCATCACCCAAGAATAACTTCGCTGGGTGCCGTGTCTCATCGCAGGTTAGATTAAAGCCCTTGCGGAAGCAGCCTTGGCCGATGCCCAGAGGGTACGGCACAGGAATGCCGCCACAGCTTTCCCGGCAGCCAGGCAAGGCTATTGGACCTGCTACCAGTGACACCACCAGGAGCTGAAACGTGAGTGCTCCCATGGTGCCAACCGACGCTCGACGGGAAGAAGGGATCGAAATCGTCATCTCTCTGAGTGTGTACTAGTTGAGCATAGCTACTATTATTTTCTTCGATTGAGGCTAACAACTCACATTCGTCCTTAATCAATGGCTGGCTGGAAGCCCCTTCTCTGGTTGACTTCAAAGCCCAACAAGACAGCGACCAGTAACCGAATTGACTAAAGCAGGAAAGTTTCCAACAGCATACACGTACGTTCTACAGGGACGAGGAAATTTCCAAGTAATACTAGTCATGGATCCTTCCGGCCGGTTCCAAATTGCTAAGGTCACTAAACTTCTTCCTTGTTAATGCGAGCGAAACTCTTGTGTTAAAGGGCACTTATATATGCTGAAATGTCCAAACCAGCATTCCATCGAATAGCTCGCCTGCACGGCCAAGAATCCGAAATGAAATAAGAAGAGAGAGTCGCTCGCCGCCGATTCCGATCCCCATGGAGCAGAAACCAGTTCGAGAAGAAGTCAGAAGGTGTGGACTGACCTGCGAGTGCATGACCCCTCTGTCTAGCTGCGCCGCCACCCGCCGGACACCTACCGGCCGGGTGTTGGCGTCCCCGCACGCTTCGTCTCGTTTTCTACGTGGAGTTTGGACTTCAGAGCATCTCCACTTGTCTAACCGGATTTAGACCAACTTTGGTTCGGACTCCCAAGGCCGTATCCAGGATCCCGGGTATGCCCTGGAAATGCCGGATGAAGCGAAATTGGTGAGTGGACCCGCCCAGTCAGCATATATTCGCTCATATTCATCCAAAATTCGCTCAAAATTTGCCCATATTCAACCATATTCGTCCAAAGTTCGTCCATATTCGCCCAAAGTTCGTCCATATCGCTATATTCGCCCAAAGTTCGTCCATATAGACCATATTCGCCCAAAGTTCGCCCATATCGCCCAAAGTCGTCCGTATCACCCATATTCGCCCAAATTTCGCCCAAAGTTCGCCCATAGTTCGTCCATATCGTCCATATTCGCCCAAAGTTTGTCCATATCGACCATATTCGCCCAAAGTTTGTCCATATTCGGTCAGGACCGCTTATATTCGTCCATATTCGCTCATATTCACCCAAAGTTCGTCTATGTCGATCATATTCGCCCAAAGTTCGTCCATATCGAACATATTCGCCTAAAGTTTGTCCATATTCGCCCATATTCATCCAAAGTTCGTCCATATCGACCTTATTCGCCCAAAGTTCCTCATATTCGCCAAAACCACTTATATTCGCCCAAAGTTCGTCCAAAGTTTGCCGAAATTTTTAAATTTTAGCCAAAAGCGGAAACTCGCCTGGAACGCGAGTGAAAAACTCGACGTTCCCAGGCCGAAACGAGTTTCGACAGGCCAAAATTTGGTCCGGATTTTAGCCTTTATTCGTCCAACGAGTGTAGATGGTCTTATCTTTTACAACGGGCCCTATACTTTTCCTTTTACTTAGACCAAATTCTTTTGGCGATTGCCTTGCTTGAAATGGTTTCTTTTTTTCGAAGTGGAACACCCAGATTCCATTACTCGACACAGCATCATCACTGGCCACCAATAAAGGTACATCATCAGGAGCAGCCTCAGCCACCTCAGCCAAAATACAAGACAAGTCTGGCTCGCATGAGGCGCCCATAGCAGTAAGTTTGTGCGCTGCCTTATTACAAGCCCGTGGGCTAAAACTTTTCATAGAGGAATGAAAGTTTAAATGTATAAATATTCTAGCATTTTTGAAAATAGCCCCAGCTGATGTACGTTCATACTTGTTGGTTTGATGAGCTTCGGCCAGAATTGTGGAGTCTGTCATAATATGAATCTTGGCCATACCCCCAGTCAGTAGCAGCATACATCGCCTTCAAACATGCCTCCGCTTCAGTCCGAAGAGGATCACGAATATTCCGCAAATGTCCATAGCTTGAGTCTCGGACATCACATCAGCATCACGAGCTATGAATCCCCATCCTCCATGATTAGTTCCTAGAAAGTAAGCCCTATTAGTGTTAATCTTAATGGTATCCCCAACTGGTTTTGTCCATTTGACATCCTGCTTCACATTAATACATGTGCCTTTGAGATAAAATTCCTTGGATCTATTCACCCACTTGTGAACTGTTGAGCACACTTCTCCCGCCGACCAACCTTTCTCCCCAGCACTCACCTTGTTCCTTGCACTCCACCATTGCCAGCATAAGATTAAGGCGTGAAGTTTCTGTTCAATGTTTAGTTCTAGAATGGACCAAACCGCTTCCTTAGCGTTGGCACAACCACACAGCTCGAGCCGAACGTCTTCCAGCTAAAGGTTTCTCCAACATCTCTTCATTATTTTGCAGCTAAGAAAAGTATGCGCCCCCACCTCAGCAAACTGCTCCTGCTGTTGGTGCAGTGGCTACGCAAGCAGGAACTGCGCAGGGGGCTTCAGGTGTACAGGAGTTAGACAAGGCAGCTGCAGTGACAGGGGAGATTAGGGCTCCGGCAAAAAAATTCAAGAAGAATGATAAAAGCTGTTTTAGATGCAAGGAACAGGAACACGTCATTGAAGATTGTCCTGCACCAATATGTGACAATTGTGAGTCTATCAATCATGTTACTAATGCATGTCCTTTGTTGCAAGCCCCAAAACCATCTATTGTCATGTATGGTCTAGCCAATGAGGGCCTGATGTTCCATGAGTTGCCAACGGGGACTTTTCGTTCGTGAGGTGTGCTTCGGTCCCCCCCCTAAACTTAAGTTTTATTGGCCGTTTTATTTCTTTGACCCGTCGAAACCCATATCGAGGCCATGTATATCTCCGTATATGTGTACTCGGTCGAACTGAGTATAATCCATGTCCCGGACGGCTGATCCCACCTCTTATTATTGCGATCTACGTCTTTGCATGTTATATTTAATTTTTGTTGTTGTTGCTGTTATATAACTTACGATTTTCGCTTCTGCAGGCACATGAGTATTCGTGTACGGGGAGTATATGTCTAAGAGAACCATATGGACTTCGGGTGGGTTCGTACGGTCCTGAAAACAATTGGTATGAGTTTTTGTTTGTCAAAGTTTAAAAAGAAGGAGGGAGGAGGGGGGGGGACCGAAGCAAAAGTGTTCGTCCAAAGGTTGAGAATGCTAAGCTAGTCAAACTGACGGTGGAGGGGGATGCAATGACTATTCCACAAATTATTGAGCTCCTTAAACGGCTTGTTCCTATTGAGAACTTTCAGTGGGAGGTGTTTCAGTTTCAAAATAATATTTATAGGGTTAGATTCCCAAACAAGAATGAAGTCTTACGTGTGTTGACCTTTCATGTGTATTAAGTTCCAAATCGGGCTACTGATCTGGTGTTTGATGAATGGTCTGCTGCGGAGGAGCCGCTTTATATGTTGCCGGAAGTGTGGGTGCGAGTTTCGGGTATTCCGTCTGATATAAGAGGAGATTTTCTGACACTTTAGGGTGTTGGAACTCTATTTGGGAAGACAAAGGCTATAGATATGGCGTACACCTGGAAACATAAGGTCTTGCGGATTCAAATTGGCTGTGTTAATCCTGCTCGTATACCGGACACTATGGAGATCTATATTAGAAGGGGTTTTTTTAAATTAGATTTTGAGGTTGAAGAGGTGGTGGTTGCACAAGACGAGCGTATGCTTGAAGTTAATGATAGGGATGACCGAAAAGATGACGAGGATGAAGGAAATAAACAAAAGGAAACTGATATGGAGTTGGACAATATGGCTAATCAGGCTAATCAAGTCAGTTCGGGCACTAAGAGCTCTACAAAAGATGTTGGAAACAGAAGTGATCAAGGGATTAAGGGTAATCAATTGAGTGGTCTAATTAAATTTGGAGACATCGTTTATCCTTCAGCTTGCAAAGGTACGGTCAATCGTGACCTTACTTTTTCTTGTGTTTCAAATATTTCAAATCTTATGCATGAGCATAGTGTCGCAAGGACTATTTTACTGAATGATTTTTTCTTGAATGCTGCAAGTACAGGACCGAAACTGCAGCTACCCTTTGTTATTCCATGTGAGGCGGGAAAAGGGAATGAGTGCACATCGGGTTTATCACCAGGTGCAGCGCAACCGGCATTGGGGCTGGTGTCTGGTGTTGTCGCCGCTGCTCTTGTCTCTGGTGTGGAACTCAATGCTTCGATGTCTGGGCATGTCGATGCTCATAATGCTTCTACTGTCCACGACTTAGAGGCGGAACATTATGCTGAGTCTGCTTCTGATACGGAAATCAAGATCGACTCTGTCCCAGAGTCTGGGCAGGTATTGTTGGGAGGTTCCCCATATGGCGTGCGGCGTACTACGTCGAATCTTACCTTGCCCCGTGCTACTGTTGAAGAGGAGCCGACACTCGTCTCGGCTGGTTCACCTGCCTTGTCCCTTGCTGGTGTTGAAGCGACGCCGAAGCCCGCCTCTGTTGCTGTGCCGCTGATCGGCCAGTGCATGCGTGGGTCGGCTTCGAGCCAAGGACAGGACGTCGCGGCTACAGAGGGAGTGTTTGGTTTCCCTACATATCTCGGCAGTAAAACAAGCTCGGATGGTTCGAATAGGGGGTACGCAAATGCTATGACCATTGGTTCTCCGTCCCCGAATCAAGTGGCTTCATCTCTGCATAATAAAGGTATTTCGGTGGTTAGTGAAAGTAATTCTATTCTTTTTAATAAGTCTCCTACTGTACTTGAACGTACTTCTTCAGGGGTGTGCTCATTGGCTTCATCAAAATCGGTTGCTGATGTGACAGTCGAGAATAAATTTGACGTTTCAAAATTCAATAAAGAGAGTGCTTCCATGTACTATAAAAATGGTATGCAATCTTCACTTGCTTCTGTCCAGCCAAATACGTTTGGGTTTAGTGATGCATGTAACACTATTTCTGATGTGCTTCATTCTACTGTGGTGGAACACAATACAGGTGTATGTACGCCAATTAAGCAAAGACCAACTATGGAGGAGGTAATAGCTTTTGGCGGGATACCACAGTCTGTTGGGACTGGTGTAAGATCTAGTACACGCATCCAAGGACAATCAAATGCTGATGATACGCAGATGGAAAGGGCTATGAGGAATGTGCAGCACCGCAACTCTGGGAGTGCTTCAGGTATAAAACCACCACCGACTCTTTCGATTCTATCAATTGATGATACTGAAGTTGTGGCTAGAGCAAATAGAATTGGTATTTCGTTAGGTGATTCGGTTCAGCAATCTTTAGAAACTGTTAGAGGTTTAAAAAATCTGGAAGAAGAGAGAAATATCATAATACTTCAAAAGAATATTTCTGATTCTATAGATGGGGATATTGGTCCCTCTAATCTATTGGTTTCAAAAGTTTCTACCTTGTGTGAGGATTTGATCGATGTGGAGGACGAGGAGGTTGTATCGGATGATATATTGGATCTTCCAATACTAAACTCCAGTCATAAGAAATGTCAAAAGAAAAAGGTATATGATGTTTCTAATATGCGAAGGAGCACTAGGAAGCGAACAAAAAAAATATTCTCATGATGCAGAGTCTTAGAGGTATGACTTGGAATAGTGAGGGTTTTAGAGATCCTGCTAAACATAATTTCGTTAAGGAATCTTTAAGGGAACACCGCCTAGACTTCATTGCCTTATTGGAGACAGGAAGATCGAATTTTGCGGTACCTTTCTTAAAACAACTTGCGGCTGGTCTAGATTTTATGTGGTTTTGTCTACCACCTCATGGTAGGTCCGGAGGGATTCTGGTGGGCATTAACACCGATACGCTCCAAGTTCTTAAGGTGTCGACTGGGGATTACTGTGTGAAATTGCATGTTAAGTGTAAGAAGGATGGCTTTCAATGGGTTCTTGTACCTGTCTACGGGGCAGCACAGGACACTCATAAAGCTGAGTTTCTTGCTGAACTGGTTCGGATGTGCGAGTCAGAACCTTTACCTATGTTGGTGGGTGGAGATTTTAACATCATTCGATCCAGAGATGAAAAGAACAACGATAATTTTAATACACATTGGCCTTTTGTCTTTAATGCGATCATTGAGAGCCTTGATCTTAGAGAAATTATTCTTTCGGGACGACAATTTACGTGGGCTAACCGTAGAGAAATACCCACTTATGAAAAGTTGGATCGTATTTTGGCGAGTGTTGAGTGGGAACAGAAATTCCCTCTCGTTACTGTGCGAGCTCTTACACGTGCCGGGTCTGATCATACTCCTTTACTTATTGATTCTGGAGTTAAGGCACATCTTGGTAACAAACCTCGCTTCTCCTTTGAGTTGTATTGGCTACGACAAGAAGGTTTTTATGAGATGGTGGCGGCTGAATGGGCTGCAGTTACCAAGGGAAGTACACCTATGGAGCGATGGCAAAATAAAATACGCCACTTGCGTTGTTTTCTAAAGGGTTGGGCAAAAAATTTGAGTGGGAAATACAAGAGAGAAAAATAAAGATTGCTTTCTATTATCAATAATCTTGACACAAAGGCAGAAACTATTTTGTTAAGTATAGATGAGCAGGGGACTTTAAAAGAGGCTAATGATCGCATTACGGCTCTTAGGAGAGACGAGGAGACAAAATGGGCCCAACGGGCGAAAGTAAAACATATTCAAGAAGGGGGAAATAATACTAAATACTTCCATTTGGTGGCAAATGGTAAGAACAGGAAGAAAAAGATTTTTCAATTAGAGCAGGAGGAAGGGACGATTGTTGGTGAGGAAAATTTAAAAGTTTATATTACTGAATTCTACAAAAATCTATTTGGGGCACCTTCCCCAACTAATATTTCCATGATGGAGGGGGTCACTCATGACATACCGCAGCTAACCATTGAGGAGAATAGTATTCTCACGGCACCTTTTTCTAACAAAGAGGTGTTCGAGGCTATTTCCCAAATGGAGCATAATAAAGCACCTAGCCCGGATGGTTTCCCGGCTGAGTTCTACCAAACTTTTTGGGAAGTGATCAAGGCTGATGTGTTGGCATTATTTAGTGAATTGCATACAGGGGATTTGCCTCTGTTTAAATTGAACTTTGGTGTCATTACCCTACTTCCTAAAAAATAAAATGCGGTACAAATACAACAATATAGACCCATATGTCTATTGAATGTTAGCTTCAAAATTTTCACCAAAGTGGGTACTAATCGCATTATGGGGATTGCCCCTAAAGTTATTAGACCAACTCAATCCGCTTTTATGTCTGAGCGACACATCCTAGAGGGGGTGGTTGTTCTGCATGAAACCATTCATGAGCTTCACCGGAAGAAAATGGATGGAGTCTTATTTAAAATTGATTTTGAGAAAGCGTATGATAAAGTTAAATGGTCCTTCCTCCAACAAACTTTGCGCATGAAGGGATTCGCATCAGGATGGTGCAAATTGATTGAGCAATGTGTGCGAGGGGGGAGTGTTGGGATACGTGTTAATGATAATATTGGACATTTCTTTCAAACTAGAAAAGGTCTTCGTCAAGGAGATCCCTTATCCCCGATACTTTTCAATATTATTGTAGATATGCTTGCTATCCTAATTGCAAGAGCTAAAGAGGATGGACAAGTTGGAGGCCTCATCCCTCATCTAGTTGATGGAGGAGTCTCAATTTTACAATATGCGGATGATACTATATTATTTATGGAACATGATCTACAGAAGGCTGTAAACATGAAACTAATTTTATGTATCTTTGAACAATTATCGGGATTAAAAATCAACTTTCATAAAAGTGAGATTTTTTGTTTCGGGAAAGCCAAAGAGGAGGAACAACGATACAAACAAATATTTGGTTGTGAGGCTGGATCCTTACCATTTCGATATTTGGGCATACCGATTCACTATAGAAAACTTAAAAATTCAGATTGGTATCCAGTAGAAACTAGACTTCAAGGAAAGTTGGGTTGCTGGAAGGGTAAGCTTTTATCATATGGTGATCGCTTAGTTCTAATCAATTCTGTTTTAACAAGTTTACCTATGTTTATGCTATCGTTTCTGGAAATACCCAAGGGGGTAAGAAAGCGATTAGATTTCTATAGGTCTCGCTTTTTTTGGCAAAGTGATGAGAATAAAAGAAAGTACAGACTAACGAGATGGAACAAAATTTGTAGACCTAAAGATCAGGGAGGTCTAGGTATTGAGGTCTTGGAAATTAAGAATAGGTGTTTATTAAGCAAATGGCTTTTTAAATTACTAAATGAGGAAGGAGTGTGGCAAGAATTGTTACATAATAAATATTTGAGTCAAAAAACCTTGTCTGAGGTCCAACCGAAACTGAACGATTCTCCATTTTGGAAGGGACTTATGAAGGTGAAGAATGAGTTCTTCGCTAGGGGACATTTCCAGATTGGGGATGGAGCCAACACTAGGTTTTGGGAGGATACATGGTTAGGAGAGTTACCCCTTTCACAACAATATCCATCATTATATAATATTGTGCAATGGACGAATGTGACCGTGGCTCAAGTCTTAGCTCAAGTACCACTAAATATTGGTTTTAGGAGAGTACTTTGTGGCACCAAGTGGTTTGATTGGCTCCACTTATGCCAAAGGCTTATGATGGTGCAGTTGTCAGAGGACCAAGATAAGTTTGTATGGAACTTAACAACGTCTGGGGTATTCTCAGTGAAATCGATGTACGAGGATCTTATGAATGATCATACGGTCTTTCTTCGGAAATATCTTTGGAAATTGAAAATCCCACTAAAAATTAAAATTTTCATGTGGTTCATTCATAATAAAGTTCTCCTTACTAAGGATAATTTGGTTAAAAGGAATTGGGTAGGGTGTAGCAAGTGTTGCTTTTGTGGCTCACAGGAGACCATAGAACATTTGTTTATATCTTGTCCTTTTGCTCGCCTTTTGTGGCGTATTGTTAATTTTGCTTTCGATCTCCCCCCTCCAGCTAATGTAACGAATATGTTTGGAAATTGGTTGAATGGTGTAGATAAAAAGTCTAAGGCAAGAATCTGAATTGGTGTCTCAGCCTTATGTTGGTCTATTTGGCGTTGCAGGAACGATATTATCTTTAACAAAAACAAAACGTTTAATCTTTTGCAGGTGATTCATATGGTGGCACATTGGGTGCAACTATGGGCTTTTCTTTTACCGCAAGACCAGCGGGATATTATGGCTACTGGGTGCAGCCGTCTCCTGATGGTCGCACGAGACATCTTCACCCAGTCGTGCTGGCGGCATACTAGTCGTTTACAAGATGTTTAGCGATCTTTTATCGCGTATATTTCGCTGGTTGGTGCATGTATCAACCTTATCCGATACTTGAATTGTAAATCTTTTGGATGTTAATCTCGTAATAAAAGGCTGTGTGCATCGACTGATGCAGAGGCCGGGGTTTTACTCCCCTTTTCAAAAAAAAAACCCTCATCGCGTATGAGACACACAGGGAAGATCGGATCTAGATCCATACTCCCTCCTTTTGATATTCATGCGTAGCGGTAACCTGCAAACTGCTTAAATTTTATTGGGCAAAGCAGGGCCCAAATTCTCTCTCAAATAGGATCCATCTAACTTGTTTCTTTGGAAAGGACAGTGGCCGTGCGCATAATTTGGGCATGGATTTTATATGCAGATTTCACCGAGAAAAGCCCATTCGCGTCCGGATGCCATGCATAGAAGTCCTCCACCTCCTCACGAATAGGCGTGGCAAGAATAATCTCAGAGTCCATAGACCAGAACGCCCCCCGAAAAAGAATCTCGTCCCAAGAACCAGAGACCAGGCATATAAGATCAGACATTCTCGTAACCAGATCCTGGCCTTTATGGGTAATGGGGGTGCGCTAACCATCTCTATTAGTCCACGGATCCGTCCATATGTTAATCTCCGTTCCATTCCCCACTCGCCAGATGAGACCCTCCTTCAAGAGATCAATGCCCTTCATAATGCTCCGCCAAGTATAGGACCGGCAGATGGAGAAGTTGTGAGGACATTTCCGCTAGGAAAATATTTGACACTAAGCACATGAGCAAAAAAAGAATCTGGTTCAGTAAGGAGCCGCCATGCCTATCGAGCTAGCATGGCTATATTGAAACTATGCATGTCGTGGAACACCAGACATCCCTCCTTCTTTGATCTTGTGCGCTTCTCCCAACCAAGCCAGTGCATTTTATTTTCATTCTCCTATTTGGACCACCAATACAAACAAGTCATAGCACTCATTTGGTCACAAAGGGTTTTAGTCAGATCGAAACAAGATATGGCCAAGGTGGGGATGGCATGGGCACATCCTTTAATAAGCACGTCCTTCCCCGCCTTAGAGAGGGCTCTTTCCTTCCATCCCTGGATTCGCTTCCAAATCCGTCCCTTCGGGTATTCAAAGGTCTTTACCCGGGAGCGTCCCACATAAAACGGCAGGCCAAGGTACCTCCACTCCAAGCAACAGAGGAAATATTGAGAACTCTCAACACTCGCTTGCGAACTTTCCTTTTGGTATTATGTCTGAACGTCACCGCAGATTTTTCAAGGTTTATTGTTTGTCCTGAGAAGTTCGCATACAAGTTAAGGATCGCTTGCAGATGTTGTGCACAATGTTCATTAGCTTCCAGCAGCATGAGCAAATCATCTGCAAATAGTAAGTGATTAAAGCTCAGGGCATTTTGGCTAATTTTGATTCCTTGCAATCTACCATCTTCCTCAGTTTGGTTTAACAACACTGAGAAACCCACGACACACAAAAGGAATAGATATGGTGATAAAGGATCACCTTGTCTCAGTCCACGCTCAGGAAAGATCACATCAGCAAGACTCTCATTTACCTTCACTCTATATTGGACCGTGCTTACACACCTCATGACTAGCTGGATCCATCGCTCATGAAATCCTAGACTTGTCATCATCACCTTGAAAAGTGTCATTCGACCCTGTCATATGTTGTACTCATGTGAAGTTTAACCGCTGCAAAGCCATTGCTTCCTTCCCTCTTTTTTTGCATGTAATGGATGCATTCATAGGCCAGCAGGATGTTATCGGTTATTAACCTTCCCGACACGAAGGCTGATTGAAAAATCAGTCCGACTCGCTAAACTCTGTAGTCGAGACCGTGTAAGTTGAAATAGCATCATCATGCCCATGACAAATGGAACCTAGTCATCAACCGACTTTTATATTAGACTAGGTTGTGTGTCCAGCACAACCTCAACGACCAAGGACATCTAGTATGAACAACATGAATATATAGTTTCACAACTAAATCACACATTCAATGATACACATTAGATATTTATACCCGGACAACTTAATAACTTTATGATATGTTGGGAATTACATCATACATGATTTCCTATTGGACATATTCCCAACATGTGCCACATCCAAAAGGCATCTCAAATGACAGGAGAGCGGCTACAGTCGGCCTACAAGGTCGTTGAGACCCATGGTGGCGGACGATCGACAACGAATCGGGTGGTAATAAAATGGGGCAGCAGTGTGCGGTTGGAGAGAGGGGTGGCAGCAAAATGGGGCAGTGTGCGGTGGGAGAGAGAGGATTAGGGGTACGAGAAAGAGGAGTGGCGAGGGCGAATGAATGAGTCACTGACTTATGATACCCGCCCGTCGAAGGCCTAGTGAGAATGTGCAAGAACCCGTAGCCAACCATGAAGGTTGATGCAGACAAGAGGTGTCACCTAAAAATGTGTCCCGTCTAGACCACCATTGGACGAAAGTGGGGTGACGGGGGGCCTTGGCTGGAGATGATGCTATGCTGGCTGGTGTATGCCGTTAGTTATAAAGAGTTGTTTGTCGTGGTTAGCCCACACGGCTGGCACATGTTTATATACATTGAAACACTTGTACAACAACTTACAAACTGTACAGTCCGGATACAACACGTACCGTTGTACAACTACAACACGTACCGGTGTACAACTACAACACTAAACCGACTATATCTCTAACACTCCCCTTCAATCTAAACCGTCGTGAACAAGGTTGAGATTGGAACGAAAACGCCGGAGCATCAGGTGGGTACATGGTTTAGTGAAAATAACAGCGAGCTGATCACCAGAAGCAATGAAGCGAACATCAAGAGCACCGAGAGCAACCTTCTCATGTACAAAATGAAAATCGACTTGAATATGCTTTGTACGAGCATGAAATACTGGATTGGCAGATAAATATGTGGCACCAAGATTATCACACCAAAGAACTGGAGGACGAGACTGATTCACACCAAGTTCTCGAAGAACAGACTTAATCCAGACCGCTTCAGCCGTCCCATTTGCCAAAGCCTTATATTCTACCTCAGTACTAGAGCGAGAAATAGTGGGTTGCTTGGGGGAGCTCCAAGAAACAAGATTAGGGCCAAAGTACGCAGCAAAACCACCAGTGGAGCGACGATCATCAGAACAACCGGCCCAGTCAGCATCTGTGAAAATATTAAGCACAGTAGACGGAGACCTCTGAAGATGTAAACCAGTGGACACAGTATCCTGGACTCAACAGGGCATACCAAGCACGAGGAGACTGTTTCAAACCATAGAGAGCACGCTGAAGTTTGCAGACATACCGAGGATGATGAGGGTCCTCAAAACCGGGGGGTGCTGCATGTAAACATCTTCAGTAAGAAAACCATGGAGAAACGCATTGCTGACATCAACTTGACGAAGGCACCATCCACGAGACATAACAAGAGAGAGCACAAGGCGAACAATACAGGCTTCACGACAGGACTGAAAGTGTCATGGTAGTCAATACCGTGCTGCTGAGTGAAACCCCAAGCGACCAACTGTGCCTTGTGTTTATCAACATACCCGTCAGGACGAAACTTGGTCTTGAAAATCCACTTGCTACCAACTATGTTTGTACTAGGAGGTCGAGGAACCAGCGTCCATGTCTTGTTATGTTGAAGAGCGTCGAACTCATCTTCCATCGCAGACCGCCAGGCAGGCTCGGAGAGAGCAGCGCGATGCGAAGAAGGAACAACCAGGAAAGCTCGACACCGATACAGGTCATACCGTACTGTGCCATCCTTGTAGATCTTAGGACGATGCACATCGTTACGCTGCCGAGTAACTATGATCCGAGGCGCGTCAGGAGCTGGCGACGGTAGTTGGCCAGGCTCATCAGGCGCATCAGGTGGCAGGGATGCGGACGGACTGGGTTGGCCAGGAGGTGATGACAGCCCGGCACTAGGGGACGCAAGCGGCCCAGCGGTCATAGATGCTGGTTGAGAAGCAGTCGAAGGTGGCAGCGGTACAACAGGAGAGTCGGGAGACGAAGGCGGCCCAATTGAAGATGGGCCAGACCGCGGCGAGCTAGGCGCTGTGGGGGGGCGACATGGAGACCGACACGGTCCACGAGGCATGCAGAGGCGCGCCATGCACGTTGATCACAGGGGTCGTGGCAGCGTCGATTTGTGGAGTCACCTGCACAGGAGCAGAAGAACAAATACCAGGAGGGTAAACATGTAACAAGGATATGTCATAACGCATATTAGTATTCTGTAAAACTGGTTCTTGTTCAGAAAAAGAGACCGGATGCAATTGAGACACATCAACCACAACTCCCAAAGTAGCAAACGGGGGGTCGTGGCAGCGTCGATTTGTGGAGTCACCTGCACAGAACAGAAGAACAAATACCAGGAGGGTAAACATGTAACAAGGATATGTCATAACGCATATTAGTATTCTGTAAAACTGGTCCTTATTCAGAAAAAGAGACTGGATGCAATTGAGACACATCAACGACAACTCCCAAAGTAGCAAACGGAAAAACACTCTCATCGAAGATGACATCACGAGAAACGTAAATACGCCCCGTGGTACGATCAAGACATTTGTATCCTTTATGCATAGGACTATATCTTAGGAAAACACACATCTTAGATCTAAACTCGAGTTTACGCGAATTGTACTTGCGAAGACTCGGCCAACATGCACAACCAAAAGTGTGGAGAAAAGAATAATCGGGAGACATATCAAGAAGTCGTGAAAGAGGGGTGGTATTCTGAATAACTGGCGTGGGCATGCGGTTAATAAGATAACAGGCAGTAAGGAAAGCTTTGTCCCAATACCGAAGGGGTAGAGAGGAATGAGCGAGGAGAGCTAAGCCTGTTTCTACAAGGTGTCGATGTTTACGCTCAGCTATGCCATTTTGTTGAGAAGTGTGGGGGCAGGAAACACGATGAGAGATACCAGTGCGCTGAAAATAGGCATGGAGGCGATGATATTTACCACCCCAGATAGATTGAATGACACGGATCTTGGTGTTTAGAAGGCGCTCAACATGGTGCTGAAAGGCATAGAAAACGTTTTCAATATCAGACTTATTCTTGAGCAAATATATCCAGCAGTAGCGACTGAATCATTAATAAAACTGACATAGTATTTAAAACCTCCAGAGGAGGGTAAAGCGGGTCCCCAAACATCGTGTGAACAAGCTCTACGAGAGAAGTGGACACACATGCAGAAGAAGAATATGGTAGTTGATGACTCTTAGCCCGTTGACATGCATCACGGACCGATGAATCAACACTAGAGGAACACGATAAATTATTTTTCCTAACAATATTTTAGACGACACTATTTGAAGGGTGACCCAAACGCTGATGCCATTGATGTGATGAAAGCTTGATGCTGGACGAAGCATGCCGAGCAGAAGATACCGCACGACCGAACGAAAGAGGATAGAGACCACCATGACTTCTACTGCGAAGAAGAATTTTCCTCGTGACCTCGTCCTTGACATAGAAAAAATATTTATGAAATTCAATATAATTTCCCAAAGCAAAACATGTACAATGGATCCAACAATTTAGGCTTATTTTAGCATGCATCGCAGCGCAGGTACAGTATAGAACCGGTATAGCAAGCAGAACCTATCGCTCCCTTAATTATTTAAGTAATCCAATACATTCACTGGGACGCAAAATTTAGGAGCCAAGCATGACAACACGAGTACCTTTTAGGCATGAGAATAGAGGATGGTCATGGAAGCGGCGATCGAGCTCAAGAACTATATGTGGCCTGATCTCGAGGATGAATTCGGTGGGGCTTGAGTTCAGCCTTCACGATCTTGAGTATAGGTCCAAGAGGCCGGCATTGTCGGATGCATCTGATAAGATGTCCTGGAGGAAAGCACCAGATGGAGGCATGCAATAAGAAGAAGTTGAGAGAGATGTGGACGAGGGGCGAGCATGGCGAGGCGGCGGAGCGGAGGCGGCTTCGAGGAGGGAGGCCGTGACCTGGGAGATTGGGTCGTGAGCGGCACATACCTGGGGTCTGGTGGATGTTGCGGCATATATTATTAAAGTGAGTAATGAGTGGAGCAATTAATTAGGAGTAATTAGCAGGGCATACCTAGGGTGGTGATTGGGTCGTGAGCGACGCATATACCTGGCATATATTTTTTTTTTCGTTTTTTACCAACGAAGAAGGCCTATGACGCAGCATGAACAGTTCTTCGCACGATGTCCATAATTCTTTGCCCCGTTTCTCATCTTTATTAGCTTGCAGTTACAGCGAGCATTGATTTTTTTCTTGCATGCAGCTTATGCTAGCCAATCGTAAACCTTGCATGCAGTTTCAATTGGCGGAATGAGTACTAATGTGAGTAATTAGCGGGGCAGTATTAATGTAGTAAAATTAATTGGCAGGTAATTAATTATGAGTATTTTAGAATGGAAACTGTAATGGGGCGTAATTTTCCTCTTGCCGGTGAAGCACGGCCAGTCAAGAATAAATTACTAAGTGCACATAAGACATCAAGTAGACTAACGCTAGCTGTTGGATTGACTTTTCTGAGCCTAATCCTACGGTGGTAATAGATCCGTGTACATCTTATGGTGTGCGTTTAGGAAAGTGAACATAATTTGACTGACGTCATGGCACTTGTTCGTCGTCATCCGCGCGCGGCCTGCCGCTCCTGTTGTCTTCGCTCGCCACCTCCCCATTGCCGCCCGCAACTCGCCCCGTCGCCGGAATCTGCCGCCCCTTTCGCTTTCCCCTCCCATTTCCTAATCGTCCAACCACCTCCTCCTTCCCTCCCTCGTCATGTTCTCCCCAGAGCCCCACTCGCCACCCCCACCTGACACTCCTCCCCATTTCGCCTCCCCCCTCATCCCACCCCGCCCCCGCCGGCGCGATGCTGCCGTCCTCTCCCGCTCCCCGTTTCCTCCTGCTCGCCGTCGTGCTGGCCTGCGCCGCGTTGTCGGTCAGCTGCTCGGGCCGGCAGTTCGGGCACCTAGACCGCGTCCGCGAGCTCCAGCAGAGGGATCGCCGGCCTCCCGCCGAGCAGGTGGACGCGGCGGTCGGGCTCCTCGCGCGCCTCCTCCCCTCCCACTCCGCCAGCTTCGAGTTCGGGGTTATCTCCACGGTACGCGTGCTTAGTTCCAGCCGAATTCTAGGGTTTTAGCAACTGCTGGAATTCGCGACGCATAAGGAGAGTAGCCGAGGGATTGAGTGTAGTGAGCAATTCACTTGTTTCAGAAGCCAATTCACAATCCTGTGACACGTGATCATGGAGTATTTGATTGGTGTGGGTATCCGGTTGTTTTGGACAGCTGATATGGTGGCAATTGAGGTCATAGGCTTAACCAAAAACCATTGTGGGCTGTAAATTTCGCAACTGGTATTTAGTGATTTCAAGCAGTTGTTAAAATTTAAGCCATAGACATGATTGATGTCGACCATGCATCATTTTGGTCTTTGACCTGGTGGATTTCTAGCTAAGTTCATAATAGGTCTGTTTTTTAGACTCTAGTATCCGTCGACAAGGACTCACAATCTCTTTGTCTGCACGAACAACCTACAGGAGCAATGTGGTGGAAAGGCATGTTTCATCATCAACAACCATCCATTGTCTGATGGGGAAGGAACTCCTGAAATATTGTACGTCTCTTCCTTTAGTTCTGAACTGGGTGAAAAATCTTTTGCAGCTGTAGAATGTTAACTTTAGCCTAATGAATCTGTTTATGTAAAGGGCATTGTGCATGTATCATTACACAAGAAAATTGTATCTTGCCAAAATTAAATGTTAGTTATCCACTTAAGACTGATCTAAGTATGTCTCTTACTCTGCAAACAACGACTTTGACAAACCTTCTTTTAGTTCCTAAGAATGATAGATGGGCATCGCTAATATATACGGCATTTCACTGAACAAAACCTTCCAGTATTTAAATGTATTCAGTTATCAGCACTGTTCTGATTTTTGGATGTAATAGTATTATATATGTGTCCATAGTGATGTTACTTTTACATATATTTTTAGACACAAGTCCTGATAGAATTGTGTACCAGTCCTATACTTGCTAATGTGAGTGGCTAGTGTATAGTTTGAAATATCAGTCTGCTATATTAAGGGTTACTTAGACATGGTACACCATTTCTGTTTGGTCTTTTTGTTGTCAACTTATGCCTCTATTTTCTATGTAGTAACAGACAGAAGTCATCTACATTTGTTCATGTCTTTTAATCAGGATTCTTGGAGTAACTGGGGTAGAAATTTCTGCCGGTCTTCATTGGTATTTGAAGCATTATTGTGCAGCACATATATCATGGGCTAAAACTGGTGGTGCGCAATTATCATCTGTTCCTTATCCTGGCTCACTACCTCATGTTCCTGCTGGTGGAATTTTGATTCGAAGACCTGTTGACTGGAGCTACTACCAGAATGCAGTTACATCCAGTTGTAAGCTGATTTCTTATTTCATGTACAACTTTGATACTTTCTCTTTTGCCATCCACTGAGCATGTTTTCTAGTTGCAAGCATTCAAACACTTCTGGACTTTATTTTCGAAGCAGAGCTTTTTAGACCCCATGACGTGGTATCCTGCTAATGTATGACTCCCCGCTACGTTAACAGAGACATATAATGGATATGCTCAGCTTCTTTTACATGTTGTATTATTTCCCTCTATTATACACCATGGACTAATAGTGATGGCATTCCTTCTCCCAAGAACTCATACTGGCTTTTGACTTTTGGCATACTTGTATACCCGTGTTTTGCTCAAGTTCTACCAGATCTCCCCCTTAAAAACTACTTAGCAGATTTTTTTACTTTTTTTTTTTACTTTTGAGTTCTTGTTGGTATTGACTGCCATCAGTTTTGGGTGATGGTGATGTTGATCTTTTGGTCGTTGAATCTGGTATTGATGATATAGACATATCCCATGCTGACTTAAAAACAAAAAATTCTTCCGTATTGGTAATGATGTGTTTAATGATTATTTTCTTGCTTTTTAAGATTCTTTTGCTTGGTATGATTGGGAGCGTTGGGAGAAGGAGATTGACTGGATGGCTCTTCAAGGAATCAATTTACCTCTAGCTTTCACTGGGCAAGAGACTATATGGCAGAAGGTTTTTCAGGTTCGTGTGCATTTATTTTTTGAAACTGCTGTTTACTAAATAATTTAAACCACGCATCTTGCTTTTTCTTAAACATTAAATCTTAGCAAAGAACAGCACATAATCTTAGTAGAAATATAAGCGGATGGTTGATGTAGAACAGCAAATGCTAGCATGAATACTAATCAAGAGTTAGACTATCGAAACAATTCAGATAGGTGCCTCATCGTATTTCCAAGTATGAAGCCATGTTGCAATGGTGGCCTAGATGATTTAGGTCAGGTTCATGAATTTTCAAATTCTCCTTTTGTGAAGTGAGGAGGAGCTTCTGTGATCCCTGGTAGAATAATTTGTTTTTTTGCCGGAACTGATTGATTTTGTGAAATACCAACGTGGCAATAATGTCCTGTGTCCATTTGTAATTGTGTTAACTCATATTTTACAAATGGTTTGCTAGTAATTCAAGTTTCATCTCCCCATACTACTTGCAGAGGTACAACATTAGTAAATCTGATTTGGATGATTTCTTTGGTGGGCCTGCCTTTCTTTCATGGTCTCGGATGGCCAATATGCATGGGTAAGTTAAGTGGTGTTTCATTTTTGCATGAGACCCTCCATCTAGTTTATTTAACCTTACAAAAATCTTAGTTGATCACATATTCTTGCATTGTAATCAAGACATGCTCTTTGTGTTTGAATTCTTTTCATATTCAACTTAAGTCTGATCCCAAGTCTTCCGAAGGAAGTTATGACTTTTGCTGTCTTAACTGCTAATAAGACTCTAAAAAAAAACTGCTAATAAGACATTGTTTCCTCTTTAGTACTTATCACGAAAATGGATAATTGACAACTAGTCTATGAAGTTTTTTCCTTAACTCAAAGAACATATCATGAATGCATTAGTTATTCATGGTGGGTAGTCGACTAGTTGTAGATGGAAGCGATCATCGGTAGTAGGATGGATTTCTGAAACCCTTCTTTTCTAAGAGTAGATATCTAGACAAAATATTGTGTGATAGCATGATATACATTGATGTTCTGCTCTCAGTTCATCTTTTAAGCAAGAAGGAACACATAAATACATTGTAAAAATGATTTGGCAGATGGGGTGGGCCTCTTCCTCAGACTTGGCTTGATGATCAATTAACCCTTCAGAAGAAAATCCTTTCTAGGATGTATGCTTTTGGCATGTCCCCAGGTAACGTATACTACAGTTTTACTATTTGTGGGCTTATTGATTTTTCATTTACAGTTTTTTAGTCTATCCACCTCCCTTGCAGTCCTTCCAGCCTTTTCTGGTAATATCCCTGCTGCACTGAAGTCAAAATTTCCCTCAGCTAGAGTCACCCACCTTGGAGACTGGTAAGAATGATATTCTAAGGAGAACTCGCTGAGCATATTGTTGCCATGATGAAATGCTTAAATAAAACATATCGAGTCATGTTGCAGTTCTGGACACTCCTGAATTCTCAGCAACTTTATATATCATGTGCTACACGACTGTTGTCTTCGATGATGCTCTTACAACGTACCTTATACCTTCTATTCAATTCTCTTAATGTCTTTGCACATCTGAGTGTGTTGGCCCTTAGGCTGTTCACTGAACCAATCTTGAATCATTCGACACATTGTAGTTTTTTATGCCACTAGTGATCGAGACTTAGATTCGTAGCAAGCTTATGCTCGTGTGCTCTTACATGTTGCTCACATTGGGTTCTTCATATTAATATTTTTGAAAATCAACTGTAAAAATTTATTGTTCAAAGTTGACGTTGGATACTAAATTCCTAACGTATGCCATCTATTTGCACCAACCTTATTGGTTAGCGC
The DNA here is from genome assembly GCA_916181665.1 of Avena sativa. NCBI lineage: Eukaryota > Viridiplantae > Streptophyta > Magnoliopsida > Poales > Poaceae > Avena > Avena sativa. The sequence continues at coordinate 397,943,570 of OV702280.1, read as the reverse complement.
GGCTCAAATGACTTTTTTTGCGATTCAAGTAATCAACTAAACTAATGTGAAGTAAAGTGATTTATCAGATGTTCTGCAGTTTTTTCTGTCGATATAATTCTTTGTAGTTATATTTAAGCTATTTCACTTATTTTATTCTCTTTTGTGACATTAAGGTTTACAGTTGACAGTAACCCAAGGTGGTGTTGCACATATCTTCTTGATGCATCTGATCCCTTATTTGTAGAAATTGGGAAGTTGTTTATAGAAGAACAAATCAAAGGTACGAAGGATGTCTTACTCAAAACTGAACTCCAATATGATGCATGGTATTTTCATAGGATGTCTTACTCAAAACTGGTTTTGCTTTAGAATACCAACAGATCATCCATGTAAATTTATCATGATAGTAGGGAGGACCTCTCTTTGGGCCTTTTACCTGGTTTATATGCATTTTTTTCAAAAAGAGGGCCTAACTTCTATTTAGGTGCTAGTTCCTTCTATAATAGAGTAATTATTTACATTGTTTATTCGTTTATCAGAATAAAAATAATAATCCTTAACACATCTGATGGGTTTTCTTGTTCTTTGCACAGAATATGGTAGGACAAGTCATGTATACAACTGGTATGCTCCTTTTTATCATTCAAATTATTAGAAGTCCCCACTTGATGAACTCAATGCCTCATTTGGTGAAATCTTCTGTTCATCTAGTGATACTTTTGATGAGAACACCCCTCCGTTGAGTGATCCAAACTATATATCTTCTTTGGGTGCTGCAACATTCAGGGGAATGCAAAGTGGTGATGATGATGCTATTTGGTTAATGCAAGTGAGTTATTTTGAAGTGTTATACAGTTTCCAGGGTTGTAGATTATTGATGTCTTTATTGATACACTTACTTTTTTCTTCTGGTCCCTCACTCCCTCTTTAGATGCACATTTTCTTTCCAGTTGGCAATTTTTTCTGGCTGTATGAAAGGCACTTGAATATTTAGATATGATACTCTCGCTAACATGTATTGTCATCTACAGGGTTGGTTGTTTACTTACGATCCTTTCTGGGAACCCCCACAAATGAAGGTGCAATCTCATGAAAGCTTGATAATATGTGAACTTTTTTCTTGTACTTTTTTTCAAAAATGATATGTGAACTTTGACTTGGTATGTAATCTGTATTCTTAATGCCTTAAATATTGTACATTTTGATTTGTGTAAGCAGGACAGTCCCTCCAAAAGTTAGGAGTTAGGATGTGATATATCTAAAATGAATATTGCAACAATGTGAGGTGATCCCGTTCATTCTAAACGACACATGCCTATTGTATCCGGTAAAATATTATAACACCAACTTTGAGCAAATTGGAGTGATTTTATGTGTAAGGTTGCTGACTTTTTTGAACTGGAACACATGATTCCATTAAGTACTCGGCTCAGCAGAAATGCTGGCCATCAACACTCGTACATCGTTCGGTAGCGATTCTGGTGACTTGATACTATTCAGCTTATTCAAATTAAGAAGTCAGTGTCTGCAGTGATGTATTGCTGCTCTTGCTAGAAAAAAGGTGTTAAGGTTAGATGTAGGAGTTCAAACCTGGAAGTACAATTGATATTCACTTAATTCCACAACTGGGATACTCAAAAACTGTTTCTGAGAGCATAGACCATGTTTTTCTACTCATTAATTCTACCCTTATTTACTGAAGCCTTATAAAGAAAAGGTGGCTACTGGGTACTCATCAGCAAGTTGGCTTTTTTTTTTCTATTTGGCGCATCCAGTTTCTATGTTATGGGATTTATCTTTCTTTTTTCTAATACTGAATTCTTTGTTGGTTAGGCACTACTGCATTCTGTTCCAGTTGGCCGAATGATTGTTCTTGATCTGTATGCTGAAGTGAAACCAGTATGGATCAATTCTGATCAGTTCTATGGTGTCCCCTACATCTGGAAAGTCATCTCTCCATTCCTGTCAACACCATCTTGTGTCCTTTTTCTTATTGTGATAAAGGAATTGGTGCTATCCTTTTTTTCAGGTGCATGCTTCATAATTTTGCTGCAGATTTTGAAATGTATGGTGTCTTGGATGCTGTTGCTTCTGGACCTATTGATGCTCGACTAAGTGAAAACTCCACAATGGTATGCATCATTAGCTTAATCAGTTATTGCTGTCACTGAACTTGCAAATATTCCATAATGCGGCCTTCTACTTCAAACACTTCGTTTTAGGTTGGAGTTGGCATGTCTATGGAAGGTATCGAACAAAATCCTATTGTTTATGACCTAATGTCAGAAATGGCTTTTCATCACAGAGAAGTGGATCTTCAGGTGAAATTTCATAAACTATTCGGGAAGAGCTTTATATGCAATAATGTATTTGTCTTCTTTTGTAACATGGCAGTTGAATGTAATACATCATTCAGTTTCTTAGATAAATTGCATATTTTGAGTCCAGTTTTTTATACATTTTCTGCTTGATATATGCTTCAGAATTAGCTAGTTCGTCAGATTAGCCCATGATGTGTTTACTACTTCACTTTGCAGCAAATGTGGCGTGCTATTTGCTGTGCATTTCTGTAATTTTTGTTGCTTTGAGTAGTTACCTAGCTAATGAGTTCAACCACTTTTTTAGCTTGATCAGACTTTCACTGTTTCCAGGTATGGGTTGAGACATATCCAACAAGAAGATATGGGAAATCAGTTCCGGGGTTGCAAAATGCTTGGCGAATTTTGCACCAAACTCTATATAACTGTACAGACGGTAAAAATGTAAGTTATGATATTATATGTCCCATAGGTAGCCATCATACCATCTATCCATTGTCCAGTGTAAGACAAGCATACTAGGATTATATGATCATGTTAACAAACTGGACCGTGTGTATTTTTACGCTGCTCTGCGTCACACAGTTGTTCTTACTCCCTCCGATTCATAATAAGTGTCGCTGACTTAGTGCAAAGTTGTACTAAATCAGTGACACTTATTTTGGATCGGAGGCAGTAGCCTTTTTGTTTTTACCTTTTGCTAATACCAGTAAACATTTTCTGAAGCTTTGGTTGCATTTTCTATTGTTATTCTGCTCATAAATTTTATTATCGTAACAGGACAAAAACCGGGATGTGATAGTGGCATTCCCAGATGTTGAACCTTTTGTTATTCAAACACCAGGATTGTATACGGGCACTAGCAATATTTCGTCTCCAATGTCATCAAAGAATTATGTAGTGAAGGATGCATCTAATGATGCATATGAACAACCACATATATGGTATGATACCATTGCTGTTATACATGCCCTAGAGCTTTTCCTTGAACATGGAGATGAGGTATCTGACAGCAGCACCTTCAGGTGAGAGCACAGGTGCTCATATTGCTTAATTTATGGGATAGAATAGTACTCTTTTGATGAATGTTTGAGTAATATGGTATATTGGTCTATTTTGATTTATGAGTGCAAGATAAGTATGTCGTTTGCAAGCTCAAGAAAGTGTTAGCATCTTCCATGGACTTCGTGCTAAACTGCTAATGCTAACTACTCTGAATGGCGGAAGTTAAAAACCTCAAGGACCTTTGTCCGACTCTATTTTCTTCTGGCATTCGCAATCTTTGAAAGTGTAGCAGTTTTTTGTTCCTTTTCAGGAATTGTCTTTACCTGAACTAGTGATATCAACCTTATTGCTTTGTATTCAGCTAAACTAATTTGAATTGACACTAGAACATGATCTGATTGTGATTCTAAGATGCAATTCATTGCAGCAAGTTTGTTCTTTCATAAATGATCGAGTCATGCATATACATGTCAGGAGCATAAATCGGTGATGTTAGATAAGTTAATTCAATGTTACATGGATTTAACAGGTATGACCTCGTGGATTTAACTCGTCAGGCTCTGGCCAAATATGCCAACCAAATATTTGTAAAGATCATCCAAAGCTACAAATCAAACAACATAAGCCAAGTGACCACCCTTTCTGAGCGCTTCCTAAACCTTGTTAATGATCTTGATATGCTGCTAGCCTCTCATGAGGGATTTCTGCTTGGGCCATGGTTGGAAAGTGCGAAGGGCCTTGCACGAGACCAAGAACAAGAGAAACAGGTAATGCCTTTTTCTTAGTCCCCTTAGCTTCCTTGCCCAGCCCCAGATAGACTTGATCAAAAACAGTCAAAACTGCTTGGTAGACCCATCCTGTTCTATATCATTATGAGCAATAGCCACTAAACAAATCAAACTGCTAGGGTATCTTATATACAAGTCTTATTAGCCTTCCAAAAGCTCATATATTATTGCTCATTGCTGACACCTAACTGCTTTCATTCGGGTGCAGTATGAGTGGAATGCTAGAACACAAATTACAATGTGGTTTGACAACACCGAAACAAAAGCAAGCTTGCTACGTGATTACGGTGAAGCACATACCATAACCACCCACTCACTTCTTACAGTTTCACAGTGTATCTTTCTAACATGTTCTGATGCAGCAAACAAGTACTGGAGCGGCCTGCTGCGAGACTACTACGGACCAAGGGCTGCCATCTACTTCAAGTACCTGATATCGAGCCTGGAGAAGAATGAACCTTTTGCGTTGGTGGAATGGAGGAGGGAGTGGATTAGCCTCACCAACAACTGGCAGAACGATAGGAAGGTCTTCCCGACCACAGCCACTGGAGATGCCCTACATATCTCCCGGTCGCTGTATGTAAAGTACCTGCTCGACGCTGGTTCACTTCAGGTAGAAGGTTTGGATGGCTCCCTTCGGATGCCTGCAAGCTTATGAGCTCATGCGTATGAAGGATATTTGGAAAACTAGCTCGGATGCTTGAGCTTGAGCGACTTCTCCCTTTGCAAACCAAGGTGGAGTTTGGTGATTTTGCTATCTAGGAATCAAACACTGTCCATGTTTAAGACCTCTGGTGTATTCGCAATACAATACCGGCAAACTTGCATTTCTGAATGAATTTGTAGTGGCCTCAAGTAGGTCCTTTTCAGAGATGAAAACAGATAATTGTACCCGTTGTTACATTCTCGTATTAGTGCGTCGTGCCCACCACAGAAGTATATTTGCTCATTTGCTAAAAGACGCAATAGGACCCTTTGGCCCTTGGGTACGTTCATAGGACAATGGTGACCCTAGACCCGCTTTGACTAGCAAACAACAGATCTAGAACGGCACAGCCTCACAGACTGTCATCATGTTCATGTTCAGAAAATAAAGCAGACAGGTATTGACATTGAACTCATTATTAATAGCACCATGTTCAACCAGAAGATGGATCAACAGAAATACCGAACCAAACCTAAACCCAAACCCAAACCCAAGAGCACGACCACAAAGATACGCAAAGAAAACCTTATTCCAACGACAACCATCTGTCCTCTAGACCCCTGATTAAACACCTAGCTACATCAAAATTGCACAACCATGTTTTGCATCCCTAACATACATATGCGCCTAGAGCTTGAGGAAGACAAACTCCTCGATCGCTGGGATCTCGCCGATCTTGGTCAGCGTGGCCTTGCTAGGCTCCTCATCAACACCAATCGCCATGACAGCGCGCTTGCGAGGAGCGATCCTCCCGACGCTCATGAAGCTGACATTGACATTCTCCTCGCCCAAGACGCTTCCAACTGACCCTATCATGCCAGGTTGGTCAACCTGCCTGCATAGGATCAGGCTGCCCTCCATGCTCACATCTACCTCGAATGCTCCCACCTTTGTTAGGTGAGGCACACCGTCCTTCACCTTCCCCTCTACCGTGATCTCTCCAGTCTCGGATATGGCACTGGGGAATTTGGATTCCACGTTGGCAATCTGTACCTGAATGTAATCCAGAGGTGTCTCAGGTGAGCCGTCCATCAAGATTCTCTCCTCACTGATGCGAATGCCCCTCTGCTTTGCAGTGAAGTCAGCATTGACCAGATTGACAAAAACGTCAGAGATTGGCTCGATCACACCCTTGGTGATCATTGCACGGAGAAGTCTTGTGTCAAGATCATCAGGAGCCCTTGCAGATGCATAGGTAACCTTCACAGACTTGATACCGCCACCGCCAGCAACTAGTTGGACAGCTAGGCGCCCAAGCTTCTCAGCAAGCACAACAAAAGGTGCAAGCTCCGATAGCACCTGCATGAAACACAAGGGATATAAGATGGATTCAGGTATCACAAGGAACAAGTCAGATTCAGCAGAGAACAAGAGATCAATACCTCAGCAGGAACCATTGGTGCATTGACCGCAGAAGCTGCAAGCTCCCCTTTCAGAGCTCCAGTGACAGCTTCAGCTATTTCAATAGCCACTCCTTCCTAAAAAATTTGAGATGCTTAGCATTGTTTGTAGGTTGGATAGCAGGAACTGAATGCAGTAATGACAGCATTTCTGAGCCAATTCACCAAATCACCATACCTGTGCTTCTACTGTGCTGGCACCAAGATGTGGTGTCACAGTAACATTCTCATGCAACACTAACTTGCTGTCTGCTGCTGGAGGCTCCTTGGTAAACACATCAAGAGCAGCCTAGAATATAGACATAAATACATAAGCACGACTGAGGAAAACAGATTTTTCAGAACTGTTCAGAATAAACTTGAAATAGCAAAGAGAGGAGAACCAGACAGACCTGTGCAACTATTCCCGCATCAAGAGCCCTGACTAGAGCATCTTCATCAATCACACCACCACGGGCAACATTTATAATCCGAACACCCTTCTTCATCTTAGCAAAGGTTTCATCGTTGAGCATCTTGTTCGTTGCAGGGGTAAGCGGCATATGCAGCGAGATAAAGTCAGCAGTTGTCATGGCCTCTTCCATGCTTACAAGCTCAACTCCAATTGCGCGAGCACGATCAGCAGAAGCATATGGATCATGTGCAATCACGTGCATTCCAAGACCTTTAGCACGGCGTGCAACTTCAGACCCGACCTTCCCAAATCCAAGGATAGCGAGAGTTTTGCCAACAAGGGATACACCAACGTACTTGTTGCGTGCCCATTTACCTATACAAGAGGCAAGTCAGCAAATGAGTAAAACGAAACACAATTGCTAGATAAACATCAGCGAGCAATTTCATACAAAATGTGTGTATTTGCGCCGACACAGATGCATTATTAGGAGTGGTGAGAAGACCATTATTACTGTTACAACTTTCACACAGTTGACATTCAGAAGACTGAAAATCTGGTATCCGATGTTTCCATCTGTAAATAGTGGTCAAACTATAGTAGATTTAATCCCAACAGTTGCCCATTTGCAAAATTTCAATGAGGATCTAGCCCGAGGTAGTATTCTTTTAATTTGTCAAACAAAGGCAGATATTAATTCCAGATGCACTAATGATGGATTTATAATAATGGACAAGCATTAGCACTATTTTTCTCCTGCGAGTATCATTTAAAGCTTGGGCATCTAAGAAAACAGTACTTATTAACAACTCTACAAGACATGACCGCACGTCTGCACGATACAGGGCTAGGAGCAGCAGCGAGAAAACAGAGGTAGTGTTTGCACGATTCAGATCGCAGTGTACTCACCAGCCTTGAGCGAGGCGTCGGCCTGCGCGATGTTCCTGGCCATGCCGCAGAGCAGCGCGATCCCGTGCTCGGCGGCGGCGACGGTGTTGGCGGTGGGCGCGTTGACGACGAGGCATCCGTGCTCGGTGGCGGCGGCGAGATCGACGTTGTCGATCCCGACCCCTGCGCGGCCGACGACGCGGAGCCTGCCGCCGGACGCCTCGAAGACGTCTCGCCCGACCTTGGTCCCGGAGCGCACGATGAGCGCGTCGCAGAGCGAGATCTTGGCGCGTAGCTCCTCGGGGGAGAGGCCGTAGGAGCAGTCGACGTTGGCGAACTCCCGGAGCAGCGCGAGCCCCGCGGCGCCGAGCTTCTCGGCGACGAGGACCGTGGGCTTGCCCTCGACGGCGACCGCGGCGGAGGAGGGCGGGGATGCGGTGGACGCGGCGGGGGCGGCGGCGGCGCAGATTCGCGCGCCGTGGGCGGTGCGGGCGCGGATGGGGAGGCGGAGCGCGGAGGGGGCGAGGGCGAGGGCGGCGCGGCGGTGGGTGGTCGAGGCGGGGAGGAGGAGGCGGTGGTGGGTGGTGGTCGGGGAGGGCGCCGCCATGGTGGGGGTTTGGGGTTTTGGTGGAGAGGGGAGGTGAGGAGGGTGCGCGCTGTCGTGACGCTCGTGGTTTGGTGGGTTGGTGTGCGGCGCTTCTTCTTTATAGCGAGGCGAGATGAATGAGAGAGACCGTGAGACGCACGAGAGAGTGGGGAATTGGTGCAGACACGGGCCACCTACCAACGTTGGAGAGGCAAAGTGTCAAATCGCATCTGGTATAGTAGGCTCTGTTTTTTTTTCAATTTTTTAGTAGGCTACGGGTTTGAACTGCAATTGCCAATGTACTGGTTTTATTTTGTCATCAAATATCAAGTTTCCATAAGAAAAAATATGCTTCTACTTTGTACAATGTACCACTCCAATTTTGAGATCTTTGGTCTGTGCTCCCGCTCCCTCATGAGCAACTTGTACTTTGTTTTGTTTCGGGAGAGAACTTGCATTTGCTTAGGATATGAGTTGCAATAAAATGATGTCGGATATATTGAACGTAAAACCACTGGGAAGGGAGAGGGGTGGGGGTGGGGGGATGATCGTCTAGCTCTGTCACCAAACTGTAGTGGATTCCACCGAACCGCGAAAACCATTGTGGACCCCTATCTTCGCATATTCTCCTCTTTTGTTGCTTATTCTCGCCCACACGGGAGAGAAAGAGATGGAGAGCCAAAGGAAAGAGTGAGTCACCCATCATCTTGGAGCCGATAGATGATGCGGTCGGTCTTACGAGTACAAGTGCGCAACTAAGGTACATGTGAGGCTAATCCGTGCTGAAGAGATGTCATGCGAAAAAGGCCACTGCCATTCACTTAATGTTAGGGGCGAAGGATCGCTAGTGGAATCACGAGTATATGGTGGCCATGGGTTTAGTAGGATGGTAAGGGCCTCAATGATAAACAACTAGATAATGGGCCAATGCTAGCCAACCGGCCGCCCAGGAGCGCAACATCGCTAGAGCCACTACATATAAACATTACATCCATGTCCCGTATTGTGGTGGATGTTGTCAAAATCAATCTTACCACACCGTCAATAGTGATGTGACAATCTCCTACACAAAAAAGTCATAATCTTGACATATGTATATTTGCTTAAACTCAACAAAAAACATGTTAATAAGTTCAGTAGAGCTTTAAGAAAATCGTCCACACATGTATTTTGATAACATTGTTATGTTTTTCTAAAACAATTCGTATCATTTATGATCTATTATTTGAAAATGAGAAAATAAGAATACACGAAGGCCTAAAACTTGGCTCCACACACTGGAGTTTACTCAAAAGAGGCAACTAGGCTGGCGCAGCGGAGAGTGGCAATTCTGCAGTGCACGGGAGATAGCGTGCATCGTCTATTTTCTCTATATGTCATATCATCCCTCTTCTCTATATTTTATACCAGTTTTATGTTAGACTACTCTTTTCATTTGCACAGTTTAAAACCTTCATAGATTTTGAAGCATAACTTTGATTTAAAGAACGTTTAAATATCTAATTTTCTATTAAAGAGAGCTTTAAAACAAGACTAATATTGAATATATTTGGATAATATTTGAAAATTGACTTTTGAAACTTTGAAAAAAAATTATGAAACATGGTGATTTTTCGTTTATGAAAATATATGTTTAACTGTGTTTTAAACTTTGTTCGTCATGGTTAGAAAAAAATTGACATTTTTTCTTAGAGTTCAAATAGTAAAATATATTAACGAAAAACATGATAAACAAGTTTTATTGGGTTTCATTGTTAATCATAACGTTTCATTGTGTTTTGGAATTCAGGTTTTAAATTTTTGTTAATTTTAGGCTTGTTTAAAAGATTTAATCGAAATAAATACAAGGGTTCAAACCAAATTTTAATTTGACAGTTAAATCAATTTATATGGCTCTTTTAAATCTAGGATTGAAGAATAAATGATAGGAGAGAGAGTGCTATGAATATGCCAGCCATTGTACTACATTTGCATGCAAAAGATTCTGTTTTGTGCCAATCTCAAAGCAACTTGCAAAGATGAATGGCTGTGCCATGCACGCGAGATAGCATGCACGCTAGAGTTTCATTTCTCTAAAGCAGCGACGCATTCTCGCACGCAAAAAGGATGAGAAGTCCCAGGGTTTTTTTTAACACAGAGAAGTCCCAGTTTGATTGATCCTGTGCAACGCCTATGCCTGAGACCATCTTCACTCGGCTACCCAGGACGCCGATCCAGACGCCAAATTTTGGTCCAAACGTCGAAAATTGGCCTAGTCGGGTAGCTAGGAACCTGTTTTCGGCCGGATTTGGACCAATTTTGGTCCGGACTACCCAGGCCGAAACCAGGTTTCCGGATACGCCCTGAAAATGCCAGACGCAGCGAACTTGGCGGAAAAAACGAAACGGCGCATGGACCCGCCGAGTCAGCGACAGAAGCCGAGTCGTCGTCATTCTTGGAACCACGGCGACCGCCGGACATTAACTGTCCGTCGCGTCGGCTACAGGTCGCCGAGTTACGACGCCACCGTCGTCAGGGCCGGTTCTATACTTTCGAGGGACCTAGGACGAAGTCAAGAATAGCACCAGAGCCACTACATATAAACATTACATCCATGTCCCGTATTGTGGTGGATGTTGTCAACATCAATCTTACCACACCGTCAATAGTGACCTGACAATCTCCTACAAACAAAAAGTCGTAATCTTGACATATGTATATTTGCTTAAACTCAGCAAAAAACATGTTAATAAGTTCAGTAGAGCTTTAAGAAAATCATTCACACATGTATTTTGGTGACATTGCTATTTTTTTGTGAAACAATTCGTATCATTTATGATATATATGAAAATAAGAAAATGAGAATGCACAAAGGCCTTAAACTTGGCACCACTCACTAGGATATACACGAAAGCCAATTATGCTGGAGCAGCAACGCACTCGCACGCAAAAGGGATGAGAAGTCCCAGGTTGATTGATCCTGTGCAACGCCAACGCCTATGCGTGAGCAGCTGAGTATGACCGACCTCTGACCGTGACTATCACTCGCACTCGCCACTGCATAGTATATAGGTGGTCACAGTCATCACACCGGCAACGAATGCATAAAAAAGGTTGGTGCAGCCGCCTACTCCTACTTGCCGAGGTGTTGGGCTCCATGCCTCCTGCATGTGCATAGAAAGGGACTTTTATGACGACGTGACGTCAAGGCAGGAGGTACCCCGTGGGCACCATGGTCCCGCGTGTCAGTGTGTGGGCGCGCGTAGTAGGTCCAGAGAAAAGCGAAGCGGCAGTCGTGATATCAAATTCTCTTCTTTTCAAAATCACCCAAAATTAAACAGGTTTGGAGTGGGTGGTTGGTGGCGTCGCTGACGGCAGTGATGAGTGACACTCCAGCAGCCGACGCCAGGCGGCGTACAAAACCAAATTGCCAAGCGGAATTGATGGAGTACTACACACGATGATTATAGCGGCCACCCAAACAGTAAACGTGTCCGGATCGATCTTTTTATGCATCTAATTTAGGGCTCGGTTGCGTCGGTCCGGACGCGCGGACAGCACGGACGTCGTTCTCGCGCGTGCTATTGGTCCACCCGTCAGCCACCTTGACCCGCGGCATTGATATCAGACGAGGTTAGCGGCACCGATTCAGATGCACGCATCGGCAGCGATTCAGAGACGCTAGCGGAAGGCTGACCGGCGGCAGCCTGCACCATCAATGACGACGCCCGACGCTGCCCTATCGACTAGACACTTCAATGCCCCTCTTCGGCCTCCGCGTCGGCATCTGATGCCGGCCCTTTTTAACCGGCCACCCGCGGTCATCTTCTCCCACACAGAACACCATCCATATCCTCCTTTCCCTTTTCCTTCTCCACTACTTGTAGCTAGCCATGGCCGGCGGCACTGGGTCGAGGGGAGGCCATGGCGGCCGTGGACGCCGAGGGAAGCGTGGAGGACGCGACCAACTCACGCGCCACCACGCTCTCCCTCAACGCCGTCGTCGCCCGAAGATTTCGACCTAGGCATCCAGTTCGCCGCAACCATCCACCACGGCATGCCGCGTGACAGGCTGCTCCTGCCCCGCGGGGTCGTGAAGCTGATCGGCGACGAGCCGCCCTCGCTCGCCATGCTGCGGGCAAACGGCTTCAGGACAGGCAGGTACCCAGTCGACCTGCAGTCCGACCACCTCGGCCAGATGTACCTCGACAACGGCTGGGAGCGCTTCGCCCGCTCGCACCAGATTGAAGCGGGCAACATCGTCGTCTTCAAGTACGATGGCGAAGGAAAGTTTGGCGTCAGCGTCATCGACCACACCATGTGCCGTCGCTGCTACCACTCTGACTCCTCCTCCGACGACGACGAGTAGGCTAGGCTGCGCCATGATGTATGAATGTTGACATTGGTCATTTTGCAATGAAAATCTTTATTCAACGTTCACATATATATTTACAAAATAAGAGTACAACAGGTAGCCTACGGATCGGCCGATATTGGCCATTCTAGCTAGGCGTCGCCTACGGGTCGGCAAAGCCCCATTCTACGCTGAGAGAGCGGTAGATTGCTTCATGCGTCTGCAGCTCTTCTTCGGCTTGGGCGAGACGGGCATGCAGGTACGCGTCGTCGGGATTGGGCCGCAATGCTTCGCGGAGTTCATCACGCACTTCCCTGAGTGCAAGACGTCGGCGGTGCTCCGACAGAAAGACGTGGTTCATCAACTCTAACGAGAAGCGCTCGTCGGTGGTCCTGTTGTAGTTGTAGTGAGAGCGCCTTGGCAACAGCGGGTCCGGTAACCACCACGACCGCTCTAGCACCTCTTCTCTGCCGGCGTTGGGGTTGGGACGCTCGTCGGGTCGACGCCCGCGGCTAGGCATGGTGGTTTTTTGTGTTGTGGGTGGCGTGGGTATGATCGAAGATAGCTTGGTGACCTCCCCTTTTTTATGGCTGCGCCTGGACGCGGCGGAAAATGCCTAGAACTTGCGGGAATCGACGGGAAAGAAAGGTAGGAGACGGCGTGGCAGCGGGAAGACGCTGAAAATACGCCGGTGTTGGCGATGGCCAAGCGCGGACAAATATGTCGGTCTGCTCACTAGTGCAGAGCCCCCCCTTTAACTCCGGTTGGGAGGGCCCTCTAACAGCGGTTCCCCAACCGCTGTTGAGGGTTCGGTGTTAGAGGGGGGGCCTTTAACACCGGTTCTTATACGAACCGGTGTTAAAGGGTGGCGCACGTGGGGCTGCCGCAGGCCTCAGCCCCCCCTTTAACACCGGTTTGTATCTGGAACCGGTGTTAAAGGTTCTTCTGCCGCGGCAGAGATTCTGCCGCGGCAGGAAAACGGCCTAAATCTCTGCCACGACAGACTTCTGCCTCTGCCCCGTTCTGGGCGTATTTCTGCGGGAGGGGGGAGCGAGGGGGAATCGATCGGGAGCGGTATACACATAAATCGTCATCGGTACATACGAGTAAATGAATAATTAAGCAACTATTATTATACACAAACATCGTCATCGGCACATACATCGTCATCGGCACATATACATCGTCATCGTTCATTTTGGTGGATATCTAAAGAGTTCTCCGCCAGGCGTGACGACCTCATCAAGTATGAACCCCGCCAATTCCTCTTGAATGGCTCGTATGCGTTCAAATGGTAGTAGTTGGTCCCGCATCCGTTCGATCTGAATATATATGAAGAATGGGCCGTCAATATATATATATAAGAATAAAACTCAACACAATTGATGGTAATAAAATAATGTTGTGGACTTTGTTTACTTACTCTAAGTTGTTCTAGTGCGGCTTGGCCCGTCGCACATATCGTGTTGCGAATGAACTCGCAAACATAGTACCCACATAAGTTATTGCCGTGTCCCTGATGCGCGCACTTTACGAGAATAGAGAGTTCAATCAAAATAATAATCAGTAAAGCATGATATAATGGAATTGGAAGCTAGCTAGTATTACTTACATTTTGGTCTACAAATTTTAGTTCTTCTGACCATTCACCCACGGCCCTGCCCGTGAACCTTTTCCAAATCCTGTCGGGCAAAGAAAATGGATAAAGGAGTAATTAATTACTTGTTGTCACGAAAGTTGCCGATCTAGTGCGATAATATGATTGAAATTACCTCTGGAGCATCTCTCTAAAGTCTGCCCATATCTCTTTTTCTTTTCGTAACGAGTCCATGACAAGGACTTTTTCTGAGTCGGGTTGAATGACTAGCAGAATAAAGTGGAACCTACGCACGCATAACTCATCATCAGTTACACTTAACATCGAGTAAGCCGAAACAGAATGTGTACAAGAGAGAGGGTAACAGTACTCACGAGAAGTTGTAAGGCAATAGTATTTCCCTTTTGGTTTGTTGTCTCAGTAAAGACGTTAGCAAGTAATCTTCTGTTTGCCCGGGTTTGGTTTTTACCACTTCTTCATGAACTCTATTTGGGTCAACGAACCCAATGTCAAAAGGGTCTCCTTTCATGCATTCCATAACCTTTTTCCTGCATAATAGTATATACATATATGGTGAGTATATATATATACATGCAATTAATGAAGTGAATGAGATGAGATAAAAATTACAGAAATAGTACTTACACACAATAAAGGCTGATGGAAGATTTGTCGAGTTCCTTCTGATTGAATAGAAAATGCAAGTCTTGAATGTTGAAGTCGATCGCGTCGTCTCCGCACAAGAAAATCTGATCTCTTATATGCGCCGTGATCCATTCTTCTTTTCTCGTCTTGCAGAAATCAAGGTACCACTTGTGCAATTTTCGCATCTTTGTTGGTAGATTCTTGAGCTCCTCTTTCTTGACTAGATTCTTCCCATACTTCCATGGCTATATGGGGTTGGCATCGCATTTGGGCAAGTTGTCTCCCATGACGTTCAAGTATGCAATGTAAGTCATCCCCATCTCATTGGCCTTTCTTTGTAGCTCTGCCTCGTAATCATTTATGGGAGGAGCGTCCCGTGTGTCGAACATTTGGAGCGGGGCACATGATTGGTTTTCCTGCTCTCCGAGCATGGGAACTGTTTTCTGGGGTGCCTCACGACTGCTACTTTCAGTCTCCCTGCGGCGCCTTGCATCCGCCTTCAAAATCTGGCGCTCGTAGTCCGGCACAAGTGGGGTTTCCGGTTTCAAAAGATTTTTGTAAAACTTCTCCACCACCGCCGGATCTATTTTCTCCTTTGGCTCGGCCCGTCTAGGTGCAAAGAATTTCTTGACCTGTTCTTCCGAGATCCTATTGGTCTCCTCGTCGCTGCGATTCCACGGTAAAACCGGCAATGGCTTGGCGGAAGGCTGCAGGACGTAGTTTTTTGAACTCTTTGGCGTACGGTTTCCTGCGGATTTCTTTGTGGCAGTGCTACTGATGCTCCTCGTGGCAGTGCTCTTCCGCTTACGCTGAGGAGATGGCTGAAGCACCGAAGATGGCTGACGGGCCAGAGATGGCTGCCGCGCAGGAGATGGCTGACGGGCCGGAGATGGCTGCCGCGCAGGAGATGGCTGCCGCGCCGGAGATGGCTGCCGCGCAGGAGATAGCTGAAGCGACTCAGACTGCTGACGCTGCGGAGACGGCGGGGGTGCCAGTGACCTCCAATTTGGAAGCACAATGTGTTCCTTCTTCCAAAGAATGGTTGTTTTCACTGCAAATTTGAGTTGAGTTTCCCCTTCACCTGTAGCATGGTCAAGCTGTGCTTCCTCATATTCCTTCACAACCTCATCCACCCCGACAATAGCATAGCCATCTAGAATCGGTCGGCAGTGGTAAGTTCCACCAGCTACAGGAGGTAAGGCATAGCCGACAGCCACCTTAATGGATAAGCCCATTAATCTCACATGCAGCTCAGCGTGTTTGCTCTCCGTGATCTCATCCACGGGGTATCGAGGACCCGTCATTTCAAGCGTGGGCTGCACGTTCTCCGTGGAAGCCACACTGCTTTTCCGCGCAGAGTCTGGGCCGCGGGCAGCTTCCAATGCAGGCTCTTCGTGCCGCTGAGATGGGCCGATAGCTTGATAGCTCTGTTGTGCATTCACTTGCGCCTGCAGCGACGCAAGTGCATGTTCCATCTGTGTCATCCGCTCTGTACGCTCTTTTTCTTTTCTGCCGCGCCATCTGTAAGAGTCGCTCCAGTCGGCAAACCCATCCTTCCACGTCATACCCCCTGTGCCTCGTGCATGTCCAGGGTGTTCTTTTTTACCGATGGCGCGTGTGAGCTGGTCATTCTCTCTGTCGGGATGGAAGGTCCTGGCGGATGTTTCCTCGTATGCCGTGATGAGTTCAGTGACGGGTTTGGCAAGGAGGGTTGGAAAGATACACAATCATGTTTCTGGGTCCAACCTTGCCCCGATTCCATAGAACCAAGTCTTTGCACGTAGGTCCCACCCATCTGTCTGGGGTGTGATCCCTCTCTCACGCAGGGCCTTCTCAGCTTCCTCCCACTTAGGCCTCTGAGATATGTAGCCACCTGACCCCGTCCTCTGGTGATATTCCTTCTTCAGGGCATTAAGCGTATTGGTTTCTGACCTCTTTTTAGCTATAGCACTTTTTTTATATGTCTCAAATTCGGGCCAGTGAGGTCTTATCTTCGCATAATATGCGTCTTTGAAATTTGGAGTCTCGCCAGATTTGACAAATTTGTTCAATTTTGTCTTCCAGTTGCGGAAAGCGTTAGCCATCTTCTTTAGAGTCCACTCTTTGACCTTTTCCTTTATAACCGGGTTGTTTTCATCCTCCTCTGGCGGAAGGGTGAAATTTACCAACAACGAATTCCAAAACGTTTCTTTGGATCTGTCATTGACAAAGGTACCGTCGCCCTTCTTTGGCTTATTCCAATTTTCAATTATGATTGGGATTTGGTCCCTAACAAGAACTCCAGCCTGACGTACAAATTTGTCTGCGGCCTTCTTGGGATCCATCGGCCTGCCATCAACATGGACTGCTTCGATCGTGAACTTTGCACGATCTTTCAACCGCTGGCTCGCGCCTCGCTTGCTCTTTTTCGTAGAAGAAGATGGTTGCTGGCTGGTCGATCTAGAGGGCTAAAAGAAGAAAGAAGCGTTAATTAATACATGTAGAAGAAGATTGTTGGTGGAAGTCAGCAGAGGCTTAATCAATGCATATACCTCGCCAGACTTTGTAACCATTAAATTGCGTTCACCGGAGTCTTCATCTTCTCCATGACTAGTACTTGAGCTGTCGTCATCATGTCCCTCCAAGTTCAGATATTGTGAGGTGTCCTCATCAATAATGTTCTCCATTATTTCTTCTTCTTCAAGGTTTCTACTAAGTGGATCCATAGTTTCTAAAACAATAATATTATCTAGAGTAAGAGTGTAAACATTCAAGTGGACTTGGATTCATACACAAATATACATATTATTCATACCAAAATACACAAATAAATACACAAATGAGTCAGAGGTCCAATTTGTATACAAGTTTTAATCTATGCATGTAGTACAATTTATCGAGCAAACAAGTTTTAATCAGGATGAGTCAGCAATCATACACGTGGCAGACACGTGGCGCTCACCGGTGGGGTGACGTTGGTCTCGTCGGGCGGCGGTGCTCGTCAGGCGGCGGTGCTCGTCGGACGGATGCGGCGGTCTCGTCGGGCGGCGGTGCTAGCGGCGGGCTCGTCGGGCGGCGGGCGGCGTCGGCGTTTAGGCGTGGCCTATGAGCTCCGAAGCGGCGGCGGCGAGACGCTCCTGCACGGGGAAGAGAGCGAGGTGGTCAGGTCTCCTCGAAATAGGCTTGCGCCCCGCTATATTAATATAGCAATCACAAGATACAACGACAATGTTGGAGCAACAGAAAAGCAACAGCACAATCTAACCCAAAAGAAAATAAAGAGAAAAATAAAAGAAACAAATGCCGACATCGAGCAGATCGACGAACGAAAACGACCCGTGACCGCTGCGCCCTCCGGAGTTGTCCCACCTCACTCCTAGCACTTCGAAGCACCGTGTTTCAAGCAACACCTTCAAGAAGGAATGCGACGTCGACGACGCTGTTGCCCGGACTTGTCCTAGGGTTTCCCTCGATATCCTCTCAGTGTCAGAGGGTTTGGATGGATTCCCTGTTTCTAAACTTGTCGAGAGTCTGGCCATCAGACGCGCGTTGTCAGTGCTCCAGGAGAAAGGCTACCAGGACTGTGTCCTGGAATCGTACTGTCTGTCGATGATTCAACGCATCAGGTCGTCGGCCCAGGATCGCTTCCTTATGGGCATTGTTATTGGGGACATCAAGGTTCTTGCTAGGAGCTTCACTTCATGTTCGTTTAGGCATGTTTCTCGTAATCTGAATGTCGCAGCACACTTATTAGCTCGCGCATCTGTGCGCTCTTCTTGTAAATTTTTTTTGGTGTTGCCCCGGAATTTAGTCGGGCTGAACTTTGTATTGATGTTATTTAGTGAATAAAGTGTGATATTCTCTAAAAAAAAGTCAGGGCACAGGACCGGCACGGCACGACGTGAGCTATACGGGCCGAGGCTCGCCGGGGAAGACGACGATGAAACGAGGCCGAGGCTCGCCGGGGAAGTATCCCTGTCGCCATCGGCCGGACAGGTTGCACGGCGCGGGCAAGGGGGGACTCCCCCCTCTCCTCCTCGCCAACATGGACTCGTCGGCCCGCAACCCGACGAGGGAGCCGCGTCGCCGTCGCCCTCCGCGTCGGTTCCGGTGTGGCGTCCGCCGCCCGGCGGAAGTTTCGGCGGGCGCGGGATACCTTGGCTGGGCGTGTGGAGGCAAAGGCCTAGGGCGCGGCCGCGCAACGTTAGCGTTAGAGGGGCATCTAGCCCCGCTGCGGCGGCGAGCGCCGTGCACACGGCCGGAGCCCCACCGTGTTAGAGGGAGGGGAAGGATGCGGGGAAGAGAGGGTCGGGGGCGGCGGACCTCGAGCTCCGAAGCGGCGGCGGCGAGACGGCGGGTCGGGGGCGGCGAGACGGAGGACCTCGAGCTCCGAAGCGGCGGTGGCGGCGCTTCGATCTCTCTGCGGCGGTGTGTTCGATCGATCTAGCTCAGTGGGGGGAAGAAAGGAAGGGGAAGGTGAAATAAATACACCCCCCTTAACACCGGTTCGTGGCTGGAACCGGTGTTAAAGGGGGGGATCCGTTTCCTGGGCGCATTTATTACCCCCCCCCCCCTTAACACCGGTTCGTGGCTGGAACCGGTGTTAAAGGGGGGGTGCGCGCGGGAAACGAAATAAATGCCCCCCCCTTTAACACCGGTTCCTGTCTGGAACCGGTGTTAAAGGGGGGGCATTTATTTCATGCATTAAAGGGGCATTTTTAATTCAAAAAATATGATATGAATTTAGAAAATTCATATCTTTTTCATTTCAACTCAGAAAAATATGAATAATATATCATAATTTTCCTAAAAATAATTTCTATCCATTCATGTAAATCATTTTATATTTACTTTACATGAAAATTTTCAAAATAATTAAAACACTTACATATAAATTTTGATTATTCAATTCAAACCAAAATAAATTGTTAAATCCTAAAACTTTGAACATAAGAAATATTAAGCATCTAAAAAATGATTTTTATTAGATCAAATCATATTTTAATGCCGCATCTTTTGTATTAACATTTTTGAATTGATTGGATATTTAAATGTCGCATCTTTTGTATACACTTGAATCTCACCAAGCCTCGCTCAACTTGCATTGTTTTTTGATAAAATAGCATATTGTGAACCTAAAAATGATTTTTGTAAAAAATCATGAGCATCGTATCATGTACTTGTAGTTCATATCTGACCCACTTCCTGCCGATTCGGTAGGAATTTATCTTTTTCACCAGAGGTGGACAGAAAGGTTTCAGATCTCCCTGTTGGTACATTGTGCATATAAGGTGGTCTAGTATTTTTGTAAAATGTGTTGGTGGTTTTTTGAATTAGCCATTTGGTGATTGCTTCACAAAACCGTCCGTTTTTTATGCTCGAAAAATGGAAAATGCCTTTTTGGTGCGATAAAAAGGAAAACTTCCTCTTGCAACATTGTTTGCCATGCCATGATGCACATGTATGCACAATATGGCCATATTATCATAAACTATGCCTTGATTCTAGCCATAACATTGGTCATTTGACCCGAAAGCCAAGAAACCTCGAATGAGATAGGTCATTTTGAGACAGTTACATAAAGCCGAACTGGAACTGAAAATTAAGATACATAAAAGAACTGAAAATTAAGATACATGGCCAGATTAAGTAACAATCGGCCGAACTAGAACTAAAAATTAAGATACATAAAAGAACTGAAAATTAAGATACATGGCCAGATTAAGTAACAATCGGCCGAACTTGTTTCGGAATGTTGGAGTGATTCAGTCATGCTCCTGCCTACACCTGTAATACTCGCCACTGTAGTCGTCGTACTCGCCGCCGCCGTCATCGCTGTCATCGTCGGGGTCGCCGTAATTGAACCTCTGGAGAGTACGCGTGGGCTGGACTTGAGGGTAGCGCGTGGGCTGGACTTGAGGGTAGCGCAGACGGGGGTTAGAGTCGGCGGCAGTGTCATAGGCCATGGCGCTCTGGAGAGTCCGACCGCGCCACCATAGCCGACGACCGGCCTCATTGAAGTTAGGAGGAGGTGGGCCGTCCTCCTCGTGCCTGGCGAGCGCCCTCTCATGCCGATCCACGAAGAAGGCTTCCCAAGTAGGGAAATAGTCGGGATGCCATCTGGGATTCCTCCGCTGCTCCGGCGTGAGCTCGAAGTGGTAGTGGTTCGTGATGGCCATCCGGCGCGCCACACCTAGAGGGACAGGAGGAACCGGCACGCCTCCGACGCTCAGCATCCAGCCGACGGGGACATAGTAGCCCGGCGGGCAGGGGTAGTTCGAGGCGCAAAGCGCCTCCGCCTCCCTGGGGGTTAGTGCTACGGTGGAAGCCATGGGAAAGAGTGATGAGGTTGCAGATATGAGTCTAGAGATGTGCAATGACAATGGAGGCCAACCCCCTACATATATATATAGTGAACTAGCGAGAAGAACTGGAGGGAAGAACTGGCGGGAAGAAAATGGCGGGAAGAAGAACTGGCGGGAAGAAAAATGGCAGGAAAAAATGGCGGGATGAACCTTTAGTCCCGGTTGGAGGCACCAACCGGGACTAAAGATGAACCTTTAGTCCCGGTTGGATACACCAACCGGGACAAAACACGAGTCAGCACTAATAATAGGGGTGAGTGTCGACATTATGTCGTGCGGCGTGTACCTTGTCCCCGATGGTGTCACCAACCGGGACTAAAGATGAACCTTTAGTCCCGGTTGGAGACACCAACCGGGACAAAACACGAGTCAGCACTAATAATAGGGGTGAGTGTCGACATTATGTCGTGCGGCGTGTACCTTGTCCCGGATGGTGTCACCAACCGGGACTAAAGATGAACCTTTAGTCCCGGTTGGAGACACCATCCGGGACAAAACACGAGTCAGCACTAATAATAGGGGTGAGTGTCGACATTATTTCGTAAGTGTCAACACTATGTCGAGCTGCTTGTACTATAAATAGGCATCCTTGTGAGTCCAGTCCTCCAGCCAGTTTGAGGCAGGGACACCACTACGGCCAGTTTCAGGGAGATGCCGACGGAGCCCAGTCCTCCGGCATTTCCGAGAAACTGGTCATAGAGGCACTCGCTAATATGTGAAATTAGTTAGCTCCCAGGTGTATTGATCTAGTTAGAGAAGTTACAAAGCTGCAAGATGGTTTTTGAGAGCAGGGACACCACTACGGCCAGTTTCAGGGAGATGCCGACGGAGCCTAGTCCTCCGGCATCTCCAAGAAACTGGTCATAGAGGCACTCCCTAATATGTGACCGCGCGCGTTTGGAGATCAGATCTTAATGGTAAGTACGAATCGGGACAACTTCTTCTCATAGTCCCGGTCCATCCACAAAACATGACTAACACTCAAGACATGTATTAATATTAAAAATATGAACTAGAGTTACATAATATGAGCATGAACTTCTTGGCATATGTCCTTCCTTATGATCGCTTCAGACGTAACCATGGAGCATCTTCTTTACTTAACGGAATGCTTGGGTCAGTTTTCACTGTGAAGGGCGGAATTTCATCAAACTTATTATAATCTTCTGACATGTCTGTCTTGTCCTTGATTCCCACGATGTTTCTTTTCCCTGAAAGAACTATGTGACGCTTTGGCTCATCATATGATGTATTCGTTTGCATATTTTTTCTTTTTTTTGGTCTGGAGGACATGTCCTTCACATAGAAAACCTGAGCCACATCATTGGCTAGGACGAATGGTTCGTCTAAGTTCTTCATAAGATTGTTGAGATCCACCGTTGTCATTCCGTACTTCTTGTCTACCTCAACCCCTCCTCCTGTTAGCTTGACCCATTTGCATCGAAACAAGGGGACCTTAAAATTAGGTCCATAGTAAAGTTCCCATATCTCCTCTATGAACCCATAATACGTGGTCTTTTGCCCATTGTCTTCTGCTGCATCGAAGCGGACACCACTGTTTTGGTTGGTGCTCTTTTTATCTTGGCCTATCGTGTAAAATGCATTCTCATTTATCTCGTACCCTTGGAAAGTACATACAGTCGAAGATGGTGTCCTGGCCAACAAGTACAGCTGATCCCCAACAGTGGTGTTATTCGTGAGAAGTCTTTGCAGCCAGCCGCCAAAACTCGCCATGTGTTCACTTATAATCCATTCATCAGACTGTCCCGGGTGTTTGAGGCGTATTAAATTCTTGTGTTCATTGATATACGGGGCAACCAAGATAGATCTTTGTAAAACCGTGTAGTGTGCTTGATTGAGAGAATGCCCGTCCCTACATATCATTGCTTTACATCCTAGGGTGCCTTTTCCACGCAGTCTCCCCTCATGTCGTGATTCTGGAACACCAATCGCCTTAAGGTCAGGAATAAAATCAACACAGAACTCAATGACCTCCTCTGTTACATAGCCCTTGGAGATGCTTCCTTCTGGCCTAGCACGGTTATGAACATATTTCTTTAAGACTCCCATGTACCTCTCAAAGGGGAACATATTGTGTAGAAATACAGGACCGAGAATGGCAATCTCTTCTACTAGGTGAACCAGGAGATGCGTCATAATATTGAAGAAGTATGGTGGGAACACCAACTCAAAGCTGACAAGACATTGGGCCACATCTGCTCGTAGGTCAAATGGCTCCCCTTTGTGCTCATCCCACATACGTACACCTGGTTTGGCCCACAGCTATAAAAGTTCTTCAACTAATGGCCTTAGGTACACATCAATGTCGTTGCCGGGTTGCCTCGGGCCTTGGATGAGCACTGGCATCATAATGAACTTCCTCTTCATACACAACCAAGGAGGAAGGTTATAGATACATAGGGTCACAGGCCAGGTGCTGTGACTGCAGCTCTGCTCACCAAAAGGATTCATGCCGTCTGTACTTAGACCAAACCTTAAGTTCCTTGCGTCACGTGCGAAGTCCGGGTACTCTCGCTCGACTTTTCTCCACTGTGACCCATCAGCGGGGTGTCTCAACATCGCGTCTTTCTTACGGTCTTCCATGTGCCATCGCAACAACTTGGCATGCTCTTTATTTCTGAAGAGACGTTTTAACTGTGGTATTATAGGAGCATACCACATAACCTTGGCGGGAACCTTCTTCCTAGGGGCCTCGCCCTCAACATCGCCAGGATCATCTCGTCTGATCTTATACCGCAGTGCAGTGCATACCGGGCATGCATCCAAATTCTCGTACTTCTCACCGCGGTAGAGGATGCAGTCATTAATGCAGGCATGTATCTTCTGCACGTCTAATCCTAGAGGGCAGACAACCTTCTTTGCTTGGTATGTACTGTCGGGCAACTCATTATTTCTTGGAAGAAGATTCTTCATTTTTACCAACAACTTTGAAAATGCGCTGTCAGTCACACCATTCTCTGCCTTCCATTGCAGCAAATCCAGTGTGGCACCTAGCTTTTTGTGGCCATCTTCGCAAGTTGGATACAACAATGTTTTGTGATCCTTTAACATCTGCTCCAGCTTCTCCTTCTCCTTTTCAGTTTCACATTCTTCCTTTGCATCAGTAATGGCCCGACCAAGATCGTCACCAGCGGGCCCATCTGCTCCCTCTTGATCTTCATTATCTACCTCCGTTGCATTATCATCATATTCAGGATACATATTATGATAGTTTTCATCATCCTCTTCTTCTTCGTTGTCTTCCATCACAACCCCTTTTTCTCCGTGCTTGGTCCAACAATTATAGCTGGGCATGAAACCGGATCGAAGCAGGTGGGCGTGAATGGTTCTGGTATTTGAGTAGTCTTTCTTGTTCTGACAGTGAACACACGGACAGCACATAAAACCATTGTGACCACGGTTTGCATTAGCCACAACGATGAAATTTTGGAGGCCCGTAATGTACTCGGAAGTGCGGCGGTCACCGTACATCCATTGCCGATTCATCTGCATTAATATGTAGTATATATCAAAAAATAATAGGGAGATGACCATTTATATATATAGTACATCAATGACACATGAAACTATAGTTGCCGACCTCGACCGAGACGGAAAGAGCAACAAGAAAGCTTATTTTGAGCTCTCGGGCATTTCACCGAACACCTCTAGTGCATATGAAAAAAACACAAACTAGCACTCTTCACACCCTCTTGCTAGGCTCCAAAATGTGAAAGAATGGAAGAGTGGGGTGTGTGTGGGCTGGGGTGGTGTCTTATATAGCCCCCCCTTTAACACCGGTTCGTGCCACGAACCGGTGTTAAAGGGGGGCTTCTTTTTTGCCGCAGGGGCCACGCTGGTACGGCGGTGTTAAAGCCTCTTTTCGGGATCAACAAAAGACCTCGTTTCCACTAGTGGCTATGCGCGGTCGGCCGGACCCCTTACCCAATCGAGCGCGGCCCGACCCCAACGGATGAAAACGGATTGTTTGGAATGCCGTTTGGATCGCCCGGCGAAGATGCCCTTAGTACTAGTATCCGATTTAGAGACGATATATATTGCATCTGGTCCGTGCGAGCGATGGTTGAGGAGTTATAAAATACATACTATGGCTTGATTTAGCTATCGTGCATGAAATGATGAAAAGCATCGTGTGTGTGTAGCAGTTTCCATTGCCAAGTTGCGTCGTCGAGCGCGGCCGTCAGAACTAGTAGCTCGAAGGCCTTTGCAAGTGCGAAGATCCGACGGCCGAGCGTACAGTCTCGCAACGCACGTACACACGCACGCTGCAAGGACGTTTGAACGGAATCATCGACAAGGGCCCAGTTCCGTTTACACAGCTTACTCAAGTTGCATTAGTATATAAGAGCAGTGTGGGAAACTTCGCCTTGAGAGGGATCTTGTTGGCTTGCCAATGGAAGATTCAATTGCACCTAATAATCTACTTATCTACGTACGACTACTAGCTAGCTAATCTAAAGTTGGCACTTACCAAGCAGCCAACGGTGCAGTGCTCAACCATGAACTGAGCTAGCACCTCATTGGATTAGAATACGAGCTTTTGGACGGGCGGGTGACAACGGCTCATCGATGGAACAAATGGCCATCTTCCTCCGAGTCTAGCATGCAGGAGATGTTGACCAACTTTTCTACTGTATCATCCGCGCTAACCGGATTTTGGGGCAGTACTTGCGCCGCACGGACCCAAAGGTTTGAATGACCGCACATGCACTCTGTCTCGCTCAAGTGGCCTTAAGCGCAGAGCCAGAATCTTTCGATCTTGTCGAATTGAGAGAGAGAGAGGCTTCAGATGCATTGTATCTGGACACTGTGCCCTTATTGTGGCTGCTGCTGCTGTTGGGAGTTGGTACAGGTGATGCATGCTATACGTATACATGCTTCACTTGCTGTTGGGCAGGATAACACCTCGTCTTTCGAATAGGAGGAACGGGTGGCATTGCTTGTCAACAAAACAAATTGTCGTCTTGAGTTGATTCGAGTTTTTTCTGCTACTACAACAGAGGTTGATGGGCGCACGTACGAGTTTTGGTTCCGTTGTAAGTACTACATGATGATGGCGCCGACGGCTGGTGTCCGTATTCCAGACAAGGAATGCTCACGGCGATCGGTTGCTACTAGTACTATATTCCAATAACTCCTCGTCGTCTCTATCTACTACAGCTTAATTAGGATAAGTGAGTTTCTTGAGTTGAGAAGTCGCATGGTTCGTTCGTTGAGAGCTCAATTGGCACATGAAAATTCGACAAAAGTAATGTCAACTGCGGCTCTCGCAGAAACAATCACATGGTTTTAGACAGAACTCAAAATGTCATATATGATCTTATATCTGTTTTAAGGGCATTTAGAAATGGGTTAATTATTTGTTTGCCACTAGAGCCATACATGTGCTCAGTTTTATCACTAGGCCAAAATCGTGCTCTGTTTTACCACTGCTTCGAGCGCACCTGCTATGGAGAGGCCAAACGACCAGGCTTGGCTCGATTCTGTCCCATGCCGTTAGTGATACGTGGGTCCGGATCTTACAGGTGGGACCGCGCGACTTGTCAAATCGGACACAACCCCCAGTTCCCGCTCCTGACCTGCCCAGTTTTCTCCCCTGCACCGCCACCGCGGCCGTCCAGCGTGTCCACCTGCTCCACCTCCCCCTTCTCTGATGCTACCTGCTCCACCGCCCCCTCCTCCGATGCCACCGTATTGAGACGCAATCGGTGGAGCGCTCTTTCCGCCAGTGCGCCCGCCACCTGCTCGACGAAATGGCGAGCAGACGACCTTGGCGAGGCAGGCATCGGGCCGGAGACCCTCCGCGTCCACGACTGGGTTCCCGACGGGTAAGTATTGTTACTGTTGAGCGGTTTTGTGCATTTCAACAGCCGATTCCACATGGCGTAATTAGTTTTGCTAATTGCGTTTCTATTTTTCGTTTGTTAGGTTAGGATGGAGTTGCGGTTTGCTTTCTTGGTGAACATTAGAAGGGACCGATACATCGTGGATGAAAAGAATAACAATAAATTCCAAGGAGAGTTCGATTATCCTTTGCCAATGGATTCTAATTGGAGTTTTAGACATTGCGGAGGTAATTTGCGGTCTATATCCTTGGAGTTTGCATGATGAAGTGGAATTCAAATACTACGATGGAGGAACTGAATGGGTGAAAGTCAGTAATGATGCAGAGCTTGCTACCATGTTTGCTAAGCATAAGGAGAAATGAAAATTTCACGTGAGGCTGTAAATGACGTGGTTGTGCCGGCACTAGGACCTTCTCAGGCAGAATCATGTCATCGTAATGGCAGCTCTAACCAGAATAGTTCAGTTAGGGGACCTTCAGTTAGTGCACAACGACGTGGTGGCTCGACAAGCATGGGCGCCGGCATTAGGGTCCCCCGAGAAGTGGAGCCTGACTACGTAGATGATGAAGAGAGGCTATATTCTGATGTTGTTCAGAATTTAGGACGGGCATGTCGTGCTGAAAACCAAGATGATGCTGGAAATGACGCTTTTGTGATTGATGACAAGGAGGGTGAGGACGAAGACCTTCCACCTGTTGAATGAGACCCTGAGAACCCTGAGATGGAAGAAGGTTCCATCTTTGTACCCATGAATGAGTGTAGAAATGCACTTGTGACGTACTACATCAAGACAGAACGTACATTCGAAGTTGACCATAGTGGCACTGTTCGTTACAGAGTGCACTATCCGACTGATGATTGTCCATGGAGGATGCATGCATCTAAAATGCGAAATAGCACGAATATTTAGGTTAAAGTGAACCCTTTTAGGCACACATGTCTGGAATCAACCCTTAGAAAGGAAACAATCAGTAGAGCCAAGTCAAGATGGCTGGCTGAAGAAGTAAAGCGATGGGTGATAGAAAACCATCAAGTGGCTACAAAGGAGTTGCAGAAGAACCTCAAAGAAAAATTCAAAATAGATTTACCATACATGAGGGTGTTCAATGGTAAGTAACATGCTATGAAATCTATTTATGGTAATTGATAGGATAGTTTTAAATTGTTGTATGCATTCAAAGGTGAAGTGGAGAGGACCAACCTAGGTAGTATTGTAGATATTGACCACCACTCTGTGGAGTACACATTGAGGGGAGTGACAATGACCAAGGAATGTTTCAGGAGAGTTTTTGTCTGCTTTGAGGCTTGTCGCGGTTTTTTTGGGAAGGCTGCAGGCCCTATTTAGCTATTGATGCAACTTTACTCATAGGGAGGTTTAAAGGACAGTTAGTAACAGCTTGTACAGTTGATGGACACAATTTTGTATTTCCAGTTGCGTACAGTGTGCTGGAGACAGAGTCTGAGGAGAATATTTTTTTTGCAGAATCTGCGTCGGGCTATTGCACATCCCAATGGGTTGGTAATTCATACAGATGCCTGAAAGGGTTTAGAATTGGCCGTGGACATTGTGTTCCCTAGAGTAGAGCATAGGGAATGCATGTGTCACCTTGCTGCAAATTTTGGGAAGAAATTCAAAGAAAAGGTGTATGCCGACAATTTGTGGCCAGCATCTTTGACTTGTAGTGTGAAGAAGCACAACTACTACATGAGGCAGTTATACAAGAATGACAAAGTTAAGGAATACTTGGAAACACACCACTCCAAGTTGTGGGCCAGAAGCCAATTTAGTGAACTGAGCAAAGTTGACTATGTGCACAATATTCTTGCAGAGTCTTTCAACTCAACGTTTTGGAAAATAAAGGGTCTTTATGTAGTGGATTTTCTTGACAAGATAAGGATAGAATACATTAAGAAGTTTCATGTTCGTGCAGGAATTGCCGCGGAAAAATTCATGGGCCACATTATCAACCCTTCCGTGATGAATGAATTGAAGCAGAAAATAAGAGGCTTGAAAATGGGCATGACCCTTTGCTCGGCCACCACAACAGAGGTATCATTTTTTGGATAAAGAGAATAGAGAATGGAGATATCCAGTGAATTTAGAAGCTAGAACTTGCAGTTGTTGGCAATGGAAGATAACTGGGTTGCCGTGTATTCATGCCTTGTTTTTCATCACTACTCTCCCAGGTCAAGCAGGGAACATACAACTGTAGTGGTTCGTAGCATGTAAAACAAAAATTCTACCGCATGAACACACACAAGCCAATATCTAATCTACGAGATCGGTGCAACAAGTTTGTAGAGTACTAACCCTCGTAGATCCAAATCGTTTAACGAGATCGGATTCTCGTGGTTGATGTAGTCGTTCACTTGCCGATCTCAATATCGTGTAGACAATCCTTCTAGCGCCATGTTCTGGTAACACTTCTGCAGTCGGTCACATGTACAATACTCGATGAAGACCTTCCTCTCCCTTGTTCCAGCAGGCAGCAAAGGTTGTAGATCTCCTCGCGATTCCAACAACACGATAGTGTGGTGGTGTTGGAGGAGTAGACCCTGCAGGGCTTTGCCTAAGCCGGAGCGAGTATGGTGGATTTAGAGAGGCCCTCGGTGGCTAGGATTTAGATGCCGAGGGGAGGAGGTGGAGCTGGCGGCTAGGCTAGGGCTAGGCGGCGGTTTAGAGGAGCTAGGGTTTTAGGGCGCCGACGGCTTGGGAGCAGGCAGCGGCCTAGGGGGCGCCTCACCCCCTCCTTTTATAGGTGGGAGAGGCAGCAAGGGGAAGGGAGTCCTCCCCTAACTCCTCTTGGTTGGCCGACGGCAGGAGGGAGAGGGAAACCTCTCCCATGTAGGTTTCCTCTCCTCCCTCCACTTGGACTTTTACTTTCAGTGTTGGGGTTTGACTTTTTAAATTGGAGTTTGACTATTCAAACTAGAGTTTGATTATTTCTCTTCCCATTGTCCAGCCAAGTGACCTAGCTAGGGTATGATGCAACCATTCCACATTGAAATGGCACATTCAATTACCCCACCCCCGGGGTGGTGGACCTTCTAGACCTTCTAGAAGCTTTCGGTGTAAACGCTGAAAACATTTCTAAACCCTGGAATTTGACTTTCCCTTATATGAATTTTATTCTCCGGACCATTTCGGATGGACAAACCCCACTCTTGATCCATGTGCCTCAACACATACTTTCAGAATACTCAATGCCACCTTTATAACCACCCAGTTACGAAGTGGTGTTTGATGTCATCAAAGTACCCATCCGGTGATGGTGATTAACATGATCTCATGGTCCAAGGATTTAGGTTACTATGTATTTGAAAGCTTATAGCAAACAAACTTGAAATGACTTGATCTTATGATACACTTAACTATAGGAGTGTGTCCATCACATCATTCTCCTAATGCTATGACCTTGTTATTAATAACATCCAATGTCCATGATCAGGAAACAATGATCATCTATTAATCAGTAAGCTAGTTTAATAAGAGGCTTTACTAGAGATTCTTTTATGTTTACAAAACACACAAGTATTAATGTTTCTTGTTAATACAATTATAACATGGGATGTAAACATTTATCATAAACATAAAGATATAATAATAATCACTTTATTATTGCCTCTTGGGCATATCTCCAATAACAACAGTATGTGCATGAATACTACTCTGTTGCAAAGTTCAAAGCCACATATGCACATGCCTTACCTGCTCAGGAGGGAAAACAACAATGGGACATAGTGGAACCTAGTTTCAAGCTTTGCACTCTAGTTCTGAAGAGAACAACAGGCAGACCGAGGAAGAGTCGAAGACCTCGCAGCGAAGGAGCTGTACTTGGAGCGAGGAAGCGTAAGTGCACAAGGTGTGGTGGGTCTGGTCATTTCGCAAAGTATTGTGATAACACAGTAGATCCAGTGTTTGGAGAGTGTTTTGATGATGAAAATGATGGTCAGCAGCCGGTTGCAAACAATGATCAAAGTGAGGCTCCAAATGATGATCAAAATGATCATCAAAGTGATGATCAAAATGTTGATCAAAATGATCATCAAAGTGATGATCAAAATGTTGATCAAAATGATGCTCCAATTGATTATCAATTTGAGGCTCCAATTGATGATAAAAATGATGATCACAATGATGCTCCAATTGATGATCAAAATGATGATCAAATTGAGGCTCCAAATGATGAGCAAAATAATGCGCCAACTGAGGCTCCAATACTATGTGACCAACCTTCTCTGGTTGAGAGTTCTGCTTGGTATGTTAATCTTTCCAATACTATTTTACATTTATCACTTGACATGATCTCACAACCCTTTATGTTTGCATTGTACAGCTCTGTGGTAGGTTCGAACAAAGTGGTGGCAGTGAGCTCTGAGGTACTTGAGGTACCGACAACCAAGAGGAGAAGAGTAGAAGAGAATAGCACAAGGAGCACAAGGAGAAGCTTCAAGCTCTGTCTCCCATGTGCGTTGACCCCGGGTGGGACGGATTCGCCTTCTCCGGCCCAACAGCCCTCAGATCCTTGCCCACTAGGCAGCTCCGCCTTTTTTTCTTAGGTTTATTTTACATATCTGATTTTAGTCAGCTGGTTTAAATCCTTTTGAAAATTCAAATCAACCTAAAATGCTTAGGAAGTTTAGAAAATTTTCCCAAATTCATGCCTTCTCATACAATTTCAACATTACACCCAGTGCAATTACCATACCACCTAAAAATGCCCAAATATAATTGCAAATTTGTGATTTATCTTCGAGCTTCCTAATCTTATCGTTCACCCTACTTAGCTCCACAACTACCTCTCTGTCAATGAGTGCTCCGCCATTTGTCTCTTCTGCTGGAGCTCGCGCTGCGGCCGCTATCGTCTGTGGTAGGATAGGCAACCATTCTTCATGCTCTTATACGAGCTCATTCATCAGCGGCGGCTAGATCATCGACCCAAAGGAAAAAGAATTTCACCTGCAATCACGCCAAACAGATCAAAGTAAAAATCGAATTGCTCAAGGATCTCGACCACAAAAATAGTGAAAATGCGTGTCTCTTACCCCATTCAGGCTGCATACGTAGAACAGATGATTGGTGTTGTTCGTGGTGCACGAAAGCCTCCGATCAACGCCTGCTCGGCACCGTGGACAGAGGAAGATTGGCATCTCCATGCGCGACGAATTCTTGAACCGCGACGAATTCTTGAACCGCCAGGTGGCGCGGGAGCTTGCGAAAGACATGGAGATCGATTCCTGCTCACCGCTGCGAGCTCCAACCCCGTCCCCCGCCTCCAGCCCTGTCCCTCCGCCTCCAATTCCTGCTCAACGCTGCGAGCTCCTGTGGTGTGTTCCGCCGGTTTAAACGAATGCGGCCAACACATATGTACTGGGTCCCGTAGTCATCAACGATCCGATTTTGAAAGGGTATGCGTCTCCGCCGGTCACATCGGTAAGGGACGAGTCAAGAACGTTGACATGGCGGAAACGACAACATGGACGGAACAAGTTGGTGCGCTCGAAGCAGTGGTAAAAACCGAGCATGATTTTGGCCTAGTGGTAAAACTGAATACATGTACGCCTCTAGTGGTAAACAAATAATTAACCCTTTATAAATAGGACCTTAGTAGGCCTTATATTTTATTATGAGTTATTCCGGGTGACAGTACGGAGTCTAAACATATGCCCCGGCTGAGGCCATGATCCGAGGATGCCACAACCTCATAAGTAATGCGCTGTAGAGAGGGTAGCGAGCTAGACCCAGTCTGCCTCCCCTATTCAGATATAAAACCATGTGGGAAACTAGGCTGAATTTTGTACGCCATGCGATATATGGAGCTCAATCTAGCGGTTATAGGAAAGATTAATCCTCTAATCTTTTCTTTGTATACATGGAAGGATCCTGAAGGACCCATAACATCTTCATTAATTTAATAGGATCAACATACAACCAGAAAAGGGACCAAAAAGGAAATAAAAATGTCGTTATGTCCTTTCTAGAATCTGCATCTTCCTTCGTGAACCAGCCTCGTTCTCGCCGGGGTCGAAGACACTTGGGACAACACTTCAGTTGCAAATACTCCTCCAGCTGCTTCAGACGAAGTCGCAGAAGCCACTACATGGATGACCTGCCTCCCCATAGTTAGAGTGGCCAGCAGGAAGAAACATTCTGCTAGCACAAAGCTGGTGGAGCTAGCATAGAGCTAACATAACTACGTCTGGCCAGAAGCTGCTGCAAACATCAACCCGGGGTTGATAAGTTCGAACAGTTGCAGCCGCTCCAGATCCAGTGTTACACATTAGATTGAAGGGGATCCTCCCCAAATCGACGACCCCATCTACAACCCCTTCTTGATTCCACCCCAAGGAGGCTAGAATAGAAGGAGAAACGCACGGGGATGACCTGATTTGGAGAATCCATAGAGTTACTAGGGAAGCACTGCTCCAACCCTCTCTGCTGTATTCCATGGATGCGAACTAGAGCAGGACCACCACCATCTCCTGGTACCCACACAAACACCAAGAGATAACTTTGGAAAGGCATGTCACCATATGCCATAAAGGCAAGTTTGGACCTAACTAAACTACTACTATGTACAAAGAGGAGCCAACCACATAAGCCATCCTCTCACCGTCTAGCAGCGTTGCCAGAGAGAAGGAAGGAAAGGGGCGATGACTGGAAGGGAAAGCTACTCCCGATGGGGCAAATGACAGGATAAAGAGAAACAAGTCTCCCTCGAGGCACACACTCTCGTGCTTTTGCCCATTACCTTCTAATCATGGGGCAACAACATTCAACCATGAATTGGAAGGAGATCAAAATCTCAATAGATATCTTGTGATGCTACATACAACTCATATTCTCCATGCTAGCCCATCTTCTCCGTGCTAGCTCCACCATCTCGCCGAGTGTCTGTTGCACTCTTCTTGGTGGACATGCTAAGTTCCAAAACTTATCTAAAAAAATCGTGTAATTTGATATAAAATTTGGTACTAGGTGCAAAATCTACACCTACTCTTCTTAGCTCTGTTATGCTCCTTGATGGCCGATGCTAAGTTCCAAAACTTATCTAAAAAAATCGTGTAATTTGATATAAAATGTGGTCCTAGGTGCAAAATCTACGCCTACTCTTCTTAGCCCTGTTGTGCTCCTTGATGGCCGCCTACCTCTTAGAGCACAACATAAGACAATGCAACCACCTGCCTCCATGTACTTGTGGGTGGTAGAAAGAGGTCGACGCCCTCCCATTCTTTGGCTGTCTGACTAGCGTTTCAGGCACTGTGTTCAGCACAGCCGCTTCGGAGTAGGCTGGCAAGTTTTGAGTCTTTTATTATCAGTTTGTGTATATTCTCTCTATAACTTCATCGGTATGGTACTATTATCTGGAGATGCTTGGACCTATCCCATTCCTTCATACTAGTGGCGGAGCTACGTGGCCGGGGGGGGGGGGGGGGGGGGGGGCATTTGCCCCATCCCCTAGCTATCCCATGAACATTTTGAAGGAATTAGTAATATATTTTGTTTTTTATATGTACCTAATAGAGATGATGTTCATATATTTAAAATATTATGTAGAACATTATGTGCGTTTGTAAAAATCCACCACTTTCTTTTTCTTGATAAACAGATTTACTAACCAGTAGTCGACTGATTTCTTTTGGCAAACAGTCGAATCTCTGGCTGTCCGTTTCTGTGCTAAGATTTGTGCCAAAAACAGATGTGAGAGACTACAGCAAGCATCCACGTCGGCGATTTTGTCTTGTTTTTTTTTAAATATTGGTTTATTTTTCATCTATGATTTTCCCGCTGCCCATTTGAATTTCCCATTTCCTGTTTCAGCATTTCCCATTTTCAGTTTGGTGGAGGTTTTGCATGAATTGGGATCTTTGGTCCCGCTTTCGCTAATATAGAAGAGAACCACTAACGAGACCCTTGTTCATAGTAGGAACATGTTGCACGTTCATCAACTGCACAATCTTTACCAAAGTAAACTTCAGATCCACCGTGCCAGCACCACGAATAGAAGCATGTGACCCATTCCACATTCGGACGAAAGAATCCTAGGTGACCTGATAAGAAGTGAACATAGAGATGTCATCTCATGCATGAACATTAACACCCATATCAATCCACCAACATGGAGATTGAAATTTTGAAAGAACGGTAAAGAAATTATCATATCCATTTGTATTGCTAGCGGTCATGATGTCAACAGTCTTTTCCTTTTTCC
Organism: Avena sativa; assembly: GCA_916181665.1. Lineage (NCBI taxonomy): Eukaryota > Viridiplantae > Streptophyta > Magnoliopsida > Poales > Poaceae > Avena > Avena sativa. Next base: position 397,908,504 of record OV702280.1, on the reverse strand, counting down.
CTCTGCGGTCTGCATGTTCTGGGAAATCCTCAGAAAAATTGCCGAGCTCTCCACATGTATATCATCAGCCTAGCTCAGCCTTGTTCGACTTCTTATTATTGAAGGTTATAGTCTTTGCAAACTTGCTAAAGAAGGACTTGTTGTTACTTTTGTTCTTGCTGCAGGTTTTCGTATGCACCGTGTTGGCGTTAGACTGACTAATCACCTACTTTATCAGTAGTATCTTATCCCGAGCCTTCTCCTCAACATCAAGATATAATATCAGGTTTTCAACCGATATCTCATGTCTCTTGTGTTTAAGAGAGTTGTGGCAAAGTTACTCCATGAACTTGACAACTTTACAATAATGCTCCCAACCACAAACTTATCAAGTAAGACACGCTTAAAGGATTTGAAATCTTTTGCAATGCATTGTATCTCATGAGCTTGCTCAATTAGAGAATGGTTGTTCACCATCTTGTTTCTATGAAAGCTCTTCATGATATACAGTTCACTACATGCATCTGTTAGACCGAACTTAGGGTTCAGTGTCTCCCAGAGCCTTTTCCATATGTGATGTACATGTACACACCAAATAATTTGTTGTAAAGAACACTCATAATGTATCTTATAAGGCGGTATTGGTTTTCTCGAACTTTTTCTGATCTTCGTTAGACATAGTTCCTTGAGGTAAGACTTTAATAGCCTTGAATACTTTCAAAGCTCAAAGCCAATGCGTGGCCCTATACTTTCACCTCTTAAAGTGCACTCCAGTATACTTATCCGGATTCGATGCATCGGCTAAGTCCCATGTTTAATTTAGGTAATTACCTATAATAAGCTTTTTTAAATTGTTTGATTATTAGGCAATTCCAATGATTAATTCTAAAATATAGTTTAATACTATGGAAGCCACAATCATATGAAACACTAGAATACTATATGTATTAACCAACATGAAAAGTAGCAGTGTATACTAAAAATAGCCATAGTATAACAACAAATCAGATCATGGTATACATGATGATCTGCTGCGAAAGAAGTTGTTGTCATTGCAGCGCTGACGTTGTTGATGACAACATTCGCAAAGACCAACTGAAGGAGACAATGACGAAGACGGCGGTACGTAGCACCGTTCAACTTGGACAATAGACGACCCGTGATAAAGACACGAGCAGTCACGCGAGGCGCTTCATCATAGAAACCTTATTCTCCATCTTCCATACATGATCACAAAGACGAGTGGTTCCAAAGACTTGCTCTCCCGTTCGCCGGTGCTCGGGATAAAGTAGATTATGGTGGTGACGCAAGAAAATAGGTGGCAAAACCCTAGATTGATTTCAATATCCATCGGTGGAAGTCGCATGGCGCTTATGTAGAGCAGGTCGATAAAACTCTAATGGACGTAACGTGGGCCGAGTCCACGTCGCGTCGCTAGCCCAATATCCACCAACTAAGCTCGACTTGAGCCTGATTCCATAAACCGCGGCACGCTTGTGCGCGTCATGGCGGACATGTGAGGAGGAGCAAGCGTGTATCGCTCTTATTCTTACTCACTTACAAAGTGGTGCAACTCTCGACCAACTTTTTATGTTGGACTAAACTTTATCTCCCCCTCCTCTTGCCGCATATATGTGAGCTACCACCAAGTTGGGTTGCCACATATATGAGCTTTCACACACATGGATTTTGAGAATTAGGAAAAATCTAAAATCTAACATGGCCCTTATAACATGATGTATATATATTTTACTCTTTGTGATAGTGATTCTTGCAGGTTTGTGTCTCCTCTACATGGTACTATCATAATCAAATGAGTTAGTAAGGTAAGATTTGTAACGGAATTTGGATGGCTCATCAATCTATTCTCGTAGGAGTTGCGTGGAAAATAAACAGGCACATTTGCTTTGTTTTTTTTGGAAATAGGCGCTTTTATTACTTCGAGTAATGTTTATACCTGGTCTCTGCATAACTAGGATGCACACAGCCGCACAAACTACACAGAAAGAAAAAACTGAAAGTTGAGTAAAATTAAAAAATCACGAACAAAAACAGTGACTTTAGACTATGGCAGATCAACCTGTAAATCACGCGGCCATCCATGTCGGGAGAAAATATCACTCACCGTGTCCTCCAATCACGTATACCCCTCCACAAGAAACTTCATATGTTAGAGAATAGTCCACGATTAGAGGATAGCCACTGCTCGATATATAACCTGTAGGAGAGAAGACACAATGTTATTAAAAAATCTTGTCATTTCTACATAGTCATAGAGACCAAATAATGACAAGCACTCACACTTTAAACAAAGTTATTTATTTATCATCTGTCCCCTGCAACCAGTTGCCAAAAACATTGGCCACCGAACGTGAGGGTGATAAACCAGAGGCTATTTAAATGAATGACTATATAGAACGAGCAAATTTATAATAGAAGAATAAATAACCGATTGTCTCATCATGGCAACAAAAACGTATTGTGTACTTCCATGCCAATTCCTCTTTAAAAGGTTATATTTTATAAGAATTACTCCCTTACGGAGATACCAAGGGAATATCTTCGTCTTTAGGGGAATTTTAATTTTCCAAATTTTACTATTATCATCGACCGGAATATCAGGTTGAATCAATACTCTATAGAATGAGCCAACAGAAAATTTACCACTTTCTAATAATTTTCATTTGAACTTATCCACACCGTCCGACAGCTATATCGTGGATAATCAAAATAAAAGATTGTTCCAAGATGCCAGTCGAGGTCCGATGAGACTTCTTCTAAAAGACACATTAGGAGGATTATATTCCATCACTGTGGAAAGTATATCTCCTTTGTGCCTAACAATCGAATATAGAGCTGGATATTGTTCACGAAGAGAATTTTGGCCAAGCCACTTATCCTCCTAGAATCTAATCTGCGATTCATCCTTAATATTAAAAGCACCAAAACAGAAGAAATGTTTTTTAGACGCCATTGGTCCCGCCCAAAAATGTGAGTCACCAGGTTTCCAAACCACCCGAGACACAACTTTGGAGCCCACATATTTCCTCCATATAATGGTTTTTCAGACACCATCTTCAGCTAGTAGTTTGAAAAGTCATTTACCCTAATGCGTGGTATTTTTAACTTGCAAATCATGTATGCCAAGTCCACCGTATTCTTTCGATCGGCAAACCACATTCTATATGGCCAGTTGATTTTTTCTTCACTATCCCCTGCCAAAAGTATCTTGATAAAAAATAATCCACTTTATTCAAGACTCCTTTTGGTAACTAGGAAAACAAGATCATATATAGTACCATGTTGGTAAGTACTGAATTTATGAGTACAAGTCTTCCCACAAGGGATAGCAATTTTCCTTTCCAACTATTAAAATGCTTTTAGAGTCTTTCCTCAACGAGTTTTCATTCAGCAATTGTGAGACGCCGATAGTGAATCGATATTCCCAGATAGTTCATTGGAAATTGCCCCTAACCATAGCCAAAAAGTTTAGCATATAGGTGTGACTCTTTTGAGCCTCGCCAAAATAATACAAATTACTCTTATGGAAGTTTATTTTCAGTCCATAGAGCTGCTCGAATGCTAATAATATTATTTCAGATTCTTAGCTTTCTCCAGATCGTGTTCCATAAATAAGATTGTATCGTCAGCGTATTGAAGAATAGATATTCTGCCATCAACAAGATGTGGAACTAGTCCTTCAATTTGGCCATTAGCCTTGGATCTATCAATAAGGATAGCTAACATATCAGCCACTATATTAAATAGTATAAGTGATAGTGGGTCCCCGTGTCTCAGTCCCTTCTTGGTTTGGAAGTAATTTCTAGTGTCATCATTTATTTTTATGGCAACACTACCCCTAGACACAAAAGACTATATGAGAGTGCACCACTCCTCAGAAAAACCTTTCATGCAGAGTGTTTGCTGGAGAAAAGACTAATTAACTTTGTCATACGCCTTCTCTAAGTCAATCTTGAATTTCTTTAGTGCAGATGATAAAATTAGTTTTGAGGAGAACTAGGTTCTTAATGCTCCTTTTTCTGAAGAAGAGATTAGAGCTGCTGTTTTTAGTTCTTATGGGGAAGGAGCTTCTGGTCCCGATGGCTTGTCCTTCCTATTTTATCAAACCTACTGGGATATTATTAAGAGTGATTTGTTGCTTATGTTTGAAGCCTGGTTTATGGATATACTAGATATTTTTAGACTTAATTTTTCTATGCTCACTCTCATTCCTAAAGAAAACAATGCTAGATCTATGAAGAAATTTAGACCCATTAGTCTCCTAAGTTGCTCTTTTAATTTTTTACTAAAGTTCTTACTAATAGGCTTGCTCGTGTGATTGATAGGATCATCTCTAGTAATCAATCTACTTTTATCCGGGGTAGATTTATTCTAGAGAGTGTGGTCACTTCCCACGAGGTTATCCATGAGGTTCATAGGAAGAAAATAAAGGACTAGTGTTTAAAATTGACTATGAGAAAGCTTATGATAGAGTCAATTTAGATTTACTTTTTGAAATTTTAGAAATAAGGGGTTTTGATCCTTTCTTTGTGAGGCTGATTAAGCAGATCTCTCAGGGAGGGTCAATTGGGGTGAAAATTAATGATGTAGAGAGTGAGTGTTTCCTTACTAGTAGAGGGCTGAGACAAGGAGATCCCATTGCCCCCCTCCTGTTTAACATCATGATTGATGTGTTTGCTAAGATGCTCGGTAGAGGAACTAGAATAGGGGTCATTAGAGGCCTCTGTGCTGATCTGGTGCCTGGAGGTGTAGTCTGTTTACGATATGCAGATGATACTTTACTTTTTCTCGAGAATAATGATAGAATTGATGTTCACCTTAAGTGGATTCTTACTTGTTTCTAGCAGATCTCTGGGATGAAAATCAACTATTCCAAGAGTGAACTCATTCCTATTAACCTTGGGCTTGATGAATGTCAGCCTTTCATTGATATTTTCAATTGTTCTTTAGGTAAATTCCCTGTAAAATATTTAGGTATCCCTCTTCATTTTGACAAACTCAGAAGAGAGGATTTGCAACCCTTAATTGAGAGCATTCTGCATCGAATTACTGGATGGAGAGGCAAACTTCTTTCTTATGATGCTAAGAAAGTGCTTATTCAGGCTTGTTTATCTAGTATTCCTATTTACTTGCTTTCCTTCTTCAAATTCCCTAAGTGGGCTCTAAATATCTTAGTCTCGCACTTGGCTAATTTTTTTGGAATGATGAGGAAGGCAACCATAAAATTCACTTGGCCAATTGGGACTCAGTCTGCATGAAGAGAGATTTTGGGGGGATGGGTATTCCTAACCTCAAGGATCTTAACCTGTGCTTACTAGGGTCTTGGGTTAAAAGATATATTAATGGGGAGGGGACCCTTTGGAGAAAAGTGATAGATGCTAAATATAACACCAGCTCTCCTAATATTCTTTGTTGTAGAGATATTCACCCATCTACCTTCTGGAAAGGGGTTATGTGGGATTCTAGAGCTGTTTCTTTAGGCTATAAATGGAAAGTTGGTAATGGTAGGCAAATCAGATTTTGGGAAGACATCTGGTTTGGTAACTCTCCTCTAGCTACCCAATTCTGGGATTTATATTTGATCTCTAATCAGCAAACTAAAACCATAGATGATATGTGGGATGGTTCCCAGCTCAGGTGTGATTTTAGAAGAATCTTCTCTGATGAGATGATGGTTTAATGGTTAGATCTTGTTAACATTGCTAACTCTATTATTCTGGATGATTCAGTTGACCAACTAGTTTGGCAATATGAAACTTCTGGTGTGTATTCCTCTAAATCCATGTATGTTGTGGTCAATTTTAGAGGGGTGTCTCCAATTTTTCTACCTCCTGTTTGGTCTTTGAAAATTCCACCTAGGATTCAGATTTTTCTGTGGTTGCTCTCCCAAAATAAAATCATGACTAGAGATAATTTGAGAGCTAGAGGTATTCCTAAACCACTAGAATGTAATTTGTGCTCTGAGTTTGAATCTGTGAATCACCTTTTCTTTGAATGCATTGTTTCTAAAGTTCTGTGGGATGATGTTTTTGGTATCGCAGTAGATAGTTTCTATTCCCTTGCTTCTAAATGGATTGCTAATAAGATATATATGCATTTTAATACTGTATCTTCGGCAATTCTCTGGAGCATCTGGAATAATAGAAACAGTTTAGTTTTTAACTCTTGTACTTGGGTTAACATGAAGCAGGTGTGGCATCTCGTCCTCCTTTACCTTTGGAACTGGAAGGTTCCTTTCAAGGATTTGGACGGGGGAAAGCTGGAGATGTTCATGAACAGACCGATCCATAACCTAAGAGCGCCCTTGGGGCTCCCGGCGATCTGAGGTGCACTGATTTTGAGTGGGTTTCCACTTGGAAGACTAGTGCTACCTCCAAGCATGCTGGACGCGCAACTCTGGAGTATCTGAAGGCTCATCCCAAAGAAGAAGACTCAGTTCATGTGGTCTTGGGTTGATCGGCTTCAGTCTGCTCCTCTGTTCCCTCCCTAGTTGTGGGTTTACGTTTTGTTTCTCCTCCGGCTCAGTCTGTAGTTTGGTTTGTAGCGTTTCAGACTGTGTTTTTTGAGCGCTTGGGGTTTAAGACTTTGTAGCTTTTTGTTTTCAGACCTGGGTGTGTGTTGGTACTTGGTGTGGTCTCGTTTTTAATAAAATGGGGCCGAGGGAGCGAACCCTTTTCATCTAAAAAAATTCAATCTTGAACACTACATCATTTAGTTTTTTAGAGTATAGTTCATAGATTGTTTCATCCATGGTTACTACACCATCTAGGATGTTTCTACGTTGCATGAAAGCCGTTTGAGAAGGGTTGACAACATGACTATCTACTGAATTTAGTCTAATCGTGACAACTTTTGTAAAATAAAAATAAAACTAACGTTAACAAGGAAGATTGGACGATACTGTTGTATACCTTGTGCATTATTAACCTTAGGCAATAAAATTACGTTGCCAAAAATTATTCTAAAAAGATCTAATTGACTGACCTATAAAAACTCAAACAAATTCATCAGGTCCTTCTTGATGAATTCGTAGAATTTCTGATAAAATTCCGTCAAGCAACCATCCAGCCCTGGCGCTTTATTATGTTCTATTTAAAAAACAACTTTCTTAACCTCTCCTCAATATAAGAGGCAGTTAGAAAGTTTTTTTCCTCAATAGAAACTTGTGGGATATTCATCGTTTGGGACTCATTCATAGAAAAAGAGTTTTCCAGTGGATCCCCAAACAAGGATTTATAATAAGCTGTAATATAAGACTTCAGTTGCCCCTGTCCCTAAATCATACCTTCTTCCTGATTCAGAGAGTGAATAAATTTCTTCTAATGCCTGCCATTGGCAACATCATGAAAGTATCTTGTATTCGCATCTCCTTTCAGAATGAATTTTGCTTTAGAGCGTTGGTACCATTTGAGTTTCTCTTCATGCAGTAGTCAGGCTATCTCGACATTCGATTGGCTTTTAAGCTTAATTTCTTGTGTAGATAACGGCCTGACTTCCGTAGAAACTTTAAGTTATCAGTAATAGGTGATAAGCGTATTTTTTTTTCATTTTTAATAATACCAGCAGTGTGTGTAGCCCAACCTTGAAGGAACTTACATAAAGCACGTATTTTATTATTTCATCGCAGTATAAACGTTTGACCACTAACAGGTTTCTCCCAAATAGCATTGACCATCTCTCACGAATCAATCCATCCGAGTTCAAATTTAAACTTATTCTTAGACTTTCGTGGCGGTGATCCAGCAGATAAAAGTAAAGGAGCATGATCCGACAAAGCCTCAATACGCTCTAGAGCACGAACAATTACCATAAGGAACTTCTCTTTTCACTCGGTATCCATAAGCACTCTCTCTAACTTTTCATACGTTGGCTCCGGAAGACTATTAGCCCAGATAAATTGTGTTACTAACATTGCAATCTCTCTTATGTCCAGGCTGTCTATGACAATATGGAACAAGAAAGGCCAATATTCATCAAAACAACCTCGACTTTTCTCGTGGGGAAATATTAGCAAATTAAAACCACCTCCTATAAGTATAGGATATGGATTATCCCTTGTCAGATTCATCAGCTCATGTAGAAAATCAAATTTATAGACATCCTGGGTGGCCCCATAAATAGCGACTAGAGATCGTGTGAAATTACCAGCCTTGTTCCATATATGGATTTTTATGAAAAAATCTCCAACCGAACCGGCTAAGACTTACATAATCTCATCTCGGACGCCTAACAAGATCCCCCATAACGATCACGGGACGGATGTGATATCCACATAAAGTCCACCCCACCAGATAGGCAGTAGGGCTTATAAAAAATCATGTCTACCAGTCTCAAAAATATCCAGAAAATCCAACTCATAATCTCTCACACAATCGGCAAATAACAAATGTTTAGCTAAGTCCGAAAGACCTTTTCTATTTGAAAACATTCCATTCATTGAGAAACTATAGAAAAGTTGGATACATGGGGTCTCTTGCGAGACTTCTGGCTCTTTGATTTACGAACATATGCTTTTATCTTATACATAGAGGAAAGCCCAGTCTCATCAAAGGCCACATCCGACACTTCACCAACTAAGTGTGAAAGGAGTTGACCATCTACTGTGGCATGCAACTCCTCCTCCTCCATTGGTAAAGAATCAGGAACAGCAGCGACCTTAGGAGTAACCGTTAGACGGTCAACCTCCATGTGTCACAAAACATTATAAGAAAAAAGAACCTGCTGTATAGAGCTACCGAAACTAACGCCAACATTGGCCAGCTTAGAAGTAATTACAGGAGTAGAAAAAGAAAGAAAGGATTTCGAATAGCTCATTATACCAGGCGAATCTAAATTCTTCTCAGCCTTACGACACATCGCCTTGACCGAAGAGTCTTCATCCGTCACGGACCCACCAGCGGCATCAACCCCGTGGCGAGTGCTCCGCCTGAAAGGAGTACCACCTCCCTGTACAGGGGTCGATGTAGCTGCCATAGAAGTCGAAACGCGCATCGCAGACAGGGGCAGCCCCAAACCCTCTTGGGTCCGGCCAGCCCCGTCCACCAACGAACCAGGCTAGGCCGCATGAGTCGCCAAGGGAGGCCCCTCGTTAACATGCAGCTCCTAGTCCTCCCTGACCGCACCCGCAGCCCTGTAGAGTCCGCGTGCACACTCCCAGCACCACCGTCGCGGGCAGCCGACCCCTTCTGGGTCAGCCCCGCAAAGTCTGCATCCACGCGCCTGCCTCCAACGCTGTGGGCAGCCGAACCCCTCCTGGTTCGGCTTCCGTGAACACGCCATAGGGACAACCTCCTCGAGCACCGGCTGAGGCTGGTCACGAGGAATAGATCTACCCATAACATGTGTCCTAGACTGCGCCGGAGAAGCAAAATGATCCCTCTGAATAGTCATAGAGGCTCCCTGGATAGCCTCATGCAACTGAGCCTGTGAACCACGTGGTGATGAAGAAATGCCCCTTCCACGAAGAGGAGAGTCCACGGGTAACGCTGCCACCAATTCCCTTTCACGAGGGGTAGTCGGATTAGCATTAAACGGGGTGACAACAAACACCACATGCGTACCTTGCCTAGAAGAGGGCGGCGCCGAACCCCCTGCCCAGGCAACGTCGAAGAAGAACCAGAGCCAACCACCTGTGTGCCACTGACCGGATCAGAGGTATCCATAACATCATCAGATGGCTTCTCATTGGCATCATCATCATCCCCTTTCCTTCACAAGAAAGAAACAAACTCAGGCTCCGGAATATATCCAACAGGTTCCAACCGGGGAAGCAAAACTCACAGGCCTTAAGCTTGACCACAGCATCAGACAAAATATAATGACCCAACGCCTCATGCAACTTCAAAAAAAACCTTAGTATCATGCATAGCCACAAGAATCCGAACTACCTCACTCTTTCGCAAGCTGAACAAATCAACATCCAGAGTAGTCCCCATAAGACCTCCAACAAGCCATAAACCGAAAAACGAGCTTAAAGTGTGTGGTACCCTTTTGACATGTAGCCAAACCTGCTGGAGCTTACATTTATGCGGGACTTCCTCTGTCCTGTATGCAGAAAACGTAAGCTGAGAGGTACATAGAGACACCAACATCTGAATTCCATCAACTCTATCAAGGTCCTCAAAAGATATAAAATATATTTTCTTCAATGTATGTAGCTTTGATAACAGCTCGGGTTAAGTGGCCTCATAGGAAGCTTTAGTTTGTTAAAACTCCTTCGAAAGTTAAAAGTGTTCTTGTGGACAAAATAAGCATGGTTCCCTTCTTTGGATGGCTCATGCTTATTGCTTAATGCTTTTGTAGTATGCTGTTGGATGAGTCGGTTGCGACAATCTTGACTAGGGAAAAGACACACGACATGGTCATCTTAATCGTAAGCTGCCTCCTGTTCTCGTCAGGCTTCAGTTCAGTTTCTATATGTGGTTCTCGGGAATCCGAGGACCCTCTGCAGGGATTACCGGACTAGTACAGAACAGACGGACCGATGAAGTAGCTCCTCTGCTTGTGCATAAAGCAAAACTTAAACTGAACATCCGCTCTTCCCTAAATTCGGCTATGCTGGCAATAAACAGTACTAGCACAAAAGAGTAAATACAGATTAAGGTGTAGAATAAACCCTAGGGACACAGTTTAAGTAGAAGCATTTTTCTTACTATTTATTATGGATCATCAATTCAACATCCGCGGTAACAGTACATAGATGTGTAGTGTGTAAGTGTGCAACAACAGTTGGCGGCATTATGCCAATGGTCTGGTATCTAGTATTACATCCATGTGTTCTTGTTCGAAACTCCAGTTAATATGGAGTATTCATAAGCTCCATATATCAGCTGAGGAACTGCAGCTGACGGATAGTACGTCTTCAATCCTTACCATCTTGGGTCTTGACGATTATTTTAGGAGTACTCACGCGCGCATATCAAGTTGCAAAAAACAAAATGAAAAACTAGTGAATTTGCTAGAAGAGTGGCTGTACGTCAGAGAAGTATGCATCCATGGCCTGCTTACCTGAATAGATCAGGCTGATGGAGCGGGGCAAACGTAGAGCGGCGGCACCGCAGCGGCGCTTGTGCAGATGTCCATGGCGTGCTGCGAGAGGCCGAGGCCGCAGTGGTCGCGGATGAGGGAGAATGCGCGCTGGACGGGGATGTCGACGCCGATGGCACGCTGGAGGGTGTGGTTGACGATGTGGCAGAGGCACGCCGCCTGGCCCTCGATGATGCCGCCCAGACCCTCGCAGCACCCCTCCGGCGCCTCCGACATGCCAGTGTCCTTGAAGAAGGCCAGGCAAGGGCTCAGTTCCAGAAGCGATCCCACGCACGTCGCCGACGGGTCCTCACTCGCCGCCGCCGCCGGCCAAATCTTCTTAGGGACGGGCTCCGACGACGACGCGATGTTCTTCGCCGCGTCGGCCGCCGTGGTGAAGACGACGGCCAGCAGGAGTAGGAGCGCGGCGGTGCAGGCCTTGTTGGACGACGCCATTGCACTTTGTTGGCTAGCTCCGATCGGAGGCTAAGCACGAACTACGTAGGATTAATGAGTTGGCTTGTGAGGCTTGATGGGTTTACAGACGCTCACTGATTCATCTATTTATGCAACCATCGATGTGTAAGCAGTTGGTTTAACGTTCGGATCTTACGCGCCACACGAAGATGGTGTGAATCGCCGTGATCAAAGCATTTTCCAACTCTGTTTCGTCTTAACTACTATCACAGTTTCTGATTCTTGAGCACCATATGTTTACTCATAAGAATGCAATTTTATCGGTAGATCGCATTGTTCTTTAATTAATTATAAGCACGATCAAGTAGTGGTTTAATTTTATCTGGGGTTCTGTCGACACGTACCAGTGACTTAAGGGGGTGTTTGGTATCAGAACACTTGCTGATTAGTTGCTGCATGCTCTCACTGAAGATTAGTTGCTTCATGCTCTCACTGAAGAGTAATAGATGATAGGCGTATTTTTTTCATTTTTAAGAATACCAGCAATGTGTCTAGTCCAACCTTGAAAGAACTTACGTAAAGCACGCATTTTATTTACCGGATATTGTCAACTTCTTGTTATATTATATCCAAAATGGTGAAGGAGCAAATAAGTGGAGTGTTAACATAACAGATTGTAGCCTTTTTGGTTTAGAAGAATTTTGTAGGGATTTGGAAGGATTAAATTTCTTTTGATTTCCCCCATATATTCAACATGTTTGGTTTTGCGTAATTTTTTCAAATAGTTTACTTTGCATGCAGTTCAATCTAATCGAGTTTTTTTGTTGAGTCCATCTTCATGATTTTCCCCGTTAGTTTATATAACAAATATGCAATGCACTAATACTATAAACAAAACTGCATGATTTTTTCCATGCATGCAACCAAACAACTTCTAATACATGTTCATGTGTTCAATATCTATAGAAATCACAAACACATTTTTTTCATATTCATCCTTCAATAATGTTTTCATATTACCGCATTTTAAGAATAATCTTCTTCGCACCCGAACATATCACCGTGTACCCTCGGCGGCGAGCGCGATGCGCGACAACACGCGCAGAGGGAGGCTCGCCGGAAGAGCGGGGTACTCAAGACAGTTCGACATACGCTTTTGTAGACCTGAAACTCCGCTCGCTCAGGAGGGACCCCATCAGGGAGGTGTGACGACTATGTGCTTCCCTATGCTAGACTGACCGCCCCTACAGCCTCATGGATTCGCAACCCTCCGCTATGAAGAACTGCGGAAGAACGAGAACAAAGATGCAAGGGAGAGGGATAAAAAGTAGATGAACACAAAAAGTAGTAGATGTGTTTGTTGGATTGATGTTGGTTCAATTGGTCTTTACCCCTCATGTATATAAGGAGCGGATGGACTTTCCGTGCAAAAAAGTGGGTTGGATTCACGTCCAAATTCTAGTTGGTGCCCAACTCGAATAGGGAATCCCGAAATTTAAGTAACTGTTCGTCAAAAACTTGCATGTACCTTTCTGACCACTTTTGAGGTGGTAAACAAGATCGGATCAAAATATCAGAAAACGCAAAGTCATTCGTCTCGAAAAAACAAAAAACTTTGATGTTGGCCACTTTTTCATTCGACCTGATATTAATGGCCTATTCCCCTTGTTTTAGGTCGTGTAAATAGATAGATTGAATTAGGAGGTTTTCTAAGTCGCCCGGATCCATTTCTCTTGGCTAGGGATAGATATTGTAATGCCCCAGAATCGGTTCTATGCAGATCACGTCATTTTCTGCCAAAATCCGTATAGAAGCGATTCAAAGGCGTTACAAGTGTCATCAGCGCTTGGTTATTTTTCAGGACTTCTAGTCTAATTTGTATCTTCTCCATACTCGGATACTATTTTTCTTTCTTCATGTTTTGTATATTTGTATTGTATCATTTGTATTCTTGACTTGTTGAGTCGTTGTTGTATATATATGGTTTTTGTGGGATCTATTGTAAACTATTGTGATGTAAGTACTTGTAAGAAAACCCACCCACACGAAAGTGTCTAGTGGACGTCTTTAAATCGTTTCTATGAGGATTCTAGCGGGAAATGCCGAGATCTGCATAAAACCGATTCTAGGGCGTTACAGATATGTTCTATGGTCTGGCGGCCCCAGTTCTAGCCCAGCTAATTCGGTTCGAAGCAGTATGTTGGATCTCAAATTTGTATACTAACTCGAATTAAGATGATTCGAAAAGCAAAGCTGCTTGTCTCGACAAGACGCACAACTTTCATGTTGGACACTTTTCATTTGAGGCCATCTTAAAGGATTCATAGTGGAAGCCTTCATATATCAGTCTCCGAGTCTTCTCTAAACGCTAGCATAATTAACTATCAAGCCTGATCATTGCTTCACTTGACACGATGGGCGTGGTGTTTCTTCGATGATGATTAATAACTCTCCGAGTGGACCTTTCGAAGTGTGTCTCACCATTAGTTTTTGTCAGCTATGAGCCCAAACCGAGTGCCAACACATGCCCCCATTTTTTCTGACAACGCTTGCGTTCTAGAAAATAATTTCCTCAACATTTAATATAAGGATAATTTCAACACTCCATCGGCCACTGGTTCTTAGGGTGATAACTCTATATCGGCCATATGTGCTAAGGGCGATAAATATATATCAACCATTTTATGTCCAGGCTTGTTGCCACTTGGGTATGATTTCCTCACATAATTTGCGTTGAGAACAATCACCTCATCTTGAAGTTGATGAATATCACAATTTCCTTCATAAAAAACTCCCACAATGATCCCTGCATGCTCTTTATTCATGTGCTCAAGAAAAATATCACCAACCGTTCGGCAATAAAGGTCATTACCTATTACTGAGTATTTGAAGAGCACTCAAACTTTCATGTTCTCACCCTTTAGTTCAGATTTTGTATGTAATAAACAATGGAATTCCTTTGTTCTTCATCTTCACCTGCACTAAATCTTTCATTAGTGGCTGAAGCGGTGGTCTCCAATCCGGCCTTACCTATGTTGGTGAAAAAAATGCATCGGCTCTCATGGCATATGAATTATACCATTAATAACACGGTAGCCAGATGTTTGTTGAGCCAACTCATTTGCTCTTAAATTTTCATGTCTATATATGACCAATGATAAATCAATCCAGTATGAAAGTTACATCTAGACATGTATCAAGATAAATAACAAGGGATTTTTCAAAACATTAGTAAACCATGGACAATGTTACACTACTCACAACGAATCACTACAAGCCTTAATATGTGCATCACCTATAGCAATAAAAAGTTCTAGAATGAATAACAAAGCTTCATATTCGACCTGATTCTTTGTGCAAGATATTCTATGCGGCACGATACTTCATAAAATAGTACCATAAGGAGATAAATAAACAATACTAGAGAATTGGATATATCTTTTAAAATTGAACAATCAAAATATAATCTCCATAGTACTAGTGAGACAAGATCAATATCAATATCATGCTCATCACTAATACACCAATAATGAAATTAAAAACAATTTGGCCTTTCATAGATTTCAAAGATTCATAGGAAAAATCATCAAAGCATAACAATAATTTATGTTGAATGCATACCTTGTCTTGGTCTCCAATAATACTAAGACGGTTTTAAAAAACCACATCGACCAAGATTTTATAACGAACTCATGGAAATAAAATAAATATCGGGCATATGTGCTTGCCCTAAGGGCATGTATAATCTATCCACCAAGGTATGAATAGCAGAAAAAATTTGATTATGAATTCCCAATATTTCAGCCTCTTAGATTAGAAACAATGTTGCAACTCATCATATGAATAATGATTTGATAATACCCTTTAATGATGCAAATAATTATGATGCATCCATGGATTAAAATAAATCAACAGAGGGTAACCGAAACCATTCCTAGGGATGAACTCCATGGCATAGGCATTAATGGTGAGGTGAATAATATGGATGATGTGATGGCTGAAGTCTTCGATGGTGAGATGGAAATATTTGTCTTGGTCGCTTGTTGGATTTATTATTTATGTTTAAACCCTTGTCACTCTTCCCTCAACCGGAGCTTTTACATATTACTTTCCTTTAGAGTTTCCCTTGGGAACCCATGCCATGTTTCTCTTCTTTAGCTCCTCGGCCTTAATCCGACATAGTTTTATCTCTTGCCAATGCGATAGATGAGTGGGCATCTAAGCTATGGTTTTGTTTCATACAATGGCATTACCTCGCTAATCTTGGGCACTTTCAACTTGGCTTGTTTAAACTCAGCAATTGGGTTTTTAAAGTTACTCGCTTCAATCCCTTGCCTTTAGTAGCCAACATCAACTTATCTGACTTTCCATTGTTTGGAGTTGAGTCTGAAACAACACACTTGTGTCCATCCTTTTGACTTGTAGAACTTGCTTGATCACTTCTTTATTTACCCATGAATTCCAGACCGATTCTTTTTGATTGAAATGGTCTTTGACATGTGATTGTTGATCAAATACTGTTCTTTATTTCCTGGGTAAATAAAGAAGTGATCAAGAAAGTTTACCAAATCAAAAAGGATGGATGCAAGTAGTGATCAAACATTTCTAGAATACTCTGAGTGAAAGATGCCCATCAATTTCTATACACCCTCTCCTTTAAACCTCTTTACCCCAACCCTAGCCATTTGGTTCAGCACGAAAGATTGCTTACTTCTTTCCCTTTTGGGGGGTTCTCTTTTCTGTTGTGGTTGAAGACTACTATTTTATCTATCCATGGATACCATGTGCGTTGCATACGAGTATTGGAGATATTTTTACCCATGGTTTCCCCAAGCATGTACCCGTGAATTCACGTGGTAGCCATCACTACAAGGATCCCGGTATATTGCAACAAAATCATTCATCACTATAAGTACTTAATTGCCGCAAATGAGTATATTTGGTGCTATGGCCCATGGATATCTATTCAATACTCGTGTAGCATGTGGAGATAGCGAGCATAAACCCCAAATATAATCCAATAGGTGGCATGCCTTATGAATATGACATGCACGCCTAATGCATGTAAAATGCATACATGAACTTTGTAGTTTATTGTCACATATTCTAACATATTTGCATCATATTAGTAGTTATTACACATGTTCTTAACAATTTTGGAGATTTTCTAAACAATCCGCTTTCCTTTGGTTATAACTATGTCTGGCAGAAAATACCTTCTATTAGTATTTTTGACTTTATAGGAGCCACGAGCCTCAAAAAAGGGCAAGGTAGGAGAGCACGCTTCAGAAATTTTGAGACGAACGAAATGTGTTGAAGTGGGCCAGCAGGGGTTGAATGGGATGAAATGGGGGCCCATGGAGTGGTCGGCCTTGTAGGTCGCGCCGCCCCCTTGTTTGCATGTTGAGCATCCGATGTTGTACATTTTTGTGTCACCGCCTTCGTATTGTCCTAAAATCATCTGTAAAAGGGGTGTCTGGCGTGATCTCAGAACACATGTAGGAAGAGATAAAAACAATGAAACAGAGAGTGCAGGCCGCCGCTGGAGGAAGATTGGAGGGATAACTGCTATCAGAATCACTTCCGGTAGCCTCTCCTCCTTCACCAACACATTCGCATCGCTCTCTACCATGAGAGGGGAGTAGTCCACCCCATGTACTATGGGTTTATGGTGGTAAGTTTATACAATCTCTCTATGTATGATCATTGTTGAAGTCCATATTGTGTGTCTTGTATGATTATGGATCTATCTATGTAATTTCTATGGTGGTATGAGATGATACTTGTTATGCATTTACCGTTGTGTTGGGACTTTATGGTTTTTCATACTTTGGAGATACTTCTATGATACATGTAATGGTTTCTATTCATACGCCTTGTTTACCCATGTCACGAGGTCCTTGACAATGCCAAGTGTAGGTAGATGGGAGAGATGCGATAATGTGCAAGACAAATAAATCATTGCACTAGTGTTTATCATTAAGGAATATGATGTATGTTGGTAAGGGGTGGCCGAGTGATAGATGACATATGGGTTGAGTGATAGCAATGCAGCCAAACATCCTTTATCTGGGGGTAAAAAAAGGGAGAAGTATGACGTGGTGGAGTGACAATAACCACATTCTGGCCTTACAAGGGTGACACAACAACACATATGTGTACTTCTTTCAACTATGTGTTTTAGAATATGTATCCGTCATAAAATAAACCATTAAAACATGACAATTGTGTGCAATTTTATTATCTATAACATGATCACCAACATAGATGGAGGATCGATTGAGTGAAACCATGTCCATTGTTCCTATAAGAGAAAACCTTTGTCTTGTCATCTTGCATTTAAGAGGATTGGGAAACTTTTATATTATTGTTTTGTTGCACTTTACTTTTTTGTATTAAATCAATCTCCTTGTTCCTATAACTTTTTTAGTGCATAAAAAACTAAAACTTGTGACACTTTAGTTG
Organism: Avena sativa; assembly: GCA_916181665.1. Classification (NCBI taxonomy): domain Eukaryota; kingdom Viridiplantae; phylum Streptophyta; class Magnoliopsida; order Poales; family Poaceae; genus Avena; species Avena sativa. Next base: position 397,890,597 of record OV702280.1, on the reverse strand, counting down.
GAGAGAATATATAGCTTTTATTTCTTGCTCATGTGGATCGATACCATACTTCCACATTGAGAGGTACTACACTGTACCCTATTCTTGGGGGTTATCAAGTAATTTTATAGCGCAGTTGCCGGGAAGTGTAGCGCTAAGGCTTTTATTCTTTTATGCACTAGACATTATATTTACTTTCAGTTTTGCATCTAGTTTTATTTTCAGTTTGTTTTATATCTTGAAATCATTTAAGATTGGGGAGGTTTACTCTTTATATTGTTTGGTTGTGAGTTTCTATTTAATTTACTTTCATTTTTGCACCTTAGTTTAGTTTTCTTTCAGTTTTTTACTTACTTTCCTTATATCAAAAACACATAAAATTAGTGTTACTTTTACTATGGATGAGCTTTTAGCCGAGGAACATAGATTATTAAAAGAAGCCGATTATATATTTTCTCAAGAAAGATCACATGTGGAAGAATTTATTGACTCTTCAAATAAGATTGCTAAACAACTATGTTAGTTACATAATATGTCTTGCTGCACACAAAAAATGATAAGCATCTCTACTATCAATGTAAATGTAGTAGTAGCTTTATAATTGACTCATACTATGAGAAGCATCATGATTACTTTGACATGAGACTACTTGACCAATTTTTTGCCTTCATGGGAGCTCATGAGGTGGATTCCCTTATTAACAAAAAGTATGAATCTTATGCTTTAGCTCCTGATCTTAAAGAAATAAGTTCTATTCTCCTTACACATTGCAAATAAAACTTTTGTGATAATGCACTACAAAAATATCCCTGTCCCCGACAAATTTTTGGGGTGGCACAAACAAAAGTTGGTTAGCAGGCAAATGAGAAACCGCGGCACCATTTGGTCGCGGTGCTGAATATATTTCCATTCTTGTGGCATTTGCGGCGCTTTTATGCGCCATGATCCATATTTTCTGCGTCCCACCACTGATTTCCCTATCCGTACCCTTCTTTTCACTTTTTCCACCATTCTTTTCGCTACTCCCGCTAAGATTTTGAATGGCCCTGCCTAAAATCAGACCGTTGCACGTCTCCTTAGGCAAATATACTGGTTCCCCTTTGCAAATTCTCCATTCCCCTCCACACTAAATCCTCGATACCATCGACGCCGGTTGACGATGGCCAGAAGTGACTCCCTTACGGCGCCTCCCGCCGCCCACCTCCGTATTTCCTTCTGCCCCTCCGTCGTGCATCCCTGACATTGCCTAGATCATTGGCAAGTCTTCCTCGATTACACTACTCTGTTTCCATCTCCCTTTACTACTAGTACCATTTGTGTCTTCGATATGGCTCTATCTATTCCCATCGTTTCTCGTGCTTGTGTTTGATGGCACGAGGAGCAAAGAGAAAGGCTTCTTCGCAGTAGCAAGAACCCCCACCCCTGGCTGAAATAACGGAATAAAAAAGGGAAGATTGGAAACCATAGAAGTGAAAAATGCAAGAATCAGGCAGCAAAATTTTGCACACAGGTTCCTTATACAACCATCCTCTCACGGAGAAAGAGTTGTTCCTGGAGAGAACATTGTTAGATAGGAGGTGTGTATACTTGCCTGATTATGATCTACCATTACTGATTTACCCTATTATAATTCTGCTTCTGCCATTACTAATTTACCATCAATGCTCAATTACAGTCTGCCGCTCGAGATGAGTCTGAGGATGAACGTGGAGATCCTTTGTTCACAGAAGCACAAAGAGTTGAAGAATATGAAGAGGTAGAGTTATAAAAAGATGATGAAAGGACTGGGGATGACAATAGCGGGGATCAAAGTGTCACTAAAAAGTGATATATTCTCCAGCTTTACAAATTGGAGAAAAGGTGATCATAAGCACAAGTTGTGGGTCGTATTGAACATAATCAACCTTTCCTGTGAATCATTCTTGCTATGCATGTTATTTCAATCTTATTTATCCTGACACATGTATCTCAAATTGTAGAAATATTTAGATATTGATCCTTTGTATAAATATTGGGTGATGAGGTTAGCTGGAAATAAATGACGTAATTTCAAAAGCATGATGCAGAAGTTGTTTTTCAATCCTCAGTTGACTGTTCAGAAGAACATTGCAAAGGGTTGTGATGATAGAATGTCTAATAGTGATTGAGCAGCGTTGTGTGAGTATTGGTGTTTGGATTTCACAAGGAAAATGCATTAAAGAATGCACTATACCGTCCTAAACAAAAAAATGCCCGTCATACTTTTGGATGAAGGAGTTTTTCTAGGACGAGGTACATAGGGATAAATATCATGTAATTAGTGTACATAGGTTTTATCAATGTCTACCGTATTGGTACAGAGTAGTACACATCCCAGTATGGTCTCCTTGTATGCCAAGGTGAGGGATATTCTCATCCTATATAAACATGTACCCGAGCCTCGAGAGAGGTATCGTTTCCGCCTATCTAATAAGGATGTCCGGTGAGAGGGTGTTGAGGATCCACCCAATCATGTGCTGGTGCCGGGTGAGCCAGGTGGAGTACGCTGAACTGACCATGGTTGCCTTCTTCTTCTCTTCATCCTCGACCTCCACGATTTTGGAGGGCACGATTTTGGAGTCGTCGAGTAGGCCGATCACCTGCGCTCCTTGTAGGGGAGGGACCACAAGAGCTTTCCAAAACAAAAAATTCTCGAGTGAGTTCTTAGGAGGGAGGGGAACCGAGCGTGGAGGCCAAGGAAGGGCATCGATAAGGAGGAGCCAATGACGACGATGGGGGAGATGATATTGGTCATAATTCTTGGTATTTTGGTGTAGATTGCTCGCGGCGGCTAGCTATTTTGGTGTTATTTACATATGTAGAAGCGATAGGGTCCCGTGTCCGTGTTAATATGGTGATAGGAAGCTCCTATCGATAGCTTACAAGGAAGCTCCTAACGTTCTGGGAAGTCCTTGTAAAAATTGCCGAGCTCTTCACATGTATAGCAGCCTAGCTTAGCCTTGTTCGGCTTCTTGTTCTTCTTGAAGGTTATAGTCTTTTCAGACTTATTGAAAAAGGGCTTGCTGTTCCTTTTGTTCTCGCCGAAGGTTTTCTTATGCACCATGTTGGCGCTAGACAGACCCTCGGGTCCTTTATCAATAGTGTCCTTATTCTGAGTCTACTCCTCAACATCAAGATATGCTATCAGGTTTGTAACTGATATCTCATGTCTCTTGTGTTTGAGAGTTGTGGCAAAGTTACTCCATGAACGGGGCAACTTTGCAATAATGCACCTAGCCACAAATTTATCAGGTAAAACACACTTAAGGCGTTTGATCTCTTTTATAATGCACTGTTTGTCATAAGCTTGCTCAATTACAGAACGGTTGTTTACCATCTTAATGTAATCGAAGATCTCCATGATGTATAGTTCACTACATGCATCTGTTACACCGAACTTAGCGTTTAATGTCTCCCAGAGCTCTTTTCCATCTGTGATGTGCATGTACACAACAAATAATTTATTTTCAAGAACACTCATAATGTATCTCACAAAGGTAGTATTGGTTTTCTTAAAATTGTTCTGATCCTCGTTAGATATAGTTCCTTGAGGTAAACTTTTAATAGCCTTGAAAACTTTCAAAGCTCGAAGCCAACGCGTGACCTTGTACTTTCACATCTTAAAGTGCACTCCAGTATACTTATCCGGATTCAGTGCGTCGGCCAAGTGTTCCATGTTTAACTCAGTAAATTTCCTATAACAAGGTTTTTGAATTGTTGAATTATTAGAAAAAAATCCAATAATTAATTTCAAAATATAATTCAATACTACAACAGCTCCAATCACAAGAAATTGTAGCATACTAGATGTATTAACCAACATAAACTTTAGTATACCCATAGAAGCTTTAGTTTGTGAAAGCTCCTTTGAAATTTAAAAGTGTTCTTGTGGGTGACTGCACATAATAGTATTTTAACTAAAAATGTTCTGTTACATAGAGATTGGAAGGATAAAGAGAGGAAGTGTATATTTTGTGATAGTGATGAAACTATAGATCACCTGTTCTTTGCTTTTCCAGTAGCTAGACCCATGGAGTTTGATTAAGTGTAGCTTTTGTTTGTCTAGCACTCCTTGCTGCTTTGTTGAGATTAGTAGCTGGATATGGGCCGGCTTTCCCAAGTAATGTTAGAGCTGTAGTTGTAGATGGTGTGGCGTCTATGTTGTGGATGATTTGGAAAGTTAGAAATTCTACACTCTTTGAGAATAAGTTCCCAAATAATCCATATAATTTTATGAACAAGATTTTATTGGCTGACGAGTTGGGATTATTTATAGAAACCAAAACATGCGGCCCCTTCAGCTTTCTGCAACACTGTTGGTTGTTGTCTAAGGTGGCTCTAGAGGCGTTCAAAGTGCATCAGTATTGGGCGCCTATGCAAAGACGCATCAGTGTGGGATGAGCAAGAAAAGCTGATGGAAAATCAGCAGAAAGACCGGGAAGTCCCTTTGAATAAAAAAACTCTATGCGTGCGCTATGCATATGTGAATGTGGAGGTTGTAATAGATGGTAGTACTTTCCCAATATCTCAAATGACGCCGAGCCCAGGGTCAGATCAGATCCCCCCCCCCCCCCCCCCCACCCACACACCCACACACCCACCCACCCACATACACACAAAAATTGAGTTCAGATAAAGGATCAGACGTGTCAAAAAATAAGAGCCTGTTTGATTCAAAGGAATTTTATAGGATTCCAACTCATAGGAATTTTTCATATAGAGTGTGTTTGTTTCAAAGGAATGAATCCTATATACATTGCTTTCCTATACTATAATTCTATAGGATTTCTAACAAGAAGTGAGACCTCTTGGAAAAATTCCTATGTGTCTATGACAACTATGTCATGTATTTAAACTCTTCAAAATTTTCTGTGTTTTTCTTGCGGTGCAATCAAACGGCTAATTTTACTGATTCCTACATTTTTTATTCCTATAAAATTTGAAGTGTCGTATCATTCTATTCCTTTATTTTTCCTATTCATACGTTTCACAAATCCTTTGAATCAAACAAGGCCTAAGATGGCATTAAGATTGCTTAATGCTTTTGTAGTATGCTGTTGGATGAGTCGGTTCCGACAATCTTGACTAGGGAGGAGCCACACGACATGGCCATCTTAATCGTAAGCTGCCTCCTGTTCTCGTCAGGCTTCAGTTCAGTCTTAATCGTAAGCTGCCTCCTGTTCGCCTAGAATCCGAGGACCCTCTGTAGGGATTACCGGACTAGTACAGAACAGACGGACCAATCAAGTAGCTCCTCTGAACTTCCTCTGCTTGTGCATAGACTGAAGCTTAAAAGTGAACATCTGCTCCTCCTTAAATCCTGATATGCTGGCAAGTCGGCAACATGGTGGCGCAATTGCAGCTTTGGGCTACTCTCTGTGAGAACTCCCATCTTGATTCCATCTGAAAAATAAACAAAATATCATATGCTGTGAAGTTACTGTTTTTCGTAAATTACTGAATCTATACTTGCTGTGTTATGTCTCTGCAGCCTTGTCCTCTGTTAGTTGGTTTATCTTGTTTTGCCTCCGGCCCTCGAGTGGAATCCATGGGACTCTCTATGCTCCAGGTCTTATTTTAAGCTCCCCGTCTCTTTCTTCAGTACTTCAAGTATGGTTCCAAAATCGGAATGAAAATGAAACTATTGTGATGGTGTTAGCGAGTTCTCTATAAACGCAACAATCTCGAGGGTTGGCCAGTCATCAAGCTTCTCTTTGCACTTTCCTCATATTCTGGACCTAAATAGCCATTTCCTTTGTAGCAAGAGCCGGAGAATGCGTGCAAAATAAACAGTACTAGCACAAAAGAGTAAATACAAATTAAGGTGTATACTAAACCCTGGGGACACAGTTTAAGTAGAAACCCTTTTTTCTCATTTATTATGTATCATCGTCCATGGTAACAGTACATACATGTGTAGTGTGTAATTCTTTAGTATGTATCGTCATATGTGGTAACAGTACATACATATGTAGTCTGTAAGTGTGCAGCCACAGTTTGCGGCATTATGCCAATGGTCTGGTAGCTAGTCCATGTGGTAGCTAGTCCATGCAGCTGACGGATAGTACGTCTTCAATCCTTACCATCTTGGGTCTCGACGATTATTTTAGGAGTACTCACGCGCGCATATCAAGCTGCAAAAAACAAAATGAAAAACTAGTGAATTTGCTAGAAGAGTGGCTGTACGTCAGAGAAGTATGCATCCATGGCCTGCTTACCTGAATAGATCAGGCTGATGGAGCGGGGCAAACGTAGAGCGGCGGCACCGCAGCGGCGCTTGTGCAGATGTCCATGGCGTGCTGCGAGAGGCCGAGGCCGCAGTGGTCGCGGATGAGGGAGAATGCGCGCTGGACGGGGATGTCGACGCCGATGGCACGCTGGAGGGTGTGGTTGACGATGTGGCAGAGGCACGCCGCCTGGCCCTGGATGATGCCGCCCAGACCCTCGCAGCACCCCTCCGGCGCCTCCGACATGCCAGCGTCCTTGAAGAAGGCCAGGCACGGGCTCAGCTCCAGAAGCGATCCCACGCACGTCGTCGACGGGTCCTCACTCGCCGCCGGCCAAATCTTCTTAGGGATGGGCTCCGACGACGCGATGTTCTTCGCCGCGTCGGCCGCCGTGGTGACGACGAGGGCCAGCAGGAGTAGGAGCGCGGCGGTGCAGGCCTTGTTGGATGACGCCATTGCACTTGTTGGCTAGCTCCGATCGGAGGCTAAGCACGAACTACGTAGGATTAATGAGTTGGCTTGTGAGGCTTGATGGGTTTACAGACGCTCACTGATTCATCTATTTATGCAACCATCGATGTGTTAGTTGGTTTAACGTTCGGATCTTACGCGCGACACGAACATGGTGTGAATCGTTCTGATCAAAGCATTTTCCAACTCTGTTTCGTCTTAACTACTGCTCCCTCCGTTTCAAAATATAAGATGTTTTAGATTTGTAAAGAGAGTATATCTAGACCCTTTTTAGGTATAGATTCGCACCCTTTTTAGGTATAGATTCGGGCGAATCTATACCTAAAAAGGGTCTAGATATACTCTCTTTACAAACCTAAAACATCTTATATTTTGAAACGGAGGGAGTACCACATTTTGTGATTCGAGCAACATATGTTTAATCATATGCATGCAATTTTATCTGTAGATCGTATGATATGGTAGTCCCTTCGATTCAAATTTATTAAGATATGGATGAATCTAATGCTGAATCATGTCTAGATACAATCGAATCTAGACAAATCTAAATCGACTAATTTGGGTGGAAGAGAGTATTTTAATTAATTAAGCACGATCAAGTAGTAGTATAATTTTATCTAGGGTTCTGGACACGTACCAGTGACTTAAGGTGGTATCAGAACACTTGCTGATTAGTTGCTGCCTGCATGTCCTCACTGAAGATTATTTTCGGTCTAATCTTGTGCAACGATGAACAGAGATGTACCGGCAAAATGAACTTCTAGAGAGAAAATGCACGCCATATGCATGCATGCTGTTTCATCGGATTGTTTTGGGGGTGCATGAGAGACGTGATGATCCCTTGACGCTGGTGGTGGCCCTTGTGTACGAAACCAGTTCACCAGGGTTGTTGGTGTCAACGTGAAACAAGGTTACACATGTCGTCACATGTGCCTCGAATCGCCATAATAGGGAAAAGTTAAAAAAATTAACGGTGTTTTGTTTTGTTATGCTATCAAATAGGATCTTGTCAACTATGCAAACTTTTATTAATTTTAGTCACCAGATAAGTCGACGCTCGGACTTCCACAGAGATTTCATGCGTCTTGTTATATTATATCTAAAATGGTGAAGAAGGCAATAAGTGGAGTGTTAACATAAAAGATTGTAGCCTCTTTGGTTTGGAAGAATTTTGTAGGGATTTCGGAGGATTACATTTCTTATAATTTTTCCCATATATACAACATGTTTGTTTTGTGTGATTTTTCAAATAGTCTACTTTGCATGGAGCCCAAATATTAGTAAACATAAACCCCATATATAATACCATAGGTGGCATGCCTTATGTGGCATTGACACTCGGATAACTTCATTGCAGAACTAGATGGAACATAATCAAGTATTTTGTTGAGTGAGAGTCATACAATTAACTATTATGTAGTGTGCAATGCAATATTAATTAAATAAGTAGTTGCATCATGATAATAATTGAGACTATATTTATCATGTTAATGTGTTGTTGTTGTTGCTGCTACTATTGTTGTTTTCAAAAATTGAAACTTGTTTTATCTCATCCTCGGCATTGATAAATGCACATAGCCCACTCTAACAATATTTAGCCTAATCAAAGAGTGAGACACTCCACACAAAATATTATCAAGCCTGCCCTAGAGGCAGAGATCAAGGTGGAAGAAAAAATATGGATCTCATTTGTTCGCAGAGTCGATAGATTTCCAGATCACCAAGCAACCCACCCAACCTGCCCTAGTGGAAGACGTCGGGGTAGAAGATGAATCCGGCATGGATCTCCCAGTTGAGATCCAGTCCTACGGGTGTCACTCTCATCTATTTCGTTGACATCTTAGATCCAACACACTGCGTTCAAAAGCCGGATGAAACTCTAGAAGAGTTCCTAAATAGATGGCTTAGGTTGAAAAACTCGGTTGAAGGAATATGAGACACGACAGCTGTGATCCACTTGATCAACAGGCTGACTAAAGGGTCGCTTCAAAGGCACAAGCTAAAGTGGATGACCGCCAATGTCCGGCTAAGCCTCGACGACGTGATCGAGACTGTCAAAAGTTTCTCTGACGTCGAGGCCGAGGGCCATGCTATATTGCATGCTATATGAAGGAGACATGCCCTAGAGGAAAATAATAAATGGATTTTATTATTACATCTCAATTAGTTTATAATAGTTTCATACTATGCTATAACTGTATCAAGTGGAAACATTAATATGTGTGGTACGTAAACAAACCAAGTCCCTAGTAGTCTCTATTTATACTAGTTTGTTGGGCAACCAATGATCAAGGTTTCCTGATCATGGAACATTTATGCTAGTTGACGGTGAAATTATATCATTAGTGAATTATGTGATGGACATTACCCATATAAGTATTGCAACATTATCAAGTCATAGATTTCATTGTTGCAATAGTTAGAAGCGTAGTATCCTTCTCCTTTAACTCTAAGATCTATTAATCACTATCACCCGAGGCTGCTTTGACTGCATCAAACGTCATGACTGTAACTGGGTGATCATAACGTTGTATGTTGGGAATTCCAAAGGAATATATTGAGGCCTATGCATCAAGATCGGGATTTGTTCACCTGCATGACAGGAATATACACAAGTCCAACTCGGTGAGATTACATCCATAATGTTGCAACATATGACTAGGTCACGGGGTTGGAATATCGTGGGAACGAGTAAGACAACACTTTTCGGTAAAGAGATTGAGCAAGGTATAGTGATACCAATGATCAGATCTCGGACAAGTCAGTATCGAAGTAACCAAAGGAATTGTACTCGACGTTTACAGTTCAAACGGCATTAAACATCGTGGAATGCATAGGGGTCATTATGGGCATCCCGATCTCGCTAATGATCGTTGATATGAGAGGTATCTCAATCATGTTTGTGATGTTTTCGAACCATTAGGGTAACACACTTAAGGGTGCGATGATGATTGGAGATCATTATGGAATCATCAGAAATCATAGGAAGAAAGAGAAGAGACAACCGGAAATGTTCCGTGAGAGAACCAGAATCGTTCTAGGAGGATCCAAAGTTGTTTGGAGTGAACCAAAAGGTGTTTTAGGTCAAAAGGAATTTAATGATATGTATTTCATATTAATTATTGGAATTAATATTAAGTAAATATTTTTTAGTTGAATCAAAATGGGCAAACTTCCCTAATGGGCCAAATTCCAGGAGGGAACAAGGCCCAGGAGGAAGCCATCCAAGTGGGAACTGCCGCCTTTGGCAAGGAGGGGTGGGGAACCCAACCACCGACCTCCTTAGGTCACGCGTGGAGCCCACCCTATCCTGGTGTAACATCCCCGGATTAGCACCTCGAAATAGACAGGACATATGTTTGTGCATTGCATTCATGCATCAGAAAATTCGGGGAATTTTTGTGCAAAACTAAAGTAGCTATGGAGGGATCGAGATCTCTCTTGTTCTAATGGAAACATCAGGACAGGTGCGATGGAGTTCGACATGACCTCTATTGTACTTTTGTGTTTTAGGAGAAGACAATTCAAATTTGAATATTTAATTGATAGATTTGAATACTAAAAGAATTTGAAATCGAATAATAATTGGAAATTAAATCGTAAAAAGAGATAAAAGGTGAACTCTTATTTATGAATAAGATACAATATTCACAATTATTCAAAGTGAAATTTAAAACACAAAGAGATAAGTGTTCCTCTTGCGTTGATGAAGTGGGGTTTAGTTCATCATAGATGGGTGTTAGGAATTTGGACATGACCTTTGTTGATTTTATAATTTTGGGGAAAAGAATTTTCATTCAAGACTTCAAATATGAGATCATACAATTCAAATATAACTTGGATTTAAATTTAAATCTTAAACTATTATAGAATATTCCATAATCATAATACAAAATGGTATAAGTAAATATAATCTTTATTACATAAATATGAATTTAAGAAATTACAAGTTACAAATAATAAAGATCAATTACAACTAGTGAATACTAATATAATGTTTAAAAGGAAAAGGTTAATATTCATTACTTTAATACAAATATTACAAGGTTCTTACAAGTAAATAAAATTACAAATGAATAAAGGAAAAATTCCTAAATCTACTCCTGATCCTTTATCTGTATATTTTCCTGATTCTTGATCCCTGCAAAACAACACAAAAGATAAAAAACAAAAGAATGGAAAAATAAGGAATAAAGGGGGTTAGTTTGGTTTATTGCTCTCAGATATCAAGATATCAACAGTGTAGTGCACTGTTTTGTCTCCTCATTGAGCTGAGTTGTTTTTACAAGGGGCAAGTTTCACCAAATGAATAGTATCTATTCTTATCTAGTAGTGGCCTCAGTCTATGCATCACAGGCAAGGGGCAACACCAAGTGGAGAAGCATCCAAAACAAGGATAAATATCAGAAGCCGAGCTCATCCACACCATCAAGTTTCATTCATGGAAACTTGCACCCAAAGGGACCCACTTGACAGCAGCTCTATCACCCATGCAGGTGTTATGCTATCATCACTAGAGAGAGCAAGCTTAACACATAGAAGACCAAGGCACAGCCGCAGCACAACATTAGCACAAAGCAAGAACACCACCAAGAAACATCACTTGTTCTTATATGTTCTCCACAAGAACATCAAGAGCACACTTCCTTACCAAATTATCAAATGATCCAATCATGGGTAGCTAGTTGAGTTAACCATACTCACAAGAAGAAGGAGAAGGCTCGCAACAACCATAGGAGGAGAAGGCCAAGGGCAAATCCAGGGGAACAGATCCATATCAGCAGAATCACAAGATCAACAAGTAACCACAAGTTACAGTCAAGCTTCAGCAATCACAACAGGTTGATATACCACTAGCTAATGCAACATATGTTCTTGTCCTTTTATTTCTGGGCATGAAGTTGTATGGGAGAGAGGGCTCTCAGACTGGGTAGTAATGCTACACCAGTATCATCATTGAGCTAGGATTATAAACTATAGCATCTGTTCTTATTACCACTAGTTTCTTAGACTATGCACCCTTGGCAGTCATATCTTAATTCTTCGCCAATAAGTTTAAAACAGCAGATTGAGCTATCCAAGTATGCCACCATAGCTTCAGACTTTTTCATCACTAGCTATAATCCCTATCTCCCTACTATACCACTCAGGTTACATAATAGTAGTATTTTCAGCAGCAGTTTATGCTAATTAAGATTCACCACTGTGCACACTCAAAATTGAGGCACCATAGTGACATCTACACTAGCATAAGCCACTACTTTATCTTGCCACATCTTTTTCCTAACAGCTGTTCTAGGAATCAGGTATGTAGATTGTTTTATTGTAGAAAAGTTCTATAAAACAGATCCTTTCTTAAAACCTCAAGCAAGAATCCATTCATAATTTGCTTCTACAAAGCTTAAGCCTCAAATTAGGATATCATTGGCTAGAGAAAGTCCAAAATTCTAACCAGCAATGTTATAGTATGGATATATATATATATATGATCTAGTTCATGTGCATCCTACAGGGAGGTACCACATCAGCCAGAACAGTTGCAAAAAGCCAAGCACAACACTAAGGTATCTACAAGCCTTAGGAAATTCTTCAAATCATTCCCCTAGCTAATTAACTAGAAGTCATTAAGTGTACTATTGTCATTAATGACAGGTAAGTGTATATACTTTTACCCACATAGTAATATACAAAGACTGACAGACTTACTGTCATGTATATAGTTAACCATCCAACTATTAACCATAACCAGAAAGTATGCCTTAGTATATTACAACCATTTGTACTCACTTTCACATCTTACATATACACACTGATTGGGGATGGCATCAAATATTAATTTATCAAACTAATATGTGTTGATGTCAAAAATATACATTTCACTTCATCAAGTGATAAACCATAGAAACACGGAGTACGACAAGTTAAAGCAACCAACACAACTAACCTGGCACTAGAATAAATTCTAGGAGGTTAGGAGGGGTCACTATAACTATATCCTTCTCATATACCCAAATTGATAATCATGGGATCATTTCATTATAGTTTTTCTTATAAACATAGGCTCAGGCATATGAATGCTTAAGTAAACCTCCAGCACTAAAATCCATAGTCTAATTAAAATACCACCATAGCACTTATTTAGATAACAGAGCCTGCTATTTAACTAGGCATAGCCAACATGAGGGGTACAGATTTAGGAAACACCTGCAAGTGATTTCATAGTACCAACATCATACAAGAATCAAAGCATTCAATCAATCACTGTCATGTTTGATAGTTGTAGAAATTCAGTATTACATTATCCAAGCATCAATTCATCAAAACATAGTAAGGGATCATTGAACTAAATAAGATTAAGGCACATATACCACTGACATCACCACCATTACACTTAGCTAAAGTTCACATGCTCAAAACATATCCATGAGCAAATCACTAAGCATCATTGATCACCAAAAATAAGAAGAGGAACTTAACTTGTGTGGAACAGCAAGAGAAAGACAGAGGAGTTTTAGGGGTACCTACCTGGGGCAAGTTCATAGCTCGCCGGAGAGGAAGCAGAAGCAATATCGACGACAGTGACAAGACAGAGAACTACTACATGGAGGCACGAGGAATATCATGATGCTCAGCTCGCTCCGAGCCACACCGCTACACCGTGACCACCATAGCATCAGAGTAGCCCTGTGAGAAGGGCAGCACACCAACGAGGGAACGGCGACGCCGCGAGCATCAAAACCCTAGCACCAGTGAGGGAGGAGTATAGCCTGATACAAGACCTATTCCCAAATCAAATTGGAGGGCCAGGTCAGGCTAGAAGGGAACAAGCTCCCATGACCATCGGCGGCGATCGCAACAGCCTGTCTCGTCGGAATCGGGCGGGCGACAACGACGACGTCGCCAGCAACGAGGAAGGGAAAAAACAAGAGTGTGAGATGTGAGAGAGAGTGGTGGGAAGGCTGGGCCGGGATGGGTTTTGACCCTGAGCCTTATTGGGCCAAGCTGGGTCCAGATTGGCTAATCGGTAAGCCCGACCTAGTTCCAAAGAAATTACCAAATAAATTGTTTACCCAATTATTAAATGACCAAATTACGCCTAAACATAATTTAAATCCTAGAAAAATATAGAAAAATCCTAAAAATACATATAATATATCAAAATGTTCACAAAAATAATATCTACCTAATAAAAATATAACTTTATTTGTTTAAAATAAATATAAAGCAAATAAATCTTAACAACATTACATCCTAAGTGAAATCTCATAAAATAAGGAAAAATCCTAAAAATGAATAAAAATCATTTTTGTGTATAAAAATAAATTTACTATTTTATAAAAATACTAACTTAACTCTTCTATATATAAAATTTGAAGTGAATATTTAAATACATTTAATCCTTTAGGGTATTTTAGAAACATAAGTATAATATTTAAAAATTAATAAAAACCATTTTTAAGATCTTAAATAGATATATTATACTAGAAAAATATTAAATGTACCATTAGAAAGGTTTTTAAAATTTTAAAGCAATGAATCCTTATCTAGTACCTATTTTGTAAATTCTTCAAAAACAATTATTAAGTAAGAGATAATCACAATTTTTATAAAACCTTGAGCAATTAATATCTAAGTACTAATTCCAAAACCATAATTTGAATTCCTAATCATGCTTAAGTATAACTTTTAACTTTAAAATATTGTTTTAAAAATCTTTAAAAAAATCAAATTAAAAACCCCTTTTAAATAAACATGGTATATCAGTCATATATAACATGGTGAATAATCATTATATCTTAATCATTTTTAACATAACTTCAATCCTAACAAATTACTAAGATCATCTAATTATGCTTCCATTAAATAAATACATATTACTTTCTTAATAACAGAACAAATTTAATCTAATCATTCACTTAACTATAAAGTGAATAATCCCACACTTTAGTCATACTTATCATAAATCCAAAACTTAAGAATAATTAAAACAAAGTACACCTTAAGTTTATTTACCCTTTCATAGTTAACTTTGGTCTATTGAAACATAAAGCATCTCAAGTCCAAACTAATCAATCAAACACCAAAAGACATTGATCACGTTCTATTAACAATAAATTTTGTTTAACCTTTAGAAAGGAAGTCTTTCCTTCAAATGTTATTCTTTTTGCCATTTCAAACAATAATCTCATAATAAGTTCTTCAACTCTTAACAAGTCAACCCAAGGAATTTTATCATAGTCACTAGATAACAATTAATCATAATCACATTATTTTATCCTTTACTTGTATATTTTGGGTTGTTAACACTTAAGTTCTTTATAAATGCCATTACTTGTAAAGTAAAACTTGAAGATAAATCAACTCTTAAAAGAATTACCTAAACTCACTTCACTCAAAGTATTGGGGATTCACTTTGGGAGTGTTACAAAATGCATGGCATTACTCATTCATAATTGCATATTGCTTCTTTAAACATTAGTCCTTATCGGACCAATGATGCAGATTTCAGATATTGGATCTTATGTCGTCTCGAAGACCGTGAGTGCATAATCTTGCAATCACAAAAGGCAAGTTCACACTTGCTCATGTCTTTTGATTATTTTCTGTAAAGTATTTTGCAAATCTAGTGTTGTCATCACCTGCATTTCAAAAAGGTCAGAAAACACTATTTTTATAATAATATGATTATAGGTTAATTACCATGAGGTAATAATCTATGATAAAAGTTCTGGTGGTAAAGGAACATATTATCTAGGACTTAACAACCAATGTCGCCAGTGATTCTTGCGCCGTATATTACGCGTTAACCATGAGATTTGGAATGGGACGGAGAAGTCAGCTGTATCCTTTTCCTTTCGTATGGAGGCAAGACTACCTTAACGTGACGTTGTGATTCCTTGTTCGGATCCAACATATGGGTGGGAACCCTTAGGCCCCGTGTTTTTGTGTCTAGATTATCTATGAGTGGCTGCCGAAGGTTTAGCTGGACCTATAAGGTACTTACCTGGGCATCACCAGCTCATAGAGTCTTCGAGAACTCATCAGGGTTTTATCCTGCCCGGAAGGGGGCTTAACAGAGGTGAGCCAGCCCCGAAGGATGGTGCAGACATATGGGGTCGCGGAGAGGGCAGTGATTGGCTTCGATCATCTACTAGGCCCCACATCACGGAATTGTGGACGGGAATAAGCTGCCCGGTTGTGCAACAAGGATCTGATCTCTCATGGGTAAAGTAACGCACATCTATAGAGTGTAAGAACTGTAACTTGTTACTCCCTGTTCCTGGAAGGAGCTACGAACGCGGCGGGAAAGGAACTCCATGAAAGTTCTGGTAAACCCGTGAAGGTTAACGGACATAGCTTTTCAGAATAAAAGCAACCTTTTAAGAAATGTTTACGAAAACCTGCATTGCCTACAACCTATGGTCTGTGGCTGTAGATATAGTGCATCAAACACTCCTTTTATAGTGAACTTGTTGAGTACGCTCGTACTCAACGTATCTTCTTAATCCTTGCTAGATTCTGAAGCCATCAAGTTATGCTCCAGGAATCATCATCAAAAGCTAAAGCTCTTCAATAAAGTCAGAAAAGTCAACATATACATCAACTCAAGTGAAGACGAAGTTTCTGATTAGATAGGAATATAGTCTCTAGCCATAGAACCTATTTCTGTAGTGTATTGCAATAGCAACAATGTCAGACCAATAGTTCAGATACCAGTCTTATTGGTATAATAATTTTTGAGTTGTTTATTTCTTATTCTTCTTTATCAGAAGTTTGTTTCTCTTTCTTTAACTTAGAGTGTTCTCTGGATCTTATGTAAAGAGTCGAGTTGTAACCTACAGTCATGTCTTGGACTTGCTGCGTTTCTGTTGTACCACTCCGAGGGATGTAATACTAGTAAACAATGTTTCATTGGTGTTATGTCAACGACTATAGTGTACTACATCATGCAGTGGTATGCTAGGTCACCGCACCTGGCCGGCCGACCCTCCTCCCCTATGGAGCGTGCCACCACCCATTCCCACCACCTCCTTGTTTAGTCTCACCTTAGGACTTCACTAGTTGGGGGTGCCCTCCATTCCCCTATATAAGAAGGGGCACATGGGAGGGACAGAGACACACCAACACAACAATAACCTCTTTCCCTCACGTGTGGTTACCAAGATTGGAACCGCATGGGGATAGGGATCTCTCTCTCTCTCTCTCTCTAGCGTTCCCTATTGCGATGATGCAGTTCTTTGAAAAACTGTACATGTAAGAGTCAACATCGCTGCGACACATTGTTGTGCTACAGGGATTCCAGCCAAACGATCTATTTATGCACTATTGGCACGGATTAGAGAACCGGAGGTTGTCATCTTGCACTGTATGTGTACAAAACCATGGAGGTGTTGCCACTTGTGGCACCCGGATTTTTGTGCAAGGACCAGGGGTGATTTGCGAAGAGCTTCGCGACCTTGAGGCCAACTACGAGTATGGCTACATCATCCACGTTCCTGGTGGAATGATAAATACTTTCGGTCCACTAGGGTATGTTACAGAAACTCCTCTGATACAACATTACTCCTAGATAGATCTTAGGCCATTAGTGGTATGCTAGTCAGGATTTTTTTGTTTTCTGTTACGTACCCCTTCAGTGGTACCAGGGTCGATTTATGCGTAGTACTGCTTGTATGGTTAAAATACACGTTGATTGTGTGCGAATTGATCCTATAGTTGTTACCCTCTCGCGTGTACTTGGTTACATCGCTACATTGTTTTATGAAGCGGTCTAAACCGATATTACACATAATCTTACATGAGACTGGTTCCGCGCTCAACATATGGATTATATCGTATACGTGGATATTGGATATCTGTCTCTCTTATAGTAGTTGATATAGCATTTACAACGGAGGACCCCGAGATGGGTGTCATAGAGACAACTGTTTGATCCATGTTCTGGTTAGAAGTTCGTAGGTAAGAAACGATTCTATCACGAAAGTCCTAGCAGCCACGTAAAACTTGCAGAAGATAAAGTAGAGGCGTCTAACTTTATTTTGCATGGGGGCATGTGGTTTTATATGGTTATGGACGTGGCTAAGGTAAAGTAGTTTACTTTTCTATTATTAAGTAGTATAGTAATAGTCATCGTATCGATGGACGATCAACTAGTGGTGTCGTGGACTTGGTGCCGTACTGGTGGCAAGATGGATATCATGTCGGAGCGCTCGATGAAGATCATGGCACATGAAGAAGGACCACATCATGTCACTAAATATACATGTGATGTTGATACCTTTATACATCTTATTGTGTGCTAGTATTAGATACTCGACGGTAGCATTATATAAGATGATCCCTATTAATATCAATAATGGTGTTCTCCCTTTAGTGTGTACCACCAAGAAAGTCCATCGTTATGAAGGACGTGACGATCGGGTGCTAGACATATCAACGTTCTCATATGGTGGATGCAGGCCATGTATACACTACGAATACACTAAGGATGAAATGTCGAGCCTAGCATGTATATACATGGCCTCGGAACACGGGAGATCGAAAGATCGAGCATGAGTGACATGGGTATTACTTATCGGGTTCCCGTAATTTGTTACCCTAGGCGCATTACAGTATGTCGAGGCCCACGAAAAATAAGGAGTCCAGGAAGCATCCGGTGGATAGAAGCTTGAATTGACGATTAAGACAAAAGTATGAACCGACGTAGTTATAGTGTTGTAATAATAACTTGTAACCTATTCGTATATGGCTTCGGGACTTGGCCTCTCATATAAAGGCTGGGAGGAGCCTACAGAAGATGCACCT
Source organism: Avena sativa (assembly GCA_916181665.1). NCBI lineage: Eukaryota > Viridiplantae > Streptophyta > Magnoliopsida > Poales > Poaceae > Avena > Avena sativa. The sequence goes on along the minus strand of OV702280.1, from coordinate 397,872,097 downwards.
TAGTTTTCCAGCAATGCGCAATCCGCCAAGAGTTGGAACACATCTAGCAAATCAGCGACTTTGTAATCGTTTTCTCCACCATAATTAGACTATGTCGACTCCCTTATTTGTCTAATCAGCAAACGAAATCACTAGCGCTCTCTTTTTCACGAAAACCTAAGTCCATAACAATGTGCATTGCCAAGGTTACACCTCGAATGAGTCACATGAATATTGTGATGGACACTATGTTGTCCACCCTGGCAGCTATATCAAAGGCTGTGACGATCGGGGATGATATAGTGTAAGGGGATCATCTGATCACTAAAATCGCCCAAGGGATGAAAGTATTAAAGAGATCTCAATTTCTAATGTAATCACTATATCGCCCAAAGGGATGATATAGTTGTACTATTCTTATGAATAATATATTTTATGGTTACATAACGATTATGAACGAATTGTTCTTATTTCAATCTCAATGATAATAGTTTAAGCATTTATATAGAATGCTGAAAGATATCAAAGTTTAATAATGACATCATTTTTAATGACACTATCATTTAAGTCACATTGGTATTTTCATTATGATGAAAAGTTAAGTCTTTAGATATTCGATCTTTTGACACATGCAAAACCATGCCTCGATGGGAAAAAAGACTAAAACTCCTCATTCTGGTAAAACAGTTCTATGCAAATAATTGTTGGATTATTTCAACAAAATAGTGAAAATCATTATTTCATAAACTTCATTGTGGATTTAAGTGAATATGTGTATTTACTTAATGAAACACACATATGAAACTATTTTAGTTGTTCAAATGATTTCAGAACGAAGAAGGGTATAAAATTAACAGGAATATAAAGCCCGCGATTTGATTGACATGGCTACGCATTTAAATTAATTTTTGGTATAAAATACTTGTGATAGATGTTCCACAAATTATGATAATTATGCGTTTCAAAGCATATTGATATGTCTAAACATAATAATCATATTTTATTAGATACATTTGGTCTAAGAATTATCTCTTACCAGGTTACAATTATAGTTTAGTGTTAAAGATCAAATAGCAAACACTCATTTTAAAATATGAGGAACATCTAAAGATTCGTGGAAATAACACCATAAGAGTTATGACATGTTCGAGTTTCTGGAGATTTCGATAATTTAAAATCGTGGCGAATAAAAAAAATCTTTGTAGTGTATTATTAGGAAATTATGAATACATCTTTAAGAATAAAACCAAAGAAGGAAAAGCTTGCAATGCCTAGTGTGGTACTTCATCTAGAAAGCATTCTCTCATAGGAGGCGTTACTGGAATAAAGTGAAAAGGGATTTGACCTTACATCTGAAATGTCGAGTAGTGCAACGGAATATGTTTCGAGGACCGAAAATCATGAAACCTTGAATATGATAGGTTATTTTTGAGAAGGTTTTTTGAGATATTTGGAATATTCCAAGTTTGATATTATTCCTTCCAACTATGTCACATAATATGACACCACGAGAAGGGTTGACATTGTTTGGATCGTTTTTTAATTTCTTATGTCGTTTTAAACTAAGGTCAAAACGATGGGTATGAAGATTCTTAGCTCGGGACTGAGCCTTGCTAAACTTGCAACGGATCTCTGATTCATAGCATATTGTCAACCTAAAAATGAATTTTCCAAAAAATCATGAGCATCAAATCATGTACCTATAGTTCAAATCTCACCCACTTACTACCGATTCAGCGTGAATTTGTCTTTTTCATGAGGGATGGACGGAAATGTTTAAGCTATCCCGGTTGGGACATTTTTCATGAAATGTGGTCTAGTATTTTCAAAAAATGGGGTGGCATCATTTTGAAACTTTCATTTTGTGGTTGCTTCCGAAAACATCCCTTTTTGGCAATCAAAAATTGTAAAATGGCTTTTTGAAGCGACGAAAAGGAAAAGTTCCTCTTGTAACATCGTTCGCCGTCCCAACATTCACATGTGTGCACAATATGGGCATATTATAACAAATTATGCCATAATTCTAGCCATAAGATTGGTCGTTTGGCCTGAAAACCATGAAACCTCGAACATGATAGCTTATTTCTGAGAAGTTTTTTTTAGATTTTTGGAATATTCCAAGTTTGATATTTTTTTGCAACTATGTCACATAATATGACACCACGTGAAGATTTTACATTCTTTTGATCATTTTTGAATTTCTTAGGCCCATTTCAAATTATGGTGAAAACGGTGGGCATGAAGATTTTAGCTCGGGGCCAAGCCTCGCTAACTTAAAGTGGATCTGTGATGAAATAGGATATTGTGAACCTAAAAATAATATTTTCAAAAAATCATGAGCATCAGATCATATACTTGTAGTTCAAATTTAACCCACTTCCTGCCGACTCCATGACATGATCAACAAGGGTATTGGCGGCGGCTATGCCGACGACGTCGAGGCCGAGCCGAAGACGCAGCAAGATACCCAGCAAGATGCCTGCAACATTGCGGACGAGACATTGTTTGGAAACGATGGCACTTCCATGGGCGAGGGTGTCACGGCCGTGTCGTTGTCCGCTTCACTTGCGGCCTCACTTGTCGATGGCAAGAAGGTGAGCCAATGAACCGGGGGCTACACCCCCGTCGAGGACAAGCTCCTATGGCATGGATGAAGATTTCACAAGATCCACTATGCGGCGCTGAGCAAAAGGGCTTTGCCTATTGGAAGAAGGTGGGCAGGTTCTTCCATGAGTATAGAAAATTTGGGAAAGAAGCCTTTTTAGCGATCGAAACGATATCTCCCTCTCCAAGCATTGAGGCGAACGACCGCCAGCGTGGATAAATGGGCCGCGCCGTTGGACGCGGCTGGCCGGACAGGCCGCACCACGGCCCCAAATTAACTACGGCCCGACCAAAACGGACAGAAACAGACATTTTAGGATGACCGGATGGATTGGCCCGGTGAATATGGCCTAATACAGAATAGACGGACCGATCAAGCAGACTTGGATTGTTTCTGAACTGCTCCTCCTCTGCTTGTGTATAGACTGAAAGTGGAACTGAACATCTGCTCCTCCTCTGCTGTGAGCCATGAAGTTACTGTTTCTCGTGTATTACTGAATCTATACTTGCTGTGATATGTCTCTGCAGCCTTGTCCTCTGTTAGTTCGTTTATATTGTTTTTCCTCCCCCGAGTGGACTCCATGGGACTCTCTATGCTCCAGGTCTTATTTAAGTTCACCGTTTCTTTCTTCAGCACTTCAGGCATGGTTCCAACATCGGAATGGAAATGAAACTATTGTGTTGGTGTTAGCGAGTTCTCCATAGACGCAACAATCTCGTTTTCAGTACTCCAGGTATGGTTCCAAAACCGGAATGAAAATGGAACTATTGTGAGTTCTCCATAGACGCAACAATCTCGAGCGTTGGCCAGTCATCGAGCTTTTCTTTGCACTTTCCTCGTATATATTCTTGACCTAAATCGCTCACACAGGTTTAGCTAGCCGTTGCCTTTGTAGCAAGAGCCGGAGAATGCGTGCAAAATAAACAGTACTAGCACAAAAGAGTAAATACAAATTAAGGTGTAGAATAAATTCTGTGGACACGGTTTAAGTAGAACCCTTTCTTCTTCTTTATTATGTATCATCGTCCATGGTAATTGGTAACAGTACATGCATATGTAGTGTGTAATTCTTTATTATGTATCCTCATATGTGGTAACAGTACACACATGTGTAGTCTGCAAGTGTGCAGCCACAGTTCTTGATCGAAACTCCAATTAATACGGAGTATTCATATAAGTTCCATATCAAGCTGAGGTACTGCAGCTGACTGATAGTAAGTCTTCAATCCTTGCCATCTTGAGTTACTGACGGACACATATCAAGCTGCAAAAAAAAAAACAAAAAGAAAAACTAGCAGAGTAGTGAATTTGCTAGAAGACTGGGTATATATACGTCAGAGAAGTATGCATCCATGGCCTGCTTATTACCTGAATGGATCAGGCTGATGGAGCGGGGCAAACGTAGAGCGGCGGCACCGCACCGCCGTTGGCGCAGACGGCCATGATGGCCTGCTGCGAGAGGCCGAGGCCGCAGTGGTCGCGGATGAGGGAGAATGCGCGCTGGACGGGGATGTCGACGCCGATGGCACGCTGGAGGGTGTGGTTGACGATGTGGCAGAGGCACGCCGCCTGGCCCTGGATGATGCCGCCCAGACCCTCGCAGCACCCCTCCGGCGCCTCCGACATGCCAGCGTCCTTGAAGAAGGCCAGGCACGGGCTCAGCTCCAGAAGCGATCCCACGCACGTCGTCGACGGGTCCTCACTCGCCGCCGCCGCCGGCCAAATCTTCTTAGGGACGGGCTCCGACGACGCGATGTTCTTCGCCGCGTCGGCCGCCGTGGTGAAGACGACGGCCAGCAGGAGTAGGAGCGCGGCGGTGCAGGCCTTGTTGGACGACGCCATTGATCCGATCGGAGGATTAATGAGTTAGCTTGTGAGGCTTGATGGGTTTACATACGCTCACTGATTCATCTATTTATGCAACCATCGATGTGTTAGTTGGTTTAACGTTCGGATCTTACGCGCGACACGAACATGGTGTGAATCGCCCTGATCAAAGCATTTTCCAACTCTGTTTCGTCTTAACTACTACCACATTTTCTGATTCGAGCAACATATGTTTAATCATATGAATGCAATTTTATCTGTAGATCGTATGGTACTCCCTTCGATTCAAATTAGTTGACTCAAATTTATTAAAATATAGATGAACCTAATGCTAAATCATATCTAGATACAATCGAATCTAGACAAATCTAAGTCGACTAATTTAGGTCAAAGAGAGTACTATAATTAATTAAGCACGATCAAGTAGTAGTATAATTTTATCTAGGGTTCTGGACACGTACCATTGACTTAAGGTGGTTTCAGAACACTTGCTGATTAGTTGCTGCCTGCATGTCCTCACTGAAGATTATTTTCGGTCTTGTCTTGTGCAACGATGAACAGAGATGTGCCGGCAAATGAACTTCTAGAGAGAAAATGCACGCCATATGCATGCATGCTGTTTCATCGGATTGTTTTTGGGGGTGCATGAGAGACGTGATGATCCCTTGACGCTGGTGGTGGCTCTTGTGTACGAAACCAGTTCACCAGATTGTTGGTGTCAACGTGAAACAAGGTTACACATGTCGTCACATGTGCCTCTCGAATCGCCATACTAGGGAAAAGTTAAAAAAAATTAACAGTGTTTTGTTTTGTTATGCTATCAAATAGGATCTTGTCGACTATGCAAACTTTTATAAATTTTATTCACCAGATAAGTCGACGTTCGGACTTCCACAGAGATTTCATACTTCTTGTTATATTATATCCAAAATGGTGAAGAAGGCAATAAGTGGAGTGTTAACATAAAAGATTGTAGCTTCTTTGGTTTGGAAGAATTTTGTAGGCATTTCGGAGGATTACATTTCTTATAATTTTTCCCATATATACAACATGTTTGTTTTGTGTGATTTTTCAAATAGTCTACTTTGCATGGAGCCCAAATATTAGTAAACATAAACCCCATATATAATACCATAGGTGGCACCATGCCTTATGTGGCGTGCACGCTCGGATAACTTCATTGCAGAACTAGATGGAACATAATTAAGTATTTTGTTGAGTGAGAGTCATACAATTAACTAATATGTAGTGTGCAATGCAATATTAATTAAATAAATAGTTGCATCATGATAATAATTGAGACTATATTTATCTATCATGTTAATGTGTTGTTGTTGTTGTTGTTGCTACTATTGTTGTTTTCAAAAATTGAAACTTCTATTATCTCATCCTCGGCATTGATAAATGCACATAGCCCACTCTAACAATATTTAGCCTAATCAAAGAGTGAGACACTCCACACAAAATATTATCAAGCCTGCCCTAGAAGCAGAGATCAAGGCGGAAGAAAATATGGATCTCATTTGTTCGCAGAGTCGACAGATTTCCAGATCACCAAGCAACCCACCCAACCTGCCCCAGTGGAAGACGTCGAGGTAGAACATGAATCCGACAAGGATCTCCCAGTTGAGAGCCAGTCCTACAGGTGTCACTCTCATCTGTTTCGTTGACATCATAGATCTAACACGCTGCGTTCAAAATCCTAATGAAACTCCAGAAGAGTTCCTGAATAGATGGCTTAGGTTGAAAAACTCGGTTGAAGGAATATCGAACACGACAGCTGTGATCCACTTCATCAACAGGCTGACTAAAGGGTCGCTTCAAAGGCACAAGCTAAAGTGGATGACCGTCAATGTCCGGCTAAGCCTCGATGATGTGATCGAGACTGTCAAAAGTTTCTTTGACGTCGAGGCCGATGGCCATGCTATATTATGTGCTAGATGAAGGAGACAAGCCCTAGAGGCAAATAATAAATGGATTTTATTATTACATCTCAATTAGTTTATAATAGTTTCATACTATGCTATAACTGTATCAAGTGGAAAACATTGATATAGGTGTGATACGTAAACAAACCAAGTTCCTAGTATTCTCTATTTATACTAGTTTGTTGGGCAACCGATGATCAAGGTTTCCTGATCATGGAGCATTTATGCTAGTTGCCGGTGAAATTATATCATTAGTGAATGACATGATGGACATTACCCATATAATTATTGCAACATGATCAAGTCATAAATTTCATCGTTGCAATAGTTAGAAGCGTAGTATCCTTCTCCTTTAACTCTGAGATCTATTAATCACTATCACCCGAGGCTGCTTTGACTACATCAAACGTCATGATCGTAACTGGGTGATCATAATGCTGTATGTTGGGAATTTCAGAGGAATATGTTGAGGCCTATGCATCAATATCAGGATTTATTCACCTGCGTGACAGGAATATACACAAGTCCAACTCGGTAAGATTACATCCATAATTTTGCAAGATGTGACTAGGTCACGGGGATGGAATATCGTGGAAATGAGTAAAACAACACTTTTCGGTAACGACACTGAACAAGGTATAGTGATACCAATGATCAGATCTCGCACAAGTCAGTATCGAAGTAACCAAGGGAATTGGACTCGACGTTTATGGTTCAAACGACATTAAACATCGTGGAATGCATAAGGGTCATTATTTGCATCCCGTTCTCGCTAATGATCGTTGATATGAGAGGTGTCTCAATCATGTCTGTGATGTTTTCGAACCGTTATGGTAACACACTTAAGAGTATGATGTTGCTTGGAGGTCATTATGGAATCATCAGAAATCATAGGAGGATAGAGAAGAGAAAATCGAAAATGTTCCGCGAGAGAACCAGAATCGTTCTAGGAGGATCCGAAGTTGTTCGGAGTGAACCAAAAGGTGTTTTAGGTCAAAGGAAATTTAATGATATGTATTTCATATTAGTTATTGAATTAATATTAAGTAAATATTTTTCAATTGAATCAAAATGGGCAAATTTCCCTCATGGGCCAAATTCTAGGAGGGAACAAGGCCTAAGAGGAAGCCACCCAAGTGGGAGCTTCCGCCTTGGGCAAGGAGGGGTGGGGAGCCCAGCCGCCGGACTCCTTAGGCCACGCGTGGAGCCCACCCTAGCCTGGCCGGCCGGCCCTCCTCTCCTATGGAGTGTGCCACCACCTCTTCCCACCTCGCTCAGGTTGAAGACGGGAGGGGTCCTTCGGACCTTCTTCTCTTCCTTCTTCTCTTCCTTCTTCTCTTCCTTCTTTTCTTCCTTCTTCCGCTTCGCCAGCGGATGCGGCGCTACAGCCCGCATGGGAAGGGCAGGAATCGGAGAGGAAGAGCCTTCATGACCATCACTGGGAAGGGCAGGAGTCAGAGGAGTCGAGGCATCCGAAGACTCGCTAGAGCTCGGTGATCGTTTGCGAGTGTGGTCCTTGCTCGACTCGTTGGCCTCTTCAGCCGGAGATCGCGCCTGTAACACCCCAAATATCCACCCTATCTGACAATGTTACACCTGTATCAAATACCTTCCAAGACAATGACGAAACTATAAATTTCAGCAGAGTCTCCTTTGTTTATTAGGACATCCATGACAACAAATAATAATACTCATCCAAGTTCATTCTTACAAATAGCCACATGGTTCAACAAGACAAAGATAAGCTCCATAACCAGGATGTAACGTAACCACTAATTCGATAGTCACAATATAAACCAAATCGTATAGTAAAGAATGAATCAAGAGAAATCTTGAGCGTGGTTAAACTAATCTAACTATAAAGTATTTTGATATGTAGTGTGTGAAATAAAAGGTAGAGGTGCTACTCCCATCCCATGCATACCGTCCTCAAATAGTACCTAAAAACATAGAAGCCACAAGGGTAAGTACAAAGTACTCAACAAGTACATAAAGAAATAATACGCATTGCATAAAACACGACACAAACAAATATCTTGTAACACTAGTCATTTCGCGGTGATGAACTTGTATGCCTACATGCTCTGTGCCTTTACTTTTCTTTTCTTTTGCGTATACCGATATCGCTTGAGTGAACACCCGTCGGCATCCACTCACTCCAACCCGTGGAGGTTGCCAACAATGTGGGACTCGTCCCAACATCGACGGTCTCAATGTGACTACCTCAGTAGGTCACAACACTGTGATTTATCTCTAACATGCTATGCAAAAATGCAAGCGCAACTGTAACCTTTGATGTATCACTTCATCTCCATACAAATAACCAATATATAGCAACTGAATAAATAACAAGTGCTAGAAAGTAAAAGTTGAGTGAGGGAAATCATGCAAGTATTATCCCGTTATGAACTTGCCTCAACCGATGGTCACAAACTCTGAATAATAGGTTTCTGAACTGAACATGTCAACACCTGTTTATTGAAACATTTATCACACTTAATAACCCACCAACACTTCAAAATCAAATAAAAAAATATAGCGGCGCTCCTATGCGCAAGCTGACACCAACTTTCACAAATATAGATCATTCAACGGCTCATCCCTTAATGGCTATATTTAGCATATGTAAAACGAGCTCTAACATAAAATAAAATGCTAGAAGTTGCTACTGGTTATAACCAAAATTGAGACATTAATTTCCTTTATACAAACGACCCAAAGGTTCTACTCTCATCTAGTGTCTTGAAACTGAACATGATCACTTGTAGTCATATTATTTATACCAGTCTTATATCCCAATTAAACATTATGACGAGCAGTAGATTAATATCAAGTCGCATGTGCAAAATCTTGGAGCAGTATCCAATCCCTGTCAGGGTGCTCCCAGCCACTGATGTATACTAGAAATCAAACAGTTTAGGAGATACTAATGAAAGTAGCAATTAAATCACACTGAGAGGTTCAGTTTAATCGTAACTCCAGAAGTTGTTGGCAACCAAAAGAAAGTAGATGGTCTACTATTGTACTCTTTTCTAACTAACTTAGCAACTTGTAAGAGTGCAGCCAAAAATAGCACCGATCTTATAAAGCATATCAATTTACTGAAATTCTGAATTTCTCCTATGACTACAAACTTACGTGCCTTACCAATAACACAAGGTCGTGGTGTCAAAAACTTAATCCAAATTAATAGCAGACTAGTGAAGGTTGGATCATCCTATTCCTTTGCATCATCAGGCACGCGCACTAAAGAACTAAATTGCTCTGACACCATACGTTGCAAAATAACAAGGAGCTAACCAAAAGAGATTTGGGTACCTGGCCGGAAACAGGGTCGACATAACGACTTCATGGAGACGGCCATGGAGAGAAGCGCCGCGGCCTCGCAAGTCGCAACCTCGCGGCATCCCAGTGGTGGCAACGGCCCAGCGGCGGTGGCATAGCATATCAGGAGGACGGGACGGCGGCCGCGACCATAGGGGTCTCTAGCGTTAGTTGGGCGTTCTTAGGGCAGGGTGTTGGCGTTGGCCTCCTTTTATTACTCTAGTCCGGCAATGCATTTGCACAATGTATGGCTGAAGTACAAAGCCCAGCTCGGCACGCTTCTTTTTTTACCCTCATGTTTATCCTGCTTACCACATTCTAGTCTGATCGATTCTAGTCTCGTGCCATGCTAGAAATGCTAGGGCTAGGCAGAGCAAACTGACAGCTACCTATTATCTCCAACATATCAAGTTGTCAAGTGCTAGCAATTACATTCGTTCCAATCTTTTGTGTTTTAATTTCCGACATACTATTCCCAAATTATATTGATATCATCAAGTTTCTAATTTTGTGTGTGTAAGATTAAACGAGCATAATATAGCTAGTATTAAAATTTTGGGGTATTACAGCGCCAACGGCACCTCGGACATGGAATCCACCACATCATTATCTGAAGCATTCGGAAATACTTCGGGTAATGGAGGCGACATGCCCGGCACTTTAAAGCTCTGCACAAGAAAAGAAAATTTGTTAGCAAACAAAACGCAAATACAATGCAGTCGAAAATAGCGTTACGCGCACGGATCTACACCTGTGGAACAGGAAGCGAAGCATAAAACGGAGAAGTCAGCGACTTCCCCGGGATATCCTCTCCAGCCTTGAACTTCAGCAGCGAACGAAGGGCCCTGTCGAGATCTCCCTGGGAGAATTTCTCAGCCGAAACCCTCGTCGGATCGCGGCGGCCAGCATAAAGAAACATCGAGTGCACCCTAGCCTGGAGTGGCTGCACCCGACGCTCAAGAAATGTGCGGATGATATCCACACCGTTGACCTCCTTCTCCGGAATCAACTGGAGATCCTCCACTCGATGATAGAGAGCTTCTATCTCCGCCACCTCTCCATCCAAGATCTGGTTTTTCCAGGACCTCTTCGGCTCGATTATTTGGGAGGGGTCGAAAGGAGCAAGACCGAAATGTTGCCCAGCCACTGTGGAGTCGCGAATATAAAACCATCGCCTCCGCTAGTGCTGGACAGATTCGGACATGGAAAAGGAAAAGAAAAGCAGATTGGGTTTGAGGGAGATGATGCAACCCCCAATGGGATACACACCATCTGAACCAGATTGCCTCTTTACGGAATAGAGTTTCCAGAAGAGGCCAAAGTGCGGCTCAATACCAAGCCAACACTCGCAGAAAGTGATAAAACAAGCAATGTGAAGAAGAGAATTGGGGGAAAGATGATGCAATTGGATACCGTAAAGAAAGAGCAGTCCACGAAGGAAGTCGTGGACTGGGAAGGAAAATCCGCGAATAACGAAGGCGAGGAACATAACCCAAAACCCAGCGGGGGAACGGGGGATTACCTCATTGCCTGGGAGTTTGACGGCCTCCCTATCCTGCGGGATCAGGCCCCGCTCGCGAAGCTTGCGGAGATCACTCTCCCGCGTCTCCGATCGCCGCCAGCCACCGTCGGTGACACGGGTAGCGGCGGCACTCTTTTTACCTCCAGCAGCGCTGGTACCAACCGCAGATGAAGACTTCTTCGAATTCCCCATCGCGGTACGGCGGCGCCGGCGGCGAGAGCGCAAGATGGAAGAAGGAAATGTGAAAGGATATTCCAGCGCGCAGCAAGAACTCTCAGAGAACAAGGAAGCAGTGAAAACGAGAATAGATGCGGTAAAAACAAACTGAAGTTTTCCCCAATGATTATAAAGACGAAGACGATGCACGACAACCGTCCATCGAGAAGACCTAACGCCAACGGCAGGATCTGGCCATACGCGTGTCAGCATCGCAACGAACCATCGCTAACACGCCATCCACTACGCGCGGAAATCGAGGCGACGCCGTAATTATCTCCACGCCGCGCATGACCGGTCAATTCAAGGTCAGAAAGTGGGATCCATGTTCGTTCAGTCAAGTCATCTCTGGCGCAGCAAACGCTTGAGGTCATCGATCGTCAGCACTCACGTCATCAAAAGCTACACTATCAATAGCTACAATTTCTTTGGCTTCAAAGCTAAGAGTACTCACTCGAATCTACGATTCGACTAATTACTCGGGGGCTACTCCTATCAGGAGCGCTGGACGCGCACCCGAAAGATGAACAACATGTTACAACATTGAGCTATTTCTTTGAGTCTTACGTCGAGTCTGCGACTCCACTACGGACTTGGGGGATACTCCCATAGGGAGGATGGATTTAAGCATCCAAATTTTTTTGTGTCCTACGGACCTAACACTGAACAACGGCTGAATTAAAGTCTCCGCTCGAGTCTATGACTCGAACAGACACTCGGGGGCTACTCCCATAGGGAGCGCTGGCCGCGCACCCTATGAATTCTTCGACTGCGATCCTTCGGAAAACTTTTCGGAAACTCTGCCCCAACTAAACGCTAAGTGAGTAGCATTTTCCTTGGCTACCCGAAACACCTCCGCGGTGATAAAACTTTGGATGCTGTGTCTGCGACGCAAAGATAAGACCTGCAGATAACATCTGATGGCCTGGTAACGCACATGACTGCGCTCTGCTAGTATAAATCCGTGCCAACAGGCACGATGAAAAATCCCGACGGACGCGTTGGGTACATCAATTAAATTCACTGGAATTCCATTCCTGTAAGTCCTCCGCGGTCTGAGTTGAATTACGCCAGCATATGTTCCAGGTTCGAGTTGAGGGACTCGAACCTGAAGAAGATCGTGTTGTTTCGTCCTAAGACAGTTAACTGACCCTGATCCGTCGGGTGAGTCAGACACACGCATCAACAATCCCTACACATTCTCTTGAAAGACAGAGTTGCACCCGAAGGATTGAAGAGTCCTCAGCCGAACCTACGATTCGACTGAACACTCGGGGGCTACTGACATGGTTATACCCCACGGGTACACGATCTCAGCATACCTGGTCCAGCCCAAGGAAGGCCCACGGCAAATATACGCTGGCCCATGAGGATTTTCGGGTGGCCAAGGCCCATGACGCCTTCAGATCCTTGGAGAGCAAGACTAGAGTAGATAGGAAATTCAAAGGGGTAAAACCCTAGAACCTGTAACCGACTAGATCTGTGTCTGGGACCTGCCTAAGTCTATATAAAGGCCAGGAGGGCACGACCTAGATCTCTCTCTCATACTTTCGCATACACGCCTCCACGCCAGATCGCATCCGCGCACCCCTGTAATCATCGGTTCTGCCATAATCAAGAACGGACAAGCAGGAGTAGGGTTTTCCCTCCGGGGGCCTGAACCTGGGTAAACCTCGTGTCCCGTGTTGCTTGTTTGCTAACCGTTACGCGATCTCCAGCATCCCCATCTTCTCCAAAACCCAAGTCCATAACAATGGGCATTGATGAGATCAAACCTCGTCACACGGAGGTCTAAGTTTCCATTGAACCAAGTAGGTCAGATAAACAATCAAATGTTGAGATTTGAGAGTAAACTATTATTGTTTGACAATGATGAACCGACTATATGCAAAGAAGCGATGATGGGCCCTGACTCTGTCAAATGGCTTGAAGCCTTAAAATCCGTGATAGTTCCATACACGAGAAATCAAGTTTTGAACTTGGAAGACCCTCCAGAAAGGTGTAAAAATCTATCGGTCGTATTTGGATCTATAAAGAAACAGACATGAATATTTCACATCTATGAAATAATCAACATGTCGTAAAGTATTTTATGACAATGTTCAAGAAGTTGACTATGACAAGATTGGATATTTTATAGCGATATTTAGTTGGACGAATTAAAAAAAGCAACCACTATATATAATTTAGTATATGGTAGATGAATAAACAAAACAAATTTCTTCTAAAAGAATGGTTACCTAGGACGTGTGCATGACACGGTCCAAAGGATTTTGTTATTTCAAAGGATGCTAAAAGGGCATGCAAACGTCAATGGTTGAAGTAAGCGTCGCGGAGTTAGAATCTTCACCGTGATGAAACTGTTAAAGAAGTTTAATTTTATCAGGAGACGATGAAGATGCTTGCATTTGCAAGAAATTAAGTGGGAGCGTTGAGACATATTTCTAATACATTATGTGAAGGACATCTTGTTGATTAGAAATGATGTATCTTTTATTAACAAAGGTTAAGAATTTCATTTTGATGAAAGACTTAGGCAAAACCCGAATATTTAGCATGAATGTCTACAGTGGATAGAATGTGACGCTAATATGGTTGTGCCAAACATACATATATGAGATATTGAAGGAGTTCAATATAGAAAAGACAAGAAACGGTTCTTGTCGCATGGAAAGGAAATAAATCAATATTCAAGTGTATCGACACTTGATAAGTGAAACAAGATTCAAGTGCTTTGAGACTTGATGAGTGAAATCACGAGTATGTTTTGATCAATCATACCATGATATGTACACATACAGATATGTCCTATGCTCTAAGTGTTATGAGCATATACTAGAATGAATCATAAAATGATCATTGGACGATAGTAAGGATATTCTTTTGATCTTTTGGAAAAAATAAGAATATATTTGTGTAGAGGTGACAAACAATTACAAATAGTTCATTGTAAAGCGTTAAATTGATACTAGTTTTGTCACAAGATATAAAATTAAGTTTATCTCAATTTAAACTATGAGTGGCACAATGAAATGGAAAGGAGTTTCCATGATGGATTTGGATCTATTCCAAAGTTAAAACATTGTGACGAATACTACAACAATAAGGATAAGTATATGACTGCTATAGTAGCAGCAAAGGAGGGCATTTGTGTCAAGTAGTTTGTTATCAAACTAAGGTGTGGTTCGCAACGGGCTAACACTAAATATATATTGTACGAAAATAGTATCGACATGATTTAACCCCAAGGAACTAAAGGTCTCACCAAAATACCAAATTTATACAATGCCATCTCATTGGAGAATGAGTGATGCGTGGAGATGCAAAGACATGCAAATATACACGGACCTGAAAGCGTCAGATCTGTAGATTATGTTAACCACTTGCAATTGCGTATATGGAACACCAGAAAGCTATAGGTGTTCAATACGTAAAGTTTTCAAAGTAGATTATTGTCTCTAGTGCAAGTGGGAGACTGAAGGGAATATGCCCGAGAGGCAATAATAAAGTGGTTATCGTATTCCTTGTTTATGATAAATGTTTATTTTATATGCTATAGTTATATTAATACGGAAATGTTAATACATGTGTGTTTAATAAAGAAACAGAAAGTTCCTAGTTATGCCTCTCTCATAAACTAGCTCGTTGATTAACAAGATGATTAAGGTTTCCTGATCATGGACATTGGATGTTATTAATAATAAGGTCACAACATTAGTGTAATGGTGTGATGAACATTCATCCAAAGTATAGCATTACGATCAAAGTCATTGAGTTTATATTGCTATAACAACTTACGAAGTGATCCTAATCCTTAGACCATGAGATCATGTCAATCACTAACACCGGAAGAGTTTCTTGATAACATCAAACGTCACACCATAACTGGGTGATTATAGAGATGGGTTCAGAACTACTAAAGTGTTATGTTGAGGCCCATGGATCAAGAATAGAATTTGTTCATCCTGATGACGGATAGATATGCTCTGGGCCCTCTCGATGATATCACATTGACTAGCTTGCAAGCAAGTGATTTGATCACTAGAATGTTATATCACGGGAACGAGAAAAGAGTGCATGTCAGTAACGAGATCAAACTAGGTATGGAGATACCGATGATCGAATCTCGGACATGTAATATTGTAAAACAAAGGGATTAAGATACTAGCGTAAAAGGTTCCGACGATCACAAGAAAGTCATCGTTGAATGTGTGGGAGTCAGTATGGGTCTCCAGATCCCGTTTCTGATTATTGATCGGAGAAGGGTCTCGATCATGTCTTCATTATTCGCGAACCGTAGGGTGGCACACTTAAGAGAGACCGACATCCATTTGGAGCAAAAGTTTCATGCCGGAAAGAATAACAAGCGCAGGAATTTATTTCACTAGATACCAAAAAAGGTTTTTGGGTGAAATTGCAGAAAGTGTTTTTGCATGTGAAATGAAATACTAGCAAGGGGTTATATGTGAATGTTTGTCATTAAAGTAATTGACAAAATTCTGAATAAATAAAAGGAGTTTTATTTAATGACAGTTTGCATTAAATTTGGTGGAAATTTAATGGGAATTTGAGTGGGATTTTGAGTGGAGGAAATTGAAAGGCATTTGAGTGAGTGGAGTGTCCACCCACATGAATGAAGGAGGGTAGGGGGCAGCCCCCATGGCTGGCGGCCACCCCCTTGGGTGCCCCCCTCCTCCTATAAAAGGAGTCCCCTCTCCTCTCTCTCACTCACACCTCCTCGTGAAGGATCTGTCTCCCCCTCTAGTATTTATTCCCCATGGTCTCGGACTAGCGAGATACGTGTTCTTGGTGGCTTTTCGGCAAGAAAAAGTTGTGCTTCCGCTGCATCGCTGGAGCAAGGAGGCGAAGGTTTCTCGGTGCCTCGGACGTGTGTGCGAGCATGGATGCGCCGCTGGTTTGCGACGCTAGGACTTCCTCTCGATCTTGAGATCGGCAAGAGATCGTCTACATCAACCACGAGTTTGGACTCGTTAAGCTTTGTCGGTCTTCAAGGGTATGTTCTCTACGGATATGCATCCGCCCGTTATTTGTATCTAGTAGATAGATCTTAGTACATAGTTGTTCCCATTGTAGGATAATTTTTGTTTTCTATGCTGCGAACCCTACACTTAACGTTTCGGTGTCACTAGGTTTTGTCAAGATAATATATGGTTTTCTCGAATGGATATTCAGAGTCTCGGATGAGATCCTAGATATCACGAGGAGTTCCGGAATGATCCGGAGGTAGATAAAAAAGTATATGGGAGCAAGGTTTTGGTTTTAGGATTATTTCAAGATAGTTTTGGGAATGTTCCGAATGGATCTAGAAGGTTCCAGAGTGGGTCCTACCTATCTGGAAGGGCACAAAACCTAGCCTATATGGCCCAGGGAACCACAACCCCCATAGGTCCATGCGCCCCTTGAGGACAACTCTTGCCTCCTCTGGCCACCGCCCCCTCCCGTGGAAGAGGGGCAAGGCTGGCCGCCCCCCTCCCCTCGGACCCCTATATAAGGAGTAGAGGAGGGGCACCAGTACCCCTTGCAGGCGCTGCCTCTCTCTCTCTCTCTCTCTCTCTCTCTCTCATCTCTCTCTCTCTCTCTCTCTCTCTCTCTCTCTCTCTCTCTCCTCTCTCTCT
The DNA here is from genome assembly GCA_916181665.1 of Avena sativa. Taxonomy (NCBI): domain Eukaryota; kingdom Viridiplantae; phylum Streptophyta; class Magnoliopsida; order Poales; family Poaceae; genus Avena; species Avena sativa. The sequence goes on along the minus strand of OV702280.1, from coordinate 397,855,060 downwards.
CTCTCTCTCTCTCTCTCTCTCTCTCTCTCTCTCTCTCTCTCTCTCTCTCTCTCTCTATCTCTCTCTCTCGCATATACACTTAGAAAAGCTCTGCTACACTTCTCCATCATACATCCAAGCATCGTCGTTATGCTTCTGGGATCTCGCGAAGCTCTTCCCCTCGCTTGCGCACATGATCAATGAGGAGGAGACGACATCAAGACGGAACATGTGAATACCTAGGAGGTGCTACTAGATTGCATGACTTCATCAGTTTGAAGCGACGCACACGTACGACTACATCATCCACGATCCCTCGACCGTCAAACACTTTGGATCTTTGAGGTTATGTAGATCTGATCTAGAACTAGTTACTCACATCTCGTAGAGCTGATCTAGCTGGGTTACTTCTGCTATTATGTAGGAAAATATTTTGTTTTCCATGCTGTGAACCTTCTCTAGTAATCCTTGTTGTAGTGGTGGTTGTTTGCTACAAAATCGGTCCCTGGAGCATTGCCTTTTGCAAGCCTAGAAAATAGTAGAGAGCATTACAACATGTTGATATCATTGCAAGAACCTGCCATGTCAAAAAAAATAGTGCCAAACCCAAACATCATGTGATGCTACTTCCTAGAGTATGACTGTGCACCCGGTAGAATGGCCTTTGAATTGTCCCTGCCAACCAACTAGACAATTCTTCCACTCCTAATGCATATAATTTATGCTACCAAGAATGCCAGGAAACCCTCTTGCATTGTTAATAAACAAAAGCCGGACAATATCCTCCATTATTGGCTCTCTTAAGTACCGATCTCCAAATGCCTTAACAACAACGCGAAAAAACCTATACATGGACTCGAGGGGGCATAGAACGCTCGTGTATGTACTCATAAACGAGATCACCAGTAACTTTGTAGTTAAGCATCCTAATTGCAGAGTACATTTTTGGTAGGAAATAAAGCCAAGCTTATCGACGGCATCTTTCTTGAACGTGAAATAATTGTTTGCAACCTTGACTCTGTAAAGAATCCTCATGAAAACATGCCTCCTCATCCAGAACCGCCTCCAGAACTGAGCCTAAGTGTACAAGACAATGGTGCGGTGTAAGTAGTCATTGTACAGCCGGACATGGCCGGAGTCCCTATCCCGATCCAACATAGACACCCGGCCCTTCAAAGAGCCCTTGTACTGTGGGAGCGCATCTTCTTCGAACTGCTCAATGATTGCGGTCGTGGCCATGATGATCTCGGTATTATCATCAGAGGAGTCATCAGATGTATCGACGAAATGCTTGTAAAAGAACTCGTGCCCGCTATAAATGGTGATCTGCATAACAAATAGTCCATGGCACCACAAGAATTACCTACAACGTTGCGAGATTGTCAACAAAATGAATTGGCCAAACATACCATCCTCATGTCCGCAAATGGATGAACAGGTCGTGGGGGCGATGCTCTTGGCCGTGTTCCTTCGATGGCCGGCTCAGGAGGCGCCCGGGCAACTCCGGCCTCCAAACAACGGCGAGAGAATGGATCTAGGTCGAACACCTCGCCGGCTGTGGGAAGGAGGAGGAGGGGTGGCCGGCCGAATTTGGCGGCGCCAGTGATGCGAGGAAGGGAAGGGAAGAGGAGGACTTCGGTGTTGGATGCAAGGAGTAGTGGGGAATTTTGGCCCTGACGAGTGGGCCAGGGAGGCAAGACGAGGACGCTTGCGAGCACAAATGCTGCCCGATTTGGACTGCGAATGTGCCCCCCCCCACCCCCCCCCCCCCCCCCCCCCCCACACACACACACACACATTGGGAGATCGTTTTGGGGCCTTGATGTCCACGGCAGCGTTGAGGACAGCAAAAGGCCATTTGAGCTCACATTGTCTATGCTCTGACATGGCTCGTCCATGTAGCGAATGGTGGTCGTGTCCGGCTGAGCATATGTCCATGTACTGGCTAATGGTTGATGGATCTTTGTGATAATCAAATAAGCCGCCGTCGTTCAGTTAAGTAAGATTTGCAACAGAATTTCGATCTATGGGATAGGAGAGTGTGACCAAGTAAGGTGTCAAATGGGGTCCCGCAAAAGTCTCACTTCTATTTTGCCCGTTGGACGAGTCGGTTCTGACAACCGTGACCAGGTAAGGAAGAGCCACCCGAGTACACGACAAGGTCATCTTACTCCTAAGCTGCTTCCTGATCTGGTCAGAATTCAGTTCAGTTTCTAAATGTGGTTTGCAAGAAATCGAGTCTGCAGCCTGCATGGGCTTCCCAGACTAGTACAGAATAGACGGACCGATCAAGAAGACTCGGATTGTTTATGAACTGCTCCTCCTCTCTGCTTGTGCATAGACTGAAACTGGAACTGAACATCTGCTCCTCCTCTGCTGTGAAGCCATGAAGGTACTATTTTCGTGTATTACTGAATCTATACTTGCTATGATATGTCTTTGCAGCCTTGTCCTGTGTTAGTTGGTTCATCTTGTTTTGCCTCCCCCGAGTGGAATCCATGGGACACTCTATGCTCCAGGTCTTATTTAAGTTCACCGTTTTCAGTACTTCAGGTATGGTTCCAAAACCGGAATGAACATGGAACTACTGTGAGTTCTCCATAGACGCAACAATCTCGAGCGTTGGCCAGTGATCAAGCTTTTCTTTGCACTTTCCTCGTATTTTGGACCTAAATCTCTCACACAGGTTTAGCTAGCCGTTGCCTTTGTAGCAAGAGCCGGAGAATGCGTGCAAAATAAAGAGTAAATACAAATTAAGGCCCCGCTTGGGAGTCCGGTATATCTTGCAGCTCCGATTTTCTCCCAAGCGGATTTAGGCGTGTACAGTCCGTCGAATGTAAAACATACAGACGATCAGCTAGTCTATTTAGATATATGCCGTCTGCCGCAAAACATAAAGACGTGTACAGTCCGCCGGCGGTATTTTGGCCGGTACTCACATAAACATAAAGTTAGTCCTCTCAAACTCCATAAAAATTAAATTTTTGAACAGCATACACGAATAATAGCTTCAAACTCTCAAACTTCAGTACAACATACACAAATAATCTTTGAACATGCACCTCTCAGACTCTCAAACTTCAGTTTTTTCAGATCAACAACAAAGTAGGTTACTTGAATTACAAATAATAGCTGTTCAAAAGTCTTGAACTCGGATGGACTTCTGAAGATTTGAACTCAGATGGACTTCCGAAGACTTGAACTTGGAAATAAAAAATCAATATTAGATAGTATATTAAGACAATAAACATCATTCTAATCCCAGGGACAGTCGTAAATAGACCACAACGACAAGAATGAAAGAACAAAACAGCTTGTTCTATGATTATCGATCCTCATTGGCATGATAAATAAACAATAGTAGTAAATCAAATAAAAAACAATAATCTGGCATGATAAATAAACAACAAGCTTGTTCTACATTGGCATGATAACAATCCATATAGTTTCCTACAACAAGCTTGTTCTACATTCGTTGTAAACTTAAAAGCCTGCGGAGACGATGGTCAGCTCTAGATGATGTTGCCCGCGGACACAAATGTGGCCATGCTCGCATGGAGATGACAAGCACATTCCGTAAACTGTTTGCTGATAAAAACGTCTCCCTTCAAAGGTCTTACAAACAGTTTGCCAGTGAGAATTTACCCAGATGTAACCAGGCATGCATGTCCCAGGTCACTACACAGAAGTTGCTGCAATGCATGATACTCTTTCCAGCAGCCTATGAGTCTATGACCATATGATATGATCTTAATTTCCTACCTAATATGCACATGGTCCGTTGCTTTTCTTGTTGCCATGATTTTAAGGAAACCTTCTAAGATTCTTCATATACTTACATGTCTATTCACAGAGCTAATCAAGCTTTGTTCAATTAATCATGTGGCTAAGTGCCAACCGACAAATGCGAGTCTTCACATAATAAGGATTACAAACAGAATGGGGAAGGGTAACAAGAATTCCCTGGGCCACGCAACTGACCTCGTGATTCATTTCTTGAAACGATAACTCAGCCTAGCTCTATCAAGGCACAGGGTGTCAGAACAAGCATATGACATTAGACACTTCTAAAAACACGCACAGACAAACTGGAGCAAGTATTTTCGTTCACCGTATGAAAAAACTTAAATCTGTACAACAGTTTTCAGAACCAAAGAAAAAGAAAGGGAGAAAAAAAAATACAAATGAACCTTTTATACAGCAAGGAGGGTCAGATGTGTGATCCTCTTCTCTGAAAACCCCAAAACTCTATCAATCCAACCAGCAAGTATATGTAGGTCACGAAATTAGGGAGCGCCTCCTCAGACAAGCACCAAAACAACATGTGCATGTGTAAACTGATTATTAGCAGCCATATAACGCAGGTCCTGACCAATTTCACCACAACGCAGTTCATCAAGTCCCCAATTCCCATCACAATTTGGTGGTGTAGTCCTAGATTTAGCATGAGCAGCACAAAAGTTGCAAAAAAAATCTGGCACAATTTGCTGTAGTCATAGTCAATTCTGGTTAATTTGATTTACACGATTCAAGTTCAGAGTAAAGGTGTATGCTCACAACTCATAAATCTTTAGCTGCTGCAGTACTTTATGATACAGTGAAGACGATTCAAGCACCGCTTAAAACTACTATCACACTTGCACATCGAAAAATCCTAAATTCAGTAGCATGTTCAAAAAATCCTAGATTCAGTGAGCGCTTCGAAAAATCAGGCATTCAGAGAGGTAGCTATAGCTATGGTCCTAGATTTAGCAAGGTACCTGTGGAAACAACTTTGACAAGTTTTTGTGCCGTTCGGGGAGGTATGAGCAGCACAACTATCGTTCGGGGAGGTATGAGCAGACGTTCAACAGGTACCTTGCCGTGCAGCACAACACGTACCTTTCCGTGCAGATCTTGTCCAAGATCTTGTGCCGCCGGTCGTCGAAGATCTCGTCCAAGTTATTGTGCCGCCGGTCGTCCAAGATCTTGCGCCACCACCGGACGGTTTGCTGCCGCTGGGCGAGTCGCCGCCGCTGTTGCTCGCCGCCAGACTCGTCGTTGTGCAGCCACCGCAACTCTACAGCCACGCCACCCCCATCTACAAGTCGCCGCCGCTAGCGTTGGTGGTGGTGTCTCTCGGGATGGCTCTCGATGGGATGGAGATGAAACGGACCTTTGGGGCTGCCGGCTGCGTGATGTTTACGGAGGTATACGAGCCTGAATTCACTCGGAGGCGGAAAGAATCCAGCGAACCAAGTAGTGATACTGGGCTCGGGCCGAAAACTATTCGGGGCCGACTAAAACAGGGGTATCGAGCTAATTTCCAGCGAAACAAGCAGGACCTAAGGTGTAAAATAAACCCTGTGGACACAGTTTAAGTAGAACCCTTTTTTCTTCTTTATTATGTATCATCGTCCATGGTAACAGTACATACATATGTAGTGTGTAATTCTTTATTATGTATCGTCATATGTGGTAACAGTACATACATGTGTAAGTGTTCAGACACAGTTTGCGGCATTATGCCAATGGTAGCTAGTCCATGTGGTTCTTGATCGAAACTCCAACTAATATGGAGTATTCATATATATCAAGCTGAGGTACTGCAGCTGACGGAAGTACGTCTTCAATAATCCCTACCATCTCGAATCTCGACGATAATTGTAGGAGTACTCGCGCGCGTATATCAAGCTGCAAATAAACAAAAAGAAACACTAGTAGTAGTGAATTTGCTAGAGTAGAAGACTGGGTATATATACGTCAGAGAAGTATGCATCCATGTGGTCTGCTTACCTGAATGGATCAGGCTGATGGAGCGGGGCAAACGTAGAGCGGCGGCACCGCACCGCCGTTGGCGCAGACGGCCATGATGGCCTGCTGCGAGAGGCCGAGGCCGCAGTGGTCGCGGATGAGGGAGAATGCGCGCTGGACGGGGATGTCGACGCCGATGGCACGCTGGAGGGTGTGGTTGACGATGTGGCAGAGGCACGCCGCCTGGCCCTGGATGATGCCGCCCAGACCCTCGCAGCACCCCTCCGGCGCCTCCGACATGCCAGCGTCCTTGAAGAAGGCCAGGCATGGGCTCAGTTCCAGAAGCGATCCCACGCACGTCGCCGACGGGTCCTCACTCGCCGCCGCCGGCCAAATCTTCTTAGGGACGGGCTCCGACGACGACGCGATGTTCTTTGCCGAGTCGGCCGCCGTGGTGAGGACGAGGGCCAGCAGGAGTAGGAGCGCGGCGGTGCAGGCCTTGTTGGACGACGCCATTGCACTTGTTGGCTAGCTCCGATCGGAGGATTAATGAGTTGGCTTGTGAGGCTTGATGGGTTTACAGACGCTCACTGATTCATCTATTTATGCAACCATCATCGATGTGTGAGTTGGTTTAACGTTCGGATCTTACGCGCAACACGAACATGGTGTGAATCGCCCTAATCAAAGCAATTTCCAACTCTGTTTCGTTTTAACTACTACCACATTTTCTGATTCGACCAACATATGTTTAATCATATGAATGCAATTTTATCTGTAGATCGTATGGTACTCTCTTCGATTCAAATTAGTTGATTCGAATTTATTAATATATGAATGAATCTAATGCTAAATCATATCTAGATACAATCGAATCTAGACAAATCTAAGTCGACTAATTTAGGTCGAAGAGAGTACTTTAATTAATTAAGCACGATCAAGTAGTAGTATAATTTTATCTAGGGTTCTGGACACGTACCATTGACTTAAGGTGGTATCAGAACACTTGCTGATTAGTTGCTGCCTGCATGTCCTCACTGAAGATTATTTTCGGTCTAGTCTTGTGCAACGATGAACAGAGATGTACCGGCAAATGAACTTCTAGAGAGAAAATGCACGCCATATGCATGCATGCTGTTTAATCGGATTGTTTTTGGGGGTGCATGAGAGACGTGATGATCCCTTGACGCTGGTGGTGGCTCTTGTGTACGAAACCAGTTCACCAGGCTGTTGGTGTCAACGTGAAACAAGGTTACACATGTCGTCACATGTGCCTCTCGAATCGCCATACTAGGGAAAAGTTAAAAAAAATTAACGGTGTTTTGTTTTGTTATGCTATCAAATAGGATCTTGTCAACTATGCAAACTTTTATAAATTTTATTCACCAGATTCCACAGAGATTCCATACTTCTTGTTATATTATATCCAAAATGGTGAAGAAGGCAATAAGTGGAGTGTTAACATAAAAGATTGTAGCCTCTTTTGTTTGGAAGAATTTTGTAGGCATTTCGGAGGATTACATTTCTTATAATTTTTCCCATATATACAACATGTTTGTTTTGTGTGATTTTTCAAATAGTCTACTTTGCATGGAGCCCAAATATTAGTAAACATAAACCCCATATATAATACCATAGGTGGCATGCCTTATGTGGCATTGACACTCGGATAACTTCATTGCAGAACTAGATGGAACATAATTAAGTATTTTGTTGAGTGAGAGTCATACAATTAACTATTATGTAGTGTGCAATGCAATATTAATTAAATAAGTAGTTGCATCATGATAATAATTGAGACTATATTTATCATGTTGATGTGTTGTTGTTGTTGCTGCTACTATTGTTGTTTTCAAAAATTGAAACTTCTATTATCTCATCCTCGGCATTGATAAATGCACATAGCCCACTCTAACAATATTTAGCCTAATCAAAGAGTGAGACACAAAATATTATCAAGCCTGCCCTAGAGGCAGAGATCAAGGTGGAAGAAAAATATGGATTTCATTTGTTCGCAGAGTCGATAGATTTCTAGATCACCAAGCAACCCACCCAACCTTCCCTAGTGGAAGACGTCGAGGTAGAAGATGAATCCGACATGGATCTCCCAGTTGAGATCCAGTCCTACGGGTGTCACTCTCATCTGTTTCGTTGACATCATAGATCCAACACGCTGCGTTCAAATGCCGGATGAAACTCTAGGAGAGTTCCTAAATAGATGGCTTAGGTTGAAAAACTCGGTTGAAGGAATATCAGACACGACAGCTGCGATCCACTTCATCAACGGGCTGACTAAAGGGTCGCTTCAAAGGCACAAGCTAAAGTGGATGACCGCCAATGTCCGGCTAAGCCTCGAAGACGTGATCGAGACTGTCAAAAGTTTCTCTGATGTCGAGGCCGAGGGCCATGCTATATTACATGCTAGATGAAAGAGACAAGCCCTAGAGGCAAATAATAAATGAATTTTATTATTACATCTCAATTAGTTTATAATAGTTTCATACTAAGCTATAACTGTATCAAGTGGAAACATTAATATAGGTGTGGTACGTAAACAAACCAAGTCCCTAGTAGCCTCTATTTATACTAGTTTGTTGGGCAACTGATGATCAAGGTTTCCTGATCATGGAACATTTATGCTAGTTGACGGTGAAATTATATCATTAGTGAATTATGTGATGGACATTACCCATATAAGTATTGCAACATGATCAAGTCACAAATTTCATTGTTGCAATAGTTAGAAGCGTAGTATCCTTCTCCTTTAACTCTGAGATCTATTAATCACTATCACCCGAGGCTGCTTTGACTGCATCAAACGCCATGACCGTAACTGGGTGATCATAACGTTGTATGTTGGGAATTCCAAAGGAATATACTGATGCCTATGCATCAAGATCAAGATTTTTCACCTGCATGACAGGAAGATACACAAGTCCAACTCGGTGAGATTACATCCATAATGTTGCAACATATGACTAGGTCACGGGGATGGAATATCGTGGGAACGAGTAAAACAACACTTTTCGGTGAAGAGATTGAACAAGGTATAGTGATACCAATGATCAGATCTCGGACAAGTCAGTATCGAAGTAACCAAGGGAATTGGAATCGACGTTTACGGTTCAAACCACATTAAACATCGTGGAATGCATAGGGGTCATTATGGGCATCCCGATCTCGCTAATGATCATTGATATGAGAGGTGTCTCAATCATATATGTGATGTTTTCGAACCGTTAGGGTAACAGACTTAAGGGTACGATGATGCTTGGAGATCATTATGGAATCATCAGAAATCATAGGAAGAAAGAGAAGAGAAAACCGGAAATGTTTCGTGAGAGAACCAGAATCGTTCTAGGAGGATCCAAAGTTGTTCGGAGTGAACCAAAAGGTGTTTTAGGTCAAAGGGGATTTAATGATATGTATTTCATATTAATTATTGGAATTAATATTAAGTAAATATTTTTCAGTTGAATCAAAATGGGCAAACTTCCCTAATGGGACAAATTTCAGGAGGGAACAAGGCCCAATAGGAAGCCACCCAAGTGGGAGCTGCCGCCTTGGGCAAGGAGGCGTGGAACCCAGCCGCCGACCTCTTTAGGCCACGCGTGGAGCCCACCCTGGCCTGGCCGGCCGGCCCTCCTCCCCTATGGAGCGTGCCACCACCCCTTCCCACCACCTCCTTGTTTAGTCTCATCTCAGGACTTCACTAGTTGGGGGTGCCCTCCATTCCCCTATATAAGGAGGGGCACATGGGAGGGACAGAGACCCACCAACACAATAATATTCTCTTTCCCTCGCGTGTGGTTACCAAGATTGGAACTGCATACGGGGATAGGGATCTCTCTCTCTCTCTCTCTCTCTCTCTCTCTCTCTCTCTCTCTCTCTCTCGTTGCCTATTGCGATGATGCAGTTCTTTGAAAAATTGTACACGTAAGAGTCAACATCGCTGCGACACATTGTTGTGCTACAGGGATTCCAGCCAAACGATCTATTTACTCACTCTTAGCACGGATTAGAGAACCGAAGGTTGTCATCTTGCACCGTATGTGTACAAAACCATGGAGGTGCTGCCACTTGTGGCACCCGGATTTTTGTGCAAGGACCAGGGGTGACTTGCGAAGAGCTTCAGGACCTTGAGGCTGACTACGAGTATAGCTACATCATCCACGTTCCTCGCGGAATGATAAATACTTTCGGTCCACTAGGGTATGCTACCGAAACTCCTTCAATACAGCATTACTCCTAGATAGATCTTGGGCCATTGGTGGTATGCTAGTTTGGATTTTTTGTTTTCTGTTACATACCCCTTCAGTGGTACCATGGCCAATTTATGTGTAGTACTGCTTGCATGGTTAAAATACACGTTGATTGTGTGGGAATTGGTCCTGTAGTTGTTACCCTCTCACGTGTACTTGGTTACATCGCTACATTGTTTTATGAAGCGGTCTAGACCGATATTACACATAATCTTACGTGAGATTGGCTCCACGCTCAACATATGGATTATATCGTATAAGTGGATAGCGGATGTCTGCCTCTCTTATATAGTTGATATAGCATTTACAACGAAGGACCCCGAGATGGGTCTCATAGAGACAACTGTTTGATCCATGTTCTGGTTGGAAGTTCGTAGGTAAGAAACGTTTCTATCACGAAAGTCTTAGCAGCCACGTAAAACTTGCAGAAGATAAAGTAAAGGCGTCTAACTTTATTTTGCATGGGGGCATGTGGTTTTATATGGTTATGGTCGTGGCTAAGGTAAAATAGTTTACTTTTCTATTATTAAGTAGTATAATAATAGTCATCGTATCCATGGACGATCTACTAGTGGTGTCGTGGACTTGGTGTCGTACTGGTGGTAAGATGGAGATCATGTCGGAGCGCTCGATGAAGATCATGTCATATGAAGAAGGACCACATCATATCACTAAATATACATGTGATGTTGATACCTTTATACATCTTATTGTGTGCTAGTATTAGATACTCGACTGTAGCATTATATAGGATGATACCTATTAATATCAATAATGGTGTTCTCCCTTTAGTGTACACCACCAAGAAAGCCCATCATTATGAAGAAGGACATGACGATCGGGTGCTAGACATATCAACGTTCTCATATGGTGGATGCAAGCCATGTATACACTACGAATACACTAAGGATGAATTGGCGAGCCTAGCATGTACATACATGGCATCGGAACACGAAAGATCGAGCATGAGTGACATGGGTATGACTTATCGGGTTCCCGTGATTTGTTACCCTAGGCGCATTACAGTATGTCGAGGCCCATGACAAATAAGGGGTCCAGGAAGCATCCGGTGGATAGAATCTTTACTTGACGATTAAGACAAAAGTACGAACCGACGTAGTTCTAGTGTTGTAATTGAAGGGAATATGCCCGAGAGGCAATAATAAAGTGGTTATTATCGTATTCCTTATTTATGATAAATGTTTATTTTGCATGCTATAATTGTATTAATACGGAAACGGTTAATACATGTGTGTTTAATAAACAAAAAGGAAGTTCCTAGTTATGCCTCTCTTATAAACTAGCTCGTTGATTAACAAGATGATCAAAGGTTTCCTGATCATGGACATTTGATGTTGTTAATAACGAGGTCACAACATTAGTGTAATGATGTGATGAACATTCATCCGAAGTATAGCAATACGATCAAAGTCATTGAGTTTATATTGCTATAACAACTTACGAAGTGATCCTAATCCTTAGACCATGAGATCATGTCAATCACTAACACCGAAAGAGTTTCTTGATGACATCAAACGTCACACCGTAACTGGGTCATTATAAAGATGGCTTCAGAACTACTAAAGTGTTATGTTGAGGCTCATGTATCGAGAGTGTAATTTGTTCATCCCGATGACAGATAGATATACTCTGGGCCCTCTCGGTGATATCACATTGGTTAGCTTGCAAGCAAGTGATTTGATCACTAGAATGTTATATCACAGGAACATGAAAAGAGTGCATGTTAATAACGAGATCAAACTAGGTATGGAGATACCGATGATCAAATCTCGGACATGTAATATATCGTGAAACAAAGGGATTAAGATACTAGCGTAAAAGGTGCCGACGATTACAGGAAAGTCATCGTTGAATATGTGGGAGTCAGTATGGATCTACAGGTACCGCTTCTGATTATTTATCGGAGAAGGGTCTCGATCATGTCCGCATTATTCGCGAACCGTAGGGTGGCACACTTAAGGGACACTGATATCCAATTAGAGCAAAAGTTTCATGCCTAAAAGAATAACAAGCGCATGAATTTATTTCACTAGATACCGAAACAGGTTTTCGGCTGAAATTGCAGAAAGTGTTTTTGCATGTGAAATGGAATACTAGCAAGGGGTTATATGTGAATGTTTGTCATTAAAGTAATTGAAAAAATTCTGAATAAATAAAAGGAGTTTTATTTAATGAGAGTTTGCATTAAATTTGGTGGAAATTTAATAGCAATTTTGAGTGGGATTTTGAGTGGAGGGAGTTGAAGAGATTTTTGTGAGTGGAGTGTCCACCCACATGAATGAAGGAGGGGAGGGGGCAGCCCCATGGCCGGCGGACACCCCCTTGGGTGCCCTCCTCCTCCTATAAAAGGCACCTCCTCTCCGTCCTCTCACTTACACCTCCTCGTGAAGGATCTCTCTCCCCTCTAGAATTTATCCTCCATGGTCTCGGACTAGCGAGATACATGTTCCCAGTGGCTATTCGGCAAGAAATGGTTGTGCGTCCGTTGCATCGCTGGAGCGAGGAGGCGGAGGTTGCTCGGCGTCCTGTACGTGTGTGCGGGCACGGATGCGTTATTGTTTTGCGGTGCTAGGACTTCCTCTTGATCTTGAGATCGGCAATAGATCATCTACATCAACCACGAGTTTGAACTTGTTAAGCTTTGTCGGTCTTCAAGGGTATGTTCTCTACGGATATACATTCGCCCGTTGCTTGTATCTAGTAGGTAGATCTTGGTACATAGTTGTTCCCATCGTAGGAATTTTTTTGTTTTCTATGCTGCGAACCCTACAGTGGTATCAGAGCCGGATCTATGCGCAGATGCTTTGCTCGGGTAGTACACATATGAGTATGTGGGCGATGATAATCATTTTATTGCTTCTTAGTTGTACTTTGGATATTGGTGGCATAGTGGGATGAAGCGTCCCAGACAAACTTTACATGTCCTCGCACATGAGACCTGTTCCATGCTTGACATGCAACTAGTTTTGCATAAGTGGCTAGCGGGTGTCTGTCTCTCCTACTATAGTCAATATCTAATTTGCAACGAGTTGTCAACAATTTGGTTATCCTCGTTGTGGTTCATGTTCGTAGGTAAGAACGGTTCTTTCTTCGAAAGCCCTAAGCCACGTAAAACTTGCAATGGATAAATTATAGGCGTATAGTTTAGATTGTTGTTGGTCTAGTGTTATGATATGGTGATGTTGTAGAAGTATGAGATGATACTCTTACAACACGCATAACGTGTAGGTTCCATAGACCTTGGCCTTACACATAGAGGTATGATAGAGATCATACCACGGTGCACATGATGGATATCATATGCGGGAACCATATCTTTTCACTTACAAACATGTGATGTTTTATTGCATCTTATATTTCTTGTTTGGCGTTTTATTAGCATAATAAGATGATCCCTCATTTAAATATCAAGATAAAAATGTGTTCTTCCTTAAGTATGCACCGACAATGTTTCGTTGCTTCAAGACATAACGTGATGATCGGGTGTACTTGAATCCACAAGCATATCTCGGGTGTAAGACAGTTACACACGCGAATACTAAGGTTCTCACTTGGCGAGCCTAGCATGTACAAACATGGCCTCGAAACACGGACCAAAAGGTTAAGCATGAGTCATATGGTAGATATGGTGCCCATTTGATGCTCGCCTTTGAAGCTACACTGACTCACGCGATGATCGGACTTGGTGTAGTGAATTTGGTTCATGTAATCACCAAAAAGACACGAGGGATGTTGTTTTTGAGTGGGAGTTCATATCTAATTTGGATTAGTAGAACTCAATTTATCATAAATTAAATCAAAGTGAATTTGCATAATTTGTTATAGTCATTGGCATTCGTTCACCACCTTATGCATAGTTGTAATTGAGATAATAGAACTATAGAATTCTGGATATCTACTTTACGAACTGGTATCGTATTGTGTTGAGTGTCAATCTAAAGTTTAAAGTCCTATTGCAAACTTTCAGCAAACTCTGTTTACTGCATGAAATTTAATAATTGGTATTAAATCGATAGTAGCAATTCCAGTGTTAGTATCTTAAGTATCATGTTTGCCTCCATGATTATTGAGTGTTTTAATATCAAGTTTATCTAGGAGCTGAAAGAATTGTTTCAGAAACCATCATGTGTGACAGATATAACGATATCCGAGACAATGTTTTGGATGCAATATGATAGATTATAATATATGTTCTCATATTGGATGAGAATTTGCGAAGGTTGGAGATGTTAGACATCCTAATCATCCAAAAAGGGTTTTGGAAAGTAATGTTATACTCACGATTCGCCTTTATAAGATACAGTAGCTTGATCATAAAAGTCATCATGATAAGGATGAATAGAAGATGTATGTAAAGTGTTTACTACACTAAAAGATTACTAAAGAATGAATTGTGAAAGAATGGCGATCATTTTGATGATGGTGATCTACTTCAAAGTGCAAGTCCAAAGGTATTATTATTTGAATATACATGCTTTGGACTATGTGTCATGTATATGGTGCCACTTTTGATGTTGATAGATTCTTTTAAAAGGAAAAAAGAAATGCTGAAAGAGAATCTATAAAATATATTTGGCAGAAAAGAAAAGATTGGAAATATCCAATTTAGGTATATGGATGATATACATGTTATGGTTGTATTCTTTGCTTGTTAAACAATGTGGTTCTTGGGTATTGGATACCGAATTGGTTGGTATGAAATTTCATACGGAATGACGCAATTCATGAACCACAATGGCCTAATAAGTAACTAGCAAGAGAATATTTGATGATGTTCATCGAAAACAAATAAACCGTTGTTTGTATTTCTCATTGACATCAAAGCTTGACTTCAAGATTTGTTTTAATAATTGGTATTTAAATCAGATATTATGAGAACAAAGGTTGTTCAAATAATTACCGTATTCCATATAAGATGGATGATTTACAAATCTAGTTGGAGAAATCACATCCATAAAGCTAATGCTAAAATATCGCAAGACAAATGATTGGAAGATCACTTACAAAGTGACATCGCCGTTTAAATTATATTGAAAAGAAAACATGAAGAAACTCCATTTTCAATGATTTTTGAGTCTTTGATTTGATCAAGTGACGCTTGTGAGACTTTCCTCGGGAAAATTAAAACTTTGTTCAAAGGCCAAAGAAGAACGATCGACTAGAATTATTGGAATTTATACATATCGATGTATGTAGTCCATTATGTGTAGTCGTAAGCGATGGACTTCAACTTCATATGCTTTCTCCGGAAATTTGAGAGAATATTCACTTAATGAGAAAGAAGTATGAAATATTTGAAAATAGTTTCAAAGACTTTCAAGATGAAGTGGAAAATCATTGTAACAAGAAAATAAATGATTTATGATTTTATCATAAAGGGATTTATTTGAGTTACAAGTGTAACAAGAAAATAAATGAATTATGATTTTATCATAAAGGGATTTATTTGAGTTGCAAGTTTAGCAAAACACCTAGATTTACATCTCCCGAAACACCATAGGAGTATGGAGTGTTTGAGATTTGTAATAAAACCTTGTTTGACATGGTTGAATCAAAGGTGTTATTTATAAAACTTCCATTATGTTTTAAAAGATTAAAACTTTAGAGACTACCGCTTTTACACTGAAAAGAGCTCCATCTTGATCCGTTGAAATGACACCATGTAAGTTATGGTTTGGGGTAAAACCCAAGTTGTCATTTCTAAAAGTTTGGTATGCTAAACATAAGTAAGATGTTTACAACCGAAGTCGGATGAGCATGTCTTTATAGGTTATTTCGAATAACAATTGGTTATTTTTCCATAACACCAAGGACAAAAGGGTTTGTCGCTTGAAACGTGAATTTTCTTAAAGAAGGAATTTTTCATAAATGTTAAGTGGGAGGAAAATAGAACTTTTATAAGGTTAACGAACCTTAGTTATATGTGCGGAGTTGCGCAACGCCAAAAAATGTTCCGGAGGCAGCCAGAATGCTCATGGCTCACGTGCCTCAAAGGTTGTGGTCACAGAGGTCTAAGTTCTTATTGAACCAAGTCGGTCGGATAAACAATCAAATACTAAGATTTGAGAGTAAATCATTATTGTTTAAAAATGATGAACCGACTACATGCAAAGAAGCGATGATGGGCCCTGACTCCGTCAAATGGCTTGAAGCCATAAAATCCGTGATAGTTACATACACGATAATTCAAGTTTTGAACTTGGAAGACCCTCCGGAAAGGTGTAAAAGCCTATCGGTCGTATTTGGATCTATAAAGAAATAGACATTGATGTTTTACATCTACGAAATGGTCAACATGTCATAAAGTATTTTACGACAATATTCAAGGAGTTGACTATGACAAGATTTGATCTTTAATCTTTCATAGCGATATTTAGTCTGGACGGATTAAAGTAGCAACCACTACATATAATTTGGTATATGGTAGATGATCAATAAACAAAACAAAGTTCTTCTAATATGGTTACCTAAAACGTGTACATGACACGATCCAAAGGTTTTTTTTGTTAATTCAAAGGATGCTAAAAGGGACATGCGAACTTCAATGGTTGAAGTAAGCATCGTGGAGTTAGAATCTTCACCGTGATGAAAAAAGGAGTTTTCATCTGGAGACGATGAAGATGCTTGCATTTGCAAGAAATTAAGTGGGAGCGCTGAGACATGTTTCTAATACATTATGTGGAGGACATCTTGTTGATTAGAAATGATGTAATTTTTATTGACAAAGGTTAAGAATTTCATTTCGATGAAAGACTTAGGCAAAACCCGAATAATTAGCATGAATATCTATAGTGAATAGACTGTGATGCTAATATCGTTGTGTCAAATGTACATATATGAGATATTGAAAAATTTCAATATAGAAACGACAATAAAAGGTTCTTGTCGCATGGAAAGGAATTAAATCAAGATTCAAGTGTATCGACACTTGATAAGTGAAACAAGATTCAAGTGCTTTGAGAGTGAAATCACAAGGATGCTTTGATCAATCATACCATGATATGTACACATCCAGATATGTCCTATGCTCTAAGTGTTATGAGCATATACCAGAATGAATCATAAAATGATCATTGGACGATAGTGAGGATATTCTTATGATCTTTTGGAAGAACTAAGAATATATTTGTGTAGAGGTGACAAACAATTACAAATAGTTCATTGTAAAGCGTTACATTGATACTAGTTTTGTCACAAGATACAAAATTAAGTTTATCTCAATTTAAACTATGGGTGACACAATGTAATGGAAAGGAGATTCCATGACGGATTTGGATGAATTCCAAAGTTAAGACATTGTGATGGATACTACAACAAAAATGGCTAAGTATATGACTGCTATAGTAGAAGCAAAGGAGGGCATTTGTGTCAAGTAGTTTATTATCAAACTAAGGTGTGGTTCGCAACGGGCTAACACTAAAGATATATTGTATGACAATAGTATCAACATGATTTAAGCCCAACGAACTAAAGGTGTCACCAAAAGACCAAATTTATACAATGTCATCTCACTGGGAATGAGTGATGTGTGAAGACGCAAAGACATGCAAATAGACACGGACCTAAAAGTGTCAGATCCGTAGATTATGTTAACCACTTGCAATTGCGTATATCGAACATCAAAAAGCTATAGGTGTTCAATACGCAAAGTTTTCAAACTAGATTATTGTCTCTAGTGCAAGTGGGAGACTGAAGGGAATATGCCCGAGAGGCAATAATAAAGTGGTTATTATCGTATTCCTTATTTATGATAAATGTTTATTTTGCATGCTATAATTGTATTAATATGGAAACGTTAATACATGTGTGTTTAATAAACAAAAAGGAAGTTCCTAGTTATGCCTCTCTTATAAACTAGCTCGTTGATTAACAAGATGATCAAAGGTTTCCTGATCATGGACATTGGATGTTGTTAATAACGAGGTCACAACATTAGTGTAATGATGTGATGAACATCCATCTGAAGTATAGCATTACGATCAAAGTCATTGTGTTTATATTTCTATAACATCATACAAAGTTATCTTAGTCCTTAGACATGAGATCATGTTAATCACTAACACCGGAAGAGTATCTTGATAACATCAAACGTCACACCGTAACAGGGTGACTATAAAGATGGCTTCAGTGCTACGAAGGTGTTATGTTGAGGCTCATGGATCGAGAGTGGATTTTTTCCATCCCGATGACAGATATATATACTATGGGCCCTCTCAGTGATATCACATTAATTAGCTTGCAAGCAAGTGATTTGATCACTAGAATATTATATCACGGGAACGAGAAAAGAGTACATGTCGGTAACGAGATCAAACTAGGTATGGAGATACCGATGATCGAATCTCGGACATGTAATATATCGTGAAACAAAGGGATTAAGATACTAGCGTAAAAGGTTCCGACGATCACAGGAAAGTCATCGTTGAATGTGTGGGAGTCAGTATGGATCTCCAGGTCCCGCTTCTGATTATTGATCGGAGAAGGGTCTCGATCATGTCCGCATTATTCGCGAACCGTAGGGTGGCACGCTTAAGGGACACTTAATTCCAATTGGAGCAAAAGTTTCATGCCGAAAAGAATAACAAGCGCAGGAATTTATTTCACTAGATATCTAAATAGGTTTTCGGGTGAAATTGCAGAAAGTGTTTTTCCATGTGAAATGGAATACTAGCAAGGGGTTATATGTGAATGTTTGTCATTAAAGTAATTGACAGAATTCTGAATAAATAAAACGAGTTTTATTTAATGAGAGTTTGCATTAAATTTGGTGGAAATTTAATAGCAATTTTGAGTGGGATTTTGAGTGGAGGGAATTGAAGAGATTTTTGTGAGTGGAGTGTCCACCCACATGAATGAAGGAGGGGAGGGGGCAGCCCCATGGCCATCGGCCACCCCCTTGGGTGCCCCCCTCCTCCTATAAAAGGCACCCCCTCTTCTCTCTCTCACTTACACCTCCTCGTGAAGGATCTCTCTCCCCCTATAGAATTTATCCCCCATGGTCTCGGACTAGCGAGATACATGTTCCCGGTGGCTATTCGGCAAGAAAGGGTTGTGCTTCCTCTGCATCGCTAGAGCGAGGAGGCGGAGGTTGCTCGGTGTCTTGTACGTGTGTGCGAGCATGGATGCGCTGCTGTTTTGCGGCGCTAGGACTTCCTCTCGATCTTGAGATCGGCAAGAGATTGTCTACATCAACCACGAGTTTGAACTTGTTAAGCTTTGTCGGTCTTCAAGGGTATGTTCTCTACGGTTATACATCCGCCCGTTGCTTGTATCTAGTAGATAGATCTTGGTACATAGTTGTTCCCATCATAGGAAAGTTTTTGTTTTCTATGCTGTGAACCCTACAGTAATAATATGATGTGGCTTACAACCACTTTTGTGGCCCGATCTTCATAGATTCGAGGGGATTTAGGGGAGGATAGCGAAGAACACGATGAACACGAGAGGGAAATCGAAGATACAAACGCACACCACACCCAAATCGGTTTGCTCTCGTTGGCCCGAACCACCAACCCAATAGAATCACAAAGGGAGAGACCAAAGGTAGAATCCCTTGTGAGAGATTGGCAAGCTCTTGATAGAATCACACGTAGGGAGAGATTAGCAACCAAGTAGAATCCCAAAGGGGAGAGACCTAGCACTACTAGAATCCATACATGGGAGAGATCAAGAACTAGAAGAGCGCCTTGACGAATTCAATTAAGAAGGCCTTGATACAACTCATAGATAATCTAATGAGAGGGGGTTCCCATCCAGGGTTTGGCCTAAGCCATGAGTCTCAACTCATCATCTATTCCATCCTAGGGTTTACATATGGGGGTGAGGGCATATATATAGGCCAGCCACGCACTAGGGGTAAAACAGGCATAAACAGGGAGTTCTGGGCGTTACATGGGCCAGGCCCAACCTAAGGCGCGCAGGCCCGATACACTCGGTCCGGAGACTCCGGTGTAGAGGTCCGGAGACTCCGGTCTGGACCGGAGACTCCGGTCAATCTCCGGTGTCGTCTCCGGAGGGGCCTTCAGACTGTCCCGGGCTTGGTTCCTGGGGCCGGACCGGAGGACGGTCCGGAAACTCCAGTGTGGTCCGGAGACTCCGGTGTGATGGTCGGAGACTCCGGTCTGGCTTCAGCAACTTCTTGCGTCTTCTCTTACAGGCCTCATGCTTGGGGGTCTTGGCTCCTGGTTCATCCTTGTCGCATCCGCTTGGCATCACGGTCATGGACCTAGTCATACAATTGATAGTTGGCTCAAGTAGGATCCCATTCAAGTAATGACCAAGGGAAGGCAAAAGATGGAAGGAGTTCACCTTGATTGGGATGTTTGGCATATCATGATGTGGACCAATGGTTAATTCCATGTGTTGGGCGGCATCATCTCCCCCCTCTTGAAAAAGAGTCGACCTCGACGATACTCCATCATCATCTTGTAAGGAAGGAGGTGTGCCCGTTATGTCTCGATGGATGCTCTCTAGAGCTCGTTTTGTCAACTCGTGCTCAATCGAGGTTGACATTGGAGTATGGGTACCTACACACACCATAGATAAATGGAAGAACGTGTGTGTGTGTGTGATAGATAAACACATCGTCCATCATGATGCGTCTTCTCTTGTGCACATCACCATTAGCATGAAACAATATGTCATAGAAGGCATGGTGATTATGCAAGCAAAAGGTGGACA
This sequence comes from Avena sativa, assembly GCA_916181665.1. Lineage (NCBI taxonomy): Eukaryota > Viridiplantae > Streptophyta > Magnoliopsida > Poales > Poaceae > Avena > Avena sativa. The sequence goes on along the minus strand of OV702280.1, from coordinate 397,834,385 downwards.
TATACTTATCATGGCATGTATCAAAATCTTCAAAGGTTGAGAAAGCTATGGGGGCGATCTCAATATGAACCATATGAGCATTATTGCAATCAACAACGGAAGACAATGAAAAACATGAATGATCAAGCATTTCCAAAGTATGAGTATGGTTGCCTACAAACATAGGGAAAGAGCAATTGTTTATCAAGTTTGTCGCAACAATTGTGGGATAAAAGAAAGATTTGTAGCATGGCACATCTATGGCAATATCATCGCACTCAAATAATTCCACATGATCAACATTATGCAAAGGCAAAGCATCACATGGGAATAAGAATGATGCATATGAAATGTCACAAGTAGAGTCCATAACATGCATATCCTCACAATTCATCATGTCCACTAGTGGGATCATGGCATCAACAACACCCGTATATTTACCTTGGTTGTACCTCTCATTTGAAGTGGATGTTGTGAAAGGGGTGGCCTCCATGTGGACGACTTCTTCATCATATATGGGGATGGCATCAACTTCATCCACCATGTACATCTTCTCGATAGGGGGGGCCATAATCTCCAAGCTTGGCGTCTCTTGCTCCAAGGTACCTAACACATCACGATAAAACACACTAGAGGTAGAGGGTAAGTTGTTAGAAATTGGGATGGCCTCACTTGCCCTATCAACAACCACTCTCAACTCACTCGGTGTATCACTCATGTCCTCAAAGTGGAAGCACACAATCTCACATATGGTGGAGTCACTCGTCTCACTTTTGCTCTCACTCAAGTGGGCTAAGTGGCTCTCAAACTCACATGGGATTGGTACCACATCATCACTAAAGTCTGGCACCATGTCTTGAAAGCGTCAACTTCATGAGAGGACATCTTGATTGGTTCATCCAACTTCGCGAAGTAGAGAGCCATAGCGTCCTTCTCATTTGTTGACGATCTTATAGCTTGTGTAGGGGGCTTCCTTGAAGAAGGTTTGTCGTGGAAGTTCTTGCCTTTGGAAGCTTCATGGCGAGAGTGACGTCTTGTTTGCTTGTTTGCCTTCTTTGTTCGTGAGGTAGCGCCAACGTCATATGAGGTCTTGGAACTTGTGTAGTAATCGTCCTCGGAGGAGAAGTGGTGTCGTAGATGTTCTTGTAGTTGGGCACCTCATGTCGAACTTGTTTTGTCGATGTAGCTTGGTGGCGCGAACAGTATCTTTCTTTCTTGTTCTCTTGGCGGAATATGACTTGTACGCCGTCTTGAGCTTGTAGCGCATATAGCATGGATGCTCTTGAGCTCTTGTTGTTGGCGACGCACTTGTCTTGGCTCATGTGTATTGGTACTTGTTGAGTTGTCGCGCCTTCTTGAACTTGATGGGTATCTTGATGGACAACCCTAATGGTATGTAGTTCCTTTTGAAGGATGCGACTTGAAGAGCTTGTCCTTGTTGGCCTCTTGGAGATGTGCCTTCGCTTGCATGGCGTGGAAGTTCTCGGTCTCCATGTGGTGGACGGAGACATTGTATCTTAAGAGGGAGTCGCCATCATAGTCGATGAAGTGTTCGATGTCCTCCATGCTTGAGAAGTCGAAGTCCTCGTGGTGCTCCATGTTCTCCATGCTTGGGGAGTCGTCGTTGGTGTAGTACTCGAAGTCCTCCAAGCATGCGGAGCCAATGTCGGTGTAGTGCTCCATCATGTCACCGATGCTTGTGGAGTCGTCGTTGTCGTGGCTCATCATGGATTCCTCTTCATCGGTTCCGAAGTCCCTATACATGTTGCTCACAAGACCAAGTGTGATATAGTGGAAGTTGGATTCAAGGATGCTACGCCTTGGCTCACCTTGTAGATAGTATTGGATCAATGGCATGGACCAAGAGCAAACCAAATACAAAGGATAAGTGGCGTTGTATCAACGAACACAAGAAACACCAAACGCACACGACTTATGAGGAGCTTAGGTATGGAAAGTGGCAAGCAAATTGGAACAACCGGAAACCAAGATTTGTAAAGGCAAGTAAAGAACCACGGTGGTCACAAAGCAAACAAGTTGATCCACAAGATAGAAATTAAGATCAAGGAAACACACACAGTGGGATAAATGGGACTTGTGCGACGGAAAAAGCGAGCTAAGAACCAAATGAAGGCCTAGCGAAGACTATAAGCTCATGTCGCACAAGTACAAGGAGAGACGCTAGTTCGATTGCACAAAAATTGGAGGGCTACAAGATTTGCACAATAAGTACCACCTACAAGTTTATCATCGAGCTTGCGCTTCCTATTCTATATGGCACATGTATCTTTGTTTCTTCTTTTTTTGTATTTTGTATTTTTCTCTTTTTTTTCCTCTTTTTCACTTGCTTTTCCTTGTGCCAACAACTATACAAGATAACTATATGAGATAGCGCTCACAAATTTTGCTCGGAATTCTACAAGGTATCAAATGTGCAAAGCCCAAGCAATCAAAGGAGGAACTAGTCTCAATAGGTGCTTGTTTTATCGCAAAGATGGTGTGGCTCTCAAAGGAAAACAAGTAGGGGAGATCGCGGAAATGATATACCTCTCGTCGAAGATCTTCACCCTTGCTCACAGTTTTTTTGTTGCTGTAGATAGCATGAACACGTGGATGATGGTGTAGGGATCCTTCTCCTCTTCGAAACGAGCTAAAGAACACCAAAATCCGAGTTCGAATGCAAAAGTTATGCTCAAAACAGTGTTGCAGATTTTCTGTTTGCAGGGAAGGCGGAGACTCCGATCTCGAGGTCCGGAGACTCCGGTCTGGAGCTCAAAAAGTCTGGAGACTCCGGTCTAGGCCGGAGACTCCGGTCCGGGCGATTCCAGGACGTCCAGAACTCGAACGGGACGCGTTTTGGGCGGAAAAACTCGAACCAAAACCTCAAAATTGATGGGGAAATCAAGGAATTGGGCTAAGGGAACGCAAAGGAAGGTAGATCAACGAGTATAGCAGCGGATCTATGGATCAAAACCTACCAAAACGCTCTCAAAATCCAGATCGATCCAAATCACGAATATGGCTATTTTTGGTGGAAATTTTCGAAATTAGGCAAGAAAAAGAAAATTGGTGGCTAGAAACTCAACACAAACTCGAATCCATGGCAACTAAAGCCTCTGATACCATATGATGTGGCTTACAACCACTTTTGTGGCCCGATCTTCATAGATTCGAGGGGATTTGGGGGAGGAGAGCGAAGAACACGAGAGGGAAATCGAAGATACAAATGCACACCACACCCAAATCGGTTTGCTCTCGTTGGCCCGAACCACCAACCCAATAGAATCACAAAGGGAGAGACCAAAGGTAGAATCCCTTGCGAGAGATTGGCAAGCTCTTGATAGAATCACACGTAGGGAGAGAGTAGCAACCAAGTAGAATCCCAAAGGGGAGAGACCTAGCACTACTAGAATCCATACATGGGAGAGATCAAGAACTAGAAGAGCGCCTTGACGACTTCAATTAAGGCCTTGATACAACTCATAGATAATCTAATGAGAGGGGGTTCCCATCCAGGGTTTGGCCTAAGCCATGAGTCTCAACTCATCATCTATTCCATCCTAGGGTTTACATATGGGGGTGGGGGCATATATACAGGCCAGCCACGCACTAGGGGTAAAACAGGCATAAACAGGGAGTTCTGGGCGTTACATGGGCCAGGCCCAACCTAAGGCACGCAGGCCCGATACACTCGGTCCGGAGACTCCGGTGTAGAGGTCCGGAGACTCCGGTCTGGACCGGAGACTCCGGTCAATCTCCGGTGTCTTCTCGGGAGGGGCGTTCAGACTGTCTCGGGCTTGGTTCCTGGGGCCGGACCGGAGGACGGTCCGGAAACTCCGGTGTGGTCCGGAGACTCCGGAGTGATGGCCGGAGACTCCGGTCTGGCTTCAGCAACTTCTTGCGTCTTCTCTTCCAGGCCTCATGCTTGGGGGTCTTGGCTCCTGGTTCATCCTTGTCGCATCCGCTTGGCATCACGGTCATGGACCTAGTCATACAATTGATAGTTGTCTCAAGTAGGATCCCATTCAAGTAATGACCAAGGGAAGGCAAAATATGGAAGGAGTTCACCTTGATTGGGATGTTTGACATATCATGATGTGGACCAATGGTGAACGCCATGTGTTGGGCGGCATCATAATAACTTGTAACCTATTCGTATATGGCTCCGGGACTTGGCCTCTGATATAAAGGCTGGGAGGAGCCTATGGAAGATGCACCTTAGTTTTCGAGCAATGCGCAATCCGCCAAGAGTTGGAACACATCTAGCAAATCAGTGAATTTGTAATCGTGTTCTCCACCATAATTAGACTATGTCGACTCCCTTATTTGTCTGATCAGCAAACGAAATCACTAGCGCTATCTTTTTCACGAAAATCTAATTCCATAACAATGTGCATTGCCAAGGTTACACCTCGAATGAGTCACATGAATGTTGTGATGGACACTATGTTGTCCACCTTGGCAGCTATATCAAAGGCTGTGACTATCGGGGATGATATAGTGTAAAGGGATCATGTGATCACTAAAGTCGCCCAAGGGATGAAAGTATTAGAGAGAGCTCAGTTTCTAATGTTATTAAAAATTTAACTCGTATTATGAACTTAGTCTAAATGTCTTTGCAAATATCCTTATAGATTAGTACCAACGCCTATCCCAGTGAGTTTTTTGACCATGAGATTTTCATGCATAATGTGAGACTTAGGTAGATGGGTAAAACTGCATAGATTAGTACCAATGCATGAGGGATACCTTGATAAATGATCTTCTCTACGTGATACAAGAACCACTAGGAGGTAGTTCCTATGACTCCGCGGATGAGCAAGAGAATGATGATTATCATGCTCATCGTGACATCTCCATCGTCATCCAATGTGACATGCTCCATATGGTGGAGGCTGAGCTACGACTGTGGTTCTTCAACACCGACACATGGTCAATGAAGAAGGTACTGTGGTTCTTCAACACTGACACATGGAGGCTGACATGCTCCACGTCTTCGCAAGTCAGGCTCATGAACTATGAGCTGTTGGATGAGTTTATTTCAGTCAAGATGGAAGAAAACATCTGCTTGGGGAATCACTTAGCGATCATGCATTAGCTTCATGAACGCCTCACATAAGACGTGGACTACTTAATGATGGAAAATTTTGCGATAGATGGGGTATTGCACTTGCTTCGTCCCAGCTACAAAGATGTCATCGTGGGATATATCATGAAAGATGCACCTTTCACCTTTCATGAGTTTGTGATGAAGTTGAGAACTCTCAAAGTAAGCTCGATCGTAGTGGATGTGATGGTTGAAAGAGGTATATACCTGATATACAAGTTATAAATGCTATTCTTGCAAACACTTGTTGTAGTTGACAAAGTATTTGATACTTGTCTTGTTTTATGAAAACAAGACATTTTACTTGAGAATTGCCAGAAGAAATGAGGCGATGTGGCATGATGACGACAATAAATATAGTTGATGGACGACATCACTCTTTCCCTTAATGTTTATCATTTGGATTATAGGATTTGGATAAAATTTTATAATCATTGAGTGTGTGACTTTATTAGTGTGTCTTGCCTTTTGCAAGATGATTATTCATATGAGTAAGTTACAAGTCAGTTATACTATTCTTATGAATAATATATTTTATGGTCACATAACGATTACGAACGAATTGTTCTTATTTCAATCTCAATGATAATAGTTTAAGCATTTATATAGAATGTTGAAAGATATCAAAGTTTAATAATGACATCATTTTTTAATGACACTATCATTTAAGTCACATTGGTATTTTCATTATGATGAAAAGTTAAGTCTATAGATATTCGATCTTTTGACACATGCAAAACCATGCCTCGATGAAAAAAAAGACTAAACTCCTCATTCTGGTAAAATAGTTCTATGCGAAGAATTGTTGGATATCATACATGATGATATATTGTATTTCAACAAAATAGTGAAAATCATTATTTCATAAACTTCATTGTGGATTTAAGTGAATATGTGTATTTACTTAATGAAACACACATATGAAACTATTTGAGTTGTTCAAATGATTTCAAAACGAAGAAGTGTATAAAATTAACAGGAATATAAAGCCCGTAATTTGATTGACATGACTACGCATTTAAGTTAATTTTTGGTATAAAAGACTTGTGATAGACGTTCCACAAATTATGATAATTATGCGTTTCAAAGCATATTGATATGTCTAAACATAATAATCATATTTTATTAGATACATATGGTCTAAAAAATATCTCTTACCAGGTTACAATTATAGTTTAGAGTGAAAGATCAAATTGCAAACACTCATTTTAAAATATAAGGAACATCTAAAGATTCTTGAAAATAACACCATAAGAGTTATGGCATGCTCGAGTTTCTGGAGATTTTAATAATTTAAAATCGTGGCGAATAAAAAAATCTTTGTAGTGTATTCTTAGGAAATTATGAATACATCTTTAAGAATAAAACCAAAGAAGGAAAAGCTTGCAATGCCTAGTGTGGTACTTCATCTAGAAAGCATTCTCTCATAGCAGGCATTAGTGGAATAAAGTGAAAAGGGATTTGACCTTACATCTGAAATGTCGAGTAGTGCAACGGAATATGTTCCGAGGACCGAAAACCATGAAACCTTGAACATGATAGGTCATTTCTGATAAGGTTTTTTGAGATATTTGGAATATTCCTAGTTTGATATTTTTCCTTGCAACTATGTCACACAATATGACACCACGAGAAGGTTTGACATTGTTTGGATCGTTTTTGAATTTCTTGTGCCGTTTTAAGCTAAGGTAAAAATGGTGGGCGTGAAGATTCTTAGCTCGGGGTTGAGCCTCACTAAACTTGCAATGGATCTCTGATGACATAGAATATTGTGAACCTAAAAATGAATTTTCCAAAAAATCATGAGCATCAAATCATGTACCTATAGTTCAAATCTCACCCACTTACTACCAATTCGGCATGAATTTGTCTTTTTCATGAGGAATGGACGAAAAGGTTTAAGATATCCCGGTTGGGACATTTTCCATGGAAGGTGGTCTAGTATTTTCAAAAAATGGGGTGGCACCATTTTGAAACTTTCATTTGGTGGTTGCTTCCCAAAACATCCCGTTTTTGGCAATTAAAAAATGGAAAATGGCTTTTTGAAGCGACGAAAAGGAAAAGTTCCTCATGTAACATTGTTCGCTGTCCCAACATTCACATGTGTGCACAATATAGGCATATTATAACAAATTATGCCACGATTCTAACCATAAGATTGGTCGTTTGGCCTGAAAACCATGAAATCTCGAACATGATAGCTTATTTCTGAGAAGTTTTTTTAGATATTTGGAATATTCCAAATTTGATTTTTTTGCAACTATGTCACATAATATGACACCACGTGGAGATTTTACATTCTTTGGATCATTTTTGAATTTCTTATGCCCATTTCAAATTATGGTCAAAACGGTGGGCACGAAGATTTTAGCTCGGGGCTGATCCTCGCTAAACTTAAAGCGGATCTTTGATGAAATAGGATATTGTGAACCTAAAAATAATATTTCCAAAAAATCATGACCATCAGATCATATACTTATAGTTCAAATTTGACCCACTTCCTACCGACTCGGTGGCAATTTGTCTTTTTCATAAGGGGTGGACGGAAAGGGTTAAGATATTCCGATTGGGACATTTTCCACGAAAGATGGTCTGGTATTTTTGAAAAACAGGTGGTACCATTTTGAAACTTTCATTTTGTGGTTGCTTCACAAAACATCTCGTTTTTAGCACTTAGAAAATGAAGTATATGTAATGTTATATTTTATTTAATTTTTATTCAACACAAATGTGTAATATTTGAGTTTAGACAGATAGATCTTATGTTTCTGCAAATTTTGATATATTATTTGTATTTTTCTAAATTAGAATGATTTAGTTATAATTTTTCTAGTATTAATGTGATAAAAAGGGAAAATAGCTATGCTGACGGCTTTGTCATTGGCGTAGGTGTCGGCTATGCCGTAACATCGTCACAATGCTGTCACGGCCAAACCCCTATGCCGTCGGCTGCCGTCGGCCTATCCCGTTCTACGGCGATGGAAAACCTAAGCCGACGGTCGGTTTTCTCATCTGTCCGCCTTGAGGCCTACGCCGACGGTCCCGACAAATAGCTGTCGGTGTAGCAGCGTCTGGCCGTCGGCGCCTTGACTTGTTCCTGTAGTGGTGCTGGCTAATGGTGGATGGATCCTGGTGATAATGATCCTCGCACGCTCGTGTCTCCACTGGACTAGATGGTATCATAATCAAGTAAGCCGTCGTCGTTCAGTTAAGTAAGATTTACAACAGAATTTTGATCTATGTGATAGGAAAGTGTGACCTAGTAAGTGTCAATCCCACTTCTATTTTATCTAGTTTAAAATTTTGCTCGTTGGACAAGTAGGTTCTGACAACCGTGACCAGGGAAGCAAGAGCCACCGAGTACACAACAAGGTCATCTTACTTGTAAGCTGCCTCCTGTTCTGGTCAGAATTCAGTTCAGTTTCTAGATTGCGGTTCGTAAGAATTAAGTCTGCACCCTGCAGTTCTTGCCGAACTAAGACCATCTTTACCGGGTCGATCTGAGCGTGTTTGAAATCGTCCGCGCGGGACGTGCATGATGCTCTAGCGGTCCGACCCATCCGAACAAACGCGTTCGTCTTAACCCATCCGTGCACCTTATCTGAGGCTCGGCTGGGTCGGTCCGGACAGCGCGCTTGTCCAAGCGCTTCCTCTTTTTATCTTTGACGGTCCCTCCCGCAAGTGGTATAGAAACCACACAACTTTTCTCTCCAAAAAACCTCTTCCGAATTTCCACTTGCGAGAGCGGGAGGGAAGGAGATGGATCCCGCCACCATGGTTGATGCTGCGCCCTCCGGCGTTCCCGCCGCCAAGAAGCACGGCCGACCGAAGAAGCCCGCAAAGGAGCAAACGTCGGAGGAGCGGAAAGTCGAGTCGGGCAAGCAACCTGGACGGCGGGAAGCGGCGAGAGCTCAATTCATCGCTACTAGGCTCGAGAAGGAGTGTCAGGAGGAGAACGAGCGCTTCCTCGCCACCCAGAACAGGGTCGACGCCAACGAGCCGACAGTGAATGCCACCAACCACGCCGTCAACATGATCAAGCAGGAGGCGATGACCGCCGCTTTTGGCGGCGTGGTCTCTCTTCCCGGCATGGGCATGCCCGGCACGTCCTCTACCATCTCCGTCACTTCCACGCCTAGCGTCCGACCACCAGCGAAGCCCAGGACGACAGAGACGCACACGCCCTCGCTTGGGGGCCACCAGCTATACCGGTTCAACCGTCCCCGCACGACGTCGTCGGAGGTGGGAGAGCCCGCCATCGACCTGAACCGCACTCCATCCACCGCGGACGCAACCCCGGAGGCGTCGACGAAGCGGTGGTCCATCTCTGCCGCGAATATGTCGACGCTAGTCAACCTATTTGATAAAATGCGAGCCGAGCCGCCGGCCGTGGACACACTGTATGGTTGCCACATTTCTTCGCCATTGCCAGTATACTGCTCCCGCCGCTTTGTGATGGCCAAATTGGGTGTAGGATTTCGTGGACAACGGCGGCGAGGACGCCCTCCACGACATGATCAACAAGGGTATTGGCGGCGGGTATGCCGACGACATCGAGGCTGAGCCGGAGACGCAGCAAGAGACCCATTAAGATGTCTGCAATATTGCGGACGAGGCATTGTTTGGAAATGATGGCACTTTCATGGGCGAGGGTGTCATGGCCGTGTTGTTGTCCGCTTCACTTGCGGCCTCACTTGTCGATGGCAAGAGGGTGAGCCAATGAACCAGGGGCAACACCCCCGTCGAGGACAAGCTCCTATACAGGGCGTGGATGGAGATTCCACAAGATCCACTATGCGGCGCCGAGGAAAAGGGCTTTGCCTATTGGAAGAAAGTGGGCAGGTTCTTCCATGGATATAGGAAATTTGGGAAGAAAGCCTTTTTAGCGATCGAAACAATATCTCCCTCTCCAAGCGTTGAGGCGCCAACGACCGCCGGCACGGATAAAAGGGTCGGGCCGTTGGGCGCGGCTGGCCGGACATGCCGGACCACGACCCCAAATTAACTATGGCCCGACCAAAACGGATAGAAACAGACATTTTAGGGTGACCGGATGGATCGGCCCGGTGAATATACCCTAATACAGAATAGACGGACCGATCAAGCAGACTCGGATTCTTTCTGAACTGCTCCTCCTCTCTGCTTGTGCATAGACTGAAACTGGAACTGAACATCTGCTCCTTCTCTGCTGTGAGCCATGAAGTTACTGTTTCTCGTGTATTACTGAATCTATACTTGCTGTGATATGTCTCTGCAGCCTTGTCCTCTGTTAGTTGGTTTATATTGTTTATACTCCATGGGACTCTCTATGCTCCTGGTCTTATTTAAGTTCACCGTTTCTTTCTTCAGCACTTCAGATATGGTTCCCACATCGGAATGGAAATGAAACTATTGTGTTGGTGTTAGCCAGTTCTCCATAGACGCAACAATCTCGAGCGTTGGCCAGTCATCGAGCTTTTCTTTGCACTTTCCTCGTATATATTCTTGACCTAAATCGCTCACACAGATTTTGCTAGTCGTTGCCTTTGTAGCAAGAGCCGGCGAATGCGTGCAAAATAAGCAGTATACAAGCACAAAAATACATAAGGGGCTATTCTCGGCTGGCCCCCAGACGGGGTCGCATTAGCCGGTGACTTCTGGTCAGAGAGGGCCAGGGTCTCCGATGCGGAGAACGTTGAGCTCACGCTCCCGTTCCTACCAGCGAGGTGGAACTGGCCATTATGGAGATGAAGGCTAACTCGGCCCCGGGCCCGGACGGCCTTCCTGTCGTGTTCTTTCAGAAATTTTGGAACTGCATACAGGGGGCTGTTATGCCTATGTTTCAGGAGTTATATGTCGGGACCCTCGTGATGTCGCGGTTAAACTTTGACGTGATTACCTTGATCCCCAAGGTGGTGGGGGCCACGGATATTCGGCAGTTTAGGCCGATCACGGTAATCAATGTCATCCAAAGGATTATGTCCAAGGTTTGTGCGCGTAGGTTGGCGCCTCTAATGGAACGCCTGACGCACCCGTACCAGTTCGCCTTTCTTAAGGGCAGATTCATCCATGATGGGATCCTGGCACTCCATGAGATTATTCACGAAGTAAAGGTGGGACGCCAAGCTTGACTTCCAGAAGGCGTATGATAGGCTAGATTGGGCCTTTCTTCGCCAAGTCCTCCAACGCAGGGGCCTCGATGATCGCATGATAGGGTGGATCATGCAGATCGTCATGAGCGGGAACACGGCGATTAACATAAATGGGGAGGTAGGCCCCTATTTCAGACCCACGTGTGGGGTTAGACAAGGGTACCCGATCTCCCCAATCCTGTTCAATGCCGCGGTGGATGCCCTGGCAGAAATCATGGAGAAAGCCAAGATCTCTGGCCACATCTCTGGTGTGGTAGGGCATCTGATCCCGGGAGGGGGGGTCACTCACCTCCAATATGCCGATGATACCATGCTTATGGTAGAAGGGTCGGAACAGGATATCAGAAACCTGAAATTCTTGCTTCTTTGTTTTGAGGCCATGTCTGGCCTCAAAATCAATTTCGACAAGAGTGAGGTGATGATGTTGGGGTATCCCGTGGAAGCTCAGCAGCGGATTGCTGATAACTTGAATTGTCGACTGGCTTCGTTCCCCATGAACTACCTGGGGATGCCAATCAGGGACACCAGGCTTTTGTCTAGGGACCTGGAGCCCCTTATGGGTCGGGTTAAAGGCGAGATCCGAACCATGGCAAGGCAGGTTTACCTCCAAAGGGAGTAAGACCATCCTTATTGACGCATGCTTATCCAGCCTCCCCATGTACATCATGGGGTTGTATATCCTGCAGGAAGGTGTGCACGCCAACCTTGATAAGGAGCTCTCTAGGTTCTTTTGGATGGCAAATGATGGTCACCAAAAGTACCACATGGTTAAGTGGGCGGACATTTGCGCCCCCAAGGATATGGGGGGCATAGGGATCATTTCCTCTCGTCACATGAATGTGGCCCTCATGCTTCGTTGGGTCTGGCGGATCCTGACGGACGACGGGGGCCTGTGGCTAAGGTTGATCAAAGCTAAGTATCTGCGCGGGTGCCCGCTCCTAGCCTATGATCGTCGGGAGGGCTCTCAGTTTTGGAGAGCCATCCAGGACATCAAGCCAGCGATCCGGAAGGGGCTTGTTATTTCCACTGGGAATGGGAAAAACACCGTCTTCTGGCTCGACCCTTGGGTGGGCGGGCGCCCCTGCGTCTTCTGACGCCCGAGCTTTTCGCGATATGCACAGATCCCTTGCTCTTGGTGGCTGATGCCTTCCAGGACGGAGTCTGGCACGTTGCGTTCCGCCGGAGCCTTGGGGCCGCTGAGCGAGCGACCTGGGAGGGACTTCGGGACAGTCTTCCATTGCCCCACTCCCAATCCCCGGATAGTATGTCCTGGCACCTTTCGCCCTCGGGCGTGTTTTCGGTGGGGTCCATGTACCGGGCCCTCTTCGGTGGGCCCTCCGCTTCTTGGACATCCCCTCTGTGGAAGGCCCCCCTCCCTTTGAAGATTAAGATCTTCCTTTGGCAGTTGTTACGTGATCGGCTTCCTTCCGGGGTGGAGGTGGCCAAGCGGCAGGGCCCGGGGAATGGCCTGTGTCCGCTTTGTGCGGTCCCGGAAACGGGGCATCACATCTTATTTTCCTGTCCCGCAGCTCGTTTCCTTTGGAACTTTACCCATGAGGCTCTGGGGCCCGCGTGGCAGGTGTAACACCCTCAGAATCGGCCCTATGCAAATTTTAGCGAAACTCGCCAAACCCGCATAGAAACGATTCAAAGGTGCTCACCAGGCACTTTCGTGCGGGTGGAAAACGAAGTAATAACATTACACAACAGTCCTCGATGGGACCCACAGAACAGATGTATATACAACAGCGACTCAAAGAGTCAAGAATACAGATATAATATACAAAGATCCAAATCACCTTGAAAATGACAGAGCGTCCGACTACGGACAAGATGCAAATGGGGCTAAGAGCCCTGAAGAATAACCAATGGCGTCCATAACCCTGCCCAGGCCAAGCCGGAAGGGTAACCCTGCTAACGACGTCGATCTCAAACCTGCTTAGACAAAAGGGGTGCCGACAAAGGGCAAAGGAAAAAGAAGGAGCGTCAGTACTGAGGCCAGTACACGGCGAGGCTAGAATTCGGCGGTCCTCGCCTACATAGGTATGGTGGACTGAAGCGGCAGCGGCAACATGCGCTAAACAACCTATAGAGACTCGATACAACTGGCGACTATCAGAGAGGGTAAGAAAGACCTATTCGGATCCAACCTGATACTATCATCAAACAAACCCATCCTGGCGTTTCCCCCTCGAGACCAAACGAGGAAGTCAACCGAGGAACTCACACAGTTGGCAGTTTTACTTATTCAGTTATCGTTGCAGCAATTACTAGTCAGGTTTAGATAATCATCCTGATAAAGTAAGCAGTGGGCACTTTTAGCTAACCATTCCGTTATAGTGGCGACACTTACTAGTCCGATACATTTAGCATGCGATAACCCCAAAACCCAGCAGTTGTTGGTACTTTTATTTAGCCATTCCGTTGTAGTGACGCTGATTACTAGTCAAATCGGATACAAGTCAATTTATAACAGTAAACTTTAGTTATAGTTGTCTATGATCAAGCACTGTGCTCCAAGTCGTCCATAACCGCGGACACGGCTTCTCGAAAAGATTTAACCCTGCAGGGGTGCACCAAAGTATCCACAGGCACTTCGACCCTTTTTGCCAGATCAGTTAACATACACCCATCGGTATGTCGGCGGGGCCTAAGTCACGACGTTCCCAGACCCAAAGCAAGTACATGGGGGCCACCCCACCAAGTCGACACCCGCAACGAAGTCGGCCGGTCTCCGAGACGGACTTAGGGTTTGCGACAGTGGCTGTAAACGACAGCAAATCCCCAAACGGGGACTGTCGATACAGCGAAAACACTCCGCTTCCAAAACAGTACAGCGTGCTCCTCACACAATCGTAAATAAAGCAGTAAAGCATGGCATAGGTACAGGATAGTAAATAAATCCTCAAACTAGTTGTGGCCCCCAGTACAATACTTTGAAATCAGGTACTAATCAATGGGGGGCCCATATCTCCCCACCTGTGGTTAGCGCGCTCGATCTCGGAACAGGTGTCAAGAACTCGGGGTCCTACGAGACACAAGTGGGCGGTCGGAAACCAAATATTATCTATCACCCACCGATGCCTCTGCTTACTTCAATTTTAGTTGTTAAGCAGTAATTAAAGTGAACAATAAGTAAAACCATGATCATCTTCAACAATAAACATGCGGCACTTCTCCAACAACTATGGTACTTGACGACACGCAACAACACTTGAGCAAGCGACTACGACGCGTGGGTCCAACTATCTACCAAACAACAGGTAATAGGATGTGTCCAAGGCTATATATGGCTGCAAGGGATATCACGGGAACGAAAACTAGAGCATCGCAACACAGATAGCAAAGATCAACAGGAGGGAAATAAATACTATAAAAGTAAGATAGGTAGAAAGGGGGAGATGCTCGCCTGAAAACATTGTCGAAGGGTTCAACCGAAGATCGGGGCGAAGCTCACATCAACTCATCGGCCTTATCCGCGAAGAAGCAAAACGCTAGAATAAACACCGGATGCAATATTTAATACAACGGCAGAAGATCGGCATGATGCATGTATGATGTATGACATGGCAAGGTGCGATGCGATTAGGTCAATATAAAGTGGAACCGGGGTCCCGACATTAATTAGGTGGTTCATGTTATTTCTCTACACCGCAAATTAAATGTTGTGTTAGCATGGCAAAAGATAGCACCGGGTTCACTACACAAATTTAAATGAGGCCAATATAAGGCTAGATTTTCCCACATATGGGCCCCATATTTAATTAGAGGTGAATCGGCATAAGGCCCCCAAACCACAAGACAAGGATGCATGCAAGTATGACAAGTTAATATGCAACAGGGTTTATGTTTAGCATTTATAATAATAAGGGTTCGGATAAGGGTCACACATTGAGGGGTCTCGACGGTCTTGGGGTTCCGGGGTTCGGGGTTGGTCTCAGGGTTTGACGGATCGGTCTCGGCGGAAACGTTCTCAAACAACGGGGCAGATCTTGGCGTTCCGGGAAGAAGGACTTGGGTCGGTGTCGGGGCGCATCGGCTTCTTCCGGGTCGGTGCCGTTCTTGTCGTCGCGAAGGTCTTGTCGGGCCCGCGCCATCGAGTCGGTCTTGGCGTCCGGGGGAGTTCCCGATGTTCCGTGGAGAAGATCTTGGCGTCCGAGGGTTTCTCCGCGTCCGTGATGCAGATCTTGTCGGTTCCCTGTCGGGGGCCTTCGGGAACGGGGTCTCGGCGACTTGGCGCTTCGGTTTGATGTCGTCCTCCAGGTACCGCGGGCTCTCGGTGTAGATGGCGTTGACGGGCTTGAGACAGAGAACGGGTACTGTAACCATGGGTTCGGACGTTGACTTGGTACAACACACAAGCACCAACACATACACGCAGGAGCACACCCGCAGAGGCTGGAGGGGGTTGCTGCACGGTCGGAGGCGGATGGCATCTTGACGACGGGGTGGGTCCCGCGGGCAGGTAGGTCCAGGCAGGGCCGGCTGCTGCACGCGGACAGGGGAGGCGAGGGCTCGGGGAGCGGGCTCGCGGAAGAGAGGCTGGCGGCGGGGCGGGCGATGGGGAGGAGGCGGCCGCGACTGCTGCTGGAGGCGGGCGACGGGGAGCCCGCTGGCGGCGGCCCGCCGGAGCGTGCGGCTCGGGGACGCAGGGCGCTTGCAGGTGGTCGGCGGCGTCGCGGGCGACGCAGCGGCGGACGCAGCAGCGGAGGGAGTGAGCGGTTCAGGGGGAGGTGGGATCCGGGGGGGCTGCGTGCGTGGCGTGCGTGTGTGCGGTGAGTGTGTGTGTTGTGTGAGCCGGCTGGGTGAAGAGAGGGGGAGAGGCCAGGGGGTGATGTGGCAGCGTCTGGTTGGAGGGGGTGAGGGAGAGAGGGGCTGCTGAGGTGGCAGTTTAGGATTGGGTAGAGGGGGAGAGAGGGTGAGGTGTCAGGAGGGGGTTGGTTGGGATGAGGTGGAGGGGGTGTGGGTAGGGTAGGTTGGGTGTAAAAAGGATTAAGGGATGGACCGATTATAATTTCCTGGGGGTGGTTGTTCGAGTCGGTTCGGCCCGTTCGACTGCCCCCACTAAAAAGAATTAAACATTTTATTTGTTTTAAACGGGCCGTTTGCAAACCGCTCGCAGCCAAAACAAAATAATCCAGAGACCCGGGTTTTGCGTTTGAATTAAGATGGGGCGTTTGGAAAACAAATTAGGTTTTTCCGCAAATAGTTTTATGCAAACAAATGCAAGATGATGACGATCCTCAAATGCAATGTGGCACGATGACATGAGCATGCGGTCATGATGATGCAATGCACAAAAACGACGCGATTTTCTAGTAGTGGTTTTGCGGGATGCCACAATTCGACACCACTAACAATGGATCTCGCCCTCGAGATCCGCCTCATGGTACCGGAAGGAAGGTCGGCGATCTGCGTCTTCTCACTTCGTGTAGATCCTCGCGACACCACTAACAAGAGGTCGTTGTCCGTGATCGTCGAGAGAACACTCCGGGGACAAAAGATCGAAGGTAGAGGTATCGACAAATAAAGCCACCTCTAGCTTCCGTGGACGGAGTAAAATTGCTGGATCCACTGATTCGATGTACAAGAGCGAATGACAAGAGTAGTCGGATGGTGATCAGTCCATCGCGCACCCAAACCATTACTCTGCACACGAATAGGCGGATTATGCAACCAACTCTCGGAATTCAGACTGAAGATCTCGTCAAGCGAGGTTCGGAAACAAAGGGGTGATGCAGACTCTGCATCGGATCTGGCGTAGAGGATGTCGTCGCGTCGGAAAACACCGGAAGGCACAAACAAGGAACAAAGAATGGTACCACAGCAGTCGGATTCCTCAAGCAGCATGAACACCGGATGGTAGAACACCGTTATCGAAGAAGGAAGCGAAACCCTGAAGGAACGACGGAACCCAACCACGAGAATTCCTGGACTCGAAGAAAGGGGCGAGAGCGGATTCAAAACACGTAGAGGTAAGAGAAGAACAGCAGAGGGGTAAGGAGTAAAATCAGACCTAATCAGAACTATCCAACCGATTTTGCAAAAATAGTTTTGACACTCTACTTCGGCCGTTAGCTAGGTTATCCTACAGGCTGGACTTGTGGGGTATCGCAACTGCTGAGCTCTGATACCACTCTGTAACACCCTCAGAATCGGCCCTATGCAAGTTTTAGCGAAACTCGCCAAACCCGCATAGAAACGATTCAAAGGTGCCCACCAGGCACTTTCGTGCGGGTGGAAAACGAAGTAATAACATTACACAACAGTCCTCGATGGGACCCACAGAACAGATGTATATACAACAGCGACTCAAAGAGTCAAGAATACAGATATAATATACAAAGATCCAAATCACCTTGAAAATGACAGAGCGTCCGACTACGGACAAGATGCAAATGGGGCTAAGAGCCCTGAAGAATAACCAATGGCGTCCATAACCCTGCCCAGGCCAAGTCGGAAGGGTAACCCTGCTAACGATGTCGATCTCAAACCTGCTTAGACAAAAGGGGTGCCGACAAAGGGCAAAGGAAAAAGAAGGAGCGTCAGTACTGAGGCCAGTACACGGCGAGGCTAGAATTCGGCGGTCCTCGCCTACATAGGTATGGTGGACTGAAGCGGCAGCGGCAACATGCGCTAAACAACCTATAGAGACTCGATACAACTGGCGACTATCAGAGAGGGGTAAGAAAGACCTATTCGGATCCAACCTGATACTATCATCAAACAAACCCATCCTGGCGTTTCCCCCTCGAGACCAAACGAGGAAGTCAACCGAGGAACTCACACAGTTGGCAGTTTTACTTATTCAGTTATCGTTGCAGCAATTACTAGTCAGGTTTAGATAATCATCCTGATAAAGTAAGCAGTGGGCACTTTTAGCTAACCATTCCGTTATAGTGGCGACACTTACTAGTCCGATACATTTAGCATGCGATAACCCCAAAACCCAGCAGTTGTTGGTACTTTTATTTAGCCATTCCGTTGTAGTGACGCTGATTACTAGTCAAATCGGATACAAGTCAATTTATAACAGTAAACTTTAGTTATAGTTGTCTATGATTAAGCACTGTGCTCCAAGTCGTCCATAACCGCGGACACGGCTTCTCGAAAAGATTTAACCCTGCAGGGGTGCACCAAAGTATCCACAGGCACTTCGACCCTTTTTGCCAGATCAGTTAACATACACCCATCGGTATGTCGGCGGGGCCTAAGTCACGACGTTCCCAGACCCAAAGCAAGTACATGGGGGCCACCCCACCAAGTCGACACCCGCAACGAAGTCGGACGGTCTCCGAGACGGACTTAGGGTTTGCGACAGTGGCTGTAAACGACAGCAAATCCCCAAACGGGGACTGTCGATACAGCGAAAACACTCCGCTTCCAAAACAGTACAGCGTGCTCCTCACACAATCGTAAATAAAGCAGTAAAGCATGGCATAGGTACAGGATAGTAAATAAATCCTCAAACTAGTTGTGGCCCCCAGTACAATACTTTGAAATCAGGTACTAATCAATGGGGGGCCCATATCTCCCCACCTGTGGTTAGCGCGCTCGATCTCGGAACAGGTGTCAAGAACTCGGGGTCCTACGGGACACAAGTGGGCGGTCGGAAACCAAATATTATCTATCACCCACCGATGCCTCTGCTTACTTCAATTTTAGTTGTTAAGCAGTAATTAAAGTGAACAATAAGTAAAATCATGATCATCTTCAACAATAAACATGCGGCACTTCTCCAACAACTATGGTACTTGACGACACGCAACAACACTTGAGCAAGCGACTACGACGCGTGGGTCCAACTATCTACCAAACAACAGGTAATAGGATGTGTCCAAGGCTATATATGGCTGCAAGGGATATCACGGGAACGAAAACTAGAGCATCGCAACACAGATAGCAAAGATCAACAGGAGGGAAATAAATACTATAAAAGTAAGATAGGTAGAAAGGGGGAGATGCTCGCCTGAAAACATTGTCGAAGGGTTCAACCGAAGATCGGGGCGAAGCTCACATCAACTCATCGGCCTTATCCGCGAAGAAGCAAAACGCTAGAATAAACACCGGATGCAATATTTAATACAACGGCAGAAGATCGGCATGATGCATGTATGATGTATGACATGGCAAGGTGCGATGCGATTAGGTCAATATAAAGTGGAACCGGGGTCCCGACATTAATTAGGTGGTTCATGTTATTTCTCTACACCGCAAATTAAATGTTGTGTTAGCATGGCAAAAGATAGCACCGGGTTCACTACACAAATTTAAATGAGGCCAATATAAGGCTAGATTTGCCCACATATGGGCCCCATATTTAATTAGAGGTGAATCGGCATAAGGCCCCCAAACCACAAGACAAGGATGCATGCAAGTATGACAAGTTAATATGCAACAGGGTTTACGTTTAGCATTTATAATAATAAGGGTTCGGATAAGGGTCACACATTGAGGGGTCTCGACGGTCTTGGGGTTCCGGGGTTCGGGGTTGGTCTCAGGGTTCGACGGATCGGTCTCGGCGGAAACGTTCTCAAACAACGGGGCAGATCTTGGCGTTCCGGGAAGAAGGACTTGGGTCGGTGTCGGGGCGCATCGGCTTCTTCCGGGTCGGTGCCGTTCTTGTCGTCGCGAAGGTCTTGTCGGGCCCGCGCCATCGAGTCGGTCTTGGCGTCTGGGGGAGTTCCCGATGTTCCGTGGAGAAGATCTTGGCGTCCGAGGGTTTCTCCGCGTCCGTGATGCAGATCTTGTCGGTTCCCTGTCGGGGGCCTTCGGGAACGGGGTCTCGGCGACTTGGCGCTTCGGTTTGATGTCGTCCTCCAGGTACCGCGGGCTCTCGGTGTAGATGGCGTTGACGGGCTTGAGACAGAGAACGGGTACTGTAACCATGGGTTCGGACGTTGACTTGGTACAACACACAAGCACCAACACATACACGCAGGAGCACACCCGCAGAGGCTGGAGGGGGTTGCTGCACGGTCGGAGGCGGATGGCATCTTGACGACGGGGTGGGTCCCGCGGGCAGGTAGGTCCAGTCGGGGCCGGCTGCTGCACGCGGACAGGGGAGGCGAGGGCTCGGGGAGCGGGCTCGCGGAAGAGAGGCCGGCGGCGGGGCGGGCGATGGGGAGGAGGCGGCCGCGACTGCTGCTGGAGGCGGGCGACGGGGAGCCCGCTGGCGGCGGCCCGCCGGAGCGTGCGGCTCGGGGACGCGGGGCGCTTGCAGGTGGTCGGCGGCGTCGCGGGCGACGCAGCGGCGGACGCGGCAGCGGAGGGAGTGAGTGGTTCAGGGGGAGGTGGGATCCGGGGAGGGCTGCGTGCGTGGCGTGCGTGTGTGCGGTGAGTGTGTGTGTTGTGTGAGCCGGCTGGGTGAAGAGAGGGGGAGAGGCCAGGGGGTGATGTGGCAGCGTCTGGTTGGAGGGGGTGAGGGAGAGAGGGGCTGCTGAGGTGGCAGTTTAGGATTGGGTAGAGGGGGAGAGAGGGTGAGGTGTCAGGAGGGGGTTGGTTGGGATGAGGTGGAGGGGGTGTGGGTAGGGTAGGTTGGGTGTAAAAAGGATTAAGGGATGGACCGATTATAATTTCCTGGGGGTGGTTGTTCGGGTCGGTTCGGCCCGTTCGACTGCCCCCACTAAAAAGAATTAAACATTTTATTTGTTTTAAACGGGCCGTTTGCAAACCGCTCGCAGCCAAAACAAAATAATCCGGAGACCCGGGTTTTGCGTTTGAATTAAGATGGGGCGTTTGGAAAACAAATTAGGTTTTTCCGCAAATAGTTTTATGCAAACAAATGCAAGATGATGACGATCCTCAAATGCAATGTGGCACGATGACATGAGCATGCGGTCATGATGATGCAATGCACAAAAACGACGCGATTTTATAGTAGTGGTTTTGCGGGATGCCACAGCAGGCCGCGGACCTGGGGGAATTCCTGGATGCCAATGCGAACCAGACCGGTAGGAGGAGGCGCCTCTTCTGGTTCCTGTTCGCAGGGATGACCTGGACATTATGGAACATCCGGAACAAGATGGTCATCGAGCGTGTCTTTCTTCGCAGGGCCTCTGACTCGACCTTCAAATTTCTCGCTTTTTTGCAGCGGTGGTACCCGTTGAGTAGACAGCGAGACAGGGCGCGGCTGGACGGGATGATTGAGCACCTCATCGTGGCGGCACGCCAAATTGCTTCTCCCTCCGGGTCCTGAGTGCGTCCTTGGGGCGTGTTTGTATCCGTATGTGCCAGACTGTGTGGGTGTTGAGTGTGTTGCGTGGTCTGTGTGTTTGGTGTTGAACTGTGTCACGTGGTCTGGATATTGTATGGTTGTTGCTTTATTTATAAAGTTGGGCGTATGCCTGTTTCGAGAGAAAGAGTAAATACAAATTAAGGTGTAGAATAAACCCTGTGGACACAGTTTAAGTAGAACCCTTTTTTCTTCTTTATTTACGTATCATTGTCCATGGTAACAGTACATACATGTGTAGTAGTCTGCAAGTGTGCAGCCACAGTTTGCGGCATTATGCCAATGATCTGGTAGCTAGTCCATGTGGTTCTTGATCTAAACTCCAATTAATATGGAGTATTCATAAGTTCACAGGCCCATATCAAGCTGAGGTAGCTGACGGATAGTACGTCTTCAGTAATCCTTACCATCTCGAGTCTCGACGATTATTGTACTCACAGGCCCATATCAAGCTGCAAAAAACAAAAAGAAAAACTAGTAGTAGTGAATTTGCTAGAAGACTGGGTATATATACGTCAGAGAAGTATGCATCCATGGCCTGCTTACCTGAATAGATCAGGCTGATGGAGCGGGGCAAACGTAGAGCGGCGGCACCGCACCGCCGTTGGCGCAGACGGCCATGATGGCCTGCTGCGAGAGGCTGAGGCCGCAGTGGTCGCGGATGAGGGAGAATGCGCGCTGGACGTGGATGTCGACGCCGATGGCACGCTGGAGGGTGTGGTTGACGATGTGGCAGAGGCACGCCGCCTGGCCCTGGATGATGCCGCCCAGACCCTCGCAGCACCCCTCCGGCGCCTCCGACATGCCAGTGTCCTTGAAGAAGGCCAGGCAAGGGCTCAGTTCCAGAAGTAATCCCACGCACGTCGCCGACGGGTCCTCACTGTTACAATTGCGACAAGAAGATAACGAAAAACGAAAACGAAAAACACAGCAAGGGGACACAGATTTAACGTGGAAAACCTCTCCAACAAAGAGAGGAAAAAACCACGGGCGCCAGCCAGCGAAACTTCACTATATCGAGGAGTGTTTACAAACGCCGGGGATTTCACAGATGCAACTCTACCCAACCGGCGGCTTACAAGGGGTTTATATATCGGTGGAAACCTAGGTCTTCGACGATCCGTACCGTACCACGACAGATGCTTGTTTGAAGATGGTCATCGGCCCAAGCCTCCGGCGACGGGCCTCGCTCCACTCGTCAGAAGTTGGCCTATACTTTGTAGAATTTGGATCAACATATAACAAACTCCACCTTGAGACAAATTCCTCCTTGTAGCATCAACAGCAACCATCTCCCTGAACAAACAAAGCAAATACTTTCGGCGCCAATAGCCACTTGGGCTAATCAGTTAAACCAAGCTCGAACTTAGCAACAGGAACACGTTTAGTCATCATATCAGCAGGATTATCATGTGTGCTGATCTTGCATACCTTTAATTACCTTGAGCAACAATGTCTCTAACAAAATGGTACTTGACATCAATGTGCTTAGTTCTCTCATGGAACATCTGATCTTTTGTAAGGTATATGGCACTTTGACTGTCACAAAACAAACTAATGCAAGAATCATCTCCACAAAGCTCAGCAAACAAACCTTTCAACCAAACAGATTCTTTGCAAGCTTCAGCAATAGCCATGTATTCAGCTTCAGTAGTAGATTGTGCAACAACAGCCTGTAATGTAGCCTTCCAGCTAATAGCACAACCTCCAACATTAAACACATAACCTGTGAGGGATCTTCTCTTATCCAAATCGGCAGCAAAATCTGAATCCACATAGCCAACGAGTCCCTCACCGGTCCTGCCAAACTTCAAACAAGCATTGGAAGTGCCAAGAAGGTACCTGAAAACCCACTGAACAGCCTTCCAATGTTCTTTACCAGGATTAGCCATGTATCTACTTATCAAACTCATAGCATATGATAAATCAGGACGAGAACAAACCATGGCATACATCAAAGAACCAACAACACTAGAATATGGCACCTTTGACATGTACTCAAACTCTTCATCAGTAGTAGGACATTGAGAAACTGACAATTTAAAATGAGGAGCAATAGGAGTACTAACTGAATTGGCACCATCCATATTAAAACGATGAAGAACTTTCTTAATGTAACTTTGCTGACTAAGAAATAACAAACCATATTTTCTATCTCGGGTAATCTCCATACCTAAGATCTTCTTAGCAGCACCAAGATCCTTCATCTCAAACTCACTACTTAGGTGTGCCTTCAAAGTAGTGATTTCTTTCATGCCCTTGGCAGCAATTAACATATCATCAACATATAGCAGCAAGTATATAGGTGACCCATCAACAAACTTGATATAAACACAACTATCATATTTAGACCTCTCAAAACCATGTGAGATCATAAATGAATCAAACCTTTTATACCACTGTCTTGGAGATTGCTTTAAGCCATAAAGAGACTTCTTTAATTTGCACACAAAATCCTCTTTACCAGGCACTATGAACCCTTCTGGTTGGTCCATGTATATTTCCTCATCAAGCTCTCCATGCAGAAAAGCAGTCTTGACATCTAACTGCTCAAGCTCAAGATCACGCATAGCCACAATACTAAAGAAAGTACGAATGGAACTATGCTTCACAACTGGAGAGAACACATCATTGTAATCAATACCTGGAATCTGGCTGAACCCTTTTGCTACTAACCTTGCCTTGTACCTTGAAGGCTCTTTGGGAGATAGACCTTCCTTTTTCTTGAAGATCCACTTGCAGCGGACCGCCTTCTTTTGTTTAGGCAAGCGCACAACATCCCATGTGCCATTTTTCTCAAGCGATTGCATCTCTTCTTGCATAGCAGAAACCCACTTCTCGCGGTCAACGGATGCAATGGCTTCATTATATGTAGCAGGTTCATAATCGTTCTCCACCTGTTCAGCACAACTCAAAGCATAATGTACAAGATTACACTCTTCAATTAAACGAGGACGAGGACCACAGTTACGCCTCGGTCTATCAGCAGCAATGGACTCATGTGGCTGCTGCAAAACAGTAGGTGAGTGCTGAACAACAATATCATCAATGTTTTCTTCATGTGTATCTTCAACGATAGCATCATTATCAACAGTTTTCTGCAGGTTCTCCACCTGCACATTAACTCTCTCCTCTCCAACAGCAACAGGAGAGGTATCTGATGGCAAGCTATCATGATACATAACGGACTCATTGAAAACAACGTTTCTACTTAGCAAAATCTTTTTAGTTTCAGGATTCCATAGTTTATATGTTTTAACTCCTGAACCATAACCAAGGAATATGCACTTAACAGCCCTAGGCTCTAACTTTCCATTATCAACATGAGCATATGCAGTGCAGCCAAAAACTCTCAATTGTGAATAATCGGCAGGCGAACCTGACCATACCTCAATGGGAGTTTTCTTCTCAAGTGGAATAGAAGGTGACCTGTTGATGAGGTAACACGCTGTGTTGGCTGCTTTGGCCCAGAAACGCCTATGCATACCTGCATTAGACAACATACAACGAGCCCTCGAGATGATGGTTCTGTTCATGCGCTCTGCCACGCCATTCTGCTGAGGAGTATATGGGATGGTGTGATGCCTGATCATGCCATCGTTACTGCAAAACTCCTCAAACTCATTAGAACAGAATTCCATACCATTGTCAGTACGTAGTACCTTTACCTTCTTCTCAGTCTGTTTTTCAACCATAACTTTCCACTTCTTAAAAGCATCAAAAACATCAGATTTATGCTTCAGAAAATAAGGCCACACCTTTCTTAAGTAATCATCAATAATAGTAAGCATATAATTAGCACCACCAATAGAAGTCTTACGGGACGGACCCCATACATCAGCATGCACATAATCTAATATGCCTTTGGTGGTATGAACGGAAGCATTGAATTTAACTCTTTTATGCTTACCAAAGATGCAGTGCTCACAGAACTCAAACTTACTCAAGTTGCAACCATCAATCAGCTCTCTCTTGACCAACTCTGCCATGCCTTGTTCGCTCATATGCCCAAGGCGCATATGCCATAGATGTGTTTTACCACAATCATCAGAATCATTAGACGTAACAGCAGCAGCAATACCAGACAAAGTGCTACCTCTAAGAACATATAATTTAGCAGAATTCATATCACCTATCATGTGAATAAGAGAACCTTTTGATACCTTCAGAACTCGATGCCCACCGGCATACTTGTATCCATCAACGTCCATGGTACTCAGGGAGATCAAATTTCTGGCCATGCTTGGTATGTGCTTCACCTCACTCAACGTGCGTGTCACGCCATCATGTGTCCTAATCTTAACAGATCCAACACCAACGATATGGCATGGGTTGTCATTCCCCACACGCACAAAATCTCCAGTCTGCACAGACTCATATGAACTGAACCAATCTTTGTTACAGCAAATATGAAACGAACATGCAGTATCAAGTATCCATTCATCATCACGAGAAGCACAAGCAGCAAAAACAGCTAAGCATTCACCATCAGAACTATCAGAAACAACAGCAGCCTTACCAGAACCTTCAGTCCTATCTTTCGGTTGGTAAGTTCCGTTTCTTTTCTCCTTATTCTGCAACTTCCAACAATCATCAATAACATGATTAGATTTCTTACAATACCTGCAGAATTTATCCTTTCCCTTGGACTTTGAACGACTTCTACCGTCCTTGCTCTTATCTTTGTTGCCATAGTTGTTGTACCTCTGCTCGGTCCTGCCATGAACCTGCAGAGCCTCAGCCTTGGATGACGTCCCATCTGGCCCTACCATAGTTTTCATCTTTTCCCTCTGTTTGAGGGCGTCATGTACTTCGGCAAGGGTTAGTTCATCACGGCTCAACAATATTGTATCACGAAAGTGTGTATAGGAACTAGGCAACGAGCATAAGAGTAGAAGAGCTAAATCTTCATCATCATATTTTACCTCCATAGACTGCAAGTCTGAAATAATCTCTTTAAAAACAGATATGTGATTCATTACCGATCCACCTTCTTGCAGCCTGTGCGAGAACAACTTCATCTTCACGTTCATCTTACTGGTTAGATCCTTTGACACACAGATCGTTTCCAGTTTTTCCCATAGGGCAGCAGCAGATTTCATCTCCAGTACTTCCTGCAAAATATTATTGGATAGATGAAGTTGAATCAAAGACAAAGCCTTACGGTCCTTCCGCTTCTCTTCGGCGGACCAGGTCTTAGCATCCTTTTCACCGAATCCATCCAGCGCTTCATCCAGATCAGAAGTTTGGGCGAGAATCACCCGCATCTTCACCTGCCACAAGGAGAATCTTGTGGTGTAGTCCAGCTGTGGTAGATCGAACTTCAATGACGACATGTCGCAAACCCTAGATTAGAACCTGGGGCTCTGATACCACTTGTTACAATTGCGACAAGAAGATAACGAAAAACGAAAACGAAAAACACAGCAAGGGGACACAAATTTAACGTGGAAAACCTCTCCAACAAAGAGAGGAAAAAACCACGGGCGCCAGCCAACGAAACTTCACTATATCGAGGAGTGTTTACAAACGCCGGGAATTTCACAGATGCAACTCTACCCAACCGGCGGCTTACAAGGGGTTTATATATCGGTGGAAACCTAGGTCTTCGACGATCCGTACCGTACCACGACAGGCCTCGCTCCACTCGTCAGAAGTTGGCCTATACTTTGTAGAATTTGGATCAACATATAACACTCACTTGCCGCTGCCGCAGGCCAAATCTTCTTAGGGACGGGCTCCGTCGACGACGACGCGATGTTCTTCGCCGCGTCGGCCGCCGTGGTGAAGACGAGGGCCAGCAGGAGGAGGAGCGCGGCGGTGCAGGCCTTGTTGGACGACGCCATTGCACTTGTTGGCTAAGCTCCGATCGGAGGCTAAGCACGTACGTAGTACTATGTAGGATTAATGAGTTGGCTTGTGAGGCTTGATGGGTTTACAGACGCTCACTGATTCATCTATTTATGCAACCATCATCGATGTGTGAGTTGGTTTAACGTTCGGATCTTACGCGCGACACGAAGATGGTGTGAACCGGCGTGATCAAAGTATTTTTTTTAACTCTGTTTCGTCTCAACTACTACCACATTTTCTGATTCCATCAACATATGTTTTACTCATACGCAATGCAATTTTATCTGTAGATCATATTTTACTTTAATTAATTAAGCATGATCAAGTAGTACTCCCTTCCACTCATATTAGTTGACTCAAATTTATCTAGATTTGGATGAATCTAGACACTATTTAGTATATATAGGTTCATTTAAATTTTAAAAAATCTAAGTCAAGTAATATGGATCGGAGTGAGTAGTATAATTTTATTTGGGGTCCTGGACACGTACCAGTAACTTAAGGGGGTGTTTGGTATAACAACACTTGCTGATTAGTTGCTGCATGCTCACTGAAGATTAATTTCGGTCCAGTTTTGTGCAACCATGAACAGAGGTGTACCGGCAAAATGAATTTCTAGACAGAAAATGCACGCCATATGCATGCATGCATGCTGTTTCATCGGATTGTTTTGGGGGTGCATGTGAGACGTGATCGCTTGACGCTGGTGGTGCTCCTCTGTACGAAACCAGCAGTTGGTGTCAACGTGAAACAAGGTTACACATGTCATATGTGCCTCAAATTGCGATACTAGGTAAAAGTTAAAAAATTAATGCCGTTTTGTTTTGTTATGCTATATGAAAATTTTATTTACCGGATCTTGTTAATTTCTTGTTATATTATATCCGAAATGGTGAAAAAGGCAATAAGTGGAGTGTTAACATAAAAGATTGTACTCCTCCGACCCATATTCCTTGACTTGGATTTGTCAAAAATTGAATAAACCTATATACTAAATAGTGTCTAGATTCATCTAAATCTAGACAAATTTGAGTTAACTAATATGGGCCGGAGGGAGTAGCCTTTTTGGTTTAGAAGAATTTTGTAGGGATTTGGGAGGATTACATTTCTTATAATTTCCCCCATGGAGACATGTTTGGTTAGCGTGATTTTTTCAAATAGTCTACTTTGCATGATGTTAAATCTAAAGAAAAATATTATTGAGTCCATCTTCATGATTTTCCCCGTTAGTTTATATAACAAATATGGAATGCACTAATACTATATAGAAAACAGCATGATTTTTTCCATGCGTGCAACCAAACAACTTCTAATAGTACATGTTCATATGTTCAATATCTATAGGAATCACAAACACATTTTTTTCATATTCATCCTTAAATAATGTTTTCATATTACCGCATTTTAAGAATACTCTTCTTCGCACCCGAACATATCACCGTGTACCGTCGGCGCCGAGCGCGATGCATGACAACACGCGCAGAGGGAGGCTCGCCGGAAGAGCGGGGTACTCAAGACAGTCCGGCATACGCTTTTGTAGACTTAAAACTCCGTTCGCTCGGGAGGGACCCCATCAGGGTGGTGTCTTTTTGAATGTTAGCAGGAGAGCTGCTAAATTCATTGATTAGGTAGAAAAAAAGTTGTTACAGAAAAGGTATAGCGATAACCAAGACATCTAATGACCCTGGTCGCCAAAGCAGAAATCAAGAGAAAGAAAAAAGGCTCTTGAAAATCAGCCTGGGCCAAACGGGATCTTCGCTCCTGCCATATTCCAAAGATTGGCTTCATCGTGAATGCGGGCGACAAGCCCTATGGTCGAAAGTTGCCAACATTATGAGGGAATGTACGATCTTTCCTTTTCTTTTTTCCTTTGGGGTGTTTTCTACCTTGTCGCACCTAGAATCCTTGAAGCCATCGGCATGGACAGAAACCACCATGATCATGGAGTGGCTGCAGTTTGGCCGTCTAAACAGGGCGGTGTGACGACTATGTGCTGCCCTATGCTGGACTGACCTCCCCTAGAGCCTCGTGGATTCCCAGCCCTCCGCTATGAAGAACCGTGGAAGAATGATAACAAAGATACAAGGGAGAGGGATAAAAAGTAGATGAACACAAAAAGTAGTAGATGTGTTTGCTCGATTGATGTTGATTCAGTTGGCCTTCATCCCTTATGTATATAAGGAGCGGATGAACTTTCCGTGCAAAAAAGAGGGTTGGATTCACGTCTAAATCCTAGTTGGTGCCCAACTCGAACAGGAAATCCTGAAATTGTTCCGTCAAAAACTTGCATGTACCTGTCCGACCACTTTTGAGATGGTAAACAAGTTTGGATCAAAATATAAAAAAAACGCAAAGTTATTCGTCTCGAAGAAACAAAAAACTTTGATATTGGCCACTTTTCCATTCGACGTGATATTGATGGCATATTCCCCTTGTTTTAGGTCGTAAGCAGATAGATTGAATTAGGAGGTTTTTTTAGTCGCCCAAATCCATTTCTCTTGCCTACGGACAGATATTGTAACGTCCTAGAATCGTGTCTATGTAGATCTCAGCATTTTCCGCCAAAATCCGCATAGAGGCAATTCAAGGGCATTACAAGTGTCATCAACGTTTGGTTATTCTTCAGGACTTCTAATTTAATTTGGATCTTCTCCGTACTCGGATACTATTTTTCTTTCTTCATGATTTGTATCTTTGTATTATATCATTTGTATTCTTGACTCGTTGAGTCGTTGTTGTATATATATATATATATATATATATATATATATATATATATATATATATATATAGTGGGTTCTATTGTAAACTATTATGATGTAAGTACTTGTAAGAAAATCCACCCACACGAAAGTGTCTAGTGGACGTGTTTAAATCGTTTATATGAGGATTCTAGCAGGAAATACTGAGATCGGCATATAACCGATTCTAGGACGTTACAGATATGTTCTATCGTCCGGCGTCCCCTGTTCTGGCCCAGCTAATTCGGTTCGAAGCAATATTTTGGCTCTCAAATTTGTATACTAACTCGGATTGATATGATTCGAAAAGCAAAGCTGCTTGTCTCGACAATATGCACAACTTTCAAGTTGGACACTTTTCATGTGTGGTCATCTTAAATGATTCATAGTGGAAACCTTCATATATCAGTCTCCGAGTCTTCTTTGAACGCTAGCATAATCAGCTATCAAGCCTAGTCATGGCTTCAATTGACACGGTGGACATGGTGTCTCTTCGATGATGATTAATAACCCTCCGAGTGGACCTTTCCAAGTGTGTCTCATCATTTTTTTTGTCAGCTATGAGCCCAAACGGGGTGCCAACACATGCCCCATGTTTTCTGGCATAGCATGGGTGCTCAAAAATGATTTTATCAACATTTAATCTAAGGATAATGTCAACACCCCATCAGCCACTGGTTCTTAGGGAGATAAATATATATCAACCATTTTATGTCCAGGCTTGTTGCCACTTGGGTATGATTTCCTCAAATAATTTGCGTTGAGAACAATCACCTCATCTTGAAGTTGATGAATATCACAATTTCCTTCATGAACAACTCCCACAATGATCCCCGCATGGTCTTCATTCATGTGCTCAAGAAGAATATCACCAATCGTTCAGCAATAAAGGTCATTACCTATTAATGAGTATTTGAAGAGCACCCAAACTGTCATATTCTCACCTTTTAGTTCAGATTTTGCATGTAATAAACAATGCACTTCCTCTGTTCTTCATCTTCATCTACACTAAATCTTTCATTTGTGGTCGAAGCGGTGGTCTCAAATCCGACCTTACCTATGTTGGTGGAAAAATGCAGCAGCTCTCGTGGAATATGAAGTATACCATGAATAACATGGTAGCCGGATGTTTGTTGAGCCAACTCATTTCCTCTTCAATTTTCATGTCTAGATATAGACCAATGATAAATCAATCCAAATGAAAGTTACATTGAGACATGTATCAAGATAAATAACAAGGGATTCGTGGAAACATTGGTAAACCATGGACAATGTTGTACTACTCAACGAGGTCTTAATATGTGCATCACCTATAGCAATACAAAGTTCTAGCACGAATAGCAAAGCTTCATATTCAACCTTATTCTTTGTGCAAGATATTCTAAGCGGCATTAGACTTCATAAAACAGTACCATAAGGAGATAAAAAAACAATACCAAAGAATTGGATATTGCTTTTAAAAACTGAACAATCGAAATATAATCTCCATAGTACTAGAGAGACAAGATCAATATCAATATCATGCTCGTCACTAATACACCAATACTGAAATTAAAAAAAAATAACCTTTCATAGATTTCGAAGATTTATAAGACAAATCATCAAAGCATATGTGTACCGCAAAACAGAATACGCATGCCGTTTTTTGGTCAAAAAAGGGTTTGGGATACACCATGTCCGCGTTTTGCAGTACCGCGGGATACGGTATTTGTTAGAGATGCTCTTAGCAAGTTCTCCATAGACGCAACAATCTCGAGTGTTGGCCAGTCATCAAGCTTTTCTTTGCACTTTCCTCGTATTCTTGACCTAAATCGCTCACACAGTTTTAGCTAGCCGTTGTCTTTGTAGTAAGAGCCAGAGAATGCGTGCAAAATAAAGAGTAAATACAAATTAATGTGTAGAATAAACCCTGTGGACACAGTTTAAGTAGAACCCTTTTTTCTTCTTTATTGTGTATCATCGTCCATGGTAACAGTATATACATGTGTAGTGTGTAATTCTTTATTATGTATCGTCATATGTGGTAACAGTACATACATGTGTAGTCTGTAAGTGTGCAGCCACAATTTGCGGCATTATGCCAATGGTCTGGTAGCTAGTCCATGTAGTTCTTGATCGAAGCTCCAATTAATATGGAGTATTCATAAGTTCCTTATCAAGCTGATGTACGGCAGCTGACGGATATATAGTAAGTCTTCAATCCTTGCCATCTTGAGTCTCGACGATTATTGTACTGACGGGCGCATATCAAGCTGAAAAAAAACAAAACAAAAAACTAGTAGAGTAGTGAATTTGCTACTCCTCGATCCACATTACTTGTTATTAAAATGGATATATCTAGCACTAAAATATATTTTGATGTATTTATTTTAGTGACAAGTAATATGAATCGGAGGAACGAGAAGTATACATCCGTGGTCTGCTTACATGAATGGATCAGGTTGATGGAGCGGGGCAAACGTAGAGCGGCGGCACCGCACCGCTGTTGGCGCAGACGGCCATGATGGCCTGCTGCGACAGGCCGAGGCCGCAGCGGTCGCGGATGAGGGAGAATGCGCGCTGGACGGGGATGTCAACGCCGATGGCACGCTGGAGGGTGTGGTTGACGATGTGGCAGAGGCACGCCGCCTGGCCCTGGATGATGCCGCCCAGACCCTCGCAGCACCCCTCCGGCGCCTCCGACATGCCAGTGTCCTTGAAGAAGGCCAGGCAAGGGCTCAGTTCCAGAAGCGATCCCACGCACGTCGCCGACGGGTCCTCACTTGCCGCTGCCGCCGGCCAAATCTTCTTAGGGACGGGCTCCGTCGACGACGACGCGATGTTCTTCGCCGCGTCGGCCGCCGTGGTGAAGACGAGGGCCAGCAGGAGGAGGAGCGCGGCGGTGCAGGCCTTGTTGGATGACGCCATTGCACTTGTTGGCTAAGCTCCGATCGGAGGCTAAGCACGTACGTAGTACTATGTAGGATTAATGAGTTGGCTTGTGAGGCTTGATGGGTTTACAGACGCTCACTGATTCATCTATTTATGAAACCATCGATGTGTCAGCAGTTGGTTTAAAGTTCGGATCTTACGCACGACACGAAAAAGGTGTGATTAATCTCCGTGATCAAAGCATTTTCGAACTCTGTTTCGTCTTACCTACTACCACATTTTCCGATTCGATCGACATATGTTTTACTCATACGAATGCAATTTTATCTGTAGATCGTATTTTACTTTAATTAATTAAGCACAATCAAGTATAGTAGTATAATTTTATCTGGGGTTCTGGACACGTACCAGTGACTTAAGGGTGTGTTTGGTTTCTCTCTAGAAGTCCATTTTTGCCGGTACACCTCTGTTCATTGTTCCAAAAAAAACTAGACCGAGAAATTAATCTTCAGTGAGCAAGTTTCATCGGATTGTTTTGGGGGTGCATGAGAGACGTGATGATCCCTTGACGCTGCTGGTGCTCCTCTGTATGAAACCAGCAGTTCACCAGGTTGTTGGTGTCAACGTAAAACAAGGTTACACATGTCGTCACATGTGCCTGGATCACGATACCAGAGAAAAGTTAAAAAAATAGGAATGTTGTTTTGTTTTGTTTTGTTATATGCTATCAAATATAGGATCTTGTCATCTATGAAAAAAATTATTTACCAGATAAGTCGACGTTTGGACTTCCACAGAGATATTTTTCACTTCTTTGTTATATTATATCCAAAATGGTGAAGAAGGCAATAAGTGGAGTGTTAACATTAAAGATTGTAGCCTTTTTGGTGTTTAGAAGAATTTTGTAGGGATTTCCGAGGATTACATTTCTTATAATTTTCCCCATATATACAACATGTTTGCTTTGCCTGATTTTTAAAATAGTCTACTTTGCATGCAGTTGAATCTAAAGGAAGTTTTTTGTGGAGTCC
This sequence comes from Avena sativa, assembly GCA_916181665.1. Taxonomy (NCBI): domain Eukaryota; kingdom Viridiplantae; phylum Streptophyta; class Magnoliopsida; order Poales; family Poaceae; genus Avena; species Avena sativa. Next base: position 397,800,438 of record OV702280.1, on the reverse strand, counting down.
ATCTTCATGATTTTTCTCGTTTGTTTATATATAACTACTACTATGCAATGCACTAATACTATATAGAAAACTGCATGTTTTTTCGATGTGTGCAACCAAACAACTTCTGGTACATGTTCATGTGTTCAATATCTATAGGCATTACAATCACATTTTTTTCATATTCATTCTTCAATAATGTTTTCATATTGCCCCATTTTTAGAATACTCTAAAAGATGCTCATTAATTACTAGACGCCCCCCTCCTTTGAACCCCTTTACGCCAACCATAGCCATTTAATTCAGCACGAAAGATTGTTCCTTTTTTCTGTTTTCTTTTTTTGGGGTTATCTTTTCCGTTGTGCTTGATGACTACTATTTTATCTACCCATGGATACTATGTGCACTACACACAGAGTATTGGAGATATTTTTACCCATGGTTTGCCCAAGCATGTACCCGTGAATTCACGTGTTAGCCATTTGAGTAGATTTGGGGTCATGGATATCTATTCAATACTCATGTAGGATGTGGAGCCAAATATTAGTGAACATAAAAGCCATATATAATCCCATAGGTAGCGTGTCTTATGAATATGGCATGCATGTCCAGATAACCTCATTGCAGAACTAGTTGGAACATGATTAAGTATTTCGCTTAGTGATGCTCATACAATTAACTATTATGTAGTGTGTAATGCAAAATTAATTAATTAAATATTTACATCATGATAATAATTGAGACTACATTTATCTATGATGTTAATGTGTTTTTGTTGCTACATTTTTTGTTTTAAAAAATTGTAACTTCTATTATATCGTCATCTCCATCGATAAATGTGCATATCCCACTCGAACAACATTTAGCCTAATCAAAGAGTGAGACACTACATACACAAAATACTATCAAGCCTAATAAATAAAATTGATTAGCCACACAAAAACATCATATTATGGCACTAAGAAACTATGCAACATGAGCAACCCAACTGGGACATAAGTAAACGATAAACCACTCAAGCTTATTGCAGCCAAGTTGAAAGGGCATTTAGCCTCTAAGTGTGTCTTGATGTTCAATTAAAACACTAGGATGTCTAACCGGTTGCTTGAGTATTCTAGATTTTATCAAAGACAATGGTGGATCCCATTAGATTTTGAGCATAATGGTTAGGTTATGTCCCCACCTATATAAGTCACCTTCTTTCTCTTTTTTTGAAGGTGATGGCTTCACTTCTCTCTCCACCATTAGTACCTCTCATAAAAGCCGATGAAAACATGCCCTAGAGGCAATAGTAAATGGATTATTATTTACATTTCTGTTTTATAATTAATGTTTATTGCTCTCTATGCTAAAATTGTATTAGTTCCGGATAATGAGTAGTTGGAGGAAAACCCCAATACATGTGTGGAATCCTAAACACCATTTAGATATCCCTAGTCTCGCCTCTAAGACTACTTCATAGGCGCATGGGCCCCTCCCCTCTCTTGGTTTTTCCCTCGTGGGCCCTTTTTCCCTAGGGAACTTGGCCCATTAGTGGAATAACCTTTCAAATTAGATTTTAATATTATATTTAATATTAATTATATTAATTAATATGTAAATATATATTACTAAATCTGATTCGACCCGAAACACCTTTCGGTTCCCCTTCTATATCCTCTGAACAGCTTCGGAACTTTCCAAAACAATTTCGGTCCCCTCACGGAACTTTTCTGGTTTCCTTTCTTTCTCCGAACAACTTCGGATTTATCTACACGGAACAATTCCGACTTTCTTTTTCTCTACTATGATTCCAACTTACGAAAAACCTCAAGCTCATCACACCCTTAAGTGGATCCCCTCATGGCTCGGAAATGGCATAGACATGACCAAGACTCCTCTTACATCAATGATTAACAGCGGGACCGGGATGCCCATGATGACCCCTGTACATTCCATAGACGATGTCGTTTGAACCATAAACGTCGAGTCCATTTCCCTTTGTTTCTTTGATACTACTTGTCCGAGATCCGATCGTTAAGGTATCTCCATACCTTGTTCAATCTCGTTATCGACAAGTACTGTTTACTTGTTACCGCGATATTACATCCCCGTGACCTAGTCACATGTTGCAACATATATGGATATAATGTCACCAAGTCAGCCTAACTATATCTTACCCGTCACTGGGTGAACAAATGCCTCTCTTGACGTAACCTCTTCTACATGTTCCCCTGGATACCCGACATACGCCTTTATAATCACCATTTCACTGAGTGACGTTTGATGTAGTCAAAGCAGCCTTGGGAGACTGTGATTTGATATGGTCTCACGGTCTAAGGAGAAGGACACTTCATTTTTGACTATTGCAACGATAAACTATGTGACTTGATCGTGTCGCAATCTTTGAGAAATGTCCATCACATCATTCACCAATTATATGACCTCGTTGTCAACCAGCGCCATCACTTCATGATCAGGAAACCTTGATCATCATGTTACCTAACGAACTAGTAATAGAGGCTACTAGGGACTTATGTTTCATATCACATCTTGTATCAATGTTTCCACTTGATACGGTTATAGTATAACATGAAACTATTACGAATTTATTGGGATATGACAATAATAAACCTTTTATTATTTTCCTCTATGGCATATTCCCTTCATCGTATAGTTATGGGAAATTCTACTCCTAACGATGGAGAGATACACTCTAGGCCTACTCATGTGTTATGATGTTCATTATCATCTTTCCATAAAATTAATAAAAGTGTCAATCATAGTAACATCGATAATATGGAGTGAGTAAAAGAGTACATACCGTGTAACGAGGATAACCTAGTGTTTCACCTCGGGCTATGTCAAGTATCGATAAGTAATATAAAAGGTCCACACGATATAGATCTTATTATGAAGTGGGGATCAATAAGTATAGATCAAGATACCTGTGTTGATCATTGTCGCAGAATGAATTCCGGACATGTCCACTCATATTTGAACCCATAGGTTCACGCACTTAAAGGATTAGCGATATATAGATTGTGAGTGCGATTAAAGAAATGTGAATGAAGTAATTCTGAAAGGTTGTTTAGAGAGTCTCGAAATTTCTCGAGGTGTCTAGAATATAACAATGGAAGCGACCATCTTTGAATCCAAGACATATCATGAACACGAGAAGCTTATTTGACTCGTCATCTTTCAATAGTTGTGAAGAATTTGTGGGTGAGGATTGATATGTCGTAAACGCATCTATAATTTTTGATGCTCCATGCTTGTTTAGTATCAACTTTGCTATGTTTTGTCTATACTTTGAGGTATTTTTATACACTTTCTGGAACTAATCTATTGATAAGATGCCACAGTGTCAGTTGCCTGTTTTCTACTGTTTTGGTTTCAGAAAGCTAAAAAAAATGAATATTCTCAGAATTGGACGGGACAAAAGACAAAGTTCATATTTTTCCTGGAGCGATACGGAAAATCGAAGACGATACGGAGGAGGACACCAGGGTGGCCACACCCTAGGTGGGCGCGGGTCCCACCCTGGTCGCGCCCACACGGATTGTGGGCCCTGCGCCCACAGGGGTTGTGGGCCCCCTAGACCTCCATCGACCTTGCCTCCTTCGCCTATAAGAAGCCCCCGACTCAGAAACCCTAAAGAATCGACCAAAAATCCACGAAAAGTTCTGTAGCGCTGCCGCCATCGAAGGGGAGATTCGGGGGACAGAAAGTCTCTGTTCCGGCACCGTGCCGGGACGGGGAAGTGCCCCCGGAGCCATCTCCATCGATATCCACCACCATCTCCATCACCATTGGTAATTCCCATGATGAGGAGGGAGTAGTTCTTCCTCGAGGCTAAGGGCTCTACCGGTAGCTATGTGTTCATCTCTCTCTCTCTCTCTCTCTCTCTCTCTCTCTCTCTCTCTCTCTCTATGCATGATCATGTTGTGGTCATGAGCTTTGTAATCAAGTAGATCTACTCTTCTACTCAAGTGCTTTAATAGATCTCTACTCTCCTCACGTGTGTGAAAGTGACAGCGTGCATACCGTGGTGGCACTTAGGCTAGAGTCTACATAAATATTCAGTTGCTTTAATAGATCTATGCTTTTTCCCATGTGTGTGAAAGTGATAGCGTGCACGCCGTGTGTGGCACTTAAGCTAGATTATATTTTTTTATGAATTATATTTTGAGTTGGATGTCTCTATGAAATTGTGGTGTTTGTTGGAACCATCTAGCGCTCAAGGTGGCACTGTGGGGTTATCTAGATTGGGAAGGCCCTACCGTGGATTAGAGTGTCCAACTGGAGAGTAGTTAAGAGTAGTATCATGAAGAGAGGATATTTATATGAGAGAGTGTTCACTAGTGAAAGTATGATCCCTAGGCCTTGTTTCTAAGCATTGAAACACCGTTTGTATCTAGATCTGTTGCATGTTTGCTTGCTTCCATCCTTTTGCCTTTAGTCTTTACCTCACCGTTAAGATATTTTCTGGCACTCGCACACGTTATCCCACGTCAACAACAAGTCAGAAGCTATTTTCTGGCACCGTTATCACTTGTATTTTACTATCTCTTCGCCGAACTAGTGCACCTATACACCTGACAAGTGTATAGGGTGTGTTGGGGACACAAGAGACTTCTTGTATCTTGATTGCAGGGTTGCTTGAGAGGGAATACCTTTGACCACTTCCTCCCTGAGTTCGATACACCTTGGATGATCCACTTAAGGGAAACTTGTGCTGTTCTACAAACCTCTGCACTTGGAGGCCCAACAACTATCTACAAGAATAGAAGTGCGTAGACATCAAGCTATTTTCTGGCGCCATTGCCGGGGAGGTAAGGTAAAAGGTACTCACATCCTCTGGTGTTAGTGCTCGAATTTATTTCCTTTAGGTTCTGCAATTTTGTCTTTTTATTTCTTCTTTTCACTAGTTAGGCTTAATGGAAAACAACAACAAAATTAGAGAGCTTTATAGTATTTATCTTGAGTTAGGACATGAAGTGTTTGAAGAGAAAATTAAAAAACCTATGGAACTTTATTTGCATACTAATAGCAATGTTATTAGTATGAATTCTTTGGACACCATTATTGCTAATGCTATGGAAAAGTCTAGGCTTGGGGAAGCTAGTTTTTATGAAAATGATCTTTTTAGTCCCCTAAGCACGGAGGAGAAAATTTACTTTGATGATACCAAACCTCCAATATATGATCATTACAATGATGAATATGATAATATTCTCAGTCCACCTACTATTGAAGAGAAAATTTATTGTGATTACAATATGCCTCCTATATTTGATGATTATGGTGATGAGAATAATAATGATAGATATTTTTTTGAATTTGCTTCCACTACAATTAATAAGAATGACTATGCTTATGTGGAGAGTAATAATTATTTTATGCATGTGGCTCATGATAAGAATGTTTTATGTGATAGATATATTGTTAATTTTATTCATGATGATACTGAAAGTTATTATGAGAGAGGGAAATATGGTTTTATGCATCTTAAAAATATTAAGTTTTCCCTATTTATGTTGAAAGTTTTGAAGTTGAACTTGTTTTGCTTGCCTATGCTTATTGCTTTGTGCTTTCATGACTTGTTTCTTTACAAGATTCCTATGCATAGGAAGTGGGTTAGACTTAAATGTGTTTTGAATTTGCTTCTTGATGCTCTCTTTTACTTTAATTCATATTTCTTATGAGAGCATCTTCTCAAACTATCAAGCCTAACTTAAAGGCATTAAAGAAAAGTACTTGTTGGGAGATAATCCAAGAGTTTTCATGAGTCTTGGAAGTTATTACTTCAGTAATGACCTTCCCTTGTCCTTTTTATTTGCCTTTTATGCCAAGAATGACCCATAATGAGAGGAAAGTAAGATTTGGGGAATTGTTGTCCCGAAACAGATTTTTGTGCTCCACCGTAAAAATTCGTGAGGAGTCTCTGTAAGTCTTATTGAGCTGATATTTTCTGAACAAATCCCCTAGTATGTTAGCTAACTTTCGTTAGTTCAACACTTTTTTATTTGAGCAACATAAGATCTTCAAAAAAATCGGTTTCTACCTGCTGGTCTGTTTTCACAGATTTATGTCATTATTTGCATTTGCTTCTTATTGATTCCTTTTTGGGTTCTTTTTGGGATATTGAGCTTTCTGAAGTATTTTCTAAAGTAGCTTGTGTTTTTAGTGAATTTTTTTTTGTTCTAAAGCTAAAACCAAAGGTCTATTATCTTTTGAATACACTAATGTTGCTAATGAAGATTGTGTGAAGTTTTGTATGAAGGAAAATTTTTAGGTGTAAAGGAAGAATGATGTAATGAGATGAAGAATGGACAAAACTTAAGCTTGGGGATGCCACCCCCATGTCACCCCAAGAAATATTCAAGAGGTACAAGGGTCAAAGATTAGGGATGCCCAAGGCATCCCCTTCTTCATCAATAAAAATCTCAGGTCTTTCTAGACACTTCATTTTTATTGTTTCATGCACTTTTGTGTTGTTCTTAGAGCGTCTTAGTTTTAGTTTTTGGTTTTTGTTTGCTTAGTTTGCTTGAATAAGCTGGTTGATTACAACATACTTCTTTTGGAGAGAGACACACTCTGTTTTCATTAGATAGAACACTCTAGTTTTTATTCTTATTGTTTGTGAGTGTTCTCTTTTGCTAGCACTGTATTTAGCCTTAGTTTTCTTGTGCTTTCAGCTTAGAAATTTTTAGTTATTTTTTGTGGATTTGTGAGACAAGATCACTGATATTTATTGATTATTATCTTTGTGAGTTTTTTCAAATAAGTCGATTGGTGTTGGAAAAGAGTAAAAAGTTTCATGCTTAAGTGGTACAAAAGGGAGCTTGCTTTGACTGTGACTTAGACTTTAGCATGTCATGCTAGGTGTTGTTTTGACCTTATGCTTAGTGATTATTGCTATAGCATGGCTTGTTCCAAACAATTAGGATTGATTAATGTGCCTTGAAAGAATCATGTGTTGTTTTATCATACAAAAGCATAGTATAATGGTATTCTCCTTCGATGCTTTGTTTGGTTTGACTTGGCACATGCTCACACCAGGTTATAACTATGAACAAGTCACCATAGTCTTTATGATCATTTAGTCCTTGACTTGTAGTACCACTTTATACTTTGATTAGTAATGTTTTGTCGCTCTGCATGATTATGGCCATTATTGCTCTCTTAGTTGGTCGCTCTCAGTATTTTGCTAGCCTCCACTTGTATGAGTAAGCTCTACTCATGCATCCAACTCCCAAGAAACCAAGTTATTCTAAAGTGTCCACTATAAATTCCTATGCATGGTGTGTTACACCATTCCAAGTATATTCTTGTTTTCAGCTATCTTCCAATTAAAAAGTATTTTGTTATGTGAAAACTTAGTGATTAAAGCCCTCACAGAATTGATGGCACACTTTATATTCCTTGCCCCTAATGAACTTGAACCATTGTGTCATCTATGTTGTATATGCTTACACTTATACGTTGGAATTAGCAGAACCGTGTTGTCATGGGGAATGTTTTCAACATTGCACTTGTACTTTATACACAGTTGATATCATGCTCTTTTGTCTATGGATGTCACTGGTGTGAAATAAAAAGGGAGCTTGTAAGTCCAAGGAGTTATGTATTTTGTGTTAGAGAAACGCCTAGGCCGCTAGCCTAAGCCATGCCTAATCATGGTGGAAACTTGCAGTATCACCATAATGAGCAATCTGTGAAGCATCCTCAATAAAAATCTATGCAAATAGTAAATACAAAGATCACTGAGATGCTCATTGTCTGCTTTTCTTGTCATTTTGGTTATGGGATAGCTCCTGTATCATGTGCAACGGGTAACCTGTTGGCAGTTCTCTATGATACGCATGTACTTACTATGACAAGAACTTACATGTGACTAAAGTTGAGTAGCATGAGTGTGTGGCCCTCATATTCACGGGACATGAGATTGCCAACTTATACTTTGTTAAGCATATACTCCATAGTTTGTTCACTTTAACCTTAATCACTTCAAGATGCTTATGATAGGGGCAATGAGGGCTGAAAGCTAACAAGCACCATAATTTTTGGAAGCTCTTTTTGAAACTTGAAATCCCTGCTTCCCTTATGAAGGGCCTTTCTTCCACTATTATATTGAGTCTCCACATTCTATCTTTAGGCACAAGTTAAGAAAGCATAGTTTCCATTCTTAGTTCTATGTGCATTGTCCCAAAACTTATTGATTGATTCATATTGTTGATATTGCTTGTTCATGAACTATTTGTATCTAGTCACTCAAACTTTGAAAGTGTCCTATGCATTTATTTGCTACTCCATGAGGGACAAGCTGAATGCCACTATGATATGTTTTCTATATGTGAAACAAACAAACGTTTTTCAATGCATGATATTCATGATCTTTGTTTCTAGCCTTTCATGTTGCATGCATAGTTACTTTGTCTTACTGTTAAAACTCCATCTTTCATGCACATGTTTAGAGTTTTTTATCCCAGCTTTCAATGCTTGCAAATGGTTTGATCTTGGTTTTGATGGTGCATGTCACCTCAAAAATTATTCTTTTATCACTTACCTCCTCGAGGGCGAGCAGGAGTTAAGCTTCAGGATGCTTGATACGTCGTAAACGTATCTATAATCTTTGATGCTCCATGCTTGTTTAGTATCAACTTTGCTATGTTTTGTCTACAATTTGAGGTATTTTTATACACTTTTTGGAACTAACCTATTGACAAGATGCCACCGTGTCAGTTGTCTATTTTCTGCTGTTTTTGATTTTAGAAAGCTAAAAAATAAATATTCTCGGAATTGGAAGGGACAAAAGCCAAAGTTCATATTTTTCCTGGAGCGATATGGAAAACCAAAGACAAGATAGAGGAGGACACCAGGGTGGCCACACCCTAGGTGGGCGTGGGTCCCACCCTGGTCGCGTCCATAGGGGGTGTGGGCCTCCTGGACCTCCACTGACCTTGTCTCCTTCGCCTATAATAAGTCCCCGACTTATAAACCCTAAAGAATCGACCAGAAAGCCACCAAAAGTTCCGCAGCACCGCCTCCACCGAAGGGGAGATTCGGGGGACAGAAAGTCTCTGTTACGGCACCCTGCCGGGATGGGGAAGTGCCCCCGGAGCCATCTCCATCGATCTCCACCACCATCTCCATCACCATTGCTAATTCCCATGATGAGGAGGGACTAGTTCTTCCTCGAGGCTTAGGGCTCTACCGGTAGCTATGTGTTCATCTCTCTCTCTCTCTCTCTCTCTCTCTCTCTCTCTCTCTATGCATGATCATGTTGTGGTCATGAGCTTTGTAATCAAGTATATCTACTCTTCTACTCCAGTGCTTTAATAGATCTCTGCTCTCCCCACGTGTGTGAAAGTTATAGTGTGCATACCGTGGTGGCACTTAGGCTAGAGTCTACATAAATACTTAGTTGCTTTAATAGATCTATGCTTTCCCCATGTGTGTGAAAGTGACAGCGTGCACACCGTGTGTGGCACTTAAGCTAGATTATATATATATATATTTGTTAAGAGTTATATTTGGAGTTGGATGTCTCTATGAAATTGTGGTGTTTGTTGGAACCATCTAGCGCTCAAGGTGATAGTATGGGGTTATCTAGATTGGGGAAGGCCCTACCGTGGATTAGAGTATCCAACCGGAGAGTAGTTAAGAGTTGTATCATAAAGAGAGGATATTTATATTAGAGAGTGTTCACTAGTGAAAGTATGATCCCTAGGCCTTGTTTCTAAACATTGAAACACCGTTTGCATCTAGATATGTTGCATGTTTGCTTGCTTCCATCCTTTTGTATTTAGTCTTTACCTCACCGTCAAGCTATTTTCTGGCACTCACACATGTTACCCCACGTCAACAACAAGTCAGAAGCTATTTTTTGGCACCGTTACCACTTGTATTTTACTATCTCTTCGCCGAACTAGTGCACCTATACACCTGACAAGTGTATTGGGTGTGTTGGGGACACAAGCGACTTCTTGTATTTTGATTGCAGGGTTGCTTCAGAGAGAATACCTTTGACCACTTCCTCCCTGAGTTCGATAAACCTTGGGTGATCCATTTAAGGGAAACTTGCTGCTGTTCTACAAACCTTTGCACTTGGAGGCCCAACAACTATCTATAAGAATATAAGTGTGTAGACATCAAGGATTCCCACCTTCTTATGGTGTTCAAATTTGAATAGTGTAGTGTACTTCAGAACTATGTTTGTTTTTGAACAATGTAGTGTACTTCGGAACTATGTTTGTTTCTAGCATTATGTCATTTAAAAATTTCCCCTTAGGTCATTTGTTAAACCATGTTGTTTAACGAACAAGTGAGTTGTTTTATTTGTGGTGTACTTGATTCGTCTTTATTTAATGAATTTATAATTTGGAATAAACCGTGTGAGAAGAAGAGAGCGAACAAATTGAGTATGTTGTTTTTTGTATACAAATAAACTAGTTGTTTCTTTGGACATACAGATAGATATAATATTTCATAGCACCTACACATCAATATTCCTACATGCTTCAATAAACCGTGTCCCCATGTTGTTTGCTAGCCGACAAAGTCGATAGTGCACTCCTTCGCGAAAACCCAAGTCCACCAACCATGGGCATTGTCGTCGCTACCCCACGTCAATAAGACCTTTACCAATAGCTCTACGTGGTTCAATACACTTATTTAAAAACTAGCCACAAACAATCTCTGCACTTGTAGTCATCAGGATCCCCCACATAGTGGACATAACCCATCCCCCGTCCCATGTCGCTATGCCAAATCCACCCTAGAAGGGGTACAATCTCGTAGTAGTTGCCATACAAAGATATTCGTCTTTAGGGGTAGAGATGTTTTCAGAGGTTTGGTCCAAGTTAGAGCGGGCCCTCTAAACAAGTCTCGATATGTAGAGCTAACTAGGAATGCCCCGAGGGGGTCAACCAAAATGACATCTGCTGACTCTAAAAGGGAGAAAGGTACGCAAGCCTTAAGCTCTACCCATGCCTTGATTTCCTTCGGACCGAAGGTTCTGCGGATCATAATGTTCCATGTCCTCTCCTGGGTCGCAGAGGCTACCCTAAACAAATATTCTAAACAAGTTATGAAGAGGCTAGGATATTCCTCCCTAAGCCATAGGTATAGCCAAAACATTGTGCCCTCCTGATTACCTATGGAGAAGGTAATCTTTAAACGGATCTCATGCTTGATCTCTTGGATAGATCTTCGGAACTGGAAGCCCTCCCGAAGATGACAATCCAGGAGCGTCTATCTCAAAGATATTTGGCCTTAACCAACTGAAGCCACAAGCCCCTCTCACCTCTCAATATGTTCCATACCCACTTCAACATCAGCACCTTATTGAAGCGCCGAGAAGCTAGAAAGCCTATGCACCCCCCCCCCCCCCCCCAGCGTAAATATCCGCCCATTCCACCATGTGATATTTTTACGACCATTGGGATTCTACTAGAAGAGGCACGACAACTCCTTATCAAAGGCCCCATGCACTCCCTCATGTAGGAGATATACTCCCATCATATACAAGGGAAGGATGGACATGCATGAGCCAATAAGGACTAAGCTAGATCCACCTTCAACACTTCAAAAGTTATACATTCCAGGGGTCATGTATTTTCACATGCATTTCTTTGATGCAAACAATAATTTGTGTATCATGAAACATTACTGCAACATATGGAACATATACATTGAAGTTCCTGTGCAATTTTAAATTGCACATATAAGTAACACAAAAGGTGCCAATAAATTTATGATACATAGTAACTCGCTATTTTTCTTCAGATCAACATAGGTTTTAAATCACTTGATCAGGAAGAATAGACAACTCAGGTTTCTTGCAATTAGCATAATCACGATAAAAAGGGTGTCTAGATAAATTTTGATACCCAACGAGCACCCATGAAATATTTGTTTTTATCTTTCACATGTCTAGTAGAAATAGATGTAAGAAGCATGTTGTCTGAGTTCACTAAACCGTCAGCCCAACAAGACTTGGCCGGCTTCTAAGATTTGGCATGCATTGGTTAAAAGAAGTAAATAGATCGTTTTTCATCATGCATTATGTGAAGTCTTGTTTGAAGAATTAAACAGAAAAAATCTCGCCTCTTCTGCAAAAATCAGCTATGTCTTTTGCCTCTTTCCCTCAAAGCCTTAGCAACCTAAAAAATAGCATGATGGACAATATTTAAACTTTTATTCCTTGCCTAACCTCATGGGTTTGGTTAAATTATCAAAATAAGTATTCCCTACCTTCTAAATTAGATATCGGAGAGATATCTAGACATGGTATCCGCAGATTAGACAAATCTACGGCAAGTACTTACATATAAAGGGGGTATATGTAGACGCGTTGCCACCCGAGTAAGGCACGTCATGTAGCAAAGGAGACAGGTTTTCTTAACCTGGTTGAGATGGTCAATGCAATGTGCTTTGCCTCGGCTCTATTTTGATAAATACTCTCTCCGTTTAGACATATAAAAAAAATTATCTTTATGAATCAAATTTATTTATATAGGTCTTGAATCTATACACTAAAAGGCGTTTAAATACATTTATTTTACAAAACTAAAATATCTTATATTTCTGAACGAAGGGAATATTACTCTCTACATACGATTCTAGACAATTGTTCCACATCTTTTATGGACAGAGGGAGTATCTCATATATATTTTTTTTTTTAGGATAATCTCCTATTTATCTTTATGCAAGGCGAGTAGAAATGTCTGCTAACCTCGTGTGGGTTGGGCCTTCACAATGACAGGCCCACTACTGTTGCACACACGAGAAAGGCTGAAAAGGTATTCAGAAGAAAGGGAGAACTGAACAGAGTGGTAATTTCAGAAGCCATAGAACTTTTCACATTATTATTTCCACGGCCATCACAATCAGCATACTTATTCATCCCAAGCACCTCCAATTTCCGATCCACTGCTACTAGCTACCCCTGATCTCCAGACTAGAACCACATGGCAATCGCAGGATAGCCAAATGCTCACACAAATGCAGACGACATCGGACCTGTCCCAGCTCGCTCGCTCACTCCCAGATGCCGACCTCCATGAACCCGTCCTCGGTGGCGCACCCCCTGAACATGCCATTACAATTAAACCCATAGGCTACCTCTCCTGTCCCAGACACGGCAATGAGCCCCGCGAACCCCTCGTCGAGCCGCTCCTTGACGCAGAAGTCCACGGCCTCCTGCAGCGGGAGCCCCTTGTACTCCATCACGGCCGCGACGTCCCTCGCCAGCGTGGAGCGGATGATGGCCTCGCCTTCGCCGGTACAGGACACCGCACAGAGGTTGCACGCATAGGTCCCGGCGCCGATGAGCGGCGAGTCGCCGATGCGGCCCGTCATCTTGTTCATCAGCCCACCTGTGGAGGTGGCGGCGGCGGTGAAGCCGTTCGAGTCGACCACGGCGCAACCCACCGTCTCCGGCGCGTAGATGCTGATGGGCAGTCCGTTCATGACCATGCCGTTGCTGGTGTGGTTCTCGGACGCGGCTGCTAGCGCGCTGCAGGTGTCTGCCAGCGGGATGCGGTAGTCGAACTGATGCACACAGAGAAACAGTAAACGTCAGTGATCTGATTATGATACAGATTCAACAGACAGCTAGGAAAGACTGTAAAAATTGGCCTTACCAGGATGGTGTTGGCCTCCTTGGCGAGCTTGAGCATGCCCACGTTCTCCTCGGTGATGAAGTAGCTGTTGTCCACAACCTCAAGACCCTGCAAGCACATGAGCAAAACATGAGGCATTCCAATCAAACATTGAATTTGCTATTAATCCAAATTAGTTTTCGATGCATATATAATATAAAGATCCCAGATTTGATTGGTGCCACGGGATCATCAGGGGTATTCCGTGAGAATCAGATCTGCTCCAGTTGCTATCGGCAGGTGGACCATGTACTGACGACGGATTCGTCGGAGGCCGTGCAAGTAGCATGGTCCCGGTGCGGCCGTTGGCATGGGCGATCCGGCCAGGATTCCATGGTTGCCCCCACACGACGCTGAGTGGTGCACAGTGGGAGCATGGCCGTGCACAGCTGGGAGCGGTGCCATTCACACGTTTTCTAAGCACAAAATCAGGGGATCATGCAGCATCAGGACACTGCAGGCTGGGAACAGTAACCGTCCTAGGTTCATGTATCTATCTGACAGCTATTTTGTTAGTAATTCAAAGTGGGAAGCCACAGAAAAGAAAATTGTGCACATGGGACAAGATTGGGTTATTTGGTGCAGCTGCTAGCTGCACGATCTTTGACTTCAAAACTAGTACGTAGGAATTTAGTTGGAGAAGACAAGTTTAAGTTGGGAGCGCCATGGAAAATATCGAACGGTCAGGGGAGGTAGCCAGCTGAGGAAAAAGTGTGGCTTGGCAGGAAAATGTGCGGCTCTTGTCATCTCGCGAGATCCATGTGTCTTGGGTCACTTTTCACCTGTTTGCTTACCATTTTATTTTCTTCTCTTCCGAACAAAAAACATGTTTTGCGCTAACAATATGGCATACAAGGTTTTCAATGACATCATGCCATGCTCATTTCGCACTTGTCTAGAGAACATAATTATACTTTTAGGACGCACTAACTAAGGAATTTTCCATGAATCAGCGGCTGTGGTGCTTGGTAAAGCAACGACACGCGCATGACTCATGCTAGGCATGTTAGTCGACGTTGCTTTCAACTGGATGTGAAATTAACTCGTACTGTAGTATACTTGGTCCACACATTTCTCCAAAGACCAGGGGACGAAAGAGAGACAAGCACGTGCAGGTGTGAGTGACACAATCTGTTTTGTTCCAAATGGAGGACAGGGTGAGGCTTAACCAAATCAGGGGTCTTTTTCAAATGTTTGGAAAAAAGATTCGGACATCCCAAAGAAAGATCGGAGGGAGTAGTAATAAAACCATCGACAAACCTTCAATAAAAATCTGCCAAAAGGACAGGTGATTCCCAGATCTAGCTCTATGGTTGGGGATGTATGCGTGGTGGACCTTCATATGATGCAAAGTTTTTTTTTAAAGTGCGAATTTGCTTAACTTGTTGTGCTAAACAAGCTCGTGTCTTACCGTATTTTCCTTGAGAGCACCAAAAACTTGATAAGCATGTACTACCTTAAATAGATGGATTAACATAGCCAGCGAAGTTTCCATTATCTCCGCAAGCTAAGCTGTGTTGGTCATGTGAAGTTCTCTGTTCCGAGAAGACGGATCTTGCATGCACCGCACACGCTCCACGTCATCTACACGCGTCGAGCACCTCAGTTTACGAGGACTCTATACACACGACAAGGTTTCGGCTGGATACACACTACTCTTTCGTGCCATAGTTCTGTCACGTTCTGCCGTGCACGTGAACTTTTTATATTGTTAAAAAATCTTTAAGTTGATTAGATCGCCATGCAGGCGAGTTCTTTATATTTTCCTTATAATAGTTTGGAGTGTAATAGTATTTTGGCAAGAAATCATGCATCAAAGCAGAATTAAGGGAGATCGAAATGAACAATCAATAAGGAATCAGAAAAAGATATTAGTAGCGCAAAAAAAGAAAGATACAATTAATTACCTGGTCGCGGGCGAAATCCTCGGCGCCGGCGAAGGCGAGGTATGAGTGGGGCGACTTGTCCATGACGCGCCTGGCGAGGGAGACGGGGTTCTTGACGGTTGACACGCCGGACACGGCGCCGCAGCGGCGGCCGCGGCCGTCCATGATGCTGGCCTCCATCTCGACGGTGCCGGCGCAGGTGAGAGCGGATCCCCTACCTGAGTTGAAGTAGGGGTCCGTCTCCAGCTCACGCACCACGGCCTCTACGACGTCAAGAGCAGGGGAGCCGGCGCGGAGCAGGTCCACGCCGATTTGCAGGCACCGGGCCAGGACGCGCTTGGCCTCCTCCTGACGGTACTCCGGGAGGTTGGGGTCGACGCCGGCGCCGCCGTGGATCGCAATGGCCCAGCGACCCATTGTGTGTGGGGGTGGGATTGGTGGTGTGTTGCGCTAGGTAGGCTCGGATCTCTACGGCCGGTTTGCTCTGTTCTTGGTGGTGTTATGTGGTGGTCGTGGTGGTGAAGATGGATGAACGGGGCGGGGCAGGGTATTTATAGGGGGGTTGAGGGTGGCCGCCAGCGCCAGGGGCCTCTGCAGGATTGGGACGGGAGAGGCCGTCATCACGGCGTATCACGCGCGCGGCCGCGGATTCATTTCCTTGTCTGTGATGATGAAATGAAACGGCATCATCATCCGGTAGGTACAGCGGGGGATTTCACCGTCCGCGCCGTCTGCGTGCGTGTGGGTTCCTGCCCTGGGTACACCTCTACGACCCAGCCTTTTTTTGTTGGTTGGTTCAGGTTTTGGGTTCAGCACGGCAGGCTATTTCGTTTGTAGCATCATCTGCATGCAACGACTTGTGTGTCATTTGCAACGGTGTAAATAAAGATCGTTTAAGGTAAAAAAAAAAGATTCAGTACCTCCCTACTGGTGTCTGCCTATTCCTGGTCATTGCTCAAGAAGATTGACCAGCCTGCTCCACCGCATGTCAGGACCGGAAAAGTTCTCCACCAACTAGCCTGCGTTGGTGGAGTAACGGGACTAGAATCACTAGCCGTAGAAGATCCTGGTGGTGAGCTCTCTGATTCTCTGTGGAATCCAGACAAGACAGACCACACAAGTCGGGGGGAATCAGCCACGGAGATTCGCACTCAAGTCACGCGACGACGCACTTGGAAAAGAATCTTGGCGGCCGGAGCCCTGGTTAATGGAATTAAATTATACACTAATATCCCGGAGATGATGCGTGAAGTGAAGATTCCACGGCCGAAATCGCTGTCATTTCACGGATTTTCTACTCCTCGGTTAATTACTAGGATTAGAGATTTCCTCTTTACGAACCCATAAACTTCGTGGGTGAAATCGTGGCAGAAATCAACCCCAAATCACCCGTGAAGAAACTGCTGGATTATGTAACATCCCAGCTAGCCCTCATAATTAAGGGCATGACGAGCGCATCCGTAGTAGTAATTTTCTGGCTAAAATCACGGCCTCAATAAAAATGTCCGCATCATAGTATACTAGTATCTAGCTGTGACTAGCAAATTAAGATCAAGAATTTCCATGCTGAACGTAACGAGTTTTTGTTTGATTTTTATTTGAAACTTGTGAAATGTTGTTGTTTCCTTGGCCGTGATTTCTGGGACGGTCGCTCCTTCTACGAGGCGCTGGACTGCAAGTGTGCCGGTATGCCCCTTCCATCCAAACGCCCCATTCATGTACGGGGGCGCCAAGGTTTTCTACAACTGTCCGCATGCAGATCTTGGTATTCACCGCCGATCGCCTCGGCTTCACGCCGGTCTTCGTCGTCTCCGTTCGTCGCCTCATCATCGCGCGCCTCGTCGTCATGGTACCTCGGGCTCGGGCGGGCGCCGTTAGGGTAGCATGGTTTTCTGCGCCGCGGAGCTCCTCGTCCCAAAGATGGAGCTAGACATGGAGGTGGAATTTTACGTAACAAAGATGAACGAGACGGCCTACGTGAGGGAGCATCGCTCCTACCACCGCGTCGGAGATCCAGAGCTCTACCAGGCATCCCCGAGGAGATTCACATGTTCGTGAGGTCCGCGGGCATCATCGAGCTCGACAACTCTGACTCCTCGGGTGGTCCTCCGATGATGTCAGTGACATCAAGGACAGCGGGGACGACCCTTCCTCCGGTCGCTGTTAGTTTAGGATTAGTAAGTATAAATTTTTATTTCTTTCAAATATATGTAATATTTCATAAATTTGAATCCAATTTGCCATTGATTTTTCCTGTTTTAAATTTGTTTTGGTTTTCTCTTTTAAACTCTGCCGCAAACATGAGGGCGTTGTTGTGTGTTTTGGGCATTTTAAAAGCGTGTAGCGGGGGCATTCACACGGTTCACGTCCCTGAAAATATTGCTACTGGTGGCTTGTACTAGGTGCACCACCGGTAACATTGATCAGCGGCACACGAAGTTAACGCTCCGATCGAATTTTCTCAACGTCGCATCTAGGCCTATCCCTACTAGTGAGTGGTTGATGATCATCCTTTTGAAAAGTAGGGTCATCTTGCCGAAGTTGATCACGAGCTGCCCATCGAGTTTGCTCTATTCATCTAGGTGCACCAAGAAATTCTTGATTCACAGGTTCATGAGGATCTACAAAATGATCTAGTGTGGACACTGAAAGGCAACATCATCTGAGCCTTTAACTATTTGAATTTTATTTAAGTTTTTGTATAAATAATTTAATTTGATTATTGTATAAGTTGTGTGAAACTATTTATATATCTAAGACTATGTAACATGGTTTGAACTATTGTTTGAAACTATGAAATATTTCTATTGTCCAAAAAAATTTGTCTCGGCTGCCGCTAGAGATGCTCTCGGCTGCTTACTCACGATTCACCCTAGAGGCTAGAGTAGAGAATACAATCACCTGCATTACTCGATACCTAGGCCTTGGTTTCACGATTCGTCATGCCAAAGAATGTGTGACGCACTCGCATCCCTTTCGACCCAACCAAAGAGAGGGGACACGGATGGTGGCAAGCACAATCAGGATAACGCGTGCATCAACCAGCCAAACTTTTACCCAACCCGTGCTACAAAAAATGGTTAACCCAACCTGTGAGTGAGAGCCTTTCCATCGCCACTAGTGCTCCCTGGACTCCTGGAGTACTACCAACAAGTTGCATTACACGATAGAATCCAGTTGGTAGCGTGCTTGCTGATACCCCTTCGTCTTCTTCAAAAATAGTCTCTCCGTTTTAAAATATAAGATGTTTTAGCTCTGTAAAAGAAACATATGTAAACTATTTTTACTGTGTAGGTTCGTAGATGTTCACTATGAACCTACACATTAAAAAAAATCTAGATACATTTTCGTGACAAAGCTAAAACATCTTGTATTATGAAATGGAGGGAGTAAAATATTGTTATAGTCAAGGTTAGTCAGCTAAAGGAAGTTTATACCTCCAAAGAGACAAAGCCGAAAGGGAGCTGCACGATGATGCATGCCCACTTCCATCTTTCTACCACTGCTGTCATGCATGAGCCTTACTAAGTGAATCTCTCGGAATAAATAAATCGCACTTACTAAGAATCAAGTGTATGCTTTGAATATTCCCAATATTTTTAGGATATAGTATGAAGTTCCCTTGGAATTGCAAGATTCAAGGAATATCCTCGAGGATTCAGTTGGCAACAAATTCTACTGGGAGATGGGGATCAAGTGCATGCTAAAATATCCAGACATTCACATCAATGTTAGGCGCAAGTCAGGTTAACTTTGCTAACAGTTGCTATCTGGCCGCTTTCAAATGTCCTATGAAGAAGCTCCACCAACATGGCAGCCGTGTCCGAGTGAAACTGTGCTATACATGAACAGAGAAACTAATGACATCAGCTCCTTTCGTCGACCAAAAATCGAAGCTGAAATAACACCCCAACAACCTTAAACAATCTTTCAGGAGACGTGTCTTATTATTTCCCACCGGAACTAATGTTGCAGATCAAGCAAGCAGCTGGAACGAACGATCTGTGTAGTGATGTGTAATTCTCGAATCTCAAGCCTCCGTTAAAAAGTGTAGGTGCACCATGCTTCAAAAGGGAGGAGCAGTACGTGCAGGGGATCGGCTCGTTGATCGGACCACACCTCATATATATGCAGCGCTTTCTATCTTGTATAGTCAGCTAGCTCTGTAACTCAGTGGACGATCGAGTCACTCCGTCTTCACGTAGCTTCTCTTCATACGTAGCAAGTGCACCTCGTGAAGAGAAGATTGTTTGTCACTTCACCGGTTTCTTTTATTTTTATTACTAGGTGTATTTTATTTTGGTAAACTGTGAATTGTTACTTTGTTAGGTGTATTTTCTGTTTGTTAATTTTATAGCATGGTATTCTAATTAGTTTGTCAATTTGAAGGTAGAGATGTTATACTGATCTTGAGAATTTGTTCAAGATACATGTTTCCATGGTATTAAAAGGAGTGGACAATGATTTTTAGGACATGGCACAATTTCCATTTATATGGTATCAACGTGATAAGTGTTATAGAAATTCCATCGCTGCGTCGTTTTCAACTAACAATGATTCTTACGCAAGCTCGTGAAGCACACTTCCATCTACTCCTAAGATGTGTTGCTCTAATCGATAATGGTCCTAAGAACCCACCATCTGCTGGATGAATAGGAGGGTGGTTGTACCTTCATCCCAACACGGATCAAATCGTGTGAAAGATGCCATATATATGTGTCTCGTGGATGTTGGCT
Source organism: Avena sativa (assembly GCA_916181665.1). NCBI lineage: Eukaryota > Viridiplantae > Streptophyta > Magnoliopsida > Poales > Poaceae > Avena > Avena sativa. The sequence goes on along the minus strand of OV702280.1, from coordinate 397,780,187 downwards.
ATTACCTTAATTAGACCAGACAACCAACAAAAATATATTGTTTAGAGCAATAAGGACCCACTCACATTAACGAAACCTGGGATAACAATCAGTTATGGCATAAATTCTATCAAAAGAAAGAGTAATGTACAGTACTTCTGTAGTCATTTGCTCAGCTCAGAACCATAGGTGGTTATTTTTTGAGCAGATGAGCCGTATCTTTTTCCTAAGATAAATTCTGGAATAAACCACGCAAGACGAGCACCACGGGGCCGTGGAAAACAACAGAAAAACCTGGATCGATACTGAACCATCAAGTCTGCACTGCAGGTCGGCCGGCTGGGACCGTTTGGTTATCCTGCCAAAATCCATCGTGCATGCAATTTGGAATCAAACGCTGAAACGGTCGAGGAGCAGGACGTGTCCAAGAAAGGTGGTCGTTTTCCTGGCCCCCTCGGAGATCCGAATCTTGAGGATCACAATCCTTTTTTTTTTCTCCTTTCTCCATCTGACAAAACCTTGGTGTCCGTACGTTGAGATCTGTGGTTCGGTTGGTTGGTGGTCTCGGCCACGCGCAAACATGCGGCTGCCAAGCTGATGGGCCTCTTGGTCCATGGGCGAACCTGTTTTGGACACTGACATGGGGACCAGGAGAAGTGTTGCCGCCGGATGGACGGACCGCCACGCGCAGGCGCAGGGCACGACCCCTGGCGGCGTCCAATGGAGAGCTCCCGAGAGGCCACTACTAGGAGCCAGCCGTTGAGCAGATCCAGGAGCCACAGGTTAAAACTGAAATTTACTTGATTGCTCCTCCTTTTTATTACCATAGTGACATCTTGTTGAGAACGCCTTTGTCCAGTGTGAGGTGGTAAGCTAGAATGTCTTTTTTTGAAAGATCCAGCAATTGCTGGCTTCCGATTTTAATAGAAGGTAGAATATTTACATGTTGGTATTACACCAAAGGGGTAAGCAAAAAGAAAGAATAAGAGGACTGAAAAACAAGGACTAGGACTATATAGGCACAAGAATCAGGGTGGCTCCCAAATCAGCCTTTTGAGCCTCTTTGCTCCGGCAAAGACCCAGCTTTGGGCCTCATCTCGAGCGAGCTGGACTAGGCGGCGCAGCGATGAAGACTTGTCCTTGAAGACGCGGTTGTTTCGCTCCTTCCAAAGCTCCCATGACACCAATATGATCAAGGAGCGGATACCTTCTTTGTGCTCGCAATCGGTAGCTGCGATCATTGCCTCCCATGCATCCAGGAGCGATGAGTGCATGCTCCACGAGCGTGGAGCCAGACCGGAGCAGTGAGGCCACGCCGCAATGGTGGCCCAAAGGATGCGAGCGAAGGGGCAGTCGAGGAACAAGTGCTTTGCGGTCTCCAGGTGGCGGACGCACAACGGGCAAAAATAGCAGTTGGGCCATTCCCTCATCATAAGGCGGTCCGCACACCAAAGTCGATTCTGCAGGAGTAGCCATGCAAACATCTTGCACTTCGCCGGCGCCCAGGCATCCCAAACTAGGCTTGGCATGGCGCTACGTTGCCGCCCTTCCATCTGGATGTTGTAAGCCGACTTTGCGGAGTACACGCCATCGGCTGTGAGCAGCCAACGGATGGAGTCTTGTTGGTTTGCAGTGAGAGTCGTCTCAATGCTGTGAAGCAAGCGCCAAAGCAGGATGAACTCATCTAGAATGAGCTGCATAGGTGCGCGCCGGAGATCCAGGACCCAGCGGTTGCTGAGGAGCGCGTCGGCGACTGAGCGGTGCTTGCGAGCCGAGTGCTTGTAGAGCAAGGGGAAGCGAGTTTTAAGGGTAGAAGAGCCTAACCACGTTGACCACCAAAAGGATGCTGTCCGGCCATCGCCAATCTCGACTCTAGTGGCCGCGGCGAAAAGATCATGGTCGAGAGTGTCACACGGGGTGCCTAGTCTAGACCATGGTCGGTAAGGAAAATGCCACTTAAGCCACAGCCATCGCAACCGCAAGGCACGCGCGAAAGCCCCAAGGTGTAGAATGCCAAGACCGCCAAAATCCATGGGAGAGCAGACAATCTGCCAGGAGACTTTGCATTTTCCCCCAGCCATACACCTATTCTATTCTGGAAAGACAAGAGCATCTCCACGTGCCGTCCCCAAAGCGGCCCCAGTATTCGCCGGGCCATGTTTTTTGCTCACACCGACATGTCCCAGACACCGCCGACTCATTTTGAAGCTCAATGGAATAGTCGGCGTGCAAGGGCTGCATTGGGAACGCCAACTATCACGCCACTTCGGATTTCAGCCGCTGGACCCGTCTGACAGCCACTAGGGAAAACCCACCCTTCTGCACCGCCGTCAATGGTGGTCGCTAGAGTTCTGCAACACCATCAATGAAGGCCTCTCGGTCTCTGCGCCGGCGACATCCAATGCGTAGCTGCTTGGCCTTTTCAATGGAGCTGGTGGCTGTCTTCCCCACACTACTCCATTGCAAGTCCAAAACACCGGCGGCCATTGACAGAGGCATGGGATCTAGGGAAGGACGTCTTGGATGACCCCGTGGCCCAGGGCGTCACTGAGGTCGAGGTCGGCGAGGGAGGGGAGGCGGCGAGGCCTCCAGAACGTTCCCCCACCATCATCCCCGACACCACCATCATCGCCTGAGACTGTCACCATCGACTTCTCTAGATTTGAGTCCGGCATCACCGTCCTCTTGGACGACACCTAGGAAAGGTTGCGCCTCTCCAACAAGTTCGCGTCGATGATCGATGGGCAAGAGGCACACGAACTGATGATGCGTGTGGCCAACGGAGCAACCGGCTGGTGGTCCATGGATGGTGTTCGACCGCCTAGGCTAGATGTACCTCCATAACGACTAGAGGGAGTTCACCCGCACACACGCCATTGAAGTCAGGCACTTCCTCGTCTTCAAATTCAACCACCACGACTTGCCTATAGTCAATGTCTTTTACGAGAACATGACTCGTCGCCACTACCACACCAATGACAAGGACGACGACTAGGCAGCCATGGCCGGAGGCATAGGATCCAGTGGTCGAGTTTAGGCTACTATGTAAAATTTCTATGTAATTTTAGTGTATGGAACCCTTGGCATTTTACTAATGAAAAAAGATAGAAAATCTACTGTTGGTGTCGTACTAGGCGCACGGCCTAATAGGGCTGTGCCGGCGACGGTTTACGGGCCGTCGGTGGAGATGCTCTAAGTAAACATCTTGAAGATGGGTCGCAGTTTGCATGCTTACATGAAAAAGAGTTGCTTACAATTTGTTCTAATCTTTCAAATTTCTTTGGCTGTCTTCTCCATAGTTTTGATTATTCCGCATACTCAATGCACTTAAGCCAAGCGGTGGTGCATGCACCACAAATATCACAAAGATCCTAGTCCTCCGGAGGAAAGGGACAGGACAAACTGCCGCCCCTGGCGGCCTGTCCTATGGCGAGTATTTAATATGATCTCAACGAAATTAAAACAGTACTGTACTAAAATGCAAAAGGCTGAGTTGGCTCCACTCAAGCAAGCATGTGCACGCTCAAAGGAGGAGTTTTGAATTGGCTATGCAGGATGCACTGAACAGCGGCTCCATCGCATGCTGTCGTGTAGGCTCATTCCATGCATACATTTTTTTTTTGTCGGCACTACTAGTTTCTGCTGGCCCGGAAAAAAATGGAATAGACGGCACTACTAGTGCTAGTAGTGACAAAGAAGCCTCGTTTGTCAATTATTACAAGTTCCGACCGCCACTCTAGGGAGAAAACATAAACAATGCGGCATGAATAGATCGTCAGGACTGCGGTCATGACCGCATGCCAAGAGGTACGTCGACCCGTTCAAGACAACCAACTTGGCGCCATTCCCTTCAGCAACTTGCCCCTGCTTGCACCAGATTTTCGTTGCAAAAGACTCACCACTTGCTTGGCCAAGTAGAAGCACCATACTACTTACCTCAAGAGACAAGAGTCACGACCATGCATTTTGTAACTGTCCCCTGCCGTCGTCCGTGCATGCCAAAACTTGGGCAGGCAGCCGCGCATGCGCCGAAAGAAACGGCGATCCTAGCAGCCACTCCTGCACCACAGGATTCATCACCCAACTGGAGTAGGGCAGACAAGGAGCTGCTAGTGCCGGCCGGGCACTTTCTTTAATTAAGCGTACAAGGACGAGTAGTATATGCAGTGGGGCACGCCACATGAGGTGCAGGGCAAACCAACGGCCGTCCGTTCCCCGGCGAGGTCGGCCGCCGGCTAGATCGCTCGATCGGCCGCCGGGACCCGGCCAGAATACACGCCAGATTCCGTGGCCTTTCCATGAGTTTGGGGTGTGGTGACTGGTGGACCAGCAGGTATGCGCGGATCGCGAGGAAGGTCTCGTGTGCTCGCAGCAAAGAATCCTCCGAGATTCGGTGGTGATGCAGCTGGCAAAAGGCTGCTGATCCTGTCAGCCGTTCTGTCCTGTCCTATGTGTGCAGCTGGATCCACCGCAGACGCAGCGTACGGTACTGGTAAAACGGTAAAGAATCTTGGATGCTCTCTAACTAGAGCGTCGCTCATCTGCTAGCTGGTCGTCTACGGCAGAAGCCGCCCTACCCAACTTTCTAGGAAAGCCGGTTCTAAAATTTTGTGAGACTTCCAAGTTAGTTTAGCCTTAACCATTTTGGAAGCCTTTTAAATTTTTTGAACCGGCTTCTCCAAGAAGCTGAGGGTAGGGCGGCTTCTCGAAGAAGCCGCCAAAAGAACTGGGCCTACATGGAAAGAATGCAATCGTAAAAGTAGGGCCTCCGGTAATCTGCAACGTGGAAATAATAATCCTGTAGTATATCGGGTAAAAACACCCCACGTAGTACTCTCATTCTCTCGTGCCTATACTTTGTCATCAAAGAACTAAACGCAGTTCATGCATGTTCCGTGCGTTACAGATGTGATCGTGAAATAAACACGTGCCCCACTAGTGTAACGATCGAGGGCGTGCATGGCACGTCACAGATGCAAGAGGCGTACGCTGGTCAATGTACTGATCTATGGACAACCATAGTCCACGGTTATCTGCATGAAATATTATTAAGGGAACAACTTGTCGACGAGTCATATGGTAGTACAGTATTATTAGTTTTCTTGTCATTTGTGTGCGGCTAAGCATGCTAGCTCATCCATTGACCAATTGGGGGGCAGGAGATAAAGGTTGGTTAATCTGGAGAAAACATTCTTCTTCAGAGTTTCTCTACTTGCACTTGTCTGGCTGGCCGCGGGATATGCATGCATGCAGGATTGGCTTCAGAATGGTCATTCATGCATGGCGAGGCCGCCACGGTGGTGCCATCCACCCATCAGATATCTTCAAATCCGCGTACGTACCACTATAGTTTGAAATGAATGGTTTACTACTAGTTTCTTTGGCATTTTTTGTGTGCTGAGGCAATGTTAACGATTAAGCGAAATAAAAGGCTTCATTTGGGTTTCAGATTTCAGATGCACTCATGTACCTCCCTCCCTCTATGTGGTACATACACGGCCTCACGTGCACGGGGATTTACGATGACATCATACGTGACCTGTGAAGGTATGGAGGATTGGCATGAGGCTGTTCATTCATGCATGGTGATGCCGCCACGCTGGCGCCATCCATCGGATCGATATCTCAGGGATCCCCGTCGTTGACTCCGAGGTACCACAACGGGGACAATGTCGTCACCATGCTTAGCATTATACCAAAAGAACCGAGTGCTTGTAAACATTGAAGGGACATCTTGCTCAATTATATACATAGCAACACGAGCGATTGGCATCCAGATCATTTGTAAGTGTTGCTTATTTGATTCCGACTCAACAATCCAAACCTCGAAGATGACAGTAACATTTGGATAACTAGATCTGCCCCTAAGCGAAGATTCATTTTTGTGAATAATAATGGCACTGTCTTGACTCCACATATTCACATTGATACAATGATTCCAATTTAAACAAAGTTCTATCTCAAGAACATCGGGCAAGAAATCTTCTTCAAGAGTTGAATTTTCAGAGCTTGAAAATTTGGAGTACCTACTGACTTCCTTCGGATCTGAGCGACGTATTCCCTTCAGATCTGCACTGCTCATCCTCCACCTCACCTCCACCACACCATGGTAGCAGAAAAGAGCACGGGCGAGCATCATGTTTGCCTCCAACTCCACTCGATCTGGGGAACATGCGGCATTGAACGCAGGGAAGAAGCAGATTCGCCCTCCACCACCTCCGGCTTCAACCTCTGAAGCACTACGGAGAGTAAGTCCAGCGACGCCGGTCATCGAAGTACTTCCTACAACACCAAGACCTACACCTAAGACTACTGTACAAGGAGGAAACTTGCCCACCTCTCCTGAACTCACTCGCGGCGGACGCGCTGTCGGAGGAGGGGGACGGAGGCACTTTGAGGGCACCGATGGTGGACTCTCAAGTTTTCTGGTGGGGTCTCGAGTACTCCCCATCTCCATAGTGGTGTATTCTCAATGCACCAAAAACATTTCACCGGTGCTGATTATTCTGTATTCTCAACACACCAACGAGCATTAGCATTGTTTTTTTTATCATCGCTTAAGACAAGCGGCCATCCACCACGAAATATCACTCTAGACCCTAGTTCTCGTGAGGAAATGGACAAGACAAACTGCCGCCCCCAGCCTATGGCTCCATGGAAAGTACTCCCTCCGTTTCAGGATTTCCTAAAACTAGAAAACACAGGATTGTAAAGTACTCCGTTTGCGTGAAACTAATCCACGGGAGGATTGTAAAGTACTCCATAGGCTGTTGAAATTTACAAATAAAATAATTTTTTTGACTAGGATTTCCTAAAACGTCTTATATTCTGAAACGGAGGGAGTATTAAAATGCAACGGGCTGAGTTTGCTACACTCACGCAAGCATGTTTTGTAATGCTGGGGCACCGGTTTGCGTGTGTCACCGGCTATCATCACTACAGGAACGGATAGATACGCCGACGGCCAAAGGTCGGGGCCGTCGGCATAGGCCGTGACTAGGCCAGCCCCCCTCCCCCCCTCCCCCAGCAGCCGTCGGCGTAGGCTACGCCGAGGGCTATTTTTCGTCACCTCCGCGTAGCTATTTTTTCTTTTACCTCATTAATTTTTGAAAAATCATAACTAAATCATTTTAATTTAGAAAATACAAATAATATATCTAAATTTACAGAAAAATAAGATCTATCTATCTATACTCAAATATTACACATTTATAAAAAAAATAAGTGAAACATAAAATATTATATAAAGTTTAAAACGGACATAAATTTTTTGAAAACGATTCAAACAATGCGAAACCTTCGCGTGGTGTCATATTATGTGACATAGTTACAAGGAAAAATATCAAACTTGGTATATTGATTATGTCTAAAAAAACCTTCACAAGATGACCTATCTCATTCGAGATTTCTTGGCTTTTGGATCAAATGACGAATGTTATGGCTAGAATCAAGTCATAGTTTGTGATAATGTGTCCATATTATGCATACATGTGCATCATGGGATGGCGAACAATGTTGAAGGAGGAAATTTTACTTTTCTTCGCACCAAAAAGCTATTTTTCATTTTTCGAGTGCAAAAAACGAACGGTTTGTGAATCAACCACCAAATGACTAATTAAAAATGCTACCACCACGTTTTTCCAAAATACTATATCACCTTACATGGACAATGTCCTAATAGGGGATCTCAAAACTTTCCGTCTATCCCTGGTGAAAAAGAAAAATTCCTGCCGAATCGATACGAAGTGGGTCAGATATGAACTATAGGTACATGATCTGATGCTCATGATTTTTTATAAAAAATATTTTTAGGTTCAAAATATGCTATTTCACCAGAGATCCACTTCAAGTTTATCGAGTATCATCCCCGAGCTATCTCATTCGAGGTTGCCAAAAAGGCATTTTCCATTTTAAATGGGCAAATAAAATTATGGCTAGAATCACCGCATAGTTTGTGATAAGTTGATATTGATATCATATTTAGATTCCTCTCAATTTTCTGATCAATTTAGACATATTATTTGTCGAATTCCGATTAACGGTATTAATTATTCCATATTAAATAGAAAAATACAAAAAAACATTATATTTTTATTTGAATTCAATAATATTTTTACTTATTCACTATTATTTACTTAAATAATTGTTTATAATTTCAAAAAATACAAACATATGACATGATGATATAAGAGTTAATATGATTGATATCATAGTATTGACAACAATGTTTGAATTACTTCACAAACAGATACTGAAAGAACAAGGAAGTTAAACGTGCTGGAGCCGGAGTAGTATTAAGATGGGTGACTGGCCGGTAAGTTTGACCAAGACTATAATTTAATTAAATATTAAGTATAATTAAAGTGTTAAAAATGTTCAAAGTGTGAGATTAACGTGTCAAACAATTTAAAGATAAAAAAAATTGAGAAAAGAAAATAATTTTTCTGAAAAGAAAACAATTTTGCAACCGGCCGACAGGCTATGCCGTCGGCGTAGCGTCCGCCGACGATATTCCGATACGCCGACGGTCTTTGTGTGCTCCGCCGAGAAAGACCTTTATCGAGAAGGCTACACCGAGAACAGCCGTCGGCGTAGAGGGCATTTTGTCCTACCCAGCGCGCGTCCTGTAGTGCATGTCATCCGTGCCAAAACTGGGCAGACATGTGCCGAAAGACACGAAAGACACGGCGATCCTAGCAGCCCTGCGGCACTGGATTCATCACCCAACTGGAGTAGGACAGACAAGGAAGGAGGTAGTGCCGGGCACTTTCTTAAATCGAGCTAGCATGCAGTGGGGCCATGGCACATGAGGCGCACAGCAAAACAACGGCTGTCCGTTCACCGGCGAGGTCGGCCGCCGGCAAGATCGCTCGCACGATCGGCCGGGACCGGACCAGGATTCAGGCGAGATGCCGTGGGTTGCCTTTCCGCGAGTAGGACAGTAGGTGGTTTTGGTGGTGGACCTGCAGATAGGCCCGGCTCCCGAGGAAGGTCTCGTGCTTGCGGCAAAGAATCCTCCCAGATCCCCTACTCAGTTTTCGGTGGCGATGCAGCTGGCAAATGGCTGCTGATCCTGTCAGCCGCTCTGTCATGTGCTGTGTATTCAGCTGGATATACTGGAGATGCAGCGTAGTTCTCGGTTAAAACCGGTAAAGATTCTAGAATGCTGATCTAGATGTAGCGTCGATCATAGGCTGTCAAGTGGGATTCCATCAAAGTCTCATGTTTAGTTCATTTGTTAAAATTTAGTTTAAATTTCGAGCAAAATTTTGAATTTGAATTTGGCCAATAAACTAGAGATGGGATTTTAGCGGGAACCCACTTGACACACATTGGTCGATCATGTGATGGTCGATCGTCCGCACAAAAAGAATGCGATAGTAAAAGTACGGTCCATTATTTAGCAACGTGAAAAAAAAAGCTGGGAGGTTTGGGTTGCTCGGGTGGAAACCCTTGCCGCTGCCCCTGCCAGAGGATGCCGGTGAGCAAAGCTCGTCCAGTTGACGGTCACACGGTTGACAGTTTTACTCATTCTTTCCATGGTGGATATCCAACTTACTAGTCATAACAGATATAAGGTAAGGTTGTTTCCTCGTGTCGTGACAGTACGACAACGTCGTTCCGAACGGGGCGTTGAAAATGGCGAAGGTTGTCTCCCCACGCGGTGTGGCACGTCGCTCCCGATGGGGCGTTGACGACAACGAAGATTGCGATCCAGGGCGGCAACCCAGGAGCTAGTGGTGCGCAGGTCATGTTTGCCGACGGGGACACGACACTTGGCTAGGGCGCGGCGACACAGTCCTATGGTGGTGATGCAAATGCATGACCCAACATCGACAGCGTGGTGGAGTTGCCTCCGGCATTCTTGATGTCGTGAAGACCATATAGCATAGTCTTCGCGCAACATGAGTCACCTACTTCATTGCCGGCATGGCCTACGGACTCCCGGTGGTGGGGATCGGCGCAGCCGGTCCCGTGGGAAGTCTGGCTAGAGGCGCGTGGACTACTAGCTTGGACCTAATAATGTTGGTTTGATCCTAGTCCTCTTCTTCCACCAAGTCATCGTTCTGCTTGTTGTTGGCCTCTTGATCCTAGTCCTCCTAAATATCTAGATTGGAAAGTATCCATGTTGCCGATGCAAGTGATTAATCACTGTGCTAGGGTGTTTTTACTTTTTTTTTCATTTTTGGTTGTGTGTATCCTTGGTGTGTTTAGCATCTTATTGGTTTAGATGTTACATGTAATTGGTATTTTCGAGATCTTAATATATTCTATTTGTTAGATAATATGCAATGGGAAAATAATACTGCATCGGATAATAGATTCAGACGTTACTGAAGGAAAAAACCGCCCACGTAGAAATCTCTCTCTCTCTCTCTCTCTTGGTTATACTTTGCCCATGAACTAAACGCATTTCATGCAGCTCCGTGTGTTATTAGGACTAGTTACAAAAATGTGATCATGTAATGACCGAGGGCGTGCATGGCACGTCACGAATGTAAGAGGCATAAACTGGTCAATGTACTCTACGGACAACAACCATAGTCCACGGTTATCCGCATGACAGAATTATTAAGGGAACGATTTGACACGAGAGTCGTATAGTATTGTTATATACTTTCGGCCATATTTGGCTGCCGCTAAGCATGCTAGGTCATCCATTGACCAATGAGGATGTAGCAGGAGATAAGGAAGATCGATCTGGAGATAACATTATTCTTCATTCAGAGTATTTCTATTTGCAATTGGCTGCTGCGAAGATCATGCATGGCTTGGGTGCATGCAAGCAATAAGATTGGCTTCAAACTGATGGTCGTGGAGAGGCTGCCACGGCGGCGCCATCCACCGATCATATATCTCCAATTCCGCGTGTGTACCACTATAATTTTGAAATGATGAATGGCTTTCGAGTTTTTTCTGGCATTTTATGTGCAGAGACACAAGGTCGTCAAAAGTGTGCAGGAGTAGCTAACTGGCCAGGTCTGATCGCATTAAGCACTGCACGTGTAGTGTTTGATGGATTAAGCGAGAAGGCTGCTTAATTTAGGTTCAGATGCACCTCCCTCTCTTTGTCTCGGGTACGCTGGCTGATTAGTGACATCATAGGTGAGGTGAACCAGGGTACACAGCTCAACATCAATTTGTCCTGGGCCGCCAGAAGGTCAACGCATTAAGCATTGCTTCCCTTTTTGAGTATGCGTGTGATTGTGATGCGTTCTAATCATGAATATGACCTCGTGGTCATAGATGACCATTAACAAGATTTGGAGTACAGCTCAATGCCCCGCTTCGTCCGTTCCGACCTATCTGGAACTGTGGTGAGTCGTTCATCCCATCGGGTTTCAGATGTACCGGCCGGTGAGAGCTAAGACCGTAACAAACATGAAAATCAAAGAGGCATGGTAAAACAAACGGTTTTAGCTAGTCTTGTATGAAGTCGCCATCGGGGTGAAATGCTTAAACTATTTTAAGTAAAATAGCGGCCTTTATCAATAAATGAAGTCGCCGTCTTTCGTTTCGGCTTCTATGTGTCCACTCTTCACCATGACTTTTAAAAAAAATGTAGGAAATCAAACTAAGACGGATTCACTTCAAAGGTTTCGAAGTGCCACATGAGCCGTTCAATCCAATATGTGTGAGAATGAAAGAGCCTTGAACTCCTTGTGATAAGGAATACTCAATACCAGACACACAAAAGAAAAGAAGAGACCCACTTACATAAACTACTATTTTTGGCGAATTGAAACTATATTGATTAGATCACAAAGTTTCAATCTTTCTTTCGCAAGAAAAAATGCTACAATCTTTCTGACCACCTCATTTTGGTTCATGGGTCTTAGGCTGTATGGGGGTTCCCACGTTGATACCCCCCCTCCCCCCGCGCGCGCAATAGCATGTTTCATCGGGCGCGACCTTTTTTTTCGGTGCCCCCAGCCCACAGGGGCGAGCAGGGTGTAGCATGGACGTGGTGTGGAGTACAGATTGTTTTCTAGCAACTCGCTCTGCCTTGCAGTGACACACCGGTTCGTCGCTCATCGCTCGCGCTTTGTCTCCTATGCTAAGTTAATGGTGTTGCACTGTTGGTCTGCTTTATAGGCGATGGCAGGGACATTTCCCATCGCTTTATAGGCGATAGCAGGGACATTTCCCATCGAGGGCACGCTGCGTTGTTACCGAACGCCGCTCCTTCCCGCACTTTCTTCCTGCCTTTTTTGCACTGATTCCCATCGCGCCTCATCATCTTTAAGTAGACTGCTCCTCTCTGTTGCCACACGCAAATCCCTCCTCCCACCTTGTCGGTCAATATCGCCGAAGAAAATCCACCCACCAAATCTTCCCCTCGCCTCCTCCATGGCCGAGCGGTACGAAGGTGACCTAGCGGCGGCCAACAGTTTCGGCTGCAGCTTCCTCCACAAATGGGAGGCGCACGCACTCTACGAGTCCGACTATCCAGCACCAACGGACTTTCGACGTCCCGTTGACTAGAGGCTGAGTGTCAGCGGCGCATCGGGACCGCAAGGCACAGAGCAGGCTGACGGATATCAACCAACATTACTAGGGAGATCTAACGCCAACAGGTTAGTATTTTTTTTAAGTACTTGCTTGTCATATCCATGGTCTTTTTGTGATGTCATATCCATGATCTTTTTGTGAAGAGTAGATAGTGCTCTTTGTTGTCTTCATAGGTGTTGGGCCGCTTCACGTGACAAAACAATCGCTAACCTATGGCCAAGATCCAATCCACTAGCTAGTAGCTACAAACCACTGATCACTAGAGTAGAACCACATGGAGATCTTGCAAGATGGGCAAAGGCTCACACAAACGCACACACAATTTACATTATTCGGCCAGTTCTAGATCATCGCTCGCTCACTCCCAGATGCCAACCTCCATGAACCCGTCCTCGGTGGCGCACCCCCTGAACATGCCAGTACAATTGAACCCGTACGCCACCTCTCCTGTCCCAGACACGGCGATGAGCCCGGCGAACCCCTCGTCGAGCCGCTCCTTGACACAGAAATCCACCGCCTCCTGCAGCGGTAGCCCCTTGTACTCCATCACGGCCGCGACGTCCCTCGCCAGCGTGGAGCGGATGATGGCCTCGCCCTCGCCCGTGCAGGACACCGCGCATAGGTTGCACGCGTAGGTTCCCGCCCCGATCAGCGGCGAGTCCCCGATGCGGCCCGTCATCTTGTTCATGAGACCGCCGGTCGAGGTGGCCGCGGCGGTGAAGCCGTTGGAGTCGACGACAGCACACCCCACTGTCTCTTGCGCGTAGATGCTGATGGGCAGCCCGTTCATGACCATGCCGTTGCTGGTGTGGTTCTCGGACGCGGCCGCCAGCGCGCTGCAGGTGTCCTCCAGCGGGATGCGGTAATCAAACTGATGCGAACAAAGAAACAGTAATCATCAGTGATCTGGTTTTTATGATACAGATTAAACAGGCAGCTAAAATTAGGTATAGTGTATACCAGGATGGTGTTGGCCTCCTTTGCGAGCTTGAGCATGCCGACGTTCTCCTCGGTGATGAAGTAGCTGTTGTCCACAACCTCAAGGCCCTGCAACGCGAGCACATCAGCAAAAATGAAATCGATACATTCCAAAATGAAATTTGTTTTGATGCAAATTAACTACTCCCTCCAACCCATATTAGTTGACTTCAATTTGGATGTATCTATCAAGGTACATCCAAATTGAAGTCAACTAATATGGGTCGGAGGAAGTACTAAAGATCCAAGATTTGTTTAGCGCCACAGGATCTGCAGGGACGCAGGGACGACAGCGCAGGATTCTGTGAGAATCAGATCTACTCCGGTTGCTATCTCGGCAGGTGGACCATGTATGTACGGACGACAGATTCGTCGGAGCGCCGTGCAAGTGGGTATGGTCCCGGTGGTGCCGCCGTTGGCATGGGCCGGACACGCGACAAACGGACAGGATTCCATTGAATGCCCCCACAGACGCCGCGAGTGGTGCACAGCAGGGGGGAGCATTCCGATGCGCGGAACAGAGAGGAGCACCGAGGTCGCTGCATCAGGCACAGGGCAAACACAGCTCGACACAGTAACCATCCCTCCCAGGTTCATTGAACTGATGAGTAGTAGTATCTCGCTAGACATTTGCCACTACTACATGGAAAATATGCCAACGGTCTGGAAGGAAGGTTGCCAGCTGAGGAAAAAGTGTGACTTGGTAGGTGTCAATAACATATTGTGCACTTGGCCTGGAGAACAAAATTGTACTTTTATGACCCACTAACTAAGAAATTTTCCATGAACTGGCGGCTGTGGTGCTTGGTAAAGCAACGACACGCACATGACTAATGGTAGTAGGCATGTTACGTCGCCGTTGCTTTCAACTGGATGTGAAATTAACTCGTATTATTTGGTCCACACATTTCTCCAAAGTCCAGGGGACGAAAGAGAGACAAGCACGTGCAGGCGTAGCACGATGTTCTTTTTTTTGGAAAAGGAGTACAGGTGAGGCTTAACCAAATCATGGCTTAATTTTTGTAAATATTTTACTCCATCCGTCCCGAAACAGATGTCTCAGATTTGCTAAAATTTAAATGAATCTAAATACTATTTAATATATAGATTTATTTTTAAAAACAAAAACAAAATAGGTCAAAGGACAGGATGTTTCCAGATCTAGCTGAATGGTCGGAGATGTATATGTTGTGTACTTTCATATGATGCAAGAAAAAACGTATTCAGATAATGCGAATTTGCTTCGCTTGTTGTTCTAAACAAGCCCGTGTCTTGCTGTCTTTCCCGTGCAAGCTAGCTGAAACTGAAAGCAGTTGTGTCGCTCATGTGAAGTTCTCTGTTCCGAAAAGTTGGGCTAGACGCATGCTGCATGCACCGCACACGCTCCATGTCATCTACACGCGTCGAGCACCTCAGTTTACGAGGACTCTATACACACGACAAGGTTTCGGCTGGATACACACTATTCTGCCCCGTCCGTTCTGTCACGTTCCGCCGTGCACGTGAACTTGTTTTTATGTTTAAGTTGATGAGATCGACATGCAGGCGAGTTTTCAAAGTTTCCTTATTAATTGTTTGCACTGTAATTTTTGGAAAGAAATCACGGAGGAAACAAAAGGAACAGAGGTCAAATCAAACAATCAGGAATCGAAAAAAAGATAGTACAGCAATATATGCCGTAATTAATGAATTAATTACCTGGTCGCGGGCGAAATCCTCGGCGCCACCGAAGGCGAGGTAGGAGTGGGGCGACTTGTCCATGACGCGCCGCGCGAGGGAGACGGGGTTCTTGACGGTTGACACGCCGGACACGGCACCGCAGCGGCGGCCACGGCCGTCCATGATGCTGGCCTCCATCTCGACGGTGCCGGCGCGGGTGAGGGCGGATCCCCGGCCCGAGTTGAAGCAGGGGTCCGTCTCCAGCTCCCGCACCACAGCTTCCACGACGTCTAGCGCCGGGGAGCCGGCGCGGAGCAGGTCCACGCCGATTTGCAGGCACCGGGCCAGGACGCGCTTGGCCTCTTCCTGACGGTACTCCGGGAGGTTGGGGTCGACGCCGGCGCCGCCGTGGATGGCAATGGCCCAGCGACCCATTTGTGTGTGGGTGGGATTGGTGGTGGGATGTGCTAGGAGAGATAGGCTCTTCGATCTCTGTGACTCTAGGGCGGCGTTGTGCTCTGTTCTAGCTGGTGGTGTCCGGGCTTGCGGTGGTGGAGAAGGATTGAGGGGGCGGGGGATATTTATAGGGGAACTCTGCTCCGGACGCGAGGTTTGTGCCTTTGTGGGTTTGCGAGATCTCAAGTCCGGGAGAGACCACCGTCACGGCCCTATGACGCGGCCGAGGATTCATTTTTTCCTACTCTGTAAGAACAGTATATCCGGTTCAGCCAGATTTCACCGTCCGCGCAGGTGCGTGCGTGTGGTAAATAATAGGCCAGTTTTTTTTTAAATCATGCTCGTTCGTTCCTGCTACAGCTGTACGACCCTCTTTTTTTTAAATCATGTTTCTCCTTCGTGAGGTCAAATTATTTTTCCCTCAAAATGATCGACGTGGAGTGCTCAAGATTGACCGGCCTGCTCCACCTGCATTTCCCAGCCAGCACCAACGGACCGGAAAAATACTCCACCACCAACTATCTAGACTGACAGAGCATGCCGGCGCAGAAGATCCTGGTGAGCTCGCTGATTCTCTGTGGAATCCAGACAAGACAGACCACGCCAGCCGCCGGGGGAATCAGCCACCCAGATGCGCATGCGCACTCAAGTCACGCGAGAGACGCGGGTGGAACCGAATCTTTGCGGCCGTTTATGGAATTAAATTATGCGCTAATTCCTCGGGATACGAGAAGATTCCAGGCCCGAAATCGCTGTCACCTCCCGGGTTTTCTACCCCCTCGGTTAATTACAGTTATAGCTTTCTTATTCATATCATCCCGTAAACTTCGTGGCGGAAATCAACCACAAATCACCAGTCGATTATCTAAGATCCGAGATAGTCCTCGAAAGTAAGGGCATGATGCGCACATCCGTAGTAATTTAATGGCTGCAAAATTAAGATCAAGAATTTGCATGCTAAACATAATGAGTTTTTCTTTGCTTTTTTTAAACATAACTTGTGATTTTTTGTTGTTTCCTTTCTTTTTATCAAGGATCTCCACCGACACTCCCATTAGCGCCGACAATAGTTCCATTAGGGTGCCGCTGGGTTTTGGGCTCACATCGGCACATCCAATACATTGCCGGATCATCGACGGGCCCAATAGAATAGCCGGCAACCCTAGTCGGTCGCGACCCACATAGGCCATACACGGAAGGCAATCCCACCACCGCTATCATCTCTCCGCTTCTCACCTCCTACCCCAGATTCGCCACCGTTATCGACGCCGCCACCACACACAACCCGCCTGACACCCTCTGTGATGCGGATGCTGAATTTCATCGTGGTTTAGGCAGGAACTTAGCTGTTGTTGTCGCCTTCTTCTCCCTCCCATCGCAAGCCGCAAGTTTGTCCTCCTACTGTGTACCATGCTTGCTCCGCCACCACCTTCTGCTGCCGCAACCACATGTCGCATGTTCCCTTTTCGTGCAGCCCTTGGTGTTCACCCTGCGGTTTGGACGACAACTCGTCGACCTTCCGTGAGACACCACCATTTGCCCCGCCCCGCTAACAAGGCATTCGGCGATTTTCCTAGGTACATATTTGGCCACATCGCAAATTTTTTGGGAGTGTCAGTGTCAGGTGGCCCTCCCAAAGTGTTGGCAACGCGTGCCGGCACCCCAATAGCCCCTTACCGGCAACGTCATCGGCCACATTTTGAAGGATGCTAGTACTTAGTACAGATGCTCTCGTGTACTTACTCACGACTCAACCTAGATGCTAGAGTTCAAAATACATTCACCATACTCGTAGAAAAAAATACATTCACCATGATTAGTCGACGCCTGGGCTTCGGTTTCACCACTCGTCATCCCAAGGCGAGATAATTTGCCCTCCTTTTCCTCTCCCCGCTATAGATCTGAGAGGCGATTTTGAGAGTCCACCGTCGATCCACCTCTTTCGCCGGAGAGGCGTGGGTTCTCTCCCCTCCGTCGGCTTCTCCGGCAGCGGGAGGGTGGGGGAAGCCCGTGTCATGGCGTGTATTTATGGTAGGGTTTGGCAGGTGTCCGGCCGGCGGCGCTACGGAGACGGAGGTGCTGTTGGTTTGTTTGTTCTCCGCGTAGATCCCCTCCGGCGGTGGCGTTCCCTAGAGCTTCACCGACCTGCGCGCGACTTTCTCTGCACCATGGCCAGATCCAGGTATGCGGTGGATCTGGATGCAGTTCAATAAGAGGATGATACAGAGGTTCTTCGCGGCGGCGCCGGCGTTCCCGGCAGTAGTCTCTTCGGAGGCGGTGCTCGGTGACTTCCCGTCTGCAGTGTGGTGGTCTCCGGCGATCCAATGTTTGGGGAGCTTCAGCAGCGGCGTGCCATCGTCAGCTCCGGCTCGTCGTCGTCGTCGGGATCCAAGGGGCTTCCTTATAATTTTTCCTTTGTTTCAAGACCTTTCTATAAGTTCGGAGAATTAATATATCATCATTTTCGCAAAAAAAAAAGGCGAGATAATTTCAGACCGAAAGAATCTGGGACGTAGTCGCATCCCTTTCGACCCAACCAACCGAAGAGGGGTGGTGGCAAGCACAATGGCGCATGCATCCGCCAGCTACGCGGAGCATTCAGGATGATGCGTGCATCAACCAGCCAAAATTTAACCCAACCAAAGCTAAAAAAAAAAGGTTAACACGACCTGTGAGAGCGTGAGGCTTTCCATCGCCACTACTACTATACTCCCTGGACTCCTGGAGTACTAACAACAAGTTGCATTAATTTACACGATGGAGCCCAGTTGCTAGTGCTTGCTGATATTTACACGATGGAGCCCAGTTGCTAGTTTCTAGTGCTTGCTGATATATTCATGTGTTTAATTAAATCCTTCATTACAAGTAAAATATTGTTGTAGTCAAGGTTAGTCAGTGGAAGGAAGTTACATGCGTACACCACCAAAGAGACAAAGCCGAAAGGGAGCTCCACGATGATGCATGCCCACTTTGATCTTTCTACCCACTGATGTCATGCATGAGCCTTACTAAGTGAATCTCCCGGAATAAATCGCACTTACACAGAGTCAAGTATACTTTTGAATATTCCCTTGTAATTGGAACTTGGAAGATTCAAGGAATATACTGGAGGATTCAGTTACCAAGCTCTATTGGGAGCAGGGGATCAAGTGCATGCTAAAATATCAAGACATTCACATCAATGTTAGGCGAGAGTCGGGGCTAACTTCGATAACGTTGCTGTCCGGCCGCTTTCAGATGTCCAATGAAGAAGCTCCAACGACATGGTAGCCGTGTACGAGTGATCATTATAGTACATGATCACACGATGATCAGAGAAAATAATGACGACAGTCCGTGCATACGGCTCCTTTCGTTAACCCAAATCGAGGCTGAAATAACACCCCAACAACCTTAAACAATTTTGAGGAGACGTGTATTAATCCCCACCAGAACAAATGTTGCATGCTCACACGGTCGATTCATCAACCACCTGGAACGAATTGTAAGTGACGTGCAATTGTTTCCTCAACTTAGTGGACGATCGAGTCACTCTTACTAGTAGTCAGTCTTCGTGTAGCTTTTTTTTTCACATGTAGCAAGTGCACCTCGTGAAGAGAAGATTGTTTGCCACTCCATCGAGTTCTTTTTCTTTTTATTAGGCGTATTTTATTCTGGTAATCTTTGAATTGTTACATTTTGGTGGTATTTTCTGTTTGTTAGTTTTAGCGTGGTATTCTAATTAGCTTGACTATTTTCTTCTCAATAAACGAGAGAAAGCAAGTTTTTTTTTTTTGCTTCCATTAAAAAATATTTCTGAGCTAGGATGGCATCACCTGAAGGTAGAGATGTTCTACGGCTTTCAGGAGTTTGTTACGTGGTATTTTTGTGTGTACATTACCAATACGTGGCGTCCGTTGTAGAAATTCCATCGTTGTGTCGTTTTCAACTGAAAATGATTCTTAGGCAACCAAGACCAAAAACCCCTCCAGATATTAAACCGTACTCTAGGTTCTATCTTGCACCAGCAAAAGCGTCCTCGGGCGAATCTCATAACATTGCACTACAGTTTCAAAGAAGCTAAGAAAAGTGCGAGAGTCTACAAAGCCCATTTGTGCATCAAACACAACCTACTTCTGCAACACCATCGGGCAACTCAATCACCACCTCCATAGTTAATGTTGGAGTCTTTCAGGTCCCTGCTCCAGCATGTCAAGAGTTCATCCATCTTTTTTTGATAAAAGACATTTTATTACTTAAAATTTTAAGCATTACACACGGCATCTACATAGGTAAGATGCACATAGCCAACAAAGTTCAAAGATCAGAACAGGAAAAAAAAATCAGGAGATTACATATCATATTTAGAAATTGTAAACGCCTAAGATGTTGAAGGAGGACCGATCTCTAGGTTATGCTGCCGTCCATGGCCGCATAAACAGATCCCGCGCTGTATCATCTAGACACGTACACACCTCCGTAAAAAGATCGTGATACTCCACACGATGTAGGACTGACCAAGAACTTAGGGTGTTGGTACACCGATAGATAACCTGCAGAAGACAGCAATTCATATCAGTAAAAAATTATCATTTCTACACAGCCATAGCGACCATATAATGGCAACCGCTCCAACCTAAAAAAAAACTTATACTTATAATCTATACCATGTAACCAGTTACCAAAAATATTAGCAATACTACGTGATGGATACAAGCCTGAAGGCTGAAGCTATTTGAGTAACACAACCCTATGCACACGGACGCACACAAGATCGGACAGCATGTACCATACCGTATGCCTGTTGTGATTTGGGCAGATCAGCTATATTGTTTTCTTTTTTTGTTTTCAGAGATAAACCCTAGAATATAACCTCAGTAAATCAGCACGCAAGTGTCCGCTGGGACCGTTTGGTTATCCTGCCAAATCCCCGTGTGTGGCACGCAACGCACAGAGTGCATGAGCACCACAAGCCGTATCTCCACACGTAACGGACCCCATCGTGCATGAGCATCTTGGAATCAAACGGCGGGAGTAGGCAGGGCCGTACCCGACAAAATGGAGGCCCTGTGCGAAATCTAATGCTAATAGATCCTAGTTATAAATTTTTAATAAGCTAAATAATTTTATGTAGAAGAAAATGCTATGATATGTTTTCTCAGAGAACTTTCCTTGCCAAACACAATCACCGGACCTCGTAGTCTATCTTCTAATTGAAACATTGCATTCTTTCAGCATCAATGATACAAATCTCAGAAGAATATGTGATACTTCTGCGAAAACCATTCTTCTCTTTTTGTGTCACTCGTTGAAGACGTTGTAGAAAAATCAAACACCACCTGTTTGCACAAACATAGCAAGAACAAATAATATACATCAGAATTGAAGAACATCGAGAGTAAAGGGGAGGAGGCAACCTCGGTGTTGAGCTACACTAGTGGCAACCAGGCAGCGCGGGGTATCCAATTTGGCGTCCCCAACAGTCCAATGGGGCCCCTCTTTCTAATTCTTGATGACGGCACAGGAGGACGAAAACAAGACAAGAGATTGAGACCGGAGCGATTAATTAATTGCTATGAACAGATTTATTATGGGGGTGGACATCGACAAGAAATTTCACAGGGGAGAAGAGAAGAATGTGAAAATGGAGCCTGGTTTTCTCCATGTTCTTATGGACAACAGAGGAGAATGGTACTGTGAGGTTAATTCATATATATAATATGTAAAGGTTAATTCATGTGATGTGATTGGGAAGGTGAAAGACTGAAAGGTAGGGAGTAGAGATAAAGAAGTCCGTTGAGATTTCCATACGGTGGATGTATTGGGTGTTGGGACGGGCAAATGTCAAGAAGAGTAAATTAGCTCTTCATTGCAGTTAATTTTAATCAATCCTTTATTTAACACTACTAATAACGCTTACTTGAAACCACAAATAAGGGGCCCTAACTTTTGTGAGGGCCTGTGCAGTCGCACCTACTGCACAGGCTTCCCGTACCGGCCTGGGAGTAGGACGTGTCCAAGAAATGTGGTCGTTTTCCTGGCCCCCTCGGAGATCCGAATCTTGAGGATCATAATCCTTTTTTTTTTTTTTCTCCATGGTCCCCTGACAAAACCTTGGGGTCCGTACTGTACGTCTGAGATCAGTGGTGGGAGGAGCTGGTTCGGTTGGTTGGTGGTCTCAGCGACGCGCACGTGAGGCGCAAAGGAGGCGGCCGTGGCCTCCAGGCACACAAAGCTGGTGGGCATCTTGGTCCCCAGACGACACTGACATGTGGACCGGGACAAGTCGTGCCGTCGGACGGACGGACCGCCACGCGCAGGGCACGACCCCTGGCGGCGTCCAATGGAGTGCTCCGCAGAGGCCAAGTTAGGCAGCCGTTGAGCAGCTCCAGGAGCCAGATCAGGTTAAAACCGAAATTTACTTGATTGCTCCTCGTGTGTTATCCCAGTAACATTTGGCCTTTGTCAAGTGTGTGTGTGGTCATAAACTCATAAGCTAGAACTGCAGCTGTGCTATATTCCTGAAAGATAAGCAAACATTTTTGGGTCGCAGGTTGTTGCATGTACTTTGCATGCTAACGAGTTGCTTACAATTTGTTCTGATCTTCTTAATTTCTTCCCCGTCATCTCCAATTCTCCATAGTGGCGATTATTCAGCATACTCAGCAGTGCACCAAGAGCATTAGTATTCTTTTATTTAACAATAGTATTATTAGTACTCCCTACGTCCGCAAATAAGTGTACATCTAGCTTTTGCCTAAGTCAAAGATAATCAAATTTGACTAACTTTATAAAGAAATATAGGAACGTATATTACATCAAATTGACATATTATGAAACTATATTTAAAAATAAATCTAATGGCATCAATTTAGTATCATAAATGTTGGTATATTGTTCTAAAAAGTTAGTCAAACATAGTAAAGTTTGACTTAGGATAAGGCTAGAAGTACACTTATTTGTGGACGGAGGGAGTATATGTTTAGGGCACGTACAATGCAGTGATGTCAGTCTTCCCTTATGCTCGCCGCGTTGAATTTTTGTTTAGTTGAAAGAGAGAGAAACAAGAGAGAAGGTTGTCTTCCCTTAGCTAAGGGATGATCTTTTAAATATAAGAGAAGCCTATTTTCTCCATTGTACCATATGTCTTTCCTTAATCAACCAATTTATTACTAAAATAGTTAATTCTTATTAATTGCTAGAGATAGCAATAAGAGATGATACATTGTACAAGTTATATATTGTGTCTTCTCTTGATGATGTAAAGAGCTAAAAGAAGACATGATTTTTCTAGCATTGTACGTGCCCTTAAGCCAAGCGTCCGTGCACCACGAAATATCAGGTCCTAGTTCTCCGGAGGAAAGGGACAAGACAAACAGCCGCCCCTCTGGCCTATGGAGATTATTTAATCTGATCCCAAGAAATTAGAACCGTAATAAAATGCAACAGGCTGAATTGGCCCCACTCAAGCTTGCATGTGCATGCTCAATGGGGTAGTACTAGTAGAAGTTTTGAATTGGCTATGCGCAGGCAATCTAGAAAAGAAAAATGCAGGATGCCCTGAACAGCTGCTCCATCTCATGCTGTCGTGTAGGCTCGTTCCATGCTTTACTTTTGTCGGCATTGCTAGTTTATTTTTTTATCTCAGAAATTGGAAGACGGCACTACTAGTGCTAGAAGTAGTGACAAAGCCTGGTTTGTTAATTACAAGTTCCGTACCACTACACTCCTTGAAGAAAACATAAACAATGAGGCAGGAATAGAAAACAAAAACCTGTATACTCAGGACTCTGGTCATGACCGCACGAGGTACGTCGACCGGTTCAGCACCTCCAACTTGAATTTCGTTGCAAAAGATTCACCACTTACTCGAGTCACGACCATGCCACCGGCCGTCCTCTCCGTGCCAAAACTGGGGAAGCCATGCGCCGAAAGACACGGTGATCACCGAACTGGAGGGCCGACAAGGTGCTAGTAGTGTGCTGGGCCACTTTCTTTAATCGAGCGAGCAAGGACGAGCTGCATGCAGTGGGGGCGCGGCACATGACATGAGGCGCAGAGCAAACCAACGGCTGTCTGTTGCCCGGCGAGGTCGGCCGCCGGCTAGATCGCTCGCACGATCGATCGGCCGGGACCCGGCGGCCAGTATTCACGCGAGATTCCATTGCCTTACCGCGAGTGGGTGGTTTGGTTTTGGTGGTGGACCTGCAGTTAGGCGCGGCTCCCGAGGAAGGTCTCGTGCTTGCTTGCGGCAAAGAATCCTCCCAGATCCCCTCGTCAGTTTTCGGTGGTGATGCAGCTGGCAAATGTCTGCTGATCCTGTCAGTCGCTCTCTGGATCTACTGGAGATAGTACAATATACGGTCTTGGTAAAACGGTAAAGAATCTTTGTGTGTTGGATCATGCGCTCGTCGACACGGAAATGAAATACGTATGCATTTGTAACCAGAGTCCGTTAGTTTGCAACGTGAAATTAACATCTGATCATGGATCCAAACGTTACTAAAGAAAAAAAAAATCCCTAAATGTAGAACTCTAAACTTGCATATCATGTTCCACTTCATTCTCGACTTTCTCATCTGATCGGTGTGAAGAACATCATTGCAACCTTCTGCATATGCCTCTCTCTTAAACCTGATGTGACAACTCACTCCGGTGTTTACGTACTCAACCATCCTATTCAGGTCGTCGCCCCCGGGTCGCTCGCGTGAGGCAACTTCGGGGCGCCCACCTCAAAACCCTAGCAGGCCGTCGCCGGGCCCTCTCCCTCCGGCCACTGCCGTCGTGCCCTCTTCCCGGTCGGCGGTGGCGGCCACGCCTTGGTCACCGAAGGTGACAGGTGGTTTGCGTGGCCTCCATCGATCTCCTTCATGCAGGGGGGGGGGTAGGCACCTTCGGGCTGCATCAGTGGATCCATGCTGCGGGCGGTGGCGCTCCAATGACGCAGGCTGGCGGCTCGGATGGGAGGTGCGGAAGAACAGAAGGAGGGGGTCTGGTGTGGACTTGGCGGCAGCAGTGGCTGCCCTGCGGCGATGCTGCTCCCGGAGTCCCGCTCAATCTCTAGGTTCGGCCATGGGCTCGAAAGGGCTAATGGCTGACCCGCTCGTTCCAATTGCCGGTAGCCGCCAGCGGTATGGGGACTACTGGTTCGGCCCATATAATGGAGGCGGTCTTAGGGTTCCTCCCGCACGAAGAGGAAATATGCTTGATGCTTGCCCTCGTTCATCTGGCTGAAGTGTTGAGTTTCGAAAGGCTCCACCGACGAACTCCTATGGGCGCATCAGGCCTAGAGATTGCTGGATCGGAAGGTATTCGGTCGTGTGTACCTTGTTTTTCTGGTCGTTTGGTTTCAGCGGTTGCGAAGCTCTGCTATTTGTTCCCACCAAGTGCCATTCGACGAGCCATGGTGAAGTCAGATGCGGAGAATGTCAGAAAAGCGGAAACATGAGGGAAGCGATGGCGATTTGAGTCTTTGTGGCAACGACGAACTGGCCGCGTGATCTGTGATTTGCAGCAGCGACTGTTTGTGCGGGAGATAACATAGGAGGAGTTCCCAGTCTTACCTTGTAGAGTGCTGGTTGTGTCTGGCAATAGCCTTGTTAAAGACATTGTTTTGCGGGCGAGGACTTTCTTCAGGGTGAAAACCTATGATCTTTGATCGGGCAACGACGGCGCTTATGCACTGTTTCCTTCTTGAAGGCGTTGTTATTGCAGAGGAGGACTACTGGTGTTGTTCTGGTGGTGTCAGTGTCGTTGCTTTGAAGAATAGTTCTCTGTAGCGGGACTTTTCTTTTTTATCATGTTTTTTGTTTTTTCTGGGTTGTGTGCATCCGTAAGGCCGCTAAGGCATGTGTTATTGCAGAGGTTGAATGTGATTGGTATCCCATGATATTAATATACACTGGTTTTCCCAAAAAAACATCCTATTCACGACCTACTCTGATACAAAAGGTTCATAACTAGATAGTGGAAAATATGCGATCATGCAGCCTACCAAACTCGTCCTTAGAGTCCATTTGCAACTTAGCAACGTGAAAAATATGCGATCATAGATCCAGCTCGCGGTTTTTCGAAAGAAAAAAAAAACTCCCCACGTACAACTTTCTCATGGAAGCAGTAGATTAGTTGTAGCTATCACTCGTGCTTAAACTTTGTCCATGAACTAAACGTATTTCATGCATGTTCCATGTGTTTTTTTGGAGGAGGCCTTGACTAGTTCTCGTGCGTAGCTAGTTACAGATGTGACCGTGAAATATAAACAAACGTGCGCCACTAGTGTAACGACCGACCGAGGGCGTGCATGGCACGTCACGAATGTAAGAGGCGCGCGTACGCTGGTCAACGTACTCCACAGGGACAAGAACCATCGTCCACGGGGTTATCTGCATGACAGCGCATTTGGCTGCCGCTAAGCATGCTAGCTCATCGTCTATTGACCAATGAGGGTGCAGCAGGAGATAAGGTTGGTTAATCCGGACCGGAGATAACATTATTCTTCCGAGTTTCTCTAGTTGCACTTGGCTGCTACGCGAGATCATGGCTTGGCTGTCCGCAGGATACGCATGGATGCAGGATTGGCTTCAGACTCGTCATGCATGCATGGCGAGGCCATCATGGTGGCTTTCGAGTTTCTTTGGCATCTTGTGAGCTGAGACATTGTCAAAAGTGCGCAGGAGTTGCTAACTGGCCAGGTCCAATACCAATGGCATTAAGAATTGCACGTGTAGTGTTGGGTCGTACCGGATTAAGCGAGAGAAGGCTTTAGTTTGGGTTCAGATGCACCTCCCGCTCTATCTCTGGGTACCCTGGCTGATCAGGCTTATGATGACATCATAGGTGACCGGTGAACGAGGCTCAGTGTCAATGTCTTGAGGATTGGCTTCAGGCTGGTCTGGTCATGCATGGCGACCGATCGATGCCGCCACGCCGGTGCCACCATCCATATTGATCGATATCTGCATCATGCCTGTACTATGTCACAGTACTACTCGCCGATGGTGATTTGTTGACAATATCATCATCGCATTAAGAATTGAACGCGTGCGTGCGTGCCTGAAGAACGTACGCATGCAGACGCACCTTCTGATCATGAAATCATGAATATGACCTGAGACTCATAAACGACCGTGAACGAGATCAGGAGGAGTACAGCTCAACGCCCTGCCTGCATGCAATTGCAACCCGCCTCGTTCGTTCCGGCCTACTATCTGGAACCGGTGAGTCGTCGGCCCCGATCGGGTTTTGTACATGTGAAGACGCCGTCACGGGAGGGACACGAGACGGCTGTTAAGATTACACTCCATAATATGGGAACTCAATTTGCATTCCATCATCACTGCATTGCACTAACACGCCTCTCTCTCTTTCCCTGTCTTTTCTGGTGGACACGCGTACGGCTGCTTTTCTCCTAGGGGATGCTAGTATCTTGTGGCATCCAGCTTTGCTCAGACCGCGCCGTACGTCGAGGAACACACAGGAAACATGATGTTGAACTTTTCAAGCATTATTTGTGTTCTATTTTCATTTCCTTGTAAGGCCATTTTTTGTAAGGGCTTGTTAAAGGTAAATATATGTCTCACGCCTTTTCTGCAAAGAGAAACACAATACGAGCTATATTTCTTAATGGGGAATATTAATATGAAAATTTCCATATTTTCAGATCTATTTTTGTTTTTTCTATGATGAAAAATCTAACTTTAGGGTGTGCTTCGGTGTCCTCCCCCTTCGCCGAAACTTCTGAAATAAAAAAACACAAGAGCCTTAGATTTTGGAGGGCATTATGATATCGGCAAATCCTAGTCGTCTTTGTACTTTTAGTTTTCTAAGTTTGGGAGGAGAGGAGGACACCGGAGCAAGACTCCTAACTTTATTGATATAAGGTAAATAAAATACATCACATCGAATAATCTGTAACAAATACGAACAACAAAAAGGCATGGTAAAACCAAATGTTTTAGCCAAGTCCTACGAAAGCGTCGTCTTTATTTTCAGCTTTCATATCTCGACTTTTGACAATATTGTCAAAGTGCCACATGAGCATTCCAACCCAAGATGTCATAACCTAAGAACGGTGAGCTCATTATCATGAGGTCACTCAATACCAGACACCCCAAATAAAAAAGGGACCTACTAACAGAAACATACTTCACACAAGATAAGACGAAGCATTGGATGACAATATGCGACACCAGTAGTTGTCGTTCACGATACCGAAATATTGTACTCTTTGATGCCGGACACAATAACCACACCATGATGGGCATGTAACCATTACACCGTGGGATGACACTTCAATATCGATACTTCATCGCAAAAAGATGAAACTTAAACCACACCATGCGCCCCCATACTCCAGTGCCCAATAAGTTGTTAGTGATACAGAGATCATGAAGAACCACACCTCTAGCTGATATAGGAATAGGCTAGGGTTTTCCATCCAATGGTACTCATCCTAATTAAAACCATTTTTTTTGCTTTTAAGAGTTTTTTTGCATTGGAATTGTTAAAATGGGCCCAAAACATTTCCCAGGCCAACTAGGGTTTCCATGAAATGGGCCTAGTCAACAGAGCATAGTCCAGTAAAGCTTTATATGGGCCCTGCAGATCAATACGTACCTATCTCCATGAAATTCATCCCAAACGAGCCCACTCAAACAGGGCCAACCCGCCAGTAGCCCTAATAGAAGCAGGAAAGAACGTTTTTTCTGGCCATCTTCCCGTGCCGCGCACTGCCCGACCGCCGCCGCCTACTCCACACGAGCGCGAGACCGCCGCGCCGCTCAGCTAAGCTAACCCCCATACAGTCTTCTCTCCCCCGACTCCGTTTCCTCTCGCCGCCGCAGAAGAGAAGGGCGTTCAAGGAGTAGCAGCTAAGCACCACCACCAATCCTTCTACTTCGATTTCCTCCGCCGTCGTCTGATGGGCGAGCGGCTCGCCGGCGCCGAGAAAGAGGTAAAAGACGCAGAGAGCAAGCAATCGTGAACCTGTACGAAAGCCCTATCGCTGATTCCTGGTTGCCATTCTGTTGCTTTTGTTCTCGCCAGGTGCTCGTTGAGATCGTGAGGTTCACCCAGAAGAACGGGCTGAAAGGCGCCGAAGGGGGATGGAAGGATTTCCTGGCTCAGAACGACAAGAAGTACGGCGTCTCCGTCAGCGACCCCAAGAAGCGGACCAAGGACGTGCTGCTCGCTTTCCTTGCTACCTTCTCCAAGGATTTCCAGAAGGTACTAAATATTATGATTCAGAGCCAACCATCTGTGTTTCACTGCATATGCATTTCGGTTTCGAGCATCCGAGACATGGTACTGAATTTCGGGGCTTTAATTTGGTTGTAGTACTTCAGCAAATTGGTTAGGCGTCACGCTGAACGGAGAGCTATTGAGCAGTATATGAATGAGTTCTCTGGCAAGATTTCTCCCGAGCAGGTAATGCAATGTTTACCTTCCTGTAGTGTTACTGTGAACCACTGGGTTGATGTATTCATGTAGTTTCCAAGGATATTAAGCATTATTTAGTGGACCATTTTATTCATGTATATTATGCAAAATGCAGAAGCTTGTTCAGCTGACGACAGAACACACGGAGTACAGGAAAAATTACTACTTCCCTTCTTACCAAGAGGTAAATGCTTTATTCTACTTTGTTTGTTCTCAAATGATGATCCAGCACTTTGTGTTTCTTGAATGTTTTCCTGTCAATTTTAGATTGTTTGGCCAGAATAATTCTCATTATCGTTATGTTCGTATCACATTTGTACTTGTACATCACGTAGGACTCTTCATACAAAACAGAAATAAATTTCCCTATTTAAAATTTTAAAGATCAAGTTGTATAGTCTCGTCTTGTATTTTAGCAACTTTAATGAAGTATATTGATATCTTGGACGGCATTTCCCTATTTGTAGGGGTGGAAAATAGTGCGGATAGGAAAACTCGCCAGTAGTATGAACTCTGGAGCCATGTTGGCAATTGATTGTGAGATGGTCCTTTGTAACGATGGGACGGAAGCTGTTGTCCGAGTATGTGTTGTTGACAACAAACTGGAGGTAAGATACTGTTTTGCTAAATAAAGTCTATGTTGAATTTGGTTGTCAAGTCTCGCTGAATTCATTGTTTTCCCAGGTGAAGTTGGATACACTTGTAAATCCCTTGAAAGCTATTGCAGACTATAGGACAAACATAACTGGTGTATCTAAGAAGGATTTAGAAGGAGTTAAATGCTCATTAGTTGATGTTCAGGTACGTTGTTTGTGCAAACTTCTTGCATATTTTTATATTTCCTTACTGGGGGTTATATTTCTTCTTTTCTTCTATAGAAATCATTGAAGAAACTCTTAGCCAAAGGAAAGATTTTGGCTGGCCATAGCTTATATAGAGATTTATATGGTAAGATGTGATTAGATCATGTCTAATCTTCTTGATGCAGTTATTCAATGCTTGTATTGTGTTTGTTGGGCATTCATACTTTTTTTATTTGACAGCATTTAACTCAAGTTCCTATTCTTCCTTTCACTAATTTCAGTTCTGAAGTTTGATTACAGTCGAGTGATTGATACGGCATACATATTTAAGTATGCGAATTTACCTACTACTGCATCAGCTTCTTTAAACAGCCTTTGCAAGGTATGTTCACAAGAGCACCATATAACAGTGTCTTTGCTTCTGCCAGTTGAGCAATGATTTGCATGTAAGAAATATAATGACATATAAGGACTCCTACTGAATCTCATGTTCCTCCCACCTTTCCCCTAAAATTTAGAGTAAGTTTAATACAGTCACATAGCTATGCGGGATTGTAAGATACTTTATTTCTATTTTTTGTTTGATTTTTCCCACTATTGGTGCTGGCAGACGTTTCTCTTAAATTTTCTGATAAAATCCCATGGTACTGAACTATGAAAACTAAAATTTGTTTGATTAACTTTTGTACTTGTAGTCTGTTTGTGGGTATACTCTTCGAGAAGAAGGCAAACCGCATGATTGCTTGAAGGATGCAGAAGCTGCGATGAATCTAGTTACCGCAAAGCTTAAGGATGGATTTAATGATCCCATCGAAATTGCAGAGAATAGTGTAAGAGTTAAAAGGAACTTCTTAAACCTCGCCGTTGTTATTCAAGTTACCACCTGACTTACTTGTTTATATTTCTTAGGTACCTGAATCTGATCAGATGACGCTGCTTGCTCACAGAATTCCAGTCTATCTTCTTTCTCAAGAGCTGCTTAAAATTTTCTCTGGGAATCCCAGCATCGAGGAGAAGGTTTTGTCTGAGCTTTTGTTGCTTGTTCGATGAAGTTATGCATAGGATTAATGAATTATTCCCTTTTATTTTCAACAGATTGATTCAAGGATTCGAGGCGAGTTTTATTCTACGCGTATTTTGTTCAAGGACATAGATGAGGCAGATAAAGCGTTTGATGAACTGGATGGCCAAGAGACTAAGGTATGCCTGAGTTCACCCTTTGGTTCCTTGCCAATTGCCATGGTTGTGTTTTGCTTATTCGTCTGAATATGCTGAATAGCATTTGTACACAATTAGCCATCTTTATCTTTTTAATTTGCTGAAACATGCAGGACACTAGCGGGCGACTTAAAAAATCTGTGCTCCTGAAGCGTGACAATGGAGATGTTGCGACCTTCTTTGTTCGGAAGATGGTATATGGTTCTCGGGTCAACAACTCTGAAGTTTCAAAGAAGAGGACACAGCCTACTGACAGTGGGGAGCAGAAGAAAGAGGATGCCAATGGTGATAAGCAAAAAAGGCAAAGAACTAGCAAGAAGCATGGGAAGAAAGCAAAGACAGTGGCGGTTGAGTGAAAGAACTCGTGGGGACTGGGGAAGTATGATGCTGAGACCATCTTGTAACTTATGTCGATTGGATGTGGTGTGCCGTTGCTGAAGCATCCTGAGACCAGAGACTGCGGAAGCACCTCATATTCCTTGTTATGAGGAACAGTTTTGTCATGATTCAGTGAAACATTTTTTTTTGTTGCTCGATCTCTGACCTCTAGATGCTGCGCTTGGTTAGGGCAGCGCTTGATAGCTAGCTAGCCAAGGATCATGAAACTTCTGTTTTGATTGAGGGATTTGCTAACTGATACTGTCTCTTCTGTAACTTAAACCTGATGAATGTACTCCAAGCTGAAAGTGGTTAGGGTTTGGGAAGCCTCCTGCATCATCGGGATGTCTTTTGAGCTGTGTGAGATTGCTGTGTTCGTTGTAACGACTCCTGTTAACCTGTTATGTAGTACTCCCTCCGACCCATATTAGTTGATTTGGATTTGTCAAAATTTGGATGAACCTATATACTAAATAAATATACTAAATAGTGTCTAGATTCATCAAATCTAGACAAATTCAAGTCAACTAATATGGGTCGGAGGGAGTAAGAAAATCCAGTAGGAATCTGGAAGTAGATGTAGCATGCCGCATTCTACAGTATCCCTGGCTATCCAATCCAACTGCATGTATTGTCGGTGCATACACAGATATAGTTTTTGTTTTTGTTTTTGAGAAAAACCAACAAAGAGAGAAAAACATTAAGCAGCTCAGATGGGCCAAATATAGTGGCGATCTAGACTCAACTCGACCATCTCTGCAGGCTGGCCCGTTTAGGACTTCCTCGCGGCCGCCAGAGTCCCGATCGGCTGATATGTTGGTTCCGCTGGGATGGACTTCCTAGTATAGTACGTATTTTTTACCAAAGAGAGAGATCGATCTCCTATAAAACTAGCTATACTAGCTAAATGCCCGTGCGTTGTCACGGGAATAAAATATTATACATATTGATTAATATTTTTTGATCAAATTAGCGACCGCGGCGATCAAATTATTCACTACAGATTAATTGCTATAAAATATCAATACACTTAGGACATCAATATCTCCACGGTAAATCATGATTTTCTATTTAATATGGTAAGTTTTATAGCAAGCAACTTTGGATTAGTTTCTTAAACAATTTTGAAGCAAAATACTATATACTCTCTCTATCTTGCAATAGATGTCACATGGGACAGAAACTGATGCTCTTATGAAGCGTCACCCCAAGTGGACAGAAACTTCAATAGTCGCCATGGCGTATCAATTCAAGATCAAATCAGCAAGAAAATTATGATGCCCATGGCTGATGGAAATTTAAAACCGCACTCCACACCGCAGATCTGGGGATTTCCAGTTCGGCTGCCATGGCCTGCACGCCAAGGAGCACCAATCACCATATCAGGCCATCGAGACCTAGCGTGATGCGAGGGTCAGCGGCGGTGCCCAGTGTACGGGATCAGTGGAGGTGAGCGAGGGAGAGGATACAGAAGCAGGGGATAAAGTCTCTCGTATACGACAGAAATATACGGCTCTTACTGGCGGGGGCGCGGTTATTTTCCACCCTTTAGCCCGGTGGGCTTCTTATGCTTGGTCACGTGTGCCTGGCGCCCGGCGGTGGGAGCTCGACTGGAGGCTGCGACGTGTGGCCGGCGGCGGGATCTTGGCTGGCCGCTGCGCGCGGCCAGCGGCGAGAGCTCGGCTAGAGGCACAGGAGCCAGACGTTTCACCGACCGTGTATATTCCACTTCGCGGTGGCACCCCGCCCTTTGCCACGGACCATCTCCCCTGCGCGCCCGCCTTCTCCCCCAAAAGCGGCGACCGTCTCCCCATCCCGGGCCGCCATCCGCCATGGCTGCCGCCAGTCCCCGCGTCCAACCTCGAGACGGCTCCGCTATGGACCGGTTCCGCGAGTTAGAGCCCTCCTGACCGCTGTCTGCGTCAATTTTCAGCCTAACCTGCCGGATTCCGGCCGAGAATGGCTCACTGGAAGTGGATCTTGGGCTGGATTCCGGCCAAGAAGGAACAACTCGATGGATTCCCGCGGAGGAGGACTGCAGTGACGGAGGCGTGAAGGGCCGCGAGGTCGAGCTTGGTCCGCTCGGGATGGAGACGATTCCCTCCTCCGGGTCCGGGTTTTTTCTTTCGTTGACTTACCAGATCCACTCGGCGGTGGCATCCCCTGTAAATACCACGAACTGCCAGGGGTAAAATCGTCCAGAAAAAAATCGGAACCAAAATTTCGAACGGACGAACCTACCTCAACGTAAATTAGTAGATAGATTTTGGCTACTACTCGTCTCGTTCTGGGCCTGGGACAAATCGATGTCTTCCCCGGCGAATCTCAGCTGCGACGACATGTCTACATGGACGTCTCTGCCCGCAGATTTGGTTCTTCTGGTGGGCTGGCGAGTGCTCGCCGGAGACATGGTGGACTACGTCCGCTTCCGGGCTGTCTGCGCCTATTGGCGATCAGCCACCGTGTGCCCACGCGGCCATGGCATCGTCGACCCACGCTTTCACCCGCACCGGTGGATGATGCTGCCCGAGGAGCACGGGCTCCATCCCAGCGACGACGGCGACAAGAGAAGATTCTTCAACCTCTCCACCGGAGCATTCGTCCGTCCTCGACTTGTGCTTCTCAGGGACCACCGTGTCATCAGCGCCACGGCCGAAGGCCTTCTCCTGCTGGGGCGACAGCAGGGAGACGCCGTCGCCATCCGTCTCCTCCATCCCTTCACCGGCGACACCACCGATCTGCCCCCGCTCGAGTCGCCCATGGGGGGAGAATGGAGATGCCGGCTGGAAACTTTCTTATACGATAAAACAATGACCGTCTGCTTGAGCTCGCCAGCCGGCGTGGACGGAGTCACCACCGTCATGCTCGTGCTCCCATTTGTGGCGCACGTGCTCTTTGCTACCATCGGCGATACTCAATGGAGTTACTCGTCGTGGATCTTCCCTCCCAGTAGAGGGGTCGTGCCAATCCAAGGAAAGCTATACATGGTACGGGTTTCTAAGCCTCCTTCTCCTCCCGCGCAACAGATTTTTCAGATCGGTCCACCACACCAGTCGAGGTTCGGCCAGCTTTCGTTGCCACCACCCAAGGCGATCGCCACGTGTCCCCGCAGAATGCCTGGTCCTTTCGACCTAGTAGAGCATGACTCGGAGATTTTGGTGATCGCTTTTAGCAATGCACAACATTCTACTGAATTGCTAGTCTACAGAGTAGGTGATCTTATCCTGGACAAGGTTATCCCGGTAACAAACATCGGCGGCAAGACCATCTTCCTCGACATCGCAAGGAATATAAGCCCCAATGGCTATCATCCCTTGCCCGATCTCGGGAGGACGATGACAGCCAGCCATAGGGTGATCCCTACTATGGAAGGCGACACAATCGTACGTCGGCATCTGAAGAAGAGATTCGTTGGGGAACACCTCTACCAGCTCGATCCTGGCGAGAGATATGTCGCGCAATACCATCTTGGTAGCGGCGCTTGGACGCCAACAGCGAGCGGATTATTGAAGGATCCTTGTGGTTTGCAGTGTGTTTGTGGCCTCGTCTTCCATATCTACGGTCACTGCTGCTGTGCTTCTAGACGGTAAGCTAGCTAAGTTATATATGTAGTGCCTCTAATTTAGGTAGACCCTTTTGTGCTGCAATTTAACTGAATTTTTGGTCTTTTCGTAGCTACACCAGGAAGATTCAGTCTGACCCTGGGTGGCGATCTGGGGTAAGTTCATTTTTACCTGCGGCGTCTTATTCTTCTTCTACTCCATTATAAGCTCATCCGTATGGTCTCTGGATCATAGAAGTAGTACTGTATATTTTTTGGTTGTGACCACCAACACCCGGTCTTGGTAGACCTAACTGCTGACTATTCCTCTCTTAAGCATCTTGTTATTGTATCGCAAAAAAAACATCTTGTTATTAAGACCTAAAAATATGCAGTTAATGGCACCATATATATGCCATGCAAACTGTGATCACCGTTTGCATATTTAGTAGCAACTCCCTTCATTCCATGATAATTAAATTTCTGGGTTTGTCCTAAGTTAAACTTCTCTAACTTTGACCAAATTAATAGAAAAATATGTCAATATCTACAACCTCAAAACTGCAAAGAACGGAAATGTATTGTACAATGAATCTAATAAAATTAAATTGATATTGTGCATGTTAATATATTCTTCTACAAATTTGGTCAAACTTAAATTAGTTTACTTAGGACATAATTTGAACTTCAATTATTTTGAGACAGAGGAAAAGTACTTAATTGGTTATGCGTTTGTTTTTCCGTTTCTCTTTTCGTTATTTGTTTGTTCAGTTGGTATGGTTATCTAATTGACACGTGGTTTTCTACTTATGTACGTTTTCCAGGCATAGATGGTTCTTCTGCGGAAATTTTAGAGGTCATATACATCTTCGACATGGCGAGAAGCAAAGGATCGAAATAACAAAAGAAGAGCATTTTTTATCACTGAAAGACTGAATTACTTTTCCTTGTGGCCGGGGTGTGAAAGATCTTTTTTCATTTCCTTACCTATTGCTAATGCTAATACGTCTATATTCTACGCTAAAAGACAAGACCTTGTTAATTTGCATTCTCTTCTAAATGTTGCTAGCTTGCATCACATTGTTGTTGACTTGATTGTCATGTACAAATGGTGCCCCTCCCCCTTTGGCTCAGATTGGCCGACTTAAGAGCATCTCTAATTGAACTCCTAAAAACCTTTAGAAAAGCAATTTTTTATTTAGGCATCTAATATAAGCTATACATAGCCAAACTCACAAAGCAGTTAAATGACCAAAAAAAAAAATTGGAGTCGGCCTCGGCTATTCATAAAGATAACTTGGCCTCGACCCCTGTGAGCAAAATTATCTAGCAAAGTATCTACGGAAGAATTGTCCAGTTGGAGGGAAATGTCAGTAGAAAGGCCACTGCAAAGATGCAATAATCATTCTTGAGGTAGTTCCATAGAATGGTCTATGAATTTTCCATTCTTTCTTAAGATTGTCTAGCTCTCATAGTGATCTTAATTCACCATTGTTCTCAAGTCTTGTCAAGGGTGATGCTCCTCCGTGCAACTATGTGATCGAAGGCCATGAGTACACTATGGGTCACTATCTTGTTGATGAGATCTGTCCTCCATGGGACACATTTCTGAAGACAATCCCATGTCATCTTGTTTTATGTAAGGCCTTGTGTTATTTGGACGGAGGCATGTAGTGTTGTTGTATGAGTCCACACTTACATATGATTATTACAGAGAGATGAAATGATGGTAGTGCGATTGGAAAAAAACATGTCCATTTGTAAGAAAGTCTTGTATGAATTTTTTGTGCAGGTAAGTCCCGTATGAATATGCAGCGTATCACATTCTACATAATCCCTTGTTTGTGTAGGGATTGTGTATCTAAAAAAAGTACAGCATACGGATGTATAGTCTGCATACAGCATACGCAGAGATAGATGTTGACGCATGTATAGTTTGCAGAAGGAAACCCTCCAAGAGAAAAAACAAACAAATCAGCAGCGGGATCTAGACCCAAGTCGACCATCTCTGCGGGCCGGCCCGTTTAGAACCTCCTCGCGGCCGTCGGAGTCCTGATCGACCACACGCTGGTTCTGCGCGCATGGTAGGTAAAACCAGATCGAACTCATATCAATCTCTTTTATTTTCGTTTTCGACAAAAGGAGATCGGTCTCCTCAACTAGTACTAGCTATTTTTGGGATCTGGGTCTGGGATATATCGATGTCGTCGCCGGCGAATCGCGAGCGCCCTCCGCCCGTCGCTGCCTCGGCCACCAGCTGCGACGACGACATGCCTCATTGGGCGTCTCTGCACGCAGATTTGGTTCGCCTAGTCAGTTGGCGCGTCCTGGCCGGAGACCCGCTGGATTATCTCAGCTTCCGTGCCGTCTGCACCTACTGGCGTTCTGCCACCGTCTGCCCGCGTAGCCGTGGCATCGTCGACCCACGCTTCCACCCGCGCCGGTGGATGATATTGCCCGAGGGCCACCGACTCCATCCCGACGTCGACGGCAGGAAAAGCTTCTTGAACCTATCCACCGGCGCATTCGTTCGCCCTCGGTTACCGCTTCTCATGAGCCACCGCGTCATCTCCTCGGTCGAAGGCCTTCTCCTACTGCGGCAAAAACACCACCCATACCAAGATGAAGAGTTCATCATCCGTCTCCTCCATCCCTTCACCGGCGACGTCGCCGAGCTCCCGCCACTCACCCCTCTCATGGCACGCTGGGGGTTTCGCTTGAAAACTTTGCCGCCCGATAGCATGACGGTCTGCTTGAGCACGAGCACAGACGGGGTAACCACGGTCATGATCGTGTATCTATTTTTGCCGCAAGTACTCTTTGCTACCATCGGGGACAAGCAATGGACTTTCTCTTCTTGGAGCTTCTGGACGGTTACAAGGCCGATATCATTCCAAGGAAAGATGTACATGTTACAATGGTCTGAATCTCCCCATAAACAAACACAACAGATTCTTCAGATCGGTCCACCTCGATATGAGCATGGGTCTAACAAGTCAGGGTTTGGTTCCTTTTCATTGCCACAACCGAAGGTGGTCGCCACGTGTCCGCAGGGAATGTGCGGTCCTCTTGACCTAGCGGAATGCGACTCGGAGATTTTAGTAATTGGCTTTGGTAGTGCTAAACATTCAACAAACATGCTTGTTTACAGAGTATCTGATCTTAGCCAAGACATGGTTCTCCCGGTAACAAACATCGGCGGCAACACCATCCTCCTTGATGTCGGAAGGAGGATAACCGCCAATGGCTGCTATCGCCTTCCTGATCCCGGGAGAGCTATCACGGTCAGTCATAAGCTGATGCCTATTGGAGATACCATTGTACGTCGACATGTAAGGGAGAGATATTTTGGGGAATACAAGCTTAAACCCTGGCTCACACATATTGGGCAATACCATCTCCGTAGCGGCACTTGGACGCCAACAAGGAATGGTTGTGTGCCATATGTGTCGCCGTGTCTTTGTGGCCTCATTTTCGATATCTACGGCAATTGCTGTTGTGATTTTAGATGGTGAGCTACTTAACTACTGTATTAATTTGTTACGTACCTCTAGTTTAGGTAGAGCCTTTTTGCCTTACAGTTTAACTGATTTTCGCTCTTTTCATAGCTGCACCGGGCAGATTCAGCCTGGCCTTGGGTGGCGGCGATAATGGGGTAAGTTAATTCTAACCTGCAATACCTTGGCTCATTTTTTTTTAGATTTTTTGTTGGTAATCCAACAGCTAGCTCTTTGGTAGACCTTGTGTCTGATACAATGTTATTAAAACCTAGAAAGATGCTGCTCATGGCAGAATATATGCATCGCAATCATCGTTTAGAGATTTAGTAACTATAGCTAGCGTTTGCAGATTTAAAGCTATCTCTTGCTGCTCTCCTGGGTAGATACTTGCTTACACAACTGTTTTTTTGCTCATCTTTCTGGTATCATATTGGTCTAGTTTGTATGGTTACTATCTGACACGTGCTCTGCTACTTGTGTCATTTTGCTAGGCATAGAGGATCCTTATGTGCCATTTTTAGAGGTGCTCCCTGCCTATCTTCGACACATCGAGAAGCAGAGGGTTTAACATTCAGAAAAGGAAAGCAGAGCATTCTTGAAAGAACTATGCAGTGATTTTTTTAATGTAACCGGTGCGAAATTCTTTTAGTTTCTTTATTATCTACTGTTAATGTTGGTACACTTCTATTTTCTGCAAAAGGAGAGGAGCTCGCCGAACTGCATTTCTCTCTGATACACACTATAACTGCTAACTTATACATCACATACTCCTATTCGTTGACTTAATTGTCGTACATATGGTGCCTCCAGCCCCTGTTCTTTCCTCATTACATGAATGCAGAGCATCCTCATCTACAATTTGTTTTCAAAAAATTCTAAAGGATTGGGTTGTTAGCCGTTCGGAATATTGTAGTCCTATATCGTGGGTCAAACTTACATAAAATCACTAAGTATTAACATTACCTTGGTCCTGTACTGTTTGGGTGTACGGGGACTCGGGTTTCAGCTTCCACAGAGAAGATGCATGGTATGCCACTTCAGAGACAAATGGCAATTAGTTGGATTTCCAAACGAATGGTGCAAGCTTATGATCTATATCTACTAATTTACACAGAGGTAGGTTCGTATGCCATCAAATTTGGTTCCGATTTTTCATTGGACCGATTTACCCCTGGCAGTTTTACAAATAACAGCCACTGCCACCGCTAAGTCTAAACCTGTTTGCACCGTTCCGATAAAAAGAGCAGACACGGATGACAGATCTTTCCCTAAGCTCCTCCGGCTCCCGCCGCAATCGATCTGCCGCTGCCCAGTTGGCGCTGCAATAGACGGTGAAGCAGGGACACGCCGGAGACGGCGGTGGCGAGGAGATGTATCCACATGCTGGGGGCTGCCATGGCGGCCGCCGTGACCATGGTCAGCGGCGCGACCTCGGGGTCAGGTCGGCGCACCTCCTCTGCGCCTTCCCGAGCTCCCCTCCCCGCTGCAAGCTCGCCGGAGATCCTCTGCCAGCGTCTCGCCGTCCATGCTCCCCCTGCAGAGCCGCGCCCGGCCACGCGTCCTCATCGCCTCGCGCGCCTCCCTCTGCCTTCGGCAGCAGGTCGCCGTCAGTCTCCTCCCTGTAGCCTCCCTGCTTCGCCTTCGGCTCCTCTCCGCAGAGAGCTCTGCAGCGCTGCACCAGGCGCGCGCCAAGATTGGGACGAGGCAGCGGTGCCAGGCTATAGGGGAGGCGATGCCTAGAGCACTTGCAGCCGGCGGCGCGATATAGAGAGGGGCGACGCTCTGCAGAGGGCCGAGGCGGGGGTAGCTGCTGGCTGCGAAGGAGAAGGCAGAGCTGGGCTAACACGGAGGCGAGGAGGGGCAAGCAATGGCCGGCGGTCGACGACAGTCGACGGCAGCAGGTGGCACCTCCATGACGAGGACGCCTAGCGCAGCACACACTCCCTCCACGACGAGGCTCCCGGGGCGGCCTGGACCTCCATAGAGAGGACGCCCGGCGCATCCCCTGGCCCGGCCTCCGGACGCAGCTTCTGGCTCCTGCAGCCATAAGCGCGTGCGAGCGGAACAGGAGCGAAAGGACACGCGGCCGTTGGCGGGGCGAGGTAGAGCCAGGTGGTGGTGCTCGGAACGGCAGGAGCGGCCGGCGCTTGCTATAGAGTATCATGGATGCGGTAGATGACGAGCTTCCGCGAGGGGTGAGGCGACATGGTCGACGGGGGCCTGTGCGTGGCTGTGAGGCGCTTCTGGCCACGTGCTCTCGTGGAGGAGCGGCAAGAGCTTGCGGCACAGGAATTGCGGAGATGAGCTCTCGCCTAAAGGGGATCGAATTCGTGGAGGCTCACGCACAGGAATTCGCGGCGGCGATGGCCAGATTTGAGCATGCCATGGTGGTTTGAACGCGAAGGGGAGAAAGGGGATCGAGAGTGTTCCGCGTGTATGTGTTGTGTGCGGACGACAGAGAACCACGTGGCCACAGGTGTACTGGTTCCATCCAGAACAAAACGAGGCATTGTAATGTGCGTGAGCAAGCGTCCAGCAGTCTCACATGTACGAGACAGTGTACCTACGGGTTGTGTTCGTTTAGACAATGCAAATTGTACGGACTATTAGCTCACTATAAAGATAGTGAAATTATATTTAAATATTAAATTTATATAGATGTCTAAAATAGTACTTCTTTTGTCTCACGATAAGTGACTTGAATCTGTCTAGATTTAGATTATCTACAAGTTTTAGTACCTACATATATGCGAATCGACAAACCCAAATCACTTATTTGGGATGGATGGCCATTAGTAAACATGTTTTCGTCCTTCGTCCTTTCTGTATTTTAGCTCCTCATAAACTATTTCGAACCGTTTTTCTATAATTCACGATTGTGCATTTTAACCCCTTTTCCGAATTATTACGACTCTTAGTACCGCTTAGTCAAATTGCTTGGTTCCTAGCGAGCTCGACCTCGTGGGGACTAGGGAGGCAAAGGATTCGAGGGCCGGGAGGCAGGGGACGGGACGGGAAGCGGCATCTTGATACACTTCATTTACTAAGATAAAACATCTTATATTTTGAAACGGATGAAGTATATGTCTTGGTAGTAAAATAGTAAACTAAGAGGATTGTATTTTTAAAAGTAATGGTATTTTTAATTAAACTAATCCTTTTATAACCGTGGCAACGCACGGGTATTTAACTAGTTTCGATAATGTAGCATCCAACTTGTCTGCAATCATTGCAATCCATGCCTACAAGGAAGAAATCACCGTATGATGAGTAACTCTGAATCAAGTTTCAGTGTCTTATGCCTGTTGTTCTTGCTTGTACTAGTATTACTAGACGGGAACTACCAAACATACTAAACAAGCTCGTATTATTTTTTACTGTGGGGAAAACAATCTCAAATTCAGAGAAATAATATACCTGGTCAAGATTAGTGAACCCCCTTATAGTGTCACCACCAATGACCGCAATTCCGTTATCACCAATTGGCTGCAGTATTAGAGCCTGTACACCAGAAACGACGTTAACAGTTTGCATTCGAAATTTCAGTTTCAGACAACCAATTGATTTACAGTGTCTGAATTCAAGCATCTCTAGACACGACAGGGAGTTTATTTATGCTACTAATAAAAACAAAATGGATGAATGCCTTCAGATTCCCTGCCTCTTAAAATGATATTTTGCGCTAAAATCGTTTGAATGCAAGCTGACACAGAATAAGTTATACTGTATATAAAATGAAATGAATTAGCACCTGTGTGTTCGCTGGCAGAAATGGCAGCTCAGTCCTTCCAGGATACAAAGCAAGATTTGCTAGATATGATTCTGCAAGAAGACTGCAATGAAATTTATGAAAAGAAACATCAAAAGTTGTGAAGAACAAGAGACACTCACGCTTCTTGGATTCGTTGGCACTTTTGTAAAGGGAACCTTGGATGAACTTTTGCGCATCCACATTAACCGCGTTACCATCTTGTGGAGAGACAGCCGCGACTCCAATTTGAAGAATGCAATTGCCTCCATACACAACAACCAAGGATTTGCAACAAGTTGCAGTCGTCAGTGAATCCCATGTCCTATTTAAAAGAAAATCAGAGTATTATCTAGCTTCACAGCACAAATTCCTTCAGAGTATGAATCAAGTATATATAGAATCACATCATGAAGATGTGGATACAGAGAAAAACCTTGTGAGATTGTTTAGTTTGAGTTCTAGTTATGTCCCAATGTAATGGAAGAATAAGCATAAACAGATGATGTCCATGAGTACAGTAATTACCAGAGTAGTTCATGGAGAGCAGAGCTTGATAGATTCTGGTCTATCCGCTTGCATTCGACGCCTCGAGGAACCACCTGACATTGTTTTAAGCATTAACAAAATACTGTAGTGGTTGAGAAGATATGATGGAAGATGATAAAAGATGGCGGATTCTCACGGGAGAAATGGATTTCGGGCGGATGGACAACCAAACAAGGCCGGCGAGAATGTCGGTCACCGAGAGCGCAAGGGTCAGTATGTCGGCCCTCGACTGCGAACTGTTTGGGGGACAAATAAATGATGAAAACGAGCACTTTTAGAACTCCGCGAGACAGAGGGCAAAGATGAAGTTACACAGGAAAGAACAAAAAAGGGGAGGACCTGGAGGCGTCAGAGACAGCGGCAATGCCGGAAACGGCGCGGTTGAGGAGGACGGCGAGGAGCGAGGCGCCGCCGACGAGGATGGGGAGGCCGCGGACGAGAGTGTCGTTGGTCCGCACCCAGTCCCCCACCCACTCCTGGCGCGGCCGCATTGCCCTGCTGCAGCCCCTATCCTCTTGCTGCAGATAAGAAACGAACAGTTCATACAGTATCGACCAGATGCAGGCCTGATCAAATGCAAGATGAGCAGAGGGGAGGTAAAGGGAGTGGAAGGCGCTCACGCTAGACTGAGGAGGCTGTGGCGGGAAGAAGGTTCTGGAGGGAAGCCTGCGGCGGAGGCATGGACGGGGCGTGGATGGGAGCGGAGCCAAGACACGGCTTCTCAGCAGGCTCAGCTCCATGCGGCTCTGCTCCGTCAGAATTCTGCTGAGGTCAGCACCTACGTGGGTTACTGCCTCACTGGTACGGTTATTACGCCAGTTCACCGGACCGGAGGACGACGGCGAGGGCGAGCAGTGGGCCGCCGGCACGTAGCTGGGGACGTGTACGGGCCTCCACCCGTCGTTATTCTTTGGATTCTGCTAGCGTCTGGGATAAAGAATGATGTGACCTTTTACCATCTCTCTCTCCGATGCGAATATATTTGGTAACCAGTCCGCGGCGGATCCCAGCGACGCCGTTAAATTAAGCATAATTACGATCACCGGTTAAGCTCAACTAGTAGTACCTCCCAATCCAAGCCAGCGAACGGCACGCCTCTCTCTCGGCGTCCATGGCAACAACGTCTGGCCGCGGGCGGTCCAGGCCGCACGTCCTCGTCGTCCCGTACCCGGCGCAGGGCCACGCGCTGCCGCTGCTCGACCTGGCCGCACTGCTCGCGTCCCGCGGCATCCGCCTCACGGTCGTCACCACGCCCGCCAACGCCCCTCTGCTGTCCCCTCTCCTCGCCGCGCACCCTGCCACAGTCCAGCCCCTCCTCCTCCCCTTCCCCGCCCACCCTTCCCTCCCGCCAGGCCTCGAGAACGTCAAGAACTGCCCGCCCTCCTACTTCGCCATCTTCATCCACGCGCTCGCCGCGCTCCACCAGCCCATCCTCGCGTGGGCTAAGTCGCAGTCCGCCGCCGCTCAACCCATCGTCGCGGTCCTGTCGGACTTCTTCTGCGGCTGGACGCAGCCACTCGCGGCAGAGCTAGGCGTCCCCAGGCTCG
Organism: Avena sativa; assembly: GCA_916181665.1. Lineage (NCBI taxonomy): Eukaryota > Viridiplantae > Streptophyta > Magnoliopsida > Poales > Poaceae > Avena > Avena sativa. The sequence goes on along the minus strand of OV702280.1, from coordinate 397,735,902 downwards.
TCTTCTCGCCCTCGGGCGTCCTTGGCACCGCCGTCCCGCACTCTCTTTTTCGCCGGCTGGTGAAGCGGCCGTCGGAGGCCGATGACGGCTACGTCGTTACGTTCCCGGCGATCCCCGGCGAGCTGTCGTACCAGTGGAGGGAGATTTCGGGGACGTATATCAACTACATAGAAGGCCGCATGGAGGAGCAGGTCGGCGCCGCGGTGAGGCAGAACTTCCTCTGGAACCTGGAGAGCTGGGGATTTGTGTCGAACACCCTCCGTGCGCTGGAGGGGAAGTACCTGGACGCGCCGCTCCGGGACCTGGGGTTCAAGCGCGTGTGGGCGGTGGGTCCGCTAGCGCCAGAGACGCACACCTCCGGCAAGCTCGGCGGCGATCTCGGCGCGTGGCTGGATGGCTTCTCGGAGGGCACGGTCGTGTACGTGTGCTTCGGGAGCCAGGCGCTGCTGACCCCGGCGGTCGCGGCAGCGCTGGCCGAGGCGCTGGAGCGGAGCGCCGTCCCGTTCGTCTGGGCCGTGGGCGCCGGCGACGGCGTGGTGCTCCCGGAAGGGTTCGAGGCTCGCGCATCGGCGGCCAAGCGCGGGCTGGTTGTGCGCGGGTGGGCGCCGCAGGTGGCCATCCTGCGCCACGCGGCAGTGGGGTGGTTCATGACCCACTGCGGCTGGAACTCGATGCTGGAGGCGGTGGCGGCGGGCGTGCCCATGCTGGCGTGGCCGATGGCGGCCGACCAGTTCGTGAACGCGCGGCTGCTCGTGGACGAGGCGCGTGTGGCGGTGCGCGCGTGCGCGGGCGGGCTCGGCGTGGCCCCGGACGCCGGCGAGCTCGCAGCCGTGCTAGCCGACGCGGTCGGGGAGGGTGGGACCGGCGTGCGGGCCCGAGCCAAGGAGCTCGCGGCGGAAGCGGCCGTTGCCACGAAGGTGGGAGGGAGCTCGCGCGAGAATTTGGAGGTATTGGTGGAAGAGATTCGGAAACTCTGAATCCACGTGGTGGCTCCTCAGTCTTTGTCCTTTCTTTTGTTCTACAGTAGCAAGGAAAATAAACCGAGTATACATGTTGTACACTGTTGGAATGTGATTATTTTTGGGACAGGACAGGACAGGACAGGGAGAGGTGGGATGCAGTAGCACAGTAGGAGGTGTTGGTATGGTCTTTGTTGCCTGCAAACAATACCAAGCAGCAAAATGCCTAAAATACCAAGGATGTCACTTGAATGGTTAGTCATGCAACCAGCAAAAGAATCAACAATATTGTTTAAGACAAAACAGTTCAGAGCCTCTTCTTGTAACTTGACCTTGAGATGATCAAAATATGACAAGAAGCTCTCCAGTGCAACAAAATTTTACTGCAGTACTGCAAGCAAGCATTTAATCATACCCGTACAGTAGTGCAACAAAATTTACAGCAGTAGTAGTGCAACAAAAGTCGAAGTTGACGGCGCCGCGGTGCTCCCAGTCCCAGGCGCAGGTGGCATCCTCCGGATGCTCCGGTGCTCCAGGCGCTGATCACTTCATTGCTCATTTGCATTTTGCAATGTCCAGTGCCTCGCCGCCCCCATTGCTCTCTTGCTTGTCATCTTCACGAGACTCCTTGGTGTACAGGTAAAGATGCTCAGCATCTTCTGTTTCCATCAGCTGCAGGTACTTCTCCCCATCATCATTCAGAATCAGTAACTCATCATGTTCAGACATAGTAGAATGTAATGCAATGCAATGCAAGACAGATTCAGAACCTGTTAGAGATAGAATACACCACGACTTAGAGATAGAATATGACACGGTTAGATAAACCGTATTAGCTTTGTAAACTCAACGTGTACGTCACCTTGTGCCTTATCTCTTGTACGAGTCGGACGTGTTTGTCCAGACTTAATTTGCAATATAAACTAGCAGCACCCTCGATCGATCTCGTCGACGAGAATCATATCTAAGTTTTATCATGGTATCAGAGCCATCGCTTCCATAGACAAAAAAAACTAGATCCAATTACTCCATCGATCCAACGTCAACCAAGGTCAGCGGGTATGGCGACGACGTCTTCAAGTCCTGCTGAAATCAACCTTGGGTCGCCGCCGACGGAGCTGCTGACTCGAAGCAACTTACCCTTATGGCGTGCACAAGTTCTGCCGGAAAATCGCGGCGCGCAGCTCATGGGTCTCTTGGATGGCATCGACGCCGTGCCATCTACAACCATCGCTGTGGAAAATCTAGACAAAACAAAGGAGCCGATCAAGGTTCCCAATCCCGAGTACAAATCCTGGCTGGCCTGGGATCAGAAGGTACTCGGTTATCTCCTCAAATCGCTCTCGAAGGAGATTCTTATGCATGTTCTTCGGATGGAGCACGCTGCTGATGTCTGGAAGGCGGTAGAGGACATGTTCGCCGCACAGAGTATTTCCAAGATCACGAACCGCCGCATCGCGCTGGCCAACACCAAAAAGCTCAATCTCTCAGCCTCGGCGTTCTTCACCAAGATGCAGGACTTCGCAGAAGAGATGGCCGTTGCAGGGAAACCACTTGATGAAGACGAACTAGTATCTTTTCTCCTGGCTAGACTTGGAGATCGCTACGAGTCCCTAATTTCTGTTCTTGGGATTGTCAAGACCCCGATCTCTGTTGCTGAGCTAGACAATCAAGTTGAGTCTTTCCATAATCGCCGGGAGCTGAACGCCTCGAGCAATGATGGTGGATTTGAGAGCTCTGCTAACGCAGCAGCAAGAACAAACAATCGTGGTGCAGATTACCGACCACGCAACAACTACGGTGGTCGATATGATCGTCGCTATGATGATCGCCGTGGAGATAGACGCCAAGATGATCGACGCCAAGATGATAGGCGCCTAGATGATCGCTCTCGCTTCAACAATAATCAAGGGTGCGGTCGTGGAGGACGGGCGCCAGCTGGCGGAGGTCGCGGGCGTGGACGTGGTCGCCGCCGCATCACACCTTGGGTTGACACTATATGTCAAATATGCAACCGCGAGGGTCATGCCGCAAAAAATTGTTGGTATCTCTTTTAAGATGATGATGATGATTCTGAGGATGCGCATGCTTACGGTATTGATACAAACTGGTACTCGGATACTAGAGCCATCCACACGTCACTAGCGAATTGAACAATCTTGCAGTTTGTGACACATACCATGGTCGTGAAAAGATCAACACCGCTGGAGGACAAGGTATGGATATTTGTCATGTTGGTAATTCAATAATTCATAACCATGTTCAACCTTTCAAACTCCGCAATATTTTGCATGTTCCCGATGCTTCCAAAAATATTTTATCCGTTCATTGCTTTGCCCTTGATACTCATGTTTTTCTAGAGTTTCACTCATATTTCTTTTTTATCAAGGATCAGGTCATGAGAAAAATTCTATATAGAGGACGGTGTGGCCTATATCCTCTTATTTCATCGTTGGTTGCATCACCTCATGAGAAGCATGCGTTCCTTGCGTCCAAGCCATCACAAGCAAAGTGGCATAGTCGTCTCGGTCATCCTTCGTTTCAACTAGTTATGAGAATTCTTAGCAAGAATAAACTTCCTTTTATTAGAGATTTGAGTTCAGAGTCTGTTTGTGATCCTTGTCGACAGGCTAAAAGTCATCAACTTCCTGATCCAGTGTCCACTAGTGTGTCTACTTTTCCTCTTAAAATATTTTTTTCTGATGTTTAGGGTCCTGCGTCAACTTTTGTTGGGCGCCACAATTATTATGTAAGCTTCATTGACGATTATAGTAAATTTATTTGGATCTACCTTCTTAAACAAAAGTCTGATGTCTTTTCTGTCTTTGTTAATTTTCAAAAGCTTGTTGAACGCAAGCTTGATAGAAAAATTCTCATAGTGCAATACGATTGGAGAGGAGAATATATTAAATTAAACTCCTTTCAAAAATAAGGAATTTCTCATCATGTATCTTGTCCACATGCTCATCAACAAAATGGTGTTTCTGAACGCAAATATCGGCATATTGTTGAGGTTGGTCTCTCTCTTCTTGCACATGCATCTATGCCTTTTAAGTTTTGGGATGAAGCCTGTCTTACCGCCACATATCTTATAAATATGCTTCCAAGTAAAGTTATTAAAAATGATACATCGATTCATCGTCTGTTTAGAACCTCGCCTAATTATTCCTCTCTTTTTATTTTTGGATATGCCTGTTGGCCTAATCTTCGCCCATACAATAAGCAAAAGCTCACTTTTCGTTCCAAGCGATGTGTTTTTTAGGTTACAGTCCTAAGCATAAAGGGGTTAAATGCCTTGAGGTTGCTAGGGAACGTATCTACGTGTCTCGTGATGTTGTTTTCGATGAGGCTGTTTTTCCTTTTAAAGAACTTCATTCTAATGCCGATGTATTACTTCGCAAAGAAATTCTTTTGATCAATCTCTCCACAATGTTGAACATGGGGCTGAATTAATTGATGATCCAACATTGACTAATCCTACTAATGGTGCTGCTGAGTATTTCCAGTATATAGGTGAAAATTTGGTGAACAATAGCGAAGATTTTATACAGAACGAAGCATCCGACAGTTTTGCAGAAGAAGAAGAATCGGGATCCTCGTCGGATACCTCGGACAAGTCAAATAAAACGCATACGCCCACGTCGCAATCGTCACGTGACCATGATGTGCCTCAGCCATCAGGCAGCGCGTCCTCGCGCTCGTTCTCGCAGTATTCTGGGGGCAATTTAAACAAAAATAACCTATTTCTATAACAAATTTAAATAATAAACATTCCTCAAAAAAAAAATCACACGGTCTAACCCTTTTCTGCCGCTCCCGCCATGGCGGCGCCGCATAAGAGACTGCAACTCCACGTGCCACGCTGGCTCGGCGTGGGACCTGGTGCCAGGCGGTGGGCCTGGCCCCGTCCGTATGGCGCCAAGAGGGACGGAGCCGCAGGCAAGCCTGCAGCGCCGTGGGGATAGCGCTGCTTCGATTTTGTGCGTGTAAACAGAGCCTGGAGAAGTACATCATGACCAAGCTCTTTAACGACACCTTCGCGGCGTCGCCCGAGGACCCGGCGGCCGACACCGAGGTCTCGGAGAGGATTGGCCTCCTGCAGCGGTTCGTGAAGCCTGAACGTTTGGACATACCAAGGTCCTGCACAACGAGGATTCGACCACGAGCTTGGCCGGGGCCAGTTCGGGGTCACCTACCTCGCCACCCACAAGGCCTCGGGCGCCAGGCGCGCCTGCAAGTCCATCGTGGCCCGGAAGCTCGCGCACGCCTCCGGCGCCGAGGAATGCCACACGGGCCACCGCAGCACCGTGGAGCTGCACGGCGCATACGAGGACTGCCACAACATCAACCTAGTCATGGAGCTCTGCGAGGACACGGAGCTCTTCGACCACTACCCCGAGCGTTTCACGGCCACGCTATGCAGGGAGGCCGTCAGCGTCGTGCACAGCTGCCACTCCATGGGGGTCATGCACATGGACCTCAAGCCGGAGAATTCCTCTTCCTCAACAAGAGGGAGGACTCGCCGCTCAGTCTTCTTCAAGGCAGGTAATTACATTTCATTCATCTGATTGATATATTACCTGTAGAATCTGTGGTTGGCTAGCAGTACAGGATTTACCACTACCTACAATGGCTAAGGGAACGAACCTTACTAATTTTCCCTATGGATGGGGGATCAGTGCTAGCTGCTTGAATTTTATGGCATCAGCGAAAACAATTTCAGCATACAAGAGCAGATGCGTGTTGATATGAGACCAATACATTTATGTCATCAGCAAGATGACATCTTACCAATTCTGAGACAAAACTACACAAGACCATACTCTACATACAGTGATATCACTCAGCATGAACAAGAGAGAATCACCGAGCTGAGATCTTTTTCATCTTCGCTGACTTGTGCTTGATAAACAGAGCTGTTAGCATGCTCTTTGTGCCGACCGGAGCTTTCTGAATTTCACGCCCTTTAGGCCCGTCGAAAGAACTAAATGTCGACATATGCCTCAAACCTGACTGATCCTGAAATTGCATACAATGGTGCCATCAGGAAACAAGAAAAACTAACAAGATGAGGATAGAGTATTGATGCAACAATGGTGATGCAGGTTTGACATGACTTCACGCAACGCTTCACGCAACGCACAAAATCAAAGCAGCGCCATCCCCACGCGCCGCAACGCTCCACGCAACGCCGGCACGGCTGGTACTCCCCCGCCAATCCATCGACACCGAAGTCTGCCGCACCAGGCGCTGCACCTACGGCGCCAGCTCCCACGGCGCTGCAGCCTTGCGTGCGGCTCCGCCCCTCCTGGCGCTTCACGGACGGGGCTGGGCCCACCGCCTGGTGCGACGTCCCCTGCCGAGCCAGCATGGCACTTGTGCAGCGCCGCAACACGTGAAGTTGCAGCCTCTTATGCAGCGCCGCCGTGGCGGGAGCCGCAGAAAAGAGTTAGACCGTGTGAATTTTTTTTGAAGAAGGTTTATTATTTAAATTTGTTATATAACTTGGTTATTTTTGTTTAAATTGCCTATTCTGGGGCACATGCAGCACCACAGTCACCGGGCAGGGCCGCGTCCTCGCGATCTTCTGTGCTCAGGAGCACCACAACAAGTACAGGTGATGAAGCACCTGTATCTTCCGGCCACACCGGATCCACTCCTCTTCACATGCCAATAGCAGTGGAAACAACCAAGAAAGCAGTAGTGAATCCCAGACTGATTCACTCACGTCAGGATCAGCTCCACCTAATGATGCTCCTAGTTCTGCTGCTCCAGTTGCACGTGCCTCTCCTGGAATTTCTATGCCAAAACAATATAATAACCCAATTGCTAAAAAGTGCTTGGAGGCTGGTTTGCTGAATCAAGCCTCCGATTCCTGACCGTCTATCGGGTTGATCAAGCACCGTATCCCATATTGCTTCCAACAGGTTAGCACCCGGGCGTCCCACAATATACAGAAAGCGACAGGGCGGCCCAAACAACAGAAAGCGGAAGTCATGGCCCACGTGCCGTCCTCGCCGATGAGCGCCTCCCTCCACCTCCCTCCCTCGCGCCGTCCTCCACCTTCCTCCAGGCGAGCGTGGACTTCCAGCTAGAGGCATGGGCAGCCCCAGCGTCGACCTCATACCGATGAGACCGGCAGCCATGGTGCCCGTCATGAGCAGGGTGGAGCCGGTTGTGACTCCTGACTAGGTTCCGCGCCGGACCGACTCCGACCAGCGCCTCCAATCGCCCACTGCCACAGGATCTGAGGTCGCCGCCTCCCACTTCCTCTCCTTTGCCGACACCCTCGAGGCGGCCGTCGGGCGGGAGCGGGAGGGCGCAGCGCGTCCCGCTTCCCGTGACGACGAGGTCAACTAAAAAATCCACCTATAGCGGGGCGCACTCCACCAACGAGGTCGGTCGGGATTCCCTTCTCCGTGTTCTTCTGGTGCCGCAAGTGCAGTAATACAGTACGTATCACCATCGATATGCTAATGATTCATAATGCTTGTTGTAGAGCATGGTCGAGGTGCACAGTAGCCCTGGATTACTAGTGTGCTACCTTGGTGTGTTTCCTTGCCGTTGTTTGTTTCAGGGTCGCATTTGGATTGCGAATTGTGATCAACTGACGGATTTTATTTTCATGGATCTTTGCAGGTGAGTGCCCGACTGGGATGGTGAAGACCAATGCCTATATCTGCCTGCTAGGTTGGTGATTTTGGTTCTGTTTTCGTGAGCTATGTAGTGGTTAGGCTAGACGCTTGTTTTCTGAGAATGGAAAATATAGTGTGTTCATAGCAGAGAGCCTTTCAAGTAGTTGAAAAAGCAGTGTTGAAGTTATAATGTTTTGTGTATTAATTCTGAGAAAAATTGTGTCCACTTGCCATTGGGTATTTAATTAACAATGTTTACTCGCTTCATAAGTAGTATCTTCGCTAGATGAGCTCCATGTATTTTTCTACCTAATTTTGGTGAAATGATCAAACGGGAATAATAATACACGGCTATTGTTACAAATTTCAGTATGATGTTTTGAACATTCAATTATTGTTCCTAGCAGTATGACAAATAGATTGAGGACTTCGTGGGTGTAATCCCTCCGTTCCCTTTTATAAGACATTTTCAATGCTAATTAAGCTAGCCAAAACGTCTTATAAAAGGGAACAAAGGAAATACTTATTTTTATCTTGATAGTTTGTCATTTTGGGAGATTCTTGTGGCAACATTGTAGAAAATGCATTATGCGAGGAACTATTTTGCCTAATTTCTCTAGCATCTGATGTACTATTTCTATCCAGGGATCTTAGTAGCTGTTTGTCGACTTATTATGTTCCATATCCAGGAACCTTGCTTTTGTACGTTTATTAAGTTCTATATCCAGGAATCTTAGTTGATTTTTGTCTAATTATTAAGTTGGATATCCATATATCATAGTTGCTTTTATTTGTTGCAAATCTAGAGATCTTAGTTGATTTTTTTTGCTTATTAAGTTTCATATCTAGGGGAACATAGTTGCTTTTGTATGCTTATTAAGTTGCATATACATGGATCTTAGTTGATTTTTATATGCTTATTAAGTTGCATATTCAGTTATCTTAGTTGCTTTTTGTATCCTTATTATTAAGTTGCATATCCAATTCTCTTAGTTGCTTTTGTGTCCTCATTAAGTCGCATATCTAGGGACCTTACTTCTTCTTGTATCCTTGTTATTAAGTTGCATATCCAAGGATCTTAGTCGATTTTTCTCTGCTCATTAAGTTGCATATCTAGGTATGGTAGTTGGTTTTTCTCTGCTCATTAAGTTGCATATCTAGAGATCTTAGTTGCTTTCTCTGCTCATTAAGTTGCATATCTAGTTATCGTAGTCGATTTTTCTATGCTCATTAAGTTGTATATATAGGGATCTTAGTTGCTTTTTTTCTCCTTATCAAGTTGCATAGCCAAGGATCTTAGTGCTTTTTTGTCTTATAATCAACGCTCCTAAGTAGTACACTGATTTAATTAAGTTGTTTTTTGCCATCTAACTAAGTTGCTTTCCATGAAAGTTAAGTTGTATATCGGTGATTTTAAATTAAGTTGATTTTGTCATCCCCTCAGTTATCATTTAATCTAAGTTTTGACTTATCCAAATGCCCCTTAAGTAGTATACTAATTAAATTAAGTTGCTTTTTTGCCATCTCTCTAAGTTGTTTTTCATGAAGTTAATTCATTATTCTAGTTGTTTGATCATCATGACTAAGTTGTTAGTGTAGCATGCTTAAGTAGCGCGAGTGTGAGCCGGCCATGGACTCCAACCGGTTGCTAGCGACTAGTTGAGCTCGGGCCAGTGGCGGTGGCCATGATGCCTAGCGCGAGCGCTCATTGGTCATGGCCCCCAACCATGGTAAGTTGCTTATCCATTTTAATTAAGTTATTCACTGCTACTTGCTAAGTTGTGTACTGAATATGTCTAAGTTGTGTACAAATAATTCTCTCATAAGCTGGATAAGTAAAATGTTGTTTTGTTGAGACCCAAGTTTTTGTTGCTTGTTCAACATGACCAAGTTGTTTCTTTACCATGCTTAAGTTAGTTTTAAATCTTCCTTAGTTGATTTTTAATATTTTAATAGTTTGAATACTTGACTGTTAATTTTTTAGTTGCTTGATCATCATGGCTAAGTTGTTGCTGCAACATGATTAAGCTGGTTCTAAATCTTACTTAGTTGCTTTCTAATGTTTTTAAAGTTCGAATACTTGATTTTTTATTTTTTAGTTGCTTGTTCATCATGCTTAAGTTGTTCATTTAGCATGCTTAAGTTGGTTCTAAATCTTGCTTAGTTGATTTTTCATGTTTTAATAGTTCGACTACTTGATTCTTCTTTTTTTAGTTGCTTGATCATCATGACTGAGTTGTTACTGCAACATGCTTAAGTTGATTCTAAATCCTACTTAGTTGATTTTTTAATGTTTTTATAAAGTTGGATTACTTGATTTTTATTTTTATTTTTATTTTTTAGTTGCTTGTCTATCATACCTAAGTTGTTTCTTTGGCATGCTTAAGTTGATTATAAATCTTACTTAGTTACCTTTTAATGTTTTGAAAGTTTTAGTATTTGATTTTTGATTTTTTAGTTGCTTATTTGTCATGACTAAGTTGTTACTGTAGCATGCTTAATTCGATTCAAAATCCCAGTTAGTTCTTTTTTAATGTTTCTAAAGATGGAATCTTCTATGGACTCATAAATTTATCCATCTTTTCTTTTGTTTATTTTTTGCTTTTATTTATGGGACTGTAGAGAAAAATAAAGATTGTTGTCGTGGTTAGTGAGTTATGCTCAAACATATTAAATAGAATTGGTTCTTTTATTGAAGAGTGGGGAAACCTAGAAGAAGTTGAAGCCATAACAAGCAATGGTTATAGAAAATTTAGGAAGAGGTGAAGGACTGCTGGACTAATAGAGTCAATGAGGATGGAGGCGGCGAGGATGATTATAATGTTGACTCTGAAAATAAAGACAAAAACAACGATGAGTGAAGACAGCAATGATGACAACAAGGAAAATGAAGACGATGAAGGTTGACATAAATAGAAAATCTTGCCATAGACTCGACCGTGAGGATGAAGAAGCTGCATCGCCATCAGAGTTTACTTTATTTTCAGAACTATTAGTTGCAATTGTTAAATAAATAAGTTGCTGAACAAATAAGTTGTCTCGGGTATGTCACATTCTCTCAGATAAGTAATCTGTTGGACAAGAGTTTTTTTGGGGCAAGTCTTACTAGTCTTTCTCTCTACAAGTACCGTGTGTTGCTGCAATTTGTGGCTCTATGTTCCAGGATTTGTTATGCTGTAAAATTTTCTAAGTTGCTTTTTGAATTTTCCTTATTATTCCATGATCAGATTGTTGTTCTTCAATGAATCTAGCTACTTTTTTTACACAAAAGAGGTAATTTTTCATCAGGAGGGTGCTGGAGAAGGTAAGGCATGAGAGAAGATCTTACCTTGTGTTTTTTTGCATATTTTTATGTATTACTCCCTCCGTCTCAAAATAGATATCTTAAATTTTTCTAAATTTGTGACTAAATTTGAGGGTATCTAGACTTTTGTGAATAAATTTGAATGCATCTAGACAGTATTTAGTACTCATTCTGACCCATATTAGTTGACTCTTTTTTATCTAGATTCATATATATCTAGTTAAGTATCTAGTCTAGATGTATCTGTATTTGGACAAACCTGAGTCAACTAATATGAGTTGGAGGGAGTACTAGATACATCTAAATTTAGACAAATTTAAGACGTCTAGGGAGTACAAAAGTTGTCTTCTTAAGTTTATATCTATGAAGATCTTAAGGAGTAAGAAGAAGTGGACGATGTCAACTTGCAAGATAAGCTGGGCGTGGGGACAAGGTCATAGCTAGGGGGTGCAGTGGTTTTAATTTTGCTCCTTTTTATTTTACGGGTTAGGTAACGAGGGACTCTCATAGAAGTTTTCGTTTCTTTCCTGATAGGTACGCCGCGGGGTGTGGTGTTTTTCTTTTTTGGGCGAGGGCTGGGACAGGCAAACCAGCCTCCGAAGGCTGCCTAGCCACGTCCATATAATAATGGTACAATCAGATGGTGTTTGTCTAGTACGTCTGATGAACAAGCTAATTTGCAGGATGCTTTAGCAAATAAACAACGGAAGGAAGCTATGAATGAGGAGTATGATGCTCTCATGAAAAATAAAACATGGCACTTGGTTCCTGAAAAGCGTGGAGCAAATATTATTGATTGTCGCTGGGTTTATAGAATCAAGAGGAGAGCTGATGGTTCTATTGACAGGTATAAAGCAAGATTAGTTGCAAAAGGATTTAAACAACGATATGACATAGATTATGAGGATACTTTTAGTCCTGTTGTTAAAATTGCTACTGTTCAACTTGTTTTGTCCATTGCTGTTTCTAGAGGATGAAGTTTGCGACAGTTGAATGTTAAGAACGTGTTCCTACATGGTGTTCTAGAAGAGAAGGTCTATATGAAACAACCGCCAGGATATGAAAACAAGAATAAGCCAGGATATGTTTGCAAACTGGAGACGACATTATATGGCTTGAAACAAGCTCCTAGAGCATGGTACTCACGCTTAAGCTCTCAGTTGATCAGTCTTGGTTTTATTGCCTCAAAGTCTGATACTTCACTGTTCATATATCACAAGTTTAATGTCATAATTTATATGCTTATTTATGTTGATGACATCATAGTTGCTAGTTCTTCTGAGGAAGCGATTGATGCTCTTCTTAAGGAATTGAGCAAAGAATTTGCCCTGAAAGATCTTGGAGAACTTCATTATTTCTTGGGCATTGAGGTGAAGAAAGTTGATGAGGGACTTGTGTTAAATCAAGCAAAGTATGCTAGAGATGTACTAGCTCGAGTAGGTATGCTAAATTGCAAAGGTTCTCCTACTCCTTTGTCATCCTCAGAAAATATTACAGCTCATGAAGGAGAATTGTTAGGGCCTGATGATAGTACCAAGTACATAAGTATGGTTGGTGCTTTGCAATATTTAACTCTTACAAGGCCTGATATTTCTTATGCAGTTAACAAAGTCTGCCAATACTTGCATGCTCCTACTACATTGCATTGGACGGCTGCCAAGAGAATTCTGAGATATATCAAGCATACTTCTACTGTTGGACTGACTTTTATGAGATCTAAATCTACATTGATTAGTGCTTTCTCGGATGCTGACTGGACAAGTTGCTTGGATGACGTAGATCAACTGGAGGTTTTGCTGTTTTCTTTGGACCTAATCTCATATCTTGAAGTGCAAAGAAGCAAGCACAGTTTCTCGGTCTAGCACAAAAGCAAAATATAAATCTGTTGCAAATACTACTGCCGAGGTAATTTGGGTACTGTCTTTACTTGATGAACTTGGCATCAAGACAACACAACCACCATGCTTATGGTGTGATAATTTGGGAGCAACATATTTATTAGCAAATCCTATGTTTCATGCAAGAGCTAAACATATTGAGATAGATTTTCACTTTGTTAGAAAGAAGGTTCTCAACAAGCAATTGGAGATTCGTTTTGTTCCTTCAAAGGATCAAGTTGCCGATGGATTTACAAAGCCTTTATAATTTCGTTTGTTTGAAGACTTCAAGCGTAATCTCAACCTGAGAGGTTGTGATTAAAGGAGGGTGTTAGAGATAGAATACACCACGGTTTAGAGATAGAATATGACACGGTTAGATAAACTGTATTAGCTTTGTAAACTCAACGTGTACGCCACATTGTGCCTTATCTCTTGTACGAGTCGGACGTGTTGTCCAGACTTAATTTGAAATATAAACTAGTAGCACCCTCGATCGATCTCATCGACGAGAATCATATCTAAGTTTTGTCAGAACCAACTCACATCAAGCACATAATTCATCGTGAATACAGCTAGGGTTTGTAACACCCTTAGAATCGATCCTATGCAAGTTTCAGCGATTTCCGCCAAACTCGCATAGAAACGATTCAAAGGTGCCCACCAGGCACTTTCGTGCGGGTGAAAAACGAAGTAATAACATTACACAACAGTCCTCGATGGGACCCACAGAACAGATATATATACAGCAGCGACTCAAAGAGTCAAGAATACAGATATACAATACAAAGATCCAAATCACCTGTAAAACGATACAGCGTCCGACTACGGACAAGATGCAAATGGGGCTAAGAGCCCTGAAGAATAACCAATGGCGTCCATAACCCTGCCCAGGCCAAGCCGGAAGGGTAACCCTGCTAACGACGTCGATCTCAAAACCTGTTTAAACAAAAGGGATGCCGACAAAGGGCAAAGGAAAAAGAGAGAGCGGTCAGTACTGAGGCCAGTACACGGCGAGACTAGAATTCGGCGGTCCTCGCTTACATAGGTATGGTGGACTGAAGCGGCAGCGCAGCATGCACTAAACAACCTATAGAGACTCGATACAACTGGCGGCTATCAGAGAGGGATAAGAAAGACCTATCCGGAACCAACCTGATTCTACCATCAGACAAACCCGTCCTGGTGTTTCCCCCTCGAGACCAAACGAGGAAGTCAACCGAGGAACTCACACCGTTGGCAGTTTTATTTATTCAGTTATCGTTGCAGTAATTACTAGTCAGGTATAGATAATCATCCTGATAAAATAAGCAGCGGGCAATTTTAGTTAACCATTCTGTTGTAGTTGCAACACTTACTAGTCAGATACAATTAGCATGAGATATCCCAAAACCCAGCTGTTGTTGGTACTTTTATTAAGCCATTCCTTTGTAGTTGCAATACTTACTAGTCAGGTACAAGGGTCGCAAGCGACAACTCAACAAGCAATTGTTGGCAGGATTATTTAGCCATTCCATTATAGTGAAGCTGATTACTAGTCATTATAAAGTCAAATTTATAGCACTACTTTAGTTATGCTTGTCTATGGTCGAGATACTGTGCTCCAAGTCGTCCATAACCGCGGACACGGCTTTCAGAAAGTTTTACCCGGCCGGGGTGCACCAATAGCAACACACACTCGATCAACCTCGGAAAAACCAAATCAAAACCCAACGAGGCTTTCACGACAAAGCAATCACAGGATTCAGAAATATTTCAGGGGGCCACCCCTTAAAGTAGAACCCGCAACGAAGCTGGCCGGCTCCGAGACGGACTTAAGGTTGTGGGGACGGCTGTGAACGACTGGGAACCCGAAAGTGTGGCTGGGCTTGTCGACACCGCGGAATCGTGCCACGATCCTAAACAGTACAGTGTGCTCCTCGCACAATTTAAATAAAGCAGTAAAGCATGGCATAAGTACATGATCGTAAACAAAACCTCAAACTAGTTTGTGGCCCCAAGAAATAAGACTGAATCAAGCTCTGGCTCAGGGGGGTCCCATATACCTCCCGGATGTGGATAGCGCGATAAATCAAGGAACAGGTATCAAGTACTCGGGGTCCTACGGGACACAAGTGGGTGGTCGGAAACCAAATGTTATCTATCACCCACCGATGCCTCTGCTTACTTACTTCAATTTTAGTTGTTAAACAGGAATTAAAGTGAACGATAAGTAAAGCCATGATCATCTCCAACAGCAACATGCGGCAATACATCAACAACTGAGGCACTTGACGACACGCAACAACACTTGAGCAAGCGACTACGACGCGCAAGTCCAACTATCTACCAAACAACACGTAATAGGATGTGTCCAAGGCAATATAAGGCTGCAGGGGAAAACACGGGTACGAAAACTAGAGCAACGCAACACAGATAGCAATAGATCAACAGGAGGGAAATAAATACTATAAAAGTAAGATAGGTAGAAAGAGGGAGATGCTCGCCTGAAAACATTGCCGAAGGTTTAACCGAAGATCGGGTCGACACTCGCATCAACTCAACGGCCTTATCCGCGAAGAAACAAAACACTAGAAGAAACACCGGATGCAATATTTAATACTACGGCAAGAGATCGGCATGCTGCATGTGTGATGCATGACATGACAAAGGTGCGATGCAATTAGGTCATATTAAGCGGAACCGGGGTCCCGACAATTAATTAGATGGTTCAAGTTATTTATCTACCCCGCAAATTAAATGTTGTTTTAACGAGGCAAGATGAGTTACCGGTTCGCTACACAAATTTAAATGAGGCCAATATAAGACTAGATTTGCCCGCATATGGGCCCCATATTTAATTATAAGGTGAATCGGCATAAGGCCCCCAAACCACATGACAAGGATGCATGCAAGAATGTCAATTAAATATGCAACAAGTTGTTATTACAATTATAAAATAGGGCTCGAGTAAAGGGGTCACACACTAGGGTTCAACAGATCTTGGTTCCGGGGTTCGGGGTCCGGTCTCAGGGTCCAGGGTTCGACGGAAACGAGGTTCGGACTCCGGAATCGTTCTCGGTTGACGGGGTAGATCTTGGCGCATTCGCGGTGGTCGGCCATGTTGTCGGTCTTGTCGTCTCACGCGGAGATATTGTCGTTCCGGGAGGAAGTACTTGGTCTGGCGTCGGGGCATCGGACTCGCCCTGGTCGGTGTCGATCTTGCCGTCGTTGGCGGACTTGAGCGGATCGGATACCAGGGTCTTCGGATCCGTGAAGTAGTTCTTGTCGCACGGTGTCCGGGGTGCGTCCGTGATGTAGATCTTGTGATACCGGCGTCATTGGGTTCCACCTCACGCATAGGTCGACGAAGCCCGTAACGAAGCAGATCTTGGTGTAGGGACGCCCCTTTGTCGGCGATTCTTCGGGTTCGACACCGGGGTCTTCCGGGTTCCATCTCAACCATCAGTATCCCATATAGTCAGCTTCAGTTTCTTTCCTCCAGCAGTAAGAAACTTGATTCCAAAATCAACTCCGATTGTGGCGCGATGTCGTCGTCTAGGTGAGCAGCAGCGACACAACTGACAAAGAGGCTGCTCTTGCCAACGCCCGAAACACCGATGAGCCCGATCTTGAAGGAGCACTCGTACTCGACGCTGCCCCCAGGCGAGACCGGCAGCATCCCCATCCCCCACGTCATGTCCCAGATACGGCGAGGCAGAAGCAGCGCAGACTGGTACAGGAGGCCAGCAGGGTGGAAGATCGAACGGCGGCCACGACGAGGTGGGCGGGGCCGGCGAACCGAGCGGGGCCAGGGAGGAGGGAGGGCTCCCGACGTCGGGGAGGCGGCCGCAACGGGGCTTCTGGGCGGCGGCGTCTCCGGCGAGAGGGGGAGGAAGAGGAGAGGGAGGCGGCGGGGACGGTGGAGCGAGGTCGGGCCGGCGGGGAAGAGCGGTGGCCGGAGGCGGCTCTGGGTCGGCGGTGGAGCTCGAACGCGGGTCCGGCGAGGCGAGGGCGTCGGCGAGGCGGAGGCAGAGGACGCGGCGGGCGGCGGCGCGCGGGGTCGAGGCAGACGAGGCGGCGTCGGGGCCGCGCGCTGGCCGGCGGGGTGGTGGCCGGGCCCGCGCGGGGCAGAGGAGGCGCGGTGGAGGCCGACGCGGCGGTGAGCCTGAGCGGGAGCGGGGAGAGGCCGGCGACGCCCGGCGACTGGCGGCCGGAGGCGAGGGAGCAGGAGGTGGGCGCCGGGGGCGCGCCTGGGCGGGGAGGACGGCCGAGGTAGCTCGGAGGATGGCCGGCGGCGCGCGCGGAGGGGGCTTGGCGTCGGGAGCGGACGGGGGAGCACGCGGGGAAGAAGGGGCTCTCGGGGGAGGCGCTAAGAGGGGGAGAACAGGGGGCGGGGATCGCGTGGGCTGGGTGAGGGACAGGGGATGGGCCAGGTGGGGCCAAGGTGGGGCAGGGGCGCGTCAGGGGAGGGGCCACGCGGGCAGGGCGCGTGCGGTCCGTGTGTGCGTGTGTGTCCTGGGTGAGTGGGGTGGTGTGCTGGTGGGAGAGAGAGGAGAGAGAGGGGGGCAGGTGGCAGATTGGGGTTGGTTAGGGGGAGGGAGAGGGTGAGGTGTCAGGAGGCCATTGGTTGGGGTGATGTGGAGGGGGGGTGTGGGTAGATAGGTTGGTAGGTTTAGTAATTAGGTGGACCGATTATATTTCTGGGGCGGTCGTTCGGGTCGATTCGGCGCGTTCGACTGCCCCACTAAAATAATTAAACATTTTATTTGTTTTAAACGGGCCGTTTGCAAACCGATAGCGGCCAAAACAAAATAATCCGGAGACCCGGGTTTGGCGTTTAAATAAAAGACGGGGCGTTTAGAAAACAAAACTGGGTTTTTCCGAAATAGTTTTATGCGAGCAAATGCAAGATGATGACGATGCTCAAATGCAATGTGGCATGATAACATGAGCATGCGGTTACGATGATGCAATGCAAAAAAACAACGCGATTTTTTAGTAATGGTTTTGCGGGATGCCACAGGGTTGGTCTGTAATGTACAAATGAGAACAGGAGCTGAGAGCTTTTGTTCAAATTCAGATTAATCTCAGCAAGTACAACTCCAAGTAAATATGGTCATAAGAGTAGATCAGTTACTCCTATGAGTATTTTCTGGCAATAGGAAGATATGGAACCCAAGCTTGTGACCACGACTACGCAACAATTGCACTACCACTGAAGAATACTCCCTCTGTTCCATTTACTCCGCGCCTTAGCCAAAGCGTAGATACCAAGGAGAGGGTTCTTTTCACTCTGCTACACTATTTTACCCGTGTGCTTAAAAGAACTACATGCATGCACACTATTTTACCCAAGAGTCACTACAGGAACGGGAAGCTACGCTGACGGCCGGTCGCTACGCCGACGGCTAAACATCGGGGCCGTCGGCGTAGCCATCGTCTAGGCCAGCTCCGCCAAGCAGCCGTCGGCATAGAATTTCCCTCGGCATATCCTATGCTACGCCGACGGCTGCCCTCGGCGTAGCATACGCCGACGGCTGCCCTCGGCGTAGCTATTTTTTATTTTATCTCATTAAACTTTGAAAAATCATAACTAAATCATTCTAATTCGGAAAAATACAAATAATATATCAAAATTTGCAGAAAAATAAGACTTATCTATCTACACTCAAATATTACACATTTGTAAATAAAAATTAAGTAAAACATAAAACATTATATATAGTTTAAAACGGGCATAAAAAATTCAAAAATGATCGAAACAGTGCAAAACCTTCGCGTGGTGTTATATTAAGTGACATAGTTAGAAGAAAAAATATCAAACTTGGTATATTGATTATGTCTCAAAGAAACCTTCACAAAATGACCTATCTCATTCGAGGTTTCTTGGCTTTCGAGTCAAATGACCAATGTTATGGCTAGAATCAAGGCATATGTTGTGATAATGTGCCCATATTATGCATACATGTGCATCATAGGATGGCGAACAATGTTGCAGGAGAAAGCTTTCCTTTTTGTCGCACCAAAAAGGCATTTTCCATTTTCTAAGCATAAAAAACGGATGGTTTTATGAAGCAACCACCAAATGGCTAATTCAAAATACTACCACCACATTTTACAAAAATAATAGAGCACCTTATATGGACAATTTCCCAACAGGGGGATCCGAAACCTTTCCGTCCACCTTTGGTGAAAAAGACAAATTCATGCCGAATCGGTAGGAAGTGGGTCAGATATAAACTACAGGTACAGGATCCGATGCTCATGTTTTTTTACAAAAATCATTTTTAGGTTCACAATATGCTATATTATCAAAGATCCAATGCAAGTTTAGCGAGGCTCGGCCCCGAGCTAAGAATCTTCATGCCCGCCGTTCGACAAAGTTTGACGATAGTTTAAAACAGGCATAAAAAATTCAAAAACAATCGAAACAATGCTAAAGCTTCGCGTGGTGTCATATTATGTGACATAGTTATAAGTAAAAATATTAAACTTTATATATTGATTATGTCTCAAAAAAACCTTCATAAAATGACCTATCTCATTCGAGGTTTCTTGGCTTTCGGGTCAAATGACCAATGTTATGGCTAGAATCAAGGCATAGTTTGTGATAATGTGCCCATATTGTGCATACACATGCATCATGGGATGGCGAACAATGTTGCAGGAGGAAGTTTTCTTTTTCGTTGCACCAAAAAGCCATTTCCCATTTTCCGAGCACAAAAAACGGACGATTTTGTGAAGCAACCACCAAATAGCTAATTCAAAATGGTACCACCACATTTTACAAAAATACTATACCACCTTATATAGACAATGTCCCAACAGGGGAATCCGAAACCTTTCCGTCCACCTCTGGTGAAAAAGATAAATTTCTGCCGAATCGGTAGGAAGTGAGTCAGATATGAACTACAGGTACATGATCCGATGCTCATGTGTTTTTTACAAAAATCATTTTTAGGTTCACAATATGCTATTTTATCAAAGATTCAATGCAAGTTTTCCTTTTCATCGCACAAAAAAGCCATTTTTCATTATCCGAGCGCAAAAAGGAAATTTTCTAAAGCAACCACCAAATAGATAATTCAAAAACGGAGGGTTTGTGATTAGTTGATATGGATATCATATTTGGATTCCTCTCATTTTTCTGATCAATTTAGACATATTATTTGTTAAATTCCGATTTATAGATTTAAAGATATTAATTATTCCATATTAAATAGAAAAATACAAAAAAGTAAAATTATTATATTTTTATTTGAATTCAATAATATTTTTACTTATTCATTAATGTTTATTTAAATAATTGTTTGTAATTTCAAAAAATACAAAATATGACATGTTGATATAAGGGTTAATAGGATTTATATCATACTATTGACAACAATGTATGAATTACTTTGCGGAAACATATTCTGAAGGAACGAGGAAGTTAAGCGTGTTGGAGCTGGAGTAGTATTAGGATGGGTGACCTTCCGAAAAGTTCGACCAAGACTGCAATTTAATTAAATATTAAGTGTAATTAGTGTTAAAAATGTTCAAAGTGAGAGATTAACGAGTCAAATAATTCAAAGATTCAAAAATTAAGAAAAAAATAAAATAATTTTTTTTTTAAAAAAAAATATTTTTGCAACCTGTCGACAAGCTATGCCGACGGCCGCTACGCATGTGCTCCGCCGAGGGAGCCCTTTGCCGAGAAGGCTACGCCGAGGGCAGCCGTCGGCGTAGCATACGCCGAGGGCATTTTAGCCTACGCCGACGCGCGCGTCCTGTAGCGTCCTGTAGTGAGTAGACACCACACGCCCATGGTTTCCATTCAACGAATGCCAAGTCAAGCAATCTTGCAATTTCCAATTGTAAAATTCAGGGTTAGATATGGACACCCTTCGAGTTGAGCAAGGCACTAACCAATCTCCCAATGCTGGACAGTTGTATGGCCATGAAACTGATAAATCACGATGATAACTGTACAGGAACCCAGACCATGCAATTGTCCACTGAAACCTCTCGCAGCTGTACAGGAACTCAGACCAAGCATGGTACACTGGAACCAGGATCTCAACGAGACAAGACTGACTGTCTGAGGAATTTTCCATTGCACTAATGCACAACCAAAGAAGAGGACGTGTCCAGCAGTGTAAAACTGAAATTCACACTGGAGTTGTAAATGACTGACTGAGCATTGCATCAGCACAAAATACTGAGGATTAACTCGCAGAATACAATGAAGAATCCATCCCTCGCAGACAGCTAAGGTTAAGATCCTTGTACATGTAGTATAATGCTGCTGTACTTGTGCTCTCTCATTCAGAATATGGCTAGAAAAACAACACAGCTAGTAGACTGTTGCACTGGAACTGCGAACTGAAAATGCACACTTGCAAAATCACAGTTCACCAACCCCTATGTCTCTAGTGATGGAATAAACATTTTCGTATGTGGGATATCCAAACTAGTAGTACTTCCAGAAGAACAATGCAGGTTATCAATATAACACCAAGTCCTCTACACTTGAGCTGAAGCAACATAACCTTGTCTCAAATCTTCTACATGAGGAGGCGCTCAACTGATTCAACATGCAGGGGAAACAAAGGGATCCTAGGCATGAATGGTATATCCTGACAGTCTAACGGGAGTATGTTCTGAATACATGTGCTCTTGCTTGTGAAAGAAGATGGCCATGGATTCTTGGCAGCCAATTCATGTTCATCTTTACGCAGAGAAAATTATTATTACTTGACAGCACAGAAATAATAATTTGTTCGCCTGAAATTGTGTGCTCGCACATTTCGTCTAAAACTGTGTGCTCACACAAGTGAGATGAATTAATTTCGTCCGAAATTGCGCCTTCTGCTTCTTCTTCTTAACTCGAATCACTGTTTGCAGAGTTCACAGAAAATCAATATCGACAATGGCGATGGCCCTTCTCCTCCTTTTAGTCCTCGCCGCCGCTGCCTCCGGCACCACCACGCCCCCTGTCTGCCGGTCGTACGCATGCGGCGACGCCGTTGACATTCGGTACCCATTCTGGGTCGATGAAGAAGAGTTTGGGAAAGAGATACTACTATATCGGCTTTTTTTTCTTTTTTTTGCAGCAAGAAGAACTGGCAACGCTTGTTACGCTCCGCTGGCGGTCATGGCTCCGCTGGTCGTCCTAGTGGCGGTGACCGTTGTGTGTGCTACTTTGATCTACCTACGGTGCAAGCATGTTGAGGGAGGCGACGTCAATTCAATCTATGGCCTACCAGCACCAATACAAGGCCGTTAAATTTACCTATTACTACTGTATTTTTTTTCTTATACTACTCACTATAGATACACCGTATGCAATTCGTATGTACTAAGTTCTACTCTATACTCCGTACTGTATATATACTTGTACTATCGAAACGCAGTGCGGCTTCTCCGCCCTGCGCCTCCACTGCCGGCGCAACTTTCCATGTTAATTTGCGTATTTTTCAGTATTCTTCTAATACCCCATCTTCTAATACGATAACCACTGATCTATATCTATCTTGGGAAAAAACACTAATCTATCTATGCTATCATTTCCATCGAAGTCAAGACTACCTACTTCTCTTACTTGTCGTTATGAGGGACGAGGGAAGCTACACCTACTTATAAGCCGCATGTTCATCCAATGTCATGATACTTTTTTTTTAGAGGACCCAACGTCGTGATTCTAGTACACGTAGTAGAAACATTATACCGATGAGCTCACACATGGGAAATTGGCCAGCCGATAACATGAACACATGGTTTGCCTTTTTTTCATCTGCTCTCAAAGTGCATATACGGTAGTACACTGTCCAATGTGATTATTTTTGGGACGGATGGGAATCTCTAGTGGATGTGTTACTCCACTCAACCCATATTAATTGACTTAAAATTTTCTAGTTACAGATGTATCTAGCACTAAACTTGACTAGATACATTCATATTTAGATAAATATAAATCAACTAATTTGAGTCGGAGGGAAAAAAAAGAGAAAAAGCTTAAAAAAACTATTTTTCATAGTCTTTGGGTGCAAAAAAAGTTGTAAACCAGATCCCTTAATAGTTTCAACCTGTAAATAATTTTAAGGTGAGCTCTAGAAAAAGCCTCATGTCTCTTGTATGTGACAAATTTCCTGGTATCCCACAAAGTAGAAAACATTGGACGGGAGGAAAGTTTTAGGATGCTCCCACTAGTAGGAAAAGACTCAAAGCAGTCATTTATCTAGTGGACGTTCAAAAATAAACATACACCACCATTGTCAGGCCAAATAATAATGGTGTTCCATAAGGAAACGCGATCCGCAAATGGGTCCTAAAGATACATCAGGGACAAACGTAGTAGTGTCGCTAAACACGATCAACAAATGGGTCCTAAAGATCAGCAAATGGGTCCTAAAGAACCACCCCAGTTGCTCCCTCTTTCTCTCCCCACCCACCGCCACGCATTCGTCGTCCCTGGCAACAGCCACCGTCCCTCATCCGATTCCCCTCCTCCTCCTATCCTCCCCCACATCGCTCGATCCGCCTCCGCCCCGTCCCTGAGCCACTGGCTGTCGTACCCATTCCGTCCCCGAGCCACCAGCCGCTGCACCCGCCATGTCACAATCCGTCGTTCGCTGCGCCCACCCCGTCCACAAGCCACCGTCCTGCAGGAGATATGCCCCAGAGGCAAATAATAAAGGTGTTTATTATCATATCTCATTAGTTTATAATAGTTTTATACCATGATATAAGTGTATCGATCGAAAACATTGGTACACATGTTTTATGTAAACAAACCAAAGGTCCCTAGTAGCCTCTATTTAAGTAGTTTATTTTACGCTCTTACTACGGTCTAAATTTTATAAATAACTGGAAGGAAACAACCGTACAGAAAACTAATGATCAAGGTTTCCTGATCATAATGCATTTATGTCAATTGATAATAAAGTCATATCATTGGTGTACGATGTGATGGACATTACCCAATATAAGTGTTGCAACACGATCAAGTCACAAAGTTTATCGTTCAATAGTTAGAAACAAAGTATTCTATTCCTTAGACCAAGAGATCATATTTAATCACTATCACATGAGGCTGATTTGATTGCATCAACCGTCACACCGTAACATGTGACTATAAAGGTGTATATTAGGTATTCTAGACGGATATGATGAGGCGTATGTATCGAGATCGGGATTTGTTCTCTCGCGTGATGGAAAGATACATCGGAAAGATACCACGGGAGGGAACAACCTCCAAGACGGGGATAGTCAATTGGACACAGTAGCAGGGAAGACCAGTCCTAGTTGGGTCTAGCCAGGCCCAAACGGACCATAAAGTCTCGCAGAGGCACACCAGTCCCAAAAGGGTCCGACCTGGCCTAGATCAGACCCGTAAAGCCCACTGCCACACTAGCCGGCTATCGTCACCCTCCTTGAGCTCACCGCCGCCGCAATGAGATAGAGAATTTTTTACATGATATGCATGGGCTATCAACACAAGCATGTAAGAATTTTGAGTGCTAGAAGTGTTAAGTTCCAAAGATAGAACATTGCAACGAGATAGAGATGATGGATTACCAATAGTAAGCTCACTATCCATATTGCAATTTTTATCAAAAACACTCATCTTATCATTACCTTGTGACAAATCACATACTGGTGAAGTGGTAGAAGATGGGAACTCATAACGGCGGCCAGAGGTGGAGGGAAAACAATCATCCTTAATAATTTTGGACACATCATATTTTCAGGCATCAGACTCCAGGGGGTACTTGGCAATTCACTGACCCACTCCATCCATCTTCTCAATACAACATAAGAAAAGCGGAACAACAGATAAGAACATGTTACACGTTAAGAAATGCACTCATGAAGCTACTAAAGGAATCAATTTTCAGGTCATCACACACCTTTATTGTATGCAATCAATCTGCTATAATTATAACGAATAAAATATGCAAAGAAAAAAAGAGGAAGAACCACTGACCTCCACGTCACATTCATGGATTCTAGCTGAAGGAATCTATAAAAATGCAAAAGTTTATCCACCATCCGAACAAATGGATTTTCAGATGAACTCGTTAAAAAGTGAAACCTGGTCCATGCCAAAACACAGATGAAAACAGAATTATATTAAGTACTCTCTCCGATCCTAAATAAGTGTTGCAGTTTTTAACTAGATTTAGGATAAGAGGGAGTAATAAAAATCACATATAGCTGTGGTTAGGAACATCTTGAGTTTCTTTCTCTACCTACATACTGGAAGTTGACAACTCCATATAGAGATGGAGGATCCCGGAGTGGTAGAGGAGCCCGTCAGATAGGGGCTCGCTGCCCTCCCTGTCCCGCGGCAGCGACGCCCCGAGAGCGGGAGTGTCTCCCTGAAACCTAAACTCGAACGAGCTGGACAGGGAGAGAGAGAGAGGAACAACTAGAGACAAATGATTTTTGTGACGCGTTCAATCTGCAACTTTTCTGCTTTCCTTCCTTTTATTCATTGCAAAAAGGGAAACATGCCAAGACACGGCTCCACTACTCGCAACGTGCTTAACGATCTACGACTACTCGCAACAGCCTGACTACCTAACAATGCTAACTGAATGTCTGACGAAACTGAAAAAACAGAACAGCTAGGGAAAACACTACGGTTCAGAGAGAGAGAAAGGTTTAACCAACAGGGAGTTCGCGTAATTTTCCCCTGCTACGTCCGAGAGAGCCCGCGAAGCTGTCCATCGCGCTCGTCTCTGACTTGCAGCTGAGGGAGATGACATTGGTCCAATTGCTGGCCGTTGGATGTGGATGAATGGTAGATGCAAGGGGTCAAGGCAAGCTCTGCGAGGCACTGGATCTCAGTCCGCCAGAGCACGACGGAATTCCTCAAGTGCACGGGAGGAGAATTCCTCTTGCGTCTAAAATTGTGTGCTCAAGCTGAGGGAGCCCGGCGTTGGTAGCGACTTGAAACCAGCGACACAGGAGACGACTTGAAAGCATCGGTAAGGAGGGGAAGCAGGCGGCGCATCGGCGGGAGCTCAGGCCGGCGGCGGCTCCTTTCTTTGCCCTTTCCCTTCATCCTAACCATAAAAGGGGTTATGTTTTTTCTCGGTTTTACTCGGGTTTGCTTATAGCCAGAACAAATATAGGTTAACTATAAATGGAATATTATTTGTCGCTCTAAAGACCAAGGGGGTTTGGGGTGAAAGTTTTAGAGATTAAAAACAAATGTTTGTTGAGCAAATAGCTTTTCAAAGTTTTGAATGAAGAAGGAATGCAACAAGAAATTTTCGCCCTTATTCGTCCTTATTCGTCCATATTCGCCCTTATTCGTCCATATTCGCCCAAATTTTGCCCAAAGTTCGCCCATATAGACCATATTCGTCCAAAGTTTGTCCATGTAGACCATATTCGCCCAAAGTTTGCCCAAAATTCGGGCATATTCGTCTAAAGTTGGTCTGTATCGACCATATTCGCCCAATTTTTGCCCATATAGACCAGATTCGCCCAAAGTTTGTCCAAAATTCGGGCATATTTGCTCAAAGGTCGTCGGTATCGCCCATATTCGCCAAAAGTTCGCCCATAGTTCGTCCATATCGCCCATATTCGCCCAAAGTTCTCACATATTCGTCCAAAACCACTTATATTCGCCCAAAGTTTGCTAAAATTTGTTGAATTTTAGCCAAACGTGAAAACTCGCCTGAGTACGCGAGTGGGAAACTGGACGTACCCATGCCGAAATCAAGCTCCGTCCGAACAAAAAAAATCTGAATTTTGGCCTAGGTTCGTCCAACGAGTGAAAATGCTCTTAAGCACATGTCCGCAAGATAGAGATAAGCAGGGCGGGACAACCCGCTATGCCGAAAGGGCTCGCAAACTGCCGCTTTGGCTGGCCGCGTCTTTTCTAGCGGACCGAAGCGGTACGCCGCGTTTGCCGCATGCCATCCCGCATGTCCTGCATTTTCCTGCTCGGCTGCAGCTTCGACGCCGTCGGTACAGCATGCATGCACACCGGTTTGTTTTTGGCCGTCCAGCAATGGCCGGTTGTCGTCGGCGGTGGTCAGCCCGGGCATGATCCGGAGCTTTTCGGTCCAAGGCTGCGTCGGCCTCGCTCCCGGCCTGGGTGATCACCAAGCGGCAGGTTCACGCGGGCTGCCGCAGTCTCCCGCACTAGTTCTAGCTTTCTGTTGCTTGCGGCAAGCCGCGAGCCTCCGCAAACCAAGCGCTCGATCTAACATACGTACTTGTTTTTTTCTAGAATTCAGGAGCTTTATTGATAGGTGTTTCCGTTACAATCAGCTCGCAAGCTGTTTACAAGAAAATCTGGGCTATCATCTAGCCAACTACCGGTGACTTCTCCTGCTGCAACCAAAACTCCAGGTGTGTCAGCGCGTTTGGTTACTGATACTCTGCTTTCCTTTTGCAGGTGGTAGGGAGATTACTACTCGAATGATCCTTTTGATTGCACTCGTAGTAGCTATACTGTTAACTAGAGGGATTGGAATCATCTGGGCCAACAAGTGTCAAGCCAAAGCCAAAACTGAAGCTGAATCTGAATGTGAATCTGAAGCCTTAGCCGAATCCTTATCCGAATCCTTATCCGAATCTGAATCCAGTGATTCAGTGAATGGTAAACAAGCAACGAAAGGGCGTGGTTACTTGACTGTTTAGTCATGAAAAATGTGCCACTCCTCCTCTGCTCAAGTCCAGCGTCGTCCAGCGCTGCCTCCCTCCTCTGCCTCCTCTGATCAACTACAGCGACCGCACTCTCCCTCAATGGCACGCACTGTGGCTACGGCTCACTGCGCCTCCACTGATCAACTACACCGACCGCACGCTCCCCCTTGTCGACCTCCTCGCCTCCACTGATCAACTACAGCTCGTGCCCGTTGGTGGCAGGCCGCAACCTAACCTTTCCAACGCGACCCCTTCTGCTCCATCGCTCGCAACTTTCTATGTTATAATTTGCATATATTTCAGCATTCTTCTAATACCTCATCTTATAATACCACGACGACTGACCTATCTATCTTTGGCAAAAAGACTAATGTATCTATCCTCCTTTCCATATCGAAATCAAGACTAGCTACTTATAAGCCGCATGATGATCACCCCAAGGCTGCTTTTAGCAACGTTATATTGATGAGGTCACACATGATAAATTAATTGGCCATGGATGATATCGTCATCCGATCAGCATGAACACACGTTTGCTGCCTTTTTTCTTTCGTCTGCTAGCTCTCAAAGTGCATGTACGGTAGTACACTGTCCAATGTCATTGTTTTGGAGATGGGTGGGAATCTATAATGGATTTTGTTACTTCCTTGATCTAAATTAATAGTCTTAACTTTGTGTAGATTCGTATGCATATAGTCTAAGTATTTAACTATTTTGAATGCTGCAATAAAACGGCTGTGTGCATCTAGTGATGCAGAGGCCGGTGCTTTGTTCCCCATTTAAAAAAAATACATACGAATCTAGACAAAGTTGAGGCCTTTTATATGGAACAGAGAAAAATAAAAACCTTAAAAAACATTTTTTATAGTCTTTGGGGTATAAAGTGTAATGTGTAAACCAGATCATGTAAAATTTCCAACCCGTAAATAATTTTAAGACGAGCTCTAAAAATGTCTCCTATCTATTGCATGTGGAAAATTTTCTGGTACCCCACAAACTAGAAAACTGTGGACGCGAGAGGGAAGTTTCAGGACGCTCCGGCACCCTTCCGCAGTGGAACTCGCTAGAATCTGGCCAACGGCCAACTTCTGTTGCGCCACCCCCAATTCTGCCTGCTCATCATCATCTCGCTAGCTGCGGACGCACTTGAGCTCATACCCGATGCCTGCTCGGCCTCCGCATCTCCCTCACACCCAGGCTCACCTCCTTCTCCCTCTACTTCTCCGACCAAGAGCCACGATGAACCTAGATTTAAGAGCCACATCTTCCGGAAGTGCGCTGCCACCTACCACGTAAAGCCACGCTAGCACACCAGCTCGTGTTGTTTCCCGCATCGAGAAGCAACAACCACAATATGAGAGAAGTGGTAGGCTTGCCAGCGGCGGACTTGGGTAGTGTCGGCGGGCGGTTAGGACGGTGGTAGGAGGCGCAAGGGATTGTGTGTGGATAGTTGCAGGATGGGTCGAGTTATGGTGGAGTAATAAGATGACCTAGGGAAAAAAGAAAAGAAAAAGGTGGCTAGAGGTGGGCCTTGCATGGTATAGATGTGTCTTCTTACGATATTTGTTCTATCCAGATCCGTAAAAACGATTCTAGGTACCTCTTTTACCACTTTTAATGGATGGACATTTACAAGGACTGCTAGAGATACTCTTATATATGAAAGTGCACTAGCTCATCCAAAAAACTTTTACTCTTCAATCCGGTTTAATTGTTGTCACCTTCACCTTCGGCCACCACCGCGATCAAGTGGCTGCCGAGGGCCGGCTCAGCTCAGGAGGCCTCTCCATCCAGGTGACCAAGAGGAGCTAGCCGTCTCTCCCACGCTAACGCCACCGCCCTGAATTTCACGACGCAAAGGGAGGATGCCTTAGCAATGAGCTTGCGGGCATTGTGCATTGATCCCTCCGACATCCCAAAGGTGATGTGGCGCCTGACTGTGCTTGATGGTCCTGACTCATGAGCCAGCTTTTATTTGTGGTTCGCGACAACAATTCCTTGCAAGGAAATTAAGAAGGGCCTCACGGGCAGGGTGTTGGTCCAACTTGACATGTACGTGGAATTCACACCGGCCGCTGACACGACTGACCTCCAAGGCACCCTCCCTGCGAGCCGTTCGATTTTCGGCTTGGTCTCATTGATGGTGAGCACGAAATGCACGACCTTTGCACGCACGCGCCACAAGCACCGCCGCCGTGACCATGACCGTGACAGTCGTGACAACCCCATCAAGGACTATAGCGTGATCGATCCAAAACTGGTGCAGCACCTCAAGGACGACAAGGTGATCCCGCTGTGGGCCTTGCGCAGGAAGAACAGTTCGCGTGAAAAACAGGCAAGATTCAAACTTAATTTACATTCAAACATATATAAACAGAATTTAAACTACTACTAGATGTACGGGTCAAGGTCGATGTACTCCGACGGCGTCCAGAGGTTGGGTGGCGGCATGGCCGGAGGGGGAGTGGGAGCAGGTGGGTTGACCACCTGCCCAGGCCACGGCTCCCAACCATGATGGAGGTGCGCCAGCTCCATACCCACCTGCGGCGTGATCGTAGGCACCCAACCCGGCAGTAGCGGTGGAGGCAGTTGCGCGTTCGTCTCCGCCACCATGCGGGTGAGCGGAGGGCCTCCTCGTAGCCGCGCCACTAGGCCTCCTCCTCGCACGCGCTGGCTGCAATGGCCTGCTCGGTGAAGATGTCCTCGTCGTAACCCCGAGCCAGCACCTCACAGTACTCCGGGGGCAGGTTCGCGGCGACCTCGTCCGGCGCCTCCTATTTGTCGTCGTCGTCGCCGTCCTCGCTGCCGAGGTCAGCGTCAGAGTGGTTGTGGGCGTCCTCGTCGTCCGAGTCGATGTTGGGGACGTCGTAGACCTCCCACGGCTGCAGGTCGCGGCGGACGGTGGTCGCGCGCCACGCCTTGTGCTCCTACTCGAGGAATTTGATCTAGTACTGGGTAGGGACGCGCGGCTTGCCGCGCGCTTGCCCGCCTGCGGCGGACAAGCCAATATGAAAAATCGTTGATAACATTCAAATGAATTTGAGATAAAAAATGCTCAATCTAATCGTACTTTAATACTTAATACAATACATCTGACCAACTGACTTACATCTCACCAAGTGATTCGTACATAGCATCATTTAGAGGATCATGATGTATCTAAGAGGATCTTGATGGAAGGTCAAGTAGAATAGGGAATTTGCAATTTAAATTCAGCAAAAGTTGATGGATCTCGGTAACAGTCGGAATGAAGGAGGATCAGATCAATTCCTTACCAAGGAGTAGGTCGCAAATGGATCTAGGTTGATATGATGTGTCGAATCGCCGCCAACCAGAGAGAAGAATGGCAAGCGATCTTTGGTACCGATTGTGTTCTAATATATTCTGAACCCAGAACATAACAATGGGCTCAAAGCGCAAGTCAAAGGCCTGGTAACAATTCAATCAAATGGGCCAGGAGAACGGACAAGTCAAGTTCTTAGCTATTGAAATTTATAATAGCCCTGATGTGCTCAGGTCGTGCTGAACAACCCTCACGACTTAGGCGATGTCGTCTTCGGTGATAACGTGATGTGATGCCGTCGGGTTGTCTGGCAGTCGGGCGGCAATTTTTTTAAATAGTACATTTTTTTAATTATTTGTAGATGTATTGTACGAATTTAGTTATTTATAAATCTAGCACTTTGTCGACCTCGGCCAAGCCGAATGGACCCATCAGCATGGGCACAAGGCCAAATGGAGCTAACTCGGCTTGGTCCATTCTGCTTGAACAAGGCTGACAAAGTGCTAGATTTATAAATAGCCAAAATCTGCAATACATCTAGAAATGATTAAAAAAATATATTATTTAAAAAAATTATGGTTGGACGTATCTGTTTCCTAGATTTGGGGCACCAAAGCAACACATTTGCGGAGGACCTGGTTCATTTTTCTTGTTTTTGAGCAAGTATACCTAGCGGCGCTGGATCAAGTGATTCACCATTGGAAACGCCTATTTGGGTCTTTTTTTTTAACATGGAACACTCGTATTCATTAAGACACTGTGCTATATAATTGGGCATGGGGGCTTTGACTTGGCCAATCCTCTAGAGCGGTAACGAAGGAGCTAAAAACGGCTTGCAATCGTAGGCTATCCAACAACACAGAATTTCATTTTTCCACTGATTTGCTAGACCTAAATATTCTTGTTTGCGGTACCCGATTCACTTAGTATGGTATTTGATGGTTGGGCTATTTTCTACTGTTATGTTGACACCATAAACTCACATATGGGGTTTGAGTATAGCAACATGCTTGATTGGTTACTTTCCAAAGCTTAGTTCTATTGATCTATTTTATTTATAAACCAGGAAACGTGACACTCTTTACTTTTCTGTAGTAGTCTAAAGTGAGTCATTAGCTTTTTTTCTACTCCTTCCGACACATATTAGTTGACTCAAATTTATCTAGATTTCGATGAATCTAGATACTATTTAGTATATAGACTCATCCAAATTTTGATAAATCCAAGTCAACTAATATGGGTCAGAGAGAGTATTTCATTTGATGCAGGCCAAGTGATATGAAGTGCAGATCAGGTGGAAACCAATCCTGCAAGATGTTGTTAGCTGTTTGGGAGGAACAGAAAGTGTATGAAAGAGTAGAAACAGGAGATGATATGTTTCAGTTGCGTGTAAGCTTCACGTTACTTTTGGATAAATCTAGATTGAAGAATGAGGACATAACTGTCAGTGGGAACAAATGCATCTCGCAATGTGAAGCAGAGAGCGAATCCGCTACAGCCGCATTCAGCGTTTCAAGTGGAGCTTATAATATCCGTATGATGGATATAAGTAAAGTTAGCTGCGATGAGCTGAAGAAGAAGTGTCACAACGTATTGGTAAAGGCAGGGAAGTTGTCTAGGTCTTAAGACAGTCTATTGGTAAAGTTTACACATGTGTTATGGACCTGACAATATAATACTCCATTTAAAAAAAGAAGTGGCTAATCGCCGTCTCTTTCTTTTATTATACTTGTAACATTTTCAGCAGTCTCTGAGACAATGTGACAGTTCTCACGCAATGATGACACTGTTGGCTGGCCACAGCATGCAACTTTACTACTTCCTCCGTCCCAAAATAAGTGACCTGAATTTGTCTAGATTTGCATGCTTCTTCGCCCCCCCCCCCCCCCCCCCCCCCGCCGCACTCCATGGTCGCTGATGCCACGTCTATGCGAACTTAATTAGTGACCGGAGAATAGGTTTTGGATGCTTTGATTTTCTAATTTGCTACAACATTCAGGTCGTGTAAATATGTTGCCAAAAAGCAACATATGCAAGCAATAATTGCTTCCCTGAATAATATATATTTGAAGAACTGAAGCCATTTGGGAGCATATTTGGCTAATTGTTCAACTTGGAAGAATTAAAGTTCTTGTGTGATAATGATCTAAGAATCCGTTATAGTTTCTCGTGATCACTGGAGTTTTGTTAGCATGTTATTCCTCTTTTTTTGCACATTATAGCTTCTATTGTATTTGGTTTGGAACAAGAGCAAGAAAATTTATTGGATATTTGATTCTAATGAAAAATTATTGGTCTTCATGACAACGAAAATAGTATTCATTCGTGTGAGGAACCAAAAAAAATCTCTCTTGGGCCCACTGATGGAGTTCGCCCTGGGGCCTTTGAAATCCCAGAGTCGGCGCTGAGCATGAGTTCATGTTAAAGCAATAGAACTACTGCTAGTCTAGGATCTGAGCTGCACATCGAGCCAATCAGAGAGAGAGGCAGGGAGGGAAACCTGCCCAGCACTATGCCACCGCTGTGCCCAGGATCCAGGTAGTGGAGGCCTCCGCTGCTCTCGTGATCTTTATGAAGCTGCTGATAAAAAATAGAGCTTTCATATGAATCTGCAGCCAAAAAAGGTTTCACTAACACTAAAAAGGGAAAATAATATCCAGAACATCAGCAATTAGAAAGTGATAATTCAGAAAACCTACTAAATACAGGTGGTCAAGGAATTAACAAATAAATTAACTAATGTAGTCCCAAGAGAAACCACAACAATGACTTGGCTAAAGTAGCAAGAAATACCTTGATTTCAGACCTTGAATCTATAGTCGGTGAACCGAGAAAGGAGTCATCCTAAATGTAGAAATGGAATAACATTGATTCACCTATTTGGTATATGCATCATAAATTGGGGCCTTCCATAAATTATAGTAGGCACCTGTAGCTACAGCATCAAGCATGTACAAATGTCAACCAATGTAACTGAGAAACTGAGATCATACCCACAAATAAATGAGCTCAAACTACCTATGCCATGCTTGCTGCCTCCATTGGCGACAACTCTGCTGAAGCTGCTGTAGGAAGGACATCGGCAAAAAAATCCTCACATCTCCTTCTTCCTCCCTCCTAGCTCAAAAACACACGCTCAGTTATCAAACTATTATTCGCTTAGCTTGCAGTTATTTCTTAAGCTGTAGTCAAGAAGAGATTTGCAAGAAATTTATTACTATCATTTGGGAAATCACATTTTAGAAAATGTTGTTATCCGACAACTTCAATGTCACATTTATTACTCATGTCTTGAAGTGCAATGATAAAATACTTCGAAATAATATATGGATTTACTACAAGCGTACTCATACAAGCTATGCTTTATCCAAATTACATAGGATCTTGTGTGCAATAAATTCTGCCAAATATTTGGAAATAGAAAATTTAACATATAAATGAATATGGGTATGAAAACAATGCAAGGGAACACACCTTCACATCGTCTTTTATATGCCTCATACTGTTAGTGGCAGGGAACACCAGAGTAAAAGGTCGTGAGAGTTTATTATGGTCCTGGTGCTGTAAAATCCCAGTAACTAACATGAAAATATGTCGCTGAGTCAATGAAGCTTACACAAAGCAAAAATAAACACAGAAAGCACTGACCTGACTCCTTTGAGTCATTTCGATCTTAGTACAATTCAATGACTACTTCAAAAGGTGCAATCTAAAAACAACTTGTAGATTTGAAGAAAATATCCCCTTACGAGCTAGAAAACAATTCTAGGCCACACTAATTCACAAATGAATAAATCACAACAATATGCATGAACTGATATTTTAGCAATCTCCATCAACATAATACACCATGAACTTGTTGTACGGATATATCATGAGTTTTGTAACCCCACATAGAGAAAGAGAGATAATTAGATAAACATATTAATGGATACCTCGCCAAGGTGGATGGAGATATCACACCAGATCTTGATGTCCTGCCCTGCATGCATGAATAACTATCATAACCATCAGCCCCTATGCAAACCTAGAGCTCAAGCGAAATAAAAAATACCACGGTGAAACAACACATGTTTTTTATGTACACCAACCGCTTGTAAGGTGACATTAGAAAATATGCATTTAGTCTAAATATCAATCAGTTGAGAGGAATAGTTAAACCTATACTTGTTTTATAATGGTTTAAAATGAACGATTACATGTGCGAGGACAAATCTATTATATTTTCCACAGCAATTATATCTAGAGAACAGAAGAACACATCACCAAAAAGGTTAAGGAGCTGCAGGCAAAGAGCTAAAGCAACAAAAAACCTTGCATGTATAATAAAAGTACCACTAAATTTATCTAGTTTATAATATAGTTACACTACTGAAACTAATGTGCTCACCTGATAATTGTTTGAAGGGAAGCCCAATATATGTTACACTACTGAAACTAATGTGCTCACCTGATAATTGTTTGAAGGGAAGCCCAATATAGTTTAGCTGCACAATAGCATAAACCTATGCTTGAGAACCTCACCTAAAAACACAACAGCAGGGAATAAACAAAGATTTGGACATTATTAATAAGCACCATAAGCAAATATTTTAGAAAATAGTTCAGAACAATATAGGTAGTTCGATAAGATTTGTACTAAAGGAAATTCTAGAAGAAGGAACCTTCCATGTGTTAGAAATGCAATCAATAGTCAATCTGATGGCAACATCTATCATCAAATCCCAAAAAAATCTATTGAACAATGTAGATTTCAGATCTACAGAAAATAATCGTCTAAAAAAATCAAACACTCAGTTTGGTTTTCAATATCTGTTAAACAACACAGATTTCAGATCATGCACAGAAGTGATGGGGAAGAAGGAGATCGACCTGTAGGTTATGGTCAAGCTCTAGGGACACGGAAGAGGAGGTACTTGATGGGCTGAGCACATAGAGAGGGAGAGAGACATTCGTTCACAGGTCTGCGGAATGGGAGGTCGTCCCGAGTAGGAGCAGCATCGAGGAGATCAGCATCCTTCGCTGCGGCTCGGGTTGCTACGCTACCAGGGATGCTGGTTCTCGCGGTCGCCCGACAATAGTACATAAGACCTCAATCTACATAGAAGAGCAGAGTAGTGAAAATAGTACTACCAAATATGTTGTCAATAGCTCTAGCTTCCTCACGCTTTAGCTAGGAAGCATGATAGCTTTATATGAGAAGTGATTAACTCCATCTACTGAAACACGACGATACACAAGATACACAAAGTAGGGAAGTAAATCAGTAATTGGCAGTCACCTTGTGTTTTTTGCTCGTCTTGGGTGACTTCTCAATGATTTGGGATTGTGGGCCTGCAATCTAAAACCGCAGCTGAAGGAACTAAATAATATGTGTATATAGATGAAAAATAAAGCACGTCAGATAGTCTAAAAAAGTGGTAAACCAGATGAACAAATGATTCCAAATAGAAGAAACTAAATACTTCTCAAAAAGAGGAGCGCGACCAGGCCCCACAGCAGACGCGACAGCGCCATCGCCATCGGATGGAGCGGACCCATGCTGTTGCTGTGTGAATAGACCAAAACTCATCATCTAACCTCTCTCTCAAATTCTAACATCAGCATAGCACAATGATGTAACCCTTGTTTTCTGAACCCATACAGGCAAAACCATAGAAAAGCTAATGTAGCAGAAAACTGAGGCAAAACCAGACCATTTATGCAGAAAGAATCAGACATTTTAAGCACAATGCACCTAAATGGGGATTTGATCGTGGAACTGATACACGTACAACTATATAGACGAATTGAGCATGAAACTAATACATAATACGAAGTTTAAGTACTCTATTTCCATCAGAAATTTAAAACCTACAATCAGAAAAAGTTGCAGCAAACACATAAAAAAGTGAATTAGGTATACATCATGAACATCAGCAAGTAGTAGGCAATATACTCTTCAAAACCTACTGAATACAAATACAGGGGGTCAAACATCATATATACGTAATAAAGATATACCAAAGAAACCCGCTTGTCATATGTTATTTATCATACCGGGAATGGTTCCACTTGAAATGAGCAAGAACAAGTTCATTAACAGCGAAGCTAGTGTGCAATCAAGAGGATACGTGGCACAACGCTCATGTATGCTGATATAATTTAATCTACATTGCCATATGCACCCTTGCATCTAAATTATATAAGTGTACACGGGTGTACCATTTTCTGTTGGATAGAGGTTAGAGAGCAGAAATAAAACAATATTAGAAATAATATCTGCTAGCTGACTCAACCTTCGAAAATGCGCTCACCTAGTTCAGGTCATGAACAGTCCATCTCATGGAGTGCCCCTGGCTTATTGCGGTTGTATGTGACAATATATGTTTATCCATGGCCAACATCTGTGCTCCAGCCGCTCTAGAGAGAGAGATTTAGAGAGGTGGTACATAGGCAGGGTTGTGAGAAGCAACAAGCAATTAATAAAGGAAGAAGCAAGAAGAGGCATCCATACCTTGGCGACCTGCAGCCGCCGCCCTCCACAAGCTCGGGCCCAAGGAGATGGGGCGAGGCAGAGAGAGAAGAGGTGGAGGACCAAGGTCGAGGAGGCGGCCCTGCTTGTCCGTCCACCTCCTCTCGCGCCGACCTTCGGCTGGCCTGCTGCTCGGCCCGCAGCACCCGATCGTGAGGGACCTCCTCCCGCGCTGACCTCCGGCTGGTCTGCTGCTCGGCCCACAGCACCCGACCGTGAGGGACCGGTGGTGGTGGGTAGGGTTTTCCGCAGCGCTACGCCATGGGAGGGACGAGGGAGATGAAGGGAGAGGAGGGGAACACGTGGGTTATTATCATATATATTGTTATTGATGAAATATAGCACAATAAACTAAAAACAACATGGATGCATTTTATATGCATCAGCGAGTAGGCATCCATATGAGCATTTTATTTTTCAACGATGCAATTTCTCGCATAATGCAAATTATATCCTTAACTCGCCACATGGATTCTACCATGGGCCAGCCCGCTATGAATCATGATGAACTCGTGTCACTCTGTTGGGATCGCTAGTTCTTTTGAAAAAGAGGATTGCTGGGTTAGCAACCTAGCATCATGTCGCAGTCTTTTCTAAAAAAGAATTTGTGATATATTTTTCCAACATATTAGCGCAGACCATTCATTCCTCCATGTGAATGGTCCTTTTTTGTTTGTTACGCTATTTATTGCTATTTTATTTACCTTTCTTCACTAAATTTTTTGATAGTATTTTTTCTTATTCCTATATTTGATCCTTTTCTTGATTTTTATTTTTTTAGATCCACATATTTTCCAAATGGGCATGAGTTAAAAAACAAAATTAAAAAAATAAACCCACTTGTTGTAGGGGTTCGTAGCATGGAAAACAAAAAATTTCTACCGCATGAACACACACAAGCCATGATCTATCTACTAGATTGTAACAAAGAGTCGATAGAGTTCTCACCCTTGAAGATTTCAAAGCGATTAACAAGAGCAGATTCTCGTGGGTGATGTAGTCGTTCACTTGCCGATCTAAAGATCGCATAGAAGATCCTTCCGGCGCCGCGTTCCAGCAGCGCTCCCGCAGCCGGTCACACGTTCGGTACTCGATGAAGACATTCCTCTCCCTTGTTCCAGCAGGCAGTAGAGGTTGTAGATCTCTCCTCGCGATTCCGGCAGCACGACGGCGTAGTGTCGAATTTTAGAGGGGAAATCCCGCAGGGTTTCGCCTAAGCCGGAGCGGGTATGGTGGAGTAGAAGAGGGCCTTGGAGATCTAGGGTTTAGAGGGCGCCAATGGGGGTGGTGTGGCCTGCGGCAAGGGGCTAGGGTTTTCCCCAAGTCGCCAACTTGGAGGGCTCCTAGCGGCGGCGGCTACTAGAGGTGGTAGACGCCAAGGCTAGGGTTTGTTGTGTGTGGTAGGGGGCACCCTACCCTCCTTTTATAGATGTGGAGGCGCCAAGGGGGAGGGAATCCTCCCCCAACACCACTTCATGTGGCCGGCGGCAAGGAGAGGGATGATTCCTCTCTTAGGTAGGAATCCTTCCCTCCCTCCACTTGGAAACCATTGTCCCAGTTTGACTTTTTCAAAACTGGCTTTTTGTCTTTCAAACTAGAGTTTAATTTATCTCTTCCAAGTGTCCAGCCAAGTGACATAGGACACGATGCAACCATTTCACTTTGTCATGACACATCCATGTACCCTTCCCCCTCCAGTTCGGTGGACCTTCTAGACTCTTCTAGAACATTTCGGTGAAAACACCGAAACCATTCCCGAACTCCGGATTTGGACTTTCCTTATATGAATCTCATTCTCCTGACCATTCTGGATCTCCTCGTGATATCCCGGATCCCATCCGAGACTCTGAACTACATTCAATCTCTTTACGCACTTTCCATATCTACTAAACAACATCGAATCCTTAAGTGTGTCTCCCTACGGTTCATGAATTATGCGGACATGACCGAGACTCCTCTCCGATCAATAACCAATAGAGGAATCTAGAAATTCATATGGTCCCCACATATTTCTACGATTACTTCGTGATCGAATGAACTATTTACATACGATACCAATTTCCCTTTGTCTTGCAATACTTTACTTATCCGAGGTTTGATTGTTGGTATCTCTGCATACCTAGTTCAACCTTGTTACCGATAAGTACTCTTTTCTCGTTCATATGATATGTGATCCCTTGTGAGCCAGTCACATGCTTGCAAACTAATTGGATGACATTCCACCGAGAGGGCTCAGAGTATATCTATCCGTCATATGGATGGACAAATCGCACTCTTGATCTATGTGCCTCAACACATACTTTCTAAACACTCAATGCCACCTTTATAGCCACCCATTTACGAAGTGGTGTTTGATGTCATCAAAGCATCCATCCGGTGATGATGATTAACATGATCTCATGGTCGAAGGAATTAGGTTACTATGTATCTGAAAGCTTATAGCAAATGAACTATTTAAATGACTTGTTTATGCTACGCTTTAACTATAGGAGTATGTCCATCACATCATTCTCCTAGTGATATGATCTTGTTGTCAATAACATCTCAATGTTCATGATCAGAAAACCATGATCATCTATTAACCAACAAGCTAGTATTACAAAAGAGGCTTTACTAGTGACTCTAACAAGTTTACAAATCACACAAGTATTAAGGTTTCCTATTAATACAAATATAGCATGAATGTAAACATTTATCATAAACACAAAGATATAATAATAACTACTTTTATTATTGCCTCTTGGGCATATCTCCAACAGTCTCCCACTTGCACTAGAGTCAATAATCTAAATTACATGGTAATATACCTAACACTCATGACGGTTTGGTGCTAGTCATGTTTTGCCCTCAGGAGAGGTTTAGTCAACGGATCCGCCACATTCAGATTTGTGTGTACTTTGCAAATCTTTATGTCACCATATTGGACATCTCTCGAATAGAGTGAAAATGTAGCTCGATATGCTTTAACTTCTTGTGTGACCTTGGCTCCTGCGCATTGGTTATGGCACCCATGTTATCACAGTAGATAGCCATTGGGTCTAGCGCACTGGGAACCACACCTAGCTCCGTAATGAAATCCTTCATCCATATTGCTTCTTGTGAAGCCTCCGAAGCAGCCATGTATTCCGATTCAGTTGAAGATCTCGCCACAATGCTTTGCTTTGCACTCCTCCAGCTCACTACTACACCATTCAATGTAAATACCTATCTAGATTGAGATTTAGAATCATCTGGATCGGTGTTCCAACTAGCATCAGTTTAACCATTAACAACGATTTGTTCATCACCTACATAAGAAAGAACCATATCCTTAGTTCTTCTCAAGAACTTAAGGATGTTTTTTACCGCTGTCCAATGATCCATCCCTAGATCACTTTGATATCTGCTAGTCAAACTAACATCATATGCAATGTCAGGTCTAGTATATAGCATGGCATACATGATAGATCCTATGGCTGAGGCATAGGGAGGCTTACTCATCTTCTGTCGTAGCAGGACTTCGAGTTTTACTCAAGGTCGTATTGGGCAACATGGGCAAGAACCCTTTCTTGCTATCTTCCATTCCACACCTCTTTAGAACTTTGTCCAAATATATACTCTGTGAAAGCGACATTAGGCGTCTCGATCTATCTATATAAATCTGTATGCCTAATATGTAAGCAGCTTTGCCAAGATCCTTCATTGAAAAACTATTATTCAAATAATCTTTGACATTTTTAAGAAGGTCTACATTATTCCCAATCAACAATATGTCGTGCACATATAGTACTAGGAATGCTACAGAGATCCCACTCACTTTCTTGTAAATACAAGCTTCTCCATAAGTTTATATAAAACCAAAACTTTTGATTACCTTATCAAAACGTTGATTCCAACTTCGGGATGCTTGCTTCAATTCATAAATGGATCGTTGAAGTTTGCATACCTTGTTAGCATCTTTAGGATTGACAAAACCTTTGGGTTGTACCATATACAACTCTTCATCAATGTCTCCATTGAGGAATGCCGTTTTGACAAACATCTGCCATATCTCATAATCATAATATGCAGCGAATGCTAACAAAATCCTCACAGACTTTAGCTTCGCTACCGGTAAGAAAGTCTCATCGTAGTCAACTCCTTAAATTTGTCAAAACCCTTTTGCAACAAGTCAATCTTTATAGACGGTTACATTACCATCAGCATCTGATTTCTTCTTGAAAATCCATTTCTTCTCAAGAGCCTTTCGACCATCAGGTAAGTCCACCAAAGTCCATACTTAGTTTTCGTACATGGAACCAATATCGTATTTCATGGCTTCTTGCCATTTATTGGAATCTGGGCTCATCATTGCTTCCTCATATGTCGCAGGGTCGTCGGTGTCGTCCACCAACATGACACTCATACCGGGATCATACCAATCGGGAGTGGTACGAGTCCTTGTCGACATGCGATGTTTCGTAGTAACTTTGACCGAAGTTTCATGATCACCATCATTAGATTCCTCTCCAATTGATGCATGCGCCATAGGAACCACTTCTGGTGTTGCGCTACTCTCAAATCCGAGAGAAGGTTCGACAACCTCGTTGAGTTCTACTTTCCTTCCCGTCACTTCTTTCGAGAGAAACTCCTTCTATAGAAAGGATCCATTCTTGGCAACGAAGATTTTGCCTTCGGATCTATGATAGAAGGTATACCCAATAGTTTCCTGAGGGTATCCTATGAAGATGCATTTTTCCGCTTTGGGTTCAAGCTTGTCGGGCTGTAACTTCTTTACATAAGCTTCGCAACCCCAAACTTTAAGGAACGACAATTTAGGTTTCTTCCCAAACCATAATTCATATGATGTCGTTTCAACGAATTTATATGGTGCCCTATTTAAAGTGAATGTGATTGTTTCTAATGCATAACCCCAAAATGATAGCGGTAAATATGTAAGTGACATCATAGAACGAACCATATCTAAGAGAGTTCGATTACGATGTTTGGACACACCATTACGTTGTGGTGTTCCCGACATTGTCAATTGTGAAACTATTCCGCATTTGTTCAAATGCTCGCCAAAGTTGTAACTTAGATATTCACCTCCACGATCAGATCAGAGAAATTTAATCTTCTTGTTACATTGATTCTCTACTTCACTTTAAAATTCCTTAAACTTCTTGAAAGTTTCGGACTTATGTTTCATGAAATAGATATACCCATATCTACTCAAGTCATCCATGAAAGTAAGAACATAACGATAAACACCGTGTGATGATACACTCATCAGGCCGCACACATCGGTATGTATGATTTCCAATAAGTCTGTAGCTCGCTCCATCATACCAGAAAATGGAGTCTTGGTCATTTTTCCCATCAGGCATGCTTCGCATCTATCAAGTGATTCAAGAAGTCCATTGGAATGGAGTTTCTTCATACACTTGACTCCAATGTGACCAAGACGATAGTGCCACATGTATGTAGAATTATCATCTAATTTCAAACGTTCAGCACCTATATTATGAACATGTGTATCACTACTATCGAGATTCAACAAGAATAGACCATCTATCAAAGGTGAATGACCATAAAATATATTACTCATATAAATCGAACAACCATTATTCTTGGACTTAAACAAGTATCCGTCTCGCAATAAACAAGATCCAGATATAATGTTCATGCTCAACACATGCACCAAATAACAATTATTTAAGTATAAAACTATTCCCGATGGTAGATGAAGAGGTAGTGTGCCGACCGCGATCACATCAACCTTGGATCCATTTCCTACGCGCATCGTCACATCATTCTTCGCTAGTATCCATTTGTTCTGCAGCACATGTTTCCAGTTATATATATGATCAACCGAACCAGTATCAAATACCTAGGCACTACTACGACTACTAGTAAGATATACATCAATAACATGTATATCGGATATACCTTTCTTTTTTATGTTGCCGTTCTTCAGATCCGCCAAGTACTTGGGGCAATTCTGCTTCCAGTGAGGTTCTCCCTTGCAGTAAAAGCACTCAATATCAGGCTTAGGCCTAGCCTTGGTCTTCTTCGCCAGCGCGGTAGCTTTCTTATCTCCCTTCTTAAAGTTTCCCTTTTTCTTAGGCTTGCCTTTCTTCTTGAAATTGGTGGTCTTATTGACCATCAACACTTGGTGCTCTTTCTTGATCTCCACTTTCGCAGACTTCAACATAGAAAAGAGTTCTGGCAATGTCTTATCCATGCGCTGCATGTTATAGTTCATTACAAATTTCTTGTAAC
Source organism: Avena sativa (assembly GCA_916181665.1). Taxonomy (NCBI): domain Eukaryota; kingdom Viridiplantae; phylum Streptophyta; class Magnoliopsida; order Poales; family Poaceae; genus Avena; species Avena sativa. Next base: position 397,692,459 of record OV702280.1, on the reverse strand, counting down.
TTGGTGCTAGTGATTAGAGGACACGGTGAATCCCCAAAGCATTAGGAATTATTATGCCCAAGATCTAGAGCTTATTGGCGTGCCTAGACATCTTAAGCACATGCTCACTGACGGAGCTTCCCTCCTCCATCTTGTAGTTAAAGAACTTTTCAGAAGCTTCATGACTCTCAACTGCCGCATGAGCCTCAAGTATCATTTTAAGTTCACGGACAATATCATGTGGGTCAAAGTTCTCAAACCTCTTTTGAAGCTCTGATTCCAAACCATACAAGATAGCATACTGAACTGTGGAGTACCGTTTTTTCCGAGTGAGGAAAACATTCTTCACCTCATCGGTAGCATCATCTGCAGGTGGGTCACCACGCGGTGCATCCAGCACATAGGTCAACTGACCAGCATTGAGGACAATCCTCAAATTGCGGAACCAATCCGCGAAGTTGCTTCCATTATTTTTCAACTTTTCTTTCTCTAGGAACGCATTAAAATTGATGGTAGGGGCCGCCATGATCTACAACATATTTGCAATAATTTAGACAAAGTTTATGACAAATTGAGTTCTATTTAATACTTAAATTAATCTAGGTGAACTCCCACTCAAAAAATATCCCTCACATTGTTTTAGTGATCACACGAACCAAATCCACTGCATCAAGTCCGATCATCACGAGAGATGATGTAGTTTCAAAGGCGAACAATCATCATATTCATCATATATACTATATGACTCATGCTTTACCTTTCGGTGATTCGTGTTCTGAGACCATGTATGTACATGCTAGGCTCGTCAAGATTAACCTTAGTTTCTGCATGAGCAAATCTGGCTTGCTCCTGTTGTATGCACACGTAGAATCTATCATACCCGATCATCACGTGGTGCTTCGAAACAACGAGTCTTGGCAACAGTGCTAACTGAGGATGAACACTTTATTACTTGATATTTTGTGAGAGGGATCATCTTAAAATGCTACAATCGCGATCTAAGCTATACAAGATGCATAAAAGGATTAACATGACATGCAATTCATAATATGTGATATGATATGGCCTTTTTTCTTTTGCTTCCGATCTCCATCTTCAAGTAGAAACATGATCTCCATCATCACCGGCATGGCGTCAAGGTCAATGGCACCGCTCCATGGTTGTCGTCCTCCAGTATGAACTATTACAACTACTTTGAATAATAGAGAGGCAGATCTTAACGAAATTTAAAATACAACCATAAGGCTCCTTCCGGTTGCCGACTTACAATAAGGAACATAGCATACATCATATATAATCACAATCATGGCCATATCACATCACATCACACCCCTGCAAAACAAAGTTAGACGCCTCTAATTTTCTTTGCATGTTTTATGTGGTTTGGGGCTTTCAATAAGTATCGTTCTAACTTATGAACAAGAACCACAACGTTGATGCTTGAACTATCAAGTGCCCGTTGTAAATTGAATCTTTCCTATGATGGGAGAGACAGACACCCGCAAAGCCACTTATGCAATACAAGTTGCATGTTGAGCGTGGAGCAAGTATCATGAACTATGTCATGTAAGGTTAGCCCGGGCCGCTTCATCCCACCATCCCGCAAGATTCAAAGTACACAAGAAGCAGTTGATAATAAAAGTACCACCGCCCACAATGACCATTGTGTTCTACTCGTGCAATAGATCTACATAGAGACACGGCTCTGATGCCACTGTAGACATTCGTAGCATGGAAAACAAAAAAATTCTACCACATGAACACACACAAGCCAAGATCTATCTACTAGATTATAGCAATGAGTCAATAGAGTACTCACCCTTGAAGATTCCAAAGTGGTTAACAAGAGCAGATTCTCGTGGGTGATGTAGTCGTTCACTTGCCGATCTCAAGATCGTGTAGACAATCCTTTTGGCGCCACATTCCAGCAGTGCTCCCACGGTCGGTCCACGTTTGGTACTCGATGAAGACCCCTCTCCCTTATTCCTGCAGGAAGCAGAGATTGTAGATCTCTCCTCGCGATTCCGGCAGCACGATGGCGTGGTGTCGGAGTTTAGAGGGGAAATCCTGCAGAGCTTCGCCTAAGCCAGAGCGCGTATGGTGGATTAGAAGAGGGCCTTGGCTATCTATGGTTTATAGGGCGCCAAGGGGGTGGTGTGGTAGGCGGCAAGGGGCTAGGGTTTGCCCCAAGTCGCCGAATTGGAGGACTCCTGGCGGCGGCTACTAGAGGTGGTAGGCGCCAAGGCTAGGGTTTGTTGTGTGTGGTAGGGGGCACCCTACCCCTCCTTTAATAGATGGGGAGGTGCCAAGAGGGAGGGAATCCTCCCCCAACACCACTTCGTGTGTCCGGCAGCAAGGAGAGGGAGGATTCCTCCCTTAGGTAGGAATCCTTCCCTCCCTCCACTTGGAAACCATTGTCCCAGTTTGACTTTTCCAAACTGGCTTTTTGTCTTTCAAACTAGAGTTTGATTTCTCTCTTCCAAGTGTCCAGCCAAGTGACCTAGGACATGATGCAACCATTCCACTTTGTCATGACACATCCACGTACCCTTCCCCCTCTGGTTCGGTGGACCTTCTAGACCCTTCTAGAACATTCCAGTGAAAACACCGAAACCATTCTCGAACTTCGGATTTGGACTTTTCTTATATGAATCTTATTCTCCGGACCATTCCGGATCTCCTCATGATATCCCGGATCCCATCCGAGACTCAGAACTACATTTGGTCTCTTTACTCACTTTCCATATCTACTAAACAACATCGAATCCTTAAGTGTGTCTCCCTACGGTTTGTTGATGCAACGCTGAGTTGATGTAGGAGCGCTTCGTTGGGAACCCCAAGAGCAAGGTGTGAAGGATCACAATAGCAAGTTTTCCCTCAGTAAGAAACCGAGGTTATCAAACCAGTAGGAGGAAGGAAATGTCACACAGGTGTTGCAAGCAACGCGGAGACCTGCACAACACAAACTCAAGACTTTGCCCCAACAAATTAGTGAGGTTGTCAAGCTCAGCGGTTTGCTGTAACAAAGGATTAAACGTATGGTGTGGAAGGTAATGGTGGTTTGCAGCAAGTAAACGAGTAACAGGGGAAGATGTATCAATGGTAAAGTTTGGACCGGGGTCCATAGTTCACTAGAGGTGCTCTCCTTAGATAAACAACATGGCATGAAGGGTAAACAAATTACAGCAGGGCAATTGACAGGAACTGAGCAAGGCATAACAATGCAATTACCAGTAAGAAAGATCCTTTGAGATTCGATTGGGCAATACAACAAGATACATAGACCGCCATCCAACTGCATCTATGACTAGAAGTCCACTTTCAGGTTATCATCCGAACCCCCTCCAGTATTAAGTTGCAAGCAACAGACAACTGCTTTAAGCAAAGTGTGTAAGGTAAACAGTCCACATGTTCCACGAACAAGAGACTGTTGTTTTCTCCCTAGTAGCAACAACACATCTACAACAGAAGAGATTATTGCCACTTCCCTTGAAAACTAGAGGCATGAACCCACTATCGAGCATAAATACCCCCTCTTGGAGTCACTAGCAACTACTTGGCCAGGATAGCTACTAACAACGGAGAGCATGCAAGATCACAAACAACACGGACATGATAGAATCATAAAGACAAAACCATTAATCAAACCAACATAATAATCTCAATATCCATCGGATCCTCGCAAACACAACATGCATAATTACAAATAGATTAGATCTTGATCATGAACGGAGCTCATAAGATCTATACATGAAAGTACAAAGGAGGAGATACAACCATCTAGCTACTACATGGACCCATAGTCCAAGGTGGAACTACTCACGCATCATACCGGAGAGAAGGCCTCCGAGATGATCTCCCCTCCGGCAGGGTGCCGGGAAGAACTTCAGATCCCCCCGATCAACATCTAAAAAGCACCTCAAAGTGTAGACAAGTAAAGGAAAGTAGATACTTGAAAGGATCGTATGGGCACCTAGAGGGGGGGGGGAATAGGTGCTACTTCAAATTTTCTTCTTTTTCAAATTGAGGTTTGACAATAAGGTAAATTCTCTAGATAATGCAACTACGGTGAATTTACCTATATAGCAAAATGCAAGAGCTACCACAACACAAAGTAGTAACAAGAAAGTAAGGTGCGGTAAAGGATAGAGGTAACCGAAAAGTGGACGCGGAGACACAAGGATTTGTTTCCCGTAGTTCCTTCCTTTTGAGGGGAAGTACGTCTACGTTTGGAGAGGGGGTGGTTTCAAACCACCAACGCCACGAGAGGCCTCCCTTGTTCTCCGATGAATCTCACCCCAATGGGATCGATTCACCTTCCACTATATCGGCAACCTTCAAGGTGGTAGCCGGCACCGTTACAAGTTTGGGGCACACATCCACAACTTAATCGGAGGCTCCCAAAAACAAGCAAGCTGTCAAAGCAATCAAAGACAAGCTTGTAAGAACAAAAACGAGAGCTAGGGTTTCCAACAAAACACTAGAGCAAAGGGGCCCTCAATGAAATGAGGGGGAAGTGAAGATCTCTTTTGGTGAAGTAGTAGATCAGGGACTCCTCCTTCGATTCCCCAAAGATCAAGGGCTTTGAGTGGTTGGATGATGAGATCTTGAGAAATTTAGTGGCTCCAAAGGACTCCAATGGTGGGCAAGACTTTAATGAGTTGATCACTTTGTCCAAAGGTAGGTATACCCCTCCACAAAAACTGACCGTTGCTGCAATTACTGAAGCGGTAGTACCGGAGATACAAGCGGTACTACCGGAGAATTCCGGTACTACCGGACATAGGTACCGGATCACCCTTTTTTGAACAACACAGATCCATACAAGAAACTCTCTGTCACGCCAGGTAGCAAAATCCGGTACTACCGCATTTTTCTACCGGTGCAGACAGAAGCTTTTTGCAACGAGCAAAAACTCTCTGTCACGCCAGGTAGTAAAATGCGGTACTACCGCATTTTGCTACCGGCGTGGACAGAAGCTTTTTGCAACGAGCAAAAACTCTCTGTCACGCCAGGTAGCAAAACCCGGTACTACCGCATTTTGCTACCGGCGCAGACAGAAGCTTTTTGCAACGAGCAAAAACTCTCTGTCACGCCAGGTAGTAAAATGCGGTACTACCGCATTTTGCTACCGGCGTAGACATAAGCTTTTTGCAACGTTCAAAAAAGCCTCTGTCCTGAGCAGTACTAAAATGCGGTACTACCGCATTTTAGTACCGGAGCAGGCAGAAGCTTTTGACCAGCTGTAAAAAAGCTTCTGTCGCGCTAGGTACTAAAATGCGGTACTACCGCTTTTTAGTACCGGGCCCGGCAGAGACTTTTTGACAGTTAGTCATTTGCTTCTATCTGGTCCGGTAGCAAACCGCGCCAGGCAGACAGTTTCTGAAAGTATGCAAACCTTTTTAAAGAACCTGCGATACACTTAGCAAACTATTCGTCCGATACGTGTGTTGTTATCAAACACCAAAATCACTAGGGATAGCAAATGCTCTTTCAATCTCCCCCTTTTTGGTGTTTGATGACAACACACATTTTGCAAGGAAATCTAGTGACGACAAGATGTAGATGGGGCTCCCCCTAGATATGTAGAAACAAGCCCCAACAGTTAGAATAGAAGTCGCACATAGAGTACATACCTTTGCTAAGAAACATGTGATGACCAATAGATTATGAATGAGGAATATCATCACATAGAATGTATCCAACAAGAATAGCCATAATACACACAAGATGGATCCATAAGATAACCACATAGTCTTAACATACATAGCACCAAACATAGCACCAATAGTTAGGTTCACACATAGTAAGAGGCAACCAAATAAAGTTCACAAGCGAATAAAATCCAAGGCAAGAACGAGCTTGTGACTTTCCCTCGCAAATCTCCCGCATGCCTAATGTGCAACTTCTCCCCCTTTGGCATCAAGACACCAAAAAGGGACAAGAGCAACACTAACGCCCCGAGGATCACTCATCATCATCATCAACGTCGTCCCATGCACCATGAGTTGGAGGGGCACGGAAGGAGGAGGTGGCATCATCTTCCCAGTTGCTGTGCTTGGAGATCCATTGATCTTCTGGGGTAATGTTGTTCTCAGAGCCCTTGGAAGCAGTCAATCCTTGAGCTTCCATCATTTCCTTCTGACGAGCACATGCCTTCTTGGCATAGACATGAGCCTCGTACAGGCGTTTCTGATTGTCCACTTGGAGGCAGAATATCTTCTTTAGTTTGGCCTCAACCCTCTTAGCCCAAGACGGCTGTGCTGGATGGCGACGAGAAACCACAAAAGCTGGTGCATCAGCAGCATCACCTGAGTCCTCAACCGGGTTCCCATCCTCATCAACAATCTGACCATCCGCATTGCGGGGTTTGGGATGGGTCTTGATCAGCAAATTCTTGTGACGGTGAGTGGCAAGCCGAAGATGAGGCAAGTCACGGGCAATTTTTGGGCACTTGCTAATGATGAGAGCCATGATGTATGGAGCAAAAGGAGGCACCCTCCGCTGAAAAGTGGCGCAGACCATCTCATTCCAGATAACATCTATCACATCCATAGGGAGGCCAGAGTCACGATGGTGATAGGTGGCCATCATAATGTCCACCATGTAAGCATGAATCTCATCAACATTCCCTGCACGAGGGGCGACAGTCTCGCGATAGATGCGGTGCATGATGTCATAAGTAGGAAGGAGCCCTTTGATCTTACCAGGGATGCCGCGCCCCCGGATGTACAGTGGGGCAAGCCTATCTTTCTTCATGGGGTTGACATTTGCATGGCACCGAAACCCAACGGGAACATCCTTGCCACGGTCTTCGTACCCGAGGATGGCCGCAAACTCTGCCAATGATGCTTCCTTAACAACACCCTCGGTCATCCAAGTGAGAGTCCTAGCAATTGAAAGGATCGTAAAGGAAATCACTTTCTACATCCATTTGTTGCAACTTAAAGTTATGATGTGCCGCAAAAGCAAGAAGAATGCGGATGGACTCAAGGCGAGCCACGGGTGCATAAGTCTCTCCATAATCAATGCCTTCAATTTGGGAATAACCTTGTGCAACCAATCTAGCCTTGTTCCTTACAATAATCCCATGCTCATCTTGCTTGTTCTTGAATATCCACTTTGTTCCAATAACATTGCGGCAATCCTTTGGCTTCTCAACTAACTTCCATACTTTGTTTCTCTCAAAATTGTTGAGCTCTTCGTGCATAGCTTCTAACCAATCCGAATCTTCAAGAGCTTCCCACACTTTCTTTGGTTCAATCATGGAAATGTGAGCTTGATGTTCACTGAACCTCTTCAATTGTGCTCGTGTGGAAATACCTTTCCTTAAATCTCCAACAACATTTTGGAGGGAGTGGTCTCTTATTTCCAACATTCTTTCCTTTCTAGCTTCGCGACGAGCGTGGATCTCCTCATTGTTTCTTGGAGGACCCTCTTCATCATTTTGATCCTCGTCTTGACCATCAACTTGACCTTGATCATTATTGGATTCATCCTCTATATTGGGAGGCACGGATTGCCCTTGGTCTTGATCAAGTGATCTTCTAGCCTCAACTTGAGCACCCCTTAAAACAGCTTGGATGGATCTTCCTTGGCAAAATGACTTGACTCCACTTGACACCCCATCAAATGGACCAAGTTCCCTTTGAGTAGAGTTCACACATTGATCACTATGTTGAGGGTCCACATCTTGTCTTTGGCTTGAGTCAAAGTCCTCCTCGGTAGATGGAGCATGTTGAGGATGTGAAGATGAGGGCTCCACTCGAGTGGAGCATAGTTCTTCTCGATCCGCCATAAGGGGTTCCTCAATGGGGCGGATATAACCCACACCCATTCTTCCTATGGCATCCTGAGGTATTTCAACATCTGCATCACAAGCATCAACACGCCCCCCTTGGGAACCATCATATTCTTCAAAGGTCACACTACAAGATTCTATGACGGCTCCAGAGAGCTTGTCATAGATTCTATAAGTGTGAGATTCGAGACCATAGCCAACAAAAATACCCTCTAAAGCTTTAGATTCGAATTTAGACAAACGAACACCTTTAATGAGATAGAAACACTTACACCCGAACACCCGGAAATAAGATATGTTGGGCTTGTTACCGGTAAGTATCTCATATGGAGTCTTGTTGATTTTCTTGCGAAGGTAGAGCCGGTTTGAAGCATGGCAAGCGGTGGAGACGGCTTCGGCCCAGAAGTTGTATGGAGATTTAAACTCCGCCAACATGGTCCTTGCCATTTCAATGAGAGTCCGGTTCTTCCTTTCGGCCACACCATTTTGTTGAGGGGTGTATGCGGCGGAATATTGATGCTTAATCCCCTCATCACTAAGAAAGTCATTCAAGGTGTAGTTCTTGAACTCGGTGCCGTTGTCACTTCTAATAATCAACACGGGAACATTGTGTTGCCGTTGAACCAAGTTGATGAAGTCGATAAAGGTCCTCTGAGTTTCACTCTTCAACTTAAAGAAATAAACCCAAGAGTATCTTGAAAAGTCGTCAACAATCACCAAACAATATTTCTTCCTACCAAGACTTGCATGAGATGGAGGACCAAATAGGTCCACATGTAGGAGTTCCAAGATCTTGTTAGACTTGATTTGGTTCGTGGGCTTATGAGGAGCGTCATGCATCTTCCCTAGAACACATGCCCTGCAAACACGATCTTTGGCAAAGGAAACATTTTCTTTTAGTCCAACAATATGGCCCTCTTTATGGAGACTTTGCAAAGTTCTCATATTGACATGGGCTAGTCGGCGGTGCCATAGCCAACCCACATCAGCCTTTCCGTATAAGCACATCGGACCTGCAGTGGCTTGCCCCGAAAAGTCCACCACATACAAGTCATTTTCGACGTACCCAACGAAAGCGACCTTGAGAGACTTGCTCCACATGAGGACCACAATATCATTATCAATAAAGACGGCAAAGCCCATCTTTCCAAGAGCACGGACAGAAAGTAAATTGTATCCAAGGGTTTTAACAAGCATGACGTTCACGAGTGTAATGTCGTGAGACACAACTACCTTGCCGAAACCCATTACCGTAGATTTTGACTTGTCGGCATATGTGACGGTGATTTGATCTTCATTTGACACCAAGTCCTTGACAATAGACGAGCTTCCGGTCATATGACAAGTGCAACCACTATCAACACTACGGGAAAATTGGGCGCTGCCGTGCACTTAGGATTTGCCGTGCGTCGATGCACGGCAAAGACCTCTTTGCCGTGCGACCCCACAACACAACGCACGGCAAAGAAGCACTGCACGGCGGCACCCTAGACGATACACGGCATCCGACAACCTCACGGCAAAGCTCAGCCTAGACACACGGCAAAGAATAAATTCACGGCAAAGCCCAAAAATAGCCCATGGCAAAGAAATCACACGGCACATTGCCTTTGTTGGGCCCACCATACGGCGCAGTTCACGGCCCGGGTTGACGGCAGGCCTTTGCCGTGTGTCTCACCGTCAGACACAGCAAAGTTTTGAATTGCAAATTTCTATTTCTGCGCGAATATTCCTGCTATTTATTTTGTTCAACGCGTGAAACATTCGCGCCATTTATTTTATTCAAAGCGCGAAATATTTCTGCGAGTTTTGTCCAACGAGCGAGGGTCTTTGCCGTGTACTCTACATGACAAAGGCGTCTTTGCCGTGCACCGTACACGACAAAGGTGTCTTTGCCGTGCACCTTCCACGGCAAAGACCTGTTTATTGCCATTTCCATCCCTTCTTTGCCTTTGTTTTCTTTTAGCGCATATTTTATCTCAAATATAACCCATATTGCATCTATGGACACTTTAATTACATGGTTTGGTCGGATTTCAGAGCTCCAGCGTCTGTCTCCCATCGAAACCCTAGTGTCTTCGGGGCAACCGGGGATCTACCCCTAGCTCTCTCTTCATACGAGGGTTGTGCAATGTGATTTTTTGTTTGTTTAGGCCATATCTACATAGAATACCAAGGTTGGGCCCAATATTCCACTGATTTCCCCCGTAGGACCCGTAGAGGGAGTTTCCAATGACACGTCCACCACTTCTCTAAGTATTATCGCATGCTGGGGTCATTCTCCATCGTAAACAACAATGTGCGGGCCCCGGGAAGGTCTACCCCCTAGCTTTCTCCGCACGAGGTTCCACCAATGTACTTTTTTGTTGGTAAAGGTTTGTTTAGGACATAGATACAAGGAAAACCAACTTTGGTACCCTGTGGCATATTCTAGCCCCCGGTATACCCGCAGCGGGACATTCCCCCTATAGGTCGAGGAATCTACTAAGTGTTATCACCTAAATGTGAAGAACCTCACACCGGGGAGATATGTCTTGCATATATGGCACTTCTACAACACTTTTACATGTATCCTACATCTACATGCATGTTTCCTAGCACCACATGATAGTTTGGGTGGGTTCCCGGGGCTCCGAGGGTCATTCTCCATCGAAAACAGCCATCTACGAGCCCCGGGAAGGTCTACCCCTAGCTTTCTCCGCACGAGGTTCCACCAATGTACTTTTTTGTTGGTTAAGGTTTGTTTAGGACATAGATACAAGGAAAACCAACTTTGGTACCCTGTGGCACATTCTAGCCCCCGGTATACCCGCAACGGGACATTTCCCCCTATAGGTCGAGGAATCTGCTAAGTGTTATCACCTGAATGTGAAGAACCTCACACTGGGGAGATATGTCTTGCATATATGGGACTTCTACAACACTTTTACATGTATCCTAGGTCTACATGCATGTTTCCTAGCACCACATGATAGTTTTGGTGGGTTCCCGGGGCTCCGAGGGTCATTCTCCATCGAAAACAGCCATCTACGAGCCCCGGGAAGGTCTACCCCTAGCTTTCTCCGCACGAGGTTCCACCAATGTACTTTTTTGTTGGTTAAGGTTTGTTTAGGACATAGATACAAGGAAAACCAACTTTGTTACCCTGTGGCACATTCTAGCCCTCGGTATACCCGCAGCGGGACATTTCCCCTATAGGTCGAGGAATCTACTAAGTATTATCGCCTGAATGTGAAGAACCTCACACCGGGGAGATATGTCTTGTATATATGGGACTTATACAACAGTTTTACATGTATCCTAGATCTGCATGCATGTTTCCTAGCACTACATGAAAGTTTGGGTGGGCTCCGAGGGTCATTCTCCATCGAAAACAGCCATCTACGAGCCTGGGAAGGTCTACCCCTAGCTTTCTCCGCACGAGGTTCCACCAATGTACTTTTTTGTTGGTTAAGGTTTGTTTAGGACATAGATACAAGTAAAACCAACTTTGGTACCCTGTGGCACATTCTAGCCCCCGGTATACCCGCAACGGGACATTTCCCCCAATAGGTCGAGGAATCTGCTAAGTGTTATCACCTGAATGTGAAGAACCTCACACCGGGGAGATATGTCTTGCATATATGGGACTTATACAACACTTTTACATGTATCCTAGGTCTACATGCATGTTTCCTAGCACCACATGATAGTTTGGGTGGGTTCCCGGGGCTCCGAGGGTCATTCTCCATCGAAAACAGCCATGTGCAAGCCCCGGGAAGGTCTACCCCTAGCTTTCTCCGCACGAGGTTCCACCAATGTACTTTTTTGTTGGTTAAGGTTTGTTTAGGACATAGATACAAGGAAAACCAACTTTGGTACCCTGTGGCACATTCTAGCCCCCGGTATACCCGCAACGGGATATTCCCCCTATAGGTCGAGGAATCTACTAAGTGTTATCGACTGAATGTGAAGAACCTCACACCGAAGAGATATGTCTTGCATATATGGGACTTCTACAACACTTTTACATGTATCCTAGGTCTACATGCATGTTTTCTAGCACCGCACCACATGAAAGTTTCGGTGGGTTCCCGGGGTTCCGGGGTCATTCTCCATCGAGAACAGCCATGTGCGGACCCCGGGAAGGTCTACCCCCTAGCTTTCTCCGCACGAGGTTCCACCAATGTACTTTTTTGTTGGTTAAGGTTTGTTTAGGACATAGATACAAGGAAAACCAACTTTGATACCCTGTGGCGCATTCTAGGCCCCAGTATATCCGTGAGGATCTACTAGCTATCTTACTATGAGGGTTGACTAATATTTTTTTTATTTGTTAATAAAAATATAGTTTATTATACTCCCTGCGACCCATATTATTTGACTTGGATTTGACTTAATCCGGATATAACATACATTTGAATCTGGACAAATCCAAGTCAACTACTTCTTCCGACCCATATTAGTTGACTTAGATTTGTCAAAATTTGGATAAACCTATATAATAAATAGTGTCTAGATTTATCTAAATCTAGACAAATGCAAGTCAACTAATATGGTTTGGAGGGAGTAATATTAATAGAAATAAATAATTTAAAATTAAAAATTAAAACTGATTTTTCATGGATGTACGTAGAGGTCAAAATTGTGTGCCGTGTGGTGTGCACGGCAAAGAATTATTTGCCTTGTGAGGCTCACGGCGAAGGGTGTCTTTGCCGTGCAGTCATGAAACGCTGCGCGCACGGCAAAGAATTCTTTGGAGGGTAAAAAAAAAAGCAAAACCTTATCCTCTCCCTGACCAAACCGATCCACAGACGCACGCCTTATTTCTCACGCGCCGCCGCTCCTGCCGCTTGTCGAGCTCGCCGCCTCCTCGCCGCTCCGCCTGGCCGCTCCGGCTCCCCGCCACACGACTACCCACGACGCACGCCTCCTCCTACCTCCGTCTCCTCGCCGCTCCGCCGACGACCCACGACGACCCGCCGCCTCCTCGCCGCTCCGGCTCCGGCTCCCGACGACCCACGACGCACGCGCCGCCTCCCCGGCCACCTGCGCCTCGCCCTCCCCTACCTCCGGCCGCGTGCCCCTCGCCCTCTGGCCGCCTGCGCCTGCGCGGGCGGCCTCGCCCTCCCCTCTGCGCCTTGCCGTCTCTCCCCTCTGCACCTCGCCGTCCGTCCGTCCAGGTAATCCTTCGACCCCGTTTCTTCTCTGTATGTTAATGTGGTTGGATGGCCAGGGGCGATTTTGCCGGTGAGCAGTGGCGGAGCTTCAAAGCAAACGATGGGCGGGCCAGGCTAATGGAGAATTTTATTTAATTCGGAATCATACCGTTTTACTAGAAATTATTAGTTATTGCTGTACTTCTCCTCTCACTGGTTGACAAAATCAGCAGATAGACATGTATATTTATTCGAACTGCTAACTAAGAAATTGGAGGAAGAAAGAGAAACTATTTTTTAAGAAAAATAGGGGCACGCCCCTGGTTCCAAAAAATAGGATATGATCCTGAGCAGAGCTCAACAGTGGAAAGCAAAAAATCTTGGTAAGACGGTATGACAGGAAGAAAACTACAAGAAGCCTATTACTCAGCTTAGGCCGAGTGTTATCAGTCAGCTTCTCGCATGCCACTTCCTGGTGCCATTGGTTGAGGAATGAGCTTTGTCAGGATCCAGCGCCGTTAGCGGCAGGTTCACTTCCAAGCGATCCGCAGCAGCTCCCCATGTCGATGGTCCAAAGAAAAACTACCTGGCAATGTGGATTAGAGATGAGCAGGGGCTCTATTAGATGGCTAGTTGCAGCTGCTTAGCTGCTGTACCTCCTCCCGGTGCCCCGTGTCCGTGCCTTCGGCAACGCAGTGCCCGGTGTCCGTACGGCTTTTACTAATATGTATATTTTGTGTATGCAGGTACCTCCTCCGTTCATAGGTCACGCCAGACCGGGAGTCTACCGGGCTATTGTCCATTGGTGGACAAGCGCCGAGTTCAAGAGGAGGAACGAAGAAGAAAAGCTAAAGAGAGCCGAGATGGGAGGTGGATCACACACGCAAGGCAGCTTACCCATGGCCGTCTGCATACAGAACGCGGTGAGAAAAATCTTTCTCTTAACCTTGCTCATCATGTTGTTTCTTATGCCGCAAATGCGTCCCTCTTGATGTATCTTCGTGGTCACTCTTGCAGGCAAAAGAGCTAGGCGCGGAGCCCTCGATATTCACGGTCTGGAGTAAGTTTCATAAGAAGAAGAACAAGGAGGATGGGACGCTTACGTGGGTGAGCCCGAACGCCGAGCTCAAGGACACGGAGTACCGGAAGTTCTTTGCCACAACACATCCCGGCACGAACCCGATACTGAGCCCTTCGACCCTGAGGTTGCCATGTGTGCGGGAGGCGGCCGGAAGAATGGACGCTTGTGGATGTGTGACAGCGCCGTCGATCCTAAGACCGTCCGGTCTATGAGAGAGATTAGGCGTGACAACTCAATCTCTTCGTCTTCCATACAGTCCCGCCCGACAGCGTCGTCTAGAGCCATCGATAAGATTCGGGTATTCACTTCTTCTTTGGTCATCCACATTTCATTCCATGTTTTCCATTTGTAATATCCATGACCTTCCAATGACACAACGTAGGAGGACTTGGAGAACGAGAGGAGACAGAGGGAGCAGGCTCAGGCTATCATTGCTCAGCAGAGTCAGATGATGGCGTGGTTTGCACAGAAGATGGCAGCCTGCGAGTCCCAGATAGCGGTAAGTTCTTGCTCATAGGACCTAAGACGAATTCTAGTTCCATACACCTTACCCGCACATGCTTGATTTGTAGACGTTGCTGCCGAGTGGCGCCACTCTTCCTACGGTTGATCCACCTCCTTTTGACATCAACACATGGGTAAGTTGTCTTGTGTATTAGGTGCCAATCTCAAAATACCACATATGTAGTGCATATTGACTATGGCTCATATTTTCTATCTTGTAGCTACATGCCTCAGGTGGATTCAACAATATGGAGTTTGGGCGACAACCGTCTCAGGAGGAGACCATGCAGACGTCTCCTACAGGGGGACAACGACCTGACAACCCGCTCCATCGCTCACTCTTTTAGGTTTGTACTCTCGTTCTAGTGACTAGTAGAATTTCACATCGTAGAATCACTCCCGACATAGGACATAGGACTCGTAGAAAATATGACTTGTCAAAATTGTGAAATTCTTACCATTTGTGGTTATGGAGCTTGTATGTGACTATTATAAACATATTTGTGGTTATGGAGCTTGTATGTGACTATTATGGACACATTTGTGGTCATTGAGCTTGTATGTGATTATTATGAACATATATGTGATCTATCTGTGGTCATGAGCATGTCTGTGATCTATCTGTGGTCATGAACATATCTGTTTATGGCTATATTTTATATTTGAATTGAAGGAATAAAATGAAAACAAACAAAAAAAATTCATTAGGCCTTTGCCGTATACAAACGCACGGCAAAGAAGCTAATTGTCCTTTGCCGTGCATAAGCGCACGGCAAAGATGCCACATGTCGCCATACTGTGCACCTGGAGTATTTGGGACAAATGGAGTCACTTTGCCGTGCAAGAACACACGGCAAATATTCCGCCCAAAGGCACACGACATAGAGACGCACGGCAAAGGCAGGCAGACTGGCTGCTCCAGGTGGTATTTGCCGTTCCACACCACACGGCAAAGACTTTGCCATAAAACACACGGCAAAGGTAGAAACACGGCAGAGTAAGAACACACGACAAATGTGAAATCACGGCAAAATATGTGCCGTGCGCGGTGCACGGCAAAGCTATGGTGGGGTCCATTGCTGGAAGCGCACGGCAAAGGTTCACGGGGCCCACTATCACGGCGTCGTCGGCGGTGGCGTCGTCAAGTACCTTTTGTGTGCCGTCCGGGGGTGGCAAGCACACGGCAAAGGATTTTTCGTGTATGGTGCACGGCAAAGAACTCTTTGCCGGCCTTGTCTTTGCCGTGCGGTCTTTGCCGTGTAATTTCTCACGGCAAAGCCTTTGCCGTGCCTTTTTGGGCCTTTGCCGTGCATTATATGTTACACGGCAAAGAACAAATTTCCTGTAGTGCAAGTACCCATTTTGAACCTCCGGAAGCATAGGTCTACAAAAGATCAAGCTAGTTTTTAGGTACCCATTTTTCAATGGGTCCTCTTTTGTTAGCAACAAGGGTCTTGGGAACCCAAATAGACCAAGCAATATAACCATCATAAGGACCAACATATTGCGCATACACATCACCATAGTAGTCACGCATTAAAACATAGTGAGGGTTAGCACTTCCCGCGAAATCGTCATGAGACATAGTTTTGCCAATTGTGGTCTTACTTCCCACAATGGTCTTGTTGGTCTCTTGTGCCGGCTTGTCCTTCTTCTTCTTGTTGTTCTTCTTCTTTGTTTTGGAGACAAAACCAATGCCCCCTTTATCACTACTACGCCTTTGCTTGCTCAAAAGATCATCAATAGACTTGTTACCTTGTGGAAATGTAGTCTTCGCAAGCACCCCCTTCAACCTAGCATTCTCTTCAAGGATAGTCGTGCTACTCGATGGAATGAAGTTACTAGGTGAAGGAATATTGGCCAATTGAGTTTGAAGCGTTTCATGGGACTTTGTGAGAGACAAGAGTTCACTTTCCAAGCCTTTGTGGGCCTTGTTAAGCAAGCTAAAGTCCTCGGCAAGTTTTTCATGAACCACACCAAACTCAATCTTGTCCTTTTTAGCTCTTTTGTATTTAGCAATAGCATGATCACGCTCTTTAATGAGTTTGTTAACAATGATGTCATTGGCCTCATCAAGCCCTTCAAGTTTCGACTCAAGGGACAATCTAGTCTCTTGTTCTTCTTCTAAAGCATTGCTTAAAGCCTCTAGTTCAATCATATGTTCATGCCCAAGTTTACATCTAACATCTAGAAGTTCTTGAGTGTGGGAGAGTTGATCTAAGATGTTCCCAAAATGTAGTTTAGCATTACCTTCTAGGTTAGTCATAAACTCATCAAAAGCAATTAGTTCCTTTTTAACATCAAGAGACATTTCATCATCAATTTCATCATTATCTAATTGAGTAGAGTGGGATGATGAGGATACCTCCGTTCCTCTTGCCATAAGGCAAGTGACGTCCTTGGAGGAAGAGTTCTCATTTGGAGAGTCGAAGAGTGAGAGTGTCGGAGTAGAGGTGGTGGCTAGAGCCGCCATACCATGTGAGGTTTCTTCTTCTTCCTCATCTTCATCATCTTCATTATCGGAAGAGTATTCTTCATGAGTGATCAAGACAATTTCTCCCGGTTTCTTGTTGATGGGGTTCCTTTTGATGAAAGGTTTCTTGTAGGGTGCCTTGAGAGTCTTCTTCAACACAAGCTTCCCACCATTATCTTCTCTCTTCTCATAGGGGCAACTTGCCACAAAGTGGTAGCGGTCACCACAGTTGAAGCAAGTTCTCAACCTAGTGGTATTCTCTCTTTTCCCTTTTGGATTACTTCTTCGTTGCATTTCCATCTTGGCCTTGGCAGGATTCTTCCAAAAGTTCTTTGCATAGAAAGCCATATATTGACTATGAGCCATCTTGACATCATCGGGATGGTCCAAGGAGAGGCCTTCATCACTATCATCTTCATCTTCAAGGTCCACAGCTTTGGCCTTTAAAGCAACATTGACCACATTGCTCATACCGAGGGCACGAGCACGGGCATCTTTGGCGTTCTTTGCTGCAACCTTGAAAGCGGCCATCTCTTGCATAACTTCGTTTGAGGTCATGAGATGGTAGTTGTGTCTTCCTTGTAAGCTCTTCAAGTCGGTGGGCTCAAAAGGCATGAGTGCACTCACATATTTCCTTTTTATCCATGCATCATCCACATGTGAAGCACCCACATTTCTAAAGGCGGTGGCAGTGGTCTTGAGCCTTCGATACATGTCTTCGTGATTTTCACCTTCTTTCATGTAGAAACCTTCGGCTTCATTGCTTAGAGCATCATATCTGTTTCTCCTCATACTCTCATTTCCAACAAACAACACAGTGAGAGCATCCCAAGCTTCCTTGGCAATGCTAAAGTGCTCAATGTGTGGATAATCTTTTGTCCCTAATCCTTGTTGAATCATATGCAAAGCAGTGGCATTGAGTTGACTATTGACAACCTCTCTTCTTGTCAAGTTGTTTGGATCCCCAATAAAGAGTCCATGCTCGATGATGTTCCACAGTTCAATGCAAGAGCTGCGCATATGAGTTCTCATTAGTGATTGCCATTGAGCAAAAGTAGCAGACTCTTCTAGCTTAGGTGGGTCACCTCTATTGTACACATGCGGGTGAGGGATGGGAGGATCGGGAGAGTACCAAGAATCACGGTGCTCGCCCTTCCCCCCATCAAGTCGTGTGGAGGAATTAGTAGTGTCTAGTTTATCCCCTACCACCATACCTTCGGGGGATACCGGAGTATTCCCTTTAGGTGCGGATGGTAGTTCCTCTTGAGGGGATGGGGGTGATGAGCCATCTTTGTCTTTAAGAAGTTGCTCAAGCATCTTCTTGACTTCGTTGACCAAGGAAGAGCTCAATCTTGTTTCCAAGTTTCTGAGATCTTCCATGGTCACCGGAGTTGACTCACTACCACCTTCCCCTTCTTGGCTACCCATATTCTCTTAGGCGGTAAAGCCCGAATAAAGAGCCGAGGCTCTGATACCAATTGAAAGGATCGTATGGGCACCTAGAGGGGGGGGGAATAGGTGCTACTTCAAATTTTCTTATTTTTCAAATTGAGGTTTGACAATAAGGTAAATTCTCTAGATAATGCAACTACGGTGAATTTACCTATATAGCAAAATGCAAGAGCTACCACAACACAAAGTAGTAACAAGAAAGTAAGGTGCGGTAAAGGATAGAGGTAACCGAAAAGTGGACGCGGAGACACAAGGATTTGTTTCCCGTAGTTCCTTCCTTTTGAGGGGAAGTACGTCTACGTTTGGAGAGGGGGTGGTTTCAAACCACCAACGCCACGAGAGGCCTCCCTTGTTCTCCGATGAATCTCACCCCAATGGGATCGATTCACCTTCCACTATATCGGCAACCTTCAAGGTGGTAGCCGGCACCGTTACAAGTTTGGGGCACACATCCACAACTTAATCGGAGGCTCCCAAAAACAAGCAAGCTGTCAAAGCAATCAAAGACAAGCTTGTAAGAACAAAAACGAGAGCTAGGGTTTCCAACAAAACACTAGAGCAAAGGGGCCCTCAATGAAATGAGGGGGAAGTGAAGATCTCTTTTGGTGAAGTAGTAGATCGGGGACTCCTCCTTCGATTCCCCAAAGATCAAGGGCTTTGAGTGGTTGGATGATGAGATCTTGAGAAATTTAGTGGCTCCAAAGGACTCCAATGGTGGGCAAGACTTTAATGAGTTGAGCACTTTGTCCAAAGGTAGGTGGAGGGGTATTTATACCCCTCCACAAAAACTGACCGTTGCTGCAATTACTGAAGCGGTAGTACCGGAGATACAAGCGGTACTACCGGAGAATTCCGGTACTACCGGACATAGGTACCGGATCACCCTTTTTCGAACAACACAGATCCATACAAGAAACTCTCTGTCACGCCAGGTAGCAAAATCCGGTACTACCGCATTTTGCTACCGGTGCAGACAGAAGCTTTTTGCAACGAGCAAAAACTCTCTGTCACGCCAGGTAGTAAAATGCGGTACTACCGCATTTTGCTACCGGCGTGGACAGAAGCTTTTTGCAACGAGCAAAAACTCTCTGTCACGCCAGGTAGCAAAACTCGGTACTACCGCATTTTGCTACCGGCGCAGACAGAAGCTTTTTGCAACGAGCAAAAACTCTCTGTCACGCCAGGTAGTAAAATGCGGTACTACCGCATTTTGCTACCGGCGTAGACAGAAGCTTTTTGCAACGTTCAAAAAAGCCTCTGTCCTGAGCAGTACTAAAATGCATTTTAGTACCGGAGCAGGCAGAAGCTTTTGACCAGCTGTAAAAAAGCTTCTGTCGCGCTAGGTACTAAAATGCGGTACTACCGCTTTTTAGTACCGGGCCCGGCAGAGACTTTTTGACAGTTAGTCATTTGCTTCTATCTGGTCCGGTAGCAAAAAGCGGTACTACCGCTTTTTGGTACCGCGCCAGGCAGACAGTTTCTGAAAGTATGCAAACCTTTTTAAAGAACCTGCGATACACTTAGCAAACTATTAGTCCGATATGTGTGTTGTTATCAAACACCAAAATCACTAGGGATAGCAAATGCTCTTTCAATACTAAACAAGCATGGAGCATCAAAAATTATAGATACGTTTCCAACGTATCAACATCCCCAAGCTTAACTCCTGCTCGTCCTCGAGTAGGTAAGTGATAAAAGAATAATTTTTAAGGTGACATGCACCCTCACAATAAAGATCCAACCATTTGCAAGCATTGAAAGATGGGATAAAAAAACTCTAAACATGTTAATGAAAGATGGAGTTCTAACAATAGTACATAGTAAATATGCATGCAACATGGCAAGCTACAAACAAAGATCATGAATAACATGCATTGAAAAATGTTTGTTTGTTTCACATACAGAAAACATGACATAGTGGCAATCAGCTTGTCCCTCATAGAGTAGAAATATAGATGCATAGGGCACCTTCAAAGTTCACAAGGGTGACTAGAAACAAATAGCACAGGAACAAGCAATATCACAATATGCATCAATCAATAAACTTTGGAACACTACACAAAGAATGAAAACTATGCTCTCTTAATGGTGCCTAAAGGTAGAAGCTGGAGACTCAATAATGGTGGAAGAAAGGCCATTTTGTAAAGTAAACATTGATTACAAGTTTCAAAAAGAGCTTCCAAAAATTATGGTACTTTATAGCTTTCAACCCTCATTGCCCCTATCATAAGCATCTTCAAGTGGTTAAGGTTAAAGTGGCAAAGATGGAGCACTAGTGGAAACAGGGCCATGTGTCCCGGTTGGTAAGGGGCTTTAGTCCCGGTTGCCCCACCAACTGGCACAAAAAGGAGTACACGTGGCCTCGGTATAGGGCGAGGGGGGGGGCAACCGTCCCAGTTCGTAACACGAACCGGGACAAATAACCATCTGCCGCGACAGAGATTTGACACATCTCTCTGCCGCGGCACAGAATTCATTTTGGCAACTTTTGTTGCCGCGGCAGCATTTTGGCCACTTTTTGTGCCGCGTCAGAGAATTCATTTATGTTGTTTTATTGTTTATTTAGTGTTTTGCACTCATCAATGAAGGAACCATTATATTACACAAGATCATCATGACAATGTAGATCCAAGTGTCAAACATATTACATTCGATACACGGATCGAGTTCATGCACTACATACAATATAAGCTCTTTGTACAATCCCTATTGTTTATACACACCCGAATAGTATTCCCCTTTTGGGTTTAGGACTTCTGCATCCAAGAATCCCGCCAATTCCTCCTGAATTGCTCGTACACGATCCTTTGGCAGAAGATCGTCCCGTAGACGTTCGATCTGATTTAAAAAAGGATTCAGCCTATATGAATGAAACTAAACACAATTTGATGGTAATTAAAAACTATAGAAATTGTTTAAGTACGTGGATTTGCTCTAAATTTCTGCCCTTCTCACAACACGTTTGACGGATGAACTCGCAAACATAGTATCCACATAAATTGTTCCCTGGTCCCTGCGTCAGGCACTTTACGAGAACAGAGTTCAATCAAAAAAATAATCAAGCATGATAATAACGGTATCAAAACTAGAATCAAAGGGATGCGCGGATATAGCTAGTGGTGCTTACATCTAGTGGTTGAAATGTAAGCTCCTCTTTCCAAACACCCCTAGCCTTGTTGGTGAACCGTTTCCAAGCGCTGCCCGGCGAAAAAACGAATAAAAGAAGTTATTAATTACTTGATATCATAAAATTCACGAACGTTGCCGATATAGTGTCGTAATGATTAGAATTACCGCTGGAGAAGCATCTGCATGTCCTTCCACTGCTCAAGGGGTTTATGTTTCGAGTCCATGACTAGTACACGCCCTTTGTCAAGTTGAATGGTTAACAGAATATAGTGGAATCTACGCATGCATAACTAATCAATTATATACTTAACATCGAGTAAGCGAAATAGAAAGTGTATACAAGACAATAACACTCACTCGAAGTTGTAAGGAAATAGTATATCCCTTCTGATTTCTTGAAACCTTAACGCGTGTATGATATTATCCTTCGTATCCTGGGGGTTTGTTTTGAGATTAGCTTGATGAACCCAATATGGGTCAATGAACCCAATGTCATAGATTTGTCCTCTGCTGCATTCGAGAATCTTCATTCTGCATATTTTAGTATGATTATATACATGCAATAAACGAGGTGAGATAGCTAGAGACTAAATTAATTACAGAATTAGTACTTACAGACAATAGGCATTGATGATCGATTTGTCCAAGGAGTCTTGATTGAATAATTAAAATAGTTCATCAAATTCAATGGATATCATGTCATCTATTTCTTTCCCATAATGCTTTTTTGTAACCCTCAGCACTATCTAGTTAGCCCCGGCCTTTGTGGCATGCATGTACCAGTTATGCAATCTTCGCATTTTTGTTGGAAGATTATTTACCTCCTCAGGTTTGACGAGAGGTTTGCCGTACTGGTATTTGTATGCTACTTCACTCACGGGGAAGTACTCTAACTAGGATAAGTACTGGGCAATACTCATACCTTGAGCAGCGGCAGCTTCTCCGTATTATGCAACTACCTCTGCATCATACTGCTCTTCGTCCACATATTTGCTCGACCCCACATTGGTATGGGAAATCACCTTGAGAGGGGCGCAAGACTGTTTTGCTTGTTCTCCGAGCTGGGCAACAGATTTCTCTCTTGGATCAGTACTGCTCTTCGAGGCTTGTTGTGTCGCATGTGACTTGAGAATAGAACGCTCATAGTCTGATGACAGCTTTGACTTGGGTTGATGAAGAGTCTTTAGCATTTTGAACAATCTGGATTTTTATTCTTTGGTGCTGGGGAACTCTGGCTCTTTCGGCCGCCTCAGCTTAGCGAAAACGCTATCGTTTCCGCATCAACGATAGCCGTAGTCTCCTCTTCAGTACAGTCATAAGCTCTCCTGGGAGGAACCTTTGGTACTTTTGGAAGAGGCTCTTGTTAGCTGAGGAGCCGACGATGGTTGCCGCGGCAATGGCTGCACTGGAGATTGGTAAGGCGACGGAGACGGGTGAGGCAACGGAGCCGGGTGAGGCGACGAAGACGGCTGCCGCGGCGGCGACGACCTCACTGGAGACGGGTGAGGCGGCGGAGAAGATGGCCTTGGCGTGTGATTTCGAAGCACGATACATTCCTTTGGCCATAGAATGGTGACGTTTGTTGCGTCTCCCAGTACAGTCACATCCCCTTCACCTGCAGGGTAGTCAAGATCCAAAACTTCAAAGGTGGGCATGATTTCATCCACCCCGAAAACAGCGTAGCCCTGTGGAACTGGACGACAGTGGTAAGTTGGTGTCGGTCCAATTGGTAAGGCATAGCCGACCGCCACCTTCATTGATATGTTCACAACTTTGACATGTAGCTCGCAGTGTGTCATCTATGTGATATCATCCACTGGGTAGCCAACACGAGCCATCGTCGGTGCACCATCGTCATTGTCATCACCCGGGACCTCGGTGGAAGCCACACTGCTTTTTCGATTATTCGATAGACCGGTAGCATCGAATGCAGGTTCTACCACCATGTGCTGCTGAGATGGGCCGGTAGTACTTTGCTCTTTAAGTGCGTTAATTTCATCTTATTGTTGCTTTATTCGTTCTTCAATTATATGCATTCGCTCTTTCTGAATATCTGCTTCAATTTTCGCCTTGTCCTTTTTCCTCTAATGGCTTCTATCAGGAAATTTCTTCCTCTCTTCAGGAAACCCAATCCTCCATGGTTTGGAGCCGCTTGTGCCTCGTGTTTGTCCATCATGTTCCTTAATTCCAAGGGCGAGTGTGAGCTCGTCATTCTCTCTATCGGGAATGAAGTCCCCATCTTTAACAGCCTTTACTGCTTTTCTCATCTTCTTGATTGGCAAGGGGTCTTCTTTATGTCGTATGTTATATATACACATCCCTTCCGAGTCCAACGTGCCCCCATGCCCGTAAAACCAATTCCTTGCATGTTCGATCCAATCGTCTATCTCTGGGATCATCTTTTTAGCACGCAGTTCATTCTCAAGTTTCTCCCACTTAGAAATGTCAGCCCTGTAGCCACCTTGCCCCATAGTATGGTGATACTTCTTGTTAGCAGCATTCAGCTTATTCGTTGCAGACATTTTCTTAACTTTTTATGATGTCTTGTAATTCACAAACTCAGCCCAGAATGGTTCTATCTTCTGAAACTGAATCTTCTTGAAATCCGGAGTCTTGTCTTTCACGACATAGTCAAGGTGCAATCTTTTCTTCTAGTTGGTGAAACACTGGGCCATCTTCTTCATAGCCCACTCCCTGACCTTAGCCTCCATGGCTCGTGCATGTTCTAAGGCGTCCTCAACTGGATCCTCTGCATTTGGATCCAGCTCTATCTTCGGTAGTTTGAAATTAACCATGAGCCTCTTCCACAGTAAATCTTTGGCCATGGTAGGGAGAAATAAAGACGTTCCCTCTTCTTCTGCATCAGCAGGCCTATTCCAATTTCGAATGGTGATCGGGATGAAGTCCCTAACGATTACTCTGGATTGTGCCACAAATTTGGTTGCGACAACTTCGAAGGCAATCGGTTTGTCGTCTTCACTGATATCTTCGATCCTGAACCTCTCATGGTCTTCCAACTTTTGGTTGGGCCTCGTCCGCTCTTTTCAGTAGATTTCTTCGATCCGGCTAAAAGAAGAAAGATCGTCGTTACTATTTCTATATAGATAGCAGATGATTAATTAATGAATTAATTATATTACATGCACCTCGCCGGAGCGGTCGTCTTCTCGATCACACAAGGAATCACCTTCTCCCTCGTGTAAAGCATCACCTTCAACCTCAAACAAGTCGTATCTTCCGGCAAAATAAGGATCACCCTCACCGGAGTTGTTCAGAAACGTCGATACATCTAAATTTTCTTCCCCGCGGATCACACCTTGGATCAACTCTTCCTTTTCTTCGTCTCTATCGTGTGGGTCCATATTTTCTGCATAGGTGGAAAAACGGATAAGTCAAAGCGGCTAAGGGAGAATGTTAGGTACGGTGTTGAGAGATATAAACCCTAATTCGGAGAAAACCCTAATATATACATACACAATAATAAAAATGAATTTACAATATCAGAAACCCTAATTCGGAGAAACCATCGGGCTCAGATCCTATCGCGAAGAACCAATACCGAAAAGAAAGGCGGCAATCAATCAACCCTCGGGTTCGGGATGCCCTGGCGAGGACACACCGGCTAACCCTAGGTGCAACATCAATTCAACTAGGGTCTATGACAACTAATATCATGGCTAAGCATCTACAATACGATGGCTATCAAGAAATCTTCGATCTTCGATGGTGTTGACCTTGGTCTTTGATCTCGATCTCGTATTCTACCGCGAATAACCGAACGCCGGAAAGAGACTAGAACAATCAACACATGGCATCAATGCAATGATAAAACAAGGATGATGATATGACAAGTTAATTTGTATTGAAAAGTAACCCTAAAGCATGCTCGACAAATTAAACGGGGTTCCGAGGGGCGCAAACCCTAACTCGGGGAAACTCCGGAATCACCTGTGAGGGGTTACTATGTTCTTATAATCAAACTTGTCATTTAAGTTGCTTAACAATGCATTATTATAGCTTAAAGAGGTAGGTTTCATTTTTCTGAACATTTTGGTATATTATACATATTTTTCTGACTTATAAATAATAAGTTATTGATTTTACAATATTAAATCATTTTCTGAAATTTATTTATCAATTTTAAAACATTTATGACCTTAGGCTGACGTCACCACAGGCTGGGAAACATTTCTCACTCGATCTGGGGCTACTCATAGTCACTAATGTCTGGGCCCCATGGGTTATTATTATTATTTCCAGAAAAGAATTAAAGGAATGATTTTAATAAAAAGAAAAGAGGATATATTGCCTCATGCTGATGTCAGCATGACATCAGCAATGGGGATCCTCGGATGTGCATGGTACCGGCGGCGGCAGTCAGCGCAGGTGGCGCTGTGGCGGTCGGGGAGGAGAGGGAGGCGGCCGGAGACGGAGGTCGACGGAGGCGGCCGGAGACGACTTGGCCAGAGACGTCGGTCGACGGAGGCGGCTGGAGATGGAGCTCGACGGAGGCGGCTGGAGCGCGTGGCGATGGACGGAGACGGAGGCGCTGTGGCGGTCGGGGATGAGGGAGAGGCGGTGGGCGGCGCTGGACACGGTGGCTAGATACACAGGCGACGGTGGCGGCGCTGGACACGCGCGTGTGCAGCCGGAGACGAGGACGGAAGCAGACAGAGGGCACGGCGATGGACGGAGACGGAGGGCGGAGGCGGCGGCGCTGACGACGACGGCGGGCGTGCAAGGACGGGGCAGCCTGCCGGCGACGTGGGGATCGGGGGGGCGGCGGCGCGTCTCTCAGCTCTGTGTGCGCGTCGGGGGTTGTAGAGAATGGAGGGGAAGGAGAGGAACAGGCGTGCGTATAAAGGGAGAGGTCATACGTCTCGGTTGTTGGCTCCAACCGGGACTAAAGGGTCATACGTCCCGGTTGGAGCCACCAACCGGGACGTATACTCCACCTTTTTTCATCAGCCCAAGGGGCGCGCGCAGGGGTCTTTAGTTCCGGTTGGTGGCTCCAACCAGGACATATGACCCTGTTTTCAAAAAATTCAGGAATTTTCTCTCTGTTTCCGCCTTATTTTTTATTTTGGGGTTTAAATTTGTAATGTTTTTTAAATGATAATTACTTTGGAATTTAGAAAAACTTTAAACATAAAAAGTGTTTCAATTTGAATAACTAATTCAAAACTGTTTTCTGTTTTTAAAAATAATTAATGTAACCATTTAAACTATGAACCATTTAAAATTAAAAATGAATTAACTTATTTTTTTGAATATTAATTTGGAATTTAGAAAAAACTTTAAACATAAAAAGTTTTTGGATTTGAATAAATAATTCAAAACCATTTTCTATTTTTAAAAATAATTAATGTAACCATTTAAACTATGAACCATTTAAAATTAAAAATGAATTAACTTATATTTTTTGAATATTAATTTAGAATTTAGAAAAACTTTAAACATAAAAAGTGTTTGGATTTGAATAACTAATTCAAAACCATTTTCTGTTTTTAATTTGGATTGAATTAACTTATATTTTTTATATATTAATGGGCCGGAAAAAAGGACGGGAAATAACGGGCGGGAAGAAAATTTTATTAGGATAGAACTGACATTAAAGTACATAATGCAACTAACACTAAGTTACATAGAAGAACTGAAAATTAAGATACATGGCCAGATTAAGCCACAATCGGCCGAACTTGTTTTGCAATGTTGGAGTGATTCAGTCATGCTCCTGCCTACACCTATAATACTTGCAACTGTAGTCGTCGTACTCGCCGCGGCCGTCGTCGCTGTCGTCGTCGGGGTCACCGTAGTTGAACCTTGAAGGTTGAGTACGAGTGGGCTGGACTTGAGGGTAGCGCAGGCGGGGGTTAGAGTCGGCGGCCGTGTCGTAGGCCATGACGCTCTGGAGAGTCCGGCCGCGCCACCACAGCCGACGGCCGGCCTCGTTAAAGTTCGGAGGAGGTGGGCCGTCCTCCTCGTGCCTGTCGAGCGCCCTCTCACGCCGATCCACGAAGAAGGCTTCCCAAGTCGGAAAATAGTCGGGATGCCATCTGGGGTTCCTCCGCTGCTCTGGCATGACCTCGAAGTAGTAGTGGTCCGTGATGGCCATCCGGTGCGCCACACCTAGAGGGACAGGAGGAACCGGCACGCCTCCGGCGCTCAGCATCCAGCCGACAGGGACACAGTAGCCCGACGGGCAGGGGTAGTTCGAGGCGCAAAACGCCTCCGCCTCCCTAGGGGTTAGTGCTACGGTGGAAGTCATGGGAAAGAGTGATGAGGTTGCAGATAAGAGTCTAGAGATGTGCAATGACAATGGAGGCCAACCCTACATATATATAGTGAGAAATGGCAGGAAGATAACTGGAGGGAAGAACTGGCGAGAAGAAATGGCGGGAAGAACTGACGGGAAGAAAAATGGCTCATTTAAAACTTGCATTCGATCTCTGAAGAAACCACATATTGCGAGTCTAAAAATGATTTTTTCAAAAAATCACGGGCGTTAGATCATGTACCTGTAGTACAAACCGGACCCACTTCCTACCGATTCGGCAGACATTTGTCCTTTTTACCCGGGATGGACAAAAAGGTTTGAGATGTCCCTGTTGGGAGATAGTCCATGTAAGGTGGTCTAGTATTTTAGAAAAATGGGACGGTAGCATTCTGAAACAGCATTTTGGTGGTTACTTCACAAAACGACCCGTTTTTGCGCTCGGAAAATTGAAAAGGGCTTTTCCGTGCGATGAAAAGGAAAACTTCCTCGTGCAACATTTTTATCCATACCAATTTCCACATGCATGCATAATATGGGAACACCATCACAAACTATGCCGTGATTTAGCACATAACATCAGTCATTTGGACCGAAAGCCATGAAACCTCAAACATGATAGGTCATTTTGTGAAGGTTTTTTTGAGACATGATCAATATACCAAGTCTGGTATTTTTCCTTTCAACTATGTCACATAATATGACACCACGCGAAGGATTTTCATTGTTCGGATTTTTTTTGAATTTCTTATGCCCGTTTTGAATTTTTTGAATTTCTAACTATGGTTGAACCGGCGTGCATGAAGATAGGGGACGAGCATCGTTAAAAATTGCATTAGATCTCTGTAGAAACCACATATTGCGAGTCTAAAAATGATTTTTTCAAAAAATCACGGGCGTTAGATCATGTACCTGTAGTACAAACCGGACCCACTTCCTACTGATTCGGCAAACATTTGTCCTTTTTACCCGGGATGGACGAAAAGGTTTGAGATGTCCCGGTTGGGAGATAGTCCATGTAAGGTGGTCTAGTATTTTAGAAAAATGGGACGAAGGCATTCTGAAATAGCATTTTGGTGGTTACTTCACAAAACGACCCGTTTTTGCGCTCGGAATATGGAAAATGGCTTTTCCGTGTGACGAAAAGGAAAACTTCCTCCTGCAACATTGTTCTCCATACCAATGTCCACATGCATGCATCATATGGGAACAACAACATTGATAGGTTCATCTTTAGTCCCAGTTGGAGGGATTTCGGCAGGCAGGGCCAGGCAGCACTAATGATAGGGGTGAGTGTCGACATTATGTCGTGCGGCGTGTACCTTGTCCCGGATGGTGTCACCAACCGGGACTAAAGATGAACCTTTAGTCCACCTTTAGTCCCGGTTGGAGACACCAACCGGGACAAAACACGAGTCAGCACTAATAATATGGGTGAGTGTCAACATTATGTCGTAAGTGTCGACACTATGCCGAGCAGCTTGTACTATAAATAGCATCCTTGTGAGTCCAGTCCTCCAGCCATATTGAGGCATCTCCAATATTGTTTTCGAGAGCAGGTACACCACTACGACCAGTTTCAGGGAGATGCCGCCGGATCCCAGTCCTCCGGCATCTCCAAGAAACTGGTCATAGAGGCACTCCCTAATATGTGAAATTAGTTAGCTCCGAGGTGTATTGATATAGTTAGAGAAGTTACAAGCTACAAGATGGTGTGCAAGAGCAAGGACACCACTACGACCAGTTTTAGGGAGATGCCACCGGATCCCAGTCCTCCGGCATCTCCAAGAAACTGGTCATAGAGGCACTCCCTAATATGTGACCACGCGCGTTTGGAGATCAGATCTTAATGGTAAGTACGAATCGGGACAACTTCTTCATAGTTCGGGAAAGTCGTTCTACGAATCGGGACTAAAGGCCCCCTTTAGTCCCGGTCCAGCCACAAAACGGGACTAACACTCAAGATATTTATTAATATTAAAAACCGAGACTACAAAACCGGGACTAAAGGCCCCCCTATATATAGTCCTGGTCAAGCCACAAACCGGGACTAACACTCAATACATTTATTAAACTTGGAAAATGGCAAACATCATAAGATATCCCGGCCAGACATGAACTAGAGTTACACAATATGAGCATGAACTTCTTAGCATATGTCCTTCCTTATGATCACTTCAGACGTAACCATGGAGCATCTTCTTTACTTAACGGAATGCTTGGGTCAGTTTTCACTGTGAAGGGCGGAATTTCATCAAACTTATTATAATCTTTTAACATGTCTGTCTTGTCCTCGATTTCCACGATGTTTCTTTTCCCTGAAAGAACTATGTAACGCTTTGGCTCATCATATGATGTATTTGTTTGCATATTTTTTCTTTTTTTGGGTCTGGAGGACATGTCCTTCACATAGAAAACCTGAGACACATCATTGGCTAGGACGAATGGTTCATCTCTATAACCAAGATTGTTGAGATCCACTGTTGTCATTCCGTACAACTGGTCTATCTTTACCCCTTCCCCATTCAGGTTGACCCATTTGCAGCGAAACAAATGGACCTTAAAAGAGACTCCATAGTCTAGTTCCCATATCTCCTCTGTGTAACCATAGTATGTGTCCTTTTGTCCATTCTCGTCTGTTGCATCAAAGCGGACACCACTATTTTGGTTGGTGCTCTTTTTATCTTGGGCGATCGTGTAGAATGTATTCCCATTTATCTCGTACCCTTGAAAATTTAATATAGTAGAAGATGGTGACGCGGCCAACAAGTATAGCTGATCTCCAACAGTGGTGTCATTCAAGAGATGTGTCCGCATCCAACCACCGAAAGACTTCATGTGTTCATCTGTAATCCATGATTCAGGCTTCTCCGGGTTTTTGGAGCGTACAATATTCTTGTGTTCCTCGATATACGGAGCTGCCAAGGTGGAATTATGTAGAACTGTGTAGTGTTCTTTAGTGAAAGAATCCCCGTCCCTACATATCATTGCTTTCTTTCCCTGCGTGCCTTTTCCACTTAGTCTTCCCTCATTCCGCGAGTCAGAAACACCAATCGGCTTAAGGTCAGGAATAAAGTCAACACAAAACTCAATGACCTCCTCTGTTCCATATCCCTTGGATATGCTTCCTTCTTGTCTAGCACGGTTATGAACATATTTCTTTAAGACTCCCATGAACCTCTCAAAGGGGAACATATTGTGCAGAAATACAAGACCGAGAATGGCAATCTCTTCCACTAGGTGAACCTGGAGATGCGCCATAATATTGAAGAAGGATGGTGGGAACACCAACTCAAAACTAACAAGACATTGTACCACATCCTTCTGTAACCTTGGCAGAATATCTGGATTGATTACCTTCTGAGATATTGCATTGAGGAATGCACACAGCTTCACAATGGGTACTTGAAAATTTTCTGGTAGAAGCCCCCTCAATGCAATCGGAAGCAACTGCGTCATAATCACGTGACAGTTATGAGACTTCAGGTTTTGGAACTTTTTCTCTGCCATATTTATTATCCCCTTTATATTAGATGAGAAGCCCGACGACACCTTGATACTGTAAAGGACTTCACAATTTGGGTACAACAATTTCTTGTGATCTTCTAACATGCCCTCTAACTTCAACTTCTCATTTTCTGTTTCACAGTCTTGCTTTGCATCAGAAATGACCCTACCAAGTTCATCAGCCGGCTCATCTGATGCCCGTTCTTCACCTCCTTCCTCTTCATCGTCTTCCATTGTAGTATCATTGTATTCAGGAAACATATGATGATAGTTGTTATCATCATCTTCTTCTTCACCGTCTTCCATCATAACCCCTCTTTCCCCGTGCTGGGTCCAGCAATTATAGTTAGGCATGAAACCTTTCATAATCAGGTGGCCGCGAATGATTTTCGAGGAAGAGTACTCCTTGTTGTTCCGACATTGAACACATGGACAACGTATAAAACCATTCTCTTTGTTTGCCGTAGCCACATCGATAAATTTATCCACGCCTTTCATATACCCGGGTACACGCCGGTCACCGTACATCCATTCCCGACCGGTCATCTGCATCATATAAGTAAGTTTATCAAAAACAGGACATCATAAATAGTGAAATGACCAATTCACATCGACACATGCATTGTATCAATGACAGAGAAAAGATAAGATTACTAACCTCGATCGAGGAAAATAAAGAGGAGAGAAAGCTCAAGTGCGTCTCGGACACCTTCTATATTTTTGTTCTATGAGAAATTGAACGGGATCATTCACTCAAACATTTCATCAAACACCTTGAATGCATGCATAGGGGAAAAACTAGCACACCCCTCACACCTTCCACCAAGAAAAAACAGAGTGGAGGCAGAGGGCTGGGGCGTTGCATTTATAGAGGGCGGGATCATACGTCCCGGTTTGTAACACAAACCGGGACTAAAGGTGTGTGCCACGCCATGTGGCTGACGCCCAACCTTTAGTCCGTGTTTGTGTTACAAATCGGGACGTATGCCCCCTACCAACCGGGACGCATGCCTCCGGGCCCCGTGCCCGCTCGAACCGGGACGCGTGCCAGCATTAGTCCCGGTTCGTGGCGGAACCGGGACTAATGCTGTTAGGAGGCACGGACGGATAGCCTGTTTTCTACTAGTGGAGTATATGATTGACAAAGTATAAGTTGGCAATCTCAAGTCCCTTGAATACGAGGGTCACACCTCATGCATACTCAACTTTGGGTCCAGGTAAGTTCTTGTCACTGTAAGTATTTGCATATCATTGAGAACCGCCAATGGGGTACCCCTTGCACATGGTACAGGAGCTTTCCCATAACCAAAATGACAAGGCAAGCAGACAATGAGCATCTCAGAAATCTTCTTATTTACCATGGGAATATGGTGCTTTTTTCCCTCTTTCCTCTTTTCTCAATGTCTCTCTCTTTTTTATAAGAAGAATGCTTCATAGATGTCACTATGGTGATGCTGCAAGTTTCCACCATGATTAGGCATGGCTTAGGCTAGCGGCCCATGCGTTTCTCTAACACATGATACAAACTCCATGGACTTACAAGTTCCCTCTTTATTTCACACCGGTGACAACCATAGACAAAAGAACATGATATCAACTGAGTACGAAGTACAAGTGCAATGTTGAAAACGTTCGTCGTGACACCACGGTTCTGCTAATTCCAACTTATAAGTGCAAGCATATAAAACAAAGTTGTCACAATGGTTCAAGTTTATTAGGGGTAAAGAATAAAGTGTGCCATCAAGTTCATGAGGGCTTTAATCACTAAGTTTTCACATAACAAAATAGTTTTTAATTGGAAGATAGTTGAAAACAAGAATATACTTGGAATGGTGTAACACACCATGCATAGGAGTTTATAGTGGACACTTTGGAATAACTTGGTTTCTTGGGAGTTGGAAACATGAGTAGAACTTACTCATACAAGTGGAGGCTAGCAAAAGACTGGAAGCAACCAACTAAGAGAGCATAATGGCCATAATCATGAAGTGCAACAAAGCATACTAATCAAAGCAAAGAGTGGTACTACAAGTCAAGGACTAAATGATCATAGAGGCTAATGGTGACTTGTCATAGTCATAACATGGTGTGAGCATGTGCCAAGTCAACCCAAGCAAAGAATCAAAGGATAATACCACAATACTATGCTTTTGCATGCTAAAACAACGCATAATTTCTTCAAGGCACACTAAGCAATCCCAATTGTTTGGAACAAGACATGCTACAGCAATAATCACTAAGCATAAAGTCAAAACAACACCTAACATGTCACGCTGAAGTCTAAGTCACAGTCAATGCAAGCTCCTCTTGCACTTAAAGTAAGAACTTACTACTCCTTTCCAACACCAAGCAACTTATCTGCAAAACAACACAACGAGAACGGGGTACAAACTACTCAAGCAAACTAAACAAACTAAGCAAAGCAAACGAAAAGTAAGACTCTCCAAGAACAACACAACTGTGCATGAAACAATAAAAACGAAGTGTCTAGACATACCTGAGCTTTTTATTGATGAAGAAGGGTATGCCTTGAGCATCCCCATGCTTTGACGCTTGTACCTCTTAGATATTTCTTGGGGTGACACCATGGTGGCATCCCCAAGCTTGAGCTTTTGTCCATTCTTCATCTCATTACATCATTCTCTCTCTACACCTGAAATTTTCCCTTCGCACAAAACTTTACACAATCTTCATTAGCAACATTAGCTTATTCAAAAGATATTAGACCTCTGGCAAAGCTTTGGAACAACAAGGCTTTTCACTAAAAACACAAGCTATTGTAGTAACTCCTTCAAAAATCTCAATTCACCTAAAGAGAACTCAAAAAGGAATCAATAAGAAGCAAATGCAAATAATGGCAGAAATCTGTCAAAACAGACCAGCAGGTAGAAACCGATTTTTTCGAAGACCTTCTGTTGCTCAAATCAAAAAGTGTTGAACTAACGAAAGTTAGATAACATACTGGGGGATTTATTAGTAAATATTCATCTCAATCCGAGTTACATAGACTCCTCACGAATTTTTTTGGTGGAGGACAGAAATATGTTTCGGGACAGCAACTCCCCAAATCTTACTTCCCTCTTATTAGAGGTCATTCTTGGCACAAAAAGCAAACAAAAAGGATAAGGAGAGGTCATTACTGAAATAATAACTTCCAAGACTCAAGGAAACTCTTGGGTTATCTCCCAACAAGTAAGTTTCTTTAACGCCTTTAAGTTAGGCACAAGAAGCAAGAAGAATCAAGTATTTTCAAATGAAGAATTGCCCCTCTTGTTCTTTCCTTTCTTACCTTTGTTCTTCTCTTTAGGAAATATGTGATTGCTTACCGGAGGAGCAAAGTGCATAATGCCTTTTACCACATCTATTACTGCTCCAAAGTGTTTTAGTAGGGATCTTCCAAGTGTAATATGTCCTTTGCCTACACATTCAATAACAAGATAATCAGTAGACACCATTTTCCCTGAGATTTTTGTAATCACACCTTCAACTATTCCAATGGGAAATATAGTGGCATTGTTGGTGAGAGAGATTTCCTCTCCTCCTTCAGTAAGCCCCCAAAGACTCAAGGAATCATAAATATCTTTAGGCATGAGGCAAAATTCAGACATGATATCACATTGAGCATCAAAAAGTGTAGTGTTTATTGAGACTTTGATTGTGGGAAACCACTTTGAAGGCTCAGAATTTATGGGAACATAATCATGGTAATCCCTAAGCGTGTGATAGCAACTATTCATAGCAGCAATACTAGTCTCAAGAGTGTTCAACCTGGCAAAAATATTTGTGAAAGAGGAATCAGATTTGCCAGGTGTACCATAAATCATGATTAATTTCTCTATGGAATCAAAATCTTCATCCTCAGTACAAAGAAAGAAATCTTTCTCAGCCACAGCATCCAAAGCATATCTATAACGAAGAGCAATACCGCGGTAGAAACTATCAATAACCAAGCTTAGGCTCACCTCAGGATCAGTTTCCCTCTGGAAAGCAGAGATTCTAGACCAAGCTTCATTAAAACTTTCTTCACTTTTTTGCTTAAAAGTGGTGATTTCTACCATAGGGGAAACAAAGGTTGGTCCAAAACCAGACATGGTAGGAACTAGAGCAGGAACTAATTTTTTGTGTTTTTGAATAAAGCAAGCAAACCAAACTAGACTAATTTTTTTGGTTTTCTTGAAAAGAGGCAAACAAAACCAAGCAAAAGAAACAAAGCAAACTAAAAGCAAAGTAAAGAGAAAGGAAGTGAAGGACTCCCCTTGTGAAGACGTCCTTAGCCTCACCGGCAACGGCGCCAGAAAAGCTTGATGCAGCGCTGAGTTGATGTAGGAGCGCTTCGTTGGGAACCCCAAGAGCAAGGTGTGAAGCAGTACAACAGCAAATTTTCCCGCAGTAAGAAACCGAGTTTATCGAACCAGTAGGAGGAAGGACACGTCACACAGGTGTTGCAAGCAACACGGAGACCTGCACAACACAAACTCAAGACTTTGCCCCAACGAATCAGTGAGGTTGTCAAGCTCACCGGTTTGCTGTAACAAAGGATTAAACGTATGGTGTGGAAGGTAATGGTGGTTTGCAACAAGTAAACGAGTAATAGGGGAAGATGTATCAATGTTAAAGATTGGACCGGGTCCATAATTCACTAGAGGTGCTCTTCTTAGATAAACAACATGGCATGAAGGGTAAAAAAATTACAGTAGGGCAATTGACAGGAACTGAGCAAGGCATAACAATGCAATTACCAGTCAGAAAGATCCTATGAGATTCGATTGGGCAATACAACAAGATACATAGACCGCCATCCAATTGCATCTATGACTAGAAGTCCACCTTCAGGTTATCATCCGAACCCCCTCCAGTATTAAGTTGTAAGCAACAGACAACTGATTTAAGCAAAGTGTGTAAGGTAAACAGTCCACATGTTTCATGAACAAGAGACCGTTCTTTTCTCCCTAGTAGCAACTACACATCTACAACCGAAGAGATTATTGTCACTTCCCTTGGAAACTAGAGGCATGAACCCACTATCGAGCATAAATACCCCCTCTTGGAGTCACTAGCAACTACTTGACCAAGATAGCTACTAACAACGGAGAGCATGCAAGATCACAAACAACATAGACATGATAGAATCATAAAGACAAAACCATTAATCAAACCAACATAATAATCTCAATATCCATCGGATCCCCGCAAACACAACATGCATGATTACAAATAGATTAGATCTTGATCATGAAAGGAGCTTACAAGATCTATACATGAAAGTACAAAGGAGGAGATACAACCATCTAGCTACTACATGGACCCATAGTCCAAGGTGGAACTACTTATGCGTCATACCAGAGAGAAGGCCACCGAGATGATCTCCCCTCTGGCAGGGTGCCGGGAAGAACTTCAGATCCCCCCGATCTAGGGACGATGGTGGCGACAGCTGACGGTTTCGTGGAGATTTGATCGTGTGCTTAGGGTTTCTGCATCGGGGGCTTCTTATAGGCGAAGGGGGAGGACGAGGCACCGACCAGGGGGGTTAAACCCTAGCCAGGCGCGGGGTGGGGCCCACCCGCGTCTGGGGTGGGTCTGGCCGCCCTGGCTGGCCTCTCCAGCTCCCCTTTGGACTTCTTGTTCCCCACGGAAACCATTTACATACGATACCAATTTCCCTTTATCTCGCGATACTTTACTTATCCTAGGTTTGATCGTCGGTAACTGTGCATACCTAGTTCAAACTTGTTACCGATAAGTACTCTTTTCTCGTTCCTGTGATATGTGATCCCTTGTGAGCCAGTCACATGCTTGCATAATTGGATGATATTCCACCAAGAGGGCCGAGAGTATATCTATCTGTCATATGGATGGACAAATCTCACTCAATTCCACCTTTATAGCCACCCAGTTACGAAGTAGTGTTTGATGTCATCAAAGCATCCATCCGGTGATGGTGATTAACATGATCTCATGGTCGAAGGAATTAGGTTACTATGTATCTGAAAGTTTATAGCAAACAAACTATTTAAATAATTTGATCTTTATGTTACGCTTAACTATAGGAGTATGTCCATCATATAATTCTCCTAATGATATGATCTTGTTATCAATAACATATCAATGTTCATGATCAGGAAACCATGATCATCTATTAACCAACAAGCTAGTATTACAAAAGAGGCTTTACTAGGGACTCTAAATTTTTTACAAATTACACAAGTATTAAGGTTTTCCGTTAATACAATTAAAGCATGAATGTAAACATTTATCATAAAAACAAAGATATAATAATAACTACTTTTATTATTGCCTCTTGGGCATATCTCCAACACTTGTTATGTAGGTGATAGAATTGAATATGACCATATGGAAAGATTGAGACCACGAGTTGTAGATAGAAAGGATTTCAAAGATGATGCCCCAAATCAGTTTGGGCATTTTAGCAAATAGAAATTACAAGACTCAAGAATATAATTTAGACATTATGGTTCGGAAGCTTGACACTAACTAGAGATAGAATAGAAAGGGAGGAAAAACAAAATCAAATACAAATGTCAAGAGCCAAATATAAGTGCAATAATTAAATGCAACAATTTATGTTCCATGCAATATGGCACGATGAACATGATGGTGCATTATAATGTCATGATGATGCATAAAAATAAAATAACCAACAATTTTCTAGTTGGGGATTTTCCGAGATGCCACAAAGAGTTTGAGTACATGTCAAAGGCCCCATATTCTTGTGTTGTTGGTTCCTTAATATATGCCATTGTTTGTTCTCATCCTAATTTATCATATGGTATGAGCTTGATAAGTAGATACATTGATAATCCTAGTAAAGAACATTGGAAGACTGTTTAGTGGACTTTTAGGTACCTTCGTAGCACTTCCATAACTTGTTTGAAGTTTGGCAGGACCAATGAGGGACTCATTGGTTATGTGGATTTTATATTTTGCTATCGATTTGGATAAGATAAGATCCCTCATAATTTATGTGTTTAATGTTGGTGGTTGCGTTGTTAGCTAGAAGGATACGTTGCAGGATATTGTTGCCCAGTCTAGCACTGAAGTTGAATACATGGCTATTGCTAAAGCTTGTTAAAAAATCTGTTTGATTGAAAGATTTGGTTGCTAAGCTTTGTGAATATGATTCTTGCATTACTTTGTTTTGTGACAGTCAAAGTGTCATATGCCTTACAAAAGACCAGATATTCTAGGAGAGAACAAAGCACATTGATGTTAAGTACCATTTTCTCAAAGACATTGTTGCTCGACGTAAATTAAAAGTATACAAGATCAACACTTATGATAATCCTGCTGATATGATGACTAAACCTATTCGTGTTGCTATGTTTGGGATTTGCTTGAATTTAGTTGGTTTAAATGATTAGTACAAGTTGCTATTGGCGCCAAAAGTATTTTCTTTGTTGTTCAGTGAGATGTTGCTTTTGATGGTAAAGAAGAAATTTTTCTTAAGATGGAGGCTAACTTCTGACGAGCGGAGCGAAGCACGTCGCCAAAAGCTTGGTACGGATCATTGAAGACCTAGATTTTCACCGTTATATATACCTCTTGTACGTCGGCTGGTATAAGTTGCATTTGTGAAATCCCGATGTTGTGTAAACACTCCCGATATAGTAAAGTTTCGTTGGCTGCATACGATTGTTTCACTTTCTTTGTGGATAGGTTTCATGTTAAATCATGTGTCCCCCTACTGTGATTTTAATTTTGTTCTTTGTTATTTGCTTATGGCGTTTATAACATCAACATTGGTCCAGCTCCGTCCTTGGTGGTGGCGTTTATAACTTTTGGCATTTTTGCCTGGGTGACCA
Organism: Avena sativa; assembly: GCA_916181665.1. NCBI lineage: Eukaryota > Viridiplantae > Streptophyta > Magnoliopsida > Poales > Poaceae > Avena > Avena sativa. The sequence goes on along the minus strand of OV702280.1, from coordinate 397,653,301 downwards.
TAATATAGCCGGGTTTGAAGAAAATATGCTAAACTTTTCCTTTTTGGTGGTGTGGTGTGTTCTGGCAAATATGCCACAAAATTGTAATGATACCTGGCAAATACACAGTTGAACGGTGTGTTTCATCAAACGCCAGAAAATAATGGTGTCCTATAGCAAAATTTCCAAATGTTATTACATCTATGGGATCGTTTTCTTTGTTTTTTTTTCCAATTTTGAATTTTATTTTTCTTTGCCGATTGCTTTCATGTTATCAGCTTCTTGGCGTGGGCGGTATATTATGGTGGGCCTCATCATGTCTGTAGCAGGGTGTTGACTGAACCTTGTTTGCTTACAATAGCCAAAGAAAGGAGAGTGTTCAGTTATGGCAATCTCAATGGTAACATGCATTAGCAGGTTCCAGTTTGCCCGAGCCCCGAGCCACGCGACACAACGTTATGGAAATCTCGGTCAAGTCTGGTTCGGGCAGTTTAGTTCCAATGGTACATGCATTAGAAGGATTATGTCGGTATGCCCCATCGTACACTCTTGTACAGTGCTTAACAGGCTGTTAGGGTGTCAAGTAGGATTCCACCAAAGTCCTATCTCTAGTTCCTTTTAATATTTTAGTGTAAATATTTGATAAAATTTTACACTACAAAATTTAAAATGAACTAGAAATAAGATCTAGGTGGAATCCCACTTGACACCCTACTTGCTGTTCAGACACCGGATCAGACGATACAAGTACGTACCATAATTTCTACAGGTGGCAGCTCTTTACAATTTGTTATCTATTAGACCTTTCACAATAGAAGTCTCTCAGCACTTTATCCTAGATAAAATGCTTATATGGCACCCTATTTAATGATGAAAAAAAAAGGTGTTGTATCTTAGCTAAGATACACCACTTGCACGCTATTAGACAAAAAAACTTGGCTAGTCCAATCATACACATGCATGCGCATAAAATCATTAAATACAATATTTCTAAGCTGGGACGGAGACAAGGGGGGACGAGCCCCCCCCCATGCTTTGGATTTTTATTGGAAATTTAGCCATGGAAGCTCATGTTTTAAGCTAATTTAACTAGCTTAGCGCCCCCTCATTGAGATCACACACATGGTTTGCCCCCTCCCCCCCCCCTAACTCAGTTTCTGGCTCCGTCCCTGTCTCTGAGAAACACGATCTAAGATATACCCCATTGCGATAGTTGTTTCTTAAGTTTTAATAGCTCCTATAAAAATGTGATAAGATACAGTCCATTGAAAAAAGGCTTAGGCTGGTCATAATGGAGAGTAACTTAGAGTAGTAACATGCGTATGTTACTAGTCTAAATTACTATCTTCATAGTGAAAAAAAACATATGTGTGGTGTTATGCAAAGGATTATTTATTGCAATGTAGACTCATTTTGTCTTCAAATATATGATGTTATGGTAACATAGCTAGTTACCACAAACACCTCTCTCATTATTTAATTGTATGTTATGTCATCTAAATGCTTAGTTGACAATATATGTAAGACTATATTACTACTCAAGTTACTTTCACAGACCAACGGTGAAACTAGATGGATGCCAACACAAGGGTTCAGCTTCTCGAGATGGAGGACGCGCAGGTGTCCTTTGCAGTGAGTTAGTTGGTGGACCAACGACTGCGGCGCTGACACGTTGGGCTCCTTTGCAGTGAACCTTTTTTGTTGGCAGCATTCTGGTTCTTTCTTGCAGTTTCGATGATAAATGTGCAGGCCGGCGGTTCATATGGAGAAAACAAGGGGACAGAGGACATCCACAAGGAGACCTTTTGACCGAATGAATCTTTAACGCCAAATTCGACGTCCATCTTGGTTTGGGTTATTGGTCCGATTGAGGAGATGACCAGTCTTGTGGCCCATAAAGATGATGGATCTGTTCAAGCTGGGGTTAAACCCTGGAGCCCCTACGGGTCACGGCCACTAGATAGATGGGCCGCAGCCTAGTACCAGGCAGTTTTCGGTTGCTTTTCTAATTTCATTTTTATCTGTTTTTACGATTTAAAAATGTGCTTTAAAAATTGAATTTTTCAAAAGATTCAAAATTTGTTCAAACTATGCAAAAATTAAAATTTAAAAAATGTTCAGATTTTAAAAAATGTTCAAAGTCGGAAGTTTTTAGGATTCAAAAAATGTTCGGATTTGAAAATTTTCAAATTTAGAAACACAAAAAGTAAAAAGGAAATAGAAAAATCTAAGAGTAGTCAAAAAGCCGATTAAAAAAACACCCATAAAAACAACCCACAAAAAAGAAAAAAACAGAAAGAACAACGTAAACGGCCGTGGCCCAGCTCATGAGATGCCTGTGTGAGACGGACGGCAATTAGGGTTTCTAATTAAACCTTGCTAACCCATCAGAGTCTCTTGGGTCCTCTCCATTCAACTTACCCATGATGGTACCAAGATTTCTTGCTGGGCTTGGGCTTTCTCAGGGAGAGATTTTGGTTTGAAAGGCACCACTTCTTGGGGGCTACTATTTCGTGCTCAGCGTGGGCTACTTGTGCAAATTTATTGATACATTTTCTAAAATTATAATTTAAATATTGCATTTTAAAATATTATATTTTGAATATGATTCATATTATAAAATAAAATCTAAAATAAAACCATTTAAGAAAACTGAACTAGGAAAAAAGCAGAGGGAAAGTCACTACTAGGTAAAACCTTATAGGAGATAGGCTTATAGGAACGCATCCCAGTCATATGTGGCTCAACTAAATATAAAAAATGCAGGGCTCAGGGGTGCGTCTTAAATATTTAAATAGTGGAGACGCATTTGAAAAGTATGTGTCGTGTTTCTTATGTTTCATGCATGAACCACATATGTCTGTCCGTCTTATTCAAGACGCATCTCATCAACGTATGAGGATGACTCGAATAGTTTAATTAATTGAGGCGCATATGTGTTATATGCGGCTCGCATATTTTAAAATATTGGAGACGCACATGCGCCTCTAGTATTTCCTTACGACCAATAAGAACACAAAATTGATACACGCACAGATTACCTCACCCAGACTCGTTCGCAACCGTCCGATCGCATCCAGCGCCACTGTACAATGAAACACACATCCATGGACTTTGTTCTGATTGGTTGAGATGGACGAGCTCTTCGGTCTGATTGGTTGAGCCATGTGTGGTGCGGATCGTTGACCTGGGCTGCAACACACAGTCCACCAACGCACATCCATCTATCTCCTTACTCTTGGAACCTACTTTTAGAGATAAATCTAATGATATAAGTTTTATGATGAATTATGTAAAATTTATTGACCAAAACTATTGGTCAAAGTTATTATTAAACCAAAGTACGGGTCTAAGGCTAATTCATAGTGGAAAATAACTTAGAGTAGTAACATGTGTATGTTACTTGTCTAAGTTACCACCTCCATAATGCAAAATAACCAGGTATAGTATCATGCAAAGCCTCATTTATTATAATATAGATTCATTTTGTCTAGAAATGTGTGATGTTATGGTAACATAGCTAGTTATTCCACAAGCCCCTCTCTCTCATCATTTAATTGCATGTTATGTCATCTAAATACTTACTCCCCCTGTTTCAAGGCTTAAGACGTCCTCGTTTTACGTGTTTTTTCTTTGACCAAGAATTACTGTAAATACGTAAAGAGTTCTGGTATAAAACTAGTATCACTGTAAAGTATTTTTCAATACGAATCCAACGGTACTAATTATGTATAATATAAACAAGATTTTGTTGCTTAATTCTTTTGGTCAAGCTTTGCTTTGGAAAGCATGTGCACCTTAAGCCTTGAAACGGAGGTAGTAGTTGGCAATACATGTAGGACTATGTTCTTCTTCTTCGTTCCACGATAACGGCGTCAGAAAACTTGTTGATGCCTCCTTCATGGCACCAGAGAACTTGGTGCTTGACGTGGAGTCTGTTGGGAACCCCAAGAGCAAGGTGTGAAGCAGCACCGCAGCAAGTTTTCCCTCAGTAAGAAACCGAGGTTATCGAACCAGTAGGAGTAAGGAAACGTCACACAGGTTGTGCAAGCAACGCGAAGACCTGCACAACACAAACTCAAGACTTTGCCCCAACGAATCAGTGAGGTTGTCAGGCTCACCGGTTTGCTGTAACAAAGGATTAAACATATGGTGTGGAATATAATGGTTTGCAGCAAGTAAACAAGTAACAATGGAAAATGTATCAATGGTAAAGATTGGACCGGGGTCCATAGTTCACTAGAGGTGCTCTCCTTAGATAAACAACATGGCATAAAGGGTAAACAAATTACAGCAGGGCAATTGACAGGAACTGAGCAAGGCATAACAATGCAATTACTAGTCAGAAAGATCCTATGAGATTCGATTGGGCAATACAACAAGATACATAGACCGCCATCCAACTACATTTATGACTAGAAGTCCACCTTCAGGTTATCATCCGAACCCCCTCCAGTATTAAGTTGCAAGCAACAGACAACTGCTTTAAGCAAAGTGTGTAAGGTAAACAGTCCACATATTCCATGAACAAGAGATCGTTGTTTTCTTCCTGGTAGCAACAACACATCTACAACCGAAGAGATTATTTTCACTTTCCTTGAAAACTAGAGGCATGAACCCACTATCGAGCATAAATACTCCCTCTTGGAGTCACTAACAACTACTCGGCCAAGATAGATACTAACAACGGTGAGCATGCAAGATCACAAACAACATATACATGATAAAATCATAAAAACAAAACCATTAATCAAACCAACATAATAATCTCAATATCCATCGGATCCCCGCAAACACAACATGCATGATTACAATTAGATTAGATCTTTTTCATGAACAGAGCTCACAAGATCTATACATGGAAGAACAAAGGAGGAGATACAACCATCTAGCTACTACATGGACCCATAGTCCAAGGTGGAACTACTCACGCATCATACCGGAGAGAAGGCCTCCGGGATGATCTCCTCTCCGGCAGGGTGCCGGGAAGAACTTCGGATCCCCCCGATCTAGGGACGACAGTGGCGGCGGCTACAGACGGTTTCGTGGAGATTTGATCGGGTGCTTAGGGTTTCTGCATCGGGGGCTTCTTATAGGCGAAGAGGCAAGGCAGGGGCGCCCGGGGTCCCACACCCTGCCCAGGCGCGGGCCAGGCTTGGCCGCGCCTGGGGGGTGCGGCCACCCCGTGGCTACCCTCCATATCTCCTTCTGGATTCGTGTCCCTCACGGAAAGTTATTGACTTTGGCTTTTGTCCCATCCAATTCCGAGAATATTGATTTTCTGCCTTTCTAGAACCAAAAACAGAAGAAAATAAGAAACTGGCACTATGGCAACTTGTTAATAGGTTAGTTCCAGAAAAGATATAAAAACACCTCAAAGAAAGACAAAGCAAAGCAAATTTGATACTAAACAAGCATGAAACATCAAAAATTATAGATATGTTTTCGACGTATCAGCCGTCCTACCAGATCTGGTGCGGGTCTGTCCTCCATGCGAGCTTGGAGATGGGTGGCCGCCGAGGTGCAAGGAGGGTGAGATTGGTCTGCCGGAGCTCGTGCTTGGAGAGACTGCCAGAGCTAGAGGAGGAGGCGGCGGTGGCGTGTCGGCGCACGGATAGAGGAGGAGGCGGCGGGGTCGGGACCTGAGGACGAGAATGGGATCGGGGTGGAAACAAGCCGGGTTGGAACTTTGTCCTCTCTTTGGGGATCTGGATATTGATTCAATGTTTCTCAAGGGCTTTTTTGCAAATGTATTGAATGTGTTGACTGGATAGGACTTTGCATGAATCTCCAACAAACTTGTGGCAGAGATGGTGTCGGGGGCCCAACTTACATGTGGTAAATCCCCTCTCCATGTAGTGGTGTGTGGGCATGCAACCTTTTTTTCCACAATAGTTAGTCTAGGCGCGCAACACCATTCGCCATGCATATCGATATTACTCGAGAGGCACGTCATGAACGGCATAATGTGTATAAGCTATATATACGAGACGCATATTGATACGCGCCTTGCATATATAGATTATACAAGACACATGTAAGACGCGACTCGGATAATAAATACTAGCAACGCGGGTCTCGAGGGGCATCACATATGCACCTCTAATGACTTTTGTGATGCGTCTCGAATAGGCCTTTCCCTAATAATAAGTGCAGAAATGTAACATCCGAAAAATACTAAACTTGGATCATCAAACTCTAATCATCAAAATTAGGGTTAACAAAAAAATTTCTAAATAAAATTATGAAATCATGCATATGTGTATGCATTGAATTTGAAATTCTTTTGAACCACCTTGTTTGTGTGTTTCCTTGCTTGTAAAATGTTTCTTAGGTGAAATAAACATCATCTAAAACATTTCCCACCCTTTTCCCAAAGACAAATAAAGCAAAACAAATAAAATAAAGGAATGGTCATTTTGACCAATTTAACTCCCATGCCTACTTTGGCTGTCTCAAACTTTCAGAACCTAACAAAAACTTTTCTGGATCTTTGCACCCCTTGATTGTACTCATAACAAAGTATCAAGACCCACTTTGTGATCATCCAGAAACTTTCAAATGCATAGTTTAAATAGCAATTCAAAATTGAATCTTTATCTTATGGGAAGATCCCACTTTTTCAAAAACCACTCAAACAAGCTCAACTTTCAAAACCCAAGCATCTGCAGACTCACCAGCACCAATCTAGCACACCCACCAAAAATCTTTTCAAAATTCAAAACTTGAATTCATGCGGCCATTTCATCAAACACTTGGCATACACAAATCAAACAAAATCAAAACACTATAGTGTGCAGTGTTTTGAGCCTAACTGGTTCCCTATGTAGCTCACAACCATCTCAGTAGATCAGCTAGCAAGATTAACCAAGCACTAGCACCACTGTGAGCTTACCAAAACCATCAATGGTGAACAGCCGAGTGCATCCTTGCCATCCTAGTGTAGACAACAAGCTAGGAAGGAAACTAGCCATGCCAACCTTGTCTGGGAGATCACCCATGCCTCACCGCCCCCTCTCGACCAGCCCTGCCTCGAAGACACCGACCAGAGCACCCAGGAACGCCGCGCCCGTGCCTCTACCAACCGTGCCGAGCATGCGCCAGAGCGCCACCCTCGACCGAAGCCCACAGACCGCGCGCCGCCCTCACCGCGTGCATACACGATCACGACCGACCCAGGAGACCGCCAGACATCCCCGTTCGCCACCCCATGCCGCACAGCCACCGCTCGCCGTTGAAGACGTCGCCTCTGCCGCGCAGAGCGTCGCGTGTTCCAGACCAACCCGCACCGCCCCACGTCTCGCCACCGTATCATTGAGCATCGCCAGGGAACACCGCACCGTCCCCTACCTTCGCCCATGCCAATAGCCATCTGTACCATCGCCCCCGACAAGCTCACCGTGCGCCCCGTCGGTCCCCTCGCTCGACTATAAATAGAGGCCACCCCCAGCCGAATTGAGCACACCATTCTACTCCCGTCTCCTCACTGATCATGCCACACCGTTCCCGGAGCAAGGCGAGCAGCACCTCGTCGGAATTTCATCGGAGCCCGTCGCCTCTGGAGAAGAAGGGAGCCAGCGATTGGAGCCTCCCCAGGAGGAGCCACCGGTACCAGGAGATTCGCCGTCGTCGACTTCGTCGTTCGCCCGCCTCGCCGACCCTTGCCTGCACCCCGGTGAGCCCCCAGCAACCCCCATGTAACACCCTCAGAATCGGCCCTATGCAAGTTTCAGCGCTTCCCGCCAAACCCGCATAGAAACGATTCAAAGGTGCCCACCAGGAACTTGCGTGCGGGTGGAAAACGAAGTAATAACATTACACAAAAGTCCTCGATGGGACCCACAGAACAGATATATATACAACACGACTCCATGAGTCAAGAATACAGATATACAGGACAAAGATCCAAATCACCTTGAAAACGATAGAGCGCCCAGCTACGGACAAGATGCAAATGGGGCTAAGAGCCCTGAAGAATAACCAATGGCGTCCATAACCCTGCTCAGGCCAAGCCGGAAGGGTAAACCTGCTAACGACGTCGATCTCAAAACCTGCTTAAACAAAAGGGGTGCCGACAAAGGGCAAAGGAAAAAGAGAGAGCGGTCAGTACTGAGGCCAGTACACGGCGAGGCTAGAATTCGGCGGTCCTCGCCTACATAGGTATGGTGGACTGAAGCGGCAGCGCGGCATGCACTAAACAACCTATAGAGACTCGAAACAACTAGCGGCTATCAGAGAGGGGTAAGAAAGACCTATTCGGAACCAACCTGATTCTACCACCAAACATACCCATCCTGGTATTTCCCCCTCGAGACCAAACGAGGAAGTCAACCGAGGAACTCACACAGTTGGCAGTTTTACTTATTCAGTTATCGTTGCAGCAATTACTAGTCAGGTATAGATAGTCATCCTGATAAGATAAGCAGTGGGCAGTTTTAGTTAACCAGTCCGTTATAGTTGCAACACTTACTAGTCAGATACAATTAGCATGAGATATCCCAAAACCCAGCAGTTGTTGGTACTTTTATTTAGCCATTCCGTTATAGTTGCAATACTTACTAGTCAGATACAATGGTAGCAAGCGTCAACCCAAACAAGCAATTGTTGGCAGTTTTATTTAGCCATTCCATTATAGTGAAGCTGATTACTAGTCATTATAAAGTCAAATTTATAGCACTACTTTAGTTATAGTTGTCTATGATCGAGATACTGTGCTCCAAGTCGTCCATAATCGCGGACACGGCTTTTAGAAAGTTTTACCCTGCAGGGGTGCACAAATAGCAACACACACTCGATCAACCTCGGAAAAACCAAATCAAAACCCAACGAGGCCTTCACGACAAAGCAATCACAGGATTCAGAAATATTTCAGGGGGCCACCCCATTGAGTACACCCGCAACGGAGTTAGCTGACTCCGAGACGGACTCAAGGTTTGCGTCAATGGCTGTAAACGACTGGGAACCCGAAAATGTGACTGGGCTTGTCGATACCGCGAAAACACTCCGCTTACCTAAACAGTACAGGTGCTCCTCGCACAATCGTAAATAAAGCAGTAAAGCATGGCATAAGTACAGGATAGTAAATAAAATCTCAAACTAGTTTGTGGCCCCAAGAAATAAGAATGAATCAAGCTCTGGCTCAGGGGGGTCCCATAATCCTCCTGGATGTGGATAGCGCGAATATTCAAGGAACAGGTATCAAGTACTCGGGGTCCTACGGGACACAAGTGGACGGTTAACAACCAAATAGCATCTATTGCCCACCTGTGCCTCTGCATTTACCTACTTCAATTTTAGTTGTTAAACAGTAATTAAAGTCTTGATCATCTCCAACAATAAACACACGGCAATACTCCAACAACTGTGGTACTTGACGACACGCAACAGCACTTGAGCAAGCGACTACGACGCGCAGGTCCAACTATCTACCAAACAACAGGTAATAGGAGGTGTCCAAGGCAATATAAGGCTGCAAGGGATATCACGGGTACGAAAACTAGAGCATCGCAACACAGATAGCAATAGATCAACGGGAGGAACAAATACTATAAAAATAAGATAGGTAGAAAGGGGGAGATGCTCGCCTGAAAACATTGCCGAAGGTTCATCCAAAGATCGGGTCGAAACTCGCATCAACTCATCGGCCTAATCCGTGAAGAAGCAAAGCACTAGCAAAAACACCGGGTGCAATATTTAATACCACGACAGAAGATCGAGCATGATGCATGTATGATGTATGACACGGCAAAGGTGCGATGCAACCAGGCCACATTAAGCGGAACCAGGGTCCCGACAATATTCAGATGGTTCAAGTTATTTAACTACCCCGCAATTTAATTGTTGTCTTAACATGGCAAAAGATAGCATCGGTTCGCTACACAAATTTAAATGAGGCCAATATAAGACTAGATTTGCCCGCATATGGGTCCCATATTTAATTATAAGGTGAATCGGCATAAGGCCCCCAAACCACACAAATATGTATGCGACATGACAATTAAATATGCAACAGTTTATATAGTTGGAAATTTATAAAATAGGGGCTCGGAAAAGGGTCACACATCTCGGATCGAAGATCTTGGTTCCGAGGGTTCGGGTTCGGTCTCGCCGGGATCGGGCTTCAGAATCCGTGAGGCGATCTTGGTGCTCCGTGTCGAAGTCCTTGAGGTTTTCTCCTTATTCACCGGTGGCGAACTTGGAAACAGCGTCAGGGTCCTCGGGGGTACGCCATGTACATTCTTCAAAAACATCGTCATCGAGACGGTCTTGTTGACGGGGAAAATTTGATGCCTTGTCCGCATCCTTCGTGGTCATTGATCTTGGCATCAGAGATCTTCCGAAAACAGTCTTGCATTTCACATCACACAAGGGTGGCATCACGCTAACAAGAGCACCTTCACTTAAACTCAACATGAACTACTAGCATCTGAAAACCGGACAACATCAAGGCAGGCAAGGTGGCATCTGAAAACAGAGGAGGGGGTCCCTTGGAACAAGCAGAGACGTGCCTGGCTCGCAGAGGCACGGCCGGAAGACGCACGAGAGGGCAGGACCCGACGTCGTTGGAAAAGAGGCAGCGACGCCCAGAACTTGGGGGTGGCCACAGGCACTCCTGGAGGCGACAGGCAGGAAGGATCTCAGGACGCGGGCGGCTCGGGAGAGAGACAGAGGCCGCGGGGCGACAAGGACGAGGCCAAAGATGGCGCTGTCGATGGGCGGCGGGTGGGGTACGGCCGCAGAGAGCAGAGACGAGGACGGAGGCGGGGCGAGGTGGTGGAACGGCAGCGACGAGGGTGGCCGGCGGCGGAGGCGGGCTAGCGCGGGGCGCTCGCAGAAGGGAAGGAGAATCGCGGTGGCGGCGGTGCTCGCTGGCGGACGCGACTCGGCGAGGTGGGACCTGCGAGGCCGCGGCGGGGGCGTGGCCCGAGGATGCGCGGGAGGCCGGCGAGCAGCGGTAGGAGCGGCGCCGCGGCGAGCAACGGCAGCGTGGTCCTGCGAAGGAGGAGGCGGGTCGTCGACAGAGGCAACACAGCCGGGGCGAGCTTGGTCGCAGAGGGTGGAAGCAGAGGTAGACGACGGGGAGGGCATCGGTGCTGGAGGTGGTTGGCGGCGGGGTCGGGGGCAATCAAGTTGAGGCAGAGGCGAGGGAGGGGAGAGGCCGGCGGAGCACTAGCGGGGCGAACAGAGGTGGCGGCGGCGGAGAGGATCGCGAGAAGGGGAGAAGCGAGGCAGGAGGGAGAGGACGCGGTCGGGGTGGGCCAGGGCGGTTCGGGAGGGCACGTGGGATGGGAGAGCGACGGGGTCGGGTGGTGGGGCCAGGGTGAGAGAGAGACGGGGCTAGGGCGGTGTACCGCGTGCGTGGTGTGCGTGCTCTGTGTGTGTTGTGTGGTGTGCAGGTGGCGTTGGGGTGTGGGAAGGGGTGTGGGCTGGTGAGGTGGCAAGACAGGGTTGGTCGGGATGAGGTGGAGGGGTGCTAGGGTGGCGGCGGCTGGGAGGAAAAAGAGGGAGGAGGGGTTAGGCGGCTAGGGTTTGGAGAGGCTAGGGTTTTCTGGGGTGGTAGGTGGCTGGTTGGGCCTTTGGGCCTGGCCGGCTGCCTCCCCCGTTTTATAAAACATTTAATTTTATTTAGTTTTAAATATTGTTTTGTAAAATATTTTAGACCAATAGAAGATCCGGGCGGACCGAGGATTTTATGTTTTAAAATAGAGAGGGGTATTTGTAGAAAACAAAAATATGGCTTTTAGCAAAAATTGGTTTAGGCAAATAGATGCATGGTGATGTCATGATGATGCATGAATAAAATAACACACGATTTTCTAGTAGTGGTTTTTGCGGGGTGCCACACCCCACTGTCCGCGCTAGGTTTCTGTCTCGCCGACGTTGCCCAACGTCGACGATGACTCCCAGCCGTTGGATTAGAACCAGATCGAATGACCCACATCGCCCCATACCGCTTCGCACCCCCTGTCTCACTGACGAGTGGGGACAGCCACTTAAATAGCCCGCGGAAGTGCTGCGCTTAGCAGGCCGGCCCGTTAACTTTTCCCGCGCAGCCCAGTTATTTGAATTAAACCTTTTCCATTTTATTTCAAACACACTTCTGTACCCGGTTTCAAAAATCAACCCAGATCGATTCGGTGCACCAAATTGAATGAAACCAATTTTGTTGGAAAGATCTAGGAATGCTGAATCCAAGCCCGTTGGATTCAAGTCATTTGGATCTATAGATCAACCATGGTAAAAATAACAAGGCAGAAGCTTTCCTGCATTCAAACATTTTTCAAATTTAAACCATAATAGCTTTTGAGTTGATTCCAACTCTCAAAAATCACATTTCACCATACCTTTCAGAATATGTAAAAATATATAGGTTTACTTGCAGAAATAATGTTCAAGTAATAAAAGAATGCCCCATAGGCATTTCTAGTCACTTTATTTAATTAAAATAAAAGGGCAAAACCTTATTAAATTGTGACACCACTTTAAATCATATTCCCATGGACTAAAATATGTGGTGATGACATGTGTGAACATGATCCCATGTTTTGTTTGGAGAATATTAAGTCTTAAGTAGTTTTTCAATGAGTAGAAATTACTTTTCTAAAAATAAAAGGAATTAAACCAAGCTTTAATCTTGTAATGTTAGTGATGATGCTAGATCATCTATAGGACCCTTGTGTGTGATGATTGCAAGTAGTTAAGTATTGTTTGGTGATTGTGTCCATCGTATTTATTTATAGACGCTAGTATCGACCAAGGATACGAGGAGGAAGGAGGATTCTACGAAGAAGAATCCGAGGAGAACTTCAACCACTGCTCTGCACAAGGAAAGATAACCCTTGCAATTTAGCAAGCTTTACTAATCAAGTTGACCAATGCCAGCTACCACTTGCAAGATACCCTACTTATGCAAGCTAATACTTGCTTGTTACCATGACCACTATATGCCTTAAGCATATATGATCATATCCACTTGATAAACCAATCCTAGTTTTACTTACAAGCTTCTTACTTTATTTCTTTATCAAAGCTCTTACCTAGATTTTACCTAAGTGAATGGTAGATTTTAGAAAGATAATTGAAGGTTGCATAAAGAGCATAAAATTTGGCCTAAGCTAGATAATCTTGATGTCATCCTAAGGCATGAGATTGAACTTAGTTAAAACTCCACTAGTTTACCACCCCCCATTAGTACTCACCTCCACTTGTAGATGCTAGTGCTAAGCATAAATCTTGATCAACTTTAGATGGGAATACTTGGTGGAAAAATGGTTATGAAAACCTTGGAATGATGGATCATTCTATTGAAATGTTTTGGACATGTGTTTCCGAACACCTGGTGATTTTGGTGATGAAAATGTTGAGGCATGAGCCTTAGCCCTTTATAAAACTGATGGTTGTCTGGATGCGATACCATTCCAATTTTATCGTACACCCACAATACCCGAAGATTGGGTAGGGCTTGACTGGAAACTTATATACCTTAGTATTAGTTCCCTCATGGCCAAGGTCTGAGCTGAGGCTACCTTGTGAAGATTGTCCACCTGTGCAGTACCCAAGATGACAGATTGGTCATGGTTGGGAGGCCAAACTCACAGGAGAGGTGCTTATACTAGGGCGTGTAATTGAAAGGTTAGGATTGATTATCCGCATACTGATTATGGTGAATTCAGGATTTGTTCCTGACGGATGTATCGAATGTTGTGGTGAAAGTGTACAATCTCTGCAGAGTGTCAAACTATTCTAATAGCCGCGTCCGTGGTTATGGACAGTTGGAGTGGCCATACTGTTCCCCCGTCAAACTTTTCAAAATGACTTGTGAAATGAATTGAGACTTTGACTTGACCACAACATGGTTGTGGCATGAGATACAAGTTCCCACTTAGGTATTATAAAACTTCAACTAGCATTCGTTGCTCCTAAACTGAGTAGAGATAAATCTGGATTTTGCAAAACAACCCTAGAGCCTAGTGACCTATTATCAAAAACCCCTCTCACTTGTTAGTATTAGTTTGCGAGTACTTAAAGAGTACTCATGGCTTTGTCCCTGGCTATTCCCATGGCCAGACTATGAAGAGGAGTACCTGGAGGATGGACCCCAGGAAGGTTACGACAACTAGGATCATCTCCCATCGTCAACATTGCCTGTGACCCAGAAGATGGAGCTTCGCCCACGCTACCGTTATTATTATTACGTATTCCGCTGCTTGATGTTGTATTAAGAACTGGATCATGAGATCCCTATTTGTGTAAGAACTTATGTACGGATTGTACTGGATGATGTACTATGGTATCCAATTCTATTATGTCTCGCAAAAATGGTAATCCTGGGATTGCGATGTATGGCATAACAGGCATCTGAGATTAAAAATCCGGGTGTTGACAAGTTGGTATCAGAGCCATCTTGACCATAGGAGACCCTAGTTAGACTGGACGTTTGAACCAAAAACTTAGTTTCAAAACCAAAGAAAACAAATATTTACAAAAACTTATTCTCATTCTTACTCCTTGGATTCTCTCATGAAAATTCATGTTCTTCAAAAACCTTTGCAAAATACATAAAATTTTGACACACTTGATCACTCTACTAACTTACTCATCCTATATTCTTATAGATGGACGTGAAGTACAGCAAGTTTTATCAGTTGGGGAATGGAGGAGACCTTATCTTTGAGAGGGATTTGGACCAGCTTTCGGTACTTCTGGAGCGTCCGCACCCAGAGTTCTTTGGAGCTCAGCTCAATGATCAAGGAGGAAAAGATCTGCAGTGGCTAATTGTTGCAAGTCTTAGAGGAAAGATTGAACCTCCCACTGCGGAAGGAATTCAATTTACCTTAAGAGAGAACAACTGGCTCGATGGACTTGCCAGGGCCATGCAGGAAGCTCTTTCCCGTCTGTGTGGGCAGAGCATCAATCAGATCAAGGGTACTCGCTTTGAGTTTTGCCCGAGGCATGATGCAAATGGACAACCACTAGAAGCCCCATACCACCCCGTGCTAAAGACTCAATTGGACCACCTTATCTTCATGATGTACAATCGTCAGCAGGAGTTAGACAACTGCCGTGACTACTCCAACCACAAGTCTGCCATCATCAAGACGAAGGACCAAACCATCGCCATGCTAGCAAAAGATCGCAAGTCTCGCCGCCGTCAGCTCGACAAGAAGGAGCGCATCATTGCCCGTCTTCGACACCGCATCTCATCTTTGGAGGAAACCATCCACGAGAGAGACATGCAGTTGGAAGAAAGGGAGAATGCAGGAGAGGATCTTCATGGAGACCCCTACTCCTATCTCAGCGATGACGATGATTTTCTGGAGGATCAGGCTATGGATTTCTTCACCGATGAGGATGATTTCGCCTTCATCGATAATGATGAGGATGAATAAGCCATAGATTCCAAGGAGTAGTAGCACTTGAGCACTAGCGTAGTGAGTAGTATTCGGTCCCACTGTATCATAGTTCTCAGAATGGTTCTTAAAACCATATGTTTTTCTTTGTTGTGGTGTGTGTTATACTGGGTGCTATGAATGAATGAAAAAGCAAGTTGCTGGAAAGATCTGAGTCAAACTTTAATTTTTTTTCAAAGACCCAAAACTTTAGAAATTTCCCTATTTTCTCATGATCTATCTCAATCTTTAGATGCCACGTGGAGGAAGTGGTTCATCCCCGGACCCGATGTTGCAGATTCTGCAAATGTTGACTTCTGACCGTGAAGCTGAAAGAGCGGAACGTCAAGCCAACCTAGCCACCCTTCAGCAGATAGCCCAGCTTGCCCACAACAACCAAGGCCACGGAAATCAGGACAACCATGGATCTAAGCTCAAGAATTTCCAGAATACCAACCCACCTGTTTTCACTAAGTCAGAAGAACCCCTAGACGCTGATGATTGGCTGCAAACCATGGAAAATAACCTAGAAGTTGCCGGAGTGGAAGCCAACGAGAAAGTTCTGTTCGCCACCCACTATCTAGCCGGAGATGTCAGGGCATGGTGGAACAATGTTCGCGCAATGACCAGAGGCCAGATGATGACCTGGGAGGAATTCAAGGTCAAGTTTAGTAGAACCCATGTACCACCAGGTTTGATCAAGAGAATGAGAGACGAGTTCAGAGAGCTAAAGCAAGGAAGGATGATTGTAGTGGAATACCGTGAAAAATTCTTGTCATTAGCTAGGTATGCCCTGGATGAGATCGACACCGAAGCCAAGAAGAAAGAAAGATTCCTGAATGGTCTGCATGATGAGATGAAGACAGTGTTAGTCAATATCCCCTTTGCTAATATTGAAGCCCTTGTCGACTCAGCTATCCAGATGGAAGGAAAGATCAACCAAGCCAATGAGAACCGCAAGCGTCGCATGATGCATCAACCAAGAACCCATCAGACCCCAAAGTATCGCCCCAACCCATCTCCAGGATTTGCCCCAAGAACCAACAGACCCCCGATGAACCGTCCAACCTATCCCAACCATGGAAACCCTAGGCCCGGAGGAAATCACAACAACCCCGGCAATGCTAGCAATTTCAATCGTGCCCCACCCAAGTTCAACAACAACAATGCTACCGCCAACACCAACACTGCCCCTAGGACTGGAAGCAATGCTGTGCCTGTAGCCGCAAAGGACAAGTCGCAAGTGACTTGTTATGACTATGGAAATAAAGGCCACAATTCCAATGAGTGCCCCAACAAGAAGAATGCTACCGCCCCCAATGCCAATGTCCCAGCTCAGCAGCAGCGTCGTGTTCAGCCAGGAAGAAGATTTGCCCCAGGGAATTCACTCAACCACAATGGCCGTCTTTTTCTCATGCATGCCGAAGAAGCTCAGGAAGCGCCAGACGTCGTGCTGGGTATGTTTTCTGTTAATTTAGTACTTGCATGAGTGTTGTTTGATTCTGGTGCATCGCACTCATTTATCACCGAAGAATTTGCATGCACTAGTAAAATTCAACCAACCAAACTGAAGCATGTTATGATTGTTCAAATTCCCGGATCAACCACCAAGGCTAGGCAAATTTGCAAAGCCGTCCCTATCCGAATCCATGGCATAGATTTTTATGCAAATCTGATAGTACTCGGAACTAAAGGTTTGGAAGTAGTACTAGGAATGGATTGGATGTCCAAACATAAATGATTGATTGACTGTGCCAAGAAAGCCATAACCATGACCAGTACCGCCGGAATATCAGTCGAGCATATATCTGAAACCATACCTCGCCAATTCAAGTGCAACAAGAGTATAGCCCAACCTACCATTGACCAAGTCCGGATAGTCTGTGAATACCCCGATGTATTTCCAGATGTTTTTCCCGGTATGCCCCCAGATCGGGATATTGAGTTTCTCATCGAACTAATCCCTGGAACCGGACCCATAGCCCAGAGACCCTATAGTATGAACCCGTCAGATCTCGCAGAACTGAAGAAGCAACTGGATTCCATGTTGGAAATTGGATTGATTCAACCCAGTGCGTCACCTTGGAGATCACCTGTCTTGTTTGTGGACAAGAAGGATGGAGGTAACCGTTTGTGTACGGATTAGCGGAAATTGAATGATGTCACCATCAAGAACAAGTACCCCTTGCCCAAGATAGAAGATTTGTTTGATCAGTTGACTGGTGCCAAAGTGTTTTCTAAGATTGATCTTAGGACTGGCTATCATCAACTCAAAATTCGTGCAGAGGATATTCCAAAGACTGTCTTTACCACCAAATATGGATTGTATGAGTATAAAGTCATGTCTTTCGGACCAACCAATGCCCCTGCTTATTTCATGAATCTCATGAATAAGATTTTTATGGACTTCCTGGATAAGTTTGTCGTTGTTTTCATTGATGAAATTCTGATTTATTCCAAATCAGAAGAATAATATGAGCTACACCTAAGGACCATTCTTGGAACCCTTAGAGAGCATCAGCTGTATGAAAAGTTTAGCAAATGTGAATTCTGGTTACAGGAGGTAGGATTCCTCGGTCACATTGCATCAGCCGGAGGAATTGCCGTTGACCCTGCCAAAGTGAAAGATGTAGAAGATTGGCAAGTCCCAACCACTCAAACCCAAGTTCGTGCATTTCTAGGATTGGCGGGATATTACCGCAAATTCGTAGAAGGATTATCTAGTATCGCCAGACCCATGACCCAATTGGTGAAGAAGGACCAGAAGTTTTAATGGACCGACAAATGTGAAGCAAGTTTTCAAGAACTCAAGAGGAGATTGATTACAGCCCCAATCTTGATCATGTCGGATATCACGAAGCCCTTCGATGTGTATTGTGATGCATCCAAGATCGGTCTCGGATGTGTGCTAATGCAAGAAGGCAAAGTTATATCTTATCTATCTCGACAACTGAAGCAACATGAGCAAAATTACCCAACCCATGACCTCGAACTCGCAGCCGTAGTTCTAGCCCTGAAAACATGGAGACATTACCTGATGGGAAATCGTTGTGAGATCTATACGGATCACAAGAGCCTAAAGTATATATTCACTCAGAAGGAGCTGAATATGAGGCAGAGAAGACGGATTGAGCTAATCAAGGATTACGATCTGGACATTCACTATCACCCTGGTAAAGCCAACGTGGTAGCCGATGCCCTTAGCAGATTACCGTGCCGCTTGAACTCCATGATTTTGAAGGAGCAACCAAGTTTGCACAAAGAGATGGAAGATTTTCGGATAGAATTAGTAAGTGAAGGATTTTTGGCTAGCATAGAACTCCAGCCCACTTTGATCAGTCAGATTAAAGAGGCGCAGAAGGGAAATGCTAGTATTGACGGAATCAAGCATCGTATCGGTACAAGCAAAGTACCTGGATTCACCGAGGACGAAGAAGGAGTTTTGTGGTACAAAGGACGCCTTTGTGTACCAGCAGATTTTGAGTTGAAAGAAGTTATCTTGAAGGAGGCTCATGATACTCTTTATTATATCCATCCCGGAGGAACTAAGACGTATCAAGATTTAAAGAAGCAATTTTGGTGGCATAAGATGAAGAGAGAAATCGGAAGCTATATCGACAAGTGTGATATCTGTCAGCGAGTCAAGGCAGGACATCAAAGACCCGCTGGATTGTTGCAACCATTGCAGATTCTAGAATGGAAATGGGATTCTGTTGGAATGGACTTTATCACTGGACTGCCTACTTCTAGTAGGGGAAATGACTCTATCTGGGTCATAGTGGACAGATTGTCCAAAGTCGCCTATTTCTTACCCGTCAAGACCACATATCAGAGTTCGAAACTAGCAGAGTTGTACATCGCTAGAATCGTTAGTTTGCATGGAGTCCCCAAGAACATCATATCGGATCGAGGAACTCAGTTTACCTCGAGATTCTGGAAGAAAGTCCAAGAAGGTTTAGGAACCCGTCTAGATTTCAGCACCGCGTATCACCCTCAGACCGATGGACAAATGGAGCGAGTAAATCAAATACTCGAAGATATGCTGAGAGCATGTGTGTTAGAATATGGATCCAAGTGGGAAGATTGTCTGCCGTTTGCAGAATTTTCATACAATAACAGTTATCAAGCCAGATATGAATTCATGTACGAAAGGAAGTGTCGCACCCCTTTGAACTGGTCGGAAGTAGGAGAGAGTCAGATTTTCGGACCCGACATCCTACGAGAAGCAGAAGAGAAGGTTCACAAGATCGTGAGCACCTCAAGACAACCCAATCCAGACAAAAGAGTTACGCCGACAAGAGATGTAGAGACCTCGCCTTCAACATAGGAGATTTTGTCTATCTGAAAGTGTCGCCATTGAAGGGAATGCAGCGTTTCCAACTCAAAGGAAAGTTAGCCCCCAGATATATCGGACCTTTCAAGATTCTGAAACGTCGAGGAGAAGTATCGTACCAAATGGAACTACCCGAAGAGATGTCAGCCGTGCATAATGTGTTCCATATCTCATTACTTCGCAAGTGTCTCGAAGTCCCCGAGAAGATCGAAGTGTTCAAAAATATCGACCATCGGACCATAGAGATCAACGATGACCTGACCTATCTCGAAGTACCCATACGTATTTTGGAAGAAGCTTTTCGAACTACTCGAACCCGAAGCATCAAGTTTCTCAAGATTCAGTGGAGCAACCACACAGAAGAGGAAGCTACCTGGGAGCGCGAAGATCACATCAGGACGGAGTTTCCCGATCTCTTCAAATCCTAGGTAATCTTTTCGTCCTTTTTCAAATCTCGGGATGAGATTTTGTTTAAGGGGGGAAGGTTTGTAACATCCCAAAAATACTAAACTTGGATCATCAAACACTAATCATCAAAATTAGGGTTAACAAAAACTTTTCTAAATAAAATTATGAAAGCATGCATATGTGTATGCATTGAATTTGAAATTCTTTTGAACCACCTTGTTTGTGTGTTTCCTTGCTTGTAAAATGTTTCTTAGGTGAAATAAACATCATCTAAAACATTTCCCACCCTTTTCCCAAAGAGAAATAAAGCAAAACAAATAAAATAAAGGAATGGTCATTTTGACCAATTTAACTCCCATGCCTACTTTGGCTGTCTCAAACTTTCAGAACCTAACAGAAACTTTTCTGGATCTTTGCACCCCTTGATTGTACTCATAACAAAGTATCAAGGCCCACTTTGTGATCATCCAGAAACTTTCAAATGCATAGTTTAAATGGCAATTCAAAATTGAATCTTTATCTTATGGGAAGATCCCACTTTTTCAAAAACCACTCAAACAAGCTCAACTTTCAAAACCCAAGCATCTGCAGACCCACCAAAAATCTTTTCAAAATTCAAAACTTGAATTCATGCGGCCATTTCATCAAACACTTGGCAGACACAAATCAAACAAAATCAAAACACTATAGTGTGCAGTGTTTTGAGCCTAACTGGTTCCCTATCTAGCTCACAACTATCTCAGTAGACCAGCTAGCAAGATTAACCAAGCACTAGCACCACGGTGAGCTTAACAAAACCATCAATGGTGAACAACCGAGTGCATCCTTGCCACCCCAGTGTAGACAACAAGCTAGGAAGGAAACTAGCCATGCCAACCTTGTCTGGGAGATCACCCATGCCTCACCGCCCCCTCTCGACCAGCCCTGCCTCGAAGACACCGACCAGAGCACCCAGGAACGCCGCGCCCGTGACTCTGCCAACCGTGCCGAGCATGCGCCAGAGCGCCACCCTCGACCGAAGCCCACAGACCGCGCGCCGCCCTCACCGCGTGCATACATGATCACCACCGACCCAGGAGACCGCCAGACATCCCCGTTCGCCACCCCATGCCGCACAGCCACCGCTCGCCGTTGAAGACGCCGCCCCTGCCGCGTAGAGCGTCGCGTGTTCCAGACCAACCCGCACCGCCCCACTTATCGCCACCGTATCGTTGAGCATCGCCAGGGAACACCGCACCATCCCCTACCTTCGCCCATGCCAATAGCCGTCTGTACCATCGCCCCCGATGATCTCACCGTGCGCCCTGTCGGTCCCCTCGCTCGACTATAAATAGAGGCTACCCCCAGCCGAATTGAGCACACCATTCTACTCCCCTCTCCTCACTGATCGTGCCACACCGTTCCCGGAGCAAGGCGAGCAGCACCTCGTCTGAATTCACCGGAGCCCGCTGCCTCTGGAGAAGAAGGGAGCCAGCGATTGGAGCCGCCCCAGGAGGAGCCACCGGTACCAGGAGATTCGCCGTCGTCGACTTCTTCGTTCGCCCGCCTTGCCGACCCTTGCCTGCACCCCGGTGAGCCCCCAGCAACCCCCACTGGCCGCGCTAGGTTTCTGTCTCGCCGGCGTTGCCCAACGTCAACGATGACTCCCAGCCGTTGGATTAGAACGAGATCAAACGACCCACATCGCCCCATACCACTTCGCACCCCCTGTCTCACTGACGAGTGGGGATAGCCACTTAAACAGCCCGCGGAAGCGCTGCGCTTAGCAGGCCGGCCAGTTAACTTTTCCCACGCAGCCCAGTTATTTGAATTAAACCTTTTCCATTTTATTTCAAACACACTTCTGTACCCAGTTTCAAAAATCAACCCAGATCAATTCAGTGCACCAAATTGAATGAAACCAATTTTGTTGGAAAGGTCTGGGAATGCTGAATCCAAGCCCGTTGGATTCAAGTCATTTGGATCTATAGATCAACCATGGTAAAAATAACAAGGCAGAAGCTTTCCTGCATTCAAACATTTTTCAAATTTAAACCATAATAGCTTTTGAGTTGATTCCAACTCTCAAAAATCACATTTCACCATACCTTTCAGAATATATAAAAATATATAGGTTTACTTGCAGAAATAATGTTCAAGTAATAAAAGAATGCCCCATAGGCATTTCTAGTCACTTTATTTAATTAAAATAAAAGGGTAAAACCTTATTAAATTGTGACACCACTTTAAATCATATTCCCATGGACTAAAATATGTGGTGATGACATGTGTCAACATGATCCCATGTTTGGTTTGGAGAATATTAAGTCTTAAGTAGTTTTTCAATGAGTAGAAATTACTTTTCTAAAAATAAAAGGAATTAAACCAAGCTTTAATCTTGTAATGTTAGTGATGATGCTAGATCATCTATAGGACCCTTGTGTGTGATTATTGCAAGTAGTTAAGTATTGTTTGGTTATTGTGTCCATCGTATTTATTTATAGACGCTAGTATCGACTAAGGATATGAGGAGGAAGGAGGATTCTACGAAGAAGAAGCCGAGGAGAACTTCAACCACTGCTCTGCACAAGGTAAGCTAACCCTTGCAATTTAGCAAGCTTTACTAATCAAGTTGACCAATGCCAGCTACCACTTGCAAGATACCCTACTTATGCAAGCTAATACTTGCTTGTTACCATGACCACTATATGCCTTAAGCATATATGATCATATCCACTTGATAAACCAATCCTAGTTTTACTTACAAGCTTCTTACTTTATTTCTTTATCAAAGCTCTTACCTAGATTTTACCTAAGTGAATGGTAGATTTTAGAAAGATAATTGAAGGTTGCATAAATAGCATAAAATTTGGCCTAAGCTAGATAATCTTGATGTCATCCTAAGGCATGAGATTGAACTTAGTTAAAACTCCACTAGTTTACCACCCCCCATTAGTACTCACCTCCACTTGTAGATGCTAGTGCTAAGCATAAAACTTGATCAACTTTAGATGGGAATACTTGGTGGAAAAATGGTTATGAAAACCTTGGAATGATGGATCATTCTATTGAAATGTTTTGGACATGTGTTTCCGAACACCTGGTGATTTTAGTGATGAAAATGTTGAGGCATGAGCCTAAGCCCTTTATAAAACTGATGGTTGTCTGGATGCGATACCATTCCAATTTTATCGTACACCCACAATATCCGAAGATTGGATAGGGCTTGACTAGAAACTTATATACCTTAGTATTAGTTCCCTCACGGCCAAGGTCTGAGCTGAGGCTACCTTGTGAAGATTGTCCACCTGTGCAGTACCCAAGATGACAGATTGGTCATGGTTGGGAGGCCAAACTCACAAGAGAGGTGCTTATACTAGGGCGTGTAATTGAAAGGTTAGGATTGATTATTCGCATACTGAGTATGGTGAATTCAGATTTGTTCCTGACGGATGTACCGAATGTTGTGGTAAAAGTGTACAATCTCTGCAGAGTGTCAAACTATTCGAATAGCCGCGTCCGCGGTTATGGACAGTTGGAGTGGCCATACTGTTCCCCGTCAGACTTTTCAAAATGACTTGTGAAATGAATTGAGACTTTGACTTGACCACAACAGGGTTGTGGCATGAGATACAAGTTCCCACTTAGGTGTTATAAAACTTCAACTAGCATTCGTTGCTCCTAAACTAAGTAGAGATAAATCTGGCTTTTGCAAAACAACCCTAGAGCCTAGTGACCTATTATCAAAAACCCCTCTCACTTGTTAGTATTAGTTTGCGAGTACTTAAAGAGTACTCATGGCTTTGTCCCTGACTATTCCCATGGCCAGACTATGAAGATGAGTACCTGGAGGATGGACCCCAGGAAGATTACGACAACTAGGATCATCTCCCATCGTCAGCATTGCCTGTGACCCAGAAGATGGAGCTTCGCCCACGCTACCGTTATTATTATTACGTATTCCGCTGCTTGATGTTGTATTAAGAACTGGATCATGAGATCCCTATTTGTGTAAGAACTTATGTACGGCTTGTAATGGATGATGTACTATGGTATCCAATTCTGTTATGTCTCGCAAAAATGGTAATCCTGGGATTGCGATGTATGGCATAACGGGCATCTGGGATTAAAAATCCGGGTGTTGACAAGAAAACCTAAACAACAATATCCACCAGAAAACACCGATAATCAGCCTAGCTAAGAAAAGCTTGAGACGAGCGCTAATAGCCTCATAGCACACGTGTCAGGCGTCAAATAGGAAACACCCCACCTCTTTCCCGCATAGGGAGATCGAAGAATTCCGTTTTATACCTTTATCCTCGCCCTCGATCACTCCTATGCTCCCTCTATCGCAGACGCCCCTACCTGGTTACCCCACCAAGCTAGTCGTCCTATGCCTCCGGGGGCCGCAGCGGTGGAGCTCACCTGCTGGAGGCGCGTGGCTCGGCCAGCGCAGCTAGCGGGCACGCTCTGGCGCGGTTGAGGTCTGCTGGCGGCGGGTCATGGCGGCGAGGCCGCTGTAGCGGTGCTGGTGGGGGGCACCTCGCGGAGCAGCTCGATGGCGGCGGTGAGACCTGGTTGCAGCAGCGGGGGGCGGTTCCACGGGCCAAATCTGGGCCTGATCCGGGCCTGGCCGGGCTAGCTAGGCCTGGCCGGGCCTGATTTTGGCCCTATGGATGTCGCTGCCCGTCCGGACGGCACCCACCGCAAGGTGATGGAGGGTAGTTCTCCTCCCCTAGGTTTCCCATGTGCTCATTGACTACGAATCCGAGTCCTGACCTTCACCGGAACTCTCGGCGGCTGTGTGTTGTGACGGTGGCCGGGGCCTTGGCTCGAGTGCAGGGAAGCCGGGGAGGCGGCCCCGGAAGGTGGTTTTCGCGGCCGTTCCTTTGGCCATAGGGTGGCGAGGCTCGGTCGCTGTTCCTCGGACTGACAACGGTCTGGCTCGCCTGGGTGATCTCGGTGGCGATGGTGCTGCTGCTTGGCGGCGGGGATTTGTCAAGGTGGCGGATCCTCTGGTGGAGGGAGGAGTGGAGCCTGGTGCTAGGGGAGGCGTATGGGGAGGCACCCTTGCTGCAGTGCGGCGGCGGGGCTTTACGAGCCTTGACGGGCTCGGCCGGGCCAAGAAGGTCTGGTATGACCTGCTGCTGCATCCGGTCGGCTATCGCCTTCGGGCGGTGGAGATTGTTCTCTCCCGCGTGCTGATGCCATGCCTTTCCACATCGATGGCCCCGCTCTCTCGCTCCTTGGCCTTGGTCTGTGTTCCACGGTGTGACGGTGGTGAAGTCCTCAAGACCGTGTTGGCGCGTGCAGGTGGGCGGCAAGCTTGGCGGAGCAATACATAGCGGTCGGGAGGGTCGTTGGAGGGATCGGGAGAAATCTTTGTCTCTTTGACACCGGCGCGGTGACGCCTTTGGGTATCGCCATCCTTCTTGAAGGGCGTCGGGGGTATCTCCTCCGTGTCTCCCATGGCGTACCGGGGGAAACCCTAGGACTAGTCCGGGCAGCAGTGTCGTCATCGTCACTCCCCTTCTTGGAGGTGTTGCTTTGGTACGTGGCGCTTTGGATTGCTAGTGATGTGGTGGTACTTCTCCGGTGGGCGCAACGGTTGCGAATCTTCTCTGTTTCGTCGCTCCGCCGCTGTCGGCCTTGTTTTCTTTTCTCTCTTCTTGTTTTTGTTTTTGTTTTGGACTTGCCTGTTCGGTCCGTGTATCGTGTTGGTCCTTTGGGCGTTGTGCTGTCTGGCCCAGCAGCGGTCTCACCTGTGTGCTTTATCTATAAAGCGGGGCGAAAGCCTATTTCGAGAGTCGTCCTAGTGTCGTTTTACGTTTTATTTTGATTCTAGACAAATCAAAAATTGGCGAGCATAAGATTTATCCTCACAATAAAGTCACATAAAATAAAAACAACATCATACCTTGCTATATATACTGATCTAATGATGTATCATACACAAGTGTTTGTTTATCTAGCATAATATTTATGGTGAATATATAACCACTTTAATTATAATAACATAATATAAATTTCTTGGGGTATAAAAAGTTTTTAGGCAGATTCAGAACCTGCCTTTGCGAGGACAGGCCTGCTAGTTAGTTATAAATTTGGGAAGTGGTGAGATCTTTGGCACACGAAAAATAACATATTTTTGTTTTTGTTTGGACTACTTGGTAAACACGATTGTTAATGCATGATCGATCCGTAGCAACGCATCGGACACTTTCCTAGTAGTTATAACTAACGAAGGATTTTCTAGATTTCACTGAGTCACCGAAACCCTAGGGCCCATACGCCAGCAGTTGCCCTTGTGTTGAAGGTTCGTTCCTACCTTCCTATACTGCAGTTTTTGAATTTGGTAAACTGTCAGTTTTCGATCCAGCCATATGAAAGACACGTATATGGGAATGCCTGGCCTCATTTTCAACCGACAGCAGAAACTCGGGTCAAGCAATGATTCTAACGCGGGTCGTTTCAGTCTCCAGTCTTAACCAGTATCATTATGTTCTTGGCCGGTCTTTCCCGGTCCGTCCAAATTTGTCCGTGCTTTTCTAGACAGGGAGTCAACTTTGCCTCGATTGCTTTTGCCCCCTCTGCTAGTACGCCTGTGCACAAAAGCATTCCCGTTCAGACATCAGAAAACAATGCGAACCAGCTGCCCTAACATGGAATACGTAGCTTTGGTTACCGTTTTGCTAATTGTCACATACTAGCCCCGTTTCATAATCCTTTCAAGATGTTTAAATTGAACTACTGAAAAAGCTTAAATTTTGAAACGGAAAAAAATGGTAGAAACGCTTTTTTATTTTCTGAAGTTTTCAGGGAGGAGGGGGGGGGGGGGGGGGCATTCCCACTTAAATATACTCCTTCCGTTTAAAAATATAAGATGTTTTAGATTTGTGAAGTAGATGTATCTAGACATCCTTTAGTGTATAGGTTCAAATGAATCTAGACACTAAAATGTGTCTAGATACATCTTATTCACAAACCTAAACATCTTATATTTCTAAACGGAGGGAGTATATTGCATCAAAAGATCGTTGCAAGACCAGGCTCTTGCGCATCCTTGCTGGTTGACATGATCAGGATACATGACATTGTTATGGTGCAAAGAAAAGAAAGGTAGGCACGCCACGGCTACCTGTCGACCGCGCCGCCTGCAGCCGTCGCACCACCTATGGCTTCTTAGAATTGTTTAGAATAATAATTGATAATAATATTATGGCAATTATAAGAGGTATATATGAGGGTCTAGGTGCACCGGCCTAGCCCTATAACAAAACGACTAGGACTCTTAAACCTAACAAGAGTTGTATTCTAACATCTCTCTGCAGTGTCAACGGTAGGCTCGACGACGTTGAGACTGAAACGAATGTATTGAAATGGAATAGTCACCAGGCCTTTCGTAAAGATATCAGCGAACTGAGCTGAAGTAGGCACATATAGAACACGAACTTGACCGAGAGCCACCTTTTCTCGAAAAAAATGAATGTCGATCTCTATATGCTTGGTACGACGGTATTGAACCGGGTTTGACATGTAAACAGCTGAAATATTATCACAGTAAACAATAGTAGCTTGCTCAATAGGGTGATGCAGCTCCGACAGCAACTGGCGCAACCAAACCGTATCAGCAACCGCATGAGCCACAGCGCGATACTCAGCTTCGGCTGATGAGCGAGAAACCGTAACCCGCCTTTTTGAAGACCAAGAAACCAAATTGTTACCAAGAAAAACACAAAATCTGGATGTGGACCATCGAGTATCGGGGCAACCATCCTAGTCTGCATCAGAGTAAGCTATCAACGAGGTAGCGGAGGATTTATTTATATGAAGTCCTAAATCTAATGTGCCTTTGAGATACCGAAGAATATATTTGATATGGTTGAAGTGAGGAACATGAGGATCATGTAAAGGCAAGCTTGTTGGACAGAAAAATAAATTTCAGGATGAGTAAGAGTAAGATATTGGAGGGCGCCGGTAAGATTACGATAAAGAGAAGGATCAGAAAAGGGATCACCATTGGCAGAAAGTTTTGAACCTATATCGGCAGGAGTACGAGACGGTTGACAATCAAGCATACCGGCACGAGAAAGAAGATCTAGGATGTACTGACATTGAGATAAGAAAAGACCAGACGAGTCACAGATAACATCAATACCTAAGAAGTGATGAAGAAGACCTAGATCGGACATAGAAAATTCTTTGTGAAGAAGAGAGATAATATTATCTAAAAAGTGTTGTGAGAAAGCTATGAGAATAATATCATCAACATAGAGAAGTAGATAAACGATATTGGTATTACGATGAAAGGTGAAGAGAGAAGTGTCAGAACCAGAAGGAGTAAAGCCAATTGTTTGAGCATAAGTAGAAAAACCGTTGAAACCAAGCCCGTGGTGCTTGTTCTAGACCATAGAGAGATTTTTGAAGAAGACAAACATGATTAGGATAAGAGGAATTTTTTAAGCCAAGAGGGTGTTGACAATAAACTGTTTCTTGAAGAGAGCCATGGAGAAAAGCGTTTTTGACATCGAGTTGATGAATAGGCCAAAAAGAAGAAACGTCGATGCTAAGAACAGTACGAATAGTGCTGGATTTGACAACTGGAGAGAAAGTATCATCTTAATCGATGCCGTGTTGTTGAGAGTAACCACGGCATACCCATCGAGCTTTATAACGTGCAATATTTCCATTGAAATTAAATTTGTGTCGAAAAACCCATTTGCCGGAAACTGTATTAGAGTTTGATGGACGAGGAACTAATTGCCATGTATTATTTTGAATGAGATCATCATATTCATCTTTCATGGTTGCGGCCCAATTAGGATCTAGGAGAGCTGATTTGTAAAATTTGGGAATAGAGGAAGAAGACAAAGATGCATTGAGATTTAGACGATCTTTAGCGGCTAAACGAAAATCGGATTTGCCACATGTGCGCATGGTATGATCATTAGTGGGAGCTGGGACGATAATAGCATGAGGGACGGATGATGATGTGGAAGACGCGCCCGGCGCAACGGAAGAAGCGGACGCAGGAGTCGGTGGTGGAGACGGCGGCGGCAGGAAGTCTGCCGCGGCAAAGTTTTTGGCGGTTTCGGCAGCCACGGCTGAAGAAGACGCGGCAGAATTTCGGCGTGTTTGCTGCCGCGGCAGGAGCGACGGCAGGAGGTGGTTGATGAAAGAAGCAAAATTATTTGGACAAGGGGGACTAGTAGATGGTGCAGATGTTTTAGGATCGAGAGATTGACGCTCAGAAAAGGGAAACATATTTTCTACAAAAGTTACATGACGAGATACATGGACACGACCACGAACAAGATCTAGACAACGATAGCCTTTGTGTTCGTCGGAAAAACCTAGATGCACGCATGAGATAGAACAGGGTGAAAGTTTATTAGAAGAAGTAGAGTAGGAGTTAGGAAAACAAAGACAACCGAAGACACGAATGTCGAAGTAGTTTGGGTGAGAAATAAATAAAGAGAAGTAGGGTGTGGTTTGAGGATTAACTTTAGATGGCCGAATGTTAAGTAGATATGTGGCCATGTGGAGAGCTTCAGCCCAGAACTTCGAAGGCATAGAAGATTGAATAAGAAGGATGCGAATGATGTCATTAAGAGTGCGAAGAGAATGATCGGCCTTGCCGTTGTGAGGAGAGGTATAGGGACAAGAAAAATATAGAAGAATTTCATATTGGAGAAAGAAAATTTAGTTTTTAAAGTTGTCAAATTCACGACCATTATCGCATTGAATAAATCTTATAGGAAGGAAAACATGGACCAAGACATAGCGCTGAAAATTAAGAAAAATATTGTGAACGTCAGATTTGCTGCGTAAGTAAAAGGTCTAAACATAGTGTGTAAAATCATCAAGAATAACAAGATAATATTGAAAACCAAAAACACTTTCTATTAGTGACGTCCATAGATCACAATGAAGTAACTCAAAAGAAAAAAGTACTAGAGGATAGAGAGGAGATAAAGGGGAGACGAACATGTTTGCCTAATTGACACGACCGACAAATAGAAGAATTATGAGAATCTATATTACAAGGTATTGAAAATTCACTAAAAAGAGTAGATAACACATTATTATTGGGATGGCCGAGACGTTGGTGCCACCGATCAATAGAGGCCACCATAGACGATGGAGGGGCAGCAGCCGGAACACCATGGAGGGAATACAAATCACCGGAGCTATTGAATCGAGCGATCTCGTCCGTGGTCCGATAATCCTTCACGGATAAACCAAAGGGGTCAAATTCGACAGAAACGTGATAGTCATTAGTGAATTGGCAAACAGAAATCAGATTATTAATTAGTGCAGGAGCTACAAGAACATCGTGAAGAAGCAAAGGTTTGATTGGGGATTGGATTTTGGCTTGACCGACACAGTAAATAGGAATATATGATCCGTTAGTGAGAGCAATAGATGGAAAAGGTGACGGTGTGCAAGAAGACATCAAATTACTTGATGCAGACATATGACTAGAAGCACAAGAATCGAAAATCCAATCCGTACGTGAGTTTCCTTGTGCAGCAAAGTTATTCATGGCTTGTAGAAAAGCAGCTTGGCCCCAACTCGGATTCGAAGTAGAGGCCGGTGTAGACATGGGAGCTGGCGGGTGTGGCGGCGTCAGCAGTAGGTCCGACATCGGCGTATAGATAGAGCCACCATCATTGTACTGTGACATATTGTACTGCGACATGTAGGGTGAGGTTGTAGCGCCGTATGAAGCATAAGGAGCAATGTTGTATATTGTTGGCGTGTAGACGGGGGTGGCGTGATACGCGACCGTCGGCTGTCGCGCGCGAGGAAGGGAGCGCCGGTGTGAGGGCGGGCACCGGGCTGCCAGCCACCAGTGTAGGCAGGCAGGGCACCATAGGGTGTCAGGGCGGACCAGGGCATAGGCCACGCCTGGTCCATGGATCAGGAGAAGGACGCCAGCCGGGGCGGCGGCGGTGATGTTGTCGGCGGTGCAGACGGTGGAGCCGGAGCCGAGGGAAGAGGAGGAGAAGGCGCCGTATGAAACTGCGGTGGTTTAGGGTTTCGACCCCTGTAGTTGGGACTTGGAAGCCATCCCGATGGTTGAGGAGCCATTGGAGGAGGTGGCGGTGGCGGCGGTGGTGCAGGCGGTCGAGGAGCAGCAGTGAAGACCTAAGGATGGGAGTCCTTGTTGGTTTGGGCACGATCGGCCCATTGCAGCATCGAGCGAACCTCGACGAAGGAGGGACGCGAATGAATCATAGGGATGAAGGGGGCATGTTTCTCGAACCGCTCACTAAGGCCGATGAGGAGGACGTTGATGAGCCGCCGATCGTCGATCGGATCACCGAGTTCGCAGAGTTCATCCGTGATTGCCTTAAGGCGTTGGAAGCAGACGCCGACGGGTGCATCACCTTGCACCGTGTTCTGAAGCTCGGTGTGGAGATTGTTGGCGCGAGCGTCGACATCGTCCTGGAAGAGCTGGCGAAGGGCTTCCCATAGATCGGCGGCGGAGGCACCATCACGGTGTACGAGATTGAAGATTTCTATGAAGACTCGCCTATAGATCCAATGAATTATTGCGAGATCATCCTTGACCCATTGCGGATCATGAGGTTGAGGGCGAGCGTCATCGGCCACGTGAGAGCGGAGGTTGCATCGCCCGAGGTGGACGTCGAAGAGGTGACGCCAATGGTAGTAGTTGTGAGCAGCGAGGTCTAGGGTTACGGGTATGTAGGGGCTAATATCGGATATGGTGTCGGTGAAGGAGATTGAAGGGGCTATTGGTGGAGGTAGAGCTAAAGTAGAGGTAGAGGTGGATAGGGCCGTGCCGCGGCGACCTTGGCAGCGACAATGGCGGCACGCCGCTCGAAGTAGCCGGGTGGCGACGACGACGGGGTCAGCGGGTGAGCCATACCCTAGGATCGGAAGTATGATACCATGTAGAATTGTATAGAATAATAATCGATGACAATATTGTGGCAATTACAAGAGGTATATATGTGGGTCTAGGTGCACCGGCCTAGTCCTATAACAAACCGACTAGGCCTACTTATTTTAATAGCTTCCACCACCGTGCTCCTCCACTCTCGCATGGTGCTCCCGCAGGCAGAGCCCTCCCCATGCCCCAAGCTCAATGAAGCCATCGTGGCCTTGCCGCCGCCGCACCAAGAGGCCGTTGCCTTGGAACGGGACTCCGCCGCCGAGGTCATCGACGCAGCTTCAGCCTCAGCCGCCCCGAACTGCTCTACCTCCGCATCGAGTTTCGCCTCCTGTCCTCTACACATACATGTGGGAGTGATTTTTGGTCAGCGGCGTTGCTACGTACGTCGTCGAGGTTTTGCTACATGGGCTTTGGTTTGGAGCGGCGTCTCGCGGGCTGCTGCTGCAAGTGCATTCCTAAGATGCTACCAACAACGGACGGCTTTGCTACTATGTGTGTACCGCATTGCTACCCATGGCGGGAGGCTTTGCTAACATGAGGAAGCGGGGGACTAATTTTGCTACATACTCATTTAATTTTGCTCTATACTCGTTTCGTTTTTGCTACATTGATGTTATCAGATGCTATAATATGTTCTGTATAAATTTTGGGCTATGAATTCGGGCGAGTTCATGGCGATTTCTCCTGTCATGTTGTTTTTCTATACTAATACAATTTTTTCGCTACAATTATTCCCAGGTTTTGCTATATTAGCATAATTTATTTGCTACAAGGTCTCCGACGACTTTTCCCAGCGAAAGTCTCTCGAGAAATTGGGTTGCTACATTAGCATGATTTTTTTGCTACAAGTCTCCCGCAAGGTCTCCGGCGAAATCTCCGGCGAGATTTATTAATTTTGCTACAATTGCTAATATTTTTTGCTACACACGATTTTCTGTTTTTGCTACAACAACACAAATATTTTGCTATAAAGTCTTCGGCGAGATCTCCCGGCGAAAGTCTTCGGCGATATCTCCGGCGAAGTTGGTTCTGGTACATTAGTAGTTTTTTTTGCTACAAAGTCACCGGCAAGGTCTAGTCTTTTTTCTGTTTTCTTAGTCGAAATGTTTTTTGCTATATGTAGTAAAAACATGACGTTTTGTAGCAATATTGGTACGTTTTATAGCAAAAGCGGGATTTTGAAAAAAAATCCCTGGTATCGCCCTTTTGCTAATTGTACCAGTCAGGGCATCTCGCCCGATATACCTTCTTAGAAAGCGAAACTGGTCGCGAAACCGGCAAGCCGCGCCGACGCAGACAGCCCGGAACACTCTTTTAAAATCGCCGGAACTGTCACCACCACACCACCACACCACAACACAGGCCAGCAACACAAACACATCAACTCATAAGCGCGGAAGCGATGGCGACGACCATTTGCTTCCACCGCGTGCAGGGAGCCCCTGCGCCGGCCGTTCCACCCAAAGTTGACCGGTGGGCGGTGCTGCTGCTTCTGGGCACCGTCACGGCCAGCGTCACCTACACGGCGGGGCTGAGCCCGCCGGCTTGGTTCTGGTCCAACAATGGCGGCGGGCACCTCGCCGGCGACCCAGTTCTCCGCATCAAGCTTCCTCAGATCCAGAGGTACCTGGTGTTCGTCTATTGCAACGTCACTGCCTTCGTCGGCCCCCTGGCGATGATTCTCATCTTCATCCTCCCTGGGAACCCAGTCAGCCGCAACCAGCGAATCAAGTTGTACGCACTGCGAGTCGCCACCATGACACTGTCCCTGCTTTCTCTGGCTGGCGCCTATGTCGCCGGAAACTGCTTGAGCTTCGTGACCTCTATGGGCGTGGTCGCTTTTGCGGCGGTCATGCTACTTTACATTGCAATTCAGTTCCCACTGCTCTTGTGCAAGCCCGTAGAGATTTCGCTCGGCAGTGTGAACGAATCATCGCAAAAGTGCTCGAAATTGCTTCTCTTGAAGAAAAAGAAGTTCCTCGTGAAGGTGGAGCAGGAAAACCACATGTTACTGTCCGGGCAAGCAGGCAGTGGCGAAGCCTATCAGATCCTGGAAAATTCTAGGATGCATATGCTCCTTCTTGGCACCCTTGTGGCGATTGTCACATACCAGGCTGG
This sequence comes from Avena sativa, assembly GCA_916181665.1. Lineage (NCBI taxonomy): Eukaryota > Viridiplantae > Streptophyta > Magnoliopsida > Poales > Poaceae > Avena > Avena sativa. The sequence goes on along the minus strand of OV702280.1, from coordinate 397,619,172 downwards.
ACTAAACCAACCGGGCGACATTTGGCAAGGTGAAGTTCTCTTTGCCTCCGAAGGACATTGGATCCTCGAGGACAAGAGATACCTTGCGTTCTTCTCTTGCAATGCCTCAGCGTTCATCGTGTCGCTGGCTATCCTCATCCTCCTCCTTATCAGTGTATTCAGCACTCACGGAATCAAGTACTACTGCGCGTTGCAGGTCGCAATCTCCTTGGAACTGTTTTGCCTGTTTGTGGCCAATATCACCGTCAACCTGGACCTGTTTTGCCTGATCGCAGCCTATGTCGCCGTGAAGCTGGAATGGTTTTGCTTGATCGGAGCGTATGTCGCTGGTAGGATATGCCAGCTGTTCGAACGTGTGTACATCTCCATGTTTGTTGTTTGGCCGCCCATCACTGTGGCCATCCAGGTTGGAGTTCTCTTGTTACAAGTGTTATTGTGCTGGGTAATATGGAGGCAAGCTTTGAGGGAGAAGACGGAACAATACTTGCCTGACTGGCTCAAGAAGCTGTTTGGCCTGTCAACCGATGGCCACGAGGAGGAGGAGGATGAAGGGCCAGGGGACGATGAAGAGGAAGAGGATGAGGCAGCAGTAGCCATGGGACTGAATCTGGAGCAGAGGCGCAAGCTTCTGCTGCTGCTTGCGATTCTTATAGCAATCCTGGTGTATCATGCCAGCACGAACCCCCCGCCGGACAACCTCGTCAACTACCGGCTCCTGGCGTTCTCATATTGCAAAGCAGTCGTATTCATCGCGTCTCTATCCATCATTGCAATGCTCGCGACTAGGAAGCTCCCGGCGGCGAGAAGCATACGGTGGCACGCCATGCGGGTGTGCCTGATCCTTGACGTGATTGGGATCACCGGCACCTTCGCTGCTAGGGGCTACTGGAAGATATCGAAGATGGATGTCCTTGTTGTAATATTGGCAGTTCTGCTCTGCATCGCGTTCCATGTTGCATTGTCCATCCATGCAACGACGACGCTGCGAGGTGGTCTGGTGCAGGGTCTCCTATCGAATCTCCGTTCGCCCACACTCTTGGCCGGACCAGATCCCTTGCAAGACGACGGCAGCCACGAATTTGAGGTGGGCATGACAGGTGGGACGAACGAGGAGCCCCTCGGAGTGGAGATCGCGTCCCCGATCCTTGGGGGCGCGCTCACGTTGATTGTGGCCATCCCAGTGATCTCCATCGTCGCCCATCCGGTGAAGCTGCTCGTGGGAACCATGATCGCCTCGATCGGGGTGGGCCTTTGGCGGAGGTCGTTGGCTCGCCTATTCCGGACGCTTGCCAGTGGTCTACAGCTGGGCCGTCAAGGTACCACACAGTCGACAGCTGGCTCCTCTTCGGGTCACCCGGAACATGGACTGTGCAAGCTGATCCAGACGCTGTGTGCGGAAACATGGATGTGGATTATAATCTTGGTCATCTGGGTCCCTTCGCTGAGGCACAGCCTCAAGCTCAAGTTCAAGCTGTCCAGGATATTTACTGTACTGGGCGTGCTGCTGGTTAACAGTGCCCCGACTCCGAACACGACCACGCCTAGTGCGACCAGTACCACCACTACAGCTACGGTGGATACCCCGAGCACAGCTACTCCGACCACAGTGGTGGGCACTCCGACCACAGCGGCTGCATCCGGCACCAGCAGCATTGGCGGCGGGGGTGTTCAGCCTCGCGTTGAGCTGAGGCCAAGGAGGAACCGTAGGGCCAATAGCCGGCTGATGGGCCCGGACTGGGTCAACTGACATGATGAGTCTCAACTCATCAAGCCGACTGTAGCACACCATGTTCACGAACTGATGTATTATCGATGGACCAGCCATCAAAAGACCCCGAACTAGGCCCCTGCACTAGCTAAATCACTCAAATGTATTTCCGTGTCCCCGCTTGCTGGACATGGCTTTAATATTTTATGGATTTCTAATACTTATCTTGAAACTTCGACTATCTAATAAAATTTCGGTAAGTTTGTGTTTCTAACCTGAAAACCTCGAAACAAAATTTAGAGATATAACAGAGGAGGATTTGTGCCATGTAAACCTTACGGCTTTTCTTCTTTCTTTTATTCAGGAGAAAACATGACAGTATCCTACGTCCGATCCGGTAAACTCGTGCCATCCCACAAGGCCTTATCGTGCTAAGAGCATCTCCACTCGTCTATCTAGGACGCCGATCCGGACACGAAAATCGGTCCAGTCGCGTACTCAGGGACCTGTTTTCGTCCGGATTTCGGCGTGTTTTGGTCTGGCCTACCCAGGCCGAACCCAGGTTCCCGGATATGCCCTGGGGACGCCGGACGCTGCAAAAAAAGGGCGTGGGCCAGCTCTGTCGGCGAGACATTCCCATTTCCACCCACTCCACTCGCCCAGACTGCCGCGAAGTGCTCCCAGCACCCCCTGTCGCCATGACTTCGCCGGCGGAGCTCCTGCGCGCCGAGACATGCCCGTTCCTCTAGCTACGCTCGGCGTAGTTGCCGCCCACCACCACGCCTTCCCCGCCGCCGATCTCGCCGACCAAGCCTCGCCGTAGCTCTGCTTCGCTACGTGCTCCCACCACCACGCCCGCCAAGTGTTCGACATTTGGCCAGACTCGGCCATGGACTCCGACGGCGACGAGATACTCGCCACTGACTCCGACGAGGATGAGATACTCGCCATGGACTCCGACGACGAGGAGATGCTCGCCGTACTCCTGGAGGAGGAGAGCGCCGAGGTCGCCGAAGGTGAAGAGCACTTGGAGATCCTCGCATCGCTCGCCCAGCTGTACATGTAGATGACGAAGCCGAAGCGTGGTGGTTCGGCGCCAGGTCGCCGGAAGTGCAAGATGAGACAAAGGATAGAGGTCTACTGCATGATGTACGCCGACCAGCCACTCCATGGAGAGGACGTATTTCGCCGCCGTTTCTGGATGAGCCGGAAGCTCTTCCTCAAGATCGTGCATGCTATCCGGGAGTCCGACCCATATTTCCTTTGCAAGAAGGACTGCACCGACTTGGTTGGGTTTTCCTCGCTTCAGAAGTGCACCGTGGCGATGAGGTTGCTTGCATATGGAGCGCCGGCTGACAGTGCCGATGACGATCTCCGCATCGCCGAGTCCACCGCCCTTGATTGCTTGTACAGCTTCTGCAGGGCAGTGATTGCAGTGTTCGAGGAACAGTACTTGAGATCACCCACTGTTGAAGACACTGCTCGGATCCTAGCAGTCAATGAAAGTAGAGGATTTTCTATTATGCTTGGAAGCATAGATTGCATGCATTGAGAGTGGAAGAACTGTCCATTTGAATGGCAAGGAATGTAGAAAGGCCCCAAAGGAGGATGCACTGTGATATTTGAGGCAGTTGCTACACATGATCTTTGGATCTGGCACTCCTTTTTTGGCATGGCAGGATCGAACAACAACATCAACGTCCTCAACTCCTCAACTGTCTTTTCCAAGCTTGTTGAGGGTCATGCTCCCCCCGTGGAATTTAAGATTGGTGGGCACCACTACAACAAGGGATACTATCTAGCAGATGGCATCTATCCAAGATGGCCAACATTTGTGAAGACTATCTCAAGCCCAATGCTCCCTAAGCATTCTCACTTTGCCAAGGAACAGGAAGCTTCCAGGAAGGACGTAGATCGGGCATTTGGTGTGCTTCAGTTGAGGTTTGCAGTTGTCCGGTTTCTGCTATAACCTGGTCGAAATATCAGATGTGGGAAGTGACCTACACGACGTAGATGTCGAGTATGAACTGGCCGAACTTGGCCAAAATATGTTGTACTTTTATTGCAGGCCGAACTATGTTTACATTTATGTCAAACTCTGTTTAAAATTTCTCCGAACTTTGGTCTTAAAATGTTCTATGACAAACTATATCGAAATCTGGACAAACTTGAGCCGAATTTGAGCGGAAACGGGCGATCCGGAACTCGGCCTGGATACGCGAGTGGAAAACTGGGCACCGTCTGACCAAAGTTTGGTCCGAATTTCGGCCTGAGTTCGACCAAAGAGTGGAGATGCTCTAAGTCACGATGCTAAAAAAGAGGAAAGAAGCCAATGTGACAAGCCACAATTTGGGCTGCATGTTCACGCACATACACGTCTTGTGCCTAGCTACTAAAAACAAAAGTTTAAGGTTTAGATAACAAATCACTTCCTTAATCTTGTCGACACGGCTACTTATATGTTAGCAACACCGATTCTGCTCCTTAACTCTAGTAAAGCACACCGGCTCTTTGTCGTGTGGGCAAAAATACACGATAAAGGTTTTTCGTGGCAAAGGCTTTGCCGTGTGTATACACACGATAAATGCTACAAGACAACATTCATCACGGTAAAGACCCTTTGTCGTGTATTTTCTAAATAAGACACGGCAAGTCTTACACGTAGACACGACAAGTAAAGTAAGATGACAGTGTCTATTTTTTGCCGTGTGTTTTCTCGAAAAGTACACGACAAATGAGCTGTCTTTATCGTCTGTCTTCTCGAAAACTACACGACAAAAAAACTGTTTTTGCCGTGTGTCTCGTATAAAAGTACAGGACAAAGAAGCTGTCTTTGCTGTGTGTCTCGTGTAAAAGTACACGGCTTTTCAAAAAAATCAATTTTGTTTCAAACTTTCTTGATTATTATTTACTTGATAATCTCATATAGGATATTTTAACCATTTGTATGCTTAATATTAGGTCAAATTGCACTCATAATGAAACTTCCTCTTCAGTCACCCATTCTAACACTACTCTAGCTCTAGCACGCTTCACTTCTTCGTTCCTTCCGAATGAGCTTCCGAGAAAGAAATCATACTTGTCAATAATACTTTCATATAAATTCTATTAACTCTTAGACCATGATGTCACAAATCTCAGTTTTAGATTCCAAACAATTATTTTGAGTAAACAATAATGATAATAATAATCTTGAATCCAAATAAAAAAATAAAATGATTTTATTTTATTTCTTTTTCTATTTAATATGGAATAATTCATATATTTAAATCCGTAAATCGGAATTCGACAAATAAAATTTCTAAATCGATCAAAAAAATGTGAGAAATCCAAATATGACATCCATATAATCTTGTGAAAATGGTATGGCCTTATTTTGAATTAGACATTTGATGGTTGCTTCACAAAATCCCCCGTTTTTATGCTCGGAAAATGAAAAATGTCTTTTTGGTGTAACGAAAAGGAAAACTTTCTCCTGCAACATTGTTCTCCATCCCATGATGCGCATGTATGCACAATATGGCACCACGTGAAGGTTTCGCATTGTTTCGATCTTTTTCAAAAAAATTATGCCTCTTTTAAACTATCGATAAACTTTGTCGAATGACGGGTATGAAGATTATTAGCTCGGAGCTGAGTCTCTCTAAACTTGCATTGGATATCTAATGAAATAGCATATTATAAACCTAAAAATGATTTATGTAAAAAAGCATGACCATCAGATCATGTACCTATAGTTCAATCTAAACCACTTCCTACCGATTCGGCAGGAATTTGTCTTTTTCATCTAGGGTGGACGGAAAGGTTTGATATCCCCCTGTTGGGACATTGTCCATTTAAGATGCTCTAGTATTTTTTTTAAAATGGGGTGGTAGCATTTTAAATTATCCATTTGGTGGTTGTTTCATAAAATGCCCCGTTTTTTGCGCTCGAAAAATAGAAAATGGCTTTTTGGTGCGACGAAAAGGAAAGCTTCCTCCTGCAACATTGTTCGCCATCCCATGATGCATATGCATGCATAATATGGATACATTATCACAAACTATGTCTTGATTCTAGCCATAACATTGGTCATTGACTCGAATGAGATAGGTCATTTTGTGAAGGTTTTTTTGACACATATTTAATATACCAAGTTTGATATTGTTTCCTCAACTATGTCATATAATATGACACCACACGAAGGTTTCGCATTGTTTCGATCGTTTTTGAATTTTTATGCCTCTTTTAAACTATTGACAAACTTTGTCGAACGACGGGTATGAAGATTCTTAGCTCGGAGCTGAGTCTCTCTAAACTTGCATTGGATATCTAATGAAATAGCATATTATGAACCTAAAATGATTTTTGTAAAAAATCATGACCATCAGATCATGTACCTGTAGTTCATATCTGACCCACTTCCTACCGATTCGGCAAAAATTTGTCTTTTTCACCTGGTGTGGACGGAAAGGTTTGAGATCCTCCTATTGGGACATTGTCCATTTAAGGTGGTCTAGTATTTTTTTTAAATAGGGTGGTAGCATTTTGAATTATCCATTTGGTGGTTGCTTCACAAAATCCCCCGTTTATTGCGCTTAGAAAATGGAAAATGGCTTTTTGGTGCGACGAAAAGGAAAAATTCCTCCTGCAAAATTGTTTGCCATCCCATGATGCACATGCATGCATAATATGGGTACATTATTACAAACTATGCCTTGATTCTAGCCATAACATTGGTCATTGACTCGAATGAGATAGGTCATTTTGTGAAGGTTTTTTTGAGACATATTTAATATACCAAGTTTGATATTTTTTCCTTAAATATGTCACATAATATGACACCACGCGAAGGTTTCACATTGTTTCGATCGTTTTTGAATTTTTTTATACCTCTTTTAAACTATCGACAAACTTTGTCGAACGACGAGTATAAAGGTTCTTAGCTCGGAGCTAATCCTCTCTAAACTTGCATTAGATCTCTGATGAAATAGCATATTGTGAACCTAAAAATGATTTTTGTAAAAAAATCATGACCATTAGATCATATAACTGTAGATCATATCTAACCCACTTTGTGCCGATTCAGCAGGAATTTGTCTTTTTCACCTGGTGTAGACGGAAAGGTTTGAGATCTCTCTGTTGGGACATTGTCTATTTAAGATGGTCTAGTATTTTGAAAAATGAGGTGGTAGCATTTTGAATTATCCATTTGGTAGTTGCTTCACAAAATCCCCCGTTTTTTGCGCTCGGAAAATGGAAAATGGCTTTTTTGTGTGGTGAAAAGGAAAACTTCCTCCTGCAACATTGTTCGCCATCCCATGATGCACATGCATATACAATATGGGCACATTATCACAAAATATGCCTTGATTCTAGCCATAACATTGGTTATTTGACCCGAAAGCCATGAATCCTCGAATAATATAGGTCATTTTGTGAAGGTTTTTTGAGACATATTCAATATACCAAGTTTTATATTTTTTCTTCCAACTATGTTACATAATATGACACCACGCGAAGGTTTTACATTGTTTCGATCATTTTTGAATTTTTATGCCTATTTTAAACTATGATTAAAACGGCGAGTATAAAGATTGTTATTCAGCATAAATATCTAATATTTGAGTTTAGATAGGTTGATCTCATTCTTCTGCAAATTATGATATATTATTTATATTTTTCTGAATTAGAATGATTTTTTATGATTTTTCTAAAAGTAATGTGATAAAAGGGAAAAAAATAAAAAAGGACTTTGCCGTGTATACTGCAGAATACACACGGCAAAGACTCTTTGCGTGTATACTGCGAAATACACATGGCAAAGGGCTAGCGATGCACACGGCAAAGAGGTCACTGTCTGCAACCGTTAGCTCCTCCCCGCCAAGTGGACCTTTGGGGTCGTGGGTCCCACCTCGTTGCCATGACGACATCTATGTCGTGTGCCGCTGTCGACTTTGCCGAGTTTTTTTTCTTTGCCGTGTTTCTTTGTGGGTCTTTGCCGTGTATATTTCTCTGTCGTGTTCTTTTTTCAAAATTTGTTGTGTTCGTGTACTTTGCCGTGTGTTTTTCTGGGCTACACACAACAAAGATCGGCAGCGACATATTTTTCCCCGTAGTGGAACTCACCCAAGAGCTTTGGGCAGAAGATCGGCAAGCTGCGCCGTCGTGTTGACGTAGTCGATCTGAAGATCACCCGTCACAGCATAGTCTCTGATCAGATGAAAACGGGTGTCGAAACGGGTATATCTGGACACTTGTTTCACAGAATCTGTCTAAAGAGGAAAAGGCCCAGTATACTCTTTATAGGTTTGATGGTCTTATAATTTAGTGTATGTCTGATGGAGCCAACTTAATTATTGTTTCATCCAGCAACGTCAGCTGACATTCTATTTGGACTCTGAATTTTCGTTTTTATTTTTTTTTCTGCCGAATGATGGTGGGTGTGACACCTCGAATGGGAGGATGAATACACGGAGATTTCTCTAAGTACTGGACTATCGGATGCTGCTCAAAGCTTTAGTGCTTGGTATAGGGATGCTAGTGTGTCTGGTGATGGTGTTACTGCTGAAGCAGTGATTGTAACAGGATGTTTGTGTAATCCTAAATGTGCTATCCCCTCCGATCATGGGAAAACACAACAAATATTTTGTACTCCCTCCGATCCATAATAAGTGTCGTATTTAAATATATGAGTTGTTATTGAGCAATTCTTGCACATGACTATCATACTTTTTCCTAGATATAAATATATGAGATAATATTGAGCAATTCTTGCACATAGCAGTGAGTTTCTAGAACAGAACACAAGAATGTGCTACTTCCATGTGCATCTGCAATATAAAATTTGTTCTTCCTTGGCATTTCAACCTTTTGTTGGTGTTCTCCCCGTGCCTTTTGCCATGCTTCTTCTTCTCTTTGCATCTTCTCAGCAATGGCGTTGTTCAATCTGCTTCCCGCTTCTTCTTCTCTTTTTTTTTGCTTCCTCTGCTTAAATTTCTTCCGAGCAATAAGGTTTTTCTTTGTTTCAGCTGCCTTAAATTTAGCTGCTACTGCCTCTCTTTTCATAGCTTCCTGAGCGACTCTCTTGTTCTATGCAAGTGCAAGGTTTCCTTCCGGCCGTCAGGAGGGCCGCGACGGCGTCATCTCCGGCGCACACTAGATGATCCACGCCAACTACGTGGTCACCTGCCGTAGGAGAAATCGTATCTGCTCCCCCGCTTCAGCCGGTTATGCGTGCACTAGATTTTTCATAGAACCAACATTGCATAGCTTTGGAGTCAGAATTTCAAAACTAAGCTGACTTGCAGGCCTGTCTATGGTACCGATCACGACACATTGTCGGTTCCTGATGGCCTGCTGTGAGCTGCCAAATGCAGGTGCGTATTGTCGAGTGGGCTTGTATCGAATGGTCAAAACTGCAACTCATGGCGCATTGCTCAGATTGGAAATGACGGTGCCATGATGGTTTCGTAGCCCTACAGTCAAACAAAAAAAACTCCTCAAAGCTGCAGTTTTTTTTTTCTGTCAAACAAAAAAAAAGAAAAAGCTGAAGTTTTTCTTGAACGACGGGAGTATACGCAACTGGTTTGTTCAGTTCCAACAGGACAGCATAGTGGTCAGACAAAGTGCTAATCACATTCTGCACTGCGCAATCATCAATGAGTTGTGTGTGAAATCTCCACTTGATCATTCATGCCTATAGACATGCATATTTGGGACGAAAAGAACCCAACCCAAGTCTGTCAAAGTCACAAACACTGAGACAGTCTATAGATAAATTCAGCTCAGCATCATGCCTATCTTTCTGGCAGACCCAAGTTTTCATTAAAATCCCCACAGCAAACCTTGTGTTGCGCCCATCTGAAGACCGTGACAGTCCAAACATGTACTAATACACATTAATTGCCTCCGCCGGCTTTGCAGATGCGGTCGCCTCCGCCAACAGCGCGCCGCCTGCCGGTCGTACGACTGCAGGGACGCCGTTGATATCCGATAACCCCTTCTGGGTCGACACGCCGTCCTACGCATCCACTGCCTCCGCGACACGGCGGTGATGCGTTCCTCGTGGCGCATCCCGGAAACGTTGGGCGAACGAGCACGCGGACATGATGTATGTGTTCCGCCGTCTCAGCCAGGGCAGAGCAGATGGGGCAGCCAGCCTCGTCCACACGCAACATTGGATGCGGCCACGGACAAGCAGCCAGGCAAAAAACCTCACCCTGGACGGGGCACGGTTCTGCCTGACAGACCAAGTCCAAGTCCAAGTGAGGTCAGAGTTTGTACAAGGAGGCAGTCCGCAGCTTCCCGCCCGCCCGCCGCGCCACACAGATGGAGGGAGGGAGCGCTGGTCCGTGGAACTCGACATCGACAGCCGCGTGCCGAGCAGAGTGGCGAGCAGAGCAAGGCGTTGCCACGCGGCCACGAGGAAAGTATCGAAGCCAGCGCTGATGACCTGCTGCACGGTGGCGGCCTGGGCGCACAGTGAACTGCACTGGGAGAGAAAAAGATCCGGCATGGCGATGGCCAGCGCGCCGAGGGGGAGCCAGCGACCCAGCCATCTGGCGGCCATCGCCGAGCTCCACTCTAGTCACGTCACGGTGGCAGCATGACGGACGGTGCACGACGCCCGACCCTGCTCCGCGAGTCCCTCCATGGCCATCGCACAAGTCAGAAACGAGGCAGAGTCCCTCGAATCCATGGCCGTCGCAGTTTCCAAACTACGACTAGTTCCCGGCACTATCAGTGGGCTCGCGTTGCGTGCACGATGACCGCCCACATAGCACGGGCCAAGGCTTGATCAATCCAGGACTTGCGTGCGGAAGGTATGCTCGTGTTTTTTTTTCTCTAAAACAAATCCCAAATTCTAAGGAAATCTTTCGGAGCACACGCAAACATAAGTTAACAAGGAAATCTATCCTGTCTTAGTCACGCGCATGGTGTGGTTGTAGCTTGCGTACGTTGGAACACTCTCGCGCTCCCTGCTGCCCGCCGCCTGACGACTGAGGACAGCGCGAGGCGACCGACCGCCATGGCGAGGAGGAACGGCTGGCAGCTCCCGGTCAACCCCGCACAGGTCTGCCCACCACTCCCTCCTCCTTCCCCTCCATCCCTTCTCCCTGCATGGATTTGTAGGAATTGATCCAACTGGGGATTTTCTGTGGCTGTTACTCCTACTAGTATTCATCTCTAGCAATCTCCACCTGGGTTTTACTAACGATCGAGCCATCCACATTGTTACATGTGTTATTATACGCAGAATTGATTTGCTGCTTATTAGCTTGCATCGTATTCCTGCTCTTTGTTATTGTGCAATAGTCTTGTCTTGTCTTCTATTGCGATTAGTGAAGACGGTCCAAATAATAGATGGCAAAGCCTATAGGACTGTTTCACCTTCTTTTCCTGTAGTTTTTTTTTGCTCTATTCATGTGCAATTGTACTTTTTTGTGTATATTTTTTACGATGTCCACATTGACGTGGAATTGCATACATGTATGAAAATCACCATTTACGTCATGTGCACGTTGACTAAATCATATGAAAAAAAAAAACAATGGAATTAGAGACAAACGATCATTACTGTTATGGAATTTTTGCAGAAGCCTTAGATTCGTACAAGACCTAATATACAAGCATTTTAAATCAACTTGTGCAATGAAGAAATCTATTATATAGTTGTGGGGCCAGTTTTATTACAAGTTACATACTTTTAAAAGGTTTGTTTCACAAATTAATCTGATTTGTAACATATTTTCGACAGATCACTGCAGTTACCGTCTTTTTCCTTCTTCTCCTGGGATTCTATGGATTCTTTGCACCATTCCTGGGAAATGGAGTCTTTTATTATGTCGCCATCAGTATTTATACTCCCATGGCAACTCTTCTAAGGAATCTTGTATTTATGTCTTCCTGATAATGTTAAAGAAAGCTCTGCACATCACTTCCAGGCATTGGTTGTTGCCTTCCTCTACGTTCGTTGCACGACTATCAACCCTGCTGATCCTGGGATCATGTCAAGGTTTGAGGGTGGCATTAACAATATACCAGACAACAATAATAGACAAGCTCCCGGTCAACCCTGCACAGGTCTGCCCACCGCTCCCTCCTTGCCCTCCATCCCTTCTCCCTGCATGGATTTGTACCGATTGATCCACCTGAAGATTTTCTGTGGCTGTTACTCCTTCTCTAGCGATCTATACCACGAGCGTACAGTGTCTGTCTTCGACCTCGCCGCCACCGGCAGCAGTGCCAGCCCGCAACCTCACCCTTTCGCAAGACGTGAGTTTCGACCTGCAAACTACTGCTACATGTACAAGCTCCTCATGGACCCTCAACGTTGGCCTGCTTCACCTCCATGTTAATTTGCCTATTTTTCAGCTTTCTTCTAATACCTCAACATCTTTTAATACCACAACTACTGACCTATCTATCTTGGTCAAAAACACTAATCTGTCTATTCTATCATTTCCATGAAATCAAGACTAGTACTTCTCCTACTTATAAGCCGCATGTTCGCCCCAAGATTATAAATCTGGTTTTAGCAACACTATATCCATGAAGTCACGCATGCGAAACGGATCATATCGTCACAACATGAACACACAGTTTGCCTTTTTTTCGTCTGCTCTCAACTCAAAGTGCGTATACTGTAGTACACTGTCCAATGTCATTTTTTTTGGATGGGCCACTTGTCACCCCCACATTACATGCTTATGGTAAATAATCGCAAAGTTCCATGGAGACACGTACGGAGCGGAGCTTGAGGGGCGATCATGGCGAATCCCCGACGCACCCCTCCTTGTGCCACCTGGCGGACCCTGCGCCTCTCCTGAGACCACCCGCGCCTCCCGCTGTTCTGACCCCTCTCCCTATTCATCGGGCGCGTGGCGGACACAACGATCAGGCCCCACCTGTGTGGGGTGGCGTACGGGGTACGTTTTCGCCATGTGAGGGAGCTTTCACTGTCGCCGTTCCTTCACTGTCCACCTGCTCTACTCCGCCGGCTACCTCACCATCTCCGTCTTCAACTCCGCCCGCGCCTCCGCTCGCTGGTCTCCTTCCAGTGATTAAATTTGCGGCGAGACGCTTGACGCTGGCGATTCCTGCCTATGGAGAGGAGGATGAGCCGTGTTACGGCTCAACTCCTTGCGGGGAGGAGGCTCGGGCCGCGCTTGAAGCGGTTGGCGGAGCTGGAAGATCATTCGTTGATCACGGGAGCAATCCTTCACCAACCAATCGATTGGGAAAGGAAGGGGCTTTGACAAGCTCGTCAAGCAAGAGGAAATTTCAAGATTCTGATGTTGGATTCTGGTTCATTGACTCCTTCTTCGACATCGCCGGCATCGACAAAGGGATTGGGGAGGAATCTAGGTGCTGGCAAGAAGGTTGTGCGGCGTTCTCGCAAGCTCGTCGACGGCATCGAAAACCCTATTCAAGCTCATCGCGAGGCTGCAGGGGCCTCTGTCCCTGTGTTGATGGAGAAGAAGAAGAAGCGTGGTCGCCCTCGCGGATCTACGAACAGGAAATTGGTTTCACGGTTGGTTCCATTGTCGTTGGAGGCAGGAGATCAGGCCATGTTCTCCCTCCCCCTGCAACCAGAGCAGAGGAAGTTCTCCTTCCGGGACGCGTTGGCAGCGGCAACTCTGCTGGCCCTCAGACAGGACTCGATCAACGTGGGTGCATTAGTATGCCCCCACCTGGAGGGGAGACAAGACAGGTGAAGAAATCCTTAATGTTAGGCTTGGAGCCACATGGTCTCACCGAGCTCACGTGCGCTGGCGTCGAGGACGATGCTGATAGGGCTTGGGGATTTTTCTTCGAACAATTTTGGGAAGACGAAGATAACCTTCCTAGGGTTTGGACTGCTACAACTACCCCACCCTCCCTCCTTGTTTGGATCCAGAAAGAGCTTGTCCAGAACCGCTCCTTTGTGGCGGCGGACTGCTTTCCTCTTTCACCCGACGATGAGTCAGATCTGAGCTCTAGACTCTCTCTTAGTGCTGAAATTTGGCAGTTTAGTCCCAAGCCTTCTTTTGAGCAGATCTTTGAAGATTGTGCTATGGCTGAGAAAGGTCGAGGCAGAGGGAGAGGGAGAAGTGGAAGCAATAGAGGGGAGCAATGGCAGCAGATGTAGGTACAACCACCTCAGCAACCACCTTTTGGTTTCGGTTTCCAGCAGCCCCCTCCAAATCAGCATGCTCTGATGATGCGACCTCAGTTTGGTTCCTATCCTCCTTTTAGCTTTCCTCCTTAGAAGTATGGGAAGCATCCTGATGTCTACGCACTTCTATTCTTGTAGACAGTTGTTGGGCCTCCAAGTGCAGAGGTTTGTAGAACAACAGCAAGTTTCCCTTAAGTGGATCACCCAAGGTTTATCGAACTCAGGGAGGAAGTGGTCAAAGGAATCCCCTCTCAAGCAACCCTGCAATCAAGATACAAGAAGTCTCTTGTATCCCCAACACACCCAATACACTTTTCAGGTGTATAGGTGCACTAGTTCGGCGAAGAGATAGTGAGATACAAGTGGTAACGGTGCCAAAAAATAGTTTCTGACTTGTTATTGTCGTGGGGTAATGGTGCCAGAAAAGAGCTGATGGCGTGGAGGAAAGGTAAAATCCCAAAACCTCCCCAGCAAACGTAACAAAGATGGAAGCAAGCAAACATGCAACATATCTAGATGCAAACGGTGTTTCAATGTTTAGAAACAAGGCCTAGGGATCATACTTTCACTAGTGAACACTCTATCATATAAATATCCTCTCTTCATGATAGTACTCTTAACTACTCTCTAGTTGGACACTCTAATCATTGGTAGGGCTATAACAGCACTCCTCAAAGTCCGCCTTCCCCAATCTAGATAAACTCACACTATCACCTTGAGCGCTAGATGGTTCCAACAAACACCACAATTTCATAGAGACATCCAACTCCAAATATAACTCATAACAAATATTCAATCTAGCCAAAGGGCCACACACGGCATGCACGCTATCACTTTCACACACGTGGGGGAAAAGCATAGATCTATTAAAGCACAAAGAGTATTTATGTAGACTCAAACCTAAGTGCCACCATGGCGTGCATGCTGTCACTTTCACATACATGGGGAGAGCAGAGATCTAATGAAGCACTTGAGTGGCAAGGTAGATCTACGTGATTACAAAGCTCATGACCACAAGATAACGCATAGAGAGAGAGAGAGATGAACACATAGCTACCAGTAGAGCCCTTAGCCCTGAGAATGAACTACTCCCTCCTCATCATGGGAATCAGCAATGGTGATGAAGATGGCGATGGAGATCGATGGAGATGGCTCCGGGGGCACTTCCTCGTCCCGGCAGGGTGCCGGAATAGAGACTTTCTGTCCCCCGAATCTCCCTTTCGGTGGCCGCGGCGCTACGGAGGTTTTCTTGTATTTCTTATGGATTATTTAGGGTTTTTGGGTCGGAGGCTTCTTATAGGCGCAGGAATCAAGGTCGGTGGGGGTCCAGGGGGCCCACGCCCCCTCCATGCGCCTCCAGGGCTTTCCCGCGCCTAGGGGGGTTTGGCCACCCTGTGGCCCCCCTCCGGCTCTGCTTCGTGGTTCTGTGTTGCTCCGGGAAAAATAATGAGGTTGGCTTTTGTCCCGTCCAATTCCGAGAATATTGATTTTCTGCCTTTCTGGAACCAAAAACAGAAGAAAACACGCAACTGGCACCGTGGCAACTTGTTAATAGGTTAGTTTTAGAAAAGATATAAAAACACCTCAAAGTGTAGACAAAACATAAGACAAATGATACAAAACAAGCATGGAGCATCAAATATTATAGATACATATCCGACGTATCAAGCATCCCCAAGCTTAACTCCTGCTCGTCCTCGAGTAGGTAAGTGATAAAAAGAATAATTTTTGAGGTGACATGCACCATCAAAACCAAGATCAAACCAATTGCAAGCATTAAAAGCTGGGTCAAAGAACTCTAAACATGTGCATGAAAGATGGAGTTCTAACAATAGGACATAGTAACTATGCATGCAACATGAAAGGCTACAAACAAAGATCATGAATAACATGCATTGAAAAACGTTTGTTTATTTCACATATAGAAAATATGGCATAGTGGCATTCAGCTTGTCCCTCATAGAGTAGCAAATAGATGCATAGGACACCTTCAAAGTTCACAAGGGTGACTAGAAACAAATAGCACAAGAACAAGTAATATCACAATATGTATCAATCAATAAGCTTTGGGACACTGCACATAGAATGACAACTATGCTCTCTTAATGGTGCCTAAAAGTAGAAGGTGGAGACTCAACAATGGTGGAAGAAAGGCCTTTTTGTAAAGGAAGCAGGGATTACAAGTTTCAAAAAGAGCTTCCAAAAATTATGGTACTTGTTAGATTTCGGCCCTCATTGCCCCTATCATAAGCATCTTGAAGTGGTTAAGGTTAAAGTGGCAAAGATGGGATATATGATTGACGAAGTATAAGTTGGCAATCTCAAGTCCCTTGAATATGAGGGCCACACCTCATGCATACTCAAATTTGGGTCCAGGTAAGTTCTTTTCATTGTAAGTATTTGCATATCATTGAGAACCGCCAACGGGGTACCCCTTGCACATGGTACATGAGCTTTCCCGTAACCAAAATAACAAGACAAGCAGACAATGAGCATGTCATCAATATTTTTATTTACCATATACATAGGTTTTTATTGAGGATGCTTCATAGATAGCTCATTATGGTGAGCTGCAAGTTTCCACCATAATTAGGCATGGCTTAGGCTAGCGGCCCAGGCGTTTCTCTAACACAGGATACAAACTCCATGGACTTACAAGTTCCCTCTTTATTTCACATTGGTGACATCCATAGACAAAAGAGCATGATATCAATTGAGTACAACAAGGTATAGGTGCAATGTTGAAAACGTTCCCCATGACAGCACGGTTCTGCTAATTCCAACTTATAAGTGCAATCATATACAACAAAGTTGTCACAATGGTTCAAGATTATTAGGGGCAAAGAATATAGTGTGCCATCAAGTTCGTGAGGGCTTTAATCACTAAGTTTTCACATAACAAAATAGTTTTAAATTGGAAGATAGCTGAAAACAAGAATATACTTGAAATGGTGTAACACACCATGCATAGGAGTTTATAGTGGACACTTTGGAATAACTTGGTTTCTTGGGAGTTGGAAGCATGAGTAGAGCTTACTCATACAAGTGGAGTCTAGCAAAAGACTGGGAGCAACCAACTAAGAGAGCAATAATGGCCGTAATCATGCAGAGCAACAAAACATTACTAATCAAAGCATAGAGTGGTACTACAAGTCAAGGACTAAATGATCATAAAGGCTATGGTGACTTGTCATAGTCATAACATGGTGTGATCATGTGCCAAGTCAACCCAAACAAAGCATCAAAGGAGAATACCACAATACTATGCTTTTGCATGCTAAAACAACGCATAATTCTTTCAAGGCACATTAAGCAATCCTAATTGTTTGTAACAAGTCATGCTACAACAATAATCACTAAGCATAAGGTCAAAACAAGATCTAGCATGACATGATAAAGTCTAAGCCACAGTCAAAACAAGCTCCCTTTTGTACCACTATAAGCATGAAACTTTCTACTCTTTTCCAACACCAAACAACTTGTTTGAAACAACTCACAAAGATAATAATCAATAAAGATCAGTGAGCTTGTCTCACAAATCCACAAAGAAGAACTAAAATTTTCTAAGCTTAAACCACAAGAAAACTAAGGCTGAACGCAGTGCTAGCAAAAGTGAACACTCACAAAACAATAAGAGTGAAACTAGAGCGTTCTAGGCAATGGAAACAGAGTGTGTCTCTCTCCAAAATAAGTGTGGTGTAACCAACCAACTTACTCAAGCAAACTAAGCAAAGGAAAACCAAAAACGAAAACTAAGATGCTCCAAGAACAACACAACAGTGCATGAAACAATAAAAACGAAATGTCTAGAAAGACCTAAGATATTTATTGATGAAGAAGGGGATGCCTTGGGCATCCCCAAGCTTTGACGCTTGTATCTCTTGAATATTTCTTGGGGTGACACAGGGTGGCATCCCCAAGCTTGACCTTTTGTCCATTATTCATCTCATTACATCATTCTTTCTCTACACCTGAAATTTTTCCTTCATACAAAACTTCACACAATCTTCATTAGCAACATTAGTGTATTCAAAAGATAATAGACCTTTAGGCAAAGCTTTGGAACAGAAAGAATTTTCACTAAAAACAAAAGCTACTGTAGCAACTCCTTTAAAAATCTCAATTTCCCAAAAAAAAACACAAAAAGAAATCAATAAAAAGCAAATGAAAATAATGGCAGAAATCTGTCAAAACAGACCAACAGGTAGAAACCGATTTTTTCGAAGACCTTATGTTTCTCAAATCAAGAAGTGTTGAACTAATGAAAGTTATCTAACATACTGGGTGATTTATTCGTATATTATGAGCTCAAACCGAGTTACAGAGAGTCCTCAAGAATTTTTATGGTCAAGGACAGAAATCTGTTTCGGGACAGCAACTCACCAAATCTTACTTCCCTCTCATTAGAGGTCATTCTTGACACAAAAAGAAAACAAAAAAGGATAAGGAGAGGTCATTACAGAAGTAATAACTTCCAAGACTCAACAAAACTCTTGGGTTATCTCCCAACAAGCACTTTTCTTTAATGCCTTTAAGTTAGGCATGATAGTTTCAAAGATGCTCACATAGGAAATATGAATTGATTTAAAAGAGAGCATCAAGAAGCAGATTCAAAGAACATTTAAGTCTAACCCACTTTCTATGCATAGGAATATTGTAAAGAAACAAGTCATGAAAGCACAAAGCAACAAGCATAGGAAAGCAAAACATGTGCAACTTCAAAATTTTCAACATAAAGAGGGGAAACTTAATATTTTTGAGATGCATAAGACCATGTTTCCCTCCCTCATAATAACTTTCAGTAGCAACATGAACAAAATTAACAATATAACTATCACATAAAACATTCTTATCATGAGCCACATGCATAAAATGATCATTACTCTCCACATAAGAAAAGGCATTCTTATTAATCATAGTGGGAGCAAATTCAGTAAAATAGCTATCACTATTATTCTCATCACCATAATCATCAAATATAGGAGGCATATTGTAATCACAATTAACTTTCTCCTCAATAGTAGGTGGACTGAAAATATCATATTCATCATTGTAATCATCATAAATTGGAGGCAAAGTATCATCAAAATAAATTTTCTCCTCCGTGCTTAGGGGACTAAAAAGATCATTTTCATCAAAACTAGCTTCCCCAAGCTTAGACTTTTCCATAGCATTAGCAACAATGGTGTCCAAAGAATTCATACTAATAACATTGCTATTAGCATGCAAATAAAGTTCCCTAGTTTTTTTAATTTTCTCTTCAAACACTTCATGTCCTAACTCAAGATAAACACTATAAAGCTCTCTAATTTTGTTGTTATTTTACATTAAGCCTAACTAGTGAAAAAAAGAAACAAAACGGCAAAATTGCAGAATCTAAAGGAAATAACTTCGAGCACTCATGCCGGAGGATGTGAGTACCTTTTACCTTACCTCCCGGCAATGGCACCAGAAAAGAGCTTGATGTCTATGATGGTGCTGACGTGGAGCACTTTGTTGGAAACCCCAAGAGCAAGGTGTGAAGCAGCAAGCAGCAAGTCTTCCCTCAGTAGAGACCGAGGTTATCGAACCAGAAGGAGGAAGGAAACGTCACACAGATGTTGCAAGAAACACGGAGACCTGCACAACACAAACTCAAGACTTTGCCCCAATGTATCAGTGAGGTTGTCAAGCTCACCGATTTGCTGTAACAAAAGATTAAACATATGGTGTGGAAGGTAATGGTTTGCAGCAAGTAAACATATAACAGTGGAAGATGTGTCAATGGTAAAGATTGGACCGGGGTCCATAGTTCACTAGAGGATCTCTCCTTAAATAAACAACATGGCATGAAGGGTAAACAAATTACAACGGGGCAATTGACAGGAACTGAGCAAGGCATAACAATGCAATTACTAGCCAGAAAGATCCTATGAGGTTGATTGGGCAATACAACAATATACATAGACCGCCATCCAGCTGCATCTATGACTAGAAGTCCACCTTCAGATTATCATTCGAACCCCTTCCAGTATTAAGTTACAAGCAAGAGACAACTGCTTTAAGCAAAGTGTGTAAGGTAAACAGTCCACATGTTCCATAAACAAGAGACCGTTGTTTTCTCCCTAGTAGCAACAACACATCTACAACCGAAGAGATTTCTGTCACTTCCCTTGGAAAATAGATGCATGAACCCACTATCGAGCATAAATACCCCCTCTTGGAGTCACTAGCAACTACTGGGCCAAGATAACCACTAGCAACGGAGAGCATGCAAGATCACAAACAACACAGACATGATAGAATCGTAAAGATAAAACCATTAATCAAACCAACATAATAGTCTCAATATCCATCGGATCTCCACAAACACAACATGCATGATTACAAATAGATTAGATCTTGATCATGAACGGAGCTCACAAGATCTATACATGAAAGCACAAAGGAGGAGATACAACCATATAGCTACTACATGGACCCATAGTCCAAGATAGAACTACTCACGAATCATACTGGAGAGAAGGCCTCCAGGATGATCCCCCTCCGGCAGGGTGCCGGGAAGAACTTCAGATCCCCCCGAAACGGTATGTGCTTCTCCTTCTCTTTTTGTTTTCCGTTTTCCTTTTTTTGATGTTTATATGTTTTTTATTGTTATTTTTATGATTTTATTTTATTCTTCTTTACTTATATTTATTAAATTGATATTTGTGATAAACAATATCAATTTTTTATTAGATTTAAAAGTGTTTAGATTTTAAAATTATTTAAATTTAACAAGGTATAATTTTGAAAGTTGTTTGGATTTTAATATTACGAAAAGTCAGATTTCAATTTTTTGAGAAATATTAAGAAATTGAAATTATTCATTACTAGAAATGTTCTGATTTTAAAAAATTAGAATTTAAAAAAATTAGAATTAAAAAATGTTCTGATTTTAAAAAATTAGAATTATTCGCCAATATGGATGTCGTGAGCTGACATCTCCTGATTCAGAAACACATGTGTTTCTGGGTGATGTTTAATTTGTCCAGTTCACTCCCTTCATGACAAAGTTTCTAGTTCGCTTCGTATTCAATCTAGCTTTGAAATTAAGGACAGTTCAAGTTGCACATCCTATCCTCGTCTGTCTTCTTCAACGATTCCATCGTGCTACTGCAATCTTTGTTCTCCTCCCTCCAGATTGGCAAGATTGAAGGGCCTTACAATCCAGCTGCATAATGGTGAGCACATGCTCAAATATGCTCGCCTATGTGAGCATTTACGAACGGTATGTGCGGCCTAATTTATGAGCATATAGACGTATATGTGAAACAATAGAAAAAAATACATATAGGAACATATTATTAACCATCTAATAATATGCAAGCAACTAACTCTTACATACATTTAATATGACAACTAATTTCATAGAAAATTACAACTAATATGTGAGCACTATTTCTTACATATGCAAGCACTAATTCTTACAACCATATAATTAATTCTTACATGGAACTACTATGAACAAATCCTAGTCAACTAGGGTTTCACCAAAACTAACAAGTAATATTTTCCGAATGAAATTAAGGGGATTGAGGGTGCATAACGTGTGTGTGTGTGTGGGTGGGTGTGTGTGTAGGGGACGAGATCCCATGAGTTTTCCTTCCGATCTATGCCTTTTTGGTGAAAGATTAGAGAAGAGGGAGAAGAACAACTGCCGCCGCCATAGAGGAGTAGAGAAGGGAGAGGAAAAAACTAGGGCACGGGTAAGGTGGGTGGGCCGTGTCTGTGCCGCACAAAACGCTCAGCCCCAAACAACTCCTTGTCGTGCCCCCCGTGAAGACACCGCATGACCTGGCCTAGGGCCCGCGTGGTCCCGCCCTGCCACACTGTCATGATGTGTCGCGCTTCCAACAAGGGTGTGACACTTCTGTTTGTGGCGTCCTTGGCGCATGCGCGTCAAAAAAAGGGTTAGACTAGTGAAATAATTACCTGGCTATCTGTACGAGATTTGGCGGAAGCTACCAACAAGTCAAAGCAAGTTTGTTGCATGTGGAGAGGGCACGACCCCATATGATTATTGGCCTGCTCTGCTGCTAGTGCTGCAGTTTTGGGGCGTCAGCGAAGATAAAGACTGGTACTGGTCTCTAATATGAACCAGAGTATACTAAAACTGGAGTTGATTATATGCAGTTGTCTAACACTGCTTCTCAAATTTTTTCGAAGCCAGATTGTGCGCATGATTGGGTTTTCAAGTGGGTTGTGAAGTACTAGTGCAGGCAAGATTAGTCATGGTTTCTGTAGTACTGGGCATGATTGGGTGAGGAAAGCCACAGCTCCAATCAACTGAAACTAACATCGCTAATGAGGTGATGCTTCCAGGCAAAGCGTGCTATCATCATTAACATTCGAATTAAGTCCCATCCACATAACTTGATAATGTAGCTAGCACTACATATTCATGTTTCTGTAAGCCTTATTTAACCACACGTCCGGCCAAGACAACACTTGCCATTTGTGATCTAATATAAAGTCCTTAAGAACGCTTGCTGACAGAGATGAAACCCTAAAGCGCCAGAGTGCCGGAGATGGAGAAGAAGGCAAGGACCGGGAGAAAAGAAGTTGTTGCGGGCGGCTCATCCGGCGTCGCATCGACGGTAACAAGCAGAAGAGGAACGTGTTGCCCCTCATACCGATGCGACCAGTCGGACATACGGTACCTGTTCTGGGTCAACGTGTGTGTCCTACATTTGTTCTTCATATGCTGTGACCTAATTACTAACTAATGCCAGTCCGCAGGACCTTGCTAAGTTTTCTTCTAATATCTCATCTCGCACTAGTGCAGAGCCCCCCTTTAACTCCGGTTGGGAGGGCCCTCTAACAGCGGTTCCTCAACCGCTGTTGAGGGTTCGGTGTTAGAGGGGGGCCCCTTTAACACCGGTTCTTATACGAACCGGTGTTAAAGGGTGGCGCACGTGGGGCTGCCGCAGGCCTCGGCCCCCCCCCCCCTTTAACACTGGTTCGGGGCTGGAACCGGTGTTAAAGGTTCTTCTGCCGCGGCAGGAAAACGGCCTAAATCTCTGCCACGGTAGACTTCTGCCTCTGCCCCGTTCTGGGCATATTTCTGCGGGAGGGGGGAAGGGGGAATCGATCGGGAGCGGTATACACATAAATCGTCATCGGTACATACGAGTACATGAATAATTAAGCAACTATTATTATACACAAACATCGTCATCGGCACATTTACATCGTCATCGGCACATACATCGTCATCGTTCATTTTGGTGGATATCTAAAGAGTTCTCCGCCAGGCGTGACGACCTCATCAAGTATGAACCCCGTCAATTCCTCTTGAATGGCTCGTATGCGTTCAAATGGTAGGAGTTGGTCCCGCATCTGTTCGATCTGAATATATATGAAGAATGGGCCGTCAATATATATATAAGAATAAAACTCAACACAATTGATGGTAATAAAATAATGTTGTGGACTTTGTTTACTTACTCTAAGTTGTTCTAGTGCGGCTTGGACCGTCGCACATATCGTATTGCGAATGAACTCGCAAACATAGTATCCACATAAGTTATTGCCGTGTCCCTGATGCGCGCACTTTACGAGAATGGAGAGTTCAATCAAAATAATAATCAATAAAGCATGATATAATGGAATTGGAAGCAGAATCAAAGAGATACGCAGACCTAGCTAGCTAGTATTACTTACATTTTGGTCTACAAATTTTAGTTCTTCTGATCATTCACCCACGCCCCTGCCCGTGAACCTTTTCCAAACCCTGTCCGGCAAAGAAAATGGATAAAGGAGTAATTAATTACTTGTTGTCACGAAAGTTGCCGATCTAGTGCGATAATATGATTGAAATTACCTCTGGAGCATCTCTCTAAAGTCTGCCCATATCTCTTTTTCTTTTCGTAACGAGTCCATGACAAGGACTTTTCCTGAGTCGGGTTGAATGACTAGCAGAATAAAGTGGAACCTACGCACGCATAATACACTTAACATCGAGTAAGCCGAAATAGAATGTGTACAAGAGAGAGGGTAACAGTACTCACGAGAAGTTGTAAGGCAATAGTATTTCCCTTTTGGTTTGTTGTCTCAGTAAAGACCTTAGCAAGTAATCTTCTGTTTGCCCGGGTTTGGTTCTTACCACTTCTTCATGAACTCTATTTGGGTCAACGAACCCAATGTCAAAAGGGCCTCCTTTCCTGCATTCCATAACCTTTTTCCTGCATAATAGTATATACATATATGGTGAGCATATATATATATACATGCAATTAATGAAGTGAATGAGATGAGATATAAATTATAGAAATAGTACTTACACACAATAAAGGCTGATGGCAGCTTTGTCGAGTTCCTTCTGATTGAATAGAAAATGCAAGTCTTGAATATTGAAGTCGATCCCGTCGTCTCCGCAGAAGAAAATCTCATATCTTATATGCGCCATGATCCATTCTTCTTTTCTCGTCTTGCAGAAATCAAGGTACCACTTGTGCAATTTTCGCATCTTTGTTGGTAGATTCTTGAGCTCCTCTTTCTTGACGAGATTCTTCCCATACTTCCATGGCTGTATGGGGTTGGCATCGCATTTGGGCAAGTTGTCTTCCATGACGTTCAAGTATGCAATGTAAGTCATCCCCATCTCATTGGCCTTTCTTTGTAGCTCTGCCTCGTAATCATTTACGGGAGGAGCGTCCCGTGTGTCGAACATTTGGAGCGGGGCGCATGATTGGTTTTCCTGCTCTCCGAGCATGGGAACTGTTTTCTGGGGTGCCTCACGACTGCTACTTTCAGTCTCCCTATGGCGCCTTGCATCCGCCTTCAAAATCTGGCGCTCGTAGTCCGGCACAAGTGGGGTTTCAGGTTTCAAAAGATTTTTGTAAAACTTCTCCACCACCGCCGGATCTATTTTCTCCTTTGGCTCGGCCCATCTAGGTGCAAAGAATTTCTTGACCTGTTCTTCCGAGATCCTATTGGTCTCCTCGTCGCTGCGATTCCACGGTAAAACCGGCAATGGCTTGGCGGAAGGCTGCGGGACATAGTTTTTTGAACTCTTTGGCGTACGGTTTCCTGCGGATTTCTTTGTGGCAGTGCTACTGATGCTCTTCGTGGCAGTGCTCTTCCGCTTACGCTGAGGAGATGGCTGAAGCACCGGAGATGGCTGACGGGCCGGAGATGGCTGCCGCGCAGGAGATGGCTGAAGCGCCGGAGATGGCTGCCGCGCAGGAGATAGCTGAAGCGGCTCAGACTGCTGACGCTGCGGAGACGGCGGGGGTGCCAGTGACCTCCAATTTGGAAGCACGATGTGTTCCTTCTTCCAAAGAATGGTTGTTTTCACTGCAAATTTGAGTTGAGTTTCCCCTTCACCTGTAGCATGGTAAAGCCGTGCTTCCTCATATTCCTTCACAACCTCATCCACCCGGACAATAGCATAGCCATCTGGAATCGGTCGGCAGTGGTAAGTTCCACCAGCTACAGGAGGTAAGGCATAGCCGACAGCCACCTTAATGGATAAGCCCATTAATCTCACATGCAGCTCAGCGTGTTCGCTCTCCGTGATCTCGTCCACGGGGTATTGAGGACCCGCCATTTCAAGCACAACCGCCATTTCAAGCGTGTGCTGCACGTTCTCCATGGAATCCACACTGCTTTTCCGCGCAGAGTCTGGGCCGCCGGCAGCTTCCAATGCAGGCTCTTCGTGCCGCTGAGATGGGCCGGTAGCTTGATGGCTCTGTTGTGCATTCACTTGCCCCTGCAGCGCCGCAAGTGCATGTTCTATCTGTGTCATCCGCTCTGTACGCTCTTTTTCTTTTCTGCCGCGCCATCTGTAAGAGTCGCTCCACTCGGCAAACCCATCCTTCCACGTCATACCCCCTGTGCCTCGTGCATGTCTAGGGTGTTATTTTTTACCGATGGCGCGTGTGAGCTGGTCATTCTCTCTGTCGGGATGGAAGGTCCTGGCGGATGTTTCCTCGTATGTCGTGATGAGTTCAGTGACGGGTTTGGCAAGGAGGGTTGGGAAGATACACAATCCTGTTTCTGGGTCCAACCTTGCCCCGATTCTGTAGAACCAAGTCTTTGCATGTAGGTCCCACCCATCTGTCTGGGGTGTGATCCCTCTAGCGCGCAGGGCCTTCTCAGCTTCCTCCCACTTAGGCCTCTGAGATATGTAGCCACCTGACCCCGTCCTCTGGTGATATTCCTTCTTCAGGGCATTAAGCGTATTGGTTTCTGACCTCTTTTTAGCTATAGCACTTTTTTTATATGTCTCAAATTCGGGCCAGTGAGGTCTTATCTTCGCATAATATGCGTCTTCGAAATTTGGAGTCTCGCCAGATTTGACAAATTTGTTCAATTTTGTCTTCCAGTTGCGAAAAGCATCAACCATCTTCTTTAGAGTCCACTCTTTGACCTTTTCCTTTATAACCGGGTTGTTTTCATCCTCCTCTGGGGGAAGGGTGAAATTTACCAACAACGAATTCCAAAGCGTTTCTTTGGATCTTTCATCGACAAAGGTACTGTTGCCCTTCTTTGGCTTATTCCAATTTTCAGTTATGATTGGGATTTGGTCCCTAACAAGAACTCCAGCCTGACGTACAAATTTGTCTGCGGCCTTCTTGGGCTCCATCGGCCTGCCAACAACACAGACTGCTTCGATCGTGAAATTTGCACGATCTTTCAACCACTGGCTCGCGCCTCGCTTGCTCTTTTTCGTAGAATAAGATGGTTGTTGGCTGGTCGATCCAGACGGCTAAAAGAAGAAAGAAGCGTTAATTAATACATGTAGAAGAAGATTGTTGGTGGAAGTCAGCAGAGGCTTAATCAATGCATATACCTCGCCGGACTTTGTAACCACTAAATTGCGTTCACCGGAGTCTTCATCTTCTCCATGACTAGTACTTGAGCTATCGTCATCATGTCCCTCCAAGTTCAGATATTGTGAGGTGTCCTCATCAATAATGTTCTCCATTATTTCTTCTTCTTCAAGGTTTCTACTAAGTGGATCCATAGTTTCTAAAACAATAATATTATCTAGAGTAAGAGTGTAAACATTCAAGTGGACTTGGATTCATACACAAATATACATATTATTCATACAAAAATACACAAATAAATACACAAATGAAATTAAAACCCTAAGGATGCTTGATCATTTTAAACGAGTTCCGAGGGGTCCAAACCCTAATCAGGATGAAACTATGTTGCCCGCGAACCCGCCCCGCTTGACACCCTATCTATACTACTACTCCCTCCATAATTACATGCCATCTTAGTTTCGAGTTTCCCGATGTTAGTGAGATGTGCAATTGGTGGCACATTTTTAAAAATCAAATTCTCCGAGAAACACGTTCTCCTCTCAGACTCTATGGACCTTGTGTAATGAATTTTGTTAAGGGTTGTAACTAGAGAAATGTGAAATGCATATGTCATAGGATGAGGATGTTGTTGGGACAAGGGGATATGATACACTATATTAAAAAAGACAAGCAAGACTGGTGGGGAAATGGTTGCTCCTGTTGGACTGACGACATGGGGGAACTACTTCGTATCGCTTGTGACTGACCACGTCGGTGTGTTCTTAGGATGAAGATCATCTTCAATTTCGACGCATTCGCACCAACTGGTTTTAATAAGATGAGAAAGCTTTGTAATAGTTTGGTGTTGATTTCAATAAAGTTCTTAATACTGTAAATACTAAATATGAAGACAAAAGTTCAAGATTACATATATTAGCAACGATGAGAGCGCGCATGTAAAATAATCACCGACATATTGCTAGCAATATTTAAGCATACAAATATATACATATGAATTTCACAACTTGGACAACGGTACATTTTCCTAAAATACTACATCTATGATAATTAACTTGTTAAACAATATAATAGTAAAACCCAATTAAATTGGTATTATTTTGATACAAATATATACATATGAATTTCACAACCAACCAAGTGTGTTTATGAATTTCGGTGGGCAAAGATTTAAAAGAACACTAGACAAAACGTGTTTATGAACCAAGTGTGCATCATATGGCTCCGACGTACGGCTGCTCCGGCGAGGGCGAGGGAGAGGACGCGGCGGCTCCGGCGAGGGCGAGGGGGAGGACGCGGCAGCTCCGGCGAGGGCGAGGGCGAGGACGAGGATGCGGCGGCTCCGACCAGGGCGAGGGCGAGGACGCGGCGGCTCCGGCGAGGGCGAGGGCGAGGACGAGGACACGGCGGCTCCGACGAGGGCGAGGGCGAGGACGCGGTGCCGGCGCGGCTGCTGGCGCGGCGCGCGCGGTGGCGATGGCGGTCTTGGCGCGCGGTGGCGGTGGCGGTGGCGGTCTTGGGCGGCGGCTAGCTCCGACGGCGAGGGCGGCGGCTGCTCTCTGCTCTCTGCGCGGTTCGATCTGGCACGGGGGGGGAAGAAAGGAAGGGGAGGCGCATTTAATACCCCCTCTTTAACACCGGTTCGGGGCAGGAACCGGTGTTAAAGGGGGGTATTCCGTTTCCCACGCACATTTATTAACACCCCACCCTTTAACACCGGTTCCAGACACGCGGTGTTAAAGGGAGGGGGTGCGCACGCGCGAAACGAAATAAATGCGCCCCCCCCCTTTAACACCTGTTCGTGTCTGGAACCGGTGTTAAAGGGGGGGCATTTATTTCATGCATTAAAGGGGCATTTTTAATTCAAAAAATAGGATATGAATTTGGAAAATTCATATCTTTTTCATTTCAACTCAGAAAAATATGAATAATATATCATAATTTTCAGAAAAATAATATCTATCCATTCATGTAAAAACATTTTATATTTACTTTACATGAAAATTTTCAAATTGATTAAAACACTTACATATAAATTTTGATTATTCAATTCAAACAAAAATAAATTGTTAAATCCTAAAACTTTGAACATAAGAAATATTAAGCATCTAATAAGGAATCTAACCCTATTTTATTAGAGAAAATCATATTTTAATGCCGCGTCTTTTGTATTAACATTTTTGAATTGATTGGATATTTAAATGCCGTATCTTTTGTATACACTTGAATCTGACCCAGCCTCGCTCAACTTGCATTGTTTTTTTGGATAAATAGCATATTGTGAACCTAAAAATGAATTTTGTAAAAAATCATGAGCATCGTATCATGTACCTGTAGTTCATATCTGACCCACTTCCTGCCGATTCGGCAGGAATTTGTCTTTTTCACCAGAGGTGGACGGAAAGGTTTCAAATCCCCCTGTTGGTACATTGTCCATATAAGGTGGTCTAGTAGTTTTGTAAAATGTGTTGGTGTTTTTTGAATTAGCCATTTGGTGGTTGCTTCACAAAACCGTCTGTTTTTTATGCTCGGAAAATGGAAAATGCCTTTTTGGTGCGATAAAAAGGAAAACGTCCTCTTGCAACATTGTTTGCCATGCCATGATGCACATGTATGCACAATATGGCCATATTATCATAAACTATGCCTTGATTCTAGCCATAACATTGGTCATTTGACCCGAAAGCCAAGAAACCTCGAATGAGATAGGTCATTTTGTGAAGGTTTTTTTGAGACATAATCAATATACCAAGTTTGAGATTTTTCCTTCTAACTATGTCACAAAATATAACACCACGCGAAGGTTTATCACTGTTTCGATCTTTTTTTATTTTTTTATCCCCGTTTTAAACTATCGACAAACTTTGTCGAACAACGGGCATGATGATTCTTAGCTCAGGGCCAAGCCTCGCTCAACTTGCATTGTTTTTTTGATAAAATAGCATATTGTGAACCTAAAAATGATTTTTGTAAAAAATCATGAGCATCGTATCATGTACCTGTAGTTCATATCTGACCCACTTCCTACCGATTCGGCAGGAATTTGTCTTTTTCACCAGAGGTGGACGGAAAGGTTTCAGATCCCCCTGTTGGTACATTGTACATATAAGGTGGTCTAGTATTTTTGTAAAATGTGTTGGTGGTTTTTTGAATTAGCCATTTGGTGGTTGCTTCACAAAACCGTCCGTTTTTTATGCTCGGAAAATGGAAAATGCCTTTTTGGTGCGATAAAAAGGAAAACTTCCTCTTGCAACATTGTTTGCCATGCCATGATGCACATGTATGCACAATATGGCCATATTATCACAAACTATGCCTTGATTCTAGCCATAACATTGGTCATTTGACCCGAAAGCCAAGAAACCTCGAATGAGAATGCAACTAATAGTAAGTTACATAAAGCCGAACTGGAACTGAAAATTAAGATACATAAAAGAACTGAAAATTAAGATACATAGCCAGATTAAGTAACAATCGGCCGAACTTGTTTCGAAATGTTGGAGTGATTCAGTCGTGCTCCTGCCTACACCTGTAATACTCGCCACTGTAGTCGTCGTACTCGCCGCCGCCGTCATCGTTGTCATCGTCGGGGTCGCCGTAATTGAACCTCTGGAGAGTACGCGTGGGCTGGACTTGAGGGTAGCGCGTGGGCTGGACTTGAGGGTAGCGCAGACGGGGGTTAGAGTCGGCGGCAGTGTCATAGGCCATGACGCTCTGGAGAGTCCGACCGCGCCACCATAGCCGACGGCCGGCCTCGATGAAGTTAGGAGGAGGTGGGCCGTCCTCCTCGTGCCTGGCGAGCGCCCTCTCACGCCGATCCACGAAGAAGGCTTCCCAAGTAGGGAAATAGTCGAGATGCCATCTGGGATTCCTCCGCTGCTCCGGCGTGAGCTCAAAGTAGTAGTGGTTCGTGATGGCCATCCGGAGCGCCACACCTAGAGGTACAGGAGGAACCGGCACGCCTCCGACGCTCAGCATCCAGCCGACGGGGACATAGTAGCCCGGCGGGCAGGGGTAGTTCGAGGCGCAAAGCGCATCCGCCTCCCTTGGGGTTAGTGCTACGGTGGAAGCCATGGGAAAGAGTGATGAGGTTGCAGATATGAGTCTAGAGATGTGCAATGACAATGGAGGCCAACCCTACATATATATATAGTGAACTAGCGGGAAGAACTGGAGGGAAGAACTGGCGGGAAAAAAAATGGCGGGAAGAAAAATGGCAAGAAGAAGAACTGGCGGGAAGAAGAACTGGCGGGAAGAAAAATGGCGGGAAAAAATGGCGGGATGAACCTTTAGTTCCGGTTGGAGACACCAACCGGTACTAAAGATGAACCTTTAGTCCCGGTTGGAGACACCAACCGGGACAAAACACGAGTCAGCACTAATAATAGGGGTGAGTGTCGACATTATGTCGTGCGGCCTGTACCTTGTCCCGGATGGTGTCACCAACCGGGACTAAAGATGAACCTTTAGTCCCGGTTGGAGACACCAACCGGGACTAAAGATGAGTGTCGACATTATTTCGTAAGTGTCGACACTATGTCGAGCTGCTTGTACTATAAATAGGCATCCTTGTGAGTCCAGTCCTCCAGCCAGTTTGAGGCTATACCGCAGTGCAGTGCATACCGGGCATGCATTCAAATTTTCGTACTTCTCACCGCGGTAGAGGATGCAGTCATTAATGCAGGCATGTATCTTCTGCACGTCTAATCCTAGAGGGCAGACAACCTTCTTTGCTTGGTATGTACTGTCGGGCAACTCATTATTTCTTGGAAGAAGATTCTTCATTTTTACCAACAACTTTGAAAATGCGCTGTCAGTCACACCATTCTCTGCCTTTCATTGCAGCAAATCCAGTGTGGCACCTAGCTTTTTGTGGCCATCTTCGCAAGTTGGACACAACAATGTTTTGCGATCCTTTAACATCTGCTCCAGCTTCTCCTTCTCCTTTTTAGTTTCACATTCTTCCTTTGCATCAGTAATGGCCCGACCAAGATCGTCATCAGCGGGCCCATCTGCTCCCTCTTGATCTTCATTATCTACCCCCGTTGCATTATCATCATATTCGGGATACATATTATGATAGTTGTCATCATCCTCTTCTTCTTCGTTGTCTTCTATCACAACCCCTTTTTCTCCGTGCTTGGTCCAACAATTATAGCTGGGCATGAAACCGGATCGAAGCAGGTGGGCGTGAATGGTTCTGGTATTTGAGTAGTCTTTCTTGTTCTGACAGTGAACACACGGACATCACATAAAACCATTGTGACCACGGTTTGCATTAGCCACAACGATGAAATTTTGGAGGCCCGTAATATACTCGAAAGTGCGGCGGTCACCGTACATCCATTGCCGGTTCATCTGCATTAATATGTAGTATATATCAAAAAATAATAGGGAGATGACCATTTTTATATATAGTACATCAATGACACATGAAAGGATAGTTGCCGACCTCGACCGAGACGGAAAGAGCAACAAGAAAACTTATTTTGAGCTCTCGGGCATTTCACCGAACACCTCTTGTGCATATGAAAAAAAAACTAGCACTCTTCACACCCTCTTGCTAGGCTCTAAAATGTGAAAGAATGGAAGAGTGGGGTGTGTGTGGGCTGGGGTGGTGTCTTATATAGCCCCCCCCCTTTAACACCGGTTCACGGTGTTAAAGGGGGGGGGGCTGCGCGGGCCACTGTTGCAGGGCCCTTTAACACCGGTTCATGGCATGAACCGGTGTTAAAGGGGGGCTCCTTTTTTGCCGCAGGGGCCACGCTGGTACGCCCCCCCCCCCCCCCCCCCCCCCGAACCGGTGTTAAAGCCCTTTTTCGGGATCAACAAAAGACCTCGTTTCCACTAGTGTCGCTACACGCTTAGCTAAGGAATGCACCAACTAGTTCTTAACCAGATTTCAGAACCTAGATACTTTGTGTGACCTGTTACACCACCTCTCCCTTTTAACATGGCCATCAGCCCACTGTACACCGCAATGTTGTGAAGGCATACATGAAAACTGGCTGCGGATTGATAGTTCACCCACTCCATCAACCTGAAAATGGTCACACAATTTTCCCTTTTTCTTCCAGCCGCTTATATGTGATGTGGTGATTTTAGGAGAGACGGGACGGAGCACGCAGTTTAGATGTGCAACTGCACTGCTCTTGCAAAAACCTTTACTCTTACTAGTAATTGTGCACGTACGAGCACATTCTGTTTATAGTACATAGCACATGAAATGCTCATGAATGTGGAGGACCATTCGTGATTCTCGTGTAGCATATGAACTATATTCCTCTCCGAAACCAGAACTCGGGCATTAAACATACAAGGGATCGGAACTCGAATAGAAACCAGAGAAGCGAATTAATAACCAACATTCTAATACAAGGGTTGAAAATCTATAAGATAGACGAAAGAAACTCACATCCCCTCTTGCCCCCCTCCCCCGAGTGCGATGAGGACGCAACCCCTCTCCGACCGCCGCTCCCCCAGCTCCCCTCCCTCCCGCCTTCGCCGCCGCCGACAGCGGTCACCGGGCGAAGCATGGGCAACGCCGGCAGCGGCCAGCCTTTCCCCGCGCCTTGGAGTGGAGTTCGGGGCCCCAACGCTCCTTGGCGGCGGTGCTTCTCGGGAGACGGTGGTCCGACGCATCCGGGTGGAGCTAGTGGCGACGGTGTCTCGCGACGGGGCACCATAGCTGCGGAGGTCGCCGGCGTCCATCCCGGCCATGATCTGGGCAGCTCGAGCCTTAGATGGGCTCGGGTGGGCTGGGGCGCTGTGGCTACGGGGCTTCCTCATGGTGGCGAAAGCGGCTAGACTAGGTTTGGGATGCCCGCAGGACGCGTGGCTGGGAGGGTTACTACGCATCCCAACCCGGACGATCCGTCAGGGGGAGGGAATCATTTTCCTTTTTTAACACACACAATAGAACGGTACTCACGCTGGAGCCAGAAAAGTAATACACTAATCTCCCTCCAATAGTATGTACTGCGGAGGGGAGCTGACCTTTTGGCCGTTGGATTTAACTGAATGGGTCAAATGTCTTCGTTATCTCCACCGCCCCGTTCCCCTCTACAGTCTACCCTCTTACTCTCCTCTCGATCTCATCAGTGGATCGCTCGATGAGTTGCTTGTGCGTGCAGCAGGTGGTACAGATTCAGGAAGAGATTCACGTAGAATCCGACGACAACGACGAGGAGCGCTGCTGCGTGCCGTTCCAGTTCGCGTCAACGCCGCCTATGTCGCTGCCGATTCAGAATGGATAGCACACGTCCACGGCGTCGCCACACCGGGACGATAGGCAAACGGCCGACATGGCCACCACGAGGCTTGGGAGGAGGAAGAGGCAGAGCCAGAGGGTCGCCAGCATCGGTATGGTTGTGGTGCGGATGGGGTGGAGGTAGGGGCGGGGACTGCCAATCCCAGAGGGTCGAATGAAGAAAGGGAAGCTGCAAACTCTAAAGGAAAGGATTCGTAAGCGCCTGACTGATTGGATGGAGAAATATTTGTCTAGTGGTGGGAAGGAGGTGCTGATCAAGGCAGTTCTACAGGCCCTTCCGACCTATGCGATGAGCGTCTTCCAGTTTCCCGTGACTCTGATTGAGAAGCTCAACCAAATGGTCCGTGACTTCTTCTGGGGAGATGAGCATGATCGCCGACGCATGCACTGGTTGTCATGGGACAAGGTGACGCGCCCAAAACAGTGTGGCAGCATGGGCTTCCGAGATTTCAAAATATTCAACCAGGCCCTCCTTGCAAGACAGGCATGGCGCCTACTGCAGTTCCCCGACAGTCTATGCGCCCGTCTTCTGAAGGCAAAGTATCATCCGTCAGGCCATTTACTTGACACAGCTTTCGTCCAAAATATGTCCTCTTCCTGGCGTAGTGTGGTGCATGGGCTAGAGCTTCTCAAGCGTGGTGTCATATGGCGTGTTGGCTCTGGCTCAATGATCAAAATTTGGCGTGACAATTGGATTTCAAGGAATGACTCTCTGAAACTTTTAGGAATGAAAAGTACTTGCAGACTACTGTGGGTGTCGCAGCTGATCAATCCTGTGATGCATAGCTGGGATGAAGCAATCATCCGAAAATACTGTTACTGCCATGATGCTGAAGCTATCCTCCAAATTAAATTGCCACAGCGACAGATTGATGACTTCATAGCTTGGCAGTTCGAAAATTCTGGAATCTTTTCTGTGCGGAGCGCATATAGGCTCGGACTAGCTCCAAAAATCCAGGAACTCAGTCGAGGGGAGAGCAGCACTGAATCAAATGGTGATCGCAGCGTTTGTAACCTTGTTTGGAAGGCCCCAGTACCACAGAAGCTTCGGGTCTTCGCTTGGCGCATTGCTACCGACTCTCTCGATGTCACTTCTAGTTTGCATCGCAGAATTTCCAGAATCAGCCCTATGTGTTCTGTTTGCGGAAGAGAGGCGGAGGATGGTCACCACGCGATGGTCCGATGCACACTTGCTCGAGCGCTTCGGGATGAGATGCGCAAGGTATGGCAGCTCCCGAATGAGGACAAATTCAGAGAGACCGGTAAGGAATGGTTTTTTCACCAGCTCGACAGAGTGACAGTTGACATGAGAGTGAAGATCATTTTCCTCCTATGGCGCACTTGGCATCACCAGAACAATGTGGTTCATGGCGACGGTACAACCTTGATCTCAGCTTCAAGACCGTTTCTGCAAAATTATGTTGAGTCGATCAGGCTGGGCGTTGACACCAAGTCCATTAAGGGGAAAGCTATCTTGGATGCTCCTAAAACTCTTGATGTGGAGGCAACGGAAAAAATGGTGACGATGGTTGCCGCCAAGGGCTGGGTGGGTCAAGATCAACGTGGATGATGGATGGGATGAGTCCATGGCCTCTGGCGGTGTAGGCATGGTGGTTCGTGATGTGGGTGGGACACCTATGTACTATGCTTGGAAGACGTTGACGGCCTGTGCAAGTGCAGAGGAAGCAGAAATACTGGCCGTTTTAGAAGGTATTCAGTATCTAACAGGTCATCTCACTACAGGAATGGGAAGCTACGCCGACGGCCGGTCGCTACGCCGACGGCCAAAAGTCGGGGCCGTCGGCGTAGCCATCGTCTAGGCCAGCTTCGCCAAGCAGCCGTCGGCGTAGAATTGTCCTCGGCATATCCTATGCTACGCCGGCGGCTGCCCTCGGCGTAGCTATTTTTTATTTTATCACATTAAACTTTGAAAAATCATAACTAAATCATTCTAATTCGGAAAAATACAAATAATATATCAAAATTTGCAGAAAAATAAGACCTATCTATCTACACTCAAATAATACACATTTGTAAATAAAAATTAAGTAAAACATAAAACATTATATATAGTTTAAAACGGGCATAAAAAATCAAAAATGATCGAAACAATGCGAAACCTTCGCTTCGTGTTATATTATGTGACATAGTTAGAAGGAAAAATATAAACTTGGTATATTGATTATGTCTCAAAGAAACCTTCACAAAATGACCTATCTTATTCGAGGTTTATTCTTGGCTTTCTGGTCAAATGACCAATGTTATGGCTAGAATCAAGGCATAGTTTGTGATAATGTGTCCATATTGTGCATACACATGCATCATGGGATAGCGAACAATGTTGCAGGAGGAAACTTTCCTTTTTGTCGCACCAAAAAGGCATTTTCCATTTTCCGAGCATAAAAAACGAACGGTTTTGTGAAGCAACCACCAAATGGCTAATTCAAAATGGTACCACCACATTTTACAAAAATACTATACCACCTTATATGGACAATGTCCCAATAAGGGAATCCGAAACCTTTCTGTCCACGTCTGGTGAAAAAGACAAATTCCTGCCGAATCGGTAGGAAGTGGGTCAGATATGAACTACAGCTACATGATCCGATGCTCATGTTTTTTTACAAAAATCATTTTTAGGTTCACAATATGCTATTTTATCAAAGATCCAATGCAAGTTTAGCAAGGCTCGGCCCCGAGCTAAGAATCTTCATGCCCGGCGTTCGACAAAGTTTGACGATAGTTTAAAACGGGCATAAAAATTTTAAAAACGATCGAAACAATGCGAAACCTTCGCGTGGTGTCATATTATGTGACATAGTTACAAGGAAAAATATCAAACTTGGTACATTTATTATGTCTGAAAAAAACCTTCACAAGATGACCTATCGCATTCGAGGTTTCTTGGTTTTCGGGTCAAATGACCAATGTTATGGCTAGAATCAAGGCATAGTTTGTGATAATGTGCCCATATTGTGCATACACATGCATCATGAGATGGCGAACAATGTTGCAGGAGGAAGTTTTCCTTTTCGTCGCACCAAAAAGGCATTTTCTATTTTCCGAGCACAAAAAACGGACAATTTTGTGAAGCAACCACTGCATGGCTAATTCAAAATGCTACCACCACATTTTACAAAAATACTATACCACCTTATATGGAAAATGTCCTAATAGGGGTATCCGAAACCTTTCCGTCCACCTCTGGTGAAAAAGACAAATTCCTGCCGAATCGGTAGAAAGTGAGTCAGATATGAACTACAGGTATAAGATCCGATGCTCATGTTTTTTTACAAAAATCATTTTTAGGTTCACAATATGCTATTTTATGAAAGATCCAATGCAAGTTTAGCAAGGTTCGGCCCCGAGCTAAGAATCTTCATGCCCGCCGTTTGACAAAGTTTGACGATAGTTTAAAATGGGCATAAAAAATTCAAAAACGATCGAAACAATGCGAAACCTTCGCGTGGTGTCATATTATGTGACATAGTTATAAGTAAAAATATCAAACTTGATATATTGATTATGTCTCAAAAAAACCTTCACAAAATGACCTATCTCGTTCGAGGTTTCTTGGCTTTCGGGTCAAATGACCAATGTTATGGCTAGAATCAAGGCATAGTTTGTGATAATGTGCCCATATTGTGCATACACATGCATCATGGGATGGCGAACAATGTTGCAGGAGGAAGTTTTTCTTTTCGTCGCACTAAAAAGCCATTTCCCATTTTCCAAGCACAAAAAACGGACGATTTTGTGAAGCAACCACCAAATGGCTAATTTAAAATTCTACCATCATATTTTACAAAAATACTATACCACCTTATATGGACAATGTCCCAACAGGGGTATCCGAAACCTTTCCGTCCACCTCTGGTGAAAAAGACAAATTCCTGCCGAATCGGCAGGAAGTGGGTCAGATATGAACTACAGGTACAAGATCCGATTCTCACGTTTTTTTACAAAAATCATTTTTAGGTTCACAATATGCTATTTTATCAAAGATCCAATGCAAGTTTAGCAAGGCTCGGCCCCGAGCTAAGAATCTTCATGCCCGCCGTGTGACAAAGTTTGATGATAGTTTAAAATGGGCATAAAAAATTCAAAAACGATCGAAACAATGCGAAACCTTCTCGTGGTGTCATATTATGTGACATAGTTATAAGTAAAAATATCAAACTTGATATATTGATTATGTCTCAAAAAAACCTTCACAAAATGACCTATCTCGTTCGAGATTTCTTGGCTTTCGGGTTAAATGACCAATATTATGGCTAGAATTAAGGCATAGTTTGTGATAATATTCCCATATTGTGCATACACATGTATCATGGGATGGCGAACAATGTTGCAGGAGGAAGTTTTCCTTTTCGTCGCACCAAAAAGCCATTTCCCATTTTCCGAGCACAAAAAACGGACGATTTTGTGAAGCAACCACCAAATGGCTAATTCAAAATGCTACCATCACATTTTACAAAAATACTATACCACCTTATATGGACAATGTCCCAACAGGGGTATCCGAAACCTTTCCGTCCACCTCTCGTGAAAAAGACAAATTCCTGCCGAATCGGTAGGAAGTGGATCAGATATGAACTACATGTACATGATCATTTTACAAAAATCATTTTTAGGTTCACAATATGCTATTTTATTAAAGATTCAATGCAAGTTTTTTTTTCATCGCACCAAAAAGCCATTTTTCATTATCCGAGCGCAAAAAGGGAATTTTCTAAAGCAACCACCAAATAGATCATTCAAAAAACGAAGGGTTTGTGATTAGTTGATATGGATATCATATTTGGATTCCTCTCATTTTTCTGATCAATTTAGACATATTATTTGTTAAATTCCGATTTACAGATTTAAAGATATTAATTATTCCATATTAAATAGAAAAATAGAAAAAAGTAAAATGATTATATTTTTATTTGAATTCAATAATATTTTTTACTTATTTATTATTGTTTACTTAGATAATTGTTTGTAATTTCAAAAAATACAAACATGTGACATGTTGATATAAGGGTTAATAAGATTGATATCATAGTATTGACAACAATGTATGAATTACTTTGCGGAAATAGATTCTGAAGGAACGAGGAAGTTAAGCGTGCTGGAGCTGGAGTAGTATTAGGATGGGTGACCGGCCGGGAAGTTTGACCAAGACTGCAATTTAATTAAATATTAAGTGTAATTAGTGTTAAAAATGTTCAAAGTGAGAGATTAACGAGTCAAACAATTCAAAGATTCAAAAATTGAGAAAAAAAATTAAAAATAAAAAATTATTTTTTTTAAAAAAAATATTTTACAACCTGTCGACAAGCTATGCCGACGGCCTCTACGCCGACGGCATTGCCCTCGGCGTCATTTTGATACGCCGACGGCCTCTACGTGCTCCGCCGAGGGAGACCTTTGCCGAGGAGGCTACGCCGAGGGCATTTTAGCCTACGCCGACGGCTGCGCGCGCGTCCTGTAGTGTCTGCAACAACCTGGAGTTTTGGAGTCTGACTGTGCTAGTATTATCAATGTACTATCAGCTCCAGGAAGAGACCAATCAAGCCACTGGGCAGTGTTCGATGAGGCGAGGGCACTTTTAAGCCTCATACCTGAGATAGTGTTGAACAAGGTTGCTCGGGTGAGTAATAATGTAGCGCATGATCTTACGCAATTAGGCAAGCGTGAGTGTGGTGTTTTGCATAGGGCAGTTCCTTCCTGCGAGTTGGACTCCCTTTTGCGTGATTGTAATAACATTGTTGCCTAATCAATAAAGCTCACACATTCTTAAAAAAAAAGGTAGGGACGGGGACGCAGGTTTTGAACTCGGGTCACCGCAGCCCTCTCATTCATATTGTGTGAAGCTGATCCGTCGACGGTACCGCCACACCATGGCTGGCGGGGAAGGGCCGAACCGGCTTCATGGGCGACGGCGTGAACCCCTTGGCGCGCGGTGAGTGTTCCGTCCTCGCTTGCACTACCCGTGCCCGCCACAACCGTCTAGCGCCGTGTCGGTGGATTGCTCTAGCGGTTGGGTTTTCTCAGCTGGATCCGTGTTCAGCCGATGAAGTAATAAGCTGCGTAGCGTAGCAGAGTAAGTAGTACTAGCATGCATATGCTGGATGATTTGGAACCTAAATTTGCAGTTGCCTCACTGATCCCAGCTGCCTCAGAATCGGTAATGCCAACTTACCTTGTTTGCAGGGAAGGAACGACATTACGACAACACCTGCTGGGACTCTGCAAACTTAGTTTGACCATGAAGCAAGCTGCCACGCAATGTTGCCGCTAATCTCCTGAGGTCACTAGCAAGTTAAGTCTAGGCCCTGTTCTCCGTCCCAGAGCTGGCCGCACGTTTCCCGCACTCGCCAGCCAGCGACGGCTGCCATCTCAGCTCAAGCCCTTCGAGGATCGCCGGCATGACCACGTCGCAGAGCGGGCCAGTGGAATTCAGCACCCAACTCTTCATGACGGGCACGCCCACCACGCCGTCGCAGAGCTCGCCGGGAGAGTCAGGTTGGTGTCTTGATCGGTGAGGGAGAGGGGCGGCGGCGAGAGTGAGGTTCCGCCCGGCGACCATCGGGCACCGCCCGTTCATCGACGCCAGGAGGTCGAAGACAGCGACGCGCATGCTTGCTCAAGACTGGTGCTCCTGTCCGCCATGTGCCGCCGCGACTCTGCGTCTCTGTCCACGCGAGCCCGCCCGCACCCGTCGCACACGAGCCTAGTCTCGCCCACGCCTTGCTCTTCCTTCCAATAAAGTTCCATTATTTAATGTTTTTTTGATCGATCATTAACGACCTAATAACTAACTGATGTCGTTCCACGGGACCCTGCTCAGTTTTCTTCTAATATCTCATTCTCATCTCGCTACACGCTCAGCAGGCTCAGCTAACTATTTCTTGACCAGAATTGAGAAACTTGCTGGTACTGTCTAGGACTATGTGACTCTCACACCACCTCTCCTCCCTTTTAACATGCCCATCATCAGCCCACGCTGTACACCGCAATGTTGTGAAGGCATACTTGATTCGGTAGTTCACCCACTCCATCAACCTGAAAATGGACACACGGTCTGCCCTTTCTTTCTTCCCTGCACTGCACGTATATGTGATGTGATGATTTTGGGATAGATGGGACGACGCAGCGCATGTGCACTAGCTCATACAAAAAGCCTTTACTACTTATTGAGATGGCTTCACTTGCCCTCCTCACCTCTTGAGATTTGGAATGAACGCAACGACTGGGTATTCAACAAAAGGCATGCGCCGCTACTTGTAGTCCTTCATAGAATTAAACGTGAAGCCCGATTGTGGGTTAACGCGGGAGCTAAACGCTTGGGTGAATTCATGCCGCGAGAGTAATCCCCTAGCATAATTTGGTCCTTTTAATTCTTGTAAAACTTCTCCTTAATTAATAGATTGGGGCAAAGTTTTTGCTCCCGTTTAAAAAAAAACTACTTATTGAGATTTAGAGGTTGTTTGGTTAGGCTTATTTCCGACGTATAAGTCATAAAAATATTTAAATAGGTGTTTTTAATTTTGATACTTTGTGTATACCATCATGCAACAATTTCTAGTAAAAAGCTAAAAAAATACCTCTTTAGGTGCTTTTGTGCTTCTCGAAAGCGAGCCTCTCGCACATCTATATATAAATAAAGGGAGTGTCTAGATCTCAGGCGCCTGAGAATTAGTTATGTCTAAGTTGCTGATGTCATCTTAATATTTGTGCTAATTCTCAGTTGCAACCTAGTTGTAACTCATAAGATTTGTACTAGTTCTCAGTTACAACCTAGTTGCAACTCATTAAATTCTCAGTTACACCCGAGTTGCAACTCATATGTAGCACGAATCACGAGGTAAATGAAATGGTGAAAGAGGCGACTGAGACTTAAGAAGTTCTCAGGCGCCTGAGAACTAGCAAATCCGTTAAATAAAACCATAAAAAGCCAAACTAATACAGGGTGGTGAGACAATCCTCTTATAGAGAAAGTCAAATGAAACGACATCGGAGAGGGAAGCAAAGCCCCCCAACTCCAAGTCAAGCAAGAAAATAGCTCGAGAGGCCACACCTAGACTACAAACACACGCACGTCTCTTGAGAAACCAATAGACAACGTTGCACTGAATGCACCAAGTCATAGCTGGAGAGGGGCGCCCACCCTTTTGCTCTAGGTCACGGAGCGTCGATCCTGCCATCGGATAGCGAGGACCGAGAAAAATGACAATGTGGTCTCATGTAAGAGATAGGAGAGCCGCCAAGGTCATCCCATGCCGGAGTCAAAGAAGCTTCTTGTCAGGAGCAAGGCTTACTCGAATCTGCAACCAACAAAACCTGAGCTCCACGACGACGCCGCTAAGAATGTAACGATGCATCACGCCACCACCGCCAAGTTCAAAGAATCGAGCTAGCGTTTCACATTAAAACCCTAGCATGGAGAGGATACCCACAACGGTTCCGCAAGGAGAGATACGAAACCCGTAGGTGTCGCCGTTGTCGGCACCTAAGCGTGGAGCTTTCGCTCGGCACCTCAACCATGCCACCCGAGGGTAGCAACTATCCGACGGGTGAGTCGTGACCACGACCTCAAGGTATCCAGATCAAGACCAAGGGCCGCCACTGTAAAGAAAACAACGCCAGGATCACCCAATGCCCCGCCCCTCACTTCCATACCAGATGAGCGAAGCCAAATGTTAATTCTATTTATTAGGGGCCGCCGCCCCCGTCCATGGTCTTGCACCAGCGGGACGTCGACTCCATGGAATTGTAAGAGATATTTGCGCTAGATTCGAGCATGTCTAGCCTAGATCCAGTCCGCATGCGACCGGCAAAGGAGGTTGTGAGAGCGGGGGCGGCAAGCAAGGAAAACACGACACCTCTTCACTGGCCACGAGCCACCACTCCCGCTAGGAGCACCTGACCAGGGCAACAAGGCCTAGACCTAGACCCAAATGGCCCATATCTAATTGTTGGCGTCCCTACACGGTCACTGATGCCGCCAGCCTCGTCGGCCATAGCAGTCGACCGCCGCCGAGCGCCATCCTTGTCGCCTTCTAGGAGCACTCTAGGCTGAGGCCTGTAAGGACCTCCACGTGAGGCCTTCCCCGCGTCGGGTAGAGGACGACATGCCGCCGCCAGCACCACACGGGAGCTTCGAGGAGGACAAGTCGAACTGCTCGGAGTCGTCGTCGTCATCTGAGAAGTCCAATAAAGTTTAGTCCGGCAGTAGGGAGCGCGGCGGCGCCTCGGGCATGGGGAGCCATGCCCAGCAGGTAGGAAGGCGGCGAGACATGTCAATTAACGAACGGTAGATCATGGGCAAAAATGAAAGAGGAGGCGACCTAGGCATGGATAGGGTTTGAGTTGTGGATAAAGGAGAGGTGTTAGGGGAGGTATTTATACAGCGGAGGCTATCGGCCTCGCATTATTGCCATCACAGAGGGAAAAGTGCCTGGACGCTGGGTCGGCCACACGCCAATGCGGCGATGAGACGAACTCTCCGCCGACCACGTGCCACGAGATGATTCTGGGCGATGGTCATTAAGTCGCCATAGAGAGATTGGTCACGACATAAATAAAACTAGCCAGACTCTATGCCAATACAGTGCGGGTCTGCCAAAGCCACGCCGCATGTGCATTGCGTTCGGTGCACCAGCATAATCCCCTGTGGAGCCGGGATGGCCTGGATGCACCAACACTCTAGTGGGTCGTGCCGAACAGAAATAGGAATGCAGAAGTGGAACAATTGTGACAAGTGGGATATCACTTTTAGATTACTAGACTAACTCAAAATTAAGTGGGACAAGTAGGATAAACTAGATTTGACATATCTCATTTATCCCACCTAAATTAGAGTTAGTGTAGTAATCTAAAATTGGTATTCCATTTGTCCCAATTGTCCAATCTCTGCATCCTTAGACGGAAACAGGATTTGGGGCAAGTGGCTGGGCGCATTTTTATGTCCAACTTACCCCAAGCCTGTTTGGGAGGACGCGACTACAGATGCAGCGAGAACCAATCCGTTTATTCAAAATGCCAAAAATACTACTTTTCATGATCTAACATAGTACCAATCCGACACCTAACAGCAAAAGTTTTCTTGGTAGCCACAAAAATATGACCTTTGACACGCACCTCTGAATCTAGCAATATTTTTGGTGGTCTGAAACTTCATCTCTCGCGTTGCCGCAATCTTGTCTAGTCCTCCCGCCGACAGATCTTGCATCGCTCCACTGCCCTGATGCACCACCACTGCCCTCCCGCCCACTGATGCCACTCGGAGGAGCTCTGACGGATCACATGGGCGCTTGGCCCTGCCTTTGTACAAATTTTACCATGCCTCCGGGGCCGGTCCTGAGTTTTGGAGGGCCTAGTACGAAACTATAACTCGAGACCCTTTTATATAAATATCATAATAACAATAATATATGTATATACTAAATTTTGCATCACTCAGTGTATAAAAAAATTAATACCACACAATTTATGATATTTTGGTTAAAACATTATTCTAACATACAAAGATGTGTTCGAGGGTCAGCGATGGAGTGTTTCTCAAGGGAACGGTCGAACAACGCGTGATATGGAGAATTAGACTTGTACCTCGCCATCACCTTGCAATATTGTTCCTTCTCTTAATTGCCATCTGAACTAAATTTTAAATGTTTGGTTCGACCAAACCTTGTGGACGTTGTCGGACGATCGT
Source organism: Avena sativa (assembly GCA_916181665.1). Classification (NCBI taxonomy): domain Eukaryota; kingdom Viridiplantae; phylum Streptophyta; class Magnoliopsida; order Poales; family Poaceae; genus Avena; species Avena sativa. Next base: position 397,574,556 of record OV702280.1, on the reverse strand, counting down.
ATGCCATCGAAGCCTCAAAGTCACTTTTTTGTGATGACTCCTGAAGGTCACTCATATGTCTATTGTTTGGCTTGCCTGCAGCCATGGGCCTCTCAAATCCCGGTCATTTCGCCCTAGTTATGTTTATCGCAATAGGATTGGGTCTTCGGCCTTTTGCAACAATATTTGGGAAGTGGCATTGTGAGTGACGTACAACATATGGAGAATGAACTCGAACTAGCGATGGCCTTGCATTTTTGTTCTTTCTTCAAAATGTTACTCTGTCACGAGTATTTCAATTGAGATTTTGAATTTTCGTTTTGAAGATGAATTAACTATTGGTGTTTGTCTGCTACTATGGACCGATTGCCACTCCACCACATCTCTGGCAATTTCCTAAGATCCGTCACGCTGCACTGCTAGTTGCTCCTATGATACTAGGCTTGGCCATTACGCAGGCCACATGAAAAATTGATGTATTATATTTTTATTGTGTGTGTTGTAGTTTTTTTTTACGGCACGCGATGTAGCTTCTATGTTTAGAGGAATTGTATGCTGCAGTTTTTTTGAGCAGCAACTGTATGCTGCAGCTATTCTAGGCCACCAGCGCCACCCCACTTTGATCCATAAATCCATTAATAGCTAGCCTAAGGAGAAAAGGGCCCAAACTAGCCGAAGGAATCAAACTCCATGTAATAACTAAGGAAAAAATGGCCTGGGTAACTAAGGAAAAAGGGCCCAAATCCCTGTAGAAAGCGAACTAACGCTTTGTGCAAGCCTTTCGTCATCTACTCGAGAAAAAACTTTGATCGGCTTTTCATGGCGCCACTGCAGGAGTTCCTCTGTACTTCTGTACTGCGTGTATGCGGTAGCTTCTGGGGCCCATTGATCTTATTTCGGGGCTAGGATCCTGCCTGGATGCCGTGCTCCCATGCTAGAGATAACTAATGCGAAAATGATTTAGGGCATAAATCTAACTACTCAGTAAACGTTTCATGTAGGCACATGCTCTCATTCACTTGCGCTTCTTCACTTGAGTGCTCCTTGATGGTGGAATGTACACCTCTCCCGAGTCATCATCACTTGAGATCTCGAAGATCCTCTCCTCAGGGTCTTCCTCTTTACTTCCTTCAACTTTAGCACCCGCTTCATCTCCACCACCATCACCATCAACATCATCATCGCCGTCCTTATCATCGTTGCTCTCTTGAGGTGGAGGGTTGAGTTGTGCCTGAAGTTCAAAGATCTGAGCATCCTTATCATTGTTCTCGTTGACACTAGGCTCCTGATTCGATCATCAACAACCTAATAAGTAATAACTAACTGGTTCCATTCCATGGGATCCCACTCAGTTTTCTTCTAATATCTCATGTGCTACACGCTCACCTAGAAAAATGCACTAACTATTTCTTAACCAGATTTGAGAACCTACTGTTCTATGTGAGTCTCGCACCACTGTAACTCCCTTTTATCATGGTCATTATCAGCCCCTATACATCGAAATGTTGTGAAGGCATACATGAAAAATGGCCGCGCCTAGGCGATCAACATGAAAATGGTCACACACTCACACGGTTTGCCCTTTATTTCTTCCATGCGCATATATGTGATGTGATCATTTTGGGACAGACAGGACGGAGCGTGACATTACATGTGCAACTGCACTAGATCATACAAAAAAAAACTTTACTATTTATTAAGATCTAGAGGTTGTTTGGTTAGGCTTATTTCCGGCGTTTTTGCATATACGATTATAAAAACATATAAATGGGTGCTTTTAATTTTGATTTTTTGCCTTATACCATCCTGCAACAATTTTCAATAAAAACCAAAAATACCTATTTAGGTGCCCCGTGCGGCCCGCTTATACCATCATGCAACAATTTTCAGTCAAAAACCAAAATTACCTATTTAGGTGCCCCATGCGGCCACGCCGAGCCGCATCGGGCGGCCACCACCTTCCCTCCCCTAGACCACCCCACGACCTTCTCCTCCTTCCGCCACTGCCGGAACATCACCGGGCAAAGCCCTGGTGGCATGGAGGTGGCGGATCATCCTTGGCCAAGGTTTGTAACACGGCAGCGGAGAACACCCATTCTTCTTCGACCGCGGTGTTGAGGGCTGGCGTTGGTCGGCATATCTTGGCTAGCGGCAGCGGTGGTGGTGCATGTGGCCAGCATACGGTGTAGGCAGGACGGATCTGGGCCCAGATGGGTTCTGGTGGGCCGCCTTTCACCACCTCGTCTTCCCCGACAACGAAAAGTGGAGGTGAATTTGCACGTGATTTGGGTGATTTGGGTTCATTCCTACAGCACGTGAACCAGTGACGAGTTGTGGAGGCACAGCTGCCTGGTACAGCTGGGATAAAACATTTTGCTGCTGGCTCTGGGCTGTTGTGAACCATGTGGGGAATTGTTGAGTCAGCGCAGAGGTCAGGTCGTAGCTAAACAACTCACATCTGCGGAATGCAACTTATTAGGTAGATAGATTGAGCGCGAGCGCCTCCGTGCGCTCACACAGGTATAATGCATTTTATCTGCTTATTAAGTTACTTGTACAGCTTTTACTATCAAAAACAATTTAGGGCTCATTTTATCCTCCGTTTTTTTCTTTTCTTATGTTTTTTCTGTCCCACGAATCAAACATGCTCTTACTCGTGAAGATTTTATCTTGTTTACTCCTTACCAACAAAAAACATGAACGTGTTTGTTTCGTGAATTTGTAACGTAGCCCGATTACCCTGCTAACAGATGACGATTAAAACATGTTTGGTTCCGTTACACTGGTATCTGATTACCCGGTAACGAATTAAAGCCCAATACAAATTGTGCAGACAGAAATTCTTGATAATCAGGTTCTCAAGTAGTTCTGCAGTAGTGCAGGCAAATCTATAGATGCTTCTGGTTGACCTGATTGGTGCCCTGATGTCACCACCCACAAGTTACAGCAAGCGCATCACTTCACCTAATTCGGTGAGACACTAGAGAAGCAACAGCATCATGGGATAGAATTCTGGACTATAAGAAATCAGAAGTAGCTAAAAAATGCCGGAGAAAAATAAGGAAAATGCTGCGGAAAAAACTATCACCATAAGATGGGGACAAGTGGCTACAAAACTTTCGTGCCTAAGTGGGAGCAAGCTGAGGCCGTCTTGCGTGCTAAGGGATCACTCCAGCTACACATGACTGGCCCATCAGGTAAGAAATTGGTTACTTACGCATAGGGCGAAGTATGACATGCCAACAGGGGAGTTAATGGATGAAAAGAAAAAAAGTGCTACACCACATAAAGCAATTGTTAAAACAATCGAGGGGGTTCGAGAGGGAAAGTTCAAACCCGACATAGAGAACAACGATCTGACAAAGGCCCTCGGAAATCCGGAAAAACCAGGACAAACACGAGGCTTTGGACCTTCTGTGTCGTGGAAGACTGGGTTTCCCAAGAACAGTGAATCTTATAGAAGCCGACGGAGATCAAGGCAGCAGAAGGAGGCAGACCGGTTGCATAGCGTAGAAAGAAAGAACGATGAAATATATGTCATGCTTAAGGAGCAACAGAAGTAAATGGACGAAATGCGCCAGCAAGGGAGCTTCAAGGAGGCTCTTGGCTATGCTTTATCCTATGAATCTAGAGCACGCTGGCATGGCAATGAGATTCCAGATGGCTATGCTCGTGTCGGGGTGAATGAAGTTCTACCGCAATATGAATCACTAGATCTTGAGAGCCTTGGAGCCAAAGATGAGATGTCACTAGGAGAAGTCGTGGGTGGTATCATTTTATGGCACAAGAAATACATAGTGTTTCCAGGCTCGGCGCCCAAGCCACCACCATATCCTTCGAGTCCATATGATGAGGAGATGGACGACCACCATAGGGCGAGTCCGCCGCCGCATCGGCCGAAGGCGGCCGCTCGGTCGACTTGTACTACTACTTAGAAGAAAGGTAGTAGGGCGAAGAAAACCCCGCCGCCTCCTCCCAAGTTACCTTACAACATGACAGATGAGGAAACAAAGGCGATCAATGATGCCGAAGTGAAAGCCTTTGTTGCACCAAAAAATCCCGAGCCAAAGAAGATATTGATCCGAAAGCCAAAAAGTGGGTTAAGAATTTTATTGAGCAACCATCGCAGTATGAGATAAATAAGGCAGATGACTACACACGCTGTCTGATGAGATTTGGTAGGAACAAGACAATAAGTAGTAGTGCAAGTAGCGGGAAAAGAGACGTTGCCCAACTCGGAGAACACACAAAACAATCAATCTCCCCGCTCAAGGTGTTATCCAGTTTTGATCAGGGTATTAGCATTGATCAAATGGAGGACTTTTCTAGAGGTGTTGGTATTAATGTTGATCAAGCGCTAGACGGACATGACCCCATGCACACGGAAATAGCATAAAAATATGAATATGGGAAGTCTCTGGTCAGACCTGATGAGGTCGAGCTTTTACCAACACAAATGCGAAGACTGCATGAGTGGTACTTGAAAGTCACTACCTGCAAGGAAGAAGATCGATTATCAGTGTTGCCTGTGAGAGTTACAAATGAGCATTTCATAGGTGAAGACGAGATCCAAATTTATTTTGAGGAATTATATATGTTATACAAACAGGAAGCCCTCGACTTAAGTCTCGTTAGTTCTTATTATTTGTAAGTGATTCATTTATTTCTATGATAAAGTCTCTAACTTAGCTCGTTTATTGCCCGTAATTATTCTCACTATACTATTATGCAGAATGAAGAGCAAGAAATGTGACCGAAAGGGAATCTTTGACACTGGGTTCATCGACCCATGCCGAGTTAATGAACCATTGCTACGACAATACTCTAGGGAGATTGAGCGTAACTTGATAAGGTTCATAAAGAGGCAACATTACAAAAAAATAATAATGTTTCCTAAAAACTTTATGTGAGAGTGTTATTGTCTTGTACATATTCACTTTTGCTTATTTTATGTTAAGTGTAATTAATAAGTTACTGACGTATATAAATATGTGTAGCTTCCATTACATTCTGTTAATTATTGAAGTTGATGTTGAAAGAGTTGAAATCAAGGACCCACTAAAGAAAGATGAAAAGGAGTATGCAAGTATTAAATATGTGCTCCACTGGTAATTTTAGTCATTATCACACTATATCAGTCTCTTTCATTCATTTTCTGAGATATCAAGTAACTAATAACTCATCTATTCATTTTTTTACCGGGCAGGGTTTGGAAACAATCCCAAGAGTACGACGGGTGATTTTAAAGATGAGATTAGTTTTCATCCGATCGAGGTAAGTAGTACGAGCTAGGTCCGCGCATCTCTTCAGTTCTAGTTTTAATACCATTATATCATGCTTAATTATTATTTGATTGAATTTTATTCTCGTAAAGTCCGAGAGGCAGTCACGAGGGACTAATTTTTGTGGATACTTCATGTGCGAGTTCATTCGCTCGGAGGTCAGTGAGAGGGACGGAGCAACACTTATACAAGTACGTGAACAATATATTCACAATTTGATTTTATTACCATCATTTGTGTTGAGTGTCATTCACAATATTTGTTATGACGATTGATATTCATATTGATCTCTTTTTTATATATAGTTGGAAAGATTGCGGGAGAAACTCCAACTGAAGGAGCGCCTAGTAGCAATTCAAGAGGAATTGGCAGAATTTTTGGCTGACCATGTCATAGACCCAAGGGGAAAATTCCATACCACATAACTCTAGTGATTTAATGATCTCCATGTAATCGAATAGACGGGCTCTAGTCTCGGTTGTGATCTCCATGTAACCAAATTGTATATATATATGAATCAACATGTAATATATTCGAACAAGCAAGAAGAAAGATGTCACTTCTATCCATATAATCATGAAGATGTTGTGTGTAATGGGTTCCTTTGTTGCACGTCACTTACGCCAAACCTCTTCCTCTATCGATCCTCCTGCCACGGCAGAATTCCCCCCAAAACTATGCCGCGGCAGAACCGCCATCGGCTGTCGCGGCAGAGCTCATTTAGTCCTGGTTTGTGCTATGAACCTCGACTAAATGTCCTCAGCCCCCCGCTCTCCACCACCTCCATGTGGATTGACTTTAGTCCTGGTTCGTACCAGACCCGGGACTAAAGGGGGGGATCTCTAGTCCCGATTCCAGTGTCCCGGCTGCACAACCGGGACCAGAGCCTGTGTGGAACCGGGACTAGAGGCTCGTTCTCAACTAGTGGTTGTTGGATTGCCTCAATATCGAGGAGGAAAAATAGGGTGGTTTTGTCTGGAAGGAGGAGGTGGAAAACCCGCGGGAGAAAGCGAAGTGGTTGGCGATCACCAAAGTTCATACCACGCGTGGGTTTACCCCTAGCACGTTGTACGCCGACATGCGATCTACATGGAACCCAGCGAAGGAGATGTGACGAGGTTTGATCTCGTCAATGCCCATTGTTATGAGCTTGGGTTTTGGAGAAGATGGGGATGCTGGAGATCGCGGAACGATTAGCAAACAAGCAACAGGGGGACACGAGGTTTACCCAGGTTCAGGCCCTCGGAGGGAAAACCCTACTCCTGCTTGTCTGCTCTTAATTACGGTGGAACCGAAGGTCACAGGGGTGCGCAGATGCAATCTGGCGTGGAGGTGTGTATGCGGTGGTATGAAGTGCCCTCCTCGTCGTGCCCTCCTAGCCTTTATATAGAGATAGGCAGGTCCCAGGCACAGATCGAGTCGGTTACAAGTTTTAGGGTTTGCCCCTTTGAATATTCTATCTATTCTAGTCTTGCTCTCCAAGTATCCGAAGGCGTCATGGGCCCTGGCCACCCGAAAGTCTTCATGGGCTAGCGCATATTCTTCGTGGGCCTTCCTTGGGATGGACTAGGTATGCTAAGATTGTGTACCCGTAGGGTATAACCATGTCAGTATCCCCCTAGTGTTCAGTCGAATCGTAGATTCGGCTGAGGACTCTTCAATCCTTCGGGTGCAGCTATCTCTGTTCGTTTAGAGAACGATTTGAGTGTGTAGGGATTGTTGATGCGTGTGCCTGACTCTCCCGACGGATCAGGGTCAGTTAACTGTCTTAGGACAAAACAACACGATCTTCTTCAGATTCGAGTCCCTCGACTCGAACCCGGAACATATGCTGGCGTAATTCGACTCAGGCCATGGAGGACTTACAGGAGTGGAGTTCCAGTAAATTTTAAATGATGTACCCAACACGTCCGTCGGGATTTTTCATCGCGCCTGCTGGCACGGATTCTTACTAGCAGAGCGCAGTCGTGTGTGTTCCTAGGCCATCAGATGATATCTGTAGGTCTTATCTTTGTGTCGTAGACATAGCATCCGAATGTTTATCACCGTGGAGGTGTTTCGGGTGGCCAAGGAGGATGCTGCTCACTTAGCGTTTAATTGGGGCAGAGTTGCCGAAAAGTTTTTGCGTGCTGATCCGAAGGATCGCAGTCGAAGAATTCATAGGGTGCGCGACCAGCGCTCCCTATGGGAGTAGCCCCCAAGTGTCTGTTCGAGTCGTAGACTTGAGCGGAGACTTTAGTTTAGTTGTTGCTTACTTCAGTTCCGTAGGACACAAATTTTTTCGGATGCTTGAATCAATCCTCCCTATGGGAGTAGCCCTCGAGTCCATAGTGGAGTCGTAGACTCGATGTAGGACTCGAAAAAATAGTTTAGCGGTGTAGTACCTTAATCATACTTCGGGTGCGCGGCCAGCGCTACTGATAGGAGTAGCCCCCGAGCAGTTACTCGAATCGTAGATTCGGGTGAATACTTTAGCTGTGTAGCCGAAGCTTTGTAACCGTTGCTAGTATAGCCTTGGTGACGTCAGTGCTGACAATCGGTGACCTCAAGCGTCTGTGGCGCCAGAGATGACGTGACTGGACGAACATGGGTCCCACCTTCTGACTTTGAATTGACTGGTCACGCGCCGCGTGGAGATAATTACGGCGTCGCTTAGGTTTCCATGCGTAGTGGAAGGCGTGTGAGCGACGGTTCGCTGCTGTGCTGACACGTGGACGGTTGGATTTGGATGTTGGATTTAGAGCTTCCCAATGAATGGTCACCGTGCATCGTCTTCGTCCTTATAATCACTGGGGGGAAAGTTTGTTTGTTTTCACCGCAGCCATTCTCGTTTCACTGCTTCCACCTTCTTGAGCTTTCCTCGCCGCGTGCTGGAAGTTCTTTGATCTTACCCATCTTCGTTCCTGCGTTCACACCGTCGCCGTCTCCGCACTACAATGGGGAAACCAAAGAAGGCCTCCACCACAGTTGGTACCAGCGCTGCTGCAGGCTGCAAGAAGGGTACTGCCGCTACTCGAGTCACCGACGGTGGCTGGCGGCGATCGGAGACGCGCGAGGGCGATCTCTGCAAGCTCCGTGAGCGGGGTCTGATCCCACAGGAGAAAGAGGCCATCAAGATTCCCGGCGACGAGGTAATTCCCCGTCCTCCTGCTGGGTTTCGGTCATGTTCGTCGCTTTTGTCCTTCGGGGACTTTCTTTCCCGGTCCACGATTTTCTCCGTGGATTGGTTTTTTTCTACGGCATCCAACTCCATCATCTTTCGCCAAACTCTCTTCTTCATATCGCCTGCTTGTATTTGACTGATGTTTTCTTTGTAGCCACTCCTCCGATCGCTCGTTCAGCGATGGCGCCCGGGAGATGGTGGGGGAGTTGAAGGTTGCACCTCCTCCTTCTCAGACGGTGGCCACCTCTAGGGGCGTTGCTCCGAACCCTTCTCCGCAGGAGGATCGGGTGATTGTCTCCCGGAATACGGCCGGACCTTTGGAGTCGTCGTCTGATCATGTAAGTCTTTCATTCTTGCTGTGGGGGAAGCCCCCGAGCATTTTTCGGATGATCTGATGATCATGTTTTCCTTTCGGTCGTGTCTCGAGGGGAGCCCCCGAGCATCTTTCGGATGATCTGCGGATCATGTCTCTCTTTTTTGTGCGTGTCTCGGGGGGAGCCCCCGAGCGCATTTCGTATGCCTGATTTTGCTTTGCTCGTTTCCTTGGACGTAGCCCCCGAGCCTTTTTCCTAACAAGTTGCGTCTTCTTGCAGCCTTTTGTGCAAGGGGCCAACCAACTGGTGAAGCAGCACCTGGTGTTGGAGGCCAGCCTCAAGTGGCTTCAGGGTACGCCCGTGAATTGGTCTTTTTCATCTTCCTCTGCTTCCTTTCCCGTGAATCTGATACGTGTTCTTTTTGCAGATGAGAACAATACCGCCCTCTGCGAGCTTGATGCTCTCAAAAAGATCCTTGGGCGAGCGAAGAAGAAGGCTGAGGACGCCGTTGGTGCAAAGGAGCGCTTCGAGCAGGAGTTAGCCGATGCAGCTGCGGCCAAGGAGCACCTGCAGCAGGTGGCTACGGACCGTGAGGAGGAATTTGCCACCGCCGCGTCTTCGCGCGAGAGAGGGGTAGCCGCAAAGCTGATGGCTGCAGCCAAGGCTATTTCGGGTGAGTAGTTTTCGCCTGTATGGTTTTTTGCAGTTGCCTTTGTCTCTCTGGATTTATTTGATGATTACTTTGCCTCTTCCCTTTATCTAGATGCCACGGGCATTGAGTTTGAGCGCAGTGCTCTGGAGCACGGAAGTGCTTTGGATGATGCTACTGCGGTGGTCGAAGACCGCTGCAGCACTGTGGTTGGCTCACTTGCCAAGGCTAAGGAGGTGCTCGGGCGCTTCTACAAGGAGCTCGTCCCCAAGGGCGTCTCCCTCGAGGATGTTGACTTGTTGGCGAATGCGCTATCAGCCGAGGCGCCTGCAGCGTACAAGCACAAGCAGAAAGGCATCGATGCATCCATGGGGATGGCGATGGTCATGGCGTCTGGAGCGGAGCTGGATCTTCATCAGGTCACCTCCCAGATGCCGACGGCTCCCGACGGATCTGAGGTAGCCTTTGCCCTCTACGCTGCCCGTTGTAAACGTTACGGGCCAAAGCTGATTGACCTGCTGGCGGAGTACACGGTGAAGCGGCAGGGGGAGGCCAAGAGCAGGCAATCCGGCTCTGAGGCCACTCAGGATGCAGCTTCTTAGGCCTTGTAGTTGTAGGATAGCTTTCGTCTCTTTTGTTGTAATGTATTTATGAACACTCCTTGTGCCACGCGGTGGCTTTTGCTGCATATAATGAATCTCCGAGATCTTTGTTCATTCGTGTGTTTGTTCATATCCCTGCCTTCTTTTCCTCTAGGGACTTTCGGGTGATGATCACGTTGATACTTCGTCTGTGCCGCAGCTGCGGCCATCCTTGGATGATGCATCGCAGCTTGTATTTCTTCATGACTGCATCCGTAGTCTTGAGAAATAATTGCTTGGACTTCGAGACCACGCGGATGTTTGGAAGTCGAAGGTTGAGCGAGGCGCCGCCAGAGAGGAGTATCTGATGGGGGAGTTGCGCCGTTTGGCCGAACAGCTTCAATGTGAGTTTCTTCGAGCTGCTGCTCATTTCTCGGATGCGCATGTTGGCTTGTCATCTTACTTTGCAGGTGTTGCAGGTGCTAACCTTGTTCCTAGGGAGGAAAAAGAGTGTGTTGTTGTTCGGATCAACTACTTGACGCAGCAAGTATGGAAGCCGGTGGATTTTTCTGGATGGTCCGTGATAGTGCCATGGTCCTTGCGACTGTGCAAGATCGTGTGCACCAGGTGTCGCGAGTGTTGCGGCAAGTGAAGATTTCCTTGGCGTCAATTCTGCACGTGATGTTTCCCTTGGATGAGGCACCATAGACTCTTTGGGGCTTGATGGCGAAGTTTCGAGATATGCATCATGTCAGGGAGCTCGTGCGGCATCAATTGGTTGCGGGAGTGAAGGCCGCACTTTCCCTCGTGCGTTTGCATCGCCCTGACGTAGATCTTGCTGCTGTTGCAGCTGGGCTGCCTCTTCGTCCGGATGGTAGCGTGTGGGACATGCGTCCGCATTATGCGGCTGTAAGGCAGTATGCCAAACAGGTTGTAGATCTCTTTGAGCGTCGCGCGCAGGCGCTTCTTCAGCATAGGTAGGACCTGTAAAAAGATAGATGTAAAATTTGTATATATTTGGCTGGGCGTGTTATGCCCTTGCTATAAAGGTTGATTGTTTTTAGCACGTGGTGCTTTGTTTGTATGCGTGCCCTTTTCGTTAGCCTGACGTGATCAGCTACTCAGGTGTACACGCGTTATCCTCAGTCGACGTAGTCGTGAGGTGAGGGGAGTCCCCGAGTGTGTTGTAACATGAAGAAAATGCGAATAATAGATAAATTTTGGGGCGAGACACTTAGCTTTATTCATATCGTAATGAGGAGGTACATTGTTCGGCTGAGGAGCCTTGGCTAAATAGCATTATTGAAAGTAAAAGGAGGGGGTAGCTAGGGGTAGAAGCGTCGTAGTTGTGCGACATTCCATGGGTTGAAGTGTGCGACTCCAGACTCCACGTGCTTTAGGCGATAGGCGCCACCTGGGATGACTTTGGTGATGACGTAGGGTCCTTCCCAGGGTAACTTGAATTTCTTCGGTCGCTCTTGCTTGAGTCGCAAGACTAGGTCTCCTTCGACGAAGGACCTTGGACGCAGCCGTCGGCTATGATAGTTGCGAAGGCTCTGCTGGTAGACCGCTGATCGAGCCGCGGCTATGTCGCGCGCCTCGTCGAGTGTGTCGACGGCGTCCTCGAGTGCGGCCGTCGATTCGGCTTCGCTGTAGGCGACGACCCGTGCGGCCCTATGGCGTACTTCTGCAGGCAGCACGGCTTTGGCTCCGTGCACCATGAAGAAGGGCATGTCACCAGTTGAGCTGTTTGGCGTCGTGCGCAAGCTCGAGAGTACGGAGGGTAGCTCTTGTGTCCAGGCTCATGCGAGTCGCTGGAGTGGGCTCATTAGGCACTTCTTGATGCCACCACCGACGAGGCCTTTTCGACCTGCCCGTTCGTTTGCGGGTGCGCCACAGAGGCGTATGTTATGTTGATTCCGAGGTCTTCGCAGAAGTCCTAGAATTCTTTGGAGATGAAGTTTGACCCGTTGTCGATGATGATGTTGTGCGGCACGCCGAACCTGTAAACGATGGATTCGAAGAACTTTACGGCCGTTTTGCCCTTTTGGTTAGTAACGGGCATGGCCTCGATCCACTTGGTGAATTTGTCGACTACGACCAAGAGGTAGACGTGGCCTTCTTTCGAGGACTTCGGCAGTTTGCCGATCATGTCGAGGCCCCATTGGGCGAAAGACCAGGCTAGAGGTATGGTCCTGAGCTCCGATCCGGGTGCGTGTGGTTTATCTGCAAACCTCTGGCACCCGTTGCATCTTCGGACGATGTCCTTGGCATCGTTCATGGCCGTTAGCCAGTAGAATCCAGCTCGTAGAGCCTTGGCGACAAGGGCGCGGTTGGCCGCGTGATGGCCGCAGATGCCCTCGTGGATGTCTTGGAGGATGGTTTTGATGTCACCGATGGTGACGCACCTTTGGAGTACAGCTGAAATGCTGCGCTTGTACAGGTCGCCATTGATGATGGTGAAGGCCTTCGACCGGCGAGATATGCGCCTGGCATCTGTTGGGTCCTCAGGCAGTTCCCTGTCTATCAGGTACCTGAGGTACGGCTGTGTCCATGTTTCTTCGACTGCCATGACCTGCATCAGGTTGACCACTGCGACCTCTGTGTCGAGATTTTTGGGTCCTTCCTGTCCTTCGGGTAGCGCAACCCCCGAGTGTTCTGCTTCTTTGGGTGATCCCTTAGAGAATTTCCTTTTGATGGATGGCACGCAAATCTATTCGAGGAACACACATGGTGGCACCCGCGCGTAGGTGGAGCCGATGTTGGCGAGTCTGTCGGCCTCTTCGTTGCTTTCTCTCCCAACGTGACGAAGCTTGCAGCTGTCGAAGTCTCCTTCGAGTGCGTTGTAGAGTGCGCGGTACGCAATCATGTTGGCGGCGTGTGCGTCGCACTCATTCATCGTCTGCTGGATGACGAGGTTTGAGTCACCGTAGATGACCAGGCGCGACGCGCCGCAGATCTTGGCCATCCTCATCCGGTGGATGAGGCCCTGTATTCGGCTTCGTTGTTGGAAGCTCGAAATTTCATCCGGAGGACGTACTTCATCTTGTCGCCCTGCGGGGAGGTCAGTATGACCCCGGCTCCTGCTCCGGCTTCGCGCTTGGAGCCATCAAAGTGCATTGTCCATGACTGCGTCATGTCTAGAGTGTCCGACGGCTGCAGTTCCATCCAGTGGACTAGTGAATCCGGTAGGACGTGTGACTTGATCGTACCGCGCTTCTCGTAGACTATGTCCAGAGGGGACAGCTCGATACCCCATAGGGCCACGCGTCCTGTGGCCTCCGTGTTGTTCAGGATGCTGTTCAGGGGTGCTTCGTTGACGACCATCACCTGATGCTCCTGGAAGTAGTGGCTCAGCCGACGATCCGTCATGAACACGCCGTAGGCGAGTTTCTGGTAGTGAGGATACCTCTGCTTTGTTGGTGTCAATACCTCGCTGAGGTAGTAGATTGGGCGTTGGACCCCATGGGTCTTGCCTTCTTCAGGTCACTCGACCACCAGCATGGTGCTTACCACCTGGTGTGTGGATGCTATGTATAGCAGTAAAGGCTCGCGTTCCTTTGGCGTGACCAAGAAGGGCAAGGTGGAGAGCAGCCGCTTCAGGTCTTCGAATGCGTCGTCTGCTTTCGGCGTCCACTCGAATTTGTCTGCCTTGTGTAGCAGCTGATAGAAAGGTAGGGCCTTTTCGCCCATGCGGCTGATGAACCTGCTCAACGCCGTGATTCGCCCGGCGAGCTGCTGGATGCCTTTGAGATTCTTCGGCTTCTCCATGGCCATTATGGCCCGGATTTTCTTCGGATTCGCCTTGATCCCTCGTTGGGAGATGAAGTAGCCTAGCAGTTGACCAGATGGGACGCCGAAGGCGCACTTTTCTAGGTTTAGCTTAATCTTGCGTCGATCAAGGTTGCCAAACGTCTCGCGAAGATCACCGATTAGTGTTGTGGCCTCCCTTGTTTTGATTACTATGTCGTCGACATAGACCTGTATGTTGCGGCCCATCTGGTTCTTCAGGCATGCCTGTATGTATCACTGGTACGTGGCACCTGCGTTCTTCAGCCCGAAGGGCATTGTGTTGTAGCAGAACACTCCGAACGGCATGATGAATGCCGTTTTCTCCCGATCTTCGACTTTTAGTCGAATTTGGTTGTAGCCTGAATAGGCGTCGAGGAAGGAGAGCTTCTCGCATCCTGCAGTCGAATCGATGATCTGATCGATCCGAGGGAGAGGGAAGTGTTCCTTCGGGCAGTGCTTGTTCAGCTATGTGAAGTCCACGCACATCCGCAGGATGTCCGTATCCTTTTTGGGGACCATTACGGTGTTGGCGAGCCACTCGCTTTCCTTGATCTCCCTGATGAAATTAGCGTCGAGAAGTCTGTTGACTTCGAATCCGATGGCTTCGGCCTGTGGCCCGGACAATCGTCAGATGGATTGTTTGATGGGCTTGGTATCTGGTAACACATTGAGTGCGTGCTCGGTGAATTCTCTAGGAACTCCTGGCATGTCCGCAGGACACCAGGCGAAGATTTCCCAGCGCTCATGGAGGAATTCGACGAGCGCGCTTTCCTATGCGGGGTTGAGGTCGTTGGCGATCAGCGTCGTTTGGGAGGCGTCCGTCGGGTGAACCTGCAACTTCTTCGTGTTGACTGTGGAGTCGAATGACATGTCGGGTGCGTTTTGCCTCGAGACTGGGGGTGCCCCATTGTCCGTCACTTCTCTGAGCCTTGTGAGTTCCTCCTGTATGCCGAACGACTAGGAGATTCTGTTGAAGTCCCTGTCGCAGTGGTCCGATCGGGTGAAGCTCCCGTGGACAGTGATGACTCCTCTGGGTCCTGGCATCTTAAGTAGCAGGTAGACATAATGCAGTACTGCGAGGAACCGTGCGAATGCCACGCGCCCAAGGATAGCGTGGTATTGTGATGGACAGTCCACCACTTCGAACTCGAGTCGCTCGCACCGAAAGTTGTCGGGCTAGCCGAAGATGACATCAAGCCATATCTTTCCCTGGGGAAATATGCCTTTCCCTAGGACGATGCCGTGGAACGTTGTGTCGGATTGTTCCAGGCTGCACAGCGGGATCCGCATTGCTGCTAAGGTGCTGGCGAACATGAGGTTGATGCCGCTGCCGCCATCCATGAAGACGCGGCTCATATCGAACCCTCCGATCTACGCCTCGAGTACCAGGGCAGCGTGACCTGGGCGAGGGATCTGGCGG
The DNA here is from genome assembly GCA_916181665.1 of Avena sativa. Taxonomy (NCBI): domain Eukaryota; kingdom Viridiplantae; phylum Streptophyta; class Magnoliopsida; order Poales; family Poaceae; genus Avena; species Avena sativa. The sequence goes on along the minus strand of OV702280.1, from coordinate 397,559,376 downwards.
GGGTGATCCGAACGGCTGAACATGATGCAGGACTCCGAACCGCTGAGGTACTTAGGGATGGCTGGTGGAGCAGTCACGACCAGGTTGACTTGGCGGGTGCTTTTATTTTGCACCCTGTTTGTTGGGCGCCCCTTTTGGATCATCAGTGATCCCTTCGGTGCGGGGTACCCGTGTCCACCGTTATTCTGCGCGGGTGATTCGAAGGTCCTGCAGGTGGTGGTGGAGGAGCTCCATGTGCGATCTCACCTGGTGCGGGTGCGTTCCCGTACCCAGGGTTCGGGGCTTGTTGCCTCATCTGAGACATGCTCTCGCTGAGTTTTTGGAACTCACGGCAGTCCTTGATCATGTGGCTTGCCTTCTTTTTACCATCATGCTTGTCTATGTAGAAGTGGATGGTGCATGGACCCGGAAATTTGTCGTATGCCGAGGGTCCATCGTCGCGGACGCCGCGTTGCCATGACTGCGCTGGGCGTCGTCCATCATGGAAGTTGTTTCCACGGTATCCGCCACTGCTGCGGTTTCCTTCGCTGCGGCGGTCGGCGTAGCCAGCCGTGACCATGTCAGGTTCGTCGCGATCGTTGTAGACGCGCGATCTTCTCTTGCTACGGCGTTCACGTCGACGGCCGTAGTCATCTTCCTCCTCCGAGTGCGCTCGGTGGACGGAGTCCTCACCATCTACCCACCTGTTGGCGATGTCCATGAGGTGGTCGAGTGTCTTGGGCTTGACGCGCCCAAGTTCTTCCTTAAAGTCCTGGCGTTTGACGCCATCCTTGAAGGCGTCGATCGCTCTCTCCTCAGAGATGTGCGCCGCGGAGTTCTTGGTATTGGACCAGCGTAGTATGTATGAGCGAATGTATTCACCCGTTCATTTGGTGCAGGCCCGTAGCTCCTCGATCGAGCTTGGCCTGTTGCTGGTGCCCTTGAAGTTTCGGATGAAACTGTACGCCAGTTCCTCCCAGCTTCGGATGGATCACAAGGATAGGCTAATGAGCCATATCCGGGTTGCGCCTGTCAACTGCAGCTGAAGGCATTGCAGGGCGGTGTTCTTATTTCCGCCGTGTAGCTTGATAGACGACAGGTGGTCGCTGAGCTACGCCTTGGGGTCCTGTGCGCCGTCAAACTTCGGAGTGTCCGAAGGAAGCTTGAAGTTCCATGGCATCCGCGTCCGCCGAACGGATCTGCTGAAGCATCGGGATCCACAGAGTTCTCCTTCGTCGTCGTCTTCGTCGAACTCAGACGAACATACACGCTTGGCGCGTGCCTTGTCGATCTTCCATTGGGTGAGCTCGCTTCGAGCATCGTAGTCGTGGCTGCGACACCGTGAGCTCTTGTGCCGCTGAGGCAGGTCATGTTCCTCCTTGTCGGATGAGGGTGTAGGACTGCGGTTAAACCTGACCGCAGCCTTTTTCTTTGGCTCCTCAGGGACTTCTCCGTGGAGCGTAGCTCCGACGAGTCCAAGTCCGGCTAGTGCGGAGTTGTGCATGGCCCTCTTCGGGTCCCCCACCGGAGGTGGATGGGACGCGAGGTATGTGGTAGCTGCCATGATCGCATCTTGCGGCGTCTTCAGGATGACGTTACCGTTGGCTTCCATCTCCATGAAGGATGTGTTGAGGGTTCAGGTCACCTCACGACGTGCGGCAGGGTCCATGTTCTCTATGCGAGAACGATGCTTGTTGCCCTGGTTGTCATGCGAGCTGGAGCCACCGATAGCATAGAGCGCAGCTCGTCGTGCGCTGGACTCCGAGGCTTCTTGCTTGCGTTTGTCAAGCACCTCTTGCATCTTCACCTGCTTTTTGTGCTCTTCGATGAGGAGCAGGTGGTATGCCATTAATAGGTCCCGTGAGGCACCCACAGGCAGGATCTTGTTGCCCGACACGGCTTCGCGTGCTTGGTTCCATCCCTCCTTGCTGAGGTGGATTACCCGATTGGCATCAGTGTCGTCCCTGTTGGGCGGGGGCATTGGTTCCTTCTGTTTTCGCTATTCCTACCCTGCGGGTTGGGTGGCGGGTTGGGTTCTTGTTGATCCACGTCGCTCTGGATGATTGCGGCACATTGGTAGCGCTCATAGATCGGATCGCTGCTGCCGCAGCTTTCGGATCCGGAACCGTAGGTCCCTTCCTCCGATGGTGGATCGCACAGATCTGAGTTGCAGCAGCTGCTGTCATAGGACTCATCTGTCGATGGCGGTGTGCGTAGCACGGGATGCGGAGCCCACGAAGCGGGCCCGATCGATGGCAGGGGCACCTGCTCTGGGAGGCGGAGAGTTTCGGTCTACCCCACCTGGAAGCAGAAGCTCCCGAACAGGATCTCGAGCCCGTCGCCAACAGGCTCGAAGTCCTTCAGAGTGGCTGGCGAGTGGGCGGTGAAGTCGAAAGCGCCGAAGAGGAGATGGCTCCCCATCGCCGAGGAGTTGTAGATCGCATTGGTTGGGACCGTCACGATCGCACAACCAGCGCCCCCAGTTCCCACAGACGGCGCCAATTGACGAGGTTTGATCTCGTCAATGCCCATTGTTATGAGCTTTGGTTTTGGAGAAGATGGAGATGCTGGAGATCGCGGAACGGTTAGCAAACAAGCAACATGGGGACACAAGGTTTACCCAGGTTCAGGCCCCTAGAGGGAAAACCCTACTCCTGCTTGTCTGCTCTTGATTACGGCGGAACCGAAGGTTACAGGGGTGCGCAAATGCAATCTGGCATGGAGGTGTGTATGCGGTGGTATGAAGTGCCCTCCTCGTCATGTCCTCCTAGCCTTTATATAGAGATAGGCAGGTCCCGGGCACAGATCGAGTCGGTTACAGGTTTTAGGGTTTGCCCCTTTGAATATTCTATCTATTCTAGTCTTGCTCTCCAAGGATCCGAAGGCGTCATGGACCCTGGCCACCCGAAAGTCTTCATGGGCTGGCGCATATTCTTCGTGGGCCTTCCTTGGGCTGGACTAGGTATGCTAAGATTGTGTACCCGTAGGGTATAACCATGTCAAGATGGCCTAGAGGAAAATTGAGGACAATCTCTTCGCTGTCCAGTTTTCTTGCCTTTGTGATTGGAATAATGCGATGACCTTAGGCCCATGGTTCTTCGGAAATCAAGTGGTGATGATGGAGGAATACGATGGGTTCATGAACCCTAGATCCATTGTGCTGAACAAGATCCTGGTGTGGGCGCAAATTTTGAAACTTCCTGACAATTACCTTAAGGAGCCAATAATCAAAGGTATGTGTAGGTCGATGGGAGAAATTGTTGCTATTTGTGACAACTAGGGATTATTAGGATTGATAGGACACTCATATCCTCAAGTTGCAACTTCTTCTCCAAAATCTCATCCGAAAAAACTCTAAGATTAAGCGTGCATGGCATGAAACGATCCGAGGAGGGGTGACCGATCGAGAAGTTCTTCTAGGTGCTTACGAGTGAGAAAAAAGTGCACTAGAAAGACTATTTTTGGTCTCTGAGGCTAGTATGGGAATCCTAGAGAGCTGTTAGGGGTAACAACCGATGGCCCCGAGATAGTCGGGGTGTTACATTAGTTGGTCTATGAGCTAGTCTATAGATTCTAGAGAGCTGTTAGGAGACATTAACCGGGCCGAAGAATAAAACATTGGGATACTGTTTACATCTAAGTACTTATTGGAAAAGAAGTGTCATGTCACTAGACCAAACTGTTTTCTTATTGTTGACAAAAATGACAGACTTCTATTTGCACTTTGATACAAATAACACACTTTCTGTCGTTGATAAGTGGTCTTCAGATCCTACATGTCAAAGACACAAATATGTGTCATTTTGTAAGAGCCAAAAAATGTGTAATTTTATTAAATTCCACGCAACCCAATAAACTAAACATCTAACGATTTCTTTGTTGGCTAACAAATTGAATAGGCGCGTGGCACTGAGTTATGCATGCATACAAGTTTGATGCTTTGTCATGAAAAATGAGTTGCCAAACTTGTTTCTATAGAAATGTACATATAATATTCATGTTCGGTGGTTGGCCCAACTTGTCACAAAAAATATGTGATCGAAGGAGAAGATACAAAAAATGAGTAGTATTTAAGGCTTGGAGTAAAAGAGTAACTTGAAACATTTTGATAGATCTTGGACAAAGTAGATGAAAGCGGCAAATATATTGCTATTTTGTGAGAGATTTTCAATGATGAAATTGTCTAGAGAGATGCCCTGGCTACCTAAATCTATACTATTGCCAAGAGATTCATTTAGCTGAGAGATTGGAGGTACCAAAGAACTTTAGAAGACGTGAGACGCAGCACGGTCGTCGTGCCGCCGCGGCACTCCAATCGGAGGGCTGGCTAGCCGCTAATGCCGCCCGTATCGTTCCAGTTCGCGTCAACGTCGTCCATGCCGCTGCCGATCCAGAATGGATAGCGCATGTCCACGGCATCGCCACACCAGGACGACGGGGCAAACGGCCGACGTGGCTGTCACGAGGCTTGGGAGGAGGAAGAGGCAGAGGCAGAGGGTCGCCGGCATCGGCATCGGCGGGGTTGCGCTGGGCGGGGACGCAGGTTTTGAACTCGGGCCACTGCAGCCGTCTCATTCAAATTGTGTGAAGCCGATCCCTCGACGGCACCGCCTCGTCTTCCGCATACGTCCCATTCAAAGTGCAACGTTCGTTCCGCCGTCTAATGGTTGCACCCTAAGAAACACCTCTTGCACGAAATCATAGGCAAAAAACATGGTTAGGCCAATCAAAGGCATCCATGTCCTCTAAATCATTAAATATAGAGACTTCACTAAAGAAACAATGCATTGTACTAGTTGTTTTTTATGTTTTAATTGCTCCTATGAAAACGCGTTAATATACAACCCATTGTGAAAGGCCTAAGTTTTTCTTTCCTTCCATTCATCCGAAATAATAAACATAATCACACATCAATCAGTACATACTACTTGTGAAAAGTTTTGGGCAGCTGTGAATTTGCCAATTTAAATAAGCCATGGGGTTTACAACAGACTGAAATAAGCACGAGGAATAAAACTGTATTTCCGAACCGAGACGTGTCCCAAGAAATTTCTTTCAGTTTCACTGGAATTGGAGTACTGTGGAGTGTTCTCTATGTCAAATAAAACTGTACAAATCATTCCGGAGAAAAGATGAAAGATCCACGAGTGAGATAGCAGAAAACATGAAAGATTAGTACTGTAATGTAGAGAATGATTCCAGAGAGAATGGCACAGCTGAAGAGTCAAATTTGAAAGGAACGCTTATCTATCTCTTCCATGGCACACACTCTTTGATTTCTTCTCACTTGATCATTCACTTTGTCCTCTTTCCTCTACGGTAGGGCGACGGTTTGGTGTGAAGTAGAAACCGCCTGCCTTGAGATCTTGTATCACGACATGACATGAATCTTGTTTAATCATGGGCTTTAATCATTGGCCCACACATGTATCACACTTTGTCCTCTTTTCTCTGGGGTAGCATCTACGTTCCCGTAACCATGACATTAATCTTGTTTAATCATTATACAATGGCTACACACAAATCATTTGAAAATATATAATCACAAATTTTGAACTATTGCTTTTATACTTGTCTAAAGGCTCTAAAGCGTTGGATATACTGTTCAAAAATTTGGATTGAAAGATTGCATAAATTCTTTGGAACACTGCAAATACAATACTACCGGATTTGTTCAATACATATCTTATGGAACACATACACATCAGAAAAAAAAACACATCAGTTCAGCTGTTTCATGCACACGATCTTCATGGGTCGGCACGACAGGTAGCACACATTGCCACACATCAGAAGCTGCAGTACCAGATCGTGGAATAAAACTCTCGCGCATGGATAACTCAGAGCAAAAGAAAAGAAAGACAGAGGAGAGCCTTGGTATATCGATCCGTTGCAGTTGCCGATCATCTGAATTTAGCAACTTCTATACGTAGTTCACAAAGGTTCTGCAGATATGAAGAGAAAATGGATGTTCTTGTCAGCACGTTGCTTTGCCTCGTGCTCTCTCATGGGGCTCTCGCCCGATCCTACGGCACTTTCCTTGACTACCTTCTAGAGCCAGGCCAACGGCACGAAGCCACTACAGGAATAGGAAGCTACGTTGACGGCCAAACGTTGGAGCCGTCGGCGTAGCCATTGTTCAGACCAGTTCCGCCAAGCAGTCGTTGGCGTAGAATTACCCTCAGCGCCTATGCTACGTCGACGGCTGCCTTAGACATAGCTATTTTTTCTTTTACCTCATTAAACTTTGAAAAATTATAACTAAATTATTCTAATTCGGAAAAATATAAATAATATATCAAAATTTGCAGAAAAATAAGATATATCTATCTACACTCAAATATTATAGATTTGTAAATAAAAATTAAGTGAAACAAAAAATATAATATATAGTTTAAAACGGGCATAAAAATTTCAAAAACGATCGAAACAATGTGAAACCTTCGCATGCTGTCATATTATGTGACATAGTTATAATGAAAAATATCAAACTTGGTATATTAATTATGTCTAAAAAAACGTTCACAAAATGACCTATCTCATTCGAGATTTCTTGGTTGTCGGGTCAAATAATCAATGTTATGGCTAGAATTAAATCTTATTTTGTGATAATGTGCCCATATTGTGCATACATGTGCATCATGGGATGACGAACAATGTTACATGTGGCGCCCCGCAAAAACCGCTACTAGAAAATCGCGTTGTTTTTGTGCATTGCATCATCATGACCTCATGCTCATGTCATCATGCCACCTTGCATTTGAGCATCGTCATGTCATCTTGCATTTGTTTGCATAAAACTATTTTCGAAAAAATTGTTTTTGTTTCTAAACGCCCCGTCTTTATGCAAACACAAAATCCGGGTCTCTGGATTATTTGGTTTCGTCTACCAATGGATTTCAAAAGCCCCGTTTTAAATAAATAAAATGTTTAATTATTTTTAGGGGCAGCCGTACCGGGCCGATCCGACCCAGTCGGCCACCCCCCAGTACAAAACCAGCCTACCCAGACCTTTTCCTACCGCACCCTATCCTACCCATCCCCAGCCACCTCACCCTGGCCAATCACCACCCGCCACCTCACCACTCCCTTCCCCCCTCCAATCCCAGCCCGCCACCTCACCCCAACTCCCTCCCTCTCCCCACCTGCCGCAACACACACAACACACACAACGCACCGCACACCGACACCCACCAACCGCCCGGCCGCCTCGGGATCTCCACCCCGCGCGGCCCCACCACCTGACCCCGCTCCCCACCACCCGCCTCCCCCCGCTCTCTCTCCCCTCGCCCTCGTCTTCCCACCGAGGCAGAGCCCCCTCCCTCCCGGCCGGCGCCTCTCCTCTGCGTCACCGGCCCCGCCACCGAGCCGCGTCGCCCGACGGCGCCCTCCTCTCCTTCCTCTCCCCCGCCCCCGCCAGGAGCTTCGCGGGTCCCCGCCGTCCTTGACCGGCCCCCGCCCGCCTCTGCTCCGGCGCCGGCCTCCTCCCCCACGCCGGCCTCCGTCGCCACGTCCCCTCACCTCCCTCTCCGGCCGTCCTCCCCGCGGCAGAGCTCCCCGACCTCGCCGCCAGACCTGTCCTCCGCGGCCGGCCCGCCCTGCCTGCACCCGACAGAGCGTCTCCGCCATCTCCCTCCCGCGGCCTCTTCCGCCTTCTGTCGGCCACCGCTGGCCTCGCTCGTCCTCGGCCTGCTCGCCGTCCCCGCCGTTGCGAGCGCCGGCACCCGGTTCCCGGCCTTCTTCGCCTCGCCGACCGCCGCCGATCTCCTCTGCTCCGGCCGGGCCCGAGCCTCGCCTCCTACAACCGCCGCCACGGGGTCCCCTCCCTCCACGGTCGCCGTCGAGCCATGGCCGCCGCCCCTTCTGCACGTCCGCCAGCGCCTCAAGCCGCTGACGGCCTCCTCTGCTTCCCCTCCGACGCCGACAAGCACCACCGGGCCGCTCAACGTCCAGCGCCCCTGGGGCCGCCCCCTCCTTCTCGAGACGGTTCCTCCACCCGAACTGCCCCGTCGCTTACTTCCTCTGCATCTGGCCACCCCGCGTCGCTCGACCTCCATCCTCCATGTCGCTGGCCACCCCCTCCACTCCTGCTCCTCCACGAACCGCCTGGGACAAGCGCCTCCTTGCTGGTTCGGCCCTGCGGCTTCGCTGCTCGAGCCCCCATGTCCGAGAGCGTCACCTCATGCCCTCTCTGCTGGCACGCGTGTATGTCCTGTGTGCATGTGCCTATCGCATGTCCTAGCGTGGTACCTCTTAGTTGAAATCCCTGATGAGAAATTGATCGTGTTGCGAAGACCCAACAAACGCCAAGTTCGCCAACATGGCAAGTCCGAACCCGGAGATCTCCGTCACGGAACCACAAGGCCTTCGGGGGTGGAACCGACAAGATCTACCTCACGGAACACCATGATCTCCAACCCGGAACGCCGAGTTCTCCATCGTGGACCCCAAGCACGTCGACATGAAACCGAAGGACGCCGAACGCCAAGCTCTTCATCTCGGACCCAGTAGCCTTGATCCGCACCTGATCCCCGTCGAACCCTGAGGACGAACCCCGAACCCCCCGGAACCAAGATCTTCCGAACCCAGATGTGTGACCCCTTTCTCGAGCCCTGTTTTATCAATGTAATATAAACTGTTGCATATTTAATTGTCATACTCGCATATATAATGTGGTTGTTGGGGGTATTCAGGCGATTCACCTAAATTAAGTATGGAGGCTATATGCGGGATATCTTTGTCTTATTCCGGACTCCATTTAAATTGGTGTAGCGAACCGGTGCTATCTTTTGCCATGTTAAGACAACATTTAAATTGTGGGGTATCTAAACAACAGGAACCTAGTAAATAATTATCGGGACCCTGGTTTCTGCTTAATATTGCCTTAATGCATCGCACCTTTGTCATGTCATGCATCATACATGCATCATGCCTGATCTTCTACCGTAGTATTAAATAGTGCATCGGGTGTTTCTTCTAGTGCTTTGCTTCTTCACGGATTAGGCCGATGAGTGGATGCGAGTGTCGACCCGATCTTCGGATGAAACTTCGGCAATGTTTTTCAGGCGAGCATCTCCCCCTTTCTACCTATCTTACTTTTATAGTATTTATTCCCTCCTATTGATCTATTTCTATCTGTGTTGCGATGCTCTAGTTTTCATACCCGAGATATCCCTTGCAGCCTTATATCGCCTCGGACACATCCTATTACCTGTTGTTTGGTAGATAGTTGGACTTGCGCGCCGTAGTCGCTTGCTCAAGTGCTGTTGTGTGTCGTCAAGTACCACAGTTGTTGGAGTAATGCCGCATGTTTAATGTTGGAGATGATCATGGCTTTAATTATTGTTTATTAACTAAAATTGAAAGTAGGTAAATGCAGAGGCACAGGTGGGCAATAGATGTTATTTGGTTGTTAACCGTCCACTTGTGTCCCGTAGGACCCCGAGTTCTTGACACCTGTTCCGAGATCGAGCGCGCTAACCACAGGTGGGGTGTATGGGCACCCCCATCGATTTAGTACCTGATTCCAAGTACTGTACTGGGGGCCACAATTAGTTTGGGGCTTTATTACTATCCTGTACTTATGCCATGCTTTACTGCTTAATTTAAGATTGTGCGAGGAGCACCTGTACTGTTTAGGTAAGCGGAGTGTTTTCGCGGTATCGACAAGCCCAGTCTCATTTTCGGGTTCCCAGTCGTTTACAGCCATTGGCGCAAACCCTGAGTCCGTCTCGGAGACCGGCCGACTTCGTTGCGGGTAGCTTAGTGGGGTGGCCCCCATGTACTTGCTTTGGGTCTAGGAAACGTCATGACTTAGGCCCCGCCGACATACCGATGGGTGTATGTTAACTGATCTGGCAAAAAGGGTCGAAGTGCGTGTGGATACTTTGGTGCACCCCTGCAGGGTTAAATCTTTTCGAAAAGCCGTGTCCGCGGTTATGGACGACTTGGAGCACAGTTCTCGATCATAGACAACTATAACTAAATTTACTGCCATAATCTGACTTGTATCCGATATGACTAGTAATCAGCTCCACTACCACGGAATGGCTAAATAAAAGTACCAACAACTGCTGGGTTTGGGGATATCTCATGCTAATTGCATCTGACTAGTAAGTGTTGCAACTACAACGGAATGGTTAACTAAAAACTTCCCACTGCTTATTGTATCAGGATGACTCATGCCATCTTTATATGACTAGTAATTGCCGCAACTATAACGGAATAAATAAAACTGCCAACTGTGTGAGTTCCTCGGTTGACTTCCTCGTTTGGTCTCGAGGGGGAAATACCAGGATGGGTATGTTTGGTGGTAGAATCAGGTTGGTTTCGAATAGGTCTTTCTTATCTCTCTCTGGTAGCCGACAGTTATATCGAGTCTCTATAGGTTGTTTAGTGCATGCTGCGCTGCCGCTTCAGTCCACCATACCTATGTAGGCGAGGACCGCCGAATTCTAGCCTCGCCGTGTACTGGCCTCAGTACTGACCGCTCTCTCTTTTTCCTTTGCCCTTTGTCGGCACCCCTTTTGTTTAAGCAGGTTTTGAGATCGACGTCGTTAGCAGGGTTACCCTTCCGGCTTGGCCTGGGCAGGGTTATGGACGCCATTGGTTATTCTTCAGGGCTCTTAGCTCAATTTGCATCTTGTCCGTACTCGGACGCTGTATCATTTTCAAGGTGATTTGGATCTTTGTACTGTATATCTGCATTCTTGACTCTTCGAGTCGCTGTTGTACATATATGTTTTGTGGGTTCCATCGCGGACTATTGTGTAATGATATTACTTCGTTTTCCACCCGCACGCAAGTGCCTGGTGGGCACCTTTGAATCGTTTCTATGCGGGTTTGGCGGGAAGCACTAAAACTTGCATAGGGTCGATTCTAAGGGTGTTACAGGAGGAAGTTTTCCTTTTCGTCGCACCAAAAAGACATTTTCCATTTTCCGAGCACAAAAAACGGACGGTTTTGTGAAGCAACCACCAAATGGCTAATTCAAAATGCTACCACCACATTTTAAAAAAATACTAGACCACCTTATATAGACAATGTCCCAACAGGGGGATCCAAAATCTTTCCTTCCACCCCTGGTGAAAAAGACAAATTTCTGCCGAATCGGGAGGAAGTGGGTCAGATATGAACTACAGGTACATGATCCGATGCTCATGTTTTTTATAAAAATCATTTTTAGGTTCACATTATGCTATTTTATCAAAGATCCAATGCAAGTTTAGCGATACTTGACCCCGAGCTAAGAATCTTCATGTCCGTCGTTCGACAAAGTTTGACGATAGTTTAAAACGGGCATAAAAAATTCAAAAACGATTGAAACAATATAAAACCTTCGCGTGGTGTCATATTATGTGACATAGTTATAAGGAAAAATATCAAACCTGGTATATTGATTATGTCTGAAAAACCCTTCACAAAATGACCTATCTCATTCGAGGTTTCTTGGCTTTCGGCTCAAATAACCAATGTTATGGCTAGAATCAAGGCATAGTTTGTGATAATGTGCCTATATTGTGCATCATCGGATGGCGAACAATGTTACAGGAGGAAGTTTTCCTTTTTGTTGCACCAAAAAGCTATTTTCCATTTTACGAGCATAAAAAACGGACGGTTTTGTGAAGCAACCACCAAATGGCTAATTTAAAATGCTACCACCACATTATACTAAAATACTATACCACCTTATATGGACAATGTCCCAACAGAGGATCCGAAACCTTTTCGTCCATCTCCGGTGAAAAAGACAAATTCCTACCGAATCGACAGGAAGTGGGTCAGACATGAACTACAGGTACATGATCCGATGCTTATGTTTTTTTACAAAAATCATTTTTAGGTTCACAATATGTTATTTTATCAAAGATCCAATGCAAGTTTAGAGAGGCTCGGCCCTGAGCTAAGAATCTTTATGCCCGTTGTTCGACAAAGTTTGACGATAGTTTAAAACAGACATAAAAAATTCAAAAAGATCGAAACAATGTGAAACCTTCGTGTGGTGTCATATTATGTGACATAGTTATAAGAAAAAATATCAAACCTGGTATATTGATTATGTCTGAAAAAACCTTCACAAACGACCTATCTCATTCGAGGTTTCTTGGCTTTCGGATCAAATGACCAATGTTATGGCTAGAATCGGGGCATGTTTGTGATAATGTGTCCATATTGTGCATATATGTGCATCATGGGATGACGAACAATGTTGCGAGAGGAAGTTTTCCTTTTTGTCGCACCAAAAAGCTATTTTCCATTTTCCGAGCACAAAAAACTGACGGTTTTGTGAAGCAACCACCAAATGACTAATTCAAAATGCTACCACCACATTTTACAAAAATACTAGACCACCTTATATGGACAATGTCCCAACAGGGGGATCCAAAACCTTTTTGTTCACCCCTAGTAAAAAGACAAATTCCTGCCGAATCGGTAGGAGTGGGTCAGATATGAACTGCATGTACATGATCTGATGCTCATGTTTTTTTATAAAAATCATTTTTAGATTCACAATATTCTATTTTATCAAAGATCCAACAAGTTTAGCGAGGCTCGGCCCCGAGCTCAGAATCTTCATGCCCGTCGTTCGACAATGTTTGATGATAGTTTAAAACAGGCATAAACAATTCAAAACAGATCGAAACAATGCGAAACATTCGCGTGGTGTCATATTATATGACATAGTTACAAGAGAAAATATCAAACCTGGTATATTGATTACGTCTGAAAAAATCTTCACAAAATGACCTATCTCATTCGAGGTTTCTTGTCTTTCGGGTCAAATGACCAATGTTATGGCTAGAATCGAGGCATAATTTGTGATAATGTTCCCATATTGTGCATACATGTGCATCATGGGATGGCGAACAATGTGGCAGGAGGAAGTTTTCCTTTTCGTCGCCCTAAAAAGTCATTTTCTATTTTCCGAGCACAAAAAACGGACGGTTTTGTGAAGCAACCACCAAATGGCTAATTCAAAATGCTACCACCATATTTTACAAAAATACTTGACCACCTTATGTGGACAATGTCCCAACAGAGGGATCCGAAACATTTTTAGGTTCACAATATGCTATTTTATCAAAGATCCAATGAAAGTTTTCCTTTTCATCGCACCAAAAAGGCATTTTTCATTTTCCAAACGCAAAAAGGGAAATTTTACGAAGCAACCGGCAGACAGGTTATGGCCTTTCGATACGTCCCGTATGTGCTCCGCCGAGGTAGATCTTTGTCAAAAAGGCTACGCCGACAACAGCCGTCGGCGTACAATACGCCGAGAGCAACGCGGCGTAGAGCACGCTCCCTGCAGTGAGCACGGCATCGCCTCCTTCTCGCCTCTCCGAACTCTGCCTTCGTGGCCATCGACAATGGCGTGCTGTCCAACCTCACCACAGATACCACCACAGACCAGCTCTAGTCGCCATGTTGCATCGCTCTCGGCCATCTCCGAGTTGGCCGCGTCAAGGGGCTTATAGCTCCTATGCGACGTCTTTACATGGAATTGGAAGGAAAGCGACATCGTTGAAAAGAATAGCTCGCATGCGACGGTTGTGAGGCAGCTAATATCCCAGGGCCACACGGGCCTTAAAACGGTCGTAAGAACACATTTAACTTTGTTCCAATATTAGGGTTAAGCCAAACCGGTTGGTAGGGACAGCCAGTCAAACCAACCGCTTCCGACCGAGAGCGCGCGTAACACTGACTGTAGCTTCCCCGACGGCGGCGGCGGACCTCACCCATCGTTCTCGGCGCCGGCAGCGGCGGCACGACAATTAATTTAGGCGGCGGCGCTTTCGTTCGACGACGAAGGTGGTGAGTGCCATTTGAAAGCTAATTCCTCTCCCATTCTTCTCAATTCGAGATCTGAGCGTGCCCATTGATGCTAGATTGTGGAGGCGAGGGTGTGCTGAACGGGGCGAGGGGGAACGATATGGAGCATGGAGAGGGGACTTCTAATCGGTATATCCCGTATCTCTGCACTTAATTTCTCTAAGGTTGAGCTCTTTGTTCGCTTCCGCTAGCTCACAGTGCCCGCCAAAAACAGGGGAGACGATGTTGCGCGCCAAACCTTCGAATTTCGCATCAATTTCTTTCCCTCTAGGGCTGTTTTAGTTGATGGCAGCGCGCAGATCATTGAGAGAGACACGGTTGTTAAATGGGAGGTGGAATTAGAACATGTTGATCCCCAAGAGCTAATAAACATGGGAGAGGAGGCAGTAAGGAAAATGGTGGAAAAAATTGGGGATAGTGTGGTTTGGGGTCCAGAGCAAGAAGTTTCTTTGTTATGATTTGATGATTGCAAATGTGACTATGTTAGGGTTGAGACAGGGGAACATATAGTTGATGAAATCGATGAGCGAAACGGTTGGACAAGCAAAACTGTTCTGTTTTTAGCAGAGCTCATTGATCTGAAACCTGATTCGAGGGTTGGATATGTGGCCTCGAAGCTGGCTGCTCAGATGGTCGAGGATGATTGGGCTGCACAAAGGCAAGTAATGCCTATACTTACTGAGTTGGAAGTGTTAACAGTGGAGGATGATGATGCTAATGCACAAGGGGAGGCTGCAGATGGTAATGCACAAAGGATTGTAACTGTTGATTGGAATTCAGTTGAGATACATGACCGCACTGATTTGGTCATTGCACCAATAGATGACATTGAAATGGCAAAGCTTTTTGGCATTCCTATAGATGACAGAGACAAGGAGAAGAAGAGGGATGAAGCTGCAAATGATGGTGACAACCATTTAAGAGATGAAGAGGCAGATATAGATCTAGAGTTGTTGGAAAATGCTGCAGTTCATGTAGATGATGCACATGATGATGAGCTAGTAACAGTTTATGACAAAGAGGACCCAGTTATTGAAGTTGGGAGATTGTTTCCAAGCATGGATGAATTCAGGATGTGTTTCAGGACATATGCAGTCAAACGTGAGTTTGCTACCAAGACTATGTGGACAGATAAAAAGGAGTTCTATGCAAAATGCATAGGTTATGATGGTGGTGCCAAGCCTTGCAAGTGGTATATATCTGCTAGACGCCAACCTGATGGAAGGACAATAAGAGTGAATCAAATTCCAAAACCTCATACTTGCATTACAAGTTCTCAAATAGTTACAAAGATGACATCACGATTATGGGTTGCAGAAAAGATCAAGCCCATTTTAGCCACAACACCAAACAGCACTGCAAAGAGACTGAAAATAGACTTGGAAAAGCAGTACCCCATTAAGCTGAATTATACTACAGTGTGGAAGGCAAAGCAAAGGGCAATGAAAGAGCTATATGGTGATTGGGCAAATACCTTTCGAATGCTTTATAACTTCAAAGCAGAAGTAGAGAAGAGGTCACCTGGCAGTGTTGTGGAGATAGATACTGAGGTAACAGCTGATGGGAAAGTCTTCTTCTCTAAATTCTTCATGGCTTTAAAGCCTTGCATCGATGGCTTCAAAGCAGGTTGCCGTCCATATTTGAGTATAGACTCATCTTTCTTGACTGGAAAGTGGAATGGTCAACTAGCAGCATGCAATGCTTTAGATGGACACAATTGGATGTTCCCTGTAGCTATTGGCATGTTTCAGTCTGAGACAGAGGCATCATGGACATGGTTCATGATGCAGTTGAAAAGATGCATAGGGCCAGTCTCTCCATTGGCAGTGCACACAGATGCATGTAAAGGTTTAGAAAATGCAGTGAAGATTGTTTTCCCTCATGCTGAGCAGAGGGAGTGCTTCGGCCATATGTGGATGAATTTGATCAAAAAATTCAGAGGAGATGATTTTGGACGCATGTGGCCAGCAGCAAGATCTTACACCAGGCAGACACATTCATATCACCTTGAGAAGATTAAGGCGGCATGCTCTGAGGAGGATAGGGTCAAGTTTTGTACATGGTTGGAAACCTACCATTCTCTTTTATGGTACAGGTCTGGTTTTAACACTGCCATCAAATGTGATCATATCAACAATAATTTGGCAGAAAGTTTCAACAACAAAGTGAAGGAGTTAAAAGACTTGCCTGTCCATGACATGGTTGACCAGATCAGGATCATGATCATGAGGTTGTGGGAATTGAGAAGAAGGCTTGGTGATGTTCTTCAAGGAGATAAGCTTCCTGATGTTGTGCAGCAGGTGGTCAACAGGAGCAGAAATCTTGCACATTTGCGTGTTGAGAAATCCTCATTGTGGGGTGCTGAAGTCAGAGATACAAATACTGGCAGGAGGCATGTTGTTGACACTCAATTGCATGAATGCACATGCCTTGAGTGGCAACACACTGGGAAGCCTTGTGAGCATGCCATACTTTTCTTGGCCTCCAAACACAAGCTAAATATGCACCCATATTTGCATGAGTATTATTCTGTAGCAAAATTCAAGGCTGCATATGGAACACCAATTCCAGCACTTACAGATCAGTCTCAGTGGCCTGAAGTGGACATTCAGTTCTTGTTGTGTCCTCCTTTGATGAAAAGAAAGGCTTGGAGGCCCAAGCAGAGTAGATTCAAGGCTTGGTTTGAGAAAGGTGGGAGCAGCAAGAAGGGAAAGAAAGATGAAAAGAAAGATGCCAAGCCAAAAAGGGCCCAAAAAGGTAACAAGAATAGATGCAAACTCTGTGAAGAACTTGGACACCAAGCTGGCTCTACCAAGTGCAGATACACTGCTGAAAAGCCAAAGTATGTTCATCCAAAATCTATCCCATTTCTTGTTGATGATTTTTCTCCCCCAGCTAACTTGCTTGTTTTCAGGAGGAAGCGTGGAGAAAAAGGCCCACCTCTTGTTGTTGACGAATGCTGGCCAGTGAAAAGGGCAAGAATCAATTGCCAAAGAAAGAAGAGAACTAACCAGATCATGTTTGGTGCTGCTGAGGTGCAATCTGAACTTGTTTTGGAGGATGATGTGCAAACTGTTGAGGCTTTAGGGCACACCGTTTCTGATTTGGAAGCTCTGGTGCAAAATGAGGGGCAAAATGAGCCTGTTGTTGAGGCTCTAGTGCAAAATGAGCCTGTTGTTGAGGCTCTGGTGCAAAATGAGCCTGTTGTTGAAGCTCTGGTGCAAACTGACCAAGTTGTTGAGGCTCTGGTGCAAAGTGACCATGTTGTTGAGGCTCTGGTGCAAAGTGACCATGTTGATGAGGCTCTGGATCATGATCATGAGGTTGTTGAGGAGGTGCAGGAGGTGAAGGAGACTCTTGGACGTGCTGTGGGGAGGCCAGATGGTAATGGTAAGAAAAAGAAGAGCATAAACCTATTGTGTGGTGTGAAACTTGTGAAGGAGAAGAAAACGAGGGGTAAGAAGAGCCAAAAGAAATAGACATTTGTTATTGTTGTAAACATTTGACACTTGTTGTTGTAATAATTTGGCACTTGTTGTTGTAAACATTTGTTATTATAATAATTTGTCACTTATTGATAATTTGGACAAAATTCAAATATGATGGTAAATTTGAATTTCAACATATGTAGCCATGTCACTTTTCTATGTTTGTATGAGCTTCCAACGTTTTTCTCATATGTACAATACAACTCATCCTCACCCTGATCCCTTTTGTGAAGTACAACTCACCCTCACCCAAAATGGGGTAGAAATAGGCTCCAAAGCTAGGGTAAACCACCCCATTTCTAAGCAAGTTTTTTTTCGACCATTTCTAAAACCAAGTTAGATATTTTTCCTCAGAACTATGTCACATAACATGACACCATGCGAAGGTTTTGTATTTTTTTGATTTTTTTTGAATTAGTTATGCACATTTGAATGTCTGGTCAAACTTGAAGGGTTTTCATAAATATTCTTAGCTAGTGGCTGAGGCTCGCAAAACTAGCATTGGATCTCTGATGAAATAGCATGTTGTGAACCTAAAAATTATTTTTACAAAAAATCATCAGCATGGAATCATGTACCTGTAGTTCATATCTTACCCACTTCCAGCCGATTCGGCAGGATTTGTCTTTTTCACCAGGGATGGAATAAAAGGTTTGAGATACTCAGGTTGGGAAATTGTACATTCTAGGTGGTCTAGTATTTTTGAAAAATAGGATGTTACCATTTTGAAACTTCAATTTGGTGGTTGCTTCACAAATCCCCCCCTCTTTCGGCACTCAGAAAATAGAAAATGATTTTTCTGTGCGTCGAAAAGGAAAACTTTGTGCTACAACATTGTTAGTCATTCCATTATAGACATGCATGCCAAATATGGGCACATTATTACAAACTATGCCTTGATTCTAGCCATATCATTGGTCATTTGACCCGAAAGCCAGAAAACCTCGGAGGAGATAGGTCATTTTGTGAAGGGTTTTTTGAAATATGATCAATAGACCAAGTTTGATATTTTTCCTCACAAATATGTCACATAACATGACACCATGCGAAGGTTTTGTATTTTTTTTGATTTTTTTTGAATTAGTTATGCACATTTGAATGTTTGGTCAAACTTGTGAAACCCCGTTGACTGCATCCTAAACCCCGCTAACCCTAAGGCCGAATGAGGACCGTAGATCTAACCCTAGCGCGACACTGTGGCCGTCCGATCGCGTCTTCTAGAAGGATTCCGCGGGTGGCTCTGGGCGATCCGTGGAAGGGCTTGTTCTGCAACCTGATTGGTTGGCGTCTCTTAGAAGGATTTCGTGGCTAGCTCTTGGCGATCCGTGGGATGGATGATTCTGAAATCTGATTGGCTTCATCGTTTTTACGTGCAACAGCGTGGCATGCGAGCGTGGCATGCGAGGGCGCTGGGCGGGGCGGGCTGCACCATGCGGGCATGCAGCTGCCCCTAGCCTCGCAGTCTAGCTATTTTACATCCAACAGCGCTGCAGCGTATTTACTCCCTCCGTCGCATTAAATAAGTTTACGTGTAACAACTTTCTCCAGTCAAACTTACTCCCCTCAGGTTCATTGTAATAAATGAGACTTTGCATGATACCACATCTATGTTATTTTGCACTATGTAGTAGTAACTTAGACTAGTAACATATGCATGATACCACATCTATGTTTATTGCTTGTGGGCAACCCATAAGCTTGTAGATCACCCTTAAGAAAAATCTTCTAAAGTAAACCTCCACTATGTATACGGATAGCCATATGGACTACTTTTTGGCTTGTGGATAGCCTTATGGACTACATAGTGGATGCCCAAGTGCATTGGAAAGGTAGAAGTACATTTTTTGTGGACAAATTTTGAAGCCAAACGTACACTTATTTGTGGACAGAGGGAGTATGCATGTCACTATGACCAGCAGAAAAAATATCAAAATCTAAAATATGTAATAAATATAACGTACAGCGTTGGCACACTCCAGACCGTTGGACCGAGCATGGCATGCGAGGGCGCTGGGCGGGGCGGGCTGCACCATGCATGCAGCATGCAGGGTCGGGGGCGGCGGTGCAGGGGTTACAGTACGTCGCATCCTAGCTATTTTTTCTCTCTTTCGCATTGATCACGCCCGCTTCCCACACGCAACGCAGCGCACGCGTCTCGTCTCGGCGTCTGGGCGGGCTGCACCATGCATGCAGCAGCTGCCCCTAGCGTCGCAGTCTAGCTATTTTGCGTGCAACAGCGCTGCCCCATTAAATAAGTGTACGTCGAACAACTTTCTTCAGTCAAATTTACTTTCATCTGGTTCATGCGCCATACAAAAAGTCAATATTACTCCCACCGATTTTTCTTGCGTGTGTAAAAACGAACGAGTAGCTTGGTACTAGATTCCTGCATTTATTACCGAAGTAAATCAAGGCCAAATTATATTTTCCCTTTTATTTTTCACTGCCAATGAACAACTACCTTGGACGTTTTTTTCTCTCTTTCGCATTAATGCACATGCATGCATGCATGCAGGGGCGGGGGCGTCGCATCCTAGCTATTTTTTTCTCTCTTTCGCATTGATCACGCCCGCTGCCCCGCTTCCCGTCTCTTTCGCATTGATCATGCATGCAGGGGCAACGCAGCGCACGCGTCTCGTCTCGGCGTCTGCGCCAACGCGACGCTGGATTCCCACGCCGCCCTTCATGCCCCGCCCTCAATAAATAGGCAAAACGCCTTTGCCTCCTCATCTCATCTTGCCCCTCATCTCTTCAACCTCGAGCCCGTCCCTTTGCCTCCTCCCAGCCGCCCCCCAAACACTCCGACCATGGCAACCTCCCCCTTCCGCCTCCCTTCCGACACCGAATTAAGCGACGAGGACAACCACCCGGACCACAAGCAGTGGTGGGAGTAGCGGGCGCCCACGCGCCCCAAGCGTGGCAAGAAGAAGGAGAAGAAGTCCCCGCCCTGCCCCTGGGGAGACCAGGGCCCCATCGTCCACAACCCCGTCCCCAACCTCCCCGGCGGCGGCGACCTCCCCTCCGAAGCCTACTGGGCTAAGGCGGCGAAGGAGGAGGCAAAGCAGGAGGCTGCTATCGCCAGGTGGGAGGAGAAGGAGGCCCAGCGCTCCTTGAAGAAAAGGCGCAGACGGCAGGAGGAGGAGCAACGGGAGGCCAATGGCCGGGCCTTCCGGGAGGAGCAACGGAAGCGGGACCAGCGGGAGAGGCTGGCGGCGTGGAATGCGGCTGCACCGGCACCGCCTCCACCGCCGATGGAGTAGGGGGTTAGGGTTTAGGGGCTAGCCCAGGGTTTAGGCGGGGCGCCTATTCCGCCCCTTCTATATTATTGTACTTTTTTATTTTTATTGTAATGTTATCGATCCCCCCTATCTAATATAAGTAATGTTATCCCAATATTATCTATCCCTTGTTTCATTGTAATCTGTGTTTTATTGTATTGTCATTTGTCAAAACACCCAAAACAACAAGTGTATAAAACAAAAGACACAAAAACAAGTTCGTATAATACTCGTGCAATATTTATATATTTACAAGTGTATAAAACAAAAGACACAAAAACAAGTTCATATAATACTCGTGCAATATTTATATATTTACAAGTGTATAAAACAAAAGACACAAAAACAAGTTCGTACAACACATGGTTCATTTTCAAATAAGACATTTACATATTTACATAAGTTAAAGGAGCGCCCAAGTTATGTTAGTTAAATGGATGTCCTTGGACTTCATTTATATATTTACTTTTGCAAAAAAAAAGATTGCAACCTAAGCACGAGTATCTGCAGATCCACACGTTCCTATTTAGATTGTAACGTAAGTACCATTTTTTTTGCCCAATCAACATATAGTTACTATTGGGCCTGGATACGTCCATTTTGGCATGGCTAAGTTATATTTGGGTCTGGCCTTTTTCAATCCTCGTCAATTGTTTTTTTACTTTTCAACCCCTCCCCCTCCCCTGCACACGGGCGCCCCCTGCACACTGATAAAAGGAACACTGACGAAACTGACAAAACTGAAGAAACACTGATTTCGAAAACAGAGCAGCTCAAAATTAGCCCGAATTTGTGTTGCATTTTATTCAAGCCAAAGACATATACCATTACATCCATTACAAAGCATCACTCGAACACTCACTGCGCTGTCTAATGACTAACGATGAGGAGATAAACTAATCCGAGAGAAATTACACAAAAATAAAAAAAACCGGCCATCAGATTGTCCTGCTTCTTCAATTCGATGATTTGCCTTAGCTGCTTGTTCATCTTCTTTAGCTCGGCCTTCACTTCCGCATCCACCATAGTACCAGCGGAAATGGGGTTGCCACATCCCAATTGCTCCACCACGGACGGGTTTTCGAGCTCCCGGGATGCTACCTCCACCCCAATTCGCTCGATGTACTCATCAAGCCACTCAAAATGCCCACATTTGGCAGTTCCTGAAATCGCAGAGATGAACCCTAAATCCCAAATTCGATGAAATGCATGAAATTTCGAAAGAAAAGCGAGAAATTGGCGCTCGGAACACTCAGATCTCACCTTTCCCGGCTCGGGCTTGCTCTCACACTTCACAAATTCCCGACCAATGTTGTCGTTCTTGTCGGTGGATGTGACAAGCCGCTTCAGGGGCGCGGTACGGGGGAAATCGGGGCACCTCCTCATCGGCACCGCACCATACCGAGGCCATGAGCGGTGCGAGGAAGCAGAGCTCGACATCCCTCGCCGGCGTTGCCGCACTTGCTCGCCGGAGAAGAAAACGGAAGGGGATGAGATGCTGGAACGGTGGCGGGAGTGCTCAGGTACGGGGACGGATCGGGGCCAACGGCTCTCTTCGACCACAGAGTGGGTCCCACGATATGAGGTGGACATCAGGTGAGTTCCGCCGTGACGTGGAGAGGCTGTGGGTCATACTGTGCTCAGCTGATTCGAATTCGTTGACGGTCTCGTGGGGTTAAGTAGAAGTGTCGCACGGGAGCTATTTGCCGCCTCACAACCGTCGCATGCCAGCTATTGTTTGCAACGATGTCGCTTTCCTTCCAATTCCACGTAAAGACGTCGCATAAGAGCTATAAGCCCCCGCGTCAAGCCAGCATGATCCACCGTGTCTGACTGGGTCACCGCGCCGACAGAGGAGGAAAACGGCATAGCACCTCCTCCGCATCACGCCGCCACAGCTTGTCGACCCACCGTGCCAACGCGGCATCTTGCACACCTCCTCGGAGGCCCTCGGTGCGTGGATGGTCTGGAGCTGGCAGGCCTCGTCGAGGTGGACTACCAGCAGGCCTAGCTGCAAGGCGACATGCTCCGGGGTGAGCCGCGGCCCGCGGTGTGATGCTCGTGGCGGCGTGGCACTGGAGCTTAGGACGGGGTCGGGCAATGTGTTAACACGAGCATAGCCCGGTGCTCGTCGGGAGCCTCATGGAGTCACGGCCATGCTGGTTGCCGCCACAGGATCTCCAAATCAAGACTCAAGATTTTAAGATATTGTGGCCATGAACAGCAGCAGCAGTTCGCGGACGTGGAGATGACTTCGTGGCCTCCTAAACAATTTTAAGATGTGAACATTTTCTAAACTTGAACATTTTTCAAATCTGATTTTTTTAAGATCTAAACCTTTTTCGAAATCTGAACAATCTTAAAACTATGAATATTTTTCAAATATTATAGTTTTCCAAATCGGAATATTTCTAAAATCTGAATAATTTTTTAATGTTAATTTTTTAAACTATGAAAATTCCAAAGACGTACCCCTCCCGCGAGCGACCGGGGGGAACCCTACCGCCGCCGCCGCCGGGCCGCCCCTTCCTCTCCTCCCGCCTTGCCGCCGCCGGGAAGCGCCTGCGGCAAAGCCGCTCGGCTTCGGTGGCGGCGGGGCTCCTCTTCTCCCCTTGGTTCCCCAGATCTAGGCGCAGGCCCAGATCGACGATCGGCGGCGGCGCGCGTGCGCGGGGCGCGGCGGCGTCCGGCTAGGTGGCGCGGCTCGGGCTGTGGCGAGGAGGGCTGCGTGGAGCGGTGGTTTCGCGCTCGGGGCCGGCGGCTGCTGGACCTGGGCGGCGTTGACCGGGATCTGGGGGTGGTGCTGCAGGATGGAGGCGATGGCGCACCTTTAGTGGCGGTGCTAAGCCTACATGCTCGTCGACACCGATGGTCGGCCTGCTTGATCCGTTCTCCGGAAACCCGCCGGCGGTGTGGGAATCGTTGTGTCGGATCTAATAAAGAAGATGGTCATTTGGTTTCTTTCGCACGAAGACGAAGATCTGTTTGATGTCTACCCTTATTGATCTGGTCTGGAGAGCCGGGTTCCGGAAGGCTCCACCGGCGAACTCCCATGGACGTATCATGCCTGAAGATTGCTGGATCTGAAGGTATTCGGTCGTGTGCACCTTGTTCTTCTGGCCGTTTGGTTTCAGCGGGAGCGTTGTGAAGCTCTGTTGTTCCCACCAAGTGTCATTCTTAGAGTTATGGTGAAGTCAGATGCGGAGAATGTCAGGAAAGCGGAAATATGAGGGTAGTGATGGTGATCTGGGACTCTTTGCAGCGACTGTTGGTGCGGGAAGACAACACAGCGGAGTTCCCAGTCTTACCTTGCAGGGTGAAAATCCAAGGTCTGACCTTAACTGGTTGTGCCTGGCAATGACCTTGTTGAAGGTATTGTTTTGTGAGCGAGAACTTTCTCCAGGATGAAAACATATGATCTTTGATCGGGCAACAACGACGCTTAGGCACCGTTTTCTTTTTGAAGACGTTGTTATTGGAGTGAAGGGCTACTGGTGTTGTTCTGATGGTGTCAGTGTCGTTGCTTTGAGAATTAGTTCTTTGTAGCGGGACTTTTCTTTTTTGTAATTCTTTTTTTTTTGGGTTATGTGCATTCGTAGGGCCGCTAGAGCATGCGTTGTTGCAGAGGCTGGGTGTAATTGATATCCCTGTGATATTAATATACTCTTTTCCAAAAAATAATTAAAATTTCAAAAAAAATTTGGTAAAAAGTAAGTTAAGAAAATTAGGAAAAGAAAAGAGAAAAGAAGAACAAAAAAAAAGGAAATTAAAAGACAAGAAAGAAGAAACAGATCGCGAACTGGGCTATACCCATACAACCTGAAGGGTGTGTGTGAGGCGCGCGGAAGATGCTGACTTTTTCCCTCCATCATCAACGTCCCGCCATCTTCCGTCTTGAAAACAACGAGGGCTTCCTTCAATCAAGCGGGCCGACAATAGCCCATGCATGTAAGTTGGCCCAATATGATTCAAACGGCTCTACGCCTAAACCTCCCGATTTTAACAAGAAGGAATCATAACGCTCAAAAAAAACAAGAAGGAATCATGGGATTTTGCTGATGAATTCAGCGTGCACGATGAAAGAAGTTGGCCACGGAGAAGAGAACAGGATCAACAACCGGACACAGGAGCACCAAACATGTTTCGTGCTAGATCTACTCCCATCGAGAACAGATATGTCATTGTTGCGAGTAATACGGACAAAGTTTCGTTTCCGATTCGCATACAACATACTCCCTCCGTCCACAAATAAGTGTACATCTAGAAAATACTATACAAGTTAGTTCTCTTTTTTTTATGAGGCTTTATCAATTATCAAGAAAAGAGAAGAATGAAGATTGGTGGATAATACGGAGAAGAAAAATAGAGATTGGAGGATGAGATGAGGGAAAGATTACAAGGAGCTAATTGCATCTATTAAGTGTCTTGGTATTGTAGATGTATACTTTTTTTGAAATAAATTTTGGATTCTAGATGTATACTTATTAGCAGACGGAGGGAGTACTCGCTTGGAAACTAAGGAGTGTCACTCAGCAAACCGAACATCTGACCGCCGACGCTCGACCCGGCCGTTTGCCATAGAAAAAGAACAGGGTAAGCTTCAGTCACCACCGTGTAAGGAACTGCAAGAAACGGAAGGTGTCAGTTCCCATACGCGCCGACGTTTGACTTGCCATTACGTCTTAGGACTCGTTTACTTCTGGGTTTTTTTCAGGTTTCAGAATGGAATTTCCTGGCCCATCCCACGATCCCAAAAATTCCGAACAACTTGTTTACCTCTCTCTGGTATTTCTGATTTGTATCCTGGTCCATCCCAAAACTTCCACCGTACCCCGAGGCCTGAACTAGCTCGTGTATTCTGACACGGGAGACAGAGCGGCCGGAGGCGACGGCGCTGCGCAGACGTCGATCTGGCGACGCTGTCAACGGACACCTCCTCCAGCTTCCTGAAGCCCTTCTCTCCAGTGAGTACCACCTCCCCACATGCCTCTTCCCCTCCCCTCCTGGGGTTTCTCGGCCACCGCCGGCATCCACATACGCCCTCCGGTCTGGTTCTTTGGAGCGGCGGCAGCCTCCTCCTGTCCTCCATTCGCCGCTACTCGGGTCTGGCAATAACGCCGTCGACCGCATGATCGGCACCGGCCTCCAGGTAGTGATCACCCCTTGCATGATTAGGCATCTTTTTTTTAAGTTCTACTCTGATCTGAGTAGCGTTTGTCTTCTTATGCTGATTTTAGGTCATTTATTGCATTTTGTTATTGCTGATCGAGCGAGTGGTGCATCGATGCTAGTTCCGATGCTGATTTGCAACCAAGGTGCTCGTGTTTGTCCTGTGGTGTTGAGGCTCTTCTTTTTCCGTGGCAAATTTTTTTCCCAAGAAAACACGGACCATGATTTCAATTACTATTTCCTTGGCAAATATGTACTATAGAAGAAATCGAACGGTTTGGACGTCATTGAGAGTAGTTATCTCTCCACGCCCGGCCATGATGCTTAATATGTCAATATTGTTGTACTAAGTATTTGGTCATTGGTATTTATGTATCATCTTTTTCTATCCACAAGTGTTGAGTCTGATGATTGAGTTGAGATTGATAAGTATGATTTACTTGAAGTTCAGGTATCATTGGCTCGCTCAACATGATTGCTTGTCTACTGCAGCTTTCAGAAGTAGTCAGATCAAAGAAAAGCATGTTGTTTTGCACAAGCTGCTAGCTATATTCTTGATTCACCAGTACACAACTTCTGCATCTAAAAGAGGCAGTACCCTTCTGATTCATTCCTTTATCTGAATCTTGATCAAGAAATATATTGTTTATATTACAATTTAGAAACTGAATGTGGTTTTGTAGTAAATATTAACACCAACCGCCTTTTCTATTACCCACTCCGTTCCTTTCTAGTGCCTATAGTTTTTTAAGAAAAAATCTAAAGTATAGTGCGTTACATAACACTTTTGGACAACTTTTTTAGGGAGTTTACATAAAGTATATAGCGTGTCATGCCTCCTGCAAACTCTATTTTATCACGTCAAGTAGCCACAGAAAATCTCATCCAAAACTATTTTAATTTTGTCTCCACATGTTTTTCTTAATTTCCGTGCCAGAAACTATAGGCACTATAGAATGAAACATAAGGAGTAGTATGTATCCTGTATGAAATTTCTATTGTTTAACTGCTAGGTCAATTTTAGAGATTATGTAGTAGTACTATATAGTGAATGTAGAGATTAATACCAGCGACCTTCTATTCCTTCTCAAAATATGTGAATGTACATATTATGTAGTAGTACTATATAGTGCAGTGGCTAACATATTTCATTTGCATTTGTATTCTTGACTTTCTTGCAATCGAGTATATCTGAATACCACATGAGCCGTACTTCATACAAGTGTCTCAAAATTCGAATGGGCCATGTCGAAATTTGTGCTTGATAAAAATTTAATCGATTAGCTATATTGAATAGTGTTGTTTGTCTTGAAGAAAAATCTTCTTAACTTTAGTGGCACTATGCGATTATTATTTGTAAATAGCCACCTGGTATACAAATGACTAGTAGCTTTAGCAGCTGGTATACAGATGACTAGTTGGTGTTAAGGTTGCTGAATGTTATGCCATTTGCAAATAGCATTAAACACGACTGCACGTTTATTTCTTCACATTCTAAAATGGTACTGATGCTGTGAGCTAATAATTAACATAGTTAGCCACAAGAACGCTTGAACAGATTTCTTACTTAAGGTCTGTGAGACTAACTAAACTTTTGCAAGCATATTTTTCAACCGTAGATGCACTAAGCACATGTCCTAGAACTTAGATCAGCTTTCTAGCTGTGACGATTTATTCCCGAGAAGTACCTCCGCACTTGTAGTATATGTTTGTGTTTTGCTAACTGAAAAATTGGCAAGCATATTTGAAATGTTGAGTGCAACTGGTATACAAATGACTAGTAGCTTTAGCAACTGGTATACAGATGACTAGTTGGTGTTAAGGTTGCTGAATGTTATGCCATTTGCAAATAGCACTAAACACGACTACACGTGTATTTCTTCACATTCTAAAATGGTACTGATGCTGTGAGCTAATCATTAACATAGTTAGCCACGAGAACGCTTGAACGGATTTCTTACTTAAGGTCTGTGAGACTAACTAAACTTTTGCAAGCATATTTTTCAACCGTAGATGCACTAAGCACATGTCCTAGAACTTAGATCAGCTTTATAGCTGTGACGATTTATTCCCGAGAAGTACCTCCGCACTTGTAGTATATGTTTGTGTTTTGCTAACTGGAAAATTGGCAAGCATATTTGAAATGTTGAGTGCAACTGGTATACAAATGACTAGTAGCTTTAGCAGCTGGTATACGGATGACTAGTAGGTGTTAAGGTTGCTGAATGTTATGCCATTTGCAAATAGCACTAAACACGACTACACGTTTATTTCTTCACATTCTAAAATGGTACTGATGCTGTGAGTTAATCATTAACACAGTTAGCCACAAGAACGCTTGAATGGATTTCTTACTTAAGGCTGTGAGACTAACTAAACTTTTGCAAGCATATTTTTCAATCGTAGATGCACTAAGCACATGTCCTAGAACTTAGATCAGCTTTATAGCTGTGACGATTATTCCCGAGAAGTACCTCCGCACTTGTAGTATATGTTTGTGTTTTGCTAACTGAAAAATTGGCAAGCATATTTGAAATGTTGAGTGCAACTGGTATACAAATGACTAGTAGCTTTAGCAGCTGGTATACGGATGACTAGTAGGTGTTAAGGTTGCTGAATGTTATGCCATTTGCAAATAGCACTAAACACGAATACACGTTTATTTCTTCAGATTCTAAAATGGCATTGATGCTGTGAGCTAATCATTAACACAGTTAGCCACAAGAACGCTTGAATGGATTTCTTACTTAAGGTATGTGAGACTAACTAAACTTTTGCAAGCATATTTTTCAACCGTAGATGCACTAAGCACATGTCCTAGAACTTAGATCAGCTTTATAGCTGTGACGATTTATTCCCGAGACGTACCTCCACACTTGTAGTATATGTTTGTGTTTTGCTAACTAAAAAATTGGCAAGCATATTTGAAATGTTGAGTGCAGCTAGGTAGCATGAATGGCCTTGATGGAAATAAGCTACCATCAATTCTCATCCCATTGACATTATTCAATATACTTCTGTTGTTAGTCGTGAAAAAAATGGAACTTAGATCAGCTATGTTGCATTATAAGATTACCAGCAATAGTATTATTTTAATTTTGTCTATCGGTTGATGTACAAAATGATGGAATCATTTGGTAGGAGCTGGACGAAGGAATGATATCGTCAACTATTTTTAGAAGGAGCATTAATTATTTATACTTGGCCAAAAACATTTTTTTTGTACAAATAACGATGCATGTGCTGGAGTTCCGATTTCTCGAGCATATATTTAAACGTGTTTTCATGTAGTCTATGGTGATATGTTTAAGCTCCATGCAAATTTAGTGCAAAGATTTGATTTTTAACTTGAGTGACTATGTCTATGTAGAGGTAAAGTTTCAGTTTTTATTGTCAAGTTCATTACATCACAATCCCCTCCCATCCACAAAATCTAAGTAACTACTCCCTCCGTTCCAAAATAGATGTCTTAGATTTGTCAAAATTTGAATGAACCTATATACTAAATAGTGTCTAGATTTATCCAAATTTTGACAAATGTGAGACATCTATTTTGGGACGGAGGGAGTAGTGGGGATTGAAAAATTAGGAAAATAAGGGAAAATGTGAGAGTTGGTTGAAATGGAGGGATTCACCAAATCCCCTCATATATCCCTAAACCCCTAGAGGGTAGAAATACCCTAGAGGTAAACAAGACCTTAAGCATGCAAACAACCCATGCGGCAGCCTCTAAGGAGGAACGAATCTCTCGTACCATTTCCCTGCTTTGATTTGATTTCAAGCATCTGCTCATGAATCGGCGTCATCGTCATCGCCCTGTTAGGTCGATCACGACCTGTACGGTGCACCGTCCTCCTTTCCTGACTTATTAGCTATGCACCTGTAGCTTTTACCCTTTTTGAAATTGACCTGCATCCGTTGTTTCAGCCCAAAGCTAAAGCAAAAGAAGCTTCCTGGTACAGCTGGGAGTCTTCTCCCGGAGAAAACGTTTTGCTGCTGGCTCTGGGCTGTGAACCATGTGGGGAAGCTCCGGTTGTTGAGTCAGCGGAGAGGTTCGGTCGTAGCTAAACAACTCACATCTGCGGAATGCAACTTACTTAGAGCATCTCCACTAGCGTTCTAGCGTTCTTAGGAGGACATTTTCAAAACGATTGTTACATTTAGATAGCGAAAATTCGTCTAGTCGCGTTCCCAAACGCTCAGACTTGGCCCGTTTTACATCCAGGATTTCCAGGCCAATCCCAGGGCGTCGGAAACCGTCTGGTAACATCGGATGTATCAAAAAGAGGGTGGGCCAACCCTGTCGGCGACACAAGGCCGAACTCCCGCTGTTCTTCCCCCCTTGCCACCATGTCATTGCCGAACTAGGCCAAACTAGGCCAAACTAGGTCGAAGAAGGCCAAACTATGCTGAATTTTAGCCTAATTTTAATCAAATTTTAGCGATATTTGGGAGAAATGTCGCCAAAGTAGGTGGAACTAGGCCAAAGTAGGCTGACTATGCTGGAGTAGACCGAATTTGAGTTTTGGGCACGATGTCGCCAAACTAGGCCAAAGCATACAAGACTAGGCCAAACTAGGGAAAAATATTGCCAAACTAGGCCAAACTTGGTCAAACTAGACTAAAATATGTCGCCAATTTGCCTTGTTTGAAAACCTCGTCTGGAAGAATGTGAGTAGGAAACTGGCCGTTTCTAGACCAAAAGTTATATCCATCCGCTGCTAAATAGCGCCATATTTCGATCTGAAAACGCTGAACGTGTGGAAACGCTCTAGGAGTTACTTATTGGACGCAGGCGTCTCCGCACATACACAAGCAGAATGTATTTTATCTGCTTATTATTAAGTTACTCGTGCAGCTTTTACCACAGTTCCAGTTACTGACATAAGACATTCCGTAGAGTCCAAATTTTTAGATCCAAAATAGGTGATTTAGTACAAACTAATCACCGATACGGATTAGAGAGTACTATGTACTGTACAAGTTGAGATATTTTATCAAGGAACTGTGCACAACCATGTGGTGACAGCTGAACGGAAACGAAATGTCCAACAGAAAAGAAAGACACCGACTGTGAGAACTTGGTTCTGGCTTGATTAGCGCGATCCCAGGGGACTGTTTGCGCAAAGCTATCTGTACTACGAGATTTGGCGGCAGGCAGCAACCCAAAAAAAGTCAAAAGAAGTTTGTTATGGGCATGTGGGGATGGGTGTACCACGACCACGACCGCATATCATTGTTGGCCTGTTGATCTTCTGCTGCTGCTGCTACGCCGTTGCAGTTCGGCGCGTTACTGAAGATGAAGACTGGTACTCGTCTGTATGTATGTACAAGAGTTGGACTGAAACTGGAGTTTGTTATCTGCAGCTGTCTAACACTGCTTCTCAAATTGTCCAGAGAGAAATTCTAGATGATTGGGTTCTCAAGTAGTTCTGCAGTAGTGCAGGCAAAGCTATAGATGCTTCTGGTTGACCTGATTGGCGCCCTGATGTCACCACCCACAAGTTACAGAAAGCGCATCGCTTCACGTAATTCCGTTGAGAACCTCTACATCCACCGACTCGGTTAGGCAAAAACACAGTTACAATCAACTGATAATTGTCGCCGCTGATGTGGTGATACTTTTACGCAAAGCATGCCATAATCATCAACATTCGGATTAAGTCCCATCGACATAACTTGAAATTGTAGCTACCACTACTAAATCGTCCTACTCATTTACCTTTACGGATCAGCTGCAAATTGCTACTGAAGTTGTATCCAACACTTGACATTTGTGAGCAGCTAATATAAAGCCCTAAATAACTCTTGCTGGCTGAACACGATACTACCCAAATTGCTATGCTACGCATGGTATCAAGCACGCACCAACCAAGCATCAAAGACCCAAAGCTGGTTTCTTAATCGCTGGATCGGCCAGAGCATGTGAAGAATATTCAGAGCATAGTATAGTGCAGGCTGCTGTTGCAGAGTATAAAACTGCAACCACAAAAGGCAGGCAGGGGGCGAGGAAAGCAGTGGGGGCTAGCTCCTACAATTCTGCACGCAGGGCGCGAGGAAAGGAGACGATGACCTTTCCTGTCTGGCTCCTAATCTTAATCCTTGTTCAGAATATAAATATGTGTCTATTGTCTTTACATCAGTTCGGATTTTTAGAATAATTGGCTAGGACAACAATTTAATATGGTATCAGAGTGAAGAGGTCTTAAGTATAAGACCACGCTCACGCAGCTAAAAAAACATTCTGCAAACATCCGAATCCACGTCCCAGGCCTGTGAAAAAAACAAAACACCAACGGATGGTGCGATATATTTAGTACTACCTTCTATCCATAGCAAGTGTCGCTGATTTAGTTTCGTGCAGCGCCGTGGCTCAGGGCAATAGAAAGCAGAGTTACGACGAGACATAGTTCAGAAGGAAGGATCGGTCGATGGGGTGAATTGGCCAAGGAGTTATTAGCATAAAACTACCACATTTCGGCTGAAAGTTCGAATAACCACCACTTTACAAAAAAATCGTAAAAACCCACCAATTTTCGGCAGATTTGTTGCAATTCGTGCTAAAACGAGATTGAGATCCAATTGACACCAAAAACTGACACTAGGACCCACCTGTCGGACTGACGTGGCAACATGGCTCAACCGCTGACTACTATTTTGCATGCAGGTCCTCGAGTTCTGAAAGGAAATTATGCACGGGTCCATGACGCCTCGCAGTTTTTTTTAAACCTATTTATTTGAAACATTCATAACTTTTGAATACAGATTCAAATGGAAAAACTTTTAATATGAAAAGTGCTTAGAAATATTTGAATATTCTGAATATAAAATTGGTTCACTATTTCAGATAACTAAAATATGCAAACAATTAAAAATGCTTCTATTAATAATGCAAACTTTAAAAATTTATAACTTTAGTTATATGACTCCGAATAATATAAATAATATGTCTAAATTTATAAAAATCCAACTAATCCATTTCTGACATCCTTCATGCATGTACCAGATCCGTTTCTTGTTGATGTTATATTCGATTGATATATACAACGGCACTACATAGAGATTTAAAAGTAATAAAAATTATAAATAGGTCATTGGACCACCTAGCTACGACTACAAACACTGGCACAAGGTCAAAGGCGCGCCGTCGTCCTCGGAGCCGGATAAAGCTTGTCGTATTAAAGCTTGTTGTAGTAAACAGACGGAAAGTCATCGTGCTAAGACTCTAAAATACCAGTGCAGCAGAGCAGCAACCATCGCCAAAGATGATAGACGTAGATCGAAAGAGACTGACCTTAAACCACACCAACAAATATGAAAAAGATCAAATTCCAAGAAATTCGTCAGACACATGACACCATTGTCATGCGCCCTCTGGCGAAAGTTCCTTCCTCTTGTGCTAGCCTAGTTGTCTTAACTCACCTCCCGTGCTTTGATTTGATTTCAAGCATCTTGTCATGAATCTGGCGTCGTCTCGTCGATCACGATCTGTGCGGTGCACCCTCCTTCCCTCACTTATTTCCTATATGCAGCAGTAGCTTTCGCCCTTTTTTGCAACAGACCTTGAATGTTTTAAATTGCTGCATCCGTTATTTCAGTCCAAAGCGAAAGCAAAAGAAGTACAGCTGGGAGTCTTCTCCCGGAGAAAACGTCTTGCTGCTCGCTCTGGGCTGTGAACCATGTGGGGAGTTGTTGAGTCAGCGGAGAGGTCCGATCGTAGCTAAACAACTCACATTTGGGGAATGCATTTTACTTATAGGGTTACCTATATTACTCCATCTAATCTATACTTTTCGATGGTTTGATCCATACGAATCGGGAAAGTACGTATATTGGACGTGAGTGTCTCCGTCACGTACACCCTGACGATGCATTTTAACTGCTTATTAAGTTACTACTAGTGCAGCTTTTACCACAGTTCCCATTGCTGACATAAAATATTCTATAGAGAGTCCAGACTTTGGCTATGTGTATCTTAGTTATGCTAAATACAAATATTACTATTCGTAATAAAGCGTCCATTTTTTTAAAAAAGGTCCAGATTTTTAGTACTACCATATACTGTACAAGTTGAGATATTTATGAAGGAACTGTGCACAAGCATGTGGCGCCAGCTGAACGAAAACGAGATGTCCAACAGAAAAGAAAGACACCGACTGAGAGAACTTGGTTGGGCCTTGATTAGCGCGATCCCAGGGCACTGTTTGCGCACAGCTGCCAACCTAGCTATCTGTACTAGGAGATTTGGCGACAGGCAGCAGGCTAAGAAAGTCAAAAGAAGTTTGTTATGGGCATGTGGTTATGGATGTACTACGACCACGACCGCATATCATTGTTGGCCTGCTACGCTGCTGCTGAAGCTGCTAGCTAGGACTATTGCAGTTCGGCGCGTTACTGGAGATCAAGACCTGCACTCGTCTGTAGCGATGTGTACCAGAGTTGGACTAAAACAAGTATAGTTGTGTAGTACTGCAGGCAAAGCTGTTGACAACCTCTACAGCAACCGACATTTGCAGTGCTAATTTGGTGAAGAGGAAAAAAATCACTCTTACAATCAACTGAAATTTCGCAGTGATGTACTATGTGTGACACTTCCAAGCAAAGCATGGCATCATCATCAACATTCGAATTAAGTCCCATCGGCATATAACTTGAAATTGTAGCTACCACTACTACGGATCAGCTGCAGGCCCGTATCCAACACTTGCCATTTGTGAACTGCTAATATAAAGTCCCAATATAAAAGAACACTTGCTGGCTGAACAAGATACTACCCAAATTGCTATGCTACGCATGGTATCAAGCACCAATGCACCAACCATCATCAGGAACCAAAGCTGGTTTCTTAATCAGAGCCGGATCAGCCAGAGCATGTGAAGCATATTTAGAGCATAGCATAGTGCAGGCTGCTGTTGCAGAGTATAAAAACTCCAAAAGTCACTCGTCAGGGCGGGAGGAAAACAGTGGGGGTAGCTAGCTCCCTACATTTCTGCTCGGGTAGGAAAGGAGACGATGACCTTTCCTGCCTGTCGGCTCCTAAATCATTGCTTTGGCAAACTCACTCCACCCGCCATTGCAGGATGCTGTTCCTCACCCGCCATTGCTTTGGCAAACTCACTCCACCGAGCCGATCCTTCTCAACTCTGCCTCTGCCGCGCGCTGAGCTCTCTGTTTCGCCGCAGCGCCGCACGAAACCCTCAGCTTCAGAAGAAAGCATGCGCGTTTCTCTCCTGTGTCCGGCGGGGCACCGGCGGCCTGTAGCGTAAACGACAGCGGTCGGTCCAACCACTTCGCCATCAACTGGAGCTTAAACAAAGCCAAAACTGGAGCTTAAATTAATTAATGCTGGGGGGCGGCGTGAGAGCGGCAGTCCGGGGAAAAGGCTCCACCTAATTGCAACCTAACCGTCGCTTTATCAGCGTCAGGACATGATTAAGCTCCATGACCTAGCTAGCTCGCTAGCTTGCCGCCTGCATGCTGATCGATTACGCACTGGTACTGGAGTGACTAAAAACGAGCATGTGGCATCTTAAACTAGTACTACTTACACAAAAGCCAGGAAAAAGACGGAGGGAAAGTAGCAAAACCGTGCCAATCATGCTGATGAATATGGATGGCGCGAAATATACTTAGTAGTGTTTGTTTTTGGTGAGGAACTCGCTTTCGTCAAAAAAAAAATGACGACAAAGAATATAGCTTTCGTCAAATATTTGTTTTCCTTTTGGGGATGGAGGCTTTTCTTGATGAAATATTTGTTATAGTGACATCGTTCATGTCCATGTCTCACCGAACGGTCAGTACTCACAGTATGGGTGTATCTAACGCACTAGTTTAGCTAAGGGACATGTCACAAGACTACAACTGTTCAAGCTAGGGTTTAACAAAACAACAACCCAAGAATTTTGTTTGAGTTAAGTTGTCTCACTAAGCTCAAATCTCGCGATTTAGTCCGTGTGACACGTTCGTGATAGCCTGGACACACCAGTCACCATGTGGCAGTGGCGGAGGCAGAATTGAAGCAAGCCCCGGGCCAAAAACTAAACACAAATGATTATAAAAAATCTTTTCTAACAGTGTAGAAAATTTTGGTACTGGAAAATAAAATTTTGTAATGGCAACTGGTAAATTCAATGCAGACTTCTTCGGTTTAAGGAGCGTCTTCGTTTGAGAATTTCTTGGTTAATTTGATTTTGAGATCAACGGATAAATTATTTTCATCTTTTGTTCCAAAAATATTATAACAATAAAAGACAATTGTTAGATCAACTCGAACAAGATCAATTATATTTTATAAATCAACATTACTGAACTGAAGAAATCAAGGAATTACCTGGCCTATCAGCCAAGCAGAGCAACAACTGTGAGAAAAGGCAGTCCCTCCGAAGAAGTGAGAAGGCACCGTGGCCGAGCTGCATCACCCTGGCAGCGGGGGAGAGGCGACCAAGCAAGGCGGACTAGCGGCGGTAGCACTAGCACAGCAGCCGAGCCAAGCAACTGAGTGGGTGGCGGTGCCGCAGCCTAGAAGAATGGTGCTACGGGGTCCGTCCGTCCGGTAGCCTTCAGGCCGTGGGCGGGAATCCGACTGGCGGCGGAGACAGTCCTGGCCGGTGACGGCGGAGAGTGGCGTGGCGGCGCCGGCGCGCATCTACTGCCACAGAGAACAAGTGGAGATGGATTGATTTAGTTTTTTTAGCGGTTGGATTCCATCTTTCTCTTGTTCCGCCGTTAGCTAGTTTGGTCGTATCATGAACCATGTGACCGACAGAGAAAATCAGCCAGAACTGGGCTACCTCCTGGGCCAAGTGAAAGTTCTACATGCCTAGTAGGCCGAAAATTTTGCTGCGCCCCGGGCCATGGTCCTGGTTGCCTGGGGCCTGGCTCCGCCCCTGCCATGTGGCATGGAGGCGGGTTTCTTTTCTTACTACACGTGCAGACTGAACCTTTGTAAGTTTTCACGTATTTTGTAATAAGTAGACAAAAGGCCATAAAGATCAACAAACCATTACAAGACCATCTTTCAAATAAAACAAAGTTAGAAATAAGTCCCTTTGAAAAAACAATAGCATCTTCCTCCTCGACTTGTCAATGGAGCATGAGCAAAGCTTGATGTCGACTCAGAACATCTAAACCACTTGAAGATAGTAAAACATTGTTGAAGCAGCAACCACGAAGTCATCGGTCAGAGTCAAAGTACACTGGAAACAGTAGAGTGAGGAACACAACATCGTCTCGGTGAAGAAAGCAACAAAGAGGGATGGACGACCACACGTGATTCCGCAAGACATATCAAAGGAGACCTCGCGTTGTAACATCGTAATAAAGAAGAAACTGGCGAAACTTGGCATTTCGGGGAAGACATCACCAAACGGGAGACACGGACAATTTGCAAAACACGAAGACATAACTAGATCCACCACTCCAAAGGAGCATCGGTCAAACGATTCACCGGCCTCCTCGATGCCGCCGATGAGATGGAAAAGGAGTAGAGGAAACTTTATACTTGTTTCGGACAACTCTGATATCTAGTTTGATGCTAGTAAACCAAACCCTACTTCAAGGACCAATCTACAACGCCGAGCATAGTTCTAGGGTCGATCCCCACACCCTCCTGACGGTGTAGTGTCAACCGGAGGAGGCGCGGACCAGCCAAATATGGAGAGACGGGGTAGCGGCTAGGGAAAACCCTAGATTGCCTTATGAGTCACCGCGGGAGGAGAAAATGTTTTGACTTGCATTGTTTATACTTGTTTCCACACTTTATTTGACTGTATGGTGATATCATTGAAAAATAATACTCTTTCATAAAAATAAATAGATACACTACTCAAAGACATGAAAAGGTGGGGAAAGTTACAAAACCGTGTCAATGCTTATAAATGGTTGGTGTGAAATACTAATTAGTATTCATTTGTTATTGGTGAGAAACTCCCTTTCATCAAATCTTTCTTTTTCCTTTTGAAGATGGATTTTTTTATGAAATAGTACTATTTGCAATTGTGCCCTCAATCGATCGCTGTTCACGTGCATGTTTCACCGAACGGCCAGTGCGTCACTAACACACCAAGCAGACAATAATTAATCTAAACTTGTACTTTGTAAACTTCATAAAACGTTGAAATGCGCAGTCCATTTAAAAAGGAGGAAGAAAATAAAAGAGAGCGTGCCGAATTGAGAAATCCCGAAACAGTACCCGGTCTACTCCTGCCTCGACCACGAGTTGTTTGTCATTTGTTATTCTCGTGCAGGCCTGTCGTCTATAGTTGTTGAGGCGCCGCTCTCACCAACGTCCCGTGAGCAAGCGAGCGTCCCGCCAAGTTGCGTAGGTGATCTAAGAGCATCTACAGTGTATAGCTAGAAATGGTTTCATATTTATTTTTTGGCTTTTGGAATTAGTTTTCTACATTGTGGAGGTGGTTTCAAATTAAGTAAAAGAGGGAATCGGAGTAAAAGGGTGCTCCAATGCCAAATGTGGTTCTAAATTAGTTAGCCAACCTGCGTATAACATGTGTCCTCTGTTGTCATATCAGATTTAGCTATAGCAATATTGTGACTTCCCTAACTTGCAGAATACCGCATTGGCGTTTATGCTTACCGACCATGACACTGACACTGGTACGTGTATGGATTTATTTAGTTGCTATAGCTTACTTTGGCCTGGTCGAATTAGCTTAGGTTGTTGACCGTCGATTGGATCAGATCGGATCGACATCGACAGCTCCTTCTAAGTAACTGTAGCATGGTCGGTCAGCTCCACTTGTATCGTACCATTACAGGACGGGGCGGAGACGCCAACGGCGGCGCTACACCAACGTCCAAACGTCAGGATCGTTGGTGTAGACCGCGACCACACCAGCCCCTCCAAAGTAGTCGTTGGCGTAAAATCCTTTTTACCTCATTAATCTTTGAAAATCATAGCTAAATTATTCTAATTCAGAAAAATACAAATAATATATTAGAATTTGCATAAAAATAAGATCTATCTATCTACACTCAAATATTACACATTTTAAAATAAAAATTAAGTGAAATATAAAATATTATATAAAGTTTAAACGGGCATAAGAAATTCAAAAACGATCCAAACAATGTGAAACCATCACGTGGTGTCATATTATGTGACATAGTTAGAAGGAAAAAATATCAA
Organism: Avena sativa; assembly: GCA_916181665.1. Lineage (NCBI taxonomy): Eukaryota > Viridiplantae > Streptophyta > Magnoliopsida > Poales > Poaceae > Avena > Avena sativa. The sequence continues at coordinate 397,520,488 of OV702280.1, read as the reverse complement.
TCTTGGTATATTTATTATGTCTCAGAAAAAACATCACAAAATGACATATCTCATTTGAGGTTTCCTGACTTTCGGATCAAATGACTAATGTTATGACTAGAATCAAGACATAGTTTGTGATGATGTGTCCATATTGTATATATGTGCATTATGGGATGGCGAACAATGTTGAACGAGGAAGTTTTCCTTTTCGTCGCGCCAAAAAGCCATTTTCCATTTTTCAAGTGCAAAAAACGGGAGGTTTTGTGAAGCAATCACCAAATGGCTAATTCAAATGCTATCACCATATTTTTCCAAAATACTAGACTATTTTACATAGACAATGTCCTAACAGGGGATCTCAAATCTTTCCGTCTATCCCTGGTGAAAAAGATAAATTCCTGCCGAATCGGTAGGAAGTGGGTCAGATATAAACTACAGGTACATGATCCACTTCAAGTTTACCAGAGATCCACTTCAAGTTTAGCGAGTCTCAGTCCCGAGCTAAGAATCTTTATACGTGCCATTTTACATAGACAAACGAAATTATAGCTAGAATCACAGTATAGTTTGTGATAAGTTGATATCTATATCATATGTGGATTCCTCTCATTTTTCTGATCAATTTAGACATATTATTTGTCAAATTCCGATTTATGGATTTAAAGATATTAATTATTCTATATTAAATAGAAAAATACAAAAAAATCATTATATTTTTATTTGAATTCAATAATACTTTTACTTATTCATTGTTGTTTACTTACATAATTAATTATAATTTCAAAAAATAAAAACATGTGACATGATGATATAAGAGTTAATAGAATTAATATCATAGTATTGACAACAATGTATAAATTGTTTTGCGGAAACAGATTCTAAAAGATGAGGGAAGTTAAGCGTACTGAAGATGGAGTAGTGAGAATGGGTGACCGACCGAAAAGTTTAACCAAGACTGAAATTTAATCAAAGATTAAGTGTAATTAGTGTTAAAAATATTTAAAGCGAGAGATTAACGAGTCAAACAATTTAAAGATTTAAAAAGTTAAGAAGTTTTTTAAAACAAATATTTTTTTAAAAATTATTTTTGCAACCGGCAGGTAGGCTATGCCGATGGCAGCGTCAGCGTAGCATACGCCGACGACTTTTTGATATACCGACGGCCTTCGTGCGCTCCGTCGAGGGAGATCTTTGCCGAAGAGCCTACGCCGAGGACAGTCGTCGTCATAGCATATGCCGACGGCTATATGGCGTATGCTGACGGATTTTGGCCCTCGGCTTAGCAATACATTTGCCCCCAAAGAGATCAAGGTCTCTTTGTTTTTGAAGCCTTCCAAGATATAAAAAGCAAGCTAAATCTTCTATTTGCCATGGAGATAATGATTTTAACTGCCTAGGGATATGGATCTGCAAAAATAATAATTTTTTTGAAAATTTTACTCTAGAGTTCTCTAATTGGAAAGCAGTTTTTGTACAAGAAATGAGGTGAATCAAATTTAGAATAAAAAAGAAGCATGGTCTGTAGTTCAGTAGCTGGTTCCAGAATCAAGTTAATTAGTGGGTTACTACCTGTAAGCCCAAAGTTTTTGTAATAGTTTTCTCTTCTAACTCCTAGAGGTTTCTGTATATTGTAACTCCTACTTGTAAGCTGCAGTGGGGGTCCTTTCCCCTAATGTTTTCTCCTAAAAAAAGTACCCATCTGGCATGTATTTTGTTTCTCCAGGCTAGTAGATCGAATGGAAAGCGAGTACAGTGGCTCACAACTTCACGTATACCTGGGAGCTCCCTCTCCCCCACCTCTTCTTCTTCCTTGAGAGTCACTCTAGCGCCGCCGGCTCCCCTCCCCTTCTCTTCCAGCTCCGACTCCGGCAGGAGTAGGTGAGGAGGGCGATGTTGGCAATTGTATAGTTTGTAGGGGTTCGTAGCATGGAAAACAAAAAAATTCTACCGCACGCACACAAACAAGCCAAGATCTATCTACTAGATTGTAGCAATGAGTCGATAGAGGAACTCACCCTCGAAGATTCCAAAGCGGTTAACGAGAGCAGATTCTCGTGGGTGATGTAGTCGTACTCTTGCCGATCTCAAGATCGCGTAGACGATCCCGGCGCTTCGTTCCGGCAGCGCTCCCGCAGTCGGTCACACGTTCGGTACTCGATGAAGACCTTCCTTTCCCTTGTTCCAGCAGGCAGCGGAGGCTGTAGCACTCTCCTTGCGATTCCGGCAGCACGACGACATGGTACCGGAACTAGAGGGGAGATCTCGCAGGGCTTCGCCTTAAGCCGGAGCGAGTATGGTGGACTATGAGAGAGGCCTTGGTGATCTAGGGTTTAGAAGGCACCAAGAGGAGAGTGTAGCCGGCGGCTAGGGTTTGGGGAACACTCCAACTCGCCGAGTTGGAGGTGCCCTAGGCGGCGGCACAAGGTGGTGGTGGCGTCGGCGACTTGGAGGAGAGGGCTAGGGTTTGGGTGTGAGGGGTAGGGGCGCCCTACCCCTATATAGGTGGTGGGTGGCCGGTTGGGAGGAGGGAGTCCTTGTAGGGTTTCGTAGCATGGAAAACAAAAATTTTCTACCGCATACAAACAAACAAGCCAAGATCTATCTACTAGATTGTAGCAACGAGTCGATAGAATAACTCACCCTCGAAGATTCCAAAGTGTTTAACGAGAGCGGATTCTCGTGGGTGATGTAGTCGTACTCTTCCCGATCACAAGATCGCGTAGACGATCCTTCCGGCGCTGCGTTCCGGCAGCGCTCCCGCAGTCGGTCACACGTTCGGTACTCGACGAAGACCTTCCTCTCCCTTGTTCCAGCAGGCAGCGGAGGTTGTAGCACTCTCCTCGCGATTCCGGCAGCACAACGGCGTGGTACCAGAAGTAGAGGGGAGATCTCGCAGGGCTTCGCCTTAAGCCGGAGCGAGTATGGTGGGCTATGAGAAATCCCTCGACGATCTAGGGTTTAGACACGCCGAGGAAGAGGTGCTAGGGACGGCGGCTAGGGCTTGGAGGTGCCCAAGTCGGCGGCAAGGAGATCCCTAGGCGGCGGCGGCTTGGAGGGCGGCGGCGGCTAGGGTTAGGGTTTTCGAGGCAAGGGACTTGTGTACTAGGAGGGGCAGCCCTGCCCCTCACTTTATAGGTGGGAGGCGCGGTCAAGGGGAGGGGAGTCCCTCCCCAACTCGGCTTGGAGGTGGGCCGGCGGTTGGAGGAGGGAAGTCCTCCCCAACTCGGTTTCCCACTCCTCCTCCTCTTTCCAAAACTTGCCGTTTGACTTTCAAACTAGCCGTTTGACTTTTCAAACTAGGATTTGAATAAACCCTTTATTTTGGACAGCGATGACACCTGGTACATGATGCAATAATTCCAACTTGCAATGACACATTCATGTACCCTTCCCCCCCCCCCCCCCCGGAGTGCCGGACATTCCGGAACCTTCTAGAACATTCCCGATGAAAACACCGGAACCATTCTCCAACTCCGAAACGGGACTTTCCTTATATGAATCTTATTCTCCGGACCATTCCGGATCTCCTCGTGATATCCCGAATCCCATTCGAGACTCCGAACAACATTCGGTCTCTTTCTCATCATTCCATAACTACTCAAACAACGTCGAATCCTTAAGTGTGTCTCCCTACGGTTCGTGAATTATGCGGACATGATCGAGACACTTCTCCGAACAATAACCAATAGAGGAATCTGGAAATTCATATGGCTCCCACATATTTCTACGATTACTTTGCGATCGAATGAACCACTTACATACGATATCAATTTCCCTTTGTCTCACGATAGTTTACTTATCCGAGGTTATGATCGTCGGTATCTCTGCATACCTAGTTCAACCTCGTTATCGATAAGTACTCTTTTCTCGTTCCCGTGATATGTGATCCCTTGTGAACCAGTCACATGCTTGCAAGCTAATTGGATGACATTTCACCGAGAGGGCCCAGAGTATATCTATCCGTCATATGGATGGACAAATCCCACTCTTGATCCATGTGTTTCAACCAATACTTTCCGAACACTCAATGCCACCTTTATAGCCACCAAGTTACGGTGTGGTGTTTGATGTCATCAAAGCATCCATCCGGTAAAGGTGATATGCATGATCTCATGGTCGAAGGAATTTGATTACTATGTATCAGAAAGCATATAGCAATTGAACTATTAAAATGACTTGATCTTTATGCTACGCTTATCTATAGGAGTATGTCCACCATATCATTCTCCTAACGATATGATCTTGTTGTTAATAACATCTCAATGTTCATGATAGGGAAACCACAATCATCTATTAACCAACAAGCTAGTATTATATATAGAGGCTTTACTAGGGACTTCAAATTAAGTTTACAAATCACACAAGTATCAATGTTTCCTTGTTAATACTATTATAGCATGAATGTAAACATTTATCATAAACACAAAGATATAATAATAACTACATTTATTATTGCCTCTAGGGCATATCTCCAACAGTCTCCCACTTGCACTAGAGTCATCGAATCTAAATTACATGGTAATATACCGAACACCCATGGCAGTTTGGTGCTGGTCATGTTTTGCCCTCGGGAGAGGTTTAGTCAACGGATCCGCCACATTCAGATCTGTGTGTACTTTGCAAATCTTTATATCCCCATCTTGGATATATTCTCGAATAGCGTGAAAACGTAGCTTGATGTGCTTCAGCTTCTTGTGTGACCTTGGTTCTTGCGCATTGGCTATGGCGCCCATGTTATCACAGTAGATAGACATTGGGTCCAGCGCACTAGGAACCACACCCAGCTCTGTAATGAAATCTTTCATCCATATCGCTTCTTGTGAAGCCTCCGAAGCAGCCATGTATTCCGATTCAGTTGAAGATCTCGCCACAACGCTTTGCTTTGCACTCCTCCAGCTAACTACTGCACCATTCAAAATAAATACGTATCCAGATTGTGATTTAGAATCATCCGGATCGGTGTTCCAACTAGCATCGGTGTAACCATTAACAACGAGTTGTTCATCACCTCCATAAGAAAGAACCATATCATTAGTTCTTCTCAAGTACTTAAGGATGTTTTTGACCGATGTCCAATGATCCACTCCTGGATCACTTTGATATCTGCTAGTTAAACTAACAGCATATGCAATGTCGGGTCTAGTACATAGCATGGCATACATTAGAGATCCTATGGCTGAGGCATAGGGAGTCTTACTCATCCTTTCTCTATCTTCTGCCGATGTCGGACTTTGAGTTTTACTCAAGGTCGTATTGGGCAACATGGGCAAGAACCCTTTCTTGCTATCTTCCATTCCAAACCTCTTTAGAACCTTGTCCAAATATGTACTTTGTGACAATGATATTTGGCGTTTTGATCTATCTCTATAAATCTTTATGCCTAATATGTAAGCTGTTTCGCCAAGATCCTTCATTGAAAAACTATTATTCAAATATTCCTTGACACTATTAAGAAGGTCTACATCATTCCCAATCAACAATATGTCATCCACATATAGTATTAAGAATGCTACAAAGCTCCCACTCACTTTCTTGTAAATACAAGCTTCTCCATAAGTTTGTATAAAACCAAAACTTTTGATTACCTTATCAAAACGTTGATTCCAACTTCGGGATGCTTGCTTCAATCCATAGATGGACCGTTGAAGTTTGCATACCTTGTTAGCATCTTTAGTATCGACAAAACCTTTGGGTTGCATCATATACAACTCTTCATCAATGTCTCCATTGAGGAATGTTGTTTTGACATCCATCTGCCATATCTCATAATCATAATATGCAGCGATTGCTAACATAATCCTTACAGACTTTAGCTTCGCTACTGGTGAGAAAGTCTCATCGTAGTCAACTCCTTGAATTTGTCGAAACCCTTTTGCGACAAGTCGAGCTTTATAGACATTAACATTACCATCAGCATCTGTTTTCTTCTTCAAAATCCATTTGTTCTCGACAGCCTTCCGGCCATCCGGTAAGTCCACCAAAGTCCATACTTGGTTTTCGTACATGGATCCAATCTCTGATTTCATGGCTTCTTGCCATTTATTGGAATCTGGGCTCATCATCGCTTCCTCATATGTCTCAGGGTCATCGGTGTTGTCCACCAACATGACACTCATAACGGGATCATACCAATCTGGAGTGGTACGAGTTCTCGTTGACCTGCGAGGCTCTGTAGCAACTTCAACCGAAGTTTCATGATCATCATCATTAGCTTCCTCTCTTATTGGTGCAGGCACCACAGGAACTTCTTTCGGTGCTGCGCTACTCGCAATTTCGAGAGAAGGTTCGACAACCTCGTCAAGTTCTACTTTCCTTCCAGTCACTTCTTTCGAGAGAAATTCCTTCTCTAGAAAGGATCCATTCTTGGCAACGAAGATTTTGCCTTCGGATCTATGATAGAAGGTATACCCAATAGTTTCCTTCGGGTATCCTATGAAGACGCATTTTTCCGCTTTGGGTTCAAGCTTGTCCGGCTGTAACTTCTTTACATAGGCTTCGCATCCCCAAACTTTAAGGAACGACAACCTAGGTTTCTTCCCAAACCATAATTCATACGGTGTCGTTTCAACGGATTTAGACGGTGCCCTATTTAAAGTGAATGCGGCTGTTTCTAATGCATAACCCCAAAATGATAGCGGTAAATCTGTAAGTGACATCATAGAACGAACCATATCTAAGAGAGTTCGATTACGACGTTCGGACATACCATTACGCTGTGGTGTTCCCGGCGGTGTCAACTGCGAAAGTATTCCGCATTTATTCAAATGCTCGCCAAACTCGTAACTTAGATATTCACCTCCACGATCAGAACGTAGAAATTTAATCTTCTTGTTACGTTGATTCTCTACCTCACTTTGAAATTCCTTAAACTTCTCGAATGTTTCGGACTTATGTTTCATAAAATAGATATACCCATATCTACTCAAGTCATCCGTGAAGGTAAGAACATAACGATAACCACCGCGCGATGCTACACTCATTGGACCACACACATCGGTATGTATGATTTCTAATAAGTCTGTAGCTCGCTCCATCATACCAGAAAATGGAGTCTTAGTCATTTTACCCATCAGACATGCTTCGCATCTTTCAAGTGATTCAAAATCAAGTGATTCAAGAAGTCCATCGGAATGGAGTTTCTTCATACGCTTCACTCCAATGTGACCAAGACGACAGTGCCACATATAGGTCGAGTTATCGCTCGATTTCAAACGTTTAGCCTCAATGTTATTAATATGTGTATTTCCACTATCGAGATTCAACAAGAATAGACCATCTATCAAAGGTGCATGTGCATAAAACATATCACTCATATAAATCGAACAACCATTATTCTCGGACTTAAACAAGTAACCGTCTCGCAATAAACAAGATTCCGATATAATGTTCATGCTTAACGTAGGCACCAAATAACAATTATTTAAGTATAAAACTAATCCCGATGTAGATGAAGGGGTAGCGTGCCGACCGCGATCACATCAACCTTTGATCCGTTTCCCACGCGCATCGTCACCTCGTTCTTCGCTAGCTTCCGTTTATTCTGCAGCACCTGTTTTGAGTTACAAATATGAGCAACCGAACCAGTATCAAATACCCAGGCACTACTACGAGTACTAGTGAGATACACATCAATAACATGTATATCAGATATACCTTTCTTCTTGATGTTGCCGTTCTTCAAATCCGCCAAGTACTTTGGGCAATTCCGCTTCCAGTGACCTTCTCCCTTGCAGTAAAAGCACTCAGTATCAGGCTTGGGTCCAGCCTTGCTCTTCTTTGTCGGCGTGGCAACTTTCTTACCACCCTTCTTGAAGTGTCCCTTCTGCTTAGACTTGCCTTTCTTGAATTTGGTGGTCTTATTGACCAACAACACTTGGTGCTCTTTCTTGATCTCCACTTCTGCAGATTTTAACATAGCAAACAGTTCTGGCAACTGCTTGTTCATGTTCTGCATGTTGTAGTTCATCACAAAGTTCTTGTAACTTGGTGGTAGTGATTGGAGGACACGGTAAATCCCCAAAGCATTAGGAATCACTATACCCAAGCTTTGAAGTTTGTTTGCGTGCCCAGACATCTTAAGCACATGCTCACTGACGGAGCTGCCCTCTTCCATCTTGCAGTTAAAGAACTTTTCAGAAGCCTCATAGCTTTCAATTGCCCCATGAGTCTCAAAAATCAATTTGAGATCCTTGACAATATCATATGGGTCTGAATTCTCAAACCTTTTCTGAAGCTCCGATTCTAAACCATACAAGATAGCACACTGAACTATGGAGTACTGATTCTTCCGAGCGAGGTAAACATTCTTTACTTCATCGATAGCATCAGCTGCAGGTGGGTCACCCAGCGGTGCATCCAGCACATAGGTCAAATTACCAGCTGTGAGGACAATCCTCAAATTGCGGAACCAATCCGTGAAGTTGCTTCCATTGTTTTTCAACTTTTCTTTCTCTAGGAACGCATTAAAATTGATGGTATGGGCTGCCATTGATCTACAACATATTTGCAATAGTTTAGACTAAGTTTATGACAAATTGAGTTCAAATTAATAATAAAATTAATCTAGGTGAACTCCCACTCAAAACAATATCCCTCACATTGTTTTAGTGATCACACGAACCAAATCCACCACATCAACACCGATCATCACGAGAGTTGATATAGTTTCAATGGCGAACAATCGACATGTTCATCATATCTACTATATGATTCATGCTTTACCTTTCGGCGATCTGTGTTCCGAGACCATGTCTGTACATGCTAGGCTCGTCAAGATCAAACCTTAGTTTCCGCATGAGAAAATCTGGCTTGCTCACGTTGTATACACTTGCGGAATCTAACAGACCCGATCATCACGTGGTGCTTCGAAACAACAAGCTTTAGCAACGGTGCTAACTAAGGGTGAACACTTTATGACTTGAAATTCATGTGCATGAGGGATCATATTATAATGCTACCGTCGTCTACTAAGCAATACAAGATGCATAAAGGATTAACATCACATGCAATTCAAAATATGTGATATGATATGGCCTTTCTTCTTTGTGCTTCCGATCTCCATCTTCTAGCACGAACATGATCTCCATCATCACCGGCATTGCATCAAGGTCCATGACGCTTCTCCATGGTTGTCGTCCACCGGCTTCAACTATTACAACTACTTTGAATAGACACGCGGGTCTTAACATAAATTAAAGACAACCATATGGCTCCTGTCGGTTGCCAACTTACAATAAGGAACATTGCATACATCAAATATAATCACAATCATGGCCATATCACATCACAGCACACCCCTGCAAAACAAAGTTAGACTCCTCCACTTTCTTTGCATATTTTACGTGGTTTGGGGCTTTCAATAAGTGTCGTTCTAACTTACGAACAAGAACCACAACATTGATACTAGTATTGTTGATCACCCGTTGTAAATTGGATCTTAACTATGCTAGGAGAAACAGGCACCCGCAAAGCCACTTATGCAATACAAGTTGCATGTCAAGCGTGGAGCAAGTCTCATGAACGATGTCATGTAAGGTTAGCCCGAGCCGCTTCATCCCAACATACCGCAAGATGCAAAGTACACAAGAAGCAATCAATAATAAAAGCATCAACGCCCACAATGACCATTGTGTTCTACTCGTGCAACAGATCTACATATATACACGGCTCTGATACCACTGTAGGGTTTCGTAGCATGGAAAACAAAAATTTTCTACCGCATACAAACAAACAAGCCAAGATCTATATACAAGATTGTAGCAATGATTCGATAGAATAACTCACCCTCGAAGATTCCGAAGTGTTTAACGAGAGCGGATTCTCGTGGGTGATGTAGTCGTACTCTTCCCGATCTCAAGATCGCGTAGACGATCCTTCCGGCGCTGCGTTCCGGCAGCGCTCCCGCAGTCGGTCACACGTTCGGTACTCGACGAAGACCTTCCTCTTCCTTGTTCCAGCAGGCAGCGGAGGTTGTAGCACTCTCCTCGCGATTCCGGCAGCACAACGGCGTGGTACCAGAAGTAGAGGGGAGATCTCGCAGGGCTTCGCCTTAAGCCGGAGCGAGTATGGTGGGCTATGAGAAATCCCTCGACGATCTAGGGTTTAGACACGCCGAGGAAGAGGTGCTAGGGCCGGCGGCTAGGGCTTGGAGGTGCCCATGTCGGCGGCAAGGAGATCCCTAGGCGGCGGCGGCTTGGAGGGCGGCGGTGGCTAGGGTTAGGGTTTTCGGGGCAAGGGACTTGTGTACTAGGAGGGGCAGCCCTGCCCCTCCCTTTATAGGTGGGAGGCGCGGCCAAGGGGAGGGGAGTCCCTCCCCAACTTGGCTTGGAGGTGGGCCGGCGGTTGGAGGAGGGAACTCCTCCCCAACTCGGTTTCCCACTCCTCCTCCTCTTTCCAAAACTTGTCGTTTGACTTTCAAACTAGCCGTTTGACTTTTCAAACTAGGATTTGAATAAACCCTTTATTTTGGACAATGATGACACCTGGTACATGATGCAATCATTCCAACTTGCAATGACACATTCATGTACCCTCCCCCCCCCCCCGAAGTGCCGGACATTCCGGAACCTTCTAGAACATTCCCGATGAAAACACCGGAACCATTCTCCAACTCCGAAACGGGACTTTCCTTCTATGAATCTTATTCTCCGGACCATTCCGGATATCCTCGTGATATCCCGAATCCCATTCGAGACTCCGAACAACATTCGGTCTCTTTCTCATCATTCCATAACTACTCAAACAACGTCGAATCCTTAAGTGTGTCTCCCTACGGTTCGTGAATTATGCGGACATGATCGAGACACTTCTCCGAACAATAACCAATAGAGGAATCTGGAAATTCATATGGCTCCCACATATTTCTACGATTACTTTGCGATCGAATGAACCACTTACATACGATATCAATTTCCCTTTGTCTCACGATAGTTTACTTATCCGAGGTTATGATCGTCGGTATCTCTACATACCTAGTTCAACCTCGTTACCGATAAGTACTCTTTTCTCGTTCCCGTGATATGTGATCCCTTGTGAGCCAGTCACATGCTTGCAAGCTAATTGGATGACATTTCATCGAGAGGGCCCAGAGTATATCTATCCGTCATATGGATGGACAAATCCCACTCTTGATCCATGTGTTTCAACCAATACTTTCCGAACACTCAATGCCACCTTTATAGCCACCCAGTTACGGTGTGGTGCTTGATGTAATCAAAGCATCCATCCGGTAAAGGTGATATGCATGATCTCATGGTCGAAGGAATTTGATTACTATGTATCAGAAAGCATATAGCAATTGAACTATTAAAATGACTTGATCTTTATGCTACGCTTATCTATAGGAGTATGTCCACCATATCATTCTCCTAACGATATGATCTTGTTGTTAATAACATCTCAATGTTCATGATAGGGAAACCACAATCATCTATTAACCAACAAGCTAGTATTATATATAGAGGCTTTACTAGGGACTTCAAATTAAGTTTACAAATCACACAAGTATCAATGTTTCCTTGTTAATACTATTATAGCATGAATGTAAACATTTATCATAAACACAAAGATATAATAATAACTACATTTATTATTGCCTCTAGGGCATATCTCCAACAGTCCTCCCCCAACTCGGCCTCCTTGGCCGGTGGGTGGAGGGAGAGGAACTCCTCCCCAAGTAGGTTTCCTACTCTCCCTCCACCAAGCAAACTTGCCGTTTGACTTTTTCAAATTGGTGTTTAACTTTCAAACTATGATTTGATTTCTCCCTTTATTTTTCCCAGCCAAGTGACCTAGTACATGATGCAACCATTCCATATTGTCATGACACATTCATGTACCCTTCCCCTCCGGAGTGTCGGACCTTCCGGACCCTTCTAGAACATTCCTGGTGAAAACACCGGAATCATTCCCGAACTCCGAAACAGGACTTTCCTTATATGAATCTTATTCTCCAGACCATTCCGGATCTCCTCGTGATATCCCGGATCCCATCCAAGACTCCGAACAACATTCAGTCTCTTTCTCATCATTCCATAACTACTCAACAACATCGAATCCTTAAGTGTGTCTCCCTACGGTTCGTGAATTATGCGGACATGATCGAGACACTTCTCCGATCAATAACCAATAGAGGAATATGGAAATTAATATGGCTCCCACATATTTCTACGATTAATTTGCGGTCGAATGAACCACTTACATATGATACCAATTTCCCTTTGTCTCACGATAGTTTACTTATCCGAGGTTTTGATCGTCGGTATCTCTGCATACCTAGTTCAACCTCGTTACCGATAAGTACTCTTTTATCGTTCCCGTGATATGTGATCCCTTGTAAGCCAGTCACATGCTTGCAAGCTAATTGGATGACATTCCACCGAGAGGGCCCAGAGTATATCTATCCGTCATATGGATGGCCAAATCCCACTCTTGATCCATGTGTCTCAACCCATACTTTCCGAACACTCAATGCCACCTTTATAGCCACCCAGTTACAGTGTGGTGTTTGATGTCATCAAAGCATCCTTCCGGTGATGGTGATAAGCATGATCTCATGGTCGAAGGAATTAGGTTACTATGTATCAGAAAGCTTATAACAATTGAACTATTAAAATGACTTGATCTTTATGATACGCTTATCTATAGGAGTATGTCCATCATATCATTCTCCTAATGATATGACCTTGTTATTAACAACATCTCAAATATTCATGATCAAGAAACCATGATCATCTATTAATCAATAATCTAGTATTATAAAGAGGCTTTACCAGGGACTCTAATTTAGTTTACAAATCACACAAGTATTAATGTTTCTAGTTAATACTATTATAGCATGAATGTAAACATTTATCATAAACACAAAGATATAATAATAATAACTACATTTATTATTGCCTCTAGGGCATATCTCCAACATAGTTGTAGTTGTAGGTGGTCTAGCCTCGTGCCGGTTTTGGACTGGATGCCCGTAGTCGGAGGCCGTCCTAGGGTTCTGTGCAGCAAGATCCCTAGCTTCATAGGGTTCCTCGTCGGTCTCCTCCTCGTCCATGGTGGGTGGATGGTGACGGATGCGACCACCGCTCTCCTCAATAAAGTTGTGTTGGATGCTGGTGTTGAGTGGAAGCACATAGATCTGAGGCCCTCTCTGGCCGGCCGTGGCGGCGGGGGGAGACGACCTGGCTCTGGGTGGCTGCAGCGACACAACGCGTCTCCAAGCTACTCTTTGGTGTCGTCGAGCGGCTCCAGGAGGTCGCTAGGCTTCCCCCTCCGTAGCGCTGTAGTGGGTGCCATCACCGGCGAGTGGAGCAGACTTCGCGGCTCGGCCATAAAGCTCGAGAGCTTCTTCGCGGCGTTGACGGCCACAAGCTCCCCTTCCAGATCTCGGCCTACTATGGTGGCGAGGGTAAGAAGGAAGGAGGGCCGGAAGTTGTTGATGTTGGCGAAGGATGGGGTTGCCTGGCGTTCTCGGGCGGCGATGTTGCGACTCCTCCGACGTTCTCCAAGCGGAAGCAATATGCCACCCGCTACCCTTCGCCAAGAAGATGGCCACGCCGAGCTCGAGAGGACTCTGTGCCTGAGCTTCTTCAACCGCCGTCGGCGACCTGTTCTCTTCCTCCTCACGACACCCTGCGTCGACATCGACCCAAGTGGTTCGTCCCCAGTGCCGACACCGGCGGCCATGGCTGGAGGCGAGCTTGATGCGGTGTGCAGGACTCGATCGCGTTTGGCGCATTCCTGCAAGGTGCAACGTACAAAGTTGCGGGGCTCTGTTGTAATTTTCTTTTCTTTTCTGGCCTTTTCTATAAAATGTACCCACCGCTTATCCAAGTCCTTGGGGGACCTATCCTGGTTTAAAAAAAGATCAAATGGACAGCTGACTGCACATGCTGGTCTGCAGCCAGTGGGTCAGTTTGTCAGCTACCTACCTTGTACTGCTCGTTTTTAGGGTATTTTTTATGCAAAAGAAAATCTTGTGTTTCTTTCTCCAAAACATATGGTCGATTGTACTCACTCGGTTATCACGCATATCTAGCTTGACGCCGGTAAACCAAACCCAACTTTAAGGACCAATCAACATCGCCTAGCGTAGGTCCGGGGTCCACACACCCTCCTGACGCTGTAGCGTCAAGCGAAGAAGGCGTGGACCGGCCGGAGATGGAGAGACGGGGTTGCAGATATGGCAAACTCAAGACCGCCTTCTAAGTCACCGTGGAAGGAGAAAGCGTTTTGACTTGCGTTGTTTAGCCTTGTTTTCACATTCTCTTTGACTTTAATGTGATATATCAATGAAAAATTAAAAGTCTTTCATATAAAGAATACTACTCAAAGACAGGAAAAAGGCGGGGAAAATTACAAACCATGTTAATCATGCTTATAAATGGTTTGTGCGAAATACTAATTAGTGTTCATTTGTTATTGGTGAGGAACTCGCTTTCATCAAATCTTTCTTTTTTCCTTTTGGAGATGGAGTCTTTTCTTGATGAAATAGTACCATTTGCAATCCTGTCATCGATCGATCGCTGTTCACGTGCATGTTTCACCGAACGGCCACTGCGTCACTCACACCAAGCAAATGATAATTAGTTTAAATGTATATAACTTTTAGACTTCAGATAACGTTGAAATACACGGTCCATTTAGAAGCTACTTCCTATGTTTTAAAATATATAATGTGTTAACTTTGTAAAGTAAATGTATTTAGACTTATTTTAGTATATATAGGTTCACCTAGATTTTTAAGTGAATCTATACACTAAAAAAGTCTTACAAATCTAAAATATCTTATATTTTGAAATGGGGGGAGTAGTATCATGGAGGAAGAAAAGGAGAGCTTGTCGAATTAAGAAATCCCGGTCTACTCCTGCCACGAGTCGTTCGTCATTTGTTATTCTGATAGCACTATTCAGGCCTGTGGACTGGTTGTTGAACCGCAGCTGTTACCAAACGTCCGGCTACGGCCGGTGAGCGCGCGAGCGTCACGCAAAGCTGTGTAGGTGCTCTAACTTGCAGTGAATACCGCATTGGCGTATCTCAACTCCACGATCAAATTATGCCGTGGGCGTCCTCTTGGCTTGCCGACTGACGGCGACACTGGTACGCGTCTGGGTTTATTAGTTAGGTATTGTTGACCGTCCATCTGGTCAGATTGGATCAGATCAACATGCGCAGCTCCGTGTTACAGTACCGATCTGGCTGGCCTGTATTTTGTTTCTCCAAAGTAGTACAGTACCTACCTTGTACTGCTCGATTTCAGGGTTTTTTTTTCTGCCAAAGTAAATGTGGTGTTTCTTTCTCCAAAAAGGATGGTGAAACTCGTACTCACTCTGTTATCACGTGGTATATCTTGGCTATTGCTCTTTTTAGGGAGGGAATCTGGCGCAGAGAACCAGCCAGGCATGATGCAGCACCGTAAAAGCTGAAACGACGGTGTCATTTGCAGAAAGTACATTTGAGAAAAGTGGAACGAAGAAGATCTGTTTGATGCTTGCCCTCGTTGATTTGGCTGGAGTGTCGAGTTTCGGAAGGATCAGCCGGCGAACTCCCATGAACACAACAGGCCTGGAGATTACTGGATCGGAAGGTATTCGGTCGCGTGTACACATGTTTTTCTGGCCGTTTGGTTTCAACGGGAGCGTTGCAAAGCTCTATTGTTTATTCCTATCAAGTGTCATTCATCGAGCCATGATAAAGTCAAATACGGATAATGTCAGGAAAGCGGAAACATGAGGGCAGCGATGGTGATTTAAGTTTTTATAGCGATGATGAACTGGTTGTGTGATCTGTGACTCGTAGCAGCGACGGTTTGTGGGGGGAGGCAACACAGGAGGAGTTTCCAGTCTTACCTTGCAGGGTGAAAATCCAAGGTCTGGCTTTAATTGGTTGTGTCTGGCAATGACTTTGTTTTGTGAGCGGAGACTTTCTCCAAAACGGATGGTGAAACTCGTGCTCACTCTGTTATTGTTATCACGTAGTATATCTTGGCTATTGCTCTTTTTAGGGAGGGAATCTGCCACAGAGAGGCTGTCAGGCATGATGCAGCACTGTCAAAGCTGAAACGACGGTGTCATGTGCATGATGTAGCTGCCCACACTCCCTGTCCCCCAGCGCCCCTCCTGCGCAGGCCTTGCCTCCGGTCCCGGCCACCGTCGGCTCCGAGGGAACACCTTGACCTGCCTCGGTCAGCGAGCCCTCGCCATGGCTTCCTCCTCCCGCGAGCCCGCGCACGCCCCTGCATCGACCTTCCCCTAACCGCGCCTCGCCGGAGTACCCAGGACAAAGCTGCCTTCACGCGCACGCTGCGCCGCCGTGGCCCTAAGCACCCTGCTACATAGGCACGGCGACCTTGCTACAGTGGGTGGCGCCGGAGCTACAGAGTAAGGATGGCGGTGCATGTCGGAGTTGCAAACTAAGGCGGACGATGCTACAAAGACTAGCCTCGATTTTGCTACATCGATACATTTTTTTGCTACCTTCGTTTTTTGGTTTTGCTACAGAGTAAGGATGGCGGTGCATGTCGAGTTTCGGAAGGATCCCCGGCGAACTCCCATGGACGCAACGGGCCTGGAGATTACTGGATCGAAAGGTATTCGGTCGTGTGTACACATGTTTTTCTGGCCGTTTGGTTTCATTGGGAGCGTTGCGAAGCTCTGCTGTTTGTTCCTATCAAGTGTCATTCATCGAGCCATGGTGAAGTCAGATACGGATAATGACAGAAAAGCGGAAACATGAGGGCAGAGATGGTGATTTAAGTCTTTATGGCGATGATGAACTGGCTGTGTGATCTGTGACTCGTAGCAGCGACGGTTTGTGGGGGGAGGCAACACAGGAGGAGTTCCCAGTCTTACCTTACAGGGTGAAAATCCAAGGTTTGACCTTAACTGGTTGTGTCTGGCAATGGATTTGTTGAAGCCATTGTTTTGTCAGCGGGGACTTTCTCCATAACGGATGGTGAAAGTCGTGCTCACTCTGTTATTGTTATCACGTAGTATATCTTGGCTATTGCTCTTTTCTGGGAGGGAATTTGCCACAGAGAGGCTGTCAGGCATGATGCAGCACTGTCAAAGCTGAAACGACGGTGTCATGTGCATGATGTAGCCGCCCGCGCTCCCTGTCCCCCAGCGTCCCTCCTGCGCAGGCCTTGCCTCCGGTCCCGGCCACCGTCGGCTCCGAGGGAACACCTTGACCTGCCTCGGTCAGCGAGCCCTCGCCATGGCTTCCTCCTCCCGCGAGCCCACGCACGCCCCTGCATCGACCTCCCCCTAACCGTGCCTCGCCAGAGTTCCCAGGACAAAGCTTCCTTCACGCGCACGCTGCGCCGCCGTGGCCCCAAGCACCCTGCTACATAGGCACGGCGACCCTGCTATAGTGGGTGGCGCCGAAGCTACAGAGTAAGGCTGGCGGTGCACGTCGGAGTTGCAAACTAAGGCGGAAGATGCTACAAAGACTAGCCTCGATTTTGCTACATTGATACATTTTTTTTGCTACCTTCGTTTTTTGGTTTTGCTACAATTTATCCGGCGAGGTTTCCCGGCTAGTCTATAGCCATGTATCCGGCGAAGTCAGTTTTTGCTACATTAGAAGAATTTTGTTGCTACAACTGGCGGTTTTGCTATAACAGTGTCAACTTTTTGCTACAAAGTCTCCGGCGAGAGTCACCAGCGAGTTTTTTTCGACGATGTCTCCGGCGAAGTCGGTTTTGTTACATTAGCATAATTTTTTTGCTGCATGGTCTCCGGCAAGTCGTTCTATTTCTGAAACGAACCTTTTTTTTGCTTTAGAAGCAAAAGAGGGAACATATATAGCAAAAATAGGCAATTTTGCAGCAAAAGCGGTTTTGGAGTGCTTTTTTTTTTTTTGAAAAAGAGTACGTGTTCATAACTGAAGAAGATTACAACGCACACACACGCACAGAAACAAAGAAAGCAAACTGAAGATCCACCACACAGCTTGTCGTCGCCGCCGAAGACGAAGACAACGAGCACACCACCGAGCCACAGCCAAACGGGGCCCGTCCGCAGCGAAGCTGCCTTGAAGAACCGCAGAAAAACATCCGGCGCGACCGCCGGAATCGAGGATGATGAAGGAACATCGGCGGGGAATTTCCCCGAGCCACCGCAGCCACGCCAACGCCACCTCCCGCCGCAGCAGGAGCAGAATACGAAGGCGACCACCAACTCCCGCAGACCCACTCCAGTTGCCTCGGACAAAGCCAGCTCCTGTACAGGACTCTCAGACTCCACGGCGAGGACGGAGCCATCCTTGCCGTCGCGGAAAAGGAGCCGAGAGACAAAAGCTCCACGAACTGGTCGTCACCTCCGGCGCAACCACCAGCTCCAGAGACCAGCTCCACTACCTCCCTAGCGAGACCACCCGCCTCGCCAGAACGGGGAAAGGAGGGGGAGACCTTCCTCCGTAGCGCCGACACCACCGCCACCGTCTTCGATTGTGCCGGCCGGAGACACACACCTAGAACCCTAGGACTATATACACGCACGGTCAGATCCGGAGCTCCCCTCCACCTCGCGGCGCCGAAACGGCCACCGGAGGCGAAGGGGAGCGGCGAAGCCACCGGCGAGACCAAGAACCTTCGAGTCGCCCTCCCCTCTCCTTCGAATTACTGTAGCAGAGGATAAGGGACGAGAGCTCTCGTTAGTATCACCCGAACAGAGGAGATTTGGACGAGCTAAACGAGTAGAAGCAGGAGGATGGAAAAATCCCATCGCAGAGCATTGTCCTATTAGTATCATGGAGGAAGAAAATAAAGGAGAGCGTGTCGAATTAAGAAACTCTGAAACAGTGCCCGGTCTACTCCTGCCACGACCACGAGTGGTTTCGTCATTTGTTATTCTCGTGCAGGCCTGTCGACTGGTTGTTGAGGCGCCGCTCTCGCCAACGCGTCCGGCGAGCGTCCCGCCAAGCTGCGTAGGTGCTGCAACTTGCAGAATACCCCCTCCGGTGGCATAGACGTATCTGAATTCCACGACCAAATTATGCCGTGTGCGTCTTGGCTTGCTGACTGACGGTGACACTGCCACACTGGTACGCGTCTGGATTTATAGTAGTATCAGTTTGGTACAGTCGCTATTAGCTTAGCCTTTGGCCTGATCGATGTAGCTTAGGTTGTCGTCCATCTGATCAGATGGGATCAGCTCGACACGGGCAGCTCTCCGCCGTGTATGTAACTGTAGCGGGGTCAGTCAGCTCCACATGTACTGTACCGATCTGCTGGCCTGTATTTTGTTTCTCCAAGCTAGTGTAGATCGGATGGAAAGCCGACTGCACATGCTGGTCTGCAGCCAGTGGACCAGCTCGTCAACTACCTAACTTGTACTGCTCGATTTCAAGGTATTTTTCCTGCCAAAGTAAACGTGGTACTTACTATTTCTTTCTCCAAACGAGATGACGGTTCTCACCCATATCTTGGCTCTTGCTCCATTTTGGGAGAGAATCTGGCGCAGAGAGATATGTGTGATGCAGCACTGTCAAAACCAGGAGCGACGGCGGCATTAGCAGAAAGTAGAAGTGAGAAAAGTGGAACAAACATATACATGCGTGGTAAAATCCGTAAAAAAGGAAAGAACGCAAGCAGCGGTGCATCGGGAGGAGTACATGCATTAGCTCCAACTCCTGCACGTGCCCTGCACGTGAGTCAAGGGTAAAGAGCATACCAACCACGAAAACAGGTCGTCAAAGATTTTCAGTTCAACATTCACGACCCTTGAGACAAATCACCTCTTAAAGAGGGCGTTATTGAGATAATGGGGAGGCCATCTGTCATCCATCGCCAAATCAATTTTTTTGCTCACCTTCGAGGTGTAGACCCTGCAAACCTGGTGAACACCTGCATATACCGACAAAGTGCTAGGGTCTCAATGCCCCTGTTATGCCAGTTATCCAGGCGCACTCGGTAAGCGCATGTCGCACGTTCAACGCTTCCTTGGTCGTCATGGGATCAATGAACGCTATTAAAATCAGACACTATCTCCCCAACAGACTTCCCGTCCAGCCATATCTCCTCCCAAAGTAGAGCAGATGTTCCATTGCCTAGGACCATTATGGTGGATGCGAAAAATATTTGCAGAAAGAAGAAATGGGAGAAATGGAACAACATACATGCGTGGTAAATTCCGTGAAAGGAAAGATCGCACGCAGCGGTGCATCATCAGGAGTACATGCATCAGCTCCAACTGCACGTGGCCTGCACAACATTTATCCAAGTAGGTAAGCCAGATGAAAAACTTCACCCTAAATGACACCAATGATTTTCAGTTCAACTTCCACGATCGTGAGACAAATGACCTCTTAATGAGGGCGTTGCTGAGATAGTGGGGAGGTCATCGGTCATCCACCGCCAGATCAACTTGTCTAGCTCACCTTCGAGGTGCACACCCTGCAACTGTTGGAATTATGTCCTAGAGGCAATAATAAAGATGTTATTATTATAATTCTTGTTCATGATAAAGTTTATATTCCATGCTAGAATTGTATTAAGCGGAAACTTTAATACTTGTGTGGTTTATGAAGAACACCGTGTCCCTAGTACGCCTCTATGGACTAACTCATTGATTAATGATGGTTAAGGTTTCCTAACCATAGACATGAGTTGTCGATTAATAATGAGATCACATCATTAGGAGAATGGTATGATGGACAGACCCAAATCAAGCAGAGCAATTAGATCGTGTCATCGTGTTCATCTTTGCGAAGCTTTTTCTTATGTCAAATATTGTATTCCTTAGACCATGAGATAATGCAACTCCCTGGTATCGGAAGAAAGCTTTGAGGTCATCAAACGTCATCCTATGAGAGGGTGATCATAAAGGTGTCTCTCAGGTGATCGGAAAATACTTGTTGGGTTGTATGTATCGAGATGGGATTTGTCCCTCCCAAGTTGGAGAGATATACTTCGGGCCCACTCGGTAATCGATATCAACACCACTTGCAAGCACGTGGTTAAGGAGTTAATCACAAAGTGATATCGGATTACGGAACGAGTAAAGTACTTGCTGTGAACGAGATTAAACTAGGTATGCCGATACCGACGATCGAATCTCGGGCAAGTAAAATATCGCGTGACGAAGGGAATATCTATATGGTATTAATTGAATCCTGGCATCGTGGTTCATCCGATATGATCATCGATGAGTATGTGGGAGTCGATATGGGTTTCCAGACCCCGCTGTTGATTATTGATAGAAGATCATGTCTGCATATTCTCGAACCCGCAGGGTCACACACTTAACGTGTCTCGACGCTAGGATAGAATGGATAATTGGTTTATGAGATTTGTTCAGAGTCTCGGATGGGATCCAGGACATCACGAGAGGTTCCGGAATGGTCCGGAGAATAAGATTCATATAAGGCAAAGCAATTTTTGGAGTTCGGAATTGTTTCGGATTGTTCGGTATTGTACCGGAAGCTTCTAAAACCTTCTGGAGTGGGACCAACGTGGCCCCACTTGTCGGGAGGGTGCGTGGGCCTACGAGGGAGTTCCCTGGCCGCATTGGGCCAGGGGCACAAGGCCCCATAGGCCCAGCCGGCCAAGCGCTAGGGGAAACCCTAGGGAGAGCTTCTAGAAGCAGGGGGAAACTTGCCCCCCCACTCCTCCCTCTTGGCCGCCGGCCCTAGGCTTGGAAGAGGGGAAAGGGGCAGCCGCCCACCCCTCTATATAAAGAGGGCTGGGGGCGCACCCTCCCCCCACACCTCCTCAATCCCTAGCCGCCCTGCTGCCCTCCTCTCTCTCTCCCTCCCGACTGCGCGTAGGCGAAGCCCTACCGCAGAAACTCTCCACCGTTTGCACCACGTCGTCGTGTTGTAGATCCAACCTATCTCTCCACCCCACCTGATGGACCGAGGAAGGATTAGACGTCGAGGTGCCGTACGTGTGCATCTCTCGGAGGCATCGCCACTTGCGGT
This sequence comes from Avena sativa, assembly GCA_916181665.1. Classification (NCBI taxonomy): domain Eukaryota; kingdom Viridiplantae; phylum Streptophyta; class Magnoliopsida; order Poales; family Poaceae; genus Avena; species Avena sativa. The sequence goes on along the minus strand of OV702280.1, from coordinate 397,498,588 downwards.
GTTGGATCGGATCGGATCGCGAGGAGGAGAAGCGAGTACGACTACATCAACCACGTTCCGTTGAACGTTCCGCTGTGCGAATCTTCAAGGGTATGAAGATCTCATCTATCCCCCCTCGTTGTTTGCATCTCCTAGATTAGATCTTGGCTTCCCCGTTCGCATCCCTAGAATTTTTTTGATTTACTATGCTGCGAAACCCTTCAGTGGTATCAGAGCTAGATCTATGCGTAGATGTGTTTCACGAGTAGAACGCAACATGCTTGTCGTGGGCATTGATGTTTTCTGTTGCAAGCCTCTTGTTTGTGTACTTCTTATGACGCGGGATAGTGAGATCGAAGCGGTCCAGGCCAACTTTATGCGACCTCGTTCGCGAGACCGGCTCCGCACTTGACGTGTGGCTTGTTCCACACATGCGGCTGGTGGATGCCAGTTTCTCTCACTATAGTTATCATGGGATTACACGGGATGTTGGCAACCATAATATCACCGTTGTGAATTTCCGTAGGTAAGAATCGTTCTTAGCTTGTTACTCCCATAAGCCACGTAAAACATGCAACAATAAAGTAGAGGCGTCTAACTTGTTTTTGCAGGGAGTGTTTCCGTGATATGGTATGGCCCAAGATGTGATGTGTATGTTGTATGCGATGATCATGTTTTGTAATGTTTCACGACTTGCATGTCGATGAGTACACAACCAGCAGGAGCCATATGGTTGTCTTTATAATTGTGTATGACCTGTGTGTCAACTTCTTATACGCCATGTAATAGCTTTACTTTATCGCTAAGTAGTTAGCAATAGTTGTAGTTGCTATTCGTGGTGGAGGAAATCATGGTGGAGTGATGGAGATCATGCTGGCACGCACAAGATGGAGATCATTGCGCGAAGATTGGCTATACCATGTCACATAAAATTATATGCATGTGATGTTCATCCTTTTATGTATCTTATTATGCTTAGATCGCGACGGTAGCATTATAAGATGATTCCTCACTTAAAGATCAAGATAAAACTATGTTCTCCCCATGTATGCACCGTTGTGAAAGTTTGTCGTGTTCAAGCATCACGTGATGATCGGGTGCTATAAACTCTACGTTCACATACAACGGGTGCAAGCCAGTTTTGCACACGCGGAAATACTTGGGTTTCAATTGACGAGCCTAGCATGTACAGACATGGCCTCGGAACACACGATTTGAAAGGTTAAGCATGAGTCATATGAATGATATGATCGACACTTTGTTGTCCACCATTGAAACCACATCTCTTCTCGTGAAGATCGAATTAGGTGTGGTGAATTTGGATCGTGTTCACTAAACAACTTGAGGGATGTTGAATTTAGTGGGAGTTCATCTAGTAATACGATTAAGTTGAACTAGTTATCATGAACATAGTCTAAATTGTACTTGCAAATTTTGTAGATAAAATGGCTTTCAACTTCAACGTTTTTGCTGAGAAAGAAAAGCTTAAGAACAATGGGTCTAACTTCACCAACTGGTTCCGCAATCTGAGAATCATTCTCTCTGGTGGACAAAAGGACTATTTCTTTGAGAAAGCGCTAGGTGACGCCCCTGCTGTAGATGCGCTGGATGATGAGAAAGTTGTGTATCAGTCGCGCAAGGATGATTATGGTGTGATTAAGAGCACCATGTTGTTTGCTATGGAATCGGACCTTCAAAACCGTTTTGAGGAGTTCCCTGGGCCTTTTGAGATTCTTGAGGAACTGAAAACTATGTTTTAGACTCAGGCCCGTTCTGAGAGATATGAGATCTCTGAGAAATTCTTTAACTGCAAGATGGAGGAGGGGAGTTCTGTTAGTGAGCACGCCATTAAGATGTCGGGCTACACTCAACGCCTTGAGCAACTGGACTGCAAGATTCCAGAGGAGCTCAAGATTGATAGAGTTCTGCAATCACTCCCTCCTAGCTACAAAGGTTTTGTAGTTACTCATAATCAGATTGGTTCCACTGATACGATCACCGAGCTCTTCGCTAAGCTGAAAGCTGTGGAGGTGGACATCAAGAAAGATAATCATGTGTTGATGGTCAACAAGCCCCCCAGCTTTAAGAAAGGTAAGGGTGCAAAGAAGCCCTTCAAAAAGGGCAGCGGCAAGCGCGTTGCCCCTGCAGAGAAGAAGCTCAAGTCTGGACCTAAGCCGGACACTGAGTGCTTCTATTTCAAGGACAAGGGTCACTGGAAGCGCAACTGTCCGAAGTACTTAGCGGACAAGAAGGCTGGCACCATCAAAGGTATATTTGATATACATGTTATTGATGTTTTCCTTACTAGTCCTCGTTGTAGTGCCTGGGTATTTGATACTGGTTCAGTTGCTAATATTTGTAACTCGAAACAGGAGCTACGGAATAGACGGCGCCTAGCAAGGGATGAGGTGACGATGCGCGTTGGCAACGGATCAAGAGTTGATGTGATGGCCGTCGGCACGCTCTCCTTAGTTTTACCTTCGGGATTAGTTTTAAACCTCAATAAATGTTATTATGTGCCTGCGTTGAGCATGAATATCATATCTGGATCGTGTTTATTGCAAGACGGTTATACATTTAAATCGGAGAATAATGGTTGTTCTATTTATATGAGTAACATCTTTTATGGTCATGCACCTGCTGTGAATGGTTTATTTCTTCTGAATCTCGAAAGCGATGAAACACACATCCATAACATTGAGGCTAAGAGATGCAAGGTAGATAGTGATAATACTACTTATTTGTGGCACTGCCGTCTAGGTCATATTGGTGTAAAACGCATGAAAAAACTCCATTCTGATGGACTTTTGGAGTCTCTTGATTTTGAATCATTTGACACGTGCGAGCCTTGCCTCATGGGCAAGATGATCAAAACCCCGTTCTCCGGAATGATGGAGCGAGCAACGGACTTGTTGGAAATCATACATACCGATGTATGCAGACCGATGAGTGTTTCGACGCGCGGTGGATACCGCTATTTTCTCACTTTTACTGATGACTTAAGTAGATATGGGTATATCTATTTAATGAAACATAAATCTGAAACGTTCGAAAAGTTCAAAGAATTTCAGAATGAAGTGGAAAACCATCGTAATAGAAAAATTAAATTTCTACGATCCGATCGTGGAGGTGAATATTTGAGTTATGATTTTCTCACGCATCTTAAAGCAAGTGGAATAGTTTCGCAACTCACGCCACCCGGAACACCACAGCGCAATGGTGTGTCTGAACGCCGGAATCGAACTCTATTAGATATGGTGCGATCAATGATGTCTCTTACAGATTTGTCGTTATCATTTTGGGGTTATGCATTAGAAACCGCTGCATTCACTTTAAATAGGGCAACATCTAAATCCGTTGAGACGACACCGTATGAACTGTGGTTTGGTGCTAAACCTAAGTTGTCGTTTCTTAAAGTTTGGGGATGCGAAGCTTACGTCAAGAAGTTGATTCCGGACAAGCTCGAACCCAAAGCGGAGAAATGCGTCTTCATAGGATACCCTAAGGAAACGATTGGGTATACTTTCTATCACAGATCCGAAGGAAAAGTGTTTGTCGCAAAGAATGGATCCTTTCTTGAGAAGGAGTTTCTCTCGAAAGAAGTGAGTGGGAGGAAAGTAGAGCTAGACGAGGTTGTTGAACCTTCTCTTGAGTTGGAGAGTAGCGCAGCACCTGAAATTGTTCCAGTGCCGTCTGCACCAACAATAGAGGAAGCTAATGACAAGGATCATGAAGCTTCAGACGATGCTACTTCTAAACATCGCAGGTCGACAAGGTCGTGTGCCCCTCCTGAGTGGTATGGCAACCCTGTCTTAACTGTCTTGTTAGTTGACGACAGTGAACCTGCGAACTATGAGGAAGCGATGATGAGCCTAGACTCTGAGAAATGGCTAGAGGCCATGAAATCCGAATTGGGATCCATGAGCGAAAACCAAGTATGGACTTTGGTGGACCCTCCTAGCGACCGAAAGGCCGTTGAGTGCAAATGGATATTCAAGAAGAAAACGGACGCGGATGGTAATGTTACTGTCTACAAAGCACGGCTTGTCGCAAAAGGTTTTCGACAAGTTCAAGGTGTTGACTACGATGAGACTTTCTCTCCCGTAGCGATGTTTAAGTCCATTCGGATTTTATTAGCAATTGCTGCGTTTCATGATTATGAAATATGGCAGATGGATGTCAAGGCTGCGTTCCTCAATGGCAACATTGATGAAGAGTTGTATATGATGCAACCCGAAGGTTTTGTCAATCCTAAGGATGCTGATAAAGTGTGCAAACTTTAGCGTTCCATTTATGGACTGAAGCAAGCATCTCGGAGTTGGAACCTTCGTTTTGATCAAGTGATCAAGAGCTTTGGATTTGTTCCAAATTGCTACGAAGCTTGTATCTACAAGAAAGTGAGTGGGAGCTCAGTGACATTCCTAGTACTATATGTGGATGGCATATTGATTATTGGAAATGACATTGACATGCTTAACGATGTGAAGAGTTATTTGAATAAATGTTTTTCAATGAAAGACCTAGGGGAAGCTGCTTATATATTGGGCATCAAAATCTATAGAGATAGACAAAGACGCCTGATAGCTTTAAGCCAAAATACATACCTAGACAAAGTTCTGAAAAGGTTCAGAATGGATAAGGCAAAGAAAGATTCAGTGCCTATGTTGTCAGGTAAGATATTGAGCAAGGCTCAGTGTCCAGCTATGGTAAACGATAGAGAATCTATGAGCAAAGTTCCTTATGCCTCGGCCATAGGTTCTATCATGTATGCCATGATGTGTACTAGACCGGATGTGTCCAATTCTCTTAGTTTGACGAGCAGATACCAAAGTGATCCAGGAGTGGAACACTGGACAACCATGAAGAACAGCCTAAAGTACTTAAATAGGACTAAAGAAATGTTCTTAGTCTATGGAGGTGATGAACAACTCGTCGTAGAAGGTTACGTCGATGCTAGTTTTGACACCGATAAGGATGATTCTAAATCTCAGACAGGATACGTTTATATTTTGAATGGAGGAGCTGTGAGCTGGAGAAGCTGCAAGCAAAGCGTGATCGCGGGATCTACAGTAGAAGCGGAATACATGGCTGATGCAGAAGCGTCAAGTGAAGGAGTTTGGATCAGGAACTTCATCACTGAGCTTGGTGTGGTTCCAAGTGCCTTGGACCCACTGGAGATATTGTGTGACAACACTGGCGCCATAGCACTGGCTAAGGAACCAAGATATCATCCAAAGACCAAGCATATCAACCGCAAGTTTCATATAATTCGAGATTATATAACAGATGGAGATCTGAAGATTAGCAAAGTACATACGGATCTGAATGTCGCAGACCCGTTGACTAAACCTCTTCCACGAGCAAAACATGATCAGCACCTTAGTGCCATGGGTGTTAGATTGTTGCCAGATGTAAACTAGATTACTGACTCTAGTGCAAGTGGGAGACTGTTGGAATTATGCCCTAGAGGCAATAATAAAGATGTTATTATTATAATTCTTGTTCATGATAAAGTTTATATTCCATGCTAGAATTGTATTAAGCGGAAACTTTAATACTTGTGTGGTTTATGAACAACACCGTGTCCCTAGTACGCCTCTATGGACTAGCTCATTGATTAATGATGGTTAAGGTTTCCTAACCATAGACATGAGTTGTCGATTAATAATGAGATCACATCATTGGGAGAATGGTATGATGGATAGACCCAAATCAAGCAAAGCAATTAGATCGTGTCATCGTGTTCATCTTTGCGAAGCTTTTTCTTATGTCAAATATTGTATTCCTTAGACCATGAGATAATGCAACTCCCTGGTATCGGAAGAAAGCTTTGAGGTCATCAAACATCATCCTATGAAAGGGTGATAATAAAGGTGTCTCTCAGGTGATCGGAAAATACTTGTTGGGTTGTATGTATCGAGATGGGATTTGTCCCTCCCAAGTCGGAGAGATATATTTCGGGCCCACTCGGTAATCGATATCAACACCGCTTTCAAGCACGTGGTTAAGGAGTTAATCACAAAGTGATATCGGATTACGGAACGAGTAAAGTACTTGCTGTGAACGAGATTGAACTAGGTATGTCGATACCGACGATCGAATCTCGGTCAAGTAAAATATCGCGTGATGAAGGGAATATCTATATGGGATTAATTGAATCATGGCATCTTGGTTCATCCGATATGATCATCGATGGGTATGTGGGAGTCAATATGGGTTTCCAGACCCCGTTGTTGATTATTGATAGAAGATCATGTCTGCATATTCTCGAACCCGCAGGGTCACACACTTAACGTGTCTCGACGCTAGGGTAGAATGGATAATTGGTTTATGAGTTTTTGTTCGGAGTCTCGGATGGGATCCAGGACATCACAAGAGGTTCCGGAATGGTCCGGAGAATAATATTCATATAAGGCAAAGCAGTTTTTGGAGTTCGGAATTGTTTCGGATTGTTCGGTATTGTACCAGAAGCTTCTAGAACCTTCTGGAGTGGGACCAACGTGGCCCCACTTGTCAGGAGGGGGCGTGGGCCTACGAGGGAGTGCCCTGGCCGCATTGGGCCAGGGGAACAAGGCCCCATAGGCCCAGCCGGCCAAGCCCTAGGGGAAACCCTAGGGAGAGCTTCTAGAAGGAGGGGGGAAACTTGCCCCCCACTCCTCCCTCTTGGCCGCCGGCCTTAGGCTTGGAGGAGGGGCAAGGGGCAGCCGCCCACCCCTCTATATAAAGATGTCTGGGGGCGCACCCTCCCCCCACACCTCCTCAAGCCCTAGCCGCCCTGCTGCCCTCCTCTCTCTCTCTCCCTCTCTACTGCGCGTAGGCGAAGCCTTGCCGCAGAAACTCTCCACCGTTTGCACCACGCCGTCATGTTGTAGATCCAACCTATCTCTCCACCCTACTTGCTGGACCGAGGAAGGAGGAGATATCGAGGTGCCGTACGTGTGCATCTCTCGGAGGCATCGCCACTTAAGGTGTTGGATCGGATCGGATCGTGAGGAGGAGAAGCGAGTACGACTACATCAACCATGTTCCGCTGTGTGAATATTCAAGGGTATAAAGATCTCATCTATCCCCCCTTGTTGTTTGCATATCCTAGATTAGATCTTGGCTTCCCCGTTCGCATCCGTAGAATTTTTTTGATTTACTATGCTGCGAAACCCTTCAGCAACCCGATCAACAACTTGACATACTGATAGAGTGCTAGGGGCTTAACTGCATGTCACGCCGTTCGATGCTTCATTGGTCGTCGTGGGATGAATGCTAGTAATATCCAACACTATCTCCCAAACAGACTTCCCGTTCAAAATCTAACCACCTCCTTACGAGTTTTATCTTTAGGGATAGCACTATACGTTAGGGGAGTGGAATTACAGCAAGCATCGAACGATGAGGATAAGTCGTCCCTCTTTAGGCATCATGGATGCCTTGCAAGTCGGCAACTTATCACCAATCCGGTCAACCACCGGTTGGAGCGCTTCTGTCGGTAGTCTCTAAATCACTAGGGAAATTCCCAAGTATTTGATGGGGTAGAGTGCCAACTGGCACTCCATAACAACCACCACACCATTGGCCTCTTCCTCCAAGCAAGCAATCAGGGACACCGATCATTTAGCAAAGTTGGTGCGCAATCTGGAGGCATGGCCAAAAACATCCAAAATGCCGCGAATGGCTCGCAACTCCATCTCATTCGGGTGACAAAAAAATCACCACATCATCCGCATCAAGAGAGAGCTCAATCATCAGCTCCTGGATGGCCAACCAACATAAAGTACCCAACTCAATTTCCTTAGCCAACACTCTACTAAGTGTTTTCATGATCAACACGAACAACATTGGCGATAAGGGACCCCCTTGTATCAGAACCCTCTGGTGTCAGATAAGGGGTCTGGATCGCTATTGAGCATCACCTTCGTGCTGGTCGTGGACAAGATCATGGACAGAAGCTCGCAATTTTTTTCTGAACCCCACCTTCTCGAGGATGTAGAAAAGGAAACCCCACAGGAAATGGAGCCAAAGGACCAAGCAATGTCTAGCTTCAGCATCTCCCTTGGCTCCTTCACACGGTGTAGGCATCTACCCGTCTGTTGGACCAATATAAAGTTGTCGGGGATGCGAGGTTTCTTGATAAAAGCGCATTGATTGCTATCTATGACATCTAGGAATTAATAGGATTGATAGGATACTCATATCCATAAGTTGCAACTTCTTCTTGATGACCCACAAGTGTAGGGGATCGCAACAGTCTTCGCGGGTAGTATTACCCAATTTATTGATTCGACACAAGGGGAGCCAAAGAATACTTGCAAGCCTTAACAACTGAGTTGTCAGTTCAGCTGCACCTGGAAATAGTTCTTGCTCACAAAAGTTTATCAGTAGCAACAATTTGTAGTAGCAACGGCAAAGCAACAGCAGCAGTAACAGCAAAAGTGAAACAGTAGCAATAGTAACACTAACGGTAATAGTAGGATTCGAGTGCGGTAGGCATAGGGATGGATGGACGGGCGTTGCATGGATGAGTCTAAACATGTAACTTCAAAGAACTAGGGCATTGCAAATAAATTATAACAAGCATCCAAGTACTAAACCAATCCTAGGCATGTGCTCCAAATATAGTCATACGTGATCGCAATGAGAACTTGCACAACATCTTCTGTCTAGCCAGCCCGTGGCAGCGGGGCCTCTAGGGAACTACTGGCAATTAAGATGCTCCTTTTAATAGAGCACCGGAGCAAAGCATTAAGATCCATCCCCATGAACACATGTGATCCTCACACCACAGCCATCCCCTCCGGTTGTCCCAATTATTGTCACTTTGGGGCCTTTGGATCCGGACAATGATATGTGTACACAACTTGCAGATAAGATCATAAACAATACTATCATAATGATTCAATAATAATTTCAGATCTGAGATCATGGCACTCGGGCCCTAGTGACAAGCATTAAGCACAACAAGTTGCAACAAAGTCAAATAGCACTAATAGAGATACTAGGCAGTATGCCCCTAACAGATCTTATTCAATTACATGATAGAGCTCATCCAATCCCTACCATCCCCAAGCCTACAGCGGGGGATTACTCACTCATGGATGAGGGAAACATCGGTGGTTGATGCAGATGCGTTGGTGATGACGATGGAGATGATCCTCTCCAAAGTCAAATAGCCCGTCCCCAGGCGGCGGAGCGGAACTCTTTCTGGAAAACTATCGAACCCCTCTCTGTTTTTAGGTCAGAAGGCAACTTATAGGCGCAGAGGGAGGCCGAGGAGCTGCCTGGGATGGCCAAACCTCTCCCAGGCGCGGGGTCAGTGGGCCCGCGCCTGGGGTGGGTCTGGCCCCCCCAGGCCTCCCTTCTGACTCCCCTTCTGGCTCCGTGGATCTTCTGGTGAAATATAATTTGTGGCATATTTTCCAGGATTTTTCCTAATAGTTCATTTTCTGCAAAAAAACAAGACACCAAGGTAATTCTGCTGAAAACAGCGTTAGTCCGTGTTAGTTGTATCCAAATCACACGAGTTTAGAGGAAAAACAATAGCAAAGTGTTCGATAAAGTAGATACGTTTTAGACGTATCACTTATCTAGAAGCTCATCTGAAAAAACTCAGAGATTAAGCGTGCTTGGCCCGGAGCAATCTCAACAGGGATGACCGACCGGGAAGTTCTTCCGGATGCGCACGAGGACAGAGTGCACTAAAATGACTATTTTTGGTATGTGAGGCTAGTCTAGAAATCCTAGATATATGTCAGTGTAACAGCCACTCGCCCTGGGGTGGTCGAGTGTTACATTAGTGTTGGTATGTGGGCTAGTCTATAGATCCTAGACAACTGCTAGTGGTAACGGCCGCTGGCCCTAGGATGGTAGAGGTGTTACATTAGTGTTGGTCTATGGGCTAGTTTATAGATCATATAGAGTTGCTATGGGTAACAGTCGTCGGCCCCAGGATAGTCGGGGTGTTACATTAGTGTTGGTTTGTGAGCTATAAAGGAATCCTAGAGAGTTGTCCAGGTAACACAGTTGTCATCCCCTGGGATGGTCGGGGTGTTTGTCTTCGGGCTACTCTAGAAATTCTAGAGAGCTGCTAGGGTTAACAGTCATCGGCTTTGGGATGGTCAGGGTGTTACATTAACCGGGCAGAAGAATAAAACATTGGGGTTTACATCTAAATACATATTTGGAAAAGAAGTGTCATGTCACTAGACCAAACTGTTTTCTTATTGTTGACAAAAAATGACAAACTTCTATTTGCACTTTGATTCAAATAACACACTTTCTATGCGTTGATAGCTGGTCTCCGGGCCCTACATGTCAAGGACACAAATGTGTGTCATTTTGTAAGAGCCAAAAAATGTGTAATTTTATTAAATTCCACGGGACCCAATAAACTATAAAAAGTACTCTTAACATCTAACGATTTCTTGGTTGGCTAACTAATTGAATAGGTGCGTGGCACTGAGTTATGCATGCATACAACTTTGATGGTCTGCCATGAAAAATTGAGTTGCTAATCTTGTTTCTAGAAATGTACTACATATTATATTCATGCTCGGTGGTTTGCCCAACTTGTCAGAAAAAATATGTGATAGAAGGAGTAGTATTTAAGGCTTTGAGTAAATAGCGTAACTTGAGACATTTTGATAGTAGGTCAAAGTTGAGGAAAGCGGGCAAATGCGTTTCTATTTTGTGATAGATTTTCAATGATGAAATTGTCTAGAGAGATGCCCTAGTAGCTACCTAAATCTACACTATTGCCTAGAGATTCATTCATCTGAGAAATTGGAGGTACCAAGAAACTTTAGAAGGCGTGTATGTGCGTGCTTTCCGTTTAAAAGCTTCCATGGAAGAAGAAGAAGAGCTGTTGACGCTGAACTAAGAAATGTATCGTTTGTCACTGTTATTGTCACGCACCATGCGCCCGTGCAGGCCGAATGGTCGTTGGAGCGCCGCTGTCACCAACGTCCGGCGGCACGGCCGGTGAGCGAACGAGCGTCATGCCAAGCTAGATGCGTAGGTGCTGCAATATCCGTCGCATACATAGGGTTTTCAGCTGGTAGGTGATGGTGACACCGACACTGGCACTGGCACGCGCGCGTCTGGATTTTGCTAGTTTAAGCCGGTATTTGGCCTGATCCATGCATGTAGCTAAGGCTGTTGACCGCCCATCTGATTAGATCAGATCAGATAGATTTGGGCAGCTCTGTGTATGTATCGCTGGCGGGGTCAGTCAGCTGCACCTGTGTACTGTGTACCGATCTGGCCTGTATTTTGTTTCTTCAAGCCAGATCAAATGGAAAGCCCAAAGTTGGCCTGTAGCTCGTGGGTCACCTCGTCAGCTACCTACCTACCTTGTACTGCCCAAGTTCAGCAGGGTATATTTTCTGCGAGAAGTAACTTGTGATGTTTCTTTCTCCAAAAGAGATGATTTTCTTGCCGTACGTCTTGGGCCTCGTGCGCATCCATCCTGCTCCTTTTGCAGGGCAGACGGAATCTGGAGCACACGGCCGTGCATGCAGCAGGCGTGCGGCGGCCATGGTGAAGAAAGCCTGAAACGACGGCGGCATTAGGCAGAAAGTAGAGGTGGCAAAAGCGGAAGAACATGCGCCATGCGTGGTAGTACTAGTAAAACCTGATGGTCATGCGCATGGAAAGAGCGCAGACGATGGTGCATCGGAAGGAGCTACTACATGCGTGAAAGCGTACTGCACGTGAGGGACTGACTCGCTCGGAAATTCTTTACCATTTCTATACTTATTCGGTTCTGGGCGCAGAGATCTATAAGCTTTTTACTATACTAAACTGGAAACAGATTGAGTGACTCTGTATGCCTTGTTTTTTTTTAAAACACGTAAGTGTACTTTATTGTATACAAAGCTTTTTATCAATGCAAGTGTTCTATACTCCCTCTGTTTCAAATTACTCCGCCGGCGCGCTTATGTAGGTGAACTAGTACTCTCTTATTTTTCATTCAAAAAAATCCGCGAATTTTTGAAATAAATAGTATGAAATATGTACTGTTTATACCAAAAATTCTAAGAATTTTTTGATGAAAAATGAGAGAATACTAGACCACCTAGGTAAGCGTGCGCGCGGAGTAATTTGAAACAGAGGGAGTACTAGTTTGTTGTAATCAAGAATTCCTAAGTTGTGAGTTACTATTTCTTTTGGACAAAAGCTAAGCCACTAGCTAGCCCACTACTTGCTGATCTAGTGTGGAAACATGACAAGGACATTGAGGGTCAGATTCATCTCTAACATCATGTCCGGGATGGTCTAAATGTTGGAAGTTTTTAGCTTTTTCCTTGATATGAAAAAAATAAGGTGCGAGCTATGTCCCTGTGTGGCACACAGTAAAATCTTATGTTTGGAAAAAAAAGGACACAGGGGAATAGCTCGCTCGCCCGACATCCCTTGTGCCACAATGAAGAGCGTTAATGAAGAACAGCAATGCTTATCTGATGAGATCCACACGAGCTGTGTTCCTGCGCCAAATTCTATCCCGGGATCGTGTGTCCAGTGTACGGATCCTACTGTCCTGGAGGCCTGAATTGCCCCAAGTTTTGCCATCCCGTACGTACGGGTTACCGGAAAAGTGGCCGCGCGCTGCCATTAATGGAGAACGTGCTTGTGCCGCGATGCGGAGAGAAGAAGCAATGTATTGTAATTGTAGGCCACCGCGCGTTGATGTGTCATGGCGGACATGAATTGGTGCCACCGCGCAGCTGACATTCGCTGTAGCACTACTAGCAGTACGACCTACGACGACGATCCGCGCTGTTTTTACTGTTTGTCACAGTGGTTTGGTAGTATGCAGGGGCGGCGGGGGCGATGCCGACGCTAGCCGGCGCCGGTCCTGCTGCGCGACACGGAAGGCCTACTCGTCGTTGTCATCTGGGATCTCGATGAAGACCTCGGGTGGCGGGCCGATGCCGATGCTAGCCGGCGCCGATCCTTCTGCACGACACGGAAGGCCTACTCGTCGTTGTCATCTGGGATCTCGATGAAGACCTCGGGTGGCGGGCCGATGCCGATGCTAGCCGGCGCCGGTCCTTCTGCACGACACGGAAGGCCTACTCGTCGTTGTCATCTGGGATCTCGATGAAGACCTCGGGTGGCGGGCCGATGCCGATGCTAGCCGATGCCGATGCTAGCCGGCGCCGGTCCTGCTGCGCGACACAGAAGGCCTACTCGTCGTTGTCATCTGGGATCTCGATGAAGACCTCGGGCGGCGGGGTGATGCAAATGCCAGCCAACGCCGGTCCTGTTGCGAGAGACGGAAGGCCTACTCGTCGTTGTCGTCCGGGATCTCGATGAAGACCTAGGGCGGCGGCCACATGAGGCTGGTCTCTGGGGCAACACTAGCGGCCGGTGGAGCGGGAGCTTGAGCAGCCTCCACGAATCATAGAGGGTCTGCCCCATGCCCTCCCACTTTTGCTCCTCGTTCGGCTGGGAGGCTAGGATGGCGGCCTTGATCTCCTCCTCCTCCGTCATCGGCCGCTCCGATGGCTCGACCTTTACGACGCTCTCCGACTTGACCTTCTAGACGACCAACTGGGGGAATACCTCGGGCTCGACATTTTTCACACCCCTGAAACACGACCAGTCTGGAAGGTCCGACTATGGCGGCCAAAGAAATTAAGGATCTCCTCCTCATGCTCGTCCTCCAGCCCAAAATCCTCCTAGTAGTCCTCCTCGTCATCTAGGTTCTAGAGATGGACCTCGATGGCCTCGGGGCGAGCCACGTGCTCGGCCTTGAACCATGAGTCCCACAATTGAGAGTGGATGGAGTACCCGCCGCTCCGAGTGAGGATGCAGCGGCACACACATAGATGGAGAGCGGGATAATGATTTGTGGCCCGGTGAGATGGAGAAGGAGATGGAATTGCGGTGGCGGCCACCGACTGACGATGACCCAACCTGGTTCTCGTTGCGAACGGGCTTGAACCACTTCTTCAAAATATTCGTCATTGCATGTGGCTGGTGGCGACAGAGCGAGCTACGTCGGTGGCCGGTGGCGTGGGAGCTAGGGTTTGGCTAGGGGATTGACCAGAGGGGCAGAGTGGACTTGTAGTGGATGGGGACGACACAGTCCTTGTTAAAAATAACGCGGCGACAGTTTTCCTCTCCATCAGCCAATGGCCACGTAGAAGTGTCGGGAGGACGCGCCTGGACGAGGAACCGGCCCATCTCACCGCATTACAGAATCAGTTTTGTGTCGGGTTTCGCCAAAACGGACGGCTTTGTTTGCGGGTTATAGGGTTATCGTTGGGCCATGGCTTGGCCCGGTCGGGAGAACGCGAGCATACATTTGCGGACCGCCGTTGGGAGGTGACTGAGAGCATCTCCACTCGCCTACCCAGGACGCCGATCCGGACCCAAATTTAGGTCCGGACGCCGAAAATCGGCCCAGTCGTGTACCTAGGAACCTGTTTTCGTCCGGATTTGGGCAAACTTTAATCCGGGCTTCCCACGCCGTAACCAGGATCCCGGGTACGCCCTGGGAACGCCGGACGTAGCGAAAACGGGCGTGTGCCAGCTCTGTCGGTGAGAGAAGGCTGAACTCCCGCAACTTCGCCGAGCTGCCGCCTTTTTCTTTCTCCCCTCCTGCCTTTCTTCCCCATTCCCCTCCTATCACTCCGCCGAGCTCCCGCCCACCATGCCGCCCAAGAGCTTCGTCCAACCCAGATCGATCCTCGGCGAGGATCCGGCGAAGAAGAAGGCGAGGAAGCCGAGAGCGCCGCCGAAGAAGCCGAAGGGCATGTCCTCCGCCGATTGGGAGAGGAAGGAGAAGGCCAGGAAGATCGTGTTGGAGGACCGAAAGGGCAGAAAGGAGAGGCCGAAGCTCCAACAAGAACAAGAGCAGACGGCGGTGGAAGAGCAGGCGATTGTGAGGGCGAAACGGGCGATGGCGACGAGGTCGGCGTTGATGGCGGAGCCATACCCACCCCACGGGGGAAGCCAGGCAAGCGTCGCTCGCCCGCCGGATTCTCTCCGATCTCTCCGGCCGGCTTCCAGGAGAGCCAGGCGACTGCTCGGCAAAGATACTCCTCGTCCCCCGAGTTCGACGGCGGGTTTAACCCCAGTGTGGTCTTCCCCTACCCGGCGCCGCGCCCTCCTTCGGCCTTCAACGTGGACATCAACGCCCCCTACTTCACCTCTCCGGCATACGTAGGCCCCGCGCTGTGCCGCGGACCACTGCCTTTTGGCGGAAGCTCGGCACAAGGAGCCTACGGCGAGGCCGACGCGCGCAACATGTTCGGCGGAATGCCGGTCGCCCTGCCGGCTGGCATGTCGTCTGAGACGTACATGGAGGACATGATCGCAATAGGCTCGGCCTCCAACCACACCTCCTTCTTCACGGAAGAACATAACCGAGCCGACGCTGAGCACGGCATCGAGTCTCAGGATTTCGCCGACATCGACGCCGAGGAGACGCAGGTCGAGCCGAAACAGGCGAAGGAAGGCCAGCGATCGGCCAGAAGAAGGCGAAGATGCTCAAAGCCGCCGGTCCTCCCGCCGAGCGTCTCCAGGCTTCGATCGAGAAATGCATCGCTGATCGAGACCCAAGGGGAAAAGGTGGCCCTCCTCAAGGCCAACTACGCCGAGAAGAAGGCCAACTACACCGCCAAGAAGCGGAATACGGATCTGAAGTTCTTGTTGGGTGGCGAGGACACGTGGAACATGAGCTCACCGGTCAAGGCCTGGTACATGACGCAACGCCAGGCCATCCTTCAGGGTGAGATCACGTCTTCCCCTTCCTCTGCGCCGAACTCCTCTGCGCCAAACGCCCCTGCGTCGAACGTCCCCACGCCGAGCTCTGCTTCCACCTCCTCCAACCAGTCGGCGAATGATCTTGCGCCTGGGATCTCGGACTGGGTACGCGAGTGGGCGTACCCAACTGAAAACTTGTTCCGTCTGGCAAAAAAAAAGTCCGGATTTCGGCACGAGATCGCCGAACGAGTGGAGCTGGTAGAGTAGACGGTCATTTTAAACCGGGTGTGCGTCACGAGTTTGGCACCAAACCGTGTTATTTTGCGCCCGGTTCCTTCCACGCTCCCACCCACCGATGCGTCGCAGCTCGCATCTCCGACCTCGTGTCCTTGGCCTCCGGCTTCTTCTCGGTCTCTCTCCCGCGCGCCACAAGGGAACCGACAGACGCAGTCCCCACGCGGCTGCCCAGCTGCCCTACTCGCTGCTGCCAATTGCCCAATTCGCAGACAACCCCCACCACCAGTCCACAGCTCCACCTCACCATCCACCAGTCCACCACCACCACCACCAGCTGCGGCCCAGCCGTGCCGCCTTTTTTACCGGCCGCTCCTAATAATAATTGCGTTGCTTTCCCTCCCGGCCCCGGCCGCGTCCTCCGCCTACCTACCATGTCCTATTCCCACCATCCCCTTATATCACTCGCCACCGCCGCCCGACTATCCCGCTAGCTTAACTCCAGCCTGCCTGGAATCACTACCGCCACCGAGCTAGCCAGCAGCAGCAGCAGCTCACACGTACGCGCGGGCACAAGCGAGGGAGCGAGGAGGAGATCTTGTCTCTGCCCAGGCCGGGCGACATGAAGCTCCCGCTCTCGGCGGGGTCGCCGGACACGGCACCCGAGCTGGCCAAGCCGTCGCTGCCCACCACCTGGCTCATCCTGCACGCGCTATTCTGCGCCACCTCCATGGCCGTCGGCTTCCGCTTCTCGCGCCTCGTCGTCTTCCTCCTCTTCCTGCCCACCCCGCCCATGAACCCGGCCGCGCACCTCGTCTCCCTCGTCACCCCGCCCGTCATGCTCGCCAGCTCCAACGCCACCGCCACCATCACCACCACCACCACGACAACCACAACCGTCACCACCACCACCACGGTCGCCGAGACCGAGGCCTTCGCCAACGCGCACCACCAGGTCCACCACGGCCCCGTCTTCGTCGGCCGCCACGCCATCCGCGTCCGCAAGTGGCCGCACCCGGACCCCACCGAGCTCCTCAAGGCGCACCACATCCTCGCCGCCGTCCAGAGCGCGCAGCGCAGCAGCACCCGCCGCGGGTCCGGCCCGCCCAGGCCCGTCATCGCCGTCACCCCGACCACCACCTCCGCGCTCCAGGCGCCCTCGCTCACGTCCCTGGCCCACACCCTCCGCCTCGTCGACGGCCCAATCATGTGGATCGTCGTCGAGTCTGGCCACCGCACCGACGCCGTCGCCGACGTGCTCTCCCGCTCCACCCTCGAATTCCTCCACCTTACCGGCCCCGTCGATGCCTCAACCGCCCACCTGCGAATGCACGCACTCAGGTACTACTAGTATCCTCCAAGCACTACTAGATCTCATCGCTCTCGTCAGCTCTGTTCCCCTCTGTAGTCTGTACCCAACTAAAAAATTGACATGTCTGGGGAATTGCAGGGAGATACGGAAGCAGAGGATGGACGGCGTCGTGGTGTTCGCCGACGAGAACGGCATCCTGCGGACGGAGCTGTTCGACGAGGCGCAGAAGGTGAAATCCGTGGGCGCCGTGCCCGTCGGCGTCCTGGGCGAGGACGAGGGGACCAAGGAGTCGTTCCTGCAGGCGCCGGCCTGCGACGCGGCAGGGAAGCTGGTGGGCTACCACGTGTCGGAGGAGACGCTGCTGCCGGCGGAGCGGAGCGACATGCTGCTGCAGAGCAGGCTGGAGTGGGCCGGGTTCGTGCTGGACGCCCGGGTGCTCTGGGAGGGCGCGGCGGAGCGGCCAGAGTGGGTGCGCGACCTCGACACCGTCGACGGCGCCGCGCACCTCGAGAGCCCGCTCGCGCTGGTCACCGATGCCGGCCGCGTCGAGCCGCTCGCCGGCTGCGGCCAGGCCGCGCTCGCGTGGTCGCTCCGGTCCGATGCCCTGCGCGAGGTCAAATTCCCACACGAGTAAGTTCCGTTAACTTCGTCACTGTTGGATTCATTTCACGGAACTTCGCTTGGTAAAAACGAAATCGAAATTACATTGTAAAGCTTGATTATCACATGTGCTTAGCTACTCAGATCTAAGATTTGGTTTTGCTGTCTGTGATACGAATGTACGCTGGGGTCATGCGAATTATTGTTGACCATGATGCTCACCGTGTTCCTAATGAGGTCGGTAGGTGCCTCGACCTCGACCACGTGCGATCGGACAAACACTAATAAGCACCTTTTTATTGAACTATATTCGCCCACCCTTAGTAGTATCATACACTAATACATAGAGTATAGATTGTGACGTGACAGTGTCTCATTTTCCTGCGGATTTCAGGAAAGGCTTTCGGTCCTTTTTGTTGTCCGCCTCAAATTCTGCCGTGAAATTAGGATTTGTCTGACCTTTAATGGAACAATGTACCATCGTTTTGTGATGCTTATGGTGTAACTCTAACTTGTTTAATCAGCAAAGGGGTTATGATATCACATTCATCTTCCTTTCTCTAAAAGACATCTTTAAATTCCCCCACATGCTTGCTCACTCACCTAATCCAGCTGTCTTATGCTTTGTGTCAAAGAAACTTGAGCCAGGTCGTCATTCTTAATATTTATACCTCAATTGTCGAAAAAAAAGCCGTCCTCTTAGTGGTTGGTGTTCATTTATTTAGTTTCAGAAAAATGCACAATAATTCAGGTTGAGTGTCTCTGTGTGAAGACTGAAGAGTGCTGTTGGTATTTTAGGCTGTCGCATGAGAATAGTTTTTGAACAATGTTAAAACAGAAAATTCGGTCAGCTGAATATTTCACATCGCTGTAAGGTTCTTATATACATTACACAGTACTCCACTTAACTATTTTTCATTTTCGTGCAGATGGAAATTTGATGCTCCTCTTGTAAATGCCGCTTCTCGTCAACTGGGTGTAGTAAATACTGAAGATGGTCATTAGAGAGCAAAATTTTTGTGGACAATAGAAATCTGGGCAAAATCAGACCGCTATGGCTTGTCTGATTTGTGGAGCCTCTACTGATGCCTATGTGCTTCCTTGTACCGAGATATCTCAACTCTTGTGTAACACAAGGCAGCTCAGCTCAGCTCAGCCAGTTTGTTGGGACTCCACAGAAAGTCACAGGCGATACATCTAAATCACCACTCATGTTCTGGTATCATCATAATGTAAAATAGAAGTTAAAAGAAAGTTTAATTATATGCACCATTCATCGCTGCTCCAGATTGTAGGTTTCTGTAGGCGCATTGCTTTCGTGTAATATAGGTCAGAGCAGAGGCGGTCGAGAAACTGGTGGTCTGGGGACGGGGTTAAGCCATTTTATTGTGTAATTGTGTGAAATAAGAAAGATTCAGCTCTAGTTTTTCTCATACAGTGTATGTGTATACAATTTATGAGTTCCCGGTACAGAAAAGAATTTTTTTTTTTTTTAGAAAACTGCAAAGTTATGTTTCATTTCATTGATAAGGTAGAGTTTTGTTTACAATCCTCTAGGAGGCTGTTTAAATCATGAAAACTAGAACTAATGAAAATCCCATGTCGCCGGTAATGCAGCTCTCAAGCCCAAGGCGCAAGCTCGAGCCCATAGTGCTGCCTCCTTTGATATAAAAAAGCAATACTTGACCATATCAGGTACCGAAACCACAGAGGTTCATGATGGGTAAGGGGAAAGATGTTGGAATCAGAGTTATTTTGGAATGCATGGTTGTGTTCAAAGAGGTGCCAATGAGGAATTAACGAGGATTTATAGATATACTAGTTACTGTGTTGCCACCTGAAAAAACAATTGATTAACCCATAAATATATCTGCAATACAACTGCCTATGGTACTGATGCTATGATATTGGCCCCCCATGATTTCTCTCTGAATAAGGACCTGGGAATGTCCTAAGTTCTACCCGAAACTGATTCGGTTTTGAGTTGTATCTATTCATACAAGTTGTTCCCAGGTTTGTGCCATAGTTGCTTTTTGCGGGCAGAATATATAAGCCCGTCAGTTTTTTCCAGCGTTAATCAAATCGACTCGTACAATCGTAGCCCCCTATACTCTTTCTTTTTATGCCCCTCTTCTCGTTGTTGGTTGCACCACGAAAAATCTCTAGCCCTTCTCACCACCTCCTCGAGCACCGGCGGAACCTCGGCAACCATGGCGGAGCGCTATTCTAGCGACGGTGCGGCGGCGAACGGCTTTGGCTGCTGTTCACTCAACTAGTGGGAGGGTCGCCTCCTCTACAAGGCCAACTACCTGGCCCCGCCGGACATCCGTGCCCCGCCAGGCGGCGGCATGCCTATCCCTCCTCCTAGTCAGGGCATCGCCATGATATGTGTGATCCAGGCGGTGCTCGCCGGGATGTCCGACGAGGACCGTATGGACCATCGGCACTCCCCTACAACCACACCGCTTGGACGGAGTACTTCCTCGAGCAGTACGATCAGAAGATGGCGGCCTATGAGGGGCCGCCGCCGGCGCCGAAGCGGAGGAACACCGCAGGCCGGCGCGATTGGTGGGGCGTGCCTGGGCGCACGCTCACCGCCGTCCTCGAGGACATCGAGGCTGGCAACTCGCCGCGCCTCACATACCCGACGAGGATGCCGACGACCCTCTCGCGTCGGCGTGGCAGCTCCTGGCTGCCAAGGAAGATTGAAGGCTTCTCCTTAGCGTCCTTGTCCTCGGCATCGGCCTCCCGCTCCTCCGGCGAGGCGCGGCACCGCACGCCACCGTTTCTGTCGCGAGTCGTGTTCTCCGTCGTCTCCGACGACTGATCCGACACGCCGCCAGCCCCCACGGGGCATGCACGACATCACCATTGGCGGTTCTAGCGCCTCGTCGCCAACCCAGACCTCCCCTCATTCCGTACACCTCTGCCTCGTCCGACCGAAGAGGGAGCGGGTGGACACGCCTGAGGACGAGAAGGACAGCTACGTCCTCAAGATGGCGATGGAAGCCTCCCTCAACGAAGTGTCACCGATGTGACTCGCCGATGCTCTCGCCTGGTCGAAGGCAGAGTACGAGCGGGAGGAGGCCGCCCACCAACGGGCGCTCCTGCGTGCCGCCAATCGCCGAGCATGCCGCCGCGGCAACGTCCTCATTCTGAACAAATTTAAAAAAGGTTCAATTTTAAAAATTGTTCATCAAATAAAGAAGGTTCAAATACGAAAATGGTTCACCCGGTAAAAAAGATTCAAATTTTAGAATTTTTTAACATGTAATTCTTGATTTGACAAATTGCTCACTGGATATAAATGGTTTGAATTTTAGAAATGTTCATCATCTAAACATGTTCGGTTCTTAAAATTGTTCATGATTTTTAAAGGTTCAAATTCAAAATGAGAGAAACGAAAATAATAAACCAAAAAGGGGATGGAAAAAAGAAACACAACAAAACAGGAAAAAAACGGAAGAAGCAAATAGCTATTTCTCGTGAAACGAAGAAAACGAAAGTAAAAGAATAGGGTTGCTAGGCCGGCTAATGTCGGCAGGCGCGCGAGCGAGCGTGCGGGGAAGTCCCATTACGATTTTTTTTTTGAGATAAAGTCCCATTACGAATTGATGTGGCATTGGTCCGGCTATTTACCGTGCATCACACGTGTTGATGTGGCATTCGGCCGGCCCATTAACGAGTGTTCTTTTTTTTGTTTTTCGTTATTTTTTCCTTTTATATTTTATTATATTAATTTTTATTTTTATTTCTAAAGTTGTATAATATATGTGTTTAAATTAAAACAAATGTTTATGTTGTATAACAAATACTAGTAATTTTTATTCTATTCAAATAACATAAGGGTTCACGTTAAAAATTAAACTATTACTCCCTCCGTTCCTAAGCAAAGGGCGTAAAAAATTGGCACGGCGATTAAGGTGGGCCCTGCAGAGCGATTGCTTTCCGAAGTTGCCCCTCTTAAATCGCTCATCCCTCTTTATATTTTCACTTGCCTCTCGTAGACAAAGAAACTCCAGAATTAATTGCACACATCCAGTGTGCAATGTCCCCTCGTTTATCGTGCATTAATTCCACGCATGTTGGCTTACCCAATTAGCGCCGTAGTGTTAAAACGAAAGTCTGCATGCACGGTTAGTATTGGATAATTGAGTTGCATGCACGAGTAGACTAAGCAGGGGTAAATTGGGAAGGAACGCACAAATTCTACACCCACGCCTTATTCTTTGACAAAAGTTTGGAAACATAATTATCTCTTGGAGTGCAGTGGTGCGGATTGTTGCTGGTTTGTGGTCGATGGTGGAGGATCCGGCCGCTTGATAGGTGGAGTGACGCTGCCCCTGGATCTGACGTTGAAGATGCTCAGACGGCTCCTCCGATCGATGTTCCTTAGCAGCAGGTTAGATCCAATCTTATGGGGTTTGTGGTTATTTCGGCTCATTAACTCCTCATGGCTAAGGGTTTCTTCAGTGCCAAATTGTGGACCAGCTGCTGGTGATCTTCTTCTCCTCCAGAGATGGCGAAGGATTTGGATTCTTAGTAGTTGCGGTGAGAATGGTTTGTAGATGTCCAACCATTTGTTTTCTCCTTGTTTTCTATTGCTTGCATGTGTATCATCTTTATATTGCTACAGTTATAAATATAAGTAATGTATGCCCACGAGCCTACATTGTAAAAATATAAAGTATTTATGCTAGGATAAAGGCTTTTTGGTACATCCCGCGAGGAAAAAACCTCGCCATAAATATGATAAACCTGTAATGATATGATTTTGCAGATACCACAATATAACCACAAAGCCAGAAGACATGTGCCAACTACCAATTCTACAATGATACACACAGGAGAGGAGATGAAAACATAATGTTATTAATCTACTCCACATTATGTATTTATTTCTCTAGAATCGTATTGAGGACAAAAGTTTATGGGTGCGATTTTATATGTACTCCATTGGTTCTGCAAACTTCCATGGTGTTTTTAAGTTATCAATAGTGGGCCAATCACTTTTGCACTAAAATTGTCTTTTCCATGTTTTCCTCTCTTTCATCCATGGGTACAAATACCAGTTGTATGTGCCTATACTAACTCATAGAACGATCTGGGTGTTGTAGCCAAAGCGACACCACCACCAAGGTCTCCCTCTTCCTGCTCCTTGCCACTGTAGTGACCAAGGGCTAGCCTGCCGAAGACACACGCGGGGTCCACATCCGAGTCCGCCGCCCGGGCGTCCCCAAACTCGAGTCCATGTCACCACCAACCTCCCAACAAAGGGCCGACGGATTAGGCAAGGTGAGCGGACACAAGAGCTTGTACCCACTAGGCTGCGCAACGATCGAGGTGAGGGGAACCGCCCTCATCCAACCGAGGTGGTTGCTATCCGGACGTAGTAGCATGGTAATCATCCTAGATCAGGCCCAGGTCAGCACGCAGGCCAAGATCAGGCCCAATCGTGTTCTGATAAGCCCTGCCGCTGCACTGTTGCACCTCGGCTGCTGTTGTCGTCTGTGTACAGGGATGCGCTATCCCAAGTCCCTCCCCCACCGTGATCCTCCCTTCCATGGTCAACCGCCGCACCCATGGGCAGCGCCGCTGCTGCAATGCTCGCCCACCAGATGCATCGTCTGAACTGCATGTCTCCATCGGGGGAGCACCACCACCGCAACACCCGGTGGCAGGTCACGTTGTCTCCGTCGTTACTCCATTGTCGGTCGAGCTCGTCATTGCTCCAGGTATGCACCGAAGGGCCGCCAGATCTCCCACCGGGCTCGCACGCGTTGGGTAAAGGAGTGCCCCCACCGCCGTCACCACAAGGGCTTTGCCCTGCGGTGTTCATCGGTCACGGCTGGAGAGGGGGGAGGGCGGGGGAGATTTCTAACCATTGGAACGATGAACTTTGTGACTTGATCGTGTTGCAATACTTATGTTGCAATAATTATTAATTGACATGAATGCCCATAATCATAAAACATTGATGATCAATTAATCAATGAGCTAGTTGAATAGAGGCTACTACTCCCTCCGTCCCGGTTTAAAGGACACAATTTGCAAATCATGCAATCCCAAAATACTTAGACACAAAAGCATTTAATCTCTGTAATTACTCCTGTGTGAAAGCAATAAAATGCTTGCATGCACATGTGTGAACAAATGTGAACACTTTCCTAACTCTTTTTCTGCTTATGTATGTTCTACTCCATACTATTAAATAGACCAATTAGATGACACCTAGGGTCCAAAAAATTGCAAATTATGTCCTTTAAACCGGGATGGAGGGAGTAGGAACATGGCTTGTTTACATACCACATGCGACCATCAGATGACTAGTATGTATGTAGGAACCTAGGCTAGGACCTCCACATCGCTGCTACACCTTGTATGTGTGTGAGCCTGTAAAGGCACCATATTTGGGATGCTCAATCGGCAGTTTTACTGGAGCTAGAGATGGAGATCACCGTAACCGGAGACATACATGAGACACGGTCCCCGATACGCCTCCTTGAGTGGTCCTCACCTACGTGTATCCGGGTAAGAAACATGGTAATCTACCTCAGTCATATCTTCGACGAGCCTCGTCGGAGTAAGTAAAATAATTAGTTTGTTGTTCTTGCTACGAGGGTGGCCCAACGGTGATAGCAGAGCTATCAGAACTCCTACTTCTTGTTTTCTTCCTAGTTCAGGCACAATGAGATGAGTATAGTAGGCAGTTGATTAGATTAATTCGGGTGGATCTAGTTTCTGTTGATCAAAAATTGATTCATAAGATCAAGGTTTGTCAACAAGTAGATTAGATCTATGACCTAAACATATATGTTGTTACATTTTTCACATGCTATAAGGCGGAATAAATAAGCGTACATGTCTATGTGTCTCTCCTCCACTCTCCATGTTGGGTTAAATTTTTTGTGCATGTAATGGGGCGAGGAACGTGTCTTTGACTCGTGCTAGTGTTTATAGTCGTCGCTAGGTGGTCCATGGATTTATTTATAATTTTTAGCCATGATTATTAATAGATCGGTGGAATTTTCGCGAAAAAACAAATTTGAAATTTGAAATTTCCAGAATTTTGTTGATTAAATTGGCTAACGCTCATAAAATCTAGCAGAACATGCATGCATTACAATGACCACATGCATGATCCCATTTGTTATAAAAACTACATGCATGCTGAGGTTAGTTTGGTGTGTCATGTATTAAATAAGCAGTGCCGATAAGGTCATGCGGTAAGGTCATGGCTGGCATGTATAAGTAATTGCATTCACTCATGAGCAAAGAGGGGACCGTGAGGTAGTAGGTAGCCCCTAATGTGATCGACAAGGAGAAGGTTGTCTCAAAGTTAGTAGTGTTTCTTTTCCTAGATTTAATAGTGTTAGTCTCTGTCATAGATTTGTTGAAACAAAAGAGGTGGGGGAGGGGGAGGTTTAGATAGATTAGAAAATCAAGTGAGATATTGGAGTTAAACCCAAGTTTCTATGTATGAATACGCTGCTCTTTACACCGAAAACGTCCCCGAAGCTGTTGCGGCCCAGGCCCTTCCCCGCCATGGTGCAAGATGGTGAGATGCTGTTCTTCCGTGTGTGCGGAAGACGGGGAAGGGAGGCGGTGCATCGCCATCACCAGCCCCGGTGAGCGCCACCTAGAGCTCCTCAACGTCACGAGCACCTCCGCGGCGGCCTCGCGCTCCTTTGTCGTGGCAGTTGGCATCCTCTTCTTGAGGGGGCGGCCTGGGCCACTAACGGAACGCCGGTGCGACACGTCAAGGGAGGCGACGAACAGATCGTTCTTCCCTCCGCCAATTCTAGTCACCTCTGCACACACACTCTGCACTAGCTAACACAAATCACACTACGCTACGATGACACACAAACGGACGGAGGACATCTCTCATCTCAACACTGAACAAGCCCCCGCGTATAAAGGTGACGTGCATATACTGAATGTGGTGGATCTACGCTACATGTGCTGTACAGCGCGAGAAGGTCAGGAAAAATAAAATCCGTAGCCAGCGATACAAATAGCGTGACTAAAAAGAATGGTGTGTCGGTGTTCATTCTTATTCCATTTACTAGTAAGTGTGCATGTGAAATGCACGTCTCTAAAATATAATATACTTCTGTGTCTTTTAAATTCTATTTTGTTGACTTGACTGTTATGTAGCGGAAACGCCTTTCTACACCCGGTATAAAAAAACATTTTTAAAAAGTTGAAAATTTTGAAAAAAAAATGATCATGTGTAGCTTCATGTTTGAGGTGTACACGAAGTTATTCCACCGAAAATCGATATGTTTTGTGTGCTGTGTAAAAAAGACAAATTTTTGTTGTCATGGAGCACATTAATTTAGCACAAAATTTTGTCTTTTTTGCACATGCCACCTAAAATGTTCATTTTTCATGAAATGACTTTGCATGTACCTAAAACTTGAAGTTGTACGTGCACATATATCTTTAAAAAAACTTGGCATTTCAAATTTTGACAAAAATCAAATGCTATAAGGAGGAATAATAAGCTCAGCATACATGCATGTCTCTCTCTCTCTCTCTCTCTCTCTCTCTCCTCCACTCTCCACGTTGGGTTAAATTCTCTGTGCATGTAACGCAAATCAAATCAGAATTTGAAAATTTTCCGAATTTCATTGATTAAGTTGGCTAACTCCCATAAAATGTAGCAGGACATGCATGCATGAGAATAACATGTGATCCCATTTGTTAGAGAGGTAGATGCATTAGAAAAACTACATGCATGTGCACTAGTAGAAAACAGGCCATCCATTCGCGCCCTCTCAGAGCATTAGTTCCGGTTGCGCCACGAACCGGGACTAATGCTGACACGCGTCCCGGTTCGAGTGGGCACGGGGCCCGGAGGCATGCATCCCGGTTGGTAAGGGGGCATACGTCCCGGTTTGTAATACAAACCGGGACTAAAGGTTGGACGTCAGCCACGTGGCGTGGCACACACCTTTAGTCCCGGCTTGTGTTACAAACCTGGACGTATGCTCTCGTCCTCTATAAATGCAACGCCCCAGCCCTCTGCCTTCACTCTGTTTTTCTTGGTGGAAGGTGTGAGGGGTGTGCTAGTTTTTTCCCCTATGCATGCATTCAAGGTGTTTGATGAAATGTTTGAGTGAATGATCCCGTTCAATTTCTCATAAAATAAAAATATAGAAGGTGTCCGAGACGCACTTGAGCTTTCTCCTCTTTATTTTCCTCGATCGAGGTTAGCAATCTTATCTTTTCTCTGTCATTGATACAATGCATGTGTCGATGTGAATTGGTCATTTCACCATTTATGATGTCCTGTTTTTTGATAAACTTACTTATATGATGCAGATGAACGGTCGGGAACGGATGTACGATGACCGGCGCGTAGCCGGGTATATGAAAGGCGTGGATAAAATTATCGATGTGGCTACGGCAAACAAAGAGAATGGTTTTATACGTTGTCCATGTGTTCAATGTCGGAACAACAAGGAGTACTCTTCCTCGAAAATCATTCGCAGCTACCTGATTATGAAAGGTTTCATGTCCAACTATAATTGCTGGACCAAGCACGGGGAAAGAGGGGTTATGATGGAAGATGGTGAAGAAGAAGATGATGATAACAACTATCATCATATGTTTCCTGAATACAGTGATACTGCAATGGAAGACAATGGAGAGGAAGGAGGTGAAGAACGGGCATCAGATGAGCCGGCTGATGAACTTGGTAGGGTCATTTCTGATGCAAAGCGAGACTGTGAAATAGAAAATGAGAAGTTGAAGTTAGAGGGCATGTTAGAAGATCACAAGAAATTGTTGTACCCAAATTGTGAAGATGGCAGCACAAAGCTCGGTACCACACTGGAATTGTTGCGATGGAAGGCAGAGTGTGGTCTAACTGACTCCTCATTTGAAAAGATGCTGAAAATAATGAAGCCGAAGTTTCCAAAACATAACGAACTTCCTGAGAGTACCTACGAAGCAAAGAAGACTCTCTGTCCTCTGGGATTAGATGTGCAAAAGATACATGCATGCATTAATGACTGCATCCTCTACCGCGGTAAGGAGTATGAGAATTTAGATAAATGTCCGGTATGCAATGCGTTGCGGTATAAGATCAGACGAGATGACCCTGGTGATGTTGAGGGAGAGCCCCTCCGGAAGAGGGTTCCTGCTAAGGTTATGTGGTATGCTCCTATAATACCAAGGTTGAAACGCGTGTTCAGAAACAAAGAGCATGCCAGGTTGTTGCGATGGCACAAAGAAGACCGTAAGAAAGACGGGAAGTTAAGACACCCTGCTGATGGGTCACAGTGGAGAAAAATCGAGAGAGACTTCCCAGACTTTGCAGGTGACGCAAGGAACTTATGGCATGAATCCTTTTGGGGAGCAGAGTTGCAGTCACAGCACCCGGCCCGTGACTCTATGTATCTACAACCTGCCTCCTTGGTTGTGCATGAAGCGTAAGTTCATTATGATGCCAGTGCTCATCCAAGGCCCGAAGCAACCGGGCAACGACATTAATGTGTACCTTAGGCCATTAGTTGAAGAACTCTTATAGTTGTGGGGCAAACCAGGTGTACGTGCGTGGGATGAGAACAAACATGAGCCATTTGATCTACGAGGGTTGTTATTCGTAACCATCAATGATTAACCTGCTCTTAGTAACCTTTCAGGACAGACAAACAAGGGATATAAGGCATGCACACACTGTTTAGATAAGACTGAAGGTACATATTTGCATAAATGCAAGAAGGTTGTGTACCTGGCGAATCGACGATTTCTTCCAACCAATCATCCCGTAAAAAAGAAAGGCAAGCATTTCTAAGGTAAGGCAGATCACCGGAAGAAGCCTGAACTCCCTGCTGGTGATGATGTATTTGGTATGATCAAGGACATAGAAGTAATCTTTGGAAAGGGTCCCGACGGTCAATCAGTTCCGAACGACGTCGCTACAGGACACGCACCATGTAGAAGAAGAAATCTATATTTTGGGAGCTGCCATATTGGAAAGTCCTGTGTGTCCGCTCTTCAATCGACGTGATGCACGTGACGAAGAATCTTTGCGTGAACCTGCTAGGATTCCTAGGCGTGTATGGGAAGACAAAAGATACACCAGAAACACAGGAGGACCAACAAATTATGAAAGACCCAAAGAACATGCATACACATAACAAGACGGATAAAGGGCGTCACTTAAGTCGTGCCAGCTATGCTCTTACCAAAGCAGAGAAGGAAATATTTTTTGAAGTCCTTTACAGTATCAAGGTGTCGTCGGGCTTCTCATCTAATATAAAGGGGATAATAAATATGGGAGAGAAAAAGTTCCAAAACCTGAAGTCTCATGACTGTCACGTGATTATGACGAAGTTGCTTCCGATTGCATTGAGGGGGCTTCTACCGGAAAATGTTCGAGTACCCATTGTGAAGCTGTGTGCATTACTCAATGCAATATCTCAGAAGGTAATCAATCCAGATATTCTGCCAAGGTTACAGAAGGATGTGGTACAATGTATTTTTAGTTTTGAATTGGTGTTCCCACCATCCTTCTTCAATATTATGACACATCTCCTGGTTCACCTAGTGGAAGAGATTGCCATTCTCGGTCCGGTATTTCTGCACAATATGTCCCCCTTTGAGAGGTTCATGGGAGTCTTAAAGAAATATGTTCATGACCGTGCTAGACCAGAAGGAAGCATCTCCAAGGGATATGGAACAGAGGAGGTCATTGAGTTTTGTGTTGACTTTATTCCTGACCTTAAGCCAATTGGTGTTTCTGACTCGCGGCATGAGGGAAGACTAAGTGGAAAAGGCACACTGGGAAAGAAAGCAATGATATGTAGGGACGGGGATTCTTTCACTAAAGCACACTACACAGTTCTACATAATTCCACCTTGGCAGCTCCGTATATCGAGGAACACAAGAATATTCTACGCTCCAAAAACCCGGGGAAGCCTGAATCACTGATTACAGATGAACACATGAAGTCTTTCGGTGGTTGGATGCGGGCACATCTCTTGAATGACACCACTGTTGGAGATCAGCTATACTTGTTGGCCGCGTCACCATCTTCTACTGTATTGAATTTCCAAGGGTATGAAATAAATGGGAATACATTCTACACAATCGCCCAAGATAAAAAGAGCACCAACCAAAATAGTGGTGTCCGCTTTGATGCAATAGACGAGAATGGACAAAAGGACACATATTATGGTTACATAGAGGATATGGGAACTAGACTATGTAGTCTCTTTTAAGGTCCCTTTGTTTCGCTGCAAATGGGTCAACCTGAATGGGGAAGGGGTAAAGATAGACCAGTTGTACGGAATGACAACAGTGGATCTCAACAATCTTGGTTATAGAGATGAACCATTCGTCCTAGCCAATGATGTGTCTCAGGTTTTCTATGTGAAGGACATGTCCTCCAGACCGAAAAAAAGAAAAAATATGCAAAAGAATACATCATATGATGAGCCAAAGCGTCACATAGTTCTTTCAGGGAAAAGAAACATTGTGGGAATCGAGGACAAGACAGACATGTCAGAAGATTATAATAAGTTTGATGAAATTCCGCCCTTCACAGTGAAAACTGACCCAAGCATTCCGTTAAGTAAAGAAGATGCTCCATGATTACGTCTGAAGCGATCATAAGGAAGGACATATGCCAAGAAGTTCATGCTCATATTATGTAACTCTAGTTCATGTGTTTCGCGGTTTGTGGCTTCACCGAAGGATATATTTCGCGGTTTGTGGCTTGACCGGGACTATATATAGGGGGGCCTTTAGTCCCGGTTTTGTAGTCTCAGTTTTTAATATTAATAAATGTCTTGAGTGTTAGTCCCATTTTGTGGCTGGACCGGGACTATGAAGAAGTTGTCCCGATTCGTACTTACCATTAAGATCTGATCTCCAAACGCGCGCGGTCACATATTAGGGAGTGCCTCTATGACCAGTTTCTTGGAGATGCCGGAGGACTGGGATCCGGCGGCATCTCCCTGAAACTGGTCGTAGTGGTGTCCCTGCTCTCGAAAACCATCTTGCTGCTTGTAACTTCTCTAACTAGATCAATACACCTAGGAGCTAACTAATTTCACATATTAGGGAGTGCCTCTATGACCAGTTTCTTGGAGATGTCGGAGGACTGGGATCCGGCGGCATCTCCCTGAAACTGGTCGTAGTGGTGTCCCTGCTCTCGAAAACCATCTTGCAGCTTGTAACTTCTCTAACTAGATCAATACACCTGGGAGCTAACTAATTTCACATATTAGGGAGTGCCTCTATGACCAGTTTCTCGGAGATGCCGGAGGACTGGGCTCCGTCGGCATCTCCCTGAAACTGGCCGTAGTGGTGTCCTTGCTCTCGAAAACCATCTTGCAGCTTGTAACTTCTCTAACTAGATCAATACGCCTGGGAGCTAACTAATTTCACATATTAGGGAGTGCCTCTATGACCAGTTTCTCGGAGATGCTGGAGGACTGGGTTCCATCGGCATCTCCCTGAAACTGGCTGTAGTGGTGTCCCTGCTCTCGAAAACCATCTTGGAGATGCCTCAAACTGACTGGAGGACTGGACTCACAAGGATGCCTATTTATAGTACAATAATCTTGGCATAGTGTCGACACTTACGAAATAATGTCGACACTCACCCCTATTATTAGTGCTGACTCGTGTTTTGTCCCGGTTGGTGTCTCCAACCGGGACTAAAGGTTCATCTTTAGTCCCGGTTGGTGACACCATCCAGGACAAGGTACACGCCGCACGACATAATGTCGACACTCACCCTTATTATTAGTGCTGCCTGGCCCAGCCTGCCGAAATCCCTCCAACCGGGACTAAAGATGAACCTTTAGTATATTGAAAATCCGAACAATGAAAATCCTTCGCGTGGTGTCATATTATGTGACATATTTGAAAGGAAAAATACCAGACTTGGTATATTGATCATGTTTCGAAAAAACTTCCACAAAATGACCTATCATGTTCGAGGTTTCATGGCTTTCGGTCCAAATGACCGATGTTATGTGCTGAATCACGGCATAGTTTGTGATGTTGTGCCCATACTATGAATGCGTGTGGACATTGGTATGGAGAACAATGTTGCAGGAGGAAGTTTTCCTTTTTGTCGCACTGAAAAGCCCTTTTCCATTTTCCGAGCGCAAAAAACGGGTCATTTTGTGAAGTAACCACCAAAATGCCGTTTCAGAATGCCACCGTCCCATTTTCCTAAAATACTAGACCACCTTACATGGACTATCTCCCAACCGGGACATCTCAAACCTTTTCGTCCATCCCGGGTAAAAAGGACAAATGTCTGCCAAATCGATAAGAAGTGGGTCCGGTTTGTACTACAGGTACATGATCTATCGTCCGAGATTTTTTGAAAAAAATCATTTTTAGACTCGCAATATGTGGTTTCTTCAGAGATCCAATGCAAGTTCTAACGATGCTCGTCCCCTATCTTCATGCACACCGGTTCGACCATAGTTAGAAATTCACATAATTCAAAACGGGCATAATAAATTCAAAAAAATCCAAACAATGAAAATCCTTCGCGTGGTATCATATTATGTGACATAGTTGAAAGGAAAAATACCAGACTTGGTATATTGATCATGTTTCGAAAAAACCTTCACAAAATGACCTATCATGTTTGAGGTTTCATGGCTTTCGGTCCAAATGACCGATGTTATGTGCTGAATCACGGCATAGTTTGTGATGTTGTGCCCATATTATGCATGCGTGTGGACATTGGTATGGAGAACAATGTTGCAAGAGGAAGTTTTCCTTTTTGTCGCACGGACAAGCCCTTTTCCATTTTCCGAGCGCAAAAAAGGGTCGTTTTGTGAACTAACCACCAAAATGCCGTTTCAGAATGCTACCGTCCCATTTTCCTAAAATACTAGACCACCTTACATGGACTATATCCCAACAGGGACATCTCAAACCTTTTCGTCCATCCCGGGTAAAAAGGACAAATGTCTGCCGAATCGGCAGGAAGTGGGTCCGGTTTGTACTACAGGTACATGATCTATCGCCCGAGATTTTTTGAAAAAATCATTTTTAGACTCGCAATATGTGATTTCTTCAGAGATCCAATGCAAGTTCTAACGATGCTCGTCCCCTATCTTCATGCACACCGGTTCGACCATAGTTAGAAATTCAGATAATTCAAAACGGGCATAATAAATTCAAAAAAATCCGAACAATGAAAATCCTTCGCGTGGTGTCATATTATGTGACATAGTTGAAAGGAAAAATACCAGACTTGGTATATTGATCATGTTTCGAAAAACCTTCACAAAATGACCTATCATGTTCGAGGTTTCATGGCTTTCGGTCCAAATGACCGATGTTATGTGCTGAAGCACGGTATAGTTTGTGATGTTGTGCCCATATTATGCATGCGTGTGGACATTGGTATGGAGAACAATTTTGCAGGAGGAAGTTTTTCTTTTTATCGCACGGAAAAGCCCTTTTCCATTTTTCGAGCGCAAAAAACAGGTCGTTTTGTGAAGTAACCACCAAAATGCCGTTTCAGAATGCTACCGTCGCATTTTCCTAAAATACTAGACCACCTTACATGGACTATCTCCCAACCAGGACATCTCAAACCTTTTCATCCATCTCGGGTAAAAAGGACAAATGTCTGCCGAATCGGTAGGAAGTGGGTCCGGTTTGTACTACAGGTACACGATCTATCGCCCGAGATTTTTTGAAAAAACCATTTTTAGACTCGAAATATGTGGTTTCTTCAGAGATCCAATGCAAGTTCTAACGATGCTCGTCCCCTATCTTCATGCACACCGGTTCGATCATAGTTTGAAATTCAGATAATTCAAAACGGGCATAATGAATTAATAAAAAATCCAGGCCGATGTGAGAGGACGCTCGCCAGGCACGAGGAGTATGGCCGACCTCCTCCGAACTTCAACGAGGCCGGCCGTCAGTTGTGGTGGCGCGGTCGGACTCTCCAGAGCGTCATGGCCTACGACACGGTCGCCGACTCTAGCCCCCGCCTGCGCTACCCTCAAGTCCAGCCCACTCGTACTCAGCCTTCAAGGTTCAACTATGGCGACCCCGACGACGACAGCAACGACGGCCGCGACGAGTACGACCACTATAGTGGCGAGTATTACAGGTGTAGGCAGGAGCATGACCGAATCACTCCAACATTGCAAAACAAGTTTGGCCGATTATGGCTTAATCTGGCCATGTATCTTAATTTTGAGTTCTTCTATGTAACTTTTTGTTAGTTGCGTTATGTACTTTAATTCCAGTTCTATCCTAATAAATTTTTCTTTCTGCCCATTATTTCCCGTCCTTTTTTCCGCCTATTAATATATAAAAAATATAAGTTAATTCAAATCCAAATTAAAAACAGAAAATGGTTTTGAATTATTTATTCAAATCCAAACACTTTTTATGTTTAAAGTTTTTCTAAATTCCAATTTAATATTAAAAAATATAAGTTAATTCATTTTTAATTGTAAATGGTTCATATTTTAAATGGTTACATTAATTATTTTTTAAAACAGAAAATGGTTTTGAATTATTTATTCAAATCCAAAAACTTTTTATGTTTAAAGTTTTTCTAAATTCCAAATTAATATTCAAAAAATATAAGTTAATTCATTTTTAATTTTAAATGGTTACATTAATTATTTTTAAAAACAGAAAATGGTTTTGAATTATTTATTCAAATGCAAACACTTTTTATGTTTAAAGTTTTTCTAAATTCCAAATTAATATTCAAAAAATATAAGTTAATTCATTTTTAATTTTAAATGGTTCATAGTTTAAATGGTTACATTAATTATTTTTTAAAACAGAAAATGGTTTTGAATTAGTTATTCAAATTCAAACACTTTTTAAGTTTAAAGTTTTTCTAAATTCCAAAGTAATTATCATTTAAAAAACATGACAAATTTAAACTTCGAATAAAAAATAAAGCGGGAAGAGAGAGAAAATTCCTGAAAAAAAATTGAAAACAGTTTCATATGTCCCGGTTGGAGCCACCAACCGGGACTAAAGAGCCCTGTGCGCGCCCCGTGGGCTGATGAAAAAAAAGTGGACTATACGTCCCGGTTGGTGGCTTCAACCGGGACGTATGACCCTTTAGTCCCAATTGGAGCCACCAACCGGGACAAAAGGTCCTTTGGTTATAACTGTTCGCCCTTCTCCTTCTCCTTCTTCCCCGTTCCCCTTCACTCACCCGCAACAGATCTCCGCCGCTGCGAGGACAAGCGCTCGGACGCCGTCAGGCTGCCCAATCGCCGCCCCGCTATCGGCCTCCACGCGCTGCCCCGCCGTCGGACTCCACTCGCTGCCCCGCCGTCGCGCCTCCACGCGCTGCTTCTTCCTCGACCCCGACGAGCTCCGCTGCGCTCCTCGCCAGCGCTCCGAGCCTCGCCTTTCCTCACCGTCGTCCCCAATCGCTTCAGGGTGAGCCGCTGAACCTCCCTGACCCAGTATTTTCTTCCTGGCTTCGCGCGTAGCCGCTGCTCGCCGTTTACCCAAGAGCTCCGCCGCAGATGCTCGCCATCGTGCTTGCTCCGGCGACCATTAGCTAGCGGCGCTAGGTTAGATAGGTTCCTCTAGTTCGCACGGTTTGAACAGACCCAACAACGCACCCTAGAATCGCCGGAAACATCGTCGGCGACCACTGCTTGCCGCTCTGATCGCGTCGTCGCGAGTGACGTGGCCACTACGTGGCCATGGGGTGGACCCGCGTGGCCTGGGGACCGCTCGTCAGCCCCTTTGGCTAGATCCAGCCCCGGTGAGAAACGCCCTGACCCCCCCCCCCCCCACTTTAGGTGTGGGGCTGCTGATGTGGCTCCGGCCCCACCAGTCAGTCTCTATGGGTAGGTTCAGTCGTGGTAACAAAAGCCCTGGGTTCTTTATGACGTCGACCTGATGTAATAAATTGTTTTATAATGCCAGAAAATGATTAAATATTGTAAAATTCATATCTTATTATTTATAAGTCAGAAAAATACAAATAATATACCAAAATGTTCATAAAAATGAGTTCTACCTTTTAAGCTATAATCATGCATTGCTAATCAACTTTAATTAGAGAACTAAATCAACCCCTCTCATGTGTTTCCGGAGTTTCCCGAGTTAGGGTTTTCAACCCTCGGAACCCCGTTTAAATTGCCGAGCAAGTTTTTGGGTTTCATTTCAATGCAATTCAACTTGTCATATCATCATCCTTGTTTGAGCATTCCGCCTATCCCTCCTCCCCGACCTCCACAGCACCTCTGTCTCCGTCCATCGCCACGCGCTCCAGCCGCCCCTTCCCTTTTAGTGTGTATGTATATATAGTGTGTATGTATATATTTTTATTATTATGTATGTATATATTAGGGTTTCTCTGAATTAGGGTTTATCTGTTTTGACTTATCCGTTTTTCCACCTATGCAGAAAATATGGACCCACACGACAGAGATGAAGAAAAGGAAGAGTTGATCCAAGGTGTGATCCGCGGGGAAGAAAATTTAGATGTATC
Source organism: Avena sativa (assembly GCA_916181665.1). Lineage (NCBI taxonomy): Eukaryota > Viridiplantae > Streptophyta > Magnoliopsida > Poales > Poaceae > Avena > Avena sativa. The sequence continues at coordinate 397,462,273 of OV702280.1, read as the reverse complement.
GACGTTTCTGAATAACTCCGGTGAGGGTGATCCTCTTTTTGCCGGAAGAGACGACTTGTTTGAGGTTGAAGGTGATGCCTTCCGCGAGGGAGAAGGCGATGCCTTGTGTAATCGAGAAGACGACCGCTCTGGCGAGGTGCATGTAATATAATTAATTCATTAATTAATCATCTGCTATCTATATAGAAATAGTAACAACGATCTTTCTTCTTTTAGCCCTCCGGATCGAACAAATCTACTGAAAAGAGCGGACGAGGCCCAACCAAAAAGTTGGAAGACCATGAGAGGTTCAGGATCGAAGATATCGCTGAAGACGGCAAACCGACGGTTCCCGAAGTTGTCGCAATCAAATTTGTGGCACAATGCGGAGTAATCGTTAGGGACTTAATCCCGATCACCATTCAAAATTGGAATATGCCTGCTGATGCGGAAGAAGAGGGAACATGTTTGTTTGTCCCTAACAAGGCCAAAGATTTATTGTGGAAGAGGCTCATGGTTAATTTCAAACTACCGAAGATAGAGCTGGATCCAAATGCGGAGGATCCAGTTGAGGACGTCTTAGAACATGGGAGAGCCATGGAGGCTAAGGTCAGGGAGTGGGCTATGAATAAGATGGCCCAGTGTTTCACCAATTGGAAGAAAATATTGCACCTTGACTATGTCGTGAAAGAGAAGACTCCGGATTTCAAGAAGATTCAGTTTGAGAAGATAAAACCATTCTGGGCTGAGTTTGTAAATTACAAGACATCAGAAAAAGCTAAGAAAATGTATGCAACGAATAAGATGAATGCTTCTAACAAGAAGTATCACCATACTATGGGGCAAGGTGGCTACATGGCTGGCATTCCTAAGTGGGAGAAACTTGAGAATGAACTGCGTGCTAAAAAGATCACCCCAGAGACAGACGATTGGGTAGAATGTGCAAGGAATTGGTTTTACGGGCATGGGGGCACGTTGGACTCGGAAGGGATGTGTATATATAACATACGACATAAAGAAGACCCCTTGCCAATCGAGAGGATGAGAAAAGCAGTAAAGGCTGTTAAAGATGGGGACTTCATTCCCGATAGAGAGAATGATGAGCTCATACTCGCCCTTGGAAATAAGGAACATGATGGACGAACACAAGGCACAAGCGGCTCCAAACCATGGAGGACTGGGTTTCCCGAAGAGAGGAAGAAATATCCTGATAGAAGCCGTCAGAGGAGAAAGGACAGGGCGGAAGTTGAAGCAGATAGTCAGAAAGAGCGAATGCGTATAATTGAAGAACGAACAAAGCAACAACAAGATGAAATTAACGCACTTAAAGAGCAAAGTACTACCAGCCCATCTCAGCAGCACACTGCATTCGATGCTACCGGCCTATCGAATAATCGAAAAAGCAGTGTGGCTTCCACCGAGGTCCCGGGTGATGACAATGGCGATGACGATGGTGCACCGACGATGGCTCCTGTTCGCTACCTAGTGGATGATATCACAGAGATGACACACTGCGAGCTACATGTCAAAGTTGTGAACATATCAATGAAGGTGGCGGTTGGCTATGCCTTACCAATTGGACCCACACCAACTTACCACTGTCGTCCGGTTCCAGAGGGCTACGCTGTTGTCGGGGTGGATGAAATCATGCCCACCTTTGAAGTTTTGGATCTTGACTACCCTGCAGGTGAAGGGGATGTGACTGTACTGGGAGACGCAAAAAACGTCACCATTCTATGGCCGAAGGAATGTATCGTTCTTCGAAATCACATGCCAAGGCCATATTCGCCGCCGCCTCACCCGTCTCCAGCGAGGTCGTCGCCGCCACGGCAGCCGTCTTCGTCGCCTCACCCGGCTCCGTCGCCTCACCAATCTCCGGCGCAGCCATCGCCGCGGGAGCCATCGCCGGCGCCTCAGGATAAAAGCGTAAGCGTACCGCTACTCTGCATCGTGGTAAGCGATCGCCAAAACGTAAACAAGAGCCTCTTCCAAAAGTACCAAAGGTTCCTCCCAAGAGAGCTTATGACTGTACTGAAGAGGAGACTGCGGCGATCGTTGATGCGGAAACGACAGCGTTTTTCGCTAAGCTGAGGCGGCCGAAAGAGCCAGAGTTCCCCAGCACCAAAGAAGAAAAAGCCAAAGTGTTGAAAATGCTAAAGACTCTTCATCAACCCGATCCAAAGCTGTCATCAGACTATGAGTGTTCTATTCTCAAGTCACATGCGGCACAAAAAGCCTCGAAGAGCAGTACTGATGCAAGCGAGAAATCTGTTGCCCAGCTCGGAGAACAAGCAAAACAGTCTTGCGCCCCTCTCAAGGTGATTTCCCAAACCAATGTGGGGTCGAGCAAATATGGGGCCGAAGAGCAGTATGATTCAGAGGTAGTTGCACAATACGGAGAAGCTGCCGCTGCTCAAGGTATGAGTATTGCCCAATACTTATCCCAGTTAGAGTACTTCCCCGTGAGTGAAGTAGCATACAAATACCAGTACGGAAAACCTCTCGTCAAACCTGAGGAGGTAAATAATCTTCCAACAAAAATGTGAAGATTGCATAACTGGTACATGCATGCCACAAAGGCCGGGGCTAACTGGATAGTGCTGAGGGTTACAAAAAAGTGAAGGGTTTCGCGGCATAGTAAATCAAAATTTTCTACGGATGCGAACAGAGGAAAAGCCAAGATCTAATCTAGGAGATGCAAACAACGAGAGAGATTGGATTAGATCTTCATACCCTTGAAGATTCGCACAGCGGAACGTTCATCGGAACGTGGGTGATGTTGTCGTACTCGCTTCTCCTCCTCGCGATCCGATCCGATCTAGCACCACAAGTGGCGGTGCCTCCGTGAGATGCACACGTGCAGCACCTCGACGTCTCCTCCTTCCTCGGACCAGCAAGTATGGCGGAGATATGGATTGGATCTACAACACGACGGCGTGGTGTATATGGTGGAGAATTTCTGCAGCAGGGCTTCGCCTACAAACAGTCGGGAGGGAGAGAGGAAGGGCAGCAGGGCGGCTAGGGTTGGAGGGGAAGGTGTAGGGGGTTGGTGCGCCCCCACCCCTCTTTATATAGAGGGGGGGCGCAGCCCTAGCCCCTCCCCCAAGCCCAAACCAGCGGCCCCAAAGGATAAGGAGTGGGGGGCAAGGAAACCCCCCCTTCTAGAAGGTCTATCTCGAGTTTAAACCTCTCTTGGCCGGCTGGCCCCTATGGGGCCTTGTGCCCCTGGCCCAATGCGGCCTGGGCACTCCCTCATAGGCCCATGCCCCCTCCCGGAAGGTGGGACCACGTTGGTCCCCTTCCGGAAGGTTCTAGAAGCTTTCGGTACAATACCGATTAACCCGGAACAATTCCGAACTCCAAAAACTGTACTGCCTTATATGAATCTTATTCTCTGGACCACTCCGGAACCTCTCGTGATGTCCCGGATCCCATCTGAGACTCCGAACAAAAACTCATAAAACAATTATCCAATCTATCCTAGCGTCGAGACACGTTAAGTGTGTGACCCTGCGGGTTCGAGAATATGCAGACATGATCTTCTATCAATAATCAACAGCGGGGTCTGGAAACCCATATTAACTCCCACACATTCATCGATGATCATATCGGATGAACCACGATGCCAGGATTCAATCAATCCCATATATATATTCCCTTCGTCTCGCGATATTTTACTTGCCCGAGATTCGATCGTCGGTACCGTCATACCTAGTTCAATCTCGTTCACAGCAAGTACTTTACTCGTTCCGTAATCTGATATCACTTTGTGATTAACTCCTTAACCACATGCTTGCAAGCGGTGTTGATATCGATTACCGAGTGGGCCCGAAGTATATCTCTCCGACTTGGGAGGGACAAATCCCATCTCGATACATACAACCCAACAGATACTTTCCGATCACCTGAGAGACACCTTTATGATCACCCTCTCATAGGATGACGTTTGATGACCTCAAAGCTTTCTTCCGATACTAGGGAGTTGTATTATCTCATGGTCTAAGGAATACAATATTTGACATAAGAAAAGCTTCGCAAAGACGAACACGATGACACGATCTAATTGCTTCGCTTAGTTTGGGTCTGTCCACCATATCATTCTCCCAATGATATGATCTCATTATTAATCGACAACTCATGTCCATGGTTAGGAAACCTTAACCATCATTAATCAATGAGCTAGTCCATAGAGGCGTACTAGGGACACGGTGTTGTTCACAAACCACACAAGTATTAAAGTTTCCGCTTAATACAATTCTAGCATGGAATATAAACATTATCATGAACAAGAATTATAATAATAACATCTTTATTATTGCCTCTAGGGCATAATTCCAACAGTCTCCCACTTGCACTAGAGTCAGTAATCTAGTTTACATTTGGCAACAATCTCACACCCATGGCACTGAGGTGGTGATCATGTTTTACACATGGAAGAGGTTTAGTCAATGGATCTGCGACATTCAGATCTGTATGTACTTTGCTAATCTTCAGATCTCCATCTGCTATATAATCTCGGATTATATGAAACTTGCGGTTGATATGCTTGGTCTTTGGATGATATCTTGGTTCCTTAGCGAGTGCTATGGCGCCAGTGTTGTCACACAATATCTCCAGTGGGTCCAATGCAATTGGAACCACGCCAAGCTCAGTGATGAAGTTTCTGATCCAAACTCCTTCACTTGACGCTTCTGCAGCCGCCATGTATTCCGCTTCTACTGTAGATCCCGCGATCACGCTTTGCTTGCAGCTTCTCCAGCTCACAGCTCCTCCATTCAAAATATAAACGTATCCTGTCTGAGATTTAGAATCATCCTTGTCGGTGTCGAAACTAGCGTCGACGTAACCTTTTACGACGAGCTGTTCATCACCCCCATAGACTAAGAACATTTCTTTAGTCCTATTTAGGTACTTTAGGATGTTCTTCAAGGCTGTCCAGTGTTCCACTCCTGGATCACTTTGATACCTTCTCGTCAAACTAAGAGCATTGGACACATCCGGTCTAGTACACAGCATGGCATACATGATAGAACCTATGGCCGAGGCATAAGGCACTTTGCTCATAGCTTCCCTATCATTTACCGTAGCTGGACACTGAGCCTTGCTCAATATCTTACCTGACAACATAGGCACTGAACCTTTCTTTGCCTTATCCATTCTGAACCTTTTCAGAACTTTGTCTAGGTATGTACTCTGGCTTAAAGCTATCAGGCGTCTTTGTCTATCTCTATAGATTTTGATGCCCAATATATAAGCAGCTTCACCTAGGTCTTTCATTGAAAAACACTTGTTCAAATAACTCTTCACATCGTTAAGCATGTTGATGTCATTTCCAATAATCAATATGTCATCCACATATAGTACCAGAAACGTCACCGAGCTCCCACTCACTTTCTTGTAGATACAAGCTTCGTAGCAATTTGGAACAAATCCAAAGCTCTTGATCACTTGATCAAAACGAAGGTTCCAACTCCGAGATGCTTGCTTCAGTCCATAAATGGAACGCTGAAGTTTGCATACTTTATCAGCATCCTTAGGATCGACAAAACCTTCGGGTTGCATCATATACAACTCTTCATCAATGTTGCCATTGAGGAACGCAGTCTTGACATCCATCTGCCATATTTCATAATCATGAAACGCAGCAATTGCTAATAAAATCCGAATGGACTTAAACATCGCTACGGGAGAGAAAGTCTCATCGTAGTCAACACCTTGAACTTGTCGAAAACCTTTCGCGACAAGTCGTGCTTTATAGACGGTAACATTACCATCCGCGTCCGTTTTCTTCTTGAAGATCCATTTGCACTCAACGTCCTTTCGGTCGCTAGGAGGGTCCACCAAAGTCCATACTTGGTTTTCGCTCATGGATCCCAATTCGGATTTCATGGCTTCTAGCCATTTATCAGAGTCTGGGCTCATCATCGCTTCCTCATAGTTCGTAGGTTCACTGTCTTCTACTAACAAGACAGTTAAGACAGGGTTGCCGTACCACTCAGGAGGGGCACGCGACCTCGTCGACCTGCGACGTTCAGTAGCACCATCGTCCGAAGCTTCATGATCCTTGTCATTAGCTTCCTCTATTGTTGGTGCATGCGGCACTGGAACAATTTCAGGTGCTGCGCTACTCTCCAATTCAAGAGAAGGTTCAGTAACCTCGTCTAGCTCTACTTTCCTCCCACTCACTTCTTTCGAGAGAAACTCCTTCTCAAGAAAGGAACCGTTCTTTGCGACAAACACTTTGCCTTCGGTTCTGTGATAGAAGGTATACCCAATAGTTTCCTTAGGGTATCCTATGAAGACGCATTTCTCCGCTTTGGGTTCGAGCTTGTCCGACATCAACTTCTTGACGTAAGCTTCGCATCCCCAAACTTTAAGAAACGACAACTTAGGTTTAGCACCAAACCATAGTTCATATGGTGTCGTCTCAACGGATTTAGATGGAGCCCTATTTAAAGTGAATGCAGCGGTTTCTAATGCATAACCCCAAAATGATAACGGCAAATCAGTAAGAGACATCATTGATCGGACCATATCTAATAAGGTTCGATTCCGGCGTTCAGACACACCATTGCGCTGTGGTGTTCCGGGTGGCGTGAATTGCGAAACGATTCCGCTTGCTTTAAGATGCGTGAGAAAATAATAACTCAAATATTCACCTCCACGATCGGATCGTAGAAACTTAATCTTTCTGTTACGATGGTTCTCCACTTCATTCTGAAATTCCTTGAACTTTTCAAATGTTTCAGATTTATGTTTCATTAAATAGATATACCCATATCTACTAAAGTCATCGGTAAAAGTGAGAAAATAGCGATATCCACCGCGCGTCGAAACACTCATCGGTCCGCAGACATCGGTATGTATGATTTCCAACAAGTCCGTTGCTCGCTCCATCATACCGGAGAACGGGGTTTTGATCATCTTGCCCATGAGGCATGGTTCGGATGTGTCAAATGATTCAAAATCAAGAGACTCCAAAAGTCCATCAGAGTGGAGTTTCTTCATGCGTTTTACACCAATATGACCTAGACGACAGTGCCACAAATAAGTAGTATTATCACTATCTACTTTGCATCTCTTAGCCTCAATGTTATGGATGTGTGTTTCATCCCTTTCGATATTTAGAAGAAATAAACCATTCACAAGAGGTGCATGACCATAAAAGATGTTACTCATATAAATAGAACAACCATTATTCTCCGATTTAAATGAATAACCGTCTTGCAATAAACACGATCCAGAAATAATGTTCATGCTCAACACAGGCACATAACAACATTTATTAAGGTTTAAAACTAATCCCGAAGGTAAAACTAAGGAGAGCGTGCCGACGGCCATCACATAAACTCTTGATCCGTTGCCAACGCGCATCGTCACCTCATCCCTCGCAAGCCGCCGTCTATTCCGTAGCTCCTGTTTCGAGTTACAAATATTAGCAACTGAACCGGTATCAAATACCCAGGCACTACAACGAGGGCTAGTAAGGAAAACATCAATAACATGTATATCAAATATACCTTTGATGGTGCCAGCCTTCTTGTCCGCTAAGTACTTCGGACAGTTGCGCTTCCAGTGACCCTTGTCCTTGCAATAGAAGCACTCAGTGTCCGGCTTAGGACCAGACTTGAGCTTCTTCTCAGCAGGGGCAGTGCGCTTGCTGCCGCCCTTCTTGAAGGGCTTCTTTGCTCCCTTACCTTTCTTAAAGGTGGGCTTGTTAACCATCAACACATGATTATCCTTTTTGATGTCCACTTCCGCGGCCTTCAGCTTTGCGAAGAGCTCGGTGATCGTATCAGTAGAACCAATCTGATTATGAGTCACTACAAAACTTTTGTAGCTGGGAGGGAGTGATTGCAGAACCCTGTCAATCTTGAGCTCCTCTGGAATCGTGCATTCCAGTTGCTCAAGGCGTTGAGTGTAGCCCGTCATCTTAATGGCGTGCTCACTAACGGAACTCCCTTCCTCCATCTTGCAGTTAAAGAACTTCTCAGAGATCTCATATCTCTCAGAACGGGCCTGAGTCTGAAACATGGTTTTCAGCTCTTCGAGAATCTCAAATGGCCCGGGATAGTCTTCAAAACGATTTTGAAGTTCCGGTTCCATAGCAAACAACATGGTGCTCTTAATCACACCATAATCATCTTTGCGCGACTGATAGACAGTTTTCTCTTCAGCCGACGCAGTTGCAGCAGGGGGGTAACCTAACGCTTTCCCAAGGACATAGTCCTTTTGACCGCCAGAGAGAATGATTCTTAGATTGCGGAACCAATTGGTGAAGTTAGACCCATTGTTTCTAAGATTTTCCTTCTCAGCGAAAACGTTGAAGTTGAAGTTGGACTTAGCCATGTGATCTACAGTATTTGCAAGTACAAATTAGACTATGTTCATGATAACTAGTTCAACTTAATCAAATTACTAGATGAACTCCCACTAAATTCAACATCCCTCAAGTTGTTTAGTGAACACGATCCAAATTCACCACACCTAATCCGATCATCACGAGAAGAGATGTGGTTTCAATGGTGGACAACGAAGTGTCGATCATATCATTCATATGACTCATGCTTAACCTTTCGGTTCATGTGTTCCGAGGCCATGTCTGTACATGCTAGGCTCGTCAAGTTAGACCCAAGTATTTCCGCGTGTGCAAAAACTGGCTTGCACCCGTTGTATGTGAGCGTAGAGTCTATAGCACCCGATCATCACGTGATGCTTGGACACGACGAACTTTCGCAACGGTGCATACTCGGGGAGAACACAGTTTTTATCTTGATCTTTAAGTGAGGAATCATCTTATAATGCTACCGTCGCGATCTAAGCATGATAAGATACACAAAGGGATAAACATCACATGCATATAACTTTAATGTGACATGGTATAGCCAATCTTCGCGCAATGATCTCCATCTTGTGCGTGCCGGCATGATCTCCATCACTCCACCATGATTGCCTCCACCACGAATAGCAACTACAACTATTGCTAACTACTTAGCGATAAAGTGAAACTATTACATGGCGCATAAGAAGTTGACACACATGTCATACACAATTATAAAGACAACCATATGGCTCCTGCCGGTTGTGTACTCATCGACATGCAAGTCGTGAAACATTACAAAACATGATCATCGCATACAATATACACATCACATCTTGGGCCATACCATATCACAGAAAACACTCCCTGCAAAAACAAGTTAGACGCCTCTACTTTGTTGTTGCATGTTTTACGTGGCTTATGGGAGTAGATGCTAAGAACGATTCTTCCCTAAGGAAAGCCACAACGGTGATATTATGGTTGCCAAACTCCGGTGTTAATCCCATGACAACTATAGTGAGAGAAACTTACATCCACCAGCCGCATGTGTGGAACAAGCCACACGTCAAGTGCGGAGCCGGTCTCGCGAACGACGTCGCGTAAGGTTGGCCTGGACCGCTTCAATCTCAATATCCCGCGTCATAAGAAGAACACAAACAAGAGGCTTGCAACAGAAAACATCAACGCCCGCAACAACCATGTTGCGTTCTACTCGTGAAACACATCTACGCATAGATCTAGCTCTGATACCACTGAATGGTTTCGCGCCATAGTAAATCAAAATTTTCTACGGATGCGAACAGAGGGAAAGCCAAGATCTAATCTAGGAGATGCAAACAACAAGAGAGATTGGATTAGATCTTCATACCCTTGAAGATTCGCACAGCGGAACGTTCGTCGGAACATGGGTGATGTAGTCGTACTCGCTTCTCCTCCTCGCGATCCGATCCGATCTAGCACCACAAGTGGCGGTGCCTCCGTGAGATGCACACGTGCAGCACCTCGACGTCTCCTCCTTCCTCGGACCAGCAAGTATGGTGGAGAGATGGATTGGATCTACAACACGACGGCGTGGTGTATATGGTGGAGAATTTCTGCAGCAGGGCTTCGCCTACAAACAGTCGGGAGGGAGAGAGGAAGGGCAGCAGGGCGGCTAGGGTTGGAGGGGAAGGTGTAGGGGGTTGGTGCACCCCCACCCCTCTTTATATAGAGGGGGGCGCAGCCCTAGCCCCTCCCCCAAGCCCAAACCGGCGGCCCCAAAGGATAAGGAGTGGGGGGCAAGGAAACCCCCCCTTCTAGAAGGTCTATCTCGACTTTAAACCTCTCTTGGCCGGCTGGGCCCTATAGGGCCTTGTGCCCCTGGCCCAATGCGACCAGGGAACTCCCTCATAGGCCCATGCACCCTCCCGGAAGGTGGGGCCACGTTGGTCCCCTTCCGGAAGGTTCTAGAAGCTTTCGGTACAATACCGATTAACCCGGAACAATTCCGAACTCCAAAAACTGCACTGCCTTATATGAATCTTATTCTCCGGACCACTGCGGAACCTCTCATGATGTCCCGGATCCCATATGAGACTCCGAACAAAAACTCATAAACCAATTATCCAATCTATCCTAGCGTCGAGACACGTTAAGTGTGTGACCCTGCGGGTTCGAGAATATGCAAACATGATCTTCTATCAATAATCAACAGCGGGGTCTAGAAACCCATATTGACTCCCACACATTCATCGATGATCATATCGGATGAACCACGATGCCAGGATTCAATCAATCCCATATATATATTCCCTTCGTCTCGCGATATTTTACTTGCCCGAGATTCGATCGTCGGTACCGTCATACCTAGTTCAATCTCGTTCACAGCAAGTACTTTACTCGTTCCGTAATTGGATATCACTTTGTGATTAACTCCTTAACCACATGCTTGCAAGCGGTGTTGATATCGATTACCGAGTGGGCTCGAAGTATATCTCTCCGACTTGGGAGGGACAAATCCCATCTCGATACATACAACCCAACAGATACTTTCCGATCACCTGAGAGACACCTTTATGATCACCCTCTCATAGGATGACGTTTGATGACCTCAAAGCTTTCTTCCGATACCAGGGAGTTGTATTATCTCATGGTCTAAGAAATACAATATTTGACATAAGAAAAGCTTCGCAAAGACGAACACGATGACACGATCTAATTGCTTCGCTTAGTTTGGGTCTGTCCACCATATCATTCTCCCAATGATATGATCTCATTATTAATCGACAACTCATGTCCATGGTTAGGAAACCTTAACCATCATTAATCAATGAGCTAGTCCATAGAGGCGTACTAGGGACACGGTGTTGTTCACAAACCACACAAGTATTAAAGTTTCCGCTTAATACAATTCTAGCATGGAATATAAACATTATCATGAACAAGAATTATAATAATAACATCTTTATTATTGCCTCTAGGGCATAATTCCAACAAAAAGCATCATGGAAAAGAAAAGGATGACATGATATCCATTGAATTTGATGAACTATTTCAATTATTCAATCAAGACGCCTTGGACAAATCGATCATTAGTGCCTATTGTCTGTAATTACTAATTCTGTAATTAATTTAGTCTCCAGCTATCTCACCTTGTTTATTGCATGTATATAATCATACTGTAATATGCAGAATGAAGATTCTCGAATACAGCAGAGGACAAATCTATGACATTGGCTTCATTGACCCATATTGGGTTCATGAAGCTAATCTCAAAACAAGCCCCCAGGATACGGAGGATAATATAGTACACGCGTTAAGGTTTCAAGAAACCAGAAGGGAAATACTTTTTCCTTACAACTTCGAGTGAGTGTTATTGTCTTCTATACACTTTCTATTTCGCTTACTCGATGTTAAGTATATAATTGATTAGTTATGCATTCGCAGCTTCCACTATATTCTGTTAATCATTCAACATGACAAAGGGCGTGTACTAGTCATAGACTCGAAACATAAACCCCTTGAGAAGTGGAAGGACATGCAGATGCTTCTCCAGCGGTAATTCTAATCATTACGACACTATATCGGCAATGTTCGTGAATTTTATGATATCAAGTAATTAATAACTTATTATATTTGTTTTCTTCGCCGGGCAGCGCTTGGAAACGGTTCACCAACAAGGCTAGGGGTGTTTGAAAAGCGGAGCTTACATTTGAAGCACTAGATGTAAGCACCACTAGCTATATCCGCGCTTCTCTTTGATTCTAGTTTTGATACAGTTATTATCATGGTTGATTATTATTTTGATTGAACTATGTTCTCGTAAAGTGCCTGACACAGGGACCAGGTAACAATCTATGTGGATACTATAGTTTTGATTGAACTATAGTTCATCCGGCAGACGTGCGATGAGAAGGGCAGAAATTTAAAGCAACTCCACGTACGTAAACAATTTCTATAGTTTTTAATTACAATCAAATTGTGTTTAGTTTCATTCATATAGGCTGACTCCTTTTTTAAATCAGATCGAACGTCTACGGGACGGTCTTCTGCCAAATGATCGCGTACGAGCAATTCAGGAGAAATTGGCGGGATTCTTGGATGCAGAAGTCCTAAACCCAAAAGGAGAATATACTATTCGGCTCTGTATAGACAATAGGGATTATAAAAAGAGCAACTTTTGTATGTAGTGCATGAACTCGATCCGTGTATCGAATGTAATATTGTCATGATGATCTTGTGTAATATAATGGTTCCTTCATTGATGAGTGCAAAACACTAAATAAAAAATAAAACAATCTAAATGAATTCTCTTCCACGGCACAAAAAGTGGCGAAAATGCCGCCGCGGCAACAAAATGTCCCAAAATGAATTCTCTGCCTCGGCAGAGAAATGTGCCAAATCTCTGCCGCGGCAGAAGGTTATTTGTCCCGGTTCGTGTTACGAACCGGGACGGTTGCTCCACCCCCTCGCCCTCTGATGCCGCCACGTGTACCCCCATTTGTTCCGGTTGGTGGGGCAACCGGGACTAAAGGTTGGGGCTTTAGTCCCGATTGCCCCGTCCCGGTTGGGTAACCGGGACTAATGCCCCTTACCAACCGGGACCAATGGGGTGTTTTCTATTAGTGGTGCTGAGGTTAGTTAAAGGTGGCAGGTTGCTGTGTCATGCATTAAACAAGATATGAGCATGGTTGGCATGTGTATAAATAATTGCATTCACTCATGAGCAAATTAAAGAGGACCGTGAGGTATGTAGCCCCAAATGTGACCGACCAAGGAGAAGCTTGTCTCAAAGTAATATAGTGTTTCTGTGTGGATGTGTAGTCTCCGTGATCGGTTTGTTCTTGAAAGAAAATAAGTGGGGATTAGAAAATTAGATGAGACATTGGAGGTAACCTAAGTTCGTTCCCGTGTATGAATTCGCTACGCTCTGCACCGAAATCGTCAAGCTATGCGATGGTAGGTCGATGCTAAATTATATGGCGTCGCTCGGCGGCATCATGCCGGCACTCCGCTGTACGTGCTCATGCGTGTGCCCGTAGAAACGCTTCGACAGATCATGGACAGGATCAAAACAAGACTAACAGTCTGCACCTGAAGCATGCAGTCTTAACCATGCATGGCTACCAGCCAGTTGAAGAGTGTAGTGCAAACCCGCTGATGCAAATGGCGTGACTAACAACAAGGATGGTCATGCCATTTAGAGTGGCGTGTAATCACAGAACATTCTCGATCGAAAGTGGACCGTGAGGTAAGTAGCCCCTAAGATGTCACCGACAAGGAGAAACTTGTCTCAAAGTTAACTAGTGTTTCTTTTTTCTGGAGTTAATGTGTGTTACTCTCTGTCATAGGTTTGTTCACGAATCAAAAGAGGTGTGGGGGTTAGATAGGTGATATATTGGACGTAAACCTAAGTTACCGAAATTGTCCTTGAAGCCGTTCCGGTCCTTCCTCACCATGCATGGTGCAAGATTGTGAGACGCTGCTCTTCCGTGTGCGGAAGACTGGGAAGGGAGGCGGTGCCGAATGCGCCATACCTTTTGTGTTCAGCGATACCGACTTCGTGATGAGGAAAGATCTGCGACCTCATGGTTGCCGTGCCAGTCCTGAGGAGGTCGATGCTAAATTCCACTCCACGGTGTCATGCCGGCGCTCCGCTCCGCGGAGGATTCGAGCGGAGGTGGTGGCTGGCGCTGGGTGGTGATTGCGAGGAGCGAGACGGCTTCTATGGCCAGTGGTGGGATGTGTGCGCGCGCCGCAGAGATCGTTTAGACAAAAGGAAAAACAAAGAGCTCTTGGTTTTGTTTGCAAAATTATATGTATGATTCACAAAATGTAAAAATGCATGATTAGTTTTCAAGGCTTGATATATGACTCAAAGAGCTCTTGGTTTTGTTTGAAAATATCAATAAAAAGGAGTTAGAGCCTGGCAACTCAAAAGTGGCACCACAACCCATAAGATGGAAGATCTCTTAGCACGAGTACAAGATCTAAGACGATCGAGACGAGGAGGTGAAGGAAGCCATCCTGAACTCAATGCAAACCAACAAGGAGGAAAAATTGCTTGAAGAATGGGTGGAGTAGGATGTGGACCACAATCGTGGTCTTCCACTACAAGAAATGTGTCAACTTATGACCTTTTGATAATGACTGTGGACAAAATCGTCATAGAGTTATGACGATTTCGCACCAAATCATCGCAAGCCATTAGGAAGGGCCAAAACCTTATTAAACTATGACGATATCACTCAAAAACGTCGTAATTTCTATGGATGAAATCGTCATAATCGTTAGGCAGATCGAGATGTAAGAAAAGGACAATATCTACCGTTGGATGTAAACAGAATGAACGGGTGAGATGATGATTTGCAGAAATATGTTATGGATCGATGACCTGGCATCCATTGCGTGCACACATGGCACCCTTCTCTAACCCTAACCCTTATCTCTCCCCAGCCGCCACACTGCGCCCATATCTGCTCGCCCCCTTCTCCACCCGACCTGCTTCCTTGTTCCCCAGATCCGCCGGCGCCGGCGCTCTCTTCCCGACTCACTTCCCCCGGCGTTAGATCCTTATTCCAAGCCACCCTGAATCTCTCGATCCCGCATCGACCCGAACCATCCCTAGCCAGATCCTCAAACCTTCTCCTACTACCGTCTCTCCCTCGTGACCCAATATGCCGAATCGTCGACGCTGGCGGCGGCGCGCGTTTTGTGATGTACCAGTTCAAAGGGACGCCTCCCCTACCCACAACATCGTCGACATCACCATCTGGGCTGCAGGCTCCCTCTCGTCTCATCCACCGCGGGCTCTCGCGTCGTGGCGCTCGCCGCAGGCTCCCTCGTAGTCGCTCCAGATCCCTCCCTTCTCCCGCAACCCTAGAGGTTCCGTCCCAGATCCCTCTTGAGGAGGGCCTGCTCACATACACCAAGGCTGCGCCAGACTACTCCAGATCCGCGGAGGTGAGGGGTTCGGAGCTGGGCGTGTCGGCGGCGATGGCGATGTCGCCATCGTCTCTGTCAAGGACGGCGTGTCTCCCTCAGGCTTGAAGGTAAATTGTATTTCTCGCCTTGCGTACATACACAAATTCGTGGCTAATCCATCGGGACATCAATCTGACCCTGATTACCAATTTACCGTAGTCTCAAGGAGAAGTTCGGTGACGCCATCAAGGACATCCGCAAGGTGTTTTACAGGGACCAGCCGCCGGCAGAGGCTGAGGAGGTATACCACCACCAGGCCAATCTCGTAACTGACTCGTAAGCAGTGTCGAACTCCTTACATGCTACTGGTACAGAGATGTGTCTTCTCTGTTACACGCTACTGGTACCACACCTCTGAACTAGTAGTAGTAGTACATCTCTGGAGTGTTGGATGCTGATTACATTGTCCTCCTATGCTGCTTGACTTCGAGAGACTACTTCTGTGAAGCGTCATATACTAGTATAGATTTGGTTTAATGATATTCGATGCAATCTAGTAAGTATAACTGAAAATGACATTAATTAGAAAAACTACTGTGAAGGTGGTGGCAGGCATTGGGCATTTGAGAGTGGCAACTGCAATATTTGTCATGTTTATCTACAAACAACTATAGGATATTTATTTTTGTGAACTATATTGACATCAATCAATCTAGGGTTAGCGAATGTTAGTAACTTGGTAAAATTAAGTTGGTCTTCCTTGCATTCACAGTAGAACAATAGAAGTAGGGTTAGCATTTCTGAATGTTACAAACAACCATTTCTGGAGTTGATGTTGGTGTGTTTAGGCTAGTGTAGCATTTTGGTTTATTAGGTGATCTTCTCTAAGTGTAGACCATTGGCCCGCTTATATAGAGTAGCTATCATGTATGATCCTGGTTACTTTTCTTCATGAACCTTGTTCAGTTTTGGCTGTTGTGTTTATGGTTTGCAATGTTTCAATCTTACACAACCAATAACTAGCAGCACTAGCACTGTCATAGCACTTGCCTATTCTAAATCGACCCTTCTTATACTTAGCTTTTGCTATGACTTGTTTGATGATGCTTCAAATTTTGCATGGTTATGTGTTATGTGACTATGTCACTCCCAAATTCTAATGATAGTATATGATTTATTTTGCAAGTACCACGAGGAGGATTTATTTGTCCGTCGCCAGGATCCCAGGTAACGTATCCCTCTCTCCCCCTCGCCCTTTATCCCCTCCCCTCTTTCTTCTCTTTCTTGGTCCCTCTCTCAGTATCCCTCTATCTCAATGCAGACGCCACCACACCCGAGGGAGGATGATGACGAGGTGATCACGTAGGAATCCGTGTCCATGGAGGGCAAACAAATGAGGCAGGGCAAAGAGGCGCTGAGCACCTATGTCTATTCCTCCTGGCTTCACAACTCATCGTCGCTGGCGAGATCCCGTCTCCAGTTGCGGGCTTCCCGTCCCACGCATCTGGCAGCGCCGGTCCACGACACAACGTGGTCATACGAACTGTAAGCCCCCACTTCCTTCCCACGCCTGTGTCTATGTTCAATGCATATCTGCGCCGATGAACTGGATGCAGTAATTGATGTACTATACATAGACTTATATTGTCTAAGATTAGTTGTTCAAGCACCCATCTCACTCATCATAGATGTTCAAGTACTTGGAATATGTTGATGTGATGATTCTAAAGAGTGGCCTTGTTCAAGCCCAGATCAAGTCTTATCTTTGATTAAGTGTGCAATCTGATGTTTCCATGGAACTCTGAGCTACTCTGTTGAAAATGGTCCATGCTTGTATGCTTTATCTGGTTCTAGTTAAGTATACAAGATATGTAGATAAATCTGCATGATGTTTAAGTTACCACTGAATATTTCAAATTAACTCAATGCTCCACATTAAATATTTTAACAGTGTGAAGCTATTTGAGCTGTTTTGAGTCGGTGTGATTTCTTGAGTACTTTGTTATATGATTTCTTCTACTAGATTAATTTGTCATCCTGTTTGTTCGTGTGCTTGTTTGTGTGTCTATTGTTGATGTGCATGAAGTTGTGATAAGAAGCTATCTATCTCCTTATGTATGGTTCCGATGTAACCTGTGAATCTGCATAAAATTTGTACCATATCCATTTCACACTTGGCACTTGCCACTGTATCTCCATACTGATGTAACATGTGAATCTGTTGTTCCTGTTTATGATCATGTTGTTCCTATTCAGCAACTATTTGTAGACTAGTTATCAAGCCTCATTTCCTGATTTTTGCATTGGATCTCTATGGTTGTATGGCTTGTTTCATATGCCCATCATTAGTTCAGTACAGAAAAAACATGGAGAACCAAATGGTTTTCAGGAATAAACGTATGACATGGAGAACCACACTGATCTGCAATTTGTTGGTTCCATATTTTCCTCGATATGAATCATACCTTGTACTGATCGGAACTGGGTCAGTAGGTTCAGCCAGATAAAATACTATAGCTTATGCCTTATGACACAAAAATTTGTTTTAAATAGAAACTATTGCTATCTAATATAAAGTACTCTCCTGGACAAAAATGTACATAGCTTAAATAGAAACTACTACTATCAAATAAAAACATTCTTCTGCCTTTATTTCTGAGATCAATTTGGTATCCCGGGTCCTTTCATATCTAAGATCAAATTCGGTTTCTCAGGTTCTGCTGCATACAGTCCAAGGCCGCGGAGCTGTACTGGTGGTTGGTCGGCATGGACTGGGAAGACATGTGATTTTTTCTTCTCTTCATTTAGGGGTTTGAGGTCTCTACAGGTCAGTATGCTCCTGGTCATATACAGAGAAATCTGTTAACTGTGTTGTGAAAGGATCTGAAATGTATGCCTATTGCTATTGTTAATGACTCGATTTGTGCAAGGATCTGAAATGTATGCTTTTGCTGTCAAGAAAATTTGAAAGTATGAGTGCATTAGTTATTCATATCTAATGGTAAATTGCTTTGCTTGTACCCATGATGACCATCTCTGTTAATTTTGAGCTTGTGTTGCTGTGAGAATGTACCTTACCGATATCGTTTGAGAATTTATTGTACACTTTTTGCATGAATAGGGATTGTGGTAGTTCCATTGCATCATTCTATTATGCACAATGAAATCAGATATTGAGCAGTGCTTGTTCTTTTGCAAATAAATACTTGTAAAGTAACTAGTATCTATTTTGATGCTTATTAAGAATCTGCTTTACCAATTTTATTAATTGTCATGTGTTTTTGTTCTAGAAGCAAACATATATAAGGAGCAACGGCCGGCAGCGACGGCTAGTAGCATGGAGGAGCAGTGGCGGCCAGCAGTGGTGGTTCACAGCAGCAACGCCCCCGGGATGGATTGGGGGCTGACAACATGGCCGTTCTCTTGCTGGCCAGTGCCCCAGCGGATCAACTTGCATTCTCTTGCTGAGCTTGTCTATTCTGCTTTCTATGTGTGATTGGTCTTTGAAATCCTTTTTAACTGTGTTGATTATCAACAGATGAGATGTATGTTTGGTTAAATGTTCAGATGCACCAGCAAAATGCTTTACTGCTGTAATATTTGTTCATTATTCCACTTGCTTGGCTGTTGTACTGCTGTACCATTGAAATGTATTGCACATGGGCTCTTAAACGGACCAGAATAGACCCAAAACACATTTGATCAGTGTGCATTTCAGCTAAAAAGCCTGAAGCACATAAACTAAATGGACCGAAAGAAAAACAAACAGAAAATGGAAAGGATGAAGCCCAAAAATTAAATAAATTGAAAAAGGCCAAAGCCTAAAACTACCTAGGCATAAAATAAAAAAGGCCCAAAAAAGGCCAAGGCCCATTTAATAAAGGCTCATTTGTTGGGCTCAGTCCATATAGAACATTGAAATGGACCAGGCCGAATTCACATTATGACGATCTCAAAATCGTCATAGAATCGTCATAAACGAACTACTGTGACGATTTTGTGACGAAAATAGAGGGTCATATATAGCCAAATTCCTTGTAGTGTTCATTTTCAATCTATGAAGGAAAAGAGGAGCTCGAACAGCGGGAGCAGAAGAATTTCAAACAAGCCCTCCTAACTTAAATACAGAGTTTGGAGGATGATGACTTTGCACATGCAGACTTCGATGGCCAAGTATATATGTATATAGGAACCTAGGCTAGCACCTCCCCGTCGCTGCTCCACCTTGTATGTGTGTGAGCTAGCAGAGAAACCGCATATGGAATGCTTAAGTGACAGTATTACCGGAGCCAGAGACGGAGGAGATCGCCGTAGCCAGAGACGAACATGAGACATGGTACAAGGACTGCACTACTCCGACGTGCCTCCTTGAGGTTCCACACATGCGCGTCTAGGGTTGAGAAACATGCTATAGTATAAAAGAGCTGACGCGTTTATGAGGAAAACTGGCCGAACTCCGCCAAACCACCAAAACACACCATAGGTCCTCAAGAGGCAAAGCGACACAAGAGCGCTACCCACGCCCGATCCCGCGAGGGATCTAGGGTTTCCCCTGGAGAGCCCGGGCAGAGGAGCAACAAAACAACCGCTTCGACGACGACTTCAAGAAGGATGAGGCGCACACGGAAGTCACCATCGCCGGTCCCAATCACCGCCAGGACAAGGCTTTCGCCCAGCGAAGAGTCCCCAACCTCACGTCCGCCCTAACAAGGACCGACACAACCACCACACCTCCCTCCCCCGCCAAGCTCGCGACGATCATCAAGCATCCCTTTCGTCGCCACGCCTAGGCTCCCCCATCACCGCGACGAAATCTGCCATCCGGATCATCAGCGCTGCCTGTGAGATACTTGCCGAAGAACAGCCAGAGAGAACCCGGGCAGTCGTCACCGCGAAAGGGACCGAAGATCACCGCCACCATAACACCTCCATGGCGGCCCAGAACAAGCCCCGGACGAGCCCGCTCCGCCATGACGAGCCCTCCTTCCACGCGTCGTCCACCAGAACACCTCCCTTGCATTACATGTATGTGTTGTTATATTCTTTTTTTCACATGCTACGAGTAGGAACAAATTAGGTGGTCCGCGTATACATGTATGTGTCTCTCTCCTCCCTTCTCCATGTTGGGTGAAATTCTCTATGCACCTAATGCAAGTCAAATTGAAATTGTAAAATTTCCCGAATTTTATTGATTAAGTTGGCTAACGCCCATAAAATCTAGCAGGACATGCATGCATGAGAATAACATGCATGATCCTGGTAGATGCATTACAAAAATTACATGCATGCTCAGGTTAGTTAGGCTGGTGTGTCATGAATTAAACAAGGAGTAGAGATATGGCTGGCATGTATAAATAATTGTGTTCACTTATAAGGAAGGGACCGTGCAGAGGTATGTAGCCCCTAACGTGACCGACCAAGGAGAAGCTTGTCTCAAAGTTACTAGTAAGCGTTTCTTTTCTGGATTTAATGTGTCTCTATCATCGGTTTTTGGTCTGGAAACAAAAGAGTTGGGGGGGGGGGGGGGGGGGGTGGGGGGTTAGATAGATAAGAAAATCAGGTGAGACATTGGAGGCAAACCTAAGTTCGTGTGTGTGTATGAAGACGCGTACGCTGCGCTCTGCACTGAAGTAATTGCCGGAAGAAGAAACAGAGGTGGTGCTCTGGTCGTCGACCTTGTGCACCCTGCTCCTGCTCTTGTGCCCTACCAACATCTTCTTGAGCGCGTGGATCATCATCACCAGCCCTGGGGAGCGCCGCCTAGAGCTCCTCGACGCCATGAGCACCGCCGAGGCGGCCTCGCGCTCCTTTGTCGTGGCAGTTGGCATCCTCTTCTCGAGGGGGCGGCGATCGACCTGGGCCACTAACGGAGCGCGGGCGCGACACGTCAAGAGAGGCGACGAACAGATCGTTCTTCCCTCCGCCCGGCGCCACGTCGTCGTTGAGGTCCTCCCAAAGACTGTCCATCAAATCCTCCTCGTCCTCCTCCTCGAACCCTCCAGCGTAGTCACTCAGGGTGGGGGAGGAGCATGCGCCACACGTCAGAGAAGCTCCGGCGGATGGGCGACGAGAAAAGCCATGCGGGCGGCGGGGACGACGGGGGCGTGGAGAAGGTGAAGTCGCCGTCGTCTGCTTCTTGTGGATGCGGCATCGGCTCCTCCCGGGGCTTGGACCGGAGCTCTCTCCTTCGGTTGGATGCTTGTGCTGTCCTCTCTGCACTAGCTAGCACAAACCTTCATTGGACAGAGGAAACTGTTGGACAGAGAAAACTGTCCGAAACTGAAACTCTGAACCAGAAACCGCAGTGTTATCTAACTAAACTCGACACAAAGCATGCGCACTTCAAATTCTGAGATGATCACAAACAATGTACTCCCTCCGTTCCGGAATATAAGACGTTTAAGCGTTTTCCGACAAAGTCCAAAACAACGATGATGTACAAAAATACCCCTGCTAACTGTCCGAACGAGTGATCCAATTTGAGATCTGAATAGCTCCGGGATGTCCGCATATCGCCCAGCTTCGGATCGTCTCGCGGCCGGAATCATCGCGCGTGCCCACCCTCAATCGATCCCAGAATCGTGCGTGTGGATCAGGCGCGTGAATCTCAGCGCCTAGATCCTTGTGGATCTCGAGCATGGCCCAGGTCGACGGCAGCCCGCCCCAACCCAGCTCACCCAGCTTGCCGGCGGCCCGCCCCCACTGCGCAGCTCGCCGGAATCGATCGCCGGGAGCTTGCCGGCATGCCGGGCACCCGCCGCCCCCCAGAAGGATCAAAGCTGCATGTCGCCCCAACCTCCCGCCTGCGGCAGCTTCTTGTCAGCGATATCGCCTTCTCCCAGCCGACGACATCATCCTGTCAAGATGGAGAAAAAGCAAATCTGAGTATGATGGTGACTGTGAACAATAAATCCATAGAATAATTCGGATGTGTCCCAGCAATTTACAGGACCAACTAAGTGGACTCACACACACACTATTGTTCAGATCAAAGTGAGCAGTTGGATACTAGAGAAAGTTAAACATTGAGTTGGCAATTGTTCTTCCTCTTGCAAGAAAGTATTTCATGTGTTGAATTTAGATGTGCTTTCAGGGAAGAAACTTCTTATTCACTGTAACATGCAAGTACTCAGAACAAGAAGGTACTCTGCAGCATCATAGTAATTTACTACTCCAGGAGTATATGAGTATCTCAACAAGAGTATGTACTACACAGTTTTAAAAAAAGAGTATGTACTACGGGAGTATTTTAACAAGAAAATGCACTAACTTTAAGTTATAACTAGAGGAGTATTTTATCTTAATTCAATGTTGTTATATCGGGTAATAAAGTTTCAGTGTTGTTGATTAACACAGTTTTTTGGTACTGAAATGAACGGTTAAGTTAAATAAGATCTTTACTATTGAACAACAGTTCCCTTTTTCTGAAAATAATGGTCAAGTGCTAGTGTTATTGTGGTACAAAATCATGCTCTATAGGTACAATGACAGTAGAATGTCTACTCCAACTACACTGTAAATAGAACTTTGATGATCTTTCAGGGGAAAGTGGGAATCTCCAAAGATCCTTACCAGTATGGATATACTCCTTTGTCAAGTACTCTTGCAGATTAACATCAGCCACTGGTGAGAACTGGATGTTGACATCAACCATTGAATGTTGACATCAGAAATGCTCCTGCAGATTAACAATATTGATATTAGTATACTCCTGCATTTTTTATTTGTAATCAATTGGTTTCATGCACTCAAAGGAGAATATTGACATTGGTGGTTCTTTAGTGCTGCAGAATATTGACACTAGGAGAAAACTTTCTTATTCTACTTTGATTTGTACAGTACATATTACAAAAATATTGACACTGCTGTCAATAACTGAATGTTGGTAGCAGCCACTGAATGTTAACATCAGCCACTGAATCAATTGTTACCAATTTTCTCAAATGCTAGCACAATTTAACAATAGGAGTACAATTGGGGTAAATACTAAACATTTTTCCTACTCATATTGCTCCAATTAGTAGCCACTAGAACCCACTAGAATCAGCCCCTGGACATATAAACATAATGAGCCAAAAATATTGTAATTCAAACTATATACAGCTGCAGCACCTATTTAATCCAAAGAATCCTGCACAGTAAAGCAAGCACTACAAGCACAAGGTGAGAAGTTTCAATAAGCACAAGTTACAGAGACAAGCTGGAAAGTGCTACATTCAGTTAAGTTACAGAGACAAGTTTCAATAAGCACAAACACTACTGACATTAAAGATTTCTAGGAGTATAAATCAAATCAAGGCATTGAGTGTTAAATTAGTGGTCAGTGAAAGAAAAAAGCAAGGGCTACCGTAGAAAAAAGTAGTGCCAGAATTTTGCAAAGTAAAAGAGGATTACTACCATGGCTAAATTGACTACATGATAACCTTCCACTTGAGCATATTTACTATCATAACTGTATATTCGGTCTTGTTTTTACATCAACACAAGCAGCTTCACAAGGGTTTGTCCAGGAGATGGAGTACAGGTTGGAGTATAATCAGTTTAAGGCCCAAGGTTATTTTCATAGTATGTTCAGAGAATAAATACAACACTACTGTACCATGGATAAACTGGCTACAGGACACACCTCCACTTGAGCATATTTGCTTGCAGGAAAATGAGTTCATGTGGCTGCTAGCGATGCATAAGGCCAATATCCATAGTACTGCTAATTTGACTTTGATCTACCTATCCATCGCCTGATCTAAACTATCCAAATTATTCAGCTGCTAAAATATCCATTACTGGTGATGTGGAGGAGCAACCAAAGCTTAAAGGTACTCACCGGCAGAAGCTTTTCGTAGAGGAGCAGCTTGTCGTCCTTGGGGTACGCAGCAGCTCGGGGAGGAGCTCAGTCGTCCGTGTTTCCCTGTCACGGATGCCACCCACCTCCGTCCTCACCCCACCTCCGTCCTCCTCCGATCTCCTTCGAGCCTCAGCTCCTGTCAACGGGGTGAAGAGAGCTAACGAGCGGGCGATTTGCCAGGGGTTTGTAGGTCGCAAATCCAGTGCTGCCGCACGCAGATCCAGCGCCGGAGCATCAAAAAATGGACCTTTGACCTCCAATCGCTGGGGCCTCCGTCCTTGCGGCCTGCTCCAACCGGTAACTAGGAGGAGGGGCACCGGGGCACCGCTAGCCCGCGAGTTGAAGGCGGAGTAGGAAGGCCTGCCGGCGGTGGTCGATCTGGGTCAAGCTCGAGCTTATGGCATCGGGGAGAGAGGTGAGAGAGGGTCCGTGCTCTTCGTGTCAAGAGAGAGTGAGACGGGGACGGAAAGTGAGG
Source organism: Avena sativa (assembly GCA_916181665.1). Taxonomy (NCBI): domain Eukaryota; kingdom Viridiplantae; phylum Streptophyta; class Magnoliopsida; order Poales; family Poaceae; genus Avena; species Avena sativa. Next base: position 397,437,751 of record OV702280.1, on the reverse strand, counting down.
GGCGGACGGGCGGTCGAGCGAGGGTATTTCGGGAAACGCGAGATTTTCGTGACCGTGCCGAACTTTCTTCGTCGAATTCTTAAACGTCTTACATTTCGGAACGGAGGGAGTACAAGCCAACAAGGATGTGAGTACCGATCTAGATGGATGTGTTTGTTTCGACATGGATTTGGGACAGCACGTGGGAGCTTCTTCCCCTGTATTCTCAATCTTCATTGTATCTAATCTAGTTCCCTACTTTCCTCATTTGTGATTGGTTTTTATATCGAAGACTTTCACAGAGCTAATATGTAGCTAGATGCTGCATTATGATGAAATTGGTGGTCGAGTTAGAGCTGCGGCAGCGGGCAGGCAACCACTGTTCAGAGCTGAACCTGAAAACTCAGCACAAAACACACACGACGGAGATATGGTATTTTTGCACAGGGCACAACTTGCTGCCTTTTGTTTTCTTTCCTCTTATTTGCATATTGTTACATGCATAACAAATGACCCTAAGAACTAGTACATGGACAATTACTTGGATCGTGCCATCCCAAGATCATTGGTCGATACATGTGACGCTGCCATGTGTTTGTGTGTGCCATCGCCACTAGTAAAAAAAGAGCATTGGGTTCAGTCCCGAGTCCAACACTAGTCCATGTTTGTTATCGGGACTAGTGCTCACACTAGTCCTGATTCATACCGTTTCAGCGGCTAGGATTCCGAGAAAGCTCTAGTCCCGGGTTATTTCGGACCTTTAGTTTCGGTTCGTGATACGGCCCGGCACTAATGGGTGCGGGCGAGGGCAACATCCTTTAGTCCCGGTCGATGTCTCCAACCGGGACTAAAACAACACCCTGCAGTCCCGGCCCGAGATATAAACCGGGACTAAAAAAATCTGGCAATTTTTGTTTGGCGGGTTCTGCCACGGCAGGAAAACAGGCAAAAATCCTGTCGCGACCGGATATTTTTTCCACCCCACCCACCCCCACCCCCCGTGAGATCGCCTTTTGTATTTTCAAAAGCATGCCAAAAATTAATAAAAATTTCTAAAAATAAAATCTTTCAAACTGTAGTTATATTAAGTGATTTAGTTGTTACGAAAATTAACAAACATGAATTTTGATATATTTTACCAAAAACTGTCATGAAAACTTCAAATGGCTATAACTTTTGTGTACGACGTCGGAAAAAAAAACATATGACCTATCAAAATATGCGGAAATTTTTTTTGAATTCGATTTCAGCGATCTTAGGACGTTTGGGATTCTTTTAAATTTTCATAAATTCGAAAAGTAAAAAAGTTATTAAAAAAATTAATTTTTTCTAGCAAAAGTCAATTATTTTTCAAACTTTTTTGAATATTTTTATTCGCTAATCTCATATAGGACATTTTAACCCTAAGTAGGCTTAGTATTAGGACAAATTGCACTCATAATAATGAAGGGTTCGCATCATAGAAAACAAAAAATTTCCTACGATGGGAACTATGTACCAAGATCTATCTACTAGATACAAACAACGGGCGGATGTATAACCGTAGAGAACATACCCTTGAAGACCGACAAAGCTTAACAAGTTCAACTCGTGGTTGATGTAGACGATCTCTTGCCGGTCTCAAGATCGAGAGGAAGTCCTAGCGCCGCAAAGCAGTAGCGCATCCGTGCTCGCACACACGTACAAGACACCTAGCAACCTCCGCCTCCTCGCTCCAGCGATGCAGCGGAATCACAACCCTTTCTTGCCGAATAGCCACCAGGAACATGTATCTCGCTAGTCCGAGACCATGGGGGATAAATTCTAGAGGGGGAGAGAGATCCTTCACGAGGAGGTGTGAGAGACAAGTGAGAGGAGGGGCTCCTTTTATAGGAGGAGGGGGGGCACCCAAGGGGGTGGCCGCCGGCCATGGGGGCTGCCCCCTCCCCTCCTTCATTCATGTGGGTAGACACTCCACTCACAAAATGACCCTTCAATTTTCTCTACTCAAAAATCCACTCAAATTCCCATTAAATTTCCACCAAATTTAATGCAAACTCTCATTAAATAAAACTCTTTTATTTTATTCAGAATTTTGTCAATTACTTTAATGACAAATATTCACAAATAACCCATTGCTAGAATTCCATTTCACATGCATAACCACTTTATGCAATTTCACCTGAAAACCTGTTTCGGTATCTAGTGAAATAAATTCCCGCGCTTTTTTATTCTTTTGGCATGAAACATTTGCTCCAACTGGATGCCAGTGTCCTTAAGTGTGTCACTCTACGGTTCGCGAATAATGCAGACATGATCGAGACCCTTCTTCGATCAATAATCAGTAGCGGGACCTGGAGATCCATACTGACTCCCACACATTCAACGATGACTTTTCCTGTGATCGTCGGAACATTTTATGCTTGTATCTTAATCCCTTTGTTTTACGATATATTACATGTCCGAGATTCGATCATCGGTATCTCCATACCTAGTTTGATCTCTTTATTGGCATGCACTCTTTTCTCGTTCCCGTGATATAACATTCTAGTGATCAAATCACTTGCTTGCAAGCTAACCAATGTGATATCACCGAAAGGGCCCAGAGATCTATCCGTCATCGGGATGAACAAATTCCACTCTTGATCCATGATTCTCAACATAACACTTTAGTAGCTTTGAAGCCATCTTTATAATCACCCAGTTACGGAGTGACGTTTGATGTCAACAAGAAACTCTTCCGGTGTTAGTGATTGGCATGATTGTTGGAGATATGCCCTAGAGGCAATAATAAATGTAGTTATTATTATATCTTTGTGTTTATGATAAATGTTTACATTCATGCTATAATAGTATTAACAAGGAAACCATTAATACTTGTGTGAATTGTAAACTTAAATTGAAGTCCCTAGTATAGCCTCTATACTTCACTAGCTTGTTGGTTGATTAAATGATTGTGGTTTCCATATCATGAACATTGAGATGTTATCAACAACAAGATCATATCATTAGGAGAATGATATGGTGGACATACTCCTATTGATAAGCGTAGCATAAAGATCAAGTCATTTCAATAGTTCAATTGCTATATGCTTTCTGATACATAGTAACCTAATTCCTTCGACCATGAGATCATGCATATCACCTTTACCGGATGGATGCTTTGATGACATCAAACACCACACCGTAACTGGGTGGTTATAAAGGTGGCATTGAGTGTTCGGAAAGTATTGGTTGAGACACATGGATCAAGAGTGGGATTTGTCCATCCACATGACGGATAGATATACTCTGGGCCCTCTCGGTGGAATGTCATCCAATTAGCTTGCAAGCATGTGACTTGGTCACAAGGGATCACATATCACGGGAACGAGAAAAGAGTACTTATCAGTAACGAGGTTGAACTAGGTATGCAGAGATACCGACGATCATAACCTCGGATAAGTAACATATCGTGAGACAAAGGGAAATTGGTATCGTATGTAAGTGGTTCATTCGATCGCAAAGTAATCGTAGAAATATGTGGGAGCCATATGAATTTCCAGATTCCTCTATTGGTTATTGTTCGGAGAAGTGTCTCGATCATGTCCGCATAATTCACGAACCGTAGGGAGACACACTTAAGGATTCGACGTTGTTTGAGTAGTTATGGTATTATGAGAAAGAGACCGAATGTTGTTCGGAGTCTCGGATGGGATCCGGGATATCACGAGGTGATCCGGAATGGTCCGGAGAATAAGATTCATATAAGGAAAGTCCCGTTTCGGAGTTCGGGAATGATTCCGGTGTTTTCATCGGGAATGTTCTAGAAGGTTCCGGATTGTCCGGCACTCCGGGGGGGAGGGTACATGAGTGTGTCATTGAATGATTGCATCATGTACTAAGTGTTCTTGCTGTTCCAAAAATATGAAAGTCAAATTGCCAGTTTGAAAGTCAAACGGCTAAAACAGGAAACTGTGGGAAACAGGAAACTGTGGGAAACAAGCAAGAGGAGTTGGAACCAACTTGGAGGAGGAGTCCCACTCCTCCAAGCCGGCGCCCAGCCCAAGGCCGACTTGGGGAGGGACTCCCCTCCCCTGGCCGCGCCTCCCCACCCATAAAAGGAGGGGCAGGGCTCCCCTCCTAGAACACACAAGTTCCTATCTTCTACCTCCGGTTTAGAGCCGTTTTGGTTTAGAGCTTCTAATTGCTTTAGCCAGCGGTTTAGAGCCTTCTAATTGGTTTAGAGCCTTCTAATTGGTGTGTCTAATTACTAGACCACTAATAGCCTCTCTCATAAGCTCCACCATACTCGCACCGGCTTAAGGCGAAGCCCTGCGGGATTTCCCCTCTACTTCCGGTACCACGCCGTTGTGCTGCCGGAATCGCGAGGAGAGTGCTACAACCTCCGCTGCCTGCTGGAACAAGGGAGAGGAAGGTCTTCGTCGAGTACCAAACGTGTGACCGACTGCGGGAGCGCTGCCGGAACGTGGCGCCGGAAGGATCGTCTACACGATCTTGAGATCGGAAAGAGTACGACTACATCACCCACGAGAATCCGCTCTCGTTAAACGCTTTGGAATCTTCGAGGGTAAGTTATACCATCGACTCGTTGCTACAATCTAGTAGATAGATCTTGGCTTGTTTGTTTGTATGCGATAGAAAATTTTTGTTTTCCATGCTACGAACCCCTACAGTGGTATCAGAGCCGTGTCTATATGCAGATCTGTTGCACGAGTAGAACACAATGGTCATTGTGGGCGTTGATGCTTTTATTGTCGATTACTTCTTGTGTACTTTGCATCTTGCGGTATGTTGGGATGAAGCGGCCCGGGCTAACTTTACATGACATCGTTCATGATACTTGCTCCACGCTTGACATGCAACTTGTATTGCATAAGTGGCTTTGCGGGTGCCTGTTTCTCCTAGCATAGTTAAGATCCAATTTACAACGGGTGATCAACAATGCTAGTATCAATGTTGTGGTTCTTGTTCGTAAGTTAGAACGACACTTATTGAAAGCCCCAAACCACGTAAAATATGCAAAGAAAGTAGAGGCGTCTAACTTTGTTTTGCAGGGGTGTGCAGTGATGTGATATGGCCATGATTGTGATTATATTTGATGTATGCAATGTTCCTTATTGTAAGTTGGCAACCGGCAGGAGCCATATGGTTGTCTTTAATTTATGTTAAGACCCGCGTGTCTATTCAAAGTAGTTGTAATAGTTGAAGCCGGTGGACGACAACCATGGAGAAGCGTCATTGACCTTGATGCAATGCCGGTGATGATGGAGATCATGTTCGTGCTTGAAGATGGAGATCAGAAGCACAAAGAAGAAAGGCCATATCATATCACATATATATTGAATTGCATGTGATGTTAATCCTTTATGCATCTTGTATTGCTTAGTAGACGACGGTAGCATTATAAGATGATCCCTCATGCACATCAATTTCAAATCATAAAGTGTTCACCCTTAGTTAGCACCGTTGCTAAATCTTGTTGTTTCGAAGCACCACGTGATGATCGGGTGTGTTAGATTCTGCAAGTGTATACAACGTGAGCAAGCCAGATTTGCTCATGCAGAAACTAAGGTTTGATCTTGACGAGCCTAGCATGTACAGACATGGTCTCGGAACACGGATCACCGAAAGGTAAAGCATGAATCATATAGTAGATGTGATGAACATGTCGATTGTTCGCCATTGAAACTATGTCAACTCTCGTGATGATCGGTGTTGATATGGTGGATTTGGTTCGTGTGATCACTAAAACAATGTGAGGGATATTGTTTTGAGTGCGAGTTCACCTAGTTTAATTTTATTATTAATTTGAACTCAATTTGTCATAAACTTAGTCTAAACTATTGCAAATATGTTGTAGATCAATGGCAGCCCCTACCATCAATTTTAATGCGTTCCTAGAGAAAGAAAAGTTGAAAAACAATGGAAGCAACTTCGCGGATTGGTTCCGCAATTTGAGGATTGTCCTCACAGCTGGTAATTTGACCTATGTGCTGGATGCACCGCTGGGTGACCCACCTGCAGCTGATGCTCCCGATGAAGTAAAGAATGTTTACCTCGCTCGGAAGAATCAGTACTCCATAGTTCAGTGTGCTATCTTGTATGGTTTGGAATCGGAGCTTCAGAAAAGGTTTGAGGATTCAGACCCATATGATATTGTCGAAGATCTCAAATTGATTTTTGAGACTCATGCGGCAATTGAAAGCTATGAGGCTTCTGAAAAGTTCTTTAACTGCAAGATGGAAGAGGGCAGCTCCGTCAGTGAGCATGTGCTTAAGATGTCTGGGCACGCAAACAAACTTCAAAGCTTGGGTATAGTGATTCCTAATGCTTTGGGGATTTACCGTGTCCTCCAATCACTACCACCAAGTTACAAGAACTTTGTGATGAACTACAACATGCAGAACATGAACAAGACGTTGCCAGAACTCTTTGCCATGTTGAAATCTGCAGAAGTGGAGATCAAGAAAGAGCACCAAGTGTTGTTGGTCAATAAGACCACCAAATTCAAGAAAGGCAAGTCTAAGCAAAAGGGACACTTCAAGAAGGGTGGTAAGAAAGCTACCACGCCGACGAAGAAGACCAGGGCTGGACCTAAGCCTGATACTGAGTGCTTTTACTGCAAGGGAGAAGGTCACTGGAAGCGGAATTGCCCAAAGTACTTGGCGGATTTGAAGAACGGCAACATCAAGAAGAAAGGTATATCTGATATACATGTTATTGATGTGTATCTCACTAGTACTCGTAGTAGTGCCTGGGTATTTGATACTGGTTCGGTTGCTCATATTTGTAACTCGAAACAGGTGCTGCAGAATAAAAGGAAGCTAGCGAAGAACGAGGTGACGATGCGCGTGGGAAACGGATCAAAGGTTGATGTGATCGCGGTCGGCACGCTACCCCTTCATCTACCATCGGGATTAGTTTTATACTTAAATAATTGTTATTTGGTGCCTGCGTTGAGCATGAACATTATATCGGGATCTTGTTTATTGCGAGACGGTTACTTGTTTAAATCTGAGAATAATGGTTGTTCTATTTATATGAGTAATATGTTTTACGCACATGCACCTTTGATAGATGGTCTATTCTTATTGAATCTCGATAGTGTAAATACACATATCAACAACATTGAGGCTAAACATTTGAAATCAAGCGATAATTCGACCTATATGTGGCACTGTCGTCTTGGTCACATCGGAGTGAAAAGTATGAAGAAACTCCATTCCGATGGACTTCTTGAATCACTTGATTTTGAATCACTTGAAAGATGCGAAGCATGTCTGATGGGTAAAATGACTAAGACTCTATTTTCTGGTATGATGGAGCGAGCTACGGACTTATTGGAAATCATACATACCGATGTGTGTGGTCCAATGAGTGTAGCATCGCGCGGTGGTTATCGTTATGTTCTTACCTTCACGGATGACTTGAGTAGATATGGGTATATCTATTTCATGAAACATAAGTCCGAAACTTTCGAGAAATTTAAGGAGTTTCAAAGTGAGGTAGAGAATCAACGTAACAAGAAGATTAAATTTCTACGTTCTGATCGTGGAGGTGAATATCTAAGTTACGAGTTTGGCGAGCATTTGAAGAAATGCGGAATACTTTCACAATTGACACCGCCGGGAACACCACAGCGTAATGGTGTGTCCGAACGTCGTAATCGAACTCTCTTAGATATGGTTCGTTCTATGATGTCACTTACAGATTTACCGCTATCATTTTGGGGTTATGCATTAGAAACAGCCGCATTCACTTTAAATAGGGCACCGTCTAAATCCGTTGAAACGACACCGTATGAATTATGGTTTGGGAAGAAACCTAAATTGTCGTTCCTTAAAGTTTGGGGATGCGAAGCCTGTGTAAAGAAGTTACAGCCGGACAAGCTTGAACCCAAAGCGGAAAAATGCGTCTTCATAGGATACCCGAAGGAAACTATTGGGTATACCTTATATCATAGATCCGAAGGCAAAACATTCGTTGCCAAGAATGGATCCTTTCTAGAGAAGGAATTTCTCTCGAAAGAATTGACTGGAAGGAAAGTAGAACTCGACGAGGTTGTCGAACCTTCTCTCGAAATTGCGAGTAGCGCAGCACCGGAAGAAGTTCCTGTGGTGCCTACACCAATAAGAGAGGAAGCTAATGATGGTGATCATGAAACTTCGGTTGAAGTTGCTACAGAGCCTCGGAGGTCAACGAGAACTCGTACCACTCCAGATTGGTATGATTCCGTTATGAATGTCATGGTGGTGGACAACACCGATGACCCCGAGACATATGAGGAAGCGATGATGAGCCCAGATTCCAATAAATGGCAAGAAGCCATGAAATCCGAGATTGGATCCATGTACGAAAACCAAGTATGGACTTTGGTGGACTTACCGGATGGCCGAAAGGCTGTCGAGAACAAATGGATTTTCAAGAAGAAAACAGATGCTGATGGTAATGTTAATGTCTATAAAGCTCGACTTGTCGCAAAAGGGTTTCGACAAATTCAAGGAGTTGACTACGATGAGACTTTCTCACCGGTAGCGAAGCTAAAGTCTGTAAGGATTATGTTAGCAATCGCTGCATATTATGATTATGAGATATGACAGATGGATGTCAAAACAGCATTCCTCAATGGAGACATTGATGAAGAGTTGTATATGATGCAACCCAAAGGTTTTGTCGATCCTAAAGATGCTAACAAGGTATGCAAACTTCAACGGTCCATCTATGGATTGAAGCAAGCATCCCGAAGTTGGAATCAACGTTTTGATAAGGTAATCAAAAGTTTTGGTTTTATACAAACTTATGGAGAAGCTTGTATTTACAAGAAAGTGAGTGGGAGCTCTGTAGCATTCTTAATACTGTATGTGGATGACATATTGTTGATTGGGAATGATGTAGACCTTCTTAATAGTGTCAAGGAATATTTGAATAATAGTTTTTCAATGAAGGATCTTGGCGAAGCAGCTTACATATTAGGCATAAAGATTTATAGAGATAGATCGAAACGCCAAATATCATTGTCATAGAGAACATATTTGGACAAAGTTCTAAAGAGGTTTGGAATGGAAGAAAGCAAGAAAGGGTTCTTGCCCATGTTGCCCAATACGACCTTGAGTAAAACTCAAAGTCCGACATCGGCAGAAGATAGAGGAAGGATGAGTAAGACTCCCTATGCATCAGCCATAGGATCTCTAATGTATGCCATGCTATGTACTAGACCCGACATAGCATATGCTGTTAGTCTAACTAGCAGATATCAAAGTGATCCAGGAGTGGATCATTGGACAGCGGTCAAAAACATCTTTAAGTACTTGAGAAGAACTAAGGATATGGTTCTTTCTTATGGAGGTGATGAACAGCTCGTTGTTAATGGTTACACCGATGCTAGTTGGAACACCGATCCGGATGATTCTAAATCACAATCTGGATACGTATTTATTTTGAATGGTGCAGCAGTTAGCTGGAGGAGTGCAAAGCAAAGCGTTGTGGCGAGACTTCAACTGAATCGGAATACATGGCTGCTTCGGAGGCTTCACAAGAAGCGATATGGATGAAAGAGTTCATTAGAGCTGGGTGTGGTTCCTAGTGCGCTGGACCCAATGTCTATCTACTGTGCGCCATAGCCAATGCGCAAGAACCAAGGTCACACAAAAAGCTGAAGCACATCAACCTACGTTTTCACGCTATTCGAGAACATATCCAGGATGGGGATATAAAGATTTGCAAAGTACACACTGATCTGAATGTGGCGGATCCGTTGACTAAACCTCTCCCGAGGGCAAAACATGACCAACACCAAACTGCCATGGGTGTTCGGTATATTACCATGTAATCTAGATTAGATGACTCTAGTGCAAGTGGGAGACTGTTGGAGATATGCCCTAGAGGCAATAATAAATGTAGTTATTATTATATCTTTGTGTTTATGATAAATGTTTACATTCATGCTATAATAGTATTAACAAGGAAACCATTAATACTTGTGTGAATTGTAAACTTAAATTGAAGTCCCTAGTATAGCCTCTATACTTCACTAGCTTGTTGGTTGATTAAATGATTGTGGTTTCCATATCATGAACATTGAGATGTTATCAACAACAAGATCATATCATTAGGAGAATGATATGGTGGACATACTCCTATTGATAAGCGTAGCATAAAGATCAAGTCATTTCAATAGTTCAATTGCTATATGCTTTCTGATACATAGTAACCTAATTCCTTCGACCATGAGATCATGCATATCACCTTTACCGGATGGATGCTTTGATGACATCAAACACCACACCGTAACTGGGTGGTTATAAAGGTGGCATTGAGTGTTCGGAAAGTATTGGTTGAGACACATGGATCAAGAGTGGGATTTGTCCATCCACATGACGGATAGATATACTCTGGGCCCTCTCGGTGGAATGTCATCCAATTAGCTTGCAAGCATGTGACTTGGTCACAAGGGATCACATATCACGGGAACGAGAAAAGAGTACTTATCAGTAACGAGGTTGAACTAGGTATGCAGAGATACCGACGATCATAACCTCGGATAAGTAACATATCGTGAGACAAAGGGAAATTGGTATCGTATGTAAGTGGTTCATTCGATCGCAAAGTAATCGTAGAAATATGTGGGAGCCATATGAATTTCCAGATTCCTCTATTGGTTATTGTTCGGAGAAGTGTCTCGATCATGTCCGCATAATTCACGAACCGTAGGGAGACACACTTAAGGATTCGACGTTGTTTGAGTAGTTATGGTATTATGAGAAAGAGACCGAATGTTGTTCGGAGTCTCGGATGGGATCCGGGATATCACGAGGTGATCCGGAATGGTTCGGAGAATAAGATTCATATAAGGAAAGTCCCGTTTCGGAGTTCGGGAATGATTCCGGTGTTTTCATCGGGAATGTTCTAGAAGGTTCCGGATTGTCCGGCACTCCGGGGGGGGGGGGGGGAGGGTACATGAGTGTGTCATTGAATGATTGCATCATGTACTAAGTGTTCTTGCTGTTCCAAAAATATGAAAGTCAAATTGCCAGTTTGAAAGTCAAACGGCTAAAACAGGAAACTGTGGGAAACAGGAAACTGTGGGAAACAAGCAAGAGGAGTTGGAACCAACTTGGAGGAGGAGTCCCACTCCTCCAAGCCGGCGCCCAGCCCAAGGCCGACTTGGGGAGGGACTCCCCTCCCCTGGACGCGCCTCCCCACCCATAAAAGGAGGGGCAGGGCTCCCCTCCTAGAACACACAAGTTCCTATCTTCTACCTCCGGTTTAGAGCCGTTTTGGTTTAGAGCTTCTAATTGCTTTAGCCAGCGGTTTAGAGCCTTCTAATTGGTTTAGAGCCTTCTAATTGGTGTGTCTAATTACTAGACCACTAATAGCCTCTCTCATAAGCTCCACCATACTCGCACCGGCTTAAGGCGAAGCCCTGCGGGATTTCCCCTCTACTTCCGGTACCACGCCGTTGTGCTGCCGGAATCGCGAGGAGAGTGCTACAACCTCCGCTGCCTGCTGGAACAAGGGAGAGGAAGGTCTTCGTCGAGTACCGAACGTGTGACCGACTGCGGGAGCGCTGCCGGAACGTGGCGCCGGAAGGATCGTCTACACGATCTTGAGATCGGAAAGAGTACGACTACATCACCCACGAGAATCCGCTCTCGTTAAACGCTTTGGAATCTTCGAGGGTAAGTTATACCATCGACTCGTTGCTACAATCTAGTAGATAGATCTTGGCTTGTTTGTTTGTATGCGATAGAAAATTTTTGTTTTCCATGCTACGAACCCCTACAATGATCACATGGTCTAAGGATTAGGACTACTTCGTAAGTTGTTTATAGCAATATAAACTCAATGACTTTGATCGTAATGCTATACTTCGGATGAATTTTCATCACACCATTACACTAATGTTGTGATCTCGTTATTAACAACATCCAATGTCTATGATCAGGAAACTGTGATCATCTTGTTAATCAACGAACTAGTTTATGAGAGAGGCATAACTAGGAACTTTCTGTTTGTTTATTAAACACACATGTATTAACGTTTCCGTATTAATACAATTATAGCATGCAAAATAAACATCTATCATATACTTGGAATACACATAATAAACATTTTATTATTGCCTCTCAGGGCATATTCCCTTCAGTCTCCCACTTGCACTAGAGACAATAATCTGGTTACATTGTGATGTATCTAACACCCATGGAGTTCTGGTGTAGATCATATTTTGCTCTAGGGAGAGTTTTAGTCAACGGATCTGCTACATTGAGATCCGTATGTACTTTACAAATCTTTATATCTCCATCCTTGACATGTTCGCGGATGGAGTGAAATCGGCGCTTAATATGCTTGGAATGCTTGTGAGACCTTGGCTCTTTGGCATTGGCAATGGCACCATTGTTGTCACAATAGATCACCATTGGGTCCAACGCGTTTGCAACCACACCTAGTTCGGATATGAACTCCTTCATCCAAACTACTTCCTGAGCCGCTTCTGAAGCAGCAACATATTCGGCCTCCGTTGTTGATCCCGCCACCACAGGTTGTTTGGAGCTCCTCCAACTAACCGTTCCGCCATTCATGAGAAATAGGTATCCGGATTGAGACTTAGAGTCATCCGGATCAGTGTCAAAGCTAGCGTCGACATAACACTTAGCGACGAGCTCTTCTTCACCTCCGTATACAAGAAACATATCCTTAGTTCTTCGTAAGTACTTAAGGATATTCTTGACCGCTTTCCAGTGTTCTGAACCTGGATCCGATTGGTACCTACTAGTCAAACTAATAGCATGTGCCACATCCGGTCTTATACATAGCATGGCGTTATAGATCCTATGGCTGAAGCATAGGGGACCTTGTCCATTATCTCTCTTTCTTCCGCCGTAGCCGGACTTTGAGTCTTACTCAATGTCGTGCCTTGTGTCATAGGTAAGAACCCCTTCTTACTATCTTCCATTTTAAACTTCTTTAAAATCTTATAAAGGTATGTACTTTGTGATAGCCCTATTAGGCGCCTAGATCTATCTCTATAGATCTTTATGCCTAATATGTATGACGCTTCACCTAGGTCCTTTATTGAAAATTTGCTGTTTAGATAACTTTTAACACTGTTTAAAAGATCTATATCATTTCTGATCAATAATATGTCATCCACATATAATATCAGAAATGCCACATTGCTCCCACTCACTTTCTTGTAAATACAAGCTTCTCCATACGTTTGGACAAATCCAAACTCTTTGATCACCTCATCAAAGCGGAGATTCCAACTTCGTGATGCTTGCTTCAATCCATAGATGGATCGCTGAAGCTTGCACACCTTGTTAGCATCCTTAGGATCGAAAAAACCCTTTGGTTGTATCATATAGAACTCTTCATCAATATTACCATTGAGAAACGCGGTTTTGACATCCATCTGCCATATCTCATAATTGAAATATGCAGCAATTGCTAACATAATCCTAACTGACTTTAGCATCGCTACGGGAGAGAATGTCTCATCGTAGTCAACTCCTTGAATTTGTCGAAACCCCTTTGCGACAAGTCGAGCTTTATAGACGGTCACATTACCATCAGCATCAGTTTTCCTTATGAAAATCCATTTGTTCTCCACGGCCTTTCGGTCGTGAGGTAAGTCCACCAAGTTCCATACTTGATTTTCATACATGGATTCCATCTCGGATTTCATGGCTTCTAACCATTTGTTGGAATCCGGGCTCATCATCGCTTCTTCATATGTCGCAGGGTCATCATTTTCATCAACCATGAAATTCATGACAGGATTTCCGTACAGCTCGGGAGCTGCACGCGTCCTGCTTGACCTGCGAGGTTTGGTAGTACTCTTTTTTGGAGTTTCATGATCATTATCATTAGTTCCCTCTTCAACAGGTGGAGCCAACTCCGGAACAACTTCCGGCGCTGCGCTACTCGCCATACTTTGAAGAGAAGGTTCAATAACCTCTTCGAGTTCTACCTTCCGACTACTCACACCTTTCGCGAGAAACTCTTTCTCTAGAAAGGATCCATTCTTCGCAACAAAACCGTGCCCTCGGATCTGTGATAGAAGGAATACCCAATAGTTTCCTTAGGGTATCCTATGAAGACGCATTTTTCCGCTTTGGGTTCGAGTTTATCCGGTTGAAGTTTCTTCACATAAACATCGCATCCCCAAACTTTAAGAAATCACATCTTAGGTTTGTTTCCAAACCACAATTCATATGGTGTCTTTTCAACGGATTTAGATGGTGCCCGATTTAAAGTGAATGCAGCAGTTTCTAGTGCATAACCCCAAAATGACAACGGCAAGTTCGTCAGAGACATCATAGATTGAACCATATCTAATAAAGTACGATTACGACGTTCCGACACACCATTTCTCTGTGGTGTTCCGGCAGGTGTGAGTTGTGAAACAATTCCACACTCTTTCATGTGAGTGCTAAACTCGTAACTTAGATACTCACCTCCACGGTCGGACCGTAGAAATTTGATCTTTCTATCACGATGATTTCCACTTCATTCTGAAATTCCTTGAACTTTTCAAAGGTTTCAGACTTGTGTTTCATCAAGTAGATATAACCGTATCTACTCAAATCATCCGTGAAAGTAACAAAATAACGATATCCACCTCGCGCCGACACACTCATTGGACCACATACATCAGAATGTATGATTTCCAATAAATCTGTCGCCCGTTCCATTGAACCGGAAAACGGCGTTCTAGTCATCTTGCCCATAAGGCATGGCTCACATGTATCAAATGATTCATAATCAAGTGATTCCAAAAGTCCATCCGAATGGAGCTTCTTCATGCGTTTAATGCCAATATGACCTAGACGGCAGTGACACATATATGCGGATATATCATCATTAAGTTTAATCCTTTTAGCATCAACATTATGAATGTGTGTAACATTATTATCGAGATCCAAAAGAAATAAACCATTCATCATCGGTGCATGACCATAAAAGATTTCATTCATATAAATGGAACAACCATTGTTATCGGATTTAAATGAATAACCACTTCGCATCAAACATGATCCAGATACAATGTTCGTGCTCAGTGCAGGCACCAGATAATAATTATTCAAGTTTATAACTAATCCCGACGGCAAGTGGAGAGGCAGCGTTCCGACGGAGATCACATCAACGCTTGATCCATTGCCGACACGCATCTTGACCTCACCCCTTGCTAGCGGTCGCTTGTTCCGCAGCCCCTGATTCGAGTTACAAATATTAGCAACTGAACCGGTATCAAATACCCAGGTGCTACTGCGAGCACTAGTCAAGTACACATCAATAACATGTATATCATATATACCTTTGTTTGCCTTGCCGGCTTTCTTGTCTGCCAAATACTTGGGGCAGTTGCGCTTCCAGTGGCCAGTCCCCTTACAATAATAGCACTCAGTATTAGACTTAGGTCCAACTCGGGGTTTCTTTTCAGGCACGGCAACAGGCTTGCCTCCCTTACTTCCCTTTCGTTTTCCCTTCTTTTCTTTCTTGAAACCAGTGTTTCTATTGATCATCAACACTTGATGTTCCTTTTTGATTTCCACTTCTGCAGTTTTAAGCATTGACAGAAGCTCGGGGAGAGACTTCTTCATGCCTTGCATATTATAGTTCATCACGAAGCTCTTATAGCTAGGTGGCAGAGACTGCAGAACACGATGGATTCCTAAGTCAATGGGAATCTTTATTCCCAAGGACACAAGCTTATCGGCGTAACCTGACATCTTGAGTACATGCTCACTAACGGAGCTGTGCTCTTCCATCATGCAGCTAAAGAACTTTTCTGAAGTGTTGTAGCTCTCTACAGCAGCATGTGTGTCGAAAATCATTTTCAACTCACCCATTGTATCAAATGCATTGCCGTTTTCGAAACGCTTTCGAAGTTCCGGCTCTAGCCCATACAATATGCCGTAATGAACTAAGTTGTGGTCCTCCTGACGAGTCTGATAGACATTCTTCTCCTCGTCAGGGGCATCCTCTAAAGGTGGGGGGCCTAGTGGCGCTTCTAGCACATATTGCTTTTGTGCAGCAGAGAAGAGAATCCTCAAATTCATGGCCCATTCGGTAAAGTTGCTACCGTTCGTTGCAAGTTTCTCTTTCTCCATGAACACATTGAAATTAAAAGCAGGTGGTGCCATCTACAACAGAATATGTAAAGTTTAGACTAAGTTTATGATAGATTGAGTTCAACTAATCCATATTACGAATGAACTCCCACTCAAAAACGACATCCCTCGTGCCTTTTTGGTGACTACATGAACCAAATCCACTACACCAAGTCCGATCATCACGTGAGTCGGTGTAGCTTCAAAGGCGAGCATCAAATGGGCATCATATCAACTATATGACTCATGCTTAACCTTTCGGTCCGTGTTCCGAGGCCATGTCTGTACATGCTAGGCTCGCCAAGTTAGAACCTTAGTATTCGCGTGTGTAACTGTTTTACACCCGAAATATGGTCGTGGATCCAAGAACACCCGATCATCACGTGATGTCTTGGAGCGACGAAAACATAATCGGTGCATACTAAAGGAATAACACATTCTTATCTTGATATTTAAAAAAGGGATCATCTTATTATGCTAACAAAGCGCTAAACAAGCAATATAAGATGCTATCAAACATCACATGTTTATTAGTGAAATGATATGGTTCCCGCATATGATCTCTTATCATGTGCATCGTGGTATGATCACTATCATACCTATATGTGTAAGTCCAAGGTCTATGGAGATTACATGTTATGTATGTTGTAAGAGTATCATCGCATACTTTTACTTACAACATCACCATATCATAACACTAGCCCAGCAACAATCTAAACTAGACGCCTCTAATTTATCCATTGCAAGTTTTACGTGGCTTAGGGCTTTCGAGATAGAACCGCTCTTACCTACGAACATGAACCACAACGAGGATAAACAAATTGTTGACAACTCGTTGCAAAATAGATATTGACTATAGTAGGAGAGACAGACACCCGCTAGCCACTTATGCAAACTAGTTGCATGTCAAGCGTGGAACATGTCTCATGTGCGAGGACATGTAAAGTTTGTCCGGGCCGCTTCATCCCACTATGCCACCAATATCCAAAATTACAACTAAGGAGCAATAACATGATCATCATCGCCCACATACTCATATGTGTACTACCCGTGTAAAGCATCTACGCATAGATCCGGCTCTGATACCACTGAAGGGTTCGCAGCATAGAAAACAAAAAAATTCCTGCGATGGGAACTATGTACCTAGATCTATCTACTAGATACAAACAACGGGCGGATGTATATCCATAGAGAACATACCCTTGAAGACCGACAAAGCTTAACGATTTCAACTCGTGGTTGATGTAGATGATCTCTTGCCGATCTCAAGATCGAGAGGAAGTCCTAGCGCCGCAAAGCAGCAGCGCATCCGTGCTCGCACACACGTACAAGACACCGGGCAACCTCCGCCTCCTCGCTCCAGCGATGCAGCGGAAGCACAATCCTTTCTTTCCGAATAGCCACCGGGGACATGTATCTCGCTAGTCCGAGACCATGGGGGATAAATTCTAGAGGGGGAGAGAGATCCTTCACGAGGAGGTGTGAGAGACAAGTGAGAGGAGGGGCTCCTTTTATAGGAGGAGGGGGGCACCCAAGGGGTGGCCGCCGGCCATGGGGGCTGCCCCCTCCCCTCCTTCATTCATGTGGGTGGACACTCCACTCACAAAATGGCCCTTCAATTTTCTCCACTAAAAAATCCACTCAAATTCCCATTAAATTTCCACCAAATTTAATGCAAACTCTCATTAAATAAAACTCTTTTATTTTATTCAGAATTTTGTCCAATTACTTTAATGACAAACATTCACAAATAACCCCTTGCTAGAATTCCATTTCACATGCATAACCGCTTTATGCAATTTCACCCGAAAACCTGTTTCGGTATCTAGTGAAATAAATTCCTGCGCTTGTTTATTCTTTCGGGATGAAACATTTTCTCCAACTGGATGCCAGTGTCCCTTAAGTGTGTCACCCTACAGTTCGCGAATAATGCGGACATGATCGAGACCCTTCTCCGATCAATAATCAGTAGCGGGACCTGGAGATCCATACTGACTCCCACACATTCAACGATGACTTTTTCTGTGGTCGTCGGAACCTTTTACGCTTGTATCTTAATCCCTTTGTTTCACGATATATTACATGTCCGAGATTCGATCATCGGTATCTCCATACCTAGTTTGATCTCGTTACTGACATGCACTCTTTTCTCGTTTTCGTGATATAACATTCTAGTGATCAAATCACTTGCTTGCAAGCTAACCAATGTGATATCACCGAGAGGGCCCAGAGCATATCTATCCGTCATCGGGATGAACAAATTCCACTCTTGATCCATGATTCTCAACATAATGCTTTAGTAGCTTTGAAGCCATCTTTATAATCACCTAGTTATGGAGTGATGTTTGATGTCAACAAGAAACTCTTCCGGTGTTAGTGATTGGCACGATCTCATGGTCTAAGGATTGGGACTACCTCGTAAGTTGTTTATAGCAATATAAACTCAATGACTTTGATCGTAATGCTATACTTCGGATGAATGTTCATCACACCATTACACTAATGTTGTGATCTCGTTATTAACAACATCCAATGTCTATGATCAGGAAACTGTGATCATCTTGTTAATCAACGAACTAGTTTATGAGAGAGGCATAACTAGGAACTTTCTGTTTGTTTATTAAACACACATGTATTAACTTTTCTGTATTAATACAATTATAGCATGCAAAATAAACATCTATCATATACTTGGAATACACATAATAAACATTTTATTATTGCCTCTCTGGGCATATTCCCTTCAAATAAAACTTCTCCTTCGGTCACCCATCGAGAAAGAAATCATACCTTGTCGATAATACTTTCATATCGATCCTATTAACTCTTGGACTATGATGTCACACATATCAATTTTAGATTCCAAACAATTATTTAAGTAGACAACAATGAATAAGTAATAATAATCTTGAATCCAAACAACAAAATAAAATGATTTTATTTTTTCCTTTTTCTATTTAATATGGAATAATTCATATATTTAAATCCATAAATCGAATTCGTAAAATAAAATGTCTAAATCGATCAAAAAAATGTGAGTAATCCAAATATGACATCCATATAATCTTATAAAAAATAGGGTGGTAGTATTTTGAATTAGCCATTTGGTGGTTTCTTCATAAAACCCCCTTTTTGCGCTCGAAAAATGAAAAATGGATTTTTGGTGCAACGAAAAGGAAACCTTTCACATGCAACATTGTTCTCCATCCTATGATGCACATGCATGCACAATATGGGTATATTATCACAAACTATGCCATGATTCTAGCCATAATATTGGTCATTTGATCCGAAAAGCTAGGAAACCTTGAATGAGATAGGTCATTCTGTGAAGGTTTTTTCTGAGAAATTATCAAAATACCAAATTTGATATTTTTACTTCCAACTATGTCATATAATATGACATCACGCGAAGGTTTCACATTGTTTCGATCGTTTTTGAATTTTTTATGCTCATTTTAAACTATCGACAAACTTTGTCGAATGACGGGTATGAAGATTCTTAGATCGTCGTTGAGCCTCTCTAAACTTGTATTGAATATCAGATGAAATAGCATATTGTGAACCTAAAAATGATTTTTGTAAAAAATCATGAACATCAGATTATGTACCCGTAGTTATTTGCGATAAAAAAAACAACCACCAAATGGCTACATAATCATTGTCTTTTTTACAAAAATATCTGATTTTTGCAAATATCTGACCCACTTCCTATCGATGCGGCAAAAAATTGTATTTTTCACCTGGGGTGGAAGGAAATGTTTGAGACCTCCCGTTGGTATATTGTCCATGTAAGGTGGTCTAGTATTTTTGAAAAATAGGGTGGTAGCATTTTGAATTAGCCATTTGGTGGTTGCTTTAAAAACCCCGTTATTTGCGCTCGGAAAATGGAAAATGGCTTTTTGGTGCGATGATAAGGAAAAATTCCTCCTACAACATTGTTTGACATTCCATGATGCACATGCGTGCACAATATGAGTACACTTTCACAAACTATGCCTTGATTCTAGCCATAACATTGGTCATTTGACGTGAAAGTCAGGAAACCTCGAATGAAATATGTCATTTTGTGAAGGTTTTTGTGAGACATAATAAATATATCAAGTTTGATATTTTTTCTTTCAACTATGTCATAGAATAAGACACCACAAAAAGGTTTCACATTGTTTTGATTGTTTTAAAATATGGTCAAAACAGCGAGTTTGAAGATTCTTATTCAACATAAATATCTAATATTTGTGAGTAGATAGATAGATCTTATTTTTCTGCAAATTTTGATATATTATTTGTATTTTTCTGAATTAGAATGATTTTTTATGATTTTCCTAAGCGTAATGTGATAAAATGGAAAACAGAAAAAAATAACTTTGCCGTGTATACTGGGGAATACACATGGCAAAGTCCCTTTGCTGTGTATACTACGTAATACATACGGAAAAGGGCCGACGAGGGCACACGGGAAAGAGGCCACTGTCTGCAGCCGTTAGCTCCTCCCCGTCAAGTGGACCTATGGGGTCGCGGATCCCACCTCGTTGTCGTGACGACACCTATGCTATGTGGCCCTGTCGACTTTGCCGAGTGTTTTTTCTGCCATGTTCCTTTCTAGGTCTTTCCCGTGTATATTTATTTGTCGTGTTCCTTTTCAGAAATTTGTCGTGTTCGGGTACTTTGTCGTGTGCTTTCTGGATTACACACAGCAAAGACAAACTTTGCCGTGTTCCGGTCCATTTGGCACATGGCAAAGCCGTGTCGACACGACAGCGTCATTTTTTCCCGTAGTGAGAGACAACATCGAGATCTAGGGGAGAAGAACTCCACGCCATCGCCCCCAAGAGGATAACGATGTAACACACCGCCGTTAACGAGACCAAAGGCTTAGGGTTTTCACCTAGAGCCCTCGCGTGGGTACCCACAACCACGTCCTGAAGAGGGTTACAACACCATCAGGAATCACCACTATCGGCGTCAAAATGCGTGGGTTGCGCCCCAAAAAACCTACACACACCCGCTATCGGATCGCCCACTGATTCCGAGCTCGGTTTTCAGAGTATGATCTGAGTGTCGTAGCCGAAGCACCACCACCAAGGTCTCATGCTGCCCGTTCCTCGCCACCCTAGTGACCAAGGACCAAGACCATCACCACCACCATGTCACCTGCCGAAGACACCCGCGCGGTCCATCTTTCGAGGCTGTCACACGGGTGTCCCCGAACTCGAGTCCATGTCACCACCAACCTCCCACCGAAGGGCTAACGGGGATTGGGCGAGGTGAGCGGGAACAAGAGCTTGTACCCACTATGTTGTGCAACAATCAAGGTGAGGGGAAGTGCCCTCATCCACCCTAGGTGGTTGCTAACCGGACGTAACAGCATGACCGATCAGCCTAGACCAGGCCCAGGTCAGCCCGCATGCCAAGATCAGGCCCAATCATGCTCTGATCAGCCCCACAACTGCACTGTTATGCCTCGGCCAAAGTTGTCGTCGGTGTACAGGGCTGCACTGTCCCAAGCCCCTCCACCACTGCAAGCATCCCTGCCATGGTCAACCTCCACGCCCATGGGCAGCACCGCCGCTGCAATGCTCGCCCACCAGATGCATCGGCCGAATGGCATGCCTCTATCAGGAGAGCACCACCACCACGACACCCGGTGGCAGGTCACGTCGTCTCCGCCGTTACTCCATCACCGATCGAGATCGTCGCTGCTCCAGGTATGCACCGAACGGCTGTCAGATCTCCCACTAGGCTCACGCACTTTGGGTATTGGTGTGCCCTCCACCGCCAGCACCACAAGGGCTTTGCCCTGCGGTGTTCAGCGATGACGACTGGGAAAGGGGGAGGGCAGGGGAGTTTCCCAACCATTCGAATAATGAACTTTGTTACTTGATCATGTTGCAATACTTATGTTGGGTACAACTTCCATCACATCATTCATCTAATGACATGACCTAATTATAAATTGACATGAATGTCCATAATCATGAAACATTGATCATCAATTAACCAATGAGCTAGTTGAATAGAGGCTACTAGGGACATGGCTTGTTTACATACCACATGTGACCATCAGATGACCCAGTATGTATGTAGGAACCTAGGCTAGGACCTCCCTATTGCTGCTACACCTTGTATGTGTGTTAGCTTGCAGATGCACCATATTTGGGATGCTCAATCGACAGTGTTGCTGGAGCCAGAGATGGAGGAGATCACCATAGACGGAGACATACATGAGACACGGTCACCGATGTGCCTCCTTGAGTGTTCCTCACCTACGTGTATCGGGTTAAGAAACATGGTAATCTACCTCAGTCATATCTTCGAGGAGCCTCGTCGGAGTAAGTAAAACAAAATAGTTTGTTGTTCTTTCTACGAGGGTGGCTCAACGGTGATAGCCGAGCTATCCGAACTCCCGCCTCTTGTTTTCTTCCTAGTTCGGTCTCAATGAGATGCGTAGTAGGCAGTTGATTAGATCAATCGGGTGGGTCTAGTTTCTGTTGATAAAAAATTGATTCATAAGATCAAGGTTTGTCAACAAGTAGATTAGATCTATGATCCGGACATATGTATTTTGGGTTTTTCACATGCTATAAGGAGTTGTGCATGTAATGGAGCGAGGCTCATGCTAGTGTTTGTAGTCGTCGCTAGGTGGTCCATGGATCTATTTATAATTTTTATTCCTTTTAGGCCATGATTATTAATAGATCTGTGGAATTTTCGAAAAAAAACAAATTTAAAATTTGAAATTTCCTGAATTTTGTTGATTAAATTGGCTAACACTCATAAAATCTAGCGGGACATGCATGCATGCAGAGGCGGATCTACACCCCTGGCAACCCGGGACATGTTCCAGGGCGTAGACAAAATTTCCAGGGATATATTAGTAAAAATACACTAATTTTTTAGGATTTAGTATAATTTCAATACACAATACGCTGGGTTTGGTGGAATTCTGGATCCACCACTGCATGTATGCTTGCATGCATGAGAATGACAACATGCATGATCCCATTTGTTAGAAAAACTACATACATGCTGAAGGTTAGTTAGGGGTGGCAAGGTTGGTGGGTCATGTATTAAATAAGCAGTACCGATAAGGTCATGCGACAAGGTCATGGCTGGCATGACCCACCAACCTTTAAAAGAGGGGGCCGTGAGGTAGTAGGTAGCCCCTAATGTGACCGACAAGACAAAAGAGAAGCTTGTCTCAAAGTTAGTAGTGTTTCTTTTCCTAGATTTATTAGTGTTAGTCTCTGTCATAGATTTATTGAAACAAAAGAGGTGGGGGAGGAGGAGGTTTACATATATTAGAAAATTAAGTGAGATATCTATCATATACTAAAAGTAATATAAGGTTTTTTTTCGAGACGTCACGTTAATCCACATCACCTAAATTATTGGATTGTCAGGTAGATAATGTACGGCTACGATTTAATTACACTACGGGACGCGCGCTCTACGCCGAGGGCAAAAGGCCGTCGGCGTAGGCCAAAATACCCTCGGCGTATGGTACGCCGAGGGCTGCCCTCGGCGTAGCCTCCTCGGCAAAGATCTTCCTCGGCGGAGCACACTCAAGTCGTCGGCGTATCGAAATGTCGTCGGCGTATGCTATGCCGAGGGCTTTGCCGTCGGCGTAGCAGCCGTCGGCATAGCCTGTCGGCCGGTTGCAAAAACATTTTTCTTTTACTTTTATTTTTGAAAAAAAATAATTTTTTTTATTTTTTTCTCAATTTTTTTATTCTTTGAATTGTTTCACTTGTTAATCTCCTACTTTGAACATTTTTAACACTAATTATACTTAATATTTGATTAAATTTCAATCTTAATCAAACTTCCCAGCAGGTCACCCATCCTAATACTACTCCAGCTTCAGCACGCTTAACTTCCTCGTTCCTTCAGAATCCGTTTCCGCAAAGTAATTCATACATTGGTGTCAATACTATGACATCAATCATATTAACTCTTATATCATCATGTCACATGTTTGTATTTTTTGAAATTACAAACAATTATTTAAGTAAATATTAATGAATAAGTAAAAATATTAATGAATTCAAATAAAAATATAATAATTTTATTTTTTTATATTTTTCTATTTAATATAGAATAATTAATATCTTTAAATCTGTAAATCGAAATTCAACAAATAATATGTCTAAATTGATCAGAAAAATGAGAGGAATCCAAATATGATATCCATATCAACTAATCACAAACCTTTCGTTTTTGAATTAGCTATTTGGTGGTTGCTTTAGAAATCCCTTTTTGCGCTCGGATAATGAAAAATGCCTTTTTGGTGCGACGAAAAGGAAAACTTGCATTGGATCTTTGATAAAATAGCATATTGTGAACCTAAAAAAGATTTTTGTAAAAAAACATGAGCATCGAATCATGTACCTGTAGTTCATATCTGACCCACTTCCTACCGATTTGGCAGGAATTTGTCTTTTTCACCAAAGGTGGACGGAAAGGTTTTGGATACCCCTGTTGGGACATTGTCCATATAAGGTGGTATAGTATTTTTGTAAAATGTGGTGGTAGAATTTTGAATTAGCCATTTGGTGGTAGCTTCACAAAATCGTCCGTTTTTTGTGCTCGGAAAATGGGAAATGGCTTTTTGGTACGACGAAAAGGAAAACTTCCTCTTGCAACATTGTTCGCCATCCCATGATGCATGTGTATGCACAATATGGGCACATTATCACCAACTATGCCTTGATTCTAGCCATAACATTGGTCATTTGACCAGAAAGCCAAGAAACCTCGAATGAGATAGGTCATTTTGTGAAGGTTTTTTTGAGACATAATCAATATATCAAGTTTAATATTTTTACTTATAACTATGTCACATAATATGACACTACGCGAAGGTTTCGCATTGTTTCGATCATTTTTGAATTTTTTTATGCCCGTTTAAACTATCGTCAAACTTTATCAAACGACAGGCATGCAGATTCTTAGCTCGGGGCCGAGCCTCACTAAACTTGCATTGGATCTTTGATAAAATGGCATATTATGAACCTAAAAATGATTTTTGTAAAAAAACATGAGCATCGGATCATGTACCTGTAGTTCATATCAGACCCACTTCCTACCGATTCGGCAGGAATTTGTCTTTTTCACCAAAGGTGGACGAAAAGGTTTCAGATCCCCCTGTTGGGAAATTGTCCATATAAGGTGGTATAGTATTTTTGTAAAATATGGTGGTACTATTTTGAATTAGCCATTTGGTGGTTGCTTCACAAAACCATCCGTTTTTTATGCTCGGAAAATAGAAAATGGCTTTTTGGTGCAACGAAAAGGAAAACTTCCTCCTACAACATTGTTCGCCATCCCATGATGCATGTGTATGCATAATATGGGCACATTATCACAAACTATGCCTTGATTCTAGCCACAACATTGGTCATTTGACCCGAAAGTCAAGAAACCTCAAATGAGATAGGTCATTTTGTGAAGGTTTTTTTGAGACATAATCAATATATCAAGTTTGATATTTTTCCTTATAACTATGTCACATAATATGACACCACGCGAAGGTTTCGCATTGTTTCGATCGTTTTTGAATTTTTTATGCTCGTTTTAAACTATCGTCAAACTTTGTCGAACGACGGACATAAAGATTCTTAGCTCGGGGCCGAGCCTCGCTAAACTTTCATTAGATCTTTTATAAAATAACATAATGTGAACCTAAAAATGATTTTTGTAAAAAAACATGAGCATCGAATCATGTACCTGTAGTTCATATCTGACCCACTTCCTACCGATTCGGCAGGAATTTGTCTTTTTCACCAAAGGTGGACGGAAAGGTTTCAGATCCCCCTGTTGGGACATTGTCCATATAAGGTGGTATAGTATTTTTGTAAAATGTGGTGGTAGTATTTTGAATTAGCCATTTGGTCGTTGCTTCACAAAACCGTCCGTTTTTTATGCTCGGCAAAATGGGAAATGGCTTTTTGGTGCGACGAAAAGGAAAACTTCCTCCTGCAACATTGTTCTCCATCCCATGATTTTTAGGTGGTTCTCGTACGCTATCACGTCTAATATGTTACAGTAATCTACCAAACTAACACTACAGGAATGGGAAGCTACGCCGACGGCCGGTCGCTACGTCGACGGCCAAACGTCGGGGCCGTCGGCGTAGCCATCGTTCAGGCCAGCCCCGCCAAGCAGCCGTCGACGTAAAATTGCCCTCGGCATATTCTATGCTACGCCGACGGCTGCCCTCGGCGTAGCATACGCTGACGGCTGCCCTCGGCGTAGCTATTTTTTATTTTATCTCATTAAACTTTGAAAAATCATAACTAAATCATTCTAATTCGGAAAAATACAAATAATATATCACAATTTGCAGAAAAATAAGACCTATCTATCTACACTCAAATATTACACATTTGTAGCTAAAAATTAAGTAAAACATAAAACATTATATATAGTTTAAAACAGGCATAAAAAATTCAAAAATGATCGAAACAATGCGAAACCTTCGTGTGTTGTTATATTATGTGACATAGTTAGAAGGAAAAATATCAAACTTGATATATTGATTATGTCTCAAATAAACCTTCACAAAATGACCTATCTCATTCGAGGTTTCTTGGCTTTCGGGTCAAATGACCAATGTTATGGCTAGAATCAAGGAATAGTTTGTGATAATGTGCCCATATTATGCATACATGTGTATCATAGGATCGCGAACAATGTTGCAAGAGGAAACTTTCCTTTTTGTCGCACCAAAAAGGCATTTTCCATTTTCCGAGCATAAAAAACGGACGGTTTTATGAAACAACCACCAAATGGCTAATTCAAAATACTACCACCACATTTTACAAAAATAATAGAGCACCTTATATGGACGAAGTCCCAACAGGGGGATCCGAAACCTTTCCGTCCACCTTTGATGAAAAAGACAAATCCCTACCGAATCGGCAGGAAGTGGGTCAGATATGAACTACAGGTACATGATCCGATGCTCATGTTTTTTTTTACAAAAATCATTTTTAGGTTCACAATATGCTATTTTATCGAAGATCCAATGCAAGTTTAGCGAGGCTTGGCCCCGAGCTAAGAATCTTCATGCCCGCCTTTGACAAAGTTTGACGATAGTTCAAAACGGGCATAAAAAATTCAAAAATGATCGAAACAATGCGAAACCTTCGCGTGGTGTGAAATTATGTGACATAGTTATAAGTAAAAATATTAAAATTGATATATTGATTATGTCTAAAAAAACCTTCACAAAATGACCTATCTCATTCGAGGTTTCTTGGCTTTCGGGTCAAATGACCAATGTTATGGTTAGAATCAAGGCATAGTTTGTGATAATGTGCCCATATTGTGCATACACATGCATCATGGGATGGCGAACAATGTTGCAGGAGGAAGTTTTCCTTTTCGTCGCACCAAAAAGCCATTTCCCATTTTCCGAGCACAAAAAACGGACGATTTTGTGAAGCAACCACCAAATGGCTAATTCAAAATGCTACCACCACAATTTGCAAAAATACTATACCACCTTATATGGATAATGTCCAAACAGGGGGATCCGAAACCTTTCCGTCCACCTTTGGTGAAAAAGACAAATTCCTGCCGAATTGGTAGGAAGTGGGTCAGATATGAACTACAGGTACATGATCCGATGCTCATGTTTTTTTACAAAAATAATTTTTAGGTTCATATTATGCTATTTGATCAAAGTTCTAATGCAAGTTTAGCAAGGCTCGGGCCCGAACTAAGAATCTTCATGCCCGCTGTTTGACAAAGTTTGACGATAGTTTAAAACGGGCATAAAAAATTCAAAAATAACCGAAACAATGCGAAACCTTCGCATGGTGTCATATTATGTGACATAGTTATAAGTAAAAATATCAAACTTGATATATTTATTATGCCTCAAAAATACCTTCACAAAATGACCTATCTCATTCGAGGTTTCTTGGCTGTCGGGTCAAATGACCAATGTTATGGCTAAAATCAAGGATAGTTTGTGATCATGTGCCCATATTTTGCATACACATGCATCATGGGATGGCGAACAATATTGCAGGAGGAAGTTTTCCTTTTCGTGGCACCAAAAAGCCATTTCCCATTTTCTGAGCACAAAAAATGGACGGTTTTGTGAAGCAACCACCAAATGGCTAATTAAAAATGGTACCACCACATTTTACAAAAATACTATACCACCTTATATAGACAATTTCCCAACAGGGGGATCCGAAACCTTTCCGTCCATCTCTGGTGAAAAAGACAAATTCCTGCCGAATCGGTAGGAAGTGGGTCAGATATGAACTACAGGTACATGATACGATGCTCATGTTTTTTTACAATAATAATTTTTAGGTTCAGAATATGCTATTTTATCAAAGATTCAACGCAAGTTTTCCTTTTCATCGCACCAAAAAGCCATTTTTCATCATACGAGCGCAAAAAGGTAATTTTCTAAAACAACCACCAAATAGATAATTCAAAAATGGAGGGTTTGTGATTAGTTGATATGGATATCATATTTGGATTCCTCTCATTTTTTTGATCAATTTAGACATATTATTTGTTAAATTCCAATTTACAGATTTAAAGATATTAATTATTCCATATTAAATAGAAAAATACAAAAAAGTAAAATTATTATATTTTTATTTGAATTCAATAAGATTTTTACTTATTCATTAATATTTACTTAAATAATTGTTTGTAATTTCAAAAAATACAAACATGTGACATGTTGATATAAGGGTTAATAGGATTGATATCATAGTATTGACAACAATGTATGAATTACTTTGCGGAAACAGATTCTAAAGGAACGAGGAAGTTAAGCGTGTTGGAGCTAGAGTAGTATTAGGATGGGTGACCGGCCGGAAAGTTCGACCAAGACTGCAATTTAATTAAATATTAAGTGAAATTAGTGTTAAAAATGTTCAAAGTGAGAGATTAACGAGTTAAACAATTCAAAGATTCAAAAATTGAGAAAAAAAATAATTTTTTTTAAAAAAAATGTTTTTGCAACCAGTCGACAAGCTATGCCGACGGCGTAGCATACGCCGACGGTATTTTGATACGCCGACGGTCTCTATGTGCTCCGCTGAGGGAGCCCTTTGCCCGACGGCTTTTTGCCCTCGCGCGCATCCTGTAGTGAGCAGAAGAATTTTGAACAAGCTCTCCTCACTTAAATACAGAGTTTTGGAGGATGATGACTTTGCACATGCAGACTTCGATGGCCATCAGATGGCCAAGTATATATGTATCTAGGAACCTAGGCTAGCACCTCCCCGTCGCTGCTCCACCTTGTATGTGTGTGAGCCAGCAGAGAAACCGCATATGGGATGTTTAGGTGACAATATTACCGGAGCCAGAGACGGAGGAGTTCGCCGTAGCCAGATACGAACATGAGACGTGGTACAAGGACTGCATTACTCCGACGTGCCTCCTTGAGGTTCCACACCTACGCATCTAGGGTTGAGAAACGTGGTCATCTTTCTCAGTCGGATCTTGGAGGAGCCTCACCAGAGTAAGTAAAGAAAACTGTTTGTTTTTCTTGCTACGAGCATGGCCCAACGGTGATAGCAGAGCTGTGAGAACTCTGATTTTTTTGACCTGCCTTCTTGATCTTTTGGTCTAGTTGATTTCGGGTGGATCTGGTTTGGGTTGATCAGATATGGTGATCAAGCTTTGTCGAAGCGAGATTAGTTCTATGTTCCAAACATGTATGTGTTTTTTTTTGAAACGGGGCAAAAGCTTAGCCTTTCATTGATATAGTAGAAAATAGCTGACCCGTTTATGAGGAAAACTGGCCGAAAAACCGATACAACACAACACCACACGCCAGCCCCGAGGCTGCGCTCCACATGGGTCGACGACCAACCAGGTCGACACCACACCTCAACGCAACATGCAGAGGTGAAAGAACGGAGCCACTGCTCCAACTACCACGCTGGCCCAGGGCCACGCCCCGCCTGGCCAAAGACGAATCCGCCTCCGAACAAACCACCAAAACACACCACAGGTCCCCAAGAGGCAAAGCGACACAAGAGCGCCACCCACGCCCGATCCCGCGAGGGATCTAGGGTTTCCCCTGGAGAGCCCGGGCGGAGGAGCAACAAAACAACCGCTTTGACGACGACTTCAAGAAGGATGCGGCGCCCACGGGCGTCACCGTTGTCGGTCCCGGTCACCGCCAGGACAAGGCTTTCGCCCAGCGAAGAGTCCCAAACCTCACGCCTGCCTAACAAGGACCGACACAACCACCACACCTCCCCTCCCCCGCCAAGCTCCCGAAGATCATGAAGCATCCCTTCCGCCGCCACGCCTAGGATCCCCATCGCCGCGATGAAATCTGCCGTCTGGATCATCAGCGCTGCCTGTGAGATACTTGCCGAAGAACAGCCAGAGAGAACCCGGGCAGTCGTCACCGCGAAAGGGACCGAAGATCACCACCACCATAACACCTCCATGGCGGCCCAGAACAAGCCCCGGACGAGCCCTCCTTCCACGCGTCGTCCACCAGAACACCTCCCTTGCATTACATGTATGTGTTGTTATATTCTTTTTTTCACATGCTACGAGTAGGAACAAATTAGGTGGTCCGCGTATACATGTATGTGTCTCTCTCCTCCCTTCTCCATGTTGGGTGAAATTCTCTATGCACCTAATGCAAGTCAAATTGAAATTGTAAAATTTCCCGAATTTTATTGATTAAGTTGGCTAACGCCCATAAAATCTAGCAGGACATGCATGCATGATAATAACATGCATGATCCTGGTAGATGCATTACAAAAATTACATGCATGCTCAGGTTAGTTAGGCTGGTGTGTCATGAATTAAACAAGGAGTAGAGATATGGCTGGCATGTATAAATAATTGTGTTCACTTATAAGGAAGGGACCGTGCAGAGGTACGTAGCCCCTAACGTGACCGACCAAGGAGAAGCTTGTCTCAAAGTTAGTAGTAAGCGTTTCTTTTCTGGATTTAATGTGTCTCTATCATCGGTTTTTGGTCTGGAAACAAAAGAGGTGGGGGGGGGGGGGGGGGGGGTTAGATAGATAAGAAAAGGGGCGCGCTACGCGTCCCCCGGGGGATCGAAAACGTTCTATCCCCCGGCTCCATTGATCGACACGTGTCTCCTAGAACCGGTACCGCACACGGGAAGTCACCGATCCAAAAAAAAAACCCCTCTGCAGCGCTCCCCAGTATCCCCCGGCTGGTCAGATCTTTTGGTTGCCCCACGACATCTCCTCATGCGATGACCCGCCGCCGGCGAGGAAGTTCCACCTTTGACTTGCAACTCCACCGCCGGCAGCCCAAGGTAGCAGAGTCGGCCGCCCTAGGTAGCAGAACCGACTGCCTCCATCACCGAGTGTAGCAGCCACCGTCGCCACCAACGTCCGCCGACAGCTGCAGCAGCCGCCATCGCCGCGAGTAGCAGGGACCATCGCCACCTGTAGCAACGCCCGCCAACATGTGTAGCAGACTCCACCACCGCATGAGAAAACGCCATCGCTGCCATGCAGCAGAAGCCGCCACCGCGTGTAGCAATCGCCGCAGTTGCCGGCAGCAGACGCTGTGGCCTCATGTAGCAGAAGCATCCGTCGTCGCCATGTAGCAGACGCCACCACCACATGTAGCATACGCCTCCGTCGCCGGTAGCAGAAGCCACCGCCACATGTAGCAAACGCCACCGTCGCTGGTTGCGAACGCGGCCACCACCGCATGTAGCAGAAGCAGCCACCGCCGTCATGTAGCAGACGGCCCCGCGACATTTAGCACACGCCGCCATCGACTATAGCAGAAGTCGCCACCGCTGGTAGCAGAATCAGCCACTGCCGCCGGTAGCAGACTCCGCAGCGATTGAACGTCAACAACAACACCAGAGGTTGAAGAACAACACCAGCGGTAGCCATGGCCAGTGAAAGACAACAACACCAGAGGTTGAACGTCGGAGATGGGGAGAGCCGGCGGCGCGCGAGGCGGCCATGGGAGGGTCGGTGGTGCGCGAGAGAGTGGGTGTTGGTGGAGATTCGCCGGCTCGCGAGAGCACCTTGCTGGCGGCAGCGCTCAGTCCGGAAGTGAGAGATCGGATTAGCACGAAGAAGACACCAGTCGAGATAAGTAGCAGCCAAAGGATAAGGTTATCTGATGGGCTCTGTTTCACCCGTCCTGGGCACGTGGCACACGCAGGAGCCGGGGGACGCGAGCGCGCGATCCCCCGGGTTACAGGTATCATTTTCCATAAGAAAATCAGGTGAGACATTGGAGGCAAACCTAAGTTCGTGTGTGTGTATGAAGACGCGTACGCTGCGCTCTGCACTGAAGTAATTGCCGGAAGAAGAAACAGAGGTGGTGCTCTGGTCGTCGACCTTGTGCACCCTGCTCCTGCTCTTGTGCCCTACCAACATCTTCTTGAGCGCGTGGATCATCATCACCAGCCCTGGGGAGCGCCGCCTAGAGCTCCTCGACGCCATGAGCACCGCCGAGGCGGCCTCGCGCTCCTTTGTCGTGGCAGTTGGCATCCTCTTCTCGAGGGGGCGGCGATCGACCTGGGCCACTAACGGAGCGCGGGCGCGACACGTCAAGAGAGGCGACGAACAGATCGTTCTTCCCTCCGCCCGGCGCCACGTCGTCGTTGAGGTCCTCCCAAAGACTGTCCATCAAATCCTCCTCGTCCTCCTCCTCGAACCCTCCAGCGTAGTCACTCAGGGTGGGGGAGGAGCATGCGCCACACGTCAGAGAAGCTCCGGCGGATGGGCGACGAGAAAAGCCATGCGGGCGGCGGGGACGACGGGGGCGTGGAGAAGGTGAAGTCGCCGTCGTCTGCTTCTTGTGGATGCGGCATCGGCTCCTCCCGGGGCTTGGACCGGAGCTCTCTCCTTCGGTTGGATGCTTGTGCTGTCCTCTCTGCACTAGCTAGCACAAACCTTCATTGGACAGAGGAAACTGTTGGACAGAGAAAACTGTCCGAAACTGAAACTCTGAACCAGAAACCGCAGTGTTATCTAACTAAACTCGACACAAAGCATGCGCACTTCAAATTCTGAAGGGAGCGCCGGCGCGACACGTCAAGGGAGGCGACGAACAGATCGTTCTTCCCTGTCAGTTTTCAAGGCCTGAATCTCTCTCTCTGAATATCGTTGGCAAAGAAGAAGACTCAAGAACTTTTGTGCCGCGTAAAACCTTACGGCGTTTTCTCTCGTTGTATTCCTTTTATTCAGTACAGGAAGGTAAACGTGATCCTACATATGCGCTCGATCCGGTTTACTCGCGCCATCTCACGAGGCCGATCGTGCTGGGTCACGATGCTACAAAACAGGAGACTAAGTCCCTAACTCGCACGTCACGCACAGACGCGAGAACGTGCAACACTACCGAAAACGAAATTCAGACTGAAGCAAACACTAGCCTAACTGACGACGAGATTACAATCTTCAGATAACAAATCACCCCCTTAATCTTGTCGTCGTTTACTTTATTTCTTCAACGCCAATTCTGCACCTTAGCCCTTGGAAACGAACACGCCCAAGTGCCTTCGTCAGAAGATCAGCGAGCTGTGCCTCCGTGTTGATGTACTCGATCTCCAGATCACCTTCTTCAACATAATACCGAATCATGTGATATCGGGTGTCGATATGCTTAGTACGATCATGGAACACGGGGTTTTTGCTGAGTGAGATCGCCGATTTGTTGTCCATCAACAGTCTCGGCGCCTGTGGCTCCTCGTTCTGCAGATCGCCGAGGAGCCTGCTCAACCATACACCTTGGCAGGCAGCAGTAGCACCCGCGATGTACTCAGCTTCACACGTGGATCCTGCTACACCTCTTTGCTTCTGCGACTGCCAACTGATCGGACTGTGTCCGAGGAAGAAGATGAGCCCAGTCGTACTCTTCCGATCGTCGACATCACCAGCCCAGTCTGCATCACTGTATCCCAGCAGCTTGGGAGCTCCATGTCCTCTGCCATAGGACACGCCGAAGTCCAGTGTGCCTGCTATATAACGCAGCAGGTGTTTGACAGCAGCCAAGTGTTGTGTCGTGGGAGCCTCCATGAAGCGACTGACATAGCTCACAGCAAAAGTAATGTCTGGCCTCGTATGTACAGGTACCTCAGGCTCCCCACCAGGCTTCGGTAGAAAGTGGCATCAATCAACTCACCTTCTCCGACCTTGCTCAGTTTCAGACGTGCCTTCATTGGCACAGCACAAGGGTTGCAATCTGACATGCCCCCCTTTTCCAACAGCTTCTTTGCGTATCCGGTCTGTCGAAGCGTGATCAGACCATCCTGCTGCTGCACTTCAATGCCCAAGTAATAACTTAGCTTGCCAAGATCACTCATTTTGAACAAGCTAGTCATCTCTTGCTTGAATTTAGACACCTCAACTGCTGATGCTCCAGCAATCATCAGGTCATCCACGTACACAGCAACGAGAAGTAGCTGATCGCCACTGCCACGGCGATATACTGCATGCTCTTCTTCACTGCGCTTGAAGCCAAGTTTGCGCAGACTTGCGTTCAGCTTCGAGTTCCAGGCTCGTGGTGCCTGTCGAAGCCCATAGAGAGCCCTCTCCAGCCGGAGAACCTTGTGCTCTTCCCCTTCAACAGTGAAACCTGGAGGCTGCTCAACGTACACTTACTCCACCAGCTCGCCGTTGAGAAAGGCCGTTTTCACGTCCATGTGATGAACATGCCAGCCATGGTGCGCAGCAAGCGCAATCAGCATCCTGACGGTCTCCATCCGAGCAACTAGGGCAAAGACTTCCTCGTAGTCCACCCCCTGCCATTGCACGTACCCCTTCGCCACCAATCGAGCCTTGCGCTTGATCACCTCGCCATTGGCATCTCTCTTGAGTTTAAACACCCATTTGAGTCCAATGGCACGGTGTCCAGCCGGCAGCGTAGCGAGCTGCCAGGTCTGGTTTTCTTCTATGCTGGCTAGTTCTTCCTTCATTGCTGCAAGCCAGCCTTTGTCCTTCTCTGCCTCTGAAAAAGACACTGGCTCATCTGCCAACAGAAGACAGTGATCAGCATGCTCGAGTTCGACGTTGTCGGTCATGTCGAAGAGGTTCGCCAGGGTGCGGTACCGGCGCGGTGCCTCCTCTCCAGGTGGCGGCACCGAGGCATTCGTCGGTGGCGAGACGAATTCCACCGTGGGCGGCAGTGGAGCGAGCGGTGTTGCTGGAGTGCCTGGAGTCGCCATGCTTCCATCCAGGCCCGGCGAGACGTCGCCAGCATCATCTGATGCCCGCGGCGTGCTTTTGGCGTGTGTGCTCGCCGCGGTCTTGCCATCACCTGCAGTAGTACAGGTGAAGTGCTCGACGATGAAGTACTCTTGCCCATCCTCCTGAGCGT
This sequence comes from Avena sativa, assembly GCA_916181665.1. Classification (NCBI taxonomy): domain Eukaryota; kingdom Viridiplantae; phylum Streptophyta; class Magnoliopsida; order Poales; family Poaceae; genus Avena; species Avena sativa. The sequence goes on along the minus strand of OV702280.1, from coordinate 397,402,345 downwards.
GTCCATCCTTGGACCAGGGCCATGCCGCGTCCTCATTGAAGACGACGTCGCGGGAGACCAGCACGCGGTTCTTGGCGGGGTCGAAGACGCGATACGCCGCCGTGCCCGGCTCGTAGCCGAGAAGCACCATCGGAGTGCTCCTGTCTTCAAGTTTCTTTAGGTTTGGCGTGGTGTTCTTCACGTGTACCACACAGCCAAACGTGCGCAGGTGCTGCACACTTGGGCGCCGTCCCGACCATGCCTCGAATGGCGTCTTGCCGGCGAGACTCTTCGTTGTCCCGCGGTTCAGGAGGTACACAGCCGTTGTCACGGCCTCGCCCCAAAACCTCGCCGGCACGTTCTTTGCCTTGAGCAAGCAGCGCGCCATGCCGATGACGGTCTGGTTCCGGCGTTCAACAACGCCGTTCTGCTGCGGCGTGTACGGCGCCGTCAGCTGTCGTTGGACGCCGCGCTCAGCGAAGTACTCGCCAAGCTCGCTGGAGGTGAATTCCCCTCCGCGATCGGTGCGCAGCATCTTCAACTTGCGGCCGCTCTCCAGTTCGGCCGCTGCCTGGAATTTCTTGATTGCCGCTGATGCCTGGTCTTTGGAGGCAAGCAGGGAAATCCACATATATCTGCTGTGATCATCCACTAAAAGGAGGAAGTATCGTTTACCTCCTGGCGTCGGCGGATCGATCGGCCCGCAGAGGTCTGCGTGAACTAGCCCCAACGGCTCGGCCGCTCGATTGTAGGCCTGGCGCGGGAACGGGGCGCGCTTGTGCTTGCCAGCGAGGCATGCGTCGCACAGCTGCTCTACCTCGTCGAGAAGAGGGATCCCGTGCACCATGTCCCCGCGCGCCAGGCGTCGCAGGGCGTCGAAGTGCATGTGGCCGTAGCGTGCATGCCAGCGCCAGGCATCCTCGCCGCCATGTGCGGCAAGGCATACCGGCCGTGCAAGGTTGAGGTGGAGCACGTAGAGCCGTCCGTGGCTCCGAGGCACGCGGGCGAGAAGACGGCCGTCGGGGTCTCGCAGCCGAAGCCAGCCGTGCCGGACGTGGGTGTCGTACCCAAGCTCGTCCAGCTGCCCAAGCGAGACGATGCTGCTGCAGAGCCGCGGCATGAAATACACCTCCGTTAAGGTGAGGTGCTCACCGTTCTTGCTGGTGAAGAGGATCGTGCCGCGTCCTTCGATCTCCACGGAGGAGTCATCGCCGAGCTTGACGAAGCCGTGGACGCTGGTGTCGAGCTCGGAGAAGAAGTCCCGTCGGCCGCACATGTGGTTGCTGGCACCCGAGTCCAGGAACCAGGCAGTGTCGCACTCGCCTCCGTGCCCCTGCGACTTCGCCCTGGAACGCTCCTCGTTGAGCAGAACGTGCTCCACAGGCTTGGTGCTCCGGTTCGTCGGTGCAAGCGTGTCGACGCTCGCGATCAGAAGGGCTGGCTCTTCCTCCTGCCCTTGCACAAGGTTTGCACGTTCCTTGCGCTCGCGTCGAGGTTCGGGGCAGTCCCTGGAGAAGTGATTGTTGTACTTGTTACAATTGTAACACTTCACCTTGGACATGTCGCGTTCGCCGCCAGAGTCCCGTCGGCCGCCGTCACGGCCTCGGTTCTGCTGCTTCCCCTTCCCCTTCTTGTCCTTGGCGCCGCCGGAGCTGGAGCCTTGGCCTTGTTCGCGCTGTCGCCAGCGCGTCTCCCACTCTGCCTCCGTGAGGAGCAGAGCGCCGCCGCCGTGCGATGTCGTCGATGCGCGCCGGGTCTCGGAGCAGCGCAACCGCCCCATCAGTTCCTCGACCGAGACGACGTTGAGGTCGAGAAGCGTCTCGATCGAGCAGGCGATCTGGGAGTAGCGCTCAGGCACCACCTCCAAGATCTTCCGCATGATGTCGACCTCCGGCAGCGTGTCACCGAGCGTTCGCAGGCTGTTGACAATCCCCATGATGCGCATGTTGAACTTGTCAAGGGTTTCGTCGGCGTTGAACTCGATCGCGTTGAACTCCTTCCGCAGGCGCTGAGCGGAGGCCTCTCTGGCCCGATCAACGCCCACGCGCATGATCTTGACGGCATCCCATGCCTCCTTGGCCGTCTTCTTCACCGCGAGCGTGCCCACCATCTCCTGCGGCACGGCGCGCAGGATCGCGGCGAGGGCGGCCTTGTCGTTGGCTACGCTCGACGCGTTCCCCTCCACTGCGTCCCACATGAGATTGGCCTCGAGGTTGATCTGCATCACAAGAGCCCACTCGATGTAGTTTGTGGTGGTGAGGGTTGGCCAAACCGTGCTCCCCCGGTGAAGATTCGTTCCTGGACGGTGCGCTCATGGTGGACGATCACCTCCTTGCCACTCCTCCGCGAGCGGCTTCGACCACGGCTCCGTGCCCGTGTCCGTGGCGGAGTGGCGGAGCGAGCCGCCGCCTGTGGCGTCGCTCCTGGCGTCCCCGATCCGCTGTTGCCGTCCGACATGGCCGCTCAGAGCTCGTCGCTGAGCTCTGATACCAGTTGTCAGTTTTCAAGGCCTGAATCTCTCTCTCTGAATATCGTTGGCAAAGAAGAAGACTCAAGAACTTTTGTGCCGCGTAAAACCTTATGGCGTTTTCTCTCGTTGTATTCCTTTTATTCAGTACAGGAAGGTAAACGTGATCCTACCTATGCGCTCGATCCGGTTTACTCGCGCCATCCCACGAGGCCGATCGTGCTGGGTCACGATGCTACAAAACAGGAGACTAAGTCCCTAACTCGCACGTCACGCACAGACGCGAGAACGTGCAACACTACTGAAAACGAAATTCAGACTGAAGCAAACACTAGCCTAACTGACGACGAGATTACAATCTTCAGATAACATTCCCTCCGTCCGGCGCCACGTCGTCGTACCCAGAGACTGTCCATCAACTCCTCCTCGAACCCTCCAGCGTAGTCACTCAGGGTGGGGGAGGAGCATGCGCCAGGCGTCGCGCGCCAGGATGACGCCGCAGAGAAGCTCCGGCGGATGGGCGACGAGAAAAGCCATGCGGGCGGCGAGGACGACGGGGGCGTGGAGAAGGTGAAGTCGCCGTCGTCTGCTTCTTGCGGATGCGGCATCGGCTCCTCCCCGGGGCTTGTACCGGAGTTCTCTGTTGGCCTCGTCGTTCTTTGTCCTAAATGTTCCTTTGACATACTTGCCAATTCTAGTCCCCTCTGCACACACACACTCTGCACTAGCTAGCACAATTCTTGATGAGAGAACGCCGGTGCGACACGTCAAGGGAGAAGGTCAGGAAAAATAAAATCTGTAGCCAGCGATACAAATAGCGTGACTAAAAAGGATGGTGTGTCGGTGTTCATTCTTATTTTATTTACTAGCACATCTCTAAAATATAATATACTCCTGTGTCTTTTAAATTCTATTTTGTTGAGTTGACTGTTATGTAGCGGAAACCCCTTTCTACAATTGGTATGAAAAAATATTTTTCAAAAAGTTGAAAAATTTGAAAAAAAAAAATGATCATGTGTAGTTTCATGTTTGAGGTGTACGTAGTTTCATGTTTGAGGGGTATACAAAGTCATTCCACCAAAAACCGATATGTTTTGTGTGCTGTGTAAAAAAAGATAATTTTTTGCGTCATGGAGCACGTTAATTTAGCACGAAATTTTGTCTTTTTTGCACATGCCACCTAAAATGTTCATTTTTCATGAAACGACTTTGCGTGTACCTAAAACTTGAAGTTGTACGTGCACATTTTTTAAATTTCTTTTGGCATTTCAAATTTTGACAAAAATCAAATGCTATAAGGAGGAATAATAAGATCAGCATACATGCATGTGTCTCTCTCTCTCCTCCACTCTCCATGTTGGGTTAAATTCTCTGTGCTTGTAATGCAAGTCAAATCTGAATTTGAAAATTTTCCGAATTTTATTGATTAAGTTGGCTAACGCCCATAAAATCTAGCAGGACATGCATGCATGAGAATAACATGTGATCCCGTTTGTTAGAGAGGTAGATGCATTAGAAAAACTACATGCATGTGCTCAGGTTAGTTAGAGGTGGCCAGGTTGGTGTGTCATGCATTAAACAAGATATGAGCATGGCTGGCATGTGTATAAATAATTGCATTCACTCATGAGGAAATTAAAGAGGACCGTGAGGTATGTAGCCCCGAATGTGACCGACCAAGGAGAAGCTTGTCTCAAAGTAATATAGTGTTTCTATGTGGATGTGTAGTCTCCGTGATCGGTTTGTTCTTGAAAGAAAATGAGTGGGGATTAGAAAATGAGATGAGACATTGGAGGTAACCTAAGTTCGTCCCTGTGTATGAATTCGCTATGCTCTGCACCGAAATCGTCAAGCTCTGCGATGGGAGGTCGATGCTAAATTCCACGGCGCCGCTCGACGGCATCATGCCGGCACTCCGCTCCATATACGTGCTCATGCGTGTGCCCGTAGAAACGCTTCGACAGATCATGGACAGGATCAAAACAAGACACCTGCACACACACTCTGCACCTGACGCAGTCTTAACCATGGCTAACAGCCAATTGAAGAGTGTAGTGCAAATCCGCTGATGCAAATGGCGTGTGACTAACAACAAGGATGGTCATGGCGTGTAATCACAGAACATTCTCGGAAGGGTTCCGTGAGTTACTAAGTAGCGAGAAGCCTGTCTCAAAGTTAATACTAGTGTTTCTTTTTTCTGGAGTTAATGTGTGTTACTCCCTGCCATAGGTTTGTTCACGAATAAAAAGAGGTGTGAGGGTTAGATAGATTAGAAAAATCAGGTGAGATATTGCGACATAAACCTAAGTTACCGAAATTGTCTTTGAAGCCGTTCCGGTCCTTCCCCGCCATGCATGGTGCAAGATTGTGAGACGCTGCTCTTCCGTGTGCGGAAGACTGGGAAGGGAGGCGGTGCCGGATGCGCCATACCTTTGTGTTTAGCGATACCGCACTATGGCACACAGGCTCTTTGCCGTGTGGGCAAAAGACACGGCAAATGCCACACGGCAACGTTTGCCGTGTGTTTTCTAAATAAGACACGGCAAAGGCTTTGCCGTGTGTCTCATGCGTAGACGCGGCAAAGTAAAGCAAGATGACGGTTCCCGCGGAGATGACGGTGTCTATTCTTTGCCGTGTGTCTTCTCAAAAAGTACACGGCAAAGAAGTTGTCTTTGCCGTGTGTCTCGTGGAAAAAGTACACGGCAAAAAAACTGCCTTTTTAAAAAAATTAAAAAAAAAAATTTTGTTTCAAACTTTTTTGAATATTATTTACTTGATAATCTCGTATAGAATATTTTAACCCTTTGTATGTTAAATATTAGGTCAAATTGCACTCATAATCAAACTTCCCCTGTGGTCACCCATCCTAACACTATTCTAGCTCTAGCACGCTTAACTTCTTCGTTCCTTCCGAATGAGCTTCCGAGAAAGAAATCATACCTATTAACTCTTGGGCCATGATGTCACACATCTCAGTTTTAGATTCCAAACAATTATTTAAGTAAACAATAATGAAAATTAATAATAATCTTGAATCCAAATAAAAATAAAATGATTTAATTTTATTTCCTTTTTCTATTTAATATGGAATAATTCATATATTTAAATCCGTAAATCGGAATTCGGCAAATAAAATGTCTAAATCGATCAGAAAAATGTGAGGAATCCAAATATGACATCCATATAATCTTGTGAAAATGGGATGGTATCATTTTGAATTATCCATTTGGTGGTTGCTTCATAAAACCCCCGGTTTTTTGTGCCCGGAAAATAGAAAATGGCTTTTTGGTGCGAGGAAAAGGAAAACTTTCTCCAACAACATTATTTGCCATTCCATGATGTACATGCATGCACGATATGGGCACATTATCACAAACTATATCTTGATTCTAGCCATAATATTGGTCATTTGACCCGAAAGCCAGGAAACCTCAAATGAGATAGGTCATTTTGTGAAGGTTTTTTTTAGACATAATCAATATACGAAGTTTGATATTTTTCCTACCAACTATGTCACATAATATGACACCACGCGAAGGTTTCGCATTGTTTCGATCGTTTTTGAATTTTTTATGACTCTTTTAAACTATCGACAAACTTTGTCGAACGACGGGTATGAAGATTCTTAGCTCGGAGCTGAGCCTCTCTAAACTTTCATTGGATCTCTGATGAAATAGCATATTGTGAACCTAAAAATGATTTTTGTGAAAAATCATGCCCATCAGATCATGTACCTGTAGTTCATATCTGACCCACATCCTACCGTTTTGGCAGGAATTTGTCTTTTTCACCTGGAGTGGATAGAAAGGTTTCAGATCCCCCCGTTAGGACATTGTCCAGTTAAGGTGGTCTACTATTTTTAAAAAATAGGGTGATAGCATTTTAAATTAGCCATTTGGTGGTTGCTTCATAAAATCTCTCGTTTTTTTCGCTCAGAAAATAGAAAATGGCTTTTTGGTGCAACGAAAAGAAAAACTTCCTCCTACAACATTGTTCACCATTTCATGAGGCACATGCATGCACAATATGGGTAGATTATCACAAACTATGCTTTGATTCTAGCCATAACATTGGTCATTTGACCCAAAAGCCAGGAAACCTCGAATGAGATAGGTCATTTTGTGAAGGTTTTTTTGAGACATATTTAATATAACAAGTTTGATATTTTTCCTTGCAACCATGTCACATAATATGACATCACGCGAAGGTTTCGCATTGTTTTGATTGTCTTTGATTTTTTCATGACTCTTTTAAACTATCGACAAACTTTGTCGAACGACGGGTATGAAAGCTCTGCGGCCTCATGGTTGCCGTGCCAGTCCTGAGGAGGTCGATGCTAAATTCCACTCCACGATGTCATGCCGGTGCTCCGCTCCGCGGAGGTGGCGGCTGGAGATGGGTGGCGATTGCGAGGAGCGAGACGGCTTCTATGGCCAGCGGCGGGATGTGTGCGCGCGCCGGAGAGATCATTTAGACAAAAGGAAAAACAAAGAGCTCTTGGTTTTGTTTTGAAAAAATATATGTATGATTCATAAAATGTAAAAATGCATGCTTATTTCTCTACGCTTGTTATATGACTCAAAGAGCTCTTGGTTTTGTTTGAAAATAACACTAAAAAGGAGTTAGAGCCTGGCAACTCAAAAGAGGCACCACAACCCATAAGATGGAAGATCTCTTAGCACGAGTATGAGATCCAGGAGGATCGAGAGGAGGAGGTGAAGCAAGCCATCCTGAACTCAATGCAAACCAACAAGGAGGACAAATAGCTTGAAGAATGAGTGGAGTAGGATGTGGACCACAGTAGTCTTCATTTTCAATCTATGAAGGAAAAGAGGAGCTCAAACAGCGGGAGCAGAAGAATTTCGAACGAGCCCTCCTAACTTAAATGCAGAGTTTGGAGGATGATGACTTTACACATGCTTACTTCGATGGCCATCAGATGTCCAAGTATATATGTATGTAGGAACCTAGGCTAGCACCTCCCCGTCGGTGCTCCACCTTGTATGTGTGTGAGCCAGTAGAGAACACTACTAAGAAAACGGTCGTCTGTGGCACACGTAGAAAGCCCATCCGTGGCGCACTAGTGGTGCTCCACGGGCCTTGCGCTACGGCTATCTCCTAGCCGCGGCGCACTGCATGGTGCGCCACGGTTATGTCGAGATAGGCGTAGCGCACCTGCTAGTGCGCCACGGATATGTTGGCAGGTGCGCTACGCCTTGGATCTTCTGTGGCGCATCTATCAGTGCGCCACAAGCATGTGCATGTGCGCTTTAGGCACTGTGCGCCACAGAAGCTGTGCCATGTGCGCCACAGATGTCTTTTTTTTTAAATTTCAGGGCCAGATGATATACAAATATAGATTATATAGGCAGATATACACACAGATATAATATATACAGTTATATATATAAATACACAATTCGCAAAACAAGATTGAAACAAATACATATAGATAAGTCTCTTACATGAATATATAAGTTATACATTGTTTCGATCAAGTTACAAAGTAGTTGGTGACATGCGAATACATGTGTCGATCGAACAACTTAGAGCTCGGAAGCTCGCCTACACATCTAAACTAGCTAGACACAAATGCGGGATAAACAACCAAAGAAGATAAGCATGATCACCGCCGCGACGAAGGTGTAGGTCTTCATCTGGTTCCTCGTCCTAACTCCCGCTAGATAGCGCGTGTATCTAGCTTCCGCCTCCGCCATAGTGTTGTACCCTTTGTAGCTATTGCCGCTGAAACGGTGCACCTGTCTTCGGCAGTCTTCCCAATCATCGTAGACTCCGGGAACCCGTCCCTTATACACGACGTACCACGTCATTTATAAGTTGACAATAATAATTAACCGGTGATTGAAAAAAAACATGTATAATTAAAGTCGCATATGAAGATACACTTATAGAAAGTACTCCTAAATCAAAAAGACCAAACTCAAAAAGCATGCCTCATATATAACTAGGTTGTTCGAGACAGGAATATGCTATGATGGAACTGTACGCCAAGTAGGATGCACAACACCTAGACCTGTGCATAGCACAAGGCGGACAATTCCATCGCAACACATTCACATATAGTGTGCCACGACATTTCAATCATCGACATTATTCTCGAAAAAGACCAAAGTAACTCAAAAAGCATGCCTCATATATAACTACTTAGGTCGTTGGACACAGGAATATGCTACGACGGAACCGTTCGCCAAGTAGGTTGCACAACACCTGGACCTGTGCATAGCACAAGGAGAACAATCCCATCGCAGCACATTCACATATATAGTGTGCCACGAAATTTCAATCATCGGCATTATTCTCGAAAAAGACTAAAGTAAATCAAAAAGAATGCCTCATATATATATATATATATATATATATATATATATACATATATATATATATATATATATATACATACATAGGTCGTTGGACACAGGAATATGCTACGATGGAATCGTAAGCCAAGTAGGATGCACAACATCTAGACTTGTGCATAACACAAGGCTTATAATCCCGTTGTAGCACATTCACATATATATTGTGCCACGACATTTCAATCATCGGCATTATTCTCGAAAAAAACCAAAGTAAATCAAAAAGAATGCCTCATATATATATATATACATATATATATATATATGTAGTTGGACACAGTAATATGCTACGACGGAACCGTGAGCCAAGTAGGATGCAGAAGACTTGGACTTGTGCATATCACAAGGCTCACAATCCTATCGTAGCATATTCACATATATATTGTGCCACGACATTTCAATCATCGGCATTATTCTCGAAAAAAGACTAATAAAGTAAGGAAAAAAAAGAAGGACCAAAGTGAGCAAAGGACCAAAGAGTAAGCAAAAAAAACCAAGCATTGATTGATATATAATAATAATAAGCAAAAGAAGTAAGCGATGATTCATAAACCTAATAAGATAAGTATAGTAGCATGTACACTTGTCCACATACACACAAAGGTCATCTATAGTTTGTAACTACAACTAGGCCAACATCAAGCCTTCTGGCTCGGCTTAGGAAACGGGAGGACGCCTTGTCTCGTCATGAACTTCCTATAGTCACCCTGCATCTCTAGGCGATCTTCTATGTCACGGTTATTCGGGATATTTCCTCCGTAGAAGATCCCCCCCGAAGTCATGACATCACGAAAGATGATTGCCCCAAACTGCTGCTTGATGCGATACATCTCTTGTCTAATATCTGAATCAGTGATCTTGGCCTTTGCTTCGGCCCACTGTTTGAGATGATCTGGCAGCGTAGAATTCTGCTGGTCAAGTAGGAACACCCTCATGTGATGGAGTGCGTAGTAGGCTTCCTTCTTACTGTTTTCCGGCTGCTTCATGCAGGGGAACTCCATTAAGGGTTGAAGACGTGCCTGCCGAACTTGACCTTCGTACGCACAAAGGTGGTGCCTTCCGTCGAGGCAAAGCCAGTGAGAGCATCATCCAGAACTTCTTTTCTAGACTCCCCAAGTCGAAATACGTGGCGTGGGAATGCTTCGGCGATAAGGAGATGAGCGTGCAGTGTTCATCTCTGCGCAAAAAATTCAAATGGAATGTGTTGGAAAAAGAATGATGATAATCTAATAAAGCCAATCGACGGTGGCGAGTGAATAACGACTTACTCGGGAAAGTAAGGCACGAGAATGTATTACTTTGTCTTGTTCACCACGAGGATTCTTTTTAGGTACGAGGCCACGATATGTCATTCGGCGGGGGAACCCAAGCAGCCGTCACACATGTAGTAGGGGTCCACTATAGCGATGCCCAGTGTGTTCTCTCTAATGATCTGCATGGCCAGGCTGAGAGAAAACAGACGGACCATGGTATAGTGCAGCGGGTATAGGTGGAACATATTGAAGATGTCGTCGAACCGCAGGAAGAACATATCCGCAGGGGCATTGTCGACGAAGCCCAAGCCTGGTGGCACCTTAACCACGAATACCGAGTGCGAGGGATCTTTCTCCGATAGAAGGCGTCTCTCTATCGCCAGCACGCCATCATGCACACTCTGCAGTTCCGAACTGGCGATCCTCCGCAAATTCTTAGGTAGCATGGGCTCACCCGCCACATGAATCCTCCACATAATACCCTCGGGTCTTCGTGGCCCGTCCCGAAACCTGATCGGATTCACAGTTGTTGACGCCACCGGCTGGCTCGAGCTGCTAGATTTTCTTTTCCTTCCCTTTTTTCCTTTTGGAGAGCGGGCAGGCACCGCAATCTTGTAGGGATTCATAGCATGGAAAACAAAAATTTTCTATCGCATACAAACAAACAAGCCCAGATCTATCTACTAGATTGTAGCAACGAGTCGATGGAATAACTTACCCTCGAAGATTCCAAAGTGTTTAATGAGAGCGGATTCTCGTGGGTGATGTAGTCGTACTCTCCCCGATCTCAAGATCGTGTAGACGATCCTTCCGGCGCTGCGTTCCGGCAGCGCTCCCGCAGTCGGTCACACGTTCGATACTCGACGAAGACCTTCCTCTCCCTTGTTCCAGCAGGCAGCGGAGGTTGTAGCACTCTCCTCGCGATTCCGGCAGCACAACGGCGTGGTACCGGAAGTAGAGGGGAGATCCCGCAGGGCTTCGCCTTAAGCCGGAGCGAGTATGGTGGAGTATGAGAGAGAACTATTAGTGGTCTAGGGTTTAGACACACCAATTAGAAGGCTCTAATCCGAAGGCTAGTGCAATTAGAAGCTCTAAACCAAAGCGTCTCTAAACCGGAGTCTAGGGCTAGGATTTAGATTAGAGGATAGGAACTTGTGTGTCTAGAGGAGGGGGCCCTGCCCCTCCTTTTATAGGTGGAGGGGCCGGCCGCGCCATGGGGAGGGAGGAGAGTCCCTCCCCAACTCGGCTTGGAGGAGGCGCGCCGGTTGGAGGAGGGTCTCCCTCCCCAACTCGGTTTCCCTCTTTCCTCTTTCCCTCTCTTTCCTGTTTTAGCCGTTTGACTTTTCAAACTTGCTATTTGACTTTTCAATTAAGGATTCAATTTAATCCTTTATTTGGAACAGCGAGAACACTAAGTACATGATGCAATCATTCCAATATGCAATGACACATTCATGTACCCCTTCCCCTCCGGAGTGCCAGACATTTCGGAACCTTCTAGAACATTCCTGATGAAAACACCGGAATCATTCCCGAACTCCGAAACGGGACTTTCCTTATATGAATCTTATTCTCCGGACCATTCCGGATCACCTCGTGATATCCCGGATCCCATCCGAGACTCCGAACAACATTTGGTCTCTTTCTCATAATACCATAACTACTCAAACAACGTCGAATCCTTAAGTGTGTCTCCCTACGGTTCGTGAATTATGCGGACATGATCGAGACACTTCTCCGAACAATAACCAATAGAGGAATCTGGAAATTCATATGGCTCCCACATATTTCTACGATTACTTTGCGATCGAATGAACCACTTACATACGATACCAATTTCCCTTTGTCTCACGATAGTTTACTTATCCGAGGTCATGATCGTCGGTATCTCTGCATACCTAGTTCAACCTCGTTACCGATAAGTACTCTTTTCTCGTTCCCGTGATATGTGATCCCTTGTGAGCCAGTCACATGCTTGCAAGCTAATTGGATGACATTCCACCGAGAGGGCCCAGAGTATATCTATCCGTTATATGGATGGACAAATCCCACTCTTGATCCATGTGTCTGAACCAATACTTTCCGAACACTCAATGCCACCTTTATAGCCACCCAGTTACGGTGTGGTGTTTGATGTCATCAAAGCATGCATCCGGTAAAGGTGATATGCATGATCTCATGGTCGAAGGAATTAGGTTACTATGTATCAGAAAGCATATAGCAATTGAACTATTGAAATGACTTGATCTTTATGCTACGCTTATCTATAGGAGTATGTCCACCATATCATTCTCCTAACGATATGATCTTGTTGTTGATAACATCTCAATGTTCATGATAGGGAAACCTCAATCATTTATCAACCAACAATCTAGTGAAGTATAGAGGCTATACTAGGGACTTCAAATTAAGTCTACAAATCACACAAGTATCAATGTTTCCTTGTTAATACTATTATAGCATGAATGTAAACATTTATCATAAACACAAAGATATAATAATAACTACATTTATTATTGCCTCTAGGGCATATCTCCAACAGTCTCCCACTTGCACTAGAGTCATCTAATCTAGATTACATGGTAATATACCGAACACCCATGGCAGTTTGGTGTTGGTCATGTTTTGCCCTCGGGAGAGGTTTAGTCAACGGATCCGCCACATTCAGATCTATGTGTACTTTGCAAATCTTTATATCCCCATCTTGGATATGTTCTCGAATAGCGTGAAAACGTAGCTTGATGTGCTTCAGCTTTTTGTGTGACCTTGGTTCTTGCGCATTGGCTATGGCACCCATGTTATCACAGTAGATAGACATTGGGTCCAGCGCACTAGGAACCACACCCAGCTCTGTAATGAACTCTTTCATCCATATCGCTTCTTGTGAAGCCTCCGAAGCAGCCATGTATTCCGATTCAGTTGAAGATCTCGCCACAACGCTTTGCTTTGCACTCCTCCAGCTAACTGCTGCACCATTCAAAATAAATACGTATCCAGATTGTGATTTAGAATCATCCGGATCGGTGTTCCAACTAGCATCGGTGTAACCATTAACAACGAGCTGTTCATCACCTCCATAAGAAAGAACCATATCCTTAGTTCTTCTCAAGTACTTAAGGATGTTTTTGACCGCTGTCCAATGATCCACTCCTGGATCACTTTGATATCTGCTAGTTAAACTAACAGCATATGCAATGTCGGGTCTAGTACATAGCATGGCATACATTAGAGATCCTATGGCTGAGGCATAGGGAGTCTTACTCATCCTTTCTCTATCTTCTGCCGATGTCGGACTTTGAGTTTTACTCAAGGTCGTATTGGGCAACATGGGCAAGAACCCTTTCTTGCTATCTTCCATTCCAAACCTCTTTAGAACTTTGTCCAAATATGTACTCTGTGACAATGATATTTGGCGTTTCGATCTATCTCTATAAATCTTTATGCCTAATATGTAAGCTGCTTCGCCAAGATCCTTCATTGAAAAACTATTATTCAAATATTCCTTGACACTATTAAGAAGGTCTACATCATTCCCAATCAACAATATGTCATCCACATATAGTATTAAGAATGCTACAGAGCTCCCACTCACTTTCTTGTAAATACAAACTTCTCCATAAGTTTGTATAAAACCAAAACTTTTGATTACCTTATCAAAACGTTGATTCCAACTTCGGGATGCTTGCTTCAATCCATAGATGGACCGTTGAAGTTTGCATACCTTGTTAGCATCTTTAGGATCGACAAAACCTTTGGGTTGCATCATATACAACTCTTCATCAATATCTCCATTGAGGAATGCTGTTTTGACATCCATCTGCCATATCTCATAATCATAATATGCAGCGATTGCTAACATAATCCTTACAGACTTTAGCTTCGCTACTGGTGAGAAAGTCTCATCGTAGTCAACTCCTTGAATTTTTCGAAACCCTTTTGCGACAAGTCGAGCTTTATAGACAGTAACATTACCATCAGCATCTGTTTTCTTCTGGAAAATCCATTTGTTCTCGACAGCCTTCCGGCCATCCGGTAAGTCCACCAAAGTCCATACTTGGTTTTCGTACATGGATCCAATCTCGGATTTCATGGCTTCTTGCCATTTATTGGAATCTGGGCTCATCATCGCTTCCTCATATGTCTCGGGGTCATCGGTGTTGTCCACCAACATGACACTCATAACGGGATCATACCAATCTGGAGTGGTACGAGTTCTCGTTGACCTCCGAGGCTCTGTAGCAACTTCAACCGAAGTTTCATGATCACCATCATTAGCTCCCTCTCTTATTGGTGCAGGCACCACATGAACTTCTTCCGGTGCTGCGCTACTCGCAATTTCGAGAGAAGGTTCGACAACCTCGTCGAGTTCTACTTTCCTTCCAGTCACTTCTTTCGAGAGAAATTCCTTCTCTAGAAAGGATCCATTCTTGGCAACGAAGATTTTTCCTTCGGATCTATGATAGAAGGTATACCCAATAGTTTCCTTCGGGTATCCTATGAAGACGCATTTTTCCGCTTTGGGTTCAAGCTTGTCCGGCTGTAACTTCTTTACATAGGCTTCGCATCCCCAAACTTTAAGGAACGACAATTTAGGTTTCTTTCCAAACCATAATTCATACGGTGTCGTTTCAATGGATTTAGACGGTGCCCTATTTAAAGTGAATGCGGCTGTTTCTAATGCATAACCCCAAAATGATAGCGGTAAATCTGTAAGTGACATCATAGAACGAACCATATCTAAGAGAGTTCGATTACGACGTTCGGACACACCATTACGCTGTGGTGTTCCCGGCGGTGTCAATTGTGAAAGTATTCCGCATTTCTTCAAATGCTCGCCAAACTCGTAACTTAGATATTCACCTCCATGATCAGAACGTAGAAATTTAATCTTCTTGTTACGTTGATTCTCTACCTCACTTTGAAACTCCTTAAACTTCTCGAAAGTTTCAGACTTATGTTTCATGAAATAGATATACCCATATCTACTCAAGTCATCCGTGAAGGTAAGAACATAACGATAACCACCGTGCGATGCTACACTCATTGGACCACACACATCGGTATGTATGATTTCCAATAAGTCCGTAGCTCGCTCCATCATACCAGAAAATGGAGTCTTAGTCATTTTACCCATCAGACATGCTTCGCATCTTTCAAGTGATTCAAAATCAAGTGATTCAAGAAGTCCATCGGAATGGAGTTTCTTCATACGTTTCACTCCAATGTGACCAAGACGACAGTGCCACATATAGGTCGAATTATCGCTTGATTTCAAACGTTTAGCCTCAATGTTGTTGATATGTGTATTTCCACTATCGAGATTCAATAAGAATAGACCATCTATCAAAGGTGCATGTGCATAAAACATATTACTCATATAAATCGAACAACCATTATTCTCGGACTTAAACAAGTAACCGTCTCGCAATAAACAAGATCCCGATATAATGTTCATGCTCAACGCAGGCACCAAATAACAATTATTTAAGTATAAAACTAATCCCGATGGTAGATGAAGGGGTAGCGTGCCGACCGCGATTACATCAACCTTTGATCCGTTTCCCACGCACATCGTCACCTTGTTCTTCGCTAGCTTCCGTTTATTCTGCAGCACCTGTTTCGAGTTACAAATATGAGCAACCGAACCAGTATCAAATACCCAGGCACTACTACGAGTACTAGTGAGATACGCATCAATAACATGTATATCAGATATACCTTTCTTCTTGATGTTGCCGTTCTTCAGATCCGCCAAGTACTTTGGGCAATTCCGCTTCCAGTGACCTTCTCCCTTGCAGTAAAAGCACTCAGTATCAGGCTTAGGTCCAGCTTTGGTCTTCTTCGCCGGCGTGGTAACTTTATTACCACCCTTCTTGAAGTGTCCCTTTTGCTTAGACTTGCCTTTCTTGAATTTGGTGGTCTTATTGACCAACAACACTTGGTGCTCTTTCTTGATCTCCACTTCTGCAGATTTCAACATGGCAAAGAGTTCTGGCAACGTCTTGTTCATGTTCTGCATGTTGTAGTTCATCACAAAGTTCTTGTAACTTGGTGGTAGTGATTGGAGGACACGGTAAATCCCCAAAGCATTAGGAATCACTATACCCAAGCTTTGAAGTTTGTTTGCGTGCCCAGACATCTTAAGCACATGCTCACTGACGGAGCTGCCCTCTTCCATCTTGCAGTTAAAGAACTTTTCAGAAGCCTCATAGCTTTCAATTGCCGCATGAGTCTCAAAAATCAATTTGAGATCCTCGACAATATCATATGGGTCTGAATCCTCAAACCTTTTCTGAAGCTCCGATTCCAAACCATACAAGATAGCACACTGAACTATGGAGTACTGATTCTTCCGAGCGAGGTAAACATTCTTTACTTCATCGGGAGCATCAGCTGCAGGTGGGTCACCCAGCGGTGCATCCAGCACATAGGTCAAATTACCAGCTGTGAGGACAATCCTCAAATTGCGGAACCAATCCGCAAAGTTGCTTCCATTGTTTTTCAACTTTTCTTTCTCTAGGAACGCATTAAAATTGATGGTAGGGGCTGCCATTGATCTACAACATATTTGCAATAGTTTAGACTAAGTTTATGACAAATTGAGTTCAAATTAATTAATAAAGTTAATCTAGGTGAACTCCCACTCAAAACAATATCCCTCACATTGTTTTAGTGATCACACGAACCAAATCCACCATATCAACACCGATCATCACGAGAGTTGATATAGTTTCAATGGCGAACAATCGTCATGTTCATCATATCTACTATATGATTCATGCTTTACCTTTCGGTGATCCGTGTTCCGAGACCATGTCTGTACATGCTAGGCTCGTCAAGATCAAACCTTAGTTTCCGCATGAGCAAATCTGGCTTGCTCACGTTGTATACACTTGCAGAATCTAACACACCCGATCATCACGTGGTGCTTCGAAACAACAAGCTTTAGCAACGGTGCTAACTAAGGGTGAACACTTTATGACTTGAAATTGATGTGCATGAGGGATCATCTTATAATGCTACCGTCGTCTACTAAGCAATACAAGATGCATAAAGGATTAACATCACATGCAATTCAATATATATGTGATATGATATGGCCTTTCTTCTTCGTGCTTCCGATCTCTATCTTCAACCACGAACATGATCTCCATCATCACCGGCATTGCATCAAGGTCAATGACGCCTCTCCATGGTTGTCGTCCACCGGCTTCAACTATTACAACTACTTTGAATAGACACGCGGGTCTTAACATAAATTAAAGACAACCATATGGCTCCTGCCGGTTGCCAACTTACAATAAGGAACATTGCATACATCAAATATAATCACAATCATGGCCATATCACATCACTGCACACCCCTGCAAAACAAAGTTAGACGCCTCTACTTTCTTTGCATATTTTACGTGGTTTGGGGCTTTCAATAAGTGTCGTTCTAACTTACGAACAAGAACCACAACATTGATACACCCGTTGTAAATTGGATCTTAACTATGCTAGGAGAAACAGGCACCCGCAAAGCCACTTATGCAATACAAGTTGCATGTCAAGCGTGGAGCAAGTCTCATGAACGATGTCATGTAAGGTTAACCCGGGCCGCTTCATCCCAACATACCGCAAGATGCAAAGTACACAAGAAGCAATCGACAATAAAAGCATCAACGCCCACAATAACCATTGTGTTCTACTCGTGCAACAGATCTACATATAGACACGGCTCTGATACCACTGTAGGGATTCGTAGCATGGAAAACAAAAATTTTCTATCGCATACAAACAAACAAGCCAAGATCTATCTACTAGATTGTAGCAACGAGTCGATGGAATAACTTACCCTCGAAGATTCCAAAGTGTTTAACGAGAGCGGATTCTCGTGGGTGATGTAGTCGTACTCTCCCCGATCTCAAGATCGTGTAGACGATCCTTCCGGCGCTGCGTTTCGGCAGCGCTCCCGCAGTCGGTCACACGTTCGATACTCGACGAAGACCTTCCTCTCCCTTGTTCCAGCAGGCAGCGGAGGTTGTAGCACTCTCCTCGCGATTCCGGCAGCACAACGGCGTGGTACCGGAAGTAGAGGGGAGATCCCGCAGGGCTTTGCCTTAAGTCGGAGCGAGTATGGTGGAGTATGAGAGAGAACTATTAGTGGTCTAGGGTTTAGACACACCAATTAGAAGGCTCTAATCCGAAGGCTAGTGCAATTAGAAGCTCTAAACCAAAGTGTCTCTAAACCGGAGTCTAGGGCTAGGATTTAGATTAGAGGATAGGAACTTGTGTGTCTAGAGGAGGGGGCCCTACCCCTCCTTTTATAGGTGGAGGGGCCGGCCGCGCCATGGGGAGGGAGGGGAGTCCCTCCCCAACTCGGCTTGGAGGAGGCGCGCCGGTTGGAGGAGGGTCTCCCTCCCCAACTCGGTTTCCCTCTTTCCTCTTTCCCTCTCTTTCCTGTTTTAGCCGTTTGACTTTTCAAACTTGCTATTTGACTTTTCAATTAAGGATTCAATTTAATCCTTTATTTGGAACAGCGAGAACACTAAGTACATGATGCAATCATTCCAATATGCAATGACACATTCATGTACCCCTTCCCCTCCAGAGTGCCGGACATTCCGGAACCTTCTAGAACATTCCTGATGAAAACACCGGAATCATTCCCGAACTCCGAAACGGGACTTTCCTTATATGAATATTATTCTCCGGACCATTCCGGATCACCTCGTGATATCCCAGATCCCATCCGAGACTCCGAACAACATTCGGTCTCTTTCTCATAATACCATAACTACTCAAACAACGTCGAATCCTTAAGTGTGTCTCCCTACGGTTCGTGAATTATGCGGACATGATCGAGACACTTCTCCGAACAATAACCAATAGAGGAATCTGGAAATTCATATGGCTCCCACATATTTCTACGATTACTTTGCGATCGAATGAACCACTTACATACGATACCAATTTCCCTTTGTCTCACGATAGTTTACTTATCCGAGGTCATGATCGTCGGTATCTCTGCATACCTAGTTCAACCTCGTTACCGATAAGTACTCTTTTCTCGTTCCCGTGATATGTGATCCCTTGTGAGCCAGTCACATGCTTGCAAGCTAATTGGATGACATTCCACCGAGAGGGCCCAGAGTATATCTATCCGTCATATGGATGGACAAATCCCACTCTTGATCCATGTGTCTCAACCAATACTTTCCGAACACTCAATGCCACCTTTATAGCCACCCAGTTACGGTGTGGTGTTTGATGTCATCAAAGCATGCATCCGGTAAAGGTGATATGCATGATCTCATGGTCGAAGGAATTAGGTTACTATGTACCAGAAAGCATATAGCAATTGAACTATTGAAATGACTTGATCTTTATGCTACGCTTATAGGAGTATGTCCACCATATCATTCTCCTAACGATATGATCTTGTTGTTGATAACATCTCAATGTTCATGATAGGGAAACCTCAATCATTTATCAACCAACAAGCTAGTGAAGTATAGAGGCTATACTAGGGACTTCAAATTAAGTCTACAAATCACACAAGTATCAATGTTTCCTTGTTAATACTATTATAGCATGAATGTAAACATTTATCATAAACACAAAGATATAATAATAACTACATTTATTATTGCCTCTAGGGCATATCTCCAACAAATCTGAGCACCGGCCGCCCTATGTAGTGTGTCAGGGCTTAGAATAAAGGGCCGGTTGGTTGTATCAGCTGGCTCTGTAAAGGCGCAAGCTGGAGGCGTCTCCTGAGAACCAAACAGACGCTTGGTGATAGTGGCTTTCTCTGTGGGGCCACCAGCTAGGTCTTCATTGCTAAACTGAGTGTTGAAGAAGTGATCATTCCAGTCTTCGTCGTCCTCGGCCGGATCCTGCGCCGTGTGCATATCATCAACATGATCATCCGACCCACCGCGTGGAGGTGACGGCGAGGTGACTGCGGAAAACATGTACGGCGTCGTCAGAGATGCCATAAGAGTAATAGATGGCGTGAAAGGCGGTAAAGAAATTTGTTTACCGTGATGGCGTTGAGATCGGCTAATGTCGACGCACCGCATACGGCGACGGGCGTGCAAGAGACGGAAGGGCTGCTTGTTGGTGCGGTGCTGGCCGCCGGTGTATTCTCCCTACCGCCGGGTGCTTGGAGCTCCGGTGCCGCCGCGATGATGGCAGGGGGGGGCACCAACATGTACTCTAGCGCCGCGGTGATGGCAGGGGGAGTCACCAACACTTGCGGCGCCGCGGTGCTAGCGGGCGGAGTCACAAACACGTAGTTCGCCTGATTCGTCGGCGCCGCGTTGTTCGAGTGGCTGATGACCATGCTTGGAATCGGGCACGGCCCTACTCGACCACCCGCACTCCAGTTCTCTATTGACTCCACCAAGGTAGGCAGGAAGGACGTGAGGGTGATTGCCAGGTTGTCTTGGACGATCTGCGGGATCCGCGCCACTTGTACCTTAAGTTCTTGAACCTCGCGGTTTTCCTCCTCGCTCCTTCCCGACGGCGCCACATGCGTCCTCGGCGGTTGACCAAAATGATCCACCCAATTCTTACCCCCGAGGCCGGCCAGACGGCCAGCCGAAGATGGCTTCTTCGTAACCGGCTCTATTTTCTTGGCCCGGTTCATCGCCCTGTTAAAAGGGTTATCCCACCGGGTGTCCGCCGTCGACCCCTGGGATGAGGAACCCTGGGATCCATGACTAGCAACAATTTCCTCCTCCTGCAGAAGAAGTAACAGTCAATCATTTAGATCATCGATTAGAATGCAATCGAGTTGATCAGTGGTAATTAGATTATACTTACCACAATTTCCTCGAATTCCTTCACCGCAGGATCCACGGTGAGTTGTTTGGTTTTTGGGTCCACATGGTAACGGGCCGTGATGAAGTTTCGAACCTGCCCGGGTTCGAATTTCCCAAAGGGGTTTTCTATCCCCTTGGATCTATACTCTTCATCCTCCTTATTCCATTTGGCCTCCGTGGTTCTGTATCCACCAGATCCGAGATGGTGATGACCTATATTCATCGCCTGCAGCACCTTTCCCCGATTACTATTGGCCAGGGCTCTTTCGGATTCACACCTCTCCTTGAACTCCCGGAATTGATCTTCGGTGATCTGCGGGTAAATCTTCTGGATCTCCTCGAGACTTTTGCCTTCTTTATAGATCTTCTTCTTTATCCGGGTTCTCTAGCTGGCCAGGGCGGTGCTCATCTTTGTGAGGGCGGATTTGTTTACTTCGTTCCCATGATAATTTGTGTTCTGATACTTATCGGGAAACTTGTATCTTGCGTGCAGCTTCTCGAAGAGGAGTGTGCGCAAGTGGCCATTATCTTTATGCCGGAGATTCTCGGTGTTGATCGAGATGGTTGTACGGGTGATCGCCTCCACTTGCCCACCGTACCCTCTTACGACAAGGTCGGGCTCCATAGGAACCCCTGATGGGCTCACTTCGGTAATTTCCTCCCTGACCGTGCCGACCGTGTTCAGGCGCTGTTCCTTCGGTTTCTTCTTCTTCTTAGGAGGATTGCTACCACTCCCTGTGCCCTTGCCGCCATCAACGGTTTCATCGTCCGCTGTTCCTTCGGCTTCTTCCTCCGCGTCTTCCATCTCATCATCCTCACTCACTGAAGGATGGTATTCTTCATCGTCTTCTAGCCGCTGGGCCGCCTCCCAGAATGTCAATTGTTTATTCGAAGGTCTGAGTTCTCCTTCAGCGCTGATGCGCTTAGAACATCCAGCCTCGTCGTTGTCACACATCTTTGCACTAATAAAAAACAAATAATTGGTTAAATGCACGAAAAAATCCGGCATGACCTTTGCTAATTTTCTTAAACTAGGAGTGCCCGATTTCTGCCGAAACGGAAGTTAATCAACATTCCGGCAAAAATCGGGACTCATTTCATACAAGAACCTGCATACACGACATAATAAAGTGCTTCATATACAAGCACAAGCACAATTTCAAGGTGTTGTTGTCCCAGCACAAATAGTAGCAAAACCAACGCTACTCTATTTTTCCTTCCAAACCATTTCACAACCACATCCATCCAGTCCCAGCACAGTGCCACAACCATATATACTTTATTTATCAATTTGACCTTAGACTATTGCATCATTGGAAAGAATTAAACCAAATATTGGTCAAGCAAACATGCATCTAGATCATCTACTAAATCCACAAGTCTTGCATATAGGACAGTACCAACATATCAAAGCATCAACTTTATAAAACACTAGCAGATGCAAAGGCAGTAGAAGCATCAACTTTATAAAACAGTAGCAGATGCAAAGGCAGTAGAAGCCACTAAGTTGTTAACACTAGAAAACAAGTGTTACATCTGTTCTTTTAATTTTTTTTAAAAAGGAAAAGGTTTGGAGGGGAGGGAGCTTTCAGTTAGCATAGAAGTGTTATGCTAGATCATCCTAGAGCTATAGAAAACAATTATAATCTATTCATAACAGGAATTAAGCCTCAGATTTACATATTATTGGTATGTACATCACATCAGGAGGATTGCTTAAGGCACTAATAGAAACTGTTCTTATTCTTAAAACTGGTATGTAAATCATTTTCCTAGGAAGTGTTCTAGGAATCATACAAAAATACAAGAAGACAGATTCTTTCTTAAGACCTCAAACAATGACTCATTCATATATGTTCTTGCAAAGCTAAAGCTTCAACTAAGATATCATGGGAAAGGGACTGGAATAGTTTTATTTCCATGTCTCATCAATTATAATAATGATCTCATTAAACCTACATAAATGAATTACAACAGATCATGATTAAATGACTCTGCTAAAAATATTGATGCACCTAAATCATTTTCCACAGTAGCAGTAGCACTCAACATTTTCCACAGTCTCATCAACAGTTTTATTTCCACAGTAGCAGTAGCACTCAACCACTTCTAATCAGAAATCTAAACGACATTGTTCAGAATTTCAGAAATCAACATTGTTCAGAATTTCAGAATTTCAGAAATCTAAACCACAGTAGCAGTAGTTCTCAACCACAGTAGCAGTAGCACTCAACATTGTTCAGAATTTCAAAAATCTAAACGATAGGGAGAGAGAGGGAGAGAGGGAGAGAGGGGAGGTGGGTAGGGGACTCACCAGGAGGGAGCGCGGAGCTAGGCAGGCAGGCGATGAGGACGACGATGGCGGGCGGGCACGGGCCTCCTCGGACACGCACGGGCCTCGGATGCACACGGGCACGGGCCTCCTCCTTGGATGCGCACGGGCCTCCTCCTCCACGACCTCCTCCTCGAGCGGCGGCAGCTGGCAGGGCTCGGGCTCCTCCTCCTCCACGTTCTCCTCCTAGAGCGGTGGCGGATCGAGATCGACGGTGTATGAGGGTGGCAGTGGGGATAAGATCGGCGGTGTCTGAGATGGGGAGGAGAGGCGCGCAGGCGTGGCCCGGTTGACTAGTAGTACCGAGTTAGGCGTAGCGCACCCTGGCCAAGTGCGCTACGCCTAACTCGGTACTACTAGTCACATAAGACGGCGCGGCCATCCCTATTGTACAACTACACTAGCCTATCCCACTGGTTCCACCCACTGCTCTAATCTAAACCTGTGAGCACCCAGGTTTGAATCCTGGTGCCCACCTTTTTTATTTTTATTTTAAAAATATTTTTAAATGTTCCAAAAAATGCCCAAAAGTGGTGATATATTCCATAAAAGTTTTGTTTTGTTTTTAAAATACTTTTAAATATTCCAAAAATGCCCGAAAGTGATAATATATGTCATAAAAGTGGTACAAATTAAATATGATTCAAATATGTCATAATAATTTGTCCATGAATATTACAATATTTTTTGACCGCGCGTTTTACAATATTTTTTGAGCTAGCGTTTTACAATCTTTTTTCCCTTCTTTGTCGCGGTTGAATAATTTAGCCCCGGCACTTTAATGTTTTTTCTTTCGAACGGGCTACCTTTTTTGGGTAGGGTTGTCCTTTTTTTCTTGTGATGTATGTTGCTGCATCGTAGTCGTCATCATCTTCAATCTTTGGATCGATGTACTGGTCGAAGTCTTGCTCGTTGGCGACTCCATCCATTCCGATGATGTTTCTTTTTCCTCTCCTCACGACAACACGGCTAGGCTTTGTCGGGTCGGTAATGAAAAAAAATTGGTCCACTTTGGTAGCCAGTACCCACGGTTCATTTTTCGCGGCCATGTTCGCACCAGCGGCCTTGGATTTGGCTGCTTCGGGTATAACCATGGTTGTGAAATACCGGTATTCTCTTTCGACGCTCTTTTCCCATCTGACACGGAACATCGGCACCTTTTCTCCACAGTAGTCGAGCTCCCAGATCTCCTCGATTCTTCCGTAGAATCTTTCCTTCACGTTGTCATCGGTGTAGAATTCTGACGTTACGTCTGAGTTCTGATAATCACACTTGTTGTCCTTTTCCTCCGTGTAGAATGTGTAGCCGTTGATATCATACGCCTGATAGGTCACCAGGTTTTGCATCGGTCCCTGCGACAAGGAGAATATGATCTTTTCCATGTCAGAATAATGCGATCGCGGGGGATTATCAAGGAGTGTCTGCCTAAACCAACGCGTGAAATCTGAGTTGTGATCTTTGATTATTTCTCCCTGCGTCCTCTGTATGCCCCGGTCACTGTACTTCTTCTCGATTAACCTTTTGTGCTTCTGTACCCAAGGATCGGCTAGTTCTAAATGCTATAGCGCGACGAGGTTTGCTCGATCAAAGTCTGCGCGTCGAAAATCGAAGTCTGCATGCAGTATGCAACGACCCTCTCGGTGACCAGATCCATCGAGCTTGCCAAGGTGCCTGTTGACGAGAAGACCGATAGGGTTCTCGATGTCTAGATAATTCGTGCAGAAAGAGATGCACTCTTCGTCCAGAAAGCCCTTGGCTATGCTTCCATCTGGACGGGACCTGTTGCGAACGTATCCTTTGATGTGTTCGTTCATCCTTTCGAACGCCATCATGCTGCGGAGGAACATCGGCCCGAGTTGGACGATGTCCTCCATGACATGGACCAGCAGATGCACCATAATGTCGAAGAATGCAGGTGGGAAGTAGACCTCAAGCTCGCATAGTATCACCACGATCTCCTCCTCTAGCCTCCCGAGCCGATTGACGCCAATCGACTTCCTAGAGATGACGTCGAAAAACTTGCAGAGGCCAAATAACGTTTCACGGACGTGCTCGTCCATTATCCCTCTTAGTGCGACCGGAAGTGGTTGAGATATGCCCAAGAGGCAATAATAAAATGGTTATTATCATATCTTCATACTTATGATAAATGTTTACATACCATGCTATAATTGTATTAACCGGAAACATTAATACTTGTGTGATTTGTAAACATAAAAGAGTCCCTAGTAAAGCCTCTTGGTAAACTAGCTTGTTGGTTAATATATGATCATGGTTTCCTGATCATGGACATAGAGATGTTATTAACAACAGGGTCATATCATTAGGAGAATGATGTGATGGACATACTCCTATAGTTAAGTGTAGCATAAAGATCAAGTCATTTAATATAGTTCATTTGCTATAAGCTTTCTGATACATAGTAACCTAATTCCTTCGACCATGAGATCATGTTAATCACCATCACCGAAAGGATGCTTTGATGACATCAAACACCACACCGTAACTGGGTGGCTATAAATGTGGCATTGAGTGTTTGGAATGTATGGGTTGAGGCACATGGATCAAGAGTGGGATTTGTCCATCCATATGACAGATAGATATACTCTGGGCCCTCTCGGTGGAATGTCATCCAATTAGCTTGCAAGCATGTGACTGGCTCACAAGGGATCACATATCACCGGAACGAGAGAAGTGTACTTATCGGTAACGAGGTTGAACTAGGTATGCATAGATACCGACGATCAAAACCTCGGATAAGTAAACTATCGTGAGACAAAGGGAAATTGGTATCTTATGTAAGTGGTTCATTCGATCGCAAAGTAATCATAGAAATATGTGGGAGCCATATGAATTTCCAGATTCCTCTATTGGTTATTGATCGAAGAAGTGTCTCGATCATGTCTGCATAATTCACGAACCGTAGGGAGACACACTTAAGGATTCGATGTTGTTGAGTAGTTATGGAATGATGAGTAAGAGACCAAATGTTGTTCGGAGTCTCGGATGGGATCCGGGATATCACGAGGAGATCCGGAATGGTCTGGAGAATAAGATTCATATAAGGAAAATCCTGTTTCGGAGTTCAGAAAAGATTCCGGTGTTTTCACCAGGAATGTTCTAGAAGGGTCTGGAAGGTCCGGCACTCCGGAGGGGAAGGGTACATGGATGTGTCATGACAATGTGGAATGGTTGCATCATGTACTAGGTCACTTGGCTGGGCAAAATAAAGAGAAGAAATCAAATCGAAGTTTGAAAGTCTAACGCCAATTTGAAAAAGTCAAATCTCAAGTTTGCTTGGTGGAGGGAGAGTAGGAAACCTACATGGGGAGGAAGTCCCACTCCCTCCCACCCGCCGGCCATGAGGAGGAGTTGGAGGAGGACTCGCTCCTCCCCAAACCGCCTCTCCCCTCCTATATAAGGAGGGGTAGGGCGCCCCCTCTCCCTACACCTTGAAACCCTAGCCTAAGGCGCCACCACCACCACCAAGTGTTGCTGCCGCCACCACCTAGGGATATCCTCCAAGTCGCCGACTTAGGGCTTCTCCAAGCCCTAGCCGTCGGCTACACCACTCCCCTTGGTGCCCTCTATTCCGTAGATCTCCAAGGCCCTCTCTTACTCCACCACACTCGCTCCGGCTTAAGGCGAAGCCCTGCGAGATCTCCCCTCTACTTCTGACACCACGCCGTCGTGCTACCGGAATCACGAGGAGAGTGCTACAACCTTCGCTGCCTGCTGGAACAAGGGAGAGGAAGGTCTTCATCGAGTACCGAACGTGTGCCCGACTGCGGAAGCACTGCCGGAACGCAGCTCCGGAAGGATCGTCTATGCGATCTTGAGATCGGAAGTGTACGACTACATCATCCACGAGAATCTGCTCTCGTTAACCGCTTTGGATCTTTGAGGGTTAGTACTCTATCGACTCGTTGCTGCAATCTAGTAGATAGATCTTGGCTTGTGTGTGTTCATGCAATAGAATTTTTTTGTTTTCCATGCTACGAACCCCTACAGTGGTATCAGAGCCGTGTCTATATGTAGATCTATTGCACGAGTAGAACACAATGGTCATTGTGGGCGGTGGTGCTTTTATTATCAATTGCTTCTTGTGTACTTTGCATCTTGCGTTATGGTGGGATGAAGCGGCCCGGGCTAACCTTACATGACATCGTTCATGAGACTTGCTCCACGCTCAACATGAACTTGTATTGCATAAGTGGCTTTGCGGGTGTCTGTCTCTCCCATCATAGTAAAGATTCAATTTACAACGGGCACTTGATAGTTCAAGCATCAACGTTGTGGTTCTTGTTCGTAAGTTAGAACGACACTTATTGAAAGCCCCAAACCACGTAAAATATGCAAAGAAAATTAGAGGCGTCTAACTTTGTTTTGCAGGGGTGTGCTGTGATGTGATATGGCCATGATTGTGATTATATATGATATATGCAATGTTCCTTATTGTGAGTTGGCAACTAGTAGGAGACATATGGTTGTTTTTTAAATTCCGTTAAGACCCGCGTGTCTATTATTCAAAGTAGTTGTAATAGTTGATGCTGGTGGATGACAACCATGAAGCGGCGCCATTGACCTTGACGCCATGCCGGTGATGATGGAGATCATGTTCGTGCTTGAAGATGGAGATCGGAAGCACAAGAAGAAAGGCCATATCATATCACATATTATGAATTGCATGTGATGTTAATACTTTTATGCATCTTATATTGCTTAGTTCACGACGGTAGCATTATAAGATGATCCCTCAAGCACACAATTTCAAGTTTTAAAGTGTTCATCCTTAGTAAGCACCATTGCTAAAGCTCGTTGTTTCGAAGCATCACGTGATGATCGGGTGTGTTAGATTCTGCGAGTGTATACAACGTGAGCAAGCCAGATTTGCTCATGCGGAAGCTAAGGTTTGATCTTGACGAGCCTAGCATGTACAGACATGGTCTCAGAACACGGATCACCGAAAGGTAAAGCATGAATCATATAGTAGATATGATGAACATGTTGATTGTTCGCCATTGAAGCTACATCAACTCTCGTGATGATCGGTTTTGATGTGGTGGATTTGGTTCGTGTGATCACTAAAACAATGTGAGGGATATTGTTTTGAGTGGGAGTTCAATAGAAATATGATTAAAAGTTGAACACTATTTATCATAAATTAAATCGAAGTGAATTTGCATAGTTGTTGTAGTCATTGGCATCCGTTCACCACCTTGCGCTTAGTTATAATTGAGATGATAGAACTATAGAATTCTGGTTAGTTACTTTACGAACTGGTATCGTATTGTTTTGAAGTGTTAATCTAAAGTTTAAAAGTCCCATTGCAAACTTTCTGTAAGTTTCGATTACTCCGTGAAGTTTAATAGTTGGTATTAAATCAAGAGTAACAATACCAGTGTTAGTATATTAGTATCATGTTTATCTCCATGATTCTTGATATTCGAAAGATAGTTTCAATATCAAGGTAATCTAGGAATTGAAAGAATTGTTTCAGAAACCATCATATGTGGAAGATATTGCGATATCTGAAACAACATTTGGTTTACAACATGATAGAGTATGATATGGCAAAGTTTATGTTCTCATATTTGATGAGAATTTGCAAAAGGTTGGAGACACTAGTTGTCCTAATCTTCCAAAAGGTTTTGGAGAGCAATATTATACTCGCGATTCACCGTTATAAGCTAAAGTAGCTTGATCATGAATAATTCCATGATAAGGGTGAATACTTGATGTAGGTAAAATGTTTACTACACCAAGAGAGTACTAAAGAAAGGAATTTGAAAGAACACCAAACATTTGATGATGGTAATCTACTTCAAAGTGCAAGTCCAAAGACATTGGTATTTAACTATACATGCTTTGGACTATGTGCCATATGTATGGCTCCACTATTGATGTTGATAGATTCTTTAAAACAGGAAAAGGAAATACTGAAAGAGAATCTCATAAATATATGGTAGAAAAGAAAAGACTAGAATTGTTCAGCTTAGGTATATAGAGGATATACATGTTATGGTTGTATTCTTTGCTTGTTAAACAATGTAGTTCTTGAGTATTGGATACTGAATTTGTTGGTATGAATCGTCATACGAAACAACACAATTCATGAACTACAATGGCCTAAGTAACTAGCAAATGAATAAGTGATGATGTTCATCGAGAACAAATAAAGGGTTATTGTGTTGCTCATTAAACATCAAAGCTTGCCTTGAAGATTTTTTTTATCAGGTATTATGAGAACAAAAGGGTTGTTCAAATAATTGCCGTAATCCATAAAAGATGGATGATTTACAAATCTCGTTGGAGAAATCACATCAGTAAAACTGATGCTAAAAATGTCGAAAGACAAATTGATTGAAAGATCACTTAGGAAGTGACGTCGCCGTTTAAATTATATTAGAAAGAAAACATGAAGAAACTCCATGTGGATGGAATTTTGGAGTCTTTTGATTTTTGATCAAATGACGCTTGTGAAACTTTCCTAGAGATAATTAAAACTTCGTTCATAGGCCAAAAGGGAACGGATGACTAGATTATTGGAACTTGTACATGTTGTTGTATCAAGTCCATTATGTGTAGTCAAGGGCGATGGATTTCAACTTCATATACTTTCTCCGAAAATTTGAGTGAATATATGAATATTTACTTAATAAGGATGAAGTATGAAACATTTGAAAAGTTCAAAGACTTTCAAGATGAAGTGCAAAATCATTGTAACAAGAATGTAAATAGTTTATGAAAAGATCATAAAGGAAGATATTTGAGTTACAAATTTAGCATAATACCTAATATTTAAGGAAACGTTCAGTGGATTTGCATTTCCCGAAACACCATAAGAGTATGGAGCGTTCGAGATATGTAATTAAACCTTGTTTGACATGGTAAGATCAAAGGTGTAATTCATAAAACTGCCATTATATTTTAAAGATTAAAAGCTTTAGAGACTACCGTTTTCCACTGAAAAGAGCTCCATCATAATCCGTTGAAATGACACCATATAAAGTTATGGTTTGGGATAAAACCCAAGTTGTCCTTTCTTAAACATTGGTATGCTATGCATAACAAAGATGTTTACAACCAAAGTCGGATGAACCTGCCTTTGTATGTTATTTCGAATAACTATTAATTATTCCTCCATAACATCGAAGAAAAAAGTGTTTGTCGCTTAGAACGTCAAGTTTCTTTGAGAAGGAATTTTTCGTGAAAAGATAAGTGGGAGGAAATAGAACTTTGATAAGGTTAAAAGAACCTTAGCTGTATGTGCAAAGTTGCGCGGCGCCGAAAAGTGTTCCGGAGGGAGCAACAATGCTCATGGCTCACGTGCCTCCAAGGTTGTGGTTACGGAGGTCAAAGTTTCTATTGAATCAAGTAGGTCGGGTAAACAATCAAATACCAAGATTTGAGGGTTGAATCATTATTTGAGAATAATGAATGGACTACATGCAAAGAAGCGATGATGGGCCCTGACTCCATAAAATGGCTTGAAGCCATAAAATCCGTGATAGTTCCATACATGAGAAATCAAGTTTTGAACTTGAAGGACCCTCGAGAAAGGTGTAAGACCTTACAGTTGTGTTTGGATCTATAAAGAAATAGACATGGATGTTTCACATCTATGAATAGTCGACATGTTGGGAAAGAGTTCACAACAATGTTCGAATGTTGACTATGACAAGATTTAATCTTTCATAGCGATATTTAGTCTAGACGGATTAATGTAGCAACCACTACATATAATTTTGTTATGTGGTAGTTGAATAAACAAAACAAGTTCTTATAATAGAATTGTTACCTAGGACATGTGCATAACACGGTCCATAGGGTTTTGTTAATTCAAAGGATGCTAAAAGCATATGAAAACTTCAATGGTTGAAGTAAGCATTGCGGAGTTGGAATCTTCACTATGATGAAACTGGTAAAGGAGTTTAAATTTGTCGGATATGATGAAGATGCTTGCATTTGCAAGAAATTAAGTGGGAGCGCTAAGACATGTTTCTAATACATTATGTGGAAGACATATTGTTGATTGGAAATAATGTATCTTTTATTAACACATATTAAGAATTTCATCCCGATGAAAGACTTAGGCAAAACCCAAATATTTGGCATCAATAGACGCTAATATGGTTGTGCCGAAAGTACATAGATGATGTATTGAATGAGTTCAATATAGAAACTACAAGAAAGATTCTTGTTGCACAGAAAGGATTGAATGAGTTCAATATTGATGATATATTCAAGTGTATTGACACTTGGTAAGTGAAACAAAGATTCAAGTATAGAATGATACTTGATGTATGAAATCACAAAGAGTATTTATATCAATCATACTGTGATATGTACAAATCCAGATATGTCCTATGCTCTAAATGTTATGAGCATATACCAGAATTATTCATAAGATGATCATTGGACGATAGTAAGGATATTCTTATGATCTATTGGAAGAACTAAGAGTATATTATTTTGTAGAAGTGGCAAATAGATGGTTAGTTCATTGTAAAAGTACTACATTGATACCAGTTTTGTCATAAAGTACAAATTAAGTTTATCTCAATCTAAACTAAGGGTGGCACAATATAATGGAAAGTAAGTTCCATAATGGATTTGGATGAGTTTCAAAGGTAAGACATTGTGACAGATACTACAACAAAAGGATAAGTATATGACTACTATATAGCAGCTAAAGAGGGCATTTGTGTCAAGTAGTTTGTTATCAAACTAGGTGTAGTTCACAGTGGGATAATACTATGAAGATATATTGTATGACAATATTATCAACATGTTTTAACTCCAAAGAACTAAAGGTCTCACCAAAGGACCAAATTTATACAAAGCCATCTCATTAGAGAATGAGTGATGCGTAGAGACGCAAAGACATGCAATTACACACGAACCTGGAAGTGTCAGATCCGAAGATCAGTTGACCACTAGCAGTCGTGTACATACAACACCGGAAAGCCATAGGTGTTCAATACACAAAGGTTTGAAACTATATTATTGACTCTAGTGCAAGTGGGAGACTGTTGGAGATATGCCCAAGAGGCAATAATAAAGTGGTTATTATCATATCTTCATACTTATGATAAATGTTTACATACCATGCTATAATTGTATTAACCGGAAACATTAATACTTGTGTGATTTGTAAACATAAAAGAGTCCCTAGTAAAGCCTCTTGTTAAACTAGCTTGTTGGTTACTATATGATCATGGTTTCCAGATCATGAACATAGATATGTTATTAACAACAGGGTCATATCATTACGAGAATGATGTGATGGACATACTCCTATAGTTAAGCATAGTATAAAGATCAAGTCATTTAATATAGTTCATTTGCTATAAGCTTTCTGATACATAGTAACCTAATTCCTTCGACCATGAGATCATGTTAATCACCATCACCGAAAGGATGCTTTGATGACATCAAACACCACACCGTAACTGGGTGGCTATAAAGGTGGCATTGAGTGTTTGGAAAGTATGGGTTGAGGCACATGGATCAAGAGTGGGATTTGTCCATCCATATGACAGATAGATATACTCTGGGCCCTCTCGGTGGAATGTCATCCAATTAGCTTGCAAGCATGTGACTGGCTCACAAGGGATCACATATCACCGAAACGATAAAAGAGTACTTATCGGTAACGAGGTTGAACTAGGTATGAAGAGATACCGACGATCAAAACCTTGGATAAGTAAACTATCGTGAGAGAAAGGGAAATTGGTATAGTATGTAAGTGGTTCATTCAATCGCAAAGTAATCATAGAAATATGTGGGATCCATATGAATTTCTAGATTCCTCTATTGGTTATTGATCGGAGAAGTGTCTCGATCATGTCTGCATAATTCACGAACCGTAGGGAGACACACTTAAGGATTCGATGTTGTTGAGTAGTTATGGAATGATGAGTAAGAGACCAAATGTTGTTCGGAGTCTCGGATGGGATCCGGGATATCACGATGAGATCCGGAATGTTCCGGAGAATAATATTCATATAAGGAAAGTCCTGTTTCGGAGTTCGGAAAATATTCCGGTGTTTTCACCAGGAATGTTCTAGAAGGGTCTAGAAGGTCCGGCACTCCGGAGGGGAAGGGTACATGGATGTGTCATGAAAATGTGGAATGGTTGCATCATGTACTAGGTCACTTGGCTGGGCAAAATAAAGAGAAGAAATCAAATCCAAGTTTGAAAGTCAAACGCCAATTTGAAAAAGTCAAATCTCAAGTTTGCTTGGGGGAGGGAGAGTACGAAACCTACTTGGGGAGGAAGTCCCACTCCCTCCCACCCGCCGGCCATGAGGAGGAGTTGGAGGAGGACTCCCTGCTCCCCAAACCGCCTCTCCCCTCCTATATAAGGAGGGGTAGGGCGCCCCCTCTCCCTACACCTTGAAACCCTAGCCTAAGGCGCCACCACCACCACCAAGTGCTGCTGCCGCCACCACCTAGGGATCTCCTCCAAGTCGCCGAGTTAGGTCTTCTCCAAGCCCTAACCGCTGTCTACACCACTCCCCTTGGTGCCCTCTATTCCGTAGATCGCCAAGGCCCTCTCTTACTCCACCACACTCGCTCCGGCTTAAGGCGAAGCCCTGTGAGATCTCCCCTCTACTTCTGACACCACGCTGTCATGCTGCCGGAATCACAAGGAGAGTGCTACAACCTCTGATGCTTGCTGGAACAAGGGAGAGGAAGGTCTTCATCGAGTACCGAACGTGTGACTGACTGCGGAAGCGCTGCCGGAACGCAGCGCCGGAAGGATCGTCTACGCGATCTTGAGATCGGAACTGTACGACTACATCATCCGCGAGAATCTTCTCTCGTTAACCACTTTGGATCTTCGAGGGTTAGTACTCTATCGACTAGTTTCTGCAATCTAGTAGATAGATCTTGGCTTGTGTGTGTTCATGCGATAGAAATTTTTTGTTTTCCATGCTATGAACCCCTACATGAAGTACCTGCATCATTAGCATGGCACAGTCGTGAGACTTCATGCCACTGAACCTCTGCTTCGCCTCGTCTAGGTATCTGCTTATCTTGCCCGCGTAGCCGTTAGGAAATTTGACTCAAGGCACTTGAAAAACTGTTTGATCTCATCCTGGCTTAGAGTGAAGCAAGAAGGAGGGCAGTAATATTCGTTCTTCTTGAAATTTTTACCCTTTCGACGACCTTGTGTCGTCTCCGACTCATGATATCGTCATCTTCTTGATCATCAGGAGTAGTGTGTCCTCCGTGAAGCTCCTTCTGGATACCCAAGCATATCAGGTCGTGCCTTGCTTTCGGACCATCTTTCGTCCTATCTGGCATGTTGATTATGGTGGAGACCAGACTCCCGCACACGTTTTTCGTGATATGCATGATGTGGAGGCTATGAGGCGTGCGGAGAAACTTCCAGTATGGCAACTCCCAGAAAACAGACCTTGTTTTCCATACCTTCATCAACGGCTTGTCTTGTTGCTGCCTCTTTCGCTTCTTTCCAGGCTTAGGACAATCTTTCTAGTTTTTTAGCAACTCTTGCACTTCTTCGCTGCTCCTACGCTCTGGGATTCCTCGGGTCTCGGATTTGCCATCGAACAGGTCTCCACGTTTTCTCCATGGATCATTCTTGCCGAGCCACCTCCGGTGCGTCATGAACACGGTTTTCGATGACCCTGGATCTTTCTCTAGTTGGAGATAGCTTGTGTTATCCATGCACCTAACGCATGTGCAGAATCCTTGGATAACCTGCCCCGAGATATACCCGCAGCCTGGATAGTCTTGCACCGTAGTGACCAACGCGGCTCTCATAGTGAAATAATCTTGTGCGACGGCGTCGTAAGTATTCGCTCCAGATTCCCATAACGTGGCTAACTCTTCTTTCAACAGCCCGAGATACAGATTGATGTCGGTACCAGGTTATTTCGGCCCTTGAATTAGCATACTCATTTGTATGTACTTCTTCTTCATGCACAACCATGGAGGGAGGTTGTACATCCATACAAACACGGTCCAAGTGCTATGCGTGCTGCTCTGGATACTGAACGGATTGAGTCCATCGGTGCTCGCACCAAGCCTGATGTTCCTTGAATCTCCACCGAATTCTGGGAATTCGAGGTCCAATGCTTTCCACTGGCTAGCATCTGAAGGGTGCGTCAGCAGCTCATCCTTTTCGGGGTCATCATCGTCATCTCCTGGCTTCTTCCTTTCCGCATGCCATCGCATGAGCTTCGCTTCCTTAGGGTCCGCGAAATAGCGCTGCAGACGAGGAGTGATAGGAAAGTACCATACCACTTTTCGAGGTGCTTTCTTCCCTTTATTGTATCGACTCACGCCGCACACCGGACATGTGGTTTTCTCCGCGTCCTCACCCCAATAAATGATGCAATCGTTGATGCATACGTGATATCTAACGTGCGGTAGATCGAGAGGACAGACGATTTTCTTGGCGTCCTCGATACTAGTTGGACATGTGTTCCCCTCCGGGAGACGATCGTGCCAGAATGCCATCATATCGTCGAAGCTTGCGTCGCTCAATTTGTGTTTTGCCTTCATCTCCATAGACTTGAGCGTTACATTCAATCGGGTATCATCGGGCCTGCATCCTTCATACAATGGAGTAACCGCGTCTTTCTCAAGCTGCGCAAGTTTGGCTTTCTCTCTAGCGGCAGCCCTGGCGTTAATCGTCTGCTTGAGAAGCAGCTCTTGCACATAAGGTTCCCGCACCCAGCCTGACGTTGTTCCATCGTCGTCTCCTCCTCCGGCATCTAGATCATCATCATCCCGGTATGCTTCCGCACCTTCACCATCTCCAGGAGACTCTTCATCATCTCGCCCATTCTCGCAGTGATGATGATCATCGTCATGTTGCCCACCTTCACCGTCTCCATCGTCTTCGTCATCGCTTATCCAACGAGTGTATCCATCCATGAAACCATGGCGGAGCAGGTGCGCCTGCAGATTCCCGGAATCTGGGTCGATCACCCAGTTGAGTTTGCATCTTATGCACGGACATCTTATATCCGTCTTGTTATTTCGTATCATGTCGGCCGTCGCACATTTCAAAAATCTACCCACAATGCCTTCGCTCATTATGCGGACCATTTTTGTCTGCACGGTGTGTACACGGTACAATTAGAAGTCTATTAGAACCACATAATTAATGCATGCATGCAATGGTCGATAGAAAATTTCGGCATGACCTATCCTAAAATTAGGACTTTTGTGAAATGCCAAAGTCTTGCCAAAATGGAAATGAATCAACATTTTGGCAAAACAAATGGTAAGTTGTTCACACACAACACAAGAGAGAGAGAGAGACCGATCCATACACACATGAACATATCATTATCCTCTCCATACACACATGCATATGAGCATCGATACTCTTCCATATATATACACACACATGACCATCGATCCTCATCTACATACATATGAGCACATCCTTACATGGACAACTTACCGATATGAGAGACCGAGATCGCGAGAAGATGGAAAGGAGAGGTGCGCGAGACCGTAGAAGGAGATGCGAGAGACCGAAGAGCTTCCTCTATTAAGTATGTAACATCCAAGGCAAGTTCCACATGCTAAAAATGGTGAATGAGTGGAGAAATTGAGGTGGGAAGGAGAAGGATCCTGACTAGATCTAAGGAGAAAGAAGAAGGGGAAAGTGAAGTGTGAGGTGGTAGATGATCACACATGTGTACAAAGTGGAGCTACCAAAAAAATACTGGTCGACACAACCGTGGCGCACATGTCCCTAGTGCGCCACAGAAACAAAACACAACCGTGGCGCACATGGCCCTAGTGCGCCACGGATGTGTCTGTCCATTTACAGAATAGAGAGGCCTCCACTTAGGCATAGCGCACCCCCTCCACGTGCGCCACGGTTCACCATAACATCCGTAGCGCACCTTACCCATATGCGCTACAGATATGCGGCATGCGGCCAGCAGGGCCCTGGCCCACACACATCTGTGGCGCACCATCACCATGTGCGCCACAGTTGTTGTAGTTACTAGTAGGGCACTGCCCACAGGTGAGCCACGCCTGTTTTACCCATGGGGCACTTCAACCACGTGAGCCACTGAAGTTTGGATTACCTATAGCCGTTTTCCTAGTAGTGCGAAACCTCATTTGGGATGCTTAAGCGACAGTATTACCGGAGCCAGAGATGGAGGAGATTGCCGTAGCCAGAGACGAACATGAGACGCGGTACAAGGACTGCACTACTCCGACGTGCCTCCTTGAGGTTCCACACCTACGCGTCTAGGGTTGAGAAACGTGGTCATCTTTCTCAGTCACATCTTGGAGGAGCCTCGCTAGAGTAAGTCAAAAAAATTGTTTGTTGTTCTTGCTACGAGCATGGCACAACGGTGATAGCAGGAGCTGTGAGAACTCTGACTTTTTTGACCCGCCTTCTTGATCTTTTGGTCTAGTTGATTTCGGGTGGATCTAGTTTTGGTTGATCAGATCTGGATAAGATCAAGCTTTGTCGAAGCGAGATTAGTTCTATGTTCCAAACATGTATGTGTTTTTTTTGTAACGAGGCAAAAGCTTTGCCGTAGAAAAGAGTTGACCCGTTTATGAGGAAAACTGGCTGAAAAACCGATACAACACAACACCACACGCCAGCCCCGAGGCTGCGCTCCACATGGGTCGACGACCAATCAGGTCGACACCACACCTCAACGCAACAGGCGGAGGTGAAAGACCGAAGCCACTGCTCCAACTACCACGCTGTCCCCTGGGCCACGCCCCGCCTGGCCGAAGATGAACCCGTCTCTGCCAAACCACCAAAACACACCGCAGGTCCCCAAGAGGCAAAGCGACACGCAAGAGCGCCGCCCACGCTCGATCCTGCGAGGGATCTATGGTTTCCCCTAGAGAGCCCGGGCGGAGGAGAAACAAAACAACCGCTTTGACGACGACTTCAAGAAGGATGCGGCGCCCACGGGCGTCACCGTCGTCGGTCCCGGTCACCGCCAGGACAAGGCTTTCGCCCAGCGAAGAGTCCCAAATCTCCCGTCCGCCTAACAAGGACCGACACAACCACCACACCTCCCCTCCCTGCCAAGATCCCGACGATAATCAAGCATCCCTTCCGCCGCCACGCCTAGGCTCCCCATCGCGGCGATGAAATCTGCCATCCGGATCATCACCGCTGCCCGTGAGATAGTTGCCGAAGAACAACCAGAGTGAAGCCGGGCAGCCGTCACCACGGAAGGGACCGAAGATCACCGCCACCATAATACCTCCATGGCGGCCCAGATCAAGCCCCGGACGAGCCCGCGCCGGCACGACGAGCCCTCCTTCCACGCGTCGCCCACCATAACACCTCCCTTGCATTACATGTAGGTGTTGTTATATTATTTTTTCACATGCTATGAGTAGAAAACTGGTCAGCGTATACATCCCTTCCGCCGACACGCCTAGGCTCCCCATCGCGGCGATGAAATCTGCCATCCGGATCATCACCGCTGCCCGTGAGATAGTTGTCGAAGAACAACCAGAGTGAAGACGGGCAGCCGTCACCACGGAAGGGACCGAAGATCACCGCCACCATAATACCTCCATGGCGGCCCAGATCAAGCCCCGGACGAGCCTGCGCCGGCACGACGAGCCCTCCTTCCACGCGTCGCCCACCATAACACCTCCCTTGCATTACATGTAGGTGTTGTTATATTCTTTTTTCACATGCTATGAGTAGAAACCCGGTCAGCGTATACATGTATGTGTCTCTCTCCTCCCCTCTCCATGTTGGGTGAAATTCCCTGTGCATGTAATGCAAGTCAAATCGGAATTTAAAAATTTCCCAAATTTTATTGATGGTAAGTTGGCTAACCGCCCATAAAATCTAGGAGGACATGCATGCATGAGAATAACATGCATGATCCCGGTAGATGCATTACAAAAATTACATGCATGCTCAGGTTACTTAGGCTGGTGTGTCATGAATTAAACAAGGAGTAGAGATATGGCTGGCATGTATAAATAATTGTGTTCACTTATAAGGAAGGGACCGTGCAGAGGTATGTAGCCCCCTAACGTGACCGACCAAGGAGAAGCTTGTCTCAAAGTTAGTAGTAAGCGTTTCTTTTCTGGATTTAATGTGTCTCTATCATCGGTTTGGTCTGGAAACAAAAGAGTTGGGGTGGTTAGATAGATAAGAAAATCAGGTGAGACCTTGGAGGCAAACCTAAGTTCGTGTGTGTGTATGAAGACGCGTACGCTGCGCTCTGCTCTGAAGTAATTGCCGGAACAAGAAGCAGCGGTGGTGTTCTGGTCGTCGACCTTGTGCACCCTGCTCCTGCTCTTGTGCCCTAAGAACATCTTCTTGAGCGCGTGCATCGTCATCACCAGCCCCGGCGAGCGCTGCAGAGAAGCTCCGGCAGATGGGCGACGAGAAAAGCCATGCGGGCGGCGGGGACGACAGGGGCGTGGAGAAGGGTGAAGTCGCCGTCGTCTGCTTCTTGCGGATGCGGCGTCGGCTCCTCTCCGGGGCTTGAACCGGAGTTCTCTGCTTCCGTTGGATGTTCCTGCTGTCCTCGTTGTTCTTTGTCCTAAATTTTCCTTTGACAAAATTAGTATGGAGAAGACTTGATGATATCATTTTTGTCCTAAATGTTCCTTTGTCCTCGTTTTTTATTCCTTTGAATCAAATGGATTGATATATACTTGATGATATCATAATATAAAAATTATATGTATCATTCAAAATAAGTAAAAATGCATGCTTAGTTCTCTATGCTTGATATATGACTCAGAGAGCTCTTGGTTTTGTTTGAAAAATATCACTAAAAAGGAGTTAGAGCCTGTCAACTCACAACAGGCACCACAGTCCACAAGATGGAAGATCTCTTAGAGCGAGTACGAGATCCAATAGGATCGAGAGGAGGAGGTGAAGCAAGCCATCCTGAACTCAATGCAAACCAACAAGGAGGACAAATAGCTTGAAGAACGGGTGGAGTAGGACGTGGACCATGCCTTCGTGGTCTCCATTCAATCTGTGAAGGAAAAGAGGAGCTCGAACAATAGGAGCAGAAGAATTTCAAACAAGCCCTCCTAAATTAAATGTAGAGTTTGGAGGATGATGACTTCGCACATGCAGACTTCGACAGCCATCAGATGGCCAATATATATGTATGCAGGAACCTAGGCTAGCACCTCCCTGTCGTTGCTCCACACCTTGTATGTGTGTGAGCGAGCAGAGGAACAACATTTGGGATGCCCAAGCGGCAGTATTACCGGAGCTAGAGATGGAGGAGATCACCATAGCCGGAGACGGATATGAGACGCGGTACAAGGATTGTAGTACCCCGACGTGCCTCCTTGAGGTTCCGCACCTAGGCATCTAGGGTTAAGAAATATGGTCATCTTACTTAGTCGGATCTTGGAGGAGCCTCGCCAGAGTAAGTAAAAAAAAAAGAGTTTGTTGTTCTTGCTACGAGCGTCGCCCAACTGTGATAGCAAAGCTATCAGAACTCTGGCTTCTTGTTTTTTGCCTAGTTCGGGTATACTGAGATGAGTAGTAGGCAGTTGATTGGATCAATTCACCAGTTTTTTGTTTGCCTTCTTGATCTTTTGGTCTTGTTGGTTTTGGGTGGATCTGGTTTGGGTTGATCAGATCTGGATAAGATCAAGGTTTGTTGACGTGTAGATTAGATCTATGCCCCAAACATATATGTGTAGTTATATTCCTTTTTCACATGCTATAAGGGGAAATAAATAAGCTCAGCGTACATACATGTGTCTCTCTCCATGTTGGGTTAAATTCTTTGTGCATGTAATGCAAGTCAAATCGGAATTTAAATTTTTTCCAAATTTTATTGACAAGTTGGCTAACCGCTCATAAAATCTAGCAGGACATGCATGC
Source organism: Avena sativa (assembly GCA_916181665.1). Classification (NCBI taxonomy): domain Eukaryota; kingdom Viridiplantae; phylum Streptophyta; class Magnoliopsida; order Poales; family Poaceae; genus Avena; species Avena sativa. The sequence continues at coordinate 397,361,263 of OV702280.1, read as the reverse complement.
ATGAGAATAACATGCATGATCCCGGTAGATGCATTAACAAAATTAAATGCATGCTCAGGTTAGCTATAGGTTGGTGTGTCATGAATTAAGCAAGCAGTAGATATGGTCATGGCTGGCATGTATAAATAATTGCATTCACTCATGAGGAAATATGACCCTGAGGTATGTTGCCCCTAATGTGACCGACCAAGGAGAAGCTTGTCTTGAAGTTAGTAGTAGCGTTTTTTTCCTGGATGTAATAATATGTGTGTTTTTTTTTTGAAGATGAACCATTAATATTACGCAAGCAAGCCGCCTTATGAAAAACCTTCCAGTCCCCTTAGGTACCCTGGTAAGGAAAAGAGCGCGTAAGAAACTTGCTGCTCCAGAGTTACAGAATGGTTACATCAGGTGAGACAAAACCTAAGTAGCTAAGGGTTCATCGACCCAATTACAATCATTCATAGCTACCACCACTAAGGAGGGAGGGACACAATCATTGAGAGATCGAGCCCGAGTCACCCATCTTGCCTAGTTGCGCTAATCCATGCGCCAACCCATTGCTAGCCCGATCAACTTTGCAAATTGAGATAAACTGGTAGAGGTTTAAGAGCTCCTGGCCTTCCGCATAAAGACTCCAACAAGACGATTTATCCCGCTCTGTCCCTTGCAATATCTTGACAGAACGCATATAATCTGATTCCAAAATTGCCTGTGGAGCACGGAGGTTTATAAGCTGTTTTAAACCATGAAGACATGCCAGGATTTCAGCCTCTTCAGCACTTGAACACCAAGGAACAAATTTCCATTCCGACAAAATTATTTGACCCTCATATTCCCGAATCACAACACCAATACCAGCTTTCTTATTTATAAAGTCCCATCCAGCATCAACGTTAGCTTTTAACACACCATTAGGAGGGGCTGTCCAACGCGAAAGGGACGATGGACCATCAGAACAAGCCATAACAGAAGGTGTGGCAGGGGATTTCCCTTTAGCATCAAAAATCAATCGAGAGGCCGAACCAAATGAATCCAGATAATTGCATAAGAAGGGGATGGATGCAGTGACCGAGGCCTTACCATCACCGTGCACTATATTGTTTCGATGATGCCTCGTTCTCCATAGCAGAAAAATGATTTCCACCCTAGATTGCTAGGTAAGACTAGATAGGAGATTCAGAAACCAATCCATACCAGAGTAAGAAAAAGTAGACTCCGGCGGCAGCTTCCACTTTGACCGCATGCCATCCCGGAGTGCTCGAGCCAACGTGCACCGGACAAGAGCATGATGGGAGTCTTCGCGATCGCTGCCACAGATAGTGCATATAGGATCAACAGAAGGAATCCGTCGATGGAGTACTTCACGAACCGCGAGAGAGGAGGATGCCACTCTCCATGCAAAAGGGTTTAGATTTTCCGTTCGCCATTTGCATCAGAGCTGCATTGTCCATGACTAGACGCATCAATAGCTTGCTGAATGCCAAGCCTATAGGCAGAGCGGACGGAAAAAACTCCGCTGCTTTCCGGGAGCCAGGAGATAAAATCATCACATGATCGCGCGGGAATTTTAATGGATAAAACGGCGTTGACATCAATAGGGAGGCAACACTCACGAACCAGAGATTCATTCCATGAGCGAGTAACCGGATCAATTAGTTCAGACACCCATCGTCTTCTAGAGCTCCCCCCCCCTCCGACCTGATAGCTTGAATCCAATTATCCCAAAAAATCCGCAAACTAGAACCAGAACCAATACGCCAAATTGCACCTTTGTTTAGAAGATCAAGACCAAACTCAATGCCCTGCCAAGTCTGAAAGGCATTCCGAATAAACGATGTGTCAAGCAAATTAGCTGATGGGTAGTACTTTCCTTTCAACAGCCTTGCACATAAACTATCAAGGAATTGGATTAGCCTCCATGCTTGGCGTGCCAATAAAACCTGGTTAAAAACTTTGAGATCCCGAAAACCAATGCCTCCACATGCCTTGGGTTTGGTTTTATCCCAAGACAACCAATGCATACGTCTTCTGTTCTCCTCATCACCCCACCAAAAATTTCTGATAATTTGAGACAGCTCTTCAGTTAGGCCAGCAGGAAATTTGAACACCCCCATAGCATAAGTAGTCAAGGACTGGAGAATCGATTTAATAAGAACTTCTTTAGCACCGCTTGACATGTATTTCTCATTCCAGTCACCAGCATGCTTCAAAAATTTTCCTTTGATTGGCTTAAACTTTGTCCCTTTCATTCTTTCTTCTGGGACAGGTAAACCCAAATATTTTTCCTCAAAAGTAACAGTTTCATACTTCAGTATATCCTTAATTTCCCCTTGGGTAACACTCGAGCATTGATTACCATAGAGAATAGAACACTTCCCCATGCTTACCAATTGCCCTGTACTTTTTTCATAATTATCCAGGATCTTCTTTATTACTTTGGCCTGCTCAACCGATCCCTTAAAAAACAGTAAACTATCATCGACACACAATAAATGAGAGATACCTGGAGCTCGCCAACATATGTGGAGTTCCCGAAGAGCTCCAATCTCAATATGTCTTCTGATCAAAGAGGAAAGACCATCAACAACAAATAAAAACAAATAAGGCGATAAGGGATCACCTTGGCGAAGTCCACGGGTAGGGGAAAAGGAGTCCAACATATGACCGTTAAAGCGAAATGAGTATCGGACAGTGGTCACACACAACATCACCCACTGAATCCATGTACTATGAAAGCCCATCTTCGCTAAAACTCCTTCAAGGAAACCCCAGTGCACGCGATCATATGCCTTTGCCAGGTCCAACTTATACGCATAGAATTTTGCTCTTGCCGAAGCTTCGGTCTAAATTGCATGGATACATTCAAAGGCAACTAAGGCATTATCTGTAATCAGTCTGCCGGGGACGAATGCACTTTGAGTGGGAGAAATAATATCCTGTAGGGTAGGTCTCAGCCGATTTACTAATCATTTTGAGACTACCTTATAGATAACATTGCACAACCCAATAGGCCTGAAATCTTTGAGTTCCTCCGGATCATTCTTTTTTGGGATTAAGACTATTGCAGTATCATTGACCCCTTCTGGCATAATACCTGTATTGAAAAAGTGCTGAACCGCACGGACCACTTCATCACCAAAGAGACCCCAATTGCGTTGGAGAAAATGAGCGGGGAAGCTATCTGGCCAGGAGCTTTCAGAGGCCCAATCTGAAAGAGGGCATCACTGATCTCCTTTTCAGAAAATGGAGCACACGGGATATCATTTGTTTGATCATCAATACATGGCTGGATGATATCCGTGATAATGCGAGGAGATAAGTTTTCTTCTTTAGAAAAAAGCTCCTGCAAATAACTTCTAGTCATAGTTTCCATCTCCCCAGAATTAATTGTAGAAGTACCATCTCTGCGCTTCAGTTTCCTGATGCGGTTCTTTCGGTGGCGGCGAGAAGCCTGGCGATGAAAATATTTCGTATTTCGGTCGCCTTCCCTGTAACCCGGGAACGCTGCAACCACGCCATCTCCTCACGATAGAGCAATTCATCCATTTCCTTGGCAAGTCTACTTTTTTCAGCTTCACAGTTTGCATCCGTACGTAAATGCAGCTCTTCCAAAAGGGTTCTTATTTTATCAATTTCCTTTGGGAGGGATTTGAAATGCACATTATTCCACCTATGAAGGTTTGACATAACATCCTTGAGGGAAGTATTAATATCACCCAAATCATCATTGGGAACATGTCTAGACCACACATCCTCCACTGCAGCAGCTAGAGAAGGCTCTCTTTCCCAAGCAATCTCATAACGACGGATTGGTCTAGCAGGCCGTGGGTTTGTAGGTTGTTCCATAGATAACAGAATGGGAGTATGATCAGATCTCGAGGACTGAAGATGTCTCACCCTAAGCTTCGGGAAACAAGCCGACCACGCCAGTTAAGCAACCACCCTATCCAGCCTGGCCTTAACATTACGATCACCACGTTGATTATTATCAAACGTCCAGGGGTACCAGAAAACCCTATATCATGTAGATCACAATGTGAGAGAAAATACCGAAAATCTCTCATTAGTCTCTCAGAACGTCGAGCCCTAGAGAAGTGCTCCTCTTGCCACATAGCTTCATTAAAGTCCCCCATCATCAACCAGGGTTCGTTTGAACGCATTGGAAATTGCCTCCAACTCGTCCAAAGAAAATTTCTTTCGCTAGCTTTCGGTTCACCATAAACAAAGGTTGCCCGCCACATGTGATCATAAGGTCCGCCACTAATGTGTACATCAATGTGGTGTTTGCTAAATAAAAGCAAGTCCATCGTGATGTCATCCTTCCAATATAAGGCTAAACCTCCTCCCTTACCATCGCCCTTGACATGAAAGCAACCTTCCATTCCAATCCGAAATCTCAAATTTTGACTCTTTCTTCACTTTGCCTGAAAGCAACCTTCCATTCCAATCTTACATCCGGATCATCACTGCTGCCCGAGAACAACCAGAGTGAACCCGCTGCCCGTTGGTGTGTCATGAATTAAGCAAGCAGTAGATATGGTCACTACAGGACGCGCGCGCTACGCTGAGGGAAAAAAGCCGTCGGCGTAGGCCAAAATGCCCTCGGCGTATGGTACGCCGACGACTGCCCTCAGCATAGCCTCCTCGGCAAAGGACTCCCTCGGCGGAGCACATAGAGGCAGTCGACGTATCAAAATGCCGTCGGCGTATGCTACGCCGAGGTCAATGCCCTCGGCGTAGCGGCCGCCGGCATAGCTTGTCGACGGGTTGCAAAAACATTTTTTTTAAATATATTTTTTATTTTTTTCTCAATTTTTGAATCTTTGAATTATTTGACTCGTTAATCTTTCACTTTGGACATTTTTAACACTAATTACACTTAATATTTAATTAAATTGCAGTCTTGGTCGAATTTCTCGGCCGGTCACCCATCCTAATACTACTCCAGCTCCAGCATGCTTAATTTCCTCGTTCCTTCAGAATCTGTTTCCGCAAAGTAATTCATATATTGTTGTCAATACTATGATATCAATCCTATTAACTCTTATATCATCATGTCATATGTTTATATTTTTTGAAATTATAAACAATTATTTAAGTAAAAATTAATGAATAAGTAAAAATATTATTGAATTCAAATAAAAATATAATAATTTTACCTTTTTATATTTTTATATTTAATATGGAATAATTAATATCTTTAAATCCGTAAATCGGAATTCAACAAATAATATGTCTAAATTGATCAGAAAAATGAGAGGAATCCAAATATTATATCCATATCAACTAATCACAAACCCACGTTTTTGAATTAGCTATTTGATGGCTGCTTCAGAAATTTCCCCCTTTTTGCGCTCGGAAAATGAAAACTGTCTTTTGTGTGCGATGAAAAGGAAAACTTGCATTGGATATTTGATAAAATAGCATATTGTGAACCTGAAAATGATTTTTATAAAAAAACATAAGCATCGGATCATGTACTTGTAGTTCATATCTGACCCACTTCCTACCGATTCGGCAGAAATTTATCTTTTTCACCGGAGATAGACGGAAAGGTTTCAAATCTCCCTGTTGGGACATTGTCCATATAAGATGGTCTAGTATTTTTGTAAAATGTGGTGGTAGTATTTTGAATTAGCCATTTGGTGGTTGCTTCATAAAACCGTCCATTTTTTGTGCTCGAAAAATGGAAAATGGCTTTTTGGTGCGACAAAAAGGAAAACTTCCTCCTGCAACATTGTTCGCCATCCCATGATACACGCGTATGCACAATATGGGTACATTATCACAAACTATGTCTTGATTCTAGCTATAACATTGGTCATTTGACCCGAAAGACAAGAAACCTCGAATGAGATAAGTCATTTTGTGAAGTTTTTTTTTGAGCCATAATCAATATACCAAGTTTGATATTTTTCCTTCTAACTATGTCACATAATATGACACCACGCGAAGGTTTCGCATTGTTTCAATCGTTTTTGAATTTTTTATGCCCGTTTTAAACTATTGTCAAACTTTGTCGAACGACGGGCATGAAGATTCTTAGCTCGGGGCCGAGCCTCGCTAAAATTGCATTGGATCTTTGATAAAATAACATATTATGAACCTAAAAATGATTTAAAAAAAACATGGGCATCGGATCATATACTTGTAGTTCATATCTGACTCACTTCCTACCGATTCGGCAGGAATTTGTCTTTTTCATCAGAGGTGGACGGAAAGGTTTCAGATCCCCCTGTTGGGACATTGTCCATATAAGGTGGTCTAGTATTTTTGTAAAACGTGGTGTTAGTATTTTGAATTAGCTATTTGGTGGTTGCTTCACAAAACCGTCCCTTTTTTGTGCTCGGAAAATAGAAAATGGCTTTTTGGTGCGACAAAAAGGAAAACTTCCTCCTGCAACATTGTTCGCCATCCCATTATGCACATGTATGCATAATATGGGCACATTATCACAAACTATGCCTTGATTCTAGCCATAACATTGGTTATTTGACCTGAAAGTCAAGAAACCTCGAATAAGATAGGTTATTTTGTGAAGGTTTTTTGAGACATAATCAATATACAAAATTTGATATTTTTTCTTCTAACTATGTCACATAATATGACACCACGCGAAGGTTTCGTATTATTTCGATCATTTTTGAATTTTTTATGCCCGTTTTAAACTATCGTCAAACTTTGTCGAACGACGGGCATGAAGGTTCTTAGCTCGGGGCCGAGCCTCGCTAAACTTGCATTGGATATTTGATAAAATACCTTATTATGAACCTAAAAATTATTTTTATAAAAGAACATGGGCATCGGATCATGTATCTGTAGTTAATATCTGACCCACTTCCCGCCGATTCGGCAGAAATTTATCTTTTTCACCAGAGGTAGACGGAAAGGTTTGAAACCCCCCTGTTGGGACATTTTCCATATAAGGTGGTCTAGTATTTTTGTAAAATGTGGTGGTAGTATTTTGAATTATCCATTTGGTGGTTGCTTCACAAAACCGTCCATTTTTTGTGCTTGGAAAATGGAAAATAGCTTTTTGGTGCGACAAAAATGAAAACTTCCTCCTGCAACATTGTTCGTCATCCCATTATGCACATGTATGTACAATATGGAGATATTATCACAAACTATGCCTTGATTCTAGCTATAACATTGGTCATTTGACCCGAAATTCAAGAAACCTCGAATGAGATAGGTCATTTTGTGAAGGTTTTTTTTGACACATAATCAATATATCAAGTTTGATAATTTTCCTTCTAACTATGTCACATAATATAACACCACGCGAAGGTTTCGCATTGTTTCGATTGTTTTTGATTTTTTTATGCCCGTTTTAAACTATATATAATGTTTTATGTTTCACTTAATTTTTATTTACAAATGTGTAATATTTAAGTGTAGATAGATAGATCTTATTTATCTGCAAATTTTGATATACTATTTGTATTTTTCCAAATTAGAATGATTTAGTTATGATTTTCAAAGTTTAATGAGGTAAAATTAAAAATAGCTACGCCGAGGGTAGCCGTCGGCGTATGCTACACCGAGGGCAGCCGTCGGCGTAGCATAGGATATGCCGAGGGCAATTCTACGCCGACGGCTGCTTGGCGAGGCTGGCCTGAACGATGGCTACGCCGACGGCCCCGACGTTTGGCCGTCGGCGTAGCGACCGGCCATCGGCGTAGAATCCTATTTCTGTAATGGGTCATGGCTGACATGCATAAATAATTGCATTCACTCATGAGGAAATATGACCCTGAGGTATGTTGCCCCTAATGTGACCGACCAAGGAGAGGCCTCTCTTGAAGTTAGTAGTAGCGTTTCTTTCCTGGATGTAATAATATGTGTGTGAAAGGCCTTAGTCTCTACTATCATAGGTTTGATCTGGAAACAAATTAAAAGAGTTGGGGGGTTTAGATAGATAAGAAAATCGGGTGAGACGTTGGAGGTAAACTAATGTGTGTGTGTATGAATTCGCATGCACTGTGCTCTGCACGGAAATCGTCGGCATGCCCGTGCTGCTGCAGCGGTCCAAAGGCCAGGAGCACGGTGTTGGCTATGTCCAAATGCCTGGAGCTTTTATTTTGAGCCATGCTAGCGCTTGTGTTCGCGGCGCGCGGCGCCCGACGCCCCCGTGGCCGCATGATTAGTATTATTAGGTGGCACAGGAAAAACACCAAGTACCTCAGAGAAAATGAAAAATGCCATGGCAAAAATAAAAAGTATTCTAGCAACTTATGTTTGTGTGTGCTTCGAACGACCAGGGATGACCCGTTTTCTTCTTAGATTTTGGGTTTATTATTTTTGCCAAACTGTTGCTGCAATTTTCAAATTGGAGAATCTAGATGGACGGCAGCTTAGAGCTGACTATACGAATTCTTCAGTACACTATGTCATGAAAAAACACAAGTAATAATAAATCAATAAGAAAACAATGCCCAAATAGTGGGCAAAAGAAAAAATAGATTCCAACTATATGTAAACCACTCTAGTGCCACTAGTCCCGGTTCAGACTTGGCCGAGACTAGAGGCCAAAGCAGCTCCAAACGAAAGATCGTTTCTGGACTAGAGACTGTTAAAAATATGAGCAATAATTCATATGATTTAATTCGAATATTAAACTGATAAAGCATGATCATATAAACAGTATTAAAATCAATTATGCAGATCAATAAAGTAGATGAACAGATTACATCTGTAGGAGATAAACCTATTACATCTACACCAAACGCTAGAACAAAGAACTTTAGCATAATCTGAAAAATACAGTTGAAGATCACATACAGTGTAGACTGAATAGCAACGACGACAGTAGCGCCGCAGCAGTGTTGTCGTCCATGTTGAGGTTGTCAAAGAGATTGGTGACGTCCGGGAAAAAGTCGTCGTTCGAAAACTCTTCCTCAGACAACGTCGTGGTTGCCAGTAGTCGCGTTTTAGCGCTTCCCAAAAACCTAATCGCTCCTCACCCATACAGGTTTACGAGAGGCGGGGTTCCGGAGGCCTACTGTCTCTATCTGCGGTGCATGCTGCAAGTCGGGATAGGAAAGATACTACAGGAATGGATAGATACGCCGACGGTCGGGCGCTACGCCGACGGCCAAACGTCGGGGCCGTCGGCGTAGACCGTGACCAGGCCAGCCTCGCCAAGAAGCCGTTGGCGTAGAATTTCCCTCGACATATTTTATGCTACGCCGACGCCAGCCGTCGGCGTAGTAGCTATTTTTCCTTTTACCTCATTAGACTTTGAAAAATCATAACTAAATTATTCTAATTCAGAAAAATATAAATAATATATATAAATTTGCAGAAAAATAAGATCTATCTATCTACACTCAAATATTACATATTTGTAAAAAAATTAAGTGAAACATAAAACATTATATATAGTTTAAAATGGGCATAAAAAATTCAAAAATGATCGAAACAATGCAAAACCTTCGAATAGTGTCATATTATGTGACATAGTTATAAGAAAAAATATGAAACTTGGTATATTGATTATGTCAAAGAAAAACCTTCACAAAATGACCTATCCCATTCGAGGTTTCTTGGATTTCAGGTCAAATGACCAATGTTATGGCTAGAATCAAGGCATAGTTTGTGATAATGTGTCCATATTATGTATAGATGTGCATCATGGGATGAAGAATAATATTGCAGGAGGAATTTTTCCTTTTCGTCGCACCAAAAGGCCATTTTTTTTTTCTGAGTATAAAAAACGGACGGTTTTGTGAAGCAACCACCGAATGGCTAATTAAAAAAGCTACCACCACATTTTACAAAAATATTAGACCATCTTATATGGACAATGTCCCAACAGGGGATCCAAAACCTTTCCGGCCACCCATGGTGAAAAAGATAAATTCCCGACAAATCGGTAGGAAGCGGGTCAAATATAAACTACATGTACATGATCCGATGCTCATTTTTTTTTTACAAAAATCATTTTTAGGTTGACAATATGCTATTTTAACAAAGATCCAATGCAAGTTTAGCGAGGCTTGGCCCCGAGATAAGAATCTTCATACCCGACGTTCGACAAAGTTTGACGATAGTTTAAAACAGGCATAAATAAAATTCAAAAACGATCGAAACAATGCAAAATCATCGCATAGTGTCATATTATATGACATAGTTATAAGGAAAAATATCAAAGCTGGTATTTTGATTATGTCTGAAAAATCCTTCACAAAATGACCTATCTCATTCGAGGTTTCTTGGCTTTCGGGTCAAATGACCAATGTTATGGCTAGAATCAAGGCATAGTTTGTGATAATATGACCATATTGTGCATATATGTGCTTCAAGGGATGGCGAACAATGTTACTGGAGGATGTTTTCCTTTTTGTCGCACCAAAAAGGCATTTTTCATTTTCCAAGCATAAAAATGGACGGTTTTGTGAAGCAACCACCAAATGGCTAATTGAAAATGCTACCACCACATCTTACAAAAATACTAGACCATCTTATATGTACAATGTCCCAACGGAGGATCCGAAACCTTTTCGTCCACCCCTGGTGAAAAAGATAAATTCCTGCCGAATCGGTAGGAAGTGGGTCAGATATGAACTACAGGTACATGATCCGATAATCATGTATTTTTACAAAAATCATTTTTAGATTCACAATATGATATTTATTAAAGATCCAATGCAAATTTAGCGAGACTCGGCCTCGAGCTAAGAATCTTCATGCCCGCCGTTCGACAAAGTTTGACGATAGTTTAAAACGGGCATAAAAAATTCAAAAACGATCAAAACTATGCGAAACCTTCACGTGGTGTCATATTATGTGACATAATTACAAGGAAAAATATCAAACCTGGTATATTGATTATGTCTAAATAAACCTTCACAAATGACCTATCTCATTCGAGGTTTCTTGGCTTTCGGATGAAATGACAAATGTTATGGCTAGAATCAAGACATAGTTTATGATAATGTGTCCATATTGTGCATATATGTGCATCATGGGATGGCGAACAATGTTAGAGGAGGAAGTTTTCCTTTTCGTCACACCAAAAAGCCATTTTTCATTTTCCGAGCACAAAAAAAAACACGGTTTTATGAAGAAATCACCAAATGGCTAATTCAAAATGCTACCACCACATTTTACAAAAAATACTATACCACCTTATATGGATAATGTCCCAACAGGGGATCTGAAACCTTTCTGTCCACCCGTGGTGAAAAATATAAATTCCTGCCGAATCGGTAGGGAGTGGGTCAGATATGAACTATAGGTACATGATCTGATGCTCATATTTTTTACAAAAATCATTTTTAGGTTCACAATATGCTATTTTATCAAAGACCCAATGCAAGTTTAGCGAGGCTCGACCCCGAGCTAAGAATCTTCATGCCCGTCGTTCGACAAAGTTTGACAATAGTTTAAAACGGCCATAAAAATTCAAAAATGATCAAAACAATGCGAAACATTCACGTGGTGTCATATTATGTGACATAGTTACAATGAAAAATATAAAACCTGGTATATTGATTATGTCTGAAAAAAACCTTTACAAAATGACCTATCTTATTTGAAGTTTCTTGGCTTTCAGGTCAAATGACTAATGTTATGGCTAGAATAAGGCATAGTTTGTGATAATATGCCTATATTATCCATACATGTGCATCATGGGATAGCGGACAATGTTACAGGAGAAAATTTTCCTATTCGTCGCACGAAAAAGCTATTTTTTTCGAACATAAAAAACAGACGGTTTTATGAAGCAATCACCAAATGGCTAATTCAAAACTCTACCACCACATTTTACAAAAATACTAGACTACCTTATATGGACAATGTCCCAACAGAGGGATCCGAAACCTTTCCGTCCACCCATGGTGAAAAAGATAAATTTCTGACGAATCGGCAGGAAGTGGGTCAGATATGAACTACAGGTACATGATCCGATGATCATTTTTTTTACAAAAATCATTTTTAGGTTCACAATATGCTATTTTATTAAATATCCAATGCAAGTTTAGCGAGGCTCGGCCCCGAGCTAAGAATCTTTATACCCGACGTTCGACAAAGTTTGACGATAGTTTAAAACAGGCATAAAAAATTCAAAAACGATCGAAACAATGCGAAATCTTCGCGTGGTGTCATATTATGTGACATAGTTACAAGGAAAAATATCAAACCTGGTATATTGATTATGTCTGAAAAAACTTCACAAAATGACTTATCTCATTCGAGATTTCTTGGCTTTCGGGTCAATTGACCAATGTTATGGCTAGAATGAAGGCATAGTTTGTGATAATATGACCATATTGTGCATATATGTGCATCAAGGGATGGCGAATAATGTTACAGGAGAAAGTTTTCCTTTTTGTCGCACCAAAAAGGCATTTTTCATTTTCCGAGCATAAAAAACGGACGGTTTTGTGAAGCAACCACCAAATGGATAATTCAAAATGCTACCACCATATTTTACAAAAATACTAGACCATCTTATATGGAAAATTTCCCAACAGGAGGATCCGAAACCATTTCGTCCACCCCTGGTGAAAAGGATAAATTCCTGTTGACACGGGAGGAAGTGGGTTAGATATGAACTACAGGTACATGATCCGATGCTCATGTATTTTTATAAAAATCATTTTTAGATTCAAAATATGCTATTTTATCAAAGATCCAATGCAAGTTTAGCGAGACTCGAACCCGAGCTAAAAATCTTCATGCCCGCTGTTCGACAAAGTTTGACGATAGTTTAAAACGGGTATAAAAAATTCAAAAACGATCAAAACTATGTGAAACCTTCACGTGGTGTCATATTATGTGACATAGTTATAAGGAAAATATCAAACCTGGTATATTGATTATGTCTGAAAAAACCCTTCACAAAATGACCTATCTCATTCGAGGTTTCTTGGCTTTCGGATTAAATGACCAATGTTATGGCTAGTATCAAGACATAGTTTGTGATAATGTGCCTATATTGTGCATACAAGTGCATCATGAGATGGCGAATAATGTTATAGGAGGAAGTTTTCCTTTTCGTCGCACCAAAAAGCCATTTTTCATTTTCCTAGCACAAAAAACAGACGGTTTTATGAAGCAACCACCAAATGGCTAATTCAAAATGCTACCACCACATTTTACAAAAATACTAGACCAACTTATATGGACAATGTCCCAACAGGGGGATCCGAAACCTTTCTGTCCACCCATGGTGAAAAATATAAATTCCTGACGAATCGGTAGGAAGTGGGTCAGATATGAACTAGAGGTACATGATATGATGCTCATATTTTTTACTAAAATCATTTTTAGGTTCACAATATGCTATTTTATCAAAGATCCAATGCAAGTTTAGCGAGGCTCGACCCCAAGCTAAGAATCTTTATGCCCGTCGTTCGACAAAGTTTGACGATAGTTTAAAATGGTCATAAAAAATTCAAAAATGATCGAAACAACGCGAAACCTTCGCGTGGTATCATATTATGTGACATTGTTACAAGGAAAAATATCAAACCTGGTATATTGATTATGTCTAAAAAAACTTTACAAAATGACCTATCTCATTCGAGGTTTCTTGGCTTTCAGGTCAAATGACTAATGTTATGGCTAGAATAAGACATAGTTTGTGATAATGTGCCCATATTATGTATACATGTGCATCATGGGATAGCGAACAATGTTACAGTAGAAAAGTTTTCCTATTCGTCGCACCAAAAAGGCAATTTTCTTTTTCCGAGCATAAAAAACAGACGGTTTTGTGAAGCAACCATCAAATGGCTAATTCAAAATACTACCACCACATTTAAAAAAAATACTAGAACATCTTATATGGACAATGTCCCAACAGAGAGATTTTCTGAAGCAATCACCAAATAGCTAATTCAAAAAAGAGGGGTTTATGATTAGTTGATATGGATATCATATTTGGATTCCTCTCATTTTTCTGATTAATTTATACATATTATTTGTCCAATTCCGATTTACGGATTGAAAAATAATTATTATTTCATATTAAATAGAAAAATACAAAAAAGTAAAATTATTATAATTTTTTTTGAATTCAATAATATTTTTACTTATTCATTAATGTTTACTTAAATATTTTTTTATAATTTCAAAAAATAAAAACATGTGACATGATGATATAAGAGTTAATAGGATTGATATCATAGTATTGACAACAATGTATGAATTATTTTGCGGAAACATATTCTGAAGGAACAAAGAAGTTAAGCGTGCTGAAGCTGGAGTAGTATTAGGATGGTTGACCGGGCAGGAAGTTTGACCAAGACTGCAACTTAATCAAATATTAAGTGTAATTAGTGTTAAAAATGTTCAAAGTGAGAGATAAACAAGTCAAACAATTCAAAGATTAATTTTTTTTTTTTGCAATCGGCCGACAGACTATGCCGACAGCCGCTAGTCGGTATAGCGTACGCCAACCATATTTCGATACGCCGACGGCTTGTGTGTGCTCCGTCGAGGGAGACCTTTGCCGAGGAGGCTATGCCCTCGGCGTAGCGCGCGCGTCCTGTAGTGAGACGAAGGCAGCTTAGGGGCTGACCACGAATTCTTCAGTACAGTTTGTCAGGAAAAAACACAAGTAATAATAAATCAATAAGAAAACAGTGTCCAAATAGTGAGCAAAAGATAAAACAGATTCCAACTGTATGTAAACCATGTACTCCGATCTAACTACTAACACTGCCGGTACATAATGATCTGATGTATAATCTTTACTATTAAAAGCCTTATTATGGTCTTTATGATTTGATAGGTCGCTCCTAAACTACCTCAGCTTTTATGAATATTTATGCCATACACCACCCCTAAGTTATCGGTTCGAAAAATAACGATCACAGCAATCGATCATGCAAAACTGTCGTTGTATGTCGTTTTGGACACTGCCCGACTTCCGTTTCTTCTTCACTTGCGGTTCCCCTTTCATCGGTCAAACTCGATGGATTAAACATATATTAAGCGGAAAACGATCGGAGGAGATCGATTCCGTTGCACTATGTTGCAAGCACCACCTGCACACCTGCAGTCCTACAGCCGCCGCCGCCTCTGCCGATGAGGGTGGTTCTGCCCTTCCGCTCCAATCTGTGTGTGATGCACGCCCGCCCCGCCCATTTTGCTTGTCGCGCGATTCCCAGCACTAGACCTGATCGGAACCTGCTGCGGTACCTATCTCAGATCGACCCAGGAAATTCTTCTGGATTTGTCTTGGGTTAAACCACAGTGTATGAGTAATTTGTAATCATGGCTTAGTAATGGGAGGACTCATATGGCGCTGTGAGATTGGAGCTCCCACTGCCATGTGCAGCAGGTTGCAGGAATCCAGTCCCAGATTGATGCGCTTTGGCCTCAAGGTACACGTGACTTGCATAATTCACCTTTGCATCATGCACTTCAGCTGCCATGACATTAATTTTTTGAAGAAGTTATCGCGCATACATAAGAGGTTCAGATTTTGGACTCACTCTGATTGTTGACTAACTCAATGGAACATCATTTGTCAGACCTAAAGATCAAGGGAGTCTTGGAATGGAGGTGTTAGATATAAAAACCAAGTGTTTGTTAAGCAAGTGGCTTTTTAAATTATTATCTGAACATGGAGTTTGGCAAGAACTAACTACAAATGAATATCTCCACACAAAATATTTGCCTCAAGTAAAGGCAAAGCTCCTAGACTCACTTTTTTGGACAGGTCTTATTTTCTTTGGAAAGGAGCATATATTAATATCAAAAGATACTTTGGACGGGTCTTATTTTTTTTGGACGGGTCTTATGAAAGTGAAAGATGAGTTTTTCGAACGAGGGTCGTTTACAATAGGTAATGGTGAAGCTACTCGTTTTTGGGCCAGAGGACACATGGTTGGGGACACTCCTTTGTCTATACAATATCCATCTTTATATAGCATCTTAAATCTTTTAAGCAATAAAACGTCCTTTGTCGAAAAATCTTTATATAGCATTGTCCAAAGAAAACAAGTTTCAGTGGCCAATGTTATGTCACAAATACCTCTAAACATCAGGTTTTGACAGACCCTAGTGGGAATTAGAGGAGAGCGATGGCTGCATCTAATCGTCCATCGCTTAATGGATGTCCACCTAACCCCACAACCATATGTTTTTGTTAGGAAGTTAACTATATCCAGTTCTTTCACGGTTAAATCATTGTATCTATATTACATGAATGACCACACGAGGTTCCTTCGGAAGTATATTTGGAAAATTAAAGTACCTTTGAAAATTAGAATTTTTATATGGTTCTTGTATCGAAAAGCTTTACTTACAAAAGATAATCTTGTAAAAATAAATTGGCAGGGGAGCACATAAATGTTGCTTTTGTGATCAAGATGAGTCAATACAACATTTATTCATATCTTGCCCATTGGCGAAAATTGTCCGGCGTATTGCACATGTAGCTTTTAATATTTCCCCTCCCAATAATATTTATTTGGAAATTGGTTGACAGGAGTAGGACAGAAAGTTAAAGCACAAATCCAAGTTAGAGCATGTGCTTTACTTTGGGCCATTTGGCACCTAAGAAATGACTATATCTTTAAGAATGTAAAAACTACTTCTTTTATGCAGGTAAGAGTGTGGATTCACTACCCACATGGGTAGATACCACCCGTGGGTATATGATGATTTAAGCAACATGGATCAAGTTTAGCTTGTTTTCCTTGTAGAACGTGGATTTCTGATGTACAAAAGTGGTTTCGAAAATTTAAGCAACGCCAAGTGTCTACTAGCTTGTTTTCCTAGAAGAACATGGATTTAAGCAACACAAGTGTGGATCCGTATGTGGTCCTACCTACAACTAATGGAGAAGCAATAAGATTTGGTTACTGGGTGCAACCGGTTGGAAATGGTTGCTTGGGATTTCTTTGGCCGGTGCAATTGGCGTTTTGATCTAAGATAACATGTTGATGAGAGTCACTTCATAAGTTCTTTTTCTTTTAGATGGTTCATACATGTATCAATCCTGTGTGACACATGATGTAATCCTTTGTAAGACATGATTCTAATAAAGTAATAAAAGGCCGCATGCATCAGTCGATGTAGAGGCGAGGGCACCGTCTCCATTTTGGAAAAAAAAAACTCCTTGCCACATGCGCTCAAATCTACTACATAGCAATAGCATGTGAGCAGCCAAAAAAAGGACGGAACCTCACTCCATAACCAAAATTCTCATACCAAACCTTATTTTACACAATCCATGACCAAATTTCTCCTACCAAACCATATCAAATATTCCATGTGTCTCAAAATAAGTAACTTGGATTTGTCTCCTAGGGCCATGAGGGTGTGGCAAGGAGTGGGCGTCCGGGGCTCCTGGTGTTTACGGCGTCTTAGTGCCCAAATCATGTGTTGGAAGCTTGGTTCGAGAACGGCTCATAGTCTTATGTTCCAGATGTGGCGAGCAGGGCCATCAATGATACAACTCAGACGACCGCCAGTCAGAAATATTAACATCAGCACTGGTAAAAAGGAAAAAAAATGTCATTAGTACCTACGGCAAACATACATAGCAGAGAATAAACTGCAAAGCTGTTGAGTCAAAATGATGAAGAACATACATACCTCGTCAGTAATCCCCATTAAAGGGTAGACACATCTCACAAAGTTGAAACTTGACTACTCCCTCCATCTTAAAATAGATATTACAGATTGTCAAATTTTAGATGAATCTAGATACTATTCGTATATTAATTCATATAAAATTTGAAAAATTTACCATATCATTTTGAGACGGAGGGAGCAGTATAATTTGACCTCTCTTTGATCTAATCGTTTGAAAAAAAGAGTAATCCGGGTTGCTAGATGGAGGAACCGAAAAGAAATCGCTGCATCGACATAGCACTGCTCAGCCGCACCGCCACCTCGCCCCGCAGTCACGCCTCCTCATCGACGCAGCACAGCTTAATCACGCCGCCGCCTCCTCCTGGACTCACGCCGTCTCATCCCGAACTCGCGTCGCCGCCTCCCCGCACTCGCGCCGCCGCTTCCCACCTTCCCCACACTCATGCCACCGCCACCCCCTGTGATTTTGTGGACGCTAGACCCCGTCTCCACGACCGGTTCTTGACCCATCCGACAGAGTTGTCGCCGGCGCCGACCCGCACGACGGCCTCTCCGCGGTTCTATTCGCATCAGGTGAGTAGACTGTCTGAACTATGAATTTCTACTAGAACTCAGTCCACGAGTCTCTAGTACATTCGTGGAATTAATATTGGAGCCAGTAGCAATCAGAGCCTCTAGTGTGATACCTGCACGGTTGCAAGATGAAATCGTAACTTGTTTTGCTCACAGTTTCGCTCTACCTCTGTCTGAATTAACCGTAGTGCAGTCAAAATACTGACCACCACAGCGGCATTGTTGTTGTGTCACAGTTTACCTTTTATATGGCATATGCATATGGGTATTTGAGACCCACACCATTCTACTTGTTGTGATGTACTCCCTCCGTTCAGAGATATAAGATGTTTTAGGTTAGCGAAGCTAATGTATTTAGACACATTTTAGTGTGTAGGTTCAAATGAATTTATATACTAAAAGCTATCTAGATACATTAGGTTCATAAACCTAAAACTTATATTTCTAAACGGAGGGAGTATATGTGGATTATTATCTCATTCCGCTGCGTGGCATGTTTCACTATTTTGGCAGGAGTAGCTAAGAAACCATGTTGTAGTTGTGGTACTAGACTGGTGAATTGATAACGGGTTCATAAAGATGCTCTAGTCGGCAAGAATTCACAACCCTTTCCATTGTTTTGAAGATGCCAACTAGGTTTAAGGGCCTAAATTCAGGAATTTGGTAGAATTGTAGCGGGGATTTATGGAAAATAGTTGGATTTCTCGTAGTAAAATAAGATAAGTAAAATAATAAATTCTAAGTAGCCCCTTAAACTTGACACTTGCAATGGTAAAATTTCATTAAGAAAATATAATACAGTATATAATTTTCCCTAGCCATTCTAAACAAAATTTTACACGTAATAAAAGTTCACACTTTTAGACTTAATCTAGTTCAGCTATTGCACTTCTTTTCGAGCGGATGTTTTACTTCCATTGTCTAAAAAGTACTCTACTTTGATGTTTATTTGCAATAGCGTTTGGTGTAAAGAAGATACCACATGTTCCATCTTGCACATAATTGTTAATCATTGACCCCTTTTAGAGGAATGAGACATATGAGACCTTATTTATTAGTAAGCACCATCCTTCAGCTATAGCTTAATGTGATTCTGGACCTTGTTAATCATGCGCTCAAAATACATTCCAACGAAACTCTAGCACTTTTATTTACTCAAAAATGTGTGAATTTTTTTATAGGTTTTTATATGTCTACTGCCAACCAAAAGTTTTAAGTAGTATAATATTGGCCATAGCTTTAGGGGATGCAGTTTCCTTGATAAGCGTTCGATGGTCAAGTGTGGTATTTGCTCAGTGATTTTGTAGTCAAACAATTTTGTAATAGTTATGTTGCTTTTCACATACCTGAAATCGTGGTAGGCTTGTACCATTCTCATCCTGGATTAGGCTGATACACTTGTTTTTTCAGGCATGGGTGGTAAAGGCGCTGGCTTGGAGCTAGAGGAGGAGTATCGCCACATAGTTAGTAAGACCTTTAGAAGTGAGGAGGAAGAATTCCAGTTCTCTATTGACAATTCCATTTTTTGTGTAGTTCCTCGATGGTTGATATTTGCAGAGTAAGCAAAGAGAGACAAGCCCAGCAGGCAGCCAGGCGCCCCCAATCAGCTAGGACACCGCCATCTGGCTATCAATAATCTAGATAGTTCTCTTGGTCACAAATTGCACGTCTACAATTTGAAGTCATTTTCTGACCAATTGTGGAGGAAGGGAGAAAAATAAAATCTAGTGTGTGTTTCTGAACTATTCCACTTGTTACAGAATTGGAGTCACTTGTGTACTATGGTGCCTACAAGTCAACTGATGTCTTTGTTCTCGGGGTAGAAATCCTTAAAACTGGTAACTTTGAGCTTGTGACAAAGGAGATATTTGGGCCGTTCCTTAAGTCTGTATCGGATGGTCTCATGGTGATGTGCTTATTATGGCATAGCTGAAGAGCAGTTAGCTTGGTTCTAGAATATACTCCCTCCGTTTTAAAATATAAGACGTTTTAGGTTTGTAAAAAAAATGAATCTAGACTTCTCTTAGTACGTAGATTCACCCCAAAGTTAAGTAAACCTACATACTAAAGAAATTTCTAGATACATTTGCTTTACAAAGCTAAAACATCTTATATTTTAAAACGTAGGGAGTAACATTTATTTGCAGTTCGTTCTTAGGTTCATAGTGTATTCTAGGATTACTGCAAACCAAAACTTGTCTCACCCCCTCTTACTCACAGTCACATATGCGTATTTGTCATCACTTCCTTTTAAGTTAGATTTCTTTAGCATAGTTTTCACAACGATGATACTACTTTTTTTTTGGGAACTACTGAACATTGACGATGGCCTGGTATTCACGGCTTGGGACGGGAAAGCTATTGGGCCTGGGCCCAACTTTGGCTTGTCTAACCTATGGTGCTGATTTCTTGAGTATAAATTGTACCAATCTTTTTTTGGCACTGGTATAAACTATTTGAGGCCTTTAGATGCATTAAAATCAAGGACATTTGGGGTACCACAAAAGAACTTAATAATATAAGGGTAATTTACATGGTAGGGTACAACACGGACACTGTAGTCACATACGGTGCAAATACAGGTTAGCCTAATACTACAATTAGGTTCTTTATCACCCTTGCTCAATCTTAGCCGAAAGACCAGCTTACTAGGAATCCATAGTGTACTCGTGTAATAGTTTCTTAGGCTTGCACAGAAAGACCAATCGTGCTATATAAATTGTGAGGGGGTGACGGCCGATTGGAGTTAAACACAAAATCCACAAAATTAATACAATTTACTTTTTATCCTCAAAACCCTTGTTCTTCCTTCCCAATTTGGTAACTCCATCTTTCGTAGGATCGATAACCTAGTTAGGGCGATTAAGTCGACTAGCTCAGTCAATAGTTGCTACAATCACAGACAGGGTCCCTCCCAAGAAACCGGGGCTTCTAGTTCTGAAAGCGCCGGCTCACTGTCTTGCATATCACGTTGTGAGATCGGCCTACTAAAAATGCATTGAGGTGCATCGCCCTTGCTCTTCCATCTAACCCGAGCAAGACCTTATATGTTTGTCGGTCAAACGTATTGGTGACTCCTATCATCCTTAAAGTGAATTTGTCATGCGAGTAAGCTCCCCTGATTAAAGAACAACAAGAGTGTTTGCGGGGGTTAGGTAAAAAATGGGATATCTTTAGGAATAGATTTCTTTGGCAGGAACAACAATGGGTTAGGAAGTATCATCTTGTGAATTGGGAAATTGTTTATTCTCCTAAACATTTGGGAGGACTAGGTGTTCTCATTTTTTATTTAATGAATATTATTATTTTTCTTTGTAAATGGTTATGGAAGCTTGAGAATGAGGAGGGAGCTTGGCAGGATATATTGAAGAAAAAATATCTTCAAAAATAAACCTTGTCCTAGGTTGGTGAGAGGCCTGGTGTGTCCCAATTTTGGCTAGGCTTAATGAGGATAAAACCCATCTTTCTATAGTTTTTTTGATAGGGTTCTTGTATTTGGAAATAAGACCATATTTTGGGAAGATGTTTGGCACAATAAAAAAATCAATGGCTGATATGTTCCCAAGGTTATATGATATGTCTTTTAATAAAATCATTAAAGTTGACAGAGTAGTGTAGTCTTTTGGGGATGCTTGGTGTTCAGGAGATTTTTATGGGGTTTTGGCAATAGAGCGGAAAAAACTACTTGATATCATTCATGGGGGGTTGGTGATGACAGGGTGGCTTCAAAATTAAGGAATAAAAGATTTACTGCTAAAAGCCTATATAACGCTTTGCAAACCAGAGTACCATTTAAGGTATTCCCAAAACTTTGGAAACTTAAAATACCTGCCAAAGTTAAGGTGTTCCTATGGTGTGTGATGTGGGGTAAAATTTTGACTAAATATAAAGGGGTTGGGATAGAGACGAAAGATGCATGTTTTATGTTTCGGATGAAAGCATTGACCATCTATTTTTCGCTTGTCCTATCACCAGATTTGTTTGGAACATGCTTCAATGTGATTTCGGTAGGCCTATACAGCTTAGGAAAATGTCAGAAGCAGGTGGATGGGTTGACAAGTTCCTAGGGAAAAATAAAATGACAAAGGGGAATAAGAAGAGGAAGGCGAGGACGTCGGCACCGTCGGAGCCCCGCATTAAGTGGACGCCCCTTGAGGACATGTGCCTCGCTGAAGCATGGAAGTCGGTGAGCATTGACCCTATCACCAGCGCCAACCAAAACTCAAAAAATTACTGAAGGCGTGGCCTTCGATGAGCGCAACATATTGGACCCGGTATACAAAAAGACTACATGGAGCGCGGCAAGAAGGCCATGCCCAATCACTAGGAATCGTACAACAAGTTGCATGGCATTCTCGGAGAAATCGAGCGTCATCTAGTTAGCGGCGCAAGCATGGATAACAAGGTAGTTCGCCGACCTCAAGCCGAACCTATGCCGAGTTATTGCCTTTCCAGTCTCACATTTTGCCTTGTCTTTGCTGCTGGTCCGTGCACTCGGCATGTACCACGACGACACCAGAAATGGTCAGACACTCGCGTGAGCCTCGTCAAAAACATGAACGGCGTGTACAACCTCGAGGCTCCACCCCCAGTTGTCGGCGAAGGAAGGCCAGAGATCGGCCAGAAGAAGGCCAAGATGCTGAAGGCTACGGGACCGCCTGCCGAACGTCTCCACGCATCCATCACGAAGTGCATTGCAGACTCGAAGGCCCATTCCGCGAAGAGGGAAGAGAAGGCCAATGAGAGGTGGACGCAGCTGCTGCAGGACCAAGATAGGAAGCTCAACCTCCTCAAGGCGAACTTCGCTGCCAAAAAGAGGAACACAGACCTCCAGTTCCTCATGGGCGGCAAAGACACCTCGGTGATGAGCCCCAAGGTCAAGTCCTGATACATGACGCGCCGCAACGCCATCCTTGATAGGACATCCCCGCCAACACGTTGAGCTCTGCGCCGACCGTCTTGGCCACCACGCCTTCGCCGAGCTCTGCCTCCACCTGCTCCAACCGTCGACATGCCCTGTCCCAGCAGACCGGGCGAAGGATCCCATCCCTGTCACAGAAGACCTGGCGGAGGAGCCCATCCCCGTCGACGAATGATCTCCAGATTTCATCATGTTTTGTAATAATTTGATCACCGAATCTCTTTTGGGTGAATTTCCGTTGCAGTGTTTTGGGCGATTTCTGTCGAACACCTTTGGGCGAGATTTCGCAGGCGAGAACAAAAAATTCAAATATGTCGCCGGATTTTGGGTTCGGTTGAGAATCGCGAGTGAGAAAATAGCCGTTCCTAGGCCGAAAGTCACACCCATCCGGTGCTAAATAGTGCCGGATTTTGGCCTGAAAACACCGAACGAGTGGAGATGCTCTTAGTTTTACCCCCATCTAAGGATAAGTGATATGCAAAACAAAAAACAATTAATTGGCTTAATCTATAGCAAATGCTCCTTGAATGAATATATTTAGGGTTGTTCGATACTTTGATTGGTCAATCTTCTTCACTCACGTGTAGTCTGGGATTGTCCATATTTGCTAGTAGCTCTTTATATTTTCGTTGGCTATGTTTATTCCTTTCCCTTTGTACAGATCATTACTGAACGGTTTACGATAGATGGTTGTAGTACTTGCCAGAATTCAACAGTTAGGAACCTCTTTCTTGTCAAGGGAATCAAACACCTTTAGCTACTCCTTCCGACCCATATTAGTTGACTTGAATTTGCTAAAATTTGGATGAATCTATATACTAAATAGTGTCTAGATTCATCCAAATCTAGACAAATTCAAGTCAATTAATATGGGTCGGAGGGAGTATATGATAGCAAACAAAATGGCACCCATTCTATTTCTTAATCGTTTGCACATAACAACTGACTCAAGCAGTGGAACCAAATCAGCGGTAGTACTATATTTAACTCAAAATTAACCTTTAATTATAACCTGTAAAACAGGTTGGACGTCTATATTGTGGAGTAGCAAGCCAAATGATCATACTTCTTAATTAACTTTTATTTGATTAAAGCATGTTTTGTTATTGCTCAGTTGTTGTCTGCATCCAGAAGGGCAAGCTGTTGGCCACCTGGAGCATTTTTGTTACTGGGGGAGGCAGTCGCTCTGCTCTGCTCTGCTCCCCCCTCTCGGGCCGTCCTCTGCTCTGCTCCCGGGCCGTCCTCTGCTCTGCGAATGAGCTCCCGCTGAAAGCAGTTGGTGCAGAACTCATGTGAGAAGATGAGATGCTTTGCTGGTCATCATTGACAGGGAGAATAGGAGGTTCACTCTGAGCCCTCCTTGCCACTACATACTCATAAGTTGTGCTGCCCTGAAAATTGTAGTAAACAAATGCAATGTCATAATCCATTCCTTGTGAAAATGAAAGTACAATGGTGGCAAATGATACAAAGTGACCAACCTTACGGATTAATAACATGTGAAAGAAGAACAATTCCCCCAAGGGCACTGAAGCAAACATAGATAGAAATGTACCCAGGGCCTGAAGTCAGAGATTAATTAAATAAAGATTGTGCTAGTCATGTTATATGCTCTAAATAATACAGTGCTTGACTATTGTACAGTCATTGTCGCTTGGGAGATGACTAGCTCAAATGTGATTTTATAATTAACTGAAAACTTCAATATAGCTCAACAACAACAACATTACACCATATACTACTGATCTGATTCTGCAGCTTACAATGAACACACAATGAAGAAGATGGGAATTGTAAATAGTCATGGTGATATCCAAATGTACATGAAGTAGTGCATCAATATGCCTCAAATCTAGATCAACAAAGGGTTAACACTTACCAGCATGACTGCAAAGATTTCTTGTGAAATAATACTATAACCAAGCTTTTCCCTTATCTCGTCTTCAATAGCTGTTTTATCAGTGAAGTAACGGACAAGCACAGCTATACCAACCCCACATTCAACGGCAAGCTATATGCATAGTGAAAAATTATGATTAGAAACATGAAAACAGAACATCAAATTTACACTAAACATATGCTTATCAGCATTTAGACAGAATATTAATGTTGACAGATAGAAAGATCAACATCCTATGATATTCTACATACCCAAAGAAGACTCACAGCCATAAGGCACAGAAATGTTGTGTGGTTTTTCCTTCCAACACAGTTGTTGAGACACTGCATCAAAAGTATCAAATAAGATAACATAAAACTCCCACCAACAAATTATAAAGGAAGGTAAAAGACAAAATGAACTACATAGGGTTCAACAGGACACGTACCCGAGAATGATGAACAAAACCATCAACACACTTGTTACAGCTTCGACAATGCTTACTATTTTTGCGCACCTGTATCAATACAAAAAAGGAAAGGATTCAGTACAAACTCGTATTTTGGATTAACAGCATGAATTTGTATAGACAGGACACTGGATAGTGATATACCAAGGAAATAAGAGCAAGCAAACATTAAATGCTCTACTCAAAATCTATTAATATCCTAGAAGCACCAAACGGAAAAATAGCAAGACAGCATCAAATGTAGATGACACTAACTATAGAAGATTTAATCTCATAAACACCGTCTTTTTTATTCACTCTTCTCCTTCCTTCTGACTGACTTATTTTCAATTAAAAGGGGATATATATTCAATTATTTCATGCATGCATCCTTCCTTAATAATCCTTAATGTGAAACTGTTTTTACCAGCTACTGCATTGATGCTAACTAGGCTGATTTTTTTTTGGACATTTATGTTTCTATGTCATCATATCAACTGCGTTTGCCTACGTGTCAAAGGATGATATGAAGTACATATTGCGTGTTACCAGTAGTCATCACATCTGCAGTACATACTAGACATTATGCTGCACACAGAACAAAATCCCAAGTGAATACACAGATAAACAATATAATCCTTTTATTTCCAGATATGTTTAACATATGTTGTAATATGTATATAACCATCACTTGTAGCACTTAAGTTCATGGCAAATAGACATGGACCCAAGGAACGGGAAAATTAGAATTGATGGACTAAAGTATTTCAGTGCAGTCCAGGTGATTGACAAAAGGAGAAAATGTGTCCCAACCCTGATATATTCTTCCAGCAGAATAGGGTTGTGACTCAAGTAAGTACCTCCGTGTTGCAAAGGATGCAAAAGAGCACCTCCTCGCCATAATCTTCTTGCTGGTAAGCTTCACCTTCTCTGCCACAATCGTCTTTCATAAAAATAGCACAACAAACAGAACCAGCTCCTAAACATGATTTATGCGTCTGGTTTTCCTCGCTGTTTCTCAATTCTGATTTGCCAGTTTAACCAAAAGGATATGCTGCATTAGTATTCAAACTTCAATAGCAGTTTCACAATGTATCAGGACATACCTTCTGATTTATAGATTAGTGCACCATTGACGGTAATCAAGATGCCTGGGTCTGCAGGATCAATAGTGGCACATCTAGCGTATAAAATCAGTACTGATAGGGCCTGATAAACACAAAAACGATACCATAGGTAATATCAAATGAAATATACTCCAGGATTCAGTCCATGCGTGAAAGGAGAGGAAGTGGGACTCTACCAGAAAACTGTAAACACCAATTGCGATATACTGATACAAGTCCTTCCCCAGAAATGGAGACAAGAAACCATAGAATATTTCACACAGCATGAAGTACAGTGTTATAGCAGCGATCTGCCAAAAATCACAATTTAAAGTTTCAGATTCCCCCTTCCATAAAAGGTAAGACCGAACAATTTGCAGAAGATAACCATACTTTCCGAGATTTTGTAGGCCTCTGGTAACGGACAAGATCAGACACAATAACCTTTGCCTATTTTGTAGGATTACACATACTACTGCTGCTAGTACGACACAGACACAGGCGGCATAGCAACAGGAGATTTCGAAATGCCGCAACAGAAGTATATTTCCTAGTCCCGAAGCGAAATTTCCTACTCCCACGGGCAGCAGGCGGCCGAAGACGAAGGCACATTGTGTGTCCAAGCACGGAAGTAAGGGCGATAGCAAACGAACCTGCAGTGGGTGGGCGGGGAGCTGCCACCCATGATGCCGCGACATGGCGGCGATAGGCTGCCGCGGCGGAGGAGGAGGAGGTCGGGTCGTCTTTTAGGAAGTGTGCAGTTGCAGAGAGAGAGAGCACCCTAGATGGTGGTGAAGTTGTGCGTGGCAACGGTGGGTCTTGTAGGAAGTGTGCCGTGCAGAGGAGAGATAGCAAGGAAAGCGTGACGGGAAAACAGAGTCTAGACACGGAACTGCAGATGTGATGACTCCATCCAAAACGCATGATCTTATCTTAGTATCTAAGAGCACCTCAACTCAGTTTGGCGTTTCTAGGTCCAATTCCTACGGATGTAATATTCGACCTAGAAATGCCTAGTTTCCACTCGCATTCCTAAACCGAGTTTTCGGTTTTAGCCAAATTTTAAGTAAACTTAGCAAAATTTAGACAAATATAGGCCAGTTCATACATATTATGTTAAATTCAGATATATACCTGAATTTTGACTATAGTAGGCGAAAAAAAGTTAAAAAAACATAGATATAACTACTAGGCGATGTCAATGCCGATCCGATGCTGCCGGCCGCCGTTCACATGCCAAAATTGCGGTAGAAGACGGTGTAGTTGACGT
Organism: Avena sativa; assembly: GCA_916181665.1. Classification (NCBI taxonomy): domain Eukaryota; kingdom Viridiplantae; phylum Streptophyta; class Magnoliopsida; order Poales; family Poaceae; genus Avena; species Avena sativa. The sequence goes on along the minus strand of OV702280.1, from coordinate 397,333,522 downwards.
CCTGGGTGCCGTCGACTTAAAGTTATCAGAATCTTGATTCTACCGTGCGATTCTACGACTTTATGACCCAAATTGAGTGGACCGGGTAGAATCTATGATTTCATAATTCTAAAAGTTATGATCCTATGATCTACGATCCTACCATAGAGGTTCTAATCCGATCCAGAGTCACCATTCTGACAACTTTGCGTCTTCATCGCCATCGCCATTGCTTGGCGGCTGCGGGGGACGTGAGTTGCCCTGGCCCGTGCCGCCGTAGCGCCACGGCTGAGAGGAGGGACTGGCCTCGTCATCATTGACGTCGTCGAGGACAATAAGCGGCGCCTCCTAGTAGGCGCGCTCCCGGCGAGCACCGCGCGCGGCCTCGAGCTCGGCCTGCTCCTGATGACGCCAAACACGGTTGGCCTCCTCACACTCCTAGTCTGCCCTGGACCAGGCGCAGGCGTCGGGGGCCTACATGGGTGACACATCGTTCAAGGAGCGCTCCAGCGCCATCTTCATCACGAAGGTGTCCTCGTCGACGGGAACTGCCTAGTCTGCCGGCTCGGGTTTTGGCGTGCGCAGGCGAAGCCGTCCGGACGACGGTGATGGCGTGCAGCCTTCGTTCATGACGAGGCCACGTGAGCGCGTCCTCGGTGGCAAGCGGACCGGCGACTCCACCTCTCGCTTCACCGGTCAGAGCGGAGGCATGGCGATAGTGCCAATGCGAGGCGACTGTGACAACGCCGAGCCAGACGAGCGCGACACTGAGGCGGAGGACAAGGAGATGAGGCCGCCCATCCTACTCGACGGCTAGTTCGCTGCCAAACGGCGTCGGGCGGCCGATGGTGGCGACCGAGGAGGGTAGCCCAGCTTAGGATGGTCTCCGGCGGCGATGTGCTCGAGGACGACCGCGAGCGTCTGACCTGGTGCGCTCCACCACCGATGGCGTGCCACGGCGTTGTGCCGCTTCGGCGGCGTGTCGGTGCCGTCGTGGGCGGCAAGTTGCTGGTTCCGGCGCTCGACGAAGAAATTCTCCTAGTACGGTAAGTTGCCTGGGTCTTCGGCAAGCTTCGGATCCTGACTATGGGCAGCAGTGATTGTTGATGAAACACGAGTGATGACTATGGATCCTGACAAGATGGATCTGATCACAAAAGAGTGGTGGGACGATAGAAGGTTGGAGATCATCTGAGTCATGGAAAGCTCACAGAGCTGCTACGACCAATAGATGGGTCATGAGGGAGCCTAGCTAGTATGTTTATTTTCAGTTTGTTTGTGCTGTTTTACTATGCGATGTTGTAAAAAATTTAAATTTTTTGTATTGGTTTGAGTTGTTGGGGGTACAATCTGTTTTGCGGTATACGCGCTATTTTACAGTACACGCGATAGGATATTCTGTTTTGTAGTACAACTATGTGGCATTGTTTCGTCCCGCCTTTTTTCGCACCGTAAAGACGAGTTGCTGTTTACCGCATACGTGTTTTGCGGTATGGCAAGATGCGGTATCTGCTAGAGATGCTCTTAGCAGACAACGAGAACGCGTGTCCCATAAAACACGTTTTCAAGGCATGAAAAACGTATTTTTTTTGGTCCAAATACGCTCACGTGGAACAGACGCGGCAAACCCAACCCAAGAAATAGAATGCACATCTGGACCGTAAATCATGATTTCAGAGTATTTCTAAACACGAGCAAACAAAGATGCAACAGTTTATACTTTTACATCATGTTTACAATCATCCTAGCCCACCAAAATAATACGTCCCATCATGGCATCAAGAGTCACCACCACCACTCGTCGAAGTATGACCACCATCATCATCATCATCACCACCACCACCACCACCAAGAAGAGCTAGCTTCCTCCTTTCTAAGATCTCGCTCCTTGCAATTTTACACAATTCCAATTGATATGAATCCATTTTGGTTGAATTTATCATCTTTATTGTTGAAGTGTATAAGTGGATTGCACTAGCCCTTTCCATCAGTTCGGACATTTGGTTGTGTTGGCTAGTACATGAAGCTTAACATGGTATCAGAGCCTAAGGTCTCGAGTTCGAGTCCTGGCTTTCGCAATTTATCCTAAAATTGTTGTTGACCCCTCTGTATCCACGTATAGGCCTCTTGAGTAATACGTGAGTTTCGCGCGCCGTCGCTCTCTTCCGGTTGCACGTGCTGACTTCTCCCCATCCCACGTGAGAGGGGGTGTTGAAATGTATAAGTGGATTGCACTAGCCCTTTCCATCGGTTCAGACATTTGGTTGCGTTGGCTAGTACATGAAGCTTAACAGTTATCTTGTTTTCTTTGGCAATGAGCTCCCTCCTAGCCTTATCCTCCCCGATCTTGATTTTCATATCCTCCCACTCGGCCTTGCACTTGGCAACTTCTTGAATTGTAAGCTATATTGCGTGTTTTATCTCTTGCTTCTCCCTTGACAAGATCATCTTGGCTTCTAAGGTCTTGGTGGACATCAACTCCTTGGACTTTACCATCGTATCAAGTTTGTCGCCAAAATTTGTAGCTTGGGCCTCAATCCTTATCCTCTCCTTTACCTTCTTGTTTCCCTTGGGCTTGTTCTTGTTCATACCTATTGGACGTTTGCACAAACAAATCTTGGGTGTTGGCGAAGGAGGTGTCGCTGGAGGCGGGTGCTTGCCACGGAGGCAGTGCCGTAGGGCGCGGAGGCACGACTAGAGAGCGGCGGCGGCTGGCCACCCTCTTCTTTTGCGCGGGGACGCCCTTCACGCCGGGCTACTTCCTCGTCTTTTGTGGAGCACTCTCGATGGAGGAGGGTGAGGGTGCGGCTTCCATGGGGGACGCGGAGGCCACCGCTCCTCCATGGATCAAGTGCTGGCCCGCGCGCTTGCGCTTCCTCCCGGCGGAGTACGTCTTACAAAGTCCCACGCCTACGGGAAGTGGAGGCAGAGGTAGCGGTGGAGGGGCGGGGTCTATTGGGCCGGTGCGGAGAAGGAGGCAGCCGCGTCTCCGATGACAGTACAGAGGTTGACAGGGTCCATTGCAGGTGAATCCCCGGCCTTTCTCTTCAACTCTTCCTTCACCTTCTTTGTGTAGGGTTCGTTGCATGTAAAACAAAAAATTCTACCGCAAGAACACATAAAATCAAGATCAAATATATGGACAACCCAAGATCTAATCTACGAGATCGGTGCAACGAGTTTGTAGAGAACTAACCCTCGTATATCCAAAGCGTTTAACGAGATGGGATTCTCGTGGTTGATGTAGTCGATCGCTTGCCGATCTCAACATCATGTAGACGATCCTTCTGGCGCTGCGTTCCGATAGCGCTTCCGCAGTCAGTCACACATACAGTAGTCGATGAAGATCTTCATATCCCTTGTTCTAGCAGACAGCAGAGATAGTAGATCCCCTTGGAATCCCAATGGAACGACGGTGTGGTGGTGGTGGAGGAGGAGAGATTTCTGTAGGGCTTCACCTAAGACGGAGCAGGACGGTGGACGAGAGAGAAGAGAGGCGGCGGCTAGGGTTAGGCGCCAAGGGACAAGGGTGTGTGGGGGTGAGCCCCCACCCCTCAATATATAGGTGGGGGCGGCCAGCCAAGGGTTCCCAACCCAGGCTGTGTCCCCTCCCCAACTCGGCCACCAAGGAAAGAGTTTGAAACCTTTTCCACCAAGTCTTTCGTCTTACCAAAAACTAGAGTTTGACTTTTCAAACTAGGATTTGACTATTCAAACTAGGGTTTGACCGTTTTACTAGTCTTGGCCGAATTGGCCCTTTAGGGTTTGGTGTGGCTGGACCCTAGGGCATTCCAATTTCCAAGTGACCCCTCCCGAGGTGGTGTATCCACTGGTGGTCCCTCTAGAATGTTCTAGAAGTTTCCGGTCAAAACACCGAAACTTTTCTGAACCCCGGAAAACCACTTTCCATATATGAATCTTATTCTCCGGACCATTCCGGATCTCCTCATGATGTCCTGGATCCAATCTGAGACTTCAAAGAACATTCAGTCTCCAACTCATATTCCATATCTACTTAAACAACATCGACTCCTTAGGTGTGTCTCCCTACGGTTCGCGAACTATGCATACATGATCTAGACACATCTCTGATCAATAACCAATAGAGGGATCTATAAATCCATATGGCCCCCATATATTTCTACGATGACTTCATGATCGAATGAACCATTTAGATACGATACTGATTCCCTTCGTCGCGTGATACTTTACTTATCCGAGGTTCGATCGTCGGTATCTCTATACCTAGTTCAACATCGTTAACAATAAGTACTCTTTACTCATACTGTGATGTGACATCCTTTGTGACCTTGTCACATGCTTGCAAGTCAATCGGATGACACTCCACCGGGAGGGCCTAGAGTATATCTATTCGTCATATGGAAGGACAAATCCCACTCTTGATCCATGCGCTTCAAACCATACTTTCAGAATACCCAAGGTCATCTTTATAACCACCCAGTTACGGAAGTGGTGTTTGATGTCATCAAAGCACTCATTAGGTGATGGTGATAAACATGATCTCATGGTCGAAGGATTAGGTTACTATGTATTTAAAATCTTTGTAGCAAACGAACTTTAATGACTTGATATTATGCTATGCTTACTATAGGAGTGTGTCCATCACATCATTTTCCTAATGATATGATCTTCTTCTTAATACAATCTAATGTCCATGATCAGGAAACCATGATCATCTATTAATCAACAAGCTAGCTTAACAAGAGGCTTACTAGGGACTCTTTTATGTTTACAAAACACACAAGTATTAATGTTTTCGATTAATAAAATTATAGCATGGGATGTAAACATTTATCATAAATACAAAGATATAATAATAACCACTTTATTATTGCCTCTTGGGCATATCTCCAACAGTCTCCCACTTGCACTAGAGTCAATAATCTAGTTTGAAAAACTTGTGCATTCAACACTTATGGCTTTCTAGTGTTGTATATACACGATTGCTAGTAGTAAACATAATCTTCGGATCTAACACTTCCAGGTCCATGTGTATTTACATATCTTTGTGTCTGTACGCATCATTCATTCTCTAATAAGATGGCATTGTATAAATTTGGTCCTTTGGTGAGACTTTTAGTTCCTTGGGGTTAAAACATGTAGATACAATTGTCGTACAATATATCTTCATAGTACTAGCCCGCTATGAACCACGCCTAGTTTGATAAGAAACTACTTGACACAAATGCCCTCTTTTGTTGCTACAATAGCAGTCATATACTTAGCCTTTTGTTGTAGTATATGTTACAATGTCTTAACTTTGGAACTCATCCAAATCCGTTATGGAACTTCCTTTTCATTACATTGTGCCACCCATAGTTTAAATTGAGATAAACTTAATTTGTATCTTGTGATAAAACTAGTATCAATGTAACACTTTACAATGAACTATCTGTCTCTCCTACAAATAGAACATATTCTTAGTTCTTCCAAAGATCATAATAATATCCTTACTATCGTTCAATGATCATATTATGAGTCTTTCTGGTATACGCTCATAACATTTAGAGCATGGAACATATCTGGATGTGTACATATCACAGTATGATTGATCAAAATATTCTTGTGATTTCACTCACCACGTGTCAAAACACTTGAATCTCGTTTCACTCACCAAGTGTCAAAACACTCGAATCTTGATTCAATCCTTCCCGTGCGACAAGTACCTTTCTTGTCGTTTATATATTTAACTCATTCAATATCTCATCTATGTACATTTGGCACAACCATATTAGCGTCTCAATCTATCCATGTAAACATTGATGCCAAATATTTGGGTTTTTCCTAGGTCTTTTATCAAAATGAAATTCTTATCAGTGTCAATAAAATATACATCATTTCCAATCAAAAATATGTCTTTCACATAATGTATTAGAAATATGTCTTAGTGCTCCCACTTAATTTCTTGCAAAATGCAAACATCTTCATCGTCTCCGATGAAATTAAACTCTTTTAACAGTTTCATCATGGTGAAGAATCCAACTCCATGATGCTTACTTCAACCATTGTAGTTTGCATACGCATTTAGCATCCTTTGAATTAACAAAACCCTTTAGATCATGTCATGTACACGTCGTAGGTAACCATTCTATTAGAAGAACCTTGTTTTGTTTATTCAACTACCATATACCAAAATTATATGTAGTGGTTGCTACATAAATCCGTCCAGACTAAATATCGATATGAAAGATTAAATCTTGTCACAATCAACTCCTTGAAGATTGTCGTAAACTCTTTCCCGACATGTCGACTATTTCATAGATGTGAAACATTCATGTCTATTTCTTTATAGATCCAAATATGAATGTAAGGTATTACACCTTTCTAGAGGGTCTTCCAAGTTCAAATCTTGATTTCTCGTGTATGGAACTGTCACGGATTTTATGGCTTTAAGCCATTTGATGGAGTCAGGGCCCATCATCGCTTCTTTGCATGTAGTCGGTTCATCATTATCAAACAATAATGATGTACTCTCAAATCTTAGTATTTGATTGTTTACCCGACCTCCTTGGTTCAATAGGAACTTAGACCTCCGTGACCACAACCTTTGAGGCACGTGAGCCATAAGTATTGTTGTTGCCTCCAGGACACTTTCCGGCCCTACGCAACTCAGCATCTATTAGATAAGGTTCAATAAACTTATCAAAGTTATATTGTCCTCCCACATAACTTTTCACGAAGAAGTCCTTCTTAAGAAACTAGACGTTCTAAGCGACAAACACTTTTGTCTTTGTTGTTATGGAGGAATACCCAACGGTTATTCGAAATAACATACAAAGACATGCTCATCCGACTTTGGTTGTAAATATTTTACCTATTCCTAGCATACAAAAATTTAAGATAGGACAACTTGGTTTTTATCCCAAATCATAACTTATATGATATCATTTCAACGAATCACGATGGTTCTCTTTTCAGTGTAAAAGTGGTAGCCACTAAAGCTTTAAACCTCTTAAAATATAATGGCACTCTTATAAACGACACCTTTGATCTCACCATGTTAAACAAGGTTTCATTACATATCTCGAACACTCCATGCTACTATGGTGTTCGGGAAATGTAAATCCATGGTATGATTCCTCAAATCTTGGGTGTTATGCTAAACTTGTAACTCAAATATCTTCCTTTACGATCCAATCATAAATTCTTTATTTTCTTGTTATAATGATTTTCCACTTCATCTTGAAAGTCTTTGAACATTTTTAAATATTTACACTTCGTCCTCATTAAGTAAATATACACATGTATTCACTCAATTTTTTGGAGAAACCATATGAAGTTGGAATCCATCGCTCACGACTACACATAATGGACTACACACATCAATATGTATAAATTCCAATAAGTTAGTCGTTCGTTCTTCTTTGGCCTTTGAACGAAGTTTTAATTATCTCTAGGAAATTCTCATAGGTGTCATTTGATCAAAATCAAAAAACTCCAAAATTCCATCATCATGGAGTTTCTACATGTTTTCTTTCCAATATAATTAAACGGCGATGTCACTTCTTAAGTGATCTTTCAATCATTTTACTTATGACATTTTTAGCATTTTAGTTTTATGGACGTGATTTTTCCAACTAGATTTGTAAATCATCCATCTTTTATAGATTACAACAATTATTTGAAAAACCCTTTTGTTCTCATAATACCTGATCAAAATAACAATTATTGAAACAAATCTTGAAGGTAACCTTTGATGTTAATGAGCAACACAACAACACTTTGTTTGTTTTCGATGGACATCATCACATATTCTCTTGCTGGTTACTTAGGCCATTGCAGTTCATGAATTGTGTTGACTTGTATGATATTTCACACCAACCAATTCGGTATCCAATACCCAAGAACCACATTGTTTAACAAGCAAACAATATAACCATAACATCTATATCTTCTACATACCTAAGCTGGACAATTCCAGTTTTTTCTTTTTCTGCCAAATATTTCTGAGATTCTCTTTCAATATTTTCTTTCCTTTTAAAAGAATCTATCAACATCAACAGTGGCGTCATACACATGACACATAGTCCAAAGCGTGTATAGTCAAATACTAATACATTTGTACTTGCACTTTGAAGTAGATTACTATCATCAAATGTTTGGCGTTCTTTCAAAATCTATTCTTTAGTAATCTTTTAGTATATTAAACATTTTACCTACACCATCTATTCATCCTTATCATGAAAACTTTCATGATCTAGCTACTAGAGTTTATAAAGGTGAATCACGAGTATAATGTTACTTTCCAAAACCTTTTTGGAGGATTAGGATATCTATCATCTCCAACCTTCGCAAATTCTCATCAAATATGAGAACATAAATTTTGCCAAATTATACTCTATCATGTTGCAACCAAAACATTTTTTCAGATATTGTAATATCTTCCACACATAATTGTTTCTGAAACATTTCTTTCAGCTCCTAGATAACTCTGATATTAAAACAATCTTTTGAATATCAAGAATCATGGAGGCAAATATGATACTTTAGATACTAACACTGGAATTATTATTCTTGATTTAATACTACTTATTAAACTTCATTGAGTAAACGGAGTTTGTTGAAAGTTTGTAGTAGCACTTCTAAACTTTAGATTGACACTCAAAACAAAACGATACCAGTTCGTAAAGTAACTATCCAGAATTCTATAGTTCTATTATCTCAATTATAACTTAGCGTAAGGTGGTGAACGGATGCCAATGACTACAACAAATTATGCAAATTCACTTTGATTTAATTCATGATAAATTGTGTTCAACTTTAATCATATTACTATTTGAACTCACACTCCAAACAACATCCCTTGAGTCATTTTGGTGATTACACGAACCAAATCCACTACACCAAGTCCTATCATCACGAGAGATGATATAGCTTCAAAGTCGAACAATCAACACGTTCATCATATCATCCATATGACTCATGATTAACTTTTGGTATTACGTGTTCCGAGGCCATGTCTGTACATGCTAAGCTCGTCAAGATTAACCTTAGTATCCGCATGTGAAAATCTGACTTGCACCAGTTATATGCACACGTAGAATCTATCACACCTGACCATCACGTGATGCTTCGAAATGACGAGTCTTAGAAACGGTGCCTACTAAGGACGAACACTTTATTACTTGATATTTAGTGAGAGGGATCATCTTATAGTGTTACCGCCACGATCTAAGCAATACAAGATGCATAAAAAGGATTAACATCATATGCAATTCATAATATGTGATATGATATGACCTTTTTTCTTGTGCCTTTGATCTTCATCTCCAAAGCATGAACATGATCTCCATCATCACCAGCGTGGCGTCAAGTTCAATGGTTCCGCTTCATGGTTGTCCATCACTAACAGCAACTATTAGAACTACTTGGAATAAAGCGATTACATGATGAATAAACACGCAGGTCTTAACGTATTTAAAGACAACCATAAGGCTCGTGTCGGTTGCCAACTTACAATAAGGATCATTGCATATAACAAATATAATAACAATCACATCATGGCCATATCACATCAGATTACATGCCCTTCAAAAACAAGTTAGATGCCTCTAATTTTCTTTGCATGTTTTAGTGGCTTGTGGCTTTTGAATAAGAACCGTACTTACCAACGAACAAGAACCACAACGCTGATACAAGTGTTGTCAAGCGCCCATTGTAAATTGAATCTTAACTACAGTGGGAGAGACAAACACCCACAAAGACACTTGTGCAATGCAAGTTGCACGTTGAGCGTGGAGCAAGTCTCATGTGCGATGACATGTAAGGTTTGCCCAGGCCGCTTCATCCTACCATACCACAAGATGCAAAGTACACGAAAAGCAAGCGACAACAAAAGCATCAACGCCCACAAAACCATTGTGTTCTACTAGTGCAATAGATCTACGCATAGAGTCGGCTGTGATACCACTATAGGGTTCATTGCATGTAAAACAAAAAATTCTACCGTAAGAACACACAAAACCAAGATCTAATCTACGAGATTGGTGCAACGAGTTTGTAGAGAACTAACCCTCGTAGATCCAAAGTGTTTAACGAGATCGGATTCTCATGGTTGATGTAGTCGATCACTTGCCGATCTCAAGATTGTGTAGACGATCCTTCCGGCGATGTGTTCCTGCAACGCTTCCACAGTCGGTCACACGTATGGTAGTCGATGAAGACCTTCCTCTCCCTTGTTCTAGCAGACAGCAGAGGTAGTAGATCCCCTCGAAATCCCAACAACACGACGGTGTGGTGGTGGTGGAGGAGAGATTTCTACAGGGATTCGCCTAACCGGGAGCAGGATGGTGGACGAGAGAGAAGAGAGGCGGCGGCTAGGGTTAGGCACCAAGGGACAAGGGTGTGTGGGGGGTGAGTCCCTACCCCTCAATATATAGGTGGGGACGGTCGGCCAAGGGTTCCCAGCCCAGCCGTGTCCCCCCCCCCCAACTTGGCCACCAAAGGAAGAGCTTGAAACCTTTTCCACCAAGTCTTCCTTACCAAAAACTAGAGTTTAACTTTTCAAACTAGGATTTGACTATTCAAACTAGGGTTTGACCCTTTTACTAGTCTTTGTCGAATTGGCCCTTTAGGGTTTGGTGCGGCTGGCCCCTAGTGCATGCCACTATACAAGTGACCCCCTCCCGAGATGGTGGAACCACTCCCCTCTAGAACATTCTAGAAATTTCCGGTCAAAACACTGAAACTTTTCTGAACCTCGGAAAACCACTTTCCTTATATGAATCTTATTCTCCGGACCATTCCGAATCTCCTCGTGATGTCCTGGATCCATCCGAGACTCCGAACAACATTCAGTCTCCAACTCCTATTCCATATCTACTTAAACAACATTGACTCCTTAAGTGTGTCTCCCTACGGTTTGCGAACTATACAGACATGATTGAGACACCTCTCCAATCAATAACCAATATAGGGATATGGAAATCCATATGGCTCCCACATATTTCTATGATGACTTCATGATCGAATGAACCATTTACATACGATACCGATTCCTTTTGTCGCGTGATACTTCACGTATATCCGAGGTTCGATCATCGGTATCTCTATACCTAGTTCAACCTTGTTACTGATAAGTACTCTTTACTCGTACTGTGATGTGACATCCCTTGTGACCTTGTCACATGCTTGGAAGCCAATCGGATGACACTCCATTGAGAGGGCTAGAGTATATCTATCCATCATATGGATGGACAAATCCCACTCTTCATCCATGCACTTCAATCCATACTTTTAGAATACCCAATGCCATATTTATAACCACCCAGTTACAGAAGTGGCGTTTGATGTCATCAAAGAACTCATCCGGTGATGGTGATTAACATGATCTCATGGTCGAAGGATTAGGTTACTACGTATTTAAAAGCTTTATAGCAAATGAACTTTAATGACTTGATCTTATGCTATGCTTAATATAGGAGTGTGTGTCCATCACATCATTCTCCTAATGATATGATCTTATTATTAATAACATCTAATGTCCATGATCAGGAAACTATGATCATCTATTAATCAACAAGCTAGCTTAACAAGAGGCTTACTAGGGACTCTTTTATGTTTATAAAACACACAAATATTAATATTTCTGGTTAATACAATTATAGCATGGGATGTAAACATTTGTCATAAACACAAAGATATAATAATAACCACTTTATTATTGCCTCTTGGGCATATCTCCAACACTTTGTACCATCTAGCCTTTTTATTTTGGCCTTCAATTCATCATCTTCCTCTTCATCGTCTTCCTCCATGTTTATTGCCGAGCCGGTTCTCGGAGGTGGTGTCTCTCGATCCCTCACCCTCCACTTCTCACTGTCCTTGAGCAATTCCCAACAATGGCGGAGAGCAAATGGGTTGTTCCTCGATGCGGCCATGTCCTTGTACCTGAATTGTGCAGTCTTGTCATACTCATCAATGTTGACGCCGCTTGGGGGATGAATCTTCACTTGCTTGTAGGGGGCACTTCAATGACTGCAAGACTGTTTGATTGTATCCCACCAGCCTTTGAGAGATCTTAATGTGTGAGTGCTTCCTTTTGGCACAAGCTTGAAAAAATTGTCCTCGATCCGCTTCCAATACTTCTTCCGAGATTGGTCGCTCCTGGTGACAGCATCCATGGCCACACCCTCCCAAGCCCAGATAAATGTCGGTGTCTTCTTCCATAGTGTAGTTGGCAGATCTCTTTGATTTCACCTTATCTTGGGCAGCATCGAACGCCTCCTTGTCCACTTCATCTAGTTCATCATCTTCCTAGTCATCGGGCTCTCACACGTCTTCCTCCTCGCCACCGTGCCAGGAACAGCTGTACCGGTCTCACTAGGTAGGGGTGGACCACCGTTGACGTTCACCCCGGCGTCGTTCAACATGTCAACGAATGAACACGGAACCGAGAGTAGATCCTCGCTATGAACACAGAAAAAATATGGCGATTTTTAGGAAATCAAATCTACACGGGAACTACGCCATATCTAGAGCGAATTTGACGGCAATCAAATCTACACAGAAACATACCTTACAGGAACATGGGCTAATTGGATGGTCGGTTGAGGGGGAGCACCGGCGTGCATGCGGAGAGGGTCTTCTGGCTCACGAGTTTCTTCTGCTTCGGGGAGGAGGGCGCCTTGGATCCGCTGATTTTCTTCCGACCGTCAGAGATCCGTACGGGGCCAGTCGAACCGCCGACACCACGGGGCTGCGTGCCTAGTCGCTTTCTCGCCGGTTTCACCACCTGCACAAGCGGGCGATTGTCGTCGATGACATCCGCGGCGGGAGGGGTTACCGCTGGGCTTCCGTGATGGAATCGGCTGGCGGAGGCTCGGGCGGCGGCGGTGGGCGGCGGTGTAGTAGGGAAATGCTATAGGCGATAGGACAGGGAAATCAGAAAAAGGCCGCGGCGGCGCGGTCGAAAATGTCCCTCGCGCCAAGCGAAAATGAGAATGCGGTACACCGTAAAAATATTTGTAATGTGGTAAGGTTTAGGGTATCTAGAATAGCTATTTTTTCCGCCTCATACTATAAACGGGGGTTATTTTATGGGACATGACCGGATGCCGTATGTGGCTCTAAAGATGCTTTAAGCTGTTTATGCTCTGCAATCCGGGGCATTGTACATGATCACATGGCTACATATTGTAGAGAGACTGGAACAGGTTCCGTTGGCAGTTGAAATAACTGAGCTGATGTACCTGCTGTATGCTTGTAAATGTACTTTCGGACGGTGGTTACCTACTCCTGCTTCTCCGGTGAGGAACGGGCTGCTACTGATTGAGCCACTACCTCACCGCGACATGAGTGTCAGGTCCATGTTTTGCTCATCTCGTGTGTAAAAATGTTTCCCCACAAAAACAGCCGTATTTTCGGCTCTGCAAAAATGAAAAAAAGGAACATTTGCCGTGGTGAACAGTGTTAAACGGTACGCTAAGCGATTATTTTGTCATTTTGTGCGATTGTATTTTTTGCTGAGCCAAAAATACGTAGTATTTCGAGCTGAAAATCTACACACTAGCATTTTTCAGATTCTTTTGAAAACCATTAAATTCAAATTTTTGGAGTTTTTTTTTTAAAGCTAGCAGAGCTACCTGGAGCCCGGGAGCCATCATGCTTATTCGTGACAGTCCCTTCCTTTCATAGATAGATAAAAGGATGGAGACTCAGAGCAAAGGTACATAATCAGTCAGTCAGAGTACCGACATGATGGAGTGGATATGTATCTCTGCAAAGTAAGGACAAGTTGTGTTTGATCATATGCAGAGGCCTGTTGCCGTTGCCAGCCAACCAATACATCCAGACCAGTGAAAACAACGGTCGGGACATGCCCTCCCAGGATTGGGGAGAGGTGGGCGGCGCACGGGGTGGTTGGGATTCTCGGCAGAGACGTCGAACCGTACTCGATCTGGCAGTCACTGGCCAAGCTTTGAAGCTCTATGCCGGGCTCACCGTGTTGAAGCAGTAGCTGCCGAAGCTGGTCAGGGAGACGTCATATAACGTCACTCACCATGGCTTAAGATAGTACCGAGGTATACTAGTACCGAGGTATACTAGGCAGTGGGAGAGCGTCACAGCCTCACAGGGTTTAGGGAGTCCTCACTCCATTTAGAAATATAAGATGTTTTAGGTTTGTGAATGAGATGTAGGTTTGTGAATGAGATGTAATCTACATCTCATTCACAAACCTAAAACATCTTATATTTCCAAACAGAGGGAGTAGCTCTGATGTACTCTGTTCATGAGCTGATTTTTAAAAGAGGAAACAAAAGTGATCTTGAAATTGCCATTGACGATTCAAACTTAGGTTTGCACCAACGTAGCTCTTGATTGCACATAAGTTTTTATGGCACCGCCTATCTGTTGTGACATGTGTTACCGAGTCAAAAACATGCAACGGTTGCTTCTACTGAAGACTACTCCCCCCGTTTGGAAATATAAGATGTTTTAGGTTTGTGAATGAGATGTATCTAGACATCTTTTAGTGTCTAGATTCATTTGAACCTATACACTAAAAGATGCTAGATACATCTCATTCATAAACCTAAAATATCTTATATTTCTAAACGGAGGGAGTACTCGATAGTAGAAAAAAAGAGCTCATGATTTCTGTGATATCTCTGACAGCAAACATGCACATATACAGATAAACTGCGGATGTTTTCATTTCTCTTTACAAGCAGGAACAGCATGAGCTACTCATGTTCCACGCTATGAAACCATCATGCCATTGCCGTTGAAGTTAGACACGAAAGATATGCAATGTTGGTTCCATGAGAAATCTAAAGCTTCCTTCTCACTGACAGGGACCTGAGCTGTAATAGCATCTTGTTATATTCAGAAAAAAGAGAGATCTAGGTAGACGCAATCAGTCATGCTTTCGGACGCATCAGTCGTGCTCTTGGACGCAATCAGTCATGCTCTTGGACGCATCAGTCATGCTTTTGTGTCTACATACAAAGTTTATATAGCTCCAAGTCAAAAAACAATAGTTTGCCGTGGTGAGACCCAACCGGCTGGCATTGATTTATATTAGCGGATCAACTTGTACAATAAGGAACGATACATACACGCACGCATATACAACTCTAACCCCCCCCCCCCCCCCCCTCCAATCTAAATCGTCGTAAATAAGTTTGAGATTGGAACTAAATCATCGAAGTGTGAGCTAAGTAGCCGGCTTCGTGAACACGTCAGCCAACTGATCATCGGTGGAGATGAACCAAACATCAAGTGTGCCCAATGCAACTTTCTCACACACGAAGTGGAAATCAACCTCGATATGCTTCGTACGGGCATGAAACACTGGATTGGCAGACAAGTACGTAGCTCCAATATTATCGCACCATTAAACAGGAGGTTGGGAGAGAAACACACCAAGCTCCTTTTATACCGACTGTATCCACATAGCCTCTACCGTGCCATTGGCTAAAGCCTTATACTCTGTCTCAGTACTAGAGCGAGAAACCGTCGGTTGCTTGCAAGAACTCCACGACACAAGATTGAGACCAAGAAAAACTGCAAAACCGCCAGTGGAACGGCGATCATCAGAACATCCAGTCCAATCCGCATAAGTGAAAATACTCAACCCCGTAGACGAGGAGCGCCAAATACCTTCGGATGCGCTTGACCGCCTCATAATGAGTGGTAGTATGCTAAGACAACTACCGACACACCTTGTTAACAGCAAACGACAAGTTAGGACGGGTGAGGGTAAGATACTTTGGCACGACGGCACCTGACTTTGACGCTGCATGACAAAGAAATGGAGAGAGGGAGGGCCAGAGAGAGAGAGAGAGAGAGAGAGAGAGAGAGAGAGTCTATGTATAAATTTTTTGGATGTTATGTTCCGAGGGGGACATGTTACAACAAAGCAATGCAGAGGAGGAACGCGACAAATTTTCTTCTTGCAATGTCTATGGTGTATGTGTGTGGTGAGAAAATCATGAGATGAAACGCAAATAGATTCATGAAATAAGACACTGATTGATCCATTTATACATTCGTTGCGACGCATGGCTATTCAACTATGGGTCTATAAGCCGCGGTGTCCTACCCCAAAATGGAAAGAACCAAGTATAGTGTGTCTCCCTTTCTGAAAATAGAAAAATTATTTTCCCTACATTCCCTCTCCCAACTTTACTAGTGCTTTGTTTGGATGCACAAAATTGAATCCAGGAAATGAATTAGGTGGGAATTCCAAATCTGTCCGGGAAAGGAAATGGCTGTTAATTTGAATTCTGTAGTTTGGGTGGTTTGGAATTTGCTGTTGAAATCAGGTGGTGCTACCCAATTCCAATTCCTGTTTGGATGTTCAAACCATGAAATTGGAGTTTTTTTTGCGTTTAGCTATTTTATACTTGTTTAATTATATGGATTGTCACATGCGCTATATATTACAATGTATACATATTATTTTGCAAACATAGTAATATTCAAAATAATCTGAACAAGATCACAAAAATCACATATGTAATTTATGTCTCTTACACATAGCACAAACATATCATGAGTGGACAGTTCATAATTAACCAAGTATGTAGTAGCTCAATTTAACATCCACACATCATAGAAACCATCGTCAAGAGATGTGTCTTCCTGAAGTTCTTGGGGAGCGCTATGAACGCTTGAAACAAGATGCTGGAGTTAGTAGAGAAGCTCGCAAGATGCTGGAGTAAACATAAAGTACATACGTGCATTACTGATTACAACTTCAGAAGAGATAGCTAATTAGAACTGCCCAGTCTGGTCTCTGATATAACCCAAATCCTGAAGAGTGCCAATATGATCTACTCTCTCCAACCCAAATTAGTTCACTTGGTTTTGTCTAAATTCGGATTTATCTAGCAAAAACAAGTCTAGATACATCCGAATCTAGACAAATTTGAGTCAACTAATTTAAGTCAGAGGTAGTACCTTATTTCTCATGAATTCTAGGAGAAAAAACTACCTCCATCTATCTATGTAGCGTATAGCTAGATTTCATGGTAGTAATGAGTCTCGCGTGGGAACGCAACAATACTGATGCTCTTGAGATGTCTCACGGGGACGTATATGCTTGTGCTTGCAATCAAATGATTGTATATTCTAGATGAACGGTTCCTGTTCATCGTCTTCGTCCTTATAACTGTGGGGAAAAATTGTGGTTTGTTTTTCACCGTAGCCATTTGCCTTCTACTGCTTCCATTTTCTTGAGCTTTTCTCGCCGTGCGCTGGAAATTCTCCGACCATTCTCCTTCTTTTTCCTGTGCTCGCACCGCCGTCGTCGTCGCGCTGCAATGGTGAAATCGAATAAGACCTCCACCAGTGCCGCTGCCAGCGGCAAGAAGGGCACCTCCGCCGCTCGTGTCACCGATGGTGGGTGGCGGCGCTCGGAGACACGCGAGGGCGACCTGCGCAAGTTGCGTGAGGCGGGTTTGATCCCGCAGGACAGGGACGCCGTCAGAGTCCCCGGCGATGAGGTAATCCCCCGTCCACCTGCTGGGTTTCGGGTGATGTTCATTGCTTTTGTTCTTCGCGGTCTGTCGCTCCCAGTCCACGATTTTCTCCATGGACTGTTGTTTTTCTATGGCATCCAACTCCACCATCTCTCGGCCAATTCTGTTCTCCACATCGCCTGCTTTATCACTTTTTGCGAGTGCTGGCTCGGTATCGAGCCGCACTTTGGCCTCTTCCGGAAGCTCTATTCCGTGAAGAGTGTTAGATTATGAGTTTGTCTTGTAATACAAGTTGGTTAGGCTGGCCGAGTCGGTTAGGGCACTACTAGGAAAACGGCTATAGGTAATCCAAACTTCCGTGGCTCACGTGGTTGAAGTGCCCCACGGGTAAAACATGCGTGGCTCACCTGTGGGCAGTGCCCTAATAGTAACTACAACAACTGTGGCGCACATGGTGATGGTGCGCCACAGATGTGTGTGCGCCAGGGCCCTGCTGGCCGTATGCCGCATATCTATAGCGCACATGGGGAAGGTGCGCTACGGATGTTATGGTTAACCGTGGCGCACGTGGAGGGGGTGCGCTACGCCTAAGTGGAGGCCTCTCTGTTCTATAAATGGACAGACACATCCGTGGCGCACTAGGGCCATGTGCGCCACGGTTGTGGTTTGTTCCTGTGGCGCACTAGGGACATGTGCGCCACGGTTGTGTCGACCAGTATTTTTTTGGTAGCTCCACTTTGTGCACATGTGTGATCATCTACCACCTCACACTTCACTTTCCCCTTCTTCTTCCTCCTTAGATCTAGTCGGGATCTTTCTCCTTCCCACCTCAATTTCTCCACTCATTCACCATTTTTAGCATGTGGAACTTGCCTTGGATGTTACATGCGTAATAGAGGAAGCTCTTCGGTCTCTCGCATCTCCTTCTCCGGTCTCGCGCGCACCTCTCCTTTCTATCTTCTCGCGATCTCGGTCTCTCATATCGGTAAGTTGTCCATGTAAGGATGTGTTCATGTGTATATGGATGATATGCTCATATGTATGTAGATGATTGATGCTCATGATGTGTGTATGGAGAGGATCGATGGTCATGTGTGTGTATATATATGGAGAGTATCGATGCTCATATGCATGTGTGTATGGAGAGGATAATGATATGTTCATGTGTGTATGGATTGGTCCCTCTCTCTTGTGTTTGTGTGTGAACAAGTTGCCATTTGTTTTGCCAAAATGTTGATTCATTTCCATTTTGGCAAGACTTTGGCATTTCGCAAAGTTCCTAATTTTAGGATAGGTCATGCCGAAATTTTCTATCGACCATTGCATGCATGCATTCATTATGTGGTGCTAATAGACTTCTAATTGTACCGTGTACACCGTGCAAGCAAAAATGGTCTGCATAATGAGCGAAGGCATTGTGTCTAGATTTTTGAAATATGCGACGGCCAACATGATACGAAATAACAAGACGGATATAAGATGTCCGTGCAGAAGATGCAAACTCAACTAGGTGATCGACCCAGATTCCGGGAATCTGCAGGCGCACCTGCTCCGCCATGGTTTCATGGATGGATACACTCGTTGGATAAGCGATGACGAAGACGATGGAGACGGTGAAGGTGGGCAACATGACGATGATCATCATCACGGCGAGAACGGGCGAGATGATGAAGAGTCTCCTGGAGATGGTGAAGGTGCGAAAGCAGACCGGGATGATGATGATCTAGATGCCGGAGGAGGAGACGACGATGGAACAACGTCAGGCTGGGTACGGGACCCTTATGTGCAAGAGCTGCTTCTCAAGCAGACGAGTAACGCCAGGGCTGCCGCTAGAGAGAAAGCCAAGCTTGCGCAACTTGAGAAAGACGCGGTTACTCCATTGTATGAAGGATGCAGGCCCGTTGATACCCGGTTGAATGTAACGCTCAAGGCTATGGAGATGAAGGCAAAACACAAATTGAGCGACGCAAGCTTCGACGATATGATGACATTCTGGCACGATCGTCTCCCGGAGGGGAACACATGTCCAACTAGTATCGAGGACGCTAAGAAAATCGTCTGTCCTCTCGATCTACCTCACGTTAGATATCACGTATGCATCAACGATTGCATCATTTATCGGGACGAGGACGCGGAGAAAACCACATGTCCGGTGTGCGGCGTGAGTCGATACAAGAAAGGGAAGAAAGCACCTCGAAAAGTGGTAAGGTACTTTCCTATCACTCCTCGTCTGCAACGCTATTCTGCGGACCCTAAGGAAGCGAAGCTCATGCGATGGCATGAGAAAAGGAAGAAGCCAGGAGATGACGACGATGACCCCGAAAAGGATGAGCTGCTGACGCACCCTTCAGATGCTAGCCAGTGGAAAGCATTGGACCTTAAATTCCCAGAATTCAGTGGAGATTCGAGGAACATCAGGCTTGGTGCGAGCACCGATGGACTCAATCCGTTCGGTAGCCAGAGCAGTATGCACAGCACTTGGCCCATGTTTGTATGGATGTACAACCTCCCTCCATGGTTGTGCATGAAGAAGAAGTACATACAAATGAGTATGCTAATTTAAGGGCCGAAACAACCTGGTACCGACATCAATCTGTATCTCGGGCTATTGAAAGAGGAGCTAGCCACGTTATGGGAATCTGGAGCCAATACTTATGATGCCGTCGCACAAGATTATTTCACTATGAGAGCCGCTTTGGTCACTACGGTGCAAGACTATCCAGGTTGCGGGTATATCTCGGGGCAGGTTATCCAAGGATTCTGCGCATGCGTTAGGTGCATGGATAACACAAGCTATCTCCAACTAGAGAAAGATCCAGGGTCATCGAAAACCGTGTTCATGGCGCACCGGAGGTGGCTCGGCAAGAATGATCCATGGAGAAAACGTGGAGACCTGTTCGATGGCAAATCCGAGACCCGAGGAATCCCAGAGCGTAGGAGCAGCGAAGAAGTGGAAGAGTTGCTGAAAAACTGGAAAGATTGTCCTAAGCCTGGAAAGAAGCAAAAGAGGCAGCAAGACAAGCCGCTGATGAAGGTATGGAAAATAAGGTCTGTTTTCTGGGAATTGCCATACTGGAAGTTTCTCCGCACGCCTCATAGCCTCGACATCATGCATATCACGAAAAACGTGTGCGAGAGTCTGGTCGCCACCATAATCAACATGCCAGATAGGATGAAAGATGGTCCGAAAGCAAGGCACGACCTGATATTCATGGGTATCCGGAAGGAGCTTCACGGAGGACGCACTACTCCTGATGATCAGGAATATGACGATGATCATGAGTCGGAGACGACACAAGGTCGTCGGAGGGGTAAAAAGTTCAAGAAGAACGAATATTACTGCCCTCCTTCTTGCTTCACTCTAAGCCAGGATAAGGTCAAACAGTTTTTCAAGTGCCTTCTAGGAGTCAAATTTCCTTATGGCTACGCGGGCAAGATAAGCAGATACCTAGACGAGGCAAAGCAGAGGTTCAGTGGCATGAAGTCTCACGACTGTGCCGTGCTAATGATGCAGGTACTTCCGGTTGCACTAAGAGGGATAATGGACGAGCACGTCCGTGAAACGTTATTTGGCCTCTGCAAGTTTTTCGACGTCATCTCTAGGAAGTCGATTAGCGTGAATCAGCTCGGGAGGCTACAGGAGGAGATCGTGGTGATACTATGCGAGCTTGAGGTCTACTTCCCACCCGCATTCTTCGACATTATGGTGCATCTGCTGGTCCGTGTCGTGGAGTACATCGTCCAACTCGGGCCGAAGTTCCTCTGCAACATGATGGCGTTCGAAAGGATGAAGGGACACATAAAATGATACGTTCGCAACAGGTCCCGTCCAGATGGAAGCATAGCCAAGGGCTTTCTGGCCGAAGAGTGCATCTCTTTCTGCACGAATTATCTAGACATCGAGAACCCTGTCGGTCTTCCCTTCAACAGGAACCTTGGCAAGCTCGACGGATCTGGTCACCGAGAGGGTCGTCGCATACTGCATGCAGACTTCAATTTTCGACGCGCAGACTTTGATCGAGCAAACCTCGTCGCGCTATAGCATTTAGAACTGGTCGATCCTTGGGTACAGAAGCACAAAAGTTTAATTGAGAAGAAGTACAGTGACCGGGGCATATAGAGGACGCAGGGAGAAATAATCAAAGAGCACAACTCAGATTTCACGCGTTGGTTTAGGCAGACGCTCCTTGATAATCCCCCGCGATCGCATTCTTCTGACACGGAAAAGATCATATTCACCTTGTCGCAGGGATCGATGCAAAACCTGGTGACCTATCAGGCATATGATATCAACAGCTACACATTCTACACGGAGGAAAAGGACAACAAGTGTGATTATCAGAACTCAGGCGTAACGTCAGAATTCTACACCGATGGCAACGTGAAGGAAAGATTCTACGGAAGAACCGAGGAGATCTGGGAGCTTGACTACTGTGGAGAAAAGGTGCCGATGTTCCGTGTCAGATGGGCAAAGAGCGTCAAAAGAGAAGACCGATATTTCACAACCATGGTTATACCCGAAGCAGCCAAATCCAAGGCCGCCGGTGCAAACGTGGCCGCAAAAATGAACCGTGGATACTGGCTACCAAAGTGGACCAATGTTTTTTCATTACCGACCCGACAAATCCTAGCCGTGTTGTCGTGAGGAGAGAAAAAAGGAACATCATCGGAATGGATGGAGTCGCCAACAAGCAAGACTTCGACCAGTACGACGATCCAAAGATTGAAGATGACGACGACTACAATGCAGCAACATACATCACAAGAAGAAAAATGACAACCCTACCCAAAAAAGGTAGCTCGTTCGAAAGAAGAAACATTAAAGTGCCGGGGCTAAATTATTCAACCACGACAAAGAAGGGAAAAAAGATTGTAAAACGCTAGCTCTAAAAATATTGTAAAACGCGTGGTCAAAAAAGATTGTAATATTCATGGAGAAATTATTATGACATATTTGTATCATGGACAAATTATTATGACATATTTGAATCAAATTTAATTTGTACCACTTTTATGACATATATTATCACTTTTGGGCTTTTTTGGAATATTTAAAAGTATTTTTAAAACAAAACAAAACTTTTATAGCATATATCACCAATTTTGGGCATTTTTTGGAACATTTAAAAGTATTTTTAAAATAAAAATAAAAAATGTGGGCACCAGGGTTCAAACCTGGGTGCTAACAGGTTTAGAATAGAGTCGTGGGCGGAACCAGTGGGATAAGGCAGTGCTAGTGTTAACAAAGGGGGTGGAAGCCCTCTTATCTGACTAGTCCTACCCACTTAGGCGTAGCGCACCGTGGCCAAGTGCGCTACGGATAACCGTAGCGCACTTGGCCAGGGTGCGCTACGCCTAAGTGGGTAGGACTAGTCAACCTTCGCCATAGTCGATCCCCATCCTCAGACACAGATCGATCCTCCCCCATCGTCCCCGTCCCCATCCCCATCGACGCGCCACCGCTGGAGGTCAGGAGGAGGAGCAGCGAGCCACGCCAGGAGGAGGAGGAGTTCGCCACGCCGGCCATGAGGAGGAGGAGTTCGCCACGCCGGCCATGAGGAGGAGGAGTTCGCCACGTTGGCCAGGAGGAGGAGGAGGCCGCCACGCCGCCAGGCACGCACCGCCCGATCCAAGTACTCCACCATGGCTCCACACTAGGAAGAGGAGGAGTTCGCCACGCCGATCCAAGTCCTCGTCTTAGAGGTTAGCCCCTCCCCCTCAGTCCCTCTCTCCCTCTCTCCCCCTCTCCCTCTCTCCCTCTCTCCCCTCACTTTGCAGGCGACAAGAAGCTAGCTAGGGTTAGCAAATTCAGTGTGGTTAGCAGTTGATAGTGATGTTAGCCCATGATTAGCAGTTGAATGTTAGCCCATGATTATCTAGGGTTAGAAAATGATTATCTAGTGTTATCCCATGATTAGAAGTTGAGGTTAGCCCATGATTAGAGTGGTTTTAGAGTGGTTTTAGAGATACAGGTAGTTGACAGAAATACAATTGTATGCTGTTGATGAACATTTTTAATTGTCCTTGGATTATGCTGTCGACAGATATATATATATCACTAATGATGCAAGCTTAATTTAGATTGACCTTGGATTATTCAGTACACCAAGGTTTAAATGCTCAAGTACTTCTAGTTCTAGGTATTAATTTAAATAAGAGAGTGCGAAAGCTGATGCTTCAGGGTTGTACAACATCTGGTTTTGCACTCCTAGGTCGACACTTAATTTTTTTTAAAAAACTCTGTTGACACATAAGGTTCAGATTTATCTCTGTTGACAGTATTGACACATTAGGGTTTAAAGTAGTGCAGGAGGTTGTTGACACATTAGGGTTCAGAGTAGTGCAGGAGGTTATATGATCATGTTTGTGCCCCTGACTGAATATGGTAGCTGTTATGGTGTTCTGGTTCCTCCATTTTCTTTGTTCCATTATGCCCATAGATGTGGTAGCTGTTCTAGTGTTGGTGTCCCTTGCAAACCTGCAACTGAACTGATTTTGTAAATAATTGCACACAAAAATATGGTTCTTGTTTTATTCTGGTAAATAATTGCACACAAAAACCTGCCACTGAACTGATTTTGTTCTGGTGTTGGTGTCCCTTGCATATCTGGTAGGGTTCAGAGTATGGTGCTAATAACACTGAATATGCTTGCTAAATATGCTGAATATGCTTGCTAAATATGCTTGCTAAATATTGCTTTCTAAAAACTGCCACTGAACTGAATATGCTTGCTAAATATTGCACATAAACACTGCTCCTAATAACACTGAATACATGTTGATTGTAAAAGCACTCAAATGCTGAATACATGTTGTGATCCAGATTATGTACTCTGGTCAAGCACTCTAGATACATTTATGTACTATCCAGATTATGTACTATGTGACCAGATTGTAAAATAAAAGCACTATTACTCATTTTAATCCTATGTGACCAGACTATGTACTATCCAGATTATGTACTATCCTATGTGACCAGATTATGTGCTGGCTGTGTTGGCCCTTTATTGTGTGCTGGTTGTGCTGGCTATGTTGGCCATTTATTGTGTGTTGGCTATGCTGGCCATATATATGCAGGTTCTTGTATGATATGAGTCCCGATTTTTGCCGGAATGTTGATTAACTTCCGTTTCGGCAGAAATCGGGCACTCCTAGTTTAAGAAAATTAGCAAAGGTCATGCAGGATTTTTCCGTGCATTTAACCAATTATTTGTTTTTATTAGTGAAAAGATGTGTGACAACGACGAGGCTGGATGTTCTAAGTGCATCAGCGCTGAAGGAGAACTCAGACCTCCGAATAAACAATTGACATTCTGGGAGGCGGCCCAGCGGCTAGAAGACGATGAAGAATACCATCCTTCAAAGAGCGAGGATGATGAGATGGAAGACGCGGATGAAGAAGCCGAAGGAACGACGGGTGATGAAACCACTAATGGTGGCGAGGGCACAGGGAGTGGTAGCAATCCTCCTAAGAAGAAGAAGAAGCCGAAGGAACGACGCCCGAACACGGTCGGCACCGTCAGGGAGGAAATTACCGAAGTAAGCCCATCAGGGGTTCCTTTGGAGCCCGCCCTTGTCGTCAAAGGGTACGGTGGGAAAGTGGCGGCGATCACCCGGACAACCATCTCGATCAAGACCGAGAATCTCTGGCATAAAGATAATGGCCACTTGCGCACACTCCTCTTCGAGAAGCTGCACGCAAGATACAAGTTCCCTGCTAAGTATCAGAACACAAATTATCATGGGAACGAAGTAAACAAATCCGCCCTCACAAAGATGAGAACCGCCATGGCTAGCTGGAGAACCCGGATAAAGAAGAAGATCTATAAAGAAGGGAAAAGTCTCGAGGAGATCCAGAAGATTGACCCGCAGATCACCGAAGGTCAGTTCCGGGAATTCCAGGAGAGGTGTGAATCCGAAAGAGCCCTGGCCAATAGTAATCGGGGAAAGGTGTTGCAGGCGATGAATATAGGTCATCACCATCTCAGATCTGGTGGATACAGAACCGAGGAGGCCAAATGGAATAAGGAGGACAAAGAGTATAGATCCAAGGGGATAGAAAACCCCTTTGCGAAATTCGAACCCGGGCAGGTTCGAAACTTCATCAGGGCCCGTTACCATGTGGACCCAAAAACTAAACAACTCACCGCGGATCCTGCGGTGAAGGAATTCGAGGAAATTGTGGTAAGTAATCTAATTACCACGGATCAACTCGATTGCATTCTAATCGATGATCTAAATGATTCACTATTACTTCTTCTGCAGGAGGAGGAAATTGTTGCTAGTCATGGATCCCAGGGTTCCTCATCCCAGGGGTCGACGACGGCCACCCGGTGGGATAACCCTTTTAACAGGGTGATGAACCGGGCCAAGAAAATACAGTTGGTTACGAAGAAGCCGTCGTCGGCTGGCCGTCTGGCCGGCCTCGGGGGTAAGAATTGGGTGGATCATTTTGGTCCACCACCGAGGACGCATGTGGCGCCGTCGGGAAGGAGCAAGGAGGAAAATCGCGAGGTTCAATAACTTAAGGAACAAGTGGCGCGGATCCCGCAGATCGTCCAAGACAACCTGGCAATCACCCTCACGTCCTTCCTCCCTACCTTGGTGGAGTCAATAGCGAATTGGAGTGCGGGTGGTCGAGTAGGGCCGTGCCCGATTCCAAGCATGGTCAGCAGCCACTCGAACAACGCGGCGCCGACGAATCAGGCGAGCTACGTGTTCGTGACTCCGCCCGCTAGCACCACGGTGCCGCAAGTGTTGGTGACTCCCCCTGCCATCACCGCGGCGCCGGAGTACATGTTGGTGGCCCCCTGCCATCGTCGTGGCGGCACCGGAGCTCCAAGCACCCGGTAGGGAGAATACACCGGCGGCCAGCACCGCGCCATCAAGCAGCCCTTCCGTCTCTTGCACGCCCGTCGCTGTATGCGGTGCCTCGACATTAGCCGATCTCGACGCCATCACGGTAAACAATTTGCTTTACCGCATTTCACGCCATCTATTACTCTTATGGCATCTCTGACTATGTCGTACATGTTTTCCGCAGACGGATGTTTCTTGCACTCTCTTATGCTACGTGAACAACGAGCTGAGGGATGTTGCCAAAGGTACCATCGTTCAACCCTTGCAGTGCACGTTCCACTCAAGGACGATGCCAGATAGCGTGCACAGGGTTAAAATTAGTCGGGTGCTAAGGGGCTGCGATGACCTGGAACCTCCCATTCAACCCCCAGGAGCGGATGAAGAAGATCCGGCTGTCCTCAGAAGTTGCTTCAGCTTATTCTTGCAATGGCCAAAGAGAATGATCCGTTTGGGGAGGCGAGGGCCATCACGCCACAGACAACAACACCGCCTGTCGTGCCAGCGACAAGCGGTGGCAAGGCCCCCTTACCGCCCTCGCCGTCACCTCCACGCAGTGGGTCGGATGATCATGTTGATGATATGCACAAGGCGCAGGATCCGGCCGAGGACGGCGAAGACTGGAATGATCACTTCTTCAACACTCAGTTTAGCAACGAAGACCTGGCTGTTGGCCCCACAGAGAAAGCCACTATCACCAAGCGTCTGTTTGGTTCTCAGGAGACGCCTCCAGGTTGCGCCTTTATAGAGCCAGCTGATACAACCAACCGGCCCTTTATTCTAAGCCCTGACACACTACATAGGGCGGCCGGTGCTCAGATTGCGGTGCCTGCCTGCTCTCCAAAAGGAAAAAAGGGCAGGAAAAGAAAATCTAGCAGCACGAGCCAGCCGGTGGCGTCAACAACTGTGAATCCGATCAGGTTTTGGGACGGGCCACCAAGACCCGAGGATATTATTTGGAGGATTCATGTGGCGGGTGAGCCCATGCTACCTAAGAATTTGCGGAGGCTCGCCAGTTCGGAGCTGCAGAGTGTGCATGACGGCGTGCTGACGATAGAGAGACACGTTCTATCGGAGAAAGATCTCTCACACCCGGTATTCGTGGTTAAGGTGACACCAGGCTTGGGCTTCGTCGACAATGCCCCTGCGGATCTGTTCTTCCTGCGGTTCGACGACATCTTCAATATGTTCCACCTATACCCGCTACACTATACCATGGTCCGCCTGTTTTCTCGCAGCCTGGCCATGTAGATCATTAGAGAGAACACACCGGGCATCGCTATAGTGGACCCCTACTACATGCGTGACGGCTGCTTGGGTTCCCCCGCCGAACGACGTATCGTGGCCTCGTACCTAAAAATAATCCTCGTGGCGAACAAGACAAAGGAATACATTCTCGTGTCTTACTTTCCCAAGTAAGTCGTTATTCACTCGCCACCATCGATTGGCTTTATTAGATTATCATCATTATTTTTCCAACACATTCCATTTGAATTTTTTGCGCAGAGATGAACACTGCACGCTCATCTCCTTATCGCCGAAGCATTCCCATGCCACGTATTTCGACTCGGGGAGTCTAGAAAAGAAGAAAACTACGACAAGATCAAGGAAGTTCTGGATGATGCTCTCACTAGATATGCCTCGACGGAAGGCAGCACCTTCTTGCGTACGAAGGTCAAGTTCGGCAGGCACGTCTTCAACCACGTAACAGAGTTCCCCTGTGTGAAGCAGCCGGAAAACAGTAAGAAGAAAGCCTACTACGCACTCCATCACATGAGGTCGTTCCTACTTGACCAGCAGAATTCTACGCTGCCAGATCATCTCAAACAGTGGGCCGAAGCAAAGGCCAAGATCACTGATTCAGATATTAGACAAGAGATGTATCGCATCCAGCAGCAGTTTCGGGCAATCATCTTTCGTGATGTCATGACTTCGGGGGGATCTTCTACGGAGGAAATATCCCGAATAACCGTGATATAGAAGATCGCCTAGAGATGCAGGGTGACTATAGGAAGTTCATGACGAGACAAGGCGTCCTCCCGTTCCCTAAACCGAGCCAGAAGGCTTGATGTTGGCCTAGTTGTAGTTACAAACTATAGATGACCTTTGTGTGCATGTGGACAAGTGTACATGCTACTATACTTATCTTATTAGGTTTATGAATCATCGCTTACTTCTTTTGCTTATTATTATATATCAATCAATGCTTGGTTTTTTTGCTTACTCTTTGTTCCTTTGCTCATTTTGGTCCTTCTTTTTTTTCCTTACTTTATTAGTCTTTTTTCGAGAATAATACCGATGATTGAAATGTCGTGGCACAATATATATGTGAATGTGCTATGACGAGATTGTGAGCCTTGTGATATGCACTAGTCCAGGTGTTGTGCATCCTACTTGGCTCACAGTTCCATCGTAGCATATTCCTGTGTCTAACGACCTATGTATATATATGAGGCATTCTTTTTGATTTACTTTGGTATTTTTCGAGAATAATGCCGATGATTGAAATGTCGTGGCACACTATATATGTGAATGTGCTGTGATGGGATTGTAAGCCTTGTGTTATGCACAAGTCCAGATGTTGTGCATCCTACTTGGCTTACGGTTCCATCATAGCATATTCCTGTGTCCAACGACCTAGCTAGTTATATATAAGGCATTCTTTTCGAGTTACTTTGGTCTTTTTCGAGAATAATGCCGATGATTGAAATGTAGTGGCACACTATATGTGAATGTGCTGCGATGGGATTGTCCGCCTTGTGCTATGCACAGGTCCAGGTGTTGTGCATCCTACTTGGCGGATAGTTCCATCATAGCATATTCCTGTGTCGAACAACCTAGTTATATATGAGGCATGCTTTTTGAGTTTGGTCTTTTTGATTTAGGAGTACTTTCTATAAGTGTATCTTCATATGCGACTTTAATTATATATGTTTTTTTTCAATCATCGATTAATTATTATTGTCAACTTGTAGATGATGTGGTACGTCGTGTACAAGGGACGGGTTCCCGGAGTCTACGATGATTGGGAAGACTGTCGGAGACAGGTACACCGTTTCAGCGGCAATAGCTACAAAGGGTACAACACTATGCTGGAGGCGAAAGCTAGATACACGCGCTATCTAGCTGGAGTTAGGACGAGGAACCGGATGAAGACCTACACCTTCGTCGCGGTGATCATGATCTTCTTTGGTTGTTTATCCCGCGTTTGTATCTAGCTAGTTTAGATGTCTAGGCGAGCCTCCGAGCTCTAACTTGTTCGATCGACACATGTATTCGCATGTCACCAACTACTTTGTAACTTGATCGAAACAATGTATAACTTATGTATTCATGTATGAGACTTACCTATATGTATTTGTTTCAATCTTGTTTTGCGAATTGTGTATTTATATATATAACTGTATATCTTAAATCTGTGTGTATATCTGCTTATATAATCTGTATTGTATATCATCTGGCCCTGAAATTAAAAAAAATACACCCGTGGCGGACATGGCACAACTTCTGTGGCGCACTACAACTAAAGCGCACATGCGCAGCTTAGTGGCGCACTACAACGTGCGCCATAGAAAATCCAAGGCGTAGCGCACCTGCCAACATATCCGTGGCGCACTAGCAGGTGCGCTACGCCTATCTCGACATAACCGTGGCGCACCAGGCAGTGCGCCATGGCTAGGAGATAGCCGTAGCGCAAGGCCCGTAGTGCGCCACGGATGGGCCTTTTAGGTGCGCCATAGACGACTGTTTTCCTAGTAGTGGGGTTTTGGCTGAGTCGGTTCTGACTCCAGCCTCATATATACTCCTTGTACTCGCTACAATCAATATACGTGAGATTTATTATAATTCTACATGGTATCAGATTAGTTCCGTTCCTAGGCCATGGTCGCGCCCCCCACACCGCCGCCGCCTTCACCCGACTACTTCGAACGCCGGGCTGCCCTCGCTGCCACCAAAACCGCCTCTCTCGCGGCGTCCTCTTCCAATCCATCCACTCAAACCCTAGCCCCAACTATCCCCACTATCAACTATGCCGACATGATCTCAGATGTCAGCCCGTTCATCCCAATTACCCTAGATTTACCAAAGCATAATTACTACAATTGGCGCCAGCTATTCGAAGTTCACCTCGGTCGCTGCAATCTTCTCGACCACGTCGCCGCCGACACCGTCCCTCGGCCCTCGGATCTGCCCAACTACCGACTCCTCCCGGAATTGCGTTAGGCTAATAGCACGACCATTGTCTATCTCTACCCTTGCTATCAAAACACTGTCTGATCCGACTTTCTCTTCCCCATGCCATAAGAGGCGCTAGGTCAAGGACGATCTCGCGATCATCCAATGGATCTATCAACGAGTCTCCACCGAGATCTTCAACCTCGTCTTCCATGACGCCACCAATGCCGTCGCCCTCTGGGTGGCTTTACGCCAACTCTTCCAGGACAACGTCAACGGTCGCGTCAACACTCTCCACACGGAGCTCCGCAACACCGTCCAAGGAGACTCACAAGTTGGCGTCTATTGCCAACGCCTAAAGTCCATCGCCGACGAACT
This sequence comes from Avena sativa, assembly GCA_916181665.1. Taxonomy (NCBI): domain Eukaryota; kingdom Viridiplantae; phylum Streptophyta; class Magnoliopsida; order Poales; family Poaceae; genus Avena; species Avena sativa. Next base: position 397,302,686 of record OV702280.1, on the reverse strand, counting down.
TCACGAGCTTGGGGATCCTATCGACGATAAGCAACTCATCAACATCCTCCTCGTCGGCCTTGGCAAACTCTTCGAGAAACAGGCGTCCTTTATCCCCATGATGCGGCCACCACCCTCCTTCGCCGAGGTCCGGTCCATACTACAATGGGCCGATCACGCCATGAACAAAAAAGAGTCGCGTCATCAGGTCTTCGTCGCCACGCCATGGCCACCACCTCAACCACTGACCGTCCTCCAGCTCCTCCAATGCAGCCCCCGCGGGATGGAGCCCGAGCCCGAACTACCGTGGTAGAAACCCGACCTACCACCCGCCAACGCCGCGCCCACCAGCTGCACCAACCCCGCCAGCTCCGACACCACCTCCGAGCGTCGCCCCTCCGCCTCCGCCCCCAGCTTGGCGCCCTCCACATGATCCTTGGACCGGGCTTGTCCAAGCCTGGCCGATGCCCTGGACTCCACTGTCCCCGATCGGCGCGTCTCCTGGATACTCTGGCTCCTGGATGCCAGGACTCCGCCCCCACACGGGATCGCCAGGACTTTAGAGTCCTCGTCCCCCGAAACAGGCATACCACGCTGCCCCGTGGACCTATACCTACGGAGCTCCGTCTCCTGCGCCCTACTACATCGACACCAGCGGTCTCTACCACATGCAGCCTCAGCTGCCATCCGCTCCGATAGCCTCCTACACGCTGCATGCTCCACCACCATCAATGGCTCCGCCTATACTGCCTTCACCAACACCCCATTGGGACCAAGCCGCCTTCTTGCAGGCCATGAACAATTTTGCTGCCCAGGGAGCATCAGGTATGGACTGGATTTTCGATTCTGGTGCTTCTAGCCAGATGTCTAATTCGCATAGTATGCTATCAAATTGCACCTCTTCCCCTTTTTCTTCAATTACCCTAGGCAATGGTTCCACTATTCCAATCGATAGCACCGGTCACACTCAATTACCCACACCCATTAAACCCCTTTTACTTCGAAATGTTCTAGTTGCTCCTGCTCTTATCAAAAACTTAATTTCTGTTTGCAAGTTTACCTCCGACAATCTTGTCTCTATTGAATTTGATCCCTTTGGCCTATCTGTGAAGGATCTTCGAACCAAGTAGGATATCGCACGCTTCAATAGCTCTGGTGATCTCTATTCTATCCATGGAGCTCCTGCCGCACGTCACCCCTCCTCCATGATGGCCTCCGTCCACCTTTGGCACCAGCGTCTAGGCCACCCCAATGCCATCACCACTACAAATTTGCTTAGTGAATTTTGTCTTCCATGTAATAAATATCTTCATGATCCCTTAGTGTGTGAGTCGTGTCAACAAGGCAAACATGTGCTGTTGGAGATATGCCCAAGAGGCAATAATAAAGTGGTTATTATCATATCTTCACACTTATGATAAATGTTTACATACCATGCTATAATTGTATTAACCGGAAACATTAATACTTGTGTGATTTGTAAACTAAAATAAGAGTCCCTAGTAAAGCCTCTTGTTAAACTAGCTTGTTGGTTAATATATGATCATGGTTTCCTGATCATGAACATAGAGATGTTATTAACAACAGGATCATATCATTAGGAGAATGATGTGATGGACATACTCCTATAGATAAGCGTAGCATAAAGATCAAGTCATTTAAATAGTTCAATTGCTATATGCTTTCTGATACATAGTAACCTAATTCCTTCGACCATGAGATCATGCATATCACCTTTACCGGATGGATGCTTTGATGACATCAAACACCACACCGTAACTGGGTGGCTATAAAGGTGGCATTGAGTGTTCGGAAAGTATTGGTTGAAACACATGGATCAAGAGTGGGATTTGTCCATCCATATGACGGATAGATATACTCTGGGCCCTCTCGGTGGAATGTCATCCAATTAGATTGCAAGCATGTGACTGGTTCACAAGGGATCACATATCACGGGAACGAGAAAAGAGTACTTATCGGTAACGAGGTTGAACTAGGTATGCAGAGATACCGATGATCATAACCTCGGATAAGTAAACTATCGTGAGACAAAGGGAAATTGGTATCGTATGTAAGTGGTTCATTCGATCGCAAAGTAATCGTAGAAATATGTGGGAGCCATATGAATTTCCAGATTCCTCTATTGGTTATTGTTCGGAGAAGTGTCTCGATCATGTCCGCATACTTCACGAACCGTAGGGAGACACACTTAAGGATTCGACGTTGTTTTGAGTAGTTATGGTATTATGAGAAAGAGACCGAATGTTGTTCGGAGTCTCGGATGGGATCCGGGATATCACGAGGTGATCCGGAATGGTCCGGAGAATAAGATTCATATAAGGAAAGTCCCGTTTTGGAGTTCGGGAATGATTCCGGTGTTTTCATCGGGAATGTTCTAGAAGGGTCCGGATTGTCCGGCACTCCGGGGGGGGAGGGTACATGAGTGTGTCATTGAATGATTGCATTATGTACTAAGTGTTCTTGCTGTTCCAAAAACATGAAAGTCAAATTGCCAGTTTGAAAGTCAAACGGCTAAAACAGGAAACTGTGGAAAACAGGAAACTGTGGGAAACAGGAAACTGTGGGAAACAAGCAAGAGGAGGTTGAAACCAACTTGGAGGAGGAGTTCCTCTCCTCCTTGGACGGCACCCAGCCCTAGGCCGAGTTGGGGAGGGACTCCCTCCCTCCCTGGCGCGCCTAGCCCCTCCACCTATAAAAGGAGGGGCAGGGCTCCTCCTTGAGACACACAAGTTTCCACCTCTAATCTCAGGTTTAGAGCCGTTTGGTTTAGAGCTTCTAATTGCTTTAGCCTGCGGTTTAGAGCCTTCTAATTGGTGTGTCTAATCTCTAGACCACTAATAGACCTCTCTCATAATCCACCATACTTGCTCCGGCTTAAGGCGAAGCCCTGCGGGATCTCCCCTCTACTTCCGGTACCACGCCGTTGTGCTGCCGGAATCGTGAGGAGAGTGCTACAACCTCCGCTGCCTGCTGGAACAAGGGAGAGGAAGGTCTTCGTCGAGTACCGAACGTGTGACCGACTGCGGAAGCTCTGCCAGAACACAGCGCCGGAAGGATCGTCTACGCAATCTTGAGATCGGAAAGAGTACGACTACATCACCCACGAGAATCTGCTCTCGTTAACCGCTTTGGAATCTTCGAGGGTAAGTTATTCCATCGACTCGTTGCTACAATCTAGTAGATAGATCTTGGCTTGTTTGTTTGTATGCGATAGAAAATTTTTGTTTTCCATGCTACGAACCCCTACAGTGGTATCAGAGTCGTGTCTATATGTAGATCTGTTGCACGAGTAGAACACAATGGTCATTGTGGGCGTTGATGCTTTTATTGTCGATTGCTTCTTGTGTACTTTGCATCTTGCGGTATGTTGGGATGAAGCGGCCCGGGCTAACCTTACATGACATCGTTCATGAGACTTTCTCCACGCTTGACATGCAACTTGTATTGCATAAGTGGCTTTGCGGGTGCCTGTTTCTCCTAGCATAGTTAAGATCCAATTTACAACGGGTGATTAACAATACTAGTATCAATGTTGTGGTTCGTGTTCGTAAGTTAGAACGACACTTATTAACAGCCCCAAACCACGTAAAACATGCAAAGAAAGTAGAGGCGTCTAACTTTGTTTTGCAGGGGTGTGCTGTGATGTGATATGGCCATGATTGTGATTATATATGATGTATGCAATGTTCCTTATTGTAAGTTGGCAACCGGCAGGAGCCATATGGTTGTCTTTAATTTATGTTAAGACCCGCGTGTTTATTCAAAGTAGTTGTAATAGTTGAAGCCGGTGGACGACAACCATGGAGAAGCGTCATTGACCTTGATGCAATGCCGGTGATGATGGAGATCATGTTCGTGCTAGAAGATGGAGATCGGAAGCACAAAGAAGAAAGGCCATATCATATCACATATTATTGAATTGCATGTGATGTTAATCCTTTATGCATCTTGTATTGCTTAGTAGACGATGGTATCATTATAAGATGATCCCTCATGCACATGAATTTCAAGTCATAAAGTGTTCACCCTTAGTTAGCACCGTTGCTAAAGCTTGTTGTTTCGAAGCACCACGTGATGATCGGGTGTGTTAGATTCTGCAAGTGTATACAACGTGAGCAAGCCAGATTTGCTCATGCAGAAACTAAGGTTTGATCTTGACGAGCCTAGCATGTACAGACATGGCCTCAGGAACACGGATTACCGAAAGGTAGAGCATGAGTCATATAGTAGATATGATGAACATGTTGATTGTTCGCCATTGAAGCTATATCAATTCTCGTGATGATCGGTTTTGATGTGGTGGATTTGGTTCGTGTGATCACTAAAACAATGTGAGGGATATTGTTTTGAGTGGGAGTTCACCTAGATTAATTTAATTATTAATTAGAACTCAATTTATCATAAACTAAATCAAAGTGAATTTGCATAGTTGTTGTAGTCATTGGCATCCGTTTACCACCTTGCGCTTAGTTATAATTGAGATGATAGAACTATAGAATTCTGGTTAGTTACTTTACGAACTGGTATCGTATTGTTTTGAAGTGTTAATCTAAAGTTTAAAAGTCCTATTGCAAACTTTCAGTAAGTTCTGGTTACTCCATGAAGTTTAATAATTAGTATTAAATCAAGAGTAACAATTCCAAGTGTTAGTATATAAGTATCATGTTTGTCTCCATGATTCTTGATATTCAAAGGATTCTCTTAATATCAAGGTTATCTAGGATCTGAAAGAGTTGTTTCAGAAACCATGATGTGTGGAAGATATTGTGATATCTGAAACGAAGTTTTGGTTGCAACATGATAGAGTATAATATGGCAAAGTTCAAGTTCTCATATTTTGATGAGAATTTGCAAAGGGTTGGAGACACTTGTTGTCCTAATCCACCAAAAGGTTTTGGATAGCAACATTATACTCACGATTCATCTTTATAAGTTAAAAGTAGCTTGATCATGGATAATTCCATGATAAGGGTGAATATTTGATGTAGGTAAAATATTTACTACACCAAGAGATTACTAAAGAAAGGAATTTGGAAGAACACCAAACATTTGATGATGGTGATCTACTTCAAAGTGCAAGTCCAAAGACATTGGTATTTAATTATACACGCTTTGGATTATGTGTCATATGTATGACTCCACTATTGATGTTGATAGATTCTTTCAAACAGAAAAGGAAATATTGAAAGAAAATCTCATAAGTATATGGCAGAAAGGAAAAGACTAGAATTGTTCAGCTTAAGTATATAGATGATATACATGTTATGGCTATATTCTTTGCTTATTAAACAATGTGGTTCTCAAGTATTTGATACTGAATTTGTTGGTGTGAATCGTCATACGAAACAACACAATTCATGAACTATAATGGCCTAAGTATCTAGCAAAAGAATATGTGATGATGTTCATTGAGAACAAATAAAGGGTTATTGTGTTGCTCGTTAAACATCAAAGCTTACCTTCAAGATTTGTTTTATCAGGTATTATGAGAACAAAAGGGTTGTTCAAATAATTGCCGTAATCCATAAAAGATGGATGATTCACAAATCTCGTTGGAGAAATCACATCCATAAAACTAGTGCTAAAAATGTCGAAAGACAAATTGATTGAAATATCACTTAGGAAGTGATATCGCCGTTTAAATTATATTGGAAAGAAAACATGAAGAAACTCCATGTGGATGGAATTTTGGAGTCTTTTGATTTTTGATCAAATGACGCTTGTGAAACTTTCCTAGAGATAATTGAAACTTCGTTCATAGGCCAAAAGGGAACGAAAGACTAGCTTATTGGAATTTGTACATATTGTTGTACGAAGTCCATTATGTGTAGTCAAGAGCGGTGGATTTCAACTTCATATGCCTTCTCCGAAAATTTGAGTGAATATATGAATATTTACTTAATAAGGATGAAGTGTGAAATATTTGAAGAGTTCAAAGACTTTCAAGATGAAGTGCAAAATCATTGTAACAAGAATATAAATAGTTTATGATAAGATCATAAAGGAAGATATTTGAGTTACAAGTTTAGCATAATACCTAAGATTTAAAGGAATCGTTCCGTGGATTTGCATTTCCCGAAACACCATAAGAGTATGGAGCGTTCGAGATATGTAATTAAACCTTGTTTGACATGGTAAGATCGAAGGTGTAATTCATAAAACTGCCATTATATTTTAAAGATTAAAAGCTTTAGAGATTACCGTTTTTCCACTGAAAAGAGCTCCATCATAATCCGTTGAAATGACACCATATGTTATGGTTTGGGATAAAACCCAAGTTGTCCTTTCTTAAACATTGGTATGCTATGCATAAGAAAGATGTGTGCAACCAAAGTCGGATGAACCTGTCTTTGTATAAACTGTTAAGTATTCCTCCATAAACACCGGAGACAAAAGTGTTTGTTGCTTAGAACGTCAAGTTTCTTTGAGAAGGAATTTTTCCGTGAAAAGTTAAGTGGGAGGACAATAGAACCTTGATAAGGTTAAAAGAACCTTAGCTATATGTGCAGAGTTGCGCAGCGCCGAAAAGTGTTTCGGAGGCAGCAACAATGCTCATGGCTCACGTGACTCAAAGGTTGTGGTCACGGAGATCTAAGTTCCTATTGAAACAAGTAGATCGGGTAAACAATCAAATACCAAGATTTGAGGGTTGAATCATTATTTGAGAATAATGAACCGACTACATGCAAAGAAGCGATGATGGGCCCTGACTCCGTCAAATGGATTGAAGCCATAAAATCCGTGATAGTTCCATACACGAGAAATCAAGTTTTGAACTTGAAGGACCCTCGAGAAAGGTGTAAGACCTTACAGTTGTGTTTGGATCTATAAAGAAATAGACATGGATGTTTTACATCTATGAAATAGTCGACATGTTGGGAAAGAGTTCACAACAATGTTCAAAGGTTGACTATGACAAGATCTGATCTTTCATAGCGATATTTAGTCTAGACGGATTAATATAGCAACCACTACATATAATTTTGTTATGTGGTAGCTGAATAAACAAAACAAGTTCTTCTAATAGAATTGTTACCTAGGACATGTGCATAACACGGTCCATAGGGTTTTGTTAATTCAAAGGATGCTAAAAGCATATGCAAACTTCAATGGTTGAAGTGAGCATCGCGGAGTTGGAATCTTCACTATGATGAAACTGTTAAAATAGTTTAATTTCATCAGAGACAATGAAGATGCTTGCGTTTGCAAGAAATTAAGTGGGAGCGCTAAGACATATTTCTGATACATTATGTGGAGGACATACTGTTGATTAGAAAAGATGTATCTTTTATTAACACATATTAAGAATTTCATCCCGATGAAAGACTTAGGCAAAACCCAAATATTTGGCATCAATAGACGCTAATATGGTTGTGCCAGAAGTGCATAGACAAGATATTGAATGAGTTCAATATAGAAACTACAAGAGAGGTTCTTGTCACACAGAAAGGATTGAATGAGTTCAATGTTGATGATATATTCAAGTGTATAGACATTTGGTAAAGTGAAACAAATAATCAAGTATAGATTGATACTTGATGTATGAAATCACAAAGAGTATTTATATCAATCATACTGTGATATGTACAAATCCAGATATGTCCTATGCTCTAAATGTTGTGAGCATATACCAGAATGATTCGTAAGATGATCATTGGACAATAGTAAGGATATTCTTATGATCTTTTGGAAGAACTAAGAGTATAATATTTGTAGAAGTGACAAATAGATGGTTAGTTCATTGTAAAAGTACTACATTGATACTAGTTTTGTCACAAAGTACAAATTAAGTTTATCTCAATCTTAAACTAAGGGTGGCACAATATAATGGAAAGTGAGTTCCATAATGGATTTGGATGATTTCCAAAGTTAAGACATTGTGACAGATACTACAACAAAAGGCTAAGTATATGACTGCTATTATAGCAGCAAAAGAGGGCATTTGCGTCAAGTAGTTATCAAACTAGGTGTAGTTCACAGTGGGATAATACTATGAAGATATATTGTGCGACAATATTATCAACATGTTTTAACCCCAAAGAGCTAAAGGTCACACCGAAAGACCAAATTTATACAAAGCCATCTCATTAGAGAATGAGTGATGCGTAGAGACGCAAAAACATGCAATTACACACGGACCTGGAAGTGTCAGATCCGGAGATCAGTTGACCACTAGCAATCGTGTACATACAACACCGAAAAGCCATATGTGTTGAATACACAAAGGTTTGAAACTAGATTATTGACTCTAGTGCAAGTGGGAGACTGTTGGAGATATGCCCAAGAGGCAATAATAAAGTGGTTATTATCATATCTTCACACTTATGATAAATGTTTACATACCATGCTATAATTGTATTAACCGGAAACATTAATACTTGTGTGATTTGTAAACTAAAATAAGAGTCCCTAGTAAAGCCTCTTGTTAAACTAGCTTGTTGGTTAATATATGATCATGGTTTCCTGATCATGAACATAGAGATGTTATTAACAACAGGATCATATCATTAGGAGAATGATGTGATGGACATACTCCTATAGATAAGCGTAGCATAAAGATCAAGTCATTTAAATAGTTCAATTGCTATATGCTTTCTGATACATAGTAACCTAATTCCTTCGACCATGAGATCATGCATATCACCTTTACCGGATGGATGCTTTGATGACATCAAACACCACACCGTAACTGGGTGGCTATAAAGGTGGCATTGAGTGTTCGGAAAGTATTGGTTGAAACACATGGATCAAGAGTGGGATTTGTCCATCCATATGACGGATAGATATACTCTGGGCCCTCTCGGTGGAATGTCATCCAATTAGATTGCAAGCATGTGACTGGTTCACAAGGGATCACATATCACGGGAACGAGAAAAGAGTACTTATCGGTAACGAGGTTGAACTAGGTATGCAGAGATACCGATGATCATAACCTCGGATAAGTAAACTATCGTGAGACAAAGGGAAATTGGTATCGTATGTAAGTGGTTCATTCGATCGCAAAGTAATCGTAGAAATATGTGGGAGCCATATGAATTTCCAGATTCCTCTATTGGTTATTGTTCGGAGAAGTGTCTCGATCATGTCCGCATAATTCACGAACCGTAGGGAGACACACTTAAGGATTCGACGTTGTTTTGAGTAGTTTTGGTATTATGAGAAAGAGACCGAATGTTGTTCGGAGTCTCGGATGGGATCCGGGATATCACGAGGTGATCCGGAATGGTCCGGAGAATAAGATTCATATAAGGAAAGTCCCGTTTCGGAGTTCGGGAATGATTCCGGTGTTTTCATCGGGAATGTTCTAGAAGGGTCCGGATTGTCCAGCACTCCGGGGGGGAGGGTACATGAGTGTGTCATTGAATGATTGCATTATGTACTAAGTGTTCTTGCTGTTCCAAAAACATGAAAGTCAAATTGCCAGTTTGAAAGTCAAACGGCTAAAACAGGAAACTGTGGAAAACAGGAAACTGTGGGAAACAGGAAACTGTGGGAAACAAGCAAGAGGAGGTTGAAACCAACTTGGAGGAGGAGTTCCTCTCCTCCTTGGCCGGCGCCCAGCCCTAGGCCGAGTTGGGGAGGGACTCCCTCCCTCCCTGGCGCGCCTAGCCCCTCCACCTATAAAAGGAGGGGCAGGGCTCCTCCTTGAGACACACAAGTTTCCACCTCTAATCTCAGGTTTAGAGCCGTTTGGTTTAGAGCTTCTAATTGCTTTAGCCTGCGGTTTAGAGCCTTCTAATTGGTGTGTCTAATCTCTAGACCACTAATAGCCCTCTCTCATAATCCACCATACTCGCTCCGGCTTAAGGCGAAGCCCTGCGGGATCTCCCCTCTACTTCCGGTACCACGCCGTTGTGCTGCCGGAATCGCGAGGAGAGTGCTACAACCTCCGCTGCCTGCTGGAACAAGGGAGAGGAAGGTCTTTGTCGAGTACCGAACGTGTGACCGACTGCGGAAGCGCTGCCAGAACGCAGCGCCGGAAGGATCGTCTACGCGATCTTGAGATCGGAAAGAGTACGACTACATCACCCACGAGAATCTGCTCTCGTTAACCGCTTTGGAATCTTCGAGGGTAAGTTATTCCATCGACTCGTTGCTACAATCTAGTAGATAGATCTTGGCTTGTTTGTTTGTATGCGATAGAAAATTTTTGTTTTCCATGCTACGAACCCCTACATGTGCGTCTTCCCTTTAGTTCTTCTAGTTCCTATAGCAGTTTTCCTTTCGAGCTTTTACATTGTGATATATGGACCTCTCATCATACTAGTATTTCTGGTTTTCAATACTATCTTGTTATTCTAGATGACTTTACTCATTTTATTTGGACGTTTCCCCTCAAGCACAAATCAGATGTTCAGACCTCCTTCCTCCATTTTCAATGATATGTTTCCACACACTTCTTTCTACCCATTCGGTTTCTCCAATGTGACAATGGACGTGAATTCAACAACATTAAAAATCGAAACCTTTTTCTTCAACATGGAATTCTCTTGCGTTTTTCTTGTCCCTACACTTCTCCCCAAAACGGCAAGGCAGAACGATCTCTTCGTACTCTTAATGATATAGTCCGCACCCTTCTAATTCAATCATCTATGCCACCAAAGTTTTGGGCAGAAGCTCTTCGAACGGCCACTTTTCTTTTAAACATCCGACCCTCCACTGTTAACCCTAAAACAACACCCTTCTACTCTCTTTTCCTAAGCCACCCCAATTATTCCGAGTTAAAATTCTTCATTTGCCTTTGTTTTCCCAACATTTACGCCACTACTCCTAATAAACTATCGCTGCGTGTTTCTCGGTTATTCCGACGAGCATAAAGGATATTGCTGTCTAGATCTTTCCAATGGTCGCATCCATATACCCCGTCACATCACTTTCGATGAAACAACCTTTCCTTTTGCTACTCGGTCACCTTCCCCTGAACCTACCTCACCAACACCTCCAAATCACTCCCCTAGTCTCCTACATCCCCTCCTATACAACCCCAGCATCGCCAACTTACAGCCCCAAGTCACGGCAGAACCGACCAACCCCCTGCCGCGGCACATGAAATGATGCAAAACTCTTTCGCGACAGACCTCCCTGCCGCGCCTGAGCCTGCTGAACCCTCTGCCGCGGGAGAGATTCAGGCTCCAAACCCTGTCGCGGCAGCGCGCGCTGCCAACGCACCATCGCCTGTGCCCGATCGTTCCGCTGTGTCGGGCACCTCCTCTGATCCTTTACCCTCACGTGCCATCCCTACTACTACTCCTAGCAATGACCATGTTATGCGCACTCGTGCTAAGTCTGGTTTTTGCCTTCAACCTAAAGAACGTCTCACTCTTCTTGCCGAATCCCAAATTTCACCTATTCCTCGTACCTACAAAACTGCTCTTCTAGATCCTCATTGGTCCTCAGCCATGCGCGATGAGTTTCAAGATCTATTGCAAAATTACACTTGGCAACTTGTTCCCCGACCACATGGTGCAAACATTGTCTCCGGCAAATGGGTCTTTCGCCAAAAATTCCACTCCGATGGATCTCTTGCTCGCTATAAAGCCAGATGGGTTTGTCGGGGTTTCTCTCAACAACATGGAATTAACTATGGTGAAACTTTTTCTCCTGTTGTTAAGCCAAGCACAATTCGTACTGTCCTTAGTCTTGCCATTTCCTCCTCTTGGCCTATTCATCAACTCGACGTTAAAAATATATTTCTCCATGGAAGCCTTAATGAAACAGTCTATTGTCAACAACCTCTTGGATTCAAAAATCCTAATCTACCCAATCACGTCTGTCTTCTCCAAAAATCTCTTTATGGCCTTAAACAAGCCCCACGAGCATGGTTTCAACATTTTTCTACTTTCATCCAAACAATAGGCTTTGTTCCCTCTCTTTCTGATTCCTCTCTTTTTGTCTACAATCAAAATTCACAAACTTATTATTTACTTCTCTATGTTGATGATATTGTCCTCACAGCTTCCTCCACCCCTTTTCTCAACCATATTATTTCTCTTTTAAATACCGAATTCTCCATGACTGATCTATGTCACTTACATCATTTTCTTGGTATTTTGTCACTCGCAATTCCAATGGTCTTTTACTATCCCAACGACAATATGTTCTTGACCTTCTCTCGCGGACAGGGATGCAGGATTGTCAGCCCTCTCGTACTCCTGTTGACACATCTTTTAAACTTTCTGCTGATGGTGAGTCCTTTTCCGATCCTACTCTTTATCGCAGTCTTGTAGGTGCTCTACAATATCTTACTCTTACCCGTCCTGAGCTTTCTTATGCTGTCCAACAAGCTTGTCTCTATATGCATGACCCCCATGTCCCACATCATAATCATGTCAAACGTATTCTTAGATATCTCAAAGGCACTCTTGATCACGGTCTTCACATTAATTCTTCCTCTCCTACTACTTTGACAGCATATTCCGATTCCGAATGGGCTGGTTGCCCAGATACTCGTAGATCTATATCCGGATACTGTGTTTTTCTTGGTAACAATTTGGTTTCTTGGTCCTCAAAAAGACAGGTTACAGTCTCAAGGTCTTCTGCAGAGGCTGAGTACAGGGCGGTTGCGCACACGGTCGCTGAAACGGTTTGGATAAGCCAGCTACTTTCGGAGTTGCACCGTCCTATTCATCAAGCAACCATTATCTATTGTGACAATGTTTCAGCTATATACATGTCCAGCATTCCAGTGCAACATCATCGCACCAAGCACATCGAGATCGATATCCACTTTGTTCGGGAGAAGGTTGCTTTGGGCCAAGTACGGGTTCTACATGTTCCTACCACGACGCAATTTGTTGATATCTTCACAAAGGCTCTTGCTACTGCGCCTTTTACTGACATTCGATTCAGTCTCAACGTTGTTGAACCCCACGATGAGACTGCGGGGGGATGTTAGATTATGAGTTTGTCTTGTAATACAAGTTGGTTAGGCTGGCCGAGTCGGTTAGGGTTTTGGCTGAGTCGGTTGTGACTCCAGCCTCATATATACTCCTTGTACTCGCTACAATCAATATACGTGAGATTTATTATAATTCTACAAAGAGGCAGTCCGGCTCCGACGGAGTTTATCCGATTGGTGGCTATATCATTTTCCTTCGATCCAATTTTATTTTCTTCTCTTTTTCTATATCTGAGTCCGTCCAATACTAGCGGAAGAGGTGGTTTTATATCCGCGATTCCACAATGGACGGGCAGGACTTTGGCCTTGCCCCTTTCGACTCCACCCAGAAAATCCTGCCGAAGAGGTCTTGGAAGAACCATATCCTTGAGGGTGAGGTGGAGGAGATAGAGGGGCTCTACCGTCGGGTGGAGGACCTCCAGGTGATTCCGGAGAAGGAGGTGCACGGTGTGGATATCATCCGCACCTTCCTCAAATGTCGGGTGCAGCCACTCCAGGCTAGGGCGCACCCGATGTTCCTTTATTCTGGCCGCCACGACCCAATGAGAGTTGTGGCTGAGGAGCTCTCCAAGGGGGACCTCGACAGAGTCCTTCGACCGCTTCTGAAGTACAAATCTGATGAGTACCTTCCGGGGAAATCGCTGACACCCCCATTTAGTTCTTCTCGACTGGTTCCGCATGTGTTGATCTGCGACGTGCGCGTAGCACTTTTTTCGAGTGCGTTTCCTTGCAGCTATCTTTTCTGAAAGTTTGTCTTCATTGTGCAGGAGTTCAAGGTACCTGGAATGGTGCCTCCACTACCCAACCGATTTACGGATGCTTCGGACAACGAAATCGTGGAATCCGAGTCCGAGCTTCCACTGGCGCAATCGCCCACCAGGGAGGCTACCGAGGCGAGTGAGGGGCAGACCCGAAAGAGGGCACGGAGATCGAGCGAATCTTCGGATGCCTCGACTCCACCAATACCTAGGGATCCACCGTGCCTTGCCCGTCACAGTGGAGGTGATGGTTCCTCTTCCTCTCCCATCCTGGCCGTTCCTGTGCGGGCTGTAGCGCTGCAGCCGCCGACGAAGAGGAAGAAGGAAGAGAAGAAGGGCAAGAGGGCCCTGCCTGTTTTTGATTTGAGTAACATGGACTCGTAAGTTCCTTCGGATGCCTTTTTCTATTTTTCTCGTTTTCTTGTCTTATTGCTTTTGACTGGTGATTTCCCTTGCAGCCACTCCTCTAAGGGCTCCTTTAGCGATGCCACTCAGGAGTTAGTAGGGGAGTCGAAGGTGACACCTCCTCCCTCTCAGACGGTGACCACCTCTGGGGGCGATGCTCCGAACCCCTCTCCGCAGGAGGCTCGGGTTATCGTCTCCCAGAAGACTGCACCAGGACCCTCGGAGTCTCCGTTTGAACATGTAAGTGATATTTCTCTTGCTGTAGGGGGAGCCCCCAAGCCATATTTTCGTATGATCTGCTGATCGTTGCTTCTTTTTGCGTGCCTCGGGGGTAGCCCCCGAGCGTTTTTCATGTGTTCAAACTTTTGCTTTGTTTCTTGGGCGTAGCCCCGAGCCCTTGACTTAACAAGTTGTTTCTTCTTGCAGCCTTTTGTGCAAGGTGCAAACCAGCTGGTGAAGCAGCACCTAGCGTTGGAGGCCAGCCAGCGGCAGCTTCAGGGTATATCCAGAACTCATCCTCTATTTTTCGTCTGTTTGCTAGCTTGTTGAGCTCATGTACGTTCTTTGCTGCTTTTTTTAGATGAAAATAACACTGCCCTCCGCGAGCTTGATGCTCTCAAAAAGAGCCTTGGGCGAGCGGAGAAGAAGGCCGAAGATGCCATTGGGGCGAAGGAGCGCCTCGAGCAGGAGCTAGCTGACGCAGCTGCGACCAAGGAGAGCCTGTAGCAGGAAGCTACTGACCACGAGGAGCATCTCGCTACCGCCGCGGCTTCACGCGAGAAGGAGGTGGTCGAGAAGCTGATGGCTGCTGCCAAAGCTATTTCAGGTGAGTAGTTTCGCCTGTCTGTTCTGTTTCGGCTGCCTTGTCTCCTTTCCCTTATTTGTTTCCTTTGTTCTCTTGTGTTCCAGATGCTTCGGGCATCAAGTTCAATTGCAGCGCCCTAGAGCACGGGAGTGTTCTAGACGATGCCACCGCGGTGGTCGAGGACCGCTGCAGTACTGCTTCTGGTTCCCTTGCCAAGGCCAAGGAGATCCTCGGGCGCTTCTACAAGGAACTTGTTCCCAAGGGCGTCGCCCTTGAGGATGTGGATTCGTTGGCGGAGGAGCTGTCGGTGGATGCACCTGCGGCCTACAAGCGCAAGCAGAAGGGCATTGGCGCTTCCATGGGACTAGCCATGGCCATGGCATCCGGGGCAGAGCTGGATCTGCATCAGGTCACCTCCCAGATGCCCACGACTGCCGACGGTTCCGAGGTAGCCTTCGCTCTCTTCGCCACTCGCTGTAATCCCTATGGGCCGAAGCTTATTGACCTCCTGGCGGAGTATGCGGCGAAGCAGCGGGAGGAGTTCAAGGGCAGGCGCTCTGGCTCCGAGGCCACTCAGGATGCTTAGGCTTTGTCTTTGTACTTCCAGGATAGTTACCTTCTACTTTTGCTGTAATTTCTTGATGAACACTTCTTGTGACACACAGTGGCTTTTGTTGTATATAATGAGCCTTCGAGTTGTTGCCCAGTCGTGTGTTGTTTATATCTTTTATGTTTTCCTTAGGGACCTTCGGGTGATGAACCTGTCGATACTTCGCCTGTTCCGCAGCTGCGATCATGCTTGGATGATGCGTTGCACCTTGTCTTTCTTCGTGACCGTGTCCGCGGTCTTGAGAAGGAGTTACTTTCCATCCGGGGTCATGCGGACGTTTGGAAGTCGAAGGCGGAGCGAGGTACCGCCAGAGAAGAATATCTGATGGGGGAGTTGCGGCAGCTGGCCGAGCAGCTGCAATGTAGGTTTCTTCGAGCTGCTGCTCATTTTCGGATGCGCCATTATTGTGGGTCATCTTACTTTGTAGTTGTTGTAGGTGCCAACCTTGTTCCCAGGTAGGAGAAGGAGCGTGTTGCGGTTCGGATCAATTCCTTGACCCATCAAGATATGGAAGCCGATGGCTTTTTTTGGATGGATCGCGACCGTGCCATGGTTCTTGCGACTGTGCAGGATCGTGCTCACCAGGTATCACGAGTGCTCTGTTAGGTGAAGACTTCCCTGGCGTCGATTCTGCACGTCATGTTTCCCCTTGATGAAGCGACATCAACTCTCTGGGACTTGCTGGCGAAGTTTTGAGACGTTCGTCAGGTCAGGGAGCTGGTGCGGCATCAGTTAGTTGTGGGGGTGAAGGCTTCTCTTTCCCTCGTGCGGCTGCACTGCCCTGATGTGAATCTTGCGATTGTTGCGGCTGGGCCGCCCCCTCGGCCAGATGGTGTCTTATGGGACATGCGCTCGCACTATGCAGTTGTGAGGCAATGCCGAAGAAGTTGTAGTTCTCTTTGAGCATCGTGCGCAGGTGATCCTTAAGAATAGGTAGTTCCTGTAAAAAATATAGATGTAAAACGTGTATGTATTCGACTGGGCGTGTTGCGCCCTTTTCTGTAAAGGTTGATTGTATTTAGCACGTGGTGCTTGATTGTATGCATTCCCTTTTCGTTAGCCTGATGTGATCAGCTACTCAGGTGTACATGCGTTTTCCTCAGTCGACGAAGTCGTGAGATGAGGGGGAGCCCTCGAGTTTGTTGTAGCATAAAGAAATGCGAGTAAAAGATAAATTTTCGGGCGAGACACTTAGCTTTATTCATATCGTAATGAGGAGGTACATTGTTCGGCTGAGTAGCCTTGGCTGAGTAGCCTTATTGAAAGTAAAAGGAGGGGTAGATAGGGGTAGAAGCGTCGCAATTGTGCGACGTTCCATGGGTTGGAGTATGCGACTCCAGACTCCATGTGCTTGAGGTGATAGGCGCCACCTGGAATGACTTCGGTGACGATGTATGGTCCTTCTCAGGGTGACTCGAGCTTTTTTGGCCACTCTTGCTTGATTCATAAGACAAGGTGTCCTTCGACGAAGGACCTTGGACGCAGCCGACGGCTGTGATAGTTGCGGAGGCTCTTCTGGTAGACCGCCGATCGAGCCGCGATGATGTCGCGTGCCTCGTCGAGTGTGTCGACAGCGTCTTCGAGTGTGGCCGTTGATTCGGCTTCGCTGTAGGCGACGACCCTTGGGGCCTTATGGCGCACTTCTGCAGGCAGTACGGCTTCGGCTCCGTGCACCATGAAGAAAGGCGTGTAGCCAGTTGAGCTGTTTGGCGTTGTGCGCAAGCTCGAGAGGACGGAGGGTAGCTCTTCTGCCCATGCTCCCGCAAGCCGCTCAAGTGGGCTCAGTAGGCGCTTCTTGATGCCGCCGCCGATGAGGCCGTTGGCCTTTTTGACTTGCCCGTTGGTTTGCGGGTGCGCCACGGAGGCGTATGATATGTTGATCCCGAGTCCTTCGCAGAAGTCCTAGAATTCTTTAGAGATGAAGTTCGACCCGTTGTCGGTGATGATGCTATTCGGCACGCCGAACCTGTAGACTATGGACTCGAAGAATTTCACGGCCGTTTTACCCTTTTGGTAGGTAACGGGCATGGCTTCGATCCACTTGGTAAACTTGTCGACTGCGACCAGGAGGTAGACGTGGCCTCCTTTTGAGGACTTGGGCAGTTTGTCGATCATGTCGAGGCCCCATTGGGCGAAGGGCCAGGCCAAGGGTATGGGCCTAAGCTCCGATCCTGGTGCATGCGGTTTGTCTGCGAACCTCTGGCACCCGTTGCACCTTCTGACGATGTCCTTGGCGTCGTTCATGGCCGTTGGCCAGTAGAACCCAGCTCGTAGAGCTTTTGTGACGAGGGCGCGGCTGCCTGCGTGATGGCTGCAGATGCCCTCATGGATGTCTTGGAGGATGGTTTTGCCGTCACCGATGGTGACGCACCTTTGGAGTACACCCGAAATGTTGTGCTTGTACAACTCGCCATTAATGATGGTGAAGGCCTTGGATCGGCGAGATATGCGCCGGGCATTTCTCGGGTCATCAGGCAGTTCCCTGTTTCTCAGGTACCGCAGGTATGGTTGCATCCATGTTTCTTCGATTGCCATGACCTACATCAGGTTGACCACTGCGTCCTCTGTGTCGAGCTTTTCGGGCCCTTCCTGTCCTTCGGGTAGTGCAGCCCCCGAGTGCTCTGCCTCTTTGGGTGATCCCTTGGGGAATTTCCTTTTGATGGATGGCACACAGATCTGTTCGAGGAACACACCTGGTGGCACCCGTGCACAGGTGGAGCCGATATTGGGGAGTCTGTCGGCTTCTTCTTTGCTTTCTCTTCCAACGTGCCGAAGCTCACAGCCGTCAAAGTCTCCTTTGAGTGAGTTGTAGAGCGCGCGGTACGCGATCATGTTGGCGGCGTGTGCGTCACACTCATTCATCGTCTATTGGACGACGAGGTTCGAGTCACCGTAGATGACCAGGCGCGTTGCGCCGCAGATCTTGGTCATCCTCATGCTATGGATGAGGGCCTCATATTCGGCTTCGTTGTTGGAAGCTCGAAATTTCATCCGGAGGACGTACTTCATCTTGTCGCCCTGCGAGGATGTCAGTATGACCTCGGCTCCTGCTCCAGCCTCGTGCTTGGAGCCATCGAAGTTCATCGTCCATGACTGCGTCATATCCGGAGTGTCTGGCAGCTGCAGCTCCATCCAGTGGACGAGGAAGTCCGGTAGGACCTGTGACTTGATCGCATGGCGTTTCTCATAGAATATGTCTAGAGGGGACAGCTCGATGCCCCCACAGGGCCACACGTCATGTGGTTTCCGGGTTATTCAGGATGCTGTTTAGAGGTGCCTCGTTGACGACCATCACCTGATGCTCTTGGAAGTAGTGGCTCAGCTGACGAGCCGTCATGAACACGACGTAGGCAAGTTTCTGGTAGTGAGGGTATCTCTGTTTTGTTGGCATCAATACCTTGTTGAGGTAATAGATAGGGCGTTGGACCCCATGAGTCTTGCCATCCTCGGGTCTTTCGACCACGAGCACGGTGCTTACCACCTGATGCGTGGCTACTATGTATAGCAGTAGAGGCTCGCTTTCCTTTGGCGTGATCAGGACGGGCGAGGTGGAGAGCAGCCGCTTCAGATCTTCTAATGCGTCATCCGCTTCGGGTGTCCACTCGAATTTGTCTGCTTTATGTAGCAGCTGATAGAAAGACAGGGCTTTTTCGCCCATGCAACTGATGAATCTGCTCAGCGCCGCGATGCGCCCAGCGAGCTGTTGCACACCTTTGAGGTTTTTCGGTTTCTCCATGGCCATTATGGTTATACCCTACGGGTACACGACATTAGCATACCCATGGACGGCGCTAATTGACGAGGTTTAATCTCGTCAATGCACATTGTTATGAGCTTGGGTTTTGAAGAAGATGGGGGTGCTGGAGATCGTGAAACGGTTAACAGACAAGCAACCAGGGGACACGAGATTTACCCAGGTTCAAGCCCCCGGAGGGAAAACCCTACTCCTGCTTGTTTGCTCTTGATTACGGCGGAACCGAAAGTTACAGGGGTGCGCAGATGCAATCTGGCGTGGAGGTGTGTATGCGGTGGTATGAGAAAGGTCCTCCCCGTCGTGCCCTCCTAGCCTTTATATAGAGGTAGGAAGGTCCCGGGCATAGATCGAGTCGGTTACAGGTTTAGGGTTTGCCCCTTTGAATATTCTATCTGTTCTAGTCGTGCTCTTCAAGGATCTGAAGACGTCATGAGCTTGAGCCACCTGAAAATCTTCATAGGCCACGTATATTCTCGTGGGTCTTCCTTGGGTTGGACCAGGTATGCTAATGTCGTGTATCCGTAGGGTATAACCATGTCAGCCGGCAACGTCGTGTGGTGTGCATGTTCAGCACAGCGGAGCTATAGAGACATGGTTAATCGGCTCAAACCTGAAGCTAGATGTGGTGCTGCCGGTGGATTCCTGCACAAGCAGATGGGGTTTGCCCCACTCCGTGGATTCTTCCACACGGCAGATAGGGCTTTGCTCCAGCTCCTTAAATTTTTTCACTTAGACTACTGATTTCAGTGCTGCGTGTCGGAATATGTGGATGGTCAGGATCAACTATTGGAGGCCTTTGTGCAGCACTAAATTTTATCTCCCGCGGATCTGAGCAAGAATCATAGTATAAATGTTTTGTGTTTTCACTTAGAGTACCTTCACCGAATGGTGCTACTAATTTCTTTTTTTTTGAACAAGGAGAGGGGTCCCGAAGGACCCCGAACGAGGTGCATTAAATCTCGGCAGTTACAAGCCAGAATACAAACAGGACCCTAAGACAAGTAAAAAGTACAACATAGTCCTGGAAATATGCATCAAGGAACCTAGAAAGCTTGCAAGACAAGCGATCAGGTCCATGGCCACCGCCGCAAGGACGACGACGTCGCCGGCCGTCCTTCTCTCCACCGGGGAACATGTCACTTGGGGAGATGAGACCATGGAGCACCGACGAGAAGTCGTAGAAGGGCCTCCCATCTGGAGGTTGAGAAATCGCTGTCAAACCGGCGTCAGGAGTAGCCGTCTGTCGGCTAGCAAGATCGGTGGCCTCCATGACCACCGTGGATGTGCTCCCGAGAGAAGATCTATCTGCACCAACAGCTCCTTGCACCTTCCTCGGCTCACCAGCCGTCGGAGCCGCACCACCCTTCTTATTCTCGGCACCTCGCCGAAAGAGAAGAGGTTGTAGTCTACTGCCTCGCAAATCGAAGAAACCGCCGACGAGCTTATTAACCAGGCTACTCAGCCTAAATTTCCCCAGCACTGGCTCCAACCATTGGAACACCTCCAGGAAGAAAAGGCCCATCAACTTCCCGGCACGGCTCAAACGCGCCTGAGAGTAGCCTGAAGACGCAGCCTTATTGGCGGAGATCCCTCCGCTCCACTCCTCACACGAAGCTTTTCCTGCCACCGGAGTAGCACTGTAAGGAAAGCAAGACAGAGGCCGCTCCAAATCCAAGCTGCAAGATTTGGAGCTCTACTCCCATACTCCACTTGGGAAATACACCTAAAACCAAGGGAAAAAATAGCGCCCTATTTAATTTAGAGTAGCCCGGCTTCAAATGCTATGCAAGTATAGCGTGCTAATAATGTGTTATTTTTCAAAATAGCGTTTAACAAAACAATTAAAAAAATGACATATATACTAATAAAGTAAGTCTTTCAACAGCTAAAAGTTGTATAGAGTAATACATGCTACGACTATATCAAAATCAAAATTAGAACTACAGTCACCACTTACATAGTCAAGATCAGAATCAGAAATCAACGGATGAAACCATGGAGTCTACAGACTACGACTATATCAATTACAACTGTATATATCAAATCAAATTAGCACAGGCTAACCCTCCAATTGCAGGTCCTAAATCTTATTGTTTCTCAAATCAAATCTGCTAAAATTTACATGCAGTACTATATATACTATACTCAACTACTAATATGTATGAGATAAAATGAAAAATATAAATCAGAAAAGGCTAGGAATCCTAAGATGAGGAGGAGCTTCTAGCTGATGGTTGGCTTGTCGATAGCGTGGATTCCATTGTGCTCCTTCCCATGCTGGACTGTTGGTACGGTGTCGTGAGCTGCAGGCAAGAGGACTAGAAGATACGGCTCATTAGAGGTACCGCGCCATGGTCGGCCGGACGTGCCGACCGGAGGTGGCCGTCCTGCCGGAGCTAGAAGCAATTGGGCTGCTGCAAGCAAGTCGTCACAATCGTGTCGGGTGAGGGAATGGGAAGTGGCGAGTAGGGTAGGTGTGTTGAGTTCAGCTAGGTTACATTTTGGGGCTCATGGGCTGAATGGTTCGCTAGGTTGTCGCTATTTTCCAAGGAGAAAATAGCGCCGTTACAACGTTACATGAAATAGCCTACTTAACGCCGCTAATAGCGAGCTTAGCGTCATAGCAAGCAGAAATTGCATAGCATTGCTGCCTTTCTAAAACGCTATAGCGACGCTAAAACGGAGAAATAGCGCGCTATTTTTTTTATTGCCTAAAACACAACCTATTATCTACACTACAACAACCGGCGCCTCTCCTCAGCTCACTCCAGGCGACATCGCCGCCGGAGGAAGCCTGGTTTGGCCCGGGCGACGGGAGAGACTCTCAGGAACTATAGCTAGGAGAGAGAAGAAAGAATGGAGAAATGAGAGCCCCCATGGTGCTACTAATTCACCTCAACATTGTAAAAGCGATGGATAAGCGTGCTTGAATGAGAATCATATAAAAATTAATATACTATGTAACTGTCTTTTGTTTGACTGCGCAGTGAGTTTATAGTCCAGTTGAATGATTTCTATATTGCTTAGAGGAGATAACACCATATTGTGTTGAAGATATGACAGCAAGGAACACGGTCAATTCAACAAGAGGGTTAGTCTACATAAGTGTTCCCATTAAAATTGTTGTTAATCCTCCGAGCATTTGACCCTATTTATTTTCTTATTAAGGTTGAACCGTTGTTGGATATCTAGAGCCAAACAGAGGACCGGTAAGCCAAAGAGTAGGTTATTATAGAGAAAATATAAAAAAAATCACCATTGCAATTTCTTAGTAAATTTATGTATTATCTCTTAGAAGACGCAACATCATCGAGGGTTCATAACTATAAAGGGAGTTTCATTTTTTCTAACAATAATTTATTATTCTGAAGATTCAGAAGCTCATGCCCGAGCTCTGCTTCGTACTATGCAACTTCTCAAGGTTTATTTAGGTGCAGTAGGCCGTCGGTGGGGCAAGTTGTTCAGATGCTGGAAAGTTTAGTCAACATTTAGATGCTTGCGATTAATATAGATATGTATTCAAATGTTGACATTCAAGATACTTCAAGACAAAGGAAGTGGGAGCATCGTGCTTTGATGAGCTTTGAGATGAGGATACGAGGCTGGGAGACTACATATTCATAGATTTTTACTTTTTTTGGACAGATTAATCCTGTCGTTGTATGAATTGTGCTTTCTAGGAGAAAGTTCATTTTATAGTTCATCCTTTATATATTTCACCAGTTGGCTACCGAAAATAATTGCTGTTGTATTCTTTGGCAATTTCACAATCTGCCAAGATAATTTCTGTAAGAAAATCCATTATTTATTCTATGTTCGATAGAGACTCAAGCTATGTGTCTTAAAATTCATCATAATCTATACATCATGACGCAATAAACTTCAAAACCCGTAGCCACGCATGGACATTCAACTAGTTATATATAGCTCTTTCTATGACACTGCTCGTCTCCTTGGAGAAGGTGAATGGTAGTTATTACATGGGCTGAAATCTGCCCAAGTCGAGATGGCATCTGATCGTTGCTTTACAAATTAGACCTGCTAAAAACCGAGACTTAATGACTGTTTTAAGCTCGAGTGGGAGATGTATTTCTAAAAAAAATGTACGATTAAAATTGGAAATTTGGTGAGGTGGCATGTTCTTGGATGCTCTTTCTCGGAGTCGAGGAAGAAGGAACCCCGGAGGTTTAAAACTGGGGAGACGACAAACGCCATCGATGATGAATTTCAGCCTGGCCGCAACAGAAGCTTGCATAATTTCCGCACGAATTGGCTTTAGAACAAGGAATCCAAGATCGACAGGAGCAGGAGCGTGCATTATACTTCTCCTGGGAATTTCGACAAAGGGATGTTGTGGTTTTATACTTCTTCTGGAAAGTTCACGCATGTTCTCTAGAGGACTTTTTGGTTTCGTTTGAGCGGCTGAAGTTGAATACCAGCCTATGGCATGCATTTTAGAAGATGGGAGCAGCACAGATGACCTTTTTTCAGAACCCACTTTGTTTCATAGAATTGGCAACTTTATAAGTTATTCAGCTACTACATTCTTTCTGTAGCACATCGCTAAGCCCGACTTAGACTCAAGAAGACTTAGTATAAGTTGCAGATTCGCTTCTCTGTTCTTTTAAGATATTTCCTATAGATGGAATCTGGACGGAGCTGTGCAGATTAATTTAAGATGAAAGAGGGAAATTCTTACGAAAAATCGGTACATGAAATGAAACATGATAAATTCGAAGATGCAAAAACTAACTATAACAAAATATTCTTCCTGCGTTCCAAAAAACATTTCAAAATATAAGAGCATTACATTTTAGTAAGTGTTGGTATATTTCTATAAATTAAGTATTTTAACGTGGCAACCGCACGGTCAATCAACTAGTTATATATAGCTCTTTCTGTGACGGTGCTCATCTCCTTGGAAAAGGTGAACCGTAGTTATTACATGGGCAGAAATCGGCCCAAGTCGAGATAGCATCTGATCGTTGCTTTACAAATTAACTGAGACCTGCTAAAAACCGAGACATAATGACTGTTTTATGCTCGAGTGGGAGATGTATCTCTAAAAAAATGTAGAATTAAAATTGGAAATTTGGTGAGGTGGCAATTTGATGAGGTGGCATGCTTGCATGTTGAGAGAAATCACTTAATGGGGATAACCTATTTAGTAATTATAGATTATAGATTTCTCTGGTTGAATCTGATTAGTCACAGAAAATTGCACACTTCTAAATATGATTTATCGTTCATATTTCTTAGGATCAGAGATTGAAAATAGTTAAACGCAACTTATCTCTATTGTGCAATGGAAACTGAAAATAGCTAATTTACAGATTTTTCCAATGTGGATCGACCTACACCTTCCAACCCAGATTAAAGGCCCAAGAAGGAGCCCATGCAGCCACGGCAGAGTTTTTCTTCCTTTGGTCTCATTTTCTGCATCCAAGAAAAAAATGATGAAGAAAATTGAAAAAAAAGAGTCAGAACTGGGAGGTAGCGATCCCCCTTCCTCTTTCTTACAAGCAATGATATGTGCTCTTCCATTTGAGCTGTACATCCCCCTCTCGACTCACTTGGATCAATTTGCTTAATAAATGTTAATTAGTTAATTGGGATTAAGGATTAATAAAAAAATGGCCAGTTTTTCTATGATGCTGTTACTTTTAGTAACAGAACGAACTAGTCCATGACAACATATTTCGACAATCATCAAAAGTCCAAGCTCTACCACTTCAGGTACTAGTACATTAGTGCCAGGCCCATTGGTCACCAGTGTCCTCAAAGATTGGAGTTGCGAGAATCAGCATCATGTGTCCCTGACCAAGCCCTCCGGACTGATCAGCTCGATTTGACCTGTGTCTCTTCACGGTTTCACCTGGTCCCTTCACGGGATATATAGTCCAAAAGCTGCTGCTTCCACCCATTTTTCTAGTCCATCTTTAACCAGGCACAGAACCAGGAACCAACATGGAGCCTCTCTAGGAAAACCTGATACGTACATATCATCCTAGAAAGGGTACTTTGGCTTTTGATTTAGATTAGAGAGAGTTGTGTCTAGTTTTTCAGGTTGTATTTTTATTTCTAGCTGAACTTTGTTCTGTACATTATGTTCTTTTAATTGGCTCTCTCTTCTTAAGTTAACACATGCGGTTCTCTTGCATGGTTCGAAAAAAAAACTAAAACTTCAAAATCACACGAAAATCAAGCAAATAAACACGAGAAAAGGGACAGCACAACAATGCTACTATTTGGAGGAGGGTACTATACAACCAAGAAACTGAATAATAATACCTTTGTTTCAAAATATTGGACGTTTTACTAGGCTATTTTAGCCTATCAAAACATGTTATATTTTAGAGAAAATGACAAAAACCATCACATTTAAGGACGAGGAGACATGAAACCACCACGTTACGGTTTTTTGACACATAAAGACCATTTTAGAGGACGGGCTGTGACGCGGGGCACTGATTTCTCGTGGTTAGCCCTCTAACCAAGTTTCTGGCAGGTGGGGCCCGCTGTCAGTGCACACGTGGCGGGGTGGCGGACGGACAGACCAGACGGCCGTTAACGACCGTGTTAGGGCACGGTTTTAATCGTTGCGCCGCCGCATCTAAGGCGCATTCCCCTCGCTCTGTTCTTGTTCTGCTCGCGCCCGCCATTGCCGCGCTGTCGCCTCCCCGACGCCGGTGAAGAAGCAGGACGCGCCGCTCTTTCCGCCATGGTGTCGTGGTCCGATGGAGAAGAATCGCCTCTTGATCTGAGCTCTGACAGCGAGAGTGTAAGTTCTTGCCACTGGATTTGGGGATTTTCGGGCTCATATTGTTGATTTCTAGGGTTTGTCATGAAATTGTTATTTAGGTCAAGCCCAGTCTAATTTGCTATTCCATTTGCACTTGTTAGAGCATGAATGTCATATATGATTCAGATTGGTGTGGTTTAGCCGACGATGGGGCTGAGCCCATTCTCTATAAATGTGGCTTTGTGGCGGCTAAATTTGTTGGATTTGAGGGCTATAACACTGGTAGGAGGTTTCTAAGCTGTGAAGGGAAGGTGTGTGATCAAATGTTTGTGCCATTTTCTCTCATATTCATAGTTAGTTCTTCTTTTAACTGAAATGTCACTGAATTTTAGGAGGAATTGAAGTGTGACTTTCTGCAATGGGTTGATCCAGTTCCCTCTGATGCTATGATGAAAGCAGTAGGCAAGCTATGGGATATGTATGGAAAAGTTAAGCAAGCCAAGATCACTGAATCCCTGAATTTCATGGAGCAGAAGTTTGAGTATCAAGACAAAATAAACAAGCTGCACACTGATCTGAGGAATTCACAAGACGAGCTAGCTAAACAAGTGGAAGAAAAGCAGGTGACTTTAGCCCACAAGGCTATAGCTGAACAAGGATTAATGGATGCTAGGGCTGCATTAGAGGAGAAAAGGATCACTGATGAAACAACCTGTAAGATGCACAAATGCTTGCTGAAAAAAGCATAGAATGATAGGGACAAGTACAAAGAAGATGAGAGGAAGTTGGAGTCCATCATTTCTGACTTGTTGAAGCAGAAAGAAGCTTACAAGAGCAGGTTCAAGAAGATAAAAGATCTTTGTGATGTGTAATTTTATCTTCATTAAGTAATGTTAATTAGGATGTGTTGTTGAACTGTGATGGGTGCTCTGTGTAGCTGAATTCTTAAGTGTTTGTGAGTTGTAATAAGTACAATTATTGTCTGAATGATGCTTTGTTTGTTGAACTATGAGATGAGATTTGGTTTTAATTCTTAAGTATCTGTGAGCTGCCAGAATTTATATGTGAATAACTATTGTCTGAATGATGTGTTTTGGTCTAAAATTTATATGTGTTTTCGCCTGAATCACCCGCCAGAATTATGGTGAAATTACACACATCATGTAAGAAAATAAATGACAGCAAAAGCATTTGAATGAACTGGTAACATTCTGGTTCAACAAGTCTGACATAGGTAGCTACATACTGGTTCAACAAGTAGGACATAGGTAGCTAAATAAGGTGTTCAACGGGTAACATTAGATACACCAATTTGCCACTGCAAAATAACAAGTTTACATCAGAAACTTTGCTCCAAGCAAATAACAGACACTTTTCTCCAAGCAATTCAACCATCTAAAGGACCACTACTTGAGTCCCTACCAGCAGATGCATTTGCCCCAGCTGTGAAGTAGGACATGAATCCTCTTCCTTGCCTTGGAGCTGAACCAGTAGGAGGTTGTGCATCAGTAGTTGATCTTGGAGGAACAAAAGAGGATCCTGGTGGCCTGGGATCTTGTTCTGGCATAGAAGATGAGGATGGTGCCCTGGGAGCTTGTTCTGGCATAGAAGATGAGGATGGTGCCCTGGAAGTTGAGCCTTCTCCATCAACTCTAGGGCCTGCCCCAGCAGGAATGGTCCTGTTTAACTGCAAATAACAGAGTTATTAACTAAAATATAAATACAATGCAGAAATCCTTTGTGCAATAAATTAGTTACCTTGTGCTGGCTTTTCCTAAGTGCAAGATCAGGTCTGAGTGGTTGTGCACAGCTTGTGTACTTGTGTTCTTGTAATTTGCAGTTTCTACATGTGATAGTGGCCATCCTAGATGATTCCTTGGGTTTAGGGACCTCAAATTTCCCGTTTCTCCTCTTTTCCTGCCTCCTTCCCTTTTGGTGATCTTTAAAAGCAGGTGGCATTATGTCTTCAGTATATGTTCTTGTCCAGCCATGTTGTTGTGGCATTGGATAGAACATAGGCCTATAGGATTTGAGGTAGTAGGGTTTCTTGTAGAAATCTGAGACAAAATCTTCTGGATATTTTCCTGCTTTATAGATGGCTGAGATTGCATGATTGCATGGCAACCCAGTTAAATCCCACTTTCTGCAAGAACATGTTCTACTATCTATATTTAACTCATATGTGTGATCACCACTTGCTACCTGCCATAGTCCTCCATCTGCTCTTTGTGGGATGCAATGTCTAGCATATTTTTTCATCATTTCAAGCTTCTCAGCATAATGTGGTGTGATTTACCACCTAGATTTTCTACCACCATCTCTCTTGTCATCAAACCTGACCATTTGCTTGTCATAGATCCCTACCAACATTGTCACTATTAGTTTGTTTCTTTCATCTAGGATATATCTATTGAACACTTCACTGAGATTATTGTTCACCAAATCTATCTTGCGGTTTGAGTCAAAAGCCCACCTTGCCCATGTATGCACTGGAATTTTTGAAAGCCATTGCCAAGCTTGCTCACACTATTTTTTCATTTCATCCATTGCCTTGTCAAATCCATGCTTGGTGTAAGAATATGCTGCCTTGTCCATGCACTTCTTCAGGTCTTCTCCTCTGAATCCTACAGTCTGGAAGTTGGCATAAATGTGTCTAAGACAGAATATCTAGGGTGAGTTTGGGAAGACAGTGGTCACAGCTTTTATCAGCCCTTTCTACCTGTCAGACATGATGGTGTACTGTCCAAACTGGCCTTCCTCTCCACCAAGTGATTCCTTCTGTTGGAGATATGCCCTAGAGGCAATAATAAATGTAGTTATTATTATATCTTTGTGTTTATGATAAATGTTTACATTCATGCTATAATAGTATTAACAAGGAAACATTGATACTTGTGTGATTTGTAAACTTAAATTGAAGTCCCTAGTAAAGCCTCTTCATAATACTAGCTTGTTGGTTAATAAATGATTGTAGTTTCCCTATCATGAACATTGAGATGTTATTAACAACAAGATCATATCGTTAGGAGAATGATATGATGGACATACTCCTATAGATAAGCGTAGCATAAAGATCAAGTCATTTTAATAGTTCAATTGCTATATGCTTTCTGATACATAGTAACCTAAGTCCTTCGACCATGAGATCATGCTTATGACCATCACCGGAAGGATGCTTTGATGACATCAAACACCACACCGTAACTGGGTGGCTATAAAGGTGGCATTGAGTGTTCGGAAAGTATTGGTTGAGACACCTGGATCAAGAGTGGGATTTGTCCATCCATTTGACGGATAGATATACTCTGGGCCCTCTCGGTGGAATGTCATCCAATTAGCTTGCAAGCATGTGACTGGCTCACAAGGGATCACATATCACGGGAATGAGAAAAGAGTACTTATCAGTAACGAGGTTGAACTAGGTATGCAGAGATACCGATGATCAAAACCTCGGATAAGTAAACTATCGTGAGACAAAGGGAAATTGGTATCGTATGTAAGTGGTTCATTCGATCGCAAAGTAATCGTAGAAATATGTGGGAGCCATATGAATTTCCAGATTCCTCTATTGGTTATTGATCGGAGAAGAGTCTCGATCATGTCCGCATAATTCACGAACCATCGGGAGACACACTTAAGGATTCGACGTTGTTGAGTAGTTATGGAATGATGAGTAAGAGACTGAATGTTGTTTGGAGTCTCGGATGGGATCCTGGATATCACGAGGAGATCTGGAATGGTCCGGATAATAAGATTCATATAAGGAAAGTCCTGTTTCGGGGTTGGAGAATGGTTCCGGTGTTTTCATCGGGAATGTTCTAGAAGGTTCTGGAATGTCCGGCACTCCGGAGGGGAAAGGTACATGAATGTGTCATAACAAGTTGGAATGGTTGCATCATGTACTAGGTGTCATCACTGAACAAAATAAAGGGTTAAATCAAATCCTAGTTTGAAAAGTCAAATGCCAATTTGAAAAGTCAAACGGCTATTTTGTTTGGTGGAGGGAGAGTAGGAAACTTACTTGGGGAGGAAGTCCCTCTCCCTCCACCGCCGGCCAAGGAGGCCGAGTTGGGGAGGGACTCTCCTCCCCTTGGCCGCGCCCTCCCACCTATATAAGGAGGGGCAGGGCTGCCCCTCCTAGACCTACACCTTGCCCCTCTAAACCTAACCCTAGCCGTTGCCGCCCACCATAGCCGCCGCCCTAGGGTTTCTCCCAAGCCGCCGAGTTAGGGCTTCTACTTGCCCTAGCCGCCGGCCTAGCTCCTTCTACTTGGTGTGTCTAAACCCTAGATCACCAAGGCTCTCTCATAGTCCACCATACTCGCTCCGGCTTAAGGCGAAGCCCTGCGAGATCTCCCCTCTACTTCCGGTACCACGCCGTCGTGCTGCCGGAATCACGAGGAGAGTGCTACAACCTCCGCTGCCTGCAGGAACAAGGGAGAGGAAGGTCTTCGTCGAGTACCGAACGTGTGACCGACTGCGGAAGCGCTGCCGGAACGCAGCGCCGGAAGGATCGTCTACACGATCTTGAGATCGGGAAGAGTACGACTACATCACCCACGAGAATCCGCTCTTGTTAAATACTTTGGAATCTTCGAGGGTGAGTTATTCCATCGAATCGTTGCTACAATCTAGTAGATAGATCTTGGCTTGTTTGTTTATATGCGGTAGAAAATTTTTGTTTTCCATGCTACGAACCCCTACAGTGGTATCAGAGCCGTGTCTACATGTAGATCTGTTGCACGAGTAGAACACAATGGTCATTGTGGACGGTGGTGCTTTTATTATCAATTGCTTCTTGTGTACTTTGCATCTTGCGGTATGATGGGATGAAGCGGCCCGGGCTAACCTTACATGACATCGTTCATGAGACTTGCTCCACGCTTAACATGCAACTTGTATTGCATAAGTGGCTTTGCGGGTGTCTGTCTCTCCCATTATAGTATACAACGGGCACTTGATAGTTCAAACATCAACGTTGTGGTTCTTGTTCGTAAGTTAGATCGACACTTATTGAAAGCCCCAAACCACGTAAAATATGCAAAGAAATTAGAGGCGTCTAACTTTGTTTTGCAGGGGTGTGCTGTGATGTGATATGGCCATGATTGTGATTATATTTGATGTATGCAATGTTCCTTATTGTAAGTTGGCAACCGGCAGGAGCCATATGGTTGTCTTTAATTTTTGTTAAGACCCGCGTGTCTATTCAAAGTAGTTGTAATAGTTGAAGCTGGTGGACGACAACCATGGAGCAGCGTCATTGACCTTGATGCAATGCCGGTGATGATGGAGATCATGTTCGTGCTTGAAGATGGAGATCGGAAGCACAAAGAAGAAAGGTCATATCATATCACATATTATGAATTGCATGTGATGTTAATCCTTTATTCATCTTGTATTGCTTAGTTAACGACGGTAGCATTATAAGATGATCCCTCATGCACATAAATTTCAAGTTCTAAAGTGTTCATCCTTAGTAAGCACCGTTGCTAAAGCTTGTTGTTTCGAAGCACCACGTGATGATCGGGTGTGTTAGATTCTGCAAGTGTATACAACGTGAGCAAGCCAGATTTGCTCATGCGGAAGCTAAGGTTTGATCTTGACGAGCCTAGCATGTACAGACATGGTCTCGGAACACGGATCACCGAAAGGTAAAGCATGAATCATATAGTAGATATGATGAACATGTCGATTGTTCGCCATTGAAGCTACATCAACTCTCGTGATGATCGGTGTTGATGTGGTGGATTTGGTTTGTGTGATCCCTAAAACAATGTGAGGGATATTGTTTTGAGTGGGAGTTCATCTAGATTAATTTAACTATTAATTAGAACTCAATTTGTCATAAACTTAGTCTAAACTATTGCAAATATGTTGTAGATCAATGGCGGCCCCTACCATCAATTTTAATGTGTTCCTAGAGAAAGAAA
This sequence comes from Avena sativa, assembly GCA_916181665.1. Lineage (NCBI taxonomy): Eukaryota > Viridiplantae > Streptophyta > Magnoliopsida > Poales > Poaceae > Avena > Avena sativa. The sequence goes on along the minus strand of OV702280.1, from coordinate 397,270,783 downwards.
AGTTGAAAAACAATGGAAGCAACTTCACGGATTGGTTCCGCAATTTGAGGATTGTCCTCAATGCTGGTAATTTGACCTATGTGCTGGATGCACCGCTGGGTGACCCGCCTGCAGCTGATGCTACCGATGAAGTAAAGAACGTTTACCTCGCTCGGAAGAATCAGTACTCCACAGTTCAGTGTGCTATCTTGTATGGTTTAGAATCGGATCTTTAGAAAAGGTTTGATAATTCAGACCCACATGATATTGTCCGTGAACTCAAATTGATCTTTGAGACTCACGCGGCAGTTGAGAGCTAGGAGGCTTCTGTAAAGTTCTTTAACTGCAAGATGGAAGAGGGATGCTCCGTCAGTGAGCATGTGCTTAAGATGTCTGGGAACGCAAACAAACTTCAAAGCTTGGGTATAGTGATTCCTAATGCTTTGGGGATTTACCGTGTCCTCCAATCGCTACCACCAAGTTACAAGAACTTTGTGATGAACTACAATATGCAAAACATGAACAAGCAGTTGCCAGAACTGTTTGCTATGTTGAAGTCTACAGAAGTGGATATCAAGAAAGAGCACCAAGTGTTGATGGTCAATAAGACCACCAAATTCAAGAAAGGAAAGTCTAAGCAAAAGGGACACTTCAAGAAGGGTGGTAAGAAAGTTACCGCGCCGACGAAGAAGACCAAGGCTGGACCCAAGCCTAATACTGAGTGCTTTTACTGCAAGGGAGAAGGTCACTGGAAGCGGAATTGCCCAAAGTACTTGGCGGATTTGAAGAACGGAAACATCAAGAAGAAAGGTATATCCGATATACATGTTATTGATGTGTATCTCACTAGTACTCGTAGTAGTGCCTGGGTATTTGATACTGGTTCGGTTGCTCATATTTGTAACTCGAAACAGGTGCTGCAGAATAAACGGAAGCTAGCGAAGAACGAGGTGACGATGGGCGTGGGAAATGGATCAAAGGTTGATGTGATCGCGGTCGGCACGCTACCTCTTCATCTACCATCGGGATTAGTTTTATACTTAAATAATTGTTATTTGGTGCCTGCGTTAAGCATGAACATTATATCGGGATCTTGTTTCTTGCGAGATGGTTACTTTTTTAAGTCCGAGAATAATGGTTGTTCGATTTATATGAGTAATATGGTTTATGCACATGCACCTTTGATAGATGGTCTATTCTTATTGAATCTCGATAGTGGAAATACACATATTAATAACATTGAAGCTAAACGTTTGAAATCGAGCGATAACTCGACCTATATGTGGCACTGTCGTCTTGGTCACATTGGAGTGAAGCGTATGAAGAAACTCCATTCCGATGGACTTCTTGAATCACTTGATTTCGAATCACTTGAAAGATGCGAAGCATGTCTGATGGGTAAAATAACTAAGACTCCATTTTCTGGTATGATGGAGCGAGCTACGGACTTACTGGAAATCATACATACCGATGTGTGTGGTCCAATGAGTGTAGCATCGCGCAGTGGTTATCGTTATGTTCTTACCTTCACGGATGACTTGAGTAGATATGGGTATATCTATTTCATGAAACATAAGTCCGAAACTTTCAAGAAGTTTAAGGAATTTCAAAGTGAGGTTGAGAATCAACATAACAAGAAGATTAAATTTCTGTGTTCTAATCGTGGAGGTGAATATCTAAGTTACGAGATTGGCGAGCATTTGAAGAAATGCGGGATACTTTCACAATTGACACCGTCGGGAACACCATAGCGTAATGGTGTGTCCGAACGTCATAATCGAACCCTCTTAGATATGGTTCATTCTATGATGTCACTTACAGATTTACCACTATCATTTTGGGGTTATGCATTAGAAACAGCCGCATTCACTTTAAATAGGGCACCATCTAAATTCGTTGAAACGACACCGTATGAATTATGGTTTGGGAAGAAACCTAAATTGTCGTTCCTTAAAGTTTGGGGTTGCGAAGCCTATGTAAAGAAGTTACAGTCGGACAAGCTTGAACCCAAAGCGAAAAAATGCGTCTTCATAGGATACCCAAAGGAAACTATTGGGTATACCTTCTATCATAGATCCAAAGGCAAAATCTTCGTTGCCAAGAATGGATCCTTTCTAGAGAAGGAATTTCTCTCGAAAGAAGTGACCGGAAGGAAAGTAGAACTTGACGAGGTTGTCGAACCTTCTCTCGAACTTGCGAGTAGCGCAGCATCGGAAGAAGTTCCTGTGGTGCCTGCACCAATAAGAGAGGAATCTAATGATGATGATCATGAAACTTCGGTTGTAGTTGCTACAGAGCCTCGCAGGTCAACGAGAACTCGTACCACTCCTGATTGGTTGATCCCGTTATGAGTGTCATGTTTGTGGACAACACCGATGACCCTGCGACATATGAGGAAGCGATGATGAGCCCAGATTCCAATAAATGGCAAGAAGCCATGAAATCCGAGATTGGATCCATGTACGAAAACCAAGTATGGAATTTGGTGGAATTACCGGATGGCCGGAAGGCTGTCGAGAACAAATGGATTTTTAGGAAGAAAACAGATGTTGATGGTAATGTTACTGTCTATAAAGCTCGACTTTTGTCGCAAAAGGGTTTCGACAGATTCAAGGAGTTGACTACGATGAGACTTTCTCACCTGTAGCGAAGCTAAAGTCTATGAGGATTATGTTAGCAATCGCTGCATATTATGATTATGAGATATGGCAGATGGATGTCAAAACAGCGTTCCTCAATGGAGACATTGATGAAGAGTTGTATATGATGCAACCCAAAGGTTTTGTCAATCATAAAGATGCTAACAAGGTATGCAAACTTCAACGGTCCATATATGGATTGAAGCAAGCATCCCGTAGTTGGAATCAACGTATTGATAAGGTGATCAAAAGTTTTGGTTTTATACAAACTTATGGAGAAGCTTGTATTTACAAAAAAGTGAGTGGGATCTCTGTAGCATTCTTGATACTATATGTAGATGACATATTGTTGATTGGGAATGATGTAGACCTTCTTAATAGTGTCAAGGAATATTTGAATAATAGTTTTTCAATGAAAGATCTTGGCGAAGCAGCTTACATATTAGGCATAAAGATTTATAGAGATAGATCGAGACACCTAATATCATTGTCACAAAGTACATATTTGTACAAAGTTCTAAAGAGGTTTGGAATGGAAGATAGCAAGAAAGGGTTCTTGCCCATGTTGCCCAATACGACGTTGAGTAAAACTCAAAGTCCAACAACGGCAGAAGATAGAGAAAGGATGAGTAAAACTCCCTATGCCTCAGCCATAGGATCTCTAATGTATGCCATGCTATGTACTAGACCCGACATTGCATATGCTGTTAGTTTGACTAGCAGATATCAAAGTGATCCAGAAGTGGATCATTGGACAGCGGTCAAAAACATCCTTAAGTACTTGAGACGAACTAAGGATATGGTTCTTTCTTATGGAGGTGATGAACAGCTCGTTGTTAATGGTTACACCGATGCTAGTTGGAACACCTATCCGGATGATTCTAAATCACAATCCGGATACGTATTTACTTTGAATGGTGCAGCAGTTAGCTGGAGGAGTGCAAAGCAAAGCGTTGTGTCGAGATCTTCAACTGAATCGGAATACATGGCTGCTTCAGAGGCTTCACAAGAAGCGATATGGATGAAAGAGTTCATTACAGAGCTCGGTGTGGTTCCAAGTGCGCTGGACCCAATGTCTATCTACTGTGATAACATAGGCGCCATAGCCAATGCGCAAGAACCAAGGTCACACAAGAAGCTGAAGCACATCAAGCTACGTTTCCACGCTATGCGAGAACATGTCCAAGATGGTGACATAAAGATTTGCAAAGTACACACAGATCTGAATGTGGTGGATCCGTTGACTAAACCTCTCCCGAGGGCAAAACATGACCAACACCAAACTACAATGGGTGTTTGGTATATTACCATGTAATCTAGATTAGTTGACTGTAGTGCAAGTGGGAGACTGTTGGAGATATGCCCTAGAGGCAATAATAAATGTGGTTATTATTATATCTTTGTGTTTATGATAAATGTTTACATTCATGCTATAATAGTATTAACAAGGAAACATTAATACTTCTGTGATTTGTAAACTTAAATTGAAGACCCTAGTAAAGCCTCTTCATAATACTAGCTTGTTGGTTAATAAATGATTGTGGTTTCCCTATCATGAACATTGAGATGTTATTAACAACAAGATCATATCGTTAGGAGAATGATATGATGGACATACTCCTATAGATAAGCGTAGCATAAAGATCAAGTCATTTTAATAGTTCAATTGCTATATGCTTTCTGATACATAGTAACCTAATTCCTTCGACCATGAGATCATGCTTATCACCATCACCGGAAGGATGCTTTGATGACATCAAACACCACACTGTAACTGGGTGGCTATAAAGGTGGCAATGAGTGTTCGGAAATTATTGGTTGAGACACATGGATCAAGAGTGGGATTTGTCCATCCATATGACGGATAGATATACTCTGGGCCCTCTCGGTGGAATGTCATCCAATTAGCTTGCAAGCATGTGACTGGCTCACAAGGGATCACATATCACGGGAACGAGAAAAGAGTACTTATCAGTAACGAGGTTGAACTAGGTATGTAGAGATACCGATGATCAAAACCTCGGATAAGTAAACTATCGTGAGACAAAGGGAAATTGGTATCGTATGTAAGTGGTTCATTCGATCGCAAAGTAATCGTAGAAATATGTGGGAGCCATATGAATTTCCAGATTCGTCTATTGGTTATTGATCGGAGAAGAGTCTCGATCATGTCCGCATAATTCACGAACCGTAGGGAGACACACTTAAGGATTCAACGTTGTGGAGTAGTTATGGAATGATGAGTAAGAGACTGAATGTTGTTCGGAGTGTCGGATGGGATCCGGGATATCACAAGGAGATCCGGAATGGTTCAGAGAATAAGATTCATATAAGGAAAGTCCTGTTTCGGGGTTGGAGAATGGTTCCGGTGTTTTCATCGGGAATGTTCTAGAAGGTTCCGGAATGTTCGGCACTCCGGAGGGGAAGGGTACATGAATGTGTCATAACAAGTTGGAATGGTTGCATCATGTACTAGGTGTCATTGCTGAACAAAATAAAGGGTTAAATCAAATCCTAGTTTGAAAAGTCAAATGCCAATTTGAAAAGTCAAACGGCTATTTTGTTTGGTGGAGGGAGAGTAGGAAACCTACTTGGGGAGGAAGTCCCTCTCCCTCCACTGCCGGCCAAGGAGGCCGAGTTGGGGAGGGACTCCCCTCCCCTTGGCCACGCCCTCCCACCTATATAAGGAGGGGCAGGGCTGCCCCTCCTAGACCTACACCTTGCCCCTCTAAACCTAACCCTAGCCGCCGCCGCCCACCATAGCCGCCGCCCTAGGGTTTCTCCCAAGCCGCCGAGTTGGGTCTTCTACTTGCCCTAGCCGCCGGCCTAGCTCCTTCTACTTGGTGTGTCTAAACCCTAGATCACCAAGGCTCTCTCATAGTCCACCATACTCGCTCCGGCTTAAGGCGAAGCCCTGCGAGATCTCCCCTCTACTTCCGGTACCACGCCGTCGTGCTGCCGGAATCGCGAGGAGAGTGCTACAACCTCCGCTGCCTGCTGGAACAAGGGAGAGGAAGGTCTTCGTCGAATACCGAACGTGTGACCGACTGCGGAAGCGCTGCCGGAACGCAGCGCCGGAAGGATCGTCTACACGATCTTGAGATCGGGAAGAGTACGACTACATCACCCACGAGAATCCGCTCTCGTTAAATACTTTGGAATCTTCGAGGGTGAGTTATTCCATCGACTCGTTGCTACAATCTAGTAGATAGATCTTGGCTTGTTTGTTTGTATGCGGTAGAAATTTTTTGTTTTCCCTGCTATGAACCCCTACACCTTCAACTGCTCTAGAAACCACTGCCAATTCTCAGTATCTTCTTTTGCTACAATGGCCCAAGCTATTGGATAAATGTTGTTATTTCCATCTCTGCCTGTAGCTGCAAGTATTTGAGCTCCAGTGGTTAGCTTTATGAAACAACCATCCAACCCTATGAAGGGCCTATATCCCTCAAGAAATCCAAGCCTAGAAGCATTGACACAAAAGAAAAGCCCATGGAATCTTGGCTTGTCACTAATGAAAACCTGCTGCCCTCTTTTTATAGCTTCCTTTTCTTCCTCTGTTGGGACCAGTCTCAGTGGTGACAATGCATCTAGATCCTGGATTTTTGTCAATAACAGTCTGTAGATAATCCCTTATTCTATAATACTGCTTCTTGTGATCTCCCATAACAATCTCTCTTGCCTTTGTCTTTGGCCTGTATGCCATCCTTTTTGGCACATATACACCAAAGTCCTTTCTAGCTTTGTCAACTAAAGATCTAATACCTGTGTTTGGGTCTGATCTGAAATTGTCAACATAAGCACTGCTCAGCCACTTACTGTTAACTCTGCTGCTTGATGGTTCAGTAGGACAGTAGTGCTCCAAGTGCATCTTCTTTTTGCAGAAGGTAGTTTCATGCTTTATCTTTGAAGCAGAAATGAAGAACTGACAATTGTACTTCTCCTTTTTCTCTGGCCTGCACCACACAATGATCCTATCTGGGCAATTTCTGTGGTAATGGAAATTCCTAACCTACACAATATGTAGTCTACACAGTGCCTACCTGAACTGATACACATCCTTGAAACAAATTTTTAACCTGAATTGTTGCTCTGGATTTTCCCTTGTCTCATCATACCACACCCTCTTTGTCTGCTTCTTTGCTCTGCTCTTCCTCCCATTTGGCAACACAAATGGAAAAGGCTCAAACCCATCATCATCCTCTTCTCCAAGGAAACCAAACTCCTCTTCATCATCAGAAGGAGCCCAATCTGTCATAATTGCCACTTCTGCATGAGAGTATGATCTGGTTGTTGGGCCCTGCCTCTTAACTGTCTTCTTCACTAGCTCCTCTGGAATATAAGAGTCAAAAATATCTTCTGGCTCTGACTCATCCTCATACAAATCCTCATCTACCCTTCTCTTCCTCTTACCAATTCTTTTCTGCATTTCATCAACTTCCTTCCTCCTCAACTTCTCTGCCTAAACTGGATCATACTTGGAAGGATGCATCCAACTGTCATCTTCATCTGCATCTCCTTCTTCATCTGCATCTTCTTCTTCCTCTGCATCTTCTCCCTCCTCTGCTGATTTCTGCATATTTTCATCAATCTGTGTGCACAGAGGCTGAAAATTGCCACTATTCTGAGTCTGCAAGATGTTGTCACAATGCTCTTCCCCATCCAGATCAACTGCAATGTGGCTAGGATATGACCTAGCATACAATTTTCCTTTTCCCTTCTTGCTCTTCACAGGGGACAACACAATGGCTTGCTTAGCCTTGTCCCTAATCACTGTCAACACAAGCTTTCTTGACCTTTCATACTTTCTCAGCATGTCTTCCACCTTAATGTTATTATCCACTAATTCTGGGCCATTCAACCCCTCTCCTTCATTTTTCACATAATAAATTGAATCACACATCCCATACCCTTCCTTCTCCATCAGTCTCAACAAGTTCAGAAACCTAATATCAGACCGACGCATGGTTGTTGACACAAATTTGGCCCCATCAAATTGAATAAACAGTTCCCACATCTCTGAATGTTCCCTAATATGAAATAAAACAAAACAATTTCAGGTCAGAGAACAGGGGAAGGGACTTTTTCCTTACCCATAGTCGGAGAGGTAGTGGCTGAGCAGGTCGTTGCTACACTGGCTCGCGGGCTCCAGCTGCGACGTTGTCTCCTCCGGCGCACCATACTGCTCTAGTTGCAGCGAGATCTCCATCGACTCGCGGTTGTCGTCGCTGTCCAAATCGACGGCGCCCATGTTGAAGCCTGGCCCGAATAGCACCTGCTTCATGTATCGGCCACCACCGCCTCCAATCAGACCGGTGTTGTGCCCTTCCGGCGAGCCGCCGCCTCCTCCTGTCACCATGGCACTCGCGGGAGACTAACTGACGAGAGTGAGTGAGGTGGACAACTCAGATGCGGCTCAGACCATGCCCTAACGCGGTCATTAACGACCGTCTGGTCTGTCCGTCCGCCACCCCGCCACGTGTGCACTGACAGTGGGCCCAACCTGCCAGAAACTTGGTTAGAGGGCTAACCACGAGGAATCAGTGCCGCGCATCATAGCCCGTCCTCTAAAATAGTCTTTATGTGTCAAAAAACCGTAACGTGGTGGTTTCGTGTCTCCTCGTCCTTAAATGTGGTGGTTTTTCTTGTCATTTTCTCTATATTTTAAAACAGAGATAGTACTATTTCTTTCTGCCTTGCACGCGTCACGGATCCAGCATATGGCTCTCACCCAGCGGTCTTTCGCTCCGATCCAGATCGATCGGCGTTTTTCCCACGAGCCCCGTCCCCTCCCCCACCCCCTGCATCGCCTCCTCATAGGAGGCGGTGGCGAATCTCCCCTCCGTCCCACTCCCTCCCGCTGCCATCGCCAGGAATCGCCGTGCGTTGTCTGCGCGGGGCTGGCGGTGGCGGTCGATCCTTTACCCACGAGCTGGGGTTTTGGCTCGGGAGAATGCTCTGGCAGTGGTGATCTTCGGCCGACGATGGTCCCGGTGAACTCTGAGCAGTGGTGGTGACGCCTCCATTTGGCGGAGGACCAGAGCTTGGCATGGGGCGGAGCAGCCGCCGCGCTCTCCCGACCCAGATCTGAATCTTTTGGGCTCCATCTAGGCTTGGGTAGGCCATCTCCTATCTAGATCAGTGACGTTTCTACATGAAGGATAGGGTGACTAATCAGACTGGGGAATGCTACGGCAATGTGCCTGCTGCAACACTACAACAACGGCTTTATGGGTCTGATATAGTCCTGGCCAAGTCTGTTTGGGCATGGCATTCCGCTGCTATTACGTCCGGTCGGCTAACGTCCTAAAGGCAGTGAAGGTCAGTCCCTCCTGCAAAGCTGTCGTGTTGCCTTTCGTCCCTGTTGTCCTCTTACACATTCTGCAGGCCTCGCAGCGTGGGCCACGGTGAAACGACGATTGTGGTGGTAAGACCATGATGATGTGTGGCAAGTTGGCACTATGGATCGATCGGGGTGGTGGTTTTTTGGTGGTCAAGAGAAATGTTTGTCGGCTCATCTAGCATCGACGCGATGACACCTGCGGGTGTCGCCCTTCTGCCTTAAGGACGTCAGGTGTACCTCTTCCCCACTCTCTCGAATCAGGCTCGCGCCCCGCTTTATAAATAAAGCACAATCCCAAGTACAATGTCGGACATAGGTCACACACCGCTGGGGCCACAGCACATCACAGCCCAAGGAAAATAACAAAAGAAAGGTACACGGAGGTCCCTCAGGACGACGCGGTCCGCGACGACGGGGGGGGGAGTCAGCACCTAGAAGGGGGACGCCGCCGACCTCAGAACCTGAAGGGAGGCCTCGAAAGTCGGCCGGTCACGCTGCCGCACCAAGGGGGACCACTGCTGTAAGAAAGCGAGCAAAGCGAAAATAGAGTCAGTTGCCTGGGTGGGGAACACACGTTCAATCACCATCTTATTGCGGACATTCCAAAGTGTCCATGACAGAGCCGCAAAGAGGAGCCAAAAGAGACGACGGCCACCGCCCATCCGGGTAGCCTGGGACTGCAGGAAATCCCCCAGTTCCTGCGCCTGCCACACCGGACCCAGAGCTTCACGAATAAAGCTCCAGAAAAACTGCGCAGCAGAGCAAGAGAACATAATGTGGGGGCACGTCTCCGGGGTCCCACATAGGGGACACCAGCCAGTACCAGGGCCGTTACGTTTGGCTACCTCCATTCCCGAGGGAAGGCGGTCACGAAGGAGTGCCAAACAAAGATCCGAATACTAAGAGGAAGGGGGGCCTTCCAAAGGGGAGCCGCCGAGCGACGCTCAGGGCCCTGGAAGAGGGTCCTATAGGCCGAGCCCACTGAGAACTCCCCGGAGGGTAAAAGCTGCCAGGAGACCTCGTCCTGCGCCTCGGAGAGAGATGCCGGAAGGGACTCCAGCAGATCTTGATATTCTCCCGCCTCCACCTCATTAAAGGTGCGGCGGAAGATCAAGTCCCACTGATCCCCCCGGAAATTCTCAGTCACGAGCGAAGCAGGGGACGTGGCGATGGCGAACAAGGCGGGGAACCGCACTCCCAGGGGGACAGGGGATAGCCAGGCATCGAGCCAGAAGCGGGAGCCCCTGCCATTGCCCGCCACGAAAGTAATGCCCCGGCCAATGTAATGCTTAATGTCCTGGATCGACCTCCAGAACTGCGACCCCTCCCGGCGCTTGCAAGCCAAGAGGGGGCGGCCCCGGAGGTATTTGGCCTTGATAAGCTGTAGCCAGAGACCCCCATCCTCCCGCAGAATACGCCAGACCCATTTCAACATCAAGGCCACGTTGAAGCGGCGCGAGTCAAGAATACCTATGCCCCCAAACTCTTTGGGGGTGCAAACGTCCGCCCACTTCACCATGTGGTATTTTTGGTGGCCATCCCTCGCCGCCCAAAAGAATCGAGACAACTCCTTGGAGAAGTCGGCATGGACTCCTTCAGGTAGCAGGTACAGCCCCATCTGATACATGGGAAGGCTCGAGAGACAGGAGTTGATCAGTACCGTTTTGCTCCCCTTAGTCGTGAGTCTCGCACGCCAAGGTTCGGCTCGAGTGCGCACTCTCGTGACTAGGGGTGCAAGGTCCCTGATCAACACTCTTGTTTCCCGAATGGGCATCCCCAGATAAGTAATGGGGAACTCCGCCAGCTTGCAGTTGAGGTTATCGGCGATACGCTGCCGATCGACCTCGTCGAAGCCAAGAACTATGACTTCACTCTTGTCGAAGTTGATCTTGAGCCTAGACATCTCCTCGAAGCACAGTAGGAGGAATTTCAGATTCCTAATGTCGGCCTCCGAGCCCTGCACCATGATCATGGTATCATCTGTGTACTAGAGATGGGAAAGTCCCCCTCCCGGAATGAGATGCCCTACCACACCAGAAATGTGGCCAGCGATTTTGGACCTATCCAGAATCTCTGCAAGGGTATCCACCACGGCATTGCATAGGAGGGTGGAGATTGGGTCGCCTTGCCTAACCCCACAAGATGGGGAGAAGTAGGGGCCAATCACCCCATTGATGTTGATCGCCGTCCTACCACTCATCACGAACTGCATGATCCAGCAAATCACTCGGTCATCGAAGCCCCTTCTTTCCAGTACTAGCCTCAAGAAAGCCCAGTCCAGACGGTCATAGGCTTTCTGGAAGTCCAGTTTAAGGAACACCCCTTTCTGATGACGTGACTTGACCTCATGAATAATCTCATGAAGGGCAAGGACATCATCATGAATGAGGCGTCCCTTATGGAAAGCAAACTGGAGAGGGTGCGTGAGTCTCTCCAGGACCGCGGCCAGACCGAGAGCACAGACCTTCGCAAAGAGCCGCTGGACAACATTAATAACTGTGATGGGACGGAACTGGCGGATATCAGTGGCCCCAACTACTTTGGGTATCAGAGTTGAAGGGAATATGCCTGAGATGCAATAATAAAGTGGTTATTATCGTATTCCTTGTTTATGATAAATGTTTATTTTGCATGCTATAATTGTATTAATACGGAAACGTTAATACATGTGTGTTTAATAAACAAACAGAAAGTTCCTAGTTATGCCTCTCTCATAAACTAGCTCATTGATTAACAAGATGATCAAAGGTTTCCTCATCATGGACATTGGATGTTGTTAATAACGGGATCACAACATTAGTGTAATGGTGTGATGAACATTCATCCGAAGTATAGCATTACGATCAAATTCATTGAGTTTACATTGCTATAACAACTTACGAAGTGATCCTAATCCTTAGACCATGAGATCATGTCAATCACTAACACCAGAAGAGTTTCTTGATAACATCAAACGTCACACCATAACAGGGTGATTATAAAATGGATTCAGAACTAATAAAGTGTTATGTTGAGGCCCATGGATCGAGAGTGGAATTTGTTCATCCCGATGACGGATAGATATACTCGGGGCCCTCTCGGTGATATCACATTGGTTAGCTTGCAAGCAAGTGATTTGATCACTAGAATGTTATATCACGGGAATGAGAAAAGAGTGCATGTCAGTAACGAGATCAAACTAGGTATGGAGATACCGATGATCGAATCTCGGACATGTAATATATCGTGAAACAAAGGTATTAAGATACTAACGTAAAAGGTTCCGACGATCACAAGAAAGTCATCGTTGAATGTGTGGGAGTCAGTATGGGTCTCCAGATCCCGCTTCTGATTATTGATCCGAGAGGGGTCTCGATCATGTCCGCATTATTCACGAACCGTAGGGTGACACACTTAAGATACACGGACATCCATTTGGAGCAAAAGTTTCATGCCGAAAAGAATAACAAGCGCAGGAATTTATTTCACTAGATACCGAAACGGGTTTTCGGGTGAAATTGCAGAAAGTGTTTCTGCATGTGAAATGAAATACTAGTAAGGGGTTATATGTGAATGTTTGTCATTAAAGTAATTGACAAAATTCTGAATAAATAAAAGGAGTTTTATTTAATGAGAGCTTGCATTAAATTTGGTGGAAATTTAATGGGAATTTGAGTGGTTTTTGAGTGGAGGGAATTGAAAGGCATTTGAGTGAGTGGAGTGTCCACCCACATGAATGTGGAAGAGGTGGGGGCAGCCCCATGGCCATCGTCCACCCCCTTGGGTGCCCCCCTCCTCCTATAAAAGGCATCCCCTCTTCTCTCTCTCACTTACACCTCCTCGTGAAGGATCTCTCTCCCCCTCTAGAATTTATCCCCCATGGTCTCGGACTAGCGAGATACATGTTCCCGGTGGCTATTCGGCAAGAAAGAGTTGTGCTTCCGCTGCATCGCTGGAGCGAGGAGGCAGAGGTTGCTCAGTGCCTCGAACGTGTGTGTGAGCACGGATGCGCTGCTATTTTGTGGCGCTAGGACTTCCTCTCGATCTTGAGATCGGCAAGATATCATCTACATCAACCACGAGTTTGGACTCGTTAAGCTTTGTTGGTCTTTAAGGGTATGTTCTCTACGGATATACATCCGCCCGTTGTTTGTATCTAGTAGATAGATCTTGGTACATAGTTGTTCCCATCGTAGGAAAATTTTTGTTTTCTATGTTGCGAACCCTACAGTGGTATCAGAGCCGGATCTATGCGTAGATACTTTGCACGGGTAGTACACATATGAGTATGTGGGCGATGATGATCATTTTATTTCTTCTTAGTTGTACTTTGGATATTGGTGGCATAGTGGGATGAAGCGGCCCAGACAAACTTTACATGTCCTCGCACATGAGACCTGTTCCACGCTTGACATGCAACTAGTTTTGCATAAGTGGCTAGCGGGTGTCTGTCTCTCCTACTATAGTCAATATCTAATTTGCAACGAGTTGTCAACAATTTGGTTATCCTCCTTGTGGTTCATATTCGTAGGTAAGAACGGTTCTATCTACGAAAGCCCTAAGCCACGTAAAATTTGCAATGGATAAATTAGAGGCGTCTAGTTTAGATTGTTGCTAGGCTAGTGTTATGATATGGTGTTGTTGTAAGTAGAAGTATGAGATGATACTCTTACAACACACATAACGTGTAATCTCCATAGACCTTGGACTTACACATATAGGTATGATAGTGATCATACCACGGTGCACATGATGGAGATCATATGCGGGAACCATATCATTTCACTAATAAACATGTGATGTTTTGATTGCATCTTATATTGCTTGTTTGGCGTTTTATTAGCATAATAAGATGATCCCTCATTTAGATATCAAGATAAGAATGTGTTCTTCCTTAAGTATGCACCGACAATGTTTCGTCGCTTCAAGACATCACGTGATGATCGGGTGTACTTGAATCCACGAGCATATCTCGGGTGTAAGAAAGTTACACACGCGAATACTAAGGTTCTTACTTGACGAGCCTAGCATGTACAGACATGGCCTCGGAACATGGACCGAAAGGTTAAGCATGAGTCATATGTTTTGATATGATGACCATATGGATGCTCGCCTTTGAAGCTACACCGACTCACGTGATGATCGGACTTGGTGTAGTGGATTTGGTTCATGTAATCACCAAAAAGACACGAGGGATGTCGTTTTTGAGTGGGAGTTCATTTCTAATTTGGATTAGTAGAACCCAATTTATCATAAATTAAATCAAAGTGAATTTGCATAATTTGTTGTAGTCATTGGCATTCGTTCACCACCTTATGCTTAGTTATAATTGAGATAATAGAACTATAGAATTCTGGATATATACTTTACGAACTGGTATCGTATTGTGTTGAGTGTCAATCTAAAGTTTAAATTCCTATTGCAAACTTTCATCAAACTCTGTTTACTCCGTGAAATTTAATAATTGGTATTAAATCGAGAGTAACAATTCCAGTGTTAGTATCTTAAGTATCATGTTTGCCTCCATGATTCTTGATTGTTTTAATATCAAGTTTATCTAGGAGCTGAAATAATTGTTTCAAAAACCATCATGTGTGGCAGATATAACGATATCTGAAACAATGTTTTGGTTGCAATATGATAGAGTATAATATATGTTCTCATATTGGATGAGAATTTACGAAGGTTGGAGATGCTAGACATCCTAATCATCCAAAAGGGTTTTGGAAAGTGACGTTATACTCACAATTCGCCTTTATAAGCTAAAGTAGCTTGATCATGAAAGTCGTCATGATAAGGGTGAATAGAATATGTATGTAAAATGTTTACTACACTAAAAGATTACTAAAGAATGGATTTTGAAAGAATACCGATCATTTTGATGATGGTGATCTACTTCAAAGTGCAAGTCCAAAGGTATTATTATTTGAATATACACGCTTTGGACTATGTGTCATGTATATGGCGCCACTTTTGATGTTGATAGATTCTTTTAAAAAGGAAAAGGAAATGCTGAAAGATAATCTATAAAATATATTTGGCAGAAAAGAAAAGATTGGAAATATCCAATTTAGGTATATATATGATATACATGTTATGGTTGTATTCTTTGCTTGTTAAACAATGTGGTTCTTGGGTATTGGATACCGAATTGGTTGGTATGAAATTTCATACGGAACAACGCAATTCATGAACCACAATGGCCTAAGTAACTAGCAAGAGAATATGTGATGATGTTCATCGAAAACAAACAAACCGTTGTTTGTATTTCTCGTTGACATCAAAACTTGACTTCAAGATTTGTTTTAATAATTGATTATTTGAATCAGGTATTATGAGAACAAAGGTTGTTCAAATAATTACTGTATTCCATATAAGATGGATGATTTACAAATCTAGTTGGAGAAATCGCATCCATAAAGCCTAATGATAAAATGTCGCAAGACAAATGATTGAAAGATCACTTACGAAGTGACATCACCGTTTAAATTATATTGGAAAGAAAACATGAAGAAACTCCATATACATGGATTTTTGGAGTCTTTGATTTGATCAAGTGACGCTTGTGAGACTTTCCTCGGGATAATTAAAACTTCGTTCAAAGGCCAAAGAAGAACGAACAACTAAATTATTGGAATTTATACATATGGATGTATGTAGTCCATTATGTGTAGTCGTAAGCGATGGGTTTCAAATTCATATGCTTTCTCCGGAAATTTGAGTGAATATTCACTTAATGAGAAAGAAGTATGAAATATTTGAAAAACGCTTCAAAGACTTTCAAGATGAAGTGAAAATCATTGTGACAAGAAAATAAATGGTTTATGATTTTATCATAAGGGATTTATTTGAGTTACAAGTGTAACAAGAAAAATAAATGAATTATGATTTTATCATAAAGGGATTTATTTGAGTTGCAAGTTTAGCAAAACACCTAGATTTACATTTCCAGAAACACCATAGGAGTATGGAGTGTTTGAGATTTGTAATGAAACCTTGTTTGACATGGTTGGATCAAAGGTGTTATTTATAAAACTGCCATTATGTTTTAAAAGATTAAAGCTTTAGAGACTACCGCTTTTACACTAAAAAGAGCTCCATCTTGATCCGGGTGAAATGACACCATGGAAGTTATGGTTTAGGGTAAAACCCAAGTTGTCATTTTTGGTATGTTAAACATAAGTAAGATGTTTACAACCGAAGTCGGATGAGCATGTCTTTGTAGGTTATTTCGAATAAAAATTGGTTATTCCTCCATAACACCAAGGACAAAAGGGTTTGTCGCTTGAAACATGAAGTTTCTTGAAGAAGGAATTTTTCATAAATGTTAAGTGGGAGGACAATAGAACTTTGATAAGGTTAACGAACCTTAGCTAAATGTTTTGAGTTGTGCAGCGCCGGAAATGGTTCCGAAGGCTGCCATAATGCTCATAGCTTGTGTGCCTCAAAGGTTGTGGTCACGGAGATCTAAGTTCTTATTGAATCAAGTCGGTCGGATAAACAATCAAATGCTAATATTCGAGAGTAAATCATTATTGTTTGACAATGATGAACCGACTACATGCAAAGAAGCAATGATGGGCCCTGACTCCGTCAAATGGCTTGAAGCCATAAAATCCGTGATAGTTCCATACACGAGAAATCAAGTTTTAAACTTGGAAGACCCTTTGGAAAGGTGTAAAAACCTATCGGTCGTATTTGGATCTATAAAGAAACAGACATGGATGTTTCACATCAATGAAATAGTCGACATGTCGTAAAGTATTTTACGACAATGTTCAAGGAGTTGACTATGACAAGATTTGATCTTTAATAGCGATATTTAGTCTGGACGGATTAAAGAAGCAACCACTACATATAATTTGTTATATGGTAGATGAATAAACAAAACAAAGTTCTTCTAATAGAATGGTTACCTAGGACGTGTACATGACACGATCCAAAGGGTTTTGTTAATTCAAAGGATGCTAAAATGGGCATGCAAACTTCAATGGTTGAAGTAAGCATCGCGGAGTTGGAATCTTCACCTTAATGAAAAGGAGTTTTCATCAGGAGACGATGAAGATGCTTGCATTTGCAAGAAATTAAGTGGGAGCGCTGAGACATATTTCTAATACATTATGGGAAGGACATCTTGTTGATTAGAAATGATGTATCTTTTATTGACAAAGGTTAATAATTTCATTTTGATGAAATACTTAGGCAAAACCCGAATATTTAGCGTGAATTTCTATAGTGGATAGACTGTGACGCCAATATGGTTGTGCCAAACGTACATATATGAGATATTGAAGGAGTTCAATATAGAAACGACAAGAAACAATTCTTGTTGCATGGAGAGGAATTGAATCAAGATTCAAGTGTATCGACACTTGATAAGTGAAACAAGATTCAAGTGCTTTGACACTTGATGAGTGAAATCACGAGAATGTTTTGATCAATCATACCATGATATGTACACATCCAGATAAGTCCTATGCTCTAAGTGTTATGAGCATATACCAGAATGAATCATAAAATGATCATTGGACGATAGTAAGGATATTCTTATGATCTTTTGGAAGAACTAAGAATATATTTGTGTAGAGGTGACAAACAATTACAAATAGTTCATTGTAAAGCGTTACATTGATACTAGTTTTGTCACAAGATACAAATTAAGTTTATCTCAATTTAAACTATGAGTGGCAAAATGAAATGGAAAGGAGTTTTCATGATGGATTTGGATGTATTCCATAGTTAAGACATTGTGACGAATACTACAACAAAAAGGCTAAGTATATGACTGCTATAGTAGCAGCAAAAGAGGGAATTTGTGTCAAGTAGTTTGTTATCAAACTAAGGTGTGGTTCGCAACGGGCTAACACTAAAGATATATTGTATGACAATAGTATCGACGTGTTTTAACCCCAAGGAACTAAAGGTCTCACCGAAAGACCAAATTTATACAATGCCATCTCATTGGAGAAGGAGTGATGCGTGAAGACACAAAGACATGCAAATACACACGGGCCTGAAGCGTCAGATCCGTAGATTATGTTAACCACTTGCAATTGCGTATATGGAACACCAGAAAGCCATAGGTGTTCAATACGCAAAGTTTTCAAACTAGATTATTGTCTCTAGTGCAAGTGGGAGACTGAAGGGAATATGCCCGAGAGGAAATAATAAAGTGGTTATTATCGTATTCCTTGTTTATGATAAATGTTTATTTTGCATGCTATAATTGTATCAATACGGAAACGTTAATACATGTGTGTTTAATAAATAAACAGAAAGCTCCTAGTTATGCCTCTCTCATAAACTAGCTCGTTGATTAACAAGATGATCAAAGGTTTCCTGATCATGGACATTGGATGTTGTTAATAACGGGATCACAACATTACTGTAATGGTGTGATGAACATTCATCCGAAGTATAGCATTACGATCAAAGTCATTGAGTTTATATTGCTATAACAACTTACGAAGTGATCCTAATCCTTAGACCATGAGATCATGTCAATCACTAACACCGGAAGAGTTTCTTGATAACATCAAACGTCACACCGTAACAGGGTGATTATAAAGATGGATTCAGAACTAATAAAGTGTTATGTTGAGGCCCATGGATCGAGAGTGGAATTTGTTCATCCCGATGACGGATAGATATACTCTGGGCCCTCTCGGTGATATCACATTGGTTAGCTTGCAAGCAAGTGATTTGATCACTAGAATGTTATACCACGGGAACGAGAAAAGAGTGCATGTCAGTAACGAGATCAAACTAGGTATGGAGATACCGATGATAGAATCTCGGACATGTAATATATCGTGAAACAAAGGGATTAAGATACTAGCGTAAAAGGTTCCGACGATCACAAGAAAGTCATCGTTGAATGTGTGGGAGTCAGTATGGGTCTCCAGATCCCGTTTCTGATTATTGATCCGAGAGAGGTCTCGATCATGTACGCATTATTCGCGAACCGTAGGGTGACACACTTAAGATACACCGACATCCATTTGGAGCAAAAGTTTCATGCCGAAAAGAATAACAAGCGCAGGAATTTATTTCACTAGATACCGAAATGGGTTTTCGGGTGAAATTGCAGAAAGTGTTTCTGCATGTGAAATGAAATACTAGCAAGGGGTTATATGTGAATGTTTGTCATTAAAGTAATTGACAAAATTCTGAATAAATAAAAGGAGTTTTATTTAATAAGAGCTTGCATTAAATTTGGTGGAAATTTAATGGGAATTTGAGTGGTTTTTGAGTGGAGGGAATTGAAAGGCATTTGAGTGAGTGGAGTGTCCACCCACATGAATGTGGAAGAGGTGGAAGAAGCCCCATGGCTGGGCGCATGGCCCCTTGGGTGCCCCCCTCTCCCTATAAAAGGAGCCCCCCTCCCTCTCTCTCACTCACACCTCCTCGTGAAGGATCTCTCTCCCCCTCTAGAATTTATCCCCCATGGTCTCGGACTAGCGAGATACATGTTCCCGGTGGCTATTCGGCAAGAAAGAGTTGTGCTTCCGCTGCATCGCTGGAGCGAGGAGGCGGAGGTTGCTCGGTGCCTCAAACGTGTGCGCGAGCACGGATGCGCTGCTGTTTTGCGGCGCTAGGACTTCCTCTCGATCTTGAGATCGGCAAGAGATCGTCTACATCAACCACGAGTTTGGACTCGTTAATCTTTGTCGGTCTTCAAGGGTATGTTCTCTACGGATATACATCCGCCCGTTGTTTGTATCTAGTAGATAGATCTTGGTACATAGTTGTTCCCATCGTAGGAAAATTTTTGTTTTCTATGTTGCGAACCCTACAAGAGTTATCGCACCAAAGTTCAGACGAGCCATCACCAGGGTCCCAGTGTAGAATTCCTGGAACATCAGCAGGATCGCCGGTCTCAACTGCTCCCAGAAGGACTGCAGGAAAATCACAGGCAGACCGTCAGGACCCAGGGCCGACCCCGTCTTCATGGACTTCAAGGCCGCAAAAATCTCCTCTGCGAGAAACGGGCGAGTGAGGTCCGCGTTCTCAGCAGGGGTGACACACGCCCCTGACGGCCAGAAGTCCGGGGCGAGGGAGATGCCCGAGGGGTCCGCCGCCGAGAAGAGGGACTTGTAGAAGCTATAAATGTGGGCAGAGAGAGCCTGAGGAGATTCCAGCAGGGACTCACTCTCCCAGAGGCAGGGTATCGAACACTTCCTCCTTCGACCATTCGCAATGGCGTGGAAGTAGGCTGTGTTCGACTCCCCCTAAACCGTCTAGTTCTGGCGGCTCCGCTGACGCCAGAACGCCTCCTCGCCCCTATAAATCTCCATAAGGGAGGTCTCAAGGGAATATCTATGAGACCAGGCATCCTCCGAGAGGCCATTAGCGTCAGCCTCTCGATATAGCGCCTGAATCTCCTGCAGGATGGACCCCTTCCGGTCCCGGAGTTCCGCCCCCAGGTTGGCGCCCCAACCTCGCATAAACTGATGGGAGACCTTGGCATAGTGGTGCCAGATATCAACTGCCGAGAATACACGGGGGAGGGATGTGGCGGCCTCGAGCCACCTAGACCGAACAGCCTCCACGAATCCTTGATTCTGAAGCCAGAAGGACTCAAAGTGGAATCGGTTCAGTCTAGGCGGAGGCCCCCCACCTGAGGAGAGGAGGATCGGAGTGTGGTCCGAGCCAATCCGGGTGACAGCACGCAGAGAGCAAAGAGGGAACATCACTTCCCAGTCAACCGACACGAAAGCCCGATCGAGGACGCTGCGGATCGGGGCCAGCTGCTTATTGGTCCAAGTATATCTAGCCCCCAGACGTGCAACCTCCCGAAGCGCCAGGTCCGCAATGCAGTCAGTAAACACACGCATCCTAGGGAGGTCCACGCTTGTCGAGCTCTTGTCCTCAGCCGAGCGGATCAGGTTAAAGTCCCCGGCCACCACCACTGGGATCTCCGACCGTTTCACTTTCATCTTAAGCTCGAGCAGGAACTCGGGGGACCTCCTATGGTCCGTGGGGCCATAGACAATGATAATCTCCCATTTGAAGCGCGATTGTCTATGGGTGAGTGCCATGCTCACGAAGAACTCCCCGTGGTCCATATCATCCACCTCCAAGGTGTCCTCCTTGACACCAAGGATAATGCCCCCAGAGTGGCCAACAGTCGGGAGCCAGGACCAACAGAATTTGCAACGACTAAGACCCTCAAGCTCAGAGATGGAAAAATCTTGGTGAATCGTTTCCTGAAGGCCGACAATATCCGGCACATCAAGGCGAAGGTACTCCTTTATCTGGCGGCGGCGACCCTCGTGCCTGAACCCTCGGATGTTCCAGATGAACACCCGAAAGGCCCGAATGAGATCCATAGGGAAACTCACTCCTCCGGGGTCCCCTTGGCAGGGACCGAGAGGGCACGACCGGTACGAGGGCGGGCGACAGCAACAGCCTTGGGAGGTCATCCCCGCGGCCTACCCCGAGGGGCGGGCTCCGGGGCTACCTCCCTCCCATCAAGCGTAGGAGGGGGATCCTCGCTGAGACCAGGTCCTGACAACCTAGTCTTGGTGAGGATCTGGGCGCGTTCCCGCTCTCGGGCATCCCGTACCCGAGCAGCCGCGATCGCGCCCGCATACCCCTCGCGCGCCTTAATGGCGGCAATCTGCTCAAGCCACGGACCCTTCTCACCACGGAAGACAATGCCACAATCATCGGCCACCTCGCCTAGGTGGGCAAGCGACACCTCAGACAAGACGCAGAACGGCGAACCAGGAAGACCTGAGGAAACAGGGGCAGAAGGGGAAAAGCTAGATGAGGCAGAAGTACATGGGATCTCATCACGAGCCGTGACACGGAGAGCAGCCCACTCCGCCACCGTCGGCTCCGGGCCGGAGAGACCCACCCGCGCGCCCGCGAGATGGACACTATGGCAGGAGGGCGGCAGCGGGGGAGGCCTGGGAGTCCTGGCCCGACGCAGCTGGGGGGGCGCCGCCGGAGAGGGAGGGGGCGACTCCTTGCGCCGCCTTGCGGCAGCGGCGGGGGAGATGGTGAGGCGTCGGCGATCGGCGGTGACTCCGGGTCGGACCCCGAGTCACTACCAGAGCCCGAGCCCCCACCCCCAAGGCCCGCGCCGTCATCAGCAGGCGCCGAGGTCGGAGGGGGCGAGGGGGCGGCGACATGATCCGCAACCTCCTCATCCAGCTCCACCAAGAGGTCCCTGCCCACCCGGTCGAAGAAGACGCGAGGAAGGGAGACAGGGAGCATCGAAGTGCTCGGACAGAGCAGGCGCAGGCGAATCGGGCCGTGGCCAGGCAGCGAGCTCAGATCCAGCTCCGTGAGCTTGCACAGTGCCTGGGACACGAGGGCCACCACCTCCGGTCGTCGAGCCTCGAGAGGGACACCGATCAGCCGCACCCAGACCTCCGAGAGCGTGGCCACCGACTCCTGCACGGCCGAAGACGGCTGGATGGAGACCTGAAGCTGGTGGATCGGCAGGGTGAAGGACGAGCCGCAGGCGCACATGCGCAGAATCGCCACAGACGGGAAGTGGACAGCGAACTCGGAAGCGGAGACCCTATGCACCGGCCACTCGTGACCAGGCAGGACCGCCCGAAGCTCCTCCTGGATCAGATCCTCCGTGACCTCCACCGCGAGGGGGGTGTCCTAGGCCGGAAGAATCGTCACCATGGCGAGGGTCTCAGGGACAGTCATCTGGGCCCCTCCCAAGTCGATGACGTAGAAGCCACCGTCGACCCCATGGCCGTAGTACTCGAGGGCCTCCCCGTGAAGAGGGATGGAGGCCGCAGAAAGCACTCCAGACCTCGCCACCGGAGCAGCCCCCGGATGAGCACCAAGTACGCCGGGGCGGCGCTAACAAGCGCCGGAGGGGCCACCGCAGCAGGGACCGCGCAAGACGCCTTCTTCTTCTTGGATTTCCTCTTTTTCTTCTTGGGAGCCGAGGGCTCGGCCTTGTCCCCATCCTGGCGCGCCGTCGGCTCCACGGACGGCAGGTCTGTGGAGTGGTCATCGTGCCACGAGGGCCCGTCGGCGCGGCTCCCACCCGACCGAGGCGTCGCCGCCGCGTCCCGGGTCTGCAGAGCCTCAGCCCGAAGGCGAGCCTCCCGCGCAAGGTACTGCGGCGCCGGCGGTGGGCGGAGGGGCTCCTCCAGCCGGCGGCGGACATGGGGCGGAGAGCGGGAAGGGCGCCGCGGCTGCTGCCCACGCGGCAGGGGCGGGGAGCGACGACCAGGGTGGCGATACGCCCCCTGCTGGACCCTGGCCGGCGGGCCCTAGCGATCGAGGGGAGGGGAGCCATGCCGGCGAGACGGAGGGGAACGCTGTTGGGGATAGACGCGCCGAGGCGGAGGGGACGCGCGACGGGGGGGGAGCAACGCGGAGAGGTGCCGCGCGACGGCGGGGGGCTACGGGGCCGCGGCGCCATCAGGGCCGCCAGGAAGGAGCGGGGAGGGGGAGAGCGGGGGCGGCCGATTGGGAGGGAGGAGGAGGGCTCGATGGCGAGGAGGCGGGAGGGAGAGACGTGCGGGATCCAGGGGTGGCGGCGGGGACGGGAGGATGGGGGCACCAAGCGTCAGCTAAGGAGGGCCAGCTCCCCGCGGCCCCCAGTGGCCCACTGGACTGGCTCGGCACTGGGCCTCCGGGAGGGGTGGGGCGAACCCTAGCGGGCCCAGGTGAGCTCGGCCGAGCCGGCCTCACCAGGCTACCAGCGGGCCGAGGCCCGCGAGCGGCCCGGCCGGCCTGCCAAGCCAGCCCACCTGCCACTACACCCCGCCGAGGACCCCTGCCCACGCCCCCCAACCCTGCTGGGGCGCCGCCGGCGGCGGGACCCGCGGCCGCTCTTTCCGTCGGCGAGGCCGCCGAGGGTCGACCCGCGCGAGCAGGAAGAAGTCCCCCAGGGAGGAAGGCAGGAGGGGCGACGGGCAGCAGGCCTTGGGGACCCCACGCTCTTCGTTCGAGATGTCACCCGTCGCGCGGCATGCGGCCACCGAATCCGGCGCCGGCGGCGGCGCGTCGCCAGCCGGCTCCTCCTCATCCTCCTCCTCGATGTCGCCCCAGGGGAGGCCGTGGAGGTCCGCCAGCTCCTCCACGCGCGCCGGCGAGAGCGGACGGGGCGGGACCTGCAAAGGTGGAGGGGCAAACCTGGGCACGGGGGGCGGCGGCGCCGGCGAGAGGCGAGCTCCAACCTTGACAGTGTGCGCGGGGAAGAGGAGGGTCGAGGCCCGGCGAACGAACTCGTCCCCACTCCCCTCCGTGTATTGGGGGAAAGCCAAGTCTAGACAACAATGCCCCCACAATCGTTTTTGAAGGTGTTAGCTTGATACACGACGCTTCGGAGTACTATAAGTGTGGTGGGACAACTCCAGTAGGTGCAGCAATTGCGTGTCATCTTCGTTTCGTCAATTTTTCCGATATCGACATTTGTTTCTCTTATATTTTTGTTATTTTGGTCTAGATTGTGTGTGAATGCTATATTAATAGAGCGGGCATGCACACGCTTGTTTGGAGCAGGCACAACGGTCTGTTTGAAGAGCATGAACACACGGTCTACTTGGAGGCCCCACCGTGTCCGCTTCCAGCACACCGGCTACGCAGGCTGTCTCTCCGCTGGAGCACTGGACGCATTCAGGCTGCCGTGGGCAGCGCAACCCGATGGATGTATGTCCGGTGCAAGCTACATCGCCGTCGTTCTTGTTGTCAAGTATAGTAGTAGGACAGCTTCTTTCTCCACCCGCAAGATGTTGACGTCAAGAAGGCGGATGGCGCATCCGCATACACGGTCGTCAAAGTCCAGTGCGTGCGCGCGTGACAGATCTGCGGCAGTACTATACTACCAGTGGACCGTGGTTGGGCGGAGGCGGTGGGGTGGGGGTGGCAATAACGGTCCCGCTGGTGACGGCGCTCCCCTAGGCGTGGCGCAGTTACCAGCCTCCCCCTTGCTCTGCATTCCGGTTCTGCGGACTGCTCGCGGTGCCGTGCCTTGCCAGGGCGTGCGCGTTCTTGGTCGATCCTGGCGCCGGCTGTGCTCCCTGCTGCAGTCCCTGGTGCCCCTATGCCACGCGCCGCCGAGCCAGACTTGGTCGTCATCGACAATGTTCCCCCGCCTGGGCCTCGGCAGCTGACGTCCTCGATGGCACGCCCGTTTTGTTCTCGGCCATCACCCCTGGCCAGCGGTGCGTGTGCCCGCAGCACACAGACATCTGCCTCGCCGCGTGTGAGCGCTACTTCCACGTCCTTGTTCGCGGTGCCTTGCGAGCTACCTAACTTGGGCTCCCCTCGACTAGGTCGCAGGCTCCCCGCGCCGCCCCTGGCTCGACGTGCCCGGATGAGATCGTGGTCCTCTGCTCTGCCCGGATGAGATCGTGGCCACCACGAAT
This sequence comes from Avena sativa, assembly GCA_916181665.1. NCBI lineage: Eukaryota > Viridiplantae > Streptophyta > Magnoliopsida > Poales > Poaceae > Avena > Avena sativa. The sequence continues at coordinate 397,245,491 of OV702280.1, read as the reverse complement.
AATGCATGCCAGCTCCCCGACTCCGATCATGATATGCGTGCGTCACCTGGACCTGGAGGCTGCTTCCTCGGTTTTAGCGCATGATGTCCAGGAGACGGGCCGGCCAATTTTGGCCAGTCCGCGCGCCCGGCTTCGCGTGGCAAGTACGTATAAGACTGCGTTTCTTTCTATTATTAGTACTAGAGCTTGCCACTTGCAGGGAGTCGTGAGTGAGTGTTGCCTGTGGTTGCTTTGGACATGTTTGGTAGCCCGGGTCTGCTATTTTATCTCATACAAGCTGAGTTTAGCTATGTTGACCATATACAAGTGTGGTTTATTGTGTGGTTGTATGAGCAGAGCTAAGCTCAGTGCAGATTCTGTTTGGTGTGTTGTATGGACCGAGCAATGCTATAAAAAAAAACAATCATGTTCATGAATAAAAAATCAAAAATCAATTGGGTCCTACGAGGTCCGGCTCCATCGTCGCTGCCAGCGGGACGAGCCGCCGTTACACGCTGCCGCCTTGGGCTGGCCGGTCACGATTTTTTTGCGAATTTTGTTTAATACTACCCGCGAGCGTCCCTGGTGCTATGAGAGGAGGGTAAAGATGCTACAATTAGTTGTGCAGGCTGCTCCTCTTGTCGGATGTCGGTATCTTCAACTCTCTCTCTCTCCCCATCCCATGTACCGATACATTGTTGTTCGAGACACTAGTAGAAAACAGGCTATCCATACACGTCCCCTAACAGTATTAGTTCCGGTTGCGCCACGAACTGGAACTAATGCTGGCACGCGTCCTGGTTCGAGCGGGCACAATGGCCGGAGGCATGCATCCCGCGGGACTAAAGGTTGGGCGTCAGACACGTGGCCTGCCACATACCATTAGTCCCGGTTGTTTGTGTTACAAACCGGGACATGATCCCGCCCTCTATAAATACGACGTCCCAGCCCTCTGCCTCCCCTCTGTTTTTTCTTGGTGGAAGGTGTGAGAGGTGTGCTAGTTTATTTTTTTCCTATGCATGCATTCAAGGTGTTTGATGAAATGTTTGAGTGAATGATCCCGTATAATTTCTCACAGAACAAAAATATAGGAGGTGTCCGAGACGCACTTGAGCTTTCTCCTCTTTATTTCCCTCGATCGAGGTTAGCAATCTTATCTTTTCTCTGTCATTGATACAATGCATGTGTCAATGTGAATTGGTCATTTCACTATTTATGATGTTCTATTTTTGATAAACTTAATTATATGATGCAGATGAACGGTCGGGAATGGATGTACTGTGACCGGCATGTACCCGGGTACATTAAAGGCGTGGATAAATTTATCGATGTGGCTACGACAAACAAAGAGAATGGTTTTATACGTTGTCCATCTGTTCAATGTCGAAACAACAAAGAGTACTCTTCCTCGAAAATCATTCGCGGCCACCTGGTTATGAAAGGTTTCATGCCCAACTATAATTGTTGGACCAAGCACGGGGAAAGAGGGGTTATGATGGAAGACAATGAAGAAGAAGATGATGATAACAACTATCATCATATGTTTTCTGAATACAGTGATACTGCAATGAAAGACAATGAAGAGGAAGGAGGTGAAGAACGGGCATCAGATGAGCTCGCTGATAAACTTGATAGGGTCATTTCTGATGCAAAGCGAGACTGTGAAACAGAAAAGGAGAAGTTGAAGTTGGAGGGCATGTTAGAAGATCACAAGAAATTGTTGTACCTAAATTGCAAATATGGCAGCATAAAGCTCGGTACCACACTAGAATTGCTGCGATGGAAGGCAGAGTGTGGTCTAACTGACTCATTTGAAAAGATGCTGAAAATAATAAAGCCGAAGTTTCCAAAACATAACGAACTTCCCGAGAGTACGTACGAAGCAAAGAAGACTCTATGCCCTCTAGGATTAGATGTGCAGAAGATACATGCATGTATTAATGACTGCATCCTCTACCGTGGTAAGGAGTATGAGAATTTAGATAAATGTCTGGTATGCAATGCATTGCGGTATAAGATCAGACGAGATGACCCTGGTGATGTTGAGGGAGAGCCCCTCCGGAAGAGGGTTCCTGCTAAGGTTATGTGGTATGCTCCTATAATACCAAGGATGAAACGCATGTTCAGAAACAAAGAGCATGCCAGGTTGTTGCGATGGCACAAAGAAGACTATAAGAAAGACGGAAAGTTAAGACACCCTGCTAATGGGTCACAGTGAAGAAAAATCGAGAGACTTTCCGGACTTTGCAGGTGACGCAAGGAACTTATGATTTTGTCTAAGTACGGATGTCATGAATCCTTTTGGGGAGCAGAGCTGCAGTCACAGCACTTGGCCCATGACTCTATGTATCTACAACCTTCCTCCTTGGTTGTGCATGAAGCGTAAGTTCATTATGATGCCAGTGCTCATCCAAGGCCCGAAGCAACCGAGCAACGACATTGATGTGTACCTAAGGCCATTAGTTGAAGAACTCTTATAGCTGTGGGGCAAACCAGGTGTACATGTGTGGGATGAGAACAACCATGAGCCATTTGACCTACGAGGGTTGCTTTTCGTAACCATCAATGATTGGCCTGCTCTTAGTAACCTTTCAGGACAGACAAACAAGGAATATAAGTCATGCACGCACTGTTTTGATAAGACTGAAGGTACATATTTGCATAAATGCAAGAAGGTTGTGTACTTGACGAATCGACGATTTCTTTCGACCAATCATCCCGTAAGAAAGAAAAGCAAGCATTTCAAAGGTGAGGCAGATCCCGGAAGAAGCCTGAACTCCCTGATGGTGATGATGTATTTGGTATGGTCAAGGACATAGAAGTAATCTTTGTAAAGGGTGCTGGCGATCAATCAGTTCCGAACAACGTCGCTACAGGACGCGCACCCATGTGGAAGAAGAAATCTATATTTTGGGAGCTGCCATATTGGAAAGTCCTACGTGTCCGCTCTTCAATCGATGTGATGCACGTGATGAAGAATCTTTGCGTGAACCTGCTAGGATTCCTACGTGTATGGGAAGAAAAAAGATACACCAGAAGCACGGGAGGACCGGCAAATTATGAAAGACCCAAAGAACATGCATACACAGAACAAGACAGATAAAGGGCGTCACTTAAGTCGTGCCAGCTATGCTCTTACCAAAGTAGAGAAGGAAATCTTTTTTGAAGTCCTTTACAGTATCAAGATGTCGTCTAGCTTCTCATCTAATATAAAGGGGATAATAAACATGGCAGCGAAAAAGTTTCAAAACCTGAAGTCTCATGACTGTCACGTGATTATGACGCAGTTGCTTCCGATTGCATTGAGGGGGCTTCTACCGGAAAATGTTCGAGTACCCATTGTGAAGCCGTGTGCATTTCTCAATGCAATATCTCAGAAGGTAATCAATCCAGATATTCTGCTAAGATTACAGAAGGATGTGGTACAATGTCTTGTTAGTTTTGAGTTGGTGTTCCCACCATCCTTCTTCAATATTATGACGCATCTCCGGGTTCACCTAGTGGAAGAGATTGCCATTCTCGGTCTTGTATTTCTGCACAATATGTTCCCCTTTGAGAGGTTTATGGGAGTCTTAAAGAAATATGTTCATAACCGTGCTAGACCAGAAGGAAGCATCTCCCAGGGATATGGAACCGAGGAGGTTATTGAGTTTTGTGTTGACTTTATTCCTGAACTTAAGCCGATTGGTGTTCCTGACTCGCGGTATGAGGGAAGACTAAGTGGAAAAGGCATGCTGGGAAATAAAGCAATGATATGTAGGGACGGGGATTCTTTCACTAAAGCACACTACACAGTTCTACATAATTCCACCTTAGCAGCTCCATATATCGAGGAACACAAGAATATTGTACGCTCCAAAAACCCGGGGAAGCCTGACTCATGGATTACAGATGAACACATGAAGTCTTTCGACGGTTGGATGCGGACACATCTCTTGAATGACACCACTGTTGTAGATCAGATACACTTGTTGGCCGCATCACCATCTTCTACTATATTGAATTTCCAAGGGTACGAAATAAATGGGAATACATTCTACACGATCGCCCAAGATAAAAAGAGCACCAACAAAAACAGTGGTGTCCGCTTTGATGCAACGGACGAGAATGGGCAAAAGGACACATACTATGGTTACATAGAGGAGATATGGGAACTTAACTATGGAGTCTCTTTTAAGGTCCCTTTGTTTCGCTGCAAATGGGTCAACCTGAATGGGGAAGGGGTAAAGATAGACCAGTTGTATGGAATGACAACAGTGGATCTCAACAATCTTGGTTATAGAGATGAACCATTCGTCCTAGCCAATGATGTGTCTCAGGTTTTCTATGTGAAGGACATGTCCTCCAGACCGAAAAAAAGAAAAAAAAGATGCAAACGAATACATCATATGATGATCCAAAGCGTCACATTGTTCTTTTAGGGAAAAAGAGACATCATGGGAATCGAGGACAAGACAGACATGTCAGAAGATTATAAAAAGTTTGATGAAATTCTACCCTTCACAGTGAAAACTGACCCAAGCATTCCGTTAAGTAAAGAAGATACTCCATGGTTACGTCTGAAGCAATCATAAGGAAGGACATACGCCAAGAAGTTCATGCTCATATTGTGTACCTCTAGTTCATGTCTGGCCGGTCGGCTACATATTGTGAACCTAAATGCCATGAGACATGATAGCTCATTTTGTGAAGGATGTTTTATGATGTTTGCAATTTTCCAAGTTTAATAAATATATTGAGTGTTAGTCCCGGTTTGTGGCTTGACCGGGACTATATATAGGGGGGCCTTTAGTCCCGATTTTGTAGTCTCAGTTTTTAATATTAATAAATGTCTTGAGTGTTAGTCCTGTTTTGTGGCTGGACCGGGACTAAAGGGGGCCTTTAGTCCCGATTCGTAGAACGACTTTCCCAAACTATGAATAAGTTGTCCCGATTCATACTTACCATTAAGATCTGATCTCTAAACGCGCGTGGTCACATATTAGGGAGTGCCTCTATGACCAGTTTGTTGGAGATGTCGGAGGACTGGGCTTCGGCGGCATCTCCCTCAAACTGGCCGTAGTGGTGTCCCTGCTCTCACACACCATCTTGCAGCTTGTAATTTCTCTAACTAGATCAATACGCCTGGGAGCTAACTAATTTCACATATTAGAGAGTGCCTCTATGACCAGTTTCTTGGAAATGCCGGAGGACTGGGATCCAGCGGCATCTCCCTGAAACTGGTAGTAGTGGTGTCCCTGCTCTCGAAAACCATCTTGGAGATGCCTCAATCTGGCTGGAGGACTGGACTCACAAGGATGCCTATTTATAGTACAAGCAGCTCGGCATAGTGTCGACACTCACGACATAATGTCGACACACACCCCTATTATTAGTGCTGACTCGTGTTTTGTCCTGGTTGGTGTCTCCAACCGGGACTAAAGGTTCATCTTTAGTCCCGGTTGGTGACACCATCCGGGATAAGGTACAAGCCGCCCGACATAATGTCGACACTCACCCCTATCATTAGTGCTGCCTGGCCCAGCCTGCCGAAATCCCTCCAACCGGGACTAAAGATGAACCCTTTCCCTCTATTTATAGGTCTTTCTCTCTATTTATAGGTTGCCCACCTCAGCCTGACCTATCATGTTCAAGGTTTCATGGCTTTCGGTCCAAATGACCGATGTTATGTGCTGAATCGCGGCATAATTTGTGATGTTGTGCCCATATTATGCATGCATGTGGACATTGGGATGGAGAACAATGTTGCAGGAGGAACTTTTCCTTTTCGTCGCATGGAAAAGCCATTTTCCATTTTCCGAGCACAAAAAATGGGTCATTTTGTGAAGCAACCACCAAAATGCTGTTTCAGAATGCTACCGTCCCATTTTTCTAAAATACTAGACCACCTTACATGGACTATCTCCCAACCGGGACATCTCAAACATTTCCGTCCATCCCGGGTAAAAAGGACAAATGTCTGCCAATCGGTAGAAAGTGGGTCCGGTTTGTACTACAGGTACATGATCTAACGCCCATGATTTTTTGAAAAAAAATCATTTTTAGACTCGCAATATGTGGTTTCTTCATAGATCCAATGCATGTTCTAACGATGCTCGTCCCCTATCTTTATGCACGCCGGTTCGACCATAGTTCGAAAAGGAAAAATTTAAAAGGGGCATAAGAAATTAAAAAAAAGTTTGAGCAATATAAATCCTTCGCGTGGTGTCATATTATGTGACATAGTTGCAAGGAAAAATACCAGACTTGGTATATTGATCATGTCTCGAAAAAACCTTCACAAAATGACCTATCATGTTCGAGGTTTCATGGCTTTCGGTCCAAATGACCGATGTTATGTGCTGAATCGCGGCATAGTTTATGATGTTGTGCCCATATTATGTATGCATGTGGACATTGGGATGGAGAACAATGTTGCAGGAGGAAGTTTTCCTTTTCGTTTTAAGAAAAAGCCATTTTCCATTTTCCGAGCGCAAAAAACGGATCGTTTTGTGAAGCAACCACCAAAATGCTGTTTCAGAATGCTACCGTCCCATTTTTCTAAAATACTAGACCATCTTACATGGACTATCTCCCAACCGGGACATCTCAAACATTTCCGTCCATCCTGGGTAAAAAGGACAAATGTCTGTCGAATCGGTAGGAAGTGAGTCCGGTTTGTACTACAGATACATGATCTAACGCCCGTGATTTTTTGAAAAATATCATTTTTAGACTCGCAATATGTGGTTTCTTTAGTGATCCAATGCAAGTTCTAACGCTCGTCCCCTATATTCATGCACGCCGGTTCGACCATAGTTCGAAAAGGGAAAAAATTCAAAACGAACATAAGAAATTCAAAAAAAAAGTCCGAATAATGTAAATCCTTCACGTGGTGTCATATTATGTGACATAGTTGCAAGGAAAAATACCAGACTTGGTATATTGATCATGTCTCAAAAAAACCTTCACAAAATGACCTATCATGTTCGAGGTTTCATGGCTTTCGGTCCAAATGACCGATGTTATATGCTGAATAGCGGCATAGTTTGTGATGATGTGCCCATATTATGCATGCATATGGATATTGGGATGGAGAACAATGTTTCAGGAGGAAGTTTTCCTTTTCATCGCAAGGAAAAGCCATTTTCCATTTTCTGAGCGCAAGTTTTCCCACCATTTCTTCCCGCCGTTTTTCTTCCCGCCGTTTCTCTTCCCGCCATTTCTTCCCGCAGTTTTCTTCCCGCCATTTCTCACTACATATATGTAGGATTGGCCTTCATTGTCATTGCACATCTCTAGACTCATATCTGCAACCTCATCACTATGTCCCCGTTGGCTGGATGCTGAGCGCCGAAGGCGTGCTGGTTCCTCCTGTCCCTCTAGGTGTGGCGCGCCGGATGGGCATCACGAACCACTACTACTTCGAGCTCACGCCGGAGCAGCGGAGGAATCTCAACTAGCAATCCGACTATTTCCCGACTTAGGAAGCCTTCTTCGGGGATCGGCGTGAGAGGGAGCTCGCCAGGCACGAGGAGGACGGCCCACCTCCTCCGAACTTCAACGAGGCCGGCCGTCGGCTGTGGTGGCGCGACCGAACTCTCCAGAGCGTCATGGCCTACGACACGGCCGCCGACTCTAAACCCTGCCTGGGCTACCCTCAAGTCCAGCCCACTCGTACTCATCCTTCAAGGTTCAACTAGGGCGACCCCAACGACGACAGCGACGACGGCCGTGGCGAGTAGACGACTACAGTGGCGAGTATTACAGGTGTAGGCAGGAGCATGACTGAATTACTCCAACATTGCAAAACAAGTTCGGCCGATTGTGACTTAATCTGGCCATGTATCTTAATTTTTAGTTCTTCTATGTATATTAATTTTCAGTCATGCTTTATGTAATTTAGTGTTAGTTGCGTTATGTACTTTAATTCCAGTTCTATCGTAATAAAATTTTCTTCGCACCCATTATTTCCCGTCCTTTTCTTCCCGCCCATTAATATATAAAAAATATAAGTTAATTCACATTTAATTTTAAATGGTTACATTAATAATTTTTAAAAACGGAAAATGGTTTTGAATTGGATATTCAAATTCAAACACTTTTTATGTTTAAAGTTTTTCTAAATTCCAAATTAATATTCAAAAAAATATAAATTAATTCATTTTTTATTTTAAATGGTTCATAGTTTAAATGGTTACATTAATTATTTTTAAAAACAAAAAATGGTTTTAAAAATGATTTGATGCCGTGAAAATCATAGAACATATCGCAATCTTTTTTCGTCTATCTCGATTTCAACTCCATAGGAAAGTCTGTAATTACAAAGAGAATATAAACATATAGTTGATGGATAAAATAATGCCCTTTATCGGTGAAATTATGCAGAAGTACACCTGTTGACTAGCGGCATGCTGGGCGACTTCTGGAAGGCGGGCGGCCTCCACATCGCGTCCATCTAAATCGGTGCATGTCCTATTTCGCTAACCTCTCTGGACACAAGAGAGGCTAGATAATGGCGGCGGCTTGATACGTTCTGATACATTTGTAGATTCTTTTCCCACTTTTCTATAGATTTATGTGATAATTATGTTCAGTAGATGAACTGATGTAAGAACATTTTAAAGAAGCTTTGGTTGTCTGGTAAGCTCTCTTGAAAACAGCAACCACACCATCTGCCGATGCCCTGGTACCTCCGACTATAGAACCGTTGCCGAAGCCACTGAAAACACCGCCGTGTTGTCCATCTTGCTCCACCTTCACTGGTAAGACCGGTGGGCATGCACATGGCGTCTTCCTCATCCTTCCCCACATCTTTGGATGCAGAAGGTTAGTCTGCTTGGATCCTTAATATCTTCTCCATGTTGCTGCCACTTCTTCTATGAATTTGATTGATTGATGTGTCTGTATTTAAATTCGAGCCTTCAGATGGACTGGCGGAGGCGAAGGCGAAGTCGAGGTACACTATGGAATCTGGCATCCACAACCTGGGCTTGTTTGGGAGGTAAAGACATTCGAATTTGTAAGACCTTGTTTGGCCCAACATCCAATCCCTAATAGGTTTGGACGTCTCACCGAGGTATCAATGCGGAGGCCCGGTCTGTTTCGACGGAGCTTGATGTGTTTATTTGTTGGAGAAGTTCAGAGCTTGGTATTGGAAAATATTGGAAAGCAATACTTGAACTGAATTTGTACAAAAACAGTTTCCTACAAAGTCAAGCCTGCTTATTTCTATTCTTGATAGTAAATAGGAGCTTGACAACATTCTGTTCGTATCCCGTATTACCATCTACACTTGTCAGTTTGAATGTTGCCTCATATGCCGGTCATTCTTTGAATATTCTGAAACAACACCAAAATCCCTGAATTAAGTTACTTTAGAACCACAAAATGACTAATTTTTCTTTTGAAGGCATCTTTGTGCTTGCTTTGTTCTTTGTTCTTTCTCTCTCTTATGACGTATTTTTCTTTGAACATGATTTATCCGATTTTACCTATGTACCTATGAGTAGTAGGATGGAAAATCCAATAAAATCCCGATATTTATAACTGCATTCGATAATTAATTTATGATACTTGACCAGCTGCACTACATCACAGTGGTATATCACAGCAATGTTGTACACATATAGATTTTTATAGTAAATAAAAAGGGTGAACTTTGAGGAGACAAAAACAGTACTGTTTTTACTGAAATGTACCAAGTTTACGTCCATCTGCTCACGATAGTGGTTCATGAATTACCACTATTTTTAAATCTCATTGGTCGTGAATTAATCTTTGGCTCAGAATAACTGGCTGGTCAATTTTGCACAACATTGTTTGCTTACATAGTAGCATAGCTCTTATTTTGATTTTAGTTCTCATGGAGATTTCAGGATAGGAGGGCAGCGTCATAGGGGGATCACGACGAGCAAGGTAAGGCTATTGAGTCTATTTTTGTGTAGTTTGTTTCAGAAAATCCCATGTTAACTTTACAATGTATTTTTGTATTTATATGATTAACAAGTTGGCATTTTTTGTATGAGAGAGGACTCTCTCTGTCTCTCCGAGTTTCCACTACTAAGTGAAGTTAGAGCATAAATTCATACGGGTTAAGTGTAGCATTGAGTCTGATGTGGCTAGATCATTTTTGGCATGTAGCATTCCATTGGCACTTCTATGACAACAATGCAGGTTTATAGAGAACCTAGGCATGGCTGGCGCTATAATATTTTATCTTTCATTTGCAGGCCAGTAGTACTTCTAATAACACTTCATCATTTGAAATAATCTAGCTAGAATCCACTCTGTTCTCTAGCCTTACAAATGAAACAGTCCATAGTGAATCAGAATAAATCACAACTACAAATAAAACATCTATAATAGTTTATCATTGGAAGGTTCACTGGTTTTTTGGGAAGAGAAGCATGGTGTTAGAGAACAATGATTTGGTTTCGATTTCTAAATCCATATGATCTCAGTTAAGGTCACTAGAGTTCGCTAAATCTATTACATTTCAGGTTAATAAATGATTTTTTCTGACCATTGGCAAGCCCTTCAGAAGGATCACCAATATGTTCCAGGCTCTGATTGCTGAGGGTCACAACCAATCTTCAGCTGCAGCTGAGCAGAGGTGCCATCCATTTAGCCTAGATGCACTTCTTCTTTTCATGATGTATAAGGCATAACCAAGGAAGTCATAACAGCCCAATTCTACGTTCTCAAGAATAAGCCACTACCAGCTAATGAGATCACCATAGAATTGGGAGGCAGTAGTGATAAGAGTGCAGATTCAAGCAGGCAACCGGCACCATGGAGAGGTTCTTCAACAAGGATGGAGCAGGGCTCCTCAATGATGATTATGCATGCAAGTTCTCTCTCGACGTTGTCGTCCAGCCCACCAGCCTACTGGAGGAGGCGAGGAAGAGTGGGAGTGATGGAGGCGTGAAGAGAGGTCGGAGAGTTGGTCATATACATGTGTAAAGATTTTTTTTATTTATCTGAATTGTCTATGCTTGAGGAAACATTTAGATTTGAATCAGATTCTTATAAAGTTATCCTCACTTGCATGCACATAATATTTTTGTAATATCTCTGCTGAGAAATATATGTTGTTTTGTACACAATGAAGCTTAAATATCCAATGAAAATATTCCATGGTGTACATGGCAAATAGTACTCTTCGGAAGTGATATATTCTTAAATTCAAAATACTTTATTAATGTGAACTAGAACCAGTGCGCTCAATACCAATTTCATTGATATTATCAGCTTTACGAATCTTGCTGCTTCTCCAATTTCCAGGAGTTGCATGTTAGGTCTTTAATTTAATGATAATTTATTGAAAAGACCCTGCATCGTACGAGTAGATGATTGAATGTGCGCCATGCATCCACATCTCGACTCTCGACCCTAAGGGAGGCGAGGCAAAGTAGGTTGAGATGACACTCTGATCCTAATGACAATGCTGACACATGGCTCTACTAACATTGAAATCGGGTGGCCTAACTAATCGGGCAGAGGAGGCAGTGTCAAGTGTACATGATCACGCGCAGTGTCAAGTGCGCATGATCGCAAATTGCGGCGTGCTCGGGCTGAAACTGGTTGGCTTATGCGAAACACGTAACTATCAAAGGGACTTACTTTGTGAGCCTCGATGACAAAATGTGTTTCTCTCCCGTTGCAACGCACGGGTATATTTACTAGTAAAATTAAAAGAGTAATGGAGCAGTCAAGATAAGTTCATGTGGGAAAAAAAATAAAAATGAGCGAAGAAGGAAAGGTTCGGTAGCATGGGCCCGTGGGTGTCGTCCGTAGTAGTAGGAGGAGGATGCAGTGCGTGTAATCTCCCGGGTGAGGAGAATCATTTCCCTTATCCAAATTATATAGGCAGAGATGTTTGCTAAATATAGTATTTTTCATAAACTAATCTAGTAGTATTATCCAAAATCATATATGGTTATATTTTTGCTAAACCTAAGTTCAATTTTTCTCTCAGATAAGTTTTTTAGAATTAATTCGTCAATACATTCTATTAAGTGATAATGACATTAACGATTAGAGTGTGCCAAGATATTCCGTGACTTGTTCCTTTCCACCTGTAGAGAGTTATTTCTATTAACTCTTGCCAAGTAACGTGAGGTAGCCATGTTCACGGGTAAGGGCTTCATCACCCTTCATAAGGTAAAATTAACATCTTACCATATATAGTACAAATGTACAATGTAATAGATCACCATAGCCATTAGATCAAGATAAACGTACGATTAGAAACATTTAGGTGCATCTTAAAACCTCTCATAAACGCATGGGCATTGGACTAATAATTTATTTTATAAAATTTAAATAGCTCAAAACACATGCCATAGAAAAATACTCGATGCAAATGATAGTTTTTTCTTCTATTCTTGCAACACAAGGCGCACTACACTTGTGTGGGGAGTTTTAATGAGATCTTTTCCTCCAGATGCCAAATTAATGGGTGCAATATTGTTTTCGAGATTCAAAATAAATTAAATATACTTATAACCATTTGTCCAAAAAAAACCATTTACGATATTATGTTTTTCGTGTCAAAATCATCGAAGCTAGATCCCTTGTTCATCGAATTTCTTTTTTTAAGTACCGAGTGTAATTTAAAAATGAGAGCTAGTACACTAGTATTTGAGAGAATTTAAAGCTACGGGGTAACTCCCCGGACACATCAACGCTAGTCCCGCAACTTGCATCGTACAAAATAGATAAAATATTAGCAATGACAGGAATCGATCTCTTGACCTTAGCATTGCTAATTACCTAATCAAGACACCGAGTTGAGCGATCCTAATTATATTACTATGAAGGACTCGAAACTCTATTTATACAATATAAGCGAGTACACGCGTAAAAATGCTAACATCCGCTGATTGTTAGTGCAAAGGGGCAACTAGTAACCTTTATTGATTAAGTGTGTATACCCGGGCAACATGTAAACCTTTATTTTAGACATTTAAAAAAGTACATGTTTTAACGTTGGAAATTTTATAAAAGAAATACAAATTTTCAATGTGAAATAATTTGTGTTCTGGGCTTCATAGAAAAGACAAAATTAGAGATCCGGGTTTGTAAACGGTGCACCTTCAAATCTTGTTAAAATTTTCTTTTTTGTGTGTACCCCAATACAAATCAATCTGAACTAAAATTTTGCACAGTAAAATCTTATATCATTGTCTACGTGTACGTAGTTTTAAAGTGTTTTTCATACTTTAAATTGCATCTTTTTAAATGTTCAAATAAAGGCCTCCACATAGTCCGAGTTTCAAAATAAAGGCCTCGATGGATGACGCACAAGATTATGCTAATAGCAGATGTGAGCATTTTTACATGTGTGTGCTCTTATATTGTATAAAAAAAGTTTCGCCCTTTGTAATGAAATATAAGTGTTGTTCATTGTAGTGGCTTGAAGAGGTGATGAGCAATGGAAAGATCCCAAGTTCGTTTCCCCTCTATTTCTTGTAACAGGTGGGCTTACATGTTGGTCAGCACCAAGTACTCAAGTGTCATAAAAAATACACAGTGATTATTTTAAAAAATTGTGGTTGACGAATTTGGTCAAAATCAATCAAACTCGATGAAGTTTGATTAAATTGGACTAAAATGCTCGTAGGATGCAAATTGCGGGACTAGTGTTGGTCACTTTGCAAGATGTGTGACTAAAACGCTCCCATGCTGCAAGATATGGGACTAAAAATGTATATAGCTCTATAAATCACGACTGACTGATGACTAAAGATAAAAATTCTAGACAATTCCTAGGAACTCCTTGATTGGATCTTGGAGCTGCTTCATGACAGCCTCCCAGCCAGCATGTGTGGGGTGCGAGTCGTCCCAAAAGAAATACTTGCTTGGGTCCGCACACAGGGTGTAAAGGGGCTCCGAGTTGTCACCGTTCTGTCCACAGAAGCCATTGGGATGAATGGCCTCACAACACGGTTTCCGTTTCTGCTTAAACTGCTTGTAGGATGACTCTGAATCTTCAGCTGTAAAATAAAGCGAACAATCCCGATCAGTATATATGTATACGTAGGTAGTGATGATTCAATTTCATAATAGTAGACTGCACGTACCCTGGTTTTGGTTGCCCCAGCCGAGTATGTTATCAAAGGCGGTGTGCAGGTCGACTATGAAGACGCCTTTCTTGTTGCCCAACTTTTTCTCCAGGTAGCTGTTGTGCTCAGCGGCGTCCTGGTTTCTAAAGTAATCGCATGTTTTGTAGTTATGTGCCCTACTAAGGGCCGGAGTGCAGCCGAAAGGGTGCAGGTTGTTCACTAGGATCCTCTTCACCCCGAGGTTTTGCAGCCGCTCCACGTTTGCGGCGATCGCGCTCGTCACATTCGCAATAAAATCCGAGTTCTGGAAATAAAATCATTGTAACTTAAAAGCATAATATAAATTGATGTGTACTCTTACTGAGTAAATATATAGGACTACTCACGTCGCGGGATTTCCTCCGGATGCCGAAGTGCTTGTAGTCATTTACAGAGCTACCGACGAGCGCGACAGAGTGGGTAACATGATTTTTCGAGATATTCCCGCTTTTGATCATTGTCTTGAAACGATTGACCTGCCCGCGGAGGTTGGCATATGATGATATACCGAACACGCCGCTGCTAGCACAGCCAAAGTTCATACCATCAGGGCCGCAGGAGGAGCCAGCAGGCGACGTGCTTTCGTATGCCGGAGGGGACATGTGAAGTCCCAACATCTTGGCTGCAATAATGACAATCTAGGGTTACAAACATAAATAATAAAGGTAGATAAAATAAGATGGAGATTATATCACCATGCATGCGGCATACCAATGAAGTCAGATTGAACCATGAAATCGGAGAAGCGGCCCGTGGCTGTTCCCTCATCATTCGAGATGCCGTAGGGATAAAACCATTGGCGCAAAGCGTCATACCAATGGGACGATCTCGGAAGGTTACCATTGTCGATGAAGGAATCCCCAAACGCGAACATTGTTGTTGGTGCGTGCCAATTGTGGCGAGCAGACACCATGTGCACACCTAGAGTTGGTCCGCCACGCATGCAAAACAATGGAGATCCAAATGATGAGAAGGGAGTAAGGGGTAGCTAACAAAAGGTTCATGGAAAGATCGAGTTGGTCCTCCACCCCACGAATGCAAAACAATGGATGGCGATGACGATCCAAGAAAGAATTAATTAACAACAAAAGATTAATTCATTCAAATTAAACCAATCTGGCAAGGCCACCCACCATTGAGAGCGAAAAGGAGACCGACGACGACCCAGACGGCGGACATAATTGCCTGCATCTTCATGCTCTGCTTGGTATGGCGGCGGCCGGCGTTGGTATCTTACGTACGGAGGCGAGGCTGAATAAGTTCATACCGTGTGGAGGTCTATTCTGTATTTAAGGAACAAGATAAAGCCAACTCCATACTTCTCGGGCCGGCTGGTTCTTCTCTATAACAACTTCTCTTTTTTTTTTCTCCCGCCGTCCCGCGCCTCCGATGTTTTCATCCGATAAACTCAACTTTTTTTTCTCGTTCGGATAATCTGATTCTATACCCCTACTCACCTATTGTCACGCATATGCTGCCCCAATGGCCTAAACCATGGTTAAGAAAAATCAGAACACCCCGATATTCTGGATCCAACCAAACGCAACAAACGAACGTGGCTCTAGACTATGCATTACCTATCAGGCTATCACCCTCTACTATTGCGTGCTATGCCCTAGTTATACTGGACACTCAACTCGGCCTTTTCAGCTCTCAGCGAGCTTCTTGGGCTCAGGCCCGATTTAGGCTTGACCCGCTACTGCCTCTAGACCGAGTCAAGTTCGAATTCTTGGACCGTGACGGCCTTAGGCCGAGCCCGACTTGGCTCGGTCCACTCGTTTGGCTCATCATTTTTGTCCCGTGAATTAAAGACAAATTAGAGGCAATGAGTTGAATAGTTGGGCCGTTTAGTTCATCGATAGACAGAGTCAAGCGCGGGGAGCGTACTTCTTCCTCACAAAGCTAGGGCTGTTGAAGAGGGCCCACCTGTCAGTGATACAGCCCCGTTAGGCTCGCGAGCTGCACCGAGCTAGACCGAACTCGTCGGAAGCTCGGGCCAAGCTCACTTTTGTGGCTGGCCGGCGGCGGCGAGCTGGCTCTGAAAGTCTGATTGAATCCGGGCTGCGTGATCGCAATGCCTCGGCCCTCCTCATATATTTATAGACATGTAAAAATACACAATACAAGTGCTGAGGGGAAACCATCGGACCATTGTTCCAGATCTGCATCATGGGAGGAGGCTGTTGTCCTGTGGCAGTGTAGGCCTGGTGACCGGGGCAGGGTCCCAGAACGCCGGCCATGGGCGCACGCAAGCGCGGCTGCCACAATGTTAGCTGAATCTGCTGCTGCTGTGCGGACCGGGTTGGGAGCCCGGTCCACAGATTTAACATCCATGGGGAGTTGCTGTCGCGGCCACGGCCACCACCGTGGCCACGACGACCACTGTACCCTCAACCACAACCAGAGTTGATGAAGAGGCCAGGCTGGTAGGGCGAAGAGGAACGTGGATCGGTGCTGCCGGACCCACCGCCACGTCTGGCTGGAGGGGCACGCTCGCCGCCAGCGTGTGGATTGATGTTCTTGCTGCTAGCCCAGAGCGCGGAGGTGGCCACGTTCTTTACATCGGTCTTCTTCTGTGCCTCCTCAAGAACAAGAGCAGAACAGGTTTGAAGAAATGTGGGAACGGCACCTGGTACGGGAGGAACAACGTCATCGAGAGCGTCGTCAAAGGACTTGAGTTTGGAGCAGTAGTCGTGGACGCTCATGTCTCCTTGCGGAGTGTTGCGAACTCCAGGTCGATGGAGAGGGCACGACTTTTCTTGTTGTCTTGGAAGAGGTTGGCGAGCGCGTCCCAGGTCTGCCGAGCCGTGGAACCAGGGGCCATGATGATGCCGAGGAGCTCGAAGGAGATCGAGCCGTAGATTTAGGAGAGGACGGTGTAGTCGTCCCACGCCCAATCTGATGTGGGCGACGTGTCCGATGGCATGGCGTCGGCGGTGCCGACGACGTGGTTGGTGAGGCTGTAGCGCCTGAGCGCGACGAGGAAGAGTTCCCGCCACTTGGCGTAGTTGGATTACTGCAGATCAAGGGTGACAGGGACATGGCTTTTGATAGAGGCGACGTAGGAGGTGGGAGTGGGGGTAGGGTTTGGGGTGGCAGCTTTGTCGACGCTTTTGCCCATCTCGGCGGCGCGGCAGTCGAGTTCTTCTTAGCGAGCCTAGAGGAGGGACTCGTGTTCCTTGAGCTCATGTTCGAGCTTCTTGAGTTCATCGGCAGACATGGTGGAGGTGGCAGCTGGGGAGACGGAGGAGGGCTAGGGTTTTGGAGGTTTAGGGTTTTTGGGAGGAGAGAGGATTGGCTGGTGCTCTGATACCATGAAAGTTGGATTGAATCCGGGCTACTGATCGCAATGCCTCGGCCCTCCTCATATATTTATAGACAAGTAAAAATACACAATACAAGTATAGAAGATCGTATTTAGCTAGGTTCCTTGGAGTGGACTCCAAGTTGATCGGCCACCGCCTCCTTCTCTAACAGGCTCGTCCAGCTCGAGCTTTTTGCTGGCTTGCGACCAAGATGGACTGAGCCAGCTTGTGTCCAAGTATAGCCCTAGTGTCTTACTATTAGATAAGAACTCCACATGGTTACGGTTTCCTTGTATAGAACAAACCGAACCATCGTAGGCTAGATTGCCTTGTACTACAAATTGTAATCCGTGTATAAATATAGATTAATGGATCCATTTGAGGCGTGAAATTTCATCCCAGAGCCTTACATGGTATCAGACTAGCCTACAAATCCTCAACCTTCCCTCCAAACCCTAGCTCATGCGATCTCCTACCTCCTCTTCTATGACTCCGAAAGAAATCGAGAAGAAGGAAGCCGAGCACAAGGCTCGGGCTGAAGCCTTGGACGTTCGCGAGTGATGTGAGCTCTAAACGTGGGAGCTTGTTGGGAAACCCCAAAAGGAAGGTTATGATGAGCATAGCAGCAAGATTTCCCTCAGTTGTGAAACCAAGGTTATCGAACCAGTAGGAGAAAGGAAACAACTCCAAGGTGTTGCTAACAACTCGAAACCTGCACAACACAAACTCAAAACCTTGCCCCAACTCACAGTTAGGTTGTCAATCTCACCGGTTTGCTGAAAACAAAGGGACGTATAGTGTGGAAGATAGTAGTTGCTTAGAGAGAGTAAACGGTAATAGTAGATGGAATATCAATGATAAAGATTGGACCGGGCTCCACAGTTCACTAGAGGAGTTCTCCTTAAGATAGATAGCATGTTGGGTGAACAAATTACAGCGGGGCAATTGACAGATTGAGAAAGCATAACAATGCATATACTAGACACCTTGACTCCTATGAGATTTGATTGGGTATTACAACAAAATACTGTTGGAATTATGCCCTAGAGGCAATAATAAAGATGTTATTATTATAATTCTTGTTCATGATAATGTTTATATTCCATGCTAGAATTGTATTAAGCGGAAACTTTAATACTTGTGTGGTTTGTGAACAACACCGTGTCCCTAGTACGCCTCTATGGACTAGCTCATTGATTAATGATGGTTAAGGTTTCGTAACCATGGACATGAGTTGTCAATTAATAATGAGATCATATCATTGGGAGAATGATATGATGGACAGGCCCAAACTAAGCGAAGCAATTAGATCGTGTCATCGTGTTCGTCTTTGCGAAGCTTTTCTTATGTCAAATATTGTATTCCTTAGACCATGAGATAATACAATTCCCTGGTATCGGAAGAAAGCTTTGAGGTCAACAAACATCATCCTATGAGAGGGTGATCATAAAGGTGTCTCTCAGGTGATCGGAAAGTATCTGTTGGGTTGTATGTATCGAGATGGAATTTGTCCCTCCCAAGTCGGAGAGATATACTTCGGGCCTACTCGGTAATCGATATCAAAACCGCTTGCAAGCATGTGGTTAAGGAGTTAATCACAAAGTGATATCGGATTACGGAACGATTAAAGTACTTGCTGTGAACGAGATTGAACTAGGTATGACGGTACCGACGATCGAATCTCGGGCAAGTAAAATATCGCGAGACGAAGGGAATATATATATGGGATTGTTTGAATCCTGACATCGTGGTTCATCCGATATGATCATCGATGAATGTGTGGGAGTCAATATGGGTGCCCAGACCCCGCTGTTGATTATTGATAGAAGATCATGTCTGCATATTCTCGAACCCGCAGGGTCACACACTTAACGTGTCTCGACGCTAGGATAGAATGGATAATTGGTTTATGAATTTTTGTTCGGAGTCTCGGATGGGATCCGGGATATCACGAGAGGTTCCGGAATGGTCCGGAGAATAAGATTCATATAAGGAAATGCAGTTTTTGGAGTTCGGAATTGTTCCGGGTTAATCGGTATTGTACCGGAAGCTTCTAGAACCTTCCGGAAGGGGACCAACGTGGCCCCACCTTCCGGGAGGGGGCATGGGCCTATGAGGGAGTGTCCTGGCCGCATTGGGCCAGGGGCACAAGGCCCCATAGGTCCTAGCCGATCCTAGAGAGTTTAAATCGTTTAAACTAGAGATAGGGTTTCTAGAAGAGGGGAGAGTCCATGCCCCCCACTCCTTATCCTTTGGGCTTGGGGGAGGGGCTAGGGCTGCGCCCCCCCTCTATATAAAGAGGGGTGGGGGCGCACCAACCACCCACACCTCTCCTCCAAACCCTAGTCGCCTTGCTAGCTTTCCTCTCTCCCTCCCGACTGTTTGTAGGCGAAGCCCTGCAGCAGAAATTCTCCACCATATACACCACGCCGTCGTGTTGTAGATCCAATCTATCTCTCCACCATACTTGCTGGTCCGAGGAAGGAGGAGACGTTGAGGTGCTGCACGTGTGCATCTCACGGAGGCACCGCCACTTGTGGTGCTAGATCGGATCGGATCGCGAGGAGGAGAAGCGAGTACGACTACATCACCCACGTTCCGACGAACGTTCCGCTGTGCGAATATTCAAGGGTATTAAGATCTAATCCAATCTCTCTCGTTGATTGCATCTCCTAGATTAGATCTTGGCTTTCCCTCTGTTCGCATCCGTAGAAAATTTTGATTTACTATGCCGCGAAACCCTTCAGTGGTATCAGAGCTAGATCTATGCGTAGATGTGTTTCACGAGTAGAACGCAACATGGTTGTTGCGGGCGTTGATGTTTTCTGTTGCAAGCCTCTTGTTTGTGTTCTTCTTATGACGCGGGATAGTGAGATTGAAGCGGTCCAGGCCAACCTTACGCGACGTCGTTCGCGAGACCGGCTCCGCACTTGACGTGTGGCTTGTTCCACACATGCGGCTGGTGGATGTCAGTTTCTCTCACTATAGTTGTCATGGGATTAACACCGGAGTTTGGCAACCATAATATCACCGTTGTGGCTTTGCGTAGGTAAGAATCGTTCTTAGCATCTACTCCCATAAGCCACGTAAAACATGCAACAACAAAGTAGAGGCGTCTAACTTGTTTTTGCAGGGAGTGTTTTCTGTGATATGGTATGGCCCAAGATGTGATGTGTATATTGTATGCGATGATCATGTTTTGTAATGTTTCACGACTTGCATGTCGATGAGTACACAACCGGCAGGAGCCATATGGTTGTCTTTATAATTGTGTATGACCTGCGAGTCAACTTCTTATACGCCATGTAATAGCTTTACTTTATCGCTAAGTAGTTAGCAATAGTTTTAGTTGCTATTCGTGGTGGAGGCAATCATGGTGGAGTGATGGAGATCATGCCGGAACGCACAAGATGGAGATCATTGCGCGAGGATTGGCTATACCATGTCACATAAAGTTATATGCATGTGATGTTTATCCCTTTATGTATCTTATTATGCTTAGATCGCGACGGTAGCATTATAAGATGATTCCTCACTTAAAGATCAAGATAAAAACTGTGTTCTCCCCAAGTATGCACCGTTGCGAAAGTTTGTCGTGTCCAAGCATCACGTGATGATCAGGTGCTATAGACTCTACGCTCACATACAACGGGTGCAAGCCAGTTTTGCACACGCGGAAATACTTGGGTCTAGCTTGACGAGCCTAGCATGTACAGACATGGCCTCGGAACACAAGAACCGAAAGGTTAAGCATGAGTCATATGAATGATATGATCGACACTTTGTTGTCCACCATTGAAACCACATCTCTTCTCGTGATGATCGGATCAGGTGTGGTGAATTTGGATCGTGTTCACTAAACAACTTGAGGGATGTTGAATTTAGTGGGAGTTTATCTAGTAATTTGATTAAGTTGAACTATTTATCATGAACATAGTCTAAATTGTACTTGCCAATACTGTAGATCACATGGCCAAGTCCAACTTCAACTTCAACGTTTTTGCTGAGAAGGAAAAGCTTAGAAACAATGGGTCTAACTTCACCAATTGGTTCCGCAATCTAAGAATCATTCTATCTGGCGGACAAAAGGACTATGTCCTTGAGAAAGCGCTAGGTGACGCCCCTGCTATAGATGCGCCGGCTGATGAAAAAGCTGTTTATCAGTCGCGCAAGGATGATTATGATTTGATTAAGATCGCCATGTTGTATGCTATGGAATCGGATCTTCAAAATCGTTTTGAGGAGTTCGCCGGGCCCTTTGAGATTCTCGAGGAGCTGAAAAACATGTTTCAGACTCAAGCCCGTTCTGAGAGATATGAGATCTCTAAGAAATTCTTTAACTACAAAATGGAGGAAGGGAGTTCCGTTAGTGAGCACGCCATTAAGATGACGGGCTACACTCAACGCCTTGAGCAACTGGACTGCAAGATTCCAGAGGAGCTCAAGATTAACACTCCTAGCTACAAAAGTTTTGTAGTTAATCACAATCAGATTGATTCCACTGATATGATCACTGAGCTCTTTGCTAAGATGAAAGTAGCGGAGGTGAACATCAAAAAGAATAATCATGTGTTGATGGTCAACAAGCCCCCCACCTTCAAGAAAGGTAAGGGTGCAAGGAAGCCCTTCAAGAAAGGCGGCGGCAAGCGCGTTGCCCCTGCTGATAAGAAGCTCAAGTCTGGTCCTAAACCGGACACTGAGTGCTTCTATTGCAAGGACAAGGGTCACTGGAAGCGCAACTGTCCGAAGTACTTAGCGGACAAGAAGGCTGGCACCATCAAAGGTATATTTGATATACATGTTATTGATGTTTTCCTTACTAGCCCTCATTGTAGTGCCTGGGTATTTGATACCGGTTCAGTTGCTAATATTTGTAACTCGAAACAGGAGCTACGGAATAGACGACGGCTTGCGAGGGATGAGGTGACGATGCGCGTTGGCAACGGATCAAGAGTTGATGTGATGGTCGTCGGCACGCTCTCCTTAGTTTTACCTTAGGGATTAGTTTTAAACCTTAATAAGTGTTATTATGTGCCTGCGTTGAGCATGAACATTATTTATGGATCGTGTTTATTGCAAGACGGTTATTCATTTAAATCGGAGAATAATGGTTGTTCTATTTATATGAGTAACATCTTTTATGGTCATGCACCTCTTGTGAATGGTTTATTTCTTCTAAATCTCGAAAGGGATGAAACACACATCCATAACATTGAGGCTAAGAGATGCAAAGTAGATAGTGATAATACTACTTATTTGTGGCACTGTCGTCTAGGTCATATTGGTGTAAAGCGCATGAAGAAACTCCATTCTGATGGACTTTTGGAGTCTCTTGATTTTGAATCATTTGACACATGCGAACCATGCCTCATGGGCAAGATGATCAAAACCCCGTTCTCCGGTATGATGGAGCGAGCAACGGACTTGTTGGAAATCATACATATTGATGTATGCGGACCGATGAGTGTTTCGACGCGCGGTGGATATCGCTATTTTCTCACTTTTACCGATGACTTAAGTAGATATGGGTATATCTATTTAATGAAACATAAATCTGAAACATTTGAAAAGTTCAAGGAATTTCAGAATGAAGTGGAGAACCATCGTAGCAGAAAGATTAATTTTCTACGATCCGATCGTGGGGGTGAATATTTGAGTTATGATTTTCTCACGCATCTTAAAGCAAGCGGAATTGTTTCGCAACTCACGC
Source organism: Avena sativa (assembly GCA_916181665.1). Classification (NCBI taxonomy): domain Eukaryota; kingdom Viridiplantae; phylum Streptophyta; class Magnoliopsida; order Poales; family Poaceae; genus Avena; species Avena sativa. The sequence continues at coordinate 397,222,410 of OV702280.1, read as the reverse complement.
CACCCAGAACACCACAGCACAACGGTGTGTCTGAACGCCGGAATCGAACCTTATTAGATATGGTCCGATCAATGATGTCTCTTACTGATTTGCCGTTATCATTTTGGGGTTATGCATTAGAAACCGCTGCATTCACTTTAAATAGGGCACCATCTAAATCCGTTGAGACGACACCGTATGAACTGTGGTTTGGTGCTAAACCTAAGTTGTCGTTTCTTAAAGTTTGGGGATGCAAAGCTTACGTCAAGAAGTTGATGCCGGACAAGCTCGAACCCAAAGCGGAGAAATGAGTCTTCATAGGATACCCTAAGGAAACTATTGGGTATACCTTCTATCACAGAACCGAAGGCAAAGTGTTTGTCGCAAAGAACGGTTCCTTTCTTGAGAAGGAGTTTCTCTCGAAAGAAGTGAGTGGGAGGAAAGTAGAGCTTGACGAGGTTATTGAACCTTCTCTTGAATTGGAGAGTAGCGCAGCACCTGAAATTGTTCCAGTGCCGCCTGCACCAACAATAGAGGAAGCTAATGACAAGGATCATGAAGCTTCGGACGATGCTGCTACTGAACGTCGCAGGTCGACAAGGTCGCGTGCCCCTCCTGAGTGGTACGACAACCCTATCTTGACTGTCTTGTTAGTAGAAGACAGTGAACCTACGAACTATGAGGAAGCGATGATGAGCCCAGACTCTGAGAAATGGCTAGAAGCCATGAAATCCGAATTGGGATCCATGAGCGAAAACCAAGTATGGACTTTGGTGGACCCTCCTAGCGACCGAAAGGCCGTTGAGTGCAAATGGATCTTCAAGAAGAAAACGGACGCGGATGGTAATGTTACCGTCTATAAAGCACGGCTTGTCGCGAAAGGTTTTCGACAAGTTCAAGGTGTTGACTACGATGAGACTTTTTCTCCCGTAGCGATGTTTAAGTCCATTCGGATTTTATTAGCAATTGCTGCGTTTCATGATTATGAAATATGGTAGATGGATGTCAAGACTGTGTTCCTCAATGGCAACATTGATGAAGAGTTGTATATGACGCAACCCGAAGGTTTTGTCGATCCTAAGGATGCTAGTAAAGTATGCAAACTTCAGCGTTCCATTTATGGACTGAAGCAAGCATCTCGGAGTTGGAACCTTCGTTTTGATCAAGTGATCAAGAGCTTTGGATTCGTTCCAAATTGCTACGAAGGTTGTATCTACAAGAAAGTGAGTGGGAGCTCGGTGACGTTTCTGGTACTATATGTGGATGACATATTGATTATCGGAAATGACATCAACATGCTTAACGATGTGAAGAGTTATTTGAACAAGTGTTTTTCAATGAAAGACCTAGGTGAAGCTGCTTATATATTGGGCATCAAAATCTATAGAGATAGACAAAGACGCCTGATAGCTTTAAGCCAAAGTACATACCTAGACAAGGTTCTGAAAAGGTTCAGAATGGATAAGGCAAAGAAAGGTTCAGTGCCTATGTTGTCAGGTAAGATATTGAGCAAGGCTCAGTGTCCAGCTATGGTAAATGATAGGGAAGCTATGAGCAAAGTGCCTTATGCCTCGGCCATAGGTTCCATCATGTATGCCATGCTGTGTACTAGACCGGATGTGTCCAATGCTCTTAGTTTGACGAGCAGATATCAAAGTGATCCAGGAGTGGAACACTGGACAGCCGTGAAGAACATCCTAAAGTACCTAAATAGGACTAAAGAAATGTTCTTAGTCTATGGGGGTGATGAACAACTTGTCGTAAAAGGTTACGTCGACGCTAGTTTTGACACCGACAAGGATGATTCCAAATCTCAGACAGGATACGTTTATATTTTTAATGGAGGAGCTGTGAGCTGGAGAAGCTGCAAGCAAAGCGTGATCGCGGGATCTACAGTGGAAGCGGAATACATGGCTGCTGCAGAAGCGTCAAGTGAAGGAGTTTGGATCAGAAACTTCATTACTGAGCTTGGCGTGGTTCCAAGTGCATTGGACCCACTGGAGATATTGTGTGACAACACTGGCGCCATAGCACTCGCTAAGGAACCAAGATATCATCCAAAGACCAAGCATATCAACCGCAAGTTTCATATAATCCGAGATTATATAGCATATGGAGATCTGAAGATTAGCAAAGTACATACAGATCTGAATGTCGCAGATCCATTGACTAAACCTCTTCCACGTGTAAAACATGATCAACACCTCAGTGCCATGGGTGTGAGATTGTTGCCAAATGTAAACTAGATTATTGACTCTAGTGCAAGTGGGAGACTGTTGGAATTATGCCCTAGAGGCAATAATAAAGATGTTATTATTATAATTCTTGTTCATGATAATGTTTATATTCCATGCTAGAATTGTATTAAGCGGAAACTTTAATACTTGTGTGGTTTGTGAACAACACCGTGTCCCTAGTACGCCTCTATGGACTAGCTCATTGATTAATGATGGTTAAGGTTTCGTAACCATGGACATGAGTTGTCAATTAATAATGAGATCATATCATTGGGAGAATGATATGATGGACAGACCCAAACTAAGCGAAGCAATTAGATCGTGTCATCATGTTCGTCTTTGCGAAGCTTTTCTTATGTCAAATATTGTATTGCTTAGACCATGAGATAATACAATTCCCTGGTATCGGAAGAAAGCTTTGAGGTCATCAAACATCATCCTATGAGAGGGTGATCATAAAGGTGTCTCTCAGGTGATCGGAAAGTATCTGTTGGGTTGTATGTATCGAGATGGAATTTGTCCCTCCCAAGTCGAAGAGATATACTTCGGGCCCACTCGGTAATCGATATCAACACCGCTTGCAAGCATGTGGTTAAGGAGTTAATCACAAAGTGATATCGGATTACGGAACGAGTAAAGTACTTGCTGTGAACGAGATTGAACTAGGTATGACGGTACCGACGATCGAATCTCGGGCAAGTAAAATATCGCGAGACGAAGAGAATATATATGGGATTGTTTGAATCCTGACATCGTGGTTCATCCGATATGATCATCGATGAATGTGTGGGAGTCAATATGGGTGCCCAGACCCCGCTGTTGATTATTGATAGAAGATCATGTCTGCATATTCTCGAACCCGCAGGGTCACACACTTAACGTGTCTCGACGCTAGGATAGAATGGATAATTGGTTTATGAATTTTTGTTCGGAGTCTCGGATGGGATCCGGGATATCACGAGAGGTTCCGGAATGGTCCGGAGAATAAGATTCATATAAGGAAATGCAGTTTTTGGAGTTCGGAATTGTTCCGGGTTAATCGGTATTGTACCGGAAGCTTCTAGAACCTTCCGGAAGGGGACAACCGTGGCCCCACCTTCCGGGAGGGGGCATGGGCCTATGAGGGAGTGTCCTGGCCGCATTGGGCTAGGGGCACAAGGCCCCATAGGGCCCAGCCGATCCCAGAGAGTTTAAATCATTTAAACTAGAGATAGGGTTTCTAGAAGAGGGGAGAGTCCATGCCCCCCACTCCTTATCCTTTGGGCTTGGGGGAGGGGCTAGGGCTGCGCCCCCCCTCTATATAAAGAGGGGTGGGGGCGCACCAACCCCCCACACCTCTCCTCCAAACCCTAGCCGCCTTGCTAGCTTTCCTCTCTCCCTCCCGACTGTTTGTAGGCGAAGCTCTGCAGCAGAAATTCTCCACCATATACACCACGCCGTCGTGTTGTAGATCCAATCTATCTCTCCACCATACTTGCTGGTCCGAGGAAGGAGGAGACGTCGAGGTGCTGCACGTGTGCATCTCACGGAGGCACCGCCACTTGTGGTGCTAGATCGGATCGGATCGCGAGGAGGAGAAGCGAGTACGACTACATCACCCATGTTTCGACGAACGTTCCGCTGTGCGAATCTTCAAGGGTATGAAGATCTAATCCAATCTCTCTCGTTGATTGCTTCTCCTAGATTAGATCTTGGCTTTCCCTCTGTTCGCATCCGTAGAAAATTTTGATTTACTATGCCGCGAAACCCTTCAAATACATAGACCGTAATCCAACTGCATCTATGACTAATAATCCATCTTCAGGTTATCATCCGAACCCCCTCCAGTATTAAGTTGCAAGCAACTGATAATTGCATTAAGAAATGTGTGTAAAGTAAACAATACGATTGTTCCATGAACAAAGGATTGTTGTTTTCTCCCTAGTAGCAATAGGACATCTACAACCTTAGAGATTTCTATCACTTCCCTAAATGACTAGAGGCATGAACCTACTATCGAGCATAAATACTCCCTCTTGGAGTTGCAAGCATCTACTTGGCCAAAGCATCTACGAACAACAGAGAGCATGCAAGATCAAAAATAACACAAACATGATAGAATCAATCTCACATAGTATCTCAATATCCATCGAATCCCCGCAAACACAACATGTATGATTACAAATAGATGATCTTGATCATGAACGGAGCTCACAAGATCTAAAAATGATAGCACAAAGGATGAGAAACAAACATCTAGCTACTGTATGGACCCATAGTCCAAGGGTGAACTACTCACGCATCACTCCGGAGGCTTGCATGGTGATGAAGAAGGCCTCCGGGACGATCTCTTCCCTTCGGCAGGGTGCCGGGAAGAGCTTCAGACCCCCCAATCTAGGGACAATGGTGGAGGCGGCTACTGACTGTTTTATGGAGATTTGATCGGGTCCTTACGGTTTCTGCATTGGGGTGCTTTTACAGGCGAAAGAGCAAGGTTGGTGGGCGCCCGAGGGGCCCACACCTGGTGGCGGTGCCCCCTCCCCTAGGCCGCGCGGCCCTAGTGTGTGGCCACCTTGTGGCCCCCCTTTGGCTGCCCTTCGGACTCTGTGTTCCTTCTGGTAAATTATTGACTTTGGATTTTGTCCCGTCCAATTCCGAGAATATTTCCTTACTAGATTTCTAAAACCAAAAATAGAAGAAAACATGCAACTGGCACTACGGCATCTTGTTAATAGGTTATTCCCAGAAAATGTATAAAAATAACTCAAAGTGTAGACAAAATATAACCAAGTTGATACTAAACAAGCATGGAGCATCAAAAATTATAGATACGTTTACGACGTATCAAGCATCCCCAAGCTTAACTCCTGCTCGTCCTCGAGTAGGTAAGTGATAAAAAGAATAATTTTTGAGGTGACATGCACCATTAAAACCAAGATTAAACCATTTGCAAGCATTGAAAGCTGGGATCAAAGAACTCTAAACATGTGCATGAAAGATGGAGTTCTAACAGTAGGACATAGTAACTATGCATGCAACATGAAAGGCTACAAACAAAGATCATGAATAACATGCATTGAAAAACGTTTGTTTGTTTCACATACAGAAAATATGGCATAGTGGCATTCAGCTTATCCCTCATAGAGTAGCAAATAGATGCATAGTACACCTTCAAACTTCACAAGGGTGACTAGAAACAAGTAGCACAAGAGCAAGTAATATCACAATATGCATCAATCAATAAGTTTTGGAACGCTTCGTTGGGAACCCCAAGAGCAAGGTGTGAAGCAGCACAGTAGAAAGTTTTCCCTCAGTAAGAAATCGAGGTTATCGAACCAGTTGGAGGAAGAAAACTTCACACAGGTGTTGCAAGCAACGCGGAGACCTGCACAACACAAACTCAAGACTTTGCCCCAACAAATCAGTGAGGTTGTCAAGCTAACCGGTTTGCTGTAACAAAGGATTAAACGTATGGTGTGGAAGGTAATGGTGATTTGCAGCAAGTAAACAACTAACAGTGGAAGAAGTATCAATGATAAAGATTGGACCGGGGTCCATAGTTCACTAGAGGTGCTCTCCTTAGATAAACAACCTGGCATGAAGGTTAAACAAATTATAGAAGGGCAATTGACAGGAACTGAGCAAGGCATAACAATGCAATTACTAGTCAGAAAGATCCTATGAGATTCGATTGGGCAATATAACAAGATACATAGACCGCCATCCAACTGCATCTATGACTACAAGTCCACCTTCAGGTTATCATCCAAACCCCCTCCAATATTAAGTTGCAAGCAACAGACAACTGCTTTAAGCAAAGTGTGTAAGGTAAACAGTCCACATGTTCCATGAACAAGAGACCGTTGTTTTCTCCCTAGTGGCAACAGCACATCTATAACCGAAAATATTATTGTCACTTCCCTTGGAAACTAGAGGCATGAACCCACTATCGAGCATAAATACCCCCTCTTGGAGTTACTAGCAACTACTCGGCCAAGATAGCTACTAACAACGGAGAGCATGCAAGATCACAGACAACACAGACATGATAGAATCATAAAGACAAAACCATTAATCAAACCAACATAATAATCTCAATATCCATCGGATCCCCACAAACACAACATGCATGATTGCAAATAGATTAGATCTTGATCATGAACGGAGCTCACAAGATCTATACATGAAAGCACAAGGAGGAGATACAACCATCTAGGTACTACATGGACCCATAGTCCAAGATGGAACTAATCACGCATCATACGCGAGAGAAGGCCTCCGGGATGATCTCCCCTCCGGTAGGGTGCCGGGAAGAACTTTAGATCCCCCCGATCTAGGGACGACGGTGGCGGCGGCTACAGAAGGTTTCGTGGAGATTTGATCGGGTACTTAGGGTTTCTGCATCGGGGGCTTCTTATAGGCGAAGGGGGAGGCCGAGGCTGTGGCCAGGGGCCCCACACCCTGCCTAGGCACGGGGCAGGGCCCACCCATGCCTAGCGGGGTGCGGGCGCCCTGGAACGCCTCTCTGTTTCCCCTTTGGAGTTCTTGTTCCCCACGGAAAGTTATTGACTTTGACGTTTGTCCCGTCCAATTCCGAGAATATTTCTTTACTAACTTTTCTAGAACCAAAAACAGCAGAAAACAGGCAACTGGCACCGTGGCAACTTGTTAATAGGTTAGTACCAGAAAACATGTAAAAAACACCTCAAAGTGTAGACAAAGCAAAGCAAAGTAGATACTAAACAAGCATGGAGCATAAAAAATTATAGATACATTTCTGATGTATCATATCCCAACAAGGAGGAGAAGGTGTTGACTAGTGGTTTGGATCAGGAATTCTCTGTAAATACTTAGCAAACGGATTTTTAGGGTTTTTTGATAAAGCAAAGAAATAAAGTGCAGGTAAATAAAGACAACAATAATAATTGCAGCAAGTGGCCCAATCCTTTCTTTAGCAAAGGACAAGCCAGTTGTATTTCTTATGAGGACCAAACGTTCTCGAGGACACATGGGAATACTGTCAAGTTCTTTCGCTTCATATAGTTCATTGATCTTCTTTGGTTGGTCAAGTGTTGTGTGTGTGAACCTATGCTAATGTACCGACCTTACTTGGACTAATACATACTTGTTATTAAACCCCTTGCAAGCATCCGCAACTACAAGACAGTTATTAAGATAAAAACGTAACCACAACATTAAACTATGAGATCCGACACTCCCTTGTGCAAAGGTTTCCTAACGGGGTTTCAGGTTTCTGTCACTCCGGAAACCCCACAATTAGTAGCCAAATACACAATGCATTCCCCTAGGCCCATAAATGGTGAAGTATCATGTAGTCGACGTTCACATGACACCACTAGAAGAATAGCACCACAACTTAAATATCAAACCATTGAATATTTCTCAACACAATTCCACTACTAACAACATGACTTCTCCCATGTCCTCAAGAACTAAACGAACTACTCACGAGACATCATATGGATGAAGATCAAAGATGATATGATGATGAATAAAAATCTGAACATAGACAATAATTCAATGGTTCCACTCAATAGCATCAACTACAAATAGTAATCAACACCAGGAAAGTTTCCCCTAAGAACTATGCAAGTTTCAACCCAATTGTTACATCGGGATGGAGTGGTGGTGATGGTGCTAGTGGAGATGATGGTGAGGATGATGATGATGATCCCGGTGAAGTCTAGCTTGATGACGGTGTTGATAGCGACGATCTCCCCTCTCCGGGAAGGAATTTCCCTGGTAGAATTCAATCTGTCAGAGAGCTCTTTCTCTCTCTGTAGTTTCCGCCCCGCAGTGGTGGCGGAATCTTTCTGTGGTTATTCCCCGAGTCTTAGGGTTTCGGGGGGAAGTTATAGGCGAAAGGGATAAGCCATAGGTGGGCCAGGGTGGCCACACCACCTAGTGGTGTAGCCCAGGGGGTGGTGTGGGCCCCATGTGGCCCATCTTTGTCTCCCCTTCTGGCTTCCTTCCTCTTCTAGAAAAATAGTAACTTCTGTATATTTTCCCGGGATTTTCTGATCTTCGCGAATATGGCATCTGGACACCTCTTTTTCCATCAGAATCCTAACTCCGGCAGTTCATCCTCCAAAAGTCATAAAGCATGCAAAATATATGAAAATAACATAAGTAGCACCTCTTAATAATAAATATATCAATGAATAACAGAAGATTATGATATAAAATAGTGATGCAAAATGGACGTATCAACTCCCCCCAAGCTTAGACCTCGCTTGTCCCCAAGCGAAAGCTGAACTCAGTAAACATGACCTCAGGTTTATGGAGTGAAGTGTCGATAAAAATAATACGGACAAGAAGCATCACATTCACCAATACACAGATCAAAATAGAAAGCAACTCACCATATATAACTTAACTTTCAATGACTATGGGAGTCACAATAAATATGCATAAAGAAAAATCATAATTGGTAATGGCAAACTTTGTTCTTGGTCAGAGAACAGTTGACAAATCATACTTAGTTTTAAAGCAAACCTTCTGTAAAGGAGTTTATAAATCAGGGAACTTTTGTTCAAACATAAAGGGCTTTTCACAATGATAGCCTTCAAAGTAATATTCATTCAGATAAGAGTTTTATGGAAAACAAGGAAGATAATAAACATGATTGAATAAATCATCATATGAATGATGGAATCACAACAACTCAAATGCTTGCTGGAGATAGAAAAAGAATAGGTTTACTGACTCAACAAGGAAGTAAAAGATAGGCCCTTCACAGAGGGAAGCATGGATTTCAAGTTTCATAAAGAGCTTCCAATAGATTATGCTACTTACTAGCTTTGAGCTCTCATTGCCCCTATCATAAGAATCTTGAGGTGATTAAGGTTAAAGTGAACAAATAAGGAGTATATGCTTGACAAATCATAAGTTGGCAATCTCATGTCCCTTGAGTACGAGGGCCATTCCTCATGCTACTCAGCTTTAGTCACCGGTAAGTTTTTGCCATTGTAAGTATATGTGTATCATAGAGAACCGCCAACGGGGTACCCCTTGCCCCATGATATAGGAGCTATCCCATATCAAAATGACAAGGCAACAGACAATGAGCATCTCAGCAATCTTCTTATTTACCATGGGTATGGTGCTGTATTTTCTCTCTCTCTCTTTTTTCTATATTTTTTCTGAAGATGCTTCATGGATTTCTCACTATGGTGATGCTGCAAGTTTCCACCATGATTAGGCATGGATTAGGCTAGCCGCTCAGGCGTTTCTCTAACACATATACATAACTCCATGGACTTACAAGCCCCCCTTTTATTTCACACCACCGACATCCGCAAACAAAAGATCATGATATCAACTGGGTAATATGTATAGGTGTTGAAAGCATTCCCCATGACAACATGGTTCTGCTAATTCCCAACTTATAAGTGCAAGAATATACAACATATATGACACAATGGTTCAAGTTTATTAAGGGAATGAAAATAAGGTGTGCCATCAAGTTCGTGAGAGCTTTACTAACTAGTTTTCACATAACAAATGAGTTTTTAATTTGGAAGATAGATAAAACTTGAGAATTTACTTGGAATAGCAATAATGCTAATAGGTAGATATGGTGTACACAAATGGCATAGGTTTTAGTTCAAGGATTGGATGCACGGGAAGAATTCCCTCTCAGTACAGGTTTTTGGCTAGCGAGGCTGGGTAGCAAGCACAAGAGTTGAAGGAAGCAAGCAAACATACAAGTGATAGAAACAATCATGCAATCTTCCTTGGAAGCACAAAAGATCTTAACCAAAGAATACTAATCTTATGAGCTAATCAAGAAAGAAAGAAAATAAAATATCTGCAAGTACTTTTCTCTTTTCCTTTCAATCCTCAAAACAGTGTTGCTACTGACAAAGCTAAATTTTCCAAAACCAATTTAGTTTACTTGATGCTCCCAAAGTGATACCAATACTAATAACAAGATCAATCATATACCAGAGATTGCAAACTAAAATAAGATGTGCAAAAAGTAAATGATTAAACTTCTTATTAATATTTCATAAAAGCACTCACACCAAGGGATACATAGATAATCAACTAGAGGAGAGATACTTCCACAATGCAAACCATCCTATATTATAACTTCTCTAATCATGATATGACTCTACTGAAAAGGTAAAAAGATGAAAGATAATGATGTGATACCGCGGCACCCCCCCCCCAAGCTTGGAACAAACCAAGGGGATGCCAAAACCTGATGACGAGTTACTCCTTCAGTGGTGGTGGTGTTTCCATTATCGAAGTGAGGAAATCCTCCAGCATCTTGCGAAGCCTGTTATTATCCTCTTGAAGTATATCCACCTTTCTCCTCCGGACTCGATACTTATCACAAAACTCATCAGTGGCTCGAAGGGCTTCCACTGCCGTAGGGCAAGAACTGAGGTCCGGGACTGAGGTCATCATACCCTGCAAACTATGAGAAAAAGCACGTCTAGTGTTAATTGCCCCTATGAGAGTAGGGTTTCTTGCCCTTGATCCTACAACACTCTGTCCTTCCATGCCTGCTGACATGTCCTTCACTTCCTCCTTGACGCTCTGATCCATGCCTTCGTGCCTAGTTGTTATCCTTTCTTCTTCCGCCCATCCAATGAAAGTTCCTTGCTCATGATCGGGGATGAGCTTGCGCCGGCGTCGCAGCTCATAGTCTTCCGAAAATGAGCCCTGGGACTTCATTTGAACAGAACAGATCGAAACAAAAAAACACGACGAGAACACGATATATGGACCTCGGGGGGTCCGGGGGATTATATATTACGTAGTTTTATGACATAAGGAAGGTACTGGGCGAAAACGGGACGGAGACGGGCTCCGGGTGGTCACACCCCCTGGTGGCGCGGCCAGGTGGGCCCGCACCACGGGGTGGTGTGAGCCACCCGGGCTCCGTTTCCTTCCCTCTTTCAACTCATTATCTCCCGTATGGAATACAAACTGCAAAAATATACATTGAAAAGTTTTTCGCGAACCTTTTCTTACGAGACCTATTACCTATTCGAAAACGGACTCTGCAGGTTCCTGAATTTGATCTTTAATAAATTCTTCCGAAGTGACCAGTTGGAAAAAATTCTAATATCTTCATCTCCATAAATATAATGTTTGAGCATTTGACCATACTTCATATCCTTACATCATTCTCTCCAAGCATTTGAAAATTTCTTTCATACAAAGCTTCACACAATCTTCATTAACAACATTAGTATATGCAAAAATAATAAACCTTTGGGTTTAGTTTCAACTGAAATCCATCAAAACATAATCTACTGTAGCAACTCCTTTCAAAAATTCCCAAAAGAATTCAAAAGGAAATCGATTTAAGAGGCAAATGCAAATAATAGCAGAAATCTGTCAAAACAGACCATCAGGTAAAAACCAATTTTTTCGAATACCTTTGCTCAAATCGAAAATTGTTGAACTAACGAAAGTTAGATAATAACTTGGTGCACATGCACATAAAATTATATCTAAATCCGACATACTGAGATTTTTCACGATTTTTTCCTGTGAAGCACAAAAATCTGTTCCGAGACAGCAACTTCCCACAAATCACCTCCTTTTCAATAGGGGCTAATCTTGACACAAAAACCAAACAAAAAGGATAAGTAGAGGTTATTACATAGATAATAACTTCCAAGACTCAAAGAACAAAAAGCAAAAGCGAACTAAAATGGGTTGTCTCCCAAAAGCTCTTTCTTTATAGCCATTAAGATGGGCATGATAATTTCAAAGATGCTCACATAGGAGATATGGATTTGGAGTAAAAGAGAGCATCAAGAAGAAAGTATCCAAAACTTTTAAGTCTAACCCAGTTCATATGCAAGGGAATTTTGTAAGAAAACAAATTATTTAAACAATAGGCTACTAGCATAGGAAGGCAAAACAAGTGCAACTTCAAAACTTCCAACATAAAGCGGGGAAACTTAATATTATTGAGATGCATAAAACCATGTTTCCCTCTCTCATAATAACTTTCAGTAGCACTATGAATAAAATTAACAATGTAACTGTCACAAGAAACATTCTTATCGTCAGAATGAGCATTCTTAAAATCATCAAACAGAGGTTTAAGGTCAAAAACTCGATCAATAGAAGCAAGTTGTTCAACTCTAAAATCCTCATTAGGCAATTCATTTTCATAAGGAGCTTTAGCAAACTTGGAAAAATTAAACTCATAAGATTCCCTATAAAATTTATTTAAAATTTTCTCCTTCCTGCAATCTATAATAGCTGCATAAGTGCTCAAGAAAGGTCTACCAAAAATGATAGGACAAGTTTTACTAGCTGTTGAACCAAGTACTATAAAATCAGCAGGATATTTAATCTTACCACAAAGAACTTCCACATCTCTTACAATACCAATTGGATAGATGGTTTCTTTATTAGCAAGCTGAATAACCACATAGATGTCTTCAAGTTCATAAGGACCAATTTCATGGAGAATTTATTTATAAAGCTCATAAGGAATAGCACTTGAACTTGCACCAATATCACATAAACCATAATAGCAATGATCACCAATTCTAACAGAAAGCATAGGGACACTAGCTGTCCTAGTTTTACTAGGATGAGAGACAATATTAGAAGAATCTTCACAAAAGATAATATGCCCATCTTCTACATTTTTAGTGACAAGGTCTTTCACAATTGCTACTGCAGGTTTAATATTTATTTGTTCATCAGGTTCTACAGCTTTCTTTGTACTTTTGTTGACCATATTAGCTATAATAGAATGTTCCTTTACCTTAGCAGGGAAAGGTATTTTCTCAATATAAGGTTCAGCAAAATACGATCAACAGTATAAACTTCAGTATTTCTAGCAGGAACATGATTAACTATATCTTTATAAGGTGCATGGTACTTGTTCCACTCCTTTTTAGGAAGTTCAATATAAGAAGCAAAGGCCTTAAATAAATTGGCAATACTTTGAGAATCAAGACCATACTCGGTACTAATATTATGAAAGTCATCAGTTCCCATAAAAGATTTTATGCATTCATAATCATAATTTATACCTGACTTTCTTCCTTTGTCATTCTCCCATGCTTCAGTATTTTCTTTAATACGGTCTAGAAGATCCCATTTAGCTTCTTCTTTCATACGTGTGAATGATCCAGCACAAGAAGCATCTAGTAAATCCTTATCATTAAGATAAAGCCTTGCATAAAAGTTATTAATAATAATATTATTAGGAAGCTCATGAATGGGACATTTGAGCATTAGTAACTTCAGTCTCACCCAAGCTTGGGATGTACTCTCTCCATCACGAGGCCAAAAGTTATATATTTGATTCCCGTATTTATGAATCTCACTAGGAGGATAGAATTTAGAATAAAAGAGATGTACAATTTTCTCCCATTCCATAGATTGTCCATTCTTCAGCAGCTTGTACCATTCTTCAGCTCTTCCTTTCAATGATATGGAGAGTAATTTTTTCTTAACTTGTTCCGTTGTGATACCTGCACACTTAAATAAACCGCATAATTCATGGATAAAAAGCAAATGATCACCAGGATGGACAGTTCCATCTCCAAAATAATAGTTATCCATGACACGATCAATAATTTTTGTAGGTATTTTAAAAGGATCTATCTCAGCAGGTGGTGGTCCATCTACTACCCTAGCAGTGGTAGTAGATTTCCCAAATAGGAAACCAAGTGGGTTATCCATATTGGAAATAAAGTAGCAAATAGAAATAAAAGCAATACTCACAGTAGAAATTTCCTTTACAAGTTCCACTCTTCAATAGCACACCTCTCCCTGGCAACGGCGCTAGAAAACAGTCTTGATGATCCACAAGTATAGGGGTGTATCGTAGTACTTTCGATAAATAGGAGTGTCGACCCAACGAGGAGCAGAAGGTGTTGACAAGTGGTTTGGATCATTAATTCTCTATAAATACTTAGCAAACGGAATTTTAGGGGTTTTAGATAAAGCAAAGAAATAAAGTGCAAGTAAATAAAGACAACAATAATAATTGCAGCAAGTGGCCCAATCCTTTCTTCAGCAAAGGACATGCCGCATGTATTACTTATGAGGACCAAACGTTCTTGAGGACACATGGGAATACTGTCAAGTGCTTTCGCTTCATATAGTTGATTAATCTTCTTTGGTTGGACAAGTGTTGTGTGGGTGAACCTTGATACTTCGGAAACGTATCTATAATTTTTGATGTTCCATGCTTGTTTAGTATCTACTTTGCTTTGCATTACTCTGTCTACACTTTGAGGTGTTTTTATATGTTTCCTGGTACTAACCTATTAACAAGATGCCATAGTGCCAGTTGCCTATTTTCTTCTGTTTTTGGTTCCCGAAAGGCAGAAAATCAATATTCTCGGAATTGGACGGGACAAAAGTCAAAGTCAATATTTTACAGTGGGGAACACGAAGCCAGAGTACGAGACGGAGGATAGCCACCAGGGGGCCACACCCCCTGGATGCACGGCTGGGCTCATCCCGCGCCTAGGGGGTGCGACCGCCCTGGCTGCCCCCTGCCTCGCCTCTTCGCCTATAAAGACCCCCCGATACAGAAACCCTAGGGACCCGATCAATATTCCACGAAACTGTCTATAGCCGCCGCCACCATCGCCCCTAGATTGGGGGTATCTAAAGCTCTTCTCGGCACCTTACCGGAGGGGAGAACATCCCGGAGGCCTTTTTCTTCATCATGCTAGCCTCCGGTATGAAGTGTGAGTAGTTACACCTTGGACTACGGGTCCATGTTGTAGCTAGATGGTTGTATCTCCTCCTTTATGCTACCATATTTAGATCTTTTGAGCTTCGTTCATGATCAAGATCATCTATTTGTAACCATGCATGTTGTGTTTGCGGGGATCCGATGGATATTGAGATTACTATGTCAGATTGATTAATGGTTTTGTCTTATTGATTCTATCATGTCTATGTTGTTTGTGATCTTGCATGCTCTCCATTTCTAGTAGCTATCTTGGCCAAGTAGATACTAGTGACTCCAAGAGGGGGTATTTATTCTCGATAGTGGGTCCATGTGTCTATTTAATCTAAGGGAAGTGACAGAAATCTCTAAGGTTGTAGATGTGTTGTTTCTATCATGGAACAAGTGGATTGTTTACCTTACACACTTTTCTTAAAGCAGTTATCCGTTGCTAGAAACTTAATAATCGAGGGGGTTCGGATGATAACCTGAAGGTGGATTAATAGTCATAGGTGCAGTTGGATGGCGTTCTATGCATCTTGTTATATTTCCCAATCGAATCTCATAGGATCATGAATGTCTAGTATTGCATTGTTATGCCTTGCTCAGTCCTGTCAATTGCCCTGCTGTAATTTGTTCACCCAGCATGCCATGTTTGTTTATCTTAAGGAGAACACCTCTAGTGAACTATGGACCATGATCCAATCTTTGCCATTTATATATCTTCCATTGTTACTGTTTACTTTCTACAAACCACTATTACCTTCCACACCATACAGTTAATACTTTGTTTTCAGCAAACCGGTGAGATTGACAACCTCACTGTTCATTGGGGCAAAGTCTTGAGTTTGTATTGTGCGGGTTTCCAAGTTTCTAGCAACACCTTTGAGTCGTTTCCTTCCTCCTACTGGTTTGATAACCTTGGTTTCTTACTGAGGAAAAACGTGTTGATGTGCTCATCATACCTTCCTCTTAGGATCTCCCAACAAAACTTCCACGCACCATCAAGACTATTCTGGCGCCGTCGCCGAGGAGGCTAAGGACGTCTTCACAAGGGGAGTCCTTCACAACCTTTCTCTTTACTTTTTTTTGTTTTTCTTAGTTTCTTTTGCATGGTTTTGTTTGCCTCTTTTTATCAGAAACTCCAAAAAAAATTAGTTTAGTTTGGTTTGCTTTCTCTTATAAAAAACACAAAAAAATTAGTTCTTGCTCTAGTTGCTGGTCTGTCATTGCCTTGCTTTGTCATGCTTCCTATCAATGGATGGTTTCTTTGAAACTAGTTCTTATTGGCAAGGTGGGTTCACGGAAGAACAAAAGAATTATTATAAGGAACACCATTTGTCACAAAAAGGGAAACACTTATGGGAACAAATTGATAAATTGAATACTATTGCTAGAGAGGCGTGCTCTACTTATAATGTTACTTATTGCTTTGATAAATCTTGTTGTTGTAGGAGGTATAAACACCTACCTTTTCAATGTGAATATAATGATAATGTTACCATATCTTCTTATGTTAAAGGAAATTATGACCATTATGATGTCAAACAAATTGAAGAATTTATTGCCTTCAAGGGTGCATTTGAACTTGCCAGTTTGCTTGAAAATACTGATGATGCACCTTATGAATATGAGATTTATGAGATACTTAAATTTTGCTTTGATAATTACAAGGAAGAAAATAGTTATGTTCTTGAATATTTTAATAGATGCTTTCCACAAATGGAAGAGACTAATGCCTTGCAGGAGCCTATGGAAGAAAAAATTGTTGAAACTGGAAGCTCATTAGATGAAAAAGAGGAGGAGAGTGATGAACAAAAGGGGGAAGAATGGAACCCATGCGTACCTTCTAATGAGAGTGACTCTTTATCCCTTACATTATTTGATTGTACCCCATGCTTACCAAAGGAGGATGAATGTTATGTTCCTATGGATCCTTTTAAAATATATACTTTGGGTAAAACCTGTGATGGTTTTAATCCCACTATTTTTGATCTTGATAGAAATTATGTGTTTGTAGATCATGAAAAGAATGTCTTATGTGATAGTAATATTGTTGAGTTTATTCATGATGCTACTGAAAATTATTATGAGAGAGTAAAATATGGTTGTAGAAGTTTTCATGGTACTGAAACACCTCTCTATGTGCTGAAGGTTTTGAAGTAACTCTTGTTTTATCTTCTATGCTTGTCACTTTGTTCTCTGTGAATTTATTTGTGTACAATATTCCGATGCATAGTAAGTGGGTTAGACTTAAATGTGTTTTGAATTTTCTTCTTGATGCTCTCTTTTACTTCAATTCATATTTCTTATGTGAGCATCTTCTCAAACTATCAAGCCTAATTTAAAAGCGTTAAAGAAAAGTACTTATTGGCAGATAACCCAAAAGTTTTCTTGAATCTTGGAAGTTATTACTTATTTAATAACCTCTCCTTATCCTTTTTATTTGCCTTTTGTGCCAAGAATAACCTCTAATGATAGGGAAGTAAGATTTGGGGAGTTGCTGTCCCAAAACAGATTTTTGTGCTCCACCATAAAAATTCGTTTAAAATATATGTAAGTTGGATTGAAATGAAATTTATGAATAAATCCCCTAGTATGTTAGCTAACTTTCGTTATTTCAACACTTTTTGATTTGAGCAACATAAGGTCTTCGAAAAAATCGATTTCTACCTGCTGGTCTGTTCTGACAGATTTCTGCCATTATTTGCATTTGCTTCTCATTGATTCATTTTTGGGTTCTTTTTGGGAAATTGAGATTTTTGAAGGAATTGCTATAGTATCTTGTGTTTATTTGAAAGTTTTGATGTTCTAAAGCTCAACCCAAAGGTCTATTATCTTTTGAATACACTAGTGTTGCTAATGAAGATTGTGTGAAGTTTTGTATGAAGGAAAATTTTCAGGTGTAGAGAAAGAATGATGCAATGAGATGAATAATGGACAAAAGCTCAAGCTTGGGGATGCCACCTTGTGTCACCCCAAGAAATATTCAAGAGGTACAAGCATCAAAGCTTGGGTATGCCCAAGGCATCCCCTTCTTCATCAATAAAAAGCTCAGGTCTTTCTAGACACTTCGTTTTTATTGTTTCGTGCAATGTTGTGTTATTCTTGGAGCGTCTTAGTTTTTGTTTTAGCTTTCTTAGTTTTCTTGAGTAAATTAGTTTGGACCCCCATTCTCGATGTGTTGTTGCAAATAAGTTGATTGGTGTTGGAAAGGAGTAGAAAGTTCTTGCTTGAATAGTGCAAGAGGAGCTTGCTTTAACCGTGACTTAGACTTTATCATGTCATGATAGATGTTGCTTTGACCATATGCTTAGTGATTATTGATGTAGCATGACTTGTTCCAAACAATTATGATTGCTTAATGTGCCTTGAAGGAATCATGCGTTGATGCTTTGTTTGGGTTGACTTGGCGCATGCTCACACCATGTTATGATTATTAACCAGTCACCTTAGCCTCTATGATCATTAGTCCTTGACTTGTAGTACCACTTTATGCTTTTATTAGTAATGGTTTGTCGCTCTGCATGATTATGGCCATTATTGCTCTCTTAGTTGGTCGCTCCCAGTCTTTTTCTAGCCTCCACTTGTATGAGTAAGTTCTACTCATGCATCCAACTCACAAGAAACCAAGTTATTCCAAAGTCTCCACTATAAATTCCTATGCATGGTGTGTTACACCATTCCAAGTATATTCTTGTTTTCATTTATCTTCCAATTAAAAAGTCTCTTTGTTATGGGAAAACTTAGTGATTAAAGCTCTCACGAACTTGATGACACACTTTATTTTCATGCCCCTAATAAACTTGAACCATTGTGTCATATATGTTGTATATGCTTGCACTTATACATTGGAATTAGCAGAACCGTGATGTCACGGGGAATGCTTTCAACATTGCACTTGTACTTTGTACATATTTAATATCATGCTCTTTTGTCTATGGATGTCGTCGGTGTGAAATGAAAGGGGAGCTTGTAAGTCCATGGAGTTATGTATGTGTGTTAGAGAAACGCCTGGGCCACTAGCCTAAGCCATGCCTAATCATGGTGGAAACTTGCAGCATCACCATAATGACATCTATGAAGCTTTCTTCTTATAAAAAAAGAGACATATTGAAAAGAGGAAAGTGAGAAAAAACACCATTTTCCTATGGTAAATAAGAAGATTGCTGAGATGCTCATTGTCTGTTTGCCTTGTCATTTTGATTATGGATAGCTCCTGTATCATGTGCAAGGGGTATCCCGTTGGCGGTTCTCTATGGTACACATGTACTTACTATGACAAGAACTTACAGGTGACTAAAGTTGAGTAGCATGAGGAGCGGCCCTCGTATTCAAGGGACATGAGATTTCCAACTTATACTTTGTCAAGCATATACTCCATAGTTTGTTCACTTTAATCTTAATCACTTCAAGATGCTTATGATAGGGGCAATGAGAGCTGAAAGCTAACAAGTACCATAATTTTTGGAAGCTATTTTTGAAACTTGAAATCCCTGCTTCCCTTATGAAGGGCCTTTCTTCCACTATTATATTGAGTCTCCACCTTCTATCCTTAGGCACCTGTTAAGAGAGCATAGTTTCCATTCTTAGTTATATGTGCATTGTCCCAAAACTTATTGATTGATGCATATTGTTGATATTACTTGTCCTTGTGCTATTTGTATCTAGTCACTCTTATGAACTTTGAAGGTGTCCTATGCATCTAGTTGCTACTCCATGAGGGACAAGCTGAATGCCACTATGCTATGTTTTCTGTATGTGAAACAAACAAACATTTTTCAATGCATGTTATTCATGATCTTTGTTTGTAACCTTTCATGTTGCATGCATATTTACTTTGTCTTACTGTTAGAACTCCATCTTTCATGCTCATGTTTAGAGTTATTTGATCCCATCTTTCAATGCTTGCAAATGGTTTGATCTTGATTTTGATGGTGCATGTCACCTCAAAAATTATTCTTTTTATCACTTACCTACTCGAGGACGAGCAGGAGTTAAGCTTGGGGATGCTTGATACGTCAGAAACATATCTATAATTTTTGATGTTCCATGCTTGTTTAGTATCTACTTTGCTTTGCTTTGTCTACACTTTGAGGTGTTTTTATATGTTTTCTGGTACTAACCTATTAACAAGATGCCACGGTTCCAGTTGTCTGTTTTCTTCTGTTTTTGGTACCAGAAAGGCATAAAATCAATATTCTCGGAATTGGACGGGAAAAAGTCAAAGTCAATATTTTACCGTGGGGAACACGAAGCCAGAGTACGAGACAGAGGAGAGCCACCAGGGGGGCACACCCCCTGGCCGCGCGACTGGGCTTAGCCCGCGCCTAGGGGGTGCGGCCGCCCTAGATGCCCCTGCCTCGCCTCTTCGCCTATAAAGACCCCCCGATACAGAAACCCTAGGGACCCGATCAATATTCCATGAAACCGTCTGTAGCCGCCGCGACCATCGTCCCTAGATCAGGGGGATCTAAAGCTCTTCCCAGCACCCTGCCGGAGGGGAGATCATCCTGGAGGCCTTCTTCTTCATCATTGCAGCCTCCGGTATGAAGTGTGAGTAGTTCCACCTTGGACTAAAGGTCCATGTAGTAGCTAGATGGTTGTATCTCCTCCTTTGTGCTACCATGTTTAGATCTTGTGAGCTTCGTTCATGATCAAGATCATCTATTTGTAATCATTCATGTTCTGTTTGCGGGGATCCGATGGATATTGAGATTACTATGTCAGATTCATTAATGGTTTTGTCTTATTGATTCTACCATGTCTGTGTTGTTTGTGATCTTGCATGCTCTCCGTTTCTAGTAGCTATCTTGGCCAAGTAGATGCTAGTGACTCCAAGAGGCGGTATTTTATGCTCGATAGTGGGTTCATGCCTCTATTCAATCTAAGGGAAGTGACAGAAATCTCTAAGGTTGTAGATGTGATGTTGCTACTAGGGAGAAAACAATGGTCTCTTGTTCATGGAATAAATGGATTGTTTACCTTACACACTTTCCTTAAAGCAGTTATCCGTTGCTTGCAACTTAATACTAGAGGGGGTTCGGATGATAACCTGAAGGTGGATTACTTGTCATAGATGCAGTTGGATGGCGGTCTATCTATCTTGTTGTATTGCCCAATTGAATATCATAGGATCATGAATATCTAGTATTGCATTGTTATGCCTTGCTCAGTCCTGTCAATTGCCCTGCTGCAATTTGTTCACCCAACATGCCATGTTTGTTTATCTTAAGGAGAACACCTCTAGTGAACTATGTACCCCGGTCCAATATTTTCCATTGATACATCTTCCACTATTACTGTTTACTTTCTGCAAACCACTATTACCTTCCACACCATGCAATTAATCCTTTGTTTTCAGCAAACCGGTGAGATTGACAACCTCACTGTTCGTTGGGGCAAAGTCTTGAGTTTATGGTGTGCAGGTTTCCAAGTTGCTAGCAACACCTTTGAGTCGTTTCCTTCCTCCTACTGGTTCGATAACCTTGGTTTCTTACTGAGGGAAAACTTGCTGCTGCCTTCCTCTTGGGGTCTCCCAACGAAGCTTCCACGCACCATCAAACCTATGCTAATGTACCGACTTTACTTGGACTATTACATACTTGTGATTAAACCCCTTGCAAGCATCCGCAACTATAGGAAAGTTATTACGATAAAAACCTAACCACAACATTAAACTCTGAGATCCTACACTGCCTTGTGCAAAGGTTTCCTAATGTGGGTTCAGGTTTCTGTCACTCCGGCAACCCCATAATTAGTAGCCAAATGCACAATGCATTCCCCTAGGCCCATAAATGGTGAAGTATCATGTAGTTGACGTTCACATGAAACCACAAAAGAATAGCACCACAACTTAAATATCAAACCATTGAATATTTCTCAACACAATTCCACTACTAACAACATGACTTTTCCCATGTCCTAAAGAACTAAATGAACTACTCACGAGACATCATATGGATCAAGATCAGATATGATATGATGAGAATAAAAATCTGAACATAGACAATAATTCAATGGTTCCACTCAATAGCATCAACTACAAATAGTAATCAACACCGGGAAAGTTTCCCCTAATAACTATGCAATATTCAACCCAATTGTTACAGCGGGATGGAGTGGTGGTGATGGTGCTAGTGGAGATGATGGTGAGGATGACGATGATGATCTCGATGAAGTCTAGCTTGATGATGGTGGCGAGGTACGATCTCGTCAATGCCCATTGTTATGGACTTGGGTTTTGGAGAAGATGGGGATGTTGGAGATCACAGAACGGTTAACAGACAAGCAACGCGGGACACGAGGTTTACCCAGGTTCAGGCCCCTGGAGGGAAAACCCTACTCCTTCTTGTCTGCTCTTGATTACGGTGGAACCGAAGGTTACAAGGGTGCGCAGATGAAATCTGGCGTGAAGGTGTGTATGCGAGGGTGGAAGAGATCTAGATCTGTAGATATGTTGTGGTCTAGTCTAGCGTGTCCTCCTCGTTGGAACCTCCTAGACTTTATATATGGGGTGGCTAGGTCTCGATTACAATACGAGTAGGTTACAAGTTGTATTCATACTCTAGTCTTGAGCTTTTTTGTCTTGTGCGCTTGGGATTCCGTGTCCATATGGGTTTATAGCAGCCGAAACGTCATAGGCGTCATGGAACCTGGTAGGTCGTCAAGTGGGCCTTCCGTCGGGCTGGACCAGGTAGGCTAACATCGGGTACCCGTTGGGCATATCCATGTCAGTAGCCCCCGAGTGTTCAGTCGAATCATATATTTGAGTGGAGACTCTAAATCTTTCGAGTGCTTTCATTCGAACAAGTTTTGGGTGGATACTTAGTTGTCTTGAGCGTTGCATTTGGATGTCGGAGTAAAAAGTTGCGTCAAGTGCGAAGCACTTCACCCAAAAGTTCATCGGGTTAGCTGAATTTGTTCAGTTATTGTAAAGGAGTCGGCATTATGGACGTAGTCAACACAATGGACTATAGGGTGCGCGACCAACGCTCACTATGGGAGTAGCCCCCGAGTGTCTGTTCGAGTCGTAGACTCGATCAGAAACTTATACTCGTCAGTTGCGTGATATGGTGATCCGGAAGTTCTTCGGATGACCTTGCAGATGCCCTGAATGCCTTCATTTTTTGAGTGCACGACCAGCTCTCCCTATGGGAGTATCCCCCGAGTCCTCGGTCGAATCATTGATTCGAGTGAGGAATCGAAGCGTTCCACTCGAAGATCTTGTATGTGCGTGGCCAGTGCTCCAGTTTTGGAGTAGCCCACGAGTGTCTGGCGGAGTCGTAGACATAGGCAGAGACTCGAGTCTTGTGTCATGCAGTTGTAGTCGGAAATCTCGTGGGCGTACCGCTGACCTGGAAGTACATCGGGTCCGCGACCAGCGCTCCAGATAGGAGTAGCCCCCGAGTGTCTAGTCAAGTCGCAGACTCGAGTGGAGACTCGTGCAAGGAGAAACCACTGACCCGGAAGTGCATTGAGTCAGCGTCTCACGCACAAGGATCCAAGAGTCAACGTAGTGGTGTCACGCGACATTTAGCTGGAAGGACTCGATGTTCCAGATGAAGTCGACGTTGTTTCTTCTTTCGAGTGCGTGGCCAGCGCCGCTTTTGTCAATTGACGAGGTATGATCTCGTCAATGCCCATTGTTATGGACTTGGGTTTTGGAGAAGATGAGGATGTTGGAGATCGCGGAATGGTTAACAGACAAGCAACGCGGGACACGAGGTTTACCCAGGTTCAGGCCCCCGGAGTGAAAACCCTATTCCTGCTTGTCCGATCTTGATTATGGCGGAACCGAAGGTTACAAGGGTGCGCAGATGCAATCTGGCGTGAAGGTGTGTATGCGAGGGTGAAAGAGATCTAGATCTGTAGATCTGTTATGGTCTAGTCTATTGTATCGTAGTGTGTCCTCCTCGTTTGACCCTCCTAGCCTTTATATATGGGGAGGCTAGGTCTCAGGTGCCAATACGAGTAGGTTACAAGTTGTATTCAAACTCTAGTCTTGAGCTTTCCTTGTCTTGTGCGCTTGGGATTCCGTGTACATATGGGCTTCATAGCAGTTGAAACGCCATAGGCGTCATGGACCCTAGCAGGTCGTCGAGTGGGCCTTCCGTCGGGCTGGACCAGGTAGGCTAACATTGGGTACCCGTTGGGCATATCCATGCCAGACGGTGTTGATGGCGACGATCTCCCCTCTCCGGGAAGGAATTTCCCCGGCAGATTTCAGCCTGCCGGAAAGCTCTTTCTCTCTCTGTAGTTTCCGCCCCGTAAAGGCGTCGGAATCTTTCTGTGGTCGCTCCCTGAGTCTTACGGTTTCGGGGGGAAGTTATAGGTGAAAAGGCTAAGCCAGAGGTGGGCCAGGGTGGCCACACCACCTGGTGGCGCGGCCCAGGGGGCACACGCCAGGGGGTGGTGTGGGCCCCCTATGGCCCATCTCCGCATCCCCTTCTGGCTTCCTTCATCTTCTGGAAAAATAGTAACTTCTGTATATTTTCCTGGGATTTTCTGATCTTCGCGAATATGGCATTTGGGCATCACTTTTTTCCATCAGAATCCTGACTCTGGCAGTTCATCCTCCAAAAGTCATCAACCATGCAAAATAGATGAAAATAACATAAGTATCAACTCTTAATAAGAAATATATCAATGAATAACAGAAGATTATGATATAAAATAGTGATGCAAAATGGACGTATCAGGAAGATAGATAAAAACATGAATATACTTGGAATGGTGTAACACACCATGCATAGGAATTTATACTGAACTCTTTGGAATAACTTGGTTTCTTGGGAGTTGGATGCATGAGTAGAGCTTACTCAGTACAAGTGGAGGCTAGCAAAAGATTGGGAGCGACCAACTAAGAGATCAATAATGGCCATAATCATGCAAAGCAACAAAACATGCAATCTCAATTGTTTGGAACAAATCATGCTACATAAATAATCACTAAGCATAAGGTCAAAGCAACATCTAGCATGACATGATAAAGTCTAAGCCATAGTCAAAACAAGCTCCCTTTTGTACCACTTAAGCATGAAACTTTCTACTTTTTTCCAACACCAGTCAAATTATTTGAAACATCATGAGAATGTGGGGGTCCAACTAATTTATTCAGCAAACCAAACAAACAAAAACCAAAAATGAAAACTAAGATGCTCCAAGAACAACATAATAGCGCATGAAACAATAAAAATGAAGTGTCTAGAAAGAGACTTGGGATTTTTATTGATGAAGAAGGGGATGCGCTTGTACCTCTTGAATATTTCTTGGGGTGACACGGGGCAGAATACCAAAGCTTGAGCTTTTGTCCATTCTTCATCTCATCATATGATTCTTTCCCTACACTTGAAAATTTTCTTCATACAAAACTTCACACAATCTTCATTAGCAACATTAGTGTATTCAAGATAACAAGCCTTTAAATTTAGTTTCAGCACACCTAAAACTTCCATTAGAACACAAGCTACTGTAGCAAATTCCTTATAAAAGCTCAAGTGATCAAGGAGAACTCAAAAAGAAACCGATTAAGAGGCAAATGTAAATAATGGCAGAAATCTGTCAAAACAGACCAGCGGGTAAAAACCGATTTTTTCGAAGACCTTATGTTTCTCAAATAAAAAAGTTTTGAACTAACAAAAGTTAGATAAAAACCTGGGGCATATGGTCAGAAAATTACAGCTCAATCCTACGTACTGGGATGTTTCACGAATTTTTACAGTGAAGCACAAAAATCTGTTTCGGGACAGCAACTTCCCCAAATCTTACTTCTCTCTCATTAGAGGCTATTCTTGGCACAAAAACCACACAAAAGGATAAAGATAGGTGATTACAGAAGCAATAACTTCCAAGACTTAACAAAAGGAAAACCTAATGAAATTTGGGTTATATCCTAATTAGTAATTTTCTTTAATGCCTTTAAGTTAGGCACAGGAAGCAAGAATCAAGTATTTTTGAATGAAGAAGCATTAAGATAAATTATAGAAATTTCTTTAACAAGGCATGGTATCTCATCCAAATTACTTCTAGAAGATCCTCTCTCAATAATCTTGGTCCACTATTTTCATCAAAAGGGTTTTTAGGGACAATCCAATCAAAATTCTTTTCTAAGACTTCATACATTCCTATAAGTTTAAAAGGTATGGGTATTTTAATTTCGTCTCCATTGGGTTTGGTCTTGTCCAACTTTTCTAAAGTGTCCATGACATCTACACATTAGCCTAGCATATTAAAACGCTCAAGGACATTTTTAGCTTCTTTAGAAACATCATTGAACTCTTTTAGCAAAGTTTGCAGAATAAAATCTCTCTTTTGAGTATCCTTAATATCTTCATGCTTGCTAACATGGTTAAAGAATTCTTCAATATTATCTTTCCTAATTATAGAGCCACTACCTATTGAAAGGTCTTTCAGAGTGAACTTAGGGATCATCATGGCGAGCTAAGAACAAGGTGACAACTAAAGGAAGAACTAATTTTTAATTTTTTTGGTGTGTTTTTTATAAGAAAAAGCAAGCCAAACAAAACTAATTTTTTTGTATTTTTGATAAAAAGAAACAAGCAAAACAAAGCAAAAGAAACTAAGCAAAAAAAACAAAGTAAAGAGATTGGTTGTGAGAGACTCCCCTTGCGAGAATCTTCTTTCTCCTTGAAAGATGACTCATGAGGAGGAAGAGATTGAAGATGTCCTTATCTCCCCGGCAACGGCGCCTGAAATTCTTGATGTGAGCTCTAAACGTGGGATCTTGTTGGGAAACCCCAAGAGAATGTTATAATGAGCACAACAGCAAGATTTCCCTCAGTTGTGAAACCAAGGTTATCGAACCAGTAGGAGAAAGGAAACAGCTCCAAGGTGTTGCTAACAACTTGGAACCTGCACAACACAAACTCAAAACCTTGCCCCAACTCACAGTGAGGTTGTCAATCTTACCGGTTTGCTAAAAACAAAGGATTAAACGTATAGTGTGAAAGATAGTAGTTTCTTGTAGAAAGTAAACGGTAACAGTAGATGGAATATCAATGATAAAGATTGGACCAGGGTCCACAGTTCACTAGAGGTGTTCTCCTTAAGATAGATAGCATGTTGGATGAACAAATTACAGTGGGGCAAAAGACAGATTGAGAAAACATAATAATACATATACTAGACATCTTGACTCCTATGATATTTTATTGGGCATTACAACAAAATACATAGACTGTAATCCAACTGCATCTATGACTAATAATCCACCTTCAGGTTATCATCCGAACCCCCTCCAGTATTAAGTTGCAAGCAACAGATAATTGCATTAATAAATGTGTGTAAAGTAAATAATACGATTGTTCGATGAACAAAGGATTGTTGTTTTCTCCCTAGTAGCAACAACACATCTACAACATTAGAGATTTTTGTCACTTCCCCAGAATACTAGAGGCATGAACATACTATCAAGCATAAATACTCCCTCTTGAAGTTGCAAGCATTTACTTGGCCAAAACATCAACGAACAATGGAGAGCATGCAAGATCACAAATAACACAGACATGATAGAATCAATAATCAATCTGACATAGTATCTCAATATCCATCAGATCCCCGCAAACACAACATGTATGATTACAAATAGATTATCTTGATCATGAACGGAGCTCACAAGATCTAAACATGTAGCACAAAGGAGGGGAAACAACCATCTAGCTACTATATGGACCCATAGTCCAAGGGTGAACTACTCACGCATCATTCCGGAGGCTAGCATGGTGAAGAAGAAGGCCTCCAGGATGATCTCTCCCCTCCGGCAGGGTGCCGGGAAGAGCTTCAAATCCCCTCAATCTAGGGACGATGGTGACGGCGGCTACTGACTGTTTTATGGAGATTTGATCGGGTTCTTAAGATTTCTGCATCGGGGTGCTTTTATAGGCGAAAGGGCTAGGTCGGTGGGTGCCCGAGGGGCCCACACCTGGTGGAGGTGCCCCCTAGGCCACGCGGCCCTAGGGTGTGGTCACCTTGTGCCCCCTTTCGGCTGCCCTTCAGACTCCATGTTCCTTCTGGTAAAATATTGACTTTGGCTTTTGTCCCGTCCAATTCCGAAAATATTTTCTTACTAGCTTTTCTGAAACCAAAAACAGCAGAAAACAGGCAACTGGCACTGCGACATCTTGTTAATAGGTTAGTCCCAGAAAATGTATAAAAATACCTCAAAGTGTAGAAAAAACATAACCAAATTGATACTAAACAAGTATGGAGCATCAAAATAGATACGTTTACGACATATCAGCGAGGCTGATCTCGCTCTCCAAGAAACCACTGCCTCTCGTGAGGCCGAACTCCGTCGCTAGGAGGCATACCTGGACACGCGCGAGACCGTGGTCGCCAACTCATCTACAACCAACACCACCAATGGAAAAACCATCGGCACAGCCACCTCCCCTGCCTCCCTACCCAACCCATACACCTACGCCACCTCCATCAAGCTCCACGTCCTAATTACTCTAGATCTCACCGCCTCCAACTACACCAACTGGATGGAACTCTTCCTTGTCGCTCTCGGCCGCTACGGCTTAACCAACCGTGTCATGGGAGATGCCCCCCTCCAACACTTCCCCCACGCCGGACTGGGGAAGTGACAACTTCACCAAGCACAACAAACAATATCCTCAAGTAAGAAGATGATAGATCACATAAAAATACCTCAAAGTGTGATCGATAAAACGGTAATCATAGATCAAAGGATGCAAAGTAAACAATTTCACAATTCTTCTAGACTTGAAATTTAAGCAATCGCTAGTTGAGTGTCTATGCGTTGCTACGACCTCTCAATTATTTTTATCGTATATCTTCACGTAAAAATCAACTATGTTTGAAAAAGGTAGTTGATAGTATCCTAAAAACAAACAAAAATATGTTTTACTTACAAGCTATAATTCAACATTATATGCATAAAAGAAATAACCCATCTAATTTTAACTTATTGACTAAGATTCAACATCAATCATACCCGAGGGACGACTTTGAGTAGGCATATACACATTGTTGTGTTTGTGTCAAATATTAGTGTACGAGTTAGGTTATATTTGGACTTGTGTTGTATTATGGATAGCATACAAGTAGTACAAGATTCGGACTCTTGTAGCTTGGGCTTTCCATATAATCCGGGAGGTGCCACGCAATGTAACCTATGACGACTTGATAGCAGCAGGTGCGCAAGGGGAGCCAGCGACTTGTGCCGCCGACCAAGGCGGCCGGTGTTGCAGTATCAATGGGGAGGAGCGTCCGTAGTCATGACCCGTGGAGTAGCAATTTGCCGAACTGCGTTTAGAAATCTCGGTGTCGTCATCGTGCTGTGATTGCTTGGTTCCTCGATCAGATCGATTTGACGCCTACAACTCTAACAAGTGGTATCAGAGCAAGGTTGAAGGCCTTGGAAAATTCATCTTGAGGAAGAAGCGGGAATATTCATCGGATTAATCGTGCAAGAACCCGGCGAGAGAAGTCTCAGATCGGACCGGTTGGAGCAGTCTCGGATCGGTTCGTGCAGAGGCAGCAGAGCCTAGTGACGGAAAGCATATCGATCATGGTGGCGGGGATGTATTCCGTGATAGCGATCACAAACAGAATGCAGTTCGTGAACTGGCTTTGCGCTTGGAAGGGTCACTGTCGCTCGCGTCACAAGGCCGCCCATCATCCGCTGTCGTAAGTTGGTGGGTTTTTCGTTTGCCTTATCCTCTCGTCCCAACTTCCGTCGTCGCCCAGTACTCCCAGCTCCACCACGCCCAGCGCTCGCCTACCTCGCCGCCGGCCGGAGGCCTCTCTCCCCGAGGACCTCCCACTTCCTTTTTCTCCCATGACTAGAGAAATCGCCATGAACTCCTCGGTTACGCACGTGTGAGCAGCCATGCTGCCGCCACCAAGCAAGGCCACCCCGCTGCACTGCCCCGTCGCCTATAGCTCGCGCCGCTGCGCGTGCAGCTACCTGCAACTATCGCCGCTCCGCCGGCTGCATCTCCCGCCGCTGTCTCCGGCTGCTTACGCCGGTGTGCCACCGCCCGCCGCTGTGTCGTGCTGCTTGCGCCGCCACGCGCTGCTGCTGGCGCTGCCGCTCGCATATGTCGTCCCTCGCCGGAGCGGTGGTCGCTGTCATCATGTCGCCCACCTCGTCGAAGCACCGTGCTGCAGTCCTGCTCCACCGTCCCTTTCCTCTGCAGCGTCGCGCGGCCGCTGGCACCTCGCCATAGCCTCCATACACAACCGACGTTGCTACCTAGGATAGGGAGGTTTGCTACATGGGGTTAACGACACTTCTACCTACTGGCGCTGACGGTGCTACCAACGACATCGAGGTTTGCTACATGGGGTTAGCGGCGCTGCTACCTACTGCGTCGAGGTTCACTACGTGTGGCCGGCGACGGTGCTACCACTAGTGGAAACGAGGGCTTTTGTTGATCCCGAAAATGGGCTTTAACACCGGTTCTTCAACGAACCGGTGTTAAAGGGGGGGCCGTACCAGCGTGGCCTCTGCGGCATTAAAGGAGCCCCCCCTTTAACACCGGTTCGTGCCACGAACCGGTGTTAAAGGTCCCTGCACCAGTGGCCCGCGCACCCCCCCCTTTAACACCGGTTCGTGGCACGAACCGGTGTTAAAGGGGGGGGGGCTATATAAGACACCACCCCAGCCCACACACACCCCACTCTTCCATTCTTTCACATTTTGGAGCCTAGCAAGAGGGTGTGAAGAGTGCTAGTTTGTGTTTTTTTCATATGCACTAGAGGTGTTCGGTGAAATGCCCGAGAGCTCAAAATAAGCTTTCTTGTTGCTCTTTCCGTCTCGGTCGAGGTCGGCAACTATAGTTTCATGTGTCATCGATGTACTATATATATAAATGGTCATCTCCCTATTATTTTTTGATATATACTACATATTAATGCAGATGAATCGGCAATGGATGTACGGTGACCGCCGCACTTCCGAGTACATTACGGGCCTCCAAAATTTCATCGTTGTGGCTAATGCAAACCGTGGTCACAATGGTTTTATGTGTTGTCCGTGTGTTCACTGTGAGAACAAGAAAGACTACTCAAATACCAGAACCATTCACGCCCACCTGCTTCGATCTGGTTTCATGCCCAGCTATAATTGTTGGACCAAGCACGGAGAAAAAGGGGTTGTGATGGAAGACAACGAAGAAGAAAAGGATGATGAAAACTATCATAATATGTATCCTGAATATGATGATAATGCAACGGAGGTAGATAATGAAGATCAAGAGGGAGCAGATGGGCCCGCTGATGACGATCTTGGTCGGGCCATTACTGATGCAAAGGAAGAATGTGAAACTGAAAAGGAGAAGGAGAAGCTGGAGCAGATGTTAAAGGATCACAAAACATTGTTGTATCCAACTTGCGAAGATGGCCACAAAAAGCTAGGTGCCACACTGGATTTGCTGCAATGGAAGGCAGAGAATGGTGTGACTGACAGCGCATTTTCAAAGTTGTTGGTAAAAATGAAGAATCTTCTTCCAAGAAATAATGAGTTGCCTGACAGTACATACCAAGCAAAGAAGGTTGTCTGCCCTCTAGGATTAGACGTGCAGAAGATACATGCCTGCATTAATGACTGCATCCTCTACCGCGGTGAGAAGTACGAGAATTTGGATGCATGCCCGGTATGCACTGCACTGCGGTATAAGATCAGACGAGACGATCCTGGCGATGTTGAGGGCGAGGCCCCTAGGAAGAAGGTTCCCGCCAAGGTTATGTGGTATGCTCCTATAATACCACGGTTAAAACGTCTCTTCAGAAATAAAGAGCATGCCAAGTTGTTGCGATGGCACATGGAAGACCGTAAGAAAGACGCGATGTTGAGACACCCCGCTGATGGGTCACAGTGGAGAAAAGTCGAGCGAGAGTACCCGGACTTTGCACGTGACGCAAGGAACTTAAGGTTTGGTCTAAGTACAGACGGCATGAATCCTTTTGGTGAGCAGAGCTGCAGTCACAGCACCTGGCCTGTGACCCTATGTATCTATAACCTTCCTCCTTGGTTGTGTATGAAGAGGAAGTTCATTATGATGCCAGTGCTCATCCAAGGCCCGAGGCAACCCGGCAATGACATTGATGCGAAAATTGCACAAGTGGAGCTCAAGAATCTAGTCAAGAAAGAGGAGCTCAAGAATCTACCAACAAAGATGCGAAAATTGCACAAGTGGTACCTTCATTTCTGCAAGACGAGAAAAGAAGAATGGATCACGGCGCATATAAGAGATCAGATTTTCTTGTGCGGAGACGACGCGATCGACTTCAACACAAGACTTGCATTTTCTATTCAATCAGAAGGAACTCGACAAATCTGCCATCAGCCTTTATTGTGTGTAAGTACTATTTCTGTAATTTTTATCTCATCTCATTCACTTCATTAATTGCATGTATATATATATGCTCACCATATATGTATATACTATTATGCAGGAAAAAGGTTATGGAATGCATGAAAGGAGGCCCTTTTGACATTGGGTTCGTTGACCCAAATAGAGTTCATGAAGAAGTGGTAAGAGAAAAACCCGGGCAAACAGAAGATTACTTGCTAAAGTCTTTACTGAGACAACAAACCAAAAGAGAAATACTATTGCCTTACAACTTCTCGTGAGTACTGTTACCCTCTCTCTTGTACACATTCTGTTTCGGCTTACTCGATGTTAAGTGTAACTGATGATGAGTTATGCGTGCGTAGGTTCCACTTTATTCTGCTAGTCATTCAACCCGACTCAGGAAAAGTCCTTGTCATGGACTCGTTACGAAAAGAAAAAGAGCTATGGGCAGACTTTAGAGAGATGCTCCAGAGGTAATTTCAATCATATTATCGCACTAGATCGGCAACTTTCGTGACAATAAGTAATTAATTACTCCTTTATCCATTTTCTTTGTCGGACAGGGTTTGGAAAATGTTCACGGGCAGGGCCGTGGGTGAATGGTCAGAAGAACTAAAATTTGTAGACCAAAATGTAAGTAATACTAGCTAGCTTCCAATTCCATCATATCATGCTTTATTGATTATTATTTTGATTGAACTCTCTATTCTCGTAAAGTGCGCGCATCAGGGACACGGCAATAACTTATGTGGGTACTATGTTTGCGAATTCATTCGCAACACGATATGTGCGACAGGCCAAGCCACACTAGAACAACTTAGAGTAAGTAAACAAAGTCCACAACATTATTTTATTACCATCAATTGTGTTGAGTTTTATTCTTATATATATATTGACGGCCCATTCTTCATATATATTCAGATCGAACGGATGCGGGACCAACTCCTACCATTTGAACGCATACGAGCCATTCAAGAGGAATTGGCGGGGTTCATACTTGATGAGGTCGTCACGCCTGGCGGAGAACTCTTTAGATATCCACCAAAATGAACGATGACGATGTATGTGCCGATGACGATGTATGTGCCGATGACGATGTTTGTGTATAATAATAGTTGCTTAATTATTCATGTACTCGTATGTACCGATGACGATTTATAAGTATACCGCTCCCGATCGATTTCCCCTCGCTCCCCTCCCTCCCGCAGAAATATGCCCAGAACGGGGCAGAGGCAGAAGTCTGCGGCGGCAGAGATTTAGGCCGTTTTCCTGCCGCGGCAGAAGAACCTTTAACACCGGTTCCAGATACGAACCGGTGTTAAAGGGGGGGGGTCCTGAGGCCTGCGGCAGCCCCACGTGCGCCACCCTTTAACACCGGTTCGTATAAGAACCGGTGTTAAAGGGCCCCCCCCCTCTAACACCGAACCCTCAACAGCGGTTGGGGAACCGCTGTTAGAGGGCCCTCCCAACCGGAGTTAAAGGGGGGGCTCTGCACTAGTGTACAAGTGTGTCTTGATTTTTGCTACAATGTCTCAGGCGAGATCCCTGACAAGGTTGAATTTTCTACAATATGATAATTTTTTGCTACATACATTTTGTGTTTTTGCTACAATAGCGTAAAGTTTTTGCTACACGGTCTCCGGTGAGGTCTACCGGTGAAAGTTTTCGACGAATCTCTGGCGAGGACGAATCTGCTACATTAGCATATATTTTTTGCTACGCGGTCGCCGGCGAGGTCTCCGGCGAAATCTCTGGCGGGGTCCATTCTAATTTTCTATTTTTTAGGTCGAACTGTTTTCTCCTACATATAGCAAAAGCGTGACTAGTTATAGCAAAAACGGGACATGTTACAATTGCGACAAGAAGATAACGAAGAACGAAAATGAAAAACACAGCAAGGGGACACAGATTTAACGTGGAAAAACCTCTCCAACAAAGAGAGGAAAAAATCACGGGCGCCAGCCAGCAAAACTTCACTATGTCGAAGAGTGTTTACAAACGCCGGGGATTTCACAGATGCAAATCATCCCAACCGGTGGCTTACAAACGTCAGGGATTTCACAGATACAACTCATCCCAACCTCGTCCCAAGCCTCCGGCTATGGGCCTCGCTCCACTCGTCAGAAGTTGGCCTATACTTTGTAGAATTTGGATCAACATATAACAGGACTTTCTATAGCAAAAATAGAATTTTGATAAAAAAGAACATGTGGTTGGCTAGAAACTCTGGGATAAAAAGCATAAATCCCCGGTGGACGCGTAGTGCTGCCCTTTGCGCTTGGTGTTCTAGATCAGGTCGGTCTCGGCGAACAGGAGACATGGGGATCTGCGGAAAGGAGCAAAGCAAGCGGCAGATCACAGGCAGGCGCAGGCGTGTGGAGGCCTAGGAGCAGGCCCGTGGGGCCAGGCGCGGAAGGCGTTCATGGCCAGGCAGGCGATAGATCGGTGATCGGGGTCACAACTGCTAGGCAGATGCGCTTGCAACCAAGGCGTGATTTTTTTTGAACGGTAATGGATCCGAAGACCCAAGAAGCTTCTCAATTAACAAAGCGGTGGATATAATCCTAAAAAAGGTGCAAGGTAAAAGCAGTACATGCATATTTGCAAAGAAACCCCTGGAACTAAAAGTAAAAAAGCAATCAGGTCCCCAGGTTTCTTCTCCACCGGAGACGACGAGCTCCTTCCGTCGGTCTCCAGGGCGCCGCCGGGGACAAACCACTTGGCAACACCTAGGAGGGAACTCCGACGAGAAGCTCCAAACAGGGCCTCCATCTTGGAGGTTAGAGATTGCGCAAACATGGCGCAAATCGGTCGCCCTTCGACCATAGCAGGCAGCAACTCCATGGCCATCACCTCCATTTTGGAGCCACTTCGAATTTACCTTAGAGGGAGCAGCCAGAGGAGAAGCAGAAGAAAGCCGACAGAGGATCGCCGTCCACCGGGGGCCATCACCTCGATGGCTCCTAGTAGACAGTTCGCCTGCCATCCACCTACACCACTTCTCCAGGAAAACAACCTTCCCAACAGGAAAGATCTAGGTCCATCGGGAGGAAGTAAGCATGGAAGGGCCTCGAACGCCAACCCTAACCTCGCCTCTATGTCCGGCCATAGGGAACGCATCCACCGCCTTCTAGGAACCGCACCGCTCCCCCTCGCCGCCTTGGCCGGCCAGGAGCGCCACCACACCAACACCACCTCCACACTGATGGAACAAATCGGCTTTATTGACAGAGAGGACCTCCACACCATCCATCACAGCACCAGGCTTTGACCGCCGGAGCACCATCGCGAGGAGCGGAGGGAGAAGATAGTTCTAGATCCAGCCGAAAAGATCTAGAAGCTTCCTCTCTCGGGCACATCGCCCACGCACGGCAAAAAGCCAAAACCTACAACTACGACCTTGATGGCTCAGATATGTATAGAGCTTCGTTGGGAAACCCCAAGAGGAAGGTATGATGAGCACAGCAGTAATTTTCCCTCAGTTATGTAATCAAGGTTATCGAACCAGTAGGAATAAGGAAACAACTCCAAGGTCTTGCTAACAACTTGGAACCTGCACAACACAAACTCAAAACTTTGCCCCAACTTACAGTGAGGTTGTCAAGCTCACTGGTTTGCTGAAAACAAAGGATTAAACGTATAGTGTGGAAGATAGTAGTTGCTTGTAGAAAGTAAACGGTAATAGTAGATGATGTATCAATGATAAAGATTGGACCGGGATCCACAGTTCACTAGAGGTGTTCTCCTTAAGATAGATAGCATGTTGGATGAACAAATTATAGCGAGGCAATTGACAAATTTAGAAAGCATGACAATGCATATACTAGTCATCTTGACTCCTATGAGATTTGATTGGGCATTAAATCAAAATACATAGACCGTAATCCAACTGCATCTATGACTAATAATCCATCTTCAGGTTATCATCCGAACTGTTGGAGATATGCCCAAGAGGCAATAATAAAGTGGTTATTATCATATCTTCATGCTTATGATAAATGTTTACATACCATGCTATAATTGTATTAATAGAAAACATTAATACTTGTGTGATTTGTAAACATAAAAGAGTCCCTAGTAAAGCCTCTTGTTAAACTAGCTTGTTGGTTAATATATGATCATGGTTTCCTGATCATGAACATTGAGATGTTATTAACAACAAGTCATATCATTAGAAGAATGATGTGATGGACATACTCCTATATTTAAGCATAGCATAAGATCAAGTCATTTAAATAGTTCACTTGCTATAAGCTTTCAATACATAGTAACCTAAATCTTTCGACCATGAGATCGTGTTAATCACCAGCACCAGATGGATGCTTTGATGACATCAAACACCACTTCGTAACTGGGTGGCACATGGGTCAAGGGTGGGATTTTTCCATCCATTTGAAGGATAGATATACTCTGGGCCCTCTCGGTGGAATGTCATCCAATTAGCTTGCAAGCATGTGACTGGCTCACAAGGGATCACATACCACAACAACGAGTAAAGAGTACTTATCAGTAACGAGGTTGAACTAGGTATGCAGAGATACCGACGATCAGACCTCGGATAAGTAAAATATCGCGAGACAAAGGGAATTGGTATCGTATGTAAATGGTTCATTCGATCATAAAGTAATCTTAGAAATATGTGGGAGCCATATGAATTTCTAGATTCCTCTATTGGTTATTAATAGGAGAAGAGTCTCGATCATGTCTACATAATTCATGAACTGTAGGGAGACACACTTAAGGATTCGATGTTGTTTAGTAGATATGGAATGTAAGTAGGGAGACCGAATGTTGTTAGAAGTCTCGGATGGGATCTGAGATATCACGAGGAGATCCGGAATGGTACGAAGAATAAGATTCATATAAGGAAAGTCCAATTCTGGAGTTCGGGAATGATTCCGTTGTTTTCATCAGAATGATCTAGAAGGGTCTAGAAGGTTCACCAAACCGGAAGGGGAAGGGTACATGAATGTGTCATGACTAAGTGGAATGATTGCATCATGTCCTAGGTCACTTGGCTGGGCATTTAAAAGAAAGAAATTAAACTCCGAAATTGAAAGTCAAAAGGCAAGTTTGAAAAGTCAAACTGGGACAATGTTTCCTGGTGGAGGAAGGAGAGAATCCTTCTCTCCCTCCACCACGCGCCTAGTAGGAGAGGGAGTTGGTGTAGGAATCAAACTCCCTTCTCCCAAGCTTCCCCTCCCTCTCAAAATACAAAGGAGGGGTGCCCCCCAAGAGCACAACACAACCATCCCCTCCCCACACCGACGCCCAGCGCCTCCGCCACGCCGCCGCTGGCTCGCTGTCTCCGCCCTAGTCGCCCTGGCTCCGCCTCCTCCTCTCCAGCTTCTAAACCCTATATCGTCGGGGAAACCCTATTTCTCCACCATAACTTGCTCCGACTTAGGCGAAGCCCTGCGGGATCTTCCCTCTACTTCTGACACCATGCTATCGTACTGCCAGAATCGTGAGGAGAGAACTACAACCTTCGATGCCTGCTGGAACAAGGGAGAGGAAGGTATTTATCGAGTACCGAACACGTGACCGGCCGCGGAAGCGCTGCCGGAATGCAGTGCCGGAAGGATCGTCTACGCGATCTTGAGATCGACAAGTGTACGACTACATCACCCACGAGAATCTGCTCTCGTTAACCGCTTTGGAATCTTCGAGGGTGAGTACTCTAATCGACTTGTTGCTACAATCTAGTAGATAGATCTTGGCTTGTGTGTGTTCACGCGGTAGAATTTTTTTGTTTTCCATTCTACGAACCCCTACAATGGTATCAGAGCCGTGTCTATAAGTAGATCTGTTACACGAGTAGAACACAATAGTCATTATGGGCGGTGGTACTTTTATTATCAATTGGTTATTGTGTACTTTGCATCTTGCGGTATGGTGGGATGATGTGGCCTGGACTAACCTTACATGACATCGTTCATGAGACTTGCTCCACTCTCAACATGCAACTTGTATTTCATAAGTGGCTTTGCAGGTGTCTGTCTCTCCCATCATAGTAAAGATTCAATTTACAACGGGCACTTGATAGTTCAAGCATAAACATTGTGGTTCTTTTTCGTAAGTTAGAACGGTACTTATTGAAAGTCTCAAACCACGTAAAATATGCAAAGAAAATTAGAGGCATCTAACATTGTTTTGCAGGGGTGTGCTATGATGTGATATGGGCATGATTGTGATTATATATGATGTATGCAATGTTCCTTATTGTAAGTCGGCAACCGGCAGGAGCCTAATGGTTGTCTTTTAAATTTCGTTAAGACCTGCGTGTCTATTATTCAAAGTAGTTGTAATAGTTGATGATGGTGGACGACAACCATGGAGCGACGCCATTAATCTTGACGCCACGCCGGTGATGATGGAGATCATGTTCGTTCTTGAAGATGGAGATCGGAAGCACAAGAAGAAAGGCCATATCATATCACATATTTTGAATTGCATTTGATGTTAATCATTTTATGCATCTTGTATTGCTTAGATCGCGATGGTAGCCTTTGAAACTACATCATGTCACGTGATGATCGTACTTGGTGTAGTGGATTTGGTTCATGTGATCACTAAAACAATGTGAGGGATATTGTTTTGAGTGGGAGTTCAACAGTAATATGATTAAAAGTTGAACACTATTTATCATAAACTAAATCAAAGTGAATTTTCATAGTTTTTGTAGTCATTGGCATTTGTTTACCACCTTGCGCTTAGTTATAATTGAGATAATAGAACTATATAATTCTGGTTAGTTACTTTACGAACTGGTATCGTATTGTTTTGAAGTGTTAATCTAAAGTTTAGAAGACCTATTGCAAACTTTCAGTAAGTTTCGGTTACTCCGTGAAGTTTAATAATTAGTATTAAATCAAGAGTAACAATTCTAGTGTTAGTATATAAGTATCATGTTTTGTCTCCATGATTCTTGATATTTAAAAGATTGTTTTAATATCAAGGTAATCTAGGAGCTGAAAGAGTTTTTCAGAAACCATTATGTATGGAAGATATTACGATATCTAAAACAAAGTTTTGGTTGCAACATGATGGAGGATAATATGGCAATGTTTGTGTTCTCATATTTTGATGAGAATTTGCACACGCTAGTCGCTCTAATCCTCCAAAGGTTTTGGAGAGCAACATTATACTCACGATTCACCGTTCTAAGCTAAATAGCTTGATCATGAATAGTTCCATGATAAGGATGAATATTTGATGTAGGCAAAATGTTTACTACACTGAAAAGATTACTAAAGAATGGAATTTGAAAGAACACCAAGCATTTGATGATGGTGATCTACTTCAAAGTACAAGTCCAAAGACATTGGTATTTAACTATACATGCTTTGGACTATGTGTCATGTGTATGGCTCCACTATTGATGTTGATAGATTCTTTCAAACAGAAAAGGAAATACTGAAAGAGAATCTCAGAAATATATGACAGAAAAGAAAAGACTAGAATTGTTCAACTTAGGTATACAGAGGATATACGTGTTATGGCTGTATTCTTTGCTTGTTAAATAATGTGGGTCTTAAGTATTGGATACTGAATTTGTTGGTGTGAATCGTCATACGAAACAACACAATTCATGAACTGCAATGGCCTAAGTAACTAGCAAGAGAATATGTGATAATGTTCATCGAGAACAAATAAAGTGTTCATGTGTTTCTCGTTGACATAAAAGCTTGCCTTCAAGATTTGTTTTATTAGGTATTATGAGAACAAAAGGGTTATTCAAAATAATTTCCGTAATCCATAAAAGATGGATGATTTACAAATGTCATTGGATAAATCACATCCATAAAATAAATACTAAAAATGTTAAAATACAATTGATTGAAAGATCACTTAGGAAGTGACATCGCCGTTTAAATTATATTGAAAAGAAAACATGAAGAAACTCCATATGGATAGAATTTTGGAGTCTTTTGATTTCGATCAAATGATGCTTGTCAAACTTTCCTAGAGATGATTAAAACTCCATTCATAGGCCAAAAGTGAACGAATGACTAGCTTATTGGAACTTGTACATATAGATGTATGAAGCCCATTATGTGTAGTCAAGAGCGATGGATTTCAATTTCATATACTTTCTCCGGAAATTTGAGTGAATATATGAATATTTACTTAATAAGGATGAAGTGTGAAACATTTGAAAAAGTTCAAAGACTTTCAAGATGAAGTGCAAAATCAATATAACAAGAAAATAAAGAATTTATGATAGGATCATAAAGGGAGATATTTGAGTTACAAGTTTAGCATAACACCTAATATTTGAGGAATCGTTCCATGAATTTGCATTTCCCGAAACGCCATACGAGTATGGTGTGTTCGAGATATGTAATAAAACCTTGTTTGACATGGTAAGATCAAAGGTGTCATTTATAAAACTGCCATTATATTTGAAAGATAAAATCTTTAGAAACTACCGCTTTTACACGGAAAAGAGCTTCGTCATGATCCGTTGAAACGACACCATATAAATTTATGGTTTGGGATAAAACCAAAGTTGTCCTTTCTTAAACATTGGTATGATATTATGCATAAATAATATTTCTATAACCAAAGTCGGATGAATATTTATTTGTATGTTATTTTAAATAACCGTTGAGTATTCCTCCATAACACCGAATACAAAAGTATTTGTCACTTAAAACGTCAAGTTTCTTTTAGAAGAAATTTTTCTGTGAAAAGTTAAGTGGGAGGACAATAGAACTTTGATAAGGTTAAAAGAACCTTAGCTATATGTGATGAGTTGCGCAACACCA
The DNA here is from genome assembly GCA_916181665.1 of Avena sativa. NCBI lineage: Eukaryota > Viridiplantae > Streptophyta > Magnoliopsida > Poales > Poaceae > Avena > Avena sativa. Next base: position 397,181,399 of record OV702280.1, on the reverse strand, counting down.
GAAAGTGTCCCAAAGGCAGCAACAATGCTCATGGCTCACGTGCCTCAAAGGTTGTGGACACGGAGGTCTAAGTTCCTATTGAACCAAGTAGGTCGGGTTAACAATCAAATACCAAGATTTGAGAGTTAAATCGTTATTTGACAATGATGATCTGACTACAAGCAAAGAAGCGATAATGGGCCCTGACTCCGTCAAATGGTTTGAAGCCATAAAATCCATGATAGTTCCATACATGAGAGATCAAGCTTTGAACTTGAAAGACCTTCTGAAAAGGTGCAAGATCTTACAGTCGTATTTGGATCTATAAAGAAATAGACATGGATGTTTTACATCTATGAAATTGTCGACATGTCGGGAAAGAGTTCACGACAATGTTCAAAGAGTTGGCTATCACAAGATCTGATCTTTCATTAAGCGATATTTAGTCTAGAGGGATTAATATAGCAACCACTACATATAATTTTGTTATGTGGTAGTTGAATAAACAAAAACAGTTCTTCTAATAGAATGGTTACCTAGGACGTGTGCATGACACAGTCCAAAGGGTTTTGTTAATTCAAAGGATGCTAAAAGCATATGGAAACTTCAATGGTTGAAGTAAGCATAGCGAAGTTGGAATCTTCACCATGATGAAACTGTTAAAAGAGTTTAATTTCATCAGAGACGATGAAGATGCTTGCATTTGCAAGAAATTAAGTGTGAGCGCTAAGACATATTTCTAATACATTATGTGGAAGACACATTATTGATTGGAAGTGATGTATTTTTATTAACACAAGTTAAGAATTTCATTTTTGATGAAGGACTTAGGCAAAACCCAAATATTTGGTATCAATATCTATATGGATAGATTGAGACACTAATATGGTTGTGCCAAATGTACATAGATGACATATTGAATAAGTTCAATATGGAAATGTCAAGAAAGGTTCTTGACACACAAAAAGGATTAAATCGAAATTCAAGTGTATCGACACTTGGTAAGTGAAACAAAGATTCAAGTATTGATTGATACTTGATCAATGAAATCGCAAAGAGTACTTTTCAATCATACTGTGATATGTACACATCTAGATATGTCCTATGCTCTAAATGTTATGAGCATATACCAGAATGATTCATAAGATGATTATTGGACGATGGTAAAGATATTCTTATGATCTTTTGGAAGAACTAAGAATATATTATTTTTGTAGAAGTGACAAATAGATGGTTAATTCATTGTAAAAGTATTACATTGATACTAGTTTTGTCACAAAGTACAAATTAAGTTTATCTCAATCTAAACTAAGGGTGGCACAATATAATGGAAAGTAAGTTCCATAATGGATTTGGATGAGTTCCAAAGTTAAGACATTGTGACAGATACTACAAGAAAAGGCTAAGTATATGACTGCTATTGTAGCAGCAAAAAAGGGCATTTGTGTCAAGTAGTTTGTTATCAAACTTAGTGTGGTTCATAGCGGGATAGTACTATGAAGATACATTGTACGACAATATTATCAACATGTTTTAACCCCAAGGAACTAAAAGGTCTCACCAAAGGACCAAATTTATACAAAGCCATCTCATTAGAGAATGAGTGATGCGTAGAGACGCAAAGACATGCAATTACACACGGACATATAAGCGTCAGATCCAAAGATTAGTTGACCACTAGCAATCGTGTACATATAATACCGAAAAGCCATAGGTGTTGAATACACACAGATTTGAAACTAGATTATTGACTCTAGTGCAAGTGGGAGACTGTTGGAGATATGCCCAAGAGGCAATAATAAAGTGGTTATTATTATATCTTCATGCTTATGATAAATGTTTACATACCATGCTATAATTGTATTAACAAGAAACATTAATACTTGTGTGATTTTTAAACATAAAAGAGTCCCTAGTAAAGCCTCTTGTTAAACTAGCTTGTTGGTTAATATATGATCATGGTTTCCTGATCATGAACATTGAGATGTTATTAACAACAAGTCATATCATTAGAAGAATGATGTGATGGACATACTCCTATAGTTAAGCATAGCATAAGATCAAGTCATTTAAATAGTTCACTTGCTATAAGCTTTCAATACATAGTAACCTAAATCCTTCGACCATGAGATCGTGTTAATCACAATCACCGGATGGATGCTTTGATGTGTTGAGGCACATGGATCAAGAGTGGGATTTGTCCATCCATATGGCGGATAGATATACTCTGGGCCCTCTCGGTGGAATGTCAGCCAATTAGCTTGCAAGCATGTGACTGGCTCACAAGGGATCACATACCACAGGAACGAGTAAAGAGTACTTATCGGTGACGAGGTTAAACTAGCTATGCAGAGATACCGACGATCAGACCTCGGATAAGTAAAATATCACGAGACAAAGGGAAATTGGTATCGTATGTAAATGGTTCATTCGATCGCAAAGTAATCGTAGAAATATGTGGGAGACATATGAATTTCCATATTCCTCTATTGGTTATTGATAGGAGAAGAGTCTCGATCATGTCTACATAATTCATGAACCGTAGGGAGACACACTTAAGGATTCAATGTTGTTTACTAGATATGGAATGTAAGTAGGGAGACCGAATGTTGTTTGGAGTCTCGGATGGGATCCGGGATATCACGAGGAGATCCAGAATGGTCCGGAGAATAAGATTCATATAAGGAAAGTCCAATTTCGGAGTTCAAGAATGATTCCGGTGTTTTCACCGGAATGATCTAGAAGGGTCTAGAAGGTTCACCAAACCGGAAGGGGAAGGGTATATGAATGTGTCATGACTAAGTGGAATAATTGCATCATGTCCTAGGTCACTTGGCCAGGCGTTTAAAAGAAAGAAATTAAACTCCGAAATTGGAAGTCAAAAGGCAAGTTTGAAAAGTCAAACTGGGACAATGTTTCCTCGAGGAGGAAGGAGAGAATCCTTCTCTCCCTCCACCACGCGCCTAGTAGGAGAGGGAGTTGGGGTAGAAATCAAACTCCCCTCTCCCAAGCTGCCCCTCCCTCTCATAAATAGAGAGGAGGGGTGCCCCCCAAGAGCACAACACAACCAACCCCTCCCCACACCGACGCCCAGCACCTCCATCGCCGGCTCCGCCTCCTCCTCTCTGGCTTCTAAACCCTAGATCGTCGGGGAAACCCTATTTTTCCACCATAACTTGCTCCGACTTAGGCGAAGCCCTGCGGTATCTTCCCTCTACTTCCGACACCACGCCGTCGTACTGCCGGAATCGCGGGGAGACAACTACAACCTTTGCTGCCTGCTGGAACAAGGGAGATGAAGGTCTTCATCGAGTACCAAACGTGTGACCAACTGCGAAAGCGCCGGAATGCAGCGCCGGAAGGATCGTCTACGTGATCTTGAGATCGGCAAGTGTACGACTACATCACCCACGAGAATCTGCTCTCGTTAACCGCTTTGGAATCTTCGAGGGTGACTACTCTAATCGACTCGTTGGTACAATCAAGTAGATAGATCTTGGCTTGTGTGTGTTTATGCGGTATAATTTTTTTGTTTTTCATGCTATGAACCCCTACACGAACCCCTTCCAGTATTAAGTTGCAAGCAACAGATAATTGCATTAAGCAATGTGTATAAAGTAAACAATACAATTGCATCATGGACAAAGAATTGTTGTTTTCTCCCAAGTAGCAACAGCACATCTACAACCTTAGAGATTTCTGTTACTTCCCCATATTACTAGAGGCATGAACCTACTATCGAGCATAAATACTCCCTCTTGGAGTTGCAAACATCTAATTGGCCAAGATAGCTACTAAGAATGGAGAGCATGCAAGATCACAAATAACACAGACATGATAGAATCAATCTGACATAGTATCTCAATATCCATCGGATCCCTGCAAGCACAATATGTATGATTACAAATAGATGATCTTGATCATGAAAGGAGCTTACAAAATCTAAGCATGGTAGCACAAAGGAGGAGAAACAACCATCTAGCTATTGTATGGACCCATAGTCCAAGGGTGAACTAATCACGCATCACTCCGGAGGCTGGCATGGTGATGAAGAAGGCCTCCGGGATGATCTTTCCCCTCCGACAGGGTGCTGGGAAGAGCTTCAGATCCCCCCCCCCCCCCGATCTAGGGATGATGGAGAGATTTGATCGGATACTTAGGGTTTCTACATCGGGTGCTTTTATAGGCGAGAGGGCAAGGTCGGTGGCCGGCCAGGGGCCCACACCATAGGGCGGCGTGCCCTAGGGTGGACCCGCCTGGCCCTAGGGTGTGGCCACCTGGTGGCCCCTCTTTGGCTGCCCTTCGGACTCCATCTTCTCTCCAGTAAAATATTGATATTGGCTTTTATCCCGTTCAATTCCGAGAATATTTCCTTACTAGCTTTTCTGAAATCAAAAACAGCAGAAAACTGTTTACTGACATTGCGGCATCTTGTCAATAGGTTAGTTTCGGAAAATATATAAAAATACCTCAAAGTATAGACAAAACATAGCAAAGTTGATACTAAACAAGCATGGAGCATAAAAAATTATAGATACGTTTACGACGTATCAGACCTCTACACGAACCTACAACTACGCCGGCGCCATCCTCTCGCCGCCGCTCACCGGCTAGTCCGGCGAGAGAGACGTGAGAGGGGCCCGGGAAGGAGAAGGTGACTCTCAATGGGAAAGCGCTCTAACTTGCCTCTCGTGCGGTCAAGCCAGGTACAGCAGGGTTGGTACAGTATTATTGCAACCAAGGCGTGATGTGTAAGTGTAATGCTGCAAGTAGTCACGTACGTGAGATTTGGTTGGAATTAAACAAAATGGTTGCAAGGGCCATGCGAGGATGCACAGGATCGGAGCAGTTTTGGCAGGATCAGGATTTGATCTATTAATCTGCTATGGTGCACGAGAAGCTAGACTCAAAATTTGACAAGAAAAAATTTGTGCAAAGAGATCAAGTTTGCACGGAGGTTTGTTCTTGGTCAGTTTGGTGAGAAGCTTCGGACGCGTGGACGGGCTGACAATGGACGGGTGACGTGCGTATAAGGCTCGGGGCAGTCTGCAGCGCGTCGTGGAGGATCATGCATATACATGGACATGGTGCCAGATAGTGCAGAGCCATGGTGGCGGGTGAGCTAGGCGAAGGGTGGAGTATGGTTGCAGTCGAATAAGTTCGGCTAGGTCGGACTGGACTGACTGACAGGACAGAAGACGGTGAAGATCAGCGGCAACGACGTAGGAGCGTGAGGGCTGATGGTGTCCGAATTTTGTGGCATGGAAACACGTGACGCATGCCTAAGGGGTGCGTGGCTTCGACATGACGATGCGTGGGGTTGATTCAAGACGGCGTATGCAAGAGACCTTGAAGTCAACGACGCGCAGGTGGACGGATCATCCATGGAGTCATGATAAAGGTGGAGCTGGAGTGTATGGGAAGATTCCACTCGGGCTAACAGAGGGGCTACGGCGTGAAGATCTAGAGAATCGAAGCCTAGTCAGCGGAAAGGCAAGAAGCACGTAGGTCTGGGCTGGATCTCAATGGTCCAAAGGAGGCGTGTGGAACTTGGCATTGATCGGGTATGACTGATGGATCTGCAGTGGGGCCTAAGGTGGTGTGGGTTAGCTATCCAGAATATCATGGACAATATTGTGGATGCTCGGCACGGTGATAGCGGCGAGACGTGTGGTAAGCATGGGACACAACAACTGACCAGGGCGCTGGAAGTCGGACGGGTGGTCTAACGAGTGTGCAGGGGTGCTGGAGCAGTGTTGGAAATCTAAGAAAGTTTTGTGGAAAGTCTCGAATGTTGAAGGCTTAGAGAGCACATGGTTGTATATTCTGTGATGTTCAGTGCACATGGCAAAGTGCAGGTAACGGGATGCAGAAGGAGGCGGAGTGCTATAGCTGCGGGTGAAGGGTTTCGCAGCATAGTAAATCAAAAATTTCTACGGATGCGAACGGGAAAAGCCAAGATCTAATCTAGGAGATGCAAACAACGAGGGGGAATAGATGATATCTTCATACCCTTGAAGATTCGCACATCGAAACGTTCGACGGAACGTGGTTGATGTAGTCGTACTCGCTTCTTCTTCTCGCGATCCGATCCGATCTAACACCGCAAGTGACGATGCCTCCGAGAGATGCACACGTGCGGCACCTCGACGTCTCCTCCTTCCTCGGTCCAGCAAGTGGGGTGGAGAGATGGATTGGATCTACAACGTGACGGAGCGGTGCAAACGGGGGAGAGTTTCTATGGTAGGGCTTCGCATACGCGCAGTCGGGAGGAAGAGAGAGAGGAGGGGCAGCAGGGCGGCTAGGGTTTAGGAGGAGGTGTGGGGAGGGTGCGCCCCCAGCCCTCTTTATATAGAGGGGTGGGCGGCTGTCCCTTGCCCCTCTCCCAAGCCCTAGGGCCGGCGGCCAAGGAGGGAGGAGTGGGAGGCAAGTCCCCCCCCCCCTTCTAGAAGCTTCCCTAGGGTTTCCCCTAGGGCTTGGCCGGCTGGGCCTATGGGGCCTTGTGCCCCTGGCGGCCAGGGCACTCCCTCGTAGGCCCACGCCCCCTCCCGACAAGTGGGGCCACGTTGGTCCCACTCCGGAAGGTTCTACAAGCTTCCGGTACAATACCGAACAACCCGAAACAATTCCGAACTCCAAAATCTGTTTTGCCTTATATGAATCTTATTCTCCGGACCATTCCGGAACATCTCGTGATGTCCTGGATCTCATCCGAGACTCCGAACAAAAAATCATAAACCAATTATCCAATCTATCCTAGCGTCGAGACACATTAAGTGTGTGACCCTTCGGGTTCGAGAATATGCAGACATGATCTTCTATCAATAATCAACAGCGGGGTCTGGAAACCCATATTGACTCCCACACATTCATCGATGATCATATAGGATAAACCACGATGCCAGGATTCATTCAATCCCATATATATTCCCTTCGTCGCGCGATATTTTACTTGCCCAAGATTCGATCGTCGGTACCGGCATACCTAGTTCAATCTCGTTCACAGCAAGTACTTTACTCGTTCCGTAATCCGATATCACTTTGTGATTAACTCCTTAACCACGTGCTTTCAAGCGGTGTTGATATCGATTACCGAGTGGGCCCGAAGTATATCTCTCCTGAATTGGGAGGGACAAATCCCATCTCTATACATGCAACCCAACAGGTACTTTCCGATCACCTGAGAGACACCTTTATGATCACCCTCTCATAGGATGACGTTTGATGACCTCAAAGCTTTCTTCCGATACCAGGGAGTTGCATTATCTCATGGTCTAAGGAATACAATATTTGACATAGGAAAAGCTTCGCAAAGATGAACACGATGACACGATCTAATTGCTCTGCTTAATTTGGGTATATCCATCATATCATTCTCCCAATGATATGACCGCATTATTAATCGACAACTCATGTCTATGGTGAGGAAACCTTAACCATCATTAATCAATGAGCTAGTCCATAGAGGCGTACTAGGGACACGGTGTTGTTTACAAACCACACAAGTATTAAAGTTTCTGCTTAACACAGTTCTAGCATGGAATATAAACTTTATCATGAACAAGAATTATAATAATAACATCTTTATTATTGCCTCTAGGGCATAATTCCAACAGCGGGACATGTAGAAGACTATCCGAAAATGAATGAGACGATTGTGAATTTGACTCAGGGTGATTCAAGGGCAATAGTGGAATTTCTTCAAGTTGGAAGCACTTTCACGCAGACATGTGGTTGGTGTGTGATGGTGTTGAATGAAAATAAGGAACTATAGTTGCAGGTGGAGGCACGTAGAGTCAGGGAGTAGCAGCAGCGCTCATGGAGATAACCAAGTCTGGAGTACATGCAAGTTTGGCGCTTGGACGAATTCAAGGTGGTGGAGAATATTCGCTAAGGTGGAGTTTATTTGTTGTGTTTTTGTCGAATATTAGTGTACAAGTTAGGTTATCTTGTCTTGTGTTGTATTGTGGATAGAATACAAGTAGTATATATTTGGACTCTTGTAGCCTAGGATTCCCATATAATGGGGGAGGTGCCACATAATGTAACCTATGATGACTTGATAGCAGCAGGCACGCAAGGGGAGTCGGCGACTTGTTCTGGCGACCAAGGTGACCGGTGTTGCAATATCAATGGGGAGGAATGCCCGTAGTCATGCCCCTGCAGAGTAGGCAATTTGACGAACTGTATTAACAAATCTCGGTGTCGTCATCGTGTTGTGACTGCTTGGTTCCTAGGTAGATCGATTTGGCGCCTACAACTGTAACATATATCTTGCAATGTAGTACATGCTTGTATGTTAGGCCTATAGAAAGAGATAGTCGCATATAGTATCTTGAAAAATAGTAAAATTCTGCTTTAATTTACCAGCTATAGTTCGGCTTCTTATGCATAATCTGAAATAACCCATGTAATTATCACTTAGTTGTGTACCATGAGCACCAGAGACTGAGAGAAAAAGAAAGAAGATATTCTAAAAATAGTAATGCTACCATGTACTGCAAACATAGAAAATGCAGGTCATGGTTAAGTCATTTGCTCCTCCAAAATTGCAGGCTCTAGTCGAAATATGAAATTTCAACCGTAAATTTATTACACCAAAATTTAACCAAGATAAATTAAGTTTGAATTACATAAAGACGAAACTTGTTAGGAATTGGATTTACAGTTCTAAACTCAGGGCACACTAAGTTCCAATAGCCACTTACCGGTTCAATGTCTCTCGCCTATAACCTACAAATCACAATTTAAAAATACCCAGAATCATAACTCGCTTCTAAAACTCAGTAGGGTGTCATCGTTTGAAAACTCCCTCTATCATAACTCACCAATATGTTGCATTCTAAAATCAAAATCGATCCCAATTGCGATGTAATGTTGTGCATGGTAGAGTCGTTTTCTTGAAAAAAAAAACATCTTATTGCTTGGTTCTACGAATTCTTTCCACCATGACAAAGAACTCGTAATCCATGTAGCTAATTGCCACGCATGGAGTAGTCACTGCTTTCGGTACCGCATCCCGATGGCCTCTGTATTGCCATTGTTTTCAGTAGCTCTAGTGGCGGCAAAGGAGGAGCATATGGGTCTCTCTTCTCGCGATAGTTCCCTGGATTTGGAGGATCAGTATAACAACTTCTGCAGGGTTTCTTTGCGTACTTGATAGCCATTTTTGTAACCTAATATTTCATTGTAGAAATGAAGCATTAGAATTTTTACATGTAACCTCAATAGTAGATTCAGGAATTTCTACAAATACCATACAAACTTACAAACGGAGGCCTAAATGAAAATGGACAGTTAACCAATGCGAATAATAAAATCTTACTACGATAGGCATCAAAAATAAGTTCAATATAATCACACGGTAAAACTATCTAGGTGGATAAGATTAAATTCGAATGAAGCACCCATCTCCATTATCCGATTTCATTGAGCTAAAAATATGAAATCTGTCTAGCTAGCTGAGATGTGCAAGAAAAATAAGAAAAACTAGGACTTGTCGATTGCTAGCAAACCATTAAGATGGGATATCTGAATGGGTTAGCTTCATATCATAAGTAAAAGACCAATAATGACTTCCATGTACACAATACATTGGCATTATGCCCCTCAATATATATGTGCACCTTGTCACACTAGTGGAAAACGTGCCATCGGTCTCGGTTTGTAAGGGCCTTTAGTCCCGGTTTCCTAACCGGGACAAAGAAATCAGGACTAAAAGCCTACCCCTTTAGTCCCGGTTGCCACAAACCGGGACTAAAGGCACTCATGGGCTGCGTCGATTGTGCGGGACCTTTAGTCCCGGTTTGTAATACGAACCGGGACTAAAGATTTTTTTTAAAAAAAAATTCAAAAAAAATGATTTTTTTTCAAATTTTTCTTAACCATTTGAATTGTTTGACTCGTTAATCTCCCACATCTCTCATTTTTAACACTAATTATACTTAATCTTAGTTCAAATCATACTTACGGTCAAATTTCCCGACCGGTCACCCATCCTAGCACGCTTAACTTCTCCATTCCATCTCTCCCACCCCCGCGAAGGACCCTTATATCTTGTTGTCAAGACTAGTATATCAATCCCATTAACTCATATCGATATGTGACACGTTTTTATTTTTTGAAATTAAGAACAACTATTATTAGTAAACAACAATAAAATAAGTAATAATAACATTTTATTCTAATGAAAGTAAAAACTTATTAAATTAATATTTTTTCATTTTTGCCATTTATTCATTTAATATGACATAAACAATATCTTCAATTCTGTAAATCGAAATTCAACAAATAATATATCCATTATTATCAGAAAATGCGAGGAATTCAAATATGACATAAAAATACAAAAATAATTTAATTTCTGAAATAAATTTTTTTCTTTTCGAATTTTAAGAATCTAAAACGGCCTAAGTATGTTGAAATTAAAGAGCTAATTTTTTTCTGCATGTTTTGATAGGTTGTACTTTTTTTACATGGTATGTAAAAGTTATGGCCATTTAAATTTTTATAACATTTTTTTGTAAATTATGTCGAAATTTATATTTGTTAATTTTTGTAACAACTAAATCACTTAATATAACTACAGTTCGAAGAATTTTATTTATAGATTTTTTATAAATTTTTGGCATGATTTTGAATCTAGAAAAAATGATCTTCAGAAGGATTTGTGTCCGTTTTATTGTCACGGCAGAACTTGAGAATTTTTTTTGCCCACTTTCTTTAGTCCGGGTTGGTAATACAAACTGGGACTAAAGGTCACACATTTAGTCCCGGTTGGTGATACGAACCGGGACTAAAAGGGTTGGCACCGGGGCACCCCTTTTAGTCCCGGTTGGTGATACGAACCGGGACTAAAGGTCCCGTTTGACCCGGGACTAAAGATTGCTGGCGTTCTAGAGTAATGCTCCAAACTGGGATGGAAGATTGGCTCTTTTTCTACTAGTGTCATAAAGTATATGCGTGCAGGTGCAAGCACAATTTCAATACCCAACCTCTTGCTAAATGCAAACAATCCATTGAGTTTACGAAATAAAACTTGATACCACGACCAAGTGGTTTGTTTCAACCAGGGCATCCATTTTATTCTCTGAATTGACTGGATCATGAAGATTGGTCATAGCACCAGTAATTTTTCTACCCCATATCATATGTGCTTCTCACAAAGCTATATAAATTATACTGTAGTTTGTGACAATAGCAAACAATTGAGGACGAGAGAACCGTAACAAAGACATGCTAGAAGAAAATATGCATGATGCTTGAAATATCAAATAAACACCTTAGTTTCAGATCCGATGATCCTAACAAGTCAGTTCATATATTTATTGGTGACACATATTCTTGTTAATTCCTTACCTTGATGTTGCCTTGGAAGATCTCCCTCTCCACTCCCTGCTTACTTCTTCATTCTTCCATCCTTTATTCTCTTAGCTCCACCTCCCTTTCCCTATTTCTATTCAATTATCCAGCCGCAAATCAACTGAGTATTTTAGGTGCTTTGGACATACATAAATTGAACCAATAATTTGTAGTTCACTATATGAATGCACCATAAGTCCGTAACAGTGTGTTACGTATAAGTATAAACATGACAATAAACTGAGGATATATAGATTGGAAAATAGATGCAATTTTATATACGTGGAAATTCGATAAGCTCTTAGTTTACTCATTCGAAACTATTTTCCAGAACTAATATATCTCATACATTGCTCTTTTCTTTTTTAATTCATTTCAAAAATATGAACAACACTTTTATTTTTTAATTCATTTCCAGAATTTTTACAATCTGCTCTGCCCCTAGGTTCGTCCCAAACAACAAAATCCAGAACCTCGCTTAAGGTTCGGGGATGTTCGCTTAAGCTGATCAATTGAGCCTGAACCTGAGGCAAGACAAATGAGGTACACACTTCCTATATCAATGCAAGAAGTAACATCTTGGTCTATGTATTTTTTATGCCTTCCAATACAGCTGTAGTGGTGCAGATATTTTTCGATGTTCATGCAGATGTATTTTTTTCCTGAAGTTAGTCATCTGTTCCATACATGCATATGCTATTTTTGGTTGATTGGTTCTGATATTTTTCATCAATCGACATTATTATTTTCCCCTACAGGTTGTATTGTTAATTAAATTATCTCCTCATTCATCCAACTAGATTTTGACTACTTAATAGATCTTAGTCCAGATTCTGTGGATGCGGTGTCTGCAATGATGTGGAAGGTAGAAGGAACATCAAGCCATCCCCACAAGTAAACTCATGGATTCAAAGATGTGATAGAAATGAAGGATTTTGATATTCGGTAACTACGCTCCTGACATTTCACAAGTTTTGCTACATATCTATCAGAAAATCCTTATGAAATGAATCTAGAATATCAATGGTTTTTACCCATTTGTATATTGCCTGACTTCTAGACAGTAGACTGGTGTCAGCGTATAAATTTCATTCTAGGATAAATTCCACAATTGATTGCGCTTATTGTTGGGGTGCAATTTCTATTGTCCAGGTAATCCTGATTATTTGAAAAACTCGATTGATTGAAATATATCTACTTTCCAATTTGAACGTGAATTAGCTCTATTGACTCTGAAGGAATGCATTTGATTGCACTTATATATTTTGGTCAGTGAAATATATTCTCCATGTAGTCTATTTGCACTCAGCTACTTGAACAAAATTCCGTTGTTGGGAATTTATCAACTTTCATATCGAAGCCGAATTAGATCAATCAACTATAAAGGAATAATAACCAGAAGTGTGCGGGATAGATTTCTTGATTGCTTGCTGGTAAAATTGAGGAAATATTCCTAACTAATGATGAGTTCGCATGTTAGGATCCACAGCCCCGACTCATTTTTTTCTGTCATGAGTTTTCCAGTTTGGCGTGTAGAATGTCAATAGTATATTTGAAACGTGCAATGAAAAGTATAGTGGTCGCAGAAAATTGCATTTTGTAATTCAAGTGTTTTAGTGTGGTATATGAGAGTAAACCAACATATCCATGTTTGTGAAATCAATGATCTGGTTACTTACATTTGGTCCGGTACCGAACAAGATGGGTTTGACGGTTAACTGCTTAAACTACTATTCTAGCTCAACCTGAGTTTTCTAGCATCACTCCTTGGTGAAGATATCATCGTTAAAGGTTCCCAATTTTGTTAGTAATACTAATATCATTAGGAAACTAAACCTTTCTCTTTAGTAGTTTGTACTGTTGAAGCTATCTATTGATGCAGAATATTTGTGCCAGTGCTGAATGCTACACTGACTGTTGGGCATGTCTCGGTGTGCATGTACATTCATATGATAGGTCTATGCATTCGGGGTTCAGTTTTTACTCTTTGCAGTGTTCAAGACAAGTTTGCTGCTTTATATTGTTTATATTTTCTTTCTTATTTTGATGTTTTTCATCCTTTGTGGTCCAATATGCTTAAATATGATTTTGTGGCTGCCACATAATCTGTTAGGTCCAGAGTTTTTGTTTGTGAACTAATTATTTGTTGCGATGATCTGAACTGCTGACTAAATGTCACATATTTGAATGTCGTTGTCTGCTTCTATGTTAGTAAGTTTCTTGCCTCCCACATTTAGAAAGAAAGCATCTTGCCTCTGATAATGTAAATGGTTACTGATTGACACAATGTTTTATTCTTTTAGATAAATGAGCTATCCATGTTTAGCTAACTTGACAAGCAATGATTGAATGCGGCAATCTTACTTGTATAGCAGTTTTGATAGCTCGTGTGACAACCATTTCCTTTGGGCCGTTATCTCTTGAAGGTGCTTTGATAGCCTGATATTGGTTTCCATTTTATTTTGTGCTCTTGTGGTTGTTGGTCTGAGATTATGTTTGGCAAAGAAGCTTATTTCTATTGTTCATACTTGGCCTGCAATTTCCAAATGTATGATACTATGTTATGCTTTGAATTTTAACTCAAATTTGGCGAGTAAAAATGTGTATGTATGCACCGTATCACATAATTTCACCTGACAATATCACTCATAGGATATGCCATGCTTCATAGCAGCTGTGTAAATCATGTTTCTCAGTTCGATTAATCTTAGACATTTTTCATAGATTATTAATGACCCATCGATTGACATGCAGGTCTAAATATTTTCAAAAATGAAGATGTTCAAGCATACGCTGGGAACCAAAAGAACTTTCTAGACAAAGAGACATGGTATGATGACCCTGGCAGTTGCAGATTCTGTGTAAAGTATAAACCCTCAAGACCTGACATGGTGAATTACTTTACATTGCTGCAAGTTGTAGTTATTGTATGAGAAAAATCTTGAACGATCTCTGTCCGGTGAAAATGATGTTGTATAAACCTTGTTACTTTTCTTGATAGATTTCCAAGAGTATGCCATGGATCATGACTTTCATTAAACAGTCTGGCCATGACTCTTATCATTCAGTGGCCGCTACTACTAGTTACCTTGGGTTGTTCATTTGCAACCAGAATTGGACCTTTTTCTTTTCCAAACGGGCAATTCCCATTTCCATTACTGCATAACGAAGTACAGTCCTACGAAAGAAGAAAAAATGCCCTTGCATCAATAGGAAACCCGCTGATAAGTACTCGATAAGCGAGTACTCACTACGGGGCTAAAACCTACCGACACTGAAGCCTACACTACCAACAAAGAGGGTTCAAAAACATAAAAGACATAACAAGGTTCCCAAATATAAAAAGAAAAAGATACACAAACGACAAGCAACCAAACAGGCCTGGCTAACTCTCCTCGGCTTGGGCACGATTCTTTCCCCAGTAAATCAGACAGAATGAAATGGAACAGATTAACAGAGCGCCTCCAACCAATGCAATCACAACGATCCAGACAGTGGTGAGCTTTGGACGATCTGCAAAAGAAACATATACTAGGATATTTAGCTATACATACGGTTTCAATACTTGGGTATAAACGGTTTTGTAAGAGAATGTAGTTCGGTTTTGGTACTAACCATTAAATAACGGTTCGGTTTCGATAATAGACAAACTAACCATAGTTAACGCGTATGTTTCAATAAGGCCTAACTTATATGGCCATTTTATATGACCGAAGAAGATGTGTTGCAAAAGGGAAACAAAAAGATCAATGAATTTCGGCCAAAATAAAATTGTATAGTAACTGGATGTGTTGCAAGAGAGAAACGACAGTGAAATGGCAGAATAAAACGAGAGTTGAACCGGCAACCTTGCTTACAGACTAGAAAGCTGAACTTCCAGACCACTAGGGTGCAAAGCATTCAATATTCAGAATTTCAGATAGCACTTCGCATTTTGTAAAGTTTAATCGAATAATTTCGGTTTTAAACCTGATTAACCTTTTTTTAGAGATAAACCTGATTAACCTTGGGACATATGGTTGGCGACACTTACGTGAAGATGTCGTGGATGTGGAGGTGTCGTTGCTGAAGCAGGTGAAGTTCCACCTCCCGACCTGCGCCACCTCCCCACGCTGGCCGCAGAAGCCACCGGCCTTCTCGCAGCCCTCGCACTCTCCTCCAACAGCCGGCGAGCTCCAACTGAGTTCGAACCCAGCCTTCAGCGCGGGGATGACGTCCTCGACAGGATGAAGGACAGGCATTCCCACCACCTCCATGCACCACCCGGTGGCTTCATATGGAACGCGGGCGTCGCGGAAAATGTAGGAGACGTTGTGCCCGCTGGTGAGGCAGGGCACGAGGCGGCGGGAGTCGAAGCCGGAGTAGGCGCAGTCCAGCAGGAACGTGAGGTTCGTGTTCCTGCTGGTCAGTTCCAAGGTCGGCGGCGAGCCCGGCGGCAAGGTGAGGTTGCGGCCCGCCACGTGCGGACACGAGCTGTTGATGGAGACGGCGAGGTCGAAGATGGAGAGCGTCCGGTCGCCGTAGTGGATCCCCGTGACTCCGTAGTCTCCGGAGGGCAGGAGGAGGACGGGCGTGTCGCCGCCGCGGCATTGGACGCGCAGCGGCGGGTAACCGCAGTGCGAGCTGGTGGCGTTGCCGTTGACGTCGCCGTCTACCCAGAAAGGGTAGCGGATATCAACGCGGCCGCAACGGTTGGCGACGCAGGGCGAGGTGGTGGTGGTGTTGGTGTTCCCTGATGCGGACAGGACGACGGCGAGGAAAAGGCTGGATAGCAAGCACAACCGGAGTGGGGTCATGGCTGCTGCTGCGTGTGGTCTGAACTGTGGCTGTGGAGCTAGCAGAGGAGGAGGAGGCGGCGGCGCTTAAACAAACAAACAGAGGAGGAGGACGAGAAGATTTATCTCATCTCAATCGCATGAGTAGAATCTAAAGATGCTGAACAGGGCGCATTTTGCATGACAAGTGCTCTGCTAGCTCTAGTCCGTTCTGGTGCAAGGAGAAGGACATGCATGGGCGTTCTGGAGCTGCTCGTGCCGGAGATGGAAATGGCCACATGCACGTTTCAAAGG
Source organism: Avena sativa (assembly GCA_916181665.1). NCBI lineage: Eukaryota > Viridiplantae > Streptophyta > Magnoliopsida > Poales > Poaceae > Avena > Avena sativa. Next base: position 397,164,990 of record OV702280.1, on the reverse strand, counting down.
CGACGTGGCACAGTACACCACGGTGTCGCTGACGGGCGGGGCCGGGGCGGGCAACGTGGACGTTCGTTTGAACAGGGCACATTTTGCATGACAACGTGGATTCAAGCCTTCCCTCTGTGAGCTAGCTGCACAGGCCTGGGGGAACCGATTAGGTGGAAGAAAACTGGCAGGAAAAGGAAGAATGGTGTGGAGCTAGCTCTGATTCATCCATCAAGGGAAGGAATAGGGAAGATGAGAAAGACATGAGGTAGAAGCTAAACCTTTCAGCTGGGGAAGATGAGAAATTGCCCGATGATCCTCCTCCTCTGGCTGACATTCTCGATCGGTTGCCCGCTAGCTGAATTCCTGCATCGAAATTGCGCACGAGGGCCCTTTAGGGTTAGGCGCACCCCTCGGGTCATCCTCCACCACCCCGACGCCATCACCCACCTCGCCTCCTGACTCTTCTGCACTGCCGCCACCTTCTGCGCCCCCCTCTGCTCGACGTCGGAGCACTCCTACCTGGAGGTCCTCATGGTCAGCTCCAAGCGGCCGCGTAGCTCTCCGCCGCCGCCCTGACGCGTCGTCCCATCACCGCAAGTCTTCTCCCCGACACCATCTGTCCCCTGCCCACCGTAGCCCGGGCCGCCGCGACGACCTCCGCCAGTCAACAACGCCCCACCACGTGACTCCGGCGAGGGGACAGCAGGACCGGTACCGCCACCCGGCCCACAGGTCCCCTGCCCATGGCAGAGAGGTGGCTGCTCGTCGTCCTTCCCGTTCGCCGCCGCGGCAACAGCGGCGGGAGGAGGGGCCCTCCAGGGAGACTCCGGCGGCCCGTCCTCCTTCTCCCAAGGTGCGCTGGCGTGAAACCCAGCTCCGGCAGCAGGCTTTGGCGGCACGGGGTAACCCACAGGAAGGGCGCATGGAGTCGTCCAGGGCGGATTTGGCCTCATGGTGGGATGGCCAGCTCGCTCGCATGGCGCAGTCTGCAGCTGGACAGTCGAGGGCGGCAGGCGCCAGCCCCGCAGGAGCGCAAAAGAAGACAAAGAAGCCTAAGAAGAAGAATAAGGTTGTGGCGCTGCAGCCAAGCGTGCCCCTGTCAGAGACCCCCCCCACCACCACCAGAGACGCTCCTCCGCCCCGACCCGTCCCCATAGCCGGGAACGCTTTTGAGTACTATGGTCATGCGGTGGATGGGGGTCTCTACTACATTGAGATGGGGGCATCAAGATGACCATGCCAGAGATCTTAGCGATGGTGACTAATTTGGAGCAGGACCAGCCTCTACAGATCGAGGTGACGGAGAAGCTAATCCACCAGGAGCTCGGTGTGGTGTTGTCGGGCTATGAGTGGCCGGTTAGGAGGGTCTCGTCCATAGAGTTCCTAGTGTCGTTCCCCTCGATGGAGATCATGCGCATGTGTGCATTCGGGTCCTCCTTGACCCTGTCGATCCACCAGATGAGGGTCTCGATCGATCCATCTTTGGTGGATCAGGAGATCTCGGCCACTCTCGCGGACCCCTGGCTCAGGCTCTTCGGGGTCCCCGCGGAGGCGAGGAACCCGGAGATTGTGGCCCTCATCTCTCAGACTATGGGGAAGTTCCAGGAGGTGGACCACCACTCCCTGGTGGGGCACGGGGCGATCCGCCTATGGGTCATGTGCCCGGATCCCTTTGTGTTCATGGTGACAATCTCGCGCTTCTTCTTCGGCCACACTGGCAGGGAGTTGGTCTTCGAGCTGGAGGCCCCGACTGAGCACCATGGAGAACCCTCGCCGTCCCCCTACCCGCCTTCAGCCGACGACCCTGGGGCGGGCCAGGGGGGCTCTAAAGGGGAGTCTTCTAGGGACGAGTCTAGTGATAATGACAAGTCCCCTCCGCCTGGGGAGCCTTCCCCGCCCCCACCCCAGCCGACCCAGGGCACGGGGGTGCCCCCGGTCACTCGACGGTGGCGGCGGGACCCTTCTTACCTGAGCGGATGCCGCTCTCTCGAAGTGCCCCTCCGAACCTGGTCCCGGTCGATCGCCCTCGCTGCTTCCGCCCTGACCCCGTGGTCCCCGTGGATTTTGACATCACGTAGTATGGCACTAACTTCACCAAGGACACCTCTCCACTGGAGCCCGTGCTGATGGGGGGTGGGGGAGGGGCGGGCCCTCCTCCTTAGACCTTGTACCCAGAGGATACCTTGGGGAGTGTGGGGTTGTACGTGTTCTCCTAGTCCACCCCGCGTTCCCCGGGCTTGGTGTGCTACTCCCTGGCGCCCAACAAGCCTGACCCCTGTGCAACGGGGACAAACACGATCCTCATCGACGCTACTGTGCCTGTCCCCAAGGCCCGTCACACCCGCACGCTGCTCCAACCCCCCCCCCCCCTTCCCGCCATCGTCCCACCATAGAGAGCACATCGCTGGGCTAGGGTTGGGGTCCGGGCCTAGAGCCGACGATGGCGAAGCGGGCTACTCGGCGGGTGACGGCCCGTGACGAGTTCTCAGGTACGCCCTCAGCCCCTCCTCTCATTTCCTCTAGTTTTTGTGATTCTTTCGGGTCCAGGTTCTCGGTTCTGACTCTGGTCCCCTTGGATCACCTAGGCGATGTGGCATCAGACTGTGGGATCATCTTCCTCGGGGAACAAGGCCCCCGCCTCTAGCAGATTGAGGCCATTAAGGCTAGGGAGGTGTATGAGGGCCAGATCGCAGCTTCCCGTGTGAGGGATGCACGAGAGCGTGAATGGAACCTGGCGCTAGCTCGACCTGGCGCTTCTAACCCCGGGTCCAGCTCGGCCCCTCCTCCTAGGCCTGATGGTGGCGAGGCCCCCGAGAGGATCCCCTCTACAGGGAGACCCTGAGGGAGGCTTCCCAAGTCTGCTCCCCGTCTCACGCCCTTAGGGCAGGCCCGTTTGGCCCCCAATAAGGGGGCCCCAATCCCCAGTGATTCTCCTGATGGACATTTTCAGAGTTATCCGAGCGTTCATTTGGAATATTCGGGGCTTCGGGCAGGACAGCCGTCACAGACAGATTAAGGAATATTTGCGGCTAGAAGATGTGGATATTGTAGGCCTTCAGGAGACAATCCACCAGGACTTCTCCATAGCGGAGTTAGAGGGGCTGTCGCGCCATAGGTTCAGCTGGACCTGGCTCCCTACCACTGGCCACTCGGGTGGGATCCTCCTTGGGTCCAAGGAGGAGACCTTCGAGATAGAGGATATGGAATGCGGGGATTTCTTTATGAGCATGCTTCTCACCCATAAACGATCATGCCTCAAGTGGGAGGTGATCATTGTTTATGGCCCCGCAGACCATAGGCTCTCCCGGGAGTTCCTTCTTGAACTCAAGTCCAAAGTGGAGCTAGTGGTGGTTCTGGTGGTAATGCCTGGGGACTTTAACCTCATTCGCTCTATTGAGTACAAGAGCTCAGCAAATGTGGAACCCGTTAGGATGCGGCAGTTCAATGACTGCATCGCGGACCTCGCACAGAGAGATCTCACGGTTGGGGGCTCGATACACGTGGACTAACAAGCAAATAGATCCGATCCACGGGATCCTTGACCGGGTCTTCCTCTCGGTAGACTAGGAATGGTCCTACCCCCTATGATCCCTTTGCGCTGTGATGAGGGTGGGCTCCAACCACACACCCTCCTCCTCTCGACCGGGGGAGGCGCTCCGCATTGCCCGAACCTCTTCCACTTCGAGACCTTTTGGCTGACCCAGCCAGGCTTAGGGGAGGCGGTTTGGGAAAGGTGGACAATGGCGGCGGCATCTCCACCCCGTGTACATTGTGCCATCGATATTTGGCATCACTGTGCTAAATTGGTGCGCCCGTTTATGTAGGGGTTCGTAGCATGGAAAACAAAAATTTTCTATCGCATACAAACAAACAAGCCAAGATCTATCTACTAGATTGTAGCAACGAGTCGATGGAATAACTCACCCTCGAAGATTCCAAAGTGTTTAACGAGAGCAGATTCTCGTGGGTGATGTAGTCGTACTCTTTCCGATCTCAAGATCGCGTAGACGATCCTTCCGGCGCCGCGTTCCCGCAGCGCTCCCGCAGTCGGTCACACGTTCGGTACTCGACGAAGACCTTCCTCTCCCTTGTTCCAGCAGGCAGCGGAGGTTGTAGCACTCTCCTCGCGATTCCGGCAGCACAACGGCGTGGTACCGGAGGTAGAGGGGAGATCCCGCAGGGCTTCGCCTTAAGCCGGTGCGAGTATGGTGGAGCTTATGAGAGAGGCTATTAGTGGTCTAGTAATTAGACACACCAATTAGAGGGCTCTAAACCAATTAGAAGGCTCTAAACCGAAACAGCTCTAAACCGGGGTCTAGGTCTAGTTTCTAGTTTAGAGGATAGGAACTTGTGTGTACTAGGAGGGGAGCCCTGCCCCTCCCTTTATAGGTGGGAGGGCTGGCTGCGCCATGGGGAGGAGAGTCCCTCCCCAAGTCGGCTTGGTGGGGCGCCGGCCAAGGGAGGAGTCCTCCCCAAATTCGGCCTCCACCAATCCTCCTCTTTTCCCACTTCCCAAAATTGGCAGTTTGACTTTCAAATTAGCCGTTTGACTTTTCCAATTTAGGAATTAAATAAACCCTTTATTTTGGACAGCGAGAACACTTAGTACATGATGCAATCATTCCATCTTGCAATGACACATTCATGTACCCCTTCCCCCCCGGAGTGCCGGACATTCCGGGACCTTCTAGAATGTTCCCGATGAAAACACCGGAACCATTCCCCAACTCCGAAATGGGACTTTCCTTATATGAATCTTATTCTCCGGACCATTCCGGATCACCTCGTGATATCCCGGATCCCATCCGAGACTCCGAACAACATTCGGTCTCTTTCTCATAATACCATAACTACTCAAACAACGTCGAATCCTTAAGTGTGTCTCCCTACGGTTCGTGAATTATGCGGACATGATCGAGACACTTCTCCGAACAATAACCAATAGAGGAATCTGGAAATTCATATGGCTCCCACATATTTCTACGATTACTTTGCGATCGAATGAACCACTTACATACGATACCAATTTCCCTTTGTCTCACGATATGTTACTTATCCGAGGTCATGATCGTCGGTATCTCTGCATACCTAGTTCAACCTCGTTACTGATAAGTACTCTTTTCTCGTTCCCGTGATATGTGATCCCTTGTGACCAAGTCACATGCTTGCAAGCTAATTGGATGACATTTCACCGAGAGGGCCCAGAGAATATCTATCCGTCATGTGGATGGACAAATCCCACTCTTGATCCATGTGTTTCAACCAATACTTTCCGAACACCCAATGCCACTTTTATAGCCACCCTGTTACGGTGTGGTGTTTGATGACATCAAAGCATCCATCCAGTAAAGGCAATATGCATGATCTCATGGTCGAAGGAATTAGGTTACTATGTATCAGAAAGCATATAGCAATTGAACTATTGAAATGACTTGATCTTTATGCTACGCTTGTCTATAGGAGTATGTCCACCATATCATTCTCCTAACGATATGATCTTGTTGTTGATAACATCTCAATGTTCATGACAAAGAAACCACATCATCAATCAACCAACAAGCTAGTGAAGTATAGAGGCCATACTAGGGACTTCAAATTAAGTTTACAAATCACACAAGTATTAATGGTTTCCTTGTTAATACTATTATAGCATGAATGTAAACATTTATCATAAACACAAAGATATATAATAATAACTACATTTATTATTACCTCTAGGGCATATCTCCAACAGTCTCCCACTTGCACTAGAGTCATCTAATCTAGATTACATGGTAATATACCGAACACCCATGGCAGTTTGGTGTTGGTCATGTTTTGCCCTCGGGAGAGGTTTAGTCAACGGATCCGCCACATTCAGATCTGTGTGTACTTTGCAAATCTTTATATCCCCATCCTGGATATGTTCTCGAATAGCGTGGAAACGCAGCTTGATATGCTTCAGCTTCTTGTGTGACCTTGGTTCTTGCGCATTGGCTATGGCGCCCATGTTATCACAGTAGATAGACATTGGGTCCAGCGCACTTGGAACCACACCCAGCTCTGTAATGAACTCTTTCATCCATATCGCTTCTTGTGAAGCCTCCGAAGCAGCCATGTATTCCGATTCAGTTGAAGATCTCGCCACAACGCTTTGCTTTGCACTCCTCCAGCTAACTGCTGCACCATTCAAAATAAATACGTATCCAGATTGTGATTTAGAATCATCCGGATCGGTGTTCCAACTAGCATCGGTGTAACCATTAACAACGAGCTGTTCATCACCTCCATAAGAAAGAACCATATCCTTAGTTCTTCTCAAGTACTTAAGGATGTTTTTGACCGCTGTCCAATGATCCACTCCTGGATCACTTTGATATCTGCTAGTTAGACTAACAGCATATGCGATGTCGGGTCTAGTACATAGCATGGCATACATTAGAGATCCTATGGCTGAGGCATAGGGAGTCTTACTCATCCTTTCTCTATCTTCTGCCGATGTCGGACTTTGAGTTTTACTCAAGGTCGTATTGGGCAACATGGGCAAGAACCCTTTCTTGCTATCTTCCATTCCAAACCTCTTTAGAACTTTGTCCAAATATGTACTTTGTGACAATGATATTTGGCGTTTCGATCTATCTCTATAAATCTTTATGCCTAATATGTAAGCTGCTTCGCCAAGATCCTTCATTGAAAAACTATTATTCAAATATTCCTTGACACTATTAAGAAGGTCTACATCATTCCCAATCAACAATATGTCATCCACATACAGTATTAAGAATGCTACAGAGCTCCCACTCACTTTCTTGTAAATACAAGCTTCTCCATAAGTTTGTATAAAACCAAAACTTTTGATTACCTTATCAAAATGTTGATTCCAACTTCGGGATGCTTGCTTCAATCCATAGATGGACCGTTGAAGCTTGCATACCTTGTTAGCATCTTTAGGATCGACAAAACCTTTGGGTTGTATCATATACAACTCTTCATCAATGTCTCCATTGAGGAATGCTGTTTTTGACATCCATCTGCCATATCTCATAATCATAATATGCAGCGATTGCTAACATAATCCTCACAGACTTTAGCTTCGCTACCGGTGAGAAAGTCTCATCGTAGTCAACTCCTTGAATTTGTCGAAACCCTTTTGCGACAAGTCGAGCTTTATAGACAGTAACATTACCATCAGCATCTGTTTTCTTCTTGAAAATCCATTTGTTCTCGACAGCCTTCCGGCCATCCGGTAAGTCCACCAAAGTCCATACTTGGTTTTCGTACATGGATCCAATCTCGGATTTCATGGCTTCTTGCCATTTATTGGAATCTGGGCTCATCATCGCTTCCTCATATGTCTCGGGGTTATCGGTGTTGTCCACCAACATGACATTCATAACGGAATCATACCAATCTGGAGTGGTACGAGTTCTCGTTGACCTCCGAGGCTCTGTAGTAACTTCAACCGAAGTTTCATGATCACCATCATTAGCTTCCTCTCTTATTGGTGCAGGCACCACAGGAACTTCTTCCGGTGCTGCGCTACTCGCAATTTCGAGAGAAGGTTCGACAACCTCGTCGAGTTCTACTTTCCTTCCAGTCACTTCTTTCGAGAGAAATTCCTTCTCTAGAAAGGATCCATTCTTAGCAACGAAGATTTTGCCTTCGGATCTATGATAGAAGGTATACCCAACAGTTTCCTTCGGGTATCCTATGAAGACGCATTTTTCCGCTTTGGGTTCAAGCTTGTCCGGCTGTAACTTCTTTACATAGGCTTCGCATCCCCAAACTTTAAGGAACGACAATTTAGGTTTCTTCCCAAACCATAATTCATACGGTGTCGTTTCAACGGATTTAGACGGTGCCCTATTTAAAGTGAATGCGGCTGTTTCTAATGCATAACCCCAAAATGATAGTGGCAAATCTGTAAGTGACATCATAGAACGAACCATATCTAAGAGAGTTCGATTACGACGTTCAGACACACCATTACGCTGTGGTGTTCCCGGCGGTGTCAACTGCGAAAGTATTCCACATTTCTTCAAATGCTCGCCAAACTCGTAACTTAGATATTCACCTCCACGATCAGATCGTAGAAATTTAATCTTCTTGTTACGTTGATTCTCTACCTCACTTTGAAACTCCTTAAACTTCTCGAAAGTTTCGGACTTATGTTTCATAAAATAGATATACCCATATCTACTCAAGTCATCCGTGAAGGTAAGAACATAACGATAACCACTGCGCGATGCTACACTCATTGGACCACACACATCGGTATGTATGATTTCCAATAAGTCTGTAGCTCGCTCCATCATACCAGAAAATGGAGTCTTAGTCATTTTACCCATCAGACATGCTTCGCATCTTTCAAGTGATTCAAAATCAAGTGATTCAAGAAGTCCATCGGAATGGAGTTTCTTCATACGCTTCACTCCAATGTGACCAAGACGACAGTGCCACATATAGGTCAAATTATCGCTTGATTTCAAACGTTTAGCCTCAATGTTATTAATATGTGTATTTCTACTATCGAGATTCAATATGAATAGACCATCTATCAAAGGTGCATGTGCATAAAACATATTACTCATATAAATCGAACAACCATTATTCTCGGATTTAAACAAGTAACCGTCTCGCAATAAACAAGATCCCGATATAATGTTCATGCTCAACGCAGGCACCAAATAACAATTATTTAAGTATAAAACTAATCCCGATGGTAGATGAAGAGGTAGTGTGCCGACCGCGATCACATCAACCTTTGATCCGTTTCCCACGCGCATCGTCACCTCGTTCTTCACTAGCTTCCGTTTATTCTGCAGCTCCTGTTTCGAGTTACAAATATGAGCAACCGAACCAGTATCAAATACCCAGGCACTACTACGAGTACTAGTGAGATACACATCAATAACATGTATATCAGATATACCTTTCTTCTTGATGTTGCCGTTCTTCAAATCCGCCAAGTACCTTGGGCAATTCCGCTTCCAGTGACCTTCTCCCTTGCAGTAAAAGCACTCAGTATCAGGCTTGGGTCCAGCCTTGGTCCTCTTCGTCGGCGTGGTAACTTTCTTACCACCCTTCTTGAAGTGTCCCTTCTGCTTAGACTTGCCTTTCTTGAATTTGGTGGTCTTATTGACCATCAACACTTGGTGCTCTTTCTTGATCTCCACTTCTGCAGATTTTAACATAGCAAACAGTTCTGGCAACTCTTTGTTCATGTTCTGCATGTTGTAGTTCATCACAAAGTTCTTGTAACTTGGTGGTAGTGATTGGAGGATGCGGTAAACTCCCAAAGTATTAGGAATCACTATACCCAAACTTTGAAGTTTATTTGCGTGCCCAGACATTTTAAGCACATGCTCACTGACGGAGCTACCCTCTTCCATCTTGCAGTTAAAGAACTTTTCAGAAGCTTCATAACTTTCAATTGCCGCATGAGTCTCAAAGATTAATTTGAGATCCTTGACAATATCATATGGATCTGACTCTTCAAACCTTTTCTGAAGCTCCGATTCTAAACCATACAAGATAGCACACTGAACTATGGAGTACTGATTCTTCCGAGCGAGGTAAACATTCTTTACTTCATCGGTAGCATCAGCTGCAGGTGGGTCACCTAGCGGTGCATCCAGCACATAGGTCAAATTACCAGCTGTGAGGACAATCCTCAAATTGCGGAACCAATCCGCGAAGTTGCTTCCATTGTTTTTTCAACTTTTCTTTCTCTAGGAACGCATTAAAATTGATGGTAGGGGCTGCCATTGATCTACAACATATTTGCAATAGTTTAGACTAAGTTTATGACAAATTGAGTTCAAATTAATTAATGAAATTAAACTAGGTGAACTCCCACTCAAAACAACATCCCTCACATTGTTTTAGTGATCACACGAACCAAATCCACTACATCAACACCGATCATCACGAGAGCTGATATAGTTTTAATGGCGAACAATCATCATGTTCATCATATCTACTATATGATTCATGCTTTGCCTTTCGGCGATCCGTGTTCCTGAGGCCATGTCTGTACATGCTAGGCTCGTCAAGATCAAACCTTAGCTTCCGCATAAGCAAATCTGGCTTGCTTACGTTGTAGTCACCCGCGGAATCAAAGACACCCGATCATCACGTGGTGCTTCGAAGCAGCAAGCTTTGGCAACGGTGCATACTAAGGGTGAACACTTTTAGAACTTGAAATTTATGTGCATGAGGGATCATCTTATAATGCTACCGTCGTCTACTAAGCAATACAAGATGCATAAAGGATTAACATCACATGCAATTCATAATATGTGATATGATATGGCCTTTCTTCTTTGTGCTTCCGATCTCCATCTTCAAGCACGAACATGATCTCCATCATCACTGGCATAGCATCAAGGTCAATGACGCTTCTTCATGGTTGTCGTCCGCCAACTTCAACTATTACAACTATTTTGAATAGACACGCAGGCCTTAACAGAAATTAAAGACAACCATATGGCTCCTGCCGGTTGCCAACTTACAATAAGGATCATTGCATACATCAAATATAATCACAATCATGGCCATATCACATCACTGCACACCCCTGCAAAACAAAGTTAGACGCTTCTACTTTCTTTGCATATTTTACGTGGTTTGGGGCTTTCCATAAGTGTCGTTCTAACTTACGAACAAGAACCACAACATTGATACTAGCATTGTTGATCACCCGTTGTAAATTGGATCTTTACTATGCTAGGAGAAACAGGCACCCGCAAAGCCACTTATGCAAAACGAGTTGCATGTCAAGCGTGGAGCAAGTCTCATGAACGATGTCATGTAAGGTTAGCCCGGGCCGCTTCATCCCAACATACCGCAAGATGCAAAGTACACAAAAAGCAATCTACAATAAAAGCATCAACGCCCACAATGACCATTGTGTTCTACTCGTGCAACAGATCTACATATAGACACGGCTCTGATACCACTGTAGGGGTTCGTAGCATGGAAAACAAAAATTTTCTATCGCATACAAACAAACAAGCCAAGATCTATCTACTAGATTGTAGCAACGAGTCGATGGAATAACTCACCCTCGAAGATTCCAAAGTGTTTAACGAGAGCAGATTCTCGTGGGTGATGTAGTCGTACTCTTTCCGATCTCAAGATCGCGTAGACGATCCTTCCGGCGCCGCGTTCCCGCAGCGCTCCCGCAGTCGGTCACACGTTCGGTACTCGACGAAGACCTTCCTCTCCCTTGTTCCAGCAGGCAGCGGAGGTTGTAGCACTCTCCTCGCGATTCCGGCAGCACAACGGCGTGGTACCGGAGGTAGAGGGGAGATCCCGCAGGGCTTCGCCTTAAGCCGGTGCGAGTATGGTGGAGCTTATGAGAGAGGCTATTAGTGGTCTAGTAATTAGACACACCAATTAGAGGGCTCTAAACCAATTAGAAGGCTCTAAACCGAAACAGCTCTAAACCGGGGTCTAGGTCTAGTTTCTAGTTTAGAGGATAGGAACTTGTGTGTACTAGGAGGGGAGCCCTGCCCCTCCCTTTATAGGTGGGAGGGCTGGCTGCGCCATGGGGAGGAGAGTCCCTCCCCAAGTCGGCTTGGTGGGGCGCCGGCCAAGGGAGGAGTCCTCCCCAAATTCGGCCTCCACCAATCCTCCTCTTTTCCCACTTCCCAAAATTGGCAGTTTGACTTTCAAATTAGCCGTTTGACTTTTCCAATTTAGGAATTAAATAAACCCTTTATTTTGGACAGCGAGAACACTTAGTACATGATGCAATCATTCCATCTTGCAATGACACATTCATGTACCCCTTCCCCCCCGGAGTGCCGGACATTCCGGGACCTTCTAGAATGTTCCCGATGAAAACACCGGAACCATTCCCCAACTCCGAAATGGGACTTTCCTTATATGAATCTTATTCTCCGGACCATTCCGGATCACCTCGTGATATCCCGGATCCCATCCGAGACTCCGAACAACATTCGGTCTCTTTCTCATAATACCATAACTACTCAAACAACGTCGAATCCTTAAGTGTGTCTCCCTACGGTTCGTGAATTATGCGGACATGATCGAGACACTTCTCCGAACAATAACCAATAGAGGAATCTGGAAATTCATATGGCTCCCACATATTTCTACGATTACTTTGCGATCGAATGAACCACTTACATACGATACCAATTTCCCTTTGTCTCACGATATGTTACTTATCCGAGGTCATGATCGTCGGTATCTCTGCATACCTAGTTCAACCTCGTTACTGATAAGTACTCTTTTCTCGTTCCCGTGATATGTGATCCCTTGTGACCAAGTCACATGCTTGCAAGCTAATTGGATGACATTTCACCGAGAGGGCCCAGAGAATATCTATCCGTCATGTGGATGGACAAATCCCACTCTTGATCCATGTGTTTCAACCAATACTTTCCGAACACCCAATGCCACTTTTATAGCCACCCTGTTACGGTGTGGTGTTTGATGACATCAAAGCATCCATCCAGTAAAGGCAATATGCATGATCTCATGGTCGAAGGAATTAGGTTACTATGTATCAGAAAGCATATAGCAATTGAACTATTGAAATGACTTGATCTTTATGCTACGCTTGTCTATAGGAGTATGTCCACCATATCATTCTCCTAACGATATGATCTTGTTGTTGATAACATCTCAATGTTCATGACAAAGAAACCACATCATCAATCAACCAACAAGCTAGTGAAGTATAGAGGCCATACTAGGGACTTCAAATTAAGTTTACAAATCACACAAGTATTAATGGTTTCCTTGTTAATACTATTATAGCATGAATGTAAACATTTATCATAAACACAAAGATATATAATAATAACTACATTTATTATTACCTCTAGGGCATATCTCCAACAGTTTATGCGCATATGGGGGGCTAACTTGGGGGCGGCCCGCCGTGTTGGAATTATGCCCTAGAGGCAATAATAAAGATGTTATTATTATAATTCTTGTTCATGATAAAGTTTATATTCCATGCTAGAATTGTATTAAGCGGAAACTTTAATACTTGTGTGGTTTGTGAACAACACCGTGTCCCTAGTACGCCTCTATGGACTAGCTCATTGATCAATGATGGTTAAGGTTTCCTAACCATAGACATGAGTTGTCAATTGATAATGAGATCATATCATTGGAGAATGATATGATGGACAGACCCAAACTAAGCGAAGCAATTAGATCGTATCATCGTGTTCATCTTTGCGAAGCTTTTCCTATGTCAAATATTGTATTCCTTAGACCATGAGATAATACAACTCCCTGGTATCGGAAGAAAGCTTTGAGGTCATCAAACGTCATCCTATGAGAGGGTGATTATAAAGGTGTCTCTCAGGTGATCGGAAAGTATCTGTTGGGTTGTATGTATCGAGATGGAATTTGTCCCTCCCAAGTCGGAGAGATATACTTCGGGCCCACTCGGTAATCGATATCAACACCGCTTGCAAGCATGTGGTTAAGGAGTTAATCACAAAGTGATATCGGATTACGGAACGAGTAAAGTACTTGATGTGAACGAGATTGAACTAGGTATGACGGTACCGACGATCGAATCTCGGGCAAGTAAAATATCGCGAGACGAAGGGAATATATATATGGGATTGTTTGAATCCTGGCATCGTGGTTCATCCGATATGATCATCGATGAATGTGTGGGAGTCAATATGGGTGCCCAGACCCCGCTGTTGATTATTGATAGAAGATCATGTCTGCATATTCTCGAACCCGCAGGGTCACACACTTAACGTGTCTCGACGCTAGGATAGAATGGATAATTGGTTTATGAATTTTTGTTTGGAGTCTTGGATGGGATCCGGGATATCACGAGAGGTTCCGGAATGGTCCGGAGAATAAGATTCATATAAGGCAGTGCAGTTTTTGGAGTTCGGAATTGTTCCGGGTTAATCGGTATTGTACCGGAAGCTTCTAGAACCTTCCGGAAGGGGACCAACGTGGCCCCACCTTCCGGGAGGGGGCATGGGCCTATGAGGGAGTGTCCTGGCCGCATTGGGCCAGGGGCACAAGGCCCCGTAGGGCCCAGCCGATCCTAGAGAGTTTAAATCGTTTAAACTAGAGATAGGGTTTCTAGAAGAGGGGAGAGTCCATGCCCCCCACTCCTTATCCTTTGGGCTTGGGGGAGGGGCTAGGGCTGCGCCCCCCCCCTCTATATAAAGAGGGGTGGGGGCGCACCAACCCCACACACCTCTCCTCCAAACCCTAGCCGCCTTGCTAGCTTTCCTCTCTCCCTCCCGACTGTTTGTAGGCGAAGCCCTGCAGCAGAAATTCTCCACCATATACACCACGCCGTCGTGTTGTAGATCCAATCTATCTCTCCACCATACTTGCTGGTCCGATGAAGGAGGAGACGTCGAGGTGCTGCACGTGTGCATCTCACGGAGGCACCGCCACTTGTGGTGCTAGATCGGATCAGATCGCGAGGAGGAGAAGCGAGTACGACTACATCACCCACGTTCCGACGAACGTTCGCTGTGCGAATCTTCAAGGGTATGAAGATCTAATCCAATCTCTCTCGTTGTTTGCATCTCCTAGATTAGATCTTGGCTTTCCCTCTGTTCGCTCCGTAGAAAATTTTGATTTACTATGCCGTGAAACCCTTCAGTGGTATCAGAGCTAGATCTATGCGTAGATGTGTTTCACGAGTATAACGCAACATGGTTGTTGCGGGCGTTGATGTTTTCTATTGCAAGCCTCTTGTTTGTGTTCTTCTTATGATGCGGGATAGTGAGATTGAAGCGGTCCAGGCCAACCTTACGCGACGTCGTTCGCGAGACCGGCTCCGCACTTGACGTGTGGCTTGTTCCACACATGCGGCTGGTGGATGTCAGTTTCTCTCACTATAGTTGTCATGGGATTAACACCGGAGTTTGGCAACCATAATATCACCGTTGTGGCTTTCCGTAGGTAAGAATCGTTCTTAGCATCTACTCCCATAAGCCACGTAAAACATGCAACAACAAAGTAGAGGCGTCTAACTTGTTTTTGCAGTGAGTGTTTTCTGTGATATGGTATGGCCCAAGATGTGATGTGTATATTGTATGCGATGATCATGTTTTGTAATGTTTCACGACTTGCATGTCGATGAGTACACAACCGGCAGGAGCCATATGGTTGTCTTTATAATTGTGTATGACCTGCGAGTCAACTTCTTATACGCCATGTAATAGCTTTACTTTATCGCTAAGTAGTTAGCAATAGTTGTAGTTGCTATTCGTGGTGGAGGCAATCATGGTGGAGTGATGGAGATCATGCCGGAACGCACAAGATGGAGATCATTGCACGAGGATTGGCTATACCATGTCACATAAAGTTATATGCATGTGATGTTTATCCCTTTATGTATCTTATTATGCTTAGATCGCGACGGTAGCATTATAAGATGATTCCTCACTTAAAGATCAAGATAAAAACTGTGTTCTCCCCAAGTATGCACCGTTGCGAAAGTTCGTCGTGTCCAAGCATCACGTGATGATCGGGTGCTATAGACTCTACGCCCACATACAACGGGTGCAAGCCAGTTTTGCACACGCGGAAATACTTGGGTCTAACTTGACGAGCCTAGCATGTACAGACATGGCCTCGGAACACAAGAACCGAAAGGTTAAGCATGAGTCATATGAATGATATGATCGACACTTTGTTGTCCACCATTGAAACCACATCTCTTCTCGTGATGATCGGATCAGGTGTGGTGAATTTGGATCGTGTTCACTAAACAACTTGAGGGATGTTGAATTTAGTGGGAGTTCATCTAGTAATTTGATTAAGTTGAACTATTTATCATGTACATAGTCTAAATTGTACTTGCCAATACTGTAGATCACATGGCCAAGTCCAACTTCAACTTCCACGTTTTTGCTGAGAATGAAAAGCTTAGAAACAATGGGTCTAACTTCACCAATTGGTTCCGCAATCTAAGAATCATTCTATCTGGCGGACAAAAGGACTATGTCCTTGGTAAAGCGTTAGGTGACCCCCCTGCTGCAACTGCGCCGGCTGATGAGAAAGCTGTCTATCAGTCGCGTAAAGAAGATTATGGTGTGATTAAGAGCACCATGTTGTTTGCTATGGAACCGGAACTTCAAAATCGTTTTGA
Organism: Avena sativa; assembly: GCA_916181665.1. Classification (NCBI taxonomy): domain Eukaryota; kingdom Viridiplantae; phylum Streptophyta; class Magnoliopsida; order Poales; family Poaceae; genus Avena; species Avena sativa. The sequence continues at coordinate 397,148,900 of OV702280.1, read as the reverse complement.
AGAGTATCCCGGGCCCTTTGAGATTCTCGAGGAGCTGAAAACCATGTTTCAGACTCAAGCCCGTTCTGAGAGATATGAGATCTCTGAGAAGTTCTTTAACTGCAAGATGGAGGAAGGGAGTTCCATTAGTGAGCACGCCATAAAGATGTCGGGCTACACTCAACGCCTTGAGCAACTGGAATGCACGATTCCAGAGGAGCTCAAGATTGACAGGGTTCTGCAATCACTCCCTCCCAGCTACAAAAGTTTTGTAGTGACTCATAATCAGATTGGTTCCACTGATACGATCACCGAGCTCTTCGCAAAGCTGAAGGCTGCAGAAGTGGACATCAAGAAGGATAATCATGTGTTGATGGTCAACAAGCCCTCCTTTAAGAAAGGTAAGGGGGCAAAGAAGCCCTTCAAGAAGGGCGGCGGCAAGCGCAATGCCCCTGCTGAGAAGAAGCTCAGGTCTGGTCCCAAGCCGGACACTGAGTGCTTCTATTGCAAGGACAAGGGTCACTGGAAGCGCAACTGTCCGAAGTACTTAGCGGACAAGAAGGCTGGCACCATCAAAGGTATATTTGATATACATGTTATTGATGTTTTCCTTACTAGACCTCATTGTAGTGCCTGGGTATTTGATACCGGTTCAGTTGCTAATATTTGTAACTCGAAACAGGAGCTACGGAATAGACGGCGGCTTGCGAGGGATGAGGTGACGATGCGCGTTGGCAACGGATCAAGAGTTGATGTAATGGCCGTCGGCACGCTCTCCTTAGTTTTACCTTCGGGATTAGTTTTAAACCTTAATAAGTGTTATTATGTGCCTGCGTTGAGCATGAACATTATTTCTGGATCGTGTTTATTGCAAGACGGTTATTCATTTAAATCGGAGAATAATGGTTGTTCTATTTATATGAGTAACATCTTTTATGGTCATGCACCTCTTGTAAATGGTTTATTTCTTCTAAATCTCGAAAGGGATGAAACACACATCCATAACATTGAGGCTAAGAGATGCAAAGTAGATAGTGATAATACTACTTATTTGTGGCACTGTCGTCTAGGTCATATTGGTGTAAAGCGCATGAAGAAACTCCATTCTGATGGACTTTTGGAGTCTCTTGATTTTGAATCATTTGACACATGCGAACCATGCCTCATGGGCAAGATGATCAAAACCCCGTTCTCCGGTATGATGGAGCGAGCAACGGACTTGTTGGAAATCATACATACCGATGTATGCGGACCGATGAGTGTTTCGACGTGCGGTGGATATCGCTATTTCCTCACTTTTACCGATGACTTAAGTAGATATGGGTATATCTATTTAATGAAACATAAATCTGAAACATTTGAAAAGTTCAAGGAATTTCAGAATGAAGTGGAGAACCATCGTAACAGAAAGATTAAGTTTCTACGATCCGATCGTGGAGGTGAATATTTGAGTTATGATTTTCTCACGCATCTTAAAGCAAGTGGAATCGTTTCACAACTCACGCCACCTGGAACACCACAGCGCAATGGTGTGTCTGAACGCCGGAATCGAACCCTATTAGATATGGTCCGATCAATGATGTCTCTTACTGATTTGCCGTTATCATTTTGGGGTTATGCATTAGAAACCGCTGCATTCACTTTAAATAGGGCTCCATCTAAATCCGTTGAGACGACACCATATGAACTGTGGTTTGGTGCTAAACCTAAGTTGTCGTTTCTTAAAGTTTGGGGATGCGAAGCTTACGTCAAGAAGTTGATGCCGGACAAGCTCGAACCCAAAGCGGAGAAATGCGTCTTCATAGGATACCTTAAGGAAACTATTGGGTATACCTTCTATCACAGAACCGAAGGCAAAGTGTTTGTCGCAAAGAACGGTTCCTTTCTTGAGAAGGAGTTTCTCTCGAAAGAAGTGAGTGGGAGGAAAGTAGAGCTAGACGAGGTTATTGAACCTTCTCTTGAATTGGAGCGTGGCGCAGCACCTGAAATTGTTCCAGTGCCGCCTGCACCAACAATAGAGGAAGCTAATGACAAGGATCATGAAGCTTCGGACGATGCTGCTACTGAACGTCGCAGGTCGACAAGGTCGCGTGCCCCTCCTGAGTGGTATGGCAACCCTGTCTTGACTGTCTTGTTAGTAGAAGACAGTGAACCTACGAACTATGAGGAAGCGATGATGGGCCCAGACTCTGAGAAATGGCTAGAAGCCATGAAATCCGAATTGGGATCCATGAGAGAAAACCAAGTATGGACTTTGGTGGACCCTCCTAGCGACCGAAAGGCCGTTGAGTGCAAATGGATCTTCAAGAAGAAAACGGACGCGGATGGTAATGTTACCGTCTATAAAGCACGACTTGTCGCGAAAGGTTTTCGACAAGTTCAAGGTGTTGACTACGATGAGACTTTCTCTCCCGTAGCGATGTTTAAGTCCATTCGGATTTTATTAGCAATTGATGCGTTTCATGATTATGAAATATGGCAGATGGATGTCAAGACTGCGTTCCTCAATGGCAACATTGATGAAAAGTTGTATATGATGCAACCCGAAGGTTTTGTCGATCCTAAGGATGCTAGTAAAGTATGCAAACTTCAGCGTTCCATTTATGGACTGAAGCAAGCATCTCGGAGTTGGAACCTTCGTTTTGATCAAGAGCTTTGGATTTGTTCCAAATTGCTACGAAGCTTGTATCTACAAGAAAGTGAGTGGGAGCTCGGTGACGTTTCTGGTACTATATGTGGATGACATATTGATTATCGGAAATGACATCAACATGCTTAACGATGTGAAGAGTTATTTGAACAAGTGTTTTTCAATGAAAGACCTAGGTGAAGCTGCTTATATATTGGGCATCAAAATCTATAGAGATGGACAAAGACGCCTGATAGCTTTAAGCCAAAGTACATACCTAGACAAGGTTCTGAAAAGGTTCAGAATGGATAAGGCAAAGAAAGGTTCAGTGCCTATGTTGTCAGGTAAGATATTGAGCAAGGCTCAGTGTCCAGCTACGGTAAATGATAGGGAAGCTATGAGCAAAGTGCCTTATGCCTCGGCCATAGGTTCCATCATGTATGCCATGTTGTGTACTAGACCGGATGTGTCCAATGCTCTTAGTTTGACGAGCAGATATCAAAGTGATCCAGGAGTGGAACACTGGACAGCCGTGAAGAACATCCTAAAGTACCTAAATAGGACTAAAGAAATGTTCTTAGTCTATGGGGGTGATGAACAGCTTGTCGTAAAAGGTTACGTCGACGCTAGTTTTGACACCGACAAGGATGATTCCAAATCTCAGACAGGATACGTTTATATTTTGAATGGAGGAGCTGTGAGCTGGAGAAGCTGCAAGCAAAGCGTGATCGCGGGATCTACAGTGGAAGCGGAATACATGGCTGCTGCAGAAGCGTCAAGTGAAGGAGTTTGGATCAGAAACTTCATCACTGAGCTTGGCGTGGTTCCAAGTGCATTGGACCCACTGGAGATATTGTGTGACAACACTGGCGCCATAGCACTCGCTAAGGAACCAAGATATCATCCAAAGACCAAGCATATCAACCGCAAGTTTCATATAATCCGAGATTATATTGCAGATGGAGATCTGAAGATTAGCAAAGTACATACAGATCTGAATGTCGCAGATCCATTGACTAAACCTCTTCCACGTGTAAAACATGATCAACACCTCAGTGCCATGGGTGTGAGATTGTTGCCAGATGTAAACTAGATTATTGACTCTAGTGCAAGTGGGAGACTGTTGGAATTATGCCCTAGAGGCAATAATAAAGATGTTATTATTATAATTCTTGTTCATGATAAAGTTTATATTCCATGCTAGAATTGTATTAAGCGGAAACTTTAATACTTGTGTGGTTTGTGAACAACACCGTGTCCCTAGTACGCCTCTATGGACTAGCTCATTGATCAATGATGGTTAAGGTTTCCTAACCATAGACATGAGTTGTCAATTGATAATGAGATCATATCATTGGAGAATGATATGATGGACAGACCCAAACTAAGCGAAGCAATTAGATCGTATCATCGAGTTCATCTTTGCGAAGCTTTTCCTATGTCAAATATTGTATTCCTTAGACCATGAGATAATACAACTCCCTGGTATCGGAAGAAAGCTTTGAGGTCATCAAACGTCATCCTATGAGAGGGTGATTATAAAGGTGTCTCTCAGGTGATCGGAAAGTATCTGTTGGGTTGTATGTATCGAGATGGAATTTGTCCCTCCCAAGTCGGAGAGATATACTTCGGGCCCACTCGGTAATCGATATCAACACCGCTTGCAAGCATGTGGTTAAGGAGTTAATCACAAAGTGATATCGGATTACGGAACGAGTAAAGTACTTGCTGTGAACGAGATTGAACTAGGTATGACGGTACCGACGATCGAATCTCGGGCAAGTAAAATATCGCGAGACGAAGGGAATATATATATGGGATTGTTTGAATCCTGACATCGTGGTTCATCCGATATGATCATCGATGAATGTGTGGGAGTCAATATGGGTGCCCAGACCCCGCTGTTGATTATTGATAGAAGATCATGTCTGCATATTCTCGAACCCGCAGGGTCACACACTTAACGTGTCTCGACGCTAGGATAGAATGGATAATTGGTTTATGAATTTTTGTTCGGAGTCTCGGATGGGATCCGGGATATCACGAGAGGTTCCGGAATGGTCCGGAGAATAAGATTCATATAAGGCAGTGCAGTTTTTGGAGTTCGGAATTGTTCCGGGCTAATCGGTATTGTACCGGAAGCTTCTAGAACCTTCCGGAAGGGGACCAACGTGGCCCCACCTTCCAGGAGGGGGCATGGGCCTATGAGGGAGTGTCCTGGCCACATTGGGCCAGGGGCACAAGGCCCCATAGGGCCCAGCCGATCCTAGAGAGTTTAAATCGTTTAAACTAGAGATAGGGTTTCTAGAAGAGGGGAGAGTCCATGCCCCCCACTCCTTATCCTTTGGGCTTGGGGGAGGGGCTAGGGCTGCGCCCCCCCCCCCCTCTATATAAAGAGGGGTGGGGGCGCACCAACCCCACACACCTCTCCTCCAAACCCTAGCCGCCTTGCTAGCTTTCCTCTCTCCCTCCCGACTGTTTGTAGGCGAAGCCCTGCAGCAGAAATTCTCCACCATATACACCATGCCGTCGTGTTGTAGATCCAATCTATCTCTCCACCATACTTGCTGGTCCGAGGAAGGAGGAGACGTCGAGGTGCTGCACGTGTGCATCTCACGGAGGCACCGCCACTTGTGGTGCTAGATCGGATCGGATCGCGAGGAGGAGAAGCGAGTACGACTGCATCACCCACGTTCCGACAAACGTTCCACTGTGCGAATCTTCAAGGGTATGAAGATCTAATCCAATCTCTCTCGTTGTTTGCATCTCCTAGATTAGATCTTGGCTTTCCCTCTGTTCGCTCCGTAGAAAATTTTGATTTACTATGCCGCGAAAACCTTCACGCCGATCCCAGAAGGAGGCCCTTCTGCTCGAGATCTAGGCTTTGGATCTTTAGGCGGACAGTGTGGGCCTCTCGAAGGAGGCCTGGTCCCATAGATATTCCCTGGAGACCTCCATTATGGAGATCTATAAAGGGGAGGAGGCTTTCTGGCGACAGCGTAGTCACCAGAACTGGACCCTCCAAGGGGAATCTAACACCGCCTACTTCCATGCATCATAAATGGCAGCAGGAGTAAGTGCTCGATTCCCTACCTCTGGGAGGTGGACACACTACTGGAGGACCAGGAGGATACCTCCTCCCATGTTTATGCTTTCTAAAAGGAATTGTTCTTATCTTGCCCCGGATTTTTGGGGCGAGGGGGCCTTTGGTTACCTCCGCGGAGAACACGGAGCTTACACTCCCTTTTCTCCTAGCTGAGGTGGCTTCTGCCATTCGATCCAAGAAGGCCAGCTCGGCCCCTGGACCGGATGGGCTCCCAATAGTCTTATTCCAGATGTTCTGGGAGTAGTTGTATTTGGTGATCATGCGTATGTTCCATGAGCTCTATACTGGCAGTCTTGTGATGTCTAGGCTGGATTTTGGCGTGATTACCTTGATCCCCAAAGTAGTGGGGGCCACGGATATCCGTCAATTTAGACTCATCACCGTGATCAATGTCATCCAACGCATTTTTTCCAAGGTCTGCGCTCTGAGGCTTTCCCCGGATATGGAACGGCTGACCCATCCTCTCCAATTTGCCTTCCTAAAGGGACGCCTGATTCATGACGGTGTCCTTGCCCTCCATGAAATTATCCATGAGGTCAAGGTTTGCCATTAGAAGGGGGTGTTCCTCAAATTGGATTTCCAAAAGGCATATGATAGGTTGGATTGGTCATTCCTGAGGTTGGTCCTCAAGAGGCGAGGCTTCGACGATAGAGTGATTAGCTAGATTATGCAGTTCGTTATGAGTGGCACCTTTGCCATTAATATCAATGGGGAGGTGGGACCTTAGTTCCGGCCCTCATGTGGGGTTCGTCATGAGTGGAACCTCTGCTGGATCCTAGTGTGGCCTGGTCCTGCCACGGAGGAGCAATGCTCTTTGTAGCTTGCCCTCGCACTCATCTAAACTTCCGCTGTGTGATATCCTTGTCTGCAGTTCGGGTAGCCTCCCGCAGTAGTCTGGTTCTTGTCTCATGACCTGGGGTCCTAGCGTCCTAGTGTCTCCAATATTCTTCTCTCGGGTAGAGAGGCAAGACCTGATTCTGCCCCGCCGACCTGATTGGTTGATCAGGACTTCATCTAGGTGCATCGAGCGCCTGGGCCCGCGACAATGAGGCGCATCCCACGCCGGCGTATCCCAGCAGGTTGACGTGCTCCATGGCTCCATAAGGTCAGTGCAGGTGGCCATGACTCCCTGAGGTCAATGCGGCCATCAGCTAGATGCGGGTCGACTGCCTTGTGCTCCCCCCACCGGGCGTCAGATGGTAAGAATCTTGCCACCCTTCTCCCAAAGCGGAAATCTTCCTCTGGTCGAGATCCTCCCGGGCCTCGCAGTCGTGTCCGAAGTGGCTCGAGTCATCGGGGACCTAGTAGATCCGTAGGTCTGTGTCTCCGAGTGTTATCATGGTAGATACGATCTTCATGACGCGGGCTACTCCTACCGGGCGCTCCAACTGATGAACGATAGTTTCCATGATCCGTCCACGGTCTCACTTCCGAGGAACGAAAGAGAGTTTATTTGTTCGGTGGATGGCTCAGGTCAGAAGGTTTCGATATCAAAGGCGAAGATATGTGTATAATGGGAAGAATCCCTTAGACTTTATTCATAAGGTGGTCAGGAGATCATACAATGTGTCTACAAGATGATCTCAGTGGGTTTATAATGATACCCGATGAGTGAGATGAATCTAGACCTATGACTAAGGCTAATGGCGAAGACTTGACGATGATGGCATGTCCTTCAGGGGTGAATTCATTCGGGTACTTTTAGGCGTCGATGGTGGCTAAATCCTTCTTAATCACGTCAGGTCTTCATCTTATATTGCATGTAATCTGATCTCCAATCTCCCTTGTACGTGTGTATGGTCTTCGGGATCTCCAAAGTGTCGTCTTGCAACCCCACATGTAAGGTCGGTTGGGAGTAGGTCGGTTGAGAGCTTCTAGATGCAGGCCTCCAGGTCCTTGATCGTTAGAGGTCATCGTGGGCAGGAATCGTGGGTTTAGGCCAATGTCGGGTACAGGCTTGAGTCCACCTATCACTGACACACAGTTCTCCTATTTGCGCATTTTTCTTGACTGTTTGGTGTACAAGAGGCGCTATATCCTAAGCTTAACTACCTCTAATCCACTAATCCACCCAGAAAAGGGTTTTGGCTCCACCCCCTCTGATCGACACTAGATTGCTGAAAGCTTCACTGGCCTGATGATCCACAAATTGGGGAAGCCCTTTCCATCGTTGGTCATCCAAATTTCGAATGTTGGGCGTCATCCAGAGATAATCCCCCGTCCCGGATCTCCGCCTCCAAAAGTTGATATATGCCCAAGTCCCCTTGCAAATCCCGCAAATGCTTCTATTGAAGCAAACAAATGTTTGGTTCGTAGCAAAAAAAGAAGTTTTATTGTAGCAAGTCTAGTTCCCTCCCAAATTCTTCAAGTGCTTCTATGAAGGAAAAAACTTTTTGTTCATAGCAACATTTTTGTGCTATTGCAGCATCATCTAGCAAATTTTCCCGCGGTAGGATAAAAACACATAAAAAAGCGTTGCAGTATTTTGGAAAACATCGATATAGCAAAAAAAAAAGGAAAAAAGCATGCAGAAAAATCAGCCTCGAATGCGCACCATAGTAGCCTTGTCGTCCGCTCATGGTAGCACCGTCATTGTTGGCTCGCAGCACCCGCTGTAGCCGGTGCCATCACCGGCCGACGTCATTGGAAGCACCACCATAGCCGATAGCAGCAAGACGACCAGACTAGTCGCTCGCAAAACCAACATCATCGTCGCAACAGCCATGGCTGCACCCCACACTTACTATAGCCCGGAGTGAGGAAAGAGCGGCAAGGACCTTATTATGACCTCTAGATATCGTCGCCGTCTTTACCATCCCTAAGTAGACACGGAAAAAAAAAAGAAACGGAAATACTCTTGCCGGCGAAAGGACGGGCTGCTCCACACCTCCATTCCATCGGAGGCAGGACAGACCGCCAGCGGCGCCAATGTTGAGAACAAAAACCCTAGCCGCATGGGGATCGCATCTTTTTTTTTCCTTTTACCTCTTGTACCCGTTCGGTCCCGATCTCTATATTCGGTCCAAATGGGGACCTCGCACAAGGCACCTCCTGCACATGCGCCCCATGCGGGCATGCAGAGCAATGAAAAGTGCAGCGCAGGTATAGTGCGTGACCGCAAGATATTTTTGCGTCAACAAAATCGATCTTAGTGAAAATCGATCGATTTATAATCCTAGTACTTCAGTTTGATTAGGGGGTCCTCACAGCTGGTCGAGGTACGCTATATACTTACTATTTCATTGCGATTTCTGAGCGTCCGCCCAGATCTCATCAAAATCCACCAAAAGTAATTCCCGGTTCGCAAACAAACTAGTACTCCAACAGAAAAAATTTCTAACTGATTCTCAACGCATGCCCTAACCACCTCATTGTGGAGAGAATCTCACCTGAAATATCCATCGTAGATAGACGATCTGTGGGCTGCTAGTTGGTACCTACTCCCATGTCATCTGGACTCACGGGCTGTTCACGATTTGCCACAAGGATTTATACAGAACTAACAATCCTATAAATAAGCAAAGTTCTTTTTTACATTTTATTTGTAACAATTATGCACACGTACATATAATTATGTGTACAGAAAGTGCTTGTTCAGACATGCATACAGAAATGCTATACATATAATTATGTACTTCCTCTGTTCAAAAATAAGTGACTTGGATTTGTCTAGATTTATATGAATCTAGACACTTTTTAGTGTATAGATACATGCGAATATAGATGAACCCACGCCACTTATTTCTAGACCGAGGGAGTATTATCTAGGAAACATACACGATGGTCTTCGATAATGCGTGGCCATCAATTTCCTTGCTGAGAGGTCTTTTGTGATACCCTTAAATAAATTACAGCCATTTATTTTTGTCCATCCAATGGACTACAGCAAATCATACTTGTGTCAAATAGATAACAAGTACTACCTCCGATCCTAAATAAGTGTCTCCATTTGAACTAGGGTTAGTTCAAAATCGTGACATTTATTTAGGATCGGAGGGGGGAGTACTAATCATACTTCTGCCTGGTTTTACCACTAAACCGAAAAAGGCCTCAAACGGGCCCAGTGAATCGTCTGCAGAGAGGTGCCTGGCGTTGGGATTTTTTTTTCTCAACCTAATCTCCTTGACCGAGTGAATCGTCTGCAGAGAGGTGCCGCCGCCGCCGCCGATTTCCGGTCAACCTCGGATCGCCGCCACCGCGCCGCCACCGTGCCTCGGTCATGCAGCCGCCACCGTGCCTCGGTCATGCAGCCGCCACCGCGCCGTCACCGCGCCGCCACCTCGCCGGCAACGCGTCGCCACCGTGCCGCCCCCGCCTGCCACGGCGCCGCTGCCGCGCCGCCGGCCCGGCTTCTCTCCTCCAGCTATGACAATCGCCTTCAGCGCACTGTCACATATGACCATCCCTGGTGACTGGTGTCAATTTCTTCATCTTGCACGAGTAACTCTATCTTCAAAGCTTGTCCATTTGCCATCTCTAATACGGTAGAAACAAATGAAGCATTAGATTTACTTAAAATTATTGTATTATAGCCATTCTTTCCCTGTTGAATTGATGTCTACGGCAGGCTGAATTAATATCCTCATGCTAGATGACATATTACCTAGCAGTATTCTCCTATCGGTAAAAATGATGAACAAAAAAACCTATTTATCAAACTGGGGAAAGTAATAAAAAAGATTAAGTGTGTGTCCGCTAATTTCAGAATTTTGAAAACAGACATCATATTTTCAGGTTTGTTTTAGTATACCAGACAGTAGAATAAAGACATACTGTTACATTGGCCTTTTGGATCTTCTAGCCTAGATGATTACAGTAGCGCTCTTTGGGTTGGATCTAAGAGAGAAGAGAGAGACCGGAGAGGTACTACCTGCGCCTTGGCTCGAGGAACACGAGCCAGAGGGGATGCCAGAGGTGGTGTCCATGACGGAGAGGGGCGACGGCGTGGGCGTGGGTGGTTGAGAGTGGCGGCGGCGGAGCTTCCCGTCGGCCTAGTGCTAAACCCTAATCGGTGGGTATGTAGGTGGGGGGGGGCTGCGGCGCACGGTGAACCTCGTACCGTGTGCGTCCGCCCCCCCCCCCCCCACCTCTTTATATGCGCGCTGGCGACAGGGGCCCACCAACTATGATAAGGTTGGGCGCCCCCGATTAGGGCGCGTTGAGGGACTCCGTTCGGGCCGTTGGGCCCGAACGTGGGAGAGATCTATCTAACATTCTCCCCGTAGATCTCGACTTTACTTTTAACCTTGTTCTTTACTTATTCCATCACAGAATGATACATAGAGCATGTTTTATCGTCTCAGCTCAATTGCCGATAGAATCAGACAGCCACTATATACCTTCATGTTCTGAAACAAATCCTGTTACTTTTGGGCCTCTATAGTCCAGGAATCATAGGCTTCCCGTTAAACCCATGCTGGCTATGTGTTCCTTGAACACATTGGATGGTAAGCCTTTCGTTAGCGGATCCGCAAGCATATCCTTTGTCCTTCTATGCTCGAGTCTTATAGTTTGATCCTGGACTTTGTCCTTCACAACATAATACTTTATATCTATAGACTTTGTAGCATTACTCGACTTGTTGTTGTGAGCATAGAATACTGCGGGCTCATTGTCACAGTACATCTTTAGTGGCCTGCTGATGCAGTCAACCACTTTCAAGTCGGGTAAGAATTTCTTTAACCATAACGCCTGTCCCATGGCCTCATAACATGCTATAAATTCTGCATACATCGTAGATGATGCAACTATCGACTGTTTGGCGCTTCTCCACGAAATAGCACCTCCTGCGAGAGTAAAGACATACCCTGTCGTGGACTTTCGGTCGTCTTTATCTCCCGCAAAATCCGCATCTGAATACCCTTTTATCTCTAGGGAATCAGATCGTCTATATGTTAGCATGAGGCCTTTTGTGCCTTGCACATAACGCAAAGCTTTCTTTACCATCTTCCAGTGCTCTATGCCTGGATTCTCTTGATATCTACCGAGTACCCCGGTGATAAATGCTAAGTCAGGGCGAGTGCACACTTGTGCATACTGTAAGCTTCCAACAACCGAAGCATATGGTACTGACTTCATTTGATCGATCTCATATTGATTCTTTGGACATTGGGATTTCCCAAAATTATCGCCCTTGACTATGGGAGCAGGTGTTGAATTACTCGCATGCATATTGTATTTCTTTAAAATCTTTTTACAATACGCTTTCTGCGACAGTCCTAACACTCCATTCTTTCTGTCTCGGTGAATTTCTATGCCCAAAACATAAGAGGCTTCACCAAGGTCTTTCATGTCAAAGTTTGATGACAAGAACTTCTTTGTTTCTAGTAGTAGACTATGAAATGGATAGTATGGGCACCTAGAGGGGGGGGGGGTGAATAGGTGCTAACCAATTTTTAATACTTTTTCAATTTTAGGCTTGACACAAAGTAAATTCTCTAGATATGCAACTACGAGAATTTCCCTATATGTAACCCTAACTACTAAGCACGTAAAAGAGGAGCGAGGAAACCGTAGTGGAGCACGCGGAGACACAGGGAATTGTTTTACCACAGTTCCTTCCTTGTTAAGGGAAGTACATCTGCGTTGGAGGGGTGGGTGGTTCTAAGACCACCACGCCACAATAGGCCTCACCCTATTCTCCGATGGATCTCGCCACGAGAGGCCTGATCCACCTTCTCCACTATTGGATCCCTTCGAGGCGGGAACCGGTGCCTTTTACAACACTATCGGGGCACACACCCACAACCGAATTGGGGGCTCCCGAGATGACAACAAGCTGCCACAAGAACAAGGTTTATCAATATAAACAAAAACGAGGATCTAGATATTTGCAAGAAATACTAGATCGGAGGTTCTCCAAATGAATGGAGAGGAGATGAAGCGCTTGATTGCTGATGATGAAGATCGAGTTCTCCTCCTTCGATTCCCCAAGGGATGGGGCCTTTGGGTGGATCTAGGTGGAGCACTCTTGGATGAAGCTTTCAGATCTGATCTGTTCTTTTTCGAGATGAATCAAGAAGTCTGGCAGGAGGGGGATGGCTGGCTTAAATACCCCCTCCCCAGATCTGGCCGTTGCACAACTTTGGGGGCGGATTATCCGCCCCCTGGGAAAATTCCGCCCCAAGGGCGGATTCTCCGGGGGAAACTCCGCCCCCTCTCTAGGGCTTGCGCCTTGGTGAAACTTGGTGAAGATCTTGGGGGGCGGATAATTTGGCCCCCCTGAGGGGCGGATTATCCGGCCTGGCCGGAAAGTCCGGCCAAAACTCCGCCCCCTCTCTGGGGCTTGCGCCTTGGCGATGAGCAGGAGGGGCGGATTATCCGGCCCCCCTGAGGGGCGGATTATCCGGCGGGGCCGGAAAATCCGGCCAAAATTCTGCCCCCCTTCTGGGGCTTGCGCCTGCTTGGGCAGAGGGAGGGGCGGATTATCCGCTCCCAAAGGCAGAGTTCTGAGCTGCAACACTTCAACACACATTAAATGATCCTTGGTATTGTTATCTAATACACAAAACACTAGGGATTAAGAAATGTTCTTTCAATCTCCCCCTTTTTGGTGTTAGATGACAATACTAGGATTTGCAATAAAACCGGCAAATGCCACCTTAAATAATGAAAGACGCTCCCCCTAGATGTGTGCATAATTAAGATTTGCATTTGAATACAAATACACACACTAGGTAGAACACTACTTTAAGGTTTGGGAAAAAATGTCATACCACCGGAATATATAGCCAAGGCATACATAGATAATCCCATGAATCCATATGCCATCAAATATGCTCCATAATTCCAGAATTCCATGTGGTCCAAGATAGATAAATCCAGAAATCCATGAATACCAAACATAGTACCAAACTATGGAGTACGACATAGTCTTACACAAACAACCACAAATAGCAAACAAGTTCACGCTAGAAAAGGCACAAGCAAGCAAATAAAAACGACTAAGATCGAAGAGCTTGTGCCCGACCCTTGCAAATCCACGAGACCTAATAGAACTACTTCTCCCCCTTTGGCATCGAAACGCCAAAAAGGAAGAAGAGCGATGCAAATCAAATCAAATCATAACAACATGAGATATGCAAGAAAATCCAACGAGACCCATGAAAAACCAACTCTTCTCTAGGAAGAGGGTGGTGGCCGAAGCCACCATGTTGGAGCGCATGGCATGACACCGCGAAGATGTATCTTGAGTTCAAAACCAATGCTCATCGATGACCCACATATCACAAAATGATATTAAGGGAAATGATTTGACTTGCTTTCGGCATTATGGGGGGAGGGTTGGCCCAATCAATTAGGACCACACTCCCCTATGTCTATGCCCGCATCTAAACCAAATACATGAATAAGAGCAAGTGAGTGTGCAAGGGTAGTCAAGCCAAGCTCCTTGAATCTATGATATTTAGCTCATTCCTCAAATAACAAAATCTTGCTTCATCAAGGGGCTTCGTGAAAATATCAGCAAGTTGGTTCTTCGTGCTCACAAAGGATAGAGCAATATCTCCACGAGCAACATGATCCCGAATAAAGTGGTTGCGAAGCTCTATATGTTTCGTTCTTGTATGCTGCACGGGATTGTAAGAAACTTTGATAGCACTTTCATTGTCGCATAAAAGAGGCACTTTGTCACAATTGACACCATATTCCTTTAAAGTTTGCCTCATCCATAACAATTGAGTACAAGCACTTGCAGCAGCAACATATTCAGCTTCGGCGGTTGAGAGTGAAATACAATTATGTTTCTTTGATGACCAACACACTAGAGACCTGCCCAAGAATTGGCATGCACCAGAGGTTGATTTCCTATCATCTTTGTCACCAGCCCAATCTGAATCAGTGTAACCACATAGAGAGAAACTTGAACCCTTGGGATACCATAACCCAAAATTTGGGGAATGAACCAAATATCGGAAGATTCGCTTGACTGCCACTAAGTGACTTTCTTTAGGAGCGGCTTGGTACCTTGCACACACTCCTACACTTAACACGATATCGGGCCTAGATGCGCAAAGGTAAAGGAGAGAGCCGATCATGGATTGGTATACCTTTTGATCCACGTCTTTACCCTTAAGATTGAGCTCAAGATGACACTTTGTTTGCATTGGGGTAGCAACGCCATTGAGATCCGTCATCTTGAAACTTTTAAGAATGTCTTGGATGTACTTAGCTTGATTAATAAAGGTTCCCTCTCTAAGTTGTTTGATCTCAAATCCAAGAAAGAACCTGAGCTCACCCATCATGGACATCTCAAACCTGTCAGTCATAAGCTTCGAAAATTCATCGTTAAAAGCTTGGTTAGTAGAGCCAAAAATAATGTCATCTACATAAAGTTGGCATACAAAAAGCTCCCCATTAACCTTCTTAGTGAAAAGAGTGGGATCGATTTGCCCAACTTCGAATCCACGGTCTAGCAAAAGCTCTTTAAGGTGCTCATACCACACACGTGGGGCTTGTTTAAGGCCATAGAGCGCCTTATCGAGTTTATAGACATGGTTCGGAAATTTGGGGTCCTCAAACCCCGGGGGCTGCTTGACGTATACTAACTCATGTAGAGGACCATTAAGGAAAGCGCTCTTAACATCCATTTGTTGTAATTTAAAATTATGATGGGCTGCATATGCAAGAAGGATACGGATGGACTCAAGGCGAGCCACAGGAGCGTAGGTCTCGCCAAAATCAATTCCTTCTACTTGAGTGAATCCTTGAGCCACGAGTCGTGCTTTATTTCTCACAACAATGCCATTTTCATCCTGTTTGTTCTTGAAGATCCACTTGGTGCCGATAACATTGCGGCAATCCTTTGGCTTTTCTACGAGCTTCCAAACTTTGTTGTGTTCGAAGTTGTTTAATTCTTCATGCATTGCAACAACCCAATTGGGGTCTTCAAGAGCATCAAAAACCTTCTTTGGTTCAACCATAGAAATGTGAGCTTGATGATCACAGAAGCTTGCAAGCTCTCTTCTAGTGGATACCCTTCGTCGTAGATCACCAACAACCTTGTCAAGAGTGTGACTTCTTAGTTCAAGGTTGCGATCAGCACGAGCCTTGCGACGAGCCTCGATGTCCTTATTGTTTCTAGGAGGAGTGGATTCAATTGTTGTATCCTTGTCTTGATTACTGCCTTGCCCTTGATCTTGGTCACCGTTACTGCCAGAAGATTGTTGCTGAACATTTTCTTCAGGCCCGGATAATCCGCCCCTTTTAGGGGCCGGACTATCCGGCCTGGAAGGTGAAGTACCAGAACCATCTTCCTGAGAAAGCCTGACTGGAGTTGGAGACCCAGGGCCGGATACTCCGTCCCTGGGGGCCGGAGAATCCGGCCTGGGAGTTTCAGAGATGTTGACTTCTCCTTCGGATCCTCTGGAGCGAGTTGGAGTGCCAGGGGCGGATTGTCCGCCCCTTGGAGGGGGCGGATAGTCCGGCCTGGGACTACCAGCATGTCCAGTGGACAGATGGTCTTCAGCAGATTGTGGTGTTGGTGCAGGATTGTCTCCAACAGTAGGAGCTTGTTGATCTTGTGTAGATGAGGGCTCCACATGTGTGGAGCATTGTCCTTCCCGATCCGCCACAAGGGGTTCCTCAATGGGGCGGAAAAATCCCACGCCCATTCTTCTTATGGCATCTTGGGGTATTTCAACATCTGCATCACAAACATCAACTTGCCCTACAAAGGAGCCGTTATTTTCATCGAACTCCACACTACAAGATTCTACAACAATCCCAGTGAGCTTGTTGTAGACTCTATAAGTGTGGGATTCGGCACCGTAACCAACAAAAATACCTTATAAAGCCTTGGATTCAAACTTTGACAAACAGACACCTTTAATAAGAAAGAAACACTTACACCCGAATACCCTGAAGTATGAGATGTTGGGTTTGTTACCGGTAAGTATTTCATATGGGGTCTTGTCCAATATCTTCCGAAGGTAGAGCCGGTTTGATGAGTGACAAGCAGTGGATATGGCTTCAGCCCAAAAATTATAAGGAGACTTGAATTCAGCTAGCATAGATCTTGCCATATCCATCAAAGTCCGGTTCTTCCTCTCGGCTACACCATTTTGTTGAGGGGTGTACGTAGTGGAATATTGGTGTCTAATCCCCTCTTCGCTAAGAAACTCGTTTAAAGTGTAGTTCTTGAATTATGTGTCGTTGTCACTTCTAATTGCCAAGATGGGAACACTGTGTTGACGTTGAACTTCATTGGCAAAATCGATGACAGTTTGTTGAGTCTCACTTTTCAGCTTGAAGAAATATACCCATGTATATCTTGAGTAATCATTGACGATGACCAAGCAATATTTCTTCCCACCAAGACTTGCATGAGAAGGAGGACCAAATAAATCCACATGAAATAATTCCAAGATCCTCTTTGATGACACAATAGTCTTCCTCTTGTGGGGAGAATCATGCATTTTTCCTTCAACACAAGCCCTGCAAACACGATCTTTGGCAAAAGAGACATTGTCTTTTAGTCCAAGTATGTGGCCACCCTTTTGGAGACTTTGCAAAGTTCTCATGTTGACATGGGCTAAACGGCAATGCCATAGCCAGCCCACGTCGGCCTTTCCGAATAGACACATTGGACCCGAAGTGGTTTTCCCCGAGAAGTCCACCACATACAGGTCATTTTCGACGTATCCAACGAAAGCGACCGTTAGAGACTTGCTCCATAAGAGTACCACCAAATCATCATCGATAAAAACAGCAAAACCCATCTTGCCAAGGGCACGAACAGAAAGAAGATTGTAGTCAAGGGTCTCAACAAGCATGACATCCACGAGAGAGATATCGTGGGCAACCACAACCTTGCCAAGACCCAATACCTGAGATTTAGACTTATCACCATAGGAGACTATGATATTATCAAGATTTGGACGCATCTCCGTGATGATCTCCTTGCTTCCGGTCATATGACTAGTGCAGCCACTATCCAGCACCCATTTCGACCCACCGGAAGCATAGCCCTGCAAGAAAATTACTTCTTGGTTTTAGGTACCCATTTTTCAATGGGTCCTTTCATGTTAGTAACAAGGGTCTTTGGGACCCAAATAGACCAAGCAATATATTCATCAAAAGGACCAACATAATAAGCATAAACATCGCCATAGTCATCACAAAAGAGTTCATAATTCGGATTGTGAGACCCTGCAAAACCTATATCATTAGTCTTGTCTTGTGTGACAACCTTCTCAGCAGTGCTTGTCTTTAATTGCACATTCTTGGTCTTGTTCTTCTTGGTTTTCTTCTTCTTGGACTTGGTGACATACCCAAGTCCCTCTTTACCATGATTTGACCTTTGCTTGCCAAGGACTTCATCAAGCACACCTTTGTCCTTTGTAGTGATGTCCTTGATCACTCCTTTTTCCACACTAGCATTTTTCTTGTTACTATATGTTGAGTTGGACGAGCTAGGAGTATCATATTCGGCCAATCGACTTTGAAGCTGATCATGTGACTCATTGAGAATAGAGAACTCGTTTTTCAACGCCTTGTGAGCATTGTAAGTTTCTCCAATTCCTCGGAGAGTCTATCATGAGCAGCCCCAAAGTCAATCCTTTCCTTCTTTAACTTTTTTGCCTTGGTGACAGCATTGTCACGTTCCTTAACGAGTTTAGTCACAATTTCTTCATGTGACTCTTCCATAGACTCAAGCCTCTCTTCAAGAGAGACCCGAGCTTCTTCTTCTTCTTCAAGAGCAATTTTTAGGGATGCAATTTCCATTGCATCCTCCCTTTCAATTCTGCCCTTTTCTTCGAGGAGTGCTTCGTTTTGGGCCAGGTGATCCATAAGAGCCTCAAAATGAACTTTGTGCTCACCTTGCAGGTTAGTATAGAAATAATCCAAAGCAATAATCTCTTCTTTAACCTTAAGACTAGCAGGATCATCCATGTCTATCATAGCCTTGGGAAAAGAAGAGTTAGAAGAAGTTACCTCGGAGCTTCTTGCCATGAGGCAAGTAGCATTCTTGTTGATGATGTTTTCATTCGGTGAGTCGAAGAGAGATGTTGATGTAGATGTGGTGGCTATAGCAGCCACCTCTTGAGAGCTATCTTCCTCTTCCTCATCTTCACTCCCCGATGAATATTCTTCTTGAGCCACTAGAACAATCTTTGGTTGCTTCTTGAAAGGAGCATTCTTCTTTACAAACTGTTTCTTACGTGGAGCTTTTGATTTGTCCTTGAAAATGAGTCTTCCTCCATTATCCTCTCTACTTTGATATGGACACTCAGCTACGAAGTGCAGCCGGTCACCACAATTAAAGCATGTTCTCAGCTTGGGACCATTTTCTTTTCTTCCATAGGCTCCACTCTTGCGATCTAGTTCAGCTTTAGCCTTGGCTGGATCTTTCCAAAAGTTTCTTGCATAAAGAGCCAAGTATTGTCCGTGGATCCTTTTTATATCTTCGGGACAGTCCAGACCTTCTACCGCATATTCATCATGATCAATCACACTAGTCTTCAAGGCCATGTTGACCCCCTTTTGCATCCCCATAGCTCGAGCACGAGCATCTTCGGCATTCTTGGCAGCCACTTTGAAGGCGTCCATTTCTTGCATTACCTCATTGGATGACATGAGGTGATAATTATGCCTACCTTGGAGACTTTTCAAATATGTGGGCTCAAATGGCATAAGAGCACTGACATACTTGCGCTTGATCCAAGCATCATCAACATGAGCTGCACCATGGTTTCTGAAGGTTGTAGCTATTGCCTTGAGCCTCCTATACATGTCCTCGTGGTCTTCTCCATCCAGCATATAAAATCCTTCAGCTTCATTGCTCATCATATCTATTCCTTCTCATACTTTCATTTCCGATGAAGAGCTCGGTGAGAGCATCCCAAGCTTCTTTAGCTGTGCTAAGATGCTGAATGTGTGGCATGTCTTTGTCACCCACACCAAGCTGTATCATGTGTAGAGCTGTAGCATTGAGTTGGCTATCGAACACTTCTATCCTTGTGAGATTGTTAGGATTTCCAACGTGAAGACCATTTTCAATGATCTTCCACAACTCTATGGAGGAACTGCACACATGAGATTTCATCAAAAATTGCCATTGAGAGAAAGTAGATGCTGAAAGTTTGGGTGGATCACCCCTATTATGTATATGTGGGTGAGGAATAGGCGGATCAGGAGAATACACATGAGAAACCTCATTGTATCCATCCTTACCGCTATCCTTTTTTGAGGAGGAGCTCTTACTAGTATCATCACCTATCACTTCGTTATCTTTGGAAACAGTTTTACCCGTTTCCTTGGAGTTAGATGGAGGTGATGCTGCGGATGTGGAGAGACGCATTATCAATTGACGCATCTCTTCCATCTTAGCCTCCATTGAACTCACCAAGGTTGTTTCCAACGTCTTGAGATCGTTCATGGTGACTACCTCCGGAGCATCACTCCCATCTCCCTTGGAACCCATATTTCTCTTAGGCGGTTAAGCCCGAAATAAGAGCCGAGGCTCTGATACCAATTGAAATGGATAGTATGGGCACCTAGAGGAGGGGGTGAATAGGTGCTAACCAATTTTTAATACTTTTTCAATTTTAGGCTTGACACAAAGTAAATTCTCTAGATATGCAACTACGAGAATTTCCCTATATGTAACCCTAACTACTAAGCACGTAAAAGAGGAGCGAGGAAACCGTAGTGGAGCACGCGGAGACACAGGGAATTGTTTTACCGCAGTTCCTTCCTTGTTAAGGGAAGTACATCTGCGTTGGAGGGGTGGGCGGTTCTAAGACCACCACGCCACAATAGGCCTCACCCTATTCTCCGATGGATCTCGCCACGAGAGGCCTGATCCACCTTCTCCACTATTGGATCCCTTCGAGGCGGGAACTGGTGCCTTTTACAACACTATCGGGGCACACACCCACAACCGAATTGGGGGCTCCCGAGATGACAACAAGCTGCCACAAGAACAAGGTTTATCAATATAAACAAAAACGAGGATCTAGATATTTGCAAGAAATACTAGATCGGAGGTTCTCCAAATGAATGGAGAGGAGATGAAGCGCTTGATTGCTGATGATGAAGATCGAGTTCTCCTCCTTCGATTCCCCAAGGGATGGGGCCTTTGGGTGGATCTAGGTGGATCACTCTTGGATGAAGCTTTCAGATCTGATCTGTTCTTTTTCGAGATGAATCAAGAAGTCTGGCAGGAGGGGGATGGCTGGCTTAAATACCCCCTCCCCAGATCTGGCCGTTGCACAACTTTGGGGGCGGATTATCCGCCCCCCACTTGGGGCGGATTATCCGCCCCCTGGGAAAACTCCGCCCCAAGGCCCCAAGGGCGGATTCTCCGGGGGAAACTCCGCCCCCTCTCTGGGGCTTGCGCCTTGGTGAAACTTGGTGAAGATCTTGGGGGCGGATAATCCGGCCCCCCTGAGGGGCGGATTATCCGGCCTGGCCGGAAAGTCCGGCCAAAACTCCGCCCCCACTCTAGGGCTTGCGCCTTGGCGATGAGCAGGAGGGGCGGATTATCCGGCCCCCCTGAGGGGCGGATTATCCGGCGGGGCCGGAAAATCCGGCCAAAATTCCGCCCCCCTTCTGGGGCTTGCGCCTGCTTGGGCAGAGGGAGGGGCGGATTATCAGCCCCTGGTGGGGCCGGATTATCCGCCCCCAAAGGCTGAGTTCTGAGCTGCAACACTTCAACACACATTAAATGATCCTTGGTATTGTTATCTAACACACAAAACACTAGGGATTAAGAAATGTTCTTTCAGACTAACATCACTGCTAGCAAGCAGAATGTCATCCACATATAGAATTAGGAAAATATATTTCCCACTTTTGAACTTTGCATAAATGCAGTTGTCCTCAACATTTTCTTTGAATCCAAATCTTTTAATTAGTATCATTAAACTTTAAATACAACTGCCTAGAGGCTTGCTTTAACCCATAAATGGATTTCTTTAGGCGGCATCCCATATGTTCCTTCCCCTCCATGAAAAAACCCTTGGGTTGTTTCATGTAAACATTCTCTTCTAAATCTCCATTTAGAAATGCCGTCTTGACATCCATTTGATGTAACTCTAAATCAAAATGTGCAACTAGTGCCATGATGATTCTGAAGGAGTCCTTACATGAGACCGGAGAAAAAGTCTCATTGTAATCTACGCCTTCTCTTTGCGTAAAGCCTTTTGCCACGAGTCTAGCTTTGTACTTTTCTACATTCCCATTAGAGTCATACTTTGTTTTGTAGACCCACTTGCATCCTACTGTTTTGGCTCCTTTGGGAATTTCCTCTAAGTCCCAAACATTGTTGGAACTCATCGATTTCATTTCATCTTCCATTTCCTCTACCCACTTGGCTGAGTGAGGGCTACTCATGGCTTCTTCATATGAGGTAGGATCGCCCTCCATATGAACTACATTGTAAACTTTGTAGATTTCTTTGGAAATGGCTGGTCTTCGTTCTGTTTTAGACCGTCTGAGTTCATCAGACTCTTGCTCATTTCTTGCCTCGGGTTCAGGCACATTTACAGTAGGTGGCTGTTCTGGCTCCCTTTCGTGCTCAATAGTGGTTTCAGGTGGCTCCTGATGGACAGGTTCCGAACTTTCGCCCATTGTTGTCACGTGTGGAGTCACAACAGGTGCCGGCACCACAACCTCAGGGGTTGTAGATGGTGGCACAACAGGTAGCGAGAAAAATGGCTCCTGAGTCATCGGATTAGGTGCATGCACCCTCTTCTCCTCAAGATCAATTTTCCTTGCTACTGTGCTCCCCCTCATCAATTCGTCCTCCAAGAAGATTGCATGTCTCGTTTCTATAAACTTTGTGTATCTGTCGGGACAGTAGAAACGATACCCTTTTGACTTATCTGGATAGCCAATAAAATGGCAAGATACTGTTTTGGGGTCTAATTTTGCAATGTTTGGATTGAAAACTTTTGCCTCAGCTGGGCTCCCCTAGACCCTCAAGTGGTGCAGAGAGGGGACTCTGCCTGTCCACAATTCATACGGTGTTTTGGGCACCGACTTGCTTGGTACTCTGTTGAGAATGTGAATGGCGGTTTTAAGCGCCTCCATCCACAATCCCAATGGGAGGTTGGAATAGCTCATCATGCTGCGCACCATATCCATAAGGGTACGGTTGCGCCTTTCAGCTACTCTGTTTTGCTGAGGTTCGCCCGGCATAGAATACTGGGCGACTATTCCATTTTCTTGCAGGAACCTTGCAAAGGGTCCTGGTACTTCACCATATGGAGTATGCCGATCGTAGTACTCCCCCCCACGATCGGACTGAACTATTTTAATTCTTTTATCATGCTGATTTTCTACTTCAGCTTTGAAAATTTTAAATTTATCCAATGCTTCATATCTTTCTTTAATTGGATAAATATAACCATACTGGGAGTGGTCATCCGTGAATGTTATGAATGAATCATAGCCATCCACACTTTTCACCGGAAACGGTCCACAAATATCCGTGTGGATTATTTCTAGTGTAGCTATGCTTCAGTTTGCACCCTTTTTAATTTGTTTGACATACTTTCCTTTAATGCAATCTATGCATTGTTCTATGTCGAAGAACTCTAACGGAGGAAGAATGTCATTTTTAACGAGGCTTTCTATTCTTCCCCTCGAAATATGGCCTAATCTGCAGTGCCATAGTTTCGATGAGTCAAGAGTTCGCTTCCTTTTCTTTTGTTCTTTGTTCGACAAGGGAACTTTTTCATTCACATCACACACAGAAAGTACTTTCTCATGCAGGGATAACAAATATAACTTATCAAATAAGGTAGCAACACCCACACACTTGTGTTTCAACCAAATGGCACACTTGCCATTTCCGAAATAACATTCATAAGAATCTTTGTCCAAACAGGAAACACTTATTAAATTTCTATGTAATGAGGGAACGAAAAACACATCTTTTAGCAAAAGGAAAGAGCCATCAGCCAGCTCCAGAGGGACGTCACCAATGGCCTCCACTTCTGCTTCTATTCCATTCGCCACTTCAATGTGTCTTTCTCTTCTTGGCGTGGTCCTTGTCGAATGGAACCCCTGTAAAGAATTGGCAACGTGAACAGTTGCACCAGAATCAATCCACCAAGTAGATCTAGTAAACTTCTCATACAGAGATTCATTAACAAAAGAAACTATATCTTTACCATTTTTGGCCATGATGTATTTCAGCCAAATTGGGCAGTCTTTCTTGTAGTGGCCCGGCTTTTTACAGTGATGGCACTGGTCTTTCTCCCCAGGGGTGGACTGGTGATGCTGGTACTGGTGCTGCATTGGACCCTTGCCATGTGGCTTGGAGGGTGAGCCACCATGGTTGCCGCTTGTGAAGCCTCTCTTCCTATTGTCCTTCACGAAGTTCAGGGAACCGCCGTGAAGGGCTTTCAGCCTTTCCTCTTCTTGGGAGAACATCCCAATGGTCTTTTCTATGTCCCACTTCTCAGGGGACATATTATAGTTTATTACAAAATTTTCAAAAGGCTGTGGAAGTGATGCCATCACTAGGTGCACCAAGAGTGCTGGCTTTAGCTCGAGGTCCTCATCCATGGGCTTGAGCTTCGCTGCCATGTTTGAAATCCTCAAGATGTGCTCTCTTATTCCGTGGGGTCCTCCCGTATATTTTTCAGTCACCAGCTGCTTTAACAGCTGGGTCGCATACATCTTTGAAGAGCCAGTAAACTGGCTCTTTATCTTGGCGAGATACTCGCCCACGGTAGCACACTCTCCAATTGAGCCCACTATTGCATTCTCAATTGTGTTCTTTGCAAAGGCCAAACACTTCTTGTTGGCGTTCACCCATTTCTGGTTATCAATCAAGTAGGCCAGCTCCAATGGAGCATGGTCCCTCTTCCTTTTCTCAAACTCAGCACTTTCCTCAGCAGATCCCCTGACCGGGTCAGCGGGTTTGACTGGTTGCTTGGTGTCAACCACCCAATCCACTTCGGCGCATACGAACGCCAAATCAACTTTCTTACTCCATTCGGAGTAGTTGTCCCCCCTTAGGAGCGGGATGTCCTTCAAACAGGCCATGAGGTTGAGACCTCCTGAAAATCACAAAAGATGTAAGATCACCAAGAAAAACAACTGTATGCGTTAATTCAACGTTGGTATAAATTAAGCATGCAATCATTTTGTGCTATTTAAAAGTACATCACCGTTGGGCACAAATAAAGTTAAATGCACCTTTAACACTCAATGGAAAAAATTATGGCCATGTTTATTAATAACGTTGGTCAATTAATAACATGAGACATAATCATTTTTAATCACTTTATCACATCTTTATGTCAAAATTTAAACAACTTTTATTGCATTGTTGCAATTTAAATCATACATTTGCAATTTAAAATAACTATTTGCAGCGGAAACTTTAATAATGACTTTTATAAAACTTATACTTTACAGAAAAAATTCTGCCTTTATATCGTTCTCTAGTCAAAATATAGATAAAATAAAATGACTAGAGAAAACTATGCAAAAATTGCTTAAAACTCTAAGCGAAACAATTAAAACCAACTCTGTAAAAAATAAAACAGAAAAAAACTGTTAAACAAACACATCCAGCAGCGGCCCGAGGCAGCCCAGCGTGCAGCGCGTCGCACAACAGCTAGCAGCATGGCCCAGCGGCCCATCTGGGCGCGCAACGCCCTCGCGCGCTAACTACCGCTCGCGCGCTGCCTCAGCGTGTAGCGCCTGCTCTCACGTCGCCCACAGCGGCCTGCTTCGGCCCGCCTGGCCCAGCGCTGCGGCCCGCGCTCGCCCGCAACCCCCCCGCGCCGCTCCATCCATGTCGTCCGCGTGCGTACCCTAGATCGTGCGGCCAGGAGCGCCAACGCGCGGCGCGATCCAGGCCATCCGTTGCATCCAACGGCTGCCCGCTCTCCTCGCGCGGGTCAAAACCACCCCCGACCTAGCCCTGTCGAAACCCTAACCCCATTCGACGCGCTCCCTCCCTGCAACGCTCTCTCTGTTGGCGGCGGCTTCGTCTCTGTGGCCAGGTCCTCGCGCTCGCGCGGCGGTGGCGAGAGACGGCGCCGTCCCGAGCGAGACGAGTAGCTGCCCCCTTCACTCTTCTCTGGCGGCTGCTCCCTGTGTCCGCGCGAGCCCATCCCCGGCGAGCCTTGCTCGCAGGCGGTGTGGAGCCGCCGGCACGAGGCTGCCAGATCCCCCCTCCTTTCCCGTCCATGTTCCCCCTTTCACCCAGCAACGTAGCAGCAAGGAGGGAACAGCGGCGGCGCCTCCCCTTGGATCCTTGCCGATGCGCGCATCCACCCGAGGGTGGGTGCACCACCGTCAAGTGGCCGAGGTGGAGGCATATCCTTTCCCGGCGATGGCCGGTGTGACTTTTCTTTCGATTTGGGGTTTTTATTTGAATTTTCTTTTCCGGGTGGGGATTTGCATGCGGGATCTGGGAGGAACTAGGGTTAGGATTTAAATCTTTGGGGATTTTCTTTGCCCCCGAAGGGGTGTGTTCTTCTTCCGACGCCTCGGCATGCCGATGCGCGTCGAGATAGAGAGGAACGACGCGGCCAGAGGGGCAAGGCGCACTTTAGGGGTTGGATCTAGGGTTTTCCTTTTGCATTTTTCTGTTTCTACCGAAAGAACTAGAGCTAGAGCTTGCTCTGATACCAATGTTACATTGGCCTTTTGGATCTTCTAGCCTAGATGATTACAGTAGCGCTCTTTGGGTTGGATTTGAGAGAGAAGAGAGACCGGAGAGGTACTACCTGCGCCTTGGCTCGAGGAACACGAGCCAGAGGGGATGCCAGAGGTGGTGTCCATGACGGAGAGGGGCGACGGCGTGGGCGTGGGTGGTTGAGGGTGGCGGCGGCGAAGCTTCCCGTCGGCCTAGCGCTAAACCCTAATCGGTGGGTATGTAGGTGGGGGGCTGCGGCGCACGGTGAACCTCGTACCGTGTGCGTCCGCCGCCCCCCCCCACCTCTTTATATGCGCGCTGGCGACAGGGGCCCACCAACCATGATAAGGTTGGGCGCCCCCGATTAGGGCGCGTTGAGGGACTCCGTTCGGGCCGTTGGGTCCGAACGTGGGAGAGATCTATCTAACACATATTAGTTGATACCCCGCGCGTTGCCGCGGCCATTAGAGATGATATTCTTGCATTCCAAAAAATGGCATGTACTGTCCATGAAAATAATGTTCACTTGCATATATATGAAGTGGAAGAATATAACTATTTACTTGTCTTTGGTTGCACGTTGTGGGAATCATATATATGAAAAAATAGCATGAACGACACATTAAGTCGCCTTTACTTTAACAGATGGTGTGAGAAAATTGATAATCAGGTAAGATCAGTATCAGATAGAAAACGTGTTGGTTGAGATAAATAACGAAATCCTCCGGTCCAATGACATGCAATTACTTGGTACTTACGAAATTCTCTCGTCAAGGGAGAAAACCATTATACATGGCCCCTATAGTTAAGGTGATCAGTATCTAAACTAACATCCAGAGGAAGCCCACATGCCCAATGGAGTCCCAACATTGGTACCGAAGGTGCAATTCCAGTACAGATGGTCATGTGATATGTGTCTCGTACTCTCGGGTTCTTCTTAATCACAAAGTGTGCAGTAAGTCTCCTCAGTGACCTCAATGTGGCAACGCGGAAGCATGTCTATTGTTGAACAGCCGCCAGGCAAAAGCTTGTTATATACAATTTCAAGGAGGAATTTCATCTGGAGAAAATAATTCTGGGACTGGAAGATTTATGATGCCTAAACCACCACTGCTTTTGGACTTGTTGACTTTGTTCCAAGCCGCAAGAGATTTATATTTGCCTGACAATTCAGATTTCCCACAAAGGAATTTTAAGTAAGAATGAATAGAAGAAAGGAACATAGAAGAGACTCGCCAGCAAGTGATGATTATGTATCCTTTAGATCTGGAACAAAGACACATACAGAAACAGAAAAAGGACAATAAGTGAGCCGATGGATGTTTGCTGGAACAAACAATTTTAACTAAAGCAGCACAATGATAGTGTTGTCTGTCGGTTGTAACAACAAAAGGCGTTGCTTAATCGGTCATCAAGAAGTGAAGAAACAGTACGTGCAAAGAATCAAAAAAATGTTGTAACGTGCTAGCAGTGTGGGTATGGAAAAGGAGCATTGACATTAGCGAAAAAAGTTGTTCAAAATAAACATTAGCAATGAACTGTGTGGTCAAATGAATCGACAATCACCTGTGATTCTGTGAACCTGATGGCAAAAGATAGTTTCCGAGTAAGATTCGACATAGTGCGTCCAGCCTTGTGTGGCGAACCTGGAAATAAGACAGTTTCCACACTATTCAATGAACGACAATACACCTCCACGGCTCCACCCACCGGAAAGACAGAGAGAGATGGAGGAGAAGAATATAGCTAGGAAGAGAGCAGAAAGAGGGGCGGCTCACTGATGTTTCAATTCCTCCGCTCTGTGGTGCCCTGGCTGCTTGGAGTAGGGCTCAATGGCTCAATGGCAACACCAGGAGACACACTCAAGGACACAGCGAGCAGGTTGCTCGAGAGGGAACCGAGGGGTTCAAATACACTGTTGAGCCATCGTGCTACAGCGGGCGTTACCACCCAATAATGCGAGGAGTAAAAACAACAACTACATGGAAGATCAAGAGGCATGGGGCAGTCAATATGGGCCGATCAAAAGAATGGGCAGGTCGACTTCTGGCGCAGCAGTGACAGCCAAAGGTAACACACTTTATTTTTTTCGAGCGATACAGCTGGTGCCGCCTGAGACTAATGATGTGACAGATTACGGTCACATCTTTGAAATCCATCGGATTGAGATAATTGGGGTGACGTGGATGCACCAGCTTTGATCTTGCACTACAGGAATGGCGTTGTGTGCCGACGGCCGTATGCTACGCCGACGGCCAAAGGTCGGGGCCGTCGGCATAGCACAGGGCCAGGCCAGCCCAGCTTCCGAGCCCTCGGCGTACCGCAGCCGTCGGCGTAGCGGCAGGTACGCCGAGGGTGACCGTCGGCGTAAACATTGCCCTCGGCGTACGGGGTGGCCGCGTGGCACTAGACAGTCTAGGCCAGGAAAGGCCCTAACGGCGTCAGCATTACGCCGAGAGCCGCTGTCGGCATAGGATACGCCGACGGTCACCCTCGGCGTACGTCCTGCCTACGCCGACGGTGACCCTCGGCGTACCTATGCACCTTTTTTTTCCTGACCAAATTATTTGTATTTATTTATTAGTATCAATTATTTAGGTTCTATTTTATCAATTGGATGGATTCGTAGCCTCCGAATAATAGTCTTCACGCCCACATAAAATGTCGAATCTTCTCACAAGTTGAGAAATTTTCATGTTTGTGTGTTATTATCACATGTGCATGAAATTTATATTTCACAAATTTTTGTGAAGTTGTTCAAAGATTCAATCACATGTGCGTGTCCCCCCTCGCATGCATGCGGAAGCGTAGGTTCCGGACACGTATAAGGGGGAATCTCCCCGTTGAGGCGAAGCTAATATGGTTTTACATCACCCTATGACCTAAACAAACAGAAAACATATGTGTGTGAGTGTGGTGAGAGGTTGGTATAGGTGCTTGCATGTGTCCCCCCTCGCATGTATGCGCTCTAACCTAGAGGCGAAGGTTCCGGACCCGTATGAGGGGGTAATCTCCCCGTCGAGGTGAAACCGGGTAGGATAGTGCCCCAACTTGTGAACCAACATGGTTTTACATCACCCTATGACCTAAACAAACACAAAACAAGAGAGAGCTACGCCGGGCTACCCCTGTCAGAGGAACGTCTAGGGGGGTAGACGATCCGAGTGCGCACAGAGATCAGGGTTTCGCCGAAGGAAGACCACGAGAACATTGGAATGAGATGAAAACTTGCATGTGCCCCTAGCATATGTGTATGAGTGTGGTGAGAGGTTGGTATAGGTGCTTGCATGTGTCCCCCCTCGCATGCATGCGCTCTAACCTAGAGGCGAAGGTTCCGTACCCGTATAAGGGGGGAATCTCCCCGTCGAGGTGAAACCGGGTAGGATAGTGCCCCAACTTGTGAACCAACATGGTTTTACATCACCCTATGACCTAAACAAACACAAAACAAGAGAGAGCTACGCCGGGCTACCCCTGTCAGAGGAACGTCTAGGGGGGTAGACGATCCGAGTGCGCACAGAGATCAGGGATTCGCCGGAGGAAGACCACGAGAACATTGGAATGAGATGAAAACTTGCATGTGACCCTAGAATATGTGTGTGAGTGTGGTGAGAGGTTGGTATAGGTGCTTGCATGTGTCCCCCCTCGCATGCATGCGCTCTAACCTAGAGGCGAAGGTTCCGGACCCGTATGAGGGGGGAATCTCCCCGTCGAGGTGAAATCGGGTAGGATAGTGCCCCAACTTGTGAACCAACATGGTTTTACATCACCCTATGACCTAAACAAACACAAAACAAGAGAGAGATACGCCGGGCTACCCCCTGTCAGAGGAACGTCTAGGGGGGTAGACGATCCGAGTGCGCACAGAGATCAGGGTTTCGCCGGAGGAAGACCACGAGAACATTGGAATGAGATGAAAACTTGCATGTGACCCTAGCATATGTGTGTGAGTGTGGTGAGAGGTTGGTATAGGTGCTTGCATGTGTCCCCCCTCGCATGCATGCGCTCTAACCTAGAGGCGAAGGTTCCGGACCCGTATGAGGGGGGAATCTCCCCGTCGAGGTGAAACCGGGTAGGATAGTGACCCAACTTGTGAACCAACATGGTTTTACATCACCCTATGACCTAAACAAACATAAAACAAGAGAGAGATACGTCGGGCTACCCCCTGTCAGAGGAACGTCTAGGGGGGTAGACGATCCGAGTGCGCACAGAGATCAGGGTTTCGCCGGAGGAAGACCACGAGAACATTGGAATGAGATGAAAACTTGCATGTGACCCTAGCATATGTGTGTGAGTTTGGTGAGAGGTTGGTATAGGTGCTTGCATGTGTCCCCCCTCGCATGCATGCGCTCTAACCTAGAGGCGAAGGTTCCGGACCCGTATAAGGGGGGAATCTCCCCGTCGAGGTGAAACCGGGTAGGATAGTGCCCCAACTTGTGAACAAACATGGTTTTACATCACCCTATGACCTAAACAAACACAAAACAAGAGAGAGCTACGCCGGGCTACCCCTGTCAGAGGAACGTCTAGGGGGGTAGACAATCCGAGTGCGCACAGAGATCAGGGTTTCGCCGGAGGAAGACCACGAGAACATTGGAATGAGATGAAAACTTGCATGTGCCCCTAGCATATGTGTGTGAGTGTGGTGATAGGTTGGTATATATAGGTGCTTGCATGTGTCCCCCCTCGCATGCATGCGCTCTAACCTAGAGGCGAAGGTTCCGGACCCGTATGAGGGGGGAATCTCCCCGTTTAGGTGAAACCGGGTAGGATAGTGCCCCAACTTGTGAACCAACATGGTTTTACATCACCCTATGACCTAAACAAACACAAAACAAGAGAGAGCTACGCCGGGCTACCCCTGTCAGAGGAACGTCTAGGGGGGTAAACGATCCGAGTGCGCACAGAGATCAGGGTTTCGCCGGAGGAAGACCACGAGAACATTGGAATGAGATGAAAACTTGCATGTGCCCCTAGCATATGTGTGTGAGTGTGGTGAGAGGTTGGTATAGGTGCTTGCACGTGTCCCCCCTCGCATGCATGCGCTCTAACCTAGAGGCGAAGGTTCCGTACCCGTATAAGGGGGGAATCTCCCCGTCGAGGTGAAACCGGGTAGGATAGTGCCCCAACTTGAACCAACATGGTTTTACATCACCCTATGACCTAAACAAACACAAAACAAGAGAGAGCTACGCCGGGCTACCCCTGTCAGAGGAACGTCTAGGGGGGTAGACGATCCGAGTGCGCACAGAGATC
Source organism: Avena sativa (assembly GCA_916181665.1). NCBI lineage: Eukaryota > Viridiplantae > Streptophyta > Magnoliopsida > Poales > Poaceae > Avena > Avena sativa. The sequence continues at coordinate 397,117,322 of OV702280.1, read as the reverse complement.
AGGGTTTCGCCGAAGGAAGACCACGAGAACATTGGAATGAGATGAAAACTTGCATGTGCCCCTAGCATATGTGTATGAGTGTGGTGAGAGGTTGGTATAGGTGCTTGCATGTGTCCCCCCTCGCATGCATGCGCTCTAACCTAGAGGCGAAGGTTCCGTACCCGTATAAGGGGGGAATCTCCCCGTCGAGGTGAAACCGGGTAGGATAGTGCCCCAACTTGTGAACCAACATGGTTTTACATTACCCTATGACCTAAACAAACACAAAACAAGAGAGAGCTACGCCGGGCTACCCCTGTCAGAGGAACGTCTAGGGGGGTAGACGATCCGAGTGCGCACAGAGATCAGGGTTTCGCCGGAGGAAGACCACGAGAACATTGGAATGAGATGAAAACTTGCATGTGACCCTAGAATATGTGTGTGAGTGTGGTGATAGGTTGGTATAGGTGCTGGCATGTGTCCCCCCTCGCATGCATGCGCTCTAACCTAGAGGCGAAGGTTCCGGACCCGTATGAGGGGGGAATCTCCCCGTCGAGGTGAAACCGGGTAGGATAGTGCCCCAACTTGTGAACCAACATGGTTTTACATTACCCTATGACCTAGTAAAACACAAAACAAGAGAGAGATACGCCGGGCTACCCCCTGTCAGAGGAACGTCTAGGGGGGTAGACGATCCGAGTGCGCACAGAGATCAGGGTTTCGCCGGAGGAAGACCACGAGAACATTGGAATGAGATGAAAACTTGCATGTGACCCTAGCATATGTGTGTTAGTGTGGTGAGAGGTTGGTATAGGTGCTTGCATGTGTCCCCCTCGCATGCATGCGCTCTAACCTAGAGGCGAAGGTTCCGGACCCGTATGAGGGGGGAATCTCCCCGCGAGGTGAAACCGGGTAGGATAGTGCCCCAACTTGTGAACCAACATGGTTTTACATCACCCTATGACCTAAACAAACACAAAACAAGAGAGAGATACGTCGGGCTACCCCCTGTCAGAGGAACGTCTAGGGGGGTAGACGATCCAAGTGCGCACAGAGATCAGGGTTTCGCCGGAGGAAGACCACGAGAACATTGGAATGAGATGAAAACTTGCATGTGACCCTAGCATATGTGTGTGAGTTTGGTGAGAGGTTGGTATAGGTGCTTGCATGTGTCCCCCCTCGCATGCATGCGCTCTAACCTAGAGGCGAAGGTTCCGGACCCGTATAAGGGGGGAATCTCCCCGTCGAGGTGAAACCAGGTAGGATAGTGCCCCAACTTGTGAACAAACATGGTTTTACATCACCCTATGACCTAAACAAACACAAAACAAGAGAGAGCTACGCCGGGCTACCCCTGTTAGAGGAACGTCTAGGGGGGTAGACAATCCGAGTGCGCACAGAGATCAGGGTTTCGCCGGAGGAAGACCACGGGAACATTGGAATGAGATGAAAACTTGCATGTGCCCCTAGCATATGTGTGTGAGTGTGGTGATAGGTTGGTATATATAGGTGCTTGCATGTGTCCCCCCTCGCATGCATGCGCTCTAACCTAGAGGCGAAGGTTCCGGACCCGTATGAGGGGGGAATCTCCCCGTTTAGGTGAAACCGGGTAGGATAGTGCCCCAACTTGTGAACCAACATGGTTTTACATCACCCTATGACCTAAACAAACACAAAACAAGAGAGAGCTACGCCGGGCTACCCCTGTCAGAGGAACGTCTAGGGGGGTAAACGATCCGAGTGCGCACAGAGATCAGGGTTTCGCCGGAGGAAGACCACGAGAACATTGGAATGAGATGAAAACTTGCATGTGCCCCTAGCATATGTGTGTGAGTGTGGTGAGAGGTTGGTATAGGTGCTTGCATGTGTCCCCCCTCGCATGCATGCGCTCTAACCTAGAGGCGAAGGTTCCGTACCCGTATAAGGGGGGAATCTCCCCGTCGAGGTGAAACCGGGTAGGATAGTGCCCCAACTTGTGAACCAACATGGTTTTACATCACCCTATGACCTAAACAAACACAAAACAAGAGAGAGCTACGCCGGGCTACCCCTGTCAGAGGAACGTCTAGGGGGGTAGACGATCCGAGTGCGCACAGAGATCAGGGTTTCGCCGGAGGAAGACCACGAGAACATTGGAATGATATGAAAACTTGCATGTGCCCCTAGCATATGTGTGTGAGTGTGGTGAGAGGTTGGTATAGGTGCTTGCATGTGTCCCCGCTCGCATGCATGCGCTCTAACCTAGAGGCGAAGGTTCCGGACCCGTATGAGGGGGTAATCTCCCCGTCGAGGTGAAACCGGGTAGGATAGTGCCCCAACTTGTGAACCAACATGGTTTTACATCACCCTATGACCTAAACAAACACAAAACAAGAGAGAGCTACGCCGGGCTACCCCTGTCAGCGGAACGTCTAGGGGGGTAGACGATCCGAGTGCGCACAGAGATCAGGGTTTCGCCGGAGGAAGACCACGAGAACATTGGAATGAGATGAAAACTTGCATGTGCCCCTAGCATATGTGTGTGAGTGTGGTGAGAGGTTGGTATAGGTGCTTGCATGTGTCCCCCCTCGCATGCATGCTCTCTAACCTAGAGGCGAAGGTTCCGTACCCGTATAAGGGGGGAATCTCCCCGTCGAGGTGAAACCGGGTAGGATAGTGCCCCAACTTGTGAACCAACATGGTTTTACATCACCCTATGACCTAAACAAACACAAAACAAGAGAGAGCTACGCCGGGCTACCCCTGTCAGAGGAACGTCTAGGGGGGTAGATGTAACACCCTCAGGATCGGCCCTATGCCAGTCTTAGCGAATTCCGCCAAACCCGCATAGAAACGATTCAAAGGTGCCCACCAGGCACTTGCGTGCGGGTGGAAAACGAAGTAATATCATTACACAATAGTCCTCGATGGAACCCACAAAACATATATATACAACAGCAACTCAATGAGTCAAGAATACAGATATACAATACAAAGATCCAATCACCTTGAAAATGATAGAGGACAAGATGCAAATGGGGCTAAGAGCCCTGAAGAATAACCAATGGCATCCATAACCCTGCCCAGGCCAAGCCGGAAGGGTAACCTTGCTAACGACGTCGATCTCAAAACCTGCTTAAACAAAAGGGGTGCCGACAAAGGGCAAAGGAAAAAGAGAGCGGTCAGTACTGAGGCCAGTACACGGCGAGGCTAGAATTTGGCGGTCCTCGCCTACATAGGTATGGTGGACTGAAGCGGCAGCGCAGCATGCACTAAACAACCTATAGAGACTCGATACAACTGTCGGCTATCAGAGAGGGGTAAGAAAGACCTATTCGGAACCAACCTGATACTACCACCAAACATACCCATCCTGGTGTTTCCCCCTCGAAACCAAACGAGGAAGTCAACCGAGGAAATCACCCCGTTGGCAGTTTTATTCATTCCGTTATAGTTGCGGCAATTACTAGTCAGGTATAGATAGTTATCCTGATATAATAAGCAGTGGACACTTTTAGTTAACCATTCCGTTGAAGTTGCAACACTTACTAGTCAGATACAAATAGCATGAGATATCCCAAAACCCAGCAGTTGTTGGCACTTTTATTTAGCCATTCCGTTATAGTTGCAATCCTTACTAGTCAGATACAATGGCAGCAAGCGACAACCCAAACAAGCAATTGTTGGCAGTTTTATTTAGCCATTCCATTATAGTGAAGCTGATTACTAGTCATTATAAAGTCAAATTTATAGCACTACTTTAGTTATAGTTGTCTATGATCGAGATACTGTGCTCCAAGTCGTCCATAACCGCGGACACGGCTTTCAGAAAGTTTTACCCTGCAGGGGTGCACAAATAGCAACACACACTCGATCAACCTCGGAAAAACCAAATCAAAACCCAACGAGGCATTCACGACAAAGCAATCACAGGATTCAGAAATATTTCAGGGGGCCACCCCATTAAGCTACCCGCAACGAAGTTAGCTGACTCCGAGACGGACTCAAGGTTTGGGTGGACGGCTGTAAACGACTGGGAACCCGAAAGTGTGACTGGGCTTGTCGATACCGCGAAAACGTGTCCCGATCCTAAACAGTACAGGTGCAGTACATCGCACAATTTAAATAAAGCAGTAAAGCATGGCATAAGTACAGGATAGTAAATAAAACCTCAAACTAGTTTGTGGCCCCAAGAAATAAGAATGAATCAAGCTCTGGCTCAGGGGGGGTCCCATAATCCTCCCGGATGTGGATTGCGCGAATATTCAAAGAACAGGTATCAAGTACTCGGGGTCCTACGGGACACAAGTGGACGGTTAACAACCAAATAACATCTATTGTCCACCTGTGCCTCTGCATTTACCTACTTCAATTTTAGTTATTAAACAGTAATTAAAGCCATGATCATCTCCACCATTAAACATACGGCAATACTCCAACAACTGTGGTACTTGACGACACGCAACAACACTTGAGCAAGCGACTACGACACGCAAGTCCAAGTAACTACCAAACAACAGGTAATAGGATGTGTCCAAGGCAATATAAGGCTGCAAGGGACATCACGGGTACGAAAACTAGAGCATCGCAACACAGAGAGCAATAGAACAACAGGAGGGAATAAATACTATAAAAGTAAGATAGGTAGAAAGGGGAAGATGCTCGCCTGAAAACATTGCCGAAGGTTCAACCGAAGATCGGGTCGACACTCGCATCAACTCATCGGCCTAGTCCGTGAAGAAGCAAAACACTAGCACAAACACCGGATGCACTATTTAATACTACGGTAGAAAATCGGGCATGATGCATGTATGATGTATGACATGGCAAAGGTGCGATGCATTTAGGCAATATTAAACGGAACCGAGGGTCCCGACAATTAAATATATGGTTCTAGTTGTTTAGATACCCCGCATTTTAAATGTGGTATTAACATGGCAAAACATAGCATCGGTTCACTACACAGATTTAAATGGAGACAAACTAAGACTAGAATAGCCCGCATATGGTCTCCATATTTAATTATATGGTGAATCGGCATAAGGCCCCCAAACCACATGACAATATGCATGCGAGTATGACAATTTAATATGCAACAATTTATATAGTTGGCAATTTATAAAATAGGGGCTCGGAAAAGGGTCACACATCTCGGATCGAAGATCTTGGTTCCGAGGGTTCGGGTTCGGTCTCGCCGGGATCGGACTTCAGAATCCGTGAAGCGATCTTGGTGCTCCGTGTCGAAGTCCTTGAGGTTTTCTCCTTATTCACCGGTGGCGAACTTGGAAACAGCGTCAGGGTCCTCGGGGGTACGCCATGTACATTCTTCAAAAACATCGTCATCGAGACGGTCTTGTTGACGGGGAAAATTTGATGCCTTGTCCGCATCCTTCGTGGTCATTGATCTTGGCATCAGAGATCTTCCGAAAACAGTCTTGCATTTCACATCGCACAAGGGCGGCATCACGCTAACAAGAGCACCTTCACTTAAACTCAACATGAACTACTAGCATCTGAAAACAGGACAACATCAAGGTAGGCAAGGTGGCATCTGAAAACGGAGGAGGGGGTCCCTTGGGACAAGCAGAGACGTGCCTGGCTCGCAGAGGCACGGCCGGAAGTCGCACGAGAGGGCAGGACCCGACGTCGTTGGAAAAGAGGCAGCGACGAGGGCGGCCGGCGGCGGAGGCGGGCTAGCGCGGGGCGCTCGCAGAAGGGAAGGAGAATCGCGGTGGCGGCGGTGCTCGCTGGCGGGAGAGGCGGCCGGGGTGGCGCGGGTCCGGGCGAGGCAGAGGGCACGGATCGAGGCGTGCTTGGCGGCAGCCTCGGGGCTGCAGAGCGCAAGGGGAGGAGGGCTCGAAGTCCATGGCATGCTCAGAGACGGGACGACGTAGGGTGTCCAGGACAGAGAGAGGAGGTCGCATCAGGGGTGACGAGGAAGAGGTCGAGTGGCACCGGAGGTAGACGGGGAGGAGGCCGGTGGAAGGGCGCCCACGCGGCGCTGCAGAGACGGCCGGGATGGAAGGTAGCAGCGCGGTCGATGGAGGACGGCACGGGCGAGGTGGTACACGGTGGCGGTAGACGCGGGCTAGGGAGGGGCGAGGCCAACGAGGAAAGGAGGCGCTCGGGGAGAGGAGCTAGCGGCGACAGGGATCGAGGGAGAAGGGCGGCGAAAGGGGATCCTAGCGGCGGCGCTGGTGGGCGGCATCGAGGGGAGCAAGGAGCGGGGAGGGGATCGCGTGCGAGCGACGCGAGGAGGTGGGGTCGGGTTGGGTCATTCGCTGCGGGTGGGGCCAGGGGAGGGGTACCAGGGGTGTGGCGTGTGTGTATTGTGTGTTTGTGTGTTGGGCGTGTGGGTGGGGTTGGTGACTGTGTGGTTGTGAGGGAGTAGGGTAGGGCAGGAGGTGAGGTGGCGACAGGGGATTGGAGGGAGGACAGGGAGAGGTGAGGTGGCAAGCACCGATTGGTGCAGGTGAGGTGGAGGGGCTGGGTAGGATAGGCTGGGTAGGTTATTTGGTACAAAAGGTTTGGGGTAGATTCTGGGTAGGTAGATTTTTATCTGGAGGTGGCCGGCTAGGCTTTCGGGCCTGGCAGGCTGCCTCCCAAAAATAATATAAGTTTTTATTTAATTTAAAATAAACTTTTGTAAATAGTTTTTAGACAAATAAAAGACCCGGAAAAGCCCGGCGCTTTAATTTGAAATTGAGACGGGGACTATTTAGAGAACCAAACTAGGCTTTTAGAAAATAGGTTTCGACAAACAAATGCATGATGACATGACGATGCTCAAATGCAATGTGGCATGATGACACGAGCATGCGGTCATGATGATGCAATGCACAAAAACAACGCTATTTTCTAGTAGTGGTTTACCCGGGGTGCTACAATTCGACACCACTAACAATGGATCTCGCCCTCGAGATCCGCCTCATGGTACTGGAAGGAAGGTCGGCGATCTGCGTCTTCTCGCTTCATGTAGATCCTCGCGACACCACTAACAAGAGGTCGTTGTCCGTGATCGTCGAGAGAACACTCCGGGAAACAAAAGGTCGAAGGTAGAGGTATCAACAAATAAAGCCACCTCTAACTCTGATAGAAAGAGAGAACCGATGCATTCTCATCCACTTCAATGTACACAAGCGAATAGAGTGAGTAGTCGGCATGGGGGCCAATCCATCACGCACCCAAACTATTACTCCGCACAATCAGTAGAAAAACGTGCAACCATTCTCGGAATCAGACTGAAGATCTCGACAATCGAGGTTCAGAAACAAAGGAGTGATGCAGACTCTGCATCGGATCTAGCGTAGATGATGTCGTCGCGTCAGAAACCACCGAAAGGCACAAGAAGGAACAAAGAGAAGTCCACCAGACGAAGGATTCCTCGGATAGCATGAAGACCAGATGTAGCAACACCGTTATCAAAGGAGGAAGCGAAACCCTGAAGGTACGATGGAACCCAACCACGAGAAATCCTGGACTCGAAGAGAGAGAATAGAGCGGATTCAAAACACGCAGAGGTGAGAGGAGAGCAGTAGAGGGGTAAGGAGTAAAATCAGACCTAATCAGAACTATCCAACCGATTTTTCAAAAATAGTTTTGACACTCTACTTCGGCCGTTAGCTAGGTTATCCTACAGGCTAGACTTGTGGGGTATCGCAACTGCTGAGCTCTGATACCACTCTGTAACACCCTCAGAATCGGCCCTATGCCAGTCTTAGCGAATTCCGCCAAACCCGCATAGAAACGATTCAAAGGTGCCCACCAGGCACTTGCGTGCGGGTGGAAAACGAAGTAATATCATTACACAATAGTCCTCGATGGAACCCACAAAACATATATATACAACAGCGACTCAATGAGTCAAGAATACAGATATACAATACAAAGATCCAATCACCTTGAAAATGATAGAGCGTCCGACTACGGACAAGATGCAAATGGGGCTAAGAGCCCTGAAGAATAACCAATGGCATCCATAACCCTGCCCAGGCCAAGCCGGAAGGGTAACCCTGCTAACGACATCGATCTCAAAACCTGCTTAAACAAAAGGGGTGCCGACAAAGGGCAAAGGAAAAAGAGAGCGGTCACTACTGAGGCCAGTACACGGCGAGGCTAGAATTCGGCGGTCCTCGCCTACATAGGTATGGTGGACTGAAGCGGCAGCGCAGCATGCACTAAACAACCTATAGAGACTCGATACAACTATCGGCTATCAGAGAGGGGTAAGAAAGACCTATTCGGAACCAACCTGATACTACCACCAAACATACCCATCCTGGTGTTTCCCCCTCGAAACCAAACGAGGAAGTCAACCGAGGAACTCACCCCGTTGGCAGTTTTATTCATTCCGTTATAGTTGCGGCAATTACTAGTCAGGTATAGATAGTTATCCTGATATAATAAGCAGTGGACACTTTTAGTTAACCATTCCGTTGAAGTTGCAACACTTACTAGTCAGATACAAATAGCATGAGATATCCCAAAACCCAGTTGTTGTTGGCACTTTTATTTAGCCATTCCGTTATAGTTGCAATCCTTACTAGTCAGATACAATGGTAGCAAGCGACAACCCAAACAAGCAATTGTTGGTAGTTTTATTTAGCCATTCCATTATAGTGAAGCTGATTACTAGTCATTATAAAGTCAAATTTATAGCACTACTTTAGTTATAGTTGTCTATGATCGAGATACTGTGCTCCAAGTCGTCCATAACCGCGGACACAGCTTTTAGAAAGTTTTACCCTGCAGGCAGGGGCGGATCTGGGCCCCGGGCAGCCCGGGCTACAGCCCGGGTCTTGGCCCACTGCATACCTCTAATTTCTTTGTAATATTCGAAAAAAAACAGGATAGCCCAGGCTGTTGGGCCAGAATGACCGGGCCTTAATTTAGAAACCCAGGAGGAAATCAGAAACCAGGCTCGCTCGCTCTCGACAAAATGTCTTTTTCGCATTCATCGGGAAAAAAAGCAAACCACCTATCGCCGCCCGACCTCCTCGTCTCCCTCGATCTAGCGCCCTAAAACGCCTCCTTTCTTCATTGCGCGTCGCGCCGCCCGACCTCCTCCACCGACCACCGGCTACCGGCCACCGCCGCCCAGGACTGCCGCCGGCCCGGAGCCACCGACCAAGACGCTGCTAGCTGCCTCCACGCGCTTGAGCTGCAGTCAGCAGAAGCAGAGCCACAGCCACGCGTGGCGCGGACGCGCCCATGCCCTTCCTCGCTGGCTGCCGCTGTTCTACTTCTTGCAGATCACCGATTGCAGGTCTGGTAATTTCAATTTTCCAAATTGTTCCAATTTTCCAAGCGGCCTAGTGATTTCTGTCTTTCATTGATTCTAAATTTCCAATACATACTCAATTTCTATCTTTGATTGAACGCACTAATAACCGAAGAATCAAATAATCAATTTCAGTCAGTTGCTAGTACTACTATAATTATGTTCTACTGATTTCGAATTGTTTCCCCATTTTATTTTTTCTGATTGCATAGAGGATGAAGGAAACAAAAAGATCAAAGACCTGCTCATCAATTATACCAATGTCATCTTATTTTCCATCGTTGTCACAACTTGCCAATTCGAACCAATCTCCCGCGACCGCAGCAGAAGAAATCAATACCACACAGGTACCATGTGTTGCAAGTGGTAAGTTGCGTTTTACAATAAAACTTATGCGTCAATTCTCATGTATTCATCCATACTATTTTTGATTATTACTTTTCTTGTATTTTGTAGGTTCCGGTTCTTCTCCCATGAATGATGAGGAAACGATAGGCTAGTATGAGAGCGAGGATTTCGTTATTAGGTACTGAAAATGCATCTTGATTATGCGATTATATCATCGCACTTTTTTATGCTTTTATTATTATAATTCGGTTAAATATTGCTGTCAAAACTCAACTTATACATTTTTACCGTGCTTAGGCTATTATATGTTGTTATTGAGAGCGGATTTGAAAGATTTTTTTTCATAGTTTAGGAGTATTAGAAATTAGCCCTGGTCTTTCCAGAATTCTCGGTCCGCCACTGCCTGCAGGGGTGCACAAATAGCAACACACACTCGATCAACCTCGGAAAAACCAAATCAAAACCCAACGAGGCATTCACGACAAAGCAATCACAGGATTCAGAAATATTTCAGGGGGCCACCCCATTAAGCTACCCGCAACGAAGTTAGCTGACTCCGAGACGGACTCAAGGTTTGGGTGGACGGCTGTAAACGACTGGGAACCCGAAAGTGTGACTGGGCTTGTCGATACCGCGAAAATGTGTCCTGATCCTAAACAGTACAGGTGCAGTACATCGCACAATTTAAATAAAGCAGTAAAGCATGGCATAAGTACAGGATAGTAAATAAAACCTCAAACTAGTTTGTGGCCCCAAGAAATAAGAATGAATCAAGCTCTGGCTCAGGGGGGTCCCATAATCCTCCCGGATGTGGATAGCGCGAATATTCAAAGAACAGGTATCAAGTACTCGGGGTCCTACGGGACACAAGTGGACGGTTAACAACAAAATAACATCTATTGTCCACCTGTGCCTCTGCATTTACCTACTTCAATTTTAGTTATTAAACAGTAATTAAAGCCATGATCATCTCCACCATTAAACATACGGCAATACTCCAACAACTGTGGTACTTGACGACACGCAACAACACTTGAGCAAGCGACTACGACACGCAAGTCCAACTAACTACCAAACAACAGGTAATAGGATGTGTCCAAGGCAATATAAGGCTGCAAGGGACATCACGGGTACGAAAACTAGAGCATCGCAACACAGAGAGCAATAGACCAACAGGAGGGAATAAATACTATAAAAGTAAGATAGGTAGAAAGGGGAAGATGCTCGCCTGAAAACATTGCCGAAGGTTCAACCGAAGATCGGGTCGACACTCGCATCAACTCATCGGCCTAGTCCGTGAAGAAGCAAAACACTAGCACAAACACCGGATGCACTATTTAATACTACGGTAGAAAATCGGGCATGATGCATGTATGATGTATGACATGGCAAAGGTGCGATGCATTTAGGCAATATTAAATGGAACCGGGGGGTCCCGACAATTAAATATATGGTTCTAGTTGTTTAGATACCCCGCATTTTAAATGTGGTATTAACATGGCAAAACATAGCATCGCTTCGCTACACAGATTTAAATGGAGACAAACTAAGACTAGAATAGCCCGCATATGGTCTCCATATTTAATTATATGGTGAATCGGCATAAGGCCCCCAAGCCACATGACAATATGCATGCGAGTATGACAATTTAATATGCAACAATTTATATAGTTGGCAATTTATAAAATAGGGGCTCGGAAAAGGGTCACACATCTCGGATCGAATATCTTGGTTCCGAGGGTTCGGGTTCGGTCTCGCCGGGATCGGACTTCAGAATCCGTGAAGCGATCTTGGTGCTCCGTGTCGAAGTCCTTGAGGTTTTCTCCTTATTCACCGGTGGCGAACTTGGAAACAGCGTCAGGGTCCTCGGGGGGTACGCCATGTACATTCTTCAAAAACATCGTCATCGAGACGGTCTTGTTGACGGGGAAAATTTGATGCCTTGTCCGCATCCTTCGTGGTCATTGATCTTGGCATCAGAGATCTTCCGAAAACAGTCTTGCATTTCACATCACACAAGGGCGGCATCACGCTAACAAGAGCACCTTCACTTAAACTCAACATGAACTACTAGCATCTGAAAACAGGACAACATCAAGGCAGGCAAGGTGGCATCTGAAAACAGAGGAGGGGGTCCCTTGGGACAAGCAGAGACGTGCCTGGCTCGCAGAGGCACGGCCGGAAGACACACGAGAGGGCAGGACCCGACGTCGTTGGAAAATAGGCAGCGACGAGGGCGGCCGGCGGCGGAGGCGGGCTAGCGCGGGGCGCTCGCAGAAGGGAAGGAGAATCGCGGTGGCGGCGGTGCTCGCTGGCGGGAGAGGCGGCCGGGGCGGCGCGGGTCCGGGCAAGGCAGAGGGCGCGGATCGAGGCGTGCTTGGCGGCAGCCTCGGGGCTGCAGAGCGCAAGGGGAGGAGGGCTCTAAGTCCATGGCATGCTCAGAGACGGGACGACGCAGGGTGTCCAGGACAGAGAGAGGAGGTCGCATCAGGGGTGACGAGGAAGAGGTCGAGTGGCACCGGAGGTAGACGGGTAGGAGGCCGGTGGAAGGGCGCCCACACGGCGCTGCAGAGACGGCCGGGATGGAAGGTAGCAGCACGGTCGATAGAGGACGGCGCGGGCGAGGTGGTACACGGTGGCGGTAGACGCGGGCTAGGGAGGGGCGAGGCCGACGAGGAAAGGAGGCGCTCGGGGAGAGGAGCTAGCGGCGACAGGGATCGAGGGAGAAGGGCGGCGAAAGGGGATCCTGGCGGCGGCGCTGGTGGGCGGCATCGAGGGGAGCAAGGAGCGGGGAGGGGATCGCGTGCGAGCGACGCGAGGAGGTAGGGTCGGGTTGGGTCGTTCGCTGCGGGTGGGGCCAGGGGAGGGGTACCAGGGGTGTGGCGTGCGTGTATTGTGTGTTTGTGTGTTGGGCGTGTGGGTGGGGTTGGTGACTGTGTGGTTGTGAGGGAGTAGGGTAGGGCAGGAGGTGAGGTGGCGACAGGGGATTGGAGGGAGGGCAGGGAGAGGTGAGGTGGCAAGCACCGATTGGTGCAGGTGAGGTGGAGGGGCTGGGTAGGATAGGCTGGGTAGGTTATTTGGTAGAAAAGGTTTGGGGTAGATTCTGGGTAGGTAGATTTTTATCTGGAGGTGGCCGGCTAGGCTTTCGGGCCTGGCAGGCTGCCTCCCAAAAATAATATAAGTTTTTATTTAATTTAAAATAAACTTTTGTAAATAGTTTTTAGACAAATAAAAGACCCGGAAAAGCCCGGCGCTTTAATTTGAAATTGAGACGGGGACTATTTAGAGAACCAAACTAGGCTTTTAGAAAATAGGTTTCGACAAACAAATGCATGATGACATGACGATGCTCAAATGCAATGTGGCATGATGACACGAGCATGCGGTCATGATGATGCAATGCACAAAAACAACGCGATTTTCTAGTAGTGGTTTACCCGGGGTGCTACAGTAGACGATCCGAGTGCGCACAGAGATCAGGGTTTCGCCGGAGGAAGACCACGAGAACATTGGAATGAGATGAAAACTTGCATGTGCCACTAGCATATCTGTGTGAGTGTGGTGAGAGGTTGGTATAGGTGCTTGCATGTGTCCCCCCTCGCATGCATGCGCTCTAACCTAGAGGAGAAGGTTCCGGACCCGTATGAGGGGTAATCTCCCCGTCGAGCTGAAACCGGGTAGGATAGTGCCCCAACTTGTGAACCAACATGGTTTTACATCACCCTATGACCTAAAAAAACACAAAACAAGAGAGAGCTATGCCGGGCTACCCCTGTCAGAGGAACGTCTAGGGGGGTAGATCATCCGAGTGCGCACAGAGATCAGGGTTTCGCCGGAGGAAGACCACGAGAACATTGGAATGAGATGAAAACTTGCATGTGCCCCTAGCATATGTGTGTGAGTGTGGTGAGAGGTTGGTATAGGTGCTTGCATGTGTCCCCCCTCGCATGCATGCGCTCTAACCTAGAGGCGAAGGTTCCGTACCCGTATAAGGGGGGAATCTCCCCGTCGAGGTGAAACTGTAGGGTTCGCAGCATAGAAAACAAAAAATTTCCTACGATGTGAACTATATACCAAGATCTATCTACTAGATACAAACAACGGGCGGATGTATATCCGTAGAGAACATACCCTTGAAGACCGACAAAGCTTAACGAGTTCAACTCGTGGTTGATGTAGACGATCTCTTGCCGATCTCAAGATCGAGAGGAAGTCCTAGCGCCGCAAATCAGCAGCGCATCCGTGCTCGCACACACGTTCGAGGCACCGAGCAACCTCCGCCTCCTCGCTCCAGCGATGCAGCGGAAGCACAACTCTTTCTTGCCGAATAGCCACCGGGAACATGTATCTCGCTAGTCCGAGACCATGGGGGATAAATTCTAGAGGGGGAGAGAGATCCTTCACGAGGAGGTGTGAGAGACAAGTGAGGAGGGGGGCTCCTTTTATAGGAGGAGGGGGGAACCCCAAGGGGGTGGCCGGCGCATGGGGGCTGCCCCCTTGCCCTCCCCTCTTCATGTGGGGGGACACTCCACTCACAAATCTCCTTTAAATTCCCTCCACTCAAAAGTCCACTCAAAATTCCCATTAAATTTCCACCAAATTTAATGCAAACTCTCATTAAATAAAACTCTTTTATTTTATTCAGAATTTTGTCAATTACTTTAATGACAAACATTCACAAATAACCCCTTGCTAGAATTCTATTTCACATGCATAACCACTTTATGCAATTTCACCCGAAAACCTGTTTCGGTATCTAGTGAAATAAATTCCTGCGCTTGTTCATTCTTTCGGCATGAAACATTTGCTCCAATTGGATGTCGGTGTCTCTTAAGTGTGTCACCCTACGGTTCGTGAATAATGCGGACATGATCGAGACCCCTCTCGGATCAATAATCAGAAGCGGGATCTGGAGACCCATACTGACTCCCACACATTCAACGATGACTTTCTTGTGATCGTCGGAACCTTTTACGCTAGTATCTTAATCCCTTTGTTTCACGATATATTACATGTCCGAGATTCGATCATCGGTATCTCCATACCTAGTTTGATCTCGTTACCGACATGCACTCTTTTCTCGTTCCTGTGATATAACATTCTAGTGATCAAATCACTTGCTTGCAAGCTAATCAATGTGATATCACCGAGAGGGCCCAGAGTATATCTATCCGTCATCGGGATGAACAAATTCCACTCTCGATCCATGAGACTCAACATAACACTTTATTAGTTCTGAATCCATCTTTATAATCACCCTGTTACGGTGTGACGTTTGATGTTATCAAGAAACTCTTCCGGTGTTAGTGATTGACATGATCTGATGGTCTAAGGATTAGGATCACTTCGTAAGTTGTTATAGCAATATAAACTCAATGACTTTGATCGTAATTCTATACTTCGGATGAATGTTCATCACACCATTACACTAATGTTGTGATCCCGTTATTAACAACATCCAATGTCCATGATCAGGAAACCTTGATCATCTTGTTAATCAACGAGCTAGTTTATGAGTGAGGCATAACTAGGAACTTTCTGTTTGTTTATTAAACACACATGTATTAACGTTTCCGTATTAATACAATTATAGCATGCAAAATAAACATCTATCATATACTTGGAATACACATAATAAACACTTTGTTATTGCCTCTTAGGGCATATTCCCTTCAGTCTCCCACTTGCACTAGAGACAATAATCTAGTTACATAGTGATAAATCTAACACCCATTGAGTTCTGGTGTTGATCATGTTTTGCTCTAGGGAGAGTTTTAGTCAACGGATCTGCTACATTGAGATTCGTATGTACTTTACAAATCTTTATATCTCCATCCTTGACATGCTCGCGGATGGAGTGAAACCGGCGCTTAATATGCTTGGAATTCTTGTGAGACCTTGGCTCTTTGGCATTGGCAATGGCACCATTGTTGTCACAATAGATCACCATTGGGTCCAACGCGTTTGCCACAACTCCTAGTTCAGATATGAACTCCTTCATCCAAACTGCTTCCTGAGCCGCTTCTGAAGCAGCAACATATTCGGCCTCCGTTGTTGATCCCGCTACCACAGGTTGTTTGGAGCTCCTCCAACTAACCGCTCCGCCATTCATGAGAAATATGTATCCGGATTGAGACTTAGAGTCATCCGGATCGGTGTCAAAGCTAGCGTCGACATAACACTTAGCGACGAGCTCTTCTTCACCTCCGTATACAAGAAACATATCCTTAGTTCTTCGTAAGTACTTAAGGATATTCTTGACCGCTATCCAGTGTTCCGAACCTGGATCCGATTGGTACCTACTAGTCAAACTAATAGCATGTGCCACATCCGGTCTTGTACATAGCATGGCGTACATTATAGAGCCTATGGCTGAAGCATAGGGGACTTTGTCCATTATCTCTCTTTCTTCCGCCGAAGCCGGACTTTGAGTCTTACTCAATGTCTTGCCTTGCAACATAGGTAAGAACCCCTTCTTACTTCCGTCCATTTTAAACTTCTTTAAAATCTTATCAAGGTATGTACTTTGCGATAGCCCTATTAGGCGCCTAGATCTATCTCTATAGATCTTTATGCCTAATATGTATGACGCTTCACCTAGGTCCTTCATTGAAAATTTGCTGTTTAGATAACTTTTAACACTGTTTAAAAGTTCTATATCATTTCCGATCAATAATATGTCATCCACATATAATATCAGAAATGCCACATTGCTCCCACTCACTTTCTTGTAAATACAAGATTCTCCATAAGTTTGGACAAATCCAAACTCTTTGATCACCTCATCAAAGCGGAGATTCCAACTTCGTGATGCTTGCTTCAATCCATAGATGGATCGCTGAAGCTTGCACACCTTGTTAGCATCCTTAGGATCGACAAAACCCTTTGGTTGTATCATATACAACTCTTCTTCAATATTACCATTGAGAAACGCGGTTTTGACATCCATCTGTCATATCTCATAATCGAAATATGCAGCAATTGCTAACATAATCCTAACTGACTTTAGCATCGCTACGGGAGAGAAAGTCTCATCGTAGTCAACTCCTTGAATTTGTCGAAACCCCTTTGCGACAAGTCGAGCTTTATAGACGGTCACATTACCATCAGCATCAGTTTTCCTTTTGAAAATCCATTTGTTCTCCACGGCCTTTCGGTCGTGAGGTAATTCCACCAAGTTCCAAACTTGATTTTCATACATGGATTCCATCTCGGATTTCATGGCTTCTAACCATTTGTTGGAATCCGGGCTCATCATCGCTTCTTCATACGTCGCAGGGTCATCATTTTCATCAACCATGAAATTCATGACAGGATTTCCGTACAGCTCGGGAGCTGCACGCGTCCTGTTTGACCTGCGAGGTTCGGTAGTACTCTCTTTCGGAGTTTCATGATCATTATCATTAGTTCCCTCTTCAACAGGTGGAGCCAACTCCGGAACAACTTCCAGCACTGCGCTACTCGCCATACTTTGAAGAGAAGGTTCCACAACCTCTTCGAGTTCTACCTTCCGACTACTCACACCTTTCGCGAGAAACTCTTTCTCTAGAAAGGATCCATTCTTGGCAACAAAAACCTTGCCCTCGGATCTGTGATAGAAGGAATACCCAATAGTTTCTTTAGGGTATCCTATGAAGACGCATTTTTCCGCTTTGGGTTCGAGTTTATCCGGTTGAAGTTTCTTCACATAAACATCGCATCCCCAAACTTTAAGAAATGACAGCTTAGGTTTGTTTCCAAACCACAATTCATACGGTGTCTTTTCAACGGATTTAGATGGTGCCCGATTTAAAGTGAATGCAGCAGTTTCTAGTGCATAACCCCAAAATGACAACGGCAAGTCCGTCAGAGACATCATAGATCGAACCATATCTAATAAAGTACGATTACGACGTTCCGACACACCATTTCGCTGTGGTGTTCCGGCAGGTGTGAGTTGTGAAACAATTCCACACTCTTTCATGTGAGTGCTAAACTCGTAACTTAGATACTCACCTCCACGGTCGGACCATAGAAATTTGATCTTTCTATTATGATGATTTTCCACTTCATTCTGAAATTCCTTGAACTTTTCAAAGGTTTCAGACTTGTGTTTCATCAAGTAGATATAACCGTATCTACTCAAATCATCCGTGAAAGTAACAAAATAACGATATCCACCTCGCGCCGACACACTCATTGGACCACATACATCAGAATGTATGATTTCCAATAAATCTGTCGCCCGTTCCATTGAACCGGAAAACGGCGTTCTAGTCATCTTGCCCATAAGGCATGGCTCACATGTATCAAATGATTCATAATCAAGTGATTCCAAAAGTCCATCCTAATGGAGCTTCTTCATGCGTTTAATGCCAATATGACCTAGACGGCAGTGCCACATATATGCGGATATATCATCATTAAGTTTAATCCTTTTAGCATCAACATTATGAATATGTGTAACATTATCATCGAGATCTAATAGAAATAAACCATTCATCATCGGTGCATGACCATAAAAGATTTCATTCATATAAATGGAACAACCATTGTTCTCGGATTTAAATGAATAACCACTTCGCATCAAACACGATCCAGATACAATGTTCATGCTCAGTGCAGGCACCAGATAACATTTATTCAAGTTTATAACTAATCCCGACGGCAAGTAGAGAGGCAGCGTTCCGACGGCGATCACATCAACGCTTGATCCATTGCCGACACGCATCTTGACCTCACCCCTTGCTAGCGGTCGCTTGTTCCGCAGCCCCTGATTCGAGTTACAAATATTAGCAACTGAACCGGTATCAAATACCCAGGTGCTACTGCGAGCACTAGTCAAGTACACATCAATAACATGTATATCATATATACCTTTGTTTGCCTTGCCGGCCTTCTTGTCTGCCAGATACTTGGGGCAGTTGCGCTTCCAGTGGCCAGTCCCCTTACAATAGTAGCACTCGGAATCAGACTTAGGTCCAACTCGGGGTTTCTTTTCAGGCGCGGCAACAGGCTTGCCGCCCTTACTTCCCTTCCGTTTTCCTTTCTTGTCTTTCTTGAAACCAGTGTTCCTATTGATCATCAACACTTGATGTTCCTTTTTGATCTCCACTTCTGCAGTTTTAAGCATTGACAGAAGCTCGGGGAGAGACTTCTTCATGCCTTGCATATTATAGTTCATCACGAAGCTCTTATAGCTAGGTGGCAGAGACTACAGAACACGATGGATGCCTAAGTCAATGGGAATCGATATTCCCAAGGACACAAGCTTATCGGCGTAACCCGACATCTTGAGTACATGCTCACTAACGGAGTTGTGCTCTTCCATCATGCAGCTAAAGAACTTTTCTGAAGCGTTGTAGCTCTCTACAGCAGCATGTGTGTCGAAAATCATTTTCAACTCACCCATTGTATCAAATGCATTGCCGTTTTCGAAACGCTTTCGAAGTTCCGGCTCTAGCCCATACAATATGCCGCAATGAACTAAGTTGTGGTCCTCCTGACGAGTCTGATAGACATTCTTCTCCTCGTCAGGGGCATCATCAAAAGGTGGGGGGCCTAACGGCGCTTCTAGCACATATTGCTTTTGTGCAGCAGAGAGGAGAATCCTCAAATTCATGGCCCATTCGGTAAAGTTGCTACCGTTCGTTGCTAGTTTCTCTTTCTCCATGAACACATTGAAATTAAAAGCAGGTGGTGCCATCTACAACAGAATTTGTAAAGTTTAGACTAAGTGTATGATAGATTGAGTTCAACTAATCTATATTACGAATGAACTCCCACTCAAAAACGACATCCCTCGTGCCTTTTTGGTGATTACATGAACCAAATCCACTACACCAAGTCCGATCATCACGTGAGTCGGTATAGCTTCAAAGGCGAGCATCAAATGGGCATCATATTAACTATATGACTCATGCTTAACCTTTCGGTCCGTGTTCCGAGGCCATGTCTGTACATGCTAGGCTCGCCAATTTAGAACCTTAGTATTCGCGTGTGTAACTGTTTTACACCCGAAATATGGTCGTGGATCCAAGAACACCCGATCATCACGTGATGTCTTGGAGCGACGAAAACATAATCGGTGCATACTAAAGGAAGAACACATTCTTATCTTGATATTTAAATGAGGGATCATCTTATTATGCTAACAAAGCGCTAAACAAGCAATATAAGATGCAATCAAAACATCATATGTTTATTAGTGAAATGATATGGTTCCCGCAGATGATCTCTATCATGTGCATCGTGGTATGATCACTATCATACCTATATGTGTAAATCCAAGGTCTATGGATTTTACACGCTATGTGTGTTGTAAGAGTATCATCTCATACTTCTACTTACAACACTACCATATCATAACACTAGCCCAGCAACAATCTAAACTAGACGCCTCTAATTTATCCATTGCAAGTTTTACGTGGCTTAGGGCTTTCGAGATAGAACCGTTCTTACCTACGCACATGAACCACAACGAGGATAATCAAATTTTTGACAACTCGCTTGCAAAATAGATATTGACTATAGTAGGAGAGACAGACACCCGCTAGCCACTTATGCAAACTAGTTGCATGTCAAGCGTGGAACAGGTCTCATGTGCGAGGACATGTAAAGTTTGCCCGGGCCGCTTCATCCCACTATGCCACCAATATCCAAAATTACAACAAAGGAGCAACAACATGATCATCATCGCCCACATACTCATATGTGTACTACCCGTGTAAAGTATCTACGCATAGATCCGGCTCTGATACCACTGTAGGGTTCGCAGCATAGAAAACAAAAATTTTCCTACGATGTGAACTATATACCAAGATCTATCTACTAGATACAAACAACGGGCGGATGTATATCCGTAGAGAACATACCCTTGAAGACCGACAAAGCTTAACGAGTTCAACTCGTGGTTGATGTAGACGATCTCTTGCCGAACTCAAGATCGAGAGGAAGTCCTAGCGCCGCAAATCAGCAGCGCATCCGTGCTCGCACACACGTTCGAGGCACCGAGCAACCTCCGCCTCCTCGCTCCAGCGATGCAGCGGAAGCACAACTCTTTCTTGCCGAATAGCCACCGGGAACATGTATCTCGCTAGTCCGAGACCATGGGGGATAAATTCTAGAGGGGGAGAGAGATCCTTCACGAGGAGGTGTGAGAGACAAGTGAGGAGGGGGGCTCCTTTTATAGGAGGAGGGGGGAACCCCAAGGGGGTGGCCGGCGCATGGGGGCTGCCCCCTTGCCCTCCCCTCTTC
This sequence comes from Avena sativa, assembly GCA_916181665.1. Lineage (NCBI taxonomy): Eukaryota > Viridiplantae > Streptophyta > Magnoliopsida > Poales > Poaceae > Avena > Avena sativa. The sequence continues at coordinate 397,096,501 of OV702280.1, read as the reverse complement.
ATGTGGGTGGACACTCCACTCACAAATCTCCTTTAAATTCCCTCCACTCAAAAGTCCACTCAAAATTCCCATTAAATTTCCACCAAATTTAATGCAAACTCTCATTAAATAAAACTCTTTTATTTTATTCAGAATTTTGTAAATTACTTTAATGACAAACATTCACAAATAACCCCTTGCTAGAATTCTATTTCACATGCATAACCACTTTATGCAATTTCACCCGAAAACCTGTTTCGGTATCTAGTGAAATAAATTCCTGCGCTTGTTCATTCTTTCGGCATGAAACATTTGCTCCAATTGGATGTCGGTGTCTCTTAAGTGTGTCACCCTACGGTTCGTGAATAATGCGGACATGATCGAGACCCCTCTCGGATCAATAATCAGAAGCGGGATCTGGAGACGCATACTGACTCCCACACATTCAACGATGACTTTCTTGTGATCATCGGAACCTTTTACGCTAGTATCTTAATCCCTTTGTTTCACGATATATTACATGTCCGAGATTCGATCATCGATATCTCCATACCTAGTTTGATCTCGTTACCGACATGCACTCTTTTCTCGTTCCTGTGATATAACATTCTAGTGATCAAATCACTTGCTTGCAAGCTAATCAATGTGATATCACCGAGAGGGCCCAGAGTATATCTATCCGTCATCGGGATGAACAAATTCCACTCTCGATCCATGAGCCTCAACATAACACTTTATTAGTTCTGAGTCCATCTTTATAATCACCCTGTTACGGTGTGACGTTTGATGTTATCAAGAAACTCTTCCGGTGTTAGTGATTGACATGATCTCATGGTCTAAGGATTAGGATCACTTCGTAAGTTGTTATAGCAATATAAACTCAATGACTTTGATCGTAATGCTATACTTCGGATGAATGTTCATCACACCATTACACTAATGTTGTGATCCCGTTATTAACAACATCCAATGTCCATGATCAGGAAACCTTGATCATCTTGTTAATCAACGAGCTAGTTTATGAGAGAGGCATAACTAGGAACTCTCTGTTTGTTTATTAAGCACACATGTATTAACGTTTCCGTATTAATACAATTATAGCATGCAAAATAAACATCTATCATATACTTGGAATACACATAATAAACACTTTATTATTGCCTCTCAGGGCATATTCCCTTCAGAAACCGGGTAGGATAGTGCCCCAACTTGTGAACCAACATGGTTTTACATCACCCTATGACCTAAACAAACATAAAACAAGAGAGAGATACGCCGGGCTACCCCTGTCAGAGGAACGTCTAGGGGGGTAGACGATCCGAGTGCGCACAGAGATCAGGGTTTCGCCAACCGCCTCCTCCCTCCCTCCCTCCTCCCTCCCTCCTCCCTCCCCGAGCCTCCCTGCCTCCTCCCTGCCTCCCTCCCTCCTCCCTTCCTCCTCCCCGACCCTCTCTCCCTCCTCCCTGCCTCCCTCCCTCCTCCCTTCCTCCTCCCCGAGCCTCCCTGCCTCCCTCCCTCCTCCCTTCCTCCTCCCCGAGCTCGGCCCCCTCCTCCCCGAGCTCGGCCCCCTCCTCCCCGACCTTGCCCCCTCCTCCCCGAGCTCGGCCCCCTCCTCCCCAAGCTCTCCCCTCCTCCCCGAGCTCGGCCCCCTCTGTAGGTACCTCCTCCACTCCCCTGTAGAAGCAAATATTGTTGTTAGAGTTAATTTTGTTAGATTAAATCCTGTTGTTAATCTTGTTAGAATTTATTAGTTGCATCTATTAGTAGTTTATATCATTTGTTAAGTGATATGCATGCACGAGTTGATAGTATTAGGCCGTTGGTTAGTGGCAAGCTAGCTTGGTCATATGGTCGTTGAAGAGAGAAGCCACACTAGGGCCGTGAGTGCGTTGCATGTTTACTAAGGTGTTCTCTTTATGTCAATGTACAGACTTTGTAGTGTTTCGGGAGTGACCATCCTTGGCGTACTGACTGTCGTTGCGGGAGATGGTGTAGGTGACACCTCGATCCCGTCTCCGAGTTCCGTCACCGACCTCGACACTCGGTTGATCGACTACTTCCTCTACCGCCGAGGGTGAGAATCCGATCGCCTCTCTTGTACCTAGGTTTATTTTCGTGTCTAGATCACCAAGTATGTCGCGTCACCTAGGCGTCATCCCGACCGTAAGCGTTACGCGACTTAATATGCATTAGTGGTCTCGCATATTTTGGACCGTAACGCTTATGGCTTTTATCGGGCAGTCGGCGGATTCGTAGTTGGGTTTGGTTCTCCCTGGCTCTACCTCGATTCGAGACAGGATTTCGGTGGCGCCTCCTCGTTGTTCTCCGGATGCACATTCTCTTGGCTTTTTGTCAAGACGTGTATCGGGAGAGCAGCGGGGAGGTGCTGCCGAAATTCTGCTTGGATCGGGGTAGAACCAGGGAGAACTTACCCAATCTATGGATCCGGCGGCTGGTTAGGACCCTCTTTTCCTATTGGACATGTAGGTTGATGAATGCGTAAAAATATGAAGCATTTAATCTCCTGTTTGATATAAAATGTTATATTTGTTGTTTGTCTCCCAACAAAGCAGAAGAGGATGGCTGATAATGGGTGGATGTACAGTGGCCGTATTAGTGCGACTAATAAAACAGACGATTGGGTACGGAACACTCATTTGTTAGTGAATGAGTTAGCGCGTGGTTCGAAGGCAATGGTTCGGGCACTTTGTCCCTGCGCTCATTGCACTAAGCGTCATCGTCAGGGAAAGGATGACATGTACAAACACCTTCTGCAATATGGGTACATGTCTAACTATGTCACGCAAGTCGACTTTGCTCGGTACGAACGTGACAGAGGTGAGGTGATGCGTCAGCGGCTCAATGGCAATGAGCACGATGGGATTAGAAACATGCTAGATGATCTTATCGATGCCGACTAGCCGAATTCGCCACCTCCACGGGAGGAATCACCAGAACCGGAGGAACCGCTAGAACCGGAGGAACCGGAGCCAACCGCGAAGGCCTTCCTTGATATGATGGCCGCGGCTAAGAGGCCTCTGTACGAGGGTGCAAAGATTTCTCAGCTCGATGCCATCTCTCAGTGTCTAGCCGACAAGTGCCAGTACTCCGCCACCCGTTCTCACTTTGAAGCTAATCTGAGAACATGTGGTAACATGTTGCCCGAAGGGCATTGTCTGCCTAAAACCTTTCACGAAACGAAGAAACTCATGAAGGAGCTCAACATGGATTATGAAAAGATAGATTGTTGTCCAAAAGGCTGCCTTTTGTTTTGAAAACAGTTTGAGGGTGACAAGTACTGCTCCATTTGTAAGGCCTCTAGATATGAAGAGATAAAGGGGAAGGATGGTCAGGTGAGGCAGTCGAAGGTCGCTAAGAAGATACTTCGGTATATCCCATTCATAAAAAGAATCCAGCGGCTTTACTTGAGCGAGGAGACTGCCAAACAGATGACGTGGCACAAGAAGGGGAAAAGATACGAGGACGGGCACGGACGGAAGAAGATGGGACATCCATCTGATGGTAAGGCATGGAAGAACTTCGATGACAAATACCCCCGGTGGGCAGAAGAGGCTCGGAATGTTAGAATTGCGATAGCAACAGATGGCTTCAACCCATATGGTATGTCGACGGCCTCGTACAACTGCTGGCCGGTGTATGTTATTCCGCTCAATCTCCCTCCCGGAGTATTAATGCAACGGAAGACCATGTTTTTGTCGCTGATAATTCCAGGACCTGAGTATCCGGGGAAGAACTTGAGTGTCTACATGCAGCCGATTGTGGATGATTTGAACCACTCTTGGATACACGGGACGTTGACATACGACCGAGCATCAAAGAGAAACTTTTTGATGAAAGTTTGGTTACAATATACTATGCATGACATGCCCGGGTACGCCCTAACATGCGGATGGTGTACAGCTGGTAAGTGGCCATGCCCAGTGTGCAGGCACCGACTTGAGTTCCTTTGGCTAAAGTCGGGTCGCAAATATGTTGCGTTTGACACGAATCGACAGTACCTCAAAAGAAATCATTCGTTCAGAGAAGATAGAAAGAACTTCAAGAAGGGCAAAGTTGTGCATGAAGTAAAAGAGGTACCAAAGTTCGAGGGTGCAGTTGTTGATGCCGAGATACGTGCTCTCGTGCCCGCGGCACCGGGAACTGGCCATCAATTTGCGGGATATGGTGTAACGCATAATTGGACTCACGTGGCAGCCTTAACGAATCTCGTGTATTACAAGGACCTCGAACTTCCCCATAACATCGATGTGATGCACACCGAAAAGAATGTCGGGGAGTCCCTTTTTCACACAGTCCTGAACATTCCTGGGAAGTCAAAGGATAATGTCAAGGCTAGAATCGATGTTGAGAAGCTTTGTGATAGGAAGAGATTACACATGCAGCCTCCTACTGTTCGTCGAAAGAATTGGTTCAAGCCGCATGCCTACTACTGCCTTGATAATGTCCAAAAGAAGGAGTCATTTAGGTGGCTCAAATACGTCGTGATGTTCCCTGACGGTTATTGTTCGAATATAAGTAAGGGAGTCAATCTTTTGACGGGACAAGTCAACGGGCTCAAGAGTCACGACTATCATATATGGATTGAGCGGCTGATGCCGGTGATGGTTCGAGGGTATCTCCCCGAAAAAGTATGGCGAGTGCTTGCGGAGTTGAGCCATTTCTTCCGCACCCTCTGTGCTAAGAAGATATGTCCTCTGGTGATTGAGAAGCTGCAAGTTCAGGTGCCGGAGTTGCTATGCAATTTGGAGATGATCTTTCCGCTAGGCTTCTTTACTCCGATGGCACATCTCATTGTGCACCTCGCGAAAGAGGCACTATTGGGGGTGCCGGTGCAATTTCGTTGGCAATTTTGTATTGAGAGAGAGTTTAAGTATATTCGAAAGATAACTGGAAACAAAGCCAAGATTGAAGCATGCATAGCTGAAGCAACATGCCTTCGGGAGATGGCAGATGCCGCGACAACCTACTGGCCCGATGATGTTCCCACTATGCATAACCCGGTCTCTCGTTACAATGTCAACCTGCCCAAGAATGACCCCAATCTCGAACTATTCCAATTTCCCGGTGGCAAGGCCGATAAAGGACTAAAATATAGGTTGTCGAAGGAAGAGAAGGATTGCATAATGCTCTATGTGCTTATGAACATGAAGGAAGTGGTCGATTTCATTAGGTAAAATGGTGAACACCCTATTTCTCTATGCAGCTAGTAACTCGGTCTCCGTCTAATGCTTATTTTCTCCTTCTTAGCGATTTCACGGATGAACAGTGGCCGGGACCGACTGATCCCTCTCCCATGGAGTTGGACACTCTACTGAAAGAGGGTGCTCCCGGAAATAAAAAAACTTTGTGTCCTGGTTTATGGAAAAAGTAATTTCTAACCTGTCCCTCTTACCTTGCAATATGTGACTTGTCGCTCTTATTCCACGTAACTACTGAACGCAACAAATTCCTCTTGTACCTGTAGGGAGCTGATCCCAACGTTGAGATGTCAGATGAGCTGAAATGTGTTTCCCAAGGTTGTAACAATGTCGTCATGAAGTATGAGAAGTATGATGTGAATGGGTTTCGCTTCCATACAGAGACGCACCAGAAAGGGCGACCGAATGCAAAAACGGTAAATACTGGGGTGTTCACCAAAGGAGCCGATTCCCTTGATTACTACGGAAGGTTAGAGAATGTATACGAGCTGACCTTCAATCGTACGAATGTCGAACTCAATCTTGTTGTGTTCATTGACCCAAGGGGTGGACTGAGAAGTACCCCTTCAATTGGGTTAGTTGAAGTTAGGCCTTCAACCACCTATAGCGGAGCCGACGTCTTTGTTGTTGCTCACCAAGCCAACCAAGTTTATTATTTGCCCTACCCATGCCAGAAAGCGGAACTCCAGGGCTGGGAAGTCGTGTTCCAGGTATCGCCACATGGTAACTTACCGATTCCCTCCGAGGACGATTACAACAACATTAACCCTGTAACGTACGAGGGAATTTTCTATCAAGAGCAAGAGGACTTCAGACACTTTGATTTAGAACCGGTTGATCTTGAGGACCTTGGGAATGATGTAGAAACTCGGGGTGAGTCAGTGGTGAATCTACATGACATAAGTATGCTCGAGAAGCTCCATACCGAGAATGACAACGATGATGAGCCTACACCCTTCGATGAGAATCCAGATTTCTACTCAAAAGATAGTGATAGTGAGAATGAGAATGAGAATGAAAATGATAGTGAGTATTTATTTTTTAATGCATTTTATTTTGTCTTTGTGCTTAACTATTTTCTTAATTGCATTATGCCTTTATTCTTTGTGTATACATTTTATTATGTCTTTGTGCTTAACTGTTTTCTCTTACTTAATGCAGGTGATTGAACAATATGAGCAGCGGCAAGGCAACCAGTTCGTCCTTGCTTAATGCGCTGAAGCAGCGCAAGAAAAGAGCTACACGGAGTGGGAGACAGCCAAATCCCAATCCGCGTTACCCTGATCTTGCTCCTGCTGGCGGAGGACGGGGTCGAGGCCGAGGTCGAGGAGGACGAGAACGAGGTGCCACGGGAGGAGGCGTGGACTTTGACCCACCACCCTCTGCTTCTGGCGACGTGGCTCCTGAGTTGTTCCTGACAGAGCAGCCTTTCAGGGACGAGAGGGAGGCAGAGTCCGAGAGGGAGGCAGAGTCTGAGAGGGAGGCGAGGACCGAGAGGGAGGCGGGGACCGATACGGAGGCGGACACTAGCCGCGAGTTGGTGGGGCCGAAGAAATTGCGGAATCGTGGGGAATTGGGAGTCCCTGACGAGAAGTTTGAGCCTAGGACTCAGGAGGCGAAAGCCCTTATTATTCCAGATGGCCTTGAGTAAGTGTACTAATTTGGCAATTTAAAACATTTTATTTCATGTTGGTCATAAATAATTATTGTGTGCTAATGTTTATTTTTGTGCAGCAATTGGACATTTCCTCCGGGGACCAAGGCTCGCCTTCCTAACAGCCTCGTTGGAGCTCTGATTAGGAAGTTCTGGCCGGGCTATCACATTACCCCCGAGGGTGACAGGAAGCTAGCTACTACTTGGGCGGACTACCAGACTACCCGTGTCCCGGGCTTTCCGACAGCTGCTGATGCTGTCATCACCAAGTTTTGGGTAAGGCATATTTCTCGAGTTATGTTCATACTTGATGACCCCACCGTGCTAACTCATGACTCTTATGCATGATTGAAGTGCTTTTACCGTGTGGCCGAGGAGGACCAGGAGAAGGTGCAGAGGACTTTGCTTGGGGCTTGTGTGAAGTTGACCCCCCAGGTGTGGTACAACCAGAAGGTCACGGCCGCTAGCCACTTCTGGGCTGACAGGGGCGTGAGGGTCAGGAAGGAAGACATTGTCGGTAGGAACCCTAATCCTGAGTACTCGATGACGCCAGAAGAGTACATGTCGGTGAGTAAAATGTCAATGAGATTCTACATTGCTTCTAAGTTGCCATTGCATTGTCTGGAGTTGAGTATTGCATTTTCAGGTTATCCCCGATTGGGCCGAGCCGTATCGACTCGCATGGGAGGAGCTGGTTAGGACGAGGTGGCTCAGAGAATACGAGGAGTTTGCAGCCTTGTCGAGGCGGAACGCGGATAACCGACGCGATGGTGGAACGCACTGCGTGGGAAACCGCAACTTTGACCGCTTCAAGGGGAAGGTGGTACGTATATACATGGAACGACCTGCGTGCATTTCTGCTTATGTTTGTACTTCATATGCATAATATTTTCTTTTCGCGATACAGGTGGCCGAGGCACAACCCGGGGAGGTGATTCATGACGTCGCCGTCTATGAGATGATGCGGCGAAAGAAGCCCAATTACTCGGAGCCTCAACCCTCGTTGCCCGTGTACTTCGGCACTGCCCAGAACGACTTGGGGAACTACAACACGATGGTGAAGGCTCGTCACCCCCATGTGGATGACCCCATTCACGCGGAGATCGACGAGGAGTCGTTGGTCCTGTCGGGGCACGGATTGCAGCATGGACGCCTCAAGATTCTGAATAAGAAGGTCAAGCCTACCCTCAGCACGAGCTTCAGCCGTCTCAAGGCTACCTACCCCGCCGACGGCCCCCCTATCCCGCCTCGTGGCCAGCCTCGTCGCTCCGCCGAGGATGTAAGTTTTTCTCTTCTCATCATCTTTATGACTTTTGTTCCTGCATGGCTAACCACTAATGAGATTCCTTGTATTTGAAATTGTAGCCTGAGTTAGACGCGGCCTACGATACCGTTTATGAGGAATATCAGGTGGCCTTTCGGCAGCATCAAGAGGCGCTTGCGATCTACATGCAATACGTAAATGTAAGTCCGAACCTTTATTTTTGCAAAAGATACAAGTCCCACTTCCCCCCGTTTGTTGTACTACGGCCTGACTTCTAAACTATCTTGCAGGACATGATAGTGAATATTCAAACTGGACAGAATAGAGATTTGGGGCCCGTGCCTCCCATGCCAGGTCCGGCGCCATTTTTGCAATCGAAGGAAAGCTTCGCTAGGACCTACTACGCATCGACACCGGTAAGTTCTTTGCTAACCCACTGGTTATCGCTTTACTTTGCCTCGCAAGTTGCTAACATGTAGGCAACATGTAGGGAACGGGAGCTTCTGGGAACCGGCACTTTGGCCACGCCTCGCCGGATGGGCGTCAGATCATACCGCTTCATGACCATGGTCCATCTCCTGGCCATTCTGCAGGTGGTTCTCCCGAGCTTCACACTTCTCCTACTCCCTCGCCAGGTGGCTCTTCTGCTGCTTCTACTGGACGCAACCCTCGGCAGAGGTCGCCACTTTTCACCAGGGGAGATCTCGGGTACACCTCGTCTCCTCCAGAGTTGTAGGGATGTGTGATGATGTCGATGATCTTGTATGACTAATGTATGGATGATCTTGTATGACTGATGTTGATACATGTGTGGCTGTATGGATGATGTATGACTAATGTGTGGAATATATATTGCATGGATGGATGATGTATGGCTGTATGGATGTATGCATGGATGATGTATGGATCTATGCATGGATGATGTATGGCTGCTGTGAGTGCTGCTGAGAAAAATTCAAAAAAAAAAACTGTGCATGTGATACGCCGACGGCAATGCCCTCGGCGTAGCCCTCTGCCATGTGCCATATGGTCAGGGCTACGCCGAGGGCACTGCCGTCGGCGTAGCACCTGCACCTACGCCGAGGGCAGGCCGTCGGCCTAGCGCCAGCCTGGGAGGCTCAGGCGGTGGACACGCGTCCACATACGCCGAGGGCGAGGCCGTCGGCGTAGCCCCCTCCTGGGGAGGCCCAGCGCCTGCCACGTGGCCACCATACGCCGAGGGTACGGCCGGCGGCGTATACGGTGCGCCGTTAGCGGCCGTCTAACGGCAGCGCCGCCGTTCGCCGACGGCCGTTACGCCGACGGGCCCGCCTCGGCCGTCGGCGTAGAGCTACGCCGACGGCCGTTTTTGCTCCGCCGAGGGAGACCTTCGCCGAGGGGGCTACGCCGACGGCAGCCCTCTGCGTAGCGTATGCCGACGGCAATGCTGGCTACGCCGAGGGCTTTTAGCCTTCGGCGTAGCCGTTGCGTGCTGTAGTGTTGCAAACATTAAATGCACCTTAGTGGGGATGAACTTTATAGATATTATAGATTAGTACTGGCAACCTTTAGTTAAGTCCTTTGCTGGTGCCATCATTGATACTCGGATTGTTTTTCTGTTGTTATTCATATTTTATGCCTTTTATAGTGCATCTTAATATCACACCCACGCGCATATTTCTACCACAACATTTAATAAGTTCCAAAATAGCTCGGTCTTGACATTCATGTGTGAGTTTGATCTATTTTTTCATTACTGGTGGCGCTCCATCATTGTCTGATGGTGTTTATCCAAGGGGGAGCATTTTCTGAATTTGCATTAAATATGTTATCTCGCGGGGTTCTTTACCATTTCAGCGAGACTTTATTTTCTGAAGTTGCATTAAATATGATGTGGATGGTTCTCTGTAGGGTTTGCAGATTTCTCCTTGATTTACAATGCACTAACTTTAAGTTCTTATGCTGATACTTTTTGCAGGGTTGTACATTGTTGATCCGGGAGGACCTTCTCAACATGTGTGCCGACGAGATGGTCAATTATTGCATGGCAGCTTAACATAACAGTCTACAAGATGCATTGGCTTCATCGGTCTATCTTGTGCGTAAAAAAGAACAACAAATATTACAATTAAGACCAAACTTGACTTTGTGTATGTAGAACTATTTGCTTATAGGAAGAAGGGCATAGCTCATGACATATCACAAGGCGAGAGACTTCAAGAAGAAACATGTAAATTTAGGAAATACTATACTTTTTTCTGGTTATAATGGTAGTCTTGTATGTACCTCGGATAATTATTGCCGGTGTTTAGACAGACAATATTGAATTATCTGTATGAAAGTTTGAATCCATGCGATAATTTGCATGAATGGATGTTGGTATACAATCTCTAATGCGTGTGAGAGGAGGGGGAGAGGCAGATCGTGTGTTGACTGATGAGTGTACATATGATCTCTGCATTTGTTAAGGAATTATGACATCTGGGCAGATCTATATGACTAATTAAGCCTGCTACTATGCAACCGAGTGGGCCACACATTTGTAAGAGACGTGCAGAATTACAAACTAATGTTCTGCATGTCTGTATGCTTCTCTCCATCAACAATATCAGTCACAAATTTGACAAGGATCGCAGGTGTTAAAAACTGAATGCCATTCTCAGATCTACAATTAAAATCTGTCATAACAGGGTAAACAAGAGTGCAAAACAGTAGGTAAGACTCAAAGTCACTAACTAGCAATCTATATAAATCAACCTATTCTTGATGTAATCTATTTACTTCAACTGAAGTACCAGCTCCGTCTTGCTGAAGAGCACTGGAGCCTCCCCTTCACATGCAGGCTAGGGACTTGGCATAAAAATTGTCTTAGCATAAAAAACAACAAGCATCTGTACAAAAATTTTCCATCAATTTCCATGTTCCCCATCATTGCTTAAGACACAACAAGTGACATAGAATTAAGACAACCAGACTGAATATAGAAAAATGAACTGAGAAAATAGTAACCCAACAGAGCATCAATACTTTATGACACATTGACAAGTTTCAGAACATAATACTCAACACATGAACTTAGTTCTCATGACTTAAATGAGTAAAATGAAATAGATGCCTCCTGATCAGCTCCAGCTCCAGCTCCAACTCCAGGTTCAACCCAAAAGGAAGCTTCGGATTTAGAGCCCGGGACCAACATTCCTTGCTTCATCTTTCTTTAACTACCTAAAATATAAAGAGTATCTCATAGTTTATTGCTTGTTTCCTCAAATCAGAAACCCCTAGTATATAAAAGAGAAAAAGTTAATAATATGCATGAAAAAATTATTTTCCTAGGAACGATTTCATACAGTTACCTTTGTCCCTATAATTGTCTCTCTTATGGAATGCCTTCGGCCTCTTCTTACATGGAGCGCCTTTCGGTTTTATCAGTATTGATCTAGGACTTTGTTAGTAAAAGCTTGATTCGAAGATGAGAAATATGCTAGTCTAAAGATGCAAGTTTAGTCGATGATTCTAAAGAGTTTATATCAATAAATGAGCTTCCTATAAATAACAAAGTTCATGCGTCCTAGAAAAATAACCGAGCTTCCAAGAGTTTATGAAAAGAATTAACTTTTGCCCATAATCTCAGCTTCAGGCTTAAAATATTTGAAATTAACCTGGTTGCGAACCTTGCACTTTCTTGTCTTGCTACTATCCAAATGCTACAGATCCCAATCTTGTCCATTGATCTTTGGGACAGTTTGAATTCTGAAGCTTTATTCTTTCTCTATTGTTTTCTAATCATCATACAATCCATATGAACCAAGTTCTTCGTGATGACTTGTTCCTAAATTCTTATGAAAAATTTCACCAACACTAATTGTATCATAATTTTGCAATCTAAATGCCCAAGGCTAGGGACAACCTTGAATGTCCACACGTTTTTGCTATTTAGCAGCATGTTAGGCTAATTCTAATGTAGCTCAAGTTTTGAATTTTAAGGATACTGCATTGTTCTAGTGGCATGCTGGTTCCTTGCTGAATGTGGTATTTTGCACATCATGCCTTCCGATCAGAATTAGCTGAACTCTGAACTAGGAACAATCGTTGGCAACCAACGAGCTGCGGAGAGCAATGAAGGGAATAATCGTACCTGTCGGCGGTGGCTCCGTGGAGGCCACATCAGCGTCCCTCTCCGTAGGGTCTATGGGACGTAGAGGAGGCAGGCCGAGTGGGAGTGGAGGAGGCGCCGGCGGTTCCGTGCACGCAGCCCGCGTGGAGAGGTGGAGACGGCGGCTGCGTGGGCTGCGTCCTTGTGTGGGAGTGGATGATGCGTCGAGGGGGGTCTAAGAAGGTGGAGGAAGCAGGCCATGTTGGGGTGGAGGAGGCGCCGCCGGCTCCGTGCATGCAGGCCGTGTGGGAGGTAGAGGCGGCGGCCGGCGGGGCTGGAGCCGGCGACCCTCTGTGGGAGTGGACGAGGCGGCGGGGCTGTTTTTTCCTAGTAAAGGATCGTTTCTCCTGAAAATTACGGCTACTGGGCCTGCTGGGCCTAATCTAAATGGAAGAATCTGAGCCATCAGATCAATTCATACTTGTCCCTCTCGGTGATAAGTAAAAGGTACCGTAAAACTGGCCACTGATGGACACGATCTAGGTTTGGGTTGAGTTGTATGGCAGGGTGTTGGTCGTTTCACAAAGTTTTTTGCGTTTACGCGAAAAAAATAAACTTATACTATTTAACCATTTAACACAAAAAAGGACGTATTTCAGTCTATACAAGAATTTAAGAGGCAAAACAGAATCATGTGAAGCACTGAACTCAATTCAAGCCAAAGTGGCTACAACGGTATGAGCATATGCTTGTTCAGATTTATTTTCCCTCCTTGGCATCTTTGTCCTCCTTAACTTTGCTCACTTGAGTTCCTCAGTTATGACCTGCGATTATTACCATCATCCGGTCAGAACAGGTGCAATCCAAGTATACTGACTTGGAAATAAGAAAGTACTTAGAAGATAAAAAAGTGTTTAACGATGTATATATACTTTTAGACCAAGTAACAAAAGCGAGCAGCAGAAATAGAATCAAACCAAAATGCTCTACGATGCCATCATCACAATTACAGGCTTCATGTAAACAAGGATATTAGGACTATCATGCAAACTCAATTCGTAAGCATGCAAGTACCAGCTAATTTTCCCCTAATTGTTAACCTGCTACTGCCTTACATTGTTATGCTTTGCAAGAGTACAATAATTTAGTATGTGAAATGGCCAAAGTGAAAAAGTAATAGATTTTCTTTTGTTCATGAACCAAACAATCATACATGCTGTCAACGTATAAAACAACAACTGTCCAGAAAGAACATTGTGAACCGATCTGTAAGTCCAGGTGGTGAGTATGTTCTGTAAAACCAAATACCAGCTCATGAATTACATGGGTTAGATGCAGTAGTTGACTAATTTCGAGGGCACACTTGTCAGTAGGCAAACCAATTTCTGCCAAAATAGAAAATTTCTTGAATAATGTACTTCTAGAAGTAGACTTGGCAGTTGGAAAACCTCGATAACTTTACAAAATCTGATAATCGTTATGCAAACATAAATATCAGTGCCGGGAACAAAACAAGCAATACATCATGAGATAACAGAAGTTCATGAGAGAAAGTGAAAAACCAATTCATACATAGGAATTTTCTAGAGCGTGAAATTAGATAACTTCACCGTTTAGTCAGAGCACGAAATTTAAAAAAGTTTCCACCTTTGCATCCCCAACGAAAATCAGGAATAAACTTCACTAGTGTGACCGGGGTGTGAAGAAACAGCCCTTTAGAAAATTGTCTTCCAAAAAATAAAGACCTGCATCCATCACTTCCTAGTCTAACCAAATGAACTACAACTTCATACAAAAACGGTTTCTTCACCGAAAGAATATTCCCTATGCACTTTTGGTGTCAGTTCAACATTTCTAGCTGTGAGGGAAGTTTACAAGCTCAAGCGAGCACACATCCAGATAGTGTAAAACTAAATTCTGTTGTATGGAGAAAACAGAAAGCTGTTGACAAATAACCTAGCTCTCGAATCTGCAAAGCTGTCTAACGACACAGTGATTCTGCATAAGTTTTTTATCCATAACATGGCAAGAAAAAGTGAAAATCTCCAAAATTTCAGTAAACATGCTTAATTGGATAAGGCTTTGCACGAGAACCTGGAAACTTGAAAAGGGTATCATTCAGAAGAGTAAACGTAGCAGTCAGCCGTCAGTTCTGTTGAAGAAAAAAAGGCTAATACATAGTACCTATGTAGATCAATTACCCACAGAAACATGAACTCTAAACAAAACATGTGAGGAAGCAAATGTAGTGGAATTGTTCAGAAGAAAAGGAGAATACCATAGATCAAAAAATGATAGTAGAATAGGTGGCACCAAAATGACCTAAGAAGTAACAAACATTTTCATTTTGGTCTCAAATATACAGATTACACATGTATAACACCATCTAGGAAGCTACAAATATGGTTGAACATATCTACGGGGTACAAAGATCAGAGAATATGGCCTTCCCTTGTTCAAATTGAATATTACACATGAATTAATTTATTCAAATTCTGTGTTGTTACAGTGTGCTTAGTGGAAAGTATCTCTTATCGACTATCCTAGTATACAAAGGAAAAAAATTGCATCTTACATGACAATCTACAGTAACACCTTAACGAATGGCTTTTCTAATAAACAAACTACAATGGGGAAAGCAAAATGAAACTATGTAAGATTTGAATCTGTGATTCTGAACACATACTAATATCCACTGGTTCAGCTTATATAATTTGGCTCAAAATTTAAGAATGTAACAAAAAAAACTATTAAGACAGTAATTTAAAATAAATCGTTGGTTATTACCCCTGTTTGGAAAGTGCTTACAGAATAGCATGTTTCCCTGTTTCAATGAGGCCGAGGGCGACGCGCTCCACCACCGAGGACATTCTCCTTCATGCTTACAGAATAGCATGTTTCCCTGTTTCAATGAGGCCGAGGGCGACGCGCTCCACCACCGAGGACATTCTCCTTCACCTCAGAAAGTCATCATGATCCACCGGCCTAGCAGCTCCTCTGCCCCCAGCATGCTGTCGACACCCGTGGGCTCCTGGCACGGCGGCGCTGCCCCTCTAGGCGGCGCGCCACAGCTCGCCCTGATGAACCTGTGCAAGATCCTGCATGTAATATTGCACATAAGACAAGGTGATAGAACTGATGGATCATAGCACACTACTCCAAACAGCACCACAGCTGATGAATGATACAACTGAAAATTTGTATCATGGCACATATAATTATTTGTATCATTTCAGCATAACCAGAACTCCACAAGGACCAATGATCATGCATGTATAACATCCATGCTCTGCTCAAGACATTGAGTAGAGCTTCAACCTTCAACTGCTAAGTATTGGTATTAGTAGAATATATAGAGGGATATCTGATGCTACCCAAGGTGGTACATACATAGATTAATTACAATGAGAAATAAAATGAAGGAATAGTTACGTAACATATTGAATTACAATGACAAGTTCACTTGCAACTCAGGACCAGGGTGAGGAATACAGACTGTAAGAACAATAGTATGCGCAGAACAGGTACAGAGATAAGAGGTGAGAGTGTATACCTTCAGAAGTTGTCATGGCAAATGAACAACAAGAATTCAAGAGAGGTGTTATGGAATGTGGTGAACTCCTTCTTGAGTGTAGTGATTCAGCTTCCCTTCTTGCCAATCTTGAAACAATCCTTCTTGATTATGTTACTTTGTGTGTATAAACATCATGGATTATGCAGTCTATCATCATGTACCCATGCTCAGGATCGTCACCGGCATGGGTGGCCTCTGTGACTTCCATCATGTACCCATGCTCAGGATCGTCGCCTCCATGTACCACGGAATGCGGATACCCAAATTCCATCATCTCATGAAGCAACTCATACTGCACGCAATAAAGGGCATGGCATCAGTCCCTTGAATTCTTCAGATTAGTGCTTGAACACCTGTGCCCACACACAAATCACTTGAGAAAAATTCTGATGCTACTTGCTCGAAATACTAAACGCACCATGCGCTGCAGCGGAAGTGGTCACTTACATCGACGAGCCGGTTGAGGAAAAGGAGAATACTAGCGGCATTGCAGTCCTGTCGATTCTTCAGAGTTGTGCTTGAACACCTATGAACACACACAAATCAGTTGCTGGATGAAGGTGTGGGTGAGACCGGATGAAGTTTAAGCAATTATTCGGGCCATGATTGTCATATCACAACAAAAAAAACTACAGAGATCATGCACCATGGGCTTATCTTCATAAGAACAACATTAGGTGCAGACTATTTCTTAATGTAACAGGAGATATAGGAGCACTTATCCTGGCAAATGGTCGATTCAACCATACTACACTAACTAGAATGTCCAAAATTGAATGGATGTAACTACATAGATAACAGGAGACACAGTTTGAGTACAGACTAATTCTTAAAAAATGGACAATGTAGGCTAATCGGTGAAGAAAGTGTAAGTCAACTGGCACAACTGACAATAAAGCAATGGGAAACATTAGTCGAATCAAACACTTAACAGTCCATACGAGATGAACAAACAGTTGCTCTGTCTAGGAAAAACTATGAGAAATATAAAATCTTTGCTAATAACAGAATAACAGTCCAGGAAAAAAGTCTGTCCACTTAACCAGCACCATAAAAGCAAACTTTCCACACACAAAAAACAAAATTAGAAACAACGAGCACAAGAAAATCACACGGAGATGTAGTTGAATTGATTGGCCAACGAAACAGGTAGGATTTCACACATCCGCAGCACTTGATCTCTAATCACGACATACAAGCATCACTACGTCACAGCCCAAAAATGGAAAGTGGAATTTCATCTTTACCAGCTGGTGGAGGAGACCTCTGCGAGGCTGATGCAGAACATGTAGAGCGGTAGCAGCAGCAGGTTCATGGAGTGCTTCTACCTTCCGCACATCCCTGTATACATACACCTCTTGTATTACTGGCAGTTGTGGTGGAACAGAGCACATGTGTTCTAGCAAGAGAATGTTGTTTCCTTGGTTCAGCTATAAGAGAATGTTTGCCCCTAAACTAACGTGTTCTAGCAAGCATGATGTTAAGTGGCAATGTATCGGTGTTTGTTCAGTAGGTACAGAAATATGATTAGAACATTTTTTTGCAACAGAAACCATTCAATGTTCAGAGGATAAACTTCAGTGATGAGCCAGCATAGAGAAATTTTCTTGCAACAGAAAACATAAATGTTCAGAGTATAATGATGAGCCAGCATAGAGAAATTTTCTTGCAACAGAAAACATCAATGTTTTAGAATGTCACCTTTGAAATCTAATGCTAGCACTAGATGAGAAGCACTCTTGTCATGACCATGGCAGAGAGCTCATGGTCATGCAATGATTTTATCTATATATTTTATGAAAAATGTCATTAGCAATATTCTTGAAGTAAAAATTTGACAAGCTTGCCCAGCAATTAAACATGTACCAGCAAATTAAGAGGCTCTCTCTTATAGCAGTTTGATTCAGTCAAACTTGCACAGTTTGATACTGTGCATGGTGGTGCTTAATTATACATGGCCATCAGGTTAAATTACCGTACTAGTACTGTCATTAGGTACTGAACTAGATTCCTGGACCAAGTGCATGGTGAACAACAACTAGATTCCTGAATATAATCTGTTATTGACAGATTCAGTTTGACAGTTCAAAAACTAGAACTTGTGTGTACATTTGTCTTTCTGATCATTCATGGATAGCTGTATCTGCAACCTTAATTAACTACTGTATGCAACGCCTACGGTCGATCCAAGTGAGTCACACTCTACTTATACAAATTCAGTTGTAAATCCTATATAAGAGTGAAGATCATATACTGATGCCAATACACTGAAGACTTGGAGCGACTCACCAGGCCGCAGAGGAGGAGGAGGAGGAGGAGGAGGAGCTGTAGGTGGAGGAGAATAGCGGCGGCAGCTGCGGACGCCATGGAACCACTCCTGCGCCCTCACTCCCACCGAGGCAAGCAAAGTAAGTGCCTTGGATCGAAATCGACGGGATCCTCAACCTGTGGGGGAAGCAAGGTAGTGTCTTGGAAAGAAAAAATCCAACCTTGGGGGAAGCTGCGGCATGGGGCGGGGAGAAGTGGATGCGTGGGCGGGTTGGGGGGAGCAGCGGCGTGGGGAAAGCGGCGGGGAGGGTGGGGGAGCAGCGGCATGGGTTTTGGTCGGATCTTTTCCAAATCCTTTTATGGACGGAGGGAGTATCAAATTCGCATCTGATGTACTCTTGCCTTGAAGTCAATATCCATTACATCTGCACCAAATATACAACAATAGAAAAGTTCTCCTCTGTGTTCAAAATCCAATAATGGAAACCTGAAGCACCTATGGTACTCTAGGGAAAATGGCGATACAACTTATAAGGAAATAGCGATGAGCATTGAGTAATTTTCTAGAAATAAAAAAGACAATTTAACCACGTGTATAACCAAACCAAATAGGTTTCTTCTCATGTAAAATCCACATTGGGAAACTATGCGTTGAACATGCTTACATGCAGATTTTAGTTTCCTCCACTAACAGATTGAGAACATGTAATGCTTACATGCAGATTTTAGTTTCCTCCTGAGAAGATGCCCAGATTTTAGTTTCCTCCACTAACAGACAGAGAAGCGCAAGTCAAACTGACTATTTAAATTTTCATGAACATTAATAAACAGAAAATTAAGTCGAACTAATTAAGCAGCAATGGTCCTCTCTTGTCTCTTCCATTTCCTACTATCTCTTCCGTTAATTTTGAAATCTTAGATATCCACCATGAGTTGGAGATACGAACACATAACAAAAGCTGATTAATCTACACAAATATTAAAAGCACAAGTTTGGATAGATCCAAATAATATCAGTCGTTCAACGACGTACATCTCACGGTCCAGAATTGCCCAATGATGTATCATGTCCAGCGATGGCTTATCGCAACCCTCGCATGGTTAAGTTTTATCCAATGATGTATCAATTTATCATTGCATCGCGGTAAAAAGTATCAAACCATCCTCTGATCACTACCCCTCAGCACGATCTTAGAACAACTCTAGCAGATACTAAAAAAGGACCCAAAACCGTATTTTTCTGGCGACTTTACAGTTTCAACTCGGTTCCGCGCGGCGTGCAGCTACCGCAAAGCGGTGCTGACCCGTAAAATTTTTACGGTGACCCGAGAAAAACTCAGGCCGCGCTGTATATTTACGGTAGTTGCGGAGCAAACCGTGACCAAACCCTATCCCCTCTGCCGCCCTCGCTCGCTATCTCCGCCGCCGCCGGCGAACCTCCGGCCATCAGATCAGCCTGCTCCACCGCACAATCCACGCTGCCGTCACCGCCATTCCCTCCGCCGCGTCGCCATGAACCCCGTCCCCCCTCCCTCGCCCCCGCGCTCCGGCTCCCATGGCCAGCGGCTGAAGTCACGCGCGGAGCTCGAGAAGATCCGCTCCATCGTCGCCAAGAAGCGCGCGACGAAGCGGTACACGAAGCACATGGCTCCTGTGCCTCCCTCGCTCGCGTCGTACGCCGACTACGGCTCCTCCGATGCGGGGAGCAGCCGCGGCCGCCGCGCTCCGTCGTCGGCGTCCTCCTCGTCCTACGACAGCCAGAAGAGCTACTACCGCGACTATATGACGGACGAGCACACCGAGTCATCGGATGAGAGCGACGGCGACCGGATCACCGCGCGCGACTTCGTCGACAACGACGAGGACGAGGCGCGCATCACCGCGCGCCTCGTCCGGCGCTCGGAGCTGCAGCGCTGCCGCGAGATCAACGACGAGCAACACGAGCTCGACGAGGCCATCCTCGTCATCGAGCACCAGAAGGCGGAGGAGGCGGCGGTGGAGCGGCTCCGGCGCAAGAAGGCAGCGGAGGCGGAGGGGGTCATCGTCGTCGACTCTGACGACGACGAGGAGTGAGCAGCTCCGGCGCAAGATCGACGCCGCTTCGAGGCCCCGTTTGAGGCCGGATTTTGCATCTGCATTGCGCGCGTCGATCGTTTGTTAGTTTTATTATGTAAATTATGTTGTTTGTGATGTTTATCTGAATCTGAAACTATGAATGTGGTGTTGTTCTTCTCTGAATTTTCCCGCGAATGCTTTTTTTCGCGAAGTTTTAAATGTTCAGTTTCAGTTTGCGGTGTCTGTTCTGCACGACGAACTAAACTTCGGCAAATCGCAAGTTCAGTGCACTGAACTACGGGTTTTCGGTTCGCGTTTTTAGTATCTGCCAGAGAGTTGCTCTTAAGCCGTAGCCCGACCCTCCGACCCTCAACCAGTCATCCGTCTCACCTTTTTTTTTTTTTTTGCGAGTCGTCATCCGCCTTACCTTAGGCATCACCCATCATGCTCGCATCGTCCATGCCTGCTGTCCTAGCCTGCCCAGGCACCCTGCAGCATGTGCTACCGAGGTCCAGGACGTTGGCAACTCTCCCACACCCACTGTCCTAGCCCAGCCAATAGGCCTTTGGGGACACAGGGGGTGGGTCAGGTGGGTCACGGCCGACCCAGAATTTTGGGATTTTTTTTTACTATAGTACCGTTAATCTGATACGTGTGAGAGAGATGTGACCGGCCTGTCCTCCTTCAAGCAGAAAAGGAATGGGGAAATGATCTGGATCCCCTGGACGATGGGGGTTTCCATCGTCCTCCTCAACCTGCGTTTATCCTTAAAATCGTTCCAAATTTCGTTTTGCTGTAAAACGGTCCGTTTTTGCTACATATGTCTCCGCTTTTGCTTCCGAAGCAAAAAAAAACGGTTCGTTTTAGAAATAGAACGTCTCACCGAAGACCTCGCCGGAGACCATGCAGCAAAAAAAGGGTCATCAACGAGTTGTTTCCGACGATGTCTTCGGCGAAGTTTGTTTTGCTGCATTAGCACATTTTTTTTGCTGCATGGTCTCCGACGAGGTCTCCGGCGAGACGTTCTATTTCTAAAACGAACCGTTTTTTTTTGCTTCGGAAGCAAAAGAGGGGACATATGCAGCAAACGCGGGATGTTTTACAGCAAATGAACACGTGTCAATACGGGAAACAGGACAATGGAAGCTCCCCCATCGTCCGGGGGACGCCTAACACTTCCCAAAGGAATGCGATACCTAAATCGATTGCCACCGTCTCTCTCTGAATGCCCTACGCCGCCTCCCCTGGCTGGCTCGCTGCCATCTCGACTCCCTCCCGAACCCGCCGGCTGCTACTGCCCACTCAGGCCGTCAGGCGCAGCCGCGCGAACGCTCGTCCGGGCTCTAGGCCTCCGGCGGCCACCAACCAGCGGATTATTGTGTATAGTGTATACCGATTGCTTGAGAGTGTATACTAGTCTCCCACACGCGAGCTACTCCTGCAGTGTCCTGCTCAACAACCCATGTAGACAGCAGCCATACATATATTTGTAACTAGGTAGGAAGGCGCGGCTTGCGGCGCGCTTGCCCGCAAGCGGGCAAGCACAAGCAAATATAAACAAACATTATGAAACATATTAAGAGAAGCATGAATGTATATCTAATGACATAGAGGATCATACTTTACATTGCTGGGTCAGAGAAGATTGAAGGTAAATACAATACAAAAATGATATTAAAATTCTGTTCTCAGAATGTTTGCCTTTTTTAAAATCCAGAGA
The DNA here is from genome assembly GCA_916181665.1 of Avena sativa. NCBI lineage: Eukaryota > Viridiplantae > Streptophyta > Magnoliopsida > Poales > Poaceae > Avena > Avena sativa. The sequence goes on along the minus strand of OV702280.1, from coordinate 397,074,696 downwards.
GGAAGGTCATATGACTAATTAAGCTTGTTTGAAGCAATAACAACAGTTCACAACATCAATTCTCGTTAATCAAGCTAGGCAGTGAACAACTGTCAACGCACCTAAAGATCTTCCTGAGAATACGACCAACTGTAATTGAAATTTAAAAGAAAGCAAACTAAATACACAATAGGTTAGTAGATAGCACTTTCCAAGCAAACTGAATTGTTGCGTGCACTGCTTCTTAGTGGCATGGACATTACTATGTGCATAGGTCTTTCACGATTATGCTCTGAAGCACTGATGCAGGCTTTTTGATGATGGAAAGAACACTATAGTGACAATGACGGTGCCATATGTGTTGATAACAATCTCGGATGTTTTGACTTTGGTAGTTGTAGCTCATCTAGCATTGCATCGATTATAACTTTGTGTTGAATTACAATGACCTCCCTGGTGCGCACCTGGTAAAAAGAGAGGCAAATTGCAGATAAGGCGAGAGGAATCATCACTAGACATAAGGTATATGTAAACAACTGCCACCGATAGCTGCATGAACTAAATAGCTGATCTAGTTAGGACTCCTTTATCATGTGAATCGACTAAATTACATAATAATAATACCATCCTGTAGTGAAACGGAGTTTATAGAAGATCAAGTATAACAAGCGACTGTAAAGTAACACCAGACATACTACACAATATGCCTAGTCTAAATCTAACAAAGCCATGTAAACGTGGTCTATAATTTGAAAGGTTACTAACAAAGCCATGTTAGGACTCCTTTGTCATGTGAATCGACTAAATTACATAATAATAATACTATCCTGTAGTGAAACGGAGTTTATAGAAGATCAAGTTTCCTTTGTCATGTGAATCGACTAAATTACATAATAATAATACCATCCTGTAGTGAAACGGAGTTTATAGAAGATCAAGTATAACAAGCGACTGTAAAGTAACACCAGACATACTACACAATCTGCCTAGTCTAAATCTAACAAAGCCATATAAACTTGGTCTATAATTTGAAAGGTTACATAGGCTCTATTACTTAGCAAGATACGTATCTTATTGAATTTAAGCAATGCTTTTGAGTCCAGCGGAATACTATGCTATTGGACATGACCTATTCAATCCAACAGAACATTTCTTGGCTGCACATACTTTTCAACATGTGTAGCTAGGGAACCAAAAACATGTTACATGTTTTCTCTACCAAAGATTGACAGAAGAACTTTATGACAACGCCGTGCAACACACCATGGAGTGACTGCACCGGATAAATGTTTACTCATTGAATTTAAATAAATATAAAGCCTAGGGATAATCTATATTTCTTCTGATAATGTCAGATGGTAAGATAACTAAACTTTTATTGATCAATGTAAGGATGATAGGTATTAACTAACCACTACAACTGAAGTTATATGGATCACTGTAAGAAAGAATGATACACATTAACTAAATTCCAAGCCCAAAGGAAACTTAGAAAAAGGAAACGAATCTGGGATGATGTTTTGGACCTAATGTTGGCTACAAACTGGAGCTAATCTAAGAAGAGAAATGTGTAGTCCATAACACATACATGCCTATATACCAAGCTACGTGTTATGGACTACACATTTCAAACAAAGTTTTGGGAACTGGGCTAATAAACTAGAGTAAATTTAAATGACAACGAACCAAAAACTACTCATGTGCAAACATAGGTTAGAGGAAAGTGCATAGTATACATGCACATAAAATATGCTATGGGACAGGAGCATAAACACAATGGCTAGAAGTGTGAATTTTCTTCTTAGCTTCTACCACAGATAGAACCCATGACAAAACCTGTATTGAGCTGATTGCATCTTACGGTATATAAATTACCATACATGCTTGTTACTATCAAAAAAACCTTCAGAGTATATTTGATAGGTATATTCATAGGTGGGTACAGAGCAGAGAAGATACGAAAATAATTGTACTGTCGTGCTTCACATCTTAAAAGTCAACCTAGTTCATGTCTGATCGGAAACATATGTACAATTACACGGACAATATACTGGTGCAAAAATGACTGATACTATAGATTATGACTAACTTGCATGCTGAACCTTCTTGAAGAAATGCAGTGGAACTTCACAAACGCTCTTTGTTGCTATTAAAGAACCATCAAGGAAATGCTCTTTATTTCCATTAAAATAACCAGGAAGGCTGCTACCAACGACCGTTGAATGACAACAAAGAACATCCGTGACCGTAAATAATGGAGCGGCCTCACCTAAAGCAAATCGTGTTGAATACAAATACCATGGGCAGTCGTTGGTGGCGCTTGTCAAACCATTGTCTCGAGCCTCCGAGGTGGTCTAAGGAGAAAGGTCAGCCATACAGTAAAATAGTCTTTGTACCACCAATTGGGGTTCCCTTTCCAATGGTAAGAAGGGCACAATTCCCTTACCATAATCATAGCAAGTAGCCAAATGTAGGTTCCCAAGAAGATAAAATACATAAAACACAATTGTAGTGAACACCAAAGGGAATTTAATGATTTATTTTGTAGCAAACAAGCAAACACTCTAAAGTAAAGCCTTTTGGGCAAGAACACTACCGTCTCTGAACCAACAGCCCTATTATGTATCTTTTTAATCTTTTTAACCAACTAAAAAAACTGAAGATCATGAAGCTGCACCCCCAAAAAAATTTACACCTTGCCAAAATTGTTGCCTCATTTGTGGTCCCTCTCATTTTTCTATTTGGCTTCGGCCGCTCCATGTTTGCTACTCCTATATCGGTATAGAAGGCAAAGTTTTTTCTCCAACTTTAAAACAAAATATGTCCAACTTCCTAAAATGCACCCATTGAATAAACTTTATCCTAATTGTCTAGGATCTCTTCTGTAGTCATTTGCATCTCTTCTGCGGTTTTTTGGATTTAGAAGTAGCTAAGTGTCTCTTGTATTTTGTTTTGGTTTTCTCTATAAGAAGGGAAAGCCTTTATCCTAAAAACTGAAACAATCATTACATTATACTACTTTAGGTTTAGGGCGTTGTTGAACTGGTGTTCTTTACTCGATACTTCATGAAATGATCAAAATATACACTCTTGTTTAGGGCGTTGTTGTTGCTCTGCAATCTACATTAGCCTCTTTTAGCTAAAAAATATATATAGCCTTTTTATGTGAACTATTTTGCCAGCTTATTGCTCTGTTATTCGCCCACATGGCACCCTGATATGCTAATATATTCTTTATTTTATTGTTCCTCCCTAGGTTATTTTTAGTTTAATAGGTGTATGCTCAAATTTTTGTATTCCACAGCAAACTTTTATATTTAAATAGCTAGAAAGAAGTCTAATCAACATCTAATATTTTGTTATTATGAAAGCCAAGAAAATGGGAATAAAATCTAAAATAAGACCATGTTCTAGGACAAGGCATGTAAAATATTTGGGTAAAAACCATAGAATATCCATGACCAAATACATCTATTTATTTGTTTGAGGAGTTTGCTAAGAAGCAAAGCCTAAAACAGGAAGTTACCTAAAAGAAGGCACGGATGGAGGTAACACCGTATTAGGAGCAAAAGGCAGAAATAGTTATTAACCGGACACTAAATGCATGCTATTTCCAAGGATGCATTGGTAAAACTACAAATATAGCTTATAATCAGACCTTTTCATGCGAAAAGAAGCCGGTGGCAGATACAGTACACTACATGATGACCCTTCGTCTTCCCGTGCATCAGCGAGGCGAAGGTTACACTACAAAAGAATCAAGGAGAAAGAAATTTATAATATGCCAAGATACATGGTAGATTTAGTTCTTTTTGCAGGCCAATATATTCAGGATAGAGCAGCTGAATTCGACGCAGTAAGAGTTAAAAGATTCTACCAAAAAATCATCAGTATGCTTATGCGATAAACATGTACAATGGAATTTCAACTATGAAAAGCAGTTTATATGGAGACAAGGCGTTGGTATTATGAACAATTTAAGATCTCCATATTGCCGTCGGTGCAAACTAACAAAGTAGATTTGAGTCTGAGCTGATGTACTCACAAAAGGAGAGGGGAAAAGTAGACGCAACCACATGTTTCAAAGAAATGACTTCTGTGATCAAAAGCCCATGTTTTGTAAGACAATGAGATGGAAAAAAAAGATATCACGACAGACAACACAACAAGCAGCAAACAATTAGCAAAGAAAAGAGAGATATTACATTTGAAAAGTACCTAACCACACTACTTACATAGTCACATTATCATATGTGGTTGAAGGGAGTTAAGAATAATGAAAATACAACCAAACCAAAAAATTTGTAAATATTACTATTTAGAATGTCTTGTGGAATATTTTACAGTGTCAAGTAAACAGAAACTACCTTACAAAGTTCACTGTACTGAGATCGGCGCATGTGGCAGAATCTAGGATATTGTGCCTGAATCTTATGAAAAACCTCTCGTGCAACCCTGATATGGATAACAAAACTCATCAGCTCTCCAAATTATATTACCAAAATACGAATGAGATCATCACTCGCATGCTACGATAAGAATGTTGCTAGATCCTTGAGATATGAATTGGGAAGGGAAAAAAGAAGTTCAGTGTTGAAGGGCAGGATCACCTAGGAATTCATATGTTGACCAGATAACGATTAATCGCAAGCCTTAAACAAAGGAAGAAATAGTAAATTATGTGTCTACCTGAACTCATTGTAGCCATCTCTTTGTCGCTGGCGAGAATGTCGACCAAAACTGCAAGTACTCGATAACTGACTCGCTGCTGTAGCCATTTCCTTCACTGCTTGTTGACCAAAAACTCAAGTACTCGGTCGCCATAGCTAGCACATGCCAAGCATGCTGTCCTGAATGGAACATGACAAAGACCAACATCTGAACCTATAAAAACAGATTTACTAAATTCCTCGATAGATACACCACTAATCAGATTGTGAGACAAATAAAGGGGAAACACACGTAGAGAAGCACACTCACCCGGCCATGCCCTCCTCCACCATGAAATCCACATCAGCCACTCCTCTTCACTACACGCACCCTTTCCAGCTTTTGGGGACACTCTAGCATGTCACAACCATGCGCTCCAAGAAAAATCAGCATGGTTATCCACTCGCTGATCATGAACTGGTGCCTGCAAGCCTTGCCGGTTTGCCCATTATTTGTGTATCCTACTCAAAAAAATTTGGAAATTCTACTTTCTACTTTCTAGTACTCTTAGCATCATAAGTGTGGAAAAAACAAAATCAATTTTCGTACATCATAAGGAAACTCTAGAAATTAAACTTTTCTTTTTAGAGTACTGAAGCAAATCGCCTTCTGCTTCTGGAACAGGAAAGTACACAATTACTACGAGAATGATACATAGATGCAGATTGACAACTTATAAATACATACACCAGTACACCATGAATGCTCCAGATGTTCAGTTATATATGGGAAAACTAAAGCGTGTGATTAAATAGAAAATGAGAAAAGAATCTCACCTCATAGCAATGAAACGTATAGTTATCGGTAAACATAGTGGAGTTCTCTGAATTCATTTGATCTCAAAAGGGTTTTTTATTTGAGAATTTAGTGGAAATCCTGCAATGCACCGAAAGTGATCAATTTTTAGCAAAGCTGTCATTTGTTCTGAAGCTAAATAGGTAAGAAAGAAATCTTCAGCAAAAATAAATCGGTAAGAAAGAAATCTTCAGAAAAAACAAGATAAAAATATTTGTTCTGTTTGCAAAGAGCATGCATCGCACAACATCAAATAACATTAAATCTAAACAAAAAGATGCAGAAAGAACATAAAAGAAGTCAGACGTTAGAGTAACCACTGCCTGCAAAAGGAAATGCTTCAAATTTACATTGCCCATAAATTCTCACTTATTACCTTTTGTATAGTGGTGTCCTGACCAAAGATCTCCTACGAGGAACAGAACTGAGATCAAAACCTGCAAAACAATTTATAGTACTTCCACTAATACAAAATCTATTACTCCCTTCCCTCCGATCCAAATTAAAGGGCAACACCCATTCTCTATATGCACTTATTTCAGATCCACACAAAAAAAGAGAGAGATAGGATAGCCTGCTATTTCAGATCCACACAAAACTAAAAAGAGGTAGGAGACAACAGCGATATCACCTTGATTCAGATGAGGACAGGAAGGAGGTCGAGCTCCCCGCGTGAGCCACCTCTGCATCATCACCGCCGGCTGCTAGAGGGAGGAGGAGGCGAGACGAGGGAGACAACGGAGACAGGGAGGGAGAGCCAGGAGGCGTACATGGGGCGAGCGCTGCCGCTACCGTTCGCGAGAGACAGGGGATATGGGAGGAGGAGCTCGTGGTAGGGGTAGAGGCCGCCGCCACGCTCCCCCATGGCCGAAAGCTGTTGTCGCTCCCGTACCTCTACCTCCTCCTGACACAGCATTTCCCTGGTCAACGCTGCCGCGCTCGGTCATCGGCGAAGGCCGCCGCCCAGGGGCATGGCCATATGCGGCGTCACTCGCCACCCCTTGCCATGGACGTCTGGTCCTCAGGCTTAAGAGAGATAAAAGGATGTGAGATGAGAGAGAGAAAGAGAGTTAAGACGGGATAAGGGGGGGGTCAAGAGGCGTACCTGCGGGCAAGCACCACCGCTGCTGGTCCCATGGAGTCAGGAACGGGCTGGTGGAGGTCAAGCTCCTCGGATCTAGTCCTCCTTGAGAAGAACAAGGGAGGAGAAGAAGGACCGGCGTGGGGATGGAGGACTCGTGAGCGGCGCTGCTCCTCCGATTCAACTCCTCCCGGAGGAGAAAGCCGCAACTGCGATGACTGATGGGAAGGTCGGCTGAGAGAGAAAGGGAGGGGTGAGACGGGAGAGAGAGAGAGAGAGAGAGAGAGAGAGAGAGAGAGAGAGAGAGAGAGAGAGAGAGAGAGAGAGAGAGAGAGAGAGGGAAGAGGTAGAAGAGACGGGGTGGGAGAGGAGTACCTATGGGTGAGCTGTTGCCGGTCACCACGGAGCCGGGGACACGCCGGCGGAGGCCGAGCTCCACGAGCCCTCCGGATCAGCTCCTCCTCGAGAACCTGGGCAACGACCGATGGCGGCGGCTAGGGTTTTTAGACGGGGAGGGGAGAGGAAGGAAGCACGGAGTGGTGACCTCTAGGGCCAACCCCGCCCCTCTCTCTGAACGACGGGGAGGGAGAGGAATGACGGGTTTGCCCCTGTTCATAGCACCAATTCACGAGCGGAACCACCGCGAAGAGGGCGGGAAGTGAGCCCACACATACCTCCACGTACCACCAACCGCTGACAAGCGGGACCTGGGAAATGCAGGCCCCCACCATCAGTGGTGGTAGCTAGCATTCGTGGTAATGCGAGTATGAACAGGAGCCTCACTCAGATGGACGGCCAGGATTCACCCAATCTAACGGTGCGGACCACCAGTGGGAAAACACACGGCCAAGATTTGTTTGGAAGGCCAATCCGACGGCTAGGACCTCAAGTGGCCTCTATATTGTCGGGAGGGGGGTAGAAAAATTCTCTTTAGATGGTCGCTTTTGGTCAGATAGGTGCGAGTAAAAAATCCCGGAATCAATTTATTTATACCGCTGTTCCTTGTTCTTCCTTGGTTAATCTTAATTCATTATTATTCCCGTTCAATTATTTCCTCTTCACACCTCATTAACTTTTACCGAAAATGTTCATTGAGATGTTAAAAAAAAAGTTTCGTACTGCAAAAAAAAAAAGGTCCATGTCATTTTTAAAAATGGTTCACGGTCCTTTCAGAAATGTTAAAAAGGTTCATGTCTTGAAAAAAATTATCTCTTAAAATGGTTCACACTTAAGTGTCATGAATCCTTGGAAAATAGTTTACGGTTCAAAAAAATAATTCACCAACGTTCCAAAAAGGTTCTGCAGCGCGACGGGATGTAGGCCACCCGATTTTGCAACAACGATGCTGGTTTACTTATCCCAGTAGTCGCGCAATTTAGCTAATGCGAGTACGTTCTGTCAATAAAATCTCCGTAAATAAAATGGTTCACGCTTAAAAAAAATGTCTCGTGAAAGTTTATAAAATGATTGACACTTCAAAAAACAAATCATGAATGTTAAAAAGGGTCCATGTCTTGCCAAAAATGTTGTGAATGGATTTGTATCGATATTATTTGACAAAATTTTCACACATGAGATAGTGTAATCTTTTTGAGTGTGCCCACCCATCAAATTTTTTCTGCGTCCGCCACTCTTGCAACATCTGTTGCCGAGGTCCAGGACGTTGGCAACCTTTCCCACGCCCTCCTAACCCATCCAATCGGCCGGCACCATCAGCCGCTGATGAGGTCCCAGTCCCACGTCGGGAACCTAGCCCGTGCCCACTGGAGACGCCTCTGCCCCGCTAGAACCACGCGATAAGCCCACGAGAAGCAGCAATCGCCACTGAGGAGGGTAGCCTATTATGACAAAAAAGGAAGACAGCCATCGCCGGAGTTTTCCACATCTCGAACATAAGGTACTCAACCCAATCTGCATTCATCATTTGTTTCCAATAGTTTAAAGTTTGTTCATCGAATTTTAGAATGATGGTTGACCCAAAATGCACAAGAAATTGTCCAGACCCAAATTTTTTTATAAAGTTGCTGTTCAGAATTGAACTACCGTGTCTGCCAAAGAAATGCATACATAATTTCAGGATATTTAATATTAATGAATAATATCAAGGGTCAGTCTTGTACAAATATAATTGCAAATGTGGAAAGAGATGTTTCGAATATATGATAGTAGCACCAGTCTACACCAATAGTGCTAGTACAAAGGCTGCACATTAAATCATTTGCGGAATTCTAGCAAGGCAATACATGAAAAATAAAAGGAGCAAAACACACTTATAGATGATATGTAAAAGAAAGAATTAATGATTACAATGAAAATAAAATGCGCTAGCATGTGATCCATGGCTTTGTTTTAATCAATGTCATATAAAGTTGTGGATTACATTGATCATTTTAGCAAATACCATGTATTAGTGATCAAAAGTCCATACATGGTGACTGCGATACCATGAGCTATTTAGACCTTCATACGGTTCATAAAATTTCATAACAGAAAAATGAAAATTTGGGTGAGTTCAGCACACACACGGCTAGATAAATGGTCAGTGCAAATCAGCACATGCATAGCCAAAGGCATGACTGAATACTGACAATTCCCATTGACTAAAGCATAATAATGACACTCTTAAATTGAACTGGCAATTGAAGAGATACTCTGGTACTTTGACATACCGTTTTCACGCAGGTGAAATTCTCCGAACCCATGGAATACTTCACCGTACAGCTGGCCTGGCCAGGACATGATGATGTTGCGGGGAAATGGCTGAAGCCTGTGACCGAACCCATGGAATACTTCACTGCAGTCTTACTGCATATAAAGGTGACGGTATTTGGCCTGGCCAGGACATGATGATGTTGCGGGCAAATGGCTGAAGCCTGTGACTGCAGTCTTACTGCATATAAAGGTGACGAATACCGTCCCCTGATCAACAACGACAGTGCTACCTCCACCGAACCTCCTTATCACCGGCACATGATCCCCAAGGACAGGCTTAATCTCGACAAGCTCAGAGAGACTTTCCAGTTGGCACAAAAAAACCATATGAATAACTGAACTCCACTAGGCAGTAGGCACACAGGAGCGAAGGCAGAGAGAAGCATACGGAGAGACACCCATGACAATGGTGGGAGGAGCTGTGCTGTCATTGACTATGCACCAGCATCCTCCGGGTCGTCATGGGCATAGCCAGTTAAGGACATATGGTGCAGCTGCTGCATGATCGGCGCGGCGCCCATGGTGACCAGCATCATGAGTTGATGAGTGGCCTTGCCACGTTCCTCTCGATGATATGTTAGACCCAAAAGCCATTCTTGACGCTGTGTGGTGGCGGCCAAAAAGGAAATAGGGAAGCAATTCTTCGAACAGCTGGTGTGCCAGTTTCGCCTCCTTCAGATCGCCAGTAGTACAATGGAACGGCAGAACACCCAGATATCAGTCACCCTGGAACTTAGCAAACGGTAGTACTAGTACGAGGTGTCGACAGGCGGCGGCTCGGCGGCGCCTGGGATGGGGAGACACGGAATGCACGCGGCTGGCTGCGAGCAAGGCTACCATATAAGGCGGCACGGGAGGTAAGTGAAGGCGGGAGGGATGAGGAACGATGGGGACTGGTAGTGGACTGCGCGAGGTCGGACGGGAGTCGGCAGCAAACGAGCGGCGGAGGCAGGACTCAGGAGCCGACGGTCAGGTAAAGAACGGACTAGGGTCTGTTTGATAGGCTAGCTCAACTCAGAAAATCTCAATTCATCCCACCATTTCACACTTTTCATTGTTTGCTAGACTGGCTCGTATCGCCTCGACAGTGCCCACTTTACTCGAAAAAGCCTCCTCAGCCAGGCTCAGGAGAGAAGCTGAAATCGAGCTTCGCTCCTCAGCCCGGCTGGGCGCAAGCTCCTGCGGGCGAGCTCTGGCAGCGGGCGGGCGAGCGAGCTCTGGCCCAAGATCTGCACCGCCTCGATCTGCACGGCCGGCGAGCGAGGGAGCAAACAGAAAAAGAAAACAAAAAAAAGAAAAAACTGAAGAAACCTAATAGTACAGCAAGAACAGTGTAAAGCGAGCAAAAACCGGAAAAAAGGAACCTTCTAGAATGTTCCCAAAATCAGAAAATGCTGAACGTGCCGCTGCCACGCTAAATGGGTTGCAGCTCAAATTTAAAAACTGTTAGTTATTTTTTTGAAAATAATTACTTTCTCTGAATTTTGGTTCATGGTTTTTGAAATTGGTTCATGATATTTCAAATTGGGTTCATGATTTTTGAATTTTTGTTCATGTATTTAAATTTTTGGTTCATAGATTTTATGATATTGGTTCATGATTTTTAGAAAATGGTTTATGATTTTTTAAATTTTGTTCATAATTTTTTAAAAAAATCATCGTAATTATGTTTATAATATTAAATAATATTCATGAATATTTGAAAATGTTCACAGTTCTTAAATCATTAGTTTTGAGAATTTTTAGAGTTTAAATAAATTCAGAAAAAGAAACAGAAAAAGGAACAGAAAAAGGAAGAATATGGAATCTCTAACTGGGCCAGCCCAGGTACTGCGCTACTTCAGGCTGTGCGTGACGGCGACTGTGACTTGCCGTTCAGGTAACGGGCCATGGGCCCATGCAACGTAATATTCACAGGCCATCATACGCTGGATGATTCTCTCTGTTCAGTGTAGACTGTGATGAGTCTCTCAGAAAAAATGAAGACTGTGAAGAGTGGAAGAGGTTCGGACTAAGACGTAAAGCTTTTTTTCTGAATTTGAAACGCAGTCCGTAGCAGCTCTTTTTATCCTGGGCCTCTACAGAATATACTAGGCAAGTTCGCCGCGCCCATGGCGTTTACTCACCCAAAAGAGGACAGGTGAGATGATTATACATGGATACACACACAGGTACTCCATTGGATTTAATACATTTGCAACTGTTTGGCACTAATAAGCACTGGATGCAACATTTTCACCCAGAGTTCCACATAATTGTACATGCATAGTTCTTGATACTACTCTACAGATAACAGAACATTGAAGTTCTGTCACATGTTTCATAATACACATAGTGCAGTATAAAATGGAAGGGATCAATCTCTACTGGAAAAAGTTTGAAGATAATTAAAGAATCCATCTCAGTTCCTTGGTAGTTGCTGTACCACCAGTAGAAGAACCCATGTCCTTACTGGTAAATAATTCAGTGAAATACCTTTCATGAATAACCTCCCAACTACATCCTTTTGACTGTCATCGTTTCTCAATCATCACTGGATCGATGTTGAGACCCTGCTTGTGAGACTTGTAGCCTCTTCTGGACTATGGGACACCTCTGACAAACCCAACTGAGTTTGAGCCTGGGAGCTCAAGTCCAACTACTGCAAGCTTTGCAGCCACTGGGAAGACAATGTCCATGATGATAGTCCGATGTGTCCTCCTTGCCAACTTGATAACCTGGCTTGTCTCCACTGCAACAGCTGAACCACATACGCTCATGCATACTTCAGCATCAGCCTTAGCCAATGTTGAAGTATCATTCATGCCATCACCAAGCATCAGCGTGGGGCCATCTTTTGGTTTCAGTTCATCAACAATCCTCTCTTTGTATTCTAGCTGAAGTTAAGAGTGAACCTCAGCAGGGAGGTTTCCCAACCGCCAGAAAGGTAAAAAAAAGAAGCAGAATTAGAATTGGCCGTAACTGAATCCACTAAAGAAAGGAAGGGGACAACAATAGGATGAATATATTTTCTGAAAAGTCGTTTGCCTGGTTCTGTGCAAATGTGGCATCGGCATTACTATCACCAGTAAGCATCACAGACTTGACGCCCATTAATATCAACTACTCAGATGGCTTCAGCTGATCGAGTTCGGCAAGAATTCCGAAAGACTGAATACCCCAACCAGTTCCTATGAACCAAAACATGCCAGGTTTTATGAACAACACTTCAGGTCCTTATTTAATTGATTGAAGGTGACCAAAAATGCAACCTGCCAGCCGTTTCTCGTGCCGTGGCGAGGGCATAGAATTACACACTGTTGATTCATTGATCATTGCAGAACTAATATCAGGACATTATCTTCTTCCCACCAGGACCCACTTCATCTTCCAAATTTGTACATCAAGAAAAGAGGATTGAAGTGAAACTGAAAAATGAAAGGTTAGCTTTTGACATTTTTGGAACGGCTGAAACCTCTTTTCACATTTGTAACACCTACAGGTGCAGGTCCATGAGCTGAAGTAGGAATCTACCTTTCTGGTTGAGTCAACATTCTCCTAGACCCATCTCTTTCCTTGTTTAGTCTGGCCATTGAGTCAACATTGTCCTAGACTCATCTCTTTCCTTGTTTAGTCTGCCTAGCCGGCCGACCGTCAATTGGCAACTATTAATTACACAAAGATGGATGCATAATATAATTACAATTTGCAAAATGTAGGTATGCCATAAATCCCTGCCAATAGAAGTATAAGCTAACAGAAAACCTTCTACTGAAAGTTTCTAGTGCAAAGTGCTTCTTGATGAAGTGCGTGTATGTACAAATATAAACATACTGCGTACAACTCGAAGTCGTAATTCAACTCAATGCAGATCATAAATCTACTCTTTTGGTGTATGTAGATTTAATAGAGTTTTATATGTATGTACGTAGAGACAGGGCATGCTGTTTTTTCTGTAGAAAATGCAGTCAAGAAACACACCTTGCCTGATTGTTACCTGAATGGAAACTGAATTTGTTTGAAGAAAGCAACCCCACTTGTGTGATTCATCAACACGATGGAGACCCTCCTGATGCTAATTTCTGCACCCTTAATGGTTTCTTGGAACTGAATTAATTAATTAATTAATTATGGAAGAACATAGCTGAAGATACTTTGGTTTCAGTTCTCGCTTTGTAATCTGTATTCGGGTGCATCTGGAGTGATGTTTAGTTGTAGTTCATTTTCCTTTCTCATTTAGCTGTTATCCTTCTCTCTATATTTTATTTCCCCACACTTTTCCTTTTGTACTAGATGGAGACTTTGTATCTCAGGCTTGGTTTCATTTGAAATGGAACCGGGGCTCCCCTGTCTGGGACTCTTTTGATCTAAAAAAAAAGTTACCTTGGTATTTCTCTACTTTATCCCCGTGTGAGGCAACAAGAAAGTTGTTGAGATTTGACATGAACATCAATAGAAACAAGGCCAAGAGGTAGACGTTAAACAATTTGGCTTATATATCCTTGCTCGATCCTATGAAGAGATGCAACCCACGAAGTAAACATGAATATGCTGATTCTTCTAATTTTCACATCCAAGATACATACTACAGGAGAAGCCGAATACGCCGACGGACGGGTCCCGTCGGTGTAGTCCCTAAATACCGTCGGCGTACGCTGGCCCGACGGCTGCCGTCGGCGTATGGCCATCGGCATACGGGCCCGGAGGCGTAGCCCCAATTCCTGTCGGCGTAGAAAAGCCGTCGGCGTAGACCGTATGGGTCCCACATAGATGACTAACGGCCGTTTGGCTACGCCGACGGCAAAGCCGTCGGCCTAGGTTTTTCCAAAAAAAATTCAAAAAAAAATTTCAATTTTTTTTTTAATTTTTTTAACATTTTTGAATTGTTTAACTTGTTAAACTCATATGGACATTTTTAATTTTAAGTATACTTAGTCTCAAGTCAAATTACACAGTTAGTCAAACTTTCCAATCGGTCACCCATCCTAATACTACTCCAGCCCCAGCATGTTTAACTTCTCCGTTCATTCCACATGAGCTTCCGACAAAGAAATTAGAACTTGTTGTAAATATTATCATATCAATCCTATTAACCATTAGACGTCTTTATTTTTTTATATTCTATACAATTATTTGAGTAAACAACAATGAATAAGTAATAATATTATTAAATTCAAATAAAAATAAATTTTATTTATTTTGCCTTTTTTCATTTAAAATTGAATAATTCATATTTACAAATCCGTAAATCATAATTCGACAATTAATATATCCAAATCGATCATAAAAATGAGAGGAATCCAAATATAACATCTCTATCATCTATTTAATTACATATCGTAACTTTTTAATATTAGACCAACTCAAACTATGTCAGGATTCACGAAACGCCCCTTTTTTGGCACTCGGAAAATAGAAAATGGATTTTTGGTGCGACAAAAAGGAAACCTTGCATTAGATCTCTGATGAAATAGCATATTGTAAATCTAAAAATGATTTTTTCAAAAAATCATCGGCATCATATCATGTACCTGTAGTTCAAATCTAACTCATTTCCTACCGATCTGGCGGGAATTTGTCTTTTTCACGAGGGGTGGATGGAAAGGTTTGAGATATCCAGGTTGGGAAATTATCCATTCAATATAGTATAGTATTTTTTCAAAAATGTGGTATTATTATTTGAAACTTTCATTTGGTGGTTGGTTTACAAAACACCCAGTTTTTTGCACTCGGAAAATAAAAAGTGGCTTTTTAGTGCGACGAAAAGGAAAACTTCCTGCTGCAACATTGTTCGCCATCCCATAATACACATGTGTGCATAATATGGGCACATTATCGCAAACTATATCGCGATTCTAGCAATATCATTGGTCATTTGACCTGAAATCCAGAAAACCTCGATTGAGATAGGTCATTTTGCGAAGGTTTTTTGAGACACAATCAATATAGTTTGTTATTTTTCCATGTAACTATGTCACATAATATGACATCACGTGAAGGTTTTGCATTGTTTCGATCATTTTTGAATTTTTTATGCCCGTTTTAAACTATCGTCAAACTTTCTAAATCGAGGGGCATGAAGATCCTTAGCTCGGGGCTGAGCCTCACTAAACTTGCATTAGATCTCTGATGAAATAGCATATTTTGAATCTAAATATGATTTTTTCAAAAAATCATGGGCATCATATCATGTACCTGTATTTCAAATCTAACTCATTTCCTACCGATTCGGCAGGAATTTGTCTTTTTCACGAGGGGTGGACGGAAAGGTTTGAGATATTTAGGTTGGGAAATTATCCATTCAATATAGTCTAGTATTTTTTTAAAATATGGTATTATTATTTTGAAACTTTCATTTGGTGGTTGGTTTACAAAACACCCAGTTTTTGCACTCGGAAAATAAAAAATATGTTATACGAAAGTATTTGTATTTATTATATATTTTTTTAAAAAATATATATAATATTTGAGTTTATATAGATAGATCTTATTTTTCTGCAAATTTTGATATATTATATATATTTTTCTGAATTTAAATAATTTAGTTATGATTTTTCTAAGATTAATGTGGCAAAAAAGAAAAATTTGCCGCCGGCGTAGACTTGACGCCGTCGCTCTGCCCTTAACCTAATATGCTACGCCGACGGCGACAGCCGATTTACCCTACACCGATTGCAAAACTGGCCCGATGGCCAGTCAAGCTACGCCGACAGACCCCCGATATTTTACCGTCGGCGTATAAAAAGGTCGTCGGACTATCTTGTTATTCCCGTAGTGACATTGTATGGGTTGCAGAACTTCCACACGTCGTTGCACGCTATCCGCAGTGGCCTACTCCTTGGTATATCCAATGGACAGCAGCTCAAGCAAATCAACAAGCATGCAAGGAGCGCAGTAAGGAGGCATGGAATGAACGGACCTAGCTCTATAGAGAACAATAAAAACCATAAAGGACACCCCTCATTCAGAGTACACCACCAAAGACTGAACATCAAACGGTTGCTATGGAGTTGAAATTACACCAGTCATACATGCCATCGCCTCCTCCTGCACCACCAGAAGAAGAACGGTTCTTATTCAGTTTCGCATAAGCTACAACGTATAAGTGGAATTCAGAAGAAGAAAAATCAGATTCGATCCTCTGTGAACTCCACTGTTAAGGGCAAACTAAGAAAAAAAATACTTACGATTCAGTTTGGGGGTTTAAAGGAGGAGGAGGAGGAGGAGGAGGAGGAGGAGGAGCACGTGGGGCGGTGGGGGTGAGAGAGCTGAGGCAGTGGTGCGGGAGAGGTGGCCCTATGCTGTTGCTGGGGGGCCAGAGAGGCGCCGCTTGACTCGCTCGACTTTGACTGATCATGGGGGAAAAGTTTCTCTTGCCTAAGCCGTGTTGCTGCAAAATGAGGCATCTAGTAAAATGGGCGACCATTTTGCTGTTGCAAAATCACGAATAAGCTGCCACATCGCTCAAAACAAAGATGCTCTTAAGATATGCCCGGCCCGGGCCACATCATGGGGGACGCAAGCCCTCCTCCAGAGCGCAGCCCCCCAGCCCCAGCCCCATGGATAGAGAGCAGAGACGGCATCTCATAGTATACTACTGTATCATCTTTGCATGTCCACTGGCGACTGGCGAGCCGGTTCTGGTCAGCGGTCGGTGGCCTTTTCATCACCCAGGAAGGATGCATGCACATTCACCGAATAATAAGCGCTTTAAGGGCTCGATCGAGCATCAGATATTATGACGGTTCCCACATCATGGGGAGAGTATAGACTATCCCATAATAACTACTACTAGTAACTAGTGTTTGTTAATTATTCTTAACATATTAGTAGATGATTCCGTGAACAATTTAATCACGTAATTGTACAACTGTAAACTGGCTTGATTATTTTTGGGATTTAATTATTCATCGTTTTTTCCTTCCAGATAAACAGAGTCCGTTGGCTAACATGTTCTTGGTGTGAAGTGTGATGGAATACTTTTTTTATTGTTTCTTGATTTCATAAGGTTTTTTTGAACAAGATAATCTCCTAATTATAGACGAAGGTAAATTACCATAGTACGCCTTTTTCGGTTTTTCTTTACAATTTCTAATGAACAAGTTAATCGCCTAGTGTACATTTT
Organism: Avena sativa; assembly: GCA_916181665.1. Classification (NCBI taxonomy): domain Eukaryota; kingdom Viridiplantae; phylum Streptophyta; class Magnoliopsida; order Poales; family Poaceae; genus Avena; species Avena sativa. Next base: position 397,057,315 of record OV702280.1, on the reverse strand, counting down.
AGAATATATTTAATCTTTATGTTTGCAAGTGATTATAATTTCATGCTATGTTGGCAATAAATCATTGATTACCGATTATTGGCCAAGTCTTGTGACTTCCGTTTACTTAGAGCATCTTCAACGGTGACTCTAAGCTAGCGCTGCGCTAAATAAACCACCAGAATAGCGCGTGGGAGCATGCGTGCGGCACTCCAACAGGCGCTGCATTCGAGCGCGCGCTGTAAAATTTTAGCGTAGCGCAACATTTTGCACTATTCGGCGCGGGATATTTGGTAATTCAGCTACAGCGCGCGCTATCGCTGCCCACACGCATGAAAAGGAAACCGACCGGAAAATTCCCCCGTGCTCGCGCGACCTCCATCGCCACCTCACTCCTCCACGCGGCCATCGACGCTATTCCAGCGATGAACGGGACCTCCGGCATGCCATCGAGCCCTCAATACACTGTACCCCCCACTGGCACCGCCGATGGAGAAGTTCCACCTGCGCCAAACCCTAGCAACGTCGTTGTCGCTGCTGCCCGCGTCCTCTTCGTGCCGCCGCGGCCAAACACAAGCGTTGGCGCCCCGCACCTGCCACCAACGGCGCCATAGAAGGGCAAGGTGCGAACCACCAAGGCGGCGGGCTCTCAAAAACCGAAGCCCAAGACCGCAAGGACGAGCACCTCTTGGCGCATCCAGCATCATCCTACCCCTTTCCCCCACGTACCAGCGAGTGCTCCGCCTCCTCCACATCCACCGACACAGGCACCGTCGGCAGCTGCAGTGGTCAGCGCGCGCGATCTGCTCGACGAATTGACAACAAGGTAAAATTTCCTCTTTTTGTTGTTTTTAGATAGATGTACATAGTGGAGAATTTTGACATGTGTTCATGCAATATAGTGTTGATGATCAGAGTTTCATGGATTCTGTGAATGCTGGCTCCTCTTTCTAACAAGCATATGTTGATCATGAAAATGGACAAGGGAAGGAGTTATTAGAAGTTTATGAGGATGGTGAAGGCTTGATTGATGTGCCGAAAGGTAGGATAGCAAACTACACTACAGAGGAGGATAGGTTGCTTTGCAAGGCTTGGTTGACAATTGGTATGGATCCCTCGGTTGGCACAAACACCTATTGGATGAGAATGAATGAGTACTTTGATGCACACAACACTAGTGGAAATGTGCGCATCATCCGGTCTCTTCGGTCCCGTTGATCGGTCATCAACGCCGATTGTCAAAAGTGGGCGGGCGTGCAAAAGGATGTTGACGAAATCAACCCAATTGGCACAAATGGTGTCGATAGGGTAAGTTCTTATATTGTGTGTGAGCATGTAAAATACATACATGAAATTTGTAGTTTGTTAACATGTTTTTCCACATATTTGCATCATATATAATGTTATATCCATATTATACATGAACCCTGTTTTCAATGTTTTTGATGTTTTAGGACCTATACGAAGTCAAATGGACCTGCAATTTTGGGAATACCAATATTTATCCACGAGAAGCATCTGGAGCACAAGAATACCACCAGGAGGGCCAAGAGGCCCAAGACAACCTGGGCGCGCCACCCATTCTCTCTCCCTCCTCGGTCGTCCAATCGTCTTGATTCTTTCACCCACAGAGTTCTCTTGGCCTAAAAACCCTTATATAAGGATCCCCCGGGGAGTCCTCGAGACGACAGACACCAGATAAAAAAACACCACCAAACAGAGTCAGGTCCAACAAAGATTGGAGGGGAAAAATCCGCCGGAGCCACCTCCTGGGGGGTCTCCACCCTCTTCAACATATCTAGCATCATCACCATGATGAAGAGGGAGTAGTCCACCTCCGGGCTATGGGTTTGTGGCAGTAGCTTGATCTATTTCTCTCTTGATCTTCATAGAGCTAGTACCATATGAGCTGCCCTACATGATTATGGTCATATTTCTAATTTCTATATGGTGGATCTTTGTTTTATGGTTTGATATTTGAGATTAGAATCTATTTTGTGTAAGATGTACTAATAGATGCATATCATGCACCCCATTCTTAATTGCTTGTTTTTATCCAATTTGTACGCAAGAACTTGTATAGGGAGAAGTGTGTATTAGATAGAGTAGCATGGTGGTAGAGATTGAATTGTGACAAACAATATTCAAGATATACTTTGGTTTTTACCTTTCTTTTGCGGCCTCACTAGGGATAAAGTGAAATCATGTGCTATAGTTATCACGTGATAGTGTGATGATCTTGTTAGATAAAGGTAGCATATTTGTATTTCAAACATCATATTATATTACTTAAAGCTATACTCTGATTTGTTCTTAATTCAAGATTGCATGGTGTTTCCCTTTCTTGAGGAGTATAAGAGAGATGTATTTCATATCTATGTTAGAACGTGATGTCCATATTGATTTATTTATCAAGCACATATAGAAGTTCCATGAATCTTTATCATTGATGAATTGTTTTATGATCAATACAACTTAAAAGGAGAGTAGACAAGTGAACCCATGAACCCCAGTCCGATTTTTCTCATAAGAAACACCTTTCCATTTCATCTACTATCTTTTATATTTGCTATAATTTATTATTTCAAAAATACAAAAATACTTTCCCTAATTGCAATCACTAATAAAACCAAAAAACAACTCTACTATCTTCCATATCATCTAGTTTGCATTACTTTACTTTATTTACTTTAGTTTTTATTATATTATATTTTATTACTAATACAAAACCTTGTGCTTGATAACCACTTGGTGGAGTTGGAGACACAAGACAAATTATTTTACTTTACAGGTTGCTTGAAGAGGAAAAGATAAATACCCTTCCATAACTAATTCCCCGAGATTTCGATATAAACCCTCGAGTCACCCTTGTGAGGAAAAGAAGCTTGCTACAACACTCCGCACTTGGAGTCCTAACGAAAAGTGTCCACGTTTGTTGTCATCAAGACTATTTTCTGGCGCCGTTGTCGGGGAGTTGGTGAAGGTAAACCACAACTACATTCTCATCAAGTTTGAAGAGAAAGGTATTTCCCACTGCAACTTCCAGACTATTTTCTGGCGCTGTCATCGTCATCAACTTGTGCAACAACCCAAGCTTGTGGAGGTTATACCACTGTGAGATTTTTCTTCTCCTTTTAGATTTTTAGAGTATTTTATTTTGTCTTGTTTTTAGTCTTTTAAGTTTTCCTTAAAACATAAAAACACATAAAAATTAGTACCAACCTTTTGCTAGAGAACATGACTAGAAAAAAATAAAAAATTAAGTTGCGAACAAGTATATTCGCAAACAAGTTTGATTGCAACATTGATCATGAAGTGCTAGGTGCCATAGTCTATAATCATTTTTCTAATGGAAATGCAGCCGATGCTCATTGGCATGTTAAGATATTTTAGGATTTATGCAAAACTCTAGGGGGGGGCAGATATTGATCCTAAAATAGTGAAAGTAAAATTATTTTCGCACTACTTAAAAGGAATAGCTAAGAGATGGTATAATGATGCACCTAAAAGAGATTTAGAAACATGGTATAATATGAAAGTATCCTTTTTAGATAAATTTGGTAAAAATATCCTTCATTGCAAAAAAAATGATATGTGATCTCAAGCAATATGAAAATGAACCTCCCACTAGTGCTTGGGTAAGGTTTAAACAACTCACACATAAAGTAGAACATGGACTAAAAGATTGGTTGATTCTAGGGAGTTTTTATGAAGGCCTTACACATGAGTCTAAGCAATCCCTAAATAACGAACCAAAAAATCATTTTTATATCTAAAACCCCATGAAGCATTTACATTGTTAGATGTAATTTTGGTGAAAACTAGCATCAACAAGATCTTAAGTGAACTTAGCCCCAATTTTGACCTTAGGGTAATTCGTGGTGAAGATGAACTAAAACTGGAAGTCTTAGAAGATTCTGCCATGCTCTTTGGGGACAAAAATTTAGGATCATTAAAAAGAAAAAGGAAAGAAACTACTATGATTGAAAATGAAAAAGAACCAACAAATGATAAACAAGTAGAAGAAGTCAAAATGCTAAGTGAAACAAAAGAACCTCTACTTGATCTTGATAAATGTAGCTTGAATGAACTCATTAACTTATTGCAAAAGTTTTCCCAAGATCCATCTTTTAATGGTCATCAATCAAGATTTGGTTCCTACCTAGCAAAATATGTTATAGAGGAAAAGATTGAAAGATATAATAATGAAGCTATGATACCACCTAAGCTTGGAGATGTATGGATCCCCAAGATATTGATCACTATTGGAAAAAAGACACATCATGCTATTCTAAATTTAGGATCTAGTGTCTTAGTTTTATCTAAAGATCTATATGATTTACTTGATTTGAAACCTATGGAAAAATGCTCTATATATCTTTTACTTGATGATGATTCAACTAAACATGATTTAGGAAAAGTTAAAGATATCATGGTTGATTTGCATATGACACTTGTACTTATGGATTTTATTGTCATGGACATGGGGAGTGATACCTCAAGTCCTATAATACTTGATAGACCTTTTTTGAGAACCACAGGTGCAGTCATTGATACAAAAGAAGGAAATGTGAAATTTCAATTTTCTCACAAGAAGTGTACGGAACACTTTCCAAAGAAGGAGGTAACAAAGAAGCACAAGCTATCCCATGAATCCCGTATCACCTAAACTAAGTAAGTAAAGCCTAGCTATATGGCTATAAAGAAAACGCTTTGCGGGAGGCAACCCAGTTATTTTCTTTTAGATTTTTGTTTTGAACTCTTGTTGTAGCAAGAGAGTTTTGTTTTGGTTTTATTTCTGTAATTTTTAATAAACCTATTTTGGATGTTTTAAAAGTTGTTAAACATATGAAGTAGCAAATTATTTCTATAGAATAGTTGTAAAAAAATTAAGAAGCCAAGTTCTATAAAGCACACAACCTGCAAAAACAAATTCTAGAAAGCACACCAGTTTCTTTAGAAGCCAGATGAAGTTTGCAACGGCTGGGATCGACGTGGGCATCTCGTAGGACCTAATGTAGTAGTACCAAGTTTCTGTAGCAGCTGCGCCGTTAGCAGAACATGTCAGACAATCCAGTCCCAACAGGATACGTTCCACTGTGCAAGCAAATGTACCCAGGCGGTATGCCTACCCAGCCGAATCACGAGGCCCAACTGAACGACGCTGATAGGATGATAGCGTGCTACCTGTCGCTCGTCAGCCACTCGCACATTCACGCCCTTGTTGGGCAACCAGAGTTTCATCTGTCCCCACAGCACCATTCATTCGGTCATTGATGCTCCGGTACAACGGGGCGACAAGGAAAGACGCGGCCGGGGTCACAGCCCAGCTAAATTCCATTTTTAACCCTCTAAGAAAATTTAGAGAAGTAAACCAACTTCTAAAACTTCTTTTAAAGATTGGTGGTTCCAACCGAACCACTATATTTAGAGGGGTGGACCACCTCGTCGATCCCGGCGGCATCAATACCCTCTAAATGTGTCATGAGGTCGGCCTCTAACTCCAACACACTACAAATCATCAAAACAACATCACCGCATGTCTACAACCATCACCGAATGAGTATGTCGAAGAAAAAAAAAACATCACCGAATGAGAGGCCAAGGAAAAAAAAACAAAAAATTTACCTTGCTGGTGTTTCATCGAGTACCTCGCGATCATCGACGGAGACGACGGTCGGACGGGCTTGTCGGCCTCGAGGAGGGTTCGGCGAGGCCTTGCGAGATGGAGGTGTCGATGCTGCCTTATGAAGCGTCGCCGCGACCTTCTTCCTCTTCTTGTTAGCCGCTACCTCGGCAAGCACCATTTTCGTCGGAGTAGGCTTGCTCTGTCGCCAACCGGCCACCGGAGCTAGCGGAGGACGAGGTGGCACCTCCGGAGCATCCACATGCTTGTCGTCGGCCTTTCTGGAGGGCTTCACAGTTGTGGCGGCGGGGCCGGACGACGTTGTTTGCCCCCAACCTCTTCCTCCCCGCGGGCACGGCGAAGATGGTTGATTGTAGTGGCGGCGAGCCGCCGGAGACACCGGGGATGGCCTCCGGGGGTGCGGCCACGAGCTGCGCGTCGATTTTGGGCGGAGTCGGTGACATCGACGCCGACGGGGAGGTGGGCTGGCAAGATTGGCGGGGGACGGGCGGGAGGCAGGAGTTTTTCTCTAGAGTGGCCCCCGACTCCTAAATTTACTCCTCCACGGACGGTTTACTTCTCCGATTTCTAAATTTTTTTACTTCTCTAGCCGTTTTGGGGATTGGTTAGTTGCAGATTTCTCAGAATTTGACTTCTCTAAGGGCATGTATAATAGTTCAGACAGTGTCTGTCTATAGCAGCTCTCCATGTCATCTGCAGACAATGTTAAAAACAGCTTATACAGCAGATCGTCTTTAGAATTTAGATACAATTTCAAACGGAGGCAACCGTCGTACACGTCCAGGAAGAAAGATGGGAATGCGAGATATCCGGGGCACAACCGCGATAGCACCGACACCATCTCTATACAACGGGAGAAGTGCCGTCGATAGCGAGCGGATTTAATGCAAATTGACCGTCTGCTAATTTACCGACGGCCTCTCCCTGTCCGTTCATTCTCTCTTCCAATTCACCAAATATCCTAGGTGACAAAGCTTATAGATAGCTGACTGTACATCACCGTACATGCCCTAACCACTTATTGGGGACCCGTTAGTGATGCTCTAATTTGACAATTTTAACGATGATTACCCATTTAATAAAAATTTATCTAACTTCTACCCCATCTAATTTTTTTCATCGATTCATCGGGTGGGTTGCGGCTTTTACCCCTCAGCTAATCGTTCGATAAGCTCTCTAGAACCGGTCATTTCTATCGTGCAATTTTCCTACTGTATCTATTTGCTCTCAACCATTTTTTTTTGTACAACGACAGGTTCAATTATGTTTATACATCTTTGAGCTTAGTTCACGGTGCTCTGTCATTTCTGCTCATACCATACTTCCTTTATTCCCCCAAATTAGGGCGCGTGCTCATGACCTCATCTGATGCTGGCTGCACGTTGCACAAGGCTATTCTACTCAGTCCTGCTCACTTCAGTTCCACTTATATTTCCATGCTAGTATTTTCTAAACAGATTTCAACGACAACAACTTTGGAATAGTCGTTGCCAGAATTTTCATGGTGAGCATAATTTATAAACTGTAAGTTTGTCAAATTAAAATCTAGAGGGGGTAAAAATTGGCAAGTGTTCTACTAAATGGGGTAATTAGGATGGAAAGTTGCTAAATGAGGTAATTGCCGTCAAAATTGTAAAATTAGGGGGTAAATGTTGGAATTTACTCATTAAGCATACACCGGCGGGTGTTTGGGCGAGTTCGCATCGGCTCTGTGCAGTAGGCACATGAGAAAATTACACATAACACCAATGTTTGGTGTTGTCGTTGTAAAAAACATAGAAAATTACACGTCACCTTCTAGCTCTTGTAGGGTAGCTCCGGTGCTACAAGTGGCAGCACCTCTATGGTCTCGTACAGGTCCGGTGTCCGACAACGACTATCTCCGTTCTCCATGATCCAGCCAGGATGTGGAAGTAGACCTTATGGAACTGGGATCTAGCAGCACGGTGGCAATGCCGGGGTGATGTCTTCTCTCACACGCGTAGTTCTTTTAGGAACCACGCACACGAGACTCAACAGAGAGGGAGAGAGTGGAAAATTCCCTAAGTGTGTTACCCTACATCGTAAGACCCATAATTGTGTTACCCTATGGTTTCGAAAACATCATAGACATGATCATATAAATGATCATCAGTGGGAACGAGATGCCCCTAATAACCCCTATGCATTGCACGATGTTCTGTCGTTTGAAGTGTAAACTTCTAATCCAACTCCTTTGTTTCTTCGATAAGTTGTCCGAGATTTGATCATTGGTATCAGTATACCAATCTCGTTAACGACAAGTTTACTTAACTCATTACGGTGATATCATATCCTCATGACCCAGTCATTCGCTGCAACTTATTGGATGCAATGTCACCGACTGGGCCCAGTGTAGCATCCTGTCACTCGGGAGAACAAATCTCAACCTTGATGCATACGCCTCAACGTGTCTCTCTGAAATACCCAACATACACATTTATGATCACCCTATTACGGTGTGACGGTTGATGCAGTCTAATCATCAGTGAGTGACAGTGATTAAACATGATCTCACGGTCTGAGGAGAAGGTCTCTAAGTTTCTAACTATTGCAATGGTACACCTTGTGACTTGATCACATTGCAATACTTATAAGGGTAATGTCCATGATGTGATTCTCCAATGTCATTACCTCGTTGTCAACTGGCATAAATGCTCCATGATCAGGAAACCTTCATCGGTTGCCCAACGACCTAGTATATATAGACGCTACTAGGGATTTGGTTTGTTTACATACCACATATGTATCAATGTTTTTGCTTGATTTAGTTATAACATAGTATGAAACTATCATGAACTAATTGACATATTATAATAAACCCATTTATTATTTGCCTCTATGGCATCTCTCCTTTATCCGCGGCCCAAATTCAGGTCTGGTTTGTGGAAAGGCGGACGGCTCGTGGGTCCAGGCGTGTTCCCCCGAAGTTACCACCGGGTCCACGGGTCAGCGGGCGAGGGAGGGGAACAAGGAGAGATCGGTCCTTTTTAATGGGGATCGCGACATTCATATCCTCGACATTTCCCCTTCAAGTCAAACCCAAAAAAAACCACTGACGCAAACCCTAGACTCCCTCCCATCGATGACCACTAGAGCCGATGACAAAGGCCTAGAAGAACTGGTTCAAGCCCGGTCGCCACGCCCAGGAGGCCAGGTCCTCCTCTGACGGTGGCCCCCAAAATGCCGGCTCTTCGCCATAGCCCCGTTCCCGCTCCTTCTCCCGCTCTCCACCGGCACCCCACCCCCCCCCCCCCCCGTGCGCCACCGAGGCCTCGCTTGGAGCGGTGGGTCAACGTCAGCATCGAGGTCACCTGCATGCTGGTGGAGGCGGAGATGCCCTGCCCGTGGCCATATGTCCACCTACTGGCCGGATGGCACCTGAACAGGGCCCGTGTGCGAGTTTCGGCCATCCTCCCTTCCCGGCCTGCTCGCCGGCGGGAGATATGCTGCAGCCAAGCCGACCTTCCGCCGGATCTACGCCGTGACCCGGTGTTCGCCATCAAGTCTGACCTGTGGGACAGGTGGTTTGAGGACGAGCACGAGGCCTGGCGTGCTGCATCGAGGCCCACCTCGAGGAGCTCGACGGCGACGACAAGGAGTACTGGGAGGCTTCCGGGGAGGAGGAGGACGGCGAGGGGGACTACAGGTTCTTTGGGCTTGCCTACTGTGTGTAGCCCGGGCTGCGGACTGGTCGAGGTTTCGGGGCGCCGACACCGTGGCGTCCGAGGTGTGGCCGTTCGGTGATCCCGGCACTGCAGGCCACTAGTTCCCACCGGTCACTATCAAGAAGGAGGTGGACGATCCGCCGCTCCTGGATCGCGGCAGGATGAAGGAGGAGGAGGAGCTCTCGGCTGCCATTCTCGAGTCCCACCTCGAGGAGGAGCGTAAGTGGGAGGGCATGGGGCAGGCCCTCCATGATTCGTGGGTTGTGGTGCCTGTGGCCATGACTGCACTGCCCGCCGACGCATTGGTCTAGCCGCCGTCCCCGGTCTTCATCAATATTGAGGACGATGACGACGACGAGTAGGCCACCTTTCCCCTAGCTAGCCACCCGTGATGCGCCCTGCAGTATAGAGGGTGTTTTTCTTCTTTTCTAGATGTATTTTGGACGTGGAACTCTCGGTTTGTATAATTATTATTAGTATGTATAATTATTACTCTACTATGTGCCAACTTTATTTGTTCTCTTCATTTTTTTGAGACGGGGCGTTGAGTGCACTACATCCTGCAAAACGGGCCCGTATATACTCCTGCAAACAGGATTAAATCAGACCGTTGGAGTTGCCTCAAGGTCCAATGGACTCGTGGAAAATCGATATTTTGTGTCTAGCGGCCAGCAAGCAAGCCACAGAGAAATTACTACTACTAGTAAAATGCCCGTGCGTTGCTACGGGTGGCAATACATTTTTGTTTGCTGCAAGTGTAAAGATAATACACATGCATCAAAAAGATGGCCAAATAAAGGAAAATACAATTTACATAAAATGTAACTCAATAAAAAATATAATTATACATCTTTGCAAGAAGGCAATAACTCATAATTAACTCTGGTTTACTAAGAACAGTTTTAAATAATACTCAATCCGTTCACTAATTTAATCATTTTAACTTTTTTCTAAAACACATTTATGTTAGTATGTAGGCGTGTTCTAGTGAGTAGTGAGTATGTTCAGTCATTTTAGAGTGTATCTGGTGTACTTTGAAATATCTAAAAGATCAATATTAGTTATACGCATAAAAAATCAAAGACAACTTCCTCATACACACTAATGGTGTCAAACATGTATTTTCAGGATTGTCAATTATTTGATTGAATGCATGTGTGTTAATCGAGTGTGAATATATCTGAAAATCACAAAGCAAGAACAACAATGCCGAAATTCTTGACTGCCAAAGGAACATGCGAGTTGATGATATGTACTCAACTCCCAAGGTGTTAACAAAAAGAAGTGGACTGCTTGCAAATGTGGATAAATCTGCAGTTTTATGCATCTCTTGCAATGCATTAGTTGAATAAAAAACTCATGCACAGGATGGAAAAAATAAACAGCCCAAAAAATCCACATGGAACTGCTCCAGAACATGGTCTATGCGACCATTTGCTCAGGCGACCTAGCTCAATTCTCCACCACGGCACCTATGGATCCCATGGGTGCAGAGGCTTTAACAGGGAGTCCATCCATGTGTTGGCAGCAGTTCACTCGTGCAACTACGCCACAGGTACATGCCGCTGCTAGTAGCGCTTGGGAGCAGTATGGATAAGCACCGGGAAGAAGCTTCTCCAAGAGGCGATCATAGTCGCATCTCGCGGTCCACCATAGGCCAGAATCATATTTGTCAACCCCTCCACGTGCAGCAACACGTATTAACTAATGCACAAAAAATAATCAATTTTTAGAAATATCGATGTGTAAAACAGTTAATTTAGCAAAATGGCAAGGCAATGCAAAGGGGCAATGGAAATCTGTCAAGGTATATTTGTTAATTCAGAATGCAAGTTATTAAAGCGGATATCAATGGAAGAACATGATTACTAATGGTTTTAATATGGAAACATATTTATTAAGCATTGTCTCTAGCCAAGTAAGAAACAGGCAGGAAAGCCTTCCCCATGGATTCGTTCAGAACTGACAGAGTGCAGCAGCAGAACATGCTTCATCACCGTAAATCATTCCACCTTCATGTGTAGAACGAGGAGGAATTTATCAATCTCCTACTTGAAATCCTGCAAAATTACGGTGCCATACATATATCTTTTTCTGGAAATGGTGTGGCATACATGTCAAGGGAGAAACATATAATACTGTAGCACATCTATACTATATAGTATAGGACAAAATTATGTAATTACCTCCTTGCGATTTCTGACGCACCAAACTGTTTACTTCACAAAATTTGTGAAGCCCTCGGTATATTAGATTCAAATAAATTACCAAGACATATAAGAGTTATTCCATCACCCATATCCAGTTAAAGGAAACGATAATCCCATTAGCATTTGCTCCGCATGGAGGTAAGGATTTTTTCCAGAAAAATAAGCCTAGCAAATGTGTGTTGGCAGCAACTGTCTACAGACCTCAAATTTACTGCACACGAGGAGGAGCTCGACCTTGATGCCCCCAATCTCCTTACCTGTCCATGTGAATGGTTGCTTTAGGTTGTGATTTTTTCAGAGACACTGAATTTAAATATTTGAAACCAAAAAACATCTCAAAGCTGAAGCCATAACAAGGAAGAGGAGGGAAGATGGATTTCATGCTTACACCATATTTCAACTCTATACGATAGATAGCAATGTAACACTCTGGTTGGAATAGACAGGCATTTTTGTGTCTTACCTTTAGCTTTGGCTTCAAGGACTCGATTGTAGTGTCATGTGCACTGTTGCTTGCACCTTGCTGAAGTAAAGGGAGAACACGATCCAGAGAAGGGATTTTGTCAAGGATGTAGATGATATTCAGTTTTTGCGTTAGACATACCTTTCGAGGACCTAGTCTGCCGGTAGGCACTTGTTAGAATAGAAGCAAAATAATCAGATCCTGGTTAAAAGTACATTTCTTGAGGGCTGCATGCCTCAGCTTGTGTATGTCCACCATCATGGCGTCGATCGGCCACGTCGAATTGCCAATCGCCTACATGATTTAGTTGTACGTTGCAGCTAGGTAGTCCAGTCGCATGCTCCACTTGACCACGGCAATGCTCCATTGATCACTTAATATACATTCTTACATACAACCCAAAAATCTCCTAACCATGTTATTGTTGGTTGTGTTGCAATTCCAAATTCAGTATAATTGGAACACATGAAGAAAACATCACTAATGCTAGCTACAGATTTATTCTAATGAATGACACGATATGTGTCACTATCACCCAAAGGTCACTTTATTTAGGTTTTTCTTTGCAATTTATCATCTCAGGACCGTTGTAGTGAAGCTGCTTGCGCGAGGGAAGGGGAGAAACCATCCAGAACTTTCAAGGCCACTTCATAAGAAAACCAATCAATCAAATGATTACCCTTTCATCAGAAAACCAAACAATATTATAGCTCCGAGCAGTTTTTTCGAGCGAACAAATATGAAACTTTTTTACCTTTTTTAGAAGGACAGAAACCATTTTTTTAAACCAGCGAATGGAGTATGTGGTAATGAACACCAACCCTAGTTGAATTTTCAAGTGAAAGGTATCCTTCATGGAGAGACTATCAAACAATCAAATTGTAGTACTATATATGCCGATGGCCCGATGCCAAGATCAGCCCTCAAGTCAATTTAAACACAAGCTCAAAACAATACAAATATACAAATGGAAACTGGGTCGCCTAGTGCATCACATTTCTGAATATTGCTTGCTTACAATTTTGAAGTCAAGTCATTCCGATATTATGAGAAATTAATTAAGGTCTCACATTTGGCAATGAGCCTGCCCTAAAAACATGGAACGCAATTGTCCCAGCCGCTCATTACGAGGAATTAATTAATATATTTCCATCTGAAACGCTAAATTTGAGGGTAGGAATTTTTGCAATATTTGAGGAGGTAATTCAAAGACCAGAAGAATATGGAAAGCAAGTGCAAGGATCTCAACTCAAGTTTGGCATGATTTTCTGTTATGAAATACAACTTTCTTCCCTTGATTCTTTAACCAATACTACTCTCGGCTCTTTTTCCTCACTCAAAAAAATATTTGTATCCAAGACTCCGAATGGAGCATTGATTAGTAATCATCAGTCAGTATGCCGGCTAACGATCGATGAGGTACTTCAAATCATGTGGTAGAAATAGAATCAAGGACATCTAGTTTCTATTTATAATCAGTGCATCATTATTCAAACTTGACAACCAATAATTGTGGCTTCAGCATCACGGTTCATTGTTTGTCCGTATATATGATAGGCAGAAGAGTTCCCCCTTTGCAGTGCAAATCACGTGGTAGGCAACAGGATGGACCTTCAACTCGCAAAGCAACAAGATGATATTTGAATTCCTGCTAGAAAGAAGACCAGAACATTACCTTGCTTTACACTTTATGTATCCACTGTAAACTTTTAAGTTGGTTTTAAATTGTATGCCCTGTAACATGAATCTATCATCATAAGAAGTTAATTGGCTCATATCGCTTGATTCAAATAGTTCAGCATAGATAGTTTGGCTGATAGATGTTTACCATGATATATAGGGGAAGAATCAGGAAGATGCAGACCTTCACAACTGAACCCACATGGATGTTGCTTCCGTTTGAACTACGCCGCTAGACACTGCGCGCTCGCAGACGTCAGCACTACACTGCTAACTCGCCTTCTCGCTGGATGTGTGCCTACAGTTCAGGCCAGTGTGGTGGATGGATAGCGAACTAAGTTAAAAGTGGACAGTGAACTAAGTTCAGAGATGGAGTACGCAGTGTGATCGGGTATTGAGCTGTGAATGTAAGATCAAATCAATATTTTAGCCTTGAAGTTTGGTGGCCGAACCTAAGATCCTTGGTCCCTCGAGATAGACACAAAGTCATGTGTAATCTTATTTGCATCAGTGCTTGACCATTTGTAACGAACCTAAGAGCCTTGAGTTGTTTCTTTTACGTCTTACCTGGACGGAAGAGTATCAATGCCTTGAGGTCAGCGACAACGCCTGGATAGATAAGATAGAGAAGATATTGCAATGTATAATAAAAATAAAAATTCGTCAACTCCTTGGCCATAAACCGATCAAATGACAGAAGTAAGCCATATGGACGCGAATCAAATCCAGCCTGATAAGTGAGTATATTAAGAATTCATGACCACATTTTTATCACCATAATCATATGTGAATCCTGATTAATCTGTACCTGGAAGTCTTGACGAGCAGCAGCTTAGTGCAGTAGGAGCCGACGAAGGGACCTTTCCGCTGTCAAGGAAGGACATGGCGTGCTCGACGATGTAGGCGGACGCTCGTGCGCGTGAATCCACTGATGCACCTCCTGAGTCCTGCTACGTCCGTCCCATAGGGCAAAGCTTCAGCCCCCAGGTTGCATCCGTTGCACGTATATCCGTCCCGTGACCCAGTCGACGGCAACCCTTCCAGATCTGATGCGGTTTCAAAAGCCTAGTCTAAGGATCAGGAAGGTAGCACAACTCAAATTAAGGGTTTGAGGCAGCGGTAGTTGGGGATCAGATGGGGGGGGGAGATAATCGGGCGAACTCGTCTGCATTCGCACCTTCTAGCAGTCATCGTTCTGGAGGCGAGAGATTGAAGTGGCGGAGGAGTTGGCCCAGACGGTGAAGCCGCAGCCGCGTAAAATTGGTTGTGGTAGGTGACGTCGGAGCCCGTGGGACCTTGTCGTCGAGGAGCAGGAAGTCGTCAGTCTGGGAATGGGCAGCCGACGACTGTAGGTGAGGGGCGGGAAGGGAGCGCGCCGCCGGGGGCGGTCTAGGGACGGAGGCGGGGTCGGGAGGAGCTGAGAACGTGGGGTTCGGGGGAGGGGCGGGGATGACTCCTGTATGTGTTTGTCCAGATTTTTTTCTCATCGCGGGACGGGAGCGACAGCGACGAAGCCTGGGACGAGGTGGAACCGCAACCGTTCAGTTTATGACTCGGCGGTGGCACACCTTGTAAAATCCCCAAATAGCTAAGGGCAAAATCGTCCAAATAAAAATCGGAACTAAAACCGGTACAGACGAACCTACCTCTATGTAAATTAGTAGATAGATGTCAAATAAAAACAAGCCACACAGAAAAACACATATTGACTGCATGTTGAGGTTGCAGTCAGGGCGGGCTGCGGCTGCTGGCCGTTACAGACCGCGCGGGGCACTGCGGCGCGCCCGCATCAGCCCGCTTGGCGATGTCACGAGCATGTTATAATTTCTTTACAGACAAGGAAGTACATAGCTTTTGCGACGACGACGGACACCTCGGCCTTGACCACGACTGCCTGGTCGGTGCCCACGGCAGACCTCTGTCGCCGGTCCTCTCCAGGAACACTACCTGCGGCTGCGGCGCGGCCATGTACGGCTCGACGGCGGGCGATCTGCTCCAGCTGGGGAAGGTGCACATTCTCTTGAAGCAGAGGAACACGTACGAGGCCGACCCAGGGTGTTGACGACGATGCATGCCACTGGACTGGACGTACGACTCCCGGGCCGGGGGGAAGCAGAGCGGCGCGTCGCCCATCGATCTCCCCGAAGCTGGTGGCAACAATCTGGGCCTGCCTGCATGTGCGGGAGGTGCACGTTCAGGCCGAGCTCGGCGTCGACGTCGACGGCGTAAACGGATGTCCAGACTCCAGAACCAGGGCGCGCACCGAGCAGAGAGGTAGTGGTGGAGTGGAACGGCGCCTTATTGCAATCGCGCATGCGCATGCCCCCAAGTCAGTGACAAAACATGTGACCGACAGCTTACCTAAACACGTTTGACCCTTGCTAGCTCTTCTTGGCCGCCGCCGGGCAAGGGCAGCTTGACAAGCGAGAGCGGTCGAAAGCTGGTGCCCCGGCGCGCGAGCTGTATCTCCACAAAGAACGTCCACGGCGCCCGCCCCGGCCCCGGCCCCGCCCGTCGGCGACACCGTGGTGTACTGTGCCACGTCGCCCTTGAAACGTGCATGTGGCCATTTCCATCTCCGGCACGAGCAGCTCCAGAACGCCCATGCATGTCCTTCTCCTTGCTCCAGAACGGACTAGAGCTAGCACTTGTCATGCAAAATGCGCCCTGTTCAGCATCTTTAGATTCTACTCATGCCTTCTCCTCCTCTGTTTGTTTAAGCGCCGCCGCCGCCTCCTCCTCCTCTGCTCCACCGTCCAGACCACACGCAGCGGCCATGACCCCACTCCGGTTGTGCCTGCTATCCACCCTCATCCTCGCCGTCGTCCTGTCCGCGTCAGGGAAGAACACCAACACCACCTCGCCCTGCGTCGCCAACCGCTGCGGCCGCGTCGAAATCCGCTACCCTTTCTGGGTCGACGGCGACGCCACCAGCTCGCACTGCGGTTACCCGCCGCTGCGCGTCCAATGCCGCGGCGGCGACACGCCCGTCCTCCTCCTGCCCTCCGGAGACTACGGAGTCACGGGGATCCACTACCGCGACCGGACGCTCTCCATCTTCGACCTCGCCGTCTCCATCAACAGCTCGTGCCCGCACGTGGCGGGCCGCAACCTCACCTTGCCGCCAGGCTCGCCGCCGACCTTGGAACTGACGACAAGGAACACCAACATCACCTTCCTGCTCGACTGCGACTACTCGAGCTTCGACGACCGCCGCCTCGTCCCCTGCCTCACCAACGGACACAGCCTCTCCTACTTTTTCCGCGACGCCCGCAAGCGACCGAGCGGTGCAAAGAGGTGGTCGCCATGCCTGTCCTTCATCCCGTCGAGGACGTCGTCTCGGCGCTGAAGGCAGGGTTCGAGATCAGCTGGAGCTCGCCGGCTGGAGGGGAGTGCGGCGGTTGCGAGAAGGCCGGCGGCTTCTGCGGCCAGCGTGGGAGGATGTTCACCTGCTTCGCCAATAGCACTTCCACGTCCACGACATCTCGTACGTTCAATTCTTCACCTGCTTTTTGTTACTCCCTTAAAACCGTTGATTTGAATTTGTCAAAATTTAGATAAAACCTATATACTAAATAGTATCTACATTCACATAAATTTAGATAAATTTGAATCAACTAATATTGATCGAAGAAAGTACTATACTACTAGAGTATTTGCGTTGCATTCCAACACCTTTAACAGACCGCGTTGTCTTTTTTGTGTATCTGTGATTGTATAGCTAACTTATGATTTTTTTTTTGGCAGGCGGTCCAAAGCTGACAACTCTTACAATCGTTGCATTTGCTCTCATAGGAAGTATATTATTGATTAGTGGCATTGCAATACGTCTCATTTATTGGGGAAAACGTCAAGCCCGGCGCGTACCGACTGCCGGCGGCGACCAAGGAGATGGCGAGGCGGCCGCCATGGTGAGGAAGAACGGGTGGCAGCTCCCATCCGACACCTTACAGGTCCGGGTACCTCCTTCCTATTTTCCTAATTCAGCATCAAACCTTGTGAACCTCGCACATTTGTTAAAAAACTCTCGCTGGTTAAATGGTACCAAGAACTCTTCTCCTTGCATGCTAATAATAATACTTTCTCCGATCCATATTAATTGACTCACATTTGTGTAGATTTGGATAAATCTAGACACTATTTAGTATATAGATTCATCTAAATTTTGATAATCCAAAGTCAATTAATATGGGTCGGAGGGAGTACTCTATTTTAGTTTCTTTTTTGCATGATTTGAAATCTTATGGTTTTGCACCTGCAGTCTTTACCCATCCAAGTTACTAAACCATATTAAAAAACAATAGAATTAGAGAGAAATGATCATTATTATTACTGAACTGCTGCAGAAGCCTTGGATTCGTAGAAAATTGTACTGATTTGTAACAACTTTTTGACAGATCATTGCAATTACCGTATTCTCGCTTCTTGTGGTGGCATTTTATGCTTTCTTTGCACCTTTTCTGGGAAAGCAAGTCCAAGTACTTTATTATGTTGCGATCAGTATTTATACTGCAATGGTAAGTTCTCAAAATAGTTGTCTTCCTGATAATGTGACCTCTCTTGTACTATTCTGAAATATCGCTCTTCACATAACTTACAGGCATTTACTGTTTCCATATTGTACATTCGGTGCTCAACTATCAACCCCGCTGATCCTGGGATTATGGCAAAGTTTGAGGATGGATCAGGGGGCATAAGTTGTTTCTTGCTTGGGATCGTGTGCACCTTATTTCTCAAAGAGGACTGTCGGAAGCCTAATGATTCTGAGCAACAAGCTAGTGGTGAAGAAGCTATGTCTTGCACATTATGCAATGCTGAGGTATTCTAACTTTAAAATGCAATAGGATTTTTTGTAGGATTTAGGAGTAGGGTCGAGTGAGGCAGAGGAGAGGGGCCAACACTTCTTCTATAGGATTTAGAAGTAGAGTTTGGCCGTGTGCCGGTAGTTGGCTCTGTGCCAGGAGGTCGCCGCCATGTTTCCCGGGCCAGATCTGGCGATTGCTAGTATGCCTCGTCGTCGTCGTCCTCGTGGTGGTGATGGAGATGAGGTCCGCCAACGTCTCCTTCAATAAGGCCTCTATGGGTGGCGTTCTGGTGGATGGTGGCGGTGCTTCTCCTCGACCGGGCATGGTGGCGAGGGGGGAGAGGTGCGTGCTTGGCCGCCCCAGGTTTGCTGCTTGCTGAGTTTCTTCTCTCCGACGGTTTTGCACTGCACTAAAGGGTCGTCCTGGTCTTCCTCTCTCGAGCTCCCGAGGTGGAAGTGCGGCGAGTTTCGAGCCAGGTGCGGGAACCCTACTAATAAGTGCAAGTTGTGCTCTCCCATCTCGATCGAGAAGCTGTGTGTGATTCTTCGACTCCTGGCTGGCCGTGGTGGTGGAGGGAGGAAGGAATCGTGTTGCTACAACTAGGATTGAGGCGGGAGCTTCATCTTCGTCTTGCGGGCATTTTTCATAGGCTCTGTTTCCTCTCGGCCGCTCATGGCGACAAGGGAGAGGGGCAGAGTAAGTTTATCTTCTCCGTCCGCGGGCGAGGCGATGGGGAGCTTCAGCTCCCCCTGGCGATCGCGACGTTCTTCAAGCAACGACAAGGTGTTGCCGATGCTATCCAAGGCCGGGTGGGTGCCTACGCCGTGCTCGACAACATTCGTTGCGCGAGCTCTTTCTTCCTCCTATGGAGGATCTTCTCGAGGTGGTGCGCGTGCGGTGATTTCAACCTCATCGCGGCGTGGCCCGCTACTGCTTCTCCAAGTGACTTCGTTCCCGATGGAGGCATTGGGGGCCGTGACTTGGGGTCACTGGCGTTAGGCGGTGGAGGAACCCTAGGCCTTTATTGCTTTCTAAGTTTTCCCCTAGTGTCCTTTTTGCAAAGGAGGAGGCCTTATCCTCAAATTCTTAGTTCATTTGGGCAAGACTTGTAAAAGGCCTCTTTGTAACTCTTTGCCCGCGGTCAATGGAAGTTTTTGGCCCTAGGGGCCTTTTACCGTGCAAAGAAAATGACAGGAGTTCCTTTGGAAAGGCTTATTTGAAGCTGACACCATTTAACCTTTTTTATCAATTGTTTTTCAGGTTCGCAAATTCAGTAAACACTGCAGAAGTTGTGACAAGTGTGTGCATGGATTTGATCACCATTGCCGGGTGAATTTCTTGAATTGCTATTTTCTGATATTTAATTGTGTATAGCTGATACGAATTTGTTTTTTGCAGTGGCTAAATAACTGTGTTGGAAGGAAAAATTATTTCACATTTATTGCTCTCATGGCAACGGGTCTCCTATGGGTATACAGATTACTATCCTGTAGAAGTTTGTATAAATTTACTATTTTCTCATTGTGCTACTAATAAACACAGTCTCTTGGGTGACAGTTTGCGGTTGAATTCGGACTAGGAATTACCGTTCTTGTTATCTGCTTTGTCAATCAGAATTCACCAAGAAACATCCAAGAAAAGTTTGGGAATGACTTGACTCGTGTTCCCTTTGCAGTTATTGTAGTAAGTACCATACTTATGTTCTTTTGCTGAACATATTCATCATCATCTCCTCGCAAGCGCCTAAGTTTATTTGGCTGAGCATTAATTTCAGTAAAACACATAGTTACAAAATTGGTAGCACAGACATATCATGAAAACAAGATCATAGCAGTTAGATAAAGGCATCATTTCCTTGAGATTGTTGTGTTTTAACATCAACCACGCGGGCTTGCTTAACTTCTCAGTTTCAAACTACATGGCATTATAAATAAATTAGCTACTACTATGCAAGTAAATACAACTTGTTTTTTTTGTAATGTAAATGCCAACAAAGTCTAGTGCATATAAGAGCTATTATGACTTACACAGATAGTATCTCATCCAAGACAGTAGTACCATGAATAGCTATATTCAGAACTGGGCACTTGCACTTGACACTGAAGAAATGTCGGCTGTGTCTGCAAGATATGGGGGCGACACTTTAACTCGTACAATAGAGCTGGTATGCTGTATGCGGTAATGCAGCTCTTAGACATATGAAACTGAACTGCATATTCTTTAACTAAGGATCATGCAGTATAATGAAACTCTTAGATTCATCCATATCAGCCATGCATCGACCATTTACACACAAAATGGAAGTGCAATTATTAATGTTTAGGCTCCTTTAATATACTCAGCAGTACTCGCTGGTTCTTATTTTTTAAAATGATGCCTTTTTTAGCCTATAATTAATTTAATTGTAAAATTCGTATATCCAGGGTATATTCACTTTGCTTTCATTCGTGGCATGCCTACCAGTAGTGGATCTTTTTATCTTCCATATGATATTGATCAAAAAGGTTCGCCTCACACCCCGTGCCAGAAATGTAATACTATATATGCAAAGTCTATCTTCATTTCTTAGCTGTGCTCTTTGTCTATATTCTATATCAGGGGATCACAACATACGATTATGTGGTCACAATGAGAGCCATAAGTGAGGGATCTTCAGAGAATTACGAAGGAAGTTCCCCATCGAATTCAACAGCAAGTGGATTCAGTATTGGAAGTTTTGCTGGTCTTCAGCACAGGGGTCTTTGGTTTGCACCACCTCTAGGAACATCTCAGGTAAGCAACATGAATCTTAAGCTAGAAAAAAAATGATAATATATACTGTTGGAGAACAATCGAATCGCCATACTAATTTTACTTGTGCTGAAACTTTTGTCAACAGTATGAAGAGATTCGACACTTGGACCCTTGGATGGTATCTTCTACTTTTGACCCTGATGCCGCAGGATCTTCTCAAACAACAAGCAGAGGCAAGAGGCCGGTCAAAATGAGCACCCTCAGTCTTGCAAAGTTGGACAAGGACGAGGTGATGCGAGCCGCAGCAAAAGCCCGGGCTTCTTCATCCATTCTTCGGCCAATAGACGACAGTAGCTCTAGCGGGAGCACGAGCATCAGGAGTGTTGACTAGAGTGGTTTGCAGAAGCTATCATCTAAACATTTTATCTTTGTCTAGCAATTAGTTAGTTTTCGAACAATCAGTAGTAGTCTTTTCGTCGTGTGAACCAGCAGTATCGGTAAGGTTTTGTCCCGTAGAAGGTTCTCCTGCCGTGACTGGATCCAACTCCAATTATTATTATTATTCCAAGTTTGTTGTTTCGTCAATTGCAATTGTCCTCCAGAGATTTGAAGTTGCCATTAGTTTCCTTGTTTTTTCTCCTTCTTGGGCTGGGCTTATGAAGCAAGTCTACACCTGTGCGACCTGTCTACAGAGATGTAGGGAGTTCTCAGAGAGTTCTCCTAGTTCTGTAACTTTGGCTGGGGGGCTCATCTCTGTCAGATTTTGTTTTGGCGGCGGTATGTGCTGCTAGTATTCAGTCTGCAAATACTGTGACGAGAATTGAGTGTCAGCAACTGGTGGATCACTGTGTGACCTGGGGTGAAGAGGTCCTGGGTGTTGGCTTTTGGTGAGGAGCACAGTATATCTGAGTACTGTTGGTATTGGTGTTACAGCGGCAGCTGGATCCCAGTGTGTGTGTGTGTGTGTGTGTGTGTGTGTGTGTGTGTGTGTGTGTGTCACCAAATATGACTGTGATGTCTATGCACGCTAAGCAATCCTGCAATGGGCGCATCGATTGCTGGCAGCGGCGGCGCCTTGCTCGCGCCATGGCCCCCCAAGCAGCAGCCAGAATTGGGCAGCGGCCAGGAGTTTGCTCTGCTTCTCGACTCTGTTCCGTCAAAGCGGCGCGCGAGGAGGAAAGATAATCATATCCCTTAGCGTTACACAAGCATCAGATAATCAAGCAAATATTAAGCAGTCTGCAGCTACGTTACACAAGTTTGGAACCACCACGTGAAATGAATTCTAAACCCTAACCAGCATATCCCTTAGCGCGTGCCGTACACTGCACAAATGAACTTAGGGTGCAAGCTATCCCTCCCACTGGGGAATGAAGCACAGCCTCATTTTTGCAAGCACCAAGTGCGAGTCCATCGTCACAAGCGTACGACGCACCAGCGCGGCATCATATATAATCAGCACAAAGGCCAGGCCAGCAGAACCATCCAACAGATTGGTTTCGTATCAGGAAGGATACACAGAGGAGCACAAATGGATACTGCAGGTACCAATGCCGTCAAGCACACCACACCCACCAGAGCACACAACAGATAGACTGAAACTAACAGCAAAAATACCCACAAAAAAGTGCGCGACGACCTGGATGATGCCGTCACAGGAGTAGTAGATGATGACAACAATCGAAAGCTAGCGGAGAAACATTTACCCCAACCTCAAACCGGACTAAAATCATCATAAGGATAAATACAGGAGGACGAGAAGCTGACAAGAGACCCCTTCCGCCCCAAGCTCGATCTAGCCTAGGGCACCCAGCAGCACACCCAGAGATAAACACGCATTATGAGTAACTCACATTCTCACAAGTCACCAACATTTCATTCAGATTGACAATGTATAACCTAAAACACACACTAACAACTGCCCCAAAACAAAGGGCATCGTCCTCCGAATTCTTATCCACACTGGTCTATCTTTGTCATTGGAACACATTGCGCTCTCTATCTCCCTGTTGCACGCACAAATACATGAAGAACCGGATGTCAAAACACCAGATCTTGCCAGCTTGGGTGCAGCAGTAGAGCCAATGGTCAGCTTATCACACAAGGCTCCTGGCTGATGACGACAGTGGGGTTTCACCGAGAGCTTCATCGGAAAAGACCTAAGCCTCAGAGGACGCAAAGCCTAGCCTGCTTACAGTTTAGAGTAATGCATCCTGTAAAGAATGGAATGTACAATATCAGTGGCAAAGTAAAAGAAAATTTGAAGAACATACTTTAAAAATGACCACTTAAAGTTATGATGTACTTCCTTCGTTTATCAATATAATACGTTTAAGCATTCTAGGACAAAGCCCAAAACAGCGGTAATGTACAAAAATACCCCCCACCCACCCAAACTGTACATCCAATTTGAATAGCTCTGGATCGTCTCGTGGCCAGAATAATCGCGCGTTGCCCACCCTCGATCGATCCCAGAATCGCGTGCGCGTGAATCTCGCACCCAAATCCTTGCTGGATCTCGCTCGTGGCCCTGGTCGACGGAAGCCCGCGCCAACCCAGCTCGACGGCAGCCCGCGACCACAGGCAGCTCGCCAGCATGCCGCCCGTCACCCAGTAGCTCTCCAGCTGCCTGCCCCCACCCAGCCGGAGCAGAGCACTGGCCAGAGGAGAAGGCTCAGGGCACCTCAAGGTTCGGCGCACCTCCAGGTGCACGTCACCCCCCAAACTCCTGGCTGTGCCACAGCGCCAGAAGCTCCGACAGCTCGTCCCCAACAACCCGGCTGCGCAGCCGGCGAGGAGAGCTCCAGCAGCTCGCCCGCAACCTCTCGGCTGCACCGGAGGCAACGCCTGGAGCTCATCCGCAACATCCCGGTTGCGCAGGTCGACGAGGAGAGCTCCAACAGCTTGTCCCCGACCTCCAGGCTGCGCAGCTTCTCACCGGTGACATCGCCTTCTCCCAGCCAGCTCCATCTTAGCTTGCCGGCGACATCACCTTCTCGCCGGCAGCTCCGCCTTAGATCGCCAGCAGCTCTGCCCGCTCCCAAGGTCATCAAGGCGCCCGAACCCTGCGCGCCTGGAGAACAATGGTCGCTCCAGATCTTAATTTTAGTCCACCTAAAGAACAAGAAGAGGATGTCAATAATCAACCTGAAGGTCAAAATCCACAGGTGTTGCACTACTCCATGTAAGTGCAAGAAGCAATTATGGATGCTGAGAATTGTACTGTACCTGTTCAATATGACACTTAGTACCATGAGACAAATTTCTTGATAGGACAGACAATACTTCTCATTGGACAATATCAATTCTTGATAAAGTGCATGCTGACAAAGACTATGCTGGGAATTGTCACTGAAACTGAAGCAACAGTATGTGGCAGAGAATTAAAAGGAACTCAAGTACGAATTGATATTTCAACTAAGATATCTAGTGGCATGGAGCAAGTCAAGCACTCAACAGTGATTAAAGTAAAACTTTGAAGCAGAAATTAAATAGCCAGGTGGCAAGATTATTGCACCTTTCTCCTCTTGTTGTAGCAATCATAAGATTCATGTATATTGTAGGTTCAGTTAATTGCAATCATAAGATTCATGTGTTGTGAAGGAAATATTCAGGGAAAGTACTGTCAATATTGTTTGGATATACTCCTAGCAATATTCAGTTAGTGCAATCCAATCCAAGCAAGTAGAGTACAGTATATGCAGAATGCTCCTTGCTAAACAACAGTAGCATGCTGGTACTATAGTTTGCATCTGAATGCAAGAACTAGCAAGAGATCTACTCCAAGGATAGTGTTCATCTTCTAAACTTAATGATACAAAAATTACAGTACTATAGGAGAGTTCAGAGGGTCACCAGCGTGACATGGTGTACTTCAGTTGTCACTGTCCTCATGGTCACCGGAGTCTATTCCTCGAGGAGGGGATCATGTGCAACAAACCTTCGCTTCCAAACCAGATATGTACTCAATGGTATGCATCGAGTATCTCATCTGCTATAGTGAGCTGCTTGCCCTACTGCTCCATGCTATTTCTTTTCTTGAATAACTTGTTGGCTGCATAAATTTTACACACTTAGCTGGTCATTATATTGCTAAAAAAAGAAAAGGAAAAAGTATAAATCTGGACATATAGGGTGGACACAGGAAAAAGTATATTGGCTGAATTTTATTTAGACTGTAATAAAGCAACTTTTCAAGTGGCTGTGCAATCACAGTGAAAACATAACATCCCAAAAAAAAGCATTGCAGCTGAATATATATTTTGTTTCCTTGTAACCAAAAATGATACTCCTGTCATCAGTACATACTCAGAGACATGACAAAAAAATGTTCATTTAATATGAAATACTGGAGGTTGTAATCAAGGCATACTCAGAGCCATATTGTTTAAGATTGCAGAGTTTAAGAATTGTCCAAGACAAGCGAATGCACAAGATTGCTAGGACTTTCATCCTATTATTCTGAACGTAGCATGTTGGCTTTAACCAGCCACGATTTCTAACCAACACATCAATTACTAACTGAAGTACTACCAAATTCCACTTGTATTCAAACCGAAGAAGAAAATGAGCAGCAAGAAAAAACAAGTGCGAGCAAAGAAGAGTTGTCTAATTAAGTCTTGTGCATCCCATCTCATCTGTAACCAGCCAACCAACCAAGAGCTACTACTGCATACATGTAGCAGTACCAAATTCCAGAATAAACTTGCTAACAAATCACTCCCGAATTCCAGAATATTTTCTATGCCTAATCCACTAAATGTTGAACAATTGCATCTCCTAATCATACTTAATCTATACTCCAATCGGAGTACTTATACAGGCTACCCAACAATCTTCAAACGAAGGTAAAGACGTTGATTACTTTTCATGTCACACTACCTACTGAAGAACACTATAGAACATACTAATGCAAGACAACTGAAGAAATGGCAGTACTCCTTGGAGCACTTGCAGTTTGCACTACTGCAAGACAACCGAAGAAATGGCAGCACAAGCACTACAACAAGGAGTACTAAGAGGAGCTTGTGCTACTCCTCTGTTCTTGCAGATAAAAAAATACCTCTGATTATTAAACTGAGAAGTAGGAAAAATTATTTTGAAGCGGCCCTATCCGGGATGAGGTCGACGCGGCCTGCCTCCAGGGTGACGCAGAGGATGGGGCAGAGAAGATCCACCGCCGGCAGGTCAGCCGCCTCCATCTACAGGCTCACACCCTCGCGCCAGCAGAATCCGCCGTCTCCAGGTACGGGTTGCCGCGCTCGAGCCACCAGTAGCACTGCGCACCCGCGAAGTGCCTGTTCCATGTCCGGCCTGCCGCTCTCGTGCTGGTTGCGGGCGTCGCGCGGCTGGGGCATAAAAACGCCTCCTTTGACCTTGAATTAGCTGGCGCAGGCAGGGGCTAGAGGAAGAGAGGCCTCCTGCAGGGAGCAAGGCCGAGAGAGGAAGGGGAGGGGCGACATTGACACGGGCGACGGAGAGAGTGAGGGGAGCGGCGGCGGCGACATGGGTGACCTCCCATTCTTAGAAGGGGAGGTGGAGGCTGCTCTGAAGTCCATGAAGTCTAGTTCGGCACCGGGTCTCATGGTCTTCCGCTTCTTCCAGGCTTTTTGGGCTCAGTTATAGCCTTTGATCCTACAGCTCTTTGAGCTGTTCACGGGTACCCTGGTGATGTCCCGATTGAATCTTGGCATGATTACCCTGATCCCCAAGGTTGTGGGAGCCACGGATATCCGTCAGTTCCGTCCAATCACGGTGATTAATGTCATTCAGCGCCTGTTCACCAAGGTCTGTGCCATCCGTCTCGCTCCAGTGATGGAGCGCCTCACCCATCCTCTCGAGTTCGCCTTCCTCAAGGGACGCCTCATTCATGACGATGTCCTGGCACTTCATGAAATTATCCATGAAGTTAAGGTGCGACGTCAGAAAGGGGTGTTCCTGAAGCTGGACTTTCAGATGGCCTATGATCGCTTAGACTGGGCCTTCCTTAGACTCATCCCGGAGAGGAGGGGCTTTGATGACCGCATGATCTGCTGGATCATGCAGTTCGTGAGGAGTGGCACGACGGCGATCAACATCAATGGGGAGATCGGTCCTTACTTTAGTCTGTCCTGCGGGGTTAGGCAAGGGGACCCGATCTCCCCTATATTGTTTAACGCCGCGGTGGATGCCCTGGCGGAGATTTTGGATAGAGCCCAACGCTCGGGGCACATCTCCGGGGTGGTGGGACACTTGATCCCTGGGGGTGGGATCTCCCATCTCCAGTATGCGGATGACACCATGATCATGGTGCAGGGTTCGGACCGGGACATCATTCACCTGAAGTTCCTGCTTCGAGTCCATGTCAGGTCTGACGATCAATTTTGACAAGAGTGAGGTTATGGTTCTTGGGTACCCCGAGGAGGAGCGTCAGCGGATCGCAGATGGGCTGAATTGTAGACTCGCGGACTTCCCTATTACGTATCTGGGGATGCCCATCAGGGAGACGCGTGTGTTGATCAGAGACCTGACCCCTTTGGTCGCGAGGGTGCGCTCGAGGGCGGAACCCTGGAGAGCACGCCTCACGTCTAAGGGGAGCAAGTCGGTGCTGATTAACTCGTGTCTCTCGAGTCTACCCATGTACCAGATGGGGCTGTACCTGCTGCCCGAAGGGACGCATGCCGACTTCGCTAAGGAGTTGTGTAGGTTCTTTTGGGCGGCGAGGGATGGCCATCAGAAATACCACACGGTCAAATGGGCGGACGTCTGCGCCCCCAAGAGCTTAGGGGGCATAGGTATCCTTGACTCTCGCCGCTTTAATGTGGCGTTGATGTTGAAGTGGGTCTGGCGCATTCTTAGAGACGACGGCGGACTCTGGCTTCAGCTTATCAAAGCCAAGCATCTCCGGGGCCGCCCCCTTTTGGCTTGCGAGCAGAGGGAGGGCTCTCAGTTCTGGAGAGCCCTCCAGGAGATTAAGCATTTCATTGGGCTAGGCCTCTCCTTTGAGGTTGGTTGCGGACAAGGGATTCGATTTTGGCTTGATCCATGGCTGCTCCCGATCCCGTTGGGGATCCTATACCCCAGCCTTTTTGCTATCTCCGCTTCCCCCGAGATTCTTGTGCAGGAGGCCTTCCTGGAGGGTCACTGGAACGTCTTGTTCCGGAGGCACCTTAGTGCGGCGGAGGACGCGAACCGCCAGCAGCTGTTACGCTCCCTCCCTGGGGCCTTATCCGAGGCCCCAGACTCGGCAGCGTGGCAACTGCATCCCTCTGGCGAGTTCACGGTGAAATCGGCCTATCGCGCCCTCTTCCAGGGCCCTGAGTTGGGTTGGACGTCTCCTCTGCGGAAGGCCCCCCTGCCGCTTAGTATCCGCATCTTCGTGTGGCAGCTGCTGCGGGACCGGCTACCCTCGGGGGTGGAGGTGGCCAAGCATAACGGCCCGGGCGATGGCTTGTGTCCCCTATGTGGGACTCTGGAGACCTGTGCCCATATTATGTTCTCCTGTTCGGCGGCCCAGGCTCTTTGGTGCTTTGTCAGAGAGGCGCTGGGGCCTGCCTGGGGAGCGCAGGAACTTGGGGAGTTCCTGCAGTCCCAGGCTAACAGGGCCGGAGGGGGTCGCCGTCTCTTCTGGCTCGTGTTTGCGGCCATCTCGTGGTCTTTGTGGAACGTGCGGAATAAGATGGTGATTGAGAAGGTTTATCCTTCCCGCGTGTCTGACCCTGTGTTTTCCTTTCTTGCCTTTCTCCAGCAGTGGTCACCCCTGGTGAAGCAGCGTGACCGGGCGGCTTTCGACAGCTCTATGCGGGCCCTGACGACGGCAGCGATCCCCCTATCTGCTCCGACTTCCCCTGCCCAGGCGTCCTGAGTCCTCCCGCATCCTCGTTGCGGTTTTAGTTTCTGTTTGGGCGTGCTTGTGCTGTGGCCCCAGCTGTTGTGTGAACACCCTTTTTCTTTTTCGTCTGGCCTAGGCCGTGGTGGATGCTTGCTGAACTTTGTACCTGGATGTTGCTTTATTTATAAAGCGGGCGAAAGCCTGATTCGAGAGCGACACGTGTGACGGAGATAGGATCATAGGAAGGAGAGTGGCGGTGTGGGACGGGAGGGGAAGAGCTGTTGGGTGTGACGACCGAGGACACGCGAGTGAAATAAGCTGGAGTAAAACGGGAAACTCCGGGAGTTTCCATTTGTGGAAAAAATTAAACGTGAAAACCTTAAATGTCTTATATTGATAAACGGAGGGAGTAGCTCCATTAGATTGTACTTCAGTTTTGGACATTTGGTTTGCCTAAGGCAACCATAGATAGCTCAAAAAAGAGTCAGGGAAATATATTGCGGCATTCTAAGCTGGGCAAAATACTCCATCATTACTGTACATAAAATTTTAAATTATCCAATATATACTGAGTTTTATTTTGTCTGTCAGCAGTTTCAAATGGTGAGAGAGGAAAGTTGCCTGTTGAAGAAACAACAAAACTGTTTTTCAGTAGAGCAAAGGTTGAGCACCATATGAAAATCTTGGTTCACTGATTTGCTGGACAGATATGAACTAAAGGAATTCCATGTACGCTACATATGCCGGCTAATAGTTCTTAAGGTTAAGGATTGAAGCTTTGACCTGAATCAAACTGCTAATCATGTGACAAAAACAATTCCTTAACAGCAGCACGAACTTCTACATGTAATACATTATAAGATATCTCCAATGTTATCATTAAATTCCTAGGAAATGGCACCTTTGCAAATTTGGGAAGTGCTTCTGTAAGAAAAAAAAGAACCCGACAAATCGGATAATTCACTGGATACGCCATTATGTGCTCTAGCATATAAACATGGCACAAGATGTGAGACTTACAGCAGCTGTCAACATGACTTTATGGTAGGCAATGCAAGAAAATGCAAGCAAAGGTTTGGAGACGCGAATGACTATGACACAAGCTAACACTTAGACAACTTAGACAGAACAATTATATATGAATTATGTAGACAGGACCCATATACCTTCATAATATGACAGATTCTGGACGTGCACGTCATACTTTATCAAACAATAGAGAAAACTTATGTTCCTCAAGTCCTAGCTTTCCAGGAGAACAGATCTGCAGAAAATATTCAGAATATAACCCTAGAGAATTCATATACATGGATGCTAGTGCTGGCAGCAAACAGACTCAAATAGCAACATGAATGAGGAAATCTAAACATGACATGCATCTGCATATTTTCCAACTCAGTGCACTTCCGATATTCTAGGACAGATAAATAACATTGAGATGAAAAGAAAAGGAGACATGAGATTTCATCAGATACTACTCCCCAAATATTACTGGAATAAGCACAAAGATATTCTAGTTGAGTCTGATACTTGCAATACTGACACAAACCACATATAAAATACCTTTAAGCAAATGGAAAAAAAATCCTGAGTTCATTAAATCTAAATCAGTTCCAGGATACCAAACAACAGGGCATAGAGCGTACTGAAACAAAACGATTACTCAATCAATGAAATAAAATGCATGCAACAATAACCAATATAAGAGGATCCTACTTAGTCTATGCTGCTAAAAACTTACCACGACAAGAATGAAAGAACAGGACAAGGTAACGACACATAGCATTGTACCAACAACCTTTAAGTGTTACATAAGTACATTATGCCATCCAGATTCCAACACATCACATAGCCTAGCTGCCTCTTGTGATGGACACACATAGGGACACGTTTGGTTCTAAGACGATGCTGGCCTTACCAAAATATTGGTTGGTGCATGATGTCCGTCTGCTGTTTGGTGTTTGTGTTTGGATTTCATAACCATACATAGCTGAGGACAGACAAGCTTAGGAAACTCATCATCTGTTTAAGGCTCTCATAGCGACTAATCATCTGAAGGAGAAACAAGCCTCATAAAAACAGTGTTTGTTTAAAGCTCTTGTACTCTTTGACCTACCAGAGTACAAAGCTCATCTGGTATTCTTACCTATAGACTTAAGAAAGAACCCATGACTACTTATGCCAACTTTCTCTCAAAAGTCTTGGTATAACAACAACGTAAGAATGAAAATCAGAAATTAAGCTAACTTAAAAGGGTTTTTCTCTATAAGTTTTTCTACATGACATATTTATTAGGTCAGCTTAGCCAGAAAAAACTGGTATCATTAATAAACACTGGTAATTAATATGAGATAGACAATTGATGATGTAGAAATTACCGGGGTGCAAAGTAAGTGGGCTGGTTCAGTAATGTACAACCATACAAATGAGCAATGGAACCTGACTGCGCATAACATAGAAAAGATAGTCAGCTAGAAATAACCACAATGATGATAACAATCAACTCAAACATTGAAACAAAGTAATTATTCAAATTAGCCATGCCGTGTTTTAATCAAGTAATGGAACGAAGTATCCTTGGAAGTACATACATCAAATACATAAAGTAGAAAGTCCCAACGATAATGGCACAGCAGAGCCACCAAGAAAATATAGTGGAAAGGCCAACCGGCAACTACCTTAATCAACATTGTAGAGGCAACAATCTTAATCGTATAGTAGCATCATAATGTTTTCTGGCATCACGGTCGCGTTGTACAACAAATATATGAATGTAGAACTCTGCATATACCTGCATGAATCCAATTATCAGTGATTCAGCTACTCACTTTGTGAACGAAACTGCAGTTCAGCAAAGGATTTGAAACAACAATTGTATCAATCAAAAGCACTGAAGCACCACTGCACTGTTGACTACATGTTGGATTCGACCACTCATTGGGCAAAAAAAAAAATTATTACCTAAATCTAAAAAGAGCTTGACTTCTCTAACTGAGCTACTTTGCAGTGCAAAGCCCTCTGGAATTCAGTCAATTCTGTTAACTGCCAAAAGATAGAAAAACCTCAGCCTAACCGGTATCTATTCTCAATCTATCAATCAACATTCATTAGTAAAGAGGGAATGCAGTCCAAGCATACTGGATTGCATGTGCTAGTCTTCCTGGATGGCAACTAAGATACTTAAATAATAATATCAGCACCTGGTCCAACGAAGAATTGGGATTACATATATGCAACATATAGGAAGATAAAATAGGCAAAGGGGAACGCCGACACGTCAGCTAGATGGTAGGCGAAGACGGAATACGGTCGATGCGAGACGCCACACGGAGCTGGCCAGGATCCGGTGGCATCTCTGAAGCCTCGGCAGCGAGGGTCCTGGTGGTGGAGCGCCGAAGCGGAGGCGGCGACGCAGATCGTGTAGGGACTTGAGGCAGTGGCCTCTCGCCCCTCCGTCCCGCGTCATCTGAAGGCGAGGAGGAGAGTCGGTGGCCGCGTCGCCTTGGCTCCTCTGCGTGGGTTCAGTGGGCGAGTGCAAGATCGGAGCCAAGACGCGCGGAGGGAGAAAGAGGAGATCGACATGGCGAGGGCGGCGGCTAGGGCGAGGCGGGTGCGGATGGAGGATGGAGAATGCGGTCGTTCTGTGTGACTACCTTTTTTTTCAATCGGATCTACTCATGCCATTTTCACAATTTTAAAGAATAACGGCCAAAAGATATACTCCGTGTATTTCAGCGTGTATTGAGTGAAAGTATCATAGCTACTATCATGCAGGTCATGTTAGCAAAAATCTGATGTGACACAACAATTAATGGAAAAAAAAGATGGTTAGTGTATCATAAGTAGATACTATATCATAGCACATAAAACTAAAAAATCCTCATAAAAATAAATCTTGTACACAATTTTGTATTAAAAATCTATAAATTATTAAATATAATACTAATATGATACTATCATATGATACCATGCACTGTGGAGATAATATCATACACTAGTATCATATGCATGATACTACCTCCGTTCCTTAGAATAAGGCCTATAAATTTAGTCAAAAGTCAAACAGTGCAATGTTTGACCAATTTTATAGAAAAAACTAGTGATACTACCACTATGACCAGTCTAATGTCCAACTTTCAGCTGTCCTTTGAGATTTCCGGGCACCACCAAGAAATTAAAAAAATTAAAATTTGAACTTCAGACTTAAAACATGAAATTGATTCAACTCAGTCTTCAGGAAGCTATGATTAGTTATGCAGTTATGCTATCAGGGGAGTTCCGTTCGGGTCTTCTATCTTCTTCAGACTTAAAAAAGCAATCATGTTCAGGAACAAACGAGCAGCAGCAGCAGCATTCAGGCTTCAGGGTCATGTTCCCATGGCGGGAGCTGGCGGCAGAGCAGCCAGCAGAATTGCAGAGAGCACAGCACCATCCACGGCGGAGAAGCGGGAGACGACGTCGACACCGCGACGCGGCAGCTGGCTGGAGCAGCACGTCGGTCGGTACCTCCTCCGGGAGTTGGTTCGACCTCCACGCGGGCTCGTCAGTCTGTCTCGAGACGGAGGTGGTCAGGGAGAAGCGTGAAACAGGGGAGGAGGTGTTGGATGCCGTCGATCGTCGTCTGCAACGTATGGCCACTGCTCCTCCCAGCTAGCCGCACGTCGCCGACATCGCGGGTAATAGACCCATAGTGCATGGAGTAGAGTACATGATTCGTCAACCGATGTCCACTAACTCTTTGACTCTAACCAAGTCGTGTTGGACTGTACGTATTGGTCAAGCGTGCGTGCGTCGTGAAAGAGGTCCATGTCGTCAGTTGATCGGCGCCTGCCGCCACCGACGAGAGTCTGCACTAACTTTTTTTTTTACGGGTTGCTATACAACCCGATCGGTCTGAAAAAGTAGAATTGTGGCGGAAGTTTAAATAAGAATTTGTCCAGCGATTGCTGTACGGTATAGCCGGCTTAACTCAAATGGAAAAATTTAAAATGTTTTCTAGATCAAACCATTTGTCCGAATTAAGATCATTTTTTCCGTTAGGCTAGTCATGACGACATCTTCGAAACTAGATCCCATGTTGATATATTCTGACAACTTTTTTTACAACAAAAAGTTATTCACACGTAACACACGAGTTATCCAGACTTCAGTATATAAGTTACCCACCCAATAACATATAAGTTATCCATCATTATAAAATTATCCACAAATCACGTATTAGGAATATGTAACTTTTTTGTTCATCCACAAGTTACCCATCAATAACACGAGAGTTATCCATGCTTCATCATGTAAGTTATCCACCCAATAACATATAAGTTATTCATCATTATAAAAATTAACCACGAATAAAATATAAAAAGTTATTCGAACGGCTCGGCCTCGTCGCTCGTCACCACTCTCGCAGCATACGAACTACTTAACCTCGAAAGGCTACCGCGTCCAACATCAAACATAATAACTAAATTTAGTCTTTTTTCATGCGATATAAATAAATAGGGTCTTATACACAACCACCCACCACACACCACATTAAGTCGTAGTAAACAACGTGATACACAACTAGTATTCTAGCAGCTCGACTTGGTCGTCCATCGTCTTTACTGAGACGTACAGGTGGCGAAGCCTCGAAGAGTTTTAGGATACCGAGGTTTCAACGCTCGTCGACACTAACACATGGATGGGAATAAAGTCTACCCTAACAACTAGGCTACTGTGTTGCAATTAAACTTGCTTAACACCTATACGAAAATGTCTCTATCCAACACGTTTATATGATAGATAACTTATATATTATTGGATGGATAACTTACATATTATAGAATGAAGAACTCACGTGTTTGACGTGGATAACTTTTTGGTCAGAATTTTTTTCATCGAAACATATCAATATGGGATCTAATTTTGAAGATCTCGTCGCGACTAGTCCAACGGTAAAAACGAATCTTAAATCGGACAAACGGTTTGATCTACAAGACATTTTGAATTTTCGAAATGATTCTAATCTGGTGCGTTTATACTTCCTGCCAGATTTTGATAACTACCGACCGGTCTGAGGATATATTTTCTTTTTTTGTGATAATGGAATTGCTGATATTAAACCAAGTCTTTTACAGAAAAACCCATAAACAACAAGAAATTACCAAAAAAGGCCCTTCTGGATCCCAGCTTCGTCTCTGCTGCGCAACATGTTCTGCCGGTGCGCCGCCGCTACTCCTCCACTCAACGTCTGGACTGGGAGGAGCCCCATCGTGGCCGGGAAGTCGACGACGTAGAGCCTCCATCCTACAGTACGAACGAAGCCGGCTCAGTACATCACCACCTCCATAGAGGTCTTCAACATCCGGCGTCGCCATCCCACGGCGACCGGCACGGGAAGAGCGCACTCCACAACTCCATGGAGTTGCGAGCGCGAAAGGAGCGTCAGATCCGTCGGGGAGCTCCACCGGAGCACCCACGACGGGGGGAAAAGGACGCCGCCCGCAAAAGCCACTCCGGTCACGCCGCTACCTCCTCAGCGCCACCGGCTGGCACCCTAGAACGACCTATACTATGTACACGCCATGATCCGAAGATTCCCCCACCTCCCACCGCCGGCTGGCACCCTACAATGACCTACACTATGTACACGCCATGATCCGACGATTCCCTCACCTCCCGCCGTCGGAGGCGAGGAATCGAGTGGATCGACAGCGGCAGGGGCGGATCTACACCCCGGGCAAACCGGGCCATGGCCCGGGGTGTAGACAAAATTTTCAGCTATATATTAGTAAAAATACACTATTTTTCTAGAATTTAGCATAATTTTAACATATAATATGATCTTGGCCCTGGGTTAGATGGAATTCTGGATCCGCCACTGGACGGCGGCGAGGTGGTCAAAGCAGGGGAGGGCACAAAATGCCTTTCTCTGCTGTAGATGAGGTCCAGGCTCTATAGCAGGATAGAGGCTGCACTAACTTGTGGCTTCATGGAATGGTAAGTCCACATATCTTCCATAATTCTCACATTGGAGGTGTCTCCTATTTGCCACACCAACCCATTCCAAAGAAGTTCTCTGCCACGAGTTTTTTTTCCGAAATGGAGAACATAGCCTCGGTCTCTGTATCATCTGATGCACAAAGCCCTTTTATTGCATTATTCAAGCGTAATCAAAGTTTTACAATCATGGATCAGATAAGGTTGAGACATATATCAACCATCTAAAAAATAAGAAGCATAGCTTTGTCGTTAGTTATACTGCGCCATGTGTATGAAGCTCACTTTGGGCAAGGCGCAAATTTAAAGTCTCCGTCTTTAAAATATCCTGCCTTTAGAACCCTACCACAAAGCGAGTTTGAATCTATAATCATGCGTCAGCCCTGTTTGGCCAAGAATGCCATTAAAACTCTCAAAGTCACAAAATCCAAGAACTCTTCGATTCTTTTCACGATATAACTTTTTGTGGCCTATCCAGTGAACCTTCCTTTGTTCCTGAGTATCTTTCTACCAAAAATTTCAAGACACCAAACTGAGCTATCTGCATTATTTTTAGAGAAGAGGAAGCAACTCATAGGATAAGCTAGGATAGCCTGCAATACAAATTTGACAAGGACCAGTGACACCTTTTGCTTCTTTAGACATGCCTTGCCCTTTGAGGCCCCTGACCTTCTCCCATTAACGCACTGCAGCCACTACCGTAGGCAGTCTTAGATAGTGTTCGGAAAGAGCCTCACAAATACCAAGCTCGTGTGTCTTGATATCATTTTGAAATCAGCATTGCAGCCCGGGCCAAAATAAATGGAGGAATTCTAGAAATTGACTCTTTGCCTCGAGCTAACCTCATAGTCTCGAAGTACGCTCTTCAATGTGTTGTCTCCTCAAGAAAAACAACGCTATCATCTGCAAATAAAAGATGTGTGTCCCTTGTGCACCAAATTGAACACCTCTTAGCGTGTTGCTTTCTTGGGCTTCTTTAAGTAGATCTCAAAACCCTTCCAAACAAAGCAAAAATGGTAAGGAGAAATCGGATCTCCTTGACAAAGACCCTTTGACGGAAGAAAAGGTTAAAAAACATCTGTATTTAACTTAATAGTGAACCAACTCCCTCCTTCTCAATTTATTAGGCTTAGTAGAAATGGCGTTGTGATTTAGGTGAGTAGGGATTGGTTGCATGCCATCTCTAGGATTGGTGAGGGTCTTTTAGGAGGCCAACTATTGGTTGCATGACATAGTGGGTATTAATTAGTGCTAGATATGAGCCTAACTCTTGAAATTTTTCTAATTTTTTAGTAAGCCTAATAAATTGAAAAGGAGAGAGTAACTAAGGTGATGCATCTCATCACCATAGCCACCCACTGCTGAGAAAAAACCAATTTCAACATCATATTTCTCAAGAAAAATCCATTCCACCTTGGCATAGGCTTTTATCATATCCTACTTGACGACACATAAAGGAGTCTTTTCCTTCCTCTTCCTAATAGCATGGGTGCATTCGTAAGAAATAATTTCAAAGTTTATAGGCCCAAACTGTGAGATTAACATGGGAATTCACCTTTGGAATAAGCACTAAGAAGGTGCCATTGAAGTCGACTAGGCTATCCCTTCCTGCCAGAAAAACCCTCTCAACATTGCACACTCCCGATTTAAACAGAGATATGTATTGTTGTATTCTTGCCAACAATTGTAAGCGATTATGGTAAATTAATAAAACCCATTTGGAAATTGTATTGAGAGAACATTATAAATTGGGAGTGACTATTGGACAGCTAGCTGTTTTTTAATTCGGAAACAGACACTTTTTTAAACCAATACAAAGTTGACAGCTGGAATAACCAAAATACTCAAGACAGAAATGAGAAAAAGGTGTCTGTTTTAGTTACACCAAAACAGACACATTTTCAGACTCTCATTTTCCTCAGCCCAACTTTGAGTCGACTTTTGAGTTTTGAGTCTGCGCTGCCACTTTCAAGTACTGACTCCAGGGCAGAGTTTAAAAGCCCATTTAAGCATCTATACAACAAGGAAAAGAACCACCACGTGGTAAAGGACAGCCCAACACAAACCCGATCTTTTACTCCCATGAGAAAAGAATCCCCCATGCCATCGACCAACTCAAGGCAAAGCTGCCGCCCCACTCCAGGTTTGGGGATCTTTAACTGAAGGTGCCCGCCTAGCCGTGAGCTGTACTAGGATCCCAATGATTTTCGAGAGTGGCTACAACCACATTGTCACAAGAATTCGTAAATGCTAAGAAACCGCTTTGAGAAAGTGGAATTCTTGAACTCTGAATATTGAGAGACCGATAAAACGTAGATGAAGATTAAAACAAAGTGACAAATCAGACTATGTAGATAATGATACCTTGAGTAAAACTTGAAGTGGAGAGCCATTAGAGTACCATGTGATAGTCATGGCTCCACCTATTTTGGCTTACTCCCCTGCTCTTTTTGAGAAAAAAATCAAGTGTGAAACAACAAACTGAATCTAATTCTTATAAGAAATCACTACTTCATGGACCGATGACTAAAAACAAGAATTTGAGGGACTGGCAAAAGGGGAAAATCGTAAATTTTGAGGGACTAAACGAAAGAGATTATTAGATGACACATCCTGAAGTACCAAGGTGTTGTTTTGAAACTTGATTCTGAAGACTAAGAATAACATTCGAGCTTGACGACTATGAGTGACAATCATCACAAACTGAAAAATATCAATTAACCTTGATCAACAACCATGCTTTGCACTAACAAAAAACCAAGAAAACAAAATAGAAAATAGATGTAAAATTAGGATTGACCAAACTGAATCAACTAGGATCTGAAACTAGGAAAAGAATGACTAAAATGAAACATGGATGCTACACGCATGTACTCTGAAGTATCCTCTTGTACGTTGCATTTCAGAACATGTATGATCCATGATCATGCATCGATCAATGGATCAACAAGTTGGAGTACCTATCTGGCGAGATATATGTCTAGCAAAGACTTCAAAGATATATGTCTAGCAAAATCTTAAGAATGCATAGGCGGAGTTTCCAAAAAAGGCCCAATCCCCATAAAAGACTCATGAAAGAAAATATGAAAAGAATGGAAACTCAAGGAAATGCAACAATGAAGAGCTGGGATACTTAACATTGAGTAAAATGCAAGTCAAAACTGAAAATGCAGACTGAAATAATGAAGAAAACTGAGGAAGGATGGAAGACTGAAAGGAAAACTGGAGAAAAAGTGACTGATGATTGAGGAAAGATAAAAGACTGAAAGTAGAACCATCCTAAGACAAGGAGGTGGACTGAAAAACTAGAAGAATGATCAAAGAAAAAACATAACTAAGGATGTTGAGCAAATAATATAAATAGCTGAGGCAATAAGATGCTGAGATAATGAAGAAAATAATAAACAAAGAAATAGTAAGATACTAAAATAATGACAAAATAAACAATAAGATACTATGAGAGAAAAAGAAAACAACGACTAACCAATGAGAGGAAGAAGAGAGAGAATGAGAAAACTAAGGAGTGAGGATACTAAAGAAATGAGAGAAAGAAGAGACAGAGAATGAGCAAACTCCAATGAGAGGAAGAAGAGAGAGAATGAGCAAACTAAGGAATGAGGATACTAAAGAAATGAGAGAAAGAAGAGACAAAGAATGAGCAAACTGAGAAAATTGAGAGGTCGAACACTGAGAGGCTGAATTATTGAGAGGTCTAGTTAACACGAGATTTGGAAAAGAAATGAAAAATCAATATCTCAAAAAGCTAACTGAAACAATAGGGGAATTAAAAACTTAAAAAACTAAAGGCTGGATACAAAGAAAGAGAGAAGCTTAAAATTTAAAAAATTCATAAAATGAAAAAATAAAAGAATAAAACAATAAGAGAATAAGATACTGAGATAGATAAATAAAATGAAAGACTGAGAAAAAAGCAGAAAACTAAATAATGACAAGAAAACTGAGAAACGAATGGCAAGCCAAACTAAATTATAATGGTAAGGTAGAAATGATGAGTGACAAGGCAATTAAGACTGAATATCGAAGAAGGGTGGACTGAGGACTGAGGAACTGACAAAACTCACAGGCTTAAAAAACTGGGTTGAGGTACTAAAAGACATTTAAAAGTGAAAATTGAAAAACGAAGAATAAAAACTAAGAAACAAACTAAACTTAATAAAAGACTGAAGAGAAAGGACTAAACAAAGAGTGATGAAAACTAAAAAAAGGCAGAGGCTGAATAAAATAAAAAAACTGAAAAAAGGCAAAGAGGCTGAAGAAAATGACGATTAAATCTAATGAATGAATAAAAGCCAAGGATTTCATGATTGGAAAAATGAAATAACTTAATACTGAAAGATTAAAGAAAAGGGATTAAAAAGAGTGACTGAAAACTTACAAAAAGGAGCAAAGACACATATATACCCAATGGGAAAAATGGGAAGAAGCTAATGAACTAAAAAATGTGAGGTGAAGCTGAAGAAAAGAGAGGCTACCACATGAGGTCAGGATGAACTTAAAAAGAAGACCACAAGAATGAGAACAACACTACATTTTGTACAAGTATAGCTGCCAAAAAGAAGAATCAGACATGCTGAGGGTGTTGTCTCCCTCATGTCTCATGAGAGGGTTCAAATAGAGATAGACTGCATCAAGCACCAAATTGTTCAGAGATGGTTCAGAATTGGACAAGGATATGAAGACTAGACACTCCAAGCTTCAAAGAAAAATTCGTAAAGAAAAACTTATCAAACTATCATCAATTTCACAAGTTGTTCACCATTCACACAAGCAAACTAGAGACAGAATCCCAAAGTAGTAATCGGAGAATAACAAAGAGCACCTGCTGACTGACAGAAGATTGACCAGAACACTGATCCTTTCAGAAAACACAGATCCAAGCAGTGTGACAGACAATAAAGAATCTAAAGAACTACAATTCACGAGTGGGATCAGATCCAGATCCAGGAAGCTAACAAACATCACAGGCAATAGTTTCTTCCTATTAGATAACATTCAGGCAACATACAACTCACAAGAGCCATGTTCAGACTAGAACTGACAAAACTTCAGAGATTTAGCCGACTACAATCATTAATCAGAAACTTTCACAACACAAAATTCAAGTGCAATCTACATGCAAACATTTTTCTTTCAATAGCTTCGACTACCATTATATTGAGCCAGTAATTGAACTCAGAAACACATGTTTCACTCACCCGGTTTGCCACTAGCTGACATGATGTTGCTAGAAGATGAGGATGTATAGTTGAAATAGACTAAGGGGGGTTCAAATGCAAAGATCATGGAGACATACCTGATTGAGAACGAACTCCCTAACGCATAAATTCGAGCACTCCAACTACATCTGTTGCGCTACCTCCAAACTACAAGCAATGACCACCACAAAAAAATAGATCAATGTATTCCCAAATATCGCACTGACAAACTCTATACAGATACAACCCCAATCAAAACACGAGAGGTACTAGCTAAAATAGCATGAAATCAAAGAAAAGAGGAAGAAGACCAGAGGAACAGCCAGGTCGTTGGCGGCGCACATGCCTTCGGCGCTCACGGATCGCTGATTTCTTCGTCAGAACTGTGGCTCTCTCCAGCGTCGCTAGAGCTGGCTGAGGTGTCCCCGCTCTCTCGTCCTCCCCATCTTGTGAAGCACCACCCCCTCTGACACCGGCCTAGCTGACTGCAGCGTTGCCGCGGACCTATTCGCCATGGCCCATGGCTTCCAACTCCTCTTTGCCGAGCAGAACGAGACACACAGAGCAGTTCCTTCCGATAAAATTGAATTAAGAAAAGGGACTCAAAAAAGGAACGCGCTGACTACGATAGAGGAGAGAAGGAATGAGAGAGGCACTTTCACTGAGATTCGGAAACACATCCGATGGACCAGAAAGTGACTGTTTTTCAATTACAAAACAGCTAGCTGTTTAATAGGAAAAGTGTATAAATTTGGTCTCACGGAGTTAACACGTTGGCAAACATCGGATCTACAAGTGGATGGAAACTTTTTTTTTAGATAAACGACCGGGCCAACTAGGAGTCACGTACTGGGAGCAGAGTTCACTGGCACCCTATCACCCGCTGGGCCTGGCCCACGTTTGGGAAACACTCCTTTGCCACGGGTGAGCCAGAATAAGACTCGCTTTAAGCGAGACATAGGGGCTTGGGAGATGCTATTTTCCGCTCAGCGCGTGTCCCCTTATGGAACGTTTCAGATTCCGGCCCAATAACATATACTGTTTTTGAAAAAAAAAATCTGTTTCTATAGTAATATTTTGAGCAACCATGAGCTCTGTCCATTTCTATTAGAAGAAGAGACTTGGCCGGTTTGAAAAGGGAAACAGACGGAAACCTGATACAAACGTATATACACACGAGTCCAGTTAAAAAGGGAACCAGACCAAAAAAGGCCCCAAGTGGCACCGTTTTAAGGAAAAAATGGCAAAACCAAGACAAGGCCACACTATCTAGCTCGACTAGGTCTAGAGCATCGTCGATCCACACGAGCACAACGGCAGCAGCGGGCGCAACAAAACGCCTGGTCCACGTCCCCGGAGAGGAAGTCAGAGCCGAAGGAAACAGCTAGGCCTCTCGCGCTTCAGGGCGAGAGGCAGGCCGCAACAGACCCGCCAGCGGTACTAGCACGACGGTAGAACCCGAAGACATCGACACAGCCGGTAGCACAAGCAACCTCGAGAAAAGTTTCCTACCTTCCGAAAAATGACGCCTCCAGTGAGGTAACAACGTCCAACAGACGCCGTCGTCATCTAATCTGGCAAGCCAGATTTGGGTTTTCACCCTGGAGTGAGGAATGGAGGGGGTCGGGTCTCCACGACAGTGCCCCTAAGAGGGAAAACGATGCCCTCGGACGTCGCCGCTGTCGGCACCGACCAAGTCAGGCAAGACTTTCATCCGGAGACCTGCAACCACAACCTCCAATGGTCAGTCACAAGGACATCCCATGCCGCTCGACAAGCATGGCCACCAGCGAGAGACGATGCCCACGCAAACGACGTCCTGCCCCACCACCCATGCGGTCAGGGGAAGCAACCACACCACCTCGTTCCGGAGCCACCGCTCCGGCCTCCTCGCATAGCAGGGAGCTCCTCATGCTAGCCTGCCACCGACCATGAGACACCGGGACCAACGCCTCACCCACCTAAAGAGCCGCCACCGCGTCGTGTACGATTTCCATGACACACCTCTATCGCAGAGCTGCAATATCCGGCCAAGGCCGCCACACCCTAGCCAGACTGCCACCCATGATGGCCCTTCGCGACACACCACCTCC
Organism: Avena sativa; assembly: GCA_916181665.1. Taxonomy (NCBI): domain Eukaryota; kingdom Viridiplantae; phylum Streptophyta; class Magnoliopsida; order Poales; family Poaceae; genus Avena; species Avena sativa. The sequence continues at coordinate 397,014,015 of OV702280.1, read as the reverse complement.
GACAAACATGGCGCGGGGCCAAAATTTCTGGCCCCCACACGACCACCGCGCAGGGGAGAAGCTAGGTCGACGCCACCCATCGCCATCACGCCCCCGGGGCCGCCGTCCTGGCCTACCTGTGCCAGCGAGACGCCAGGAACCCAACAACTGCGGCCCGCCAAACCCAGCACAGGCCCAGAATCGGGCCCGTCCAGCAGTGCCGCCGCCAGCAGCTTCACGCCCGGACTCCACCGCCAACACCAGCCTCAGCGCCGCCCGCACTGCCGCATGAGGCCGTCGTCCCCCTCCAGCCGCAATGGAAGGAGTCGCCATCGCGAACCAGGCCCGGGGCCGCCGCCTCGGCTTCAAGCACCGCCGCCTACGAGAACTCGAGGACGCGCGGGTGCCCCCCCCACATCCTTCGGAGCAGCAGTGGCGACAGGGAGATCCTTCGTGATCTGCCGCGGAGCTTGGGGCTCGCTCCCCTGAGCCGCCCCAAAGGACGACGCGGGGGTCTGGATCCATCCAAAAATAATCACATTGGACAATGTACTACCATGCGTTTCGGCAAAAAAAAGGCAAACCATGTGTTCATGTTGATCGGCTGGCCAATTTCCCATGTGTGAGCTCATCGGTATAACGTTTCTACTACGTATACTAGAATCACGACGTTGGGGCCTCTCAAAAAAAAAATCACGATGTTGGGGCGAACATGCGGCTTATAAGTAGGTGTAGCCTCCCTCATCCCTCAAAAAGAAAAGTGAGAGAAGTTTGACTTGGATGGAAATGATAGCATAGATAGATTAGTGTTTTTGCCGAAGAAAGATATAGATCAGTGGTTGTGGTATTAGAGGATGAGGTATTAGAAGAATACTGAAAAATAGGCAAATTAACATGGAAAGTTGCGAGAGATGGAATAGAACGTGTCGCGTTAGCTGTGCAGGTTGAGGGTCCATGCGAAGCTTGTACATGTAGCATGTAGGAGTAGTTTGCAGCTCGAATCTCACCTCTTGCGGCAGGGCCGGCAAGGTGCGGACTGGCGTAGGTGCTGCTGGTGGCGGCGATGTCAACGACGGATACTGTCCGCTCGTCGTAAGCTATCTGCTTGACGGCGTAATCGCCGGAAGGCAGCCGCATCACCGCCCGTGTCGTGCCGGCAGCGGAGGACCTCATCGTCGACGCCGTCATTGACCCAGAATGGGTACCGAACATCGACGGCATGGCCGCATGCGTACGACCGGCAGACGAGGGGCGTGGTGGTGCCGGAGACAGCGGCTGCGAGGACTAAAAGGAGGAGGGCCGTCGACATTGTCGTCATTGATTTTCTCTGAACTCCGCGAATAGTGATTCGAGTTAAGAAGAAGAAGAAGGCGCAATTTCGGACGAAATTAATTCATCTTACTTGTGTGAGCACACAGTTTTAGACGAAATGTGTGAGCACACAATTTCAAGCGAACAAATTATTATTTTTGTGCTGTCAAGTAATAATAATTTTCTCTGCGTAAAGATGAACATGAATTGGCTGCCAAGAATTGGCTGTAGAAAAGACCGCATTCTTCAATGTGCCTCTAGAAAACTCGCCAATTACAAAAGAAAGGACAAAGACTGAGGAGCCACCACGTGGATTCAGAGCTTCCGAATCTCTTCCACCAACACCTCCAAATCCGGCGTCCGGGGCCACGCCAAGCCCGCCCGCGCACGCGCGCACTGCGACGCGCGCCTCGTCCACGAGCAGCCGCGCGTTCACGAACTGGTCGGCCGCCATCGGATATGCCAGCATGGGCACGCCCGCCGCCACCGCCTCCAGCATCGAGTTCCAGCCGCAGTGGGTCATGAACCACCCCACTGCCGCGTGGCGCAGGATGGCCACCTGCGGCGCCCACCCGCGCACCACCAGCCCGCGCTTGGCCGCCGATGCGCGAGCCTCGAACCCTTCCGGGAGCACCACGCCGTCGCCGGCGCCTACGGCCCAGACGAACGGGACGGCGCTCCGCTCCAGCGCCTCGCCCAGCGCTGCCGCGACTGCCGGGGTCAGCAGCGCCTGGCTCCCGAAGCACACGTACACGACCGTGCCCTCCGAGAAGCCGTCCAGCCACGCGCCGAGATCGCCGCCGAGCTTGCCCGAGGCGTGCGTCTCTGGCGCTAGCGGATCCACCGCCCACACGCGCTTGAACCCCAGGTCCTGGAGCGGCGCGTCCAGGTACCTCCCCTCCAGCGCACGGAGGGTGTTCGACACAAATCCCCAGCTCTCCAGGTTCCAGAGGAAGTTCTGCCTCACCGCCGCGCCGACCAGCTCCTCCATGCGGCCTTCTATGTAGTTGATATACGTCCCCGAAATCTCCCTCCACTGGTACGACAGCTCGCCGGGGATCGCCGGGAACATAACGACGTACCCGTCATCGGCCTCCGACGGCCGCTTGACCAGTCGGCGGAAGAGGGAGTGCGGGACGGCGGTGCCAAGGACGCCCGAGGGCGAGAAGACGAGCCTGGGGACGCCTAGCTCTGCCGCGAGTGGCTGCGTCCACCCGCAGAAGAAGTCGGACAGGACCGCGACGACGGGCTGCGCGGCGGCGGACTGCGACTTAGCCCACGCGAGGATGGGCTGGTGGAGCGCGGCGAGCGCGTGGATGAAGATGGCGAAGTAGGAGGGCGGGCAGTTCTTGACGTTCTCGAGGCCTGGCGGGAGGGAAGGGTGGCCGGGGAAGGGGAGGGCGAGGGGCTGGACGGAGGCGGGGTGCGCGGCGAGGAGAAGGGACAGCAGAGGGGCGTTGGCGGGCGTGGTGACGACCATGAGGCGGATGCCGCGGGACGCGAGCAGGACGGCCAGGTCGAGCAGCGGCAGCGCCCATACGTCGCCATGATGTGATTGTATATATACTTGAATTGATTCATACTCTGAAGGAATTTGTGCTGTGAAGCTAGATAATACTCTGATTTTCTTTAAAATAGGACATGGGATTCCCTGACGGCTGCAACTTGTTGCAAATCCTTTGGTGTTGTGTATGGAGGTAACTGCATTCTTCAAATTGGAGTCGCCGCTGTCTCTCCACCAGATGGTAACGCGGTTAATGTGGATGCGCAAAAGTTCATCCAAGGTTCCCTTTACACCAGTGCCAACGAATCCAACAAGCGTGAGTGTCTCTTGTTCTTCACAACTTTTGATGTTTCTTTTCAAAAATTTCATTGCGGTCTCCTTGCAGAATCATATCTAGCAAATCTTGCTTTATATCCTGGAAGGACTGAGCTGCCATTTCTACCACCAAACACACATGTGCTAATTCATTTCATTTTATATATAACTTATTCTGTGTCAGCTTGCATTCAAATGATTTTAGAGCAAAATATCATTTTAAGAGGCAGGGAATCTGAAGGAATTCATCCATTTTTTTAGTAGCATAAATAAACTCCCTGTCATGTCTTGTCATGTCTAGAGATGCTTGAATTCAGAAACTGTAAACCAATTGGTTGTCTCAAACTGAAAGTTCGAATGCAAATCTGTTAACGTCGTTTTTGGTGTACAGGCTCTAATACTACAGCCAATTGGTGATAATGGAATTGGGGTCATTGGTAGTGACACTATAAGGGGGTTCACTAATCTTGATCAGGTATATTATTTCTCTGAATTTGAGTTTGTTTTCCCCCACGTTAAAAAAGAATACGAGCTTGTTTAGTATGTTTGGTAGTTCCCTCTAGTAATACTAGTACACGCAAGAACAACAGGCGTAAGACACTGAAACTTGATTCAGATTTACTCATCATACGGTGATTTCTTCCTCGTAGGCATGGATTGCAATGATTGCAGACAAATTGGATGCTACATTATCGAAATCATAAGCTCGCACCATTCGTTTGGAAATCCAATTAATTTCCATTTGTCTCTGAAGTGGCATACCATGGCATCTTCTCTGTGGAAGCTGAAACCCGAGTCCAAGGAGACTCGTACACCCAAACAGTACAGAACTAAGGTAATGTTAAATACTTAGTGATTTGATGTAAGTTTGATCCATGATATAGGATTATAATATTCCGAACGGCTAACAACCCAATCCTTTAGAATATTCTGAAAACGAATTGTAGATGAGGATGCTCTGCATTCATGTAATGAGGAAAGAACAGGGGCTGGAGGAACCATATGTACGACAATTAAGTCAACGAATAGTATGTGATGTAAGTTAGTAGTTATAGTGTGTAGCAGATGCTGGCAGTGAGCTGTACATCATGGAGAACTTTTATGATTACAGGATGGTTAACATCCGTTCTGTAGTTGAGCAAGCTCATGAGATACAGTGCTTTGCCAAGAAGCTTGAAATCCTCAAGTGTATCTTACCCGACAAGTTTGTGGCTGGGTGCATTATTGCAAAGTTGCCTTCTTCGTGGAGGAATTTCGCCACAACTCTCAAACACAAGAGACAGGAGATATCGGTTGAAAACCTGATAGCGTCTTTTGATGTTGAGGAGAAGGCTCGGGCTAAGGACACTGCTGAGAGAGGAGGCGAGGGTCAGTCTAGCGCCTATATGGCGCAGAAGAAGACCTTCGACAAGAACAAAGGGAACTATAAGCCCTCGTTCAACAAGCCTGAAAAGACTACAACCTTCAAGAAGAAAAAGAAGCTGAACAAGGCCGAGCTACATTGTTATTAATGTGGAGAGCTCGGCCACTTCTCCAAGGATTGCCTAGATCGTGCAGATCGCAGAGGGAAAGATGGGAAGACTGTGAATGTCGTGACCGCTAGCAACACTGATGGGTACGGTAATTTATTTACTGTTCTTTCAGTATTTCAATCACCATGTTGGTGGATTGATACGGGTGCTAATGTTCATGTGTGTGCTGACATCTCTATGTTCACTTCTTATTAGGTCGCTCGGGATTCAGCCGTCCTAATGGGAAATAGATCACATGCTTCTGTTCGTGTTGTTGGCATGGTGGATCTAAAGTTTACTTCCAGAAAGATCGTGCATCTGAGGAACGTGCATCATGTCCCTACTATGAACAAGAATCTCATCAGTGGCTCCCTTTTGTGTAGAGATGGGTTTAAGGTTGTGTTAAAGTCCAATAAAGTGGTTGTTTCGAAACATGGACAATTTATTGGTAAAGATGAGTTCGGAGGCTTGTTCCGGTTTTCACTTTCAGATTTTTGTAATAAATCCGTGAATCATATTTGTGGTGATGTTAATGATGATACCAGCGTTTGGCATTCTCGTTTATGTCACATTAATTTTGGTTTGATGTCTCGGATGTCCAGTATGAGTTTAATTCCGAATTTCACTATTGCCAAAGGTTCTAAGTGCCATAGTTGTGTGCAATCAAAGCAACCTCGAAAGCCTCATAAGGCTGCCGAGGAGAGAAACTTGGCACCTCTAGAAATCATACATTCTGATCTATGCGAGATGAATGGTGTGTTGACAAAAGGTGAAAAGAGATATTTCATGACGTTGATAGATGATGCTACTAAATTTTTCTATGTTTACTTGTTGCAAACTAAAGATGAGGCTTTAGACTACTTTAAAATCTATAAGGCCGAAGTTGAAAATCAACTAGAGAGAAAGATCAAGCGTCTTAGGTCGGATCGCGCTGGTGAGTATTTTCCCAAAATATTTGACGAATTCTGTCAAGAACACGGAATTATTCATGAGAGGACGCCTCCCTACTCTCCCCAATCTAACGGGATTGCCGAGAGGAAAAACCGCACGCTAACTGACTTGGTGAATTCCATGTTAGCCACTGCTGGTTTATCAAAGGCATGGTGGGGGAGGCTTTGTTGACTTCATGTCATGTCCTGAATAGAGTTCCTAACAAGAATAAAGAAAAGACCCCTTATGAGGAGTGGGCTGGGAGAAAACCATCACTTTCGTATTTGCGCACTTGGGGGTGTTTGGCAAAGGTCAACATACCGATTCTCAAGAAACGCAAGCTCGGACCTAAGACAGTGGATTGCATCTTTCTAGGATATGCTCCACGGAGTGTAGGCTATAGATTTCTAGTGGTTAAATCTAAGGTACCTGATATGCATGTTGATACTATAATGGAATCTCGTGATGCAGCATTCTTTGAGAATATTTTTTCTATGAAAGATATGCATAGCATTGGTAGAATTTCTTCTGAAATACTTCCTGAATCTAGTGCATCTATTGAGAATTCTGAATAACCACATGAGGAAGTCCTTGAGAAGGATGACGATGAACCTCTCATGAGGAGTAAGAGACAGAGGATTGCATAATCCTTTGGTAATGATTTCATCGTGTACCTTGTGGACGATACTCCCAGATCCATTGCAGAGGCATATGCATCTCCTGATGTAGATGATTGGAAAGAAGCTGTCCAAAATGAGATGGACTCAATTCTTTCTAATGGAACTTGGGAATTATCAGAACGACCCTATGGTTATAAACCTGTGGGTTGTAAATGGGTGTTCAAGAAGATGCTACAGCCTGATGGTACTATTGAGAAGTACAAGGCGCGGCTTGTAGCTAAGGGCTACACACAGAAAGAAGGCAAAGATTACTTTGACACATATTCACCTGTCGCTAGACTGACCACCATACGAGTACTACTATTCCTGGCTGCCTCTTATGGTCTTCTCATTCATCAAATGGACGTGAAGATAGCTTTCCTTAATGGAGAGTTGGAACAGGAGATCTACATGGATCAACCGGATGGGTTTGTGGTAAAAGGTGAAGAGACAAAGGTGTGCAAGTTATTAAAACCTTTATATGGCCTGAAACAAGCACCTAAGCAATGGCATGAGAAGTTTGACAGAACTCTACTTTCTGCTGGCTTTGTCATTAACGAGGCTGATAGGTGTGTTTACTATCGCCATGGTGGGGGCGATAGCATTATATTATGTTTGTACGTGGATGATATTCTGATCTTTGGTACAAACATGAAAGTGATAAATAAAGTCAAGTCTTTCCTATCAAAGAGTTTTGATATGAAAGATCTGGAAGAGGCTGCTGTGATTCTGAACATCAAGCTTATTAAGAACGAGAATGGGATTACTTTAACGCAATCTCATTATGTTGAGAAGGTCTTGATCCGATTTGGCTTTACTGATGGCAAGACTTCTCCAACACCTTATGATCCCAGTTTGACATTATGAAAGAATAAGAAGAAACCAACAGATCAGCTGAAATATTCACAAGTTGTTGGTTCTCTCATGTACTTAGCAAGCACTACAAGACCTGATATCTCTTTTGCTGTGAGAAAGTTGAGTAGGTTCATGTCTAACCCGGGTATTGATCATTGGCATGCACTTGAAAGGATCATGCGCTATCTATGTGGTAGAATGAGCTATGTGATTCACTATTCAGGGCACCATGCTGTGCTTAAAGGATATAGTGATTCGAACTGGATCTCTGACGTTGATGAACTCTACGCCACGAGCGGGTATGTGTTTACCCTTGGAGGTGGTGCGGTTTCATGGAGATCCCGTAGACAGACCATATTGACGAGGTCAACTATGGAAGGAGAGCTTATTGCTTTAGACATAGCCACTGTTGAGTCAGAATGTGATGGGGATATGCCTACCGGGGTATACTCAAGTAACACCCTCAGAATCGGACCTATGCAAGTTTTAGCGAAAACCCGCCAAACCCGCATAGAAACGATTCAAAGGTGCCCACCAGGCACTTTCGTGTGGGTGGAAAACGAAGTAATAACATTACACAACAGTCTCGATGGGACCCACAGAACAGATATATATATAACAGCGACTCAAAAGAGTCAAGAATACAGATATAATATACAAAGATCCAAATCACCTTGAAAATGATAGAGCGTCCAGCTACGGACAAGATGCAAATGGGGCTAAGAGCCCTGAAGAATAACCAATGGCGTCCATAACCCTGCCCAGGCCAAGCCGGAAGGGTAACCCTGCTAACGACGTCGATCTCAAAACCTGCTTAAACAAAAGGGGTGCCGACAAAGGGCAAAGGAAAAAGAGGAGCGTCAGTACTGAGGCCAGTACACGGCGAGACTAGAATTCGGCGGTCCTCGCCTACAAAGGTATGGTGGACTGAAGCGGCAGCGGCAGCATGCACTAAACAACCTATAGAGACTCGATACAACGGGCGGCTATCAGAGAGGGGTAAGAAAGACCTATTCGGATCCAACCTGATACTACCATCAAATAAACCCATCCTGGTGTTTCCCCCTCGAGACCAAACGAGGAAGTCAACCGAGGAACTCACACAGTTGGCAATTTTATTTATTCGGTTATCGTTGCAGCAATTACTAGTCCGGTATAGATAATCATCCTGATAAAATAGCAGTGGGCACTTTTAGTTAATCATTCCGTGGTAGTTGCAATAATTACTAATCAGATACAGATAGCATGAGATAAACCCAAAACCCAGCAGTAGTTGATACTTTTATTCAGCCATTCCGTTGTAGTTGCAATACTTACTAGTCAGGTACAATGGTCGCAAGCGACACTCCATCAAGCAACTGTGGGCAGTATTAATTAGCCATTCCATTATAGTGAAGCTGATTAATAGTCATTATAAGTCAAATTTATAGCAATAAACTTTAGGTATGCTTGTCTATGGTCGAGATACTGTGCTCCAAGTCGTCCATAACCGCGGACACGGCTTTCAGAAAGTTTTACCCGGCCGGGGTGCACCAATAGCAACACACACTCGATCAACCTCGGAAAAACCAAATCAAAACCCAACGAGGCTTTCACGACAAAGCAATCACAGGATTCAGAAATATTTCAGGGGGCCACCCCATTGAGTAGACCCGCAACGAAGTAAGCAAAGCTCCGAGACGGACTCAAGGTTTGGGTAGACGGCTGTGAACGACTGGGAACCCAAAACTGGGCTTGTCGACACCGCGGAATCGTGTCCCGATCCAAAACAGTACAGTGTGCAGTACCTCGCACAATCTTAAATAAAGCGGTAAAGCATGGCATAAGTATAGGATCGTAAATAAAACCTCAAACTAGTTTGTGGCCCCAAGAAATAAGAATGAATCAAGCTCTGGCTCAGGGGGGTCCCATATACCTCCCGGATGTGGATAGCGCGATAAATCAAGGAACAGGTATCAAGTACTCGGGGTCCTACGGGACACGAGTGGGCGTTCGGAAACCAAATATTATCTATCACCCACTGATGCCTCTGCTTACTTCAATTTTAGTTGTTAAACAGGAATTAAAATGAGCGATAAATAAAGCCAGGATCATCTCCATCAACAACATGCGGCAGTACATCAACAACTGTGGCACTTGACGACAAGCAACAGCACTTGAGCAAGCGACTACGACGCGCAAGTCCAACTATCTACCAAACAACAGGTAATAGGATGTGTCCAAGGCAATATAAGGCTGCAAGTAATATCAAGGGGACGGAAACTAGAGCATCGCAACACAGATAGCAATAGATCAACAGGAGGGAATAAATACTATAAAAGTAAGATAGGTAGAAAGGGGGAGATGCTCGCCTGAAAACATTGTCGAAGGTTCATCCGAAGATCGGGGCGAAGCTCACATCAACTCAACGGCCTTATCCGTGAAGAAGCAAAACACTAGAAGAAACACCGGATGCAATATTTAATACGACGGCAGAAGATCGGCATGATGCATGTATGATGCATGGCATGGCAAAGGTGCAATGCAACTAGGTCATATTAAGCGGAACCGGGGTCCCGTCAATTATTTAAACGGTTCAAGTTGTTTAGAACCCCGCAATTTTAAATGTTGTTTTAACAAGGCAAAAGATAGTACCGGGTTCGCTACTCAAATTTAAATGAGGCCGATATGAGACTAGATTTGCCCGCATATGGGCCCCATATTTAATTAGAGGTGAAACGGCATAAGGCCCCCAAACCAATGATGTGATGCGAGCATGACAATTTAATATGCAACAAGTTTATTATATTATAAAATAGGGTTTTCGGGAAGGGGTTCACACATTAGGGTCTCGACGGTCTTGGTGGTTCCGGGGTCCGGGGTCGGTCTCAGGGTTCGACGGGAAACGAGGTTCGGACTCCGGGGTCGTCCTCGGATATCGGGGGCAGTTCTCGTCGCGTCCGGGAAGCAGGACTTGGGTCGGTGTCGGGGCGCATCGGATCTTCCGGGTCGGTGTCGTTCTTGTCGTCGTGCAGATCTTGTCGGGTCCCACAGGGTCGAGCTTGCCGTTGCGAGGGTCTTGTTGGGCCCGTGTACCGGGTCGGTCTTGGCGTTCTGGCCGTCTCGGATCCGAGAGGGTTCGGGGTCTTGACGGGGTTCGGGCGCGCTGGGATCGGTCTTTGGATTCCGAGGTGTAGATCTTGTCGGAGGTTCTTCGAGTGTCTCCATCCCGATATGGTCTCCGGGTCTCGAGGATCGGTCCAAGAAGGGGATCTTGTCGAGCTCTTGTCGCATCCATGACGAAGGCCTTGAAAATCCACCTCCAGGGAGGATGGCAGACTTGATTCGAGCACCGACACACTTCGAGTTCTCGGGTTCAGCTGTCGGTCTAGGTCCTTGGACAAGCGTGTTGGAAGGCGTGTGGCTGCACTTGTACTGGCAGACAAAAGAAGGCCGAGCGGGGAGGGCGCGCTGACGCGGTGGGGAGACGTTGGTGGGGCCCTGGATGAGGCGGCGGGCTCGGGCGGACGATGGAGGTTGGCGGCGGCCGGGTCGAGCTCGGCGAGCCGACGCGGAGGGGCGGAGGAGGACCGGTGGCGAGGCGGGGAACCGGAGGCGGCGCGGCGCGGTCTCTGCCTCGGGGCGAGGGCGGCCGGAGCAGGGCCAGGGGAGGCGACGGGGTCGACGGGAGGCGGTCCGGCGGCGCTCCCGGGGAAGGGCGGAGCCGGCCGGAGACAAGGTGGAGGCGGAGGGCGACCGCGGCGGGCGAGCTCGGGTAGGGACGGAGGAGAGCCGGCGCCGGGCTCGACGGGAGCGGGGCGAGGCAGAGGCGGACGCGGAGGAGGGAGCGGACGGCGGAGCTCGCGAAGGGGGGCGGGCCGGCCGGAGCTCGCGGCCGCGGCGAGGTCGGGTCCTGGCGGCGCGGCTCCGAGACGGGGAGGCGGGGAAGGGCGGCGGAGGAAGCTCCGACGAGGGGGAGGGGGCAGGCGGTGGAGGAGGAGAGGGAGGCTGCGCGCGGTGGAGGGAGAAGACGGGGGCATCGGGGCCGGAGCTGGGTCGCGGGGTTGGTGGCTCAGACGCGGGGAGAGAAGGAAGAGAGGCAGGGGCCGGTCGTGGTGGGGCCAAGGCAGGGCGGGCCAGGCTGGCAGGCAGAGTGGACCAGGTCCAGGGGTCAGGGGTGGGGCCAGATAGGTGAGTGGAGGGAGTGGGCTGGCATGCGGGTGTGTGTGGTGTGTGTGAGCTGAGAGGGAAAGAGAGGAGAGGCCAGGGGGTGATGTGGCGGCGTGTGAGTGGGTGAGGGAGAGGGAGGAGGTGAGGTGGCAAACTGCTATAGGGTGGGGTGAGGTGGAGGGAGGGTATGGGTAGAGTTTTAGGTGGTTTAGGATTTAGAGGGGCTGTTTTAGGTGGCCCGATTTAATTCCGGGGGTGGTCGTTCGGGTCGCTCGGCCCGTTCGACTGCCCCACTAAAATAATAAATATTTTTATTTGTTTTACAAACACCGTTTGCAAACCGACAGCAGACAAACAAAAATCATCCGGAGACCCGGGGTTGATATTTGATTAAAGATGGGGCGTTTTATAAAACAAAACGGGCTTTGCGAAAATAGTTTTAGGCAAACAATGCATGATGATGACGATGCAATGCACAAATTCAACGCGATTTTCTAGTAGTGGTTTTGCGGGATGCCACAATTCGACACCACTAACAATGGATCTCGCCCTCGAGATCCGCCTCATGGTACCGGGAGGATGGTCGGCGATCTGAATCTTCTCGCTGCGCGTAGATCCTCGCGACACCACTAACAAGAGGCCGTTGTCCGTGATCGTCGAGAGAACACTTCGGGAACAAAAGGGCGAAGGTAGAGGTATCAACAAATAAAGCCACCTCTAGCTTCCGATGGATGGAGTAAAATTGCTGGATCCACTGATTCGATGTACAAGAGCGAATGATAAGAGTAGTCGGATGGTGATCAGTCCATCGCGCACCCAAACCATTACTCTGCACATGAATAGGCGAATTATGCAACCAACTCTCGGAATTAGACTGAAGATCTCGACAAGCGAGGTTCGGAACAAGGCGGGATGCAGACTCTGCATCGGATCTGGCGTGGATGATGTCGTCGCGTCGGAAAACACCGGAAGGCACAAACAAGGAACAAAGAATGGTACCACAGTAGACGGATTCCTCAGGCAGCATGGACACCGGATGTAGCATCGCCGTTACCAAAGGAGAAAGCGAAACCCTGAAGGTACGACGGAACCCAACCGCGAGAAATCCTGGACTCGAAGAAAGAGATGAGAGCGGATTCAAAACACGTAGAGGTAAGAGGAGAATAGCAAAGGGGTAAGGAGTAAAATCAGACCTAATCAGAACTACCCAACCGATTTTGCAAAAATAGTTTTGACACTCTACTTCGGCCGTTAGCTAGGTTATCCTACAGGCTGGACTGGTGGGGTATCGCAACTGCTGAGCTCTGATACCACTCTGTAACACCCTCAGAATCGGACCTATGCAAGTTTTAGCGAAAACCCGCCAAACCCGCATAGAAACGATTCAAAGGTGCCCACCAGGCACTTTCGTGCGGGTGGAAAACGAAGTAATAACATTACACAACAGTCCTCGATGGGACCCACAGAACAGATATATATATAACAGCGACTCAAAAGAGTCAAGAATACAGATATAATATACAAAGATCCAAATCACCTTGAAAATGATAGAGCGTCCAGCTACGGACAAGATGCAAATGGGGCTAAGAGCCCTGAAGAATAACCAATGGCGTCCATAACCCTGCCCAGGCCAAGCCGGAAGGGTAACCCTGCTAACGACGTCGATCTCAAAACCTGCTTAAACAAAAGGGGTGCCGACAAAGGGCAAAGGAAAAAGAGGAGCGTCAGTACTGAGGCCAGTACACGGCGAGACTAGAATTCGGCGGTCCTCGCCTACAAAGGTATGGTGGACTGAAGCGGCAGCGGCAGCATGCACTAAACAACCTATAGAGACTCGATACAACGGGCGGCTATCAGAGAGGGGTAAGAAAGACCTATTCGGATCCAACCTGATACTACCATCAAATAAACCCATCCTGGTGTTTCCCCCTCGAGACCAAACGAGGAAGTCAACCGAGGAACTCACACAGTTGGCAATTTTATTTATTCGGTTATCGTTGCAGCAATTACTAGTCCGGTATAGATAATCATCCTGATAAAATAGCAGTGGGCACTTTTAGTTAATCATTCCGTGGTAGTTGCAATAATTACTAATCAGATACAGATAGCATGAGATAAACCCAAAACCCAGCAGTAGTTGATACTTTTATTCAGCCATTCCGTTGTAGTTGCAATACTTACTAGTCAGGTACAATGGTCGCAAGCGACACTCCATCAAGCAACTGTGGGCAGTATTAATTAGCCATTCCATTATAGTGAAGCTGATTAATAGTCATTATAAGTCAAATTTATAGCAATAAACTTTAGTTATGCTTGTCTATGGTCGAGATACTGTGCTCCAAGTCGTCCATAACCGCGGACACGGCTTTCAGAAAGTTTTACCCGGCCGGGGTGCACCAATAGCAACACACACTCGATCAACCTCGGAAAAACCAAATCAAAACCCAACGAGGCTTTCACGACAAAGCAATCACAGGATTCAGAAATATTTCAGGGGGCCACCCCATTGAGTAGACCCGCAACGAAGTAAGCAAGCTCCGAGACGGACTCAAGGTTTGGGTAGACGGCTGTGAACGACTGGGAACCCAAAACTGGGCTTGTCGACACCGCGGAATCGTGTCCCGATCCAAAACAGTACAGTGTGCAGTACCTCGCACAATCGTAAATAAAGCGGTAAAGCATGGCATAAGTACAGGATCGTAAATAAAACCTCAAACTAGTTTGTGGCCCCAAGAAATAAGAATGAATCAAGCTCTGGCTCAGGGGGGTCCCATATACCTCCCGGATGTGGATAGCGCGATAAATCAAGGAACAAGTATCAAGTACTCGGGGTCCTACGGGACACGAGTGGGCGTTCGGAAACCAAATATTATCTATCACCCACCGATGCCTCTGCTTACTTCAATTTTTGTTGTTAAACAGGAATTAAAATGAGCGATAAATAAAGCCAGGATCATCTCCATCAACAACATGCGGCAGTACATCAACAACTGTGGCACTTGACGACAAGCAACAGCACTTGAGCAAGCGACTACGACGCGCAAGTCCAACTATCTACCAAACAACAGGTAATAGGATGTGTCCAAGGCAATATAAGGCTGCAAGTAATATCAAGGGGACGGAAACTAGAGCATCGCAACACAGATAGCAATAGATCAACAGGAGGGAATAAATACTATAAAAGTAAGATAGGTAGAAAGGGGGAGATGCTCGCCTGAAAACATTGTCGAAGGTTCATCCGAAGATCGGGGCGAAGCTCACATCAACTCAACGGCCTTATCCGTGAAGAAGCAAAACACTAGAAGAAACACCGGATGCAATATTTAATACGACGGCAGAAGATCGGCATGATGCATGTATGATGCATGGCATGGCAAAGGTGCAATGCAACTAGGTCATATTAAGCGGAACCGGGGTCCCGTCAATTATTTAAACGGTTCAAGTTGTTTAGAACCCCGCAATTTTAAATGTTGTTTTAACAAGGCAAAAGATAGTACCGGGTTCGCTACTCAAATTTAAATGAGGCCGATATGAGACTAGATTTGCCCGCATATGGGCCCCATATTTAATTAGAGGTGAAATGGCATAAGGCCCCCAAACTAATGATGTGATGCGAGCATGACAATTTAATATGCAACAAGTTTATTATATTATAAAATAGGGTTTTCGGGAAGGGGTTCACACATTAGGGTCTCGACGGTCTTGGTGGTTCCGGGGTCCGGGGTCGGTCTCAGGGTTCGACGGGAAACGAGGTTCGGACTCCGGGGTCGTCCTCGGATATCGGGGGCAGTTCTCGTCGCGTCCGGGAAGCAGGACTTGGGTCGGTGTCGGGGCGCATCGGATCTTCCGGGTCGGTGTCGTTCTTGTCGTCGTGCAGATCTTGTCGGGTCCCACAGGGTCGAGCTTGCCGTTGCGAGGGTCTTGTTGGGCCCGTGTACCGGGTCGGTCTTGGCGTTCTGGCCGTCTCGGATCCGAGAGGGTTCGGGGTCTTGACGGGGTTCGGGCGCGCCGGGATCGGTCTTTGGATTCCGAGGTGTAGATCTTGTCGGAGGTTCTTCGAGTGTCTCCATCCCGATATGGTCTCCGGGTCTCGAGGATCGGTCCAAGAAGGGGATCTTGTCGAGCTCTTGTCGCATCCATGACGAAGGCCTTGAAAATCCACCTCCAGGGAGGATGGCAGACTTGATTCGAGCACCGACACACTTCGAGTTCTCGGGTTCAGCTGTCGGTCTAGGTCCTTGGACAAGCGTGTTGGAAGGCGTGTGGCTGCACTTGTACTGGCAGACGAAAGAAGGCCGAGCGGGGAGGGCGCGCTGACGCGGTGGGGAGACGTTGGTGGGGCCCTGGATGAGGCAGCGGGCTCGGGCGGACGATGGAGGTTGGCGGCGGCCGGGTCGAGCTCGGCGAGCCGACGCGGAGGGGCGGAGGAGGACCGGTGGCGAGGCGGGGAACCGGAGGCGGCGCGGCGCGGTCTCTGCCTCGGGGCGAGGGCGGCCGGAGCAGGGCCAGGGGAGGCGACGGGGTCGACGGGAGGCGGTCCGGCGGCGCTCCCGGGGAAGGGCGGAGCCGGCCGGAGACAAGGTGGAGGCGGAGGGCGACCGCGGCGGGCGAGCTCGGGTAGGGACGGAGGAGAGCCGGCGCCGGGCTCGACGGGAGCGGGGCGAGGCAGAGGCGGACACGGAGGAGGGAGCGGACGGCGGAGCTCGCGGAGGGGGGCGGGCCGGCCGGAGCTCGCGGCCGCGGCGAGGTCGGGTCCTGGCGGCGCGGCTCCGAGACGAGGAGGCGGGGAAGGGCGGCGGAGGAAGCTCCGGCGAGGGGGAGGGGGCAGGCGGTGGAGGAGGAGAGGGAGGCTGCGCGCGGTGGAGGGAGAAGACGGGGGCGTCGGGGCCGGAGCTGGGTCGCGGGGTTGGTGGCTCAGACGCGGGGAGAGAAGGAAGAGAGGCAGGGGCCGGTCGTGGTGGGGCCAAGGCAGGGCGGGCCAGGCAGGCAGGCAGAGTGGACCGGGTCCAGGGGTCAGGGGTGGGGCCAGATAGGTGAGTGGAGGGAGTGGGCTGGCATGCGGGTGTGTGTGGTGTGTGTGAGCTGAGAGGGAGAGAGAGGAGAGGCCAGGGGGTGATGTGGCGGCGTGTGAGTGGGTGAGGGAGAGGGAGGAGGTGAGGTGGCAAACTGCTATAGGGTGGGGTGAGGTGGAGGGAGGGTATGGGTAGAGTTTTAGGTGGTTTAGGATTTAGAGGGGCTGTTTTAGGTGGCCCGATTTAATTCCGGGGGTGGTCGTTCGGGTCGCTCGGCCCGTTCGACTGCCCCACTAAAATAATAAATATTTTTATTTGTTTTACAAACACTGTTTGCAAACCGACAGCAGACAAACAAAAATCATCCGGAGACCCGGGGTTGATATTTGATTAAAGATGGGGCGTTTTATAAAACAAAACGGGCTTTGCGAAAATAGTTTTAGGCAAACAATGCATGATGATGACGATGCAATGCACAAATTCAACGCGATTTTCTAGTAGTGGTTTTGCGGGATGCCACAACTCAGCAGAACGTTTCCGATTGGCCCAGGCACCTGCGAGTGGGCCTGCGGTAGCGGCGACTGGATCAAGACCTGGTGTGGACTCGAGCGATTGGAAGCTGAAGGCCCAGAAGTGTGGATAGGCCCAGTCAGATTAGGTTAAACGATTGCTGAAACCTTAACTGATTCGGTTGAGATCTGTAAACCCTAGGGGGGTGAGTCTATATAAACCTCCCTAGAGGGCGTGTAGAGGGTACGTTCCATCATCCACCCAAGCGACTCGCTGCCTAGCCGCCGAGCTCGCCTCATTGTATTTCCACCATAATACAATCTAGCAGGAGTAGGTCTTTACTCTCCCGGGGGCCGAACCTGGGTAAATCCTTGTGTCTCCGCCCTCATCTTGCGCCACAGATGGCTGGCCGCCCTTGCCCCATGTTCTACTACTCGCTGCTGATTGCAGCATCTGCCGTGGTCATTCCCACGATAGAACGGCTGCGTGAGCTCTTGATGGACTTGTCTGTGGTTGAGAAACCTGTGCCGTCAATCCTTTTGAATTGTGACAACCAAACTGTTATTGTCAAAGTGAACAATTCTATGGATAACGCAAAGTCATCAAGACACGTGAAGAGACGTTTGAAGTCTGTCAGAAAATTGAGAACTCCGGAGTAAAAACTGTTACGTATATTCAAACAGACAAAAACCTGGCAGACCCCTTTACAAAAGGACTATCGCGAAATGTGATAGAAAGTGCATCGAGGGAGATGGGGTTGAGACCCATGGATGTCACACCTAGTGGTAACCCAACCTATGTGATCAGAGATCCCGTAAATTAGGACCTATGAAGAACAAGCTAGTGGTTTGACTGAGGAGAGTAGTTGGCAACCCTCTCTATGTGAAGATGCATAACTCTCATAATCTATAAGGCAGGTTGGCAACACGTCTTAATGTGTTTATGTTGGATTTAATTAGCAAAGATGTCCTACAGGGCATTCTTGAAAGAACTCACCTATATGAGCTCGACTGTAAACGTCGCGGTCTATGAGACTTGAGTGATCTCTAATAAACTCATGAAGAGACCAGGGAGTATGACGCATATGCTCCAACCCGCGGGGTAGGCTACTGGCAGGCAGGTACTAGTTATGATTTTGAGTGAAATCTATTGGCACCAAACTTGCAATTCAAGGTTCGTCCATTGTTCAAGTTGTTGATAGACGTAGTTCAAGATTCTAGGCGGAAGTTCAACTTAACAGTCTCTGCTGAAACACTGGTATATAAACAAGTAGCGAAGATTGAAAAATCTTCAAATGGGCATTTGAGATCTGGTGGGGGATTGTTAGAAATAATGGGCTAAATCATTAGACCCATGTGTGATTTAAGATTTTTCCTAAATCTCAAAGACCATGTATGTGGAAGCCCATATGTGATTTGGCCTAAGCTGGTGGCAGCTCACATGTGTGTGTGGCAAGAACTGTGGAAGCTAAGTTTAGTCCCACATCGAAAGTTGAAAGAGAGTTGCACCACCTTATAAGGTGGAGTGTTGCACCACTTTGTAAGTGAGTGACAATAAGAGAGCTACACGCGTGCTCCTCCGACGACGACGCCGCCGCTCGCACGCACGCTCGCCTCGTCTCGTCACGACGTGCGCGCCGCGGGTTGCGGGCTGCGGGAATCTCGCCGAGCCGAGCTTTATTTTGCTGCTCAGGAAAATGTGTGCGGTTAGACAGACGTGTCAACAGTTAGCGGATTCGGGTCGCTCCCGGATCGTGGGCTATCTGTAACCGACCCGAACGTGCGCGACGTGGGCTTGGTCCACTTCGTGTCCTGTGCGGCTTCGACAACGTACGACACCAAACCAATCTAGGGTTTTGCCATCCTCTCTGCTTGCGCCGCCACCGTAGTCTACTCCATCCTGCTTGCCGGCGTGCACCGGCGATTGGGGGAGCAGGTCTCCGGAACCACTCGCCTTTGTGATCCTGTACGGGAGAGGGCGAATAAGGTTTTTGGGAAGCGCTCCGCGCGATTGCTCAAGTTCGTCATCACGGCGCGTCTTCTCGGTCGTCAAGCCGGACCCCGTGCGCGTCGTCTTCAACGTCGACTTCTTCGTCAGTCTACTGCACCAACGGCGACTACATCGACAACCGATCAGTATGTACACCGTCATCAGATCTGTTATTTTAGTATGGCTGTTAGTGCGTATAGTCTGCTACTGTTCATGTTGATCAATACATCTAGTATGTTAGAGGTTCACGTGATTGTAGCTGCTGTTGTCATGATTATATTCTGGAATTAATCATGGAAATTATGCCTAATATTCCAATAGAAAGGACCACGCATTGTGCGCCACTAGTGGAAACGAGGCTTTTTGTTGATCCTGGAAAAGGGATTTAACACCGGTTCTTCTACGAACCGGTGTTAAAGGAGGGGGGCCGTACCAGCGTGGCCCGTGTGGCAAAAAGGAGCCCCCCTTTAACATCGGTTCGTGGCACAAATCGGTGTTAAAGGACCCTGCACCAGTGGCCAGCGCAGCCCCCCCTTTAACACCGGTTCGTGGCTTGAACCGGTGTTAAAGGGGGGCTATATAAGACACCGCAGCCCACACCCCACTCTTCCATTTTTTTCACTATCTCATTTTGGAGCCTAGCAAGAGGGTGTGAAGAGTGCTAGTTTGTGTTTTTTTCATATGCACAAGAGGTGTTCGGTGAAATGCCCGAGAGCTCAAAATAAGTTTTCTCGTTGCTCTTTCCTTCTCGGTCGAGGTCGGCAACTATCCTTTCATGTGTCATTGATGTACTATATATAAATGGTCATCTCCCTATTAATTTTTGATATATACTACATATTAATGCATATGAACCGGCAATGGATGTACGGTGACCGCCGCACTTCCGAGCACATTACAGGCCTCCAAAATTTCATCGTTGTGGCTAATGCAAACCATGGTCACAATGGTTTTATGTGTTGTCCGTGTGTTCACTGTCAGAACAAGAAAGGCTACTCAAATACCAGAACCATTCACGCCCACCTGCTTCGATCCGGTTTCATGCCCAGCTATAATTGTTGGACCAAGCACGGAGAAAAAGGGGTTGTGATGGAAGACAACGAAGAAGAAGAGGATGATGACAACTATCATAATATGTATCCTGAATATGATGATACTGCAACAGGGGTAGATAATGAAGATCAAGAGGCAGCAGATGGGCCCGCTGATGACGATCTTGGTCAGGCCATTACTGATGCAAAGGAAGAATGTGAAACTGAAAAGGAGAAGGAGAAGCTGGAGCAGATGTTAAAGGATCACAAAACATTGTTGTATCCAACTTGCGAAGATGGCCACAAAAATCTAGGTACCACACTGGATTTGCTGCAATGGAAGGCAGAGAACGGTGTGACTGACAGCACATTTTCAAAGTTGTTGGTAAAAATGAAGAATCATCTTCCAAGAAATAATGAGTTGCCCGACAGTACATACCAAGCAAAGAAGGTTGTCTGCCCTCTAGGATTAGACGTGTAGAAGATACATGCCTACATTAATGACTGCATCCTCTACCGCGGTGAGAAGTACGAGAATTTGGATGCATGCCCGGTATGCACTGCACAGCGGTATAAGATTAGACGAGACGGTCCTGGCGATATTGAGGGCGAGGCCCCTAGGAAGAAGGTTCCTGCCAAGGTTATGTGGTATGGTCCTATAATACCACGGTTAAAACATCTCTTCAGAAATAAAGAGCATGCCAAGTTGTTGCGATGGCACATGGAAGACCTTAAGAAAGACGCGATGTACCCGGACTTCGCACGTGACGCAAGGAACTTAAGGTTTTGGTCTAAGTACAGACGGCATGAATCCTTTTGGTGAGCAGAGCTGCAGTCACAGCACCTGGCCTGTGACTCTATGTATCTATAACCTTCCTCCTTGGTTGTGTATGAAGAGGAAGTTCATTATGATGCCAGTGCTCATCCAAGGCCCGAGGCAACCCGGCAACAAAATTGATGTGTACCTAAGGCCATCAGTTGAAGAACTTTTACAGCTGTGGGCCAAACCAGGTGTACGTATGTGGGATGAGCACAAAGGGGAGCCATTTGACCTACGAGCATTGCTTTTTCGTAACCATCCAATCAATGATTGGCCTGCTCTTAGTAACATTTCAGGGCAGACAAACAAGGGATACAATGCATGTACACACTGTTTAGATGGGACTGAAAGTGTATATTTGGATAAATGTAAGAAGGTTGTGTACCTAGGGTATCGCCGATTTCTTCCGAACCTGCATCCAGTAAGAAAGAAAGGCAAGCATTTCAAACGTCTGGCAGAACCCCGGAGGAAGCCTGTCCTCCGTACCGGTGAGGAGGTATTTGGTATGGTCAAGGACCTAGAAGTAATCTTTGGAAAAGGTCCTGGCAGTCTATCTGTTCCGAATGACGATGCCGAACACGCGCCCATGTGGAAGAAGCAATCTATATTTTGGGACCTACCCTATTGGAAAGTCTTAGAGGTCCGCTCTTCAATCGACGTGATGCACGTGACGAAGAATGTTTGCGTGAACCTGCTAGGCTTCCTAGGAGTGTATGGGAAGACAAAAGATACACCGGAAGCACGGCAGGACCAGCAACGTCTGAAAGATCCTGAAGAGCCTATGCATCCTGAGAACGCGAAGGGTAAACGATGCCACTTAACTCCTGCCAGCTACGCTCTTACCAAAGCAGAGAAGGAAATCTTTTTTGAATGTTTGAGCAGTATCAAGGTCCCGTCTGGCTTCTCGTCGAATATAAAGGGAATAATAAATATGGCAGAGAAAAAATTCCAAAACCTGAAGTCTCATGACTGCCACGTGATTATGACACAATTGCTTCCGATTGCATTGAGGGGGCTTCTACCTAAAAATGTTCGAGTACCCATTGTGAAGCTATGTGCATTCCTCAATGCAATATCTCAAAAGGTAATCGATCCAGAAAGCCTACCAGGGTTACAGACAGATGTGGCCCAATGTCTTGTCAGCTTTGAGTTGGTGTTCCCACCATCCTTCTTCAATATTATGATGCATCTCCCGGTTCACCTAGTAGAAGAGATTGCCATTCTCGGTCCTGTATTTCTACACAATATGTTCCCCTTTGAGAGGTACATAGGAGTCTTAAAGAAATATGTTCATAACCGTGCTAGGCCAGAAGGAAGCATCTCCAAGGGCTATGTAACAGAGGAGGTCATTGAGTTCTGTGTTGATTTTATTCCTGACCTTAAGGCGATTGGTGTTCCAGAATCACGACATGAGGGGAGACTGCGTGGAAAAGGCACCCTAGGATGTAAAGCAATGATATGTAGGGACGGGCATTCTCTCAATCAAGCACACTACACGGTTTTATAAAGATCTATCTTGGTTGCCCCGTATATCAATGAACACAAGAATTTAATACGCCTCAAACACCCGGGGCAGTCTGATGAATGGATTATAAGTGAACACATGGCGAGTTTTGGCGGCTGGCTGCAAAGACTTCTCACGAATAACACCACTGTTGGGGATCAGTTGTACTTGTTGGCCAGGACACCATCTTCGACTGTATGTACTTTCCAAGGGTACAAGATAAATGGGAATACATTTTACACGATAGGCCAAGATAAAAAGAGCACCAACCAAAATAGTGGTGTCTGCTTCGATGCAGCAGAAGACAATGGGCAAAAGACCACGTATTATGGGTTCATAGAGGAGATATGGGAACTTGACTATGGACCTAATTTTAAGGTCCCCTTGTTTCGATGCAAATGGGTCAAGCTAACATGAGGAGGGGTTGAGGTAGACAAGAAGTACGGAATGACAACGGTGGATCTCAACAATCTTATGAAGGTAGACAAGAACTTAGACGAACCATTCGTCCTAGCCAATGATGTGGCTCAAGTTTTCTATGTGAAGGACATGTCCTCCAGACCAAAAAAAAAGAAAAAATATGCAAACGAATACATCATATGATGAGCCAAAGCGGCACATAGTTCTTTCAGGGAAAAGAAACATCGTGGGAATCGAGGACAAGACAGACATGTCAGAATATTATAATTAGTTTGATGAAATTCCGCCCTTCATAGTGAAAACTGACCCAAGCATTCCGTTAAGTAAAGAAGATGCTCCATGGTTACGTCTGAAGCGATCATAAGGAAGGACATATGCCAAGAAGTTCATGCTCATATTATGTAACTCTAGTTCATGTCTTTCGCGGTTTGTGGCTTGACCGAAGGATATCTTTCGCGGTTTGTGGATTGACCGGGACTATATATAGGGGGGGACCGGTTTTGTAGTCTCAGTTTTTAATATTAATAAATGTCTTGAGTGTTAGTCTTGTTTTGTGGCTGGACCGGGACTATGAGAAGAAGTTGTCCCGATTCGTACTTACCATTAAGATCTGATCTCCAAACGCGCACGGTCACATATTAGGAGTGCCTCTATGACCAGTTTCTTAGAAATGCCGGAGGACTGGGCTCCGTCGACATCTCCCTGAAACTGGCCGTAGTGGTGTCCGTGCTCTCGAAAACCATCTTGCAGCTTGTTTGGAATCGGGGCATGGTTGGTCCCAGAAACAGGATTGTGTATCTTCCCAACACTCCTTGCCAAACCCGTCACTGAACTCATCACGGCATACGAGGAAACAGCCGCCAGGACCTTCCATCCCGACAGAGAGAATGACCAGCTCACACGCGCCATCGGTAAAAAAGAACACCCTGGACATGCACGAGGCACAGGGGGTATGACGTGGAAGGATGGGTTTGCCGAGTGGAGCGACTCTTACAGATGGCGCAGCGGAAAAGAAAAAGAGCGTACAGAGCGGATGACACAGATAGAACATGCACTTGTGGCGCTGCAGGTGCAAGTGAATGCACAACAGAGCCATCAAGCTACCGGCCCATCTCAGCAGCACGAAGAGCCTCCATTGGAAGCTGCCGGCGGCCCAGACTCTGCGCGGAAAAGCAGCGTGGCTTCCACAGAGAACGTGCATCACACGCTTGAAATGGCGGGTCCTCGATACCCCGTGGATGAGATCACGGAGAGCGAACACGCTGAGCTGCATGTGAGATTAATGGGCTTATCCATTAAGGTGGCTGTCGGCTATGCCTTACCTCCTGTAGCTGGTGGAACTTACCACTGCCGACCGATTCCAGATGGCTATGCTATTGTCGGGGTGGATGAGGTTGTGAAGGAATATGAGGAAGCACAGCTTG
The DNA here is from genome assembly GCA_916181665.1 of Avena sativa. Taxonomy (NCBI): domain Eukaryota; kingdom Viridiplantae; phylum Streptophyta; class Magnoliopsida; order Poales; family Poaceae; genus Avena; species Avena sativa. The sequence continues at coordinate 396,990,092 of OV702280.1, read as the reverse complement.
ACCATGCTACAGGTGAAGGGGAAACTCAACTCAAATTTGCAGTGAGAACAACCATTCTTTGGAAGAAGGAACATATCGTGCTTCCAAATTGGAGGCCACTGGCACCCCCGCCGTCTTCGCAGCGTCAGCAGTCTGAGTTGCTTCAGCCATCTCCTGCGCGGCAGCCATCTCCGGCGCTTCAGCCATCTCCTGCGCGGCAGCCATCTCCGGCGCGCCAGCCATCTCCTGCCCGTCAGCCATCTCCGGCGCTTCAGCCATCTCCTCAGCGTAAGCGGAAGAGCACTGCCACGAAGAGCATCACTAGCACTGCCACAAAGAAATCCGCAGGAAACCGTACGCCAAAGAGTTCAAAAAACTACGTCCCGCAGCCTTCCGCCAAGCCATTGCCGGTTTTACCATGGAATCGCAGCGATGAGGAGACCAATAGGATCTCGGAAGAAGAGGTCAAGAAATTCTTTGCACCTAGACGGGCCGAGCCAAAGGAGAAAATAGATCCGGCGGTGGTGGAGAAGTTTTACAATAATCTTTTGAAACCTGAAACCCCACTTGTGCCGGACTACGAGCACCAGATTTTGAAGAGGGATGCAAGGCGCCGTAGGGAGACTAAAAGTAGCAGTCGTGCGGCACCCCAAAAAACAGTTCCCATGCTCGGAGAGCAGGAAAACCAATCATGCGCCTCGCTCCAAGTGTTCGACACACGGGACGCTCCTCCCGTAAATGATTACGAGGCAAAGCTACAAAGAAAGGCCAATGAGATGGGGATGACTTACATTGCATACTTGAACATCATGGGAGATAACTTGCCCAAATGCGATGCCAACCCCATACAGCCATGGAAGTATGGGAAGAATCTCGTCAAGAAAGAGGAGCTCAAGAATCTACCAACAAAGATGCGAAGATTGCACAAGTGGTACCTTGATTTCTACAAGACGAGAAAGGAAGAATGAATCACGACGCATATAAGAGATGAGATTTTCTTGTGCGGAGACGACGAGATCGACTTCAACATTCAAGACTTGCATTTTCTATTCAATCAGAAGGAACTCGACAAAGCTGCCATCAGCTTTTATTGTGTGTAAGTACTGTTTCTGTAATTTATATCTCATCTCATTCACTTCATTAATTGCATGTATATATATATGCTCACCATATATGTATATACTATTATGCAGGAAAAAGGTTATGGAATGCATGAAAGGAGGCCCTTTTGACATTGGGTTCGTTGACCCAAATAGAGTTCATGAAGAAGTGGTAAGAACCAAACCCGGGCAAACAGAAGATTACTTGCTAAGGTCTTTACTGAGACAACAAACCAAAAGGGAAATACTATTGCCTTACAACTTCTCGTGAGTACTGTTACCCTCTCTTGTACACATTCTGTTTCGGCTTACTCGATGTTAAGTGTAACTGATGATGAGTTATGCATGCGTAGGTTCCACTTTATTCTGCTAGTCATTCAACCCGACTCAGGAAAGCATTTTTTTAAAATAATACATTTTTTTATTCATTTTCACAAATAATACGCAAATTTGGCAAATTTCAAATCTGTCGGTCCGTCGTCCGTTCAACGGACGACAGAGCGCTTTCGTCGCTTGAGGGGACGACCAACATGTCGTCTTTTGTTGAAAAGACGACCAAGTTGTCTTCTTTTCTTCAAAAGACGACCACCGTGTCGGGTGGCAGGGGTCAGCCTCGTCGGCGGTTCAACGGACGACGCGCGCTGTCGGGGTGACAGGGGTCAGCCGCGTCGGCTGTTCAAGGGACGACGCCCCTTTCGTCTGTTGAAGGGACGACGCGCCCCAGCTATTTAGCTCGGCCGCCCGTGCCCGTCTTCTGCTTGCTCTCATTTCCCCTCATTTCCAGCTCAAGCGTCTGCTAGCTCTTCTTCCTCTCTCGCTTGCTCTCATTTCTTCAGCCGTTGCACCGATTTGTAGCCTAGATTTCTATCCAAACTCGCTGCTCTGACACATTAGCAAGCTAGTAGAGTCCCGATCTACTAATGGAATAGCCTGGTGTAGTGATTTGAGGCGTTTTGGTGGAGGGATCTGGTGGTGTTCTTAGCTTCTTGTTGAGCAATGGCCATGGTGGAGGCTGGTGCTGGGACTTGAGGAAGGTGCATGGTGGAGGTGCTGATCCGTTGACCTGAGGCAGCTGCACGGCAGGACTTCGCACGCTTCAAGGGTAAACCCTAATTTCTTGCTTATTGCAGCCATGTGTGTATGTTCATAGGTAGTGTTTGATGGGGTCTGTTAGATGCAAGATATTTGTAGAGTATTATGTGTCAATGTACCTGTTTTTGACTATTTTTGGTATTTTTTAGGTCGAAAATCATGTCAAATAATATAGTGTTTAGGTTCTTGTATGGTCCTGGTTCCGTCAGAATAAACCAGCACGGAGTTGATTTGAGCGAGTTTAGATTTATGGATGAAGTGCTTCAGAATCCTGAAACAGTGCCCGTTACTCAGTTGAAGGATTGGTTATGTGTTCGTTTAGGGCTCCCTCCTACCCATACTGTCGGTGTGCATGCTTTATGTACTAAGTCAAGGCAAACCCCTAATTTTTATTTAAGGCCAATAGAAGAGCAACAGAAATGGGTCAAATTTGTGCAAGCTTGCCAGAAAAGAGAAGTTAACCCCAGTCTCTTAGTGTTACCTGTGGTGAAAGAGGCTGGGTATGATCATGACCATAGTAGTCAGACCGGTCATGCTGGAGGTAGTTATGATCATGGCCAGAGTAGTCAGACCGGTTATGCTGGAGGTAGTTATGATCATGGCCAGAGTAGTCAGACCGGTCATGCTGGAGGTAGTTATGATCATAGCCAGAGTAGTCAGGGCCAAGAGGGTGGCGGCGGATATGAATCAGGTCACAGTAGCTATGCACACACCGGGGGTGATGGTTATGTATCAGAGGACGGTGGTGAAGGATTAGGGGAAGACATATTCAGTGGCGAAGCTGATGAGGACGAGATATATGATGGTTTGTTGCAACATCAAATGGAAGCCGAAGACTCAGAAGGCAACAGTGATACGGCTGATGATTCTGGCGAGTCTGATCAAGAAGAGATCGGCCAACCTATTCCGGCATCATGGAATAATGACAACACAGCAGCAATGACTGTGAACGATGGGCATGATTCGGCGTGGCATTATCACGCAAACAGCATCTCTCTGGGTGCATTATATCCTAGCAAGAGACATCTGCAGGAAGAAATTGTTGAGTGGTCAATGTCCATGCAACGGGTCATGAAAACGAAGGTGTCATCACAACAATATTTGACATTGGTTTGCGAGGAAGCTGGATGTCCTGCAAGGGTGCATGCCCATGTCCCTAGGTATGACACAAACTGGAAGGTCACCGATGTTGTGATGCACACATGCACACTTGAAAGTGTCCTTCAGGACCATCGTAACCTCACGTCAACCCTCCTGGCTAGACTGTTGTACACAGATATAGTGGAGGGCAAAGCCATGGGGGTGAAAGCTATCATTAACAAAGTTTCTGTCAGATTCCGCTACAATATTTCATACGGGAAGGCTTGGAGGACTAAGCAAAGGGCACTGGAGGCAAGGTTTGGTTCGTTTCGAGACGGGTATGACTGTGTTGTTAGGATGCTCCAGACACTGCAGGCTAGGAATCTAGGCACCTACGTGGACATCCAACACTTAACATTGCCACATGAACCTAATTTGAGGGTACTTCATCGAGTGTTCTTCTCATTTGCTATATGCATAGAAGCTTTCACTCACTGTCGACCAGTCATCTGTGTGGATGGTACATTTCTCACTGGCAAGTATAGGGGTCAGATATTGACTGCCATAGGCCAAGATGGAAACAATCAAGTGGTTCCACTTGCTTTTGCTTTCGTGGAGAGCGAGAACATCGAGAGTTGGGTATGGTTTTTCAGGCAGCTGAAGATAGCAATTGTGAGAGATACATCGAATGTATGCGTGCTTCATGATAGGCATCCAGGTATACTAAGCGCGATAAAGAAGCTCACACAGCCCACTCCTGATGAAGTAACTCCATGGCTGGACATGCAGAGTCGTTGGTGCATGCGGCATCTAGGGGCCAATTTTTTCTCACAGTTCAGGAACAAAGCTCTTATGAACCTATTCAAGAAGCTTTGCAAGCAGAACCAAGAGTGGAAGTATATCAAGTGTCGTGGCTATCTTGATGACTTCACTAAAAACATGTGACTCAGAGGAGAGCAGCTAGAGCAGCAGCGGTCGCGGCTCATGCAGCGGCGTTAGCTGCACAGGCAACAACAGGAGCAGCACCACCGGAGGAAGAACCCATTGCCCTTTGTGACTTGCCAGGATTTGACCAACCCGGTACTAGGAGAAGGCCTGGCAGAAGGATTAAAAAATTTCAGGAATGGATACAACACGAGCCTGTAGAGAGGTGGTCTCTGCTGCATGACACTCATGGTGCTAGGTTTGGCGTCATGACTACAAATCTGGCTGAAACTTACAACTTTGTCTTGAGAGGAAGTAGGGCTCTACCATTAACAGCCATTGTGGAGTGTATTTTCACCGGAACTCTGAAGTATTTCAGAGACAGACTCCAGATGGCTCAGATGCATATCATGAACAACCCAAACACGAGGTATTGTTCAAAGATCATGCATTACATGGATGCCAAGATGGAGAAGGCTCGGTCCATGCATGTCATCGCCATCGGTAATCAGGAAAGAAGGTTCGAGGTACGCCTCCCTTCCAACCGGATTGGAACAGGAGATGAGGTAAAGACACAGGAGGTGAGGATAGGCAACGAAGCCTGGCCAACGTGTGAGTGCACGTGCAATAAACCCAAGCCGTTGCATCTGCCTTGCTCTCATGTACTAGCTGCATGCGGGCTGATGGGTATGGATGCGATCTCGTTTGTGTCTCCTTATTTCCTTAAGGACGCGGTGGTCAATACGTGGACAGGCGAGATGATGGGATATAGGGCATGGGGAAATTTCAATAAAGTAAATCCAGGTGAAAGGGTTTACATCCCAGATCCTGTACTGATGAGGACAGGAAGAGGAAGGCGACAATGTGTCCGCATCCGTAATGATATGGATGAATCTGAAGCCGGAGACCCTACTAGGCAATGTTTTCTGTGTAATCAATTTGGTCATATAGACACCAGTTGCCACATCTTCGGGACTGGTGGAGCTGCTCCTCGTGGACGTGGCAGCCGAGGAAGAAGAGGCAGAGGAAGAAGAGGCAGAGGAAGAAACTAGACGTGTGGAACTATGTCTTAAATTTGTAATATGTGTGGAACTATGTCTTAAATTTGCAAAATGTGTGGAACTATGTCTTAAATTTGTAATATGTGTGGAACTATGTCTTAAATTTGTAATATGTGTGGAACTATGTCTTAAATTTGTAATTTGTGTGGAACTATGTCTTAAATTTGTAATTTGTGTGGAACTAATGTGCAGATGGCGGGATCTTTGCTGAATGCTGACATAGATAGAAAGCACCGATCGACGGTACTGGATGCTAACCCGGGGTCCTTGAAGCACCTAGTGACTCGCACTCCCATTTCGAACTGGTGCATACATCCTGATTGGCTTCAGAGGCATGTGACATTTATTTCTCTTGTTGTTGGGATATTTATGGGCCAATGTGACTAAACTGTTCTGCTTTCTTCTTATGTAGATTGAAGTGGGCTGGGCTCTTACCATTCGTTCGTTTGGTTGAGGCCACTCATATGGAGGAGATAGAAGGGCGACAACTTGGGTTCCAGACTAGTCGCTTACAGTACGACTCGTCTTTGCTCACGTGCTTGGTGGATCGATGGAGGCCCGAGACTCACACTTTCCATTTTCGATGGGGAGAGATGGCTCCTACCCTTCAGGACGTCTCGTACTTGCTGGGACTTCCGTTGGCTAGCGTGCCCATAGGCCCAGTGGATCCACCGGCACATTGGGCCCAAGAGATGGCCCAACGATTCTTTGGCATCCGCGATGGACCTCTGGCCTTTGGCCATGACAATCATGGGCCAAAATTTGGATGGTTGGAGCAGTATCAGGTGTGTTTCATTTATTTGTTCTATTTTGTTGGAGAAGTATCATGTACTGAAAATTGTTCTATTTGCCAATGCAGATACAGAGGTTTGGGTTCCCGGCCACTCCGATGACTGCCCCACAGATTACACGCAGCCTGGAGGCATACCTTATGTGGCTGCTCGGGAAGGTGATGTTCACTGAGAACCACGTGTCGACCATTAGTGCGCGATACATCCATTTTGCTAGAGGGATCGCGGAGGCGACGTGCCAGGAAGAATGCACACAGTGGAGTTGGGGTTCAGCTGTCTTAGCAGCTACGTACCGAGGTATGTGCAATGCTTGCCAGTTAACCAAGGACAGTTCTGTCTTGCTAGGATGCCCATTGTTGCTGCAACTGTGGTCGTAGGAGAGGTTCCCTATCGGCCGTCCAGATGTAAGTGTCAACCAAATAGTCGGCAACCAGGAACATGAAACAATTGTCTACCAATCTGACCTGCTGTTCGACGAAGAGCAAATTGATTTGCCTACATTTGGCACTCACTGGACCCGTCGCAAGGTCAGTGTAATGTCTTAATAAATTGCACTTCTGGTACTACAATATGAAAGTTACTAACAACTATTTTGTCATGCAGTGTCGTTTCGCGGGAGAGCAAGTCGTTAGATGCTATCCATCGTTCAGCGAGCAGTTCGACACATTGAAAGAGGATGTCGTGATTTGGGAGCCGTACACCCTGCAGACACGACACGCACGATATCCTGGAGGCATATGTATTATGTGCACTAGAGATCGAGAGTACTGGCTGACTACATCCAAGATCATCTTTGATTGCCAAGTTGAGGAGATGTCTCAACAGAGGGTCATGCGACAGTTTGGTCTTTGCCAGATGGTAGATCCCCCGCGTCCAGATGTTCCCCTTCCAGATGTCGTGCACGCGTAAGTAAATATATGTACATAAGGAATGCATCTTATACTTCATCTATGTTCTTTAATGATGGTCTAACAAATTCTAATGACAGGTACTCTCGGAAAAGTAGCAAGACCGCCACTCAATGGCTCCAACGGGTGGGGATTTACGTCAACGAGTGGCAGAATGCACCAACACAAGTGTGGCACGCTGGCCCGTTTGATATGGAGCTATTCCACGGATACCTACAGAGGTACATGTCGATGACACGGCTACGTCCCATTCCACACGCACATGACGATGAGATATACCCTAGCCAGTCAACACTGGAGTCCAGACAGTCAGCGGTAAGTACTTTATTTAGAGCATAATCAACATGAGTGCCTATGTAGTGCATACCTAACTATGAGACAAATGCAGGCCGATATGACGTGGGAGCTACAGACTGAGGTGGCTCAGTACGGACGCTCGCTTTCGAACGTTCCTCTTGTGCCCCGTCAACAGGCTCAGTCCTTTGCCCGGCGGGTCGAGGAGAAGTTGTGGCGTATCTACGCGTCCATCACGTGCACCAGCGTCTCAGACGTCGTTCAACACCGAGAAGCACAACGCCCACCGCGCCACTCGGTGGAGGAGCGCGCCCCACGTCGATCCACGCAGCAGCGCCCACCGCGTCACTCGGTGGAGGAGCGCGCCCCACGTCGATCCATGGAGCAACCACCATCAGGCCACGGGCCTCGTCCACGACTCTCACAGCAGGCGCCGCCGAGAGCACCACCTCCAGACCAGGCTGGAGGCTCGGGGTGGCAGCAATCACAGTTTACTTCTGACACGTGGCAGCAATCGCAGTTCAATATCGACCAGTTGCACCAGAACCAGATTACTTTCGAACAATGGCAGCATCAGCAGCCGATCCCCTACATGGACTTTGCTTATCGACCACAATCTCATCCTCATGGTAAGCGTGTCCCTTCCTACTATTATTAGATGCAATATGCCATTGTTCAGTACTTCATTTCTTGTACACTAGCAGGAGACTCCGTTACATGGGACAGTACTGACGACCATCATCAGCAGACATAGCACGAGCAGGTAGACTGGTTTAGTCAGTATCAGCCAGGTACTCCACCACCTATCCCCACACAGAATACACAGGATCAAGGTGAAGGGTCAACTGCACCTCGCCGTGATGTGATGCCACCCCACAGATATGGATGGAGTACACCGAGGCCTCCGCCACCTCGTCGTCGACACCAGTCATATCTACTTATGTATCAGTCTTTTACCTATCTATGTATGAGACATCATTCTATTATTTCATGATTTTATTCGACAAACTACTCAACATAACTTGCAACATAGTTCAACATAACTTGCGGTACATAAATAAGATACGCCTTTCCCTTTCCCTTCGATGATGCCTCGCCCTTTCCCTTGGACGATCCCTCGCACTTGCTCTTCTTGGCCTGCGATTTCTTCTTCTCCTGCCTCTTGTCCCACTCAGCTCTTGCCTTGCTTCCAACGGGTGGCGGCATGAAGATATCATCCTCATCTTCGCTCTCTTCTATCCAGGCCCTACGTGCCACAACCTGCTCCGTCATGTCAGCTTGACTCTTCTGAAGGGTTTCGCGGCATAGTAAATCAAAATTTTCTACGGATGCGAACAGAGGGAAAGCCAAGATCTAATCTAGGAGATGCAATCAACGAGAGAGATTGGATTAGATCTTCATACCCTTGAAGATTCGCACAACGGAACGTTCGTCGGAACGTGGGTGATGTAGTCGTACTCGCTTCTCCTCCTCGCGATCCGATCCGATCTAGCACCACAAGTGGAGGTGCCTCCGTGAGATGCACACGTGCAGCACCTCGACGTCTCCTCCTTCCTCGGACCAGCAAGTATGGTGGAGAGATAGATTGGATCTACAACACGACGGCGTGGTGTATATGATGGAGAATTTCTGCTGCAGGGCTTTCTTCCGATACCAGGGAGTTGTATTATCTCATGGTCTAAGGAATACAATATTTGACATAGGAAAAGCTTCGCAAAGATGAACACGATGATACGATCTAATTGCTTCGCTTAGTTTGGGTCTGTCCATCATATCATTCTCCAATGAAATGATCTCATTATCAATTGACAACTCATGTCTATGGTTAGGAAACCTTAACCATCATTGATCAATGAGCTAGTCCTTAGAGGCGTACCAGGGACACGGTGTTGTTCACAAACCACACAAGTATTAATGTTTCCGCTTAATACAATTCTAGCATGGAATATAAACTTTATAATGAACAAGAATTATAATAATAACATCTTTATTATTGCCTCTAGGGCATAATTCCAACAGTCTCCCACTTGCACTAGAGTCAATAATCTAGTTTACATCTGGCAACAATCTCACACCCATGGCACTGAGGTGCTGATCATGTTTTACACGTGGAAGAGGTTTAGTCAATGGATCTGCGACATTCAGATCTGTATGTACTTTGCTAATCTTCAGATCTCCATCTGCAATATAATCTCAGATTATATGAAACTTGCGGTTGATATGCTTGGTCTTTGGATGATATCTTGGTTCCTTAGCGAGTGCTATGGCGCCAGTGTTGTCACACAATATCTCCAGTGGGTCCAATGCACTTGGAACCACGCCAAGCTCAGTGATGAAGTTTCTGATCCAAACTCCTTCACTTGACGCTTCTGCAGCAGCCATGTATTCCGCTTCTACTGTAGATCCCGCGATCACGCTTTGCTTGCAGCTTCTCCAGCTCACAACTCCTCCATTCAAAATATAAACGTATCCTGTCTGAGATTTGGAATCATCCTTGTCGGTGTCAAAACTAGCGTCGACGTAACCTTTTACGACAAGCTGTTCATCACCCCCATAGACTAAGAACATTTCTTTAGTCCTATTTAGGTACTTTAGGATGTTCTTCACGGCTGTCCAGTGTTCCACTCCTGGATCACTTTGATATCTGCTCGTCAAACTAAGAGCATTGGACAAATCCGGTCTAGTACACAGCATGGCATACATGATGGAACCTATGGCCGAGGCATAAGGCACTTTGCTCATAGCTTCCCTATCATTTACCGTAGCTGGACACTGAGCCTTGCTCAATATCTTACCTGACAACATAGGCACTGAACCTTTCTTTGCCTTATCCTTTCTGAACCTTTTCAGAACCTTGTCTAGGTATGTACTTTGGCTTAAAGCTATCAGGCGTCTTTGTCTATCTCTATAGATCTTGATGCCCAATATATAAGCAGCTTCACCTAGGTCTTTCATTGAAAAACACTTGTTCAAATAACTCTTCACATCGTTAAGCATGTTGATGTCATTTCCAATAATCAATATGTCATCCACATATAGTACCAGAAACGTCACCGAGCTCCCACTCACTTTCTTGTAGATACAAGCTTCATAGCAATTTGGAACAAATCCAAAGCTCTTGATCACTTGATCAAAACGAAGGTTCCAACTCCGAGATGCTTGCTTCAGTCCATAAAAGGAACGCTGAAGTTTGCATACTTTACTAGCATCCTTAGGATCGACAAAACCTTCGGGTTGCATCATATACAACTCTTCATCAATGTTGCCATTGAGGAATGCAGTCTTGACATCCATCTGCCATATTTCATAATCATGAAACACAGCAATTGCTAATAAAATCCGAATGGACTTAAACATCGCTACGGGAGAGAAAGTCTCATCGTAGTCAACACCTTGAACTTGTCAAAAACCTTTCGCGACAAGTCGTGCTTTATAGACGGTAACATTACCATCCGCGTCCATTTTCTTCTTGAAGATCCATTTGCACTCAACGGCCTTTCGGTCGCTAGGAGGGTCCACCAAAGTCCATACTTGGTTTTCGCTCATGGATCCCAATTCGGATTTCATGGCTTCTAGCCATTTCTCAGAGTCTGGGCTCATCATCGCTTCCTCATAGTTCGTAGGTTCACTGTCTTCTACTAACAAGACAGTTAAGACAGGGTTGCCGTACCACTCAGGAGGGGCACGCGACCTTGTCGACCTGCGACGTTCAGTAGCAGCATCGTCCGAAGCTTCATGATCCTTGTCATTAGCTTCCTCTATTGTTGGTGCAGGCGGCACTGGAACAATTTCAGGTGCTGCGCCACTCTCCAATTCAAGAGAAGGTTCAATAACCTCGTCTAGCTCTACTTTCCTCCCACTCACTTCTTTCGAGAGAAACTCCTTCTCAAGAAAGGAACCGTTCTTTGCGACAAACACTTTGCCTTCGGTTCTGTGATAGAAGGTACACCCAATAGTTTCCTTAGGGTATCCTATGAAGACGCATTTCTCCGCTTTGGGTTCGAGCTTGTCCGGCATCAACTTCTTGACGTAAGCTTCGCATCCCCAAACTTTAAGAAACGACAACTTAGGTTTAGCACCAAACCACAGTTCATATGGTGTCGTCTCAACGGATTTAGATAGAGCCCTATTTAAAGTGAATGCAGCGGTTTCTAATGCATAACCCCAAAATGATAACGGCAAATCAGTAAGAGACATCATTGATCGGACCATATCTAATAGGGTTCGATTCCGGCGTTCAGACACACCATTGCGCTGTGGTGTTCCGGGTGGCGTGAGTCGTGAAACGATTCCACTTGCTTTAAGATGCGTGAGAAAATCATAACTCAAATATTCACCTCCACGGTCGGATCGTAGAAACTTAATCTTTCTGTTACGATGGTTCTCCACTTCATTCTGAAATTCTTTGAACTTTTCAAACGTTTCAGATTTATGTTTCATTAAATAGATATACCCATATCTACTTAAGTCATCGGTAAAAGTGAGGAAATAGCGATATCCACCGCGCGTCGAAACACTCATCGGTCCGCATACATCGGTATGTATGATTTCCAACAAGTCCGTTGCTCGCTCCATCATACCGGAGAACGGGGTTTTGATCATCTTGCCCATGAGGCATGGTTCGCATGTGTCAAATGATTCAAAATCAAGAGACTCCAAAAGTCCATCATAATGGAGTTTCTTCACGCGCTTTACACCAATATGACCTAGACGACAGTGCCACAAATAAGTAGTATTATCACTATCTACTTTGCATCTCTTAGCCTCAATGTTATGGATGTGTGTTTCATCCCTTTCGAGATTTAGAAGAAATAAACCATTTACAAGAGGTGCATGACCATAAAAGATGTTACTCATATAAATAGAACAACCATTATTCTCCGATTTAAATGAATAACCGTCTTGCAATAAACACGATCCAGAAATAATGTTCATGCTCAACGCAGGCACATAATAACACTTATTAAGGTTTAAAACTAATCCCGAAGGTAAAACTAAGGAGAGCGTGCCGACGGCCATCACATCAACTCTTGATCCGTTGCCAACGCGCATCGTCACCTCATCCCTCGCAAGCCGCCGTCTATTCCGTAGCTCCGGTTTCGAGTTACAAATATTAGCAACTGAACCGGTATCAAATACCCAGGCACTACAACGAGGGCTAGTAAGGAAAACATCAATAACATGTATATCAAATATACCTTTGATGGTGCCAGCCTTCTTGTCCGCTAAGTACTTCGGATAGTTGCGCTTCCAGTGACCCTTGTCCTTGCAATAGAAGCACTCAGTCTCCGGCTTAGGACCAGACTTGAGCTTCTTCTCAGCAGGGGCAACGCGCTTGCCGCCGCCTTTCTTGAAGGGCTTCTTTGCTCCCTTACCTTTCTTGAAGGTGGGCTTGTTGACCATCAACACATGATTATCCTTTTTGATGTCCACCTCCGCAGCCTTCAGCTTTGCGAAGAGCTCGGTGATCGTATCAGTGGAACCAATCTGATTATGAGTCACTACAAAACTTTTGTAGCTGGGAGGGAGTGATTGCAGAACCCTGTCAATCTTGAGCTCCTATGGAATCGTGCATTCCAGTTGCTCAAGCCGTTGAGTGTAGCCCGTCATCTTAATGGCGTGCTCACTAACGGAACTCCCTTCCTCCATCTTGCAGTTAAAGAACTTCTCGGAGATCTCATATCTCTCAGAACGGGCCTGAGTCTGAAACATGGTTTTCAGCTCCTCGAGAATCTCAAAGGGCCCGGGATACTCTTCAAAACGATTTTGAAGTTCCGGTTCCATAGCAAACAACATGGTGCTCTTAATCACACCATAATCTTCTTTACGCGACTGATAGACAGCTTTCTCATCAGCCGGCGCAGTTGCAGCAGGGGGGGTCACCTAACGCTTTCCCAAGGACATAGTCCTTTTGTCCGCCAGACAGAATGATTCTTAGATTGCGGAACCAATTGGTGAAGTTAGACCCATTGTTTCTAAGCTTTTCTTTCTCAGCAAAAACGTTGAAGTTGAAGTTGGACTTGGCCATGTGATCTACAGTATTGGCAAGTACAATTTAGACTATGTTCATGATAAATAGTTCAACTTAATCAAATTACTAGATGAACTCCCACTAAATTCAACATCCCTCAAGTTGTTTAGTGAACACGATCCAAATTCACCACACCTGATCCGATCATCACGAGAAGAGATGTGGTTTCAATGGTGGACAACAAAGTGTCGATCATATCATTCATATGACTCATGCTTAACCTTTCGGTTCTTGTGTTCCGAGGCCATGTCTGTACATGCTAGGCTCGTCAAGTTAGACCCAAGTATTTCCGCGTGTGCAAAACTGGCTTGCACCCGTTGTATGTGAGCGTAGAGTCTATAGCACCCGATCATCACGTGATGCTTGGACACGACAAACTTTCGCAACGGTGCATACTTGGGGAGAACACAGTTTTTATCTTGATCTTTAAGTGAGGAATCATCTTATAATGCTACCATCGCGATCTAAGCATAATAAGATACATAAAGGGAAAACATCACATGCATATAACTTTATGTGACATGGTATAGCCTATCCTCGCGCAATGATCTCCATCTTGTGCGTTCCGGCATGATCTCCATCACTCCACCATGATTGCCTCCACCATGAATAGCAACTACAACTATTGCTAACTACTTAGCGATAAAGTAAAGCTATTACATGGCGTATAAGAAGTTGACTCGCAGGTCATACACAATTATAAAGACAACCATATGGCTCCTGCCGGTTGTGTACTCATCGACATGCAAGTCGTGAAACATTACAAAACATGATTATCGCATACATTATACACATCACATCTTGGGCCATACCATATCACAGAAAACACTCCCTGCAAAAACAAGTTAGACGCCTCTACTTTGTTGTTGCATGTTTTACGTGGCTTATGGGAGTAGATGCTAAGAACGATTCTTACCTACGGAAAGCCACAACGGTGATATTATGGTTGCCAAACTCCGGTGTTAATCCCATGACAACTATAGTGAGAGAAACTGACATCCACCAGCCGCATGTGTGGAACAAGCCACACGTCAAGTGCGGAGCCGGTCTCGCGAACGACGTCGCGTAAGGTTGGCCTGGACCGCTTCAATCTCACTATCCCGCGTCATAAGAAGAACACAAACAAGAGGCTTGCAACAGAAAACATCAACGCCCGCAACAACCATGTTGCGTTCTACTCGTGAAACACATCTACGCATAGATCTAGCTCTGATACCACTGAAGGGTTTCGCGGCATAGTAAATCAAAATTTTCTACGGATGCGAACAGAGGGAAAGCCAAGATCTAATCTAGGAGATGCAATCAACGAGAGAGATTGGATTAGATCTTCATACCCTTGAAGATTCGCACAGCGGAACGTTCGTCGGAACGTGGGTGATGTAGTCGTACTCGCTTCTCCTCCTCGCGATCCGATCCGATCTAGCACCACAAGTGGCGGTGCCTCCGTGAGATGCACACGTGCAGCACCTCGACATCTCCTCCTTCCTCGGACCAGCAAGTATGGTGGAGAGATAGATTGGATCTACAACACGACGGCGTGGTGTATATGGTGGAGAATTTCTGCTGCAGGGCTTCGCCTACAAACAGTCGGGAGGGAGAGAGGAAAGCTAGCAAGGCGGCTAGGGTTTGGAGGAGAGGTGTAGGGGGTTGGTGCGCCCCCACCCCTCTTTATATAGAGGGGGGGCGCAGCCCTAGCCCCTCCCCCAAGCCCAAAGGATAAGGAGTGGGCGGCATGGACTCTCCCCTCTTCTAGAAACCCTATCTCTAGTTTAAACGATTTAAACTCTCTAGGATCGGTTGGGCCCTATGGGGCCTTGTGCCCCTGGACCAATGCGGCCAGGACACTCCCTCATAGGCCCATGCCCCCTCCCGGAAGGTGGGGCCACGTTGGTCCCCTTCCGGAAGGTTCTAGAAGCTTCCGGTACAATACCGATTAACCCGGAACAATTCCGAACTCCAAAAACTGCATTGCCTTATATCAATCTTATTCTCCGGACCATTTTGGAACCTCTCGTGATATCCCGGATCCCATCCGAGACTCCGAACAAAAATTCATAAACCAATTATCCATTCTATCCTAGCGTCGAGACACGTTAAGTGTGTGACCCTGCGGGTTCGAGAATATGCAGACATGATCTTCTATCAATAATCAACAGCGGGGTCTGGGCACCCATATTGACTCCCACACATTCATCGATGATCATATCGGATGAACCACGATGTCAGGATTCAAACAATCCCATATATATATTCCCTTCGTCTCGCGATATTTTACTTGCCCGAGATTCGATCGTCGGTACCGTCATACCTAGTTCAATCTCGTTCACAGCAAGTACTTTACTCGTTCCGTAATCCGATATCACTTTGTGATTAACTCCTTAACCACATGCTTGCAAGCGGTGTTGATATCGATTACCGAGTGGGCCCGAAGTATATCTCTTCGACTTGGGAGGGACAAATGCCATCTCGATACATACAACCCAACAGATACTTTCCGATCACCTGAGAGACACCTTTATAATCACCCTCTCATAGGATGACGTTTGATGACCTCAAAGCTTTCTTCCGATACCAGGGAGTTGTATTATCTCATGGTCTAAGGAATACAATATTTGACATAGGAAAAGCTTCGCAAAGATGAACACGGTGATACGATCTAATTGCTTCGCTTAGTTTGGGTCTGTCCATCATATCATTCTCCAATGAAATGATCTCATTATCAATTGACAACTCATGTCTATGGTTAGGAAACCTTAACCATCATTGATCAATGAGCTAGTCCTTAGAGGCGTACCAGGGACACGGTGTTGTTCACAAACCACACAAGTATTAATGTTTCCGCTTAATACAATTCTAGCATGGAATATAAACTTTATCATGAACAAGAATTATAATAATAACATCTTTATTATTGCCTCTAGGGCATAATTCCAACATCTTCTTGGCCTGCTCTTTCTTCTTCTCCTGTCTCTTGTCCCACTCAGCTCTTGCCTTGCTTCCAACCGGTGGCGGCATGAAGATATCATCCTCATCTTCGCTATCTTCTATCCAGGACCAAGGTGTATTAGCCACCTCCATCATGCGAGCTTCACTCTTGAAGGTGAGCTTGTCCCACCTTGCCTTGATCCTGAGAAGCTCTGCTCGTACCTGATTTGGGGTCTTCAGTTTCCACCCTCTTCGATGAAGTGACTTACCAAGTATAACGAGAGCATCATGGTTCGATACCAACGTATCCCAGTCGGCTAGTTTATCGCCTATCTCAACAGTTCTGGCTATGAAGAAAAGCCCAATGGACATATCTACAGGCCAGGGAGACGCGTCGGTCATAGTGGAGAGGAGTGGAGGAAAATGCGAGAGCAAAAGGAGAGAGGGAAATGAGAGAGTAAGAGGAGGAAGAGATGAACTGGGTTAAAGGATACATCCCATTGCCCGGATTTATAGAGGCACCGAACCGAATAGGCGGGAAAAAAGGGCGGGAAGTCGTGGCGGGAAAAAGAGGGCGGGAAGTCGTGGCGGGAACAAAGGGCGGGGATTACTGGTGTGAAAAATTTGCGGGGAGTAACGGCGGGAAAAAATGGCGGGGAGTACCGGCGGGAAAAATCGGCGCGAAGGATTGCCGAGCGGACGATTATTTAGCGAAGATTATTTAGCGGCGGGAGCACTGGGGCGTCGGCTTCTCAAAGGACGACAGTTCCTGTCGTCTATTCAAGGGACGAAACCTTGTGTCGTCCGCGCAACCAACGACGCACTCTGTCGTCCGTTGAACGGACGACGGACCGACAGATTTGAAATTTGCCAAATTTGCGTATTATTTGTGAAAAAAAATAAAAAAAATGTATTATTTAAAAAAAATTAGCCTCAGGAAAAGTCCTTGTCATGGACTCGTTACGAAAAGAAAAAGAGATATGGGCAGACTTTAGAGAGATGCTCCAGAGGTAATTTCAATCATATTATCGCACTAGATCGGCAACTTTCGTGACAACAAGTAATTAAATTACTCATTTATCCATTTTCTTTGCCGGACAGGGTTTGGAAAAGGTTCACGGGCAGGGCCGTGGGTGAATGGTCAGAAGAACTAAAATTTGTAGACCAAAATGTAAGTAATACTAGCTAGTTAGGTCTGCGTATCTCTTTGATTCTGCTTACAATTCCATTATATCATGCTTTATTGATTACTATTTTGATTGAACTCTCTATTCTCGTCAAGTGCGCGCATCAGGGACACGGCAATAACTTATGTGGGTTCTATGTTTGCGAGTTCATTCGCAACACGATATGTGCGACGGGCCAAGCCGCACTAGAACAACTTAGAGTAAGTAAACAAAGTACACAACATTATTTTATTATCATCAATTGTGTTGAGTTTTATTCTTATATATATATTGACCCCATTCTTCATATATATTCAGATCGAACGAATGCGGGACCAACTCCTACCATTTGAACGCATACGAGCCATTCAAGAGGAATTGGCGGGGTTCATACTTGATGAGGTCGTCACGCCTGGCGGAGAACTCTTTAGATATCCAAAATCGCCTGGCGGGGTTCATGCTTGAACGTGTTTGTCTTGTACTTGATGCTTCAACGTTTACGGAGAATACCACACAATTGCGATGTTTGTGTATAATAATAGTTGCTTAATTATTCATATACTCGTATGTACCGACGACGATGTATGTGTATATACCGCTCCCGATCGATTCCCCCTCCCCCCTCCCCGTCCCCGCCGCGCCGCAGAAATACGCCCAGAACGGGGCGGCGGCAGAACTTTGCCGCGGCAGAAGATTTAGGCCGTTTTTCTGCCGCGGCGGAGATTTAGGCTGTTTTCCTGCCGCGGCAGAGATTTATCTCTTTTTCCTGCCGCGGCACAGAACCTAAAGGGGGGGGGGGGGCTGAGCGCTGCGGCAGCCCCACGTGTGCCACCCTTTAAAGGGGGGGCCCCTCTAACACCGAACCCTCAACAACGGTTCTACAACCGCTGTTAGAGGGCCCTCCAAACCGGTGTTAGAGGGGGGGGGAGGGTGTGCACTAGTGCGCACACATGTGGCGATCGCCTTAGGTGGTGGCAAGGAAAGCGACTTGTTCGACCATCGTGGTGGAACGATATGAAAAATTTGGTGCGCAGGAGTCTTGGAAACCTGTACCATGTATAGGTTTCCTTGGAATGGCAAGACCCTGTTATTCGGTAATAAGGTCGTCCACGACGAGTAACTCCATTGTGCATCGTCGATGGTAGCAAAGAGCACGTGTCCCCAAAACGAACTCGTGATCATGACTGTGGTGACTCTGTCGATGGCCGTGCTCAAGCAGACAGTCATGCTGTTATGGAATAAGATAGTTTCCAGCTGGCATCTCCCTTGTCCCATGAGCGGGGCCAGATCGGTGATGTCCCAAGTGAAGGGGTGGAGGAGACGAATGGCGACCGCGTCTCCCTGCTGTTGCCCCAGCAGGAGAATGCCTTCGGTCGTGGTGCTGATGACACGGTGGTCCCTAAGAAGCACAAGTTGAGGATGGACGAATTCTCCGGTGGAGAGGTTGAAGAATCTTCTCTTTGTCGGCGTCGTAGCTGGGATGGAGCCTGTGGCCCTCGAGCAGCATCATCCACCGGCGCGGATGAAAGCGTGGGTCGACGATGACACGGCCGCACGGGCACACGGTGGCCGATCGCCAATAGGCGGAGACAGCCAGGAAGCGGACGTAGTCCACCACGTCTCCGGAGAGCACTCGCCAGCCGACCAGCGGAACCAAATCTCCGGACAGAGACGCCCACGGAGACATGTCGTCGCAGCTGAGATTCGCCGGTGAAGACATCGATTTGTCCTAGACCCATACCCAGACCTAGAACCGACCGAGACTGTAGATTGGATTGCAACTCACGATGTATTGATCGGATGCATAGTACGTACATATATAGGTATATAGAGAGGCCACCACATCCTTAGATATACAAGAGAGAAGGGGCCTAAGTGCTAATGTACTAAATACAATATGTGCATAATATATCTAGTCAACACCCGTAGTCGAAGCGTCGGTAGAGCGGACGCAAAGACTGGATCGAATTCCTCGAAGAACGCCGTAGGTAGTCCTTTAGTCATGATATCGGCAAACTGCTAAGATGTGAGTACATGTAGGACACATATGCGACCAAGATCCACCTGTTCGCGAACAAAGCTCGATATGCTTCGTTTGACGATGATAAATGGGGTTGGCGGAGAGATACACGGCAGAGACGTAGTCGTAGTCGCAATACACCACGTGGCCTTGTCGACAGGACATGAGAGCTTAAGAAGTAGCTGACGTAATCAAGAACACTCGGCAACGGCATTAGTCATAAGAAATACTCCTCCTTCCCAAAATATGTGACTTGGCTAGAAATGAATGTATTTATATACTCCATTCTCCATCCGACTCATTTTAGTTGACTCAAATATGTCTAGATACGGGTGTATTTAGCACTAAAATTTGACTAGATATCCCGTATCTAGATGAATCTAAGTCAACTAATATGGATCGGATGAAGTACTAAAATGTGTTTAGATATATGCGAACCTAGCTAAATCCATGTCACTAATTTTGCGACGAACGGAGTATTATTTTCGAATAACTTTAAATGCTACTCTGTCAGTGATCTAGATTGTGAGACGAAAATTTAGTGCAATTGATGACATAGTCATTTCCCTGTAATATCGCTTCTGTTCGTATAAACTTAATTCTGGATTTCAAAAATCCTATCTGAATATACAGGACAGGTTGCATTTAGAAATCCTATCTAAATTGAGAACAAGATCGGTTGAGGGGAAAGGTAGAGGCATGTTAAGAAGATGGTTTCGGACCATGGAATCAACACATAGGTCACATACGGATCACACACAGATCGTGGCTTGGCTTCCTCTAGCGCGGACGTCGCGAGGTGGGACCGGACGAGCGGAGCGAGCCGCATATAATGTTGCGCCTGACTGGTGAGTGCTGGCCTGAGAGTATCTCCACTCTGCCCTATCACGACGCCGAAATTCGGTTCAGACGTCGAAAATGGTCCAGTCGCATATCCAAGGACCTGCTTTCGTTCGGATTTTAGCGTGTTTTGATCCGGCCTACCCAGGCCATACCCAGGATCCTGAGTACGCCCTAAAAACACCGGATGAAGTGAATTCGGCGAGTGGACCCGCCCAGTCAGTATATATTCGTCTTTTTTCATCCAAAGTTTGCCCATATTCGCCCATATTCGTCCAAAGTTCGTCCATATAGACCATATTCGTCCAAAATTTGTCCATATAGACCATATTCGTTCAAATTTCGCCTAAAATTCGGGCATATTCGCCCATATTCGCCCAAATTTCGCCCAAAGTCCGTTCGTATCGCCCATATTCGCCCAAATTTCGTCCATATAGATCATATTCGCCTAAAATTCGCCCAAAATTCGGGCATATTCGCCCAAAGTTGGCATGTATCGACCATATTCGCCCAAATTTCGTCCATATAGACCATATTCGCCCAAAGTTTGCCCAAAATTTGGGCATATTCGCTCAAAGTTCGTCTGTATCGCCCATATTCAAAAGTTCGCCCATAGTTCGTCCATATCGCCCATATTCGCCCAAAGTTCGTCTGTAGCGACCATATTCGCCGAAAGTTCGCCCATATTCGCCCAAAACCGCTTATATTCGCCCAAAGTTCGCCCAAAGTTTGCCGAAATTTGTTAAATTTTAGTCAAACGCAGGAACTCGCCTGGGTACGCGAGTGGGAAACTGGGCGTACCCAGGCCGAAATCAATTTCGTCCGGCCAAAAAAAGGTCTGGATTTCGTCCTAGGTTCGCCCAACGAGTGTATATGCTCTGAGTGCCGACCATATCTGTGACATGAGGGTATCTATACCGGGGCTACCCAAACGGTCTGCGCGTGTCCAAAACTGTTCGCGTAGATGTGCCGTGATGTGCGCGGCATCCCAGCGGAGCGATCCATTCGGCGAAACATGTTCGGCCCGACCCATCCATGCATCTAATCTGGGGCTTGGTTGCGTTGGTCCGGACGCGCGCGAACAGCGCGGACGTCGTTCCCGCTCGTGCTACTGGCCCACCCGTCAGTCACCTTGACCCGCGGTATTGATTTCAGACAAGGTCAGCGGAATCGATTTAGACGCACATAGTGGCAGCGATTCAGAGGCGCTGGCAGAAGGCTGACCGGCGGCAGCCTGCACTAGTAGAAAGCGGACCTTTGGTCCAGAGCATTAGAATCAGTTCTGGTATAAACCGGGACTAATGCCCTGGTCTCAACGGCTAGAAACGGCCGCAGGCCCTAGAAGACATTAGCCTCGGTTCGTAGGAGACCTTTAGTCCCGGTTCGTTTAAAAAACCGGAGCTAAAGGGTCTGGCGCTGGAAAAGAGCGGATGCATGGACCTTTAACCTCGGTTTGTTTCTCAAACCGGGACTAAAGTCCCCGACTATATCTTCTTTCCCTTCCCAGCCCGAGCCATTTCAAGCTTACACAAGCATCTCTCTCAAATTTCTCCCCTCAAGCTCGAGTTCTTCCCAATTTTCTCAAGATTTATGAAGATTTTTTGGCTCCACATCTATCAAGGGTCCTAAGAGGTTAGCAACTTCATCATTTCATCTTTCATTGCTTGTTTTAGCTCATTTCATGCTCTAAAATGGATAGATTTATGTGGATTCTATCTCTATATATCTGGTTAATTTGGCATATATAGTTCCCGAAATTCATTTGATTCATCGAAGCACATAGATACATGAGTTCATCCTATCTACATATCTTGGTTTGGCACGTAGTCTTGAAATTCAGACGGTTCACAGTGCATCATGTCATCGTCGAGCAACAACATATTCTTCTTTCTTCTACCTGTCGTCACAAAATCCATTGCAACAAAAATAAGTACCAAAACTATGAAGGCACACATATATATAGGGGCGCCCTAGCATTTTAGTTAATCATCGGCTAGTTAAGCAAGTAAGAACAAAAACATGAACACGCCAAGGAGCTACCAAATTAAATTAGGGAGTGCCTCTATGGCGAGCTCCTCAAAGATGTCTGAGGACGAGGCATCCTAAGACATCTTCGAGAAGCTCTGCCGTAGTGGTGTCCCTGCTCTTGCACACCATCTTTCAGTTCATATCTTTTCTAGCTAAATCAGTATGCTGGTGGAGCTAACTAATTTCACATATTAGGGAGTGCCTCTATGGCTAGCTCCTCGAAGATGTCTGAGGACGAGGTCCTAAGACATCTTCGAGGTCCTAAGACATCTTCGAGAAGCTCCGCCGTAGTGGTGTCCCTGGTCTCGCGCACGATCTTCCTTGCAGATGATAGTTTACAAGGAAGCCTATTTATAGATTAAGCAGCACAACATAGTGTTGACACTCACCCCTGTCATAGTGTCGCCACCCACTTAAACAACGTCGCCAC
Source organism: Avena sativa (assembly GCA_916181665.1). NCBI lineage: Eukaryota > Viridiplantae > Streptophyta > Magnoliopsida > Poales > Poaceae > Avena > Avena sativa. The sequence continues at coordinate 396,967,423 of OV702280.1, read as the reverse complement.
TCACTGGCATAGTGTCTCCACTCACGACATATAGTGTCGTCACCCACTTTTAGTCCTGATTGGAGTGTCCTTTAGTCCGGGTTGGAGACACCATTCGGGACTAAACGGGCTCAGGTCAGCCCCAGCCTGCCACAACCCCTTTAGTACCGGTTGGTGTGTCCAACCGGGACTAAAGATGTAGTAGAAAGTTTTTAAATCAGTGCATAGTTGTTTGATGTATACGATGTGTTCTTTTATTTTTAGACTAGTACTACTCTTAGCATCATGATTTTGCTTGATGAACTTATATAATGCATATGAGATGGCAATGGATGTACGCTGACCGAATCTCTGATGAGTTCATTAAAGGTGTGCGTTATTTTCTCATTGTGGAAGAGGCAAACGAGCGGAATGGTTTTATGTGTTGTCCATGTGGTGAGTGTCGGAATCAGAAGGAATACTCTTCCTCAAGAGTCCTTCACGGCCATTTGTTTCGGTCCGGTTTCATGTCTGGCTATAATTGTTGGACCAAGCACGGAGAAAGAGAGGTTATGATGGAAGACAACGAAGATGAAGAGAATGATGACAACTATCCTATGTCCCCTGAATACGGTGGTACTACAATGGAAGACAATGATGAAGAAGAAGCAGAATAACGTGCATCATATGAGCCAAATGATGATCTTGGTCGGGCCATTGCTGATGCAAAGGGAGAATGTGATAGCGAAAGGGAGAGGTTGAAATTTGAGCAGATGTTAGAGGATCACAACAAATTGTTGTACCCGAATTGCGAAGATGGTCACAAAAAAGCTAGGCAGCATACTGGAATTGCTGCAATGGAAGGCAGAGGTTGGTGTGCCTGACAAGGGATTTTAAAAGTTGTTGAAGATAATGAAGAAGCTGCTTCCAAAGGATAACGAACTTCCCCCAGTACTTACGAAGCAAAGAAGGTTGTCTGCCCTCTAGGATTAGAGGTACAGAAGATACATGCATGCATTAATGACTGCATCCTCTACCGCGGTGAGCAGTACGAGAATTTGGATGCATGCTCGGTATGCACTGCATTGCGGTATAAGATCCGACGAGATGACCCTGGTTATGTTGAGGGGGAGCGCCCCAGGAAGAGGGTTCCTGCCAAGGTGATGTGGTATGCTCCTATAATACCACGGCTGAAACGTTTGTTCAGAAACGAAGAGCATGCCAAATTGTTGCGATGGCACAAAGAAGACCGTAACAAAGAGGAGATGTTGAGACACCCCGCTGATGAGTCGCAGTGGAGAAAAATTGAGAGAAAGTACCCGGACTTTGCAGGTGATGCGCGAAACTTATGGTTTGGTCTAAGTACAGATGGCATGAATCCCTTTAGGGAGCAGAGCTGCAGTCATAGACATGGCTTGTGACTTTGTGTATCTATAATCTTCCTCCCTGGTTATGCATGAAGCAGAAGTTCATTATCATGCCAGTGCTCATCCAAGGACCGAAGCAACCCGGCAACGACATTGATGTGTATCTAAGGCCATTAGTTGAAGAACTTTTACAGTTGTGGCACGGACAAGGTGTATGTGTGTGGGATGAGCACAAACGTGAGGAATTTAACCTACGAGCATTGTTGTTCGTAACCATCAATGATTGGCATGTTCTTAGTAACATTTCAGGATAGACAAACAAGGGATACAATGTATGCATACACTGTTTAGATGACACTGAAAGTATTTATTCGGATAAGTGCAAGAAGAATGTGTACCTAGGGAATCATTGTTTTCTTCTCCCCACGCATTCCCTAAGAAGGAAAGGCAAGCATTTCAATGGTGAAGCAGATCACCAGAGTAAGCCTGTCCATTGTACTGGTGATGATGTATTTGATATGGTGAAGGATTTAAAAGTAATCTTTGGAAAGGGTCCTGGCGGACAGTCTGTTCCAAAGGACACTGGCGGACACGCACCCATGTGGAAGAAGAAATCTATATTTTGGGAGCTACCCTATTGAAAGTCTTAGAGGTCCGCCCTGCAATCGACGTGATGCACCTAACGAAGAATGTTTGCGTGATACTGCTAGACTTCTTGGGCGTGTATGGAAAGAATAAAGATACACCAGAAGCACGGCAGGACCAACAACGCATGAAAGATCGAGAAGGCAGGCATCCATAGCTGTTTCAAGGTACTGCCAGCTATGCTCTTACCAAGGAAGAGAAGGAAATCTTTTTTGAATGCCTGAGTAGTATCAAGGTCCCTTCTGGCATCTCGTCCAATATAAAAGGAATAATAAATATGGCAGACAAAAAATTCCAGAACCTGAAGTCTCATGACTGCCACGTGCTTATGACGCAGTTGATTTCGGTTGCTTTGAGGGGGCTTCTGCCGGAAAATGTTAGAGTACCCATTGTGAAGCTATGTTCGTTCCTCAATGCAATTTCTCAGAAGGTAATCGATCCAGAAAGTCTACCGGGATTACAGAAAGATGTGGTCCAGTGTCTTGTCAGCTTTGAGTTGGTGTTCCCACCATCCTTCTTCAACATAATGACACACCTTCTAGTTCACCTAGTTGAAGAGATTACCATTCTCGGTCCTGTATTTCTACACAATATGTTCCCCTTTGAGAGATTCATGTGAGTCTTAAAGAAATATGTCCATAACCGTGCTAGGCCAGAAGGAAGCATCTCCAAGGGCTATGGAACAGAGGAGGTCATTGAGTTTTGTGTTGACTTTATTCCTGACCTTAAGCCGATCGATGTATCTGAATCACGGCATGAGGGGAAACTTAGTGGAAAAGGCACGCTAGGATAGAAAGCAAAGATATGTATGGATGGACATTCTTTCACTAAAGCACACTATACAATTCTGCAAAGTTCCATCTTGGTGGCTCCGTATATCGAGGTACACAAGAATATTGTACGCTCGAACTACCCGGGGCAGTCTGACAGGTTGATTAGAGATGAACACAGGAAGACTCTGAGCGGTTGGTTGCAGACACATCTCATGAATGACACCACTGTTGGAGATAAGTTGTACTTGTTGGCCAGGTCTCCATCTTCAACTATATTGACTTTCCAAGGGTACAAGATAAATGGGAATATTTTTTTGCACGCACACCCAAGATAAAAAGAGCACCAACCAAAACAGTGGTGTCCGATTTGATGCAACGGACGAGAATGGGAAAAAGGACGCATATTATGGTTACATAGAGGACATATGGTAACATGACTATGGTCCTAATTTCAAGGTCCCATTGTTTCAATGCAAATGGGTCAAGATGACAGGAGGTGGGGTAACGGTAGACCAGCAGTACGGAATAACAACAGTGGATCTCAATAATCTTGCGCGGAGACAAACCATTCGTCCTTGCCAATGATGTGGCTCAAGTTTTCTATGTGAAGAACATGTCTACTAGACCGAGAAAAAGGAAAGATAAGCAAAAAAATACAATATCATACGATGAGACAAAGCGCCACATAGTTCTTTCAGGAAAAAGAAACATGGTGGGAGTTGAGGACAGGACAGACATGTCAGAAGATTGTAACAACTTTCATGAAATTCCGTGATTCAAAATGAAAACTAACCCAAGCATACTGCTAAATAAATAAGATGCTCCATGGTTACGGACTAGAAGAGAACCAAAACACTAGATGTGGATGTTGGTGATGTAATAATGTATTAAACCTTTTGTGAATTAATCTATTTTTTAGAATTTCTGAGATTCCTGTAGGCAGGTAGAAAAAAACAGCATCATCATCATCGTCATCGTCATTTATTAATATTAAAAACCGGGACAAACTGGGACAAACAGGAATTTCTGAGATTGCTGTAGGCAGGTACCAAAACACTAGACTAGGTAACACTCAAGACATTTATTAATATTAAAAATCGGGACTAGCTAACACTCAGGACTAAAGCCACCCCTTTAATCATAATCATGTCTAGTCCTATAGTACGCAGCTTCAGGGTCTTCTTCGTCATCGTCATCATCATCGTCATCGTCACCTGCCACTCCAGGGATCCTCAGCCCAGCCATGGCATATACCGGGGCACCTGCCACTCCGGCCTCGGATTCACGATGGGTGGTGGAGGGGTCTCCTGGAAGACGATGCCGCTATCGCCGGGCGGGGGAGGGGCCTTCTTGTGGCTCTGTGGCGGTGGACTTATGGGCACCGCAGGCGAGGATGGTCTCCCCCGACGATGTAGCGTATTAGGCTGATGATAGTACGGTTCACCTACCACAGATGCCGACCGGTTTCGTTGTGGTTCACTGGGGCGGGCCATCACCCTCGTACCTGGTAAGCTCCCTTTCCTGCCGGTTAGCGAAGAAGTCATTCCAGGTGTCGTAGTTGTCGGGATCCCACTGGGGATCCATTTGTTGCTCCGGCGTGAGCTCGTGGTAGAAGTGGTTCATGATGGCCGCCTGTCGGGCGGAGCCTTGAGGCACAGGAGGGACAGGAACCCCTCCAGCGCTCAGCATCTATCCGGCGGGCGGCCGGTAGCCTGGCGGGCAAGGGTAGTTGGAGGCACACAGCGCCTCGGTCTCCTCGAGGGTTAGAATGGCCCAGTAGGCACTGTCCATTGTTGTGTGAGAGGAAGGTGTGGATGTATGGATAGCCATGGCGTGGTCGGCCTATATATTGATGGAAAGGGTGGGAAAACATGGCGAGAAGTGGTGGGAAATGGCGGGAAATATCTTTAGTCCCGGTTAGTGGCTATAACCTGGACTAAAAGCACCGTTTAGAGGGAAAGGGCGGGAAAACATTGCAGGAAGCAGTGGGAAATGGCAGGATATACCTTTAGTCCCGGTTAGTGGCTACAACTGGGACTAAAAGCACCGTTCAAAGGGAAAGGACAAGAAAACATGGAGGGAAGCGGTAGGATATGCTGGGAAATATCTTTAGTCCCGGTTAGTGGCTACAACCGGGACTAAAAGCACCGTTCAGAGGGAAAGGTCGAGAAAACATGGCGGGAAGCGGTGGGAAATGGCGGGAAGCGGTGGGAAATGGCGGGAAATATCTTTAGTCCCGGTTAGTGGCTACAACCGGCACTAAAAGCACCGTTCAGAGGGAAAGGGCGGGAAAACATGGCGGGAAGCGGTGGGATATGGCGGGAAAAATTCGAAACGGGCATGTTTCTGTGTTGAATCGTGGCATAGTTTGTGATACGATGCCCATAATGTGCATGCATGTGGATATTGGGATAGCGAACAATGTTCCAGGAGGAAGTTTTCCTTTTAGTCGCTCGGAAAAGCCATTTTCCATTTTCCGAGCATAAAAAGACGGGTCGTTTTGTGAAGCAGCCACCAAAATGCAGTTACAAAATGCTACCATCCCATTTTTATAAAATACTAGACCACCTTACATGAACTATCTCCGGACTGGAGGATCTCAAACCTTTCTGTCCTTCGCGGGTGAAAAAGACAAATGTCTGCCGAATCAGCACGAAGTGGGTCCGATTTGAACTACAGGTACATGATCTAACGCCCGTGATTTTAAAAAAAAATCATTTTTAGACTCACAATATGTTATTTCTTCAGAGATCCAATGCAAGTTCTAATATTCTCATTCCCTATCTTCACACATGCCGTTTTGACCTAAGTTCGAAACGGGAAAAATTTAAAACGGGCATAAAAATATATTTAAAAAAGGTCCAAACAATGTAAATCCATCGCGTGGTGTGATATTATGTGACATAGTTGCAAAGAAAAATATCAAACTTGGTATACTGATTATGTCTCGAAAAAACCTTCACAAAATGACCTATCATGTTCGAGGTTTCATGGCTTTCGGTCCAAGAGACGGATGTTATGTGCTGAATTGCGGCATAGTTTGTGATAGAGTTCCCATATTGTGCATGCATGTGGATATTGGGATGGCGAACAATGTTGCAGGAGGAAGTTTTCCTTTTCGTCGCTCGGAAAAGTCATTTTTCATTTTCCGAGCGCAAAAAGACGGGTCGTTTTGTGAAGCAGCCATCAAAATGCAGTTACAGAATGCTACCATCCCATTTTTCTAAAATACTAGACCACCTTACATGAACTATCTCCCAACCGGGGAATCTCAAACCTTTCTGTCCTTCCCGGGTGAAAAAGACAAATGTCTGCCGAATCAGCAGAAAGTGGGTCCGATTTAAACTACAGGTACATGATCTAATCGCCCGTGATTTTTTGAAAAAAATCATTTTTAGACTCACAATATGTTTTTTCTTCGGAGATCCAATGCAAGTTCTAACATTCTCATCCCCTATCTTCACGCACGCCGTTTTGACCTAAGTTTGAAACGGGAAAAATTCAAAACGGCCATCAAAATTCAAAAAGGTCCGAACAATATAAATCCTTCGTGTGGTGTGATATTATGTGACATAGTTGCAAGGAAAAATATCAAACTTGGTATACTGATTATGTCTCAAAAAACCTTCACAAAATGACCTATCATGTTCGAGGTTTCATGTCTTTCGGTCCAAGAGACGGATGTTATGTGCTGAATCGTGGCATAGTTTGTGATACGGTTCTCATATTGTGCATGCATTTGGATATTGGTATGGCGAACAATGTTGTAGGAGGAAGTTTTCCTTTTCGTCGCTCGAAAAAGCCATTTTCCATTTTCCGAGCGCAAAAAGACGGGTCGTTTTGTGAAGCAGCTACCAAAATGTAGTTACAGAATGCTACCATCTCATTTTTTTAAAATACTAGTCCACCTTACATGAACTATATCCCAACTAGGGGATCTGAAACCTTTATGTCCTTCCTGGGTGAAAAAGATAAATGTCTGCTGAATCAGTAGGAAGTGGGTCCGGTTTGAACTACAGGTACATGATTTAATGCCCGTGATTTTTTGAAAAAATCATTTTAGACTCAAAATATGTTGTTTCTTCAGAGATCCAATGCAAGTTCTAACATTCTCATCCCCTATCTTCACGCACGCCGTTTTGACCTAAGTTCGAAACGGGAAAAATTTAAAACGGGCATAAAAAATTCAAAAAAGGTCTGAACAATGTAAATCTTGGGAACAATTATTTTATTTACATCTATATAACAGAGTAGATGTAAATTTTATTTCTGTAAATTTTTATATATAATAATTAATTTTTCTAAACCCTAAACCCACAATCCTTTTTTTGTTTATAAAAAAGGTTTGAAAAAAATGACCTCTAGCCGCGGTTTGTACTACCAACCGAGGCTAAAGGGTTTTCGGCGCGCCGCCTTTAGTCCCGGTTTGTGTTACCAACCGGGGCTAAGGGGGGGTATAAATACCTACCCGTGCGCCCCGGTTTGAGCAGAGAACCGGAGCACGTCTTCCTACTCGCGATCCAAACGCCCCAGCGTCGCCGCCCCCGTGCCGTCCACTGCGCCGCCACGCCCCTCCACCGCGCCCGTGCCGCCCCTCCCCACGCCGCCCCGCGCCTCTGCCGCCCCAGGGACCGCCGTGTCGCCCCTCCTCGTGCCTTTGCCGCCCCGACGACCGCCGTGCCGCCCGCACCACCGCCCATGTGAGCCTCCCGCGCCCGTGGCGCCGCCCCTCTCCGGCCGTTTTCTTAGTTTAATTTGTTAGTATAATTTGTTAGTGTTAATTAGTGTAATTTTGTGAGTGTATTTTTTTGTGTAATTTTGTTAGTGTAATTAGTGTTAATATAGTTTAGTAAGTGTAATTTGTTAGTGTAATTTTGATAGTGTAATTTAGTTAGTGTTTAATATAGTTTATTTTAGTTGATACTATTTATTTTTGTCATGTTTAAAGTATATAGGTTTAATTTAGTGTTTAGGAAATTATGCCGATTCCTCATCCTCGTTCACTCAGCGTGAACAACAGAGCACTACTAGACTTTATTGCTGGGCATCCACGGGACTGGGCTCCGCCGGGCTGGCACTCAGAGGTGCTACCAGCCAGGGGATGTGGTCTGGTGAGGAATCCGAGTGTCGTCGTCGACCCGAGTCTTCTGTGGTGGCGGCCGAGTGGTCCAGGTGCGGTGCAGAGGGAGCCGGCCTCCGACGAGGTGGTACAACATCGTGTCAGGGAGGAGGACGAGCACGTCCGACGTTACATGTACATTTTATAAGTCCGGGTCGCCAATACATGGCAGCTTCTTCAGGCACCTTACCCGAGATATTCTCCGGTGATGGTTCCTACTCTTTGGGTGCACACCTCCCGCGGCTCAGTATCCAGGGCTCGACGTCTTCACTGAGCTAGATGTGTAATAGAGTACCATCTTTTATTCGAGATGTATTGTTGTTTAATTGGTTCTTTATTGTTGTACTAGCTGGATTATTCGAGATGTATTGTTTTTTAATTGGTACTTTATCTTTCTTTATCGCATTGTTTAAATGGTACTTTAATGTGTAATATGGTATATTAAGCTGAATTACTTTATCTTCCTTTATTTTATCGCATTAAGCAAAATGGTTTTATCTTTCTTCTGTATTAGTCAAGTTATGGACGGTAGAGACAACGAAAAGCACATCATGTACAACATGATAGATGAGGGTACATGAGGTTACCATTATCATGGAGCAGACGACGATGGAGATGATGATGGCTCCCAATACCTCAACTTGGATGAAGCCGACGGAAGAGACAACTATGATGAATTCTTTGGTGGAGACGACGGTGGAACTGACGGTGGAGATACCATAGCAAAGACCGGCGAGATATATAAAGCCTCTGCTGATCACGAGCGTGTAGATGCGTTAGTTGATTCATATATATATATGTACTAACGAATGTTTCTTCTCTTAGACCTCCGCATTGGGCGAATCTTTTGCAAGGAAACGAGGCCCGACCAAAAAGTTGGCCGATGGTGCGTGTTTCACTATTGATCTAGTGTTTGAGTTCAGCTAACCTTTGGAGCCGAAAGAGGCCGCAAGTGTATTTGTATATCAATGCGGAGCGATAGTTAGGGACGCCATCCCGATCACCAATCAGAAGTGGAATAAGCTAGGAAAGAAAAGTGATCGAGTTGGAGAAACTTTTGTCGATGACAGAGCCAAAGAGGGTCTTTGGAATTCACTCATGGCACACTTCTCTTTGCCTGAATTGGACACTCGTGAACTCAATGAGGCATTGAGGTTGAAAGTCAGAAAGTGGGGCCTTAAGAAGATGGGCGGACAGTTCAAGGACTGGAAGAAAAGATTGTACAACAAATATGCTAAGAAGGGGTTGACTCCACCATTCACTGGCCCGCTGGAGAAGCAGCGGGATAACTGGGCCCCATTTGTGACATACAAGGAATCAGAAGCAGCTACGGCCAAGTCGGAAAAGAATAAGTTAAATGTGGCCAAAAATAAATATCACCATACTATGGGGACAGGTGGCTACAAGACGGCCGTGCCTAAGTGGGAAAAAACCGAGAAAGAAATGCGTCAAAAAGGGGCCACGCCAGCTACAAATCAGTGGCCCGTGAGGTCAAAAAATTGGCTCCTTGGGCATGGGGGGTCGTATGACACTGAAACCGGGGAGATTATTGTTACAAAGAAGGCCATTACTAAACCCAAAGATGAACTTGTTAAAGTGATACAACTGAGAAAAGATGGAAAGTTCATTCCCGATAGAGAAAACGATGAGCTGACATATGCCCTCGGGAATCCTGAAAAAGTCGAACGAACACGAGGCTTTGGCCCATCTGTTCCATGGAAGACAGGGTTTCCCGAGGACATCGACACTTATAGAAGCCGATCGAGAAAAACGAACCGGCAGAAGGCGGAGGAGACAGCGCGGTTGGAGGCGGTTGAAAAAAGGAATGAGGAATTTCAAGCCATGTTCAAGCTACATCAGGAACAGATTAATGAACTTAGAGTACTGGCCCGACAGCAAGATCCTGCATTAGACAGTCCGATGGGCCCATCTCAACGGAGAAGCAGCGTGGCTTCCATGGAGGTACAAGCTAATAATCTACCGCTGATGGAGAATAATGCACCGGTGATAGATGATACAGCCGGTGCAGCGATGGTTCCCTACCCCGTGGATGAAGTCGAGGCAAGGACAACTTGTGAGCTACATGTCGCAGTGAAGAACATTTGTATGAAGGTGGCGCTCGGCTTTGCTTTACCTTGTCCATCGGAAGCGACCTACCATGGAAGTCAGATTCCAGCTGGCTATGCTCGTGTCGGTGTGGATGAAGTTGAACAAACATATCGATCACTTGATCTTGACATCCCTGCAGGCAAAGGGGAGAAAACACTGGGAGAAGTGGAGGGTGGGATCATTCTTTGGAAAAAACAGCACATCGTGTTTCCAGGATAGGCGCCCAAGCAATCTTCTCCTCCGAGAAGCAATCCATCACCTCCGAGGCCACCATCACCTCTGAGTCCACCGTATCCATCGAGAAACAATAGTCCACCCCTTCTTGAGAGGGATCGCAGCGCGAGTGCATCTCCATCTCCGGTGCCTCCGCCCACTGAATCAAAGGGAAGAAAGCAGAATAATAACACCGCTACGTCGAGGGAGACCCGACGCCGAAAACGACAAGATCCCCTCCCAACAATACCGCCGTCTCCTCCCAAGTTAGCTTATCACCGGACTGATGTGGAAAGCGTGGTGATCTCCCGGGCCGAAGTGAAGGCCCATTTTGCACCAAAACAACCCGAGCCATAGGTGCAAGTTGATCCAAAAGTCAAGAAGCACTTCAAGGCATTCCTTGAGCAACCACCCCAACATGTGTTAAATAGGAAAGATGACTATACATGCTATCTTATGAAGACACTAAAAGAGAAGTCATCAAGCAGTACTGCATGCGGGAGGAAATCAAAAGAAGTTGCCTAGCTCGACAAACAGGCAAAACAATCCATTTCCCCGCTCAAGGTGTTAACCCAACGCACACAAGGTGAAATAGATATGGAAATAGCTATTAAATGAGCCAAGGAGTGTAACGTGCCCCTCGAAGCACTTCTAGCCGGCGGAGATGATGTCGCCAAGGGACCAATAGCACGGCAATTTGTCTACGGGGAGCCTCAGGTATTTGATGAGCTTCCAACACATATGCGACTGTTGCATATCTAGTACTTGAAAGTCACAAAGGAAGGGCGGCAATTTCTCCTATGTAAAGTTGGAGAGGAGTACTTCCGTCCAGACGAGATCTCCATTGAACTTTGTGAACTATTTCAGTTATTCAACCTAGACGCTCTCGACAAGTCCCTCCTCAGCCTCTATTGTCTGTAAGTAATTAAGTTACTAACTCAACTTGTTCAATTCATTTCCTGTCGTTATCCTCACTATATCTCCTTTTGTATGCTATTATATATGCAGAATGAAGATTCAAGAATGTAGAAGAAAGTCAATCTACAGCATTGGGTTCGTTGACCCAAACAGAGTTAATGGACATACGCTAATAAATAACCTCGAGGAAACAGAGAATAACTTTCTAATGTTTTTAATGGAGCAACATTACAAGACGCAAGTACTATTTCCTTACAACTATGGTTGAGAGTTTTACTGTCTTGTACACATTCAATTTTTGTTTACTCGATGTTAAGTGTATATAAACGTGCGCAACTATCATTGGATTCTTCTAAACATTGACGTTGACCGTGCAAAAGTGGAAATATCGGACTCGTTAAAGAAGCCGATGGAAGACTACCGCAGCATAATTGATTGCCTCCAAAAGTAATTTCAATCATTATCGTACTATATCTGTCTCTTTCGTTCATTCTCTGAGATGTAAAGTAATTAATAACTCATTCATTTCTTGTTTGCCGGACAGGGTTTGGAAAAGGTTCACGAAGGAGGTTCGGGATGAATGGCGTGAGGAGCTCACTTTTTGTATGGTCCCGGTAAGTAGTACGAGAGCTAGGTCCTCGCATCTCTTCAATTCTAGTCTCTATACAATTATCATGCTTGATTATTATTTTATTGAATTATATTCTCGATCGAAAAGTGTTCGACGTAGCCACAAGGGACTAATTTATGTGGATATTATGTATGTGAGTTCATTCGTGGATGTATGGAGCAGGTCACAGACTTTCTTCGAGTACTTAAACAATATATTCACAATTTATTTTATACCATAGTTTTTGTTGAGTTCCATTCATAATGATCTACTTCTTTATATATAGTTGGATGCGATGCGGGATAAGATCCTACCACATGAACGCCTACTAGCAATTCAAGTGGAGTTATCGGGATTTTTGCTCAGGGATATCATAAGCACAAAAGGAGAGTACAACGTGGATAGACCTTCGTGTAATCGTGGATAGACACAAAAGGACAATATCCGTATAATGTAATGATCTTCGTGTAAATCAAATAGACGAGCTCTAGTCTCGGTTGAGTATATATTTATATGTCTTTATGTAATCGTGAGAGAAATTATATTATATATGCATGAATATATACAACATGTAGTAGCGTAGAATAATATGTATATGAAAACACAAAATGAAAAATAATCAAACACAAAAAAAAGAAAACCCCAAAATCCTAAAACCCCACCTCCTGCCGCAGCAGCAGTTTGGTGCAAAACGCTGCCGTGGCAGATGAACTAAAGATCCTCCAGCCCAGCGCACAGCGGGGCCACGTGGAGACAATATAGTCCCGGTTTGTAACAGAACTGAGACTAAAGGCCTAACGTTTAGTCCCGATACGTTAGTCCCGGATTGCAATCCGGGACTAAAGCCTCTTACAAACCGGGACTAGAGTCGTGTTTTCTACTAGTGCTGTGCCATCAATGGCGACACGACTTTCACGTTGACTGCAGGCGCCGCCCGACGCTGCCCTACTGACTGAACACTTCAATGCCCCTCTTCGGCCTCCCCGTCGGCATCCGATGCCGGCCCTTTTTTAACCGGCCACCCGCGGCCATCTTCTCCCACACAGAACATCATCCCTCTCCTTCCCCTTTTCCTTCTCCACTCCTTGTAGCTAGCCATGGCCGGCGGCACTGGGTCAAGGGGAGGCCATGGCGGCCGTGGATGCCGAGGGAGGCGTGGAGGACGCGTCCAACTCACCGCGCCACCACGCTCTTTGTCAACGCCGTCGTCGCCCGAAGATTTCAACCCAGGCACCCAGTTCGCCGTGGCCATCCACCACGGAATGCCGCGTGATAGGCTTCTCCTGCCCCGCGGGTTTGTGATGCTGATCGGCGACGAGCCGCCCCCGCTCGCCATGTTGCAGGCAAACGGCTTCAGGACAGGCAGGTACCCAATCGACCTGCAGTCCGACCACCTCGGCTAGATGTACCTCGGCAACAGCTGGGAGCGCTTCGCCCGCTCGTACCAGATCGAAGCGGGCAACATTGTCATCTCCAAGTATGACGGTGAAGGAAAGTTTGGCGTCAGCGTCTTCGACCACACCATGTGCCACCGATGCTACCACTCTGACTCCTCCTCCTACTCTGACGAGTAGGCTAGGCTGTGTGTGCGGCATGTATGATGTATGAATGTTGGCATTGGCTGTGCGCAGATAAATGGGACGGGCCACTGTGTGCGGTCAGCCAGACAGCCTACCCAAATCGACCGCGTCCCGACCCAAACGGACAAGAACGGACTGTTTGGGGTGACCGTTTGGGTTGGCCCGGTGGAGATGCCCTGAGTCTTGCCAGGGCGGACACTAATTCATGGACGTTTACCCGTTCCGACTTGGCAGGTTGTAGCCCTGAGAGCATCTGCAGGCCCCATATCGGACCCCATCCGCATAATAAACGTCGTTTTCTGGTTTGAAGGGAAAAAATAGACGGTTCAGACACCGCATCAGACCCCATACTAAAAAAATTGCGGGATATTCCTTTTCGCGCTACGGAAACCCCAACTTCCTAGGTTGGAGAGTCTGCGAGCGCGAACCCCATCCATTTCCCCTAGTTGGCGCGAAGGAAGTTTCAGCTATTCCCCTTTCATCTTCCCCCCGCCGTGCGCCGCCGCAGCTCCCGGCCTACCCGGGCCGCCCCCGCTGATTCCGACCGGCAGGAACACGCGCGCCGTCCCGCCGCGTCCGTTCCGCCCGCCGGCGCGCGCGAATCCCTGACCAATCGTCCGGAATCTCCACCGCCGTGCACGCCTCGCCGTCAGCCGGTACATATTCTCCCCTAATCTCCTTGCCGCCGCGGATTCGCCACCGCCGTTCTCACGATTCATTGCAGTTGTTGCGCATCGCATATGGACCCGTGCGCAATGTTCTTGTTGGAGGACTCGTCCTCCTCCGACGACTCCGATTTGGAGGAGCTGCTCGACGGCGACTTGGAGCAGATGGCGGTGATACTCACGACAAAGGAGGTCATGGACGTGCGACTGAAGAAGCGGCTGGGGTCAACCATGGGGTGGCTGTGCATCCCCGGAACCGCGCCCTCGGCCACAATCTGCTCATGCGCGATTATTTCACCGAGGTACCGACATACCCGCCCCATCTCTTTCGTCGCTGGTACCGAATGCGACGATCTTTGTTCAACAAGATTGTCGCTATGTGCGAGGACAACATGCACTACTTCAAGCGCAAGAGAAATGCGACCGGGCTCATGGGATTTAGTGCGCACCAAAAAAATTCTGTCGTCATGCGCATCTTTGCCTACGACATTCCGACATCACTATACTGATTGAAATGATACAGATGCAGCCTAGAGGGGGGGGTGAATAAGCGGTTAAAACTTTTCCGAGAGTGGCTCGACGAGGGCGGAAATAAACTAGCGTTTACTTTGTCAAGCACAACCTAGGATTCACCTATGTTCACCAACAACTTATGCTAAGCAATACAAGCAACAATGTGACAACAAGATATAGATTACTTCAAGCACGAAGGCTATCACAATGTAAAGTGCATAAGTAAAGAACTCGGGTATAGAGATAACCGGGGCACGCGGGGACGACGATATTTTACCGAGTTCCTCCCAACATGGAGTACGTCTCGTTTGGAGAGGGGGTGGTATCTAACCACCTACGCCACAAAAGGCCTCCCTTATTCTCCGGTGAATCTTACCCCAACGGGATCGATCCACACTTCCACTATCGGTGCACTTGTCGGTGGCAAACCGAAACCTCTCACAAGGTTGGGGCACTTCTCCACAACTTAATTGGAGGCTCCCAACAAACGCCACCAAGGCCACAACCTGCAACACCAACAAACCTTCTAGGGTTCCAAGAACCCAAGAGTAAAAAGCTTCTCAACTTTCACTCACCAAATCCTCCGGGGAGAACTCAAACCGATGCACCAAATGCAATGGCAAGAACACAAGTAGTGCTCAAATCCTTCTCTCCCAAATTCCACCAAAGCTACAAAAGCTTGTGGGGGAATAAGAGAGGAAGAACAATGGAGGAAATCCACAAAAGACTCCAAGATCTAGATCCCAAGATGTTCCCCTCACTTAGAGGAGAGATGGATTGGTGGGATTGTAGATCTAGATCTCCTCTTTCAAATCCCTAAAGTATATGAAAGAATCAAGGGAGGGATTTAAGGGGGAGAAAGCTCAAGAGGGTCAAGAATGAAGGAGAAAGCATGTAAAACTCGAGCTGAGACATTAGGGAAGAAGGGACCCTTTTTATAGGCCCACAAATTTCTGACCGTTTTCTGCCCGTTGGAGAAAAGTCAGACCGGAGACTCCGGTCTACACCAGAGATTCTAGCCCAACCTCCGGACTAGCCTCCGAACCACCTATCAGACTGTCCCAGCGTCTCAGGCAACCAAGTGGACCGGAGACTCCGGTCCAGCCACACCGGAGACTCCGGTCTGAGGCATGGACCGGAGACTCCGTCCAGTCTCCGGACCTTCCTCCGGACCACCCATCAGACTGTCGTAGGCTGAATTCTGGAGCCCCCCACGCAGACCGGAGACTCCGGTGTGGACCAAATAAGAGGCAAACTTCAAATGGCGATATATAGATTTTGGAAACTCCGATTGACCCAAAACCAATTTTGTTGGAAAGAGGACAACAAGAGCTATTATAATGTGAAAATATTGGATACCACCAAGTGAGAACATTTCATGTATTATAATGTGAGATACCTCCCTTGGTGAGAAACCGGAAAACCTCAAGGATAAAAAATGCAATATGATATAAAAGGGAAATCCGTTTTTGATGAACTAGAGCTTGTTATGAATATTACCACAAGATCTAGAACCCCACATGGATAAGATCCAAATAACAACCAAGAAAGAATGATGCTAAGTATGCAAAGGTTTGAGCTCTCTCGGAAAGATATGATCGAGTTACTCACTTGAGAGCCCCTCTTAATAGTACGGTTATCTATCCTATAAACCGGTCTCCCCAACTAACACCACGAGACCGGTAAGAAGGAAACCCTATCAAGATCATACCTTTGCCTTGCGCATATTCCACTTGATTATGATGTAGACGGTCTTGTCCTTCTCAAGATGGAACACCTTTCTTGATTGCTCTTGCACGCACTCGCTTGATGAAGACTTGCAAGTTGCCCCCCCCATACAACTTGGAGAACCTTTACTTTGACCTTGTCTTCATCGATCCATGCTCACCGAGGATGGCAAGCTTCAAGCATGAGATCTTCTAGATATTGCACATCTTAAGCTTGCACATCATTTCTTATTTTCTTCATTATGTTGATGCCTTGAAGGTGCACCAGAGATATTACTCCATCTTATTCTTCAAGACATACTTGCCATAGGTTTACCTCTCCCATGACCAATCTCCGGATCATTCCTTGATCAACACTTGATCTTCTTCACTTTCTTCTACCTTGAAGCCAACACATGCTCTAAGTGAAGCCAATGGACAATGCCTACAAGTGCAACTTGATACAAGCATTAGTCTATAGGGATTGTTATTAATTACCAAAACCACACATGGGGCCCACATGTTATTTCACCGATGAGTAGGCGAAGATACGACGATGGAATATGTCCATCGTTTTTGCAAGGTTATGATGCATGTGTACGGGCCGACGTATCTTCGAGCTCACAATGACGAAGATACCGCCAGATTAATGGCGGAGAACAAACAATGGGGTTGGCCGGGCATGCTAGGCAACATAGATTGTATGCATTGGACATGGAAAAATTGTCCAAAAGTTTGGTAAGGCTTGTATTGTGGCCGAATCAACGAACCAACAATCATTTTTGAGGTAGTTGCAATGCAGGATCTTTGGATTTGGTACAGTTTTTTTTGTTTGCCAGCCTCTCTCAATGATATCATTGTGTTGCATAGATCCTTGCCCGGCTTGCTGAAGTTGATGCCCCGGCTTGCAACTACACCGTCTATAGCAGGGAGTACACAATGAGGTACTACCTTGCCGATGGTATATACCCGGATTGGGCCACATTTGTGAAAACCATCAGGGATCCAGGGAACATAGCTGAAGCTGAGTTGGCAAAAGCACAAGAGGCAGGTCGAAAAGACATTGAGCGGGCTTTCTATGTTTTGCAAGCTAGTTTTACAATAGTCTGAGGACGAGCCCGATTTTGGGACATGGAAACACTCAGCGATATCATGACCACCTGTGTGATTCTACACAATATGATCGTCGAGGATGAGAGGGGTTTGAACTTATCATTTTTCTTTAATAATGTTGGCACTCAGAGCAAGCTTTTCTTGAAACTTACCGGCTGATTGAGAGTGACAAGGATGCAAAACAGCTTCAGGAAGATTCGTTCGCCACCATTGGCAGAGGCACGACAACTAGGATTTATTTGTATTTCCAACCATTTGTTATTTGTTCAATTGTTGTGGTATCATTTGATTCATATTGTTTCAAAACATTTGTTATAATTCGTATTGTTTGTATTCTATGACAATAAACATTTGTGTAATAATTCGGATTATTGTTGTATTTTACAAAATATTTGTTGTATCAATTAATTATCATATTTTGCAAAACCCTTTGTTGCGGTTTTGCATGCGGGCCAAAAAACGGCCGCGCAGTCTAGACGTGCCAAACCATAATATATGTTGTTATGCATGCCGCAGCGCGGCCGTTTTTTAACCCGCAAAACACGTTTGAGGTGGCTTAAAACGCCGATTTGGGGTTTGCATTTTGGTTATATGCTAGAGTTGCTCTGAACCTCCTCGTCCGTAGCCCTCTTATCCACCGTTCTCGTTCATGGCAGAGACGCCTCCCATGGTGAAAGCAACATGCCCATAGAGATGATGACGCCTTCGACGGCGCCGACGACAGCGCCTCCATGGCGTTCTTCGTTTTCCTCTGCCTTGACGGCCGTGAGGACCAAGCTGCAGAGCGTGGTGGCGAACGGCATGCCCGCTTCGCCGGAGTACCTTAAAGAAATCGATAACGCTGTTGTAGACGGAGAATTATTACGGCTATATATTACGGGAGTCCGGTTATTCTGTGTATTTGGAGTTTGTTTTCCAAAACCGAAAAAAACAAACGCAAGGCTTAAGTCGCAAGGCTCAGATTATCTGAACGAGTCTTCTTTATCTTTATCTACTAAACGAGAAAAAGAAAATGAGAGAACGCGAGTCTATCGGAGAAAATATCTGAGGTGGTTATCGAGAATACCGGCCTGCCCGAGTAGTATAGATGTTCCTTAAATGACAACTTATTCGGCCTCGCCTCCGTACGTTCCTAACGCCGCCGCCGCCGCCGCCGCCATACGAAGCAGAACATGAAGATGCAGGCAATTATGTCCGCCGTCTGGGTCATCGTCGTCGGTCTCCTTTTTGCTCTCAGCGGTGCGTGGCCTTGCCAGATTGGTTTGAATGAATTAATCTTTTGTTCTTAATTACTGCTTACTTGGATCATCATCCTCCATTGTTTTGTTTTGCATGCGTGGCCGGCTAACTCTAGGTGAGCACATGGTGTCTGCTCAGCACAACTGGCACGCGCCGCATACAGTGTTCGTGTTCGGGGATTCATTCGTCGACAATGGTAACCTTCCGCGAGCGTACCATATCTTCGAGGAAGCACGCGAATGGTTCTATCCTTACGGCATCTCGAGTGCCGAGGGAACGGCCACGGGACGCTTCTCTGACTTCATGGTTCAATCTGACTTCATTGGTATATATATGCATGCATGGTGATATACTACTATTATGGATCTTATTTGTACCTTTAAGATCAATGTAACTCTAGATACATGTGCATGCTTGTCATTGCAGCCAGGATGCTGGGGCTTCCCCTATCCCCTCCGACGTACCAAAGCACCGGTGATAATGGCTACTGTAGCCCTGACGGCATGAACTTCGCCTTTGGTACCACCGGCGTGTTCAGGGTAGCAAATTGGATCAACCTCCGCCAGCAGGTCGACTATTTCAAGTACATGATAGAAAACGGGACTATCTCGAAAAATCATGTTACCCACTCCGTTGCGCTCGTTGGCAGCTCTGTAAATGACTACAAGCACTTCAGCGCCCATTACGTGAGTCCCATATACATTTACTGAGTAGCTATACCCGTCAGCAATTTATATAGTAGGATCGCTCGTAATAACTTGCAATGTATTTGTTTTCAGAAGAGGGAACTTATCGGGAAGGTGACCACCGAGATTGCTACGATTGTGGAGCGGCTGCAAAACCTCGGGGTGAAGAGGATTCTAGTGAATAACCTGCATCCTTTCGGCTGCACCCCATCGCTCAGCAGGAGATTTAGCTACAAAGTGTGCGACTACTTCGGCAACAGGACCGCCGCCGAGCACAACAGCAACCTGGAACAAAAGCTGGGCAACAAGAAAGGTGTCTTCATAGTCGACCTGCACAGAGCCTTTGATAACATCATCGGCCACGACCAGGGTACGTGCAGTCTAGCTACTATGATACTGAATCATCACTACCTAGGAGTACATATATATGCTGATTGGATTGTTTGCTTTACTTTGCAGCTGAAGATTCAGAGTCGTCGTCGTACAAGCAGTTTAAGGAGAAACGGAAACCTTGTTGCGAGGCCATTCATCCCAAGGGCTACTGTGCGCAGACGGGTGACAACTCGGAGCCCCTTTACACCCTGTGCCCGGACCCAAGCAAGTATTTCTTCTGGGATGATGCGCACCCCACACATGCTGGCTGGGAGGTTGTCATGAAGCAGCTCCAAGATCCCATCAAGGAGTTCCTAGGAATTGTCTAGAATTTTTATCTTTATTTAGTCAGTCGATCGTGATTTATAGTAGGGCTTCTCGTGCAACTGATCGATGTGTCCTGGGAGTTACCAAGTAGCTTTACAGTTCTCTCAAATATTTGGCATCTGGAGGAAAAATCTCATTAATAAAACTCCCCACGTGTAGTGCGCCATGTGTTGCAGGAATAGAAGAAAAAACTATCATTTGCATCGAGTATTTTTCTATGGCATGTGTTTTGAGCTATTTAAATTTTATAAAATAAATTATTAGTCCAATGCCCATGCGTTTATGAGAGGTTTTAATATGCACCTATATGTTTCTAATCGTCTGTTTATCTTGATCTAATGGCTATGGCGATCTAGCTATTACATTGTACTATATGGTAAGATGTTAATTTGACCTTATGAAGGGTGATGAAGCCCTTACCCATGAACATGGCTGCTTGGCAAGAGTTAATAGAAAAATAACTCTCTATAGGTAGAAAGGAACAGGTCACGGAATATCTAATCGTTAATGTCATTATCACTTAATAGATTGTATTGACGAATTAGCATTACTATTATGTGTTTGTTCTAAACTTATCACCTGAGAGAAAAATTGAACTTATGTTTAGCAAAAATCTCGCCATATATGATTTTGGATAATACTACTAGATGTATGATGAAAGAATACTAAATTTAGCGAACATCTCTGCCTATATAAATTTGGATAAGGGAAATGATTCTCCTCACCCGGCGGATTACACGCACTGCATCCTACTCCTCCCCCTACGGGCCACAGCCCACATGCATCCCCGCAGGCCCATTCTACCGACCCTTTCCTCCTCCGCTCGTTTTTTCCCACACGACCTTATCTTGACTGCTCTGTTATCCCCAAACCAGTCGTCTTCCATGGAAAGGAGGGAGAGGGAGCTCACGCCACGGTTCCCATGTCGTCGCACCGCCAGTTCCCTAGCCTTCATTCCCCCACCTTCTCTCTTTTATCTCCTTTCCACCTACCGACGACCCGATGTTGCCGGCGAGACAGCGCCACCGCCGCCGCACGCATCTGCATGATGCAAGTTCTGTTCGCATCTGCTACCACCGGCCATCCCCCACATCGTCGCTGCTGCTCCAAGCCATAGCCATCCCCCACATGATGCAAGTTCTGTTCGCATCTGCTACCACCGGCCGTCGATGCGGCTGTAAGCGTTGCACGCCATCCGCCACAACCGCCTTCTGCTACAAACAGTTGCCGCCTCTGCTACAAACATTCACCGACCCTACTACAAACGGTTGCTGGCGTTGCTACAAATGGCTGCCGCCTCTGCTACGAAGAGTCACGACATCTTCTACAAACAGGTGTCGCCTCTGCTACAAACAGTCAAGGCCTTTGCTACAATCGGTGTCGCCTCTGCTACAAACGACCGTCGTTGCTGGAAGGGGTCTTGGTGTTACCAGCTTCGGTGGCGGTCACGATTCATGGCGGAGCTTTGGCGATCCCCGAGGTGGCTGATTTGCAGAGCCACGTGGGAGAATGATGCATGTGTTTTTTGTCCTCTTGATTTTATGCGTACAGAGCTGTGACGAGGTAAGGAAAAGAGAGAGACGAGAACTAATCTGGACGGTAGGTAGAGACCGCATCGTATGGCTGCGGACCCAGGGGATCCAGGAATTTGATCCCCCCCCGGGACTCTCAGTAATATCCTTTGGATAACGATCCTATTGATGACCTAGAATAAGTTTGATTGTCCCGGTCGTCATACACTACGTGTGTCCCTGTGGATCCATCCATGACATGCGTTCGCTCCTATCCTATGTCAATCTTCTTTCTTTATTCACCGAAAAATGAACCCACGATGCTGCTCCTTTGTAATGATCCAGGGATATATATTCACTAGTGCAGAGCCCCCTTTAACTCCGGTTGGAAGGGCCCTCTAACAGCGGTTCCTCAACCGCTGTTGAGGGTTCGGTGTTAGAGGGGGGCCCCTTTAACACCGGTTCTTATACGAACCGGTGTTAAAGGGTGGCACACGTGGGGCTGCCGCAGGCCTCAGCCCCCCCTTTAACACCGGTTCGGGGCTGGAACCGGTGTTAAAGGTTCTTCTGCCGCGGCAGAGATTTAGGCCGTTTTCCTGCCGCGACAGGAAAACGGCCTAAATCTATGCCACGGTAGACTTCTGCCTCTACCCCGTTCTGGGCGTATTTCCGCGGGAGGGGGGAGGGAGAATCGATCGGGAGCGGTATACACATAAATCGTCATCGGTACATACGAGTACATGAATAATTAAGCAACTATTATTATACACAAACATCGTCATCGACACATACATCGTCATCGACACATACATCGTCATCGTTCATTTTGGTGGATATCTAAAGAGTTCTCCGCCAGGCGTGACGACCTCATCAAGTATGAACCCCGTCAATTCCTCTTGAATGGCTCGTATGCGTTCAAATGGTAGGAGTTGGTCCCGCATCCGTTCGATCTTAATATATATGAAGAATGGGCCGTCAATATATATATATATATATAAGAATAAAACTCAACACAATTGATGGTAATAAAATAATATTGTGGACTTTGTTTACTTACTCTAAGTTGTTCTAGTGCGGATTGGCCCGTCGCACATATCGTGTTGCGAATGAACTCGCAAACATAGTACCCACATAAGTTATTGCCGTGTCCCTGATGCGCGCACTTTACGAGAATAGAGAGTTCAATCAAAATAATAATCAATAAAGCATGATATAATGGAATTGGAAGCAGAATCAAAGAGATACGCAGACCTAGCTGGCTAGTATTACTTACATTTTGGTCTACAAATTTTAGTTCTTCTGACCATTCACCCACGGCCCTGCCCGTGAACCTTTTCCAAACCCTGTCCGGCAAAAAAAATGGATAAGGGAGTAATTAATTACTTGTTGTCACGAAAGTTGCCGATCTAGTGCGATAATATGATTGAAATTACCTCTGAAGCATCTCTCTAAAGTCTGCCCATATCTCTTTTTATTTTCGTAACGAGTCCATGACAAGGACTTTTCCTGAGTCGGGTTGAATGACTAGCAGAATAAAGTGGAACCTACGCACGCATAACTCATCATCAGTTACACTTAACATCAAGTAAGCCGAAATAGAATGTGTACAAGAGAGAGGGTAACAGTACTCACGAGAAGTTGTAAGGCAATAGTATTTCCCTTTTGGTTTGTTGTCTCAGTAAAGACCTTAGCAAGTAATCTTCTGTTTGCCCGGGTTTGGTTCTTACCACTTATTCATGAACTCTATTTGGGTCAACGAACCCAATGTCAAAAGGGCCTCCTTTCCTGTATTCCATAACCTTTTTCCTGCATAATAGTATATACATATATGGTGAGCATATATATATACATGCAATTAATAAAGTGAATGAGATGAGATATAAATTACAGAAATAGTACTTACACACAATAAAGGCTGATGGCAGCTTTGTCGAGTTCCTTCTGATTGAATAGAAAATGCAAGTCTTGAATGTTGAAGTCGATCCCGTCGTCTCCGCAGAAGAAAATCTCATCTCTTATATGCGCCGTGATCCATTCTTCTTTTCTCGTCTTGCAGAAATCAAGGTACCACTTGTGCAATTTTCGCATCTTTGTTGGTAGATTCTTGAGCTCCTCTTTCTTGACGAGATTCTTCCCATACTTCCATGGCTGTATGGGGTTGGCATCGCATTTGGGCAAGTTGTCTCCCATGACGTTCAAGTATGCAATGTAAGTCATCCCCATCTCATTGGCCTTTCTTTGTAGCTCTGCCTCGTAATCATTTACGGGAGGAGTGTCCCGTGTGTCGAACATTTGGAGCGGGGCGCATGATTGGTTTTCCTGCTCTCCGAGCATGGGAACTGTTTTCTGGGGTGCCTCACGACTGCTACTTTCAGTCTCCCTACGGCGCCTTGCATCCGCCTTCAAAATCTGGCGCTCGTAGTCCGGCACAAGTGGGGTTTCAGGTTTCAAAAGATTTTTGTAAAACTTCTCCACCACCGCCGGATCTATTTTCTCCTATGGCTCGGCCCGTCTAGATGCAAATAATTTCTTGACCTGTTATTCCGAGATCCTATTGGTCTCCTCGTCGCTGCGATTCCACGGTAAAACCGGCAATGGCTTGGCGGAAGGCTGCGGGACGTAGTTTTTTGAACTCTTTGGCGTACGGTTTCCTGCGGATTTCTTTGTGGAAGTGCTACTGATGCTCTTCGTGGCAGTGCTCTTCCGCTTACGCTGAGGAGATGGCTGAAGCACCGGAGATGGCTGACGGGCCAGAGATGGCTGCCGCGCAGGAGATGGCTGAAGCGCCGAAGATGGCTGCCGCGCAGGAGATAGCTGAAGCGGCTTAGACTGCTGACGCTGCGGAGACGGCGGGGGTGCCAGTGACCTCCAATTTGGAAGCACAATGTGTTCCTTCTTCCAAAGAATGGTTGTTTTCACTTCAAATTTGAGTTGAGTTTCCCCTTCACCTGTAGCATGGTCAAGCTGTGCTTCCTCATATTCCTTCACAACCTCATCCACCCCGACAATAGCATAGCCATCTGGAATCGGTCGGCAGTGGTAAGTTCCACCAGCTACAGGAGGTAAAGCATAGCCGACAGCCACCTTAATGGATAAGCCCATTAATCTCACATGCAGCTCAGCGTGTTCGCTCTCCGTGATCTCATCCATGGGGTATCGAGGACCCGCAATTTCAAGCGTGGGCTGCACGTTCTCCGTGGAAGCCACACTGCTTTTCCGCGCAGAGTCTGGACCGCCGGCAGCTTCCAATGCAGGCTCTTCGTGCCGCTAGGATGGGCCGGTAGCTTGATGGCTCTGCTGTGCATTCACTTGCGCCTGCAGCGCCGCAAGTGCATGTTCTATCTGTGTTATCCGCTCTGTACGCTCTTTTTCTTTTCTGCCGCGTCATCTGTAAGAGTCGCTCCAGTCGGCAAACCCATCCTTCCACGTCATACCCCCTGTGCCTCATGCATGTCCAGGGTGTTCTTTTTTACCGATGGCGCGTGTGAGCTGGTCATTCTCTCTGTCGGGATGGAAGGTCCTGGCGGATGTTTCCTCGTATGCCGTGATGAGTTCAGTGACGGGTTTGGCAAGGAGGGTTGGGAAGATACACAATCCTGTTTCTGGGTCCAACCTTGCCCCGATTCCGTAGAACCAAGTCTTTGCACGTAGGTCCCACCCATCTGTCTAGGGTGTGATCCCTCTAGCGCGCATGGCCTTCCCAGCTTCCTCCCACTTAGGCCTCTGAGATATGTAGCCACCTGACCCCGTCCTCTGGTGATATTCCTTCTTCAGGGCATTAAGCGTATTGGTTTCTGGCCTCTTTTTAGCTATAGCACTTTTTTTTATATGTCTCAAATTCGGGCCAGTGAGGTCTTATCTTCGCTTAATATGCGTCTTCGAAATTTGGAGTCTCGCCAGATTTGACAAATTTGTTTAATTTTGTCTTCCAGTTGCGGAAAGCGTCAGCCATCTTCTTTAGAGTCCACTCTTTGACCTTTTCCTTTATAACCGGGTTGTTTTCATCCTCCTCTGGCGGAAGGGTGAAATTTACCAACAACGAATTCCAAAGCGTTTCTTTGGATCTGTCATCGACAAAGGTACCGTCTCCCTTCTTTGGCTTATTCCAATTTTCAATTGTGATTGGGATTTGGTCCCTAACAAGAACTCCAGCCTGACGTACAAATTTGTCTGCGGCCTTCTTGGGCTCCATCGGCCTGCCATCAACACGGACTGCTTCGATCGTGAACTTTGCACGATCTTTCAACCGCTGGCTCGCGTCTCGCTTGCTCTTTTTCGTAGAAGAAGATGGTTGCTGGCTGGTCGATCCAGAGGGCTAAAAGAAGAAAGAAGCGTTAATTAATACATGTAGAAGAAGATTGTTGGTGGAAGTCAGCAGAGGCTTAATCAATGCATATACCTCGCCGGACTTTGTAACCACTAAATTGCGTTCACCGGAGTCTTCATCTTCTCCATGACTAGTACTTGAGCTGTCGTCATCATGTCCCTCCAAGTTCAGATATTGTGAGGTGTCCTCATCAATAATGTTCTCCATTATTTCTTCTCCTTCAAGGTTTCTACTAAGTGGATCCATAGTTTCTAAAACAATAATATTATCTAGAGTAAGAGTGTAAACATTCAAGTGGACTTGGATTCATACACAAATATACATATTATTCATACAAAAATACACAAATAAATACACAAATGAAATTAAAACCCTAAGGATGCTTGATCATTTTAAACGAGTTCCGAGGGGTCGAAACCCTAATTAGGATGAGTCATAGGTCCAATTTGTATACAAGTTTTAATCTATGCATGTAGTACAATTTATATTAGCCGGTGAAACTATGTTGCCCGCGAACCCGCCCCGCTTGACACCCTATCTATACTACTACTCCCTCCATAATTACATGCCATCTTAGTTTCGAGTTTCCCTCCAACACTAAGTAAACAATATTATCGATGTTACAATGGTTGTTACTTTAGTTCTCTAAACAATACTGAAGTATATGATGCATGCAAGAGGCCAATTAATGCAATGGAGTATTTGTTATTAATAATTACTTGCCAATATAGGGTTTTTAATAGTTCTGTTGTAATGCCTGTTCTAACTGTCGAATTAAATTTGTTTCTTGGGTTTACTGGATAGAGGACATTAATACGAACCAGTAGGCGTTGGATTCACCCTAATCAGAGTTACAAATCTTTTCTTATGATTTAAATAGTGTTTAATGGGTTTTAAATAATTTAAATAGTTTCTGTTGTCTAAAAATCAAACTAAAATCAGATATATAATCCCCACGAGGTTGTGATTCCAGGGACATATTATTTGTAATTTTCTGAACATTATTTATTTTCTTATGAATTTATTACTCTAAATAAGCCATTATACCATCTATTTAATTGCTGAAAAACCTTATATTATTTGGCTTAACCATTTGCATATTGATGATCTACACACAATTTTGAATCCATAGGTATATTATTTGTGATTTTTGGACCAGTAGATATTTTACTATGAATTTATTAACCTAAAAGACCATTAAAACTAATTAAATTATTACAGTAAACACGTATAGTAAAAGTTAAATCCAACTTAATATTAATAATCTACTCAATTTTCTGAATTCATTGATATATAATTTGCTATTTTTGGATCTACGAATCTTTTTATATGATTTTTGCAAGATTATACAATTTTCTGCAATTTTTATCTTTTCTTCTATTTTTCAGGAGAGTCAACGTTGACTGGCGCTGTGTCATTGCTGACGCGGCAGACAGGTGGCGCATTCTGGTTTGCTGGTACCCTTTCGACCTGGGGACAAATGGTGGCCGTCGGATCTTAGATTGATCGGACGGTGCAGGGCGTCCGAGGCGAGACTCACCGGTGGGGTGACGTGGAGGCGGCGGGCTCGTCGGGCGGCGGTGCTAGTGGCGGATGCGGCGGTCTCCGGCGATGTCGAGGTGTCCTAAGAGAGGCGGGGTACTATGGCGAGAAGGTTGGTGGCCTCGGCGCGGTGGATTGCTTCCTCGGGCGACAGAGGCAGACGGCTGGAGACGGGCGGCGTCGGCGGTGCTCCGACGAGGAATTGGGCGCGGTCGGCTGCTCCTGCACAGGGAAGAGGTGGTCAGGGCGATGCGGTCAAGTGAGTGGGAGAGGTCATACGGAAAAGAGAGGGTCGGGGGCGACTGCCTCGTCGAGGACCTCGAGCTCCGAAGCTCGACAATGGAGGCGGCGGGCGAGATTCGTGGCGGCGAGAGAGGTGGGTGACAGGGCCGACGATTCAGGGCACCCACGGACGATTCCTCCCTCACTCCGAGGGCGGTGGCGGCCGGCGGTGGCTTCTCTCTGCTCCGATGGGCGGTGGCAGTGGCGGCGCTTCTCTCTGCTCCGATGGCGCACGCGCGGTGGCGGTACGGTGGCGGTGGCGGTTCGATCTGGCTCTGGGGGGAAGAAAGGAAGGGGAAGGCGAATTTAATACCCCCCCCCTTTAACACCCGTTCGTGGCTGGAACCGGTGTTAAAGGGGGGATTCCGTTTCGCGTGCGCATTTATTACCCCCCCCCCCTTTAACACCGGTTCCAGCCAGGAACCGGTGTTAAAGGGGGTGCGCGCGAAACGAAATAAATGCGCCCCCCCCCCTTTAACACCGGTTCGTGTCTGGAACCGGTGTTAAAGGGGGGGCATTTATTTCATGCATTAAAGGGGCATTTTTAATTCAAAAAATATGATATGAATTTAGAAAATTCATATCTTTTTCATTTCAACTCAGAAAAATATGAATAATATATCATAATTTTCAGAAAAATAATATCTATCCATTCATGTAAATCATTTTATATTTACTTTACATGAAAATTTTAAAAATAATTAAAACACTTACATATAAATTTTGATTATTCAATTCAAACAAAAATAAATTGTTAAATCCTAAAACTTTGAACATAAGAAATATTAAGCATCTAAAAATAAATCTAACCCTATTTTATTAGATCAAATCATATTTTAATGCTGCATCTTTTGTATTAACATTTTTGAATTGATTGGATATTTAAATGTCGCATCTTTTGTATACACTTGAATCTCACCAAGCCTCGCTCAACTTGCATTGTTTTTTTTTGATAAAATAGCATATTGTGAACCTAAAAATGATTTTTGTAAAAAATCATGAGCATCGTATCATGTACCTGTAGTTCATATCTGACCCACTTCCTGCCGATTCGGTAGGAATTTGTCTTTTTCACCAGAGGTGGACGGAAAGGTTTCAGATCCCCCTGTTGGTACATTATGCATATAAGGTGGTCTAGTATTTTTGTAAAATGTGTTGGTGGTTTTTTGAATTAGCCATTTGGTGGTTGCTTCACAAAACTGTCCCTTTTTTATGCTCGGAAAATGGAAAATGCCTTTTTGTGCGATAAAAAGGAAAACTTCCTCTTGCAACATTGTTTGCCATGCCATGATGCACATGTATGCACAATATGGCCATATTATCACAAACTATGCCTTGATTCTAGCCATAACATTGGTCATTTGACCCGAAAGCCAAGAAACCTCGAATGAGATAGGTCATTTTGTGAAGGTTTTTTCGAGACATAATCAATATACCAAGTTTGAGATTTTTCCTTCTAACTATGTCACATAATATAACACCACGCGAAGGTTTCGCACTGTTTCGATCTTTTTTTATTTTTTTATCCTCGTTTTAAACTATCGACAAACTTTGTCGAACAACGGGCATGATGATTCTTAGCTCGGGGCCAAGCCTCGCTCAACTTGCATTGTTTTTTTGATAAAATAGCATATTGTCAACCTCGAATGAGAATGCAACTAATAGTAAGTTACATAAAGCCGAACTGGAACTGAAAATTAAGATACATAAAAGAACTGAAAATTAAGATACATGGCCAGATTAAGTAACAATCGGCCGAACTTGTTTCGTAATGTTGGAGTGATTTAGTCATGCTCCTGCCTACACCTGTAATACTCGCCACTGTAGTTGTCGTACTCGCCGCCCCCGTCATCGCTGTCGTCGTCAGGGTCGCCGTAATTGAACCTCTGGAGAGTACGCGTGGGCTGGACTTGAGGGTAGCGCGTGGGCTGGACTTGAGGGTAGCGCAGAAGGGGGTTAGAGTCGGCGGCAGTGTCATAGGCCATGACGCTCTGGAGAGTGCGACCGCGCCACCATAGCTGACGGCCGGCCTCGTTGAAGTTAGGAGGAGGTGGGCCGTCCTCCTCGTGCCTGGCGAGCGCCCTCTCACGCCGATCCACGAAGAAGGCTTCCCAAGTAGGGAAATAGTCGGGATGCCATCTGGGATTCCTCCGCTGCTCCGGCGTGAGCTCGAAGTAGTAGTGGTTCGTGATGGCCATCCGGCGCGCCACACCTAGAGGGACAGGAGGAACAGGCACGCCTCCGACGCTCAGCATCCAGCCGACGGGGACACAGTAGCCCGACGGGCAGGGGTAGTTCGAGGCGCAAAGCGCCTCCGCCTCCCTGGGGGTTAGTGCTAAGGTGGAAGCCATGGGAAAGAGTGATGAGGTTGCAGATATGAGTCTAGAGATGTGCAATGACAATGGAGGCCAACCCTACATATATATAGTGAACTAGCGGGAAGAACTGGAGGGAAGAACTGGCGGGAAGAAAAATGGCGGGAAGAAAAATGGCGGGAAGAAGAACTGGCGGGAAGAAAAATGGCGGGAAGAAAAATGGCGGGAAGAAAAATGGCGGGAAAAAATGGCGGGATGAACCTTTAGTCCCGGTTGGAGACACCAACCGGGACAAAACACGAGTCAGCACTAATAATAGGGGTGAGTGTCGACATTATGTCGTGCGGCGTGTACCTTGTCCCGGATGGTGTCACCAACCGGGACTAAAGATGAACCTTTAGTCCCGGTTGGAGACACCAACCGGGACAAAACACGAGTCAGCACTAATAATAGGGGTGAGTGTCGACATTATTTCGTAAGTGTCGACACTATGTCGAGCTGCTTGTACTATAAATAGGCATCCTTGTGAGTCCAGTCCTCCAGCCAGTTTGAGGCTATGCCTTACCTCCTTTCGAGAGCAGGGACACCACTACAGCCAGTTTCAGGGAGATGCCGACGGAGCCCAGTCCTCCGGCATCTCCGAGAAACTGGTCATAGAGGCACTCCCTAATATGTGAAATTAGTTAGCTCCCAGGTGTATTGATCTAGTTAGAGAAGTTACAAAGCTGCAAGATGGTTTTCGAGAGCAGGGACACCACTACAGCCAGTTTCATGGAGATGCCGACGGAGCCTAGTCCTCCGGCATCTCCAAGAAACTGGTCATAGAGGCACTCCCTAATATGTAACCGCGCGCGTTTGGAGATCAGATCTTAATGGTAAGTACAAATCGGGACAACTTATTCTCATAGTCCCGGTCCATCCACAAAACATGACTAACACTCAAGACATGTATTAATATTAAAAACATGAACTAGAATTACATAATATGAGCATGAACTTCTTGGCATATGTCCTTCCTTATGATCGCTTCAGACGTAACCATGGAGCATCTTCTTTACTTAACGGAATTCTTGGGTCAGTTTTCACTGTGAAGGGCGGAATTTCATCAAACTTATTATAATCTTCTGACATGTCTGTCTTGTCCTCGGTTCCCACGATGTTTCTTTTACCTGAAAGAACTATGTGACACTTTGGCTCATCATATGATGTATTCATTTGCATATTTTTTCTTTTTTTTGGTCTGGAGGACATGTCCTTCACATAGAAAACCTGAGCCACATCATTGGCTAGGACGAATGGTTCGTCTAAGTTCTTGTCTACCTTCATAAGATTGTTGAGATCCACCGTTGTCATTCCGTACTTCTTGTCTACCTCAACCCCTCCTCCTGTTAGCTTGACCCATTTGCATCGAAATAAGGGGACCTTAAAATTAGGTCCATAGTCAAGTTCCCATATCTCCTCTATGAACCCATAATACGTGGTCTTTTGCCCATTGTCTTCTGCTGCATCGAAGCGGACACCACTGTTTTGGTTGGTGCTCTTTTTATCTTGGCCTATCGTGTAAAATGTATTCCCATTTATCTCGTACCCTTGGAAAGTACATACAGTCGAAGATGGTGTCCTGGCCAACAAGTACAGCTGATCCCAACAGTGGTGTTATTCGTGAGAAGTCTTTGCAGCCAGCCGCCAAAACTCGCCATGTGTTCACTTATAATCCATTCATCAGACTGCCCCGGGTGTTTGAGGCATATTAAATTCTTGTGTTCATTGATATACGGGGCAACCAAGATAGATCTTTGTAAAACCGTGTAGTGTGCTTGATTGAGAGAATTCCCGTCCCTACATATCATTGCTTTACATCCTAGGGTGCCTTTTCCACGCAGT
The DNA here is from genome assembly GCA_916181665.1 of Avena sativa. NCBI lineage: Eukaryota > Viridiplantae > Streptophyta > Magnoliopsida > Poales > Poaceae > Avena > Avena sativa. The sequence goes on along the minus strand of OV702280.1, from coordinate 396,935,649 downwards.
CTCCCCTCATGTCGTGATTCTGGAACACCAATCGCCTTAAGGTCAGGAATAAAATCAACACAGAACTCAATGACCTCCTATGTTACATAGCCTTTGGAGATGCTTCCTTCTGGCCTAGCACGGTTATGAACATATTTCTTTAAGACTCCCATGTACCTCTCAAAGGGGAACATATTGTGTATAAATACAGGACCGAGAATGGCAATCTCTTCTACTAGGTGAACCAGGAGATGCGTCATAATATTGAAGAAGGATGGTGGGAACACCAACTCAAAGCTGACAAGACATTGGGCCACATCTGTTTGTAACCCTGTTAGGCTTTCTCGATCGATTACCTTCTGAGATATTGCATTGAGGAATGCACATAGCTTCACAATGGGTACTCGAACATTTTCAGGTAGAAGCCCCCTCAATGCAATCGGAAGCAATTGTGTCATAATCACGTGGCAGTCATGAGACTTCAGGTTTTGGAATTTTTTCTCTGCCATATTTATTATTCCCTTTATATTCGACAAGAAGCCAGACGGGACCTTGATACTGCTCAGACATTCAAAAAAGATTTCCTTCTCTGCTTTGGTAAGAGCGTAGCTGGCAGGAGTTAAGTGGCATCGTTTACCCTTCTCGTTCTCAGGATGCATAGGCTCTTCAGGGGCTTTCAGACGTTGCTGGTCCTGCCGTGCTTCCGGTGTATCTTTTGTCTTTCCATACACTCCTAGAAAGCCTAGCAGGTTCACGCAAACATTCTTCGTCATGTGCATCACGTCGATTGAAGAGCGGACCTCTAAGACTTTCCAATAGGGTAGGTCCCAAAATATAGATTGCTTCTTCCACATGGGCGCGTGTCCGGCATCGTCATTCGGAACAGATAGACTGCCAGGACCTTTTCCAAAGATTACTTCTAGGTCCTTGACCATACCAAATACCTCCTCACCGGTACGGAGGACAGGCTTCCTCCGGGGTTCTACCAGACATTTGAAATGCTTGCCTTTCTTTCTTACTGGATGCAGGTTCGGAAGAAATCGGCGATACCCTAGGTACACAACCTTCTTACATTTATCCAAATATACACTTTCAGTATCATCTAAACAGTGTGTGCATGCATTGTATCCCTTGTTTGTCTGCCCTGAAATGTTACTAAGAGCAGGCCAATCATTGATGGTTACGAAAAGCAATGCTCCTAGGTCAAATGGCTCCCCTTTGTGCCCATCCCACATACGTACACCTGGTTTGGCCCAGCTGTAAAAGTTCTTCAACTAATGGCCTTAGGTACACATCAATGTCGTTGCCGGGTTGCCTCGGGCCTTGGATGAGCACTGGCATCATAATGAACTTCCTCTTCATACACAACCAAGGAGGAAGGTTATAGATACATAGGGTCACAGGCTAGGTGCTGTGACTGCAGCTCTGCTCACCAAAAGGATTCATGCCGTCTGTACTTAGACCAAACCTGAAGTTCCTTGCGTCACGTGTGAAGTCCGGGTACTCTCGCTCGACTTTTCTCCACTGTGACCCATCAGCGGGGTGTCTCAACATCGCGTCTTTCTTACGGTCTTTCATGTGCCATCGCAACAACTTGGCATGCTCTTTATTTCTGAAGAGACGTTTTAACCGTGGTATTATAGGAGCATACCACATAACCTTGGCGGGAACCTTCTTCCTAGGGGCCTCGCCCTCAACATCGCCAGGATCGTCTCGTCTGATCTTATACCGCAGTGCAGTGCATACCAGGCATGCATCCAAATTCTCGTACTTCTCACCGCAGTAGAGGATGCAGTCATTAATGCAGGCATGTATCTTCTGCACGTCTAATCCTAGAGGGCAGACAACCTTCTTTGCTTGGTATGTACTGTCGGGCAACTCATTATTTCTTGGAAGAAGATTCTTCATTTTTACCAACAACTTTGAAAATGCGCTGTCAGTCACACCATTCTCTGCCTTCCATTGCAGCAAATCCAGTGTGGCACCTAGCTTTTTGTGGCCATCTTCGCAAGTTGGATACAACAATGTTTTGTGATCCTTTAACATCTGCTCCAGCTTCTCCTTCTCCTTTTCAGTTTCACATTCTTCGTTTGCATCAGTAATGGCCCGACCAAGATCGTCATCAGCGGGCCCATCTGCTCCCTCTTGATCTTCATTATCTACCCCCGTTGCATTATCATCATATTTAGGATACATATTATGATAGTTGTCATCATCCTCTTCTTCTTTGTTGTCTTCCATCACAACCCCTTTTTCTCCGTGCTTGGTCCAACAATTATAGCTGGGCATGAAACCGGATCGAAGCAGGTGGGCGTGAATGGTTTTGGTATTTGAGTAGTCTTTCTTGTTCTGACAGTGAACACACGGACAACACATAAAACCATTGTGACCATGGTTTGCATTAGCCACAACGATGAAATTTTGGAGGCCCGTAATGTACTCGGAAGTGCGGCGGTCACCGTACATCCATTGCCGGTTCATCTGCATTAATATGTAGTATATATCAAAAAATAATAGGGAGATGACCATTTATATATATAGTACATCAATGACACATGAAAGGATAGTTGCCGACCTCGACCGAGACGGAAAGAGCAACAAGAAAACTTATTTTGAGCTCTCGGGCATTTCACCGAACACCTCTTGTGCATATGAAAAAAAAACTAGCACTCTTCACACCCTCTTGCTAGGCTGCAAAATGTGAAAGAATGGAAGAGTGGGGTGTGTGTGGGCTGGGGTGGTGTCTTATATAGCCCCTCCCTTTAACACCGGTTCATGTGTTAAAGGGGGGGCTGCGCGGGCCACTGTTGCAGGGTCCTTTAACACCGGTTCGTGGCATGAACCGGTGTTAAAGGGGGGCTCCTTTTTTGCCGCAGGGGCCACGCTGGTACGCCCCCCCCCCCTTTAACACCGGTTCGTAGAAGAACCGGTGTTAAAGCCCTTTTTCGGGATCAACAAAAGACCTCGTTTCCACTAGTGATTGTAGGAAAGAGTAGATATGTGAATTGAGATTGTGCTTAGCATGCATTTAGAAATTTAGGGTCAATATGAAAAATTGTAACCTTTTTGAATTTGGTTCTAGTGAGGTTGTTTGCAACCAAAAGGTCACTAGGAATTGAGACCACATTCAAATTCTAAACTTTTAATAATTTGAATGAGTTCGGAATGGAATTTGACCTAATTCAAACTTGAATTCAAATTCAAATTTCACACACTTAAGTATAAATCACAGATAATGGAATATAAATATTTCATTCAAATCCAATACCACACAAATCTTAAATAACAGAAGTGAGAAATCACAATCACATAAAGGAAATGAAGTATTTATTCATATTTGAAAATGAGTACATGATTCCAAGATTACAATAGTATCAAAAATAAAAAGGAAACCTAATCTAAAAGCTCTACACTATCTATCTAACTTCTCAGCCTTGTTCCAAACCTTGTTCTTCAACCTGTTTACACAATCAACACATAAAAACACTAGTTAGTGTTAAAATGTTGGTTCTGCCCTAAGGAAAAACTATTTTATATAAGAATCCTTTTAAGTAGAGTCTAGGAAAAAATCCTAAACTTTGAGCCTAAGAAGCAGATGAACAAATCAAAGACTGAGATAGGTATAATTGAAACAGTGCTTCACTATGAACATTTGAACCCAACAGAAGAGCTCAAAACGTGTAGAATAGATCACCACTGATGTCTACGCACTTCTATTCTTGTAGACAGTTGTTGGGCCTCCAAGTGCAGAGGTTTGTAAACATCAGCAAGTTTCCCTTAAGTGGATTACCCAAAGTTTATCAAACTCAGGGAGGAAGTGGTCAAAGGTATCCCTCTCAAGCAACCCTACAATCAAGATACAAGAAGTCTCTTGTGTCCCCAACACACCCAATACACTTATCAGGTGTATAGGTGCACTAGTTCGATGAAGATATAGTAAAATACAAGTGATATGGATGATTATAAGTGGTAACGGTGCCAAAAAGAGCTTCCGACGGAGAGGAAAATACTAAAGGCAAAAAGATGGAAGCAATCAAACATGCAACAGATCTAGTTGTAAACGGTGTTTCAATGTTTAGAAACAAGGCCTAGGGATCATACTTTCACTGGTGAACACTCTCAATAAATATATTCTCTTCATGATGCTACCCTAAACTACTCTCCGGTTGGACACTCTAATCCATGGTAGGGCTATAACAACACTCCTCAAAGTCCGCCTTCCCCACATAGATAACCCCACACTATCACCTTAAGCGCTAGATGGTTCCAACAAACACCACAATTTCATAGAGATAACCAAATCAAAATATACTCATGATAAGTATTTATAAAATCTAGCCTAAGTGCCACCACGTTATGCACACTGTCACTTTCACACACGTGGGGAGAGCCGGAGATATATTAAAGAACTTGAGTAGAAGAGTAGATCTACTTGATTACAAAGCTCATGATCAGAATAAGATCACGCATAGAGAGAGATGACCACATAGCTACCGGTAGAGCCCTTAGGCTCGAGGAAGAAGTACTCCCTCCTCATCATGGGAATCAGCAACAGTGATGGAGATGGTGGTGGAGATCGATGGAGATGGTGGTGGAGATCGATGGAGATGGCTCTGGGGGCACTTCCCCGTCCCGGCAGGGTGCCGGAACAGAGACTTTTTGCCCCCCGAATCTCCCCTTCGGTGGCGTTTTAGGGGTTCGTAGCATGGAAGACAAAAAAATTCTACCGATGAACACAAACAAGCCAAGATCTATCTACTAGATTGTAGCAACGAGTCGATTAGAGTACTCACCCTCGAAGATTCCAAAGCGGTTAATGAGAGCAGATTCTCGTGGGTGATGTAGTCGTACACTTTCCGATCTCAAGATCGCGTAGACGATCCTTCCGACATTGCGTTCTGTCAGCGCTTCCGCAGTCGGTCACACATTCGGTACTCGATGAAGACCTTCCTCTCCCTTGTTCCAGCAGGTAGCGGAGGTTGTAGTTCTCTCCTCGCGATTCTGGCAGCACGACGGCATGGTGCCGGAAGTAGAGGGAAGATCCCGCAGGGCTTCGCCTAAGCCGGAGCGAGTTATGGTGATGAATAGGGTTTCCGACGATCAAGGGTTTAGAGGCCGGAGTGGAGGCAGTGGAGTCGGCGGCGGCTGGCGGCGGCACGGCGGTGGCGATGAACTGGCAGCGGCGCTAGGCGGCGATGGCAGTGTGGGGAGGGGCTGGTGTCATGTCTCTTGGGGCACCCCTCCCCTCTATTTATGAGAGGTAGGGCATCTTGGGAGAGGAAAGTTTGAATCCTTCCCCAACTCCCTCTCCTAGTTGGCTTGTGGTGGAGGGAAAGAAGGATTCTTTCCTTCCTCCACCAGGATACATTGTCCCAGTTTGACTTTTTAAACTTGCCTTTTGACTTCAGTTTGGAGCTTAATTTCTTACTTACAAATGCCCAACCAAGTGACCTGGGACATGATATAGTCATTCCACTTATTCATGACACATTCATGTACCCTTCCCCTTCTAGTCCGGTGACCCTTCTAGAGCATTCCAATGAAAACACTGATGATGCACTGGCTGAACGCAGAGCTTCATTGGGAGACCCCAAGAGGAAGGTGTGATGAGTACAGCAGCAAGTTTTCCCTTAGTAAGAAACCGAGATTATCGAACTAGTAGGAGGAAGGAAACGACTCAAAGGTGTTGCTAGCAACTTGGAGACCTGCACAACAAAACTCAAGACTTTGCCCCAATGAATAGTGAGGTTGTCAATCTCACCGGTTTGTTATAACAAAGGATTAATTTTATGGTGTGGAAGGTAATAGTAGCTTGCAGAAAGTAAACAGTAACAGAGGAAGATATATCAATGGTAAATATTGGACCGGGGTCCATAGCTCACTAGAGGTTTTCTCCTTAGATAAACAACATGGCATGCTGGGTAAACAAATTATAACAGGGCAATTGACAGGACTAACCAAGGCATAACAATGCAATACTAGACATTCATGATCCTATGAGATTCGATTGGGCAATACAACAAGATACATAGGCCTTGCAAATCCAACTGGAACCAAAAACTATGGGCAATAACTCATGACAATGGCCATAAACACGAAAACGACGAGTTTTTGGTCATAACTCTCAAACATGTATCCGGTCTTAAGGTCGTTGAAATCTCCTTGGAACCCTAAAACTATGGGCAATAGCTCATGAAAACAGCCATAAAACATGAAAACGACGAGTTTATGCTCATAAATCATAAACATGTAAGGGTTCTTACGAGGCATGCCAATCCGCTTGGAACCCAAAAAACTGTGGGCAATAACTCATGAAAACGACCATAAAACACGAAAATAACAAGTTTTTGTTCATAACTCTCAAACATGTATCAGGTCTTAAGGTTGATGTAAATCGCCCTAGAACCATAAAACTCTGGGCAATAGCTCATGAAAACGTCCATAAAATGTGAAAAATGCGAGTTTTGGATCATATCTCTCCAACAAGTATCAAGTCTTACGGTCATTGTAAATCGCTCTGGAACCCCAAAACAGTGGGCAATACCTCATGAAAACGGCCATAAAACGCAAAAACGACGAGTTTTTAGTCATATCTCCCAAACATGTAACGGGTCTTACCGACCTTGTAAATCCGTTTGGAACGCAAAAGCAGTGGGAAATAACTCATAAAAATGACCAAAAAACACGAAAACGACGAGTTTTTGGTCATAACTCTCAAACATGTATCGATTCTCAAGGTTGTTTCAAATCATCCTCGAACCCCAAAACAGGGGGCAATAACTCATCGAAACGGCCATAAAATGCGAAAACTACGAGCTTCTTCTCATATATCTCAAACATGTAAGGGTTCTTACGAGGCATGCAAATCCGCTTGGAACCCCATAAATGTGGGCAATATGTCACGAAAACGGCCATAAAACACGAAACCGGCGAGTTGTTGCTCATAAGTCTCGAACATGTATCAGGTCTTAAGGTGATGTAAGTCAGCTTAGAACCATAAAATTGTGGGTAATAGCTCATGAAAACAACCATAAAGCACGAAAACTACGAGTTTTGGGTCATATCTCTCCAACATGTATCAGGTCTTAAGGTCGTTGTAAATAGCTCTAGAACCCCAAAACAATGGGCAATAGCTCATGAAAACGGCCATAAAACGCTAAAACAATGAGTTTTTAGTCATATATCTCAAACATGTAACGGGTCTTACAGGCCTTGCAACTCCAACTAGAACCAAAAAAATTGTGCCCAATAACTCAGGAAAATGGCCATAAACATGAAAACGACGAGTTTTTGGTCATAACTCTCAAACATTTAGGGGGTATTAAGGTCGTTGAATTCGCCCTTAAACCCCAAAACTATGGGCAATAGCTCTTGAAAACAGCCATAAAACACAAAAACGACGAGTTTCTGCTCATATCTCTCAAACATGTAAGGGTTCTTACGAGGCATGCAAATCCGCCTGGAATCCAAAAACTATGGGCAATAACTCATGAAAACAACCATAAAACACGAAAACGACAAGTTTTTGGTTATAACTCTCAAACATGTATCAGTTCTTAAGGTTGATGTAAATCGCCCTAGAGCCATAGAACGGTGGGCAATAGCTCATGAAAACGGCCATAAAATGCGAAAACTACGAGTTTTGGGTCATATCTCTCCAACAAGTATCGAGTCCGACCGTCGTTGTAAATCGCCTTGGAACCCCAAAAGAGTGGGCAATACCTAATGAAAACGGCCATAAAACGCGAAAACGACGAGTTCTTAGTCATATTTCTCAAACATGTAACGGGTCTTACAGGCCTTACAAATCCGCTTGGAACACAAAAGTAGTGGGGAATAATTCATGAAAATGGCCAAAAACACGAAAACGACGAGTTTTTGGTCATAACTCTCTAACATGTATCGGTTCTTAAGCTTGTTGTAAATCACCCTAGAACCCCAAAACAGTGGGCAATAGCTCATCAAAACGGCCATAAAACACGAAAATGACGAGCTTCTTCTCATATATCTCACACATGTAAGGGTTCTTACGAGGCATGCAAATCTGCTTGGAATCCCATAAATGTGGGCAATAGGTCACAAAAAGGGCCATAAAACATGAAACCAACGAGTTGTCGCTCATAACTCTCAAACATGTATTGGGTCTTAAAGGTGCTGTAAGTCACCTTGGAACCATAAAATTATAGGTAATACATCAAGAAAATGACCATAAACACGAAAACTGCGAGTTTTGGGTCATATCTCTCCAACATGTATCAGGTCTTAAGGTCGTAGTAAATCGCTCTAGAACCCCAAAACAGTGGGCAATAGCTCATGAAAACGGCCATAAAATGCTAAAACTACGAGTTTTTAGTCATATATCTCAAACATGTAACAGGTGTTATAGGACTTGAGTCAAAAAAATGTGGGCAATAACTCATGAAAATGGCCATAAACATGAAAATGACGAGTTTTTGGTCATAACTCTCAAACATGTAAGGGGTATTAAGGTCGTTGAAATCGCCTTGAACCCCAAAACTATGGGCAAGTTTCTACTAATATCTCTCAAACATGTAAGGGTTCTTATGAGGCATGCAAATCCGCCTGGAACCCAAAAACTATGGGCAATAACTCATGAAAACGACCATAAAACACGAAAACGATAAGTTTTTGGTTATAACTCTCAAACATGTATCAGTTCTTAAGGTTGATGTAAATGCCCTGGAACCATAGAACGGTGGGAATTTTCTCATGAAAACGGCCATAAAATGCGAAAACTACGAGTTTTGGGTCATATCTCTCCAACAAGTTTCGAGTCTTACGGTCATTTTAAATCGCCTGGAACCCCAAACAGTGGGCAATACCTAATGAAAACGGCAATAAAACGCAGAATCGACGAGTTCTTAGTCATATCTGTCAAACATTTCATGGGTCTTACAAGCCTTGCAAATCCTCATGGAACGCAAAAACAGTGGGAAATAACACATGAAAATCGCCAAAAAACACAAAAACGACGAGTTTTTGGTCATAACTGTCAAACATGTATCGGGTCTTCAGGTGGTTGTAAATCGCCATAGAACCCATAAACAGTGGGCAATAGCTCATCAGAACGGCCATAAAACGCGAAAGAAATGCTAAATATTCAGAATTCAGTCCAAGCAGTCTCAATAATCCTTCAGCTACAAAGCAGTAAGAAACACTGGAAGGAGAGGGATGAGGCGCAGATATTTTGGCCCATGAGATCTAGGTTTTCATCTGGCTCGTATTTTCAGCGACCAACAAGGTTAGCCAAACTGTCTAACATACGGTACCACAAGAGTTAGAGGCCTAGAGTCAGCAGCACATACAAAATAAAATTAAGTGAAACACAAGTGGTGAAAACAAATGGTAAGGATCAAAAGCGGGAGTGAAACCTTGCATTGTTGACTTCATCGGATGACTGAGGCAGGTGTGCACGCAAAGATGGCGTCACTGACCGAGTAGGCTAGCGCCCTTTATAGTAGTAGTATATGGATATTGCATGGGTCCACCCTGGTTGCAGAGGTTTCAGAGTAAGGTTATCATAAACAAAACAACCAATGCAGGACACGAAAATTAAGAGGCACCGTGCACACTATCATTAAGACACGCACATGAAAAGGCACCCTACATCGCCTTCACGGACACGAGAAACACTGCATAGTCACCCAATGGAGGTAGAATTATCAGATATGACCAGAGCACATACCCCAAACATCAAAGCTGCAACAAAGGAGTAACGGTTTCAAAACATAACGACCACAAAAATGTTAGACAGAACACAGACACCACTCACATGTGGTAACACCAACCGGCCATCCCCAAAGGGTACTGCAGACACAAGATCTGTTAGTGTTCCCTCTCTGTTCTCTCTTTTGAGTAAAAGCTGAAAATGAGGGACTAGCACTACAGAGAAGAACACACATAAGTTTCAGGCAACATATGCTTTCTTCTATTAGCTTTTGCAGCAACGGATGCTACGCTACTCAGCAAGAAATGCCTACAGAATTTAGCAACCCATGCTTACACACATATGTATGACACACATACATATGTGCTTCAACCTAACACACAGTTGCAACTTATGCTAGCCCACAGCAAACTATACTTGCCCCAGCAACCTATGCTAGGACCTATTTATACTTGTACATGACCCTTTAGATTGCTGCCATGTGGCACAATCTAAACCCTAGACCATATTTCTAGAATACTCTACAAACTCTATACATTGCATACTACTCCTAAACATCTTACTCTAGAGCATTCCTAATTCTACAGTTCTCCCTACATATCCTGGATACTTCATCACCTAGCTAGCTCCTTCTACTAGCCAACTACATTGACAAGATTACTTCTAACAGAAAACACACAACCTATATGTGCTCTACAGCCTACACACAACCTATGTGTGCAGATCACACCATGACAAGATTATATCCAGGCTAACAAGGTCCACATTAAAGTTCAAAAAGTTGTGGTGATTTTGGAGGAAGCACCTGATATTACGATATTTTTCTGTTAGGACATATGCGTGAGCTAGATATCAATGTGCAAATTAAGTTTAATTATAATTAATTTGGCTGGGACTAAGTCACCCTGTTCACATAGTAAAATTGTAGAGGATACAGACTAACACACTGCAATATAAATGGAGTTTGTATTTACTGCCATGAACAATCAATTAAAATCAGTAACACATAGAATCAGAAATTTGAAGGTGACTTCAGAATATTATAATCTATTACTGGATTGGTATTTCAAGGTAGCCTGAAGTACTCAAAGTTGTTCGATTTCTTCGAGTGCTCTAACTAATTTTCAGGAATTATAAGCAATAAACATGTCCTTTAACGATGTCTCTAGCTATTCTTTTGATATATGGATCTTGCATGGGTCCACCCTCATTGCAGGGGTTTCAGAGTAAGGTTATCACAAACAAAACAACCAACGGAGGACATAAAAATTAAGAGACACCAAGCACACTATCATCAACACACGCACATGAAATAGCACCCTACACCGCCTTCACGGACACGAGAAACACTGCATAGTCACCCAATGGAGGTAGAATTAACAGATATGACCATAGCACATATGCCAAACGTCAAAGCTGCAACAAAGGAGTAACGGTTTCAGAACACAATGACCACAGAAATGTTGACAGAACACAGGAACCACTCACATGTCGTAACACCAACCGGCCATCGCCAAAGGGTAGTGCAGACACAAGATCCACATTAAAGTTCAAAAGTTGTGGTGATTTTGGAGGAAGCACCTGATATTACGATACTTTTCTGTTAGTCATGGTTTTTAAGGCGTCGGGCCGCTTTAAGGCGCTGGGGGGGGGGGGGGGCTCACAGCCTAGGCGCTCAAAGCGCGAAGCGAGGCGACGCCTTAGTTAGTTACTGAAGCGTCTACGTGAGAAGGGAGGGGAAGCAAGCAACAGTTAAACAGAGCAAAGCTCTCCACCGAAAACAGTAGCAGCTGAGGCGGGAGAGAAAAGAGACCAGGAGGAAGGAGGGGAAACAGTGCCTTGTTGCCCCCTAAAAATATGTTTTATCTGTTATAGCACCCTTAGTGCACCCTGATCTTAAACGCTCTAGCTTCGCCACTGTTTGTGGTAACTAGCTATGTGACTATAACATCACATATTTTAAGACAAAATGAGTCTATATTGTAATAAACTAGTAAGTTGGCACACGATTCATTTAAGCATAAATTGGGAATAATTTACATATTACTTTGTACCATCGGAGTTGAAGCAGTTTCGCATGTCTCCACTCTTCCATATACGAATCATTTGTGCTGGGTATTGTAGTCACCATGCAACTCCCTCCTCTCTTCTTTCTCCTTATTTCATGTTTGTGATGCAGTTATTGACTCGAGAGCGAAAAGACGTTCGAAACTTGGGTGCTGATTCTGATGCCAAAACTAGGCCTGAAAATATCGGACAATCTTGGAATTATGTTCAACGACCATAAGCTTGAATATTGCTTATCCATTTTATTCCCCGCAACATACAATATCTTCTACATGCTTTGCATTTCTTCTAAGCACCTGTGTAACATTCACTATGATAGATTGAATAAATAAGGTTGACAAATGTTCATAAAAGATACGCTGAAAGTTTTCAACTATAAAGTCTAACACATGTACAATCCAATTCTTCAACACTGAAATCAACAAATTTCCTACCGCAGTATTTTACTAACTAAAGGACTATCAAAGAATGTGTCGAATAAGCAAATATATGTTCAGATATACCCGGAAACTAAATATACCACAGGTAAGGATGTATCATGTATTTATGTATAATAAGGCGCCAAATAATCAGTTGCAAATGTGGATCGCAAGAAGTCCTGATCTCACATAGCTTCACGGCCTTGACTTCAACACATCCATATCCATATAATATTTTCTTTGGAGTTGATTGTATGCTATGATACGTCAAGCTTATATAGCATAAAAATTAGTACCATTATAACAATAGATTGGTAAAAAGGAAGAGAAAACTGTAACTCAAATTCAACTTGGACAAGCACGCATACCTTGATCATGGCTTACCGCCACGATGCAATGGCTGTACCTTGGAGAAGGGGGCGTGTCGAGAAATAAGTGGTCATCAATCTACATTATGTAGCCTGATATAGAAGAAAGATCAGCATAATTTGTTTTTCTGAAACTGAAAGACTTGCATAAGTTTGACCAATGGATGGTGGAAGAAGACATGAAAATATGCATATCTTCCTCATTTTTTTGCTTTTCTTGGCAAATATTCTTCGACGAACTGTTATATCGGGAATACTTAGCAAATACTCTGACAAACAACGCCTACTCACTACAGGAATGGGAAGCTACGCCGACGGCCAGTCGCTACGCCGACGGCCAAACATCGGGGTCGTCGGCGTAGCCATCGTCTAGGCCAGCTCCGCCAAGCAGCCGTCGGCGTAGAATTGCCCTCGGCATATCCTATGCTACGCCGACGGCTGCCCTCAGCGTAGCACACGCCGACGGCTGCCCTCGGCGTAGCTATTTTTTATTTTATCTCATTAAACTTTGAAAAATCATAACTAAATCATTCTAATTCGGAAAAATACAAATAATATATCAAAATTTGCAGAAAAATAAGACCTATCTATCTACACTCAAATATTACACATTTATAAATAAAAATTAAGTAAAACATAAGACATTATATATAGTTTAAAACGGGCATAAAAAATTCAAAAATGATCGAAACAATGCGAAACCTTCGCGTGGTGTTATATTATGTGACATAGTTAGAAGGAAAAATATCAAACTTGGTATATTGATTATGTCTCAAAGAAACCTTCACAAAATGACCTATCTCATTCGAGGTTTCTTGGCTTTCGGGTCAAATGACCAATGTTATGGCTAGAATCAAGGCATAGTTTGTGATAATGTGCCCATATTGTGCATACACATGCATCATGGGATGGCGAACAATGTTGCAGGAGAAAGTTTTCCTTTTCGTCGCACCAAAAAGCCATTTCCCATTTTCTGAGCACAAAAAACGGACGATTTTGTGAAGCAACCACCAAATGGCTAATTCAAAATGGTACCACCACATTTTAAAAAAATACTATACCACCTTATATAGACAATGTCCCAATAGGGGAATCCGAAACCTTTCCGTCCATCTCTGGTGAAAAAGACAAATTCCTGCCGAATCGGTAGAAAGTGGGTCAGATATGAACTACAGGTACATGATCCGATGCTCATGTTTTTTTACAAAAATCATTTTTAGGTTCACAATATGCTATTTTATCAAAGATCCAATGCAAGTTTAGCGAGGCTCGGCCCCGAGCTAAGAATCTTCATGCCCGCCGTTCGACAAAGTTTGACGATAGTTTAAAACGGGCATAAAAAATTCAAAAACGATCGAAACAATGCGAAACCTTCGCGTGGTGTCATATTATGTGACATAGTTATAAGTAAAAATATTAAACTTGATATATTGATTATGTCTCAAAAAAACCATCACAAAATGACCTATCTCATTCGAGGTTTCTTGGCTTTCGGGTCAAATGACCAATGTTATGGCTAGAATCAAGGCATAGTTTGTGATAATGTGCCCATATTGTACATACACATGCATCATGGGATGCCGAACAATGTTGCATGAGGAAATTTTCCTTTTCGTCGCACCAAAAAGGCATTTCCCATTTTCTGAGCACAAAAAACGGACGATTTTGTAAAGCAACCACCAAATGGATAATTCAAAATGGTACCACCACATTTTACAAAAATACTATACCACCTTATATAGACAATGTCCCAATAGGGGAATCCGAAACCTTTCCGTCCACCTCTGGTGAAAAAGACAAATTCCTGCCGAATCGGTAGAAAGTGGGTCAGATATGAACTACAGGTACATGATCCGATGCTCATGTTTTTTTACAAAAATCATTTTTAGGTTCACAATATGCTATTTTATCAAAGATCCAATGCAAGTTTAGCGAGGCTCGGCCCCGAGCTAAGAATCTTCATGCCCGTCGTTCGACAAAGTTTGACGATAGTTTAAAACGGGCATAAAAAATTCAAAAACGATCGAAACAATGCGAAACCTTCGCGTGGTGTCATATTATGTGACATAGTTATAAGTAAAAATATTAAACTTGATATATTGATTATGTCTCAAAAAAACCATCACAAAATGACCTATCTCATTCGAGGTTTCTTGGCTTTCGGGTCAAATGACCAATGTTATGGCTAGAATCAAGGCATAGTTTGTGATAATGTGCCCATATTGTGCATACACATGCATCATGGGATGCCGAACAATGTTGCATGAGGAAATTTTCCTTTTCGTCGCACCAAAAAGGCATTTCCCATTTTCTGAGCACAAAAAACGGACGATTTTGTAAAGCAACCACCAAATGGATAATTCAAAATGGTACCACCACATTTTACAAAAATACTATACCACCTTATATAGACAATGTCCCAATAGGGGAATCCGAAACCTTTCCGTCCACCTCTGGTGAAAAAGACAAATTCCTGCCGAATCGGTAGAAAGTGGGTCAGATATGAACTACAGGTACATGATCCGATGCTCATGTTTTTTTACAAAAATCATTTTTAGGTTCACAATATGCTATTTTATAAAAGATCCAATGCAAGTTTAGCGAGGCTCGGCCCCGAGCTAAGAATCTTCATGTCCGCCGTTCGACAAAGTTTGACGATAGTTTAAAACGGGCATAAAAAATTCAAAAACGATCGAAACAATGCGAAACCTTCGCGTGGTGTCATATTATGTGACATAGTTATAAGTAAAAATATTAAACTTGATATACTGATTATGTCTCAAAAAAACCTTCACAAAATGACCTATCTTATTCGAGGTTTCTTGGCTTTCGGGTCAAATGACCAATGTTATGGCTAGAATCAAGGCATAGTTTGTGATAATGTGTCCATATTGTGCATACACATGCATCATGGGATGGCGAACAATGTTGCAGGAGGAAGTTTTTCTTTTCGTCGCACCAAAAAGCCATTTCCCATTTTCGGAGCACAAAAATCAGACGATTTTGTGAAGCAACCACCAAATGGCTAATTCAAAATGGTACCACCACATTTTACAAAAATACTATACCAACTTATATAGACAATGTCCAAACAGGGGAATCCGAAACCTTTCCGTCCACCTCTGATAAAAAAGACAAATTCCTGCCGAATCGGTAGGAAGTGGGTCAGATATGAACTACAGGTACATGATCCGATGCTCATGTTTTTTTTAAAAATCATTTTTAGGTTCACAATATGCTATTTTATCAAAGATCCAATGCAAGTTTAGCTAGGCTCGGCCCCGAGCTAAGAATCTTCATGCCCGCCGTTCGACAAAGTTTGACGATAGTTTAAAACGGGCATAAAAAATTCAAAAACGATCGAAACAATGCGAAACCTTCGCGTGGTGTCATATTATGTGACATAGTTATAAGTAAAAATATTAAACTTGATATATTGATTATGTCTCAAAAAAACCTTCACAAAATGACCTATCTCATTCGAGGTTTCTTGGCTTTCGGGTCAAATGACCAATGTTATGGCTAGAATCAAGGCATAGTTTGTGATAATTTTCCCATATTGTGCATGTGTGTGCATACACATGCATCATGGGATGGCGAACAATGTTGCAGGAGGAAGTTTTCCTTTTCGTCGTACCAAAAAGCCATTTCCCATTTTCCGAGCATAAAAAACGGACGATTTTGTGAAGCAACCACCAAATGGCTAATTCAAAATGCTACCACCATATTTTACTAAAATAATATACCACCTTATATGGACAATATCCCAACAGGGGGTTACGAAACCTTTTCATCCACCTTTGGTGAAAAAGACAAATTCCTGCCGAATCGGCAGGAAGTGGGTCAGATATGAACTACATGTACATGATACGATGCTCATGTTTTTTTACAAAAATCATTTTTAGGTTCACAATATGCTATTTTATCAAAGATTCAATGCAAGTTTTCCTTTTCATCGCACCAAAAAGCCATTTTTCATTATCCGAGCGCAAAAAGGGAATTTTCTAAAGCAACCACCAAATAGATAATTCAAAAACGGAGGGTTTGTGATTAGTTGATATGGATATAATATTTGGATTCCTCTCATTTTTCTGATCAATTTAGACATATTATTTGTTAAATTTCGATTTATAGATTTAAAGATATTAATTATTCCATATTAAATAGAAAAATACAAAAAATTAAAATTATTATATTTTTATTTGAATTCAATAATATTTTTACTTATTTATTAATGTTTATTTAAATAATTGTTTGTAATTTCAAAAAATACAAACATGTGACATGTTGATATAAGAGTTAATAGGATTGATATCATAGTATTGACAACAATGTATGAATTACTTTGCGGAAACAGATTCTGAAGGAACGAGGAAGTTAATCGTGCTAGAGCTAGAGTAGTATTAGGATAGGTGACCTTCCGGGAAGTTCGACCAAGACTGCAATTTAATTAAATATTAAGTGTAATTAGTGTTAAAAATGTTCAAAGTGAGAGATTAACGAGTCAAACAATTCAAAGATTCAAAATTAAGAAAAAAAATAAAATATTTTTTTTAAAAAAATATTTTTGCAACCTGTCGACAAGCTATGCCGACGGCCGCTACGCCGACGGCATTGCCCTCGGCGTAGCATACGCCGACGGCATTTTGATACACCGACGACCTCTATGTGCTCCGCCGAGGGAGCCCTTTGCCGAGGAGGCTACGCCGAGGGCATTTTAGGCTACACCGACGGCTTTTTGCCCTCGGCGTAGCGCGCGCGTCCTGTAGTGACTGGCTTCAGTGTGCAGTGATAGTCACTAATGTATGGTACTCTTTCTCGGGTTAGATCAATCTTAATTAGTGACGTATACTCAATTCAGGTTTTTGATATGCGCTCTATTGTCGCCGCCACTCGAGTACTCCACGCATAAGATACTTGTGGCTCTAATAAAATTAGTAAACACATCTTGTGGTATCTGACTATTAAAACTAAATTTACCACTACAACCGGTAACCATAGAAAGACTCACGCAAGAGGTTAATCTGCACTGTTTCAGAGGAAATACATATGCGCAGTGCAACCCAATTCATGCAGTCAGAACCAACGCATGGTCTCATCTTTCTATGCAAACTTCCGAAGACACGAACAAAGACAAAAACAGGGTACTGTTAAAATGCAGTGCATCGTTACCAATGGTCCATTGCATCTGAAGAGGGAACTTTGAGAAGTGATCAAACTTCATTCCGATTAGATTTGAATAAACGTCTATCAGAAGTTCAAAGCAAAAACATGTTCAGTACAGTACCAATAATCATGAATAATGTCTGTTATTTAGCTAGAGCACCGCTAAAAAGAATATGGCCAAAATTTCCATATGCACAGCCACCCACCGATCACACTATAGTATCGGAGAGAGTTAACATGCATGGAATGAAATCCAAATAGCCAAAAGAAATACAGCAATGCACTATTTTTTATTACATTTCCTTGCCCTCTCTCATGCAGCTATCAAATGAAAGGAAGCAATAAGCACCCAGTGACGAAAAAAACTAATGAACTCATAATTAGTTGAAGCCTAAACTGCAATGAAGCTGATCTGGATACTAACATGTTGAGTGTGCACCGGCTAGTGAGATTGAACCTGAGCAAGAACGGCAATCACAATTTGATGTCTGTATCTACACATAGTACCTACCACACCCGAGATGTTAGGCGAACCTAGTCCCCGAGCTGCTAGCATCTTGTCTATCAGATTCAGGCCCATTTGCAAGCCGTTCCGCTCCTCCCATCTGCAACATACTTAATCTGCAGAAATCAATGTCAATGGAAAGATTGAATGGTTAACCGGCAGTTTGCGGTAGCGGGGGACGCTTTGGGGTGAGCTGCGGTGGGACGGCGTGTCACGGCGAACTTGTCTTCCCCAGTCACTGGTCGGTTGGTAGTCGATTCGCGTCGAGCAACTTCTCTTAAATTTACACGCACCATTAAAACCGATTAGATATCAGAGGTACTGATCTCCGGCTACGGTGGCGATGAGGGGTCCTGACCTGATAAACATGGGCATTCAAGGCGAGGGCGTGTTCCGCCGCGTGCGTGCAGCTAGCAACCGGAGCTATGACTGGGCGCTGGAGGGAGGCGGCGAGCGTTTGGCGTCTGGGCTGCGGCATCTGAATGCGTGTGCATCATGGACACGGCGGCGCCAGAGGGAGCGGAGATGGAGGCCGGGGCGGCGGAGTGCGACCGATGAGATGAGTGTCTGTATCGGGATGGGGAGGAAAGCGTGAAAAGCGGGGGGAGAACGGGCTGAACGTGGACGCGGAGCGTGGAATATTCCTCTGCCGTCGGAGTGCGTCCGACGCACCTAATTAACGGTACATGTGACACGCGATTAGTCTTATCTCTACGGTTAGATTTAACCAAGTTGGCTGATCCAGTGGTGCTAATTGGCCTGTGTACATTTTTTTTTTTACATGGCCTGTGTACATTTAGTGGGATGCACATAAGAAAGAAAATGTTTGCTCTTTTATAAATATATTAGTAAGCGTGCACGTGCAACGCACGTCTCATAATCTAAATTTAGAATATATATTTTAAATAATATTTCTATTAATTAACTATTTTGTTCTGCCAAGCAACTTAAATGGGACTCATGTCTAGTGATCCATACACATATGTCTTCACATAAAATTTAAGGACACTTTAAAAAAATACTTCAAATCCATAATCACATGCATCAATGTATGCGATCTTTAATGCTTTGTTCCATGGCAAGGATATTATCTAGAGCTTCATTCCCTTTTTAATAAAATGTATCAAAATTTGTCTCCTTAGTTCAATAACATCCTGCATCTACATTGTACTAAAATTGTTATAAAAAAATCATGCACAACATGTATACATATCAGCAGGGTGCAAATACTCACGATAGGTATTGCAAAAAATGTAGCGCTCCTTCATGCCATAAATGCTCCTTCATCGTTTTTCATATTGGCGGACGGTAAATGGAGAAATGATCGCGAGGTAAGCTCAACTTCTGATGATGAGTTCAATGTTTTGAGTTTCTTAGGGAGTGTAAGCACAATCATACAATCCGTGGGATCAGTGTTGCTTTTAGGTTCTTCAAAGTCTCGGTTTCTTATATCGTCATCATTCAATTCTAAATCCACTATAATGACAGCTAATTTTCTATTAAAATATGCTATATGAGCCTATACAGTAGTAATTAGAGTTATTTTTTAAGTAACAATAAATCATACTCCAGAACCAAAATACATAGTGAATATATCGACTCAGAACTATATGATCAAATATCTCCAGAACCTACATGATTACAGAATTTTGATGATATAAATTCATATTTAATAAAAATAATACTCAAAAATCATAATATTTATATTTTATAAAACCTTTAAAATCAATAAATGATCATGGCAGAACATTTAATATAAACCGTGACCTTAAAAAGACAAACCAACCAATGACACGCTCGATCTACACAAAATAAGATTTGAGGTTTTGCAAGTCCATGCTGACTAAACTGAAGTGTGTGCCGTAGTTACTATCCGAGCAGTGTGCAATCAATCTAAAAAAAAGCTGTGTACAGTTAAAAAAAAGTGTGCAATGACAACCGAATTGGATATGCCCAACCCCTCCCTAACAGAAAAAAAAAAGAAAAATCGGACAAGCCCACACTCTAGTCGAACACTTCACATGTCTCTCCGTTGTTCCCCATTCCCTGCCTCACCTCTGTGACTCCGTCCATATCCCATCCTCGACCGTCGGCTCCCGTCCTGTAGACCGCCATCCCCGACCAGAGGTGCCGGCGCAACTCTGCCGTCCAGATGCAGTCCTCCCAGACACGGCCATAGCCTCGCCAACTTCACCCTCCTCCGCCGCCGACCAATGAAGACCCTCATTCAAGGCCCACGACGACCATCCCAATGTCGCCATGGCCGCAGGCAAGCTCCGTGCCGACCAGCGCCGCTGGTTTGCCTGGTCATATCTCGCGACGACCACCTGTGGCCAGAATCCCCTTTCAACGCCTCCTATCCAGCCTTCCCTCCAGTGATTCGGTGTCATGCAGGCTGATGATCCGGAAACATATGGTGGTCAACAAGATAGGTATGCTTTCTACTGCTCTAAATTTATTAATTGGTTGAGCGCGTGGCTTATGAAAAGAGTATGTCACCAATTTTGGGTTCTTTAGATTTCTGATACCTGTACTCCCGATATTTCTTTTCTTGGTGAAACTTGCAAAGCTCAAGTTCTGTTTGCAGGCTATAGTTGGCACAAGAGTTAGAGATGACAAAACTATAACGGGATCGATGCATATGTTCAGAAAAGGACTCGAGTTCTAAAACATAGGTGAATCCTTTCTTTCATGTAGATGTCCATTTTTGTTCCAATGTTACATGAGTGTGCAGCGACTGTTTGTATAAATGCTTAGAAAGGATAAAATCATCTAATGGATAGAATATGTATAGAAAAGAAATACAGTTCTGAATTTTAAAAAACCTTTGTTCATGTAGAAGTTTACACCATTCTATGTATATTTTGCCTCACTTAGTTTGATGTTTTACTCTCTTGTGAGTGTTAATTGTGATCTAATATAAGATGTTATTACAATATAATTTACACCAATTTGTTGACTACATCAATGCACCATCAAAATGAATGCACACTATCATAACCTTAATCTCATCCGAAGTTACAAAAATATAGAAATTGGGCCGCACCGGTGCTCCTCATACAGCTACTGATGGAAATATTAGTTGTTTGCAAGGGAAGTAAATATCAAACATCTCAGATAATGTTTGGGAATACACATATACTTTATGCATATTTAAATATGTTTGGGAATACACATATTGATGATTTTTTTGACTGGAGCATTTAGTTTTGATGCTTTTATAAGTAGTAGAGATGCATGAGCCTCTCATCTAAGATACTTCAGTTACTTTTGCACTATTGGCTGGTTGTTATGTATGAGGATTTAACTAATTTGGTTATTTTGTTGATCTGATTTGCAGGCGTTGGACAAGATCAAATTCAAGAGCCTTACTGACAAGAGCAAGCTGGATGCTCAGCTAAAGCTGTTCATCCACAAGAGCAAGCAGGATGCTCAGCAAGCTGGATTTTGTCAAGGTCTAGTTCATCTTCTTTGTTGTTTAATCTTCAGTTTAGGGTCTCTTCCTTATTATTGATAACTATTTGTTTCTAGTATGGCACTGTGAACTGATAAATGCACACGGAAATCTGATTAGGCTAGATCCAGAAGGTGAGTTTTGGTATGAAAATGCCATGTTACTCTATTGTTTATTTACCTGATATTTTCATGATTAGGCTAGCCCCAAATTGATGTATGTTTGCTTGAGCAATCTGTTACTAATGCAGAAAACTGGGAGATATATAAGTTTCTGTTCCGAGAACACTCTGCCGGTGTCAGTTACAATGGAGGGTGTATATATGCAACATGGAAAATAATATAAACAGTTCGACACATGTTCTGCTAGCAAAAGAGAAACCTTGCTAGAAGCAATCCTAAATATCATGAATCAAACTAATAGAGGTTTTTCCGAACAGAGACATGGAATACACCAAAAATGACAAATGGATGTCTACATACACACAAATCAAGAGTAAAAGGTGTCTACATACACACAGATCAAGAGTAAAAAATATGCCGATATTTGCATTGTAATGTGACTCCTTTTTATAACCTCGTCTGGTGTTATTATGACACGCTTACAAATAGCACTTATCAAGGTTTCAGGATCCCACTTGACATACAGTTCATGTAAAGATGAGGGCTATGACAACTGCTCTTTCCTAGAAACAATACACCACATCACATGAGTATGCATATCATTAAATTTAAAAGAACTATATATGTGACATATAAAGATGAACACCACCATAATGAAAATTTACAATATTTTAAATATTATAATGTTTTTGGTACTTCTCTTTTGTTGCCAAGCAATATGTATACTACTGTACTACTTTTAGCTATGCCAGATCAGTTCAGGGGAGGCAGCTATACAAGTATAGCTTGTAAAATATACTGAAGGAAAGAATGAAACGAAGTCCTATAAGTCACATGTTGTTTAGGGCCTTGAATAGTCTTTGTTGTTATATAATTGTTATAATATCATGAGGGGATAGTTGTTATAATTCTTTGCTCTACATCTTATTTTTTTATTACATGCCAGAGGTCAGTTGTAGAATCTAATTTGCTGGGGTTGTTCATTTGAAAAGTTGTGTGATATATGTGGTGTTTATTAACAAAGTAATATCTGGGCTGCTCATTTGAAAAGCTCTATTATTGTGACCGTGACCGTGACTACGGCCATGGTAACGGTAAATATGTACCGTGTCATGTATGGGACAGTTTGAATAAAAAAGTGTACTGAACATATCAATTTAGCAGAACATACATCAATTTTTAAGAACACATAATAGGTGATTTATTTGTACTATCAATCATTTGTGCTATGAATTTCTTTCAAGCCATTTGTGATACTTATGTTGGTGTTGCATCTTCATTACATAGTAATATTCCGATAATCATGCAAGCAATGGTTTGTTTCTGAAAGATTGTTTTCTCACCGTTTACAGGATGGTGAAGCCGGAGGAGGCGACAGAGAGGTGCCTGCAAACCTGAAGGTGCTGGCGAAGGCAACAGTAATGGTGGCGATGTCGGTGGCGGCAATGTCTTCATCCAGAAGGGCGTCGATGGCAGCAGCGAGGAAGGCGGCGATGGCAACACCGATGGCGTTTCAAGGGCGGCGAGGGCGGTGTCCTGACGAAGGCGGAGGCAGTGGCAACCCAAGAGGCGTGGTCGTCGATGGCAGCGGTGATGGCGTCGTCAAGTGAGGCGATGGAGCAGGAAGGCGTCGATGGCGTCGTCAAGGGCGGCGAGGGCATCTTCCTAGAAGGCGATGAAGGCAGAGGCGGTGGCGACCCAAGAGGCGTGGATTTAGGGATATCAGATCGTGGATGTGAGCGTTTCCTTTATTCTCTGGTATTTTTCTAAAACGAAGGGGTACGCGATGGGCAGAGCACAGTCCGTCAAACCCAATTGCTACATGCACCCAAGCAGGTGGTTAGCGTCCTATAAGCTGTTAGATAGAGTTTTGAATGTCTCATCGTTCGGTTGTAAGACATCCACGTATGTTTGTTTGGGTGTGCCTAGCGAAATTTTGTTAGAGCCTTTATAAGTAGTATAGATATAGATAAGGCTTCGCATGATACCACATTTATGTTATTTTGCACTATAGAAACAGTAACGATGTTTTAGCTTTGTGAAGCAAATGTATCTAGACTTCTTTCAGTATGTAGGTTCACTCAGCTTTGGAGTGAATCTACACACTAAAAGCAGTCTAGATACATTTTCTTTACAAACCTAAAACATCTTATATTTTGAAACAGAGGGAGTACATGTTACTACTCTAAGTTATTCCCCACTATGATCAGCCCCAGCCACCACCTTCACCAATAACAGAGTAGTTTGGGGAATTTTGTTTGGTCAGCTCGTGAGTAGGGACGAAAAGGTCAGCACTTAAACAAAAACTATGACAAGGCTGTACATTTCTATAGCCAACGCGATCGCACCACCGGCTCTCAAGGAACATCTAAGAACAACGCTAGATAAATGCTTTGGGAGCGTCGGCTCATAATGTCAGTTACTAGAAAAGCTTATACTCCCTCCATCCCATGACTTAGGCTGGTCATAGTGGGAAGTAACTTAGAGTAGTAACATGTGTATGTTACTAGTCTAAGTTACTATCTTTATAGTGCAAAATAACATAGGTGTGATATTATGCAAAGCCTTATTTATAGACTCATTTTGTCTAGAAATATATGATGTTAGGCCTTTTTCAATAGGTGTTTCTTAGCACGGTATCATAGACAAATTGCTTATGCGGCACTATAGTTAATGAAGAGAGAAGGTGAGGTTGTATCTTAGCTTAGCTACAAGCCTTGCACGGTATCATAGGCAAAATACATGGTTAGCCCAATCACATGCATGCATGTACCCAAAATCATTAAATGTAGATACAACTATTAAGATACAATCCATTCTACTAGTTGTTTTTTAAGATACACCACTACCTAGGATAACGAGCTAAGAAACACCCCATTGTGAAAGGCCTTATGGTAACATAGCTAGTTACCACAAGCCTCTTTCTCATCATTTAATTGTATGTCATATCATCTAAATGCTTAGTTGGCAATACATATAGGACTATGTTACTACCCAAGTTACTCCCACTAAGACTAGCCTTAGGGCGTAAAAAATTTAACGCAGTTATTTATGCAAGGATAGACAGGGAGAAAAAGACGGCAACTTCTCATTTTTGCCCCTACATGCATGGGAGTTAATCCCCTTAATTTCTCTCACACGCCCAGCTAGCCTCCTCGTTTCTCTCAAGCCACCATCTGCATGCACGGAAGGAGTTAATTTCTTTACGGGAGGAGTTAATTTCTCTCTCACACTACGCCAGGCTGGCCTCCTCGTTTTTGGCAAGCTAGCATATGCATGCATGGGAGGGCATGTCGCGGCGTTCAAGGGTTCAAGGGGAACGAGAATGAGGGGTAAAAACGGGAACCTAGCGATCTGCATGACTCCGCCCCTTAAGCTATGAAAAAAAAAACAGATTTTTTTAAACTTTAAGCTATGAGACGGAGGGAGTATTGTGGAACGGAGGGAGTATTTGGGATGGGCTGCCCGCATCCAACTAAACAAATTCTACAAAAAGTTTAAAATTGCTAAAATTTGGACAAACTGGCTACTATTTGTGTATAATTTATTTTTTTAAAGAAAACTAGATTAAACCTAAATCTTTGGGCAACAGTAGCGGTCGAAGGGGCTCCAGTCTAGGTTTCTGCCATTGTTAGCATCGTCATAGCCATCTTTAAGCCGGCAAGCAAAAATTGAACAAACCAGCGGAATTTATTATGACAAGACTTAAAACACGATGTAATTTTTTCTATACATGTTTAAGTTGATGTTGTAGGATAATCAAGAACTCCGTGCCATAAGATTCAATTATGTATGGATTTTAACATATAAAATATTATTCATTTAATTTAGTGTGGCAATACACGAGTTTTATGCTAGTAATTGACAAGATGGCCGGGTCGCTCGCTCGCCGACGAGGTGGCCAAGCAAGGCCGGGAAGTCCAAGGTGCACGGGTGCCGCCGGCGCTCATGGAATATACGAGGTGGGCAAGGCCGGGCCGATCATCTCGGTGCCACGTTCGATTTGCAAATTCCAACGTCGCACTCCACGTCACGCCGAAACCATCGAGTCAACACGGAAAGTGCAGCCACGTACTACTCCACCAAAAGACGGCAAAAATCACTGTTTTAACCTAATTAACGTTTGATCTCACAAAATGACCTACTTTTTCGAAGATATCCTGATCTGACCTGTTTTCATGGCGCTTTACCAGAAGGCGCCATGGTCAGTAGCACGGCGCTCTCTCCAAAAGCGCCATGCAACCATGACGCTCCCCAAGAAAGCGCCATGGCCCCGTCCGACGTGGCTGCCGCCGTGGCACAGGCGGGTCCGTTTTAATGTTTGGCGCTTTCCGCGGGGGCGCCATGCTACTATGCATGACGCTTTTGCGGAAAGCGCCATGGTCCTATACCTAGAAAACGGCTCGGGCGCCCTCCCCCCACCCCTCCCAGCGCCATACCCCCCTGCGCCATACTCCCTCACAGCACACAGACGACGGCGGCGGCGGCTCCTCCCCCCAATCCCCCTCAAATCCATGCTCCCCCTCATATCTGAGGCAATTTCTTGGTGGAATTTCTTCCTCTCCCCCCACTTGAGGTATTCCCCTTCAATTTTGCTTGTTTTATTGGTTGAAATCATCACATGGTCCTCTTCCTCCTGACCCTAGTTCTTGTGAAATGATGCATGTATTTTGTGCAATGTGTAATTTGTTTGAAGAAACTAGTGTGGTAGAATGATAGTTTGTTAAAGTTAGTTAGTAAATCATTGACATTGCTTAGTTAGGGTTAGTAGTTTATATTTGACATGTACATATGGGCATATGAATACAAAGATATGGAATGGTGTGTAGATGATATGAAATGCTTAGTTAGGGTTAGTAGCTTAGTTGAATGGTGTGTTCATATTGTGATTTGTGTAGATGATATGGAATGAATGAATTAATATATGGACTATTGTTGGGCTATTGTTGGCATATATGGCAATTGTTGGGCTATTGTTGATATGGAATGCATGGTGTATTCATGAATGTAGTCATATATGTATTCATATATGCATATTGTGGTGGATGGTGTATTTACTTGGATTTTTGCAACCACTTGTAGGATGGAAGGACAATCTATTTTGCATGGGCATTATGATCAACGGCACCGTGGGCGGTACATCGCGGAGAATAAGCATGTCTTCAAGTGGTTGCACCTAAGGTCCAAGGAGGTGCATAGCAAGAAGATGCCATATGATGAGCGCTACACACCATATGTTGAGCGGACTGGACTTCTCCCTTTCATCCAGCTTGTCTCGCGTTCGACGCCGCATATGAACTCTTGTTTGATCACAGCGCTTGTTGATAGATGGAGACCGGAGACACACAGTTTCCACCTCCCTTGTGGTGAGATGACGGTCACTCTGCAGGACGTCTCCATGATTTTTGCGCTTCCCATCAAAGGACAGCCTGTGTGTATGAGCTCAGATTCGGGTAAGTGGCGTGAAGTGATGATTGGCTTAATTGGTAAGGCGCCAACGCAAGAGAAGATGTCTGCCGGTGCTACTTACAAATGGATACAACAAAATTTCAGCAAGTGCCCCGAGGACGCCGATGAGGAGGTGATCCAGATGTATGCCCGTGCATACTTATGGTATGCCATTAGTAGGACACTTTTCTCAGATGGCACGGGAAGGAATGCTTCATTCATGTGGCTCAATCTATTTGCGGAATGGGGCTATATGCACAGCTGGGGTTCGGCGGCACTTGCTTACTTGTATCGACAGGTAATAAACTATATATATTGCATGGTAGTCGTACATATGATTGATCGACCGGATACTTATGTATGCTTGTTGTATGTGCAGCTGGACGAGGCGTGTTGTAGAACTGGAAAAGGAGCAAGTACTGGTGGACCTATGGTGCTACTGACCATATGGTCCTGGTTGCGCATACCAGTTGGTCGACCCATTCCGATGAAGGAAAAACGGTGGGATGATCATGGCAATAGCCGTCTCTGCGGTCCTACATGGGCGTACTTGTGGGATAATACCGAAGTATTCCACGGTGAATCTGAGGAATGCTACTTGCGTTACACTAACCAAATCGACTTGCTAACCCCGGAGAAGGTAATAATTTGATTGTTCTCAAGAACTCATCTTTTCCACCATACATACTTCGAGTCGACATGCTAATATTGTGTTCCTCGCTCAGGTGGAATGGGAGCCATACGGAACTAGAGGGAATGTGGGTACGGGTGTTTGGTTCCAGGCGGACTTGAATCGCAAATGTATGCAAGAAGCACATCTCTGGAGGATTCGTGCCCCGTTGATTTGTGTCTACGCTGTTGAGTTCCACCTTCCACAACGGGTGATGAGGCAATTTGGATTATTTCAGGAGACCCCGCCGCCATACAAGGACACTAGCATAGCTCTTCACGGGTGAGTGATCCTTATACACCCAGTATCTAATTTTCTTGGGCGTCTCATGATACTTGCAAGTCGATGAATTTGATTGTAGATTGGACAAGATCAAGCAGAAGAGGGAAAAAGATTGGGCTGCATATCATCACAAGTATGTTCAGAAGTTCTATGCAAGGATTGAGGAGATCGAAAACCCGAATGCGGTCTCTCATCCTGAGGCGCCGCATGATGCTGCAGCGTTCAATCGGTACCTTGTGTGGCTTGGGAAGGTGTCTCGTTTGTACCTGCAGTCGGCTTCGTTTGCATCTCATGACATAGTGGAGGATCCTTATCTTGCTTTTGATGATCTGAGCCAGCTAGAGTACAACAGACTTGTCCGAGGCGGCAGGGGTGCAAATTCAGCGGGGGTTGTCCGCTTTGTGGTAAGCATTGTCAGGGGAGTACGTATATGCGATTATAGCGACATAAAATTGACTTTTTGTTCTTTTGCTAGCACGAGGAGATCTCGAAACACGTGGACGAGGCCGAGGAAGCACTTAAACATCCTCCTGGCAAGGAGTCTGAGTCGGCCCTTCGAGCATTTGTGGAGGTATGTGTTTATACCGTTCCTAGTTGTATTGTATTTTTATGGGTGTTGAAATGTTCTAACATATTCGTCAATATCATAGCGTACCAAGCGTTGGGGCCGTGGATTAGGTGTCTTGCTTGGTTGCCGCACCGTCGATGCCGCATCGCCAGTTAGGTCTTCCAGCCTAGAAGATGATGCACAAGATGAACAGGAGGAAGAGGGCGAGTACGAGGAGGAGGAAGCTGGCCATGATGAGGATGAGGAGGAAGATGGTGAGGACGAGGATGAACAGGAGGAGATAGGCATGTCTCAATTACACGACGCCCCGCAGTCTAGTCAACGGGTGAGGAGGAGGAGGCTACCGAGGAATCCATACACGCCAAGTGAATGGGAGAACAAGCGTCGGGCACATGTGTCACGCCGTGAGGAGGAGGATGAGGGGGAAGACTCCGATCCTCCACGGAGGGTTAGGAGGCAGGAGGGACGGAGCAAGGCGAATGAAGATCGAGTGGCCAAAAGGGGGAAAGGGAGAAAGTGAACTCGTAGCTTGAACTAGTGCTTGTGGTCATTATGAACTTGTAAGTTAAACTTGTTGTTTGGTGTCGTCGTTTTGAACTTGTTGGTGTGTTGATGTGCTAAAAAACTGGATGCTTGTTGATGTTTGAATCTAATGTTGTGAGGAAAACTTGATCTGGTGATGTTGATGATTGTATCTGTTGATTGTATCTGTTTGAATGTGCTAAAAACTGAATGTTGATGTTTGTATCTGTTGAGTGTGCTAATAACTGAATGTCCTAGGAAGCATGGCGCCCTCCAGGGAAACGCCATGCAACTAAGCATGGCGCCCTCCAGGAAAACGCCAGGGAAAATTAGTAAATGCACATCTCCTACGAGCGCGCGCGGTCCCTGTGTCCCAGCGCGCTAGAGCTTGCTCAAAGCGCCATGGTAGCATGGCGCCCTCCAGGAAAACGCCATGGAAGCATGGCGCCCTCCAGGAAAACGCCATGCTTCCTAGCATGGCGCTTTTGGCGGGGGCGCCATGCGCCTGACTTAGCAGTTTTCGTGGTCCAGTTTTCCTTCGAGCATGCGCGGTCACTGTGTCCCAGCGCGCTAGAGCTTGCTCAAAGCGCCATGGTATCATGGCGCCCATAGCATGGTGACAACTCTACTGTGTCGCGCTA
Source organism: Avena sativa (assembly GCA_916181665.1). Classification (NCBI taxonomy): domain Eukaryota; kingdom Viridiplantae; phylum Streptophyta; class Magnoliopsida; order Poales; family Poaceae; genus Avena; species Avena sativa. Next base: position 396,905,750 of record OV702280.1, on the reverse strand, counting down.
GGCTCCTTCCCCTTCGCCTTCCTTTTCCTCTCTTCCTCTGCCTCTTCCTTTTCCCTCAAGTCACGTGCTAGCTGGACAACAGAGTTGAACTGCGCCTCGAATTGGCGTCTACTCTCCTCTTTCTTCTTGATCTCCTCTTCCTCCATTATGAGGCTAGCCTCTTCAGACACCTTCTCAAACCGACGATGATTCCTCAAGCTCTTCAAGTACATGTCTCTTTCATGTTTTGCTTCTTTTTCCTTCCTCTCACGTTCTTTCTTTGCTTTCTTGATGCTTGCCTCACGCAATCTCCTATTGAAATCTTCTTCCCACCGACGTTCTTCTTCAGCCTCCCTCCTTTCCTCTTCCCTTTTCTTGATCAACTGAGCTACTTCATCTTCCCTCTCCTTTACCCTCCTCAAAGCCTCCGCCCACACTTTGGAGTAGCTCATACCGTTCCCATCATTGTTCTCCTTGGTTGGTTGGGTCGACATACCTATAACAGGAATGCAACCAAATAGTTAGTAAATAGAAATACACTTAAATGCACAATAAAAATTAGTAAAATCATCAAGAAAACACATACGGAAATTCTCCTCGAAGATACGTAAACATACTACCGCCACGACCTCTACCGCCACCACGACCTCTACCGCCGCCAAGACCTCTACCGCCGCCACGACCTCTACCGTCGCCACGACCTCTACCACCACGACCTCTACCACCACGACCTCTACCACCATCACCACCTCCTTGGCTTGTGTTTGTACCACCGTCACCACCTCCTTGGCTTGTGTTTGTACCACCGTCACCACCTCCTTGGCTTGTGTTTGTACCACCGTCACCACCTCCTTGGCTTGTGCTGCCAATAGGGGTGTTGGCCTCCTTTGATTTTCTCCTTTTGCTACATGATGTTTTATTATGGCCCTCAGCATTGCATTCTCCACAACGGGTTTTGTCACGAGGCTCCGCGAAATACTCGCTCCCCCATTCCCGTCGATATCCACCAGCCCAATCGTCCATGTCACCTCGGAAACGTTTGGTTTGTCTTCTTCCCCGACCAACAACCTTCGTTGACGGATCAGGCCAAAGTTGGACACCATGATATTCTGGCCATTGAGATTGGTCAAGGTAAGGCTGAAATCTACCCGCCCATGTGTTCTTCACCGCTTGGATGGAATGCTCATCCAACCTAACCATATCCGGGTGATTAAGACCCACCATTCGTTCAGATGCCGCCTTCATCACGTGTGAGCAAGGGAGATGGTACAATGTCGGCCTCTCGCAGGAGCAATAACCATTGCGTAGCCACATCTTATAGGACAGTCCCCCATGTTGCACACATTCCCTTGTGCTGCCTCCATGCTCATTCACTTGGTAAATCAGTTCTTGGTTGTCGAAACATTCAACCGTTTGTGTATCCCCTTTCTTTGATTGATATTCCAGCCAATTATCAACCAATGGTGGGTACTCATACTTCTTTTTTTTCTTGTTATCCCCAGCGATTTGCTTATCCGTTTCATCACTATACTTTAGAAAGTATTCATTCAACTTCTGAAATGTGTACTTCGCTATAGCAGTCACAGGCAATTGACGTACACCTTTAAGTACTTTATTGAAGCATTCAGCCATGTTACTGGTGGAATCACCGTATCTCTTGCCTCCATAATCATAAGCCCTTGCCCACTTTGTCCGTTCATTAAGATGCCTTCTGAGAAACTCTTTCCCACCATCATCTGTGAGACAATACAATCTATCATATAGTTTTTGAAAATGCCGAGCGGTGAAGGCAAGACAACAATCTTGTAGATCGTCGGCACGTTCCTTGTTGCCACAATCTCTATAGAAGTTGGACACAAAATGCCTCATGCACCATCGATGGTGGATACGAGCACATCCAGGAATGTCCTTCTCGACTGCATTTAGTATTCCTTGATGGCGATCCGAGATGATGCAAACCTCTCTATCAGGTTCTATAACCTTGGTCCTCAATATATGGAAAAACCACTCCCAGTTGTCGTTGTTCTCCACCGAAACCAAGGCAAAAGCCAAAGGTAAAACCCGGTTGTTTGCGTCGTGGCATATGGCAGTTAATAGTGTGCCCTTGAACTTGCCGGTCAAAAAGGTGCCATCCACGGACATAACAGGCCGACAATGTTTGAATCCCCTGATGCATGGTCCAAATGTCCAAAATGCACGGCCAAATACCCGGACAGTGGCACCATTGTACAACCTAGTCACCGACCCAAGAGGCTCCACCACATAATACATTCCTGGGTTCCTTGCGGCCATTGCTCCCAACAACCTTGGGAGGCGGTTGTATGCTTCTTCCCAATCACCATACAACATCTTAAATGCGGCTTGTTTGGCCTTCCACGCCTTACCATACTTCACTTTATAACCGAAAACTTCTTTAACCAAATCTATGACACCCTTAATAGTATATGTTGGGAGAGACCTTATGTTATTTGCAACTCTATACGCGATGAAATCGGAGGTGAGCTGCCGATGGTCCTCCTTCACAACTTTGGCATCCTTGATAAACTTGTCATCACACATATGAATGGACTGACAACTTACAATGATCCATTGTGGCCCGCCCCTCAGTGGTCGTACGCGAACAACCCATGGACATCCTTGCTTCTCACACTTGACTGTGTAACGCACCTTAGTGTCCGAGTGAGTCACCTTGTACGGTCGGTGGTACTTCACCGCATAGTCCTTGATCCACATCTGAAATTCCAACAAGCTATCAAACTTCACCCCGGGATTTATTCCGTATTTTTTTGGCTTCATGTCCTTTTTAGAAGGTGCTCGCGCCTCGAGCACTCGACTAATTCCACCGTCAACTTGGGCCTCATCCGCAAGACTAACATCACGGAACAATGAAGGTCGATGATCCCGACCTACTACTTTTTTGTGAGCTTCGACGAATTTAACTGTTAGACCATCCTCATCCACATCTTCATCCGGTCCTTCATCCTCGGAGTCCGATGCATGACACCTCAAATAAGGGAGATCATGGTCCATGTCCTCCTCATGGCAATTTGCCTCCACATCTCCTACTTCATTGTCACGAAGCCCATATTCAACCTCATCACCCTCAAAGTCATCATCCTCCATTTGAGGTGCTTCATAGTTGTCATTGCAAAAAGGGATCATGGAAGGTTGCCTCGTTGTTGTATCGTCGTAGGTTGGCTCTACGCGAACCGGGCTCAATGGAGGTTGGCTCATTGTTGTGTCATACACCTGTGGCTCACCTCGAGCCGGGCTCATGGAAGCATGCCGGTTCAAGTCAATGTGCAACCGAGCCGCAACCTTTCTTGTGGCAAATATCTCGAGTGACTTATCTTCGGATTCTGCCACCATCTCCTTATACGCACTCCAATTCAACTCGGAGTTGATAGGCATTATCTTCAATCTATTGTGATGGCCAAACCCGGCGTTATACCTTCCAACCAACTCATACACATCACCAGGTTCCACCCATTTCAAATCATTCCTCACTCTTTCCACAACCTCGGCATATGTAGGACTTGTGCCAAACACCATGACTACCTCCTCCGGGTCACACTCGGTATTGCCTTTCAAGAATGCGGCCTTGTCCACATGATGAACATTAACGATTCTTGCCATCTAAAAAACAATGACACCAACCATTACGCTTCTAAGATAACTATATTAGCACCACCAACCGTAGCTACCAACTAAAACAAGTCATGCCACTTTGCTAATTCTAACATACAAATCCTAGCCATAAACTACCAATCTAATAACTAGAAGCAACAACATCAAGCCAAGATATAGCTAGGGTTAGGGTTAGGGTTAGGGTTCTACATTCTTTACCAAATTTCACAAATCTATTTGGACAAAACCAAGGGGTTAGGGGGAGATTACCTCTTGAAGCAAGGGGAAGTCCAAATCCACGGAGAAAAGCAACCGATTCGAAGGGATTCGAGTAGGGGAAGAACTTGGGGCGAGAGAGAGAGAGAGAGAGAGAGGAGAGCTGGGAGAAATGAAGAGGTATGGCCTGGGAGGGCGCCCGAGCCGTTTTCTAGGTATAGGACCATGGCGCTTTCCGCAAAAGCGTCATGCATAGTAGCATGACGCCCCCGCAGAAAGCGCCAAACATTAAAACGGCCCGCCTGTGCCACGGCGGCAGCCACGTCGGACGGGGCCATGGCGCTTTCTTGGGGAGCGTCATGGTTGCATGGCGCTTTTGGAGAGAGCGTCGTGCTACTGACCATGGCGCCTTCTGGTAAAGCGCCATGAAAACAGGTCAGATCAGGATATCTTCGAAAAAGTAGGTCATTTTGTAAGATCAAACGTTAATTAGGTCAAAACAGTGATTTTTGCCCCAAAAGACAGGTTAATATTACTTTCTCCGACCCATATTAGTCTATACTATTAAAAAGATTGGGACCGTTCGTCATCAGCCTAATTTTCCGTCTGCCTTGATTTGACTATTTTACCCCTAGACGTTAGGAGATATTACAGCCGCTACCACCGTTGAGTTAAAAGTACGTTTCTGTCTCCCATCGCTACCCCTCTCTCTCTCCGGGAACGAATCGTCTCCTCTGACGGAGACCCTCCCCCATCCTCTACAGCTCCGCCGTGCTCTCCCCCTCCCCCTTCACCCCACGTTGGGGGGGGGGGGGGGGGGGGGGGGGGAGAAGAAGGAGAGGGGGGGAGAAGAAGGGGAGGGGAGGAGTTAAGCTGATCCCTGAATAGCAGTATTCCACCGCCACCGTCGAGGCTCGGAGTGGCGCGAGACGTACGGGGTCACGGAGCAGAGCCATGGCGTTGAGGTGATGGAGGCTGACGGCGACAGGCTGGAACTAGCGAGAGGGCAGATCGACGGGGTGGGGCGCCGGGTCCTCGTGGATGGATAGGACAACATGCACGGGCTGGATCGGGCGGGCAGCAACACGCGCGTGGAGAGAGAGCTGATGGGCGGCCGAAGATTAGAGGATGCTGGACCGGCGGGCGGCGCGGGGCAAGAGGGAGCTGCGTCTTTGCTCGGTGCGCTCCCCCGTTGCCGCAAGGAGCGGTGACGAATCAACTGATTCCGACGACCCCGGCTCCCATCGTGCGTCTCGGCGCCTCCTACTTCGACTTATGGATGCGCTCAGGTCCTCCTCCGACGCCTTTCTCCGCATGAGGTCCACGCCAAAGTGTTGAAGCCTCCTCGTCCTCGGCGTGCGTGGCTCACGAGAGCGCAGGGGTGTGGCTGATATAAATCTAGATCTCCACGCGTGCTTCAAGCTTGTGTTGTGTGTGCGTGTTTGCTCCAATCCTGGCCCGAAATTGGCTGATTCTATTTTATTCTGGTTCTTTCGAGTACAGATCAGGGCTGCTGAACCTGTACGGGTAGTATACATCACCACCTATAGTTTCTGCTATGGGGAAAGAGAGAAGAATAATCATGGATGACCTGACGGAGGTGCTTCATGAATGCGGTGTACGTGTTCTTCAGTTCAGCCAGTATTTGCATTTTTTTTCCTGATATAAAGAGGTAGAATTGCATGGTCACATATGCCACGCTCAATGACTAGGAGTTTGATTTGAGTGCTCAGATGAGTTTAAGAAGTTCAAATACTCGGTGCTTACTTGGATGAAGACCCAGATTCTCTTAACAGTAAATACTTCTGATATCTTTCATAATCGTCGGTCATTAACAACCTCAATATTCAGTTTTTGATGTTGTAATTGCATTGTTTTCTAAAGTATTGTGCATGATATTTTGTACCAGCGCTGGACCGTCGGTCCGTTGGAATTCTAGAACATTGGTTAATGGTTGAATTACTAAGCCATAACAAACTGGTATTATGATGTAGTTTTGCTGGTTAATGTGATACAATTTTCTGGCTGATCCAGATTTGCATGCCTTCGTGATTCCATAATTCGTTGTTCACATATGAAGTCATTTTACGCCCTGTACTCTTTGTTGTCGGCTGCATCCGGCCTCCGCGGTCGCCCCGAGATCTGCCAGGCTTACCTCCCGCTACCGCACACCTGAAGCTCTGCGCGCCGGTCGCCCGCATGCCCGAGCTTTCCACCACGGGCCTGATCCAGCCAGCACGGCCGCCCTGAGCTGCCTCCTGCCCAACCTCCCTGAGCTCGGACTCTCGCCATCGAGGCCGCCGCTGTCGACCTGCTGTGCTTTCTGCGTCGCGGTCACCGCCGACCTCCGGCTGGTTGGCTGCCTATCGAAGCCATTTCCAAACGATCCTCATGGATGCGTTTATGGCCGTGTCGTGGATTAATTCGATGCTATTTGGTCTCATACATTAATTGAAAAGGCAAGCTACAGCCTTGGTTCTGCTAGGTTCTGTCTTTTTGAACATGATGGAGCTCGTGCTTTGCCTTGCAGTTTGTTGACGAGAAGGTTCAGTGCAACGACAAGAAGGGGAAGGCCACCAGATTCGGCATCTCCACTTCGACTCTAAAGTTGTAGTTCCATAACACAGGGGGTTGTAACTGGTCAAGTGTGGTGCCTCATGAGAAAAAGTTCATTTCTTGTGGCATTCTGCAGTTCATGTAAAAACTGCTGAATTCTGACTAAAATCATAATCTGGCTGTGGATGTGGTGTACAATAGTAAAAATATGTTGTCCAAATGTATTTACATGTTTTACTTTGTGAAGAATCTTGAAAATATTTTGTATACGGATGATTGGAAGCACATAAAGTCTCCCCCCTCTGTTTTAGCTTTTTTCCGGAACGCATGTATCTAAACGCCTTTTAGTGTATATGTTCGAAACAAAACGACTAAACATGCATACTAAAAGGCGTCTAAATACATATGTTTTAGAAAAATACTAAAACATCTTATATCTTAAAACGTCAGTAGAGAACAAATGATAGTTTGTCTAATGGTATTCACTAATGTGTGCATATATATTTTCCTTACTATCATAATTAATGTGGTTTTTGTTTGGATAAAATAATAAGCTAGGAACGTATGTGGTACGCAAATGAAAAAAAATGCTTCTACTCCATATCAATATTTAAGATGTTTTGCTTATTTTAGATCCGATGCAACGCACGGGTATTTAGCTAGTTGACTTTAATTTTGATGTATCTATCACAGAAAAAAGTCAACTAATATGGGTCGAAAGGAGTAGCGAAATTAGAGGAGACTGGGCCCACCAAAACCAGGTCCATCCCGGTCCAAGAGTCCACGAACGAAAACAGCCATTCCAAACCGCATCCACTCCAGAAACGGCAGCGACCATCCCCAAATCGCACCGGCACCGGCTGGTGGTGACCTCGAGTACGGGGACCTGGAGACCGGCGAGGGCGGCGAGGTCGGACGATTTAGGCGGCGGCGTCTGCCGAGAGGACGCCGGCCATGGATTCCGACCCTTCTCTTGTGGGTAAGCTCCATCGGCCCTTCTCTTGTTTCCAGTTTTATTGGTGTTGCCATTGCTAGGACTAGAGGAAAACCATAATTTGAGGCAGAAGAATTCGATTTTGATCCACCTAGTATCCTAGTTCATCCCATAATTTTATTGTGTAGGTTTGGTTGCTACGGGTATCTTCTTTGGGCTCTGCAATTTCATGAAACAATGTGTTGGTACGCTGCTCATTTTTTTTGTGTGCCAGGGAGATATGAACAGAGCTCATTTTTGTTGAATTTCGTTTCAACTGCAGTAGAATTGGGCATAATAATAATAAGTACTATTGCTTATCTATGTTCAGGCTGGAGGATTATGTTGGTTTGTTGACTGAGAGATTGTCCCATTCCTATTGATGAATCTGTAGGATTTGTTGAGGATGGAGAAACTGACTCGGAGCATTATGAGGATTTTTTGGTTCGTTGTGAAGGTGATTCAGATGTTGGTCCTGTGTACGTTTATATTTTGTTCTGTGAATTATAGCTTCCAAAGGATTTGCATTTCCATCTGATTTTGTATGTTCCAATTTGTTTGGGGATGGACCTGGTGTAGTGGGCCGGTCTCCTAATTAGTTGTTAAATGAGCTAATGATAATTTCTGTGTTTCTTGCAACAGTTACAGAGAAATATGGTGTTTGGTGCAAAAACAAGTCCAACCTGTGGTTCTGTGCAAAAGAGGCACCAACATCTGGTGTTATGTGCTATTTTCTCCCAGATCGAAGATGGACTGAGACGGCTATACGGTTCCTGCGCCGCCCCGCCCCCACCCCCGACCGTACGCCGCCGCCTTGTAGGCTGTTAAGAGCCCCTAGCGCGCTGCTCAGCCTCTCCGTCGCACCCGCCAGTGCGGTCCGCCACCTCGCGCTCTGGTTCGCCGGCCCCTGCGCTCACGATGACCCTCCCCCACCTCCTCCATCACGGAACACGAAGCATGGCGTGCGCTGGTCCTGCATCAGGAAGCCTCCGTGCTCGTCACCCGTGTGCTCTAACTTATGCCCCCTAGCATAAGTTATTTCTTTGGGAATGTTCTATTTCCATGTCATTTTCAGTATCTAACTTATGCCCCCTAGCATTAACCACAAAGTCATTGTCCGTTTGAGTTATATATGCAGTGCTATAGTTGCCGCTGATTAACTGTCGACATGCTTCAACTGGTAAATGACCACGAATTTAAATGAATTCAACATGACATGCGGATTTTATTTTGTTATTTCGGGCTCTTTGTATTTAATTTGATAGATTATTCTAGAACCATGAATTACTTGCTGAGATTCAAAACTTTATTCCTTACTGGCATTGACCCTTTTGTGTGCCTTTTGTCAGTGTCAACACACCGTACAATCATGAGCATATACATGAAAAAAGACCCAAGAATCAGCAAAGATCTTTTTGTTTCTCCCAGTGCAGCCGTCATTAGTGATGTTGAGATTCGACATGGATCCTCAATCTGGTATGGCTCCATTTTGAGAGGTAAACTCATGGACCCTGAGTAACCATTGTCATCATCTTCCCATTCTTGTTTGCATAATGTTTTCATCAAACAAGGTGCTCTAGGCAACACCATCCTCAGAGTAATGATTTATATGCAACAGATTCATAACCATCAACTGTTATGGGATGCACATTCTTATTGAATAGCAGTAAGTGCATGTAGTTAGATCTTTTGGCTGCAGTCCACGCTTTTGCCAACTACTGATGTTACATGTAGTATCAATATTGTTAACTAATTTCGGTTTTTGTGTGTACTTGTTGCCGGGAAAGTAACACAAAACTTTTTTTAGTTATGAACCCAGAGTTTTCTGTAGATTACTGTAGCAGCTTTCTTGCTAGACCCAGCCCCCAGGATACCAATGAGAATGGTCATCAAGAAACATACTGACTATACTGCAATATTATACAGGGTGATTCATTAGGTTAATACCACGGCCTGGAGCAAATAAATCAGTTAGAAAGCTCCAAACTATGTTTGGGCACTGAACTCTTGTTTACTCCACGTTTGGGAGAATGTCTAGTTACTAAATGACCTCAGAAACATTCTTTTCATAAATTGTTATATCCATTAAAAAAATTGAATGTGCGATTAAAGCATATACACGTTTTTCCCGATGACATCATTAACTTCAAAGAGAATTGGGTTTGGTGAGGCCTTAAGACATCTAGAGCTACATTATTATCAGATTGTGATGCTATATATCATTAGCTAGTCCATGCAGCTGTAATACTTTGAAACCAATGTTACCTCACAACCAAGCATTCCTAGTCAAGTTCTAGAAGGAAAATGATCTTTTATCATGCATGTTGTGAAAACCATTAGATGTTATGGTTTATTATTAGCTTAACTACATATTCCAGTGTTGATAATATAACCGTCTTTTGCTGTTTTGTTCTTTTCTTCAGGTGATGTCAATAGTATTCGTATTGGATCTGGATCAAATATACAGGACAATTCTCTTATCCATGTTGCAAAAACTAACATTAGTGGGAATGTCCTCCCGACTATAATTGGAAGCAACGTTCCATTCGGGGTCAGTAAACAACTTTCCCACCACTTATTCTAGATTAATATTGGTAACAAGTCCAGTACTAAGATGCTGTTTTAGCTTATTCCGAAGACAGCCATTGCATGTCAATTTAACGAAAAGAACTTAGGAGAATGCTATATATATCATTGTTGTCATTGATTTATGGGTGTTCACAAGGAAATTATTTAATTTGTTTCTTGCTTAAATGAAGAGAGTTGCTCAATATAGGTTGTTCATCTAAAAACTTTTATCTGCAGGTGGAGCCTATAACTTCCCGGAATCTAAAGGTGTAATTGGTGCACCCCCATGAGGCTCTCACAGCGATTTGGAGTTACGGTCCGTTGGATCGCATCCTCTGTAAATCTTCGCCGCTATTTTCTTCCACTGCGTGATATAAAAGCGAGCCCTGAAAACCTAGCCGCCATCCTCTCCTGCACCCTCACTCTCCTGCCCCTCACGTTCTCGTCCGCCCCCAATCCGCTACCCACGTCTATCCCCAATCACCGCCTCCATCTCTCCCCCAATCCCCTCCTCCATCTCTCCCCCAATCCCCTGCATCTCCCCTTCGCCCCCTTCTCCTCCATTGATCTTATCCATGGCTGGAGCAGGGAGAGGCAAAGGAACCATGGCGCCATGGATGAGGAGGAGGAGCTCGATGTGGAGGAGTAATTGGGTCAGGGTGTCCTAGCAGCACCCTAGGGAGGATTTCCTTGCTATTTTCGCGTCATCCCCAGGTGGAGCATTCAGTCTTACCTTGCTTACCATTCCCTTCATCCTTATTTAGATGGCAATTTATGTACGTCTGGATAGATACATGTTGTCGTAAGACGTGTGTGTTGATTTGCTTCATATTTTCAGATTGTGTCATGTTCTACAGAAATATTATTGGATCAGATCCATGTTCCTCCAAATTATGTATGTCACATGCCCAATTAGTCACTTCTAAAAAGTTAGTATATATCTTTCTGTTCGCGTAAATTGTATTTTGGGTTTTAGCTTTTCTATTTCTCATTTTTTTACCCTCTGTTTTGTGGTGTAGGTGTATTCTAAAGGAAGAAGAAGGAGTTTAATAGAAGAATGTGTCCATATCATAATGTTCAAGTAGGTAATGGTTGAGGGATCTTTCTGTTTGTTCATAGAAAATTATGCTTGCAAATATATCCTCTGATATATTGTTGTTTTCCTGCATTGCATATCAAGGGCTAGAGTTGATGCTATTGACCAAGATATTTACATGTGAGTTCGAGTAAATTTCCACGTGAGATTCTTGCTTTTAGTTTTTCTGTGTTATTTATATGTAGGTTGTTAGGTAGTCGCCGGCGATTCTACAGAAAATACTTAGGTGGGTTTCATTTGTTGTATTGTTATATAGCTCTGCTATTTGAACTGTTTAGATTGCATGTTTATATTCAGATGGAAGATATATACAAGATAGATAATTGTACTGACTTTACTCGGTTGATAGCCTTTAAATCACAGACACCATAATGCATCGTTAGCGATATTTACAAATGTTTGTATTCAGTCAAGGTCTTTCATCTCGAGCATGGTCAATCTTAAGTGTTATCGATTTAACTCATAATCTGGCCGCTGCTGCCTCTCACCGCAGCAGCCTTTTCGTGGCGCACGCTGGCAGCAGGACGTTCCGCCGTTTCTCTCCCCATCAATGAGGTGACACCACTGCTGCACCCCGTGCCCCCCCTCACCCTGCTCCTAGATGCATAGACGGGCGGCGACGTCGAATCCAAAGTGAGTCGTGGCCGATTTGCCCTTCTCCCGTGCTGCTGTCCTGCTCTTCCCGACGTCGAGCTCATGTTACTGTTGCAATTAACCTCCCTTTCCTTCAATGTTTAATAGGAGAAGCATATCTGACACTGCAGATTTTGAGCCCCGTTGGTTCGCAGCTCGATAAGAGGTAAGCTTTCTTTGCTAACTATGTTTGCTGCCCCCGCTAGCTGGTGGTTTCTATTACACATGTTATGGTCACCTAATTCTCATTTAAAGAAACTTGGTTCTATTGATTCTTTTATATTTTTAGATAGCCCGATTAACAAAAGGACAATCTGTTGACTGACTTTTTCTTTTGTTTTTAAATACTGGAGCCACTGCATATTTATCCTGATTATCCTATTATTGTCTGTTGCGACTCTGCACATATTTACTCCATGCTTTCTATCTTGAAGCAGCATGAAATCTACTATGACAAGGTTTCCGTAAGATCATGTTCCATTACAGATGGATTTGGCAATGCCTGTTTCATAACACATTGGAATTTGAAAGGCGCTTATCAGGTTCTTTACCAATGACTATCTGCACTCGCACAAATAGACCACGTGGTGTACTACCTGTACTAACAAAAACAAACCATGTTTGTTAATTTATCATTTGGTTAAGGACATGGGATGTGTCGCTGTCATTAAGGACATGGTAATGTGTCGCTGTCATTAAGGACATGGTAATGTGTCACCGCAGAAACTATACGTGTATACATGTGAAAGCCTTAGTGTGCCTGCTGTATCTACGAAAGTTATTTCACTTGAATAGTTTCTCTGAATTAAATGTACACCTAATAAGTATGTCTTATTCATGTCCGCTGGCTGAGTTAAATGCTTTACCCAACAACGATTCACATAGCGCTTTGCCCATTGATCACAGGAAACTAGAACAGTAGGTTTCAAGGAAGAACTCCTTTATTGAAACCTACTCCCTCCGTTTCAAAATATAAGATATTTTAGGTTTGTGAAGAAAATGTATCTAGACTTCTTTTAGTGTGTGTATTCACTCTAGATTGTCTTGGGAATTGTTGAGTTTACTCTAGATTGTGCAGGCCAAGTGGATAGAAGGGTTAATTAACATTCCCACCTACTGATCATTTGTTATCTCCTTTTAATTGTTTTAAAAAGCACATCTTGATTCATGTTAATTTATAACTAATAGTGATGAAACAATTTGAATCCTTGCTGCTCTATTCAAGTAGGGAAATACATCTAAGCAAAACATCAAAATAAAAAGGTATATATATGCTCTCCCCTAATGATTTTGTTGTAGGAGGCAGTCAAGTTCCTTTTGTGGTTTTCTATCATATTTATAGAACCTCTTGTGATGTGTGTCTGTCTGGAAATTAATACTTTAAATTGCAGGTTGTATGGGTGCATTATTTTACTAATTGTATATTTTTTGACATGTGGAACCTTCTTTTCTAGATGAACACATGTTCTTTATTTTCTGCAGTTTCCTTTATTTTCTTTGTTTTTCATCCCAATCTATCTATGGAGTCTCTAATGTTGGTTTAATTTCCAGCGCCTTTAAAAGACTTCCAATGGTATTTAGAGTAAACTAATATTTATTTAAATACTATCAGTTCATATTTGAATAGTACTCGCCATGGTCTATTGATTAAACTAATCGGACTATTCTCTTTGGGATCCTTTTCCTCTCATATAACCCTATCATTTTGTGAGGAAGTGCTTTTTTTGGTTATCACAGGATATTGCCATTTGCTGAGTCATCTATCTGCTACTCCAAAATATTCTGCTATTAAGACTTTCAGAATGGCTATCACCTATGCTTCTCATGTTGGTTGTGTGCTACAGATTGTCATTACATTTGCCCCAGGATCTGTTTGATGATAAAATGACCGTCTACTGTAGCTGATAATGTATGTGCCACTCGTTTTGGTCTTCTAAGTTGTATATGGTACCTCAAAGACCAAATCTTGGCAATGTGTTTGCTTATAACTATATAGATGTTTGTTATTTACTCTAAAATTTTGTGTTTTCTGAAATGTATGTGCCACTCTTTTTGGTCTTCTAAGTTGTTATTTTGCAGGGAATAAGTAAACTATTATTGATGACTTTTTCCTAATGCTCCCTGAACAACTTGGATTCTGTCATTGTCATGAGCCCGAGGTTTTGGGGATAGATCTCAACTACTCAACATGAAGTTAAGTTAGACCAACATCATTTAGTTCTGTAGATTTTTCTGTTGGATTTTTGATTAATAACAATCTGCAACAATACTCGTGCCTTATATTTATTTGGAGCTGTCAAATACTTTTTTGTTTTTCTATGTGATGTTCAGCTATGCAATGTCTGTTAAACAAATCATGTCGTCTTATCATTCAGATCACTGAAAGATGTAGTTATGGACATATTTTAAGTGATATGTGTTCTGTTCCAGATTATATATCTATGTTGGTTATGGACATATGTGAAAATCGTCAGGTATAACCTTCCAGATTATTTAATAATCTTATATCCAGTTAGCACTCAACCTTTTCTTCTCTAAATGAAATATTGATATATGGAAGTCACTTTAGGCATTGGCGTATTAATAGCATCCATTGGCATAACACCTTGGTAGATAAATAACTTGATGCTAAAGGAAATGCTAGATTCTCTCAATACACAAGTATGCTACAAATTGACTGTACCTACTATTGATGTATGGCAAATGATAGATTCTGCTTTAGCTGAATGTCGGCCCTTTGATTCTACTAGGGTCTGAATTTATGTAAATATGGATAATACATACATAATTGAATGGGATCGTAGATGGTTTTCTGTTTGACAAATGATTTAATGATTGAGCCTCACCATGAGATCCTCCGGTGATGGCAGTTTTGCCTTAGGTTCTCTATTTCTTGGAAGTTAATTTTTATTCACAATTTAGGATTAATATTCTAAAAAGAAAGAGAAAATACAGTGGAAGACTTGATTTGTAATATAATAATTAACATGGTGACCGATGAAATATAATGCATTTTATATTTAACTATTTATACTCTATATTGATTTACTGAAACTCTTATATGTTCCTTTTTTTCAGTGTGGTTACCGGTTAGCTTTGTTTCTTATTTACACAAGAACCATGCGCTGCTGTGGAAAGAATTATGCTACTGATCCCTGAGAGGGAATTGCGTTGCCATGAAATTCTTGGCTGACTAATGCATCCTTCTATGGGTGTTTGATGCGCAACTACAACCTACTCCAAACTAAAGCGTTTCCAGCCTGCACCGCCATGGATCTTCGCAAGACACCAGTCAGCAGAGAATTAATATGGATCCTCTCATGGACAATACCAAAAAAGCCATAGTTGACACACAAAGTTATGAACTTCAGAGATCTTCACTCTTAGACTTCCGTATTTGGGCTATCAGTTGGTGAACATTGTTCCTTCTTATTTTCAACTATGACGCTGTATCCTTTGCAACTGATCTGTAGTGTGTACACTGATCCTCTAGGTTCTGCATAATATCCGTGGTATTTTCTGGTTGGAGCTCAAACACCAATGGTTGCTCTAAGCTGAGCGCATTATTGGCATGGTGGTTCAGAGCTGTTAGTCATGATTTTTGCCACGCTATGCAAAATATAAATCAGCTCGAATTCTATGGGATCGTGCGTGAATTCCACCTGTTCATTTAAAATCTAATATATCAAATTTGAGCCTTGACGCTGTGGCATGCTTCCATCTGACTTATATTTCGCTCATATATTAGCGCTAAATTGGATCAAATCCAACGGGGCCGTGCGCCAAGGCGCAACCCTCCTAAATCTAGTCTGCCATCAATCTTTATGTTCAGGCTAGAATCTAGTCTCGTGTAATCTTGTATGATGCTGGTCTCCGTCTGCGCCTCCACCTCCGGATCTGAGTGATGGCAACTTAAATCTCCACCTTATGATTCTGTTTTTCTGTAAAAAATATAGTATATGATATTTGATAGTCCCACTTAAATGTTCTTAGTTTCTGTGAAATATTTGTGTAATATACTGACTTATGGAACCGGAAATGTTCAAATTGTATTTTGGGAGAATTATGGTCATCTTCTGTGGATTTTTTCTACTACTAGGAACAATTGCTATAAGTGGATCCTCTTATTGAACGCATTTGTATCTCTGCTAAGCTAGCATGGTGCATAAGTTATGTCTTGCCTGAAATCAGGACAATATTAGTGAATCACATATGATATGTGGTTTGTAACTGAATCATAGAATTAGCCCGCACATAGAAAAATTAAGTTAAACACATTTCGAATGAATTGTTGGCGAAGCATCTGCAAACTCACATAGTACTCCCTCCATCCTATAGTTGGAGGCGACACCGACTAACACAAACTCACATAGCATCTGCGGTGTTCTTTTCAGACAAACACAAATATAGAACACATAAAATTTTCAGACAAACATGAACACAAAGAACACAAGTTTGGCGACACATCGCTAGCGTTCACTGCCGGCTGCGTCTTGGGCGGCTTCAGGGTTGGTTGGCTAGAAGATAGCTGCGTCTTGGGCGGCTTCAGGGTTGGGTTCACTGCCGACTGCGTCTTGGGCGTCTTGAGGGTTGGTTGGCCAAAAGATTAGAGCCAACATGAAGACAAACACAACTACAAACATAATTACCACAAGTACAATTATAGTAGTGGTTTTAGGACCTGCCATGACAAAGGGATTACAGTCAGAATCGAAATGTGTTTGAGATGAGGATAGTAGGTACAAACCTGAAGAAGATGCAGTCGGTGGGGAGCTGGAATTGAAACAGTTGAAGATCCCCTCTCGCTGCCCGCAGAAGCCGCCGGCCTTCTCACAGGCCCCGCACTCCCCTCCAACAGCCGGCGAGCTCCAGCTGAGTTCGAACCCCGCCTTGATCGCCGGGACGACGTCTTGGACGGGATGAAGCACGGGTATCCCGACTGCTTGCTGGCAGAGCTCGACGCGGTCGGAGGGAAGACGGCGTGTTGTGTTGCCGAAGACGTACGAGTGGTTGTGGCCGTTGGTGAGGCAGGGGACGAGGTCGCCGGCGTCGAAGCCAGAGAAGTCGCAGTCGAGCAGGAAGGTGATGTTGGTGTTCCTTGTCGTCAGTGACAAGGGCGGCGGCGAGCCGGTCGGCAAGCTGAGGTTGCGGCCCGCCACCATGGGGCAGGAGCTGTTGACGGAGGCGAGGATGTCGTAGACGGTGAGAGTGCGGTTGTTGTAGTGGATCGCCGTGACGCCGTAGTCGCCCGACGGTAGGCGGAGGACGGGCGTGTCGCCGCCGCGGCACTCGAGCCGCAGCGGAGGGTAGCCACACTGCGTGCCATTGCCGTCCCCGTCGACCCAGAATGGGTAACGGACATGGAGGTGTCGGCAGTCGTTGACGACGCAGGGCGAGGTGGCGGACGCAGCTAGGACGAGGGCGAGGAGGACGACGGGGAGGAGCTGGTTGCTAGCCGCCATGGTTAGTTGGTGCGTGTTGTGGTGTGTGGAGCAGAGCAGTGGAGGAGGGGGCGGCGCGCTAAAGTGCTGAGGGCGCGGGCGCGGGCGCATTCTGCATGACAGAACAGTCAAGCGCTAGCTGAGGGAGGAGTCACCGCGGGCGATGGGTACTGTACTGTGGGTCATGGGCGGATTCAAGGTTTGGCTTGGCTTCCCGCCCGCCTGCTGTGAGCTAGCTGCACTGACAGGCCCTGCGTTGGATTCTCTTTTTTTTTTCTTTTTTTTTTTGGCGAAAACCAGAGGCAGAGTTGTCTGTCAGAGGTACTTACGGTACGCTTTGATTTAATGCATATATATATATATATATATATATATATATATATATATATATATATATATATATAATATGGGCAAGGATTTTGGATATTCCGTTTGAATGGATGGATGACCAAGAACTCCCTTTCTTTTGTATTTCATTCATGCCCAACTCCACTTTAGAGGTGGTGGAAACAAGGAAAAAGATCACATAGGCAGCGGTTACTTCAGACTGGAGCCGGTAGTGACTCATGGTCATTGACCAGCAGTAGCTAATTAAAGAGAGATCGTCAGGCGATTCCACTTAACAGCAAATGATATCATCCAACAAGTCCAGCCTTGCTAGTGGACCAGAGCCATAAAGCCGTTTGAACGCAGGGAACCGTTGCTGCAACGGTACTTCTGAAAGGAGCAAGCACCATGCATGTCCGCTGAATTAACCAGTAACAGGTCGGAAGAGAATCATCGAGCCACTCTTGGTTGTGCCTCCAGATGCCAAAGTGCCCCTAATTTAGCAGCAAATTCCAGCACACACACACACATATCACAGGTTGAATTCAAATATAGCAGGAATTGACAAATTACATATGACACCAATGTCAACCCAATGTCAACCAACATCAATGACATATATGTAAACTATAAACTACAATGACATCAAATCTAACTAAAGGTTAGTTAATTGTGTGCTTCCTCCTGGTCGATCGTCAAACTAACTCCCTGTTGGACACCATCCTGAAAATTTTACACAGAAGACAATTCATTCATCCATCATATTGAAATGAGTTCATCAAAATTATAGAACTAGGTACAGGCTTGATTGCATATATGTCCTAAATAGCACACCTAAATTGCATACTTCCTATAGGGCTTGTTTCATTCAAAGGATTTGTGAAGGATTTTATCCCTTAGGAGCATACAAACCTTTAGTTAATTGTGTGCTTCCTCCTGACATTTTACATCTCTTCTCTTAGGAGCATCAAAATTGTAAAACGAGCCGTAAATACATACCGCATTATGCACAAGCCATGAAGATGACACGAGTGCTACCTTGCGGATTTCTGGAGCATACAAACCATAGTGCATATGCCCTAAGTATTACTGACATTTTACATCTCTTCTCTTCTGGATTTAACCATAAGATTTATTCAAGAGTAATTGAAAGATAGCAAAATGGGAAACCAAAACAGCAAACTCGATGGACATGGACTGGGTTACAGCTGTACAAATATAATGAACTGATTATTAGGTGTTTGTAAACATAGAGTAGAACTACTATTAGAAAGGAACATGCCTTGCTACAGTTATCACCATACCAACTGTCACTAGAAAGCACCATGTTATCTAATTAACTCTATATTGCCTCTTTAGAAAAAAAGCAGACAAAAGAAGCTGCCATACAAGATAGGTCTGCAAGAAACTAGTAAGACAATTTTGTAGATGTGATTACAAGTTAAAATATGAAGACTGTCAAATATTTATACTGATGACTCACCAACCTGTGACAATATTGGTACTGAAGCCCCAGAAAGAACAGATATTCAACAAAAAGCAAGAAAACAATACTGTTAGTGAAGTTTCTTATGTCATGTATCTAGCACAATTTTTAGCAGTGAAAATCTATGAGAAACATGCTGTAATAATTGAATTTTGAGAGAAGAAGCCCAAACCTCCTCGTTAGACCAACTACAAACCCCCAAGTTTTCAGACACTAGGACCTTCCCATGGAGGAGAAGCAGCAAAAGGCTTGCATTTCGATTCTGTGCATCCTCCCAAAACAGCAAATCTACTAATGCCCAATGTAGGAAACCTATTTTCCATGAAGGGGCTAAAAGACACATGCTATTGAATTGTGTACATAAATAAACTCAGTAAGCACAACCGGTGCAGAGGTGGATGCGTAGTACTGACACCAGCAGTATAGGCTTAAAGCCAGCCAATTTAAGTCTGTAAGATGCCTAAGCTACATATTAAATAAACCCAAACATGTGTGGCACCTGATCTAGGTGATTCTATCAACAGCGTACACGAGCATCTACCAGAATCGTTTACGGATATCACTACCACGACGACAGATCTACCAAATTTGAACGACATAGACCGATCACCACAACCCACACGGTAAGCGAGGGGGGCGGGAGGAAGACGGAAGGCACTTACGGGAGTTGGTCATGGAGATATCGCTGGCCTCATTTGGGTCGAGCCAGACCTTGCCCTTGCCACACTTGAGGATGCTCGAGGCCAGGCGCTTCTGCAGCTTCCGTCCATTAACAAGAACCCCTAGTTCCATTTCTCACCATGGAAATTGAGAAATCACACAATCCCAATCCCTGCAAAAGAGCAAGAATACCAAACATGATAAGCTGAGAATATCAGGACAAATGATTTTTGTACAAGCTCTTAAAACTAGTGAGTCCATATCATGACTACTAATAGTACTGCTCTGTGAAGCGTCTGGCCTGTGAAGATCTTAAGAGACAATGGAGCCATTATTTTAACTGACTATTCCACCATCAAACTATGGATAAGCACAAGTGATGAGATGAATTTGACATACTTGTAAGAAAACAAAAGATACTGCAGTACAACAAACAGCAACAGCCAAGCTGCCCAAACAGCAAATACTATCTCAGCATTCATTATTCAAATTGCAGCTCATATTCAACACGAGTAATAAGATCATGAATTGACAATCAGATTGCACATAGATTTGATTAAATTAATTCACAATCAGATCATTAGCAAAAAGGATAAGAGAAGGAAGAACTTGTAACAGGGTCACTTTATTTTGTCTTCTGAATTGCTAGCCTTGAGTAAATCCCATCTAGTGTTAATTCTGTACTAGGGAGCATTGGCGCGGCGGCCATGCCTGTGGTGTGGTCCAGATGCAAGGAAGGAAAGCTAAGATCTGCTTTTATATTATATAGTGAACATATATGCTACATAAGGTGGTACATGTGCTTCTAAGCATACTGAATAGAAGTCGTTACTATTTTATATAAAAATGGAATGGTACATATATGCTTTTCCATAGAGTATATAGTAGTTTGCTAATTAAATCTGCTATTTTACACAAAACTGCAGCTGGTTAGCTTGTTCTGCCGCGTTGTCCTTCTCTCTGTTGAGGAGGTCAGCAGACTATGCTCGAACATCCGTAGTTGGATTGTATCCCACAAGACTTACATGTAACCTAGACTTGTGGTTGAGCAACGACCCGATAATCTTTTTTTGGAGTGGTATCACCCGATAATCTGATTAATTGCTGCAAAAAAGAAACTGTGATGCAGAGTTGTAGTAGAAGCAAAATGTTGTGAAAAATTGACTGAGAAGAGTGTTGCTGCACCCACATTTACCATTGCAAAACTGAGATGCAGAGTTGTAGTGGAAGCAAAATGCTGTGGACATTTGACTGAGAAGTGTGTTGCTGCACCCACATTTACCATTTGCAAGATATGAAAAATACTGGCTTATTATCAACCAAGGACTTGTAAGAAAGTACGGAATGTCTCACTTGCAGATTTAGACACTTGGTATTAATTAAAGAACACGAAGCTTTTTCAGAAATTTTTCAGCAGAAACATATTTATATGCATAAAGACAACAGTACAAACAACAGAAGTTAGGCTTCTAAGACGTGTTCAGAGTGGTGAGAGCAAGTAGCTCAGATGAACGCTGATTTATCCAATTCCACTTAAGATGGTTGTCAAACAAAAATAAAAGCATGCTCCTGCTGTAAACATGAATATTGGTTGTTGTGAAAAGTCCGTACATTAATATCAAGAACAATATAAGGAATCGAACATTCTCTGATTCTCAGAAGTTGTTGTGTCGATAACATGCTGTAAGAGAGAACCTATAAATCTCATACCAAAGCCACTATGTGATGAAATTTCTCTTAATGTGACATATCATGAAAGAGAGCATATCAATCCCAGGATAACACTGTGGTGATGTTATTAAAAACAAAGTACAAATATCGCAGGAGTCATGCCTAGAAGCATTGGACCTTGACACTAAATACACCATTTTAGTACCAGCAAAATCACTAACCAGACGTTAGCATTAAATACACCATTTTAGTACTCAAGAAATCACATCAATAACTTAGAAGGGGACCTATCAGGATGCAGGCCTAAATATCCCAACAAAAATGGTAGTAAGGTCTCACGTTATATTTTATATAATATAATGACACGGTACTGCGATCCTACCTATTGGTAAATGCCCGTTTAGTCATTTACTTTCAAAAGGTTAATTTTGAATTCAGCTAGGTCGGAACAAATAATGGATCTATTACCCTTTGTAATGGGTTGCTTGGTGGCACCAAGTATAAAGAGATGCAAGTTTGGAACCTTTATGGTACCCTCTATTTTAGTCTAGTTCAAACAAATGAACTAGTTTTGTCAAGAAGTTATGATCTGTGAAAATTTAGTTTATTTTATTGTACTAAAGAGGATAAAGGGGACCCTAAAGGTTGCCCACTTGCATCCTTAAGTATAATATGCAATCACTCCTGCCAGAGAAGTTTTACACCATCATAGCCCATCAAGAAAGTGCATATATTTTGTAAAAACTTATATTCAAGTGAGTATCATGATCTCCTAAAGACCTTTGTTGGTATGAATCTTAATTTGCAACCACGGCAACAGGTCAAGCACTCCAGTTTACCAAATTTGACCGTAAAGCTATATGTAGCCGATAGCGGGGTGCCCTATCAAAATAAAAATAGTAACTGGCATGAGAATAAGAGAACTCCTGGTAAAGATCTTATCAGATATGCAAGACCACTGAGCCGCACTGTCTATTTTTTTAACTAAGGATCACTTAGTAGAACAACTGAAAAACAAAAGAAACATGGTGTCAACTGTTAGTGTATCTACCAAGAGTTGACGGTTTCATGAAACAATTCAACAGAGTTAAGGCTAAATGGAATTTCAATGTAGACTAATATATTGTCTATGTACATACACCCATTGAGAAAAGATCTCCATTCTGAAAGGAATAAATAAATAATAACCAACTCAGCTTTATGCAGTGGTAAGTATTCTGCAGGGCAAATATTTGGTGAAGCGTTTCGGTGATTTTACCGAAATCACTATCGTGGAAGAATAATTTAAACACCGGTCTGAAACAAAGACAAACCATTATTTGCAATAATGTAGATCTGTAAGAAAACCATGCAAGCCAACCTAAATGGACACTGTCTCACTTATCTATCTATGCTAATATTCAATTTTCTAAACAATGAAAAAAATATGAACAAAGAAATAGGTCTGTACAGATGGATTTTATACTCTGAACACCTATTCTCAGTCTTTCTGTACATTTTTCTGTGAGATGTGTCCAGAACAGTGGGTATTCATTTTTCTGGATGCCATTACGATCTAAATTTCGGTGGTAAGAAGATGATTACTGTCACAGTGGGGCCAGCAGTGAAATAGTCCTCCACTTGGACCATCTAGCGGTCTTCAGATGATTAAATTATTGGTAAATCTGTAAGTTATGAGTTGCTTACATGAATTTCATACATCATCTTAAGGGTTGGGAGGTGACATGCACACCTGGAAATTTACACTTCACATAATAAGAAACAATCCAGTGAAGGCTCATGTTCCTAAATTATTCTTTTGCATGATGAACATTAAATTACTCGGCCTTTGCATCAAGAGATTCATGGAAATATAGATGTGTTGTTGTGCTATCAATCATTGAGATTCCTTTCCATGGATATAAGAGATGCAGTGTACCTGAGGTAATTCATCAAAAAATCCGTTCAGAAAGTTTGCCATCGACCTAGAAGTCATAAGCCAGAACTGAAATCAAACAAATTTTGGTGCTCACGCTGTGCTCAATACCCTGATGAAAAAGGCACACAGATTAGAAATAATAGTACGCCCTAATCATGACGGATGCAGGACAGACAACATTTCTGTTTCTGGCAAAACAAGTATGATTCGTCCAGCGAGCGAAGCAATCAACATAGATTGAACTAAGCACGGAGGGAGGGGATTAGCAGAGGATACGTACTCACGGACGATCTGGCAGACAGATAGGGAGATCACAGAGGTACAGGTGGTGGCGTACTAGGCCTGTGCCCGTGACGATGGGGAGGACGGCGTGCTGCTGTACCGCGGAGGACTTCTCGAAGGCGTAGCCGTAGAGGCCGCGGATGCATCGACGCCCGCCGAGGTTGAAGGTGAGGTCTTCGATCGCTGCCACCAGGGCAACGAAGCGCTCAGATCGGCCAAGGCCGCACCGGCGGAGCCGTCGGCTAGGGTTAGCCGCGGGGGACCGTGCGGGAGTTGGGAATGGGACTCCGCGGCCCCGGACGCGACGGAGTGAGCTGGAAGAGGAGACGACGCGGAGCATCGCCGGCGTGCGTCGGCGCCGGAGGCTGCCTGCGTCAGCCGGGACGGTAGTTGCCGGCGGCATCGCGTGCGGGTGGAGGGAAAAAGAAGATCGAGTGAGGGAGAGAGGGATTTGGCCGGCTGGACCTCTTACGGCGGTTTGCTAGGCTACTTGGACGTTGGACCGGCTCAACTAACCAAATGATTTCCTATACTTTTGTTGATGATTTATTGGTAAATTATTTTCATATTACCGTATACTTAATATTTTCTCCCGTCACACGTATAAACATAAACATGTATATAGAAAGGATAGCCAAGAAGAAATACGCAGATATATATGTCCCAAAACAGTTGACACGTATTATATTTTTAAAAGACTAATGATTGAAAAAAGTTGCTCAAATTTGGTCTAGCTACATCAACATGAAATGAGCATGTGAAAAGCCCCTCTCGCATAGACGTAATATGCTTCTTGGTAAACATCATTTTTATCATCTCCATTTTGAACATAAACACTTGGGCCACGAGATCTAGTTGGTCATGTGGGATTTGGCCTAGAAGCAGCACGTCTTGTGTTTTCTGCCAGTTTGGGTTGCGGATTATCGTTAAGAAGATGTGAGGTTTGTCCTACGTCACTAGGGCCTGTGTGATCTCTACATAGGTCCACTTACTTGAAAGTTTAATGGGTAATACATAATAAAGATATCAACATTTATTTTCTATATTTTGGTTCTTAAATATGTCACCTCGAGTTTAAAGAAAATATGTATATACTTGTGAGAATAAAGTAAAGAATGGATACCATAGGTTGTGGACATCTCTGGTATCATGGAAAAATGTTGGTGCATGCTAAATTGAAGAGTTTGTGTATACATACCTTGTCACGAGCAAAAAAGGGTAAGCGTCGACCAAAAACTAGTAGTTTGGATATCGATCTTCAAATTAAAAGTTTAATTTTGCAGGAACGGGTCTAGAATAAATTATATTAGATCATGTAGAAAGTGAAGGGTTTCGCGGCATAGTAAATCAAAATTTTCTACGGATGCGAACAGAGGGAAAGCCAAGATCTAATCTAGGAGATGCAATCAACGAGAGAGATTGGATTAGATCTTCATACCCTTGAAGATTCGCACAGCGGAACGTTCGTCGGAACGTGGGTGATGTAGTCGTACTCGCTTCTCCTCCTCGCGATCCGATCCGATCTAGCACCACAAGTGGCGGTGCCTTCATGAGATGCACACGTGCAGCACCTCGACGTCTCCTCCTTCCTCGGACCAGCAAGTATGGTGGAGAGATAGATTGGATCTACAACACGACGGCGTGGTGTATATGGTGGAGAATTTCTGCAGCAGGGCTTCGCCTACAAACAGTCGGGAGGGAGAGAGGAAAGCTAGCAAGGCGGCTAGGGTTTGGAGGAGAGGTGTAGAGGGTTGGTGCGCCCCCACCCCTCTTTATATAGAGGGGGGGCGCATCCCTAGCCCCTCCCCCAAGCCCAAAGGATAAGGAGTGGGGGCATGGACTCTCCCCTCTTTTAGAAACCCTATCTCTAGTTTAAACGATTTAAACTCTCTAGGATCGGCTGGGCCCTATGGGGCCTTGTGCCCCTGGCCCAATGCGGCCAGGACACTCCCTCATAGGCCCATGCCCCCTCCCGGAAGGTGGGGCCACGTTGGTCCCCTTCCGGAAGGTTCTAGAAGCTTCCGGTACAATACCGATTAACCCGGAACAATTCCGAACTCCAAAAACTGCACTGCCTTATATGAATCTTATTCTCCGGACCATTCCGGAACCTCTCGTGATGTCCCGGATCCCATCCGAGACTCCGAACAAAAATTCATAAAGCAATTATCCAATCTATCCTAGCGTCAAGACACGTTAAGTGTGTGACCCTGCGGGTTCGAGAATATGCAGACATGATCTTCTATCAATAATCAACAGCGGGGTCTGGGCACCCATATTGACTCCCACACATTCATCGATGATCATATCGGATGAACCACGATGCCAGGATTCAATCAATCCCATATATATATTCCCTTCGTCTCGCGATATTTTACTTGCCTGAGATTCGATCGTCGGTACCGTCATACCTAGTTCAATCTCGTTCACAGCAAGTACTTTACTCGTTCCGTAATCCGATATCACTTTGTGATTAACTCCTTAACCACATGCTTGCAAGCGGTGTTGATATCGATTACCGAGTGGGCCCGAAGTATATCTCTCCGACTTGGGAGGGACAAATTCCATCTCGATACATACAACCCAACAGATACTTTCCGATTACCTGAGAGACACCTTTATGATCACCCTCTCATAGGATGACATTTGATGACCTCAAAGCTTTCTTCCGGTACCAGGGAGTTGCATTATCTCATGGTCTAAGGAATACAATATTTGACATAGGAAAAGCTTCGCAAAGATGAACACGATGAAACGATCTAAT
The DNA here is from genome assembly GCA_916181665.1 of Avena sativa. Lineage (NCBI taxonomy): Eukaryota > Viridiplantae > Streptophyta > Magnoliopsida > Poales > Poaceae > Avena > Avena sativa. The sequence continues at coordinate 396,879,553 of OV702280.1, read as the reverse complement.
TGCTTCGCTTAGTTTGGGTCTGTCCATCATATCATTCTCCAATGATATGATCTCATTATCAATTGACAACTCATGTCTATGGTTAGGAAACCTTAACCATCATTGATCAATGAGCTAGTCCTTAGAGGCGTACCAGGGACACGGTGTTGTTCACAAACCACACAAGTATTAATGTTTCCGCTTAATACAATTCTAGCATGGAATATAAACTTTATCATGAACAAGAATTATAATAATAACATCTTTATTATTGCCTCTAGGGCATAATTCCAACAGTCTCCCACTTGCACTAGAGTCAATAATCTAGTTTACATCTGGCAACAATCTCACACCCATGGCACTGAGGTGTTGATCATGTTTTACACGTGGAAGAGGTTTAGTCAATGGATCTGCGACATTCAGATCCGTATGTACTTTGCTAATCTTCAGATCTCCATCTGCTATATAATCTCGGATTATATGAAACTTGCGGTTGATATGCTTGGTCTTTGGATGATATCTTGGTTCCTTAGCGAGTGCTATGGCGCCAGTGTTGTCACACAATATCTCCAGTGGGTCCAATGCACTTGGAACCACGCCAAGCTCAGTGATGAAGTTTCTGATCCAAACTCCTTCACTTGACGTTTCTGCAGCAGCCATGTATTCCGCTTCCACTGTAGATCCCGCGATCACGCTTTGCTTGCAGCTTCTCCAGCTCACAGCTCCTCCATTCAAAATATAAACGTATCCTGTCTGAGATTTGGAATCATCCTTGTCGGTGTCGAAACTAGCATCGACGTAACCTTTTACGACAAGCTGTTCATCACCCCCATAGACTAAGAACATTTCTTTAGTTCTATTTAGGTACTTTAGGATGTTCTTCACGGCTGTCCAGTGTTCCACTCCTGGATCACTTTGATATCTGCTCGTCAAACTAAGAGCATTGGACACATCCGGTCTAGTACACAGCATGGCATACATGATGGAACCTATGGCCGAGGCATAAGGCACTTTGCTCATAGCTTCCCTATCATTTACCATAGCTGGACACTGAGCCTTGCTCAATATCTTACCTGACAACATAGGCACTGAACCTTTCTTTGCCTTATCCATTCTGAATCTTTTCAGAACTTTGTCTAGGTATGTACTCTGGCTTAAAGCTATCAGGCGTTTTTGTCTATCTCTATATATTTTGATGCCCAATATATAAGCAGCTTCACCTAGGTCTTTCATTGAAAAACACTTGTTCAAATAACTCTTCACATCGTTAAGCATGTTGATGTCATTTCCGATAATCAATATGTCATCCACATATAGTACCAGAAACGTCACCGAGCTCCCACTCACTTTCTTGTAGATACAAGCTTCGTAGCAATTTGGAACAAATCCAAAGCTCTTGATCACTTGATCAAAACGAAGGTTCCAACTCCGAGATGCTTGCTTCAGTCCATAAATGGAACGCTGAAGTTTGCATACTTTACTAGCATCCTTAGGATCGACAAAACCTTCGGGTTGCATCATATACAACTCTTCATCAATGTTGCCATTGAGGAACGCAGTCTTGACATCCATCTGCCATATTTCATAATCATGAAATGCAGCAATTGCTAATAAAATCCGAATGGACTTAAACATCGCTACGGGAGAGAAAGTCTCATCGTAGTCAACACCTTGAACTTGTCGAAAACCTTTCGCGACAAGCCGTGCTTTATAGACGGTAACATTACCATCCGCGTCCGTTTTCTTCTTGAAGATCCATTTGCACTCAACGGCCTTTCGGTCGCTAGGAGGGTCCACCAAAGTCCATACTTGGTTTTCGCTCATGGATCCTATTTCGGATTTCATGGCTTCTAGCCATTTCTCAGAGTCTGGGCTCATCATCGCTTCCTCATAGTTCGTAGGTTCACTGTCTTCTACTAACAAGATAGTCAAGACAGGGTTGCCGTACCACTCAGGAGGGGCACGCGACCTTGTCGACCTGCGACGTTCAGTAGCAGCATCGTCCGAAGCTTCATGATCCTTGTCATTAGCTTCCTCTATTGTTGGTGCAGGCGGCACTGGAACAATTTCAGGTGTTGCGCTACTCTCCAATTCAAGAGAAGGTTCAATAACCTCGTCTAGCTCTACTTTCCTCCCACTCACTTCTTTCGAGAGAAACTCCTTCTCAAGAAAGGAACCGTTCTTTTGCGACAAACACTTTGCCTTCGGTTCTGTGATAGAAGGTATACCCAATAGTTTCCTTAGGGTATCCTATGAAGACGCATTTCTCCGCTTTGGGTTCGAGCTTGTCCGGCATCAACTTCTTGACGTAAGCTTCGCATCCCCAAACTTTAAGAAACGACAACTTAGGTTTAGCACCAAACCACAGTTCATACGGTGTCGTCTCAACGGATTTAGATGGAGCCCTATTTAAAGTGAATGCAGCGGTTTCTAATGCATAACCCCAAAATGATAACGGCAAATCAGTAAGAGACATCATTGATCGGACCATATCTAATAGGGTTCGATTCCGGCGTTCAGACACACCATTGCGCTGTGGTGTTCCGGGTGGCGTGAGTTGTGAAACGATTCCACTTGCTTTAAGATGCGTGAGAAAATCATAACTTAAATATTCACCTCCACGATCGGATCGTAGAAACTTAATCTTTCTGTTACGATGGTTCTCCACTTCATTCTGAAATTCTTTGAACTTTTCAAATGTTTCAGATTTATGTTTCATTAAATAGATATACCCATATCTACTTAAGTCATCGGTAAAAGTGAGGAAATAGCGATATCCACCGCGCGTCGAAACACTCATCGGTCCGCACACATCGGTATGTATGATTTCCAACAAGTCCGTTGCTCGCTCCATCATACCGGAGAACGGGGTTTTGATCATCTTGCCCATGAGGCATGGTTCGCATGTGTCAAATGATTCAAAATCAAGAGACTCCAAAAGTCCATCAGAATGGAGTTTCTTCATGCGCTTTACACCAATATGACCTAGACGACAGTGCCACAAATAAGTAGTATTATCACTATCTACTTTGCATCTCTTAGCCTCAATGTTATGGATGTGTGTTTCATCCCTTTCGAGATTTAGAAGAAATAAACCATTCACAAGAGGTGCATGACCATAAAAGATGTTACTCATATAAATAGAACAACCATTATTCTCCGATTTAAATGAATAACCGCCTTGCAATAAACACGATCCAGAAATAATGTTCATGCTCAACGCAGGCACATAATAACACTTATTAAGGTTTAAAACTAATCCCGAAGGTAAAACTAAGGAGAGCGTGCCGACGGCCATCACATCAACTCTTGATCCGTTGCCAACGCGCATCGTCACCTCATCCCTCGCAAGCCGCCGTCTATTCCGTAGCTCCTGTTTTGAGTTACAAATATTAGCAACTGAACCGGTATCAAATACCCAGGCACTACAACGAGGGCTAGTAAGGAAAACATCAATAACATGTATATCAAATATACCTTTGATGGTGCCAGCCTTCTTGTCCGCTAAGTACTTCGGACAGTTGCGCTTCCAGTGACCCTTGTCCTTGCAATAGAAGCACTCAGTGTCCGGCTTGGGACCAGACCTGAGCTTCTTCTCAGCAGGGGCATTGCGGTTGCCGCCGCCCTTCTTGAAGGGCTTCTTTGCTCCCTTACCTTTCTTAAAGGAGGGCTAGTTGACCATCAACACATGATTATCCTTCTTGATGTCCACCTCCGCAGCCTTCAGCTTTGCGAAGAGCTCGGTGATCGTATCAGTGGAACCAATCTGATTATGAGTCACTACAAAACTTTTGTAGCTGGGAGGGAGTGATTGAAGAACCCTGTCAATCTTGAGCTCCTCTGGAATCGTGCATTCCAATTGCTCAAGGCGTTGAGTGTAGCCCGTCATCTTTATGGCGTGCTCACTAACGGAACCCCCTTCCTCCATCTTGCAGTTAAAGAACTTCTCGGAGATCTCATATCTCTCAGAACGGGCCTGAGTCTGAAACATGGTTTTCAGCTCCTCGAGAATCTCGAAGGGCCCGGGATACTCTTCAAAACGATTTTGAAGCTCCGGTTCCATAGCAAACAACATGGTGCTCTTAATCACACCATAATCATCTTTGCGCGACTGATAGACAGCTTTCTCATCAGCCGGCGCAGTTGCAGCAGGGGGGTCACCTAACGCTTTCCCAAGGACATAGTCCTTTTGTCCGCCAGACAGAATGATTCTTAGATTGCGGAACCAATTGGTGAAGTTAGACCCATTGTTTCTAAGCTTTTCCTTCTCAGCAAAAACGTTGAAGTTGAAGTTGGACTTGGCCATGTGATCTACAGTATTGGCAAGTACAATTTAGACTATGTTCATGATAAATAGTTCAACTTAATCAAATTACTAGATGAACTCCCACTAAATTCAACATCCCTCAAGTTGTTTAGTGAACACGATCCAAATTCACCACACCTGATCCGATCATCACGAGAAGAGATGTGGTTTCAATGGTGGACAACAAAGTGTCGATCATATCATTCATATGACTCATGCTTAACCTTTCGGTTCTTGTGTTCCGAGGCCATGTCTGTACATGCTAGGCTCGTCAAGTTAGACCCAAGTATTTCCGCGTGTGCAAAACTGGCTTGCACCCGTTGTATGTGAGCGTAGAGTCTATAGCACCCGATCATCACGTGATGCTTGGACACGACGAACTTTCGCAATGGTGCATACCTGGGGAGAACACAGTTTTATCTTGATCTTTAAGTGAGGAATCATCTTATAATGCTACCGTCGCGATCTAAGCATAATAAGATACATAAAGGGATAAACATCACATGCATATAACTTTATGTGACATGGTATAGCCAATCCTCGCGCAATGATCTCCATCTTGTGCGTTCCGGCATGATCTCCATCACTCCACCATGATTGCCTCCACCACGAATAGCAACTACAACTATTGCTAACTACTTAGCGATAAAGTAAAGCTATTACATGGCGTATAAGAAGTTGACTCGCAGGTCATACACAATTATAAAGACAACCATATGGCTCCTGCCGGTTGTGTACTCATCGACATGCAAGTCGTGAAACATTACAAAACATGATCATCGCATACAATATACACATCACATCTTGGGCCATACCATATCACAGAAAACACTCCCTACAAAAACAAGTTAGACGCCTCTACTTTGTTGTTGCATGTTTTACGTGGCTTATGGGAGTAGATGCTAAGAACGATTCTTACCTACGGAAAGCCACAACGGTGATATTATGGTTGCCAAACTTCGGTGTTAATCCCATGACAACTATAGTGAGAGAAACTGACATCCACCAGCCGCATGTGTGGAACAAGCCACACGTCAAGTGCGGAGCCGGTCTCGCGAACGACGTCGCGTAAGGTTGGCCTGGACCGCTTCAATCTCACTATCCCGCGTCATAAGAAGAACACAAACAAGAGGCTTGCAACAGAAAACATCAACGCCCGCAACAACCATGTTGCGTTCTACTCGTGAAACACATCTACGCATAGATCTAGCTCTGATACCACTGAAGGGTTTCGCGGCATAGTAAATCAAAATTTTCTACGGATGCGAACAGAGGGAAAGCCAAGATCTAATCTAGGAGATGCAATCAACGAGAGAGATTGGATTAGATCTTCATACCCTTGAAGATTCGCACAGCGGAACGTTCGTCGGAACGTGGGTGATGTAGTCGTACTCGCTTCTCCTCCTCGCGATCCGATCCGATCTAGCACCACAAGTGGCGGTGCCTCCGTGAGATGCACACGTGCAGCACCTCGAAGTCTCCTCCTTCCTCGGACCAGCAAGTATGGTGGAGAGATAGATTGGATCTAGAACACGACGGCGTGGTGTATATGGTGGAGAATTTCTGCAGCAGGGCTTCGCCTACAAACAGTCGGGAGGGAGAGAGGAAAGCTAGCAAGGCGGCTAGGGTTTGGAGGAGAGGTGTAGGGGGTTGGTGCGCCCCCACCCCTCTTTATATAGAGGGGGGGCGCAGCCCTAGCCCCTCCCCCAAGCCCAAAGGATAAGGAGTGGGGGGCATGGACTCTCCCCTCTTTTAGAAACCCTATCTCTAGTTTAAACGATTTAAACTCTCTAGGATCGGCTGGGCCCTATGGGGCCTTGTGCCCCTGGACCAATGCGGCCAGGACACTCCCTCATAGTCCCATGCCCCCTCCCGGAAGGTGGGGCCACGTTGGTCCCCTTCCGGAAGGTTCTAGAAGCTTCCGGTACAATACCGATTAACCCGGAACAATTCCGAACTCCAAAAACTGCACTGCCTTATATGAATCTTATTCTCCGGACCATTCCGGAACCTCTCGTGATGTCCCGGATCCCATCCGAGACTCCGAACAAAAATTCATAAACCAATTATCCAATCTATCCTAGCGTCAAGACACGTTAAGTGTGTGACCCTGCGGGTTCGAGAATATGCAGACATGATCTTCTATCAATAATCAACAGCGGGGTCTGGGCACCCATATTGACTCCCACACATTCATCGATGATCATATCGGATGAACCACGATGCCAGGATTCAATCAATCCCATATATATATTCCCTTCGTCTCGCGATATTTTACTTGCCTGAGATTCGATCGTCGGTACCGTCATACCTAGTTCAATCTCGTTCACAGCAAGTACTTTACTCGTTCCGTAATCCGATATCACTTTGTGATTAACTCCTTAACCACATGCTTGCAAGCGGTGTTGATATCGATTACCGAGTGGGCCCGAAGTATATCTCTCCAACTTGGGAGGGACAAATTCCATCTCGATACATACAACCCAACAGATACTTTCCGATTACCTGAGAGACACCTTTATGATCACCCTCTCATAGGATGACATTTGATGACCTCAAAGCTTTCTTCCGGTACCAGGGAGTTGCATTATCTCATGGTCTAAGGAATACAATATTTGACATAGGAAAAGCTTCGCAAAGATGAACACGATGAAACGATCTAATTGCTTCGCTTAGTTTGGGTCTGTCCATCATATCATTCTCCAATGATATGATCTCATTATCAATTGACAACTCATGTCTATGGTTAGGAAACCTTAACCATCATTGATCAATGAGCTAGTCCTTAGAGGCGTACCAGGGACACGGTGTTGTTCACAAACCACACAAGTATTAATGTTTCCGCTTAATACAATTCTAGCATGGAATATAAACTTTATCATGAACAAGAATTATAATAATAACATCTTTATTATTGCCTCTAGGGCATAATTCCAACAGTCTCCCACTTGCACTAGAGTCAATAATCTAGTTTACATCTGGCAACAATCTCACACCCATGGCACTGAGGTGTTGATCATGTTTTACACGTGGAAGAGGTTTAGTCAATGGATCTGCGACATTCAGATCCGTATGTACTTTGCTAATCTTCAGATCTCCATCTGCTATATAATCTCGGATTATATGAAACTTGCGGTTGATATGCTTGGTCTTTGGATGATATCTTGGTTCCTTAGCGAGTGCTATGGCGCCAGTGTTGTCACACAATATCTCCAGTGGGTCCAATGCACTTGGAACCACGCCAAGCTCAGTGATGAAGTTTCTGATCCAAACTCCTTCACTTGACGTTTCTGCAGCAGCCATGTATTCCGCTTCCACTGTAGATCCCGCGATCACGCTTTGCTTGCAGCTTCTCCAGCTCACAGCTCCTCCATTCAAAATATAAACGTATCCTGTCTGAGATTTGGAATCATCCTTGTCGGTGTCGAAACTAGCATCGACGTAACCTTTTACGACAAGCTGTTCATCACCCCCATAGACTAAGAACATTTCTTTAGTTCTATTTAGGTACTTTAGGATGTTCTTCACGGCTGTCCAGTGTTCCACTCCTGGATCACTTTGATATCTGCTCGTCAAACTAAGAGCATTGGACACATCCGGTCTAGTACACAGCATGGCATACATGATGGAACCTATGGCCGAGGCATAAGGCACTTTGCTCATAGCTTCCCTATCATTTACCGTAGCTGGACACTGAGCCTTGCTCAATATCTTACCTGACAACATAGGCACTGAACCTTTCTTTGCCTTATCCATTCTGAATCTTTTCAGAACTTTGTCTAGGTATGTACTCTGGCTTAAAGCTATCAGGCGTTTTTGTCTATCTCTATATATTTTGATGCCCAATATATAAGCAGCTTCACCTAGGTCTTTCATTGAAAAACACTTGTTCAAATAACTCTTCACATCGTTAAGCATGTTGATGTCATTTCCGATAATCAATATGTCATCCACATATAGTACCAGAAACGTCACCGAGCTCTCACTCACTTTCTTGTAGATACAAGCTTCGTAGCAATTTGGAACAAATCCAAAGCTCTTGATCACTTGATCAAAACGAAGGTTCCAACTCCGAGATGCTTGCTTCAGTCCATAAATGGAACGCTGAAGTTTGCATACTTTACTAGCATCCTTAGGATCGACAAAACCTTCGGGTTGCATCATATACAACTCTTCATCAATGTTGCCATTGAGGAACGCAGTCTTGACATCCATCTGCCATATTTCATAATCATGAAATGCAGCAATTGCTAATAAAATCCGAATGGACTTAAACATCGCTACGGGAGAGAAAGTCTCATCGTAGTCAACACCTTGAACTTGTCGAAAACCTTTCGCGACAAGCCGTGCTTTATAGACGGTAACATTACCATCCGCGTCCGTTTTCTTCTTGAAGATCCATTTGCACTCAACGGCCTTTCGGTCGCTAGGAGGGTCCACCAAAGTCCATACTTGGTTTTCGCTCATGGATCCTATTTCGGATTTCATGGCTTCTAGCCATTTCTCAGAGTCTGGGCTCATCATCGCTTCCTCATAGTTCGTAGGTTCACTGTCTTCTACTAACAAGATAGTCAAGACAGGGTTGCCGTACCACTCAGGAGGGGCACGCGACCTTGTCGACCTGCGACGTTCAGTAGCAGCATCGTCCGAAGCTTCATGATCCTTGTCATTAGCTTCCTCTATTGTTGGTGCAGGCGGCACTGGAACAATTTCAGGTGTTGCGCTACTCTCCAATTCAAGAGAAGGTTCAATAACCTCGTCTAGCTCTACTTTCCTCCCACTCACTTCTTTCGAGAGAAACTCCTTCTCAAGAAAGGAACCGTTCTTTTGCGACAAACACTTTGCCTTCGGTTCTGTGATAGAAGGTATACCCAATAGTTTCCTTAGGGTATCCTATGAAGACGCATTTCTCCGCTTTGGGTTCGAGCTTGTCCGGCATCAACTTCTTGACGTAAGCTTCGCATCCCCAAACTTTAAGAAACGACAACTTAGGTTTAGCACCAAACCACAGTTCATACGGTGTCGTCTCAACGGATTTAGATGGAGCCCTATTTAAAGTGAATGCAGCGGTTTCTAATGCATAACCCCAAAATGATAACGGCAAATCAGTAAGAGACATCATTGATCGGACCATATCTAATAGGGTTCGATTCCGGCGTTCAGACACACCATTGCGCTGTGGTGTTCCGGGTGGCGTGAGTTGTGAAACGATTCCACTTGCTTTAAGATGCGTGAGAAAATCATAACTTAAATATTCACCTCCACGATCGGATCGTAGAAACTTAATCTTTCTGTTACGATGGTTCTCCACTTCATTCTGAAATTCTTTGAACTTTTCAAATGTTTCAGATTTATGTTTCATTAAATAGATATACCCATATCTACTTAAGTCATCGGTAAAAGTGAGGAAATAGCGATATCCACCGCGCGTCGAAACACTCATCGGTCCGCACACATCGGTATGTATGATTTCCAACAAGTCCGTTGCTCGCTCCATCATACCGGAGAACGGGGTTTTGATCATCTTGCCCATGAGGCATGGTTCGCATGTGTCAAATGATTCAAAATCAAGAGACTCCAAAAGTCCATCAGAATGGAGTTTCTTCATGCGCTTTACACCAATATGACCTAGACGACAGTGCCACAAATAAGTAGTATTATCACTATCTACTTTGCATCTCTTAGCCTCAATGTTATGGATGTGTGTTTCATCCCTTTCGAGATTTAGAAGAAATAAACCATTCACAAGAGGTGCATGACCATAAAAGATGTTACTCATATAAATAGAACAACCATTATTCTCCGATTTAAATGAATAACCGCCTTGCAATAAACACGATCCAGAAATAATGTTCATGCTCAACGCAGGCACATAATAACACTTATTAAGGTTTAAAACTAATCCCGAAGGTAAAACTAAGGAGAGCGTGCCGACGGCCATCACATCAACTCTTGATCCGTTGCCAACGCGCATCGTCACCTCATCCCTCGCAAGCCGCCGTCTATTCCGTAGCTCCTGTTTTGAGTTACAAATATTAGCAACTGAACCGGTATCAAATACCCAGGCACTACAACGAGGGCTAGTAAGGAAAACATCAATAACATGTATATCAAATATACCTTTGATGGTGCCAGCCTTCTTGTCCGCTAAGTACTTCGGACAGTTGCGCTTCCAGTGACCCTTGTCCTTGCAATAGAAGCACTCAGTGTCCGGCTTGGGACCAGACCTGAGCTTCTTCTCAGCAGGGGCATTGCGGTTGCCGCCGCCCTTCTTGAAGGGCTTCTTTGCTCCCTTACCTTTCTTAAAGGAGGGCTAGTTGACCATCAACACATGATTATCCTTCTTGATGTCCACCTCCGCAGCCTTCAGCTTTGCGAAGAGCTCGGTGATCGTATCAGTGGAACCAATCTGATTATGAGTCACTACAAAACTTTTGTAGCTGGGAGGGAGTGATTGAAGAACCCTGTCAATCTTGAGCTCCTCTGGAATCGTGCATTCCAATTGCTCAAGGCGTTGAGTGTAGCCCGTCATCTTTATGGCGTGCTCACTAACGGAACCCCCTTCCTCCATCTTGCAGTTAAAGAACTTCTCGGAGATCTCATATCTCTCAGAACGGGCCTGAGTCTGAAACATGGTTTTCAGCTCCTCGAGAATCTCGAAGGGCCCGGGATACTCTTCAAAACGATTTTGAAGCTCCGGTTCCATAGCAAACAACATGGTGCTCTTAATCACACCATAATCATCTTTGCGCGACTGATAGACAGCTTTCTCATCAGCCGGCGCAGTTGCAGCAGGGGGGTCACCTAACGCTTTCCCAAGGACATAGTCCTTTTGTCCGCCAGACAGAATGATTCTTAGATTGCGGAACCAATTGGTGAAGTTAGACCCATTGTTTCTAAGCTTTTCCTTCTCAGCAAAAACGTTGAAGTTGAAGTTGGACTTGGCCATGTGATCTACAGTATTGGCAAGTACAATTTAGACTATGTTCATGATAAATAGTTCAACTTAATCAAATTACTAGATGAACTCCCACTAAATTCAACATCCCTCAAGTTGTTTAGTGAACACGATCCAAATTCACCACACCTGATCCGATCATCACGAGAAGAGATGTGGTTTCAATGGTGGACAACAAAGTGTCGATCATATCATTCATATGACTCATGCTTAACCTTTCGGTTCTTGTGTTCCGAGGCCATGTCTGTACATGCTAGGCTCGTCAAGTTAGACCCAAGTATTTCCGCGTGTGCAAAACTGGCTTGCACCCGTTGTATGTGAGCGTAGAGTCTATAGCACCCGATCATCACGTGATGCTTGGACACGACGAACTTTCGCAATGGTGCATACCTGGGGAGAACACAGTTTTATCTTGATCTTTAAGTGATGAATCATCTTATAATGCTACCGTCGCGATCTAAGCATAATAAGATACATAAAGGGATAAACATCACATGCATATAACTTTATGTGACATGGTATAGCCAATCCTCGCGCAATGATCTCCATCTTGTGCGTTCCGGCATGATCTCCATCACTCCACCATGATTGCCTCCACCACGAATAGCAACTACAACTATTGCTAACTACTTAGCGATAAAGTAAAGCTATTACATGGCGTATAAGAAGTTGACTCGCAGGTCATACACAATTATAAAGACAACCATATGGCTCCTGCCGGTTGTGTACTCATCGACATGCAAGTCGTGAAACATTACAAAACATGATCATCGCATACAATATACACATCACATCTTGGGCCATACCATATCACAGAAAACACTCCCTACAAAAACAAGTTAGACGCCTCTACTTTGTTGTTGCATGTTTTACGTGGCTTATGGGAGTAGATGCTAAGAACGATTCTTACCTACGGAAAGCCACAACGGTGATATTATGGTTGCCAAACTTCGGTGTTAATCCCATGACAACTATAGTGAGAGAAACTGACATCCACCAGCCGCATGTGTGGAACAAGCCACACGTCAAGTGCGGAGCCGGTCTCGCGAACGACGTCGCGTAAGGTTGGCCTGGACCGCTTCAATCTCACTATCCCGCGTCATAAGAAGAACACAAACAAGAGGCTTGCAACAGAAAACATCAACGCCCGCAACAACCATGTTGCGTTCTACTCGTGAAACACATCTACGCATAGATCTAGCTCTGATACCACTGAAGGGTTTCGCGGCATAGTAAATCAAAATTTTCTACGGATGCGAACAGAGGGAAAGCCAAGATCTAATCTAGGAGATGCAATCAACGAGAGAGATTGGATTAGATCTTCATACCCTTGAAGATTCGCACAGCGGAACGTTCGTCGGAACGTGGGTGATGTAGTCGTACTCGCTTCTCCTCCTCGCGATCCGATCCGATCTAGCACCACAAGTGGCGGTGCCTCCGTGAGATGCACACGTGCAGCACCTCGAAGTCTCCTCCTTCCTCGGACCAGCAAGTATGGTGGAGAGATAGATTGGATCTAGAACACGACGGCGTGGTGTATATGGTGGAGAATTTCTGCAGCAGGGCTTCGCCTACAAACAGTCGGGAGGGAGAGAGGAAAGCTAGCAAGGCGGCTAGGGTTTGGAGGAGAGGTGTAGGGGGTTGGTGCGCCCCCACCCCTCTTTATATAGAGGGGGGGCGCAGCCCTAGCCCCTCCCCCAAGCCCAAAGGATAAGGAGTGGGGGGCATGGACTCTCCCCTCTTTTAGAAACCCTATCTCTAGTTTAAACGATTTAAACTCTCTAGGATCGGCTGGGCCCTATGGGGCCTTGTGCCCCTGGACCAATGCGGCCAGGACACTCCCTCATAGTCCCATGCCCCCTCCCGGAAGGTGGGGCCACGTTGGTCCCCTTCCGGAAGGTTCTAGAAGCTTCCGGTACAATACCGATTAACCCGGAACAATTCCGAACTCCAAAAACTGCACTGCCTTATATGAATCTTATTCTCCGGACCATTCCGGAACCTCTCGTGATGTCCCGGATCCCATCCGAGACTCCGAACAAAAATTCATAAACCAATTATCCAATCTATCCTAGCGTCAAGACACGTTAAGTGTGTGACCCTGCGGGTTCGAGAATATGCAGACATGATCTTCTATCAATAATCAACAGCGGGGTCTGGGCACCCATATTGACTCCCACACATTCATCGATGATCATATCGGATGAACCACGATGCCAGGATTCAATCAATCCCATATATATATTCCCTTCGTCTCGCGATATTTTACTTGCCTGAGATTCGATCGTCGGTACCGTCATACCTAGTTCAATCTCGTTCACAGCAAGTACTTTACTCGTTCCGTAATCCGATATCACTTTGTGATTAACTCCTTAACCACATGCTTGCAAGCGGTGTTGATATCGATTACCGAGTGGGCCCGAAGTATATCTCTCCGACTTGGGAGGGACAAATTCCATCTCGATACATACAACCCAACAGATACTTTCCGATTACCTGAGAGACACCTTTATGATCACCCTCTCATAGGATGACATTTGATGACCTCAAAGCTTTCTTCCGGTACCAGGGAGTTGCATTATCTCATGGTCTAAGGAATACAATATTTGACATAGGAAAAGCTTCGCAAAGATGAACACGATGAAACGATCTAATTGCTTCGCTTAGTTTGGGTCTGTCCATCATATCATTCTCCAATGATATGATCTCATTATCAATTGACAACTCATGTCTATGGTTAGGAAACCTTAACCATCATTGATCAATGAGCTAGTCCTTAGAGGCGTACCAGGGACACGGTGTTGTTCACAAACCACACAAGTATTAATGTTTCCGCTTAATACAATTCTAGCATGGAATATAAACTTTATCATGAACAAGAATTATAATAATAACATCTTTATTATTGCCTCTAGGGCATAATTCCAACAGTCTCCCACTTGCACTAGAGTCAATAATCTAGTTTACATCTGGCAACAATCTCACACCCATGGCACTGAGGTGTTGATCATGTTTTACACGTGGAAGAGGTTTAGTCAATGGATCTGCGACATTCAGATCCGTATGTACTTTGCTAATCTTCAGATCTCCATCTGCTATATAATCTCGGATTATATGAAACTTGCGGTTGATATGCTTGGTCTTTGGATGATATCTTGGTTCCTTAGCGAGTGCTATGGCGCCAGTGTTGTCACACAATATCTCCAGTGGGTCCAATGCACTTGGAACCACGCCAAGCTCAGTGATGAAGTTTCTGATCCAAACTCCTTCACTTGACGTTTCTGCAGCAGCCATGTATTCCGCTTCCACTGTAGATCCCGCGATCACGCTTTGCTTGCAGCTTCTCCAGCTCACAGCTCCTCCATTCAAAATATAAACGTATCCTGTCTGAGATTTGGAATCATCCTTGTCGGTGTCGAAACTAGCATCGACGTAACCTTTTACGACAAGCTGTTCATCACCCCCATAGACTAAGAACATTTCTTTAGTTCTATTTAGGTACTTTAGGATGTTCTTCACGGCTGTCCAGTGTTCCACTCCTGGATCACTTTGATATCTGCTCGTCAAACTAAGAGCATTGGACACATCCGGTCTAGTACACAGCATGGCATACATGATGGAACCTATGGCCGAGGCATAAGGCACTTTGCTCATAGCTTCCCTATCATTTACCGTAGCTGGACACTGAGCCTTGCTCAATATCTTACCTGACAACATAGGCACTGAACCTTTCTTTGCCTTATCCATTCTGAATCTTTTCAGAACTTTGTCTAGGTATGTACTCTGGCTTAAAGCTATCAGGCGTTTTTGTCTATCTCTATATATTTTGATGCCCAATATATAAGCAGCTTCACCTAGGTCTTTCATTGAAAAACACTTGTTCAAATAACTCTTCACATCGTTAAGCATGTTGATGTCATTTCCGATAATCAATATGTCATCCACATATAGTACCAGAAACGTCACCGAGCTCCCACTCACTTTCTTGTAGATACAAGCTTCGTAGCAATTTGGAACAAATCCAAAGCTCTTGATCACTTGATCAAAACGAAGGTTCCAACTCCGAGATGCTTGCTTCAGTCCATAAATGGAACGCTGAAGTTTGCATACTTTACTAGCATCCTTAGGATCGACAAAACCTTCGGGTTGCATCATATACAACTCTTCATCAATGTTGCCATTGAGGAACGCAGTCTTGACATCCATCTGCCATATTTCATAATCATGAAATGCAGCAATTGCTAATAAAATCCGAATGGACTTAAACATCGCTACGGGAGAGAAAGTCTCATCGTAGTCAACACCTTGAACTTGTCGAAAACCTTTCGCGACAAGCCGTGCTTTATAGACGGTAACATTACCATCCGCGTCCGTTTTCTTCTTGAAGATCCATTTGCACTCAACGGCCTTTCGGTCGCTAGGAGGGTCCACCAAAGTCCATACTTGGTTTTCGCTCATGGATCCTATTTCGGATTTCATGGCTTCTAGCCATTTCTCAGAGTCTGGGCTCATCATCGCTTCCTCATAGTTCGTAGGTTCACTGTCTTCTACTAACAAGATAGTCAAGACAGGGTTGCCGTACCACTCAGGAGGGGCACGCGACCTTGTCGACCTGCGACGTTCAGTAGCAGCATCGTCCGAAGCTTCATGATCCTTGTCATTAGCTTCCTCTATTGTTGGTGCAGGCGGCACTGGAACAATTTCAGGTGTTGCGCTACTCTCCAATTCAAGAGAAGGTTCAATAACCTCGTCTAGCTCTACTTTCCTCCCACTCACTTCTTTCGAGAGAAACTCCTTCTCAAGAAAGGAACCGTTCTTTTGCGACAAACACTTTGCCTTCGGTTCTGTGATAGAAGGTATACCCAATAGTTTCCTTAGGGTATCCTATGAAGACGCATTTCTCCGCTTTGGGTTCGAGCTTGTCCGGCATCAACTTCTTGACGTAAGCTTCGCATCCCCAAACTTTAAGAAACGACAACTTAGGTTTAGCACCAAACCACAGTTCATACGGTGTCGTCTCAACGGATTTAGATGGAGCCCTATTTAAAGTGAATGCAGCGGTTTCTAATGCATAACCCCAAAATGATAACGGCAAATCAGTAAGAGACATCATTGATCGGACCATATCTAATAGGGTTCGATTCCGGCGTTCAGACACACCATTGCGCTGTGGTGTTCCGGGTGGCGTGAGTTGTGAAACGATTCCACTTGCTTTAAGATGCGTGAGAAAATCATAACTTAAATATTCACCTCCACGATCGGATCGTAGAAACTTAATCTTTCTGTTACGATGGTTCTCCACTTCATTCTGAAATTCTTTGAACTTTTCAAATGTTTCAGATTTATGTTTCATTAAATAGATATACCCATATCTACTTAAGTCATCGGTAAAAGTGAGGAAATAGCGATATCCACCGCGCGTCGAAACACTCATCGGTCCGCACACATCGGTATGTATGATTTCCAACAAGTCCGTTGCTCGCTCCATCATACCGGAGAACGGGGTTTTGATCATCTTGCCCATGAGGCATGGTTCGCATGTGTCAAATGATTCAAAATCAAGAGACTCCAAAAGTCCATCAGAATGGAGTTTCTTCATGCGCTTTACACCAATATGACCTAGACGACAGTGCCACAAATAAGTAGTATTATCACTATCTACTTTGCATCTCTTAGCCTCAATGTTATGGATGTGTGTTTCATCCCTTTCGAGATTTAGAAGAAATAAACCATTCACAAGAGGTGCATGACCATAAAAGATGTTACTCATATAAATAGAACAACCATTATTCTCCGATTTAAATGAATAACCGCCTTGCAATAAACACGATCCAGAAATAATGTTCATGCTCAACGCAGGCACATAATAACACTTATTAAGGTTTAAAACTAATCCCGAAGGTAAAACTAAGGAGAGCGTGCCGACGGCCATCACATCAACTCTTGATCCGTTGCCAACGCGCATCGTCACCTCATCCCTCGCAAGCCGCCGTCTATTCCGTAGCTCCTGTTTTGAGTTACAAATATTAGCAACTGAACCGGTATCAAATACCCAGGCACTACAACGAGGGCTAGTAAGGAAAACATCAATAACATGTATATCAAATATACCTTTGATGGTGCCAGCCTTCTTGTCCGCTAAGTACTTCGGACAGTTGCGCTTCCAGTGACCCTTGTCCTTGCAATAGAAGCACTCAGTGTCCGGCTTGGGACCAGACCTGAGCTTCTTCTCAGCAGGGGCATTGCGGTTGCCGCCGCCCTTCTTGAAGGGCTTCTTTGCTCCCTTACCTTTCTTAAAGGAGGGCTAGTTGACCATCAACACATGATTATCCTTCTTGATGTCCACCTCCGCAGCCTTCAGCTTTGCGAAGAGCTCGGTGATCGTATCAGTGGAACCAATCTGATTATGAGTCACTACAAAACTTTTGTAGCTGGGAGGGAGTGATTGAAGAACCCTGTCAATCTTGAGCTCCTCTGGAATCGTGCATTCCAATTGCTCAAGGCGTTGAGTGTAGCCCGTCATCTTTATGGCGTGCTCACTAACGGAACCCCCTTCCTCCATCTTGCAGTTAAAGAACTTCTCGGAGATCTCATATCTCTCAGAACGGGCCTGAGTCTGAAACATGGTTTTCAGCTCCTCGAGAATCTCGAAGGGCCCGGGATACTCTTCAAAACGATTTTGAAGCTCCGGTTCCATAGCAAACAACATGGTGCTCTTAATCACACCATAATCATCTTTGCGCGACTGATAGACAGCTTTCTCATCAGCCGGCGCAGTTGCAGCAGGGGGGTCACCTAACGCTTTCCCAAGGACATAGTCCTTTTGTCCGCCAGACAGAATGATTCTTAGATTGCGGAACCAATTGGTGAAGTTAGACCCATTGTTTCTAAGCTTTTCCTTCTCAGCAAAAACGTTGAAGTTGAAGTTGGACTTGGCCATGTGATCTACAGTATTGGCAAGTACAATTTAGACTATGTTCATGATAAATAGTTCAACTTAATCAAATTACTAGATGAACTCCCACTAAATTCAACATCCCTCAAGTTGTTTAGTGAACACGATCCAAATTCACCACACCTGATCCGATCATCACGAGAAGA
Source organism: Avena sativa (assembly GCA_916181665.1). Taxonomy (NCBI): domain Eukaryota; kingdom Viridiplantae; phylum Streptophyta; class Magnoliopsida; order Poales; family Poaceae; genus Avena; species Avena sativa. The sequence continues at coordinate 396,861,209 of OV702280.1, read as the reverse complement.
GATGTGGTTTCAATGGTGGACAACAAAGTGTCGATCATATCATTCATATGACTCATGCTTAACCTTTCGGTTCTTGTGTTCCGAGGCCATGTCTGTACATGCTAGGCTCGTCAAGTTAGACCCAAGTATTTCCGCGTGTGCAAAACTGGCTTGCACCCGTTGTATGTGAGCGTAGAGTCTATAGCACCCGATCATCACGTGATGCTTGGACACGACGAACTTTCGCAATGGTGCATACCTGGGGAGAACACAGTTTTATCTTGATCTTTAAGTGAGGAATCATCTTATAATGCTACCGTCGCGATCTAAGCATAATAAGATACATAAAGGGATAAACATCACATGCATATAACTTTATGTGACATGGTATAGCCAATCCTCGCGCAATGATCTCCATCTTGTGCGTTCCGGCATGATCTCCATCACTCCACCATGATTGCCTCCACCACGAATAGCAACTACAACTATTGCTAACTACTTAGCGATAAAGTAAAGCTATTACATGGCGTATAAGAAGTTGACTCGCAGGTCATACACAATTATAAAGACAACCATATGGCTCCTGCCGGTTGTGTACTCATCGACATGCAAGTCGTGAAACATTACAAAACATGATCATCGCATACAATATACACATCACATCTTGGGCCATACCATATCACAGAAAACACTCCCTACAAAAACAAGTTAGACGCCTCTACTTTGTTGTTGCATGTTTTACGTGGCTTATGGGAGTAGATGCTAAGAACGATTCTTACCTACGGAAAGCCACAACGGTGATATTATGGTTGCCAAACTTCGGTGTTAATCCCATGACAACTATAGTGAGAGAAACTGACATCCACCAGCCGCATGTGTGGAACAAGCCACACGTCAAGTGCGGAGCCGGTCTCGCGAACGACGTCGCGTAAGGTTGGCCTGGACCGCTTCAATCTCACTATCCCGCGTCATAAGAAGAACACAAACAAGAGGCTTGCAACAGAAAACATCAACGCCCGCAACAACCATGTTGCGTTCTACTCGTGAAACACATCTACGCATAGATCTAGCTCTGATACCACTGAAGGGTTTCGCGGCATAGTAAATCAAAATTTTCTACGGATGCGAACAGAGGGAAAGCCAAGATCTAATCTAGGAGATGCAATCAACGAGAGAGATTGGATTAGATCTTCATACCCTTGAAGATTCGCACAGCGGAACGTTCGTCGGAACGTGGGTGATGTAGTCGTACTCGCTTCTCCTCCTCGCGATCCGATCCGATCTAGCACCACAAGTGGCGGTGCCTCCGTGAGATGCACACGTGCAGCACCTCGAAGTCTCCTCCTTCCTCGGACCAGCAAGTATGGTGGAGAGATAGATTGGATCTAGAACACGACGGCGTGGTGTATATGGTGGAGAATTTCTGCAGCAGGGCTTCGCCTACAAACAGTCGGGAGGGAGAGAGGAAAGCTAGCAAGGCGGCTAGGGTTTGGAGGAGAGGTGTAGGGGGTTGGTGCGCCCCCACCCCTCTTTATATAGAGGGGGGGCGCAGCCCTAGCCCCTCCCCCAAGCCCAAAGGATAAGGAGTGGGGGGCATGGACTCTCCCCTCTTTTAGAAACCCTATCTCTAGTTTAAACGATTTAAACTCTCTAGGATCGGCTGGGCCCTATGGGGCCTTGTGCCCCTGGACCAATGCGGCCAGGACACTCCCTCATAGTCCCATGCCCCCTCCCGGAAGGTGGGGCCACGTTGGTCCCCTTCCGGAAGGTTCTAGAAGCTTCCGGTACAATACCGATTAACCCGGAACAATTCCGAACTCCAAAAACTGCACTGCCTTATATGAATCTTATTCTCCGGACCATTCCGGAACCTCTCGTGATGTCCCGGATCCCATCCGAGACTCCGAACAAAAATTCATAAACCAATTATCCAATCTATCCTAGCGTCAAGACACGTTAAGTGTGTGATCCTGCGGGTTCGAGAATATGCAGACATGATCTTCTATCAATAATCAACAGCGGGGTCTGGGCACCCATATTGACTCCCACACATTCATCGATGATCATATCGGATGAACCACGATGCCAGGATTCAATCAATCCCATATATATATTCCCTTCGTCTCGCGATATTTTACTTGCCCGAGATTCGATCGTCGGTACCGTCATACCTAGTTCAATCTCGTTCACAGCAAGTACTTTACTCGTTCCGTAATCCGATATCACTTTGTGATTAACTCCTTAACCACATGCTTGCAAGCGGTGTTGATATCGATTACCGAGTGGGCCCGAAGTATATCTCTCCGACTTGGGAGGGACAAATTCCATCTCGATACGTACAACCCAACAGATACTTTCCGATCACCTGAGAGACACCTTTATGATCACCCTCTCATAGGATGACATTTGATGACCTCAAAGCTTTCTTCCGGTACCAGGGAGTTGCATTATCTCATGGTCTAAGGAATACAATATTTGACATAGGAAAAGCTTCGCAAAGATGAACACGATGAAACGATCTAATTGCTTCGCTTAGTTTGGGTTTGTCCATCATATCATTCTCCAATGATATGATCTCATTATCAATTGACAACTCATGTCTATGGTTAGGAAACCTTAACCATCATTGATCAATGAGCTAGTCCTTAGAGGCGTACCAGGGACACGGTGTTGTTCACAAACCACACAAGTATTAATGTTTCCGCTTAATACAATTCTAGCATGGAATATAAACTTTATCATGAACAAGAATTATAATAATAACATCTTTATTATTGCCTCTAGGGCATAATTCCAACAGAAAGATATCTAAACAAAGAAGAATTTGGTACGTCCCATATCACTTAAACAACCACATAATTTAGAAAACATAAAACATTTTACCGCTAAAGCAAATATTTTGTCATAGGACAACAATGATAATTAATCCAAAACCAAATTGTATCTGATTAAGCATTTACGAAGATTTTGTATTGCCCTTAATATCCATGCTTAACACAAACAACATCAAAGTGGAAATAAAGTATATAACCATGATTTCGTTATAGTCACAACATCTAACAACATATTTTTCCAAAATAGTTTGCAATTGACAACCAATGACAGAATGACACTGAACCACACATTCTTCATGCCATAGTCGTCATGTTAAATGCAACCAAGGAGACATATTATGGATCCGATCTCTTGCAAATTTTATGGGAGTGTGGAGGAAACGCTATTTCAGCATTAATTGAATGTGACCATGCAAAGATGTTTTGGTCAGCATTGGAGGAACAACGGTGTCTCTCTTCCTCAATTTCATCCAATGAGCTTGGCTTCGGACCTAACAGTTGAAGAGGCTCTGTCAAACAGTGACAAGGCGCTATGCATTACGCTTATGTGGTGCATTTGGACAAGTAGGAACAAATTGGTTCATGGATTAGAACAATTTCAGCCACTTTGGTAAGTATAGATTATGGAAGAAATGGTGTCAATTACGAAATGGCCTCCAAAATATCTAGGTACAAACTCTTGTAGTCATCGTGGAATGAATGAATGGACGGGCGGATCTATCCATAGAGGAGTGGTGGACAAAAGGTGCTCGCAAGGTTAACATCCATGGCATCCATCACCATGCTTGTTTGTTAGACGATTTGGAAGGAGTGAAATGCGAGAGTCTTCAATAAGAAATTTGTGTCGCCTCCCATTCTTCTTGAGATCATTAAGAGCGAGTCTAGGTTTTGGGTCACCGTGGGTATCAAGCATTTGAGTTTTGTAATATTGGGAAAGTAATCCCTTGCGGTAATTTTGCGTGTTTTGTAGTCTTGTCGATACTCTTCTCCACTTGCGGAGCTTAGTACAAGTCAGGGGGCCACCCCCCACCCCAACTTTGTACCAAATCTTGAAGAATTTTGTTGAGGAAGGTATTATATGGGTAAAATAGTCTTTTGCCCCTCCCAAAATCTCATATTTTGTGTTTTGCACCCCTGCTGTTTCTGGCAAGCTCCGACACTGCTCTTCTCCTTAATTAATAGAATGGGGAAAATCTTGTGCCCCCACTTCAAAAAAATCCTAGAATGGGCCCATCGACAAAATTGTACTCAATTAATACTAATGGTTCTCTTGATCTGTCAACTGAAGTGGCTGGAACAGGCCATGTGATTGGAGATAGCAAGGGAGCTTTGGTGGAAGGTGGGTACTCTCAGCATCCCCATGTTGAGGATCCTTTTTTTAGTGAATTAATGGTATGCAGGGATGGACTGGAAGTTGCCTCACCACGCCAACTATCTCAAATAATATTGCAAACACATCAAGGCATTAAATTTGGCTAAGAACCCTAGAACTCCCAGAATTTAAAACATGATAAATCAAAATTATAAATCAATCAAACTTCATAGTAATAGAAGCTTTGAACATTCATCCAAATAGAATTGCAAGGGGCCATGCATGAAAACTAAATCAAATACATCAAAAACTAATTAATAAACACTTGTCAAGTTCTAAAACCGGAACAAGACAAAGGCCAAATTGACATGCCTGATTAGCCATATCTAAATACCACCCCATGCACATAGAAACAAAATGGTAATATGCCAATTTTGGCATACACAGATAAGTTAAAACCAACATGGGCTTAACCACCAAAAAAAACCTTGACATTTGAGAATAGGTTAGGCAACATAGGCGGTTTAACACACACAAGAAGGTGATTCACCTAACTGCATGGAATAACACACACATCATAACTCAGAAAAATAAAATAAAAGTTTTGTGTGTAGAAAAATGCAAGAAATCCAAAAAGTATTTTTGTGGGATTTTGCAAACACTTAAATTTTATGAATTTTGAGCGACTAAAAACGAGTTTCAAATTATAAAAAATTCATTAAAATTCCTACAAAATTAGGAATAATAATTATTATTTAAACCCTAATTTTTATAGAAATATAAAAATTCCAAAGTAAAATACTACTCCCTCTGTTTTAAAATATAAGATGTTTTTGGTTTGTGAAAGAAATGTATATAGACTTGTTTTAGTGTGTAGATTCACTCCAAACCTAAGTGAACCTATATACTAAAAGAAGTCTAGATACATTTGCTTCACAAAGCTAAAACATCTTATATTTTGAAACGGGGGAGTAATAATGCTTTGTGGATTGCTATAATCAATAAAATACCAAAGAAAATAAGATAAAACCCTAAAAAGGGAGAAAATCACGTAAAATGAAATTGAGTTAATAAAACTCAAATAAAACATAACAAAATGCTTTATATATGTATTGCATTAGAGCATCACATATTTGCCAACGAAACGTTGTCTTTATCGGACGATGTTGTGAATTTCAGAACCCGATGTCCAGGATCAAGCAACCTCCGAAATGCATTATCTCGCGGTTATCAGACAAGTTCGTTCTTGCATTAGCGTTGTAAGGTCATCTTGCAAGTAAAATCTTACATGTACTTTGGCTTACTTATGAAAATATTTTCAAAACATTATTACTTGCATTCAAAATAAAAAACCGTTTTCGGAATGAAACAAATAAATGGTAGGTGATGGAATCATGTATGTATACATGGTTGAAAGATCATGTGGTGGAGATTCTATTATACAGGGAAAGTTAGGATTAACAACAGTAAGCCATTCTTGCGCCATATAGTATCGCGCTAACCATAGATCTTGTTATAGGGCAAGCGAGTCCGAAGTAACTTCTTCATTTCGTTTGTCCTTGTATATCTAATCGGGCTGAGATCCAGATAGGAGATCAGCAGGTGGGAGCCCACCTTATCTCTTCTTTCCGGAATCAACAACTCCTACCGCATGTACTCTCGCGGCCACCAACCGCGCAGAGCCGCTTCCAGACCACCACGCCTGCGCCACCACATCTCCCGTCCGAAGCACCGCCTCTATTCCTCTCGCCAGAGCGTCACCTGATTTCACCGGCGAGTGGCCTGGCTCTGCCCAGCGCGCCGCCTAGGATTCACCACCACCGCGCGCCCATGCTGCTCTGCCATCTCGCACCTCTTTCCGGCCGCCAAGATCACACCGACCATTTTCCTCCGCCTCTCCATGGATGCCATCGAGGGTATGCTACCACATGACGGAGGCCATTCTTTTGCTTCCCAGGGTAGCCGCTTTTACTCCCGATGACGGCCTCGTTTTCTTCTGACAGAGACCTCCACCCACCTCCCATTCTGCTAGGGAGGGTCATGCTGCTACCAGCGCCGAGCCTTGGTTCTACGATAGCACAGCGGCTCTGCTACCATATCACGACGGTGCTGCTACATTGGTTGGGTGGATCTACTACGATGGCACGGCGACGCTTCTCACCAGAGTAGAACTCGCTGGATCTCTTTTGCTACGATAGCATAATTATTTTTCTATAAAACTTCTATTGTTTTGCTATAATAGTATATAGATTTTTCTATGAGATCTCCGGCGAGGTCTCTTGATGAAGTCTGATTTACTACAATAGAACATTTTATTTGTTACAACGGTTTTGTGCTTTTGCTATAATAGCATAAAGTTTTTGCTACAAGGTCTCTGACGAGGACTCCCGACGAAAGTCTCCGGCGAGATTGGGTTTGCTATATTAGCACAACCTTTTTACTACAAAGTCTACAGGATAGTTTTTTTCTATTTTTCTTTTGAAGTGAACTGTTTTTTTTTCTATATATAGAGAAAACGGGACAATTTGTAAAAAAATAAAGCAAAAAGGGGACAATTTGTGACAAAACCAGGTCATTTCTAGTAGCGCAAAAAAGGATAAAGGGACGTGACAAGGAGATCTGACAGGCGGTCCACTTAGATCGGACGGCTAGGATCTAGGGATGAAAATTTTCCATTGTAGGGACGCCTAGCACCTCACTAAAAATAAACGTGGTATTGATTGTCGAAAAAAAAGATGTTTGTCTTAGTTAGAAGCTGTGTTGCGCCAATGACAGTCTGACACTATATCCGGAATGACCGACGTGCACACAAAGCAACTACAGGCAACACTCACTCACGACTCCCTATAAGTCAGGATGTAAACGGTAGCGGCTCCCAGCAAACCCGCATACGCCGCCTGCAAAAGAACGTATATATGGCGAACGTGGCAGACCGCTAAACTTAGACGGCGTAGCAGGGAGAATCCAGCGGCAAAGCTGCTCTTGCTTGCTTCCTTACAACAGCCGGACTCAACGAGGCAAACTGTCGCGGTGTCGCCGGGACTACGGCGCCACCCCTCGCGCTCCCTGCTTTCCATCCACGCCGCCGCCTCGTAGGATATCTGCTTCATGACTCCATGTCGCTTGGGGCGCCCTCGCCGAGGGCCCCTCGGTCATATCTTCCTCGAGCTTTCCCTCTGACATGGAAGAATTCATCTCATAATTTGTTATGGCGGTGGTTGTCAGGATGGTGACCCTATGGACATCCTCCGGTTCTTTTTTTACCATCCCCTAATTCATATGTCCTTCCTAATTGAGACTGCTCCCTCCTCTCTGATCAAGATTTCTTTCTACTAACTGAATCCTAGATGCTAGCTAAGAGTATCTCTAACCCATCCCAAAAAACTTGGAGGACTAAAACCCTCCCTATACTTTCGGTCTGAAAACGGCCAGTTTCCCAATCGCGTTCCCAGGCCGAGTTTTCGGGTTTGGCCAAATTTGATTCAAACTCGGCATATTTTGGGCAGATATAAATGATTTTCATTAATAGAGGGCGAGTTTATACATATTACATCAAATTCGGACAAACACCCGAATTTTGACTAAAAAAACTAAAAAACAATAGAAAAGGCCGAGGTCGATGCCGTCGAGCGCCGCTCACATGCCGAAGTTATCGTAGAACACCATGTAGTCGGGGTCCGCCTTGCCGTCGTCGTCGTCGCTCGGCGGCTGCGGGGGACGTGAGCTTCCCTAGCCGGCAACGCCGTACCGCCACGGCTGGGACGAGGGGCCGGCGGCGTCGTTGTCATCGTCGAGGATGATGAGCAGCGCGCCTTGGTAGGCGAGCACACGGCGGCTGCGGGCGGCCTCGCGCTCGGCCTCCTCCTAGTGGCGTTGAACTCGGCGTGCCTCCTCGCGCTCCCAGTCGACCCTGGACCAGGCTAGGACGTCCGGCTCTAGCATCGGCGACACGTCGTTGATGGAGCGCTCTAGTGCAATCTTGATGGAGAAGGTTCGGGCGGGACTTCGTGGGCAGTAGTCGGCGAAGAACTGACCCTAGTAAGCAAGGTTATCGGGGTCTTCGGCGAGGTCGATATCCTCCATCGCCGCGATTGCGGCCTGGATCTCCTCGACCATCTTGTCATCCTGTTGCACGGGCACCGGAAGTCGGAGTTGGATTTCGTGGTGAGCGGGAATGGGCGGAAGTTTGAGAGTGTGTGCTCTAAGCCGGCGGGAGGGGTGTAGCGGCGTGGACGGGAAAAAAGGAAAACGGCGGGAAGCCGAGGCGACGGTGGCGCGCCATTACGGCGACGCGTGGCCGACGAGACGGGTAGTCATGCCTGGCGATCTGTCGCGGGAGCCGAGTCGAATGGATGACGACGACTCGACCTCCAGTCGTTCACATGGCGAGGTCACAAACAGAGCTGCTTTTTTCTGCCGATTCCGCTTCGTCCGACGGTTTTTTAGAGGAAGGTATCCTAAATGAAGTCCGCTAACCGGTTTTACGGTTTCGATTACCTCTGGCCGTTAGAGGACTAAAAAAATCTTCTAACTGATTATAGGGGATTAGAGCATCTCCACTCGTTGGCCGAACCCAGGCCGAAATTCGGACCTTTTTTCGGACGGACGGCGCAAGTTTTTGACCTAGGTACGCCCAGTTTTCACTCTGATACCCAGACCGAGTACCCAGGCGGACACAAAACGGCTATATATTTGAATCTGCATAGTTCCCGCTGGCGAGTGCTCGGCCACAAGGTGTTCGACAGATACGCCTACAAGTTCGACGATATATTTTTATTACATAACAGGGGAAAGAACTCTTAGTCGTCGATGGGGATGGGCTCTTGCTGCGTGGCCGACGCGGCGTTGTCGTCCATCTCGCCGGTGAAGGCCCCCGGGTTGGAGGAAGTTGAAGCAGAGCTCGGCGTGGGAGCGTTCGGCGCTGGCACGTTCGGCGCAGAGGAAGGGGAAGTCGTGGTCATGCCCTCCATGATGGCCTGACGTTGCACCATGTACCAGGCCTTGACCGGCGAGCTCATCTTCGACGTGTCCTCGCCGCCCATGAGGAACTTGAGGTCCGTGTGGCGCTTCTTGGCGGCGTAGTTGGCCTTCTTCTCGGCGAGGCTGACTTTCTTCTCGGCGAGGTTGTCCTTGATGAGGGCCACCTTTTCCCTTGTGTCTTGATCAGCTTCTTCCAGCGCTCCTCGCTCTTCTCAACCTTCTTCTCGGCCTGCGCCCTCATGTCGGCGAGGCATTTCTCGATCGAAGCTTGGAGACGCTCGGCGGGAGGTCCGGCGGCCTTGACCATCTTCGCCTTCTTCTGGCCGAGCTCAGGTCTTCCTTCACTGGCAGCAGCGGCCGGGGACTCGGGGTTGTAGACACCGTCTTTGCTCTTGGAGAGACTCAGGCGAGTGTCCCGCCACTTCTCGCAATGCTCGATTTTCTCGAAGACATGATGGAACTTGAACTCCATCTTCATGTCCTGTCGAAACAGAGCAAGTGCACGCCGCAGCTACAAAATGAAAGTGTGTCAAGTTGTCCATGTTCGCGAGTGTGTCAAGAGAGTGCACGACAAAGATAGTGTTCGCGAGTACCTTGTTGTTTATTTTCTCCCCACTGGCTTGTGTGTGGTCGACTTCTTCCACGCAGCTGTGCCACTTGTTACACGCAGTTTGGATGATTGCCTAGTGTTTCGTTAATGCCTTCTCCCCTCGCTCCATGTGGATCTTGCGATACTTTGGGCCGCACATGCTTCGCTCGTCGAATGCTGCCTTCACGCGCCGCCAATAATTGTCGGAATTTTGGTTCGCACCCGTTATCGGATCCATGCTCACCGTTTTCCATGCTTCGGCGAGGCAGGTGTCCTCGGCCACAGTCCATTTGAGCCGAGCATCCGCCGAATTTCCCGGCTTCTTCTTTCCCTTCTTACCTTTCGCCTCAGTCTCGGCGTCCTCTGGCTGCGTCTGCTCGGCCTGGGTCTCCTCTGGTTGATGTCGACGCCGAAGGCCGAAGGCCGAAGGAGGGCGCGGCGCCGGGCAGGGGAAGAGCACGTTGGGGTTGAAGCCGCCGTCGAACTCCGGCGACGAGGAGTACCTCTGCCGAGCAGCCGCCTGGCTCTCCTGGAAGCTGGCCGGAGAGATCGGCGAGAAGCCGGCGGGCGAGCCTACGCTAGCCTGGCTCCCCCAGTGTGGTGGGTACGGCGCGGCCATCAACCCGAACGCGTCGCCGCTGCCTGATTCGCCTTCACCATCGCCTGTTCTTCCGCCGCCGCCTTCACCATCGCCTTCTCCTCCTTCGCTTGCTGTTGCCGGAGCTTCGCCCTCTCCTTCATGTCCTTCCGCTCGACCGACGAGATCTGCCTGGCGTTCTCCCTCTTCTCCCACTCGGCCGAGGACATGCCCTCCGGCTTGGTCGGCGGCGCTCTCGGCTTCCTCGCCTTCTTCTCCGCTGGATCCTCGCCGAGGATCGATCTGGGTTGGACGAAACTCTTGGGCGGCATGTCGGGCGCGGTGATCGGCGGAGCTTCAGGGGTGCGGGAATGGGGAAGAAAGGCAGGAGGGGAAGAAAAAAGCGGGAGGGGAGCTCGGCGAATTGGCGGGAGTGGTGCCTTCTCTCGCCGACATAGCTGGCCCACGCCCGTTTTCGCTGAGTCCGGCGTTCCCAGGACGTATCCGGGATCCTGGGTACGGTCTGGGTAGGCCGGACCAAAACACGCTGAAATCCGGACAAAAACATGTCTTTGAATACGCGACTGGATCAATTTTTGGCGTACAGATCGAAATTCGGCGTCCGAATTGGCGTCTTAGGTAGCCGAGTGGAGATGCTCTAACCGACAGCTCCCGCATCGCCCAGCGAGGGCGCCGCTTACGGCACTTACATCGCAAGCTCCAGAACTAGTAGAAAAAAACGCACTCTTATACTTGCCACGCGAAGCCGGGCGCGCGCACTGGCCAAAATTGGCCGGCCCGTCTCCAGGTCCAGGTCACGGATATCATGATCGGAGTCGGGAAGCTGGCATGCATTCGTCGTGGCCACGATCTCATCCGGGCAGAGCAGAGGGCCGGTTGCAGGGCACGTCGAGCCAGGGGCGCCGCGAACTAGGACGTGGAAGCGGCGAGGCAGATGTCTGTGTGCTGCGGCACACCGCCGGCCAGGGGCCAGAGGACGTCGTCAGCTGCCGGGGCCCGGGGGAACGTCGTCGATGACGACCAAGTCAGCTGGCTCGGCGGCGACGTAGACGGCGATGTAGCTTGCACCGGACATACAAATCTCCAACACATCCATCAGGTTGCGCTGCCCACGGCAGCTTGAATGCGTCCAGTGCTCCAGCGGAAAGACAGCCTGCGTAGCCGTTGTGCTGGAAGCAGAGACGGTTTGGGCTTCCTCGTGATGCTCCAAGTAGACCGTGTGTTCATGCTCATCAGCTCCAAACAAGCATGGGCCCGCTATATTAATATAGCATTCGCATGGTACATCGACAATGTTGGGGTGGCAGCTCAATTCAGACCGAAATAACGAAGAATATAAGAAAAACAAATGGCGATATCAGAAAAATTAATGAAACAATTATCAACCGCTGCGCCTGCTGGAGTTGTCCCATCACACTCGTAGCACTCTGAAGCGTCGTGTATCAAGGAATGCCTTCAAGAAGGAATGCGAGGACGTTGTTGTCTGGACTTGTCCCAGGGTTTTCCTCCGATACACGGAGGGGAGTGGCGAAGATCGAGGTACACCTGACACCCTTCGGGAAGGACGACGATACCCCCAGGTGTCATCGCGTCGGTGTTGGACGAGCCGACGTGAATTTCTCTCAACCACCAAAACACCGCCACCCCGATCGATCCATAGTGCTCCACCCACCAACACGCACCATCACGGTCTTACCACCACAATCATCGTCTCACCGTGGCCAACGCTGCGAGGCCTGCAGGATGGATAAGAGGACTGCAAGGGACGTAAGGCAACATGATTGTCTCGTAGGAGGGACTAACTTCCACCGCCTTTAGGATGGTAGACGTCCAGATGCAACAACAGCGGAACACTATGCTCAAAAAGGCCCGGCCATGACTAGATCGGGCCTGTAAAGCCGTCGTTGTAGTGCTACAGCAGGCACATTGCCGTAGACATTCCCCAGTTTGATTAGTCACCCTATTCTACCTGTAAAAACGTCACCCACCCAAGCCTAGATGGATCCCAAAAGGCTCAGATCTGGGCCGGGAGGGCGTGCCGGCTGCTTCGCCCCATGCCAAGCTCCGACCCGCCGCCAAATGGAGGCGTCACCACTGCTACCAAGAGTTCACCGGGACCGTCGTTGGCCGAAGATCACTAATGCCAGAGCGTTCTCCCGAGCCGACGAAACCCCAGCTCGCGGGTAAAGGATCGACCACTACTGCCATCCCTGCATGAGCAACGCACGTCGGCTCCTGGCGCCGCCAGCGAGAGGGAGTGGGGCGGATGGGAGGCCGCCCTGCCTCATATGGGGAGGCGATGCGAGAGGGGGGCTTGTGGGAAATGCGTCGGTCGATCTGGACTGGAGTCAATGGACTATTCTCCACGTCATGCTCCCGACTGGCGTCGGAGCGGAAGACCGCTAGGTGAGAGCTATGTGCTGCATCCATGATGCGTGCAAGGCAGAAAGAAATAGTACTATCTCTGTTTCAAAATATAACATGTTTTGATAAGCTAAAATAGCCTAGTAAAACGTTCTATATTTGGAAACGAAGGTATTATTATTCAGTTTCTTGGTTGTATTGCTACACTCCTCCACATAGTAGCATTGTTGTGGTGTCCCTTTTCTAGTGTTTATTCGCTGGATTTTCGTGTGATTTTTGGAGGTTCAGTTATCAAGATGATACGTATCAGGTTCTTTCCTAGAGAGGCTCCATGTAGGTTCCTGGTTGTGTGCCTGGTTAAAGATGGACTAGAAAAATGGGTGGAAGCAGCAGCTTTTGGACTATATATCCCGTGAAGGGACCAGGTGAAACCGTGAAGCAAGTCAAATCGAGCTGATCAGTCCGGAGGGCTTGGTCAGGGACACATGATGCTGATTCTCGCAACTCCAATGACCAATGGGCCTGGCACTAATGTACTAGTACCTGAAGTGGTAGAGCTTGGACTTTTGATGATTGTCGAAATATGTTGTCATGGACTAGTTCGTTCTGTTACTAAAAGTAACAGCATCATAGAAAAACTGGCCATTTTTTTATTAATCCTTAATCCCAATTAACTAATTAACATTTATTAAGCAAATTGATCCAAGTGAGTCGAGAGGGGGATGTACAGCTCAAATGGAAGAGCACATATCATTGCTTGTAAGAAAGAGGAAGGGGGGATCGGTACCTCCCAGTTGTGACTCTTTTTTTTTCAATTTTCTTCATCATTTTTTTCTTGGATGCAGAAAATGAGACCAAAGGAAGAAAAACTCTGCCGTGGCTGCATGGGCTCCTTCTTGGGCCTTTAATCTGGGTTGGAAGGTGTAGGTCGATCCACATTGGAAAAATCTGTAAATTAGCTATTTTCAGTTTCCATTGCACAATAGAGATAAGTTGCGTTTAACTATTTTCAATCTCTGATCCTAAGAAATATGAACGATAAATCATATTTAGAAGTGTGCAATTTTCTGTGACTAATCAGATTTAATCAGATAAATCTATAATTACTAAATAGATTATCCCAACTAAGTGATTTCTCTCAACATGCCACCTCACCAAATTTCCAATTTTAATCCTACTTTTTTTTAGAGATACACCTCCCACTCAAGCATAAAACAGTCAGTAAGTCTCGGTTTTTAGCATGTCTCAAAGCAACGATCAGATGCCATCCTGACTTGCGCCGATTTCAGCCCATGTAATAACTACCGTTCACCTCCTCCAAGGAGGCGAGCACACCAATTGCTAATTGCCGCTGAACGCGACGTTTCTCTTCCGCGTCGCGCACGCTCCACGTATCTGCTTGTTCTAACTGCGCCTGGTCCATCTTTCCGGTGTGTGGCCGTTTCAGACTTTTCTTTCCTATATATATTGTTCGCATCAAGAAAAGGAGACCGACATTGCTGATAATTTATTCAGTGTTTCCCGTTTCTCTCTACTATCCGTGATTCATCATAGCTAGGTGTGTGCAAAATCTGAAACCGGTCAAACCAGCCAAATCGGCGACTTATGTTCTAGTTCATTTTTCTTTACAAATAAAATTTAAACTTTGGAGTTAGTACAAAAATTTGAACTAGCCTAAACCAGCGAAACCACTCAAACCAGATTTGCACAGGCCTAATCGTACCTACTTTTTTTTATGTTTTTCTTCCATTTTCAGTTTTTGGTTCCTTCGTATTATAATTTTTTACATAGTTCGTGGGTTTCTTATGTGGTACTATAATATTAAAATTTATTATACGTAGTTTCAAAATTGTTCATGGGTTATAAAAATTATGTTAGTGAATTCAAATATTGTTCATGTTTAAACGACTTTTTGAAAATATGTTCATGATTTTGAAAATTTATTTATGACATTTTGAAAATTGTTTCATGAATTTTCAATTTTGTTCATGACATTTTGATAATTGGTTCATGAATTTGAAAATTTGTTCATAACATTTTCAAAATTCATTCATGATTCTAAAAATTAGTTCATGACATTTTGAAAATTGCTTCATGATTCTAAAAATTAGTTCATGAATTTGAAAAATGTTCATGACATTTGAAAATCGGTTCATGAATTTGAAACATTGTTCATGACATTTTGAAAATTAGTTCATCATTTTGAAAAATGTTCATGACATTTGAAAATAGGTTCATGATTCTAAAAATTGGTTCATGAATTTTTAGTTTTTTAAAAATGTTTATGATTCTGAAAAATGTTGATGGTTTTTGAAAGGTTCATGACTAAAAAATGTTCAATTTTGAAATCAATGAACTTCTAAATTTGTGAACTTTTTAATATTCATGAACAATTTTAAATTTATGAATATTTTTTCAAATTCTTGAATTTTTTTAAATCCGTGAACTTATAAATTTATGGACTTTTTCTATATTTGTGAGAATTTATCAAGTTGCCTTTTTCTAATCCGCAAACAATTTTCCAAAATTGTGAACATGTTTCCAAATTTGATAGAATTTTTTTATTTCTGACCTTTTTATTAAAATCCATAGAAAATTTAAAGGAAAATAAAAAATTACGGAATATCTATGTTGAGACCGGTCGTAGTATCGCCAGACCCGGCGGGCTCCTGTGCATCGTCCGATCCGATCAAAGCTGATCGTGCGCACGTCGTCTGGATAAGATCGTTCTGCCTTGCGCCTGGAAGTCATCGTGCCCTTGCAGAGCTATGCTGAGGGTGTTGGAGATATGCCCTAGAGGCAATACTAAATGTAGTTATTATTATATCTTTGTGTTTATGATAAATGTTTACATTCATGCTATAATAGTATTAACAAGGAAACATTAATACTTGTGTGATTTGTGAACTAAATATGAGTCCCTAGTAAAGCCTCTTCATAATACTAGCTTGTTGGTTAATAAATGATTGTGGTTTCCCTATCATGAACATTGAGATGTTATTAACAACGAGATCATATCGTTAGGAGAATGGTATGATGGACATACTCCTATAGATAAGCGTAGCATAAAGATCAAGTCATTTTACTAGTTCAATTGTTATATGCTTTCTGATACATAGTAATCTAATTCCTTCGACCATGAGATCATGTTTATCACCATCACCGGAAGGATGCTTTGATGACATCAAACACCACACCGTAACTGGGTGGCTATAAAGGTGGCATTGAGTATTCGGAAAGTATGGGTTGAGACACATGGATCAAGAATGAGATTTGTCTATCTATATGACGGATAAATATACTCTGGACGCTCTCGGTGGAATGTCATTCAATTAGCTTGCAAGCATGTGACTGGCTCACAAGGGATCACATATCACGAGAACGAGAAAACTATACTTATCAGTAACGAGGTTGAACTAGGTACGCAGAGATACCGACGATCAAAACCTCAGATAAGTAAACTATCGTGAGACAAAGGGCAATTGGTATCGTATGTAAGTGGTTCATTCGATCGCAAAGTAATCGTAGAAATATGTGGGAGCCATATGAATTTCTAGATTCCTCTATTGGTTATTGTTCGGAGAAGTGTCTCGATCATGTCCGCATAATTCACGAACCGTAGGGAGACACACTTAAGGATTCGACGTTGTTGAGTAGTTATGGAATGATGAGTAAGAGACCGAATGTTGTTCGG
This sequence comes from Avena sativa, assembly GCA_916181665.1. Classification (NCBI taxonomy): domain Eukaryota; kingdom Viridiplantae; phylum Streptophyta; class Magnoliopsida; order Poales; family Poaceae; genus Avena; species Avena sativa. The sequence goes on along the minus strand of OV702280.1, from coordinate 396,844,859 downwards.
AGTCTCGGATGGGATCCGGGATATCACGAGGAGATCCGGAATGGTCCGGAGAATAAGATTCATATAAGGAAAGTCCTATTTCGGGGTTGAAGAATGGTTTCAGTGTTTTCATCGGGAATGTTCTAGAAGGTTTCGGAAGGTCTGACACTCCGGAGGGGAAGGGTACATGAATGTGTCATAACAAATTGGAATGGTTGCATCATGTACTAGGTGTCATCGCTGAGCAAAATAAAGGGATAAATCAAATCCTAGTTTGAAAAGTCAAACGCCAATTTGAAAAGTCAAACGACAAGTTTGTTTGGTGGAGGGAGAGTAGGAAACCTACTTGGGGAGGAAGTCCTTCTCCCTCCACTGCCGGCCTTGGAGGCCGAGTTGGGGGAGGACTCCCTCCCCCTTGGCCGGAGCCCTCCACCTATATAAGGAGGGGCATGGCTGCCCCTCCAAACCTACACCTTGCATCCGCAAAACCCTAGCCCCAAGCCGCCGGCGCCACCACCTCCTGCTGCTGCCGCCGCCGACTTGGGCTTCCCCAAGCCCTAGCCGCCAGCCTAGCCCTCTCTCCTTGGTGCGTCTAAACCCTAGATCACCAAGGCCTCTCTCATAGTCCACCATACTCGCTCCGGCTTAAGGCAAAGCCCTGCGAGATCTCTCCTCTACTTCTGGTACCACATCGTCGTGCTGCCGGAATCACGAGGAGAGTACTACAACCTCCACTTCCTGCTGGAACAAGGGAGAGGAAGGTCTTCGTCGAGTACCGAACGTGTGACCGACTGCGGAAGCGCTGCCGGAACGCAGCGCCGGAAGGATCGTCTACACGATCTTGAGATCGGCAAGAGTACGACTACATCACCCACGAGAATCCACTTTCGTTAAACACTTTGGAATCTTCGAGGGTGAGTTATTCTATCAACTCGTTGCTACAATCTAGTAGATAGATCTTGGCTTGTTTGTTTGTATGCGGTAGAAATTTTTGTTTTCCATGCTACGAACCCCAACAGTGGTATCAGAGCCGTGTCTATATGTAGATTTGTTGCACGAGTAGAACACAATGGTCATTGTGGGCGGTGGTGCTTTTATTATCAATTGCTTCTTGTGTACTTTGCATCTTGCGGTATGATGGGATGAAGCGGCCCGGGCTAACCTTACATGACAGCGTTCATGAGACTTGCTCCACGCTCAACATGCAACTTGTATTGCATAAGTGGCTTTGCGGGTGTCTGTCTCTCCCATTATAGTATAGATCCAATTTACAACGGGCACTTGATAGTTCAAACATCAACGTTGTGGTTCTTGTTCGTAAGTTAGAGCGACACTTATTGAAAAGCCCCAAACCACGTAAAATATACAAAGAAATTAGAGGCGTCTAACTTTGTTTTGCAGGGGTGTGCTGTCATGTGATATGGCCATGATTGTGATTGTATTTGATGTATGCAATGTTACTTATTGTAAGTCGGCAACCGGCAGGAGCCATATGGTTGTCTTTAATTTCTGTTAAGACCCGCGTGTCTATTCAAAGTAGTTGTAATAGTTGAAGCTGGTGGACGACAACCATGGAGTAGCGTCATTGACCTTGATGCAATGCCGGTGATGATGAAGATCATGTTCGTGCTTGAAGATGGAGATCGGAAGCACAAAGAAAAAAGGCCATATCATATCACATATTATGAATTGCATGTGATGTTAATCCTTTATGCATCTTGTATTGCTTAGTTAACGACGGTAGCATTATAAGATGATCCCTCATGCACATAAATTTCAAGTTCTAAAGTGTTCATCCTTAGTAAGCACCGTTGCTAAAGCTTGTTGTTTCGAAGCACCACGTGATGATCGGGTGTGTTAGATTCTGCAAGTGTATACAACGTGAGCAAGCCAGATTTGCTGATGCGGAAGCTAAGGTTTGATCTTGACGAGCCTAGCATGTACAGACATGGTCTCGGAACACGGATCACCGAAAGGTAAAGCATGAATCATATAGTAGATATGATAAACATGTCGATTGTTCGCCATTGAAGCTACATCAACTCTCGTGATGATCGGTTTTGACGTGGTGGATTTGGTTCGTGTGATCACTAAAATAATGTGAGGGATATTGTTTTGAGTGGGAGTTCACCTAGATTAATTTAACTATTAATTAGAACTCAATTTATCATAAACTTAGTCTAAACTATTGCAAATATGTTGTAGATCAATGGCGGCCCCTACCATCAATTTTAATGCATTCCTAGAGAAAGAAAAGTTGAAAAACAATGGAAGCAACTTCGCGGATTGGTTCCGCAATTTGAGGATTGTCCTCAATGCTGGTAATTTGACCTATGCTTTTTTTTGCGGTTAATTTGACCTATGTGCTGGATGCACCGCTGGGTGACCCACCTGCAGCTGATGCTACCGATGAAGTAAAGAACATTTACCTCGCTCGGAAGAATCAGTACTCTACAGTTCAGTGTGCTATCTTGTATGGTTTGGAATCGGAGCTTCAGAAAAGGTTTGAGAATTCAGACCCACATGATATTGTCCGTGAACTCAAATTGATATTTGAGACTCACGCGGCAGTTGAGAGCTATAAGGCTTCTGAAAAGTTCTTTAACTGCAAGATGGAAGAGGGCAGCTCCGTCAGTGAGCATGTGCTTAAGATGTATGGCACGCAAACAAACTCCAAAGCTTGGGTATAGTGATTCCTAATGCTTTGGAGATTTACCGTGTCCTCCAATCACTGCCACCAAGTTACAAGAACTTTGTGATGAACTACAATATGCAAAGCATGAACAAGCAGTTGCCAGAACTCTTCTCCATGTTAAAATCTGCAGAAGTGGAGATCAAGAAAGATCACCAAGTGTTGATGGTCAATAAGACCACCAAATTCAAGAAAGGCAAGTCTAAGCAAAAGGGACACTTCAAGAAGGGTGGTAAGAAAGTTGCCGCACCGACAAAGAAGACCAAGGCTGGACCTAAGCCTGATACAGAGTGCTTTTACTGCAAGGGAGAAGGTCACTGGAAGCGGAATTGCCCAAAGTACTTGGCGGATTTGAAGAACGGCAACATCAAGAAGAAAGGTATATGCGATATACATGTTATTGATGTGTATCTCACTAGTACTCGTAGTAGTGCCTGGGTATTTGACACTGGTTCGGTTGCTCATATTTGTAACTCGAAACAGGTGCTGCAGAATAGACGGAAGCTAGCGAAGAACGAGGTGACGATGCGCGTTGGAAATGGATCAAAGGTTGATGTGATCGCGGTCGGCACGCTACCTCTTCATCTACCATCGGGATTAGTTTTATACTTAAATAATTGTTATTTGGTGCCTCCGTTCATGAACATTATACTGGGATCTTGTTTATTGCGAGACGGTTACTTGTTTAAGTCCGAGAATAATGGTTGTTCGATTTATATGAGTAATATGTTTTATGCACATGCACCTTTGATAGATGGTCTATTCTTATTGAATCTCGATAGTGGAAATACACATATTAATAACATTGAGGCTAAACGTTTGAAATTGAGCGATAACTCGATCTCTATGTGGCACTGTCGTCTTGGTCACATTGTAGTGAAGCGTGTGTGAAGAAACTCCATTCCAATGGACCTCTTGAATCACTTGATTGTGAATCACTTGAAAGATGCGAAGCATGTCTGATGGGAAAAATGACTAAGACTCCATTTTCTGGTATGATGGAGCGAGCTACGGAATTATTGGAAATCATACATACCGATGTGTGTGGTCCAATGAGTGTAGCATCGCGCGGTGGTTATCGTTATGTTATTATCTTCACGGATGACTTGAGTAGATATGGGTATATCTATTTCATGAAACATAAGTCCGAAACTTTCGAAAAGTTTAAGGAATTTCAAAGTGAGGTTGAGAATCAACGTAACAACAAGATTAAAATTCCGCGTTCTGATCGTGGAGATGAATATCTAAGTTACGAGTTTGGCGAGCATTTGAAGAAATGAGGAATACTTTCACAATTGACACCGCCGGAAACACCACATCGTAATGGTGTATCCGAACGTCGTAATCGAACTCTCTTAGATATGGTTCGTTCTATGATGTCACTTACAGATTTACCGCTATCATTTTGGGGTTATGCATTAGAAACGGCCGCATTCACTTTAAATAGGGCATGTAAGGTTGACCATGAATGCAGGGTGTTGGTACAACGATATAAAAACCCGCAAAAGAGAACAACTCAGTTGCCTTTATCTTCAGATTTTGCCAACGTCTTGAAATGTAAGTACAACTTTGTTTGCCCTTTGGTGTGTCATCTTATACTTCTTCCGTGCGTCCGTGTTGATGAACATCTTGAATATATTGATTGAGCCTTCTTTCAATTGTTCTTTGAAGTGATCTATATGATTGGCTGGAACGCAGACTTCCATCTGTTCCCTGAAATACTGGTGTAATTTTAATGGTTATTTAGTACTGAAAACAATTATATCTGTTAGGGAAAAACCGCATAGCAGAAGAAGAACTCTGAAATTCAGTGGTTAAAATTATATTCTAATGGAACATTGATATTTTATCTATCTTGGGCTTTTTTCCTTGCCCTCGTTTGGGGGAAAAAATCTGAAAGCCTAAATTTGAGAGGTGTACTCTCCAGGTAGCTGTTATTATTTGAGCGAATTTATTGTAGATATGTAGCAGTTGGCATTACTCATGGTTGAATGAGGACAGAGTTGACCGCTATGGAGTCCACCAAATTGCTATACACATCTGTTCTTTCCTTTCTGTTTTACCTCACAGAAAGCAAATTTTCTCTTGACTACTTGGTTTCTCTTCCAGTTTTGACCAAAATATATGGTTCTCGGTGCTGAAAATAGATACTTCCACGCAGGTTAAGAACACATCCTTGGTGAAAGTGTATTATGTGTCGCTATGGTGTGAGTAGTGGAAAATTCTTTTGTGTGTTGCGCACAACTCCGAATACAAAGACGAGGAAACACGGAAGAATTTAAGGGAACTAGATTTCATTGTTGTCAACCGTGAGGTATTTCACCCTGAATGCAGCCTACTAGCAGACACCTGATTTACACTTAAATACAAATCAATATAGAGTTAGCTCAATTTACTAACTTTTTTCTATAGAAAGATGAATTATTGCAAAAACAGTATATGGCTTCCTTTTCCTTCCTTAGTTTAGTATAATCCTTAATCCAATGTTATAGATGGCATCCTCTACTTTATATGATCACCATGGTGGTCCTTTATAAGTGCTTAATTCTATTCCCAAGCAAACAAAACCAAATTGTCTCTTATTTTTTCCACCTATTTAGAGTCGTCATAGAAAATATAGAGTTTCAAGATCATCATACAAAGTCGGCAACAACTAAATGCTAAAAAATAAAATAGAACACCCAGCCAACCAGGACACGGTGTTCAAATCTAACAAGCCATTTTGACAAAGAAGCGAAGCACTGCAGAGTAGGTACTTTTATAAAGGGAGAACTCCACATTCTTGCAGATGCACTTCTTGTTAGATTGATCTCAATCGTGACCGAGCCCAACGGCTCGATCACACCCCTTGACCGCGTCCTGATCGGGGACGCCCAACCTCCTGGTTGGTGGGCCCCTATCACATGCGCGTATATAAAGAGGTGGGGTCATTGGCACAAGGCATGAGGTTCATCGTGTGCCATCCCCATGCCCTTCCGATCTAGGGTTTTGCGCTTAGCCACGGGAAGCCTCCCACCGCCGCCGCCTAGCCCAACCCTAGCTAGCTGTCGCCGTCGAACACCATGGCCACATCGACCCCCTCCTCTAGCCAAGGAGAAGGTATGCTCCATCTCTCTGATCCCTCTCTATCTCTCAATCAATAGACAACACCAACACGATTTAAAGGCATAGACAGTATAGTACCGAATCGATCTACCCTAGATGATCCTAAGGCATATCTAACATTGGTATCAGAGCCTGCTAGTTCTAGATCTTTTTCGGTAGAAAAGAATCAAAAGAAACCATAGATCGTCCCGCAGAAAATCCGGAAAAAGAAATCCCCAAAAGAAAATCCCCAAAATCAAACCCTAACCCTAAAATCAAAAGGGGGAAAGGGGAAAATGACACTCACCGGCTCGCCGGCAAAGCTGCGCCGCCGTTCTGTCCGCGCCGCTCCTCTCGATCCAAGTCCGCATCGGCAAGACGAGGGACTAGACGAAGAGCACGGGCAGAGGAGGGGGCCGCGCCTCCGCCACTGCCGAAGGAAAGATCCCCTTCGGGGGCAAAGGGCGAGCCACCCAGCCGTCGTCGTACACCACCCAGAACCTCCACCCACAGGGACAGTGGAGGGGAGGGGGCACCGCCGTCGCATGCCAGGGACAGTGGAGGGGGGGGCGCCGCCGCGCCTCTCTCTCTCTCTCTCTCTCTCTCTCTCTCTCTCTCGCTTGCGGGCTGCTTCGGGTGGAAAAGAGAGGAAAGAAACAGAGAGGGGAGGTGGGGAAGGCTACGCCATCCGCCTCCGTGCCATCGCCGGCGGGGCGCCGGGCGCGGGTGCTCGGTGGCTCCAGCCGCCGCCACGAGCGGAACAGAGGGGAGAGGCGCGCGGGTGGGAGCGAGTGAGGCTCGGGTTTCGAAGGGAGTCTGGTCGGGGTCGGTTTTGATCTCGCGAAAACGGCGCACGGCCGTCAGATCTTCATCGTGCGGCCAGGAGCAAGCGGCGACTGGAGCTGGTGGGCTGTGGGCCACCGGGCTCGCCGAGCTGGGCCGCACGGTCGCGGGCGAGCGCCAGGCCGCAATGGAATGCATCGAGCGGCGCGTAAACCAGCGGGTTGGGCCAGGCCGAAAGGCTGCACAGCGCCGCGCTGCGCGACAAATAGCAAGGCAGGCCGCTGGGCCGTGACAGAACACAGTTTTAGTGATTCTTGTTCAAATTTTTTGGCAAATTCACTCAGTTTTTCTCTATTCAAATTATGCCAACGAAAATTTGTTTAGAAAATATGAAAGGTGACAGAAATTTTTCTGTAAAGTATTAAAGATCATGAATTTTGTATTCCTATTCCGCTGCAAATAGTTAAAGGCAATTGCTTAAATGCAATAAAGTGATAATTAATTTTTCAAAAGATGTGATAAAGTGATATTAAAATGTGATTGTGATTATGTTATTATATAACCAACGTTATTAATAGCATGATCATGATTTGTTATGTAAATAGTTAAAAGTATTTATTAAAGGTTTAAAGTGAATTAAATTTGAAAAGTATATTAAAGTAGTTATTAAAACAATTATGGTTCTGTTATTTTATGACCAACATTATTAATAACATGATCATGCTTTGTTGCAATAATATGTGCATTTATCTCTATTATCCGCCCAACGGTGATATAGATTTAATTGCATAAATAATTGTATGTTTTAATTTATACCAACGTTGAATTAATGCATGCAATTGTTGTTATGGTTACACATCATTGTGGTTTTAAAGAAGAAAAGATGATGATGTTGCATGGCATGAAAAGAAAAGGACCATGCTCTATTGGATATGGCATATACCTTAGAAAACCAAAAGATGTTTAATACCAACAAAAGTTGCATTATTTTTTAAGAACACAATTGGAAACGCTAATGCGGGCTCAATTGCAAAGTGTGCTTCCGCATGGGAGTTTATAGAAAAGATAAAGAGCTAGTTCAGTGGTTCTTCAAAAGACATATGCCCCACCTGCTGAAACAGCCGGTGACAGAAAGGTACAATGGAGGTGCACATGGCATAAGAAACTCCGGATGAGCAACATGGCAGCTAAGCTTAAACCCATGGATGCTGATTTGGAGCTAAAGGCTGCACCCCTTGTTCACTTGGTGATGGCTTCACTGCCTCAACATTTTGATACCTTCGTTGTCAATTATAGCATGTCCCTAGAAAATGGGACATAGAAAAGACTAAAAGCCTTCATTACACAGAAACTTGATAAGTGTATCTCGTGTTTGGACAAAGATTCGTATGAGTACTATTTTGGACATGGAAAATGTGCCATTTGGTTTAAAGATATTTGTGTGGGTGTTGCTACCCTATACGACAAGCTATATTTATTATCCTTGCATGAGAAAGTGTTTTTTGTGTGTGATGTGAGCAAACAAGTTCCCTTGTCGAACAAAGAACAATAGAAAAGAAAGCGTACTCTTGACTCATCGAACTTATGGCACTACAGATTAGGCCATATTTCGAGGGGAAGAATAGAAAGCCTCGTTAAAAATGAATTCTTCCTCCGTTAGAGTTCGAGCAATGCATAGATCGCATCAAAGGAAAGTATGTAAAACAAATTAAAAAGGGTGCAAACCGAAGCATAGCTACACTCGAAATAATCCACACGGATATTTGTGGACCGTTTTCGGTGAAAAGTGTGGATGGATATGATTCATTCATAACATTCACGGATGATCACTCCCGGTATGGTTATATTTATCCAATTAAAGAAAGATCTGAAGCATTGGATAAATTTAAAATTTTCAAAGCTGAAGTGAAAATCAGCATGATAAAAGAATTAAGATAGTCCGATCCGATCGTGGGGGGGGAGTACTACGGTCGGCATACTCCATATGGTCAAGTTCCAGGACCCTTTGCAAGGTTCCTGTAAAAAAATGGAAAAGTCGCCCAGTATTCCATGCCGGGCGAACCTCAGCAAAACGGAGTAGCTGAAAGGCGTAACCGTACCCTTATGGATATGGTGCGCAACATGATGAGCTATTCCACCCTCCCATTGGGATTGTGGATGGAGGCGCTTAAAACCGCCATTCACATTCTCAACAGAGTACCAAGTAAGTCGGTGCCCAAAACACCGTATGAATTGTGGACAGGCAGAGTCCCCTCTCTGCACCACTTGAGGGTCTGGGGGAGCCCAGCTGAGGCAAAAGTTTTCAATCCAAACATTGCAAAGTTAGACCCCAAAACAGTATCTTGCCACTTTATTGGCTATCCAGATAAGTCAAAAGGCTATCGTTTCTACTGTCCTGACAGATACACAAAGTTTGTAGAAACGAGACATGCAGTCTTCTTGAAGGACGAATTGATGAGGGGGAGCACGGTAGCTCGGGAAATTGATCTTGAGAAGAAGAGGGTGCATGCACCTAATCCAATGACTCAGGAGCCATTTTTCTTGCTACCTGTTGTGCCACCATCTACAACCCCTGAGATTGTGGTGCCGGCACCTGTTGTGACTCCACACGCGACAACAATGGGCGAAAGTTCGAACCTGTCCATCAGGAGCCACCTGAACCCACTGTTGCGCACGAAAGGGAGCCAGAACATCCACATACTGAAAATGTGCCTGAACCTGAGGCAAGAAATGAGCAAGAGTCTGATGAACTCAGAAGGTCTAAAAGAGAACGAAGACCAGCCATTTCCAAAGAAATCTATAAAGTCTACAACATAGTTCATATGGAGGGTGATCCTACCTCATATGAAGAAGCCATGAGTAGCCCTCACTCAGCCAAGTGGGTGGAGGCAATGGAAGATGAAATGAAATCAATGAGTTCCAACAATGTTTGGGACTTAGAGGAAATTCCTAAAGGAGCCAAAACAGTAGGATGCAAATGGGTCTACAAAACAAAGTATGACTCCAATGGGAATGTAGAAAAGTACAAAGCTAGACTCGTGGCAAAAGGCTTTATGCAAAGAGAAGGCGTAGATTACAATGAGACTTTTTCTCCGGTCTCATGTAAGGACTCCTTCAGAACCATCATGGCACTAGTTGCACATTTTGATTTAGAATTGCATCAAATGGATGTCAAGACGACATTTCTAAATGGAGATTTAGAAGAAAATGTTTACATGAAACAACCCAAGGGTTTTTCATGGAGGGGAAGGAACATATGGGATGCCGCCTAAAGAAATCCATTTATGGGTTAAAGCAAGCCTCTAGGCAGTGGTATTTAAAGTTTAGTGATACAATTAAAAGATTTGGATTCAACGAAAATGTTGAGGACAACTGCATTTATGCAAAGTTCAAAAGTGGGAAATATATTTTCCTAATTCTGTATGTGGATGACATCCTGCTTGCCAGCAGTGATGTTAGTCTACTACTAGAGATAAAGAAGTTCTTGTCATCAAACTTTGACATGAAAGACCTTGGTGAAGCTTCTTATGTTTTGGGCATAGAAATTCACCGAGATAGAAAGAATGGAGTGTTAGGACTGTCGCAGAAAGCGTATTATAAAAAGATTTTAAAAACACAATATGCATGCGAGTAATGCAACACCTGCTCCCATAGTCCAGGGCGATAGTTTTGGGAAATCCCAATGTCCAAAGAATCAATATGAGATCGATCAAATGAAGTCAGTACCATATGCTTCGGCTGTTGGAAGCTTACAGTATGCACAAGTGTGCTCTCGCCCTGACTTAGCTTTTATCACCGGGGTACTCGGTAGATATCAAGAGAACCAGGCATAGAGCACTGGAAGATGGTAAAGAAAGTTTTGCGTTATGTGCAAGGCACAAAAGGCCTCATGCTAACATATAGAAGATCTGATTCCCCTAGAGATAAAAGGGTATTCAGATGCGGATTTTGCGGGAGATAAAGACGACCGAAAGTCCACGACAGGGTATGTCTTTACTCTCGCAGGAGGTGCTATTTAATGGAGAAGCGCCAAACAGTCGATAGTTGCATCATCTACGATGTATGCAGAATTTATAGCATGTTATGAGGCCATGGGACAGGCGTTATGTTTAAAGAAATTTTTACCCGACTTGAAAGTGGTTGACTGCATCAGCAGGCCACTAAAGATGTACTGTGACAACGAGCCCGCAGTATTCTATGCTCACAACAACAAGTCGAGTAATGCTACAAAGTCTATAGATATAAAGTATTATGTTGTGAAGGACAAAGTCCAGGATCAAACTATAAGACTCGAGTATATAAGGACAAAGGATATGTTTGCGGATCCGCTAACGAAAGGCTTACCACCCAATGTGTTCAAGGAACACATAGCCGGCATGGGTTTAATGGAAAGCGTATGATTCCTGGACTACAGAGGCCCTTAAGTAACAGGATTTGTTTCAAAATAGAAAGGTATATAGTGGCTGTCTGATTCTATCGGCAATTGAGCTGAGACGATGAAACATGCTCTATGTATCGATCTGTGATGAAATAAGTAAAGTATAAAGTTAAAAGTAAAGTTGAGATCAAGGGGGAGAATGTTAGATTGATCTCAATCGTGACCGAGCCTAATGGCTCGATCACACCCCTTGACCGCGTCCTGATCGGGGACGCCCAACCTCCTGGTTGGTGGGCCCCTGTCACATGCGCGTATATAAAGAGGTGGGGTCATTGGCACAAGGCATGAGGTTCATCGTGTGCCATCCCCACGCCCTTCCGATCTAGGGTTTTGCGCTTAGCCACGGGAAGCCTCCCACCGCCGCCGCCTAGCCCAGCCACAGCTAGCTGTCGCCGTCGAACACCATGGCCACATCGACCCCCTCCTCTAGCCAAGGAGAAGGTATGCTCCATCTCTCTGATCCCTCTCTATCTCTCAATCAATAGACAGCACCAACACGATTTAAAGGCATAGACAGTATAGTACCGAATCGATCTACCCTAGATGATCCTAAGGCATATCTAACACTTCTAAGCCTTTATACAAAATGCAGGAGGCCATGGATGGCGGCTGAAGGGAGAGAGGTTGGATGGCGAGATTCCCGTAAAGATACAGTCGCAAGTCCTGCGTGCGGGATTTATCCCTGAGCCCCTCAAGCCATTCATCCTCAAGGTAATAACCGTCCAATTCATTGAGAACCAAGGGCTGCCTTGGTGGCTGGAGATCTGGGTGTTGAGCCAGCCCATCCTTTGAGTCGCAACTGAAGTGCTCGGACTAAAAGGTCTTGTGTTAAGAAAACATGCTGGAGAAGTCTCATCTATCTAACAACGTACATCCAAGGGAGGGTGGTTTGTCAACATTTTTTCATCCGCCACATTCGCTTATGTTTCTTTGCTGTTAGTAATTTATTTTATTTTTACAGGTGGCTTATGTGGTTATTTATACTTGGTTAATAGATCTCAGAGTGGCCACATTGCTAGCTTTCTTTTCCTCAGTGAAAAAGAGTATACATGTTGGGACTTGATGTCTTGTTCTGATCCTACATTTCCAACAAAAGACTGTGCTTCTCTATTCTTATTTGCAAGAACATACACAAAGGTGCAATGAAGCTTATAATTTATTTCACTCAGTTGACTCTTCTGCTATATTCAAGCATGAAGCTCAAATGTTAAGGTCTGCTATATCATTCTGTGTACTGAAAAGCTACCACGGTATCCACATACACTACCAAAATGGCACCAGGCATGTTCTCAATATGAAATAACTGTCATACTTCCTTGTGGTATCATAAGAACTGATACAAAGTCTCGACTAGTGATAGATGGGGCGATACAAACTCACACCCCTCACCTTGCACCGCGCCGCATCCATGGTCGCCTTCGCAGTGGCCGTGGTTGGCGAGCCAGACCCAGACCCCAAGGTCAGATCAGGTAGATCGTAACTCGCTGTACGATCTACTTTGTAAGTTCTACTATACATGCATGTGTACTCGTTGTACAATCTCGTGCCTCTCACACGCCGTGGTTGCATTTTTTTGGCTATCTCCAATATCCCATGAGGGAGGACCCGAGGGGCGGCTGCCCCGGGCCCCTGAAACCAAGGGCCCCCAGATCCGAACTAGCTGAGGCATAGGCACCAGCGAAATAGCTGATTTGGCGGCGGCTCCATTAGAGCTGGTATGAAGTTCGATTAAGCGATACGAAGACGAAACGTTATGCTCGTTCGTTAACGGGAATGGAACCGGGCCTTTCTCTTTATGTTAACTTGGACTTTTTCCAAGGTTGGGTTGGGCTATTTTACTTTAGTTAGCACTAAAGGTCGGGGTCCCGTTGATTAAAATAAATCTTTCTTGGTGAAGCCGGTGGGCGGTGGTCCAGTCATCATGGCGGGAATATCAATCCAAGAAGGCAAATGCTATTTCCTGTCCAACGGGCATGTTAATAAGCTCTGTTCACGCGAGCGGACGCGTTGGGCCAGCCTATATGGCATTATTGTTCTCTCTTTTTTATTTTCTGGCTTCCTTTTCATTTCTGTTTCCTGAACACTTTCGAATTTTAAAAGTTTTTAAATGTGAACAATTTTTGAATTTAAACATTTTTTAGATATGAACGATTTTTGAATGAACATTTTTTGAATTTTAATATTTTTGAGTATGAACAGTTTTGAGTATGAACAGTTTTATAATATGAACACTTTTCTGGTTTGAACATTTTTCGATTTTCAAAATTTTCACATTTGGACATAACTACACCTATGCACATACCTTTTTTTACAGTATGGAGTTAACTTTCCAATTTTTCATTCGATCTTCATGTGAGGACGCGCTTCTGCTTCGTTATAAATGGGCCGGCCCAGTTAGTGTTATTAGCGAGCGATGCCTATACGCGCACGCCGCAGACGGTAAATAGCAGCTCCCATCCAACAATGCAACGCCCAGTTGACTCGTTATTTTTCATTAGGTATTATTTTTTGATCGTCAGCATACCCGGGACTGCAAGGCCATATCAAGGTACTAGTCTAATTTTTCATTGGATGTATGTGTGTTCTGCAGTGCACTGCTCGACCATTCCTAGGTAAGAGCTCGAGACTAACCATTGTCGACCCTTATGTTGCCTCATCGAGTGTACGGCCGCACTGTGCCCACGTCCTCTGTGCCAACGTGGTTTCCTATGCACCGGCGACATGATAATCAATAAAGATTGATATTTTTTGCAGGAAAATAAAGATTGATATTGATACATATCGGTGACTTCACATCTAGTATTGTGAAGAAAGTTTCAAATCAATAAGTAATATCAATATTTCTTGTATGGACCTTTTAGGATTGTTTTTGACAAATTTCAGGACTTCATCGGTAACACTTCATATATGCATAGAAACATTATTATTTTGATCCTTATAGGGCCCTAGATTCTAGTTTCACCCTAGGCCCTCCAAATCTCAGGACCGGCCGCAATCTACATATGAAACACACTGGTTTATTCTATCATACCTCCTATTTTTTTCTCAATGGGCTCTATAAGCTTTATATAGTGCCAAGGTCATACACATCGTCACATTTTTATCACACGTTTTAAGGTAGTATAGCAAGTGGGTGCAAGCGCACAAGGAAAAGATGATGCTGTTGTTCTAGTTGGGTCACATCAGATAAGTGTTCTCAATGTATGATCTCAAGTTGTGTCATTGCTGGCGGTACCTGGGAAAGAAAGACATCGCCTCCATCCTCTTTGGTCGCGTTGTTGTCACAGTCATCGGCCGTCTCCATCATCGATGTCTCCCCTTCTAGATATTGAGACACAGAGAGGAGAGGGTTAAGCCAAACAGACAAAACCCGAGGGAGGAGGAAAACTCTAAAGCAACATGCCTACTCCTCAAATCATATTTATGCCGCCTACAAGCCTCCGAGATGTAGTCTTACCCCGGTGACCACGCAACTGCTTGGACCGCTCACAAACTCCACCACTGGTACCCTGTCTTGCTCCTCAACGTCGAGGCCGCAAATGGGGTCTCACCTGGTGTCATCCCACCACCACAAAACGTAGATGCTCGACAGTTGATAGGGCAGAGCGTCACCACACCCTTGTTCCCCACTGTTAGAGTATAATATCGGTTAGGGGTAAATTAGGTAAAGATAGGATTTGTGACTTGTCTTGTACTCTAAGTTGATCCATGTACGCCTATATATACTCGTCCATGAGACTCAAGAATACATCCATCATATTCCGTCAATCCCTCTCTACCATTTACATGGTATCAGCCTAAATCAATCCTAAACCCTAGCCACCGCCGGCAAGCTTCCTCCACGCTACCCCCGGGAAGGTCGATCTCCATGATCCCCGCCGGGGGCTACGCAACCCATACACAGGGCTCGTCCGCTGATCCATGATCGGCTGCCCTATATGTCTCTTTTTCCGATCTCTTGGTCGGTTTTGTTTTTTGGTTTACCGATCTTAGATCGGATTGAGTCGCCCACCACCGTCGTCCACTCGTGCCTCTACTCCGACCATCGGCATCGATGATCTACACCGCGCCTGTGCGCCTACCCTCTCCGCTGTCGCGCCTGCCTCGGCAAGCCATCGCAGCCTCACGGCAGGCTTCCGCGCATCGCAAATGGCTGGTATGCCTTCCTTGGAAGGCTGCCATGACCGTCCTCCCTCAGATCGTCTTT
Organism: Avena sativa; assembly: GCA_916181665.1. NCBI lineage: Eukaryota > Viridiplantae > Streptophyta > Magnoliopsida > Poales > Poaceae > Avena > Avena sativa. Next base: position 396,829,676 of record OV702280.1, on the reverse strand, counting down.
GTCGTCATCGTCCGGGACTTCACCAACAACGCCGCCATCGACTACGGTCTACGTGTCGTCCATGCCATGGCGCATACGGCGCACCATCAGTCTGAACAACCAATACCGCTCCTTTCTACGCCAAGCACGTCCCCGAGCACGCGCCTACCACCGATCGAGCTACGGACCATCGCCGCATCGCCCCTTCGGGCCACAGTGCCACCACCTTCGGTCCATGCTACCGGCTTCGAACGCATCTTCCTTGGTGTGTATGTCGCTAGTGGTCTCCTAGCCGCTGTACCGACTTGCACCCTGTAGCTATGACTCCTCCTTGGGTCGTAGCGACGTTGCACGTAGTCTACTTTGCCGTTCCCGCGCATCGACGTCCTCGTTTTCCACCACGCCATCTCCTATGGCGCGGATCACCGCCGTCTGCACATGGTCTTCGTCACGCCGTCGGGTTCTTTCTCGCCTACTTCGAGCACCACCGCCGCACTTCATAAGGTAACTTGTAGGGCGACCTCTCGCTATCGCAGGTCTCACCGACTACCCCATCGCCACTTTAGGCATCCAGCATGACCACCCTAGGTCGCTGCCGTTTTCGTCGCCCTCTACGTCTTCGTCCACTACAACTTCGCCGCCAGCGTCATTGCCTCGTCCCTAACTACACCACCTGCTTCTCTACTCCGACAACCGCGGACAACATCGCCATCTCTCCCTTTGCCTCTCTGCGCCTCGTAATCGCTCTAGAGGCCTTATCTTCTAGTCTCTCTGACATAGAGACAAGTTCATGATGGTCCCTGCTCCTCGCACGCCTGGTACTGGCAACATCTAGTACTGGCTACGGAGAGGAAAAAGGTTGTGCAGAGGAAAAACGATGTTACGTGTGGTGCTAGACACGTACGTGATGAAGGTGAGGATCAGAGAAGCATTGAACAAAGTTGTGCGGCGCGTGCCGTCCACCTGCAATGAATGACGTGGGAACCGTTTTCCCACGTACCTGACTTGGTCGAGCGAAGGGGTAGGGCACAAACGCATGGGGAAGGCTGGTGGGGAGAGGCAACCTCGCGACGGTCGGGACACACGGTGGGACTAGGGCCGCTGGGCCGGTACCGTAGAGGGGCTCTGTCCCGTTGGACGATGGTTCTGTACGTCTTCCAACGCCTGCCATCGGATAAACATGCTGCTTTCGTGGAGAAGGCCAAAACTGCGGAAACATCATGCAACTCTTATTTATTCCGATATGCTATGAGATGACCAAAAATTCGCTTTTGATCCCATGTGCATATCCTTCCTTTCCTAAAATCACACATTTCAAATTGATTTATTTTACTCCTTCCGCCTCAAAATAGACGTCTTAGATTTGTCAAAATTTGAATAAATCTATAGACACTATTTAGCAGCATACAGATTTATTCAAAATTTGAAAAATCTAAGACATCTGTTTCGAGACGAAGGGGAGTAGAAAGTTTGTCCTATAGTCTCTCCATACCGAATTATTGAGCTAAATTATCAAAACACTGGGATCTAAGTGGTTTCTGATCGAGGATGAAAAAAAAGAGAGACGTGATAGTATAGGTTTAATCGATGTGGTAATTCCAAGGATAAGTTTAGGCCCATGGGTCTGAGCAAACCAATTTGGCATGCACGACGGGCTAATGGTATTTATCGCTCAATGTGCATTTATAACGCACACCTGAGCCTTTTCATGGGTTGGGCCGGGCCCATTAGTCACAGTGTCTTTAACCCTTTTATTTTTTCAGTCGGTTTTCCGGCTGGTTGTTCGTTTTTTCCTCCTGGTTTCTTTTTCCTGGTATGGTTTTTTCTGGTTTTTGAATGGTTTTCCTTTTCTCTTTTTTCCTTTTGTTTCTTTTTTCTTAAAATTGAACATTTTAATATTTTGAACATTTTTTAAATCTGAAAAACTTTTAGAATAAATTTCGAATATTAACAATTTTTGAGAACGAACGAATTTTTTAATTCGAAATTTTGTTATTTTTTGAATTTTGTTCAGATTTGATTTTTGTTTTGATTCAAAAAATTTCAGATTCAAAATTTATACAAATTTACATTTTGTTCAGTTTTAGATAATGTTCAGATTTGAATTTAAGCTATGTGAACAAATATCAGAGCAAACTGGAAAAGAGACGAGAGAAGGACTAATGGGCCGGCCCACACGCACGCAGCACCCATGCACGACCTCCTCTCCTTTTTTTTCAGCCAGAAATAATCGCATGCAGTGGTTAGTCAATGGAGTACATGGATTTGTTGGGGGGAGTTTTTAGGAGGGAAACGGTCACGCGTGGAAATTTATTGGGTAACTAGTATACACATTTAATCTAATAATTGGGTATATCTTTGAAACCTCTCTTAGGACTAAGAGCATCTCCACTCGCCTACCCAGGAGGTCAATTCGGACGACGAAATTACGTCCGGACGACGAAAATCGCTCTAGTCGCGTACCCAGCGACCTCTTTTCGGTCGGATTTGGACCAACTTTGGTCCAGACTATCCAGGCCGAACCTAGGATCCGGGTACGCCCTGGGGACGCCGGACGCAGTGAATTGGCCGAGTGGACCAGCCTGTCAGCGACAGAAGCCGAGTCGCCGCCAGCCTTCCCGCCGTTTTCCTTTTCCTGCTGTTTTCCTTTTCCTGCCCTCGCCGCTACACCCCTCCCGCCCTCGTCGCTGAACTCCGCCTATAAAAGGCGTATATCCCGCCGTCTCTCTTCAAAGTTTCTCACACCACCCCAACTCCGGCAAACTTCGGTCGTTCGCACCTTTCTTCCTCCTCAACTCCGCCGAGAAGCCATGGCCGAGGGCCGACGCACGATGCCGCCGTGGGAAGCCCGCCTCCTCCGCGAGGCGCGCTATACGGCGCCGCCGGACACTCATCTCCCCCTGGCTGGCAACTCAGCGCCGGGGGGATCCCTGTTCCGCCGGTGCCGGTCGAACATGACCTCGCCGCAGAGATCCAGGCGGCTATCGCTGACATGCAAGACCCGGATCTCGCCGAGGATCCTGGCAACCTGGTCTTCTGGAGACAGTTCTTCACCGATAGACGCCTCGAGGAACTCGCCCGACACGACGGACCGCCGGGCTCGCCGCCGCCGCGTCATAATGTGGCTTTCCGCCGCCGCTTCTAGAGCGTTCCAGGGCGAACTCTCGCCGGCGTCATGGAGCACATCCAGGCCGGCAACCACCCCCGCCTCGACCTGTAGTTGCGGCGTCCGGCGTCGACCACGGCGGCGGCGGCGGCCTTTTCCTAGTTTTTAATCCGATGTAATATGTGCGACCTTGACATACTTAATAAAATCCGCCTATATTGACCGAATTTAACTGAATTTCGCCGAACCTGGGACTCGGCCTGGATACGCGAGTGGGAAACTAGGCGTACCCAGACCGAAAACGCGTTTCATCCGGCCAAAAAAAGTCCGGTTTTTGCAGGTTCGCCCAACGAGTGGAGATGCTTTAATAATACGGTATACATGGAGTACAAAATTTCATGAGAAAACGATATTATTTGTGGGCTATATTTAATAAGACAAAATAAAGTTTTGGTACCAGCGCAGTGGCACGTTGCGCCCTTGCTGGCATGAGATGCATTGGTAGAATGTTCACGGTGGTATTATGATTTTTGCCTAAATGCATTGTCAGTGTTTAGATTTAGGTGCCCTGGCTTTTTCGGTAGAAAACGGTCCTCTGTGGGAAATTTCCAAGTGTCTCCGAAGGCATTGCCAAGTTAAATTTTCTGCGGGAAATTTCCTGAGATATATACTGGCGGAATCACGTGAAATATCCATTGGCTGGCCAGGGCTCCGGATGATCTCACAGCTTGAAAAAGACTGACCTTTATTTGAAGACAGGCTTCTAAAATGATCAGTACCACCTCCAGATTACAGAACGACAATTGACATAGCATGATACATTTATATGAAGGTACCTCACCTCACATGCCAAAGTTCTTGTGCAGAAAAAGAATACAACTGTCAACCTTCCTGAAGATAAGAAAACAACAAATTAATTGAAGACGGGCACATGGTAATCAATACTCCACTAACCGTGAATAAACGTGGGGTTACCTTCTATACAGTTAGGATCCTACTCCTATGAGATTATTTTCGCGGCTAAACCAAGTGATCTGCTTGCCCAAACTTGCACGCCCGCGCAATAACGACAGTGAAAGATTAAAAATTACACTTACAAATAAATAGCATCCAAGTATGGCTCGATTGCACAATGTTCCAGACTTTTAACTCAATGCTTTGGTTGATAATTTTTTAACAAATAATAGAACATGGACACAACAGATAGTACCAAATAAATGGTTCAATTGATGGGAGTTTTCAATGTCCACAAAAGAAGTAATACAACCAAAAAAATCAAGGAACCAAGAATAGAATTTCATAAAGAAAGGCACAAACATCAAACCTCATCGCTTCCAATATCTCAAGCTATATATTGCCAAACCTTTCAAGGGCAATATCTGAAGTCAAAAGCAAGAGGAACATTCAGTTAAGAACAGCCTATTAGTCAGTACTCCATTTATGTCGTTCTGTCATCCCAAAATATATGGAGTTTGCCAATGTCTCTTTTCAGTATGAAGGCAGGATCGACTATGTTATTAGAAAATTAAACATACTGAATCTTATTAGCATTGCATGAACCTGAATAGTAATACCAACATACATTGAATGTAAGAACTTAGTACTGCTGTCACCAGCACTGGTAACAATAGTCTGTTGGTATCAGGAAAAAAAGGTGAGAACAAATTACAATAGCAGGCATCTCAAACAGAATAATTAAACCTCCCAAAAAATAAAACAAGTCAAGTGAGAATAACACCTGTCCATCAGGGGAGATGGCTAAATATAATACTCTGAATGTATGGCCTGTCAATGTGGCAAGCTGCATACAGAGAAAATAGACACAATTAATACAAACCAGAGAAGGTATGGTATAACTGAGGTAGACAATAAACCTGCCACATATCTTTGACATTGTTGGATACCGCCACACAATTATCTGATTCTGAGAGTACCCGTGGGTGTTAACAAGCTCATTAACATTCTTAGACCACACAAGATTACAAACCTGTTAAGATAGTTAGCATTATCAGCACAGGTAAAAAAACAGCATGTTTAGCTCTACCACTTCCACAATTCTATCGAAGCAATCCCGTGTCTTCACAACACATAATGTCTGACGGTCTAAAACGTGATCAATTAAAATATTAAATTTCTCCGCACTTACAGAACCAATGCAATTAAAATGCCCACATTCTTTTCCACAAGAGTTCATGGACCTTCTTTTATATGTTTTTTTCTTTTAGGAGGATGAATATGTGAGAACTTCAGTTTTACCATCAGCGAGTCAAGATCTGTTCTGGTTTTTTTTTCTTGCAGGCAAGTAATGCATTGGTATGGCTAAAGGTTCCAAAAGTTATCCAGACCAAGTAGATATCATGATATTTGACAGTTGCAGTACAAATCCAGTTTAAATTCAGAAACACAACAAGGGCTACATGTGACTGTTGAGGAATTAGATAGCTAGAATTACCTGACTACCTGTGTCCATATTACTCAAGTGTGTATTTGTGGTCGTATTCCAAAACCGTATGCATCTATCTGCAGTTCCTCCACTAGAAGCAAGCATGCCATTCAGATGAGGTGACCAGGCAATAGCTTTCACAGCTGCTGTGTGCTCACTATACTTCAGCACCGGTTGTACTGAATGTTGGTTCCAAAAAAAAAAAGCTTGAACAGAAAAGAAAAGGTATGAGCCTTAGAAAAGCGCATCTTGAACTCCAAGTGCCACACAGTTCATTGTTTTTTTTTGAGACAGAACACAGTTCATTGTTATGAAACTTATGGACATGCGTCTTACTCTGCTGTCATTACCACCAGAAGCAAGCTGACGGTTATCATGAGACCACACACCTGAGAAGTTCGGAAAAATGTAAATTTATACAATATTAGGACTTTGCAAAATAAAGCATTGGCAAAATAATTCAAACATTTTCCAAACAGATAGAAGATTGAAACGTTCTCCATAACGTAACATGCCATATTATATGAATAGTTAACAAAACATTACCTCATTCTCAAAAAAAAAAACACTACCACAGATTTATGCCCAGTCCGGAGCACGGAGATCATGGTGAAGATATTTTTTGGGGGGCTGCCAGAAGAAAGCATTGAAGAGTTATTCCAAGCAAGAGAACCAACTCGCATTCATTGGCTTTCCATGGTTCTCATTCTCTTACAACATGTTGAACCCCATATCTACATAAGATGATAATCAGACTTACAGAACATCCTTGGAATGTCAATTTGTTCTACCAATACCTAACACCAACAGGATTAGTGATTTTTACCAACTTTTTTTTTTTCGAGAACTCGCAGGATGGCAAGAGATGTTACAGTGGATTACAACCAAACTAGCTGCCATGCAGCTCCACGATGGAGGGCGGAAGCACTCACCCTTCGCATTGTACAATCCCACGTCTACAACTAGGATAAGAGCAGGTGGTGGATATCTTCCCCCTGGAGCTCGCAAAGAGGATAGACTCCTTGGTTCGAGAGCCCATGCCGTTGTAGGCAGTCCGCTGTCCAGCAGAGCCCTTGGATGGCGAGCCAGCAGAATAACTTAAACCTGACGGGCGCGAAGGAGTGCCACACCTGCGCTGCGCCCGGCAAAACAAGCAAGATACGTCGACAGGACCTTGTCGAGCACATGCCGTCGAGAGATAGCTTCCACCTGAAGGTATCCTCCAGCTCCTCCTGCCTTGGACTGATCGACTGCACCAAAGGCCACACCTGCAAAAACAGAGCAACCATCATCCACGATGAGAGCGCCCACAATAACCAGAACCCAAGCGTTATCCAGAAGAAGGCCTTGTTGCACCGTTCGGGTGTTCATGGGCTTGGGCCGGACGAGCTCAACGACAGTCGGTGCAAGGGACCCCATGGACTGCCCCTTGATCCAAGGATCGGACCAGAACAGGACTCGGTCACCTTAGCCCACGTCGATGCAGATAGCAGCGTGGAAGATGTCACGACCGTCTTTGGAGACGGCAACCTGGAAACCTTGCCACGGCTTGCAGGTGCAGTGCTGGCTCGCTGAAACCACAACCAATCGCGCGCACTGAGCCACCGTAGTAGGTTGTGGAAGCCGAGGCCACCTAGCGCCTTGGGATGGCACACTGCTTTATGCCATGCGACGATGCAGCTGCCGCCGGGGGCATCGTCCTTTCCAGCCCACAAAAACCCTCTCCGTAGGCGGCGATCGATCGCCCTACCTGCAGCGCCCACGGCTCAAGGTCCAGAGTCATCACAGCATGCACATAGACCATGATGCGTCCTTCCCGAGTCAGGAGACGCGTCTTCTAGTACGGTAGCAAGTTTGCCAGGCGATCGAGCAGAGGCTGGACGTCCGGCTTCCGGGGCAAGCTTGGAGATGGAAAGCCGTAGCCCGAGATAGCGGCAGGGGAAGGCGCCGATCGAGCAGTCAACAAGCATCGGTGCAATGACATCGAGGACCTGCTCGGGGCAGCGGATCGGAATGGCCACACTTTTGGACAAGTTAATGACGAGGCCCGAGGTGCTGCCAAAGCACTACTTGAGGATGGCGCGCACCACCGAGAGGTCACCGCTCTCGGGCTTGGCGAAAACCACCAGATCATCAGCGTAGAGGGACATGCGCGCGATGGAGGATGCCGAATTGACGGAGATCGGAGAGGAGCCCCGCACGCTCGGCGGCGGCCGGTAGTGAACATGGCTGAGACCTTGTTGTTCATGAAAATGATGAACAAAAAGCGGCGAGATGGGGTCCCCTTGGCGCAGCCCGCGACCGTGCAAGAAGGAGGCGACGTGAATGCAGCGGCCACGGACGAACGCGCTCTGGTTGCCCCTAGACAGGTCTCATGCGCAGACAGCGGTCGCGTGTGGAGGGCCCGGTCGAGCTGCAAGATCAGCTCATTGGCGGCATGTAGCTGGTCACGGATCGAGCCCACCTTCTTCTGGCTCCAGCTTTGCAAGCCGCGAGAGAGGCCATGCAACTTGGCGTCGAGGCGCTGCAGCTAGCGCGTCACTGTCCGCCACCGTAGAGTCCCACAACTGACGAACAGTCTCGAGGAAGGCCATCCATCTTCGTCCAAACCCTCTCAAAACGGAACCGTCTTTTTGCAAAGAGTTGCACGCTGGTTTGGAGAAGGATCATCGGACAGTGGTCTGAAAGCAAAGAGGAGCAGGCAACCAGTGAAGCATCAGGGTGCAGCTCGTCCCACTCCACCGAACCAAACCAACGATCGAGTTTTTCCAGCCTAGGGGTCTCTCTCTCTCTCTCTCTCTCTCTCTCTCTCTCTCTCTCTCTCTCTCTCTCTCTCTCTCTCTCTCTCTCTCTCTCTCTCTGGACCAGGTATAGTGGCGGCCACCGAGGACAGACTCTTTTAACTCAAGATCATTGATCACACGCCGGAAACTAGCCATCAATCTCCGGTTCAACCTGGAGTTGTTCTTGTCGATGGCGTCAAGCAGGAGATTGAAGTCGCTCGTGACGGCCCATGGACCATGAAAGGCAGCCATCAAGGTGTGAAGCTCAGCTAGGAACAAAGGCTTCGAAAAGAAAAAGAAAGTCTCGCTAGCGGCCCTACAGATGCACACAACTCAGAAAAAAGAAAGAATAATTATAAAAAAGAAAAGTCCCGCTGCACGGAACTATTCCTCATAGCAACGGTACTGCCATCACCAGAATAACACCACTAGTATATCACTCCAATAACAACGCCTTTAAAAAGGAAACAGTGCACAAGCGCCGTCGTTGTCCGATACAAGATCATAGTTTTTCACTCTGGAGAAAGTCCTGTCATACAAAACAATGCTTTAACGAGACTATTGTCAGGCACAACCAGTTAAGGTCAGACCTTGGATTTTCATCCTGCAAGGTAAGACTGGAAACTCCTCCTGTGTTGTCTCCCCCCACAAACAGTCGCTGTTGCGAGTCACAGATCCTGCAGCCAGTTCGCCGTCCCCACAAAGACTCAAATCACCATCGCCGCTCACATATTTCCGCTTTCCTGACATTCTCCGCATCTGACTTTACCATGGCTTATTACATGGAACTTGATGGGAAAAAACAGCAGAGCTTCGCAACGTACCTGCTGAAACCAAACGGCCAGAAAAACAATGTACGCAGGACCAAATACCTTTCGATCCAGCAATCTCCAGGCCTAATGAGCCCATGGGAGTTCGCCATCGGAGCCTTCCGAAACCCGCCTCTCCGGGCCAGATCAACGAGTGCAAGCAATAAGGAGATCTTTGTCTTCACGCCGATGAAACCCTAGGACCGACCGCCATTATTGGACAGAGCAATATGCCCCCATGCCGCCGCCCGCCTCCTCCGACGGAAGAGAAGACAAGCCTGCAATAACCACGCGCCCCTGCCGGTCCGCCGACCCGAGCAAGAAACATCGTGCCGCCTCCCCACGCACCTTCAGGCAACCAAAAGTCCGCGCCGACGGCGGATCTAGGCAGAAGCCTAGACCTATGACCATAGCCGCCACACCTTGCGCCGATACCCGATGGGTAAGCCGCCGATGCAATGATCCGGGCACCAGCCCAACCTCCGCAAGCAGCCGACCTCCACGATCGGATCTCACACCAAAGGAGTAGTCACCGCCGCCACACGACCAGGGGCGCCGCCCTGGCCGCCGCGCGCATCTGAAGCACCAGCGCTGACCCTAGCCGGCACCAGCGAACAGCCGCCGCGATCAGCTCTCCCCGGCCCCTTCGGCGTCGGGCCCGCCATGGGAGGTGTGTTTTTCTCGTATGATCGGTTAGAGATGCCCTAATGGCCTTCACAAAAAACTCACATTTGATCTTGTTACTTTGAAAAATGTGATTGATGACTTCACCTTTTTTGAGTCAATTTGCATTGAAGAAAAATGAAAATATTCCATGACATGAAATACATTATATTTGCATGATGATCACAAGGTCGTTGAAGCCTTTAATAATGTGTGACAGAACATGAATAGCAAGTGTGTGAGTGTGTTCGTAGTATAGGATATGACACTATTTAAGCGGCTGGCGTTCTTAGAGAAAGAGGTGTGGAAGTATGCCAAACAAAAGATACTCGCTTGAATTTAGGCTTTTGAGATTTCAGAGATGTTGAGATATGGGAGGAAGTACCAAAAAAAAAGTCACTCCATAGAACCTCAAGCTGTAGCCAAGCCAGTAGTCCAGTAGTCACATTGAAACACCAATGTCGGTGCTGCCCATGCACGGCACCACGTGCCGCCACCGCCCCACGAAAGGGCAGTCTATGTAGAGTGTGAAATTGGTGTTCCGACCGGTGAGGGAAAGGGGCGGCGGCATCATGAGGCGGCGTTGCGCGAGTCAAGTACCGGGCACGCCAACTTGCTGGTGACGGCCATGTCAACGAGCCTGAAGCTCCGCTCGTCGTAGTCGATGCTCGACATAGAATAATCGCCCGAAAGTAGACGAAGCACTGCCGTGCAGCGGCTGCATTCCAGGCCCATGCCGACGTAGCCGCAGTGGGAGGATGCGCTTGCAGTGCCGTCGCCGCCGGCGATCCAGAATGGGTAGTGCACCAACACGGCTTTGCCGCACCGGTACGTCCGGCACGGCCATGACGATGGCCACGACACTGGACATGAGGAGGAGGAGTTTTCATGGCGATGGCGAATTGTCAACGGCTGATGTAGAGACTAGTGTTGCTTTTCAGTACACATTTTCTTCAAGATTAAATTAGTACGCAAATTTGAGATATCGAACTGAGCTTTATATATTTTTTTATTGCTGGAACTTGTATCTTTTACTATTGCACAACACATATGCACATTATTTTCTTACATAGGCCCTTCCATGATCAGAAAAAGTAGTGCATTTCGTTAAAAAATAAGCTAGTTTAATCACAATTTAGAAAGTGGTTCGAACCTTAATAACCAATGATTAACCATTTTTACCCTAATAATCTACTGATTAACCTATATTATCTCTTTACACAAAATGGTTAAATAAGTTCAAATCTAAAAGATAAATTGTTAACCAAATCCTATCGATACCTAAAGTCTGTGTGCATCCACAGGCCGAGGCTTTCTCCCCATTTAGAAAAAAAAAGTCTTCTGTTCCAACCCGACCCTTAGCAGCACACCAACAATTAAGCATCGACCCGCATTTTGAACCAATAGTACTATCTTATACCTCGTTGCTTCTCTATTTTTTCTCAGATTTTGGCCTTGTTGCTATTTTTTCTGTGTATGACACGTGTTTCTTCTTATGTTTTCTCATTCCGTTTGTTGGAGATCTTCTTGTATGCCGGTGGTGCATGGTGGACGCCTGGTCTACTTGTAGGGACTTGGTTGCTACATGCGGTTGTTGCCTTTTTTTTTCCCTGTTCTATTGTCCTGTGGTGTGACTCACTTCTCCACGTCTGAGTGGTTTTACTAGGCCCTGACGCATGCTACTTCTTCCATATCTTAGAGAATCTCCACTCACCTACCCAGGACGACGGTCCGAACGCCGAAAATCGGCCTAGTCGCGTATCCAGGGACCTGTTTTCGTCTGGATTTCGGCGTGTTTTGGTCCGGTCTACCTAGGCCGAACCCAGGTTTCCGGGTATGCCCTGGGGACGCCGGACGCCGCAAAAAAGGGCGTGGGCCAGCTCTGTCGGCGAGACAGTCCCATTTTCACCCACTCCACTCGCCCAGACTGCCGCCAGAGCTCTGTCGCCATGACTTCGCCGGCGGAGCTCCCCCGCGCCGAGACATGCCCATGCCTCTAGCTACTCTCGCCGCCGTTGCCGCCGCTTTCGCCGACCTACCCTTGCCATAGCTGTGCTTCGGCTCGGTGCGCCCACCACCACGCCCGCCAGGTGTTCGACATTTGGCCGGATTCGGCCATGGACTCCGACGGCGACGATTTACTGTCCACTGACTCTGACGAGGGCGAGATACTCGCCATGGATTCCGACGACGAGGAGTTGCTGGCCGAACTCCTGGAGAAGGAGAGCGCCGAGGTTGCCGAAAGTGAAGAGCACTTGCAGATTCTCGCATCGCTCGCCCAGCTGTACATGCAGATGGCGAAGCCGAAGCGTGGTGGTTCGGCGCCAGGTCGTATGAAGTGCAAGGCGAGACAGAGGATAGAGGGCTATTGCATGTTGTACGCCGACTACTTCGCCGACCAGCCACTCCATGGAGAGGACGTGTTTCGCCGCCATTTCAGGATGAGCCGGAAGCTCTTCCTCAAGATCGTGCATGCCATCCGGGAGTTCGACCCATATTTCCTTTGCAAGAAGGACTGCACCGGTTTGGTTGGGTTTTCGTCGCTTCAGAAGTGCACCGTGGCGATGAGGTTGCTTGCATATGGAGCGCCAGCTGATGCTGCCGATGACTATCTCCGCATCGCCGAGTCCACCGCCCTTGATTGCGTGTACAGGTTCTGCAGGGCAGTGATTGCAGTGTTCGGAGAACAGTATTTGAGATCACCCACTGCTGAAGACACTGCTCGGATCCTCGCAGTCAATGAAAGTAGATGATTTCCTGGTATGCTTGGAAGCATAGATTGCATGCATTGAGAGTGGAAGAACTGTCCATTTGAATGGCAAGGAATGTACAAAGGCCACAAAGGAGGATGCACTGTGATACTTGAGGCAGTTGCTATATATGATCTTTGGATCTGGCACTCCTTCTTTGGCATGGCAGGATCGAACAACGACATCAACGTCCCCAACTCCTCAACTGTCTTTTCCAAGCTTGTTGAGGGTCATGCTCCTCCTGTGGAATTTGAGATCAACGGGCATCACTACAACAAGGGATACTATCTAGCAGATGGCATCTATCCAAGATGGCCAACATTTGTGAAGACTATCTCATGCCCAATGCTCCCCAAGCATTCTCACTTTGCCAAGGAACATGAAGCTTGCAGGAAGGACGTGGAGCGGGCATTTGGTGTTTTCCAGCAGAGGTTTGCAGTTGTCCGGTTCTCTGCTACGACCTGGTCGATAGATCAGGTGTGGGAAGTGATAAACTGTTGTGTGATCTTGCACAACATGATCATTGAGGATGAGAAGAAGGATCCAATGAGTTTGCTCGAGGAGGACGAGCCATACCATCTACAGGGTCCTCTTGCCAAGCCTGATCAGCAGGTGCCTCCAACATGGGCTGCATTCATCGCAATGCGTCAGGAGATCCGAGATCCGGCGATGCATCAACAGCTGCAGGATGATCTTGTCGAGCACCTATGGATACGCAGGGGCAACACGACGTAGATGCTGAGCATGAACTAACCGAACTTGGCCGAAATATGTTGTAATTTTATTGCAGGCCGAACTATGTTAACAGTACGCCGAACTCAGTTTAAAAATTTCGCCGAATTTTGGTCTTAAAGTGTTCTATATTCATCATATAACGAACTATGCCGAAATTTGGACGAAGTTTAGCCGAATTTGAGCCGAATTCTAGCGGAAACGGGCGACCCGGGAACTCGGCCTGGGTACGCGAGTGGGAAACTGGGCGTACCCAGGCTGAAAACTTGCGTCGTCCGGCCAAAGTTTGGTCCAGATTTCGGCCTAGGTTCGGTCAACGAGTGGAGATGCTCTTATCCTTGTCTTCTCCTCTCCCTAAAATTCCCAATCTCGCTAGACACCATGGTTGGTCACGTCCACCTGCTGGAAAGGGCACCATGGTTATGTCCATTGTGTGGGATCCCCGAAACTTGCACCCACATAATGTTCACCTGTCCCGCGGCCCGGTTTTTGTGGAATTTCACCAGAGAGGCGTTGGGCCCGGACTAGCTGGCCCATGATCTCGGTGAATTCTAGAAACCCAAGCAATCCGAGCTGGAAAGGGCCGTCGCCTCTTCTGGCTAGTGTTTGCGGCAATGTCGTGGTCCCTCTGGAACATTCGAAATAAGATGATTATTGAGAAGATTCTCCCTAGGCGTGCGTCTGACTCGGTTTTCCACTTTCTGGCCTCTCTGCAGCTATGGTACCCGTTGTGTAGACAGCGGGACAAGGCGAGGCTGGACGCGACTCTTCGCCGGCTCTTGGAGGCGGCTCGGCGGCTCCCCCATAGTCCAACATAGTCTCTTCGGTGTTCACTCACCTGGCGAGGCGCAGTACCTCTCTTTCGTTTGGTTTTGTCTGAGTTGGGTCGTTTTGTGCTGTGGCCCCATCATGTGGTGTGTGAGTGACTATGTACTGTGATACTTGTTGTGGACGGTTGCTTTATTTATAAAGCGGGGCGAAAGCCTATTTCGAGGTCACGTCAACCTGCTGGAGCTCGTCCCTGCCCTCACTCTCACCTACCAGAGGAGAGAAGCATGGAAGGAGAGGGAGAAAGACACATCAGTGTCCGACACTGGGTCGCCGCCTTCCTCTTCGCATGAAAGTCGGCGGTGGTGGCCGGTGCCCAGCGTATCCTTGCCCCTCCCTTGCTCTGTTGCGGATTTTCTAGCCTCCGGACCGGCACCGTCCCTTCCTCCGTCTCCACCGTCGGCCCCATGGCCGCCTTGTAGGGTTTCGTAGCATGGAAAACAAAAAATTTCTATCGCATACAAACAAACAAGCCAAGATCTATCTACTAGATTGTAGCAACGAGTCGATGGAATAACTTACCCTCGAAGATTCCAAAGTGTTTAACGAGAGCGGATTCTCGTGGGTGATGTAGTCGTACTCTTCCCGATCTCAAGATCGCGTAGACGATCCTTCCGGCGCTGCGTTCCGGCAGCGCTCCCGCAGTCGGTCACACGTTCGGTACTCGACGAAGACCTTCCTCTCCCTTGTTCCAGCAGGCAGCGGAGGTTGTAGCACTCTCCTCGCGATTCCGGCAGCACAACGGCGTGGTACCGGAAGTAGAGGGGAGATCTCGCAGGGCTTCGCCTTAAGCCGGAGCGAGTATGGTGGAGTATGAGAGAGCTCCTCGGCGATCTAGGGTTTAGACACACCAAGGAGGAGAGGCTAGAGCCGGCGGCTAGGGTTCCGGGGACCCCAAGTCGGCGGCTAGGGCAAAACCCTAGGGGGCGGCGGCGGCTATGGTGGTAGGCGCCAAGCTAGGGTTTGAGGAGAGGTACTTGTGTGTGCTAGGAGGGAGCCCTGTCCCTCCTTATATAGGTGGAGGGGCCGGAGGCCAAGGGAAGGGAGGGGAGTCCCTCCCCAACTCGGCTTGGAGGGGGCGCCGCCGGTTGGAGGAGGGATTCCCTCCCTAACTCGGTTTCCCTCTTCCTCCTCTTTTCCACTTTCCAATTTTAGCCGTTTGACTTTTCAAACTAGCTATTTGACTTTTCAAACTAGGATTCGATTAATCCTTTATTTGGAACAGCGATGACACTTAGTACATGACGCAATCATACCAAGTTTGATACAACACATTCATGTACCCTTCCCCTCCGGAGTGCCGGACATTCCGGAACCTTCTAGAACATTCCCGATGAAAATACCGGAATCATTCCCGAACTCCGAAACGGGACTTTCCTTATATGAATCTTATTCTCCGGACCATTCCGGATCTCCTCGTGATATCCCGGATCCCATCCGAGACTCCGAACAACATTCGGTCTCTTTCTCATAATACCATAACTACTCAAACAACGTCGAATCCTTAAGTGTGTCTCCCTACGGTTCGTGAATTATGTGGACATGATCGAGACACTTCTCCAAACAATAACCAATAGAGGAATCTGGAAATTCATACGGCTCCCACATATTTCTACGATTACTTTGCGATCGAATGAACCACTTACATACGATACCAATTTCCCTTTGTCTCACGATAGTTTACTTATCCGAGGTTATGATCATCGGTATCTCTGCATACCTAGTTCAACCTCGTTACCGATAAGTACTCTTTTCTCGTTCCCGTGATATGTGATCCCTTGTGAGCCAGTCACATGCTTGCAAGCTAATTGGATGACATTCCACCGAGAGGGCCCAGAGTATATCTATCCGTCATATGGATGGACAAATCCCACTCTTGATCCATGTGTCTCAACCAATACTTTCCGAACACTCAATGCCACCTTTATAGCCACCCAGTTACGGTGTGGTGTTTGATGTCATCAAAGCATCCATCCGGTAAAGGTGATATGCATGATCTCATGGTCGAAGGAATTAGGTTACTATGTATCAGAAAGCATATAGCAATTGAACTATTGAAATGACTTGATCTTTATGCTACGCTTATCTATAGGAGTATGTCCATCATATCATTCTCCTAACGATATGATCTTGTTGTTGATAACATCTCAATGTTCATGATAGGGAAACCACAATCATTTATCAACCAACAAGCTAGTGATGTATAGAGGCTATACTAGGGACTTCAAATTAAGTTTACAAATCACACAAGTATCAATGTTTCCTTGTTAATACTATTATAGCATGAATGTAAACATTTATCATAAACACAAAGATATAATAATAACTACATTTATTATTGCCTCTAGGGCATATCTCTAACAGTCTCCCACTTGCACTAGAGTCATCTAATCTAGATTACATGGTAATATACCGAACACCCATGGCAGTTTGGTGTTGGTCATGTTTTGCCCTCGGGAGAGGTTTAGTCAACGGATCCGCCACATTCAGATCTGTGTGTACTTTGCAAATCTTTATATCCCCATCTTGGATATGTTCTCGAATAGCGTGAAAACGTAGCTTGATGTGCTTCAGCTTCTTGTGTGACCTTGGTTCTTGCGCATTGGCTATGGCGCCCATGTTATCACAGTAGATAGACATTGGGTCCAGCGCACTAGGAACCACACCCAGCTCTGTAATGAACTCTTTCATCCATATCGCTTCTTGTGAAGCCTCCGAAGCAGCCATGTATTCCGATTCAGTTGAAGATCTCGCCACAACGCTTTGCTTTGCACTCCTCCAGCTAACTGCTGCACCATTCAAAATAAATACGTATCCAGATTGTGATTTAGAATCATCCGGATCGGTGTTCCAACTAGCGTCGGTGTAACCATTAACAACGAGCTGTTCATCACCTCCATAAGAAAGAACCATATCCTTAGTTCTTCTCAAGTACTTAAGGATGTTTTTGACCGCTGTCCAATGATCCACTCCTGGATCACTTTGATATAGTTAAACTAACAGCATATGCAATGTCGGCTCTAGTACATAGCATGGCATACATTAGAGATCCTATGGCTGAGGCATAGGGAGTCTTACTCATCCTTTCTCTATCTTCCGCCGATGTCGGACTTTGAGTTTTACTCAAGGTCGTATTGGGAAACATGGGCAAGAACCCTTTCTTGCTATCTTCCATTCCAAACCTCTTTAGAACTTTGTCCAAATATGTACTCTGTGACAATGATATTTGGCATTTCGATCTATCTCTATAAATCTTTATGCCTAATATGTAAGCTGCTTCGCCAAGATCCTTCATTGAAAAACTATTATTCAAATATTCCTTGACACTATTAAGAAGGTCTACATCATTCCCAATCAACAATATGTCATCTACATATAGTATTAAGAATGCTACAGAGCTCCCACTCACTTTCTTGTAAATACAAGCTTCTCCATAAGTTTGTATAAAACCAAAACTTTTGATCACCTTATCAAAACGTTGATTCCAACTTCGGGATGCTTGCTTCAATCCATAGATGGACCGTTGAAGTTTGCATACCTTGTTAGCATCTTTAGGATCGACAAAACCTTTGGGTTGCATCATATACAACTCTTCATCAATGTCTCCATTGAGGAATGCTGTTTTGACATCCATCTGCCATATCTCATAATCATAATATGCAGCGATTGCTAACATAATCCTCACAGATTTTAGCTTCGCTACCGGTGAGAAAGTCTCATCGTAGTCAACTCCTTGAATTTGTCGAAACCCTTTTGCGACAAGTCGAGCTTTATAGACAGTAATATTACCATCAGCATCTGTTTTCTTCTTGAAAATCCATTTGTTCTCGACAGCCTTCCGGCCATCCGGTAAGTCCACCAAAGTCCATACTTGGTTTTCGTACATGGATCCAATCTCGGATTTCATGGCTTCTTGCCATTTATTGGAATCTGGGCTCATCATCGCTTCCTCATATGTCTCGGGGTCATCGGTGTTGTCCACCAACATGACACTCATAACGGGATCATACCAATCTGGAGTGGTACGAGTTCTCGTTGACCTCCGAGGCTCTGTAGCAACCTCAACCGAAGTTTCATGATCACCATCATTAGCTTCCTCTCTTCTTGGTGCAGGCACCACAGGAACTTCTTCCGGTGCTGCGCTACTCGCAATTTCGAGAGAAGGTTCGACAACCTCGTCGAGTTCTACTTTCCTTCCAGTCACTTCTTTCGAGAGAAATTCCTTCTCTAGAAAGGATCCATTCTTGGCAACGAAGATTTTGCCTTCGGATCTATGATAGAAGGTATACCCAATAGTTTCCTTCGGGTATCCTATGAAGACGCATTTTTCCGCTTTGGGTTCAAGCTTGTCCGGCTGTAACTTCTTTACATAGGCTTCGCATCCCCAAACTTTAAGGAACGACAATCTAGGTTTCTTCCCAAACTATAATTCATACGGTGTCGTTTCAACGGATTTAGACGGTGCCCTATTTAAAGTGAATGCGGCTGTTTCTAATGCATAACCCCAAAATGATAGCGGTAAATCTGTAAGTGACATCATAGAACGAACCATATCTAAGAGAGTTCAATTACGACGTTCAGACACACCATTACGCTGTGGTGTTCCCGGCGGTGTCAATTGTGAAAGTATTCCGTATTTCTTCAAATGCTCGCCAAACTCGTAACTTAGATATTCACCTCCACGATCAGAACGCAGAAATTTAATCTTCTTGTTACGTTGATTCTCTACCTCACTTTGAAACTCCATAAACTTCTCGAAAGTTTCGTACTTATGTTTCATGAAATAGATATACCCATATCTACTCAAGTCATCCGTGAAGGTAAGAACATAACGATAACCACCGCGCGATGCTACACTCATTGGACCACACACATCGGTATGTATGATTTCCAATAGGTCCGTAGCTCGCTCCATCATACCAGAAAATGGAGTCTTAGTCATTTTACCCATCAGACATGCTTCGCATCTTTCAAGTGATTCGAAATCAAGTGATTCAAGAAGTCCATCGGAATGGAGTTTCTTCATACGCTTCACTCCAATGTGACCAAGACGACAGTGCCACATATAGGTCGAGTTATCGCTCGATTTCAAACGTTTAGCCTCAATGTTGTTGATATGTGTATTTCCACTATCGAGATTCAATAAGAATAGACCATCTATCAAAGGTGCATGTGCATAAAACATATTACTCATATAAATCGAAAAACCATTATTCTCGGACTTAAACAAGTAACCGTCTCGCAATAAACAAGATCCCGATATAATGTTCATGCACAACGCAGGCACCAAATAACAATTATTTAAGTATAAAACTAATCCCGATGGTAGATGAAGGGGTAGCGTGCCGACCGCGATCACATCAACCTTTGATCCGTTTCCCACGCGCATCGTCACCTCGTTCTTCGCTAGCTTCCGTTTATTCTGGAGCACCTGTTTCGAGTTACAAATATGAGCAACCAAACCAGTATCAAATACCCAGGCACTACTACGAGTACTAGTGAGATACACATCAATAACATGTATATCAGATATACCTTTCTTCTTGATGTTGCCGTTCTTCAAATCCGCCAAGTACTTTGGGCAATTCCGCTTCCAGTGACCTTCTCCCTTGCAGTAAAAGCACTCAGTATCAGGCTTAGGTCCAGCCTTGGTTTTCTTCGCCGGTGTGGTAACTTTCTTACCACCCTTCTTGAAGTGTCCCTTCTTCTTAGACTTGCCTTTCTTGAATTTGGTGGTCTTATTGACCAACAACACTTGGTGCTCTTTCTTGATCTCCACTTCTGCAGACTTTAACATAGCAAACAGTTCTGGCAACTGCTTGTTCATGTTCTGCATGTTGTAGTTCATCACAAAGTTCTTGTAACTTGGTGGTAGTGATTGGAGGACACGGTAGATCCCCAAAGCATTAGGAATCACTATACCCAAGGTTTGAAGTTTGTTTGCGTGCCCAGACATCTTAAGCACATGCTCACTGACGGAGCTGCCCTCTTCCATCTTGCAGTTAAAGAACTTTTCAGAAGCCTCATAACTTTCAATTGCCGCATGAGTCTCAAAGATCAATTTGAGATCCTCGACAATATCATATGGGTCTGAATTCTCAAATCTTTTCTGAAGCTCCGATTCCAAACCATACAAGATAGCACACTGAACTATGGAGTACTGATTCTTCCGAGCGAGGTAAACATTCTTTACTTCATCAGAAGCATCAGCTGCAGGTGGGTCACCTAGCGGTGCATCCAGCACATAGGTCAAATTACCAGCTGTGAGGACAATCCTCAAATTGCGGAACCAATCCGCGAAGTTGCTTCCATTGTTTTTCAACTTTTCTTTCTCTAGGAACGCATTAAAATTGATGGTAGGGGCTGCCATTGATCTACAACATATTTGCAATAGTTTAGACTAAGTTTATGACAAATTGAGTTCAAATTAATAATAAAGTTAATCTAGGTGAACTCCCACTCAAAACAATATCCCTCACATTGTTTTAGTGATCACACGAACCAAATCCACCACATCAACACCGATCATCACGAGAGTTGATATAGTTTCAATGGCGAACAATCGTCATGTTCATCATATCTACTATATGATTCATGCTTTACCTTTCGGTGATCCGTGTTCCGAGACCATGTATGTATATGCTAGGCTCGTCAAGATCAAACCTTAGTTTCCGCATGAGCAAATCTGGCTTGCTCACGTTGTATACACTTGCAGAATCTAACACACCCGATCATCACGTGGTGCTTCGAAACAACAAGCTTTAGCAACGGTTCTAACTAAGGGTGAACACTTTATGACTTGAAATTCATGTGCATGAGGGATCATCTTATAATGCTACCGTCGTCTACTAAGCAATACAAGATGCATAAAGGATTAACATCACATGCAATTCAATATATGTGATATGATATGGCCTTTCTTCTTTGTGCTTCCGATCTCCATCTTCAAGCACGAACATGATCTCCATCATCACCGGCATTGCATCAAGGTCAATGACGCTTCTCCATGGTTGTCGTCCACCGGCTTCAACTATTACAACTATGAATAGACACGCGGGTCTTAACATAAATTAAAGACAACCATATGGCTCCTGCCGGTTGCCAACTTACAATAAGGAACATTGCATACATCAAATATAATCACAATCATGGCCATATCACATCACTGCACACCCCTGCAAAACAAAGTTAGACGCCTCTACTTTCTTTGCATGTTTTACGTGGTTTGGGGCTTTCAATAAGTGTCGTTCTAACTTACGAACATGAACCACAACATTGATACTAGTATTGTTAATCACCCGTTGTAAATTGGATCTTAACTATGCTAGGAGAAACAGGCACCCGCAAAGCCACTTATGCAATACAAGTTGCATGTCAAGCGTGGAGCAAGTCTCATGAACGATGTCATGTAAGGTTAGCCCGGGCCGCTTCATCCCAACATACCGCAAGATGCAAAGTACACAAGAAGCAATTGACAATAAAAGCATCAACGCCCACAATGACCATTGTGTTCTACTCGTGCAACAGATCTACATATAGACACGGCTCTGATACCACTGTAGGGTTTCGTAGCATGGAAAACAAAAATTTTCTATCGCATACAAACAAACAAGCCAAGATCTATCTACTAGATTGTAGCAACGAGTCGATGGAATAACTTACCCTCGAAGATTCCAAAGTGTTTAACGAGAGCGGATTCTTGTGGGTGATGTAGTCGTACTATTCCTGATCTCAAGATCGCGTAGACGATCCTTCCGGCGCTGCGTTTCGGCAGCGCTCCCGCAGTCGGTCACACGTTCGGTACTCGACGAAGACCTTCCTCTCACTTGTTCCAGCAGGCAGCGGAGGTTGTAGCACTCTCCTCGCGATTCCGGCAGCACAACGGCGTGGTACCGGAAGTAGAGGGGAGATCTCGCAGGGCTTCGCCTTAAGCCAGAGCGAGTATGGTGGAGTATGAGAGAGCTCCTCAGCGATCTAGGGTTTAGACACACCAAGGAGGAGAGGCTAGAGCCGGCGGCTAGGGTTCCGGGGACCCCAAGTCGGTGGCTAGGGCAAAACCCTAGGGGGCGGCGGCTATGGTGGTAGGCGCCAAGCTAGGGTTTGAGGAGAGGTACTTGTGTGTGCTAGGAGGGAGCCCTGTCCCTCCTTATATAGGTGGAGGGGCCGGCGGCCAAGGGGAGGGAGGGGAGTCCCTCCCCAACTCGGCTTGGAGGGGGCGCTGCCGGTTGGAGGAGGGATTCCCTCCCCAACTCGGTTTCCCTCTTCCTCCTCTTTTCCACTTTCCAATTTTAGCCGTTTGACTTTTCAAACTAGCTATTTGACTTTTCAAACTAGGATTCGATTAATCCTTTATTTGGAACAGTGATGACACTTAGTACATGATGCAATCATACCAAGTTTGATACAACACATTCATGTACCCTTCCCCTCCGGAGTGCCGGACATTCCGGAACCTTCTAGAACATTCCCGATGAAAATACCGGAATCATTCCCGAACTCCGAAACGGGACTTTCCTTATATGAATCTTATTCTCCGGACCATTCTGGATCTCCTCGTGATATCCCGGATCCCATCCGAGACTCCAAACAACATTCGGTCTCTTTCTCATAATACCATAACTACTCAAACAACGTCGAATCCTTAAGTGTGTCTCCCTACGGTTCGTGAATTATGCGGACATGATCGAGACACTTCTCCGAACAATAACCAATAGAGGAATCTGGAAATTCATACGGCTCCCACATATTTCTACGATTACTTTGCGATCGAATGAACCACTTACATACGATACCAATTTCCCTTTGTCTCACGATAGTTTACTTATCCGAGGTTATGATCATCGGTATCTCTGCATACCTAGTTCAACCTTGTTACCGATAAGTACTCTTTTCTCGTTCCCGTGATATGTGATCCCTTGTGAGCCAGTCACATGCTTGCAAGCTAATTGGATGACATTCCACCGAGAGGGCCCAGAGTATATCTATCCGTCATATGGATGGACAAATCCCACTCTTGATCCATGTGTCTCAACCAATACTTTCCGAACACTCAATGCCACCTTTATAGCCACCCAGTTACGGTGTGGTGTTTGATGTCATCAAAGCATCCATCCGGTAAAGGTGATATGCATGATCTCATGGTCGAAGGAATTAGGTTACTATGTATCAGAAAGCATATAGCAATTGAACTATTGAAATGACTTGATCTTTATGCTACGCTTATCTATAGGAGTATGTCCATCATATCATTCTCCTAACGATATGATCTTGTTGTTGATAACATCTCAATGTTCATGATAGGGAAACCACAATCATTTATCAACCAACAAGCTAGTGATGTATAGAGGCTATACTAGGGACTTCAAATTAAGTTTACAAATCACACAAGTATCAATGTTTCCTTGTTAATACTATTATAGCATGAATGTAAACATTTATCATAAACACAAAGATATAATAATAACTACATTTATTATTGCCTCTAGGGCATATCTCCAACACGCCTCGCCTTCGCCTCGGCGGCAGCATGCTAGGGCGTACTCCGGCTCTACCTCTGCCTCTGCCTCCAGCCCCGTCTCTACCCTCCTCCTTGACCACGGCTTCTCATCGAGGGGAGTTCTCCGCAGCACTGGGCTCGGCGACAAGCGGCCCCCACCCCGCCCCGCCACGTGGGCAGAGCCGATGTTGTGCACTGCACGATGTGCCAGTGCCACTGGCAGCCATCTCTTGGCCTATTGCCTAATTTGACGAGAACATGTGGGTCTATAAGGGTTACACCCCTCTACATGTGCGATGGAATTCTCCATGCATATTTTGCATCGACATTTTCACCTCCGTCAGCCTCCTCTTGGCCGAGCTCTCTTCCCTCCTGAGGTCCTCTGCGGCCACGTGGGTCAGGTCTTGACGATCTGCTCCAGTGAGCTACACGTTGCCGCTGCTCGGCAGAGAATCCTGGGTTGTAGCCTGAAAATTTATGCTCGCAACACCTTGTCCTTGCATGCTCAATCCCTTGACGCTGACGCTCTTAACCTCGAGCCATTCCGTCCTGGCATTGACCACATGGTATGGTGATAATCTTTCTAAGCTCTTGATTTTGGTTTTGGTTGTTTCAGTTGTGACCTGGGAGATTGATTTGGGGGTCAGGTGGAATTGGAAACT
Organism: Avena sativa; assembly: GCA_916181665.1. Classification (NCBI taxonomy): domain Eukaryota; kingdom Viridiplantae; phylum Streptophyta; class Magnoliopsida; order Poales; family Poaceae; genus Avena; species Avena sativa. The sequence goes on along the minus strand of OV702280.1, from coordinate 396,805,425 downwards.
CCTTATGCGATCTGGGGCTTGTGGTATTTTGTTGGCAGGAAATATAAGTGTTGATATGGTGAAGCGATCTGGGTAAGTAATGTGCATGATTCAGCTTAATCGGTGCATGAGCAATTCACTATATAGGAGAAATGGAAGACACCAATGGTCGCCCGGCTACGCCGACGGCCAAATGTTGGGGCCATCAGCGTAGCGGCCTCCCCGACTAGTAGCCTAGCCCGGTCGTCAGCGTAGGAACGACCGTCGGCATAGAGGAAGGTGCCGAGGATAGCCCTCGGCGAAGCTCGGCCTTTGGCATAGGAGAGAAAACTGTGCCGACATGGCCCTCGACGTGTTGGGAATATGCCCTAGAGGCAATCATGTATGATGATATTTCCCATTTGTATTCATAAAGTTATTAAGTTGTTCTTGTATAAACATCTGATGTGTATCATTGAATATGTGATTCGGTTGTGGAACTATACATTCATGTTGTTCATACTAAATATCCTTGGTCATCGAGGTTGTGTTGGACACACAACACCAATGTCAAAAAGTCGGCTGATGACTCGGTTCCACTTGTCATGGGCATGGAGATGCTATTCCGACTTACACATATTCGGCTAAAGAGTTTAGCGAGTCGGATTGACCCATATTGAGGTACAACAAACAATTTGTCATTTGTATATCTCAATCAATGTAATCCTTAGACCTAAGGTTATTGCATAGTCCAAGTTGAGGATCACCGACTTAGGATCTGTCAAACGCTGATCCGTAACTGGACAGTTATAAAGGCAGAGTTCGGGTCGACTGAGAATCAAACTGCGTGATGTGAATAACCAAGATGGGATTTTCCTCCTCCACTTGGATTACCACCATCCATTCCCTGCCCTGGCATGCCTCCGGTACTAAGAGCATGGGGTTTGCGCAGATCGCAAACAACTCTGGAACCTCGTGGCACAGAGGGCAATCATCGCACCATGGGTCCAGCCAGAAAAGGGTGTCCCTCCCATCACCTATGGAAATGGATAGCCCTTTCTGTATTGCTGGCATAATGTCCTGGATGGCTCTCCGAAACTGAGACCCCTCCCGACGTTCACAAGCCAGCTGCGGCTATCCCCGGAGGTATTTAGCTTTTATTAACTGCAGCCGGAGGCCTCCATCATCCTTCAGGATCCTTCACACCCATCTAAGCATCAACGCCACATTCATGTGACGAGAGGAGAGAATACCTAAGCCCCCCCAGCTCTTTGGGGGAGCAGATGTCGACCCATTTAACCATATGGTACTTTTGGTGGCCTTGATTGGCCATCCAAAAGAACCGGGAGGGCTCCTTATCGAAGTTAGCATGAACCCGTTCCTGTAGGAGGTACATCCCCATCATATACATGGGGAGGCTGGAGAGACATGAGTCGATAAGGTACATCCCCATCATATACTTGTGCTGCCTCTAGTGTCAGTCGTCGTAGTATCGTAGAGGCCAAGTCCCTGGAACGGAATGGACCACCATCACCTCGTCCCCAACCTCCCGCAGCCCCTGTTTGCCGGATGCTAGACCAATTCGCCGCAACTTCAATTGCCTCGTCACGCTTTATTATCCTCCTCTCTGACTCCTGGATAGTTCGATCCCCTACCCACCTCTAACGTTGATGCCCACTTCCCGACGATCCACCGATTGTACCACCCACCAGAGCAGTCTATGGATTTCGTTTAGTTTACCTAAATGCTTGTTGGCTGGTTTATACGTGAACGGATATACATAGCTTTCTTATCATCGAGCACCTCGATTGTGTTGTCAGACGCCAGAGTCTAGTAAAATTTTAAAAATCACAACTTCATTGACAATCAGAACACATAACCAGCATAGTGTGATGCTTTTCACAATTTAGTGAACCTTGATCAACTGGGGCATCTTGGGTGTATGAATAGTCATACTGATCTCTGATATCTAGGCATAAAGAAAATGGGGTTTAGCTCTAAGAACATATTTAGCGGAGAAATGTCATGTCACTAGACCAGACTATTTTCTTGTTGCCAAAAGATAGCACACCCCTATTTGCAAATTGACACAGAAAACACACTTTGTGTCATTGATAGGCGGCGCTCTCCCGAGCCTACGTGTCTTGGACACAAATGTGTGTCAATATGCAAGAGACAACAAAATGTGTGAATTTGTTTAACAAAAAAACTATAAGCCAAATATGTGTGAAGCACCTAGGTAAAACATCTAACCATTTATTAGTTGGCCAAATAAGTGAATACATGTGTTGCATTCAGTTAAGGATGCATACAAGTCAGATGCTTTGTCATTAAGGATAATTTCTAAACTAGTTTCTAGAAGCATATATAATATTCATCCTTGGTAGTTAGATAAACTTGTCACAAAAAATATGTGATTCAGCTTCCAAGTAGAAGACACTACTATTTAAGACTTTGAGTAATAGCGGAACTTCAGACTTTGTGATAGGTCTTAGATAAAGTAGAGGAACATGGGAAAATATATAGGAGCTTTGCTATTTTGTGAGAGTTTTTCTTTAAGGCTTTGTGAGAAATTATTTAAATATAGATGCCCTAGCCACCCATAACATTACTAGCTATAGACATGTCACTGAGATATTGGAGGTACCCCAATTATCGAGTTGGTATGCCATTGATACTAATAATGTGCCTACATGCTAGATGAGTGCATCAAATGTAGAGGATGAAAAATAATCAATACGTGGAAGTGATGCGGAGAGCAGAAATGATGTTACATGATATTACAAGATATCTCCTTCACATGATTACGAAGACATAAACACAGTGACTCCGTTGAAGACTTACCATGAGAGTATAAATACAAAGCATCATACTTAGGGATCGCAAAAAAAAAAGACTTGATTTTCCAGAAATGGTGCAAAGAAGCCATAAAATGTGACCACCGGAAAGAAGAATATTGTAATTGCAACGATATATCAAAAAGATGTTACAAAACAGTACAATTTGTGAAAGAGTCCTTTAAAAGTGTGAAACTTGTAAGAAAACAGTAATCTCCATAGTGTTAACATAGTTTCGGGATAAATCTTAGGAGCTAGTGAGCTAAATCTCCCATAAGCAATAGAATCGACAAAACGGACAATAACATTGTGATTCTGCAGCACTATTTTTTAAAAAAATCAGCGCTTTATTAGTTAAAAAGTTTAAACATTACACTCGGCCTCTGCATCACTACGATGCACACAACCGACAAACATCCTAATCATAACCAACAAAGTAACAAAAGGGTGGAATACATGCGATCAATCAATCAACCACGCTGCCATCCATGTTAGGAAAAAACTGCAGCAGTATTTGTGTACAAACCAATGAAAAAGCTGAAGCTATTTGTATCCATTGAATCGATTACCTTTTAGCATATCATCTTGGCAATTAATAGCCACTAGGACAAGAAAAAACATAGGGAATCCGTCCGTGGGGTAACCTGACACAGTTCACTCAATTCCGTGAGGGCTAAACGTTGCTTTACTCCAAGTCCCCTACCCTGATGGAGAACAACCAAACATACAAAATAAACCAATGACACCTAACTAACTATCCCTCCCCGCAAAAAAAAAAAAAAAACTAACTATCCCTTTGGTAGCCTGCGTACATGCAAACGGAAATAGAACAAAGCTCACATGTCTCAGGCCTCACTCCTGGATAAGTGGATAAATTCAACAAAAAGGGTTTCACTACCCCCAGCTTAATAAACAACCAATTTCAGAGTTCAAACAATGTCAAAAAATCAATTTAAGACAGAATACATTTTTTATACAATTTAAGACAGCATACATGTCAACCCTGGTTTATCATACCGAAAAGGCCCATGCGGATGAACAGCCCTAGACAACTCGACGAACATCATAAAATCTAACACAAGAGAATTTCTATGGCTACTCGAGATGCGAGCACGAGATCGAGGAGACGGAGTAGAGAAGAGTCCAGTACTCATCCAGGCTATGCCGATCCAGGTACCTAGAGAGGGAGAAAGAATTGTTGAGAAGGAGGGACTGGTGGGTGGACGTGTAAGGTGTGGGCTGAAGCTGCCATATGTGCTTCCTCTCAATTCGTGACCGAGAGTTTGCATTTTCCTAATTAGTGATTAATGTGCTCGTACGTGGCAACTTGATAGACCACATATGTATTTAACTCTATAATATATACTGGTCTTTCTTACCAGCGCCCCTCCACCACTAATTACACTATATCTCAAATAAAAAAGTGTTTTACAAAAAGGAGCTTGTAATCATACTATTTTCTTAACCCGTGCTCCACTAAACAGACGTGCCAAAACTAAGTTTTATTGACAATGTGTCTTTGATGGCGTGGACGCGCAGGTCGGCAGATGCCAAAGCTCGGAGCAGTCTATGGATCTCGTTTAGTTTTCCAAAATCCTTATTGTGTTGTCACGCCTATCGCCACTGCCACCAGTTGACACTGGCCCCCTTCTTTTCAGCTTCTTGGCCAGCTTCTCCCAGAAGCTACCCTCGACCAGCTTCTCCCAGAATCTCATCTGCCAAAATCGTTTATACTTTTAAATTGACATTGAAACTACTATTTAAGAAGTTTGAACGAATTTTGAAGATGAGATTCTAGGAGAAGCTGGTCGAGGGTAGCTTCTGGAAGAAGCTGGCCAAGAAGCTAAAAAGAAGGGGGCCACTGATGGAGTTCCCACTCAAGCATCACAACAACTCCCTCCCTCTGGATCCCTCCTCCATCAGCCACCCCAGCTCGCAGGTGCGTCGCTGCTCGGCGCCTTCCGAAACGAGCCAGAGCAGGCCCAATTCATAGTCGACACACTTGGCCATCCCGATGCCGCTGCTGGACAGGGGATCCTCGGACCAGGGCCAAGAGCAGAACCAAGAGGAGAATCAGCAGCAAGAGGAGGAAGACCATCAGATCAAGCATAATCAATCATTAGAGTCGGAGCTGACAGTCACTAGTACAATACATAGCATTAGAAACCGTGATCCGAGCCGGTTTGGCACCAACATAATTTAAAACGTCGCCTCACCCTGACCATAGCCGGTTCAAATTTCATAACCGTCTCCAAGAGTTTTAGAAACGGTTGTAAATAATAACCGCCTACGGTACTCGAGACGGGCGAAAGTAACACCCGTCTGCCTCACCTACGTAGCCGGTTTGTTATTGTAACCGTCTCTAAGATATTTTGTATTGGAGACGGGTATTTATGTTCACCGTCTCTGAAGAGGTAGAGACGCCTGGTTATCACGACCGGCTGCATAAGGTAAATATCGGAGACGGTGAAAATTATTAACCGGCTGCATAAGGCAAGTATCGAAGACGGTGGAAATTATTAACCGGCTGCGCTCTTATTTTTGCTAGTAGATGCTAGACGGAACGGTCCCGCCAGAAGTTTGATTGAACATTGACAAACCCGGTAACATCATATATAGTAACCACACAAAAAAACCACAAGAAAAAATATAGGAGTTGCACAAACATAGCCATATATACATATAAGCAGAGCGGTGTTCAACATAGCCATATATACAAAAGTTGCATAACAAACTGATTCAACATAAAGTTCGTGCAGAAAACAAAAGGCAAAAGGATTCAACATAACTATCTCATGCTGATCTACTGAAACTGATGCTCAGAGTAGTTTACATCATCAACAACACTATAAATAGGGAACCTCTTGCCAATGTCACTTGTCTCACTAGCCTTGGTCACACTCTGAACTTTATAGAACTTGCCAGATAAAAAATGGTGGTTTGCCAGATAGTTAAAGTCATCAGGATTGTCAAACTTCATTTACACCCTGTGATTGTGATCAACCGCAAACTTGTACTTCTCGGGCCAAGCATGAACCACATAATAAGCATGTGTGATGTTGTGAGAAGAGTAAACAAACTGAATTTTCACAGCCAACAGTCACTAGTTGTGCTGACCCTCCACAACACCTAATATACTCATGGTTGTCTCTAACATTATTGGGTTCTGAGTTGTCTGTAGGTAAATGAATAAATCAGAATAACCCAATGAATATCCTATTGTCCCCCGTCTTGGAAAAAGTTGATGCTCCTTAAATAAGTGATCTAAAATATGTGGAACAAGATCGAGACATACTAGCTTGTAGATCTTCACATGCTCCTCATCAAATTTGAAAGTGTACTGCAGTGCCTCCTCAAGTTTCTCAGTAGCATGAGAATTAGTTGGCCTAACAAAGAGCTGGCATTCAATGTTGTGGTTCACAACAAACTCGAAGTTGTTGCCAATGAGCTTCTGAATAACATGAAGGCTTTTGACAAGTCTATCCATGATAAAACAACAGACTGTCTTCACTAGACACATGTCATCAATCGGACCAAGAGCTGCACCTAAAAGCTTCATAATTACCCTAAAAACCTAAGGCCTCATTTCTCAGGTAATGAACCTGACATGCTGTCTTTCCCAGTCCCGTAAGATAGAAAAACTATGAAAATATAAACAAAAACTATAAAAAAGGGATTTGATAAATATCTTCATATTTAACAGTTTATTTAGGTAGCAAATAATTTACTAGTTCATTTAAAATTATGATATCTTGTCTCATGCAAATACAAACTTGATGTCTTGTCTAGGCATTCGATTTAACAGTACACCATTCTTAGTTGTCATTTTCTTTTGTATCATCTATTCTGGACAAGTCATATTATGATATCTTGTCTCATGCAAATATCATCAAATCTTTTGTATTACAAGACATATTTCAATGACATCTAATTGACTTGTTAAATCTGAACAAAACTTCCAATGACATCTAATTGACTTATGGTACGTACACATGTGCAAGTTATATAAACAATTGAATTAGCAAAAGTCTAAGAAAAATTATGAGAGATTAGTAAGTATATTGGACATGCACGGACAAATATTATGGAATAAAAGAGACCTAGGATTTATAAGAGATAAAAAACCCTAAAATGAACCGTAAAACATTGTGATTTACTTCATGTATTCAAAAGCGAACGAGGGATCGAAAGAAGAATGTTACTAACCTGATTATTCACACACAAAATTTGTGATTTACTTCCGCGCTTAACCTTCTTAACCAGATAAAACAGAGAATAGATCTTGATAAGATGGACGCAGAGAGGGAAATCGAGAAGGGGATCAAAATATTCAGAAACACAATCACTTCCACTCTGAAGAACTGCCGCTCAGAAGATGGACGTAGAGGGAAATCGAGAAGGGGATCTTGAGATGGCCTTGAGAAGATTGAATGAACCTCTTCGGTGATCTCCGCCTCTCCGGTGTGAAGAACTGCGCCGCTCAGTGAAGAACTGCCTCGCTCCGGTTTCTCGATGCCTCTTGGTGTCTCCTTCACTTATCCGTATAGACGCGCAACCGGTTTTATATAACGACTGTATCTAATAACAGGCTCACAGCCGGTTTACTTTGACGACCGTCTCTAAGAACAGGTGTATTAGAGACGACTGTTTATTTTCACCGGCTGTGAGTAGAAGTTGACGAAGACGGTTGTAAATATTAATCGGATAAGCTCTTATTTTGCAGGGGTGACTTATTTTACGAGCCCCACTTGTGTTCTTGCCAGTAGATGTCAGATGGAGCACGCAGTGCTGAGGTTTGTTGAAACCAGGAGGGTCCGAATTAATCTGGACTGTGTTAAAAGGTACGAAATCTCTTGTCCACGGCTATTATTTTGTACTATCCCTATTTGTAATGGAATAACAACAATTAGTTCAAATGTAACACATGGTTGCTCTCATTAGTCTACAACATAACAAATACTTCTTCCCGCATGTGACAGTTCCTAACATAGCGATTATGACCGCGACTAGGATAACAATGGCAGCGAAGGAGTATTGTAGACACATTTCGCGGGTTGATTCCTAATAAATTTTCAAATCAAAATGAATTGGGATAAGCTCATAAACAAAATGATGCTCGAAATTTCTAACACGAGTAACTCATCGGATGAGGAGGAATAGGAAACGATGGCGTCGAGGAGGAATAGAAAGGCGAAGGCGCAGGTGGAGCGCGGCGGCAGTGGGTGGCGGACGGGGGGGGGGGGGGGGCAGCGCGTGGCGGGCGGGGGAAGCGCGTAGTGGGCGGGGGCAGGCGGCGGCGACTCGGGAGAGGAGAGACGGAGCCGGCAAAGATAGGGATTTGGGGATTTGGGGAGGTGGGATTTGGGGATAAATAGAGGAGTTCGGACCTTTCGAATTTTACCGGAGTTGTCGAGACTTCTATTTTTTGGGATTTAGTCGGGCATGTTAGCCCATTAGATTTTGGGTTTGTTTAACATTCTTGCATTATTACTTATGAGTATTGATGTGTCTAATTTTGCAGATGACACGTGAGTGGATGTACCTCGGGAGTAGTGTGAGCGATGTGTACCTTGATGGTGTCGCGGAGTTCTTGAATGTGTCCGAAAAGCTTGTGGTTGACACTAATGACCCGTGGGTACTTTGCTCATGTTGTGACTGCAAAAGCATCAAGAGTTTTACAAACCTTACAGAAATCCAAACACATTTGATCAAAATGGGATTCATGGCGGGGTATGAATGTTGAAGCAAACATGGCGAACAAGAAAGTACACACGATGATGATGATGGTGATGATGATCAGAGTACAGGGGAGTGCCATGCAATCAGGGGAGACGATGTAGTAATGATTGATGTTCATGAGAATACCACCACATTTTCATCAACTCGCGGGGTTCATCAAACAAACCACGTGGACATGGACACATCATCGCAAGGGAAAATGACACATGAACAAGACTCTTTGGGTCAAATGTTGCGGGACGTTGAAGAAAACTATATAATATGAGAAAATGTACAAGAAGTATGTTTGTATGGTCAAAGACTCGGAGACACCAATGTACCCTGGGTGTCAGCCGTACTACACAAAGTTAGCTACTGTGCTTGAATTGCAGATGAAAGAAAAGTTTGGATGGTCGGATAAGAGTGTAACCACGTTATTAACATTCTTACATGAATTTCTACCGGATGGAAACCACATGCCAGAGAGTACATACCGAGCTAAGCGGATTCTGTGTCTGTTGGGAATGGAAGTCTAGAGAATACATGCATGCAAGAATGGTTGTATTTTGTACCGTGGTGATAAATATAGCAAAATGCATGAATGCCCGAAGTGCAAATTTCCTAGGTTCAAGGTTCCGAAGGATGGTGATATGGCCGATGATAGTGGTGATTATGATGACATGGATGAGGCTAGCAACAAGATGAAGAAGAAGAAAAAGAGGAATGTCTACATACCCAACAAAATTTGTTGGTACCTTCCTATTATAGCTCGTCTGAGAGTTTATTTGCAAACCCAGATATGGCAAAAATGATGCATTGGCACGCAGACGAGCGCTATCAGGACGGAATGCTAAGACACCCTACCGTCTCTCCGCAATGGAGAAACATTAATAGACTTGTACCTTTGGGAGATGGTGGTGATCCTTTTGGCTTGGATCCTAGAAATGTGAGGTTTGCGCTGAGCACCGATGGAAACATGAGTACCACCCACAGCACCTGGCCTGTGAATCTCTGCATTTATAACCTTCCTCCATGGTTGTGCATGAAGCGGAAGCATATATTTCTCGCCGTACTAATCCAGGGACTAAAACAACCTAGTGACGACATAGATGTCTACCTTGCACCTTTAGTGGAATATTTGAAACTTCTTTGGGTTTAGGGCGTACCCACGTTAAGCTTCCGGGGTGCCTAGGACACCGGGTCCAAGTCTATTTTCTTTGTATTTTTTATCCTTGATATAGTGTGTGACACCCCATATCTAAGTAAAAATTTGTGTGATTTACAAAGTGGACACCCGCTAATTTTCTTCCTGGGTCCGCCCCTGTTTGGGTTGAAGGTGTGAAAAATTATAATGCGCATTTGAAGGAAAACTTTACCCTGAGATGCATATTGTTCATAACCATCAATGATTATCCGGCTTATGGGATCTTGTCTATCTAGGCTATAAAATAGACAAATGCATGTGTCCAATGCCTAGACAAGACAACAAGTTGGTATTTGCATGAGTGTAAGAAGATGGTGTACATGAGGCATCGGAGGTTTTTTCAAAGAATCATCGATATTGGAAGTTGAAGAAAGAGTTTGATAACACCGTCAAGAAAGGTTTGGCTCCTCCAATTTTAAGCTTAGACACTTAAAAGTTGATCCGAGAAAGTTCAAACGAAAGGGCAAAGCCAAAGCCAAAGGCAAGGAGAAAGAAACGGAAATAGTTATAGAAGATCAGCCTCCCAAGAAAAAACCCGCCTGGAAGAGGAGATCGATACTTTGGGACTTGCCTTACTGGGAGCATCTAAGTGTTAGGCATTCCATAGATGTGATGCATGTTGAGAAGAATGTGTGTGAAAGCATAATAGGGACATTGCTTAACATAGAGGTCTAAACAAAAGATAGTGCGAATGCACGGCTTGAAGCTCTAAAAATCAGAGGAGAAACACCATCTAATAAGCTGGATAAATCAAACAAAAGGGCGCCACCCAAGGTGAGTTATGTTTGCGACAAAGATGAGGCACAAGAAGTATGTAAATCTCTATATGGCATGCATTTTCCAGTGGGCTACGTCGCCAACATGCAAAGGATTGTTTCAAGGAAAGAAAACAAAGTAACGGACATGAAATATCATGATTTTCATATCATGATGACACAAACGTTCCCTGTCGCGATAAGGGGTGTCTTTACACCACGTGTTCGAGATACTCTAACGAAGTTGTGTGAATTTTTCAACATAATTTCTCGGAAGGTATCCTAATGCACTGGATGAGCTACAGAGAAGTGTGGTGGAGACTCTATGAAATTTGGAGACGATATTCCCTCTGTCATTCTTCGATATCATGGTGCATCTCATTGTTCACCTTGTGCACGAGATAAAGATGTGCGGTCCCGTTTATCTGCGAAGCATGTACCCCTTTGAACGCTTCATGGGAATTCCTAAACACTATGTAAGGAATCGAGCACGTCCGTAGGGAAGCATCGTTGAGGGCAAGGTAACCGAAGAGGTTATTGAGTTCTGCATTGATTACATGGCACGCCTTGACCCGCTAGGTGTGCCTAGGTCCATCCATGAGGGAATGCTTACTGGTTTCAGAACGAGTGGAAAGATCAAGATCACTCTAAGTGCCATTTTATATTCCCAGGCTCATTTTTGTGCGCTAAAGCACATGGACCAAGTAACTCCATACGTGGAAGAACACACCGCCCTTCTAAAAGCAATGCATCCCACTAAAAGTTATGTCGAGAAACTCCACGTTGCCCAGTTCAACACATGGTTGACTGAGCGACTATGTAATGTCAGAAATAAAGATCCCACCATTGCTTCTCTAGCGAGAGGCCCAACATGGGAGGTCAGACAATTTCAGGTGTACAAGATCAACAGGTACACATTTGCTACGAAGAAGAAAGATAGCACAACAACGCTGCAAAACAGTGGTGTCTGCTTAGAATATGACAAGAAAGATCTATACTACGAATACATAGAAGAGATTTGGGAGCTAGACTATGTGGATTTCAAATTTGAATTGTTTCGTTGTTGTTGGGTTACTATGAGTCAAGTGACTCCAAATGACAATGGGCATACTAAAGTGAACCTCGATCGTACAGCTTACAAGAACGAGTCATTCATACCAGCTAACCTGGTTCATAAAGTCTTCTACATAGTTGACTCGAAGAATAAGAGTAGACATGTAGTTATGCCATCAAAAAGGAGCATCGTGGGTGTGGACGACGTGATATCCGAGGAAGAGTATAACAAGATCGATGAGTTTCCTGGATCTTCGTCCTCGTTAAAGGAAAGAGATCACAACGAGGTTATTCCGAAATAGCTGTACATTCGAGATGAAGATCCTGAAGCATGAAAGCGCGTGATAATGTAATTTCTAGGACAATTCGTAATATGTAATAATATTTGTATGACTTTGTAAGCATTTATGGAGAACATTTGTATGAGTTACTAATATATTTAATAATTGTATGAATTTATCCACTGAGCATGTTTGTATGAACATATTTACTAAGATTTGCTGAAGGAGAGAAGAAAAACAATAAAGACTTTATGAAAGAATGCTTTCTTTTATACCTACTAAATCTAGGCTTAGTTATATGTTCAATGTTGTTGATGTGTGATGTACTATTGGACCTAGTCATATGTACTTTGTTCATGTTCTTCGTTATCCAAAAGTATTTTAAGTTTCAAATTAAGAATGTCATTTTCATACATTCCAAAAATGTACCTAATTTTAGGATTTGAAGGCAAAAAACTTTGAAATAAACAGTTTTCGGAAGGTCCATAAAAATCCGGACCCTCTGAAACACACCCTATGAGCATTCCTTGGAGAAATATTAGCCTATACTTTGTAGTTGCATTTTTTGACTTGAATTACAACTTAATGTTGCAAATGTGATTTTATAGAATATTTTAAAATTTTATTGGGCATTGTTTCGAATTAAATGAATATTTGGCTATTTAGCAGATTTAAATTGACATTTGAAGTAAGCATGCATAAAAAAAGTTTTAAATGGATGAACAAAATCATATTTGGGTACCTCTATAACCACATTATCTCAATTCATAAGCTTATAATAGAAATCATTAGACATCTTGACTAAGTTTGTAGCTACATAGATAGTTATAGGGATTTTGAATTTTTATAATATCTAAAAAATGAAAAAAACGAAACTTGCCAAGTGTCAATTTTAAGGTACCTATATAGTGTGGTAAATATATTATAATTTTTTAGAACAATTTCACCAATGTTGAGTTTCAACAAGTACATTTGGGTAGGAATCATCTTACCTTTCAGGGTAGAATCTAAGGTTTATGCCACGTGATATATTTGCTTCAATGTAAGGACCTTATATTAGTTGTAGGACTTCATTTAGCAATGCTAAAACTATGGGAACCATTTTCCACCCTTTTGTTTTGGAAAAATTGCATTTCTTGAGTTTTGGCCAACTCCGAAGTGTATGGATTTTGTCCCGATGGGTCCGGATATAGTACTATTGGAGACGGTGTGAATTTTTGACCGTTTCCCACATGTTTTCCAGACGCTTCTATTGGCAGCAAAACTAAGTTGGTTTTGGGTAATATGGTCACTTAAATGGATGGAATATTCATATTTGGGTAATTCTATAACCACATTACTTCATAACATATATTTAAACTAGGAAATAAATAGAGACAACTTGTACGTTTGAAAAAGTTTAGAAACAAATATTTAAAAACTAGAAAATCAATAGCTTCAGGGACCGCATGCATCATGCATGTTCTTAACAAACATTTAGAAACAAGTTTTATCACTTGCAGTAATATATGATGACTCTGACGTCGTCTAACAAACCCGCGGGGAACTCTCTGGCATATATATTAAATGAGTAGCTCAATGATGAACATCATCTCAAGGTTCCTACGCAAAGTGTTCCTGCCAGTAAGGAGTATGGCTTGTCCAACTTGCAGATTTGCGTCTTGAATGAAGTTCTTCCATGCCTCCTTGTTGAAAGCGATGCAACCATCTTTATCTGTCTTGTACGGAACTATGCTAACGCCACCTGCTCCACTGCGTACTCCAACCGAGCCTTCTCCAAATAAAGTATAATTTTAGGATTTTTAGGCAAAAAACTTTGAAATAAATAGTTTTCGGAAGGTCCATAAAAATCCAGACCCTCTGAAACACACCCTATGAGCATTCCTTGGATAAATATTAGCCTATATTTGTAGTTGCATTTTTTTGACTTGAATTACAACTTAATGTTCCAAATGTGATTTTATAGAATATTTTAAAATTTTATTGGGCATTGTTTCGAATTAAATGAATATTTGGCTATTTAGCGGATTTAAATTGATATTTGAAGTAAGCATGCATAAAAAGGTTTCAAATGGATGGAAAAATCATATTTGGTACATCTATAACCACATTAGCTCAATTCATAATCTTACAATAGAAATCATTAGACATCTTGACTAAGTTTGTAGCTACATAGGTAGTTATAGGAATTTTGAATTTTATAATATCTGAAAATTGTAAAAAAAATATGAAACTTTCCAAGTGTCCATTTTAAGGTACCTATATAGTGTGGTAAATATATTAGAATTTTTAGAACAATTTCAGCAATGTTGTGTTTCAACAAGTACATCTGGCTAGGAATCATCTTAACTTTCAGGGTAGAATCCAAGGTTTATGCCACGTGATATATTTTCTTCAATGTAAGGACCTTATATTAGTTGTAGGACTTCATTTAGCAATTCTAAGACTATAGGAACTATTGCCTACCCTTTTGTTTTGGAAAAAATTGCATTTCTTGAGTTTTGGCCAACTCCGGACTGTCACTGAGGGTCCGGATATAGTACTATTGGAGACGGTTTGAATTTTTGACCGTCTCCCACATGTTTTCTAGGCTTTACAATTCTATGCTGAACTAAATAGGGATGGGATTAATATGGCCATTTTAGTGATTTCTTCGAAGTTGGTGTTGATTATGGCTTCAATTTTGGACATAAATCAGTTGACACTAAACCTAGATATGTAAAGCATATGGGGGCATTATCATGCATGGAACCAGAAAATATAATAAACTGATAGCCACAATAGATAGTACTCTATCTCCATATGCAGTTCAAAAGTATCTACCACACCCACATAATCTGTTACATATATAGTAGTAGTAGTCGCACGAGCATGAAACACACAAAAATAAAGTTTGATACAACAAGAGACACCCTAGAACGATGGGTCGTCGCCCTCTTCATCGTCCACTTAATCACCATCTTCACCGTCAATCGCTACTATTGCACGTGACACCTTTCCTTTGTTAGCTGCAGGTGGCGGTACTCCTCCTTCGTCCTCAGTCGTTGCTTCAGGAGGCGGTGACTATGCTTCTTCGAATTCATCATCGGTTATAAATACATCCCCTTCCTCATCTTGATCACTCCACTCATCCTCTGACCCTGCTAAAACCGGCATATCAATTTTGAAGTGCTTGATGGTTGCTTTGAGCATCTTGTTGATTCAGTCTAGCACGATCCCTATGACGCTTCTCGCGATCTTCCATGTAGATGCAATACCACGTCTTGAGACCACGAAAGATCTGGTTCTGCCTCTTATTGCTCGCATAGCCAGTGAATCCCGGAACATCCATATACTCCACTTCTCTAGTGGCCTTGTTCTGTAGGGATTTTGTGGCACCTTTGAGTGTCTTGTCAACGACGGGTTTGTGAATACCATGCTTCTTGAAGTCTTTTCCTGATGTGTAGGTCTTTTGGGTGACATGCTCAATGAATGTTGAATGTATGGAGCATAGACCAGTGACCTCCGACGATCAACACTGTTCCTCCTTATCTCTAGATACAAGAGATACATGACATCAACCTTTCCTTTCTTCCCACGTAGGATGTACCAAAGGAGGTTTTTTTGCATATCCGGAGGTTTTTTTGCATATCCATGTATGTAAGAGGTGTCTCCCACCTTTGGGAACAAGGTCCACCGAAAAAGCTTGTGCAGTGTGTCAAAGAAGGACAAGAGGCCTTTGATATGGCCACGCACAACATGTTGGCCACCATATGTGCTACTAGAAAATTAGCACCCGCATCCAGTTCAACAGGCTTCTTTGTGATCTCATCCTCATGGATACGGAAGAAAATGTTGTAATTTGGTTTCACCAACGGCAGGCCCAGTGCTTCGGCAAATGCACTAAGTGGGTACCGGTGTTATTTGTTCCCAGTGATCCACCGAAAATGCTTGTCCTTCTGAAGATAAAAGGTAGCATAGAACTGTGTCACCACGTCTTCGTAGTAGTGATGCTTGAACTGCATGATGTCCACTAATCCCAAGCGATCACAAGTTTCAAATATACCAGCAAACTTTATGTTTTCCTTGATGTGCTAAAATTCGATTGACCTTTGAGGAGAAATCTTAGTGTCTAGTGCAAGAATAATCTCTTCAAAGATCTTTTGCTGAATGACTGTGCGGAACATTAGGCCACACTTGGTTTCTTTCTTCAGCTCATACTGATTCTGATCCCAACGAATACTTTCGTACTTCCGCTTAGTCATTACCGTGAAGCTTTCTTGGGTTTTAGGCAATACTCTGTGAGCAATGGAGTTCCGCTGCTTCTTGGCCCTCTTTGCCTGCAGGGGATTATTTGATGACCTAGCTGCCATTGAATCAGCACACCTCTTCGCAGTTCTTTTAGGATTGGCCCTCCTAGGAACACCATCATCCCTCTCCATAACCTCTTATTCAATCTCATCCTCACTTGAACCTATCATATAAGATATGAAAAGGAATTTAAGTTCACAAATTATCCATAGTAGTTAACTTTATCTGGCTAGTAAACTTGGGAGAGTAGCTCCAGCAAGTTATCCATTAGAAAAAATTTAGATATCAACTTATTAGTGTAAGTGCTTTATTTTGTATTGCAGCAACAATACAAATACTAAAAACCTGTAAATTCTATTGCAGGGACAGCAAGTAAACTCTATATGTTTCATGACAAGCAAGTAACAATCACATATTTTTTCAATTTGCAGGATCTGGCACACATTTGAAAACACTAAAGAATGGAAATCTATATCCAATCAACAAGAACTCATAAATCAGTACCTTAAACCTTTAACACAACAATAAAAATGGAGTAGCTAGGGTTACATACCTGATTCAAAAGACAGTGTGACGATGAGGAGAGCGGCGGCACGGTGGCGGCGTGGGCTGCAAAGGAGAGGAGCATGGCGTGGGCAGCGGCGGTGGAGCTAACAGTAGCGGCAGCGGCAATAACGGCGGTGGCATGGGTTAGGGTGAGGGTCGCGGCGACGCTGGAGCAGTAGCAGCAGTGGCAACGGCGGCGGCGTGGCCTAAGGTGAGGGTCGCGTCGGTGTCGGTGGTGGCTAGGGTTCGTCGGCTTGAAGAACAGAGGAGGAAGAGGGATGCTTTTTCAATTCAAACATATTCAAACATATTAGAGGCGGTTGAAAATACAAACCGGCTCTAATTCATACGTAGAGACGGTCAAAAAATCTAACTGTCTAAGGTCCTTAAAAGACCGATCTGCGGCGTTGGATTTCACTTGGACGTCCCAGATCATTTATTCTTAGAGACGACAAAAATTTTGGCTGTCTGTGGGAGCAAATCCTAGTCCCATAGTTAGTGGCAAAATGGAAAAAATTGAGTTTAGATCAAAATATTTTGTATTTGCCCGCTCAAACGAAAATCCACTCACCGCTGTCCTCTTTCCTCTCTCTCTCTGCATGCCATTCCCCTCCTTCTCTCTCTAAAACCCTGGCCTCCGCCGCTGCCGTTGCCGCCCTCCCTCGCCTCCACCGTGCTCCCTTCCTCCTTGCCTATGCTCCCCTCCCCCGATTCTCTCCCTCCCCCTCGCCTATGCTCCCCTCCCCCGCTGCCCCTCCCCCTTTCCTGTGCTCCCCCTCCTCCGCTACTACCCCTCGACGGAGCAAGATGGAAGGGTCCCAAATGGAAGGCTCCCCGTCGAGACGGTGCAATACCAGAGTTAGGGACGCCGCCGCCGGCCTCGATGAGGAGCAAGGCCCGAGCCACATCAGATCAGAGGAGGAGGGCCTGAACGATGAGACCATGACGTCGCCATTAAGCAACCCGCAGGATCCTAGCAGCAGGTAATCCTTGTTTTTGTGTTTGTCAAATTTAGAAACATTCTTAGATAATTTTCTTAACATTTTAGGAGTAGTGCTAATTAATCTCTCAATGAGTGATTCTCTATTCTCTTGCCATTATCTGAAAGTTAACAGTAAAATAAAATAGGACAAATACTTTGAAGAGATTTATTTAGATGTATACAGAACCAAGGCACACATAATTCATGTAGACTTCATTCTGCTTTTTATTAGTTTTATGTTTTGAAAATAATCAACAATCTTGCTTCCCGCAGTAATTAAATTCTAGGACTTGGTTTTTTATCACATTATCACAGGAAAATTTGTGGAAATTTGCTTAGTTATAGGTTTATTGATCTCTCTGCCTAATACATTATTGTTGCCTCACTGAATTATACTTAGTTTAGCCATTTTAGCTCCATAGATTTTGTTAGTGATTTTATATATAGTGACTATATGTGTATATTGTTTGCTGTTATTTCATATATATGTTTGTGATTTGTACATGAGTGGATCTACCTCTCAGCCGATATCCAAGCGAACCAGGTCAAAAAAAACCACGCTGGTGATTGTCGCGGGAAATCTACAAGGCCATAATCTAGGTATGTCGTGACCGCCATTGATCCTACCAACGGAGGTCCGTTGAAGCCGAATAATTCAAGAAAGAAGTTCAAAACTGTTTGCGGGATCGTAGCACGAGAACAAGTGTGCATCAACCTTCCCAACTGGAAGAAAGTATCCAAGGATGACCGTGCTTTTATGATAAGGGAGATCCTCAAGTACTTCACCATCAGAACTGATGATGACAGGAAGCGTGTTAAGCGGGCAGCTTTAATGACCGCTAACAAGGCCCGGAAGGCATGGAAGTCCAAGCTCGTGACGGAGTACGTGGATCAAGATCTGACGCCCTTTTTAGTGTGGCCACAGATTAAAGAAGAGGATTGGGCTGAGTTTAAAAAGGTGAAGACCTCCGAGTTCAAGGCCAAGAGTGAGGCAGCTAGAGCCCTTGCCTTGACAAACAACAACCCCAACAAAATGGGGACTGCTGGGTATGTCAGCATGGCCGACGTATGGGAGAAGAAGGATGCGGAGGCAGAGGCGGCCGGACGCCCGCCGCCATTTTCAGAAATTAAAGATGAGAGGACAAGAAGATGGACTAGAGCTAGAAGTAAATCTAACGAAAGTACGGGCTTTGTGCCTGCTTTGGTTAGCCCAAATGACATTGTAGCCTATAACAAATTGGTAAGGCTTCATGATGCATTGTTTTTTATGTATTGATTTAATAACAGAATTTTCACTTCAGTTGTTAATTGTTTTTTATATGTATGTAGAAGGATGCTAATGATAAGAAGCAAAAAAGGTGAGTTCCATGGAGATGTCCTCATAGAGGGGTTGGGAAACAAAGAGCACCCTGGTCGCATGAGGGGGTTAGGTGCCTTAGCCCCATGGAAAATAGGCCGCAACTGGTCTCTAGAAGACAAGCGAGCGTGTAAAAGAGCTAGGCAAGCCCTTTTGAAGAAACCATACAGAAAAGGCTTAAGGAAGAAATAATAGCGGAGTTAATAGGAAAGGTACCGCCTTCACCACCGTCGACAGAGGATGTTACCATCGCTGACCTACGTCGGAGTAGCTGTGCTACCACCGTCGGCGGTACTGCTGATACGGCCGCAAGCTATCCTTGTGATCGTATAACGGTAATTAAACCCATTGATCATCTAAAGTACAGATTATGCATTTTCATAGAAATCATATATAGTTGACATAATTTTCTTATATGTAGGTGGCCGCCGTCTACAAGCTTAGAGCAAGGAAAGTCGGGTCTGATGTATCCGAGACGGCTGCTTAGGGCCAAGTGCATCCCCCAAAGGAAGGGCAGACAATACACAACATCCCACTTGCTAACGGTTTTGCTAGGGTCAACATCGATGATGATGAGATCGAGCTGCCAATCCCTACCAATGAAGAGATGGTTACTCTGTCTGAGGCAAGGGGGAGCTTCATCCAATGGCCCAAGGTAGATATCCTTATAGTCGACGGCCAGCCAAAGACAATGCCGGTCTTGACTGACCTCTCACCAGCAACATGTACTCCCAAGATCAAGGAAGCACCAACTATTCAAGATGATGCTGAAGAGACAAGTAACCAACGAGTGTTGCTGCCAAGACTAGAGTCCAAGTTGACTTCCCAACACCAGTAAATAACACTATGGAAGAGCCCCTCCCCACGCCGAAGATACCAGAGACATCAACACCGCCAGCTCCTGTACAAGATAAAGCACCTCCCCCCTACAGAAATCAAAGAGACAACCCCCGTGAGCCATCCCGGCGGGACTGCAGGAGTCCTTGTTGACATACTATAAACACACAAGGTTTATATAATTGTTGGCTTAGCAAAAAGAAGTGCAATTAAAAATATGCCTTTGGACACAAAAAAAAAGTTCCTGTGGGCATTGCCTTTGCTCCAAGTTATTTGGACCGCCTTCAACTTGCAAAAAAATCACAATAAGAAACAAGCCAAGCACACAAAAAGCACATGAATATGATCCAGCTAAGAAGAAAATCAATTCAACCTAACCACACACGTGACAGCCACAGAAAGTCCTACAGGTTGATCAATCGGTAGTGATTTGTCCACGATCGGTACTACACTACGTACGACTGAACGGCCGCCAGCCGAGCGGGAAGAAACTAAAAACAAATCAAATGACGGCAAACCCTACTAATCTAAACAGCAAAATCCGTCGATCGAGCGCCAATAAAGTTCTCGGTTAGCGGAAGGGTTGGGTAAAACTATGGTCGTCCTCAACCTCCCGAATTCGTCGGCAAGGATCCCTCCAGCACGCGCGTTCCTCGCGCCGAACGTCTCCCGCCGCTACGCATATGGTGCGATAAGCCTCCGGCTCTTATCATAATATCTCACCGGCGCCGCAATCCCATTCGCCATCTCGCCCGCAGCCCGCGTATCTAGCTGGTCTGTTCCGCCGGCCGAACGCCGCGGCTGGATTCGCTCCGCCCGATCCCTCCCCCGGCTTTATAAGGAGACCCCGAGCGCCCTCTCACACCATAAGCCACTGTGTCCCTCTCTCCTCTGAGCTCCAGCCTTGGCCAGTAGTCGCACCAAGAAAACACCAATGGCCCAAGCAGCGAACTCCGTCGCCATCCGCGGCGCACTTGTGCTGGTCCTCCTCGTCGCCTCCGCGGTGTCCACTGCTGAAGCAACGAGGAACGTGGCGGCCGCTCCCGTCTCCAGCGTGCACCCGTCTTTTTTCTTGGACTGCGTGATGGAATGCGCCACGCAGAGCACCCGCTGCGGGATTTCCTGCTTGAACAAGCCGCTCCTTCAAGGTCCTCACTGCGCATTCGCCTGCGCCCAGGCCAATATCAAGTGCTCTGTGAAATGTGCCCAGGCCTCGGCGCCCCGCCGCTCCCCGCCGCCGCACGCTTGAGACCTATCTCCGTCGCCTTTGTATCACTAGTTGAGTAATTCAGTATCCCCTAACTACTGTAATCTCAACTACTACGATTAATAAAATCCGTTCTTTTCGTTCTTGACGAATCTTGGTTTGGCTCTGAATTTGTGATGAAGTGTTCTTGACCAAGTCCTTTGTCTGCTACTACATTGTTTGTTGTTATAACTGATTCGATTCTGCAATTGTTGTAGTACTAGTTATCTTTAGGATTTTGCAGGTTGATGTCCCTGTTCTTTTAGCAGACCATCACATTTGGCAGGATTTGCGGACAATCTGATGAACTAACTAACAGTAAATAATTCTTTGAAGAGAACAAATCATGCCGTGCGATTAGCGTATCAAATCTGTTAATGAAAATTATATAATGTTTAGATTTTAGTTTCCTAACCAAATAAAAAATACGGATTTGCTACGTCTCAGACGCATGAGAACTTCTTAAGTCTTAGTCGTCTCTTTTACCGTTCGATTTATCTTGTGATTCGCACAAAATGGAAATTACACATGAGTTGCAACTCGAGTGTAATTGAGAATTTAATGAGTTGCAACTAGGTTGTAACTAAAAATTAGAATTAGCATAAATATTAAGATGATCAACAACTTAGACATAAGTAGTTCTTAGGCGACTGAGATCTAGGCACTCCCTAAAAAATAAAGTTTAGATTTTAGTTTGGTAATTCAATTTCCCGGCCTCAATACTCTATTCTCAACTACTACTTTTAATAAAATCCGTTCTGGGTTCTTGACCAATCTTTGTTTGGCTATGCATTTGTGATGGAGTGTTCTTAACCAAGTCTTTGTCGGCTTCATTTTTTGTTGCGTCAGGGGTTCAGCTCCTCTGAATCTTTATCTAACGATACTAGGTTTGGCCTTGCTCTGTTCATGCCTTAAAAACTGACGCACACAAACAGCTGCGGCGCCACACATTCACCACAAACTTGTGCACGCACGCACTTACTCACGCACTAACCGTCCTGATCGATCTTCTTCTAGAATCCCTCTAGCCTCTAGGTACCACATGCACACATTCAGCTAGCCCAGGACATGCAAACACACAACTCGCCAGTTCTCCGCATCGCTCGGCAGCTGCATCTCAACTCACGTGCAGACTGAACTAACTACATGCAGATACCATGGAAAGCGCTTGTATTTTGTGATTCTTCCTAGGAATCAGTATGTTATTGCAGTCTGGGGGTAACCTGGAAATGTTTTGAAAACTGCCCCGTACCCATACTAAACCTGCACGATTTATTCCGTCAAACCAACCAGAACTAAACCCATCCAGTTTTGTTTTCAGCCCGACCAAATCCAAACTCACTCAATCTTTCCACCCAAACCGAACTAAACCGAGTGCACATCTTTGGGTTGAAACCGTTTACTTGAATGGGTTGAAAACTGTTTGCTGAGTACACAGTTAGAGCATCTCTAGCCAGCAAACTGTAAAATAGGAGTACAGTCTCTTAAAAACACAAAAACACGAATACAACGGCGCAGAATGAAAATTGCAATACGAACTGCACATTCGAGTATTTACATTCGTGGCAAAATTCATCAAAGAACAGCGGAGGGGATTTTACACGATTTGTTTAGTTACACATACTGGCAGCAATCCAAAAGCTACGCTACTAACTACATCTAAATTAACCTATATACGGGGATGCCGCTGCAACCTAGACCAAAAATGAACTCGGGCGACAGCCGAAGCTACAGGTTGCAGCAACGTTGGGGCCGCTCCGACTCTAGTTGTTGGAGATGTGCATGTCTGCCGCCTCGAGATTGACGACGGGCCCGGCGGCACGTTCCCGCTCCCTCTCCAGTCGTGCCTTGACGAGCGCGGTCCCATGGCGCGTGTCAGCCTGCTCGACGAGGATCGTCGCCTCGCACTCTAACTCCGACTGGCGGAGCAGCATCTCAACTGTAGCAGTGACAAAAGACAACACAATCACTAGTTTTAACAACCGATAAAACAAATGATACATGATATGCCTCCTTCTGTCCACCATTTTTTAAAAAATCTCAAATTAAATTATCTTGGTTTACAAGGTCCGTTAACCAAGTATTTTCTTCTTACCAATTCTTTAAAATTAGGATGATAATGTTCAATCAGTTTCTCTTTCCGGGATCGTATTGAATGTCTTCAGAGACATTTTGTGATGGGGCTTTTCTTTTCAGAACAAACTTTTCCATAATACACCCGAGCCTGATAAATAATTATACACATCAGACTTGAAAAATTGCCTAAGAACATCTGAATGTGATACATATAGGTATACTTTATATAAATCCTAAGCACAGTTTTGACAAGATTTCATCTACTAGCCACAAATTTTCTAAAAGGATAGAGGGATAATTATGGAATATGTAGAATTGGGAAAATAACAATCGATTCAAAGACATCCAGGCGACAGAACAGAGCCTAGACTGACTAGATGGCCATCCAAAAAGATCAGGAACTTGCCTAGGGTATGCTGATTGGGTGCCTTGCCGGAATGCCGATTGCCCGTGCCCACAACCTGCGTGTGTGGTGGTGCCGCCTTGCGCCCTCGCTTGGTTCTAGTCCGGCCGGTCGGCCCTGCCTTGCGTGGCTGTGTATGAGCGCGACGCGTCGGTCGATCCAAGCCGCCAAGCAACAGACGAGATCGTGACATCGTGTCATCGATAGGAGTTTGTTAGCGACAACTGCTGCGTCCTGCGGCCTACGACGCCGTCCAGATTGGGCCCTGATGCACAACCTTTGGCCCACCCTGATGCACAGCCATTTTATGCATGATAAGTACCCCTAAATATTTTTTCCGACCCTGTTCCCCGTGCATCAGGCTAGTCCCATTGGACTCCGCCCCTGGTCGGAGTCATAGGCGTAGTCGGCCGCGGCGACCACACGCGCACGCGGAGGGGACGGCGAGCGTATATGGGCCACACGGAGAGTTTAACGGGCCATAGAAACGAGTACGGGTCGTATATATACCGGCCACATGGAGAGTTTAATGGGCCATAGAAACGAGTACGGGTCGGACCACGTATCGTATACGGGCCTCCCTAGAGCGTCAAAAGTGTTGCACTGTTGCGGGCATATAAATTCGCCGGAATTTACCTCGCTAGGGATGCTCTGACAGCGGGGCTTGTCGGGATTGTAGCAGGCTAAGTGAACGAGGTAGACGACAGTATGCGGGTGAGAAGAGTCCACGAGCAATCTCCCTCACCTGAGTCGTCGAGAGGAACATGACACTCTGCCGCGGCTGCGCGTCCAGCCACGCGAGGCACTCAGCTAGTAGTTGAAGCTCTTAACAGCTATCTGTAGGTCATGTTTAGGATTACCGAGAGGGTGCCGGCCGTGGAGGCGAAGAAGAAGTACAAGTACGCCGGGACGTTGAGCTGGGCGGCAGCGCTATCACCGATTCAGAACATGTCGAGAAGGAGGGCGTCGGCACTGGGGCTGGGCAGGGAGCGCAGGAAGCCACGAAGGACGTGGTTGGAGACTATCGTAACCACAACATATACTTGTATCCGTTAGTCGGGACCATCCCTTATTCTAAGTTCTTATAAGGATCTTATAAGGATCTATTAGACTTGCCTCAAAATACTATTTTATAATTTTTTATATCTCTTTTTATATAGCTCATGCGACTATCGTCACCACGACATATACTTGTATCCGTTAGTCGGGTCATCCCTTAAGATCAATACTTCTTTAGATTTACTATTATCTTGAATCATGCAAATATTTTAAAGCATTGGTGGTGGCATTTTATTGAGTTCTTCAGAGGCATTTTTGTGAATACTCAAGTGGCTCTAATAAACATTCCAAAGGAGAAGCAAGCCTATGTTCTTATAACATCAAATTGGTTTTTTATCTTCTAGGTGTGAAATCTGCATTTTAACGAAATAGAGTAAGGAAAGGAGGAACCTACAAATTTATAGGAGCATACATATTTATAAAGAATCAGAGGAAAGTACATTAAAATACATGTCAAAAAAAGTTAGACAATATGAAAAATATATTGCCCAAATCCCATGGTAGACATGCATACAAGATGGATGCCTGGTGGTTGGCATAAGAAATAATTTGTTGAAGTAATGCTTGGTGTTGTGGCAAACTGGCACTAAATGTGTGAAGAAAAACAGAGACTAGCAGATGGATGCATATATATATATGAACTATTTCAGCTAGTCCTCATGCACACACCATGTGAAACTTTTAGTGCCTACGACCAATTGGGATATTGGAGGGACCAAATTTCGAGGACAAAAGTTTCTTGTAGCAACTTTCTAGAGACATGTGTAATCTGAGCAGCCAAATAGCCAACTAGGCACCATACCCACCAGCCAAATAGCCAACTTGGCAATTGTCGCTAAACAGGACGTGGTGTTAGGGGTCATCCCTGACCCGGCCACGACAATGGCCAGGCTAGGACGGTGGACAAGAAGGGAATTACCATGTCGATGAGTGATGTGTGCGTGAGGCGGCGCTCGAGAGACATACCGAAAATGAATCCATCTAAGCTATTGTTCCTCATATACTTGTAGGCCAGCATATTATCGGTGTCATGAATGCGAAGTCTGATTAGATTACGATGCTGGAGCTTTGCTATTAGTTGAATTTTGTTTTTAAACTCAATTAAGCCTTGATCCGAGGAAGAAGAAAGCCGCTCTACGGTGATCTCGAGCCCGCCATTCAATTTTCCCTGGAAAAAACAAAGAACAATATGTACATTACCAGAACCAATGTTCGTTTGATGTAACTATGCCGGTGATATAGGAAGAATGTTCGCCTTACCTTATAAACAAGCCCGAAGCCGTCGTCGCCAAGTTTGTTCTCGTCGGAGAAGTTATTGGTGGCAGCTGCTATTTTCTTGAACTTGTAGATGGAGAAGTCGGAACCCATCTCCCCAATCTTCCATAACCTCAGCACCTTTTCCAACTCGGTGTTCACCATCCCTGAGTAATCGATTGTCGACAGGGAGTGCATAAGATTTTAAAGGGGGGAGGGGTTAGGAATGTGCATAAGAAACTGAACAAAAGAGTACCCGCCAGTAAATTTCTGGTTTTGATTACTAGCAAAATAGCAAACTATAATCGCATCGGTTGGGAAACCTAATAGGCCTAGCCCAACTTCACGTTTCTCTTGATGAAAAGTGATCCACCGTACCGTTTTGTACTCGGTGGGTCTACTTTTTGTGTCATTGCTCGCGTGGTAGCTAATTCGAATTCTGATACCACAATTACCAAAAGGAAAATGATCCCCATCCCCCGGGGGATCATCGTCCGGGTGGGCAGCGCAATCCCTCCACGCGCCCCTCCTGTAGGCCCACACAAAACGACACGCTAGCTTACAGGATGCTGTACGGAGTATGTACGGCCTCAGCTACCGATCGATGACGAGGTTTGATCTCGTCAATGTCCATTGTTATGGACTTGGATTTTGGAGAAGATGGGGACGCTGGAGATTGTGGAACGGTTAGCAAACAAGCAACACGGGGACACAAGGTTTATCCAGGTTCAGGCCCCCGGAGGGAAAACCCTACTCCTGCTTGTCTGCTCTTGATTACGACGGAACCGAAGGTTACAAGGGTGCGCAGATGCAATCTGGCATGGAGGTGTGTATGCGAAAGTATGAGTCGAGAGATCTAGGTCGTGCCCTCCTGGCCTTTATATAGACTTAGGCAGGTCCCGGGCATAGTCCTAGTCGGTTACAGGTTCTAGGGTTTTACCCCATTGAATTTCCTATCTACTCTAGTCTTGCTCTCCAAGGATCCGAAGGCACCATGGGCCTGGGCCATCCAAAAATCTTCATGGGCCAACGTACTTTTGTCATGGGCCTTCCTTGGGCTGGACTAGGTATGCTGAGGTCATGCACCCGCGGGGTATAACCATGTCAGTAGCCCCCGAGTGATCAGTCGAATCGTAGATTCGGCTGAGGACTCTTCAATCCTTTGGGTGCAACTATGTATTTCAATAGTTCATGTGTAGGGATTGTTGATGCGTGTGCCTGACTCACCCGACGGATCAGGGTCAGTTAACTGTCTTAGGACGAAACGACACGATCTTCCTCAGGTTCGAGCCCCTCAACTCGAAACTGGAACATATGCTGGCGTAATTCGACTCAGGCCGCAGAGGACTTACAGGAGTTGAATTCCAGTGAATTTAATTGATGTACCCAACGCGTCCGTCGGGATTTTTCATCGCGCCTGTTGGCACGGGTTTTATACTAACATAGCGCAGTCATGTGCGTTGCCAGGCCATCAGATGATATCTGTAGGTCTTATCTTTATGTCGCAGACACAGCATCCGAATGTTTATCACCGCGGAGGTGTTTCGGGTGGCCAAGGAGGACGTTGCTCACTTAGCGTTAAATGGGGCAGAGTTGCCGAAAAGTTTTGCACGCTGATCCGAAGGATCGCAGTCGAAGAATTCATAGGGTGCGCGACCAGCGCTTCCTATGGGAGTAGCCCCCGAGTGTCTGTTCGAGTCGTAGACTCGAGCGGAGACTTTTCTTCGAACATTGTTCAGTTGTTAAGTCCGTAGGACACAAAATTTTCGGATGCTTAAATCCATCCTCCCTATGGGAGTAGCCCCCGAGTCCGTAGTGGAGTCGTAGACTCGACGTAGGACTCGAAGAAAGTAGTTCGTTTTATTCATCTTTCGGGTGCGTGGCCAGCGCTCCTAATAGGAGTAGCCCCCGAGTATTTGATCGAATCGTAGATTCGAGTGAGTACTCTTAGCTTTGAAGCCGAAGAAATTGTAGTTGTTGCTAGTATAGCTTTTGATGACATCAGTGCTGACGATCGATGACCTCAAGCGTCTGCTATGCCAGAGGTGACTTGACTGGACGAACGTGGGTCCCACTTGCTGACCTTGAATTGACCGGTCACGCGCGGCGTGGAGATAATTACGGCGTCACCTCGATTTCCGCGCGTAGTGGACGGCGTGGTAACGACGGTTCGTTGTGATGCTGACACGTGTATGGTCAGATCTGCCGTTGGCGTTAGGTCTTCTGTATGGACGGCTGCCGTGCGTCGTCTTCGTCGTTATAATCATTGGGGAAAGCTGCAGTTTGTTTTCACCGCATTAGTTCTTGTTTTCACTGCCTCCTTGTGCTCTAGCGATTCTCGCTGCGCGCTGGGATTTCCTTCCACATTTCCATCTTCCCTTCTGCGCTTTCACCGCCGGCGCCGCCGTAGCGCGATGGGGAAACCGAAGAAATCATCATCTGCGGTTGGTACCAGCGCCGCCGGAGGAAAGAAAGGCACCACCGCTATCCGTGTCACTGACGGTGGTTGGCGGCGATCAGAGACGCGAGAGAGTGATCTCCGCAAGCTTCACGAGCGGGGTTTGATCCCGCAAGATAGGGAGGCCGTCAGACTCCCCGGCAACGAGGTAATCCCCCGTCCCCCTGCTGGGTATCGGGTTATGTTTCTCGCCTTCGTTATGCGTGGGTTTTTCTTCCCAGTCCACGACTTCCTTCGTGGGCTGCTCTTTCTCTATGGCATCCAGCTGCATCATCTTTCGCCCAATTCTCTTCTTCACATTGCTTGTTTCATCACTTTTTGCGAGTGCTGGCTCGGCATCGAGCCGCATTTTGGCCTCTTCCGGAAACTCAATTCCATTAAGAGGCAATCCGGTTCGGATGGTGTGTATCCCATTGGGGGTTGCATCATCTCCCTCAAAGCCAATATTCTCTTCTTTTCTTTCTCTATGTCCGAATCTGTCCAGTACTGGAGGAGGCGGTGGTTTTACATTCGCGACTCTACAGTTGCTGGGCAGCATTTTGGTCTTGCTCCTTTCGACCCCTCCCAGATAATCGAGCCGAAAAGATCCTGGAAAAACCAGATCTTGGATGGCGAGACAGAGGAGATAGAGGCCCTTTACCGTCGGGTGGAGGATCTTCAGTTGATTCCTGAGAAGGAAGTGAACGGCGTGGATATTATCCACACGTTTCTCGATCGTCGGGTGCAGCCTCTCCAGGCGAGGGCGCACCCGATGTTTCTTTATTCTGGCCGCCGTGATCCGACGAGGGTTGCGGCTGAGAAAATCTCCGAGGGAGATCTTGACAGGGCCCTTCGCTTGCTGCTGAAGTTCAAGGCCGGAGAAAAAATCCCGGGGAAGTCGCTGACTCCTCCGTTTTCTTCGACGCTGGCCATTCCGCAGGTGTAGATTCGTGCGTGTAGCGCTTTTTGTTGACTGCATATTTGTTTTCTTTGGTTTGCTAACAAAGTACCTTATTTTTGCAGAGCTTCAAGGTGCCGGGCATGGTGCCGCCATTGCCTGAGTTATTTCCGAATGCTCCGGATAATGACGTGGTGGATTTCGTGTCCGAACTGCCGTCGGCGCGATCTCCGGCGGAAGATGTCAGCGAGTCGAGCGAGGACCACACGCGCAAACGATCGCAGAGCTCCAGCGAGTCTTCGGATGCCTCGACTCCTCCGACTCCCAGAAATCCTCTGTGCCTTGAGCGTCACAGTGACGGGCATGGAGGCCCTTCTTCTCCCATTCCTGCCATTCCTGTGCGGGCTGTAGCGCCGCACCTGCCAGCGAAGCGGAAGAAGGAAGAAAAGAAGGAAGAGAAGAAGGAAGAGAAGAAGGTGGAGAAGAGAGCCCAAAGGACTCCTCCTGTCTTCGACCTGAGCTAGCTGGACTCGTAAGTTTTTCTTTTTTTCTGCTATCCTTTTCCTGTTGACTTTTGTGCTTGTGCTAAATGTTTCGTGTGCAGGCACTCCTCCCATGACTCCTCCAGCGATGGTGCTCGAGAGATGATGGGAGAGTCGAAGGTTGCTTCTCCTCCTTCTCAGACGGTGGCGACTTCGGGGGGTGCCGCTCCAAATCCTCCTATGCAGAAGGTGCAGGTGGTTGCGCCTCAGAATTTCGCCAGCGGGCCTTCAGCATCACCGTTGGATCATGTAAGTCGTGTATCACTGGGGGAGCCCCCGAGTGTTGTCGTGTGAGTCGTTTTTCTTCTGCTTTCTCCTATTGGGCGTAGCCCCCGAGTCCTTTTCTCTGAATGGTGTTTCTTCGTCCTGCAGCCTTTTGTGCAGGAAGCCAAGCGGCTGGTGCAGGAGCGACTGGTGCTGGAGGACAATCTCCGACAGCTTCAAGGTACCCGTATACTTTGGGTACTTCTTTCCTTTATTTCTGTCTTGCTTTCTGATGTTTGATTGTTTTGGATGCACAGGAGCATAATACTTCTCTCCGTGAGATCAACGCTCTCAAGAAGAGCCTTGGTCAATCGGAGAAGAAGGCTGAGGGCGCCGCTGGTGCGAAGGAGCGCCTTGAGCTGGAGCTGGCCAAGGCAGCCGAAGAGAAGGAGCATCTGCAGCAGGAGGCTACGGACCACGAGGAGCAGCTTGCCATGGCTGCGACTGCGCGTGAAAGAGAGGTGGCCGACAAGCTCATGGCCGCTGCCAAGGCTGTTTCGGGTGAGTGCCTTATGTCTGCTTCTGTATGTTCGTTTTCTTGCATTTCTTCTTTGTTACTATCCTTAGTCTTCTCTTTTTGTTTTGCCTCAGATGCCGCAGGCATCGAGTTTGACCGCGACGCTCTGGAGTACGGGAGTGCTCTAGATGATGCTACTGCAGCGGTCGAAGATCGCTGCATCACCGTCGTTGGCTCCCTTGCCAGGGCAAAAGAAGTCCTTGGCCGCTTCTACAAGGAGCTTGTTCCTAAGGGCGCGGCCCTTGATGATGTTGACTCCCTGGCGGAGGCCTTGTCAGCCGAAGCGCCTGCAGCGTACAAGCGCAAGCAAAAGGGCATCGGTGCGTCTGTCGGGCTGGCGATGGCCTTGGCGGCTGGAGTGGAGCTAGATCTTCCCCAGATCACCTCCCGGATGTCGACGACCGCGGACGGATCCAAGGTAGCCTTTGCTGCCTATTCTGCTCGCTGCAAGCGATATGGGCCGAAGCTCATTGATCTTCTGTCCGAGTATGCACTGCGGCAGCAGGGGGAGGCCAAGGCGAGGCAGTCCGGCTCCGAGGCCACTCAGGGTGCCGCGTCCTAGGCGTTGTAGCTGTAGGATAGTTTGTAGTCTTCTTTTGCTTGTAATTATTTTTGGGGAATAGAAATCATTGTGCCACGTAGTGGCCTTTATATGCTTAATGAACTTCTTCTGAGTTGTGCTCTTCTCTGTCTGAATATTTATGTCCTTTGCTTTTCTGCTGTGCTAGGTTCCTTCGGGTGCTGACCCCGTTGACACCTCGCCTGCAGCGCAACTGCGTCCATCTTTGGATGATTCCTCGCAACTCGCTTTTCTTCGGGATCGTGTTCGTAGTCTTGAGAGGGAGTTGCTTGGGTTGCGAGGTCACGCCGATGTTTGGAAGTCCAAGGCGGATCGTGGTGCAGCCAGAGAGGAGTACTTGATGGCGGAACTGCTTCGGCTGTCTGAGCAGCTTCAATGTAAGTTGTTCTTTGTTTCGAGCTGCAGCTCAGTTCTTCGAATGAGCCTGCTGGCCTTGCCTCTTATTTTGTGCAATTGTCGCAGGTGCTAACCTTGCTCCGAGGGAAGAGAAGGAGCGTGTCGCTGTTCGGGTCAATTGCTTGACTCAAGAGGACATGGAGGCTGGCGGCTTCTTCTGGATGGATCGTGACCGCGCCATGGCTCTAGCGACGGTGCAGGATTGTGTGCACCAGGTTTCGCGGGTGCTTCGTCAGGTGCAGACCTCACTTGCCTCGGTGTTGCATGTCATGTTTCCATTGGATGATGTGCCAACAAGCCTTGCGGGTCTTCTATCAAAGTTTCAAAGTGTGAGCAATGTCAAGGAGTTGGTGCGGCAACAGCTCGTCGCGGGCGTGAAGGCTACTTTGTCCCTTGTGAGGCTACACCGGCCTGATGTAGATTTGTCTGTTGTAGCAGCTAGGCCACCTCTTCGGCCAGATGGTGGCGAGTGGGATATGCGTCCGCATTACGCGGCTGTGAGGCAGTATGCCGAACAGGTAGTAGATTTGTTTGAGCAGCGTGCTCAAGTGATTCTTCAGAATAGGTAGTACCTGTAAAAGAGGTAGATGTAAAATTTGTATATTTCGACTGGGCGTGTTGTGCCCTGTGTTATAAAGGTTTATGTTTATTGTGAGCACGCAGTGCTTTGTTTGAGTACGTGTCCTTTTCGTTTGCTTGACGTTGTCAGCTACTCAGGGTGTACACGTGTGATTCTCATTCGATGAAATCGTGAGGTGGGGGGAGCCCCCGAGTGCGTTTGTAGCATAGAGTAAAGTTGCAAATAACCAAACGAAATTTTGGGGCAAGGCACTTAGCTTTAGTTATATCGTAATGGAGGAAGTACATTGTTCGGCTGAATAGCCTTGGCTGAAAATCCTTATTGAAAGTAAAGGGGTAGGTAACTATGGGTAGAATCGCCGTAAGTGTGCGATGTTCCATGGGTTGGAGTATGCGACTCCAGACTCCATGTGCTTGAGGCGATAGGCGCCACCTGGGATGACTTCGGTGATGATGTAGGGTCCTTCCCATGGCGACTCGAATTTCTTCGGTCGTTCTTGCTTGAGTCGCAAGACGAGGTCTCCTTCGACGAAGGACCTTGGGCGTAGCCGGCGGCTGTGGTACACCGCTGATCGAGCCGCTGCTACGTCTCTTGCTTCGTCGAGTGTGTCGACGGCATCTTCGAGTGCAGCCGTGGATTCGGCTTCGCTGTAGGCGACGACCCGGGGAGCCTGGTGGCGTACTTCGGCTGGTAGCACGACCTCGGCTCCGTGTACCATGAAGAACGGCGTGTAGCCGGTGCAGCTGTTTGGCGTAGTCCGTTGGCTCCACAGTACGGATGGTAGCTCTTTCGTCCAGGCTCCAGCTTTCCGTTCAAGTGGACTCATGAGGCGCTTCTTGATACCGGCGCCGATTAGGCCGTTGGCCTTTTCCACTTGCCCATTTGTTTGCGGGTGTGCTACTGAGGCGTACGTGATGTTGATCCCGAGGTCTTCGCAGAAGTCCTGGAACTCCTTGGAGATAAAGTTCGATCCATTGTCGGTGATAATGCTGTGCGATACACCGAACCTGTAGACAATGGACTCGAAGAACTTGACGACAGTTTTGCCCTTTTGGTTGGTGACAGGCATGGCCTCCACCCACTTGGTGAATTTGTCGACTGCGACCAGGAGGTAGACGTGTCCCCCTTTCGAGGACTTTGGCAGTTTGCCAATCATGTCGAGGCCCCATTGAGCAAAGGGCCAAGCTATAGGTATGGGTCTGAGCTCTGACCCGGGTGCGTGCAGTTTGTCGGCGAACCGTTGGCACCCGTTGCATCTTGGGACGATGTCCTTTGCGTTGCTCATGGCCGTTGGCTAGTAGAATCCGGCTCGTAGAGCTTTGGCGACAAGGGAGCGGCTGCCTGCGTGATGGCCGCAGATGCCCTCGTGGATGTCTTGGAGGATGGCTTTCCCGTCACCGATGGTGACGCACCTTTGTAGTACACCCGTAATACTGCGCTTGTACAACTCGCCATTGATGATGGTGAAGGCTTTTGACCGAAGAGATATGTGCCGGGCATCTGTCGGGCTGTCAGGCAGTTATCCGTTTATCAAGAACTAGAGGTATGGTCGCGTCCAAGTTTCTTCGACTGCCATGACCTGCATTAGGTTGACCATGGCGACCTCTGTGTCTAGTTTCTCGGGTCCTTCATGTCCTTCGGGCAGCGTAGCCCCCGAGTGTTCTGCTTCTTCGGGTGATCCCTTGCGGAATTTCCGCTTGATGGATGGCACGCAGATCTGTTCGAGGAACACACCTGATTGCACCTTTGCGCAGGTGGAGCCGATGTTGGCGAGTCTGTCGGCCTCCTCGTTGCTTTCTCTTCCAACGTGCCGAAGCTCGCAGCCGTCGAATTCTCCTTCGAGTGCGTTGTAGAGTGTGCGGTATGCGATCATGTTTTCGGCGTGTGCGTCTCACTCGTTCATCGTCTGCTGGACGACGAGGTTGGAGTCACCATAGATGATCAGACGCGTTGCGCCGCAGATCTTTGCCATTCTCATGCCGTGGATGAGGGCTTTGTATTCGGCCTCATTGTTGGAGGCTCGGAATTTCATCCGGAGGACGTACTTCATCTGGTCGCCCTGTGGGGAGGTCAGTATGAGACCGGCTCCTGCTCCAGCTTCGCGCTTGGAGCCGTCGAAGTGCATGGTCCATGACTGCGACATGTCTGGGGTGTCTGGCAGCTGCAGCTCCATCCAATGTACGAGGAATTCTGGGAGGACTTGAGACTTGATTGCGAGTCGCTTCTCATAGATGATGTCCAGGGGTGACAGCTCGATGCCCCATAGGGCCACGCGTCCTGTGGCTTCCGGGTTATTCAGGATGCTGTTCAGGGGTGCCTCTTTGACGACCATCACCTGGTGCTCCTGGAAGTAATGGCTCAGCCGTCGAGCCGTCATGAACATGCCGTAGGCGAGCTTTTGGTAGTGAGGGTACCTCTGCTTTGTTTGTGTCAGTACCTCGTTGAGGTAGTAGATTGGGCGCTGGACCCCGTGGGTCTTGCCTTCTTCGGGTCGTTCGACCACTAGTACGGTGCTGACCACCTGGTGTGTGGCTGCTATGTACAGCAGGAGAGGCTCGCGCTCCTTTGGCGTGACCAAGACGGGCGAGGTGGAGAGGAGCCGCTTGAGGCTTTCGAATGCATCGTTGGCTTCGGGCGTCCACTCGAATTTATCTGCCTTGCGTAGCAGCTGGTAGAATGGCAAGGCGTTCTCGCCCATGCGGCTGACGAATCTGCTCAATGCCGCTATTCGTCCTACGAGCTGCTGGACACCCTTGATGTTTTTCGGCTTCTCCATCGCCATGATGGCTCTGATTTTCTTCGGGTTCGCCTCGATCCCTCGCTAAGAGATGAAGTACCCAAGCAGCTAACCCTATGGGACGCCAAAGGCGCACTTTTCGGGGTTGAGCTTGATCCTATAGCGATCAAGGTTGTCGAACGTTTCGCGGAGATCGTCGATAAGTGTCCTTGCCTCCCTGGTTTTTATGACTATGTCGTCAACATAGACTTGAACATTGCGACCGATCTGGTCCTTGAGGCAGGCCTGCATGCATCGCTGGTACGTGGCACCTGCGTTCTTTAGCCCGAAAGGCATTGTGTTGTAGCAGAATACTCCGAACGGTGTGATAAACGCAGTTTTCTCCTGATCTTCAACCTTGAGTCGAATCTGGTTGTAGCCTGAGTAGGCGTCGACGAAGGAGAGTTTCTCGCAACCTGCAGTCGAATCGATGATCTGGTCGATCCGAGGAAGGGGAAAATGGTCCTTTGGGCAGTGCTTGTTTAGCGACGTGAAATCCGCGCACATCCGCAGGATGTCCGTGTCCTTCTTTGGGACCATGACTGTGTTTGCAAGCCACTCGCTTTCTTTGATTTCCCCGATGAAGTCTACGGCGAGTAGTCTGTTGATTTCCTTGCCGATAGCTTCGGCTCGTGGCTCGGACAGTCTTCAGATGGACTGTTTGACGGGCTTGGTGTCTGGAAAGACGTTGAGTGCATGCTCGGCGAATTCCCTGGGAACTCATGGCATGTCCGCAGGACACCTGGCGAAGATTTCCCAGCGCTCACGGAGGAATTCGACGAGCGCGCCTTCCTATGCGGGGCTGAGGTCATTGGCGATCAGCACCGTCTTGGAGGCATCTGTCGGGTGGACCTGCACCTTCTTTATTTTGACCGTGGAGTCGAAAGACATGTCAGGTGTGTTTTGTCGTGCGACTGGGGGTGCCCCATTGTCCGTCACCTCGCGGAGCCTAAGGAGCTCCTCCTGCATACCGAATGATTGGGAGATTCTATTGAAATCTCTATCCCATTGGTCCGATCGGGTGAAGCTCCCGTGGACTGTGATGACGCCCTTCGGTCCTGGCATCTTGAGTAGAAGGTATGCATAATGTGAGACAGCCAGGAACCTTGCAAATGCTACCCACCCGAGGATGGCGTGGTACTGTGATGGCCAGTCCACCACTTCGTATTCGAGCCGTTCCAGTCGGAAGTTGTCCGGCTTGCCGAAGATGACGTCGAGCCATATCTTGCCCAGGGGAAATATGCCCTTCCCTGGAACGATGCCGTGGAACGTTGTGTCTAATTGTTCCAGGATGCACTGCGGGATCCGCATTGCTGCTAGAGTGCTTGCGAACATCAGGTTGATGCCGCTGCCGCCATTCATGAAGACGCAACTCATCTCGAAACCTCCGATCTGCGCCTCCAGCACCAGGGCAGCATGACCTGGGCAAGGGATCTGGCAAGGGTGATCCGAACGAGTGAACGTGATGCAGGACTCCGATCCGCTGAGGTACTCAGGGATGGCGGGTGGAGTTGCCACAGCCAGGTTGATCTGTCGGGTGATTTTCTTCTGCACCCTATTCGTAGGGCGCTCCTTCTGGATCATCAGTGCTCCTTTCGGCGGGGGATACCCGTTTCCAGCGTTGTTCTGTGCTGGTGCGACCGGTTGGTTCGGGCCTCCGATAGGTGGTGGTGGAGGAGCTCCATGCGCTATCTCACCTGGCGCGGGTGCGTTTCCGAACACAGGGATTGGAGCTTGCTGCCTCATCTGAACCATGCTTTCGCTGAGCTTCTAGAACTCGCGACAGTCCTTGAGCATGTGGCTCGCTTTCTTTTTGCCATCCTGCTTATCAATGTAGAAGTGGATGGTGCATAGACCCGAAAGCTTTTCGTATGCTGAGGGTCCGTTATCGCGGTCGCGGCGTTGCCACGATTGCGCTGGGAGCCCTCCATCGCGGAAGTTTCCTCCGCGGTATCCTCCGCTGTTGCGGTTGGCGTCGTTGCGGCGATCGGCGTAGCCAGCCGCGACCATGTCGGGTCCGTCGCGATCGTCATAGACGCGCGATCTTCTCTTGCTACGGCACTCTCGCCGTCGACCATAGTCGTCCTCTTCTTTCGATTGTGCTCGGTGAATGGAGTCTTCTCCGTCAGCCCACCTGTTGGCG
Source organism: Avena sativa (assembly GCA_916181665.1). Classification (NCBI taxonomy): domain Eukaryota; kingdom Viridiplantae; phylum Streptophyta; class Magnoliopsida; order Poales; family Poaceae; genus Avena; species Avena sativa. Next base: position 396,768,436 of record OV702280.1, on the reverse strand, counting down.
ATGTCCATGAGGTGATCGAGCTTTTTGGGTTTGACGCGCCCAAGCTCCTCCTTGAAGTCTTGGCGCTTGACGCCATCCCTGAAGGCGTCGATGGCCCTCTCTTCGGAGATGTGGGCTGCGGAGTTCTTTGTGTTGGACCAGCATAGTATGTACGAGCGAATGGATTCGCTCGTTCGCTGAGTGCAGGCTCGCAATTCTTCGATTGAGGCGGGCCTTTTGCTGGTACCCTTGAAGTTTCGGATGAAACTGTAAGCTAGCTCATCCCAGCTTCGGATGGACCCTGAGGATAGGCTGCTGAGCCATATCCGGGCTGCGCCTGTCAGCTGCAGCTGAAGGCATTGCATGGCGGTCTCCTTGTTTCCACCGTGCAGTTTGACGGATGATATGTGATCGCTGAGCCAAGCTTTTGGGTCTTGAGTGCCGTCGAACTTCGGAGTATCCGAAGGAAGCTTGAAATTTCGCGGCATCCGTGTCCGTCAGACGGATCTGCTGAAGCATCGAGCTCCGCAGAGTTCTCCTTCGTCTTCGTCCATCTCGGATTCAAACGAGCATGCGCGCTTAGTTCGCGCTTTGTCGATTTTGCGCTGTGTGAGCGCATCTCTGGCGTCGTAGTCGCGGTCGCGGCGTCGCGAACTCTTCTTCCTTCGGGGAAGGTCATGTTCCTCCTCTTCGGATGAAGGGGTGGGGCTGCGGTCGAACCTGACCGGAGCTTTCTTCTTCGGCTCCTTGGGAGCTTCCTGGTGGAGTGCGGCTCCGACGAGTCCGAGTCCGGTAAGTGCGGACTTGTGCATGCCCCTCTTCGGGTCCCCCTCGGGAGGTGGGTGGGCCGCGAGGTACACAGTGGCTGCCATGATCGCAGCCTGCGGCGTTTTCGGGATGACGTTGCCGTCGGCGTCCATCTCCATGAAGGATGTGTGGAGAGTTCGCGTCAACTCGCGGCGCTCCTTGGGGTCCATGTTCTCCATCCGAGAGCGGTGCTTGTTGCCTGGGTTGGCGTTCGAGCTGGAGCCGATGCCCATGGCGGAGAGCGCGGCTCGTCGCGCGCTGGACTCTGAGGCTGCTTGCTTGCGTTTGTCAAGCACCTCCTGCATCTTGACCTGCTTCTTGTGCTCCTCGATTAGGAGCAGGTGGTAGGCCATCAGCATATCTCGCGAGGCGTCTGCGGGCAGTACTATGTTGCCTGCCACAGCTTTGCGGACCTGGGTCCATCCCACTTTGCTAAGGCGGATGACGTGGCCGCCGTTGTTTTCCCTTTCGGGTGGGGGAGATTGGCTTCTTCTGTTCCCACCGTTCCGCTTTGACGGGTTAGGTGGCGGGTTGGGTGTTTGTTGATCCACGTCGCTTTGGATGACTGCGACGCATTGGTAGCGCTCGTAGATTGGCCTGCTGCTGCCGCAGCTTTCAGATTCGGAACCGTAGGTCCCTGCATCCGATGGAGGATCGCACAGATCGGAGTTGCAGCTGCTGCTGTCATAGGAATCATCTGCTGATGATGTTGTGCGTAGCACGGGGTGTGGGGCCCATGAAGAGGGCCTGATTGATGGTAGGGGCACCCGCTCAGGGAGGCGGAGGGTGCCAGTTTTCCCCACCTGGAAGCAAAAGCTCCCGAACAAGATTTCTAGTCCGTCGCCTACGGGCTCGAAGTCCTTCATGGTGGCCGGCGAGTGGGCGGTGAAGTCGAAAGCACCGAAGAGGAGATGGCTCTCCGTTGCTGCAGAGTTGTAGATCGATCGGGTTGGGACCGTCACGATCGCACAATCAGCGCCCCCGATTCCCACAGACGGCGCCAATTGACGAGGTTTGATCTCGTCAATGCCCATTGTTATGGACTTGGGTTTTGGAGAAGATGGGGATGCTGGAGATCGTGGAACGGTTAGCAAACAAGCAACACGGGGACACAAGGTTTACCCAGGTTCAGGCCCCCGGAGGGAAAACCCTATTCCTGCTTGTCTGCTCTTGATTACGACGGAACCGAAGGTTACAAGGGTGCGCAGATGCAATCTGGCATGGAGGTGTGTATGCGAGAGTATGAGTCGAGAGATCTAGGTCGTGCCCTCCTGGCCTTTATATAGACTTAGGCAGGTCCCGGGCATAGTCCTAGTCGGTTACAGGTTCTAGGGTTTTACCCCTTTGAATTTCCTATCTACTCTAGTCTTGCTCTCCAAGGATCCGAAGGCACCATGGGCCTGGGCCATCCGAAAATCTTTATGGGCCAACGTACTTTTTCCATGGGCCTTCCTTGGGCTGGACTAGGTATGCTGAGGTCATGCACCCGCGGGGTATAACCATGTCAATCGACCTTGCTCGTGTGCGATCCATATGAACCCGACTGCCTGCCTTTTGTCCGAATGCCCTTCGCGTTTGCTGCTAACTGCACCTGTTTCCAGCTTAAGAGCAGCTACCACCTCCCCATGTTTAACATCGCTAGCCCAGAACATGTATGTAGTATGTGCTTATCGCTGCCGAAGGTTCCTGGTGATGCTACTGACGGCGGACGGTGTTGCTACTGAAGGCAGACGGAGTTGCTACAGGCAGTCCCGACAGTGTGGGTCCCGACAGTGTGGGTCGCGTTTGTGGATTTGCTGCATAACTATATTTTTTTGCTATCTCTGTTTTTTTGTTTTGCTACAGTACCATAAAAATTTTGCTACAAGTTCTCCGACGAGGTCTTCCGGCCAAATTCTCCGGCGATGTCTTCGGCGAAGTAGGTTTTTTGCTACATTAGAAGAACTTTGTTGCTACAACCGTCTCGTGTTTTTGCTACAACAGTGTCAACTTTTTGCTACAAGATCTCCGGCGAGAGTTACCGGCGAGTTTTTTCCGAAGATGTTTCCGGCGAAGTCGGTTTTGCTGCATTAGCACAATTTTTTTGTGCATGGTCTCCGGCGAGACGTTCTATTTCTGAAACGAACTTTTTTTATTTTACTTCCGAAGCAAAAGCGGGAACATATGTAGCAAAAACGGGCCGTTTTGCAGCAAAAAGGGATTTGGGGCGATTTTGGGGACACGTGTCGTGTAGGGGAGGAGGACGATGAGAACTTCCAATCATCCGGGGGACGCTCAGCAGTTTCCTTACCAAAATTACTAGCAGTTGGCAGCTAACTTTTTGGGTTTCAAAAAGGGGGCTACTAGGCGTCCCCCGGGGGATTAAAATCTGCTATCCTCCGGATGGAGAGGACGACATGTGTCCACCTCGGTCAAAATCCCGTGTTGACGAGGCACACCACGCAACCTTTGGTCCCTGACATCCACCTCCTCCTCTGCAGTCGCACTTAGCTGCAAGACACACGCCATCGCATGCAAACCCTCCCTCTGGCAGCGTCACCTACCTCTCTTCCATAGAAAATAGTTTGCTCGGAATACCACCGCCTCCCATGGCAGGTCGTCGTTACCGGAGAACACGCAGCGGCCTCGCAGCAAAACGCCAGCAGCCGGTCGTAGCAGCGTCGGTGACCGGCTGTAGCACTACCGCTAGCACCTTATAGCAGCGCCGGTGGCCGGTTGTAACATCGCCAATGGTGGACGATGCAGGTAGCATCCACAAGGGCCGCTTGTAGCAATGGTGGGCCCCACATGTAGCATCGGCAGAGCACCGTTTCCCTTGTAGAAGGCGCGTCGCCGCCCTTGTAGCAGATGCCGCCGTCGTCGCTAGTAGCAAAGCACTGTTTCCCTTGTAGCAGAGCAACAGTGCCCTTGTCCTAGATTGTCGCCATAGTTGTAGCAGACGCCATGGCCACTTGTAGCAGAGCGTCGCCGCCCTTGTAGCAGATGTCACCGCCGCTAGTAGATGAGCGCTGCCGCCCTTGTAGCAGAACAGAGCTGGACTTGTAGCAGAGCGCCGCCGCCGTTGTAGCGGATGCCATGGCCGCTTGTAGCGGAGCGCCGCCGTTGTAGCGAACGCCATGGCCGCTTGTAGCAAAGCGCTGCCACCCTTGTAGGAAGTGCGAGCGAGGAAGGCCATGGCGAAGACGCCCTGCGAGAGGAAGCCATGGCGACACAAGGCCGGTGCGCGGAGCGCCTGCATGAGGAAGGCCATGGTGAGTGGAGCCGGTGGCGGAGCACCTGTACGAGGTTAGCAAGGGATGCACGCAGCCTGACGAGTACGTGGTGACTGGTGACGGAGGAGCAGGGGCTGCGTGCTAGGGAGGCGCGGCGAGGAGGAGAAGGGGCGACGCAGCAGGAGGGAAGGGAGCAGGTGTTAGCACAGCCCCTGCCGCCGAGTACTTTCCGACGACACCGACAAGGAAATTCCGACGAGACGACACACACGTATCCGATAACTTCCGCCGAGATGCACGTGCTGCTAGCCGATCGATTCTTTTGATCTAACTAGTACACACTCACGCGCACGCACACGCAAAACAACTTTGATTGCCAAAGGCTCTTGTCGAGCCTTGCTTTCTCTTTTGTATTGCTCAACTCACGGTGTTGTCCGGTACAAGATTACAAGGCCAGGTGTGTGCATATATATATATATGCACTACTAGGACCTAATCAACTAGGAGTCGGTGTACTACTCCAAAACCTAGTCTAACACATATACGTATACTACCTGGACACTACACCTATTCGGACTGCAATTCCAATACGTGTAGGACACGTGATTATCTAACAATCACCCCCTAATCACGATGTGCTTCTTTACATCGACCCGGGTCCCAAATGCGCCAGCTGCTCCTCGCGGGCGTCATCCACGGCATTGCTTTCGCCTCCCTCTTCCTTGGCACCCATGTCACCGACATTGCTTTCGCCGGCTTCTCCATGACTTCACGTCGACCCTTCTCGTCCGCGTCCTTATTTTCCGCGTCCTCCTTGTTGATGTCGTCCATGACCGTGCCTTCGGTCTTCACGGGTTCCTTGATGAACAAACATTGATTTTCGTACTCCATCTTCACCAGATAATTTACCGTCCAAAATTCTTTCTTCGGATAGTAGTCCAGCACGTCTCGCATGTGTGCTCGTGTCGGTCGTAGTTGCCTTGTCTCCAGTTCTATCGGAGTCATCACGACATACTCTTCTGCGTCCGACAACGCGCTTGTTTCTCCAGTTTCTGAACCTTGCGTGCCTCCACGAAGAGCTCCTGGAGCCAACGGCTCTACATGCAGCGTATCCTGCATGCCTATTTCTGAGCCAATTTCTTGACTCGCCACCACATCACATGGCCCTTGCACTTCTGGACACTCCTTTGCTCCGAGCTCTTCACGTGGATCATCACCTCCTGTACTAGCAGATGATGAGCTAAACACAACACCTTCTAGCTCTGTTTTTTCTGACCACGGACTAGCCTTTTCTCCGGACACTTTTTCTTCTAGGAGTATCCCTAGTGCTTCTGGCCTGGTGTCCACGCCTGGAGCACCCCCTAGGCCTTCAATCTCTTCCGGGTCTGAATTTGCTGACAAAGATAAGCTTGGTTGATCCATTTCTTCATACTCAAGATCCCACGTGATGTGAAAAGATGAATATTCCGGTTCCTTGGAGCCCCAATTCCATGATTTCTCTTCCTCAAAGACTACGTCGTCCGTGAAAACCACCTTATTGGTATAGGGGTTGCACAAACGGTATCCCTTCGAGCCTTCATAGCCTGTCATGATCATTGGAGTACTCTGATTCACCTTATGCGCCACACATCCAAAAGTACGAAGATGATCAATCGAGGGCTTTCGTTCGTACCATTCTTCATACGGATTCATACCAACTCCACTCTCAGTTGGCTCCATGTTCAGCAAATACACAGCCGTATTGACTGCCTCACCCCAGAAGTTTCCTGGCAAACCTTTACTCTTCATCATCCTCCGTGCCATGGTCAACACGGTTTGATGCAGCTCGCCTTCCTGATCAATGCGTAGATCTCTTATCTTCGCCTCCACCTTAAACTCTCCGGCTTCCTTGATCTTCTCGAATGCTTGTTGTGCTTGATACTTACTTTTCAGCAACACAATCCACATGTATTTACTATGATCATCCACCGCAAGCATGAAGAACTTATTGCCGGACGGAGTTGCAGGTGAAATTCCAACGCATAGATCGCCATGATCAGATTCTGAAGCTTCACTTGCCTCAAACGTGGCTTCACGCGGAAACGGGGCACTCCGTTGCTCGTGATCCACACACGGTAGATTGTGATCCACTTGCACCACAATCTCCGTACCCGGTGATGGAGGATTCAGCATCATCGGTCCATCATCATCTCCTTCCTAGGCGATGAGAGCCCTCTCCTTCGACGATTTTTTGCAATCCTTCTTGAAGTGACCGAGCTCGCCGCACTTATGACATATTACCTTCTTGATGTCAAACTTCCTCCGCGGCGGAGGCTCGTCCTCATCCTCCCCTTCGATATACTTTTTCGCTGGGCGAGAATCTTCTCTATCACTCCTGCTGCCGGATGCTTTATCGCCCTTCTTCTCCTTGGCGAACAACGCTCGAGCCATAAGCATAAGATGCTCATCCACTTTCGCGTCGCCATAGGTGATCTTCATCCGCTCATCGTGTGCCTTGAACCATCCAACTAGATCATCCATCGTGAGAGTCTTAAGATCAACGCATTGCTCGATCGCCGAGACAACGGGTGAGTAACGCGGCGGCGCCACATGGAGGAAACGCCTCACAATAGAGATCTCATCCAGCTTCTCGCCAAGTCCGCGAATCCCATTGACCAGTGTAGCGACCCTTGAAGCAAAGGCGTCTAGCGTCTCATCTTTTCCCATATCCAGATTCTCGTACTTCTTCTACAAGGTTTGCAGAGTCGCCTCGCGGACGCGCTCGTGCCCAAGATTTAGCGTCTTGAGCGTATCCCACACCTCCTTTGCAGATTTCTTCGAGATCAGGTGTTGCATCAGATCCGTCGGCACTACCGAGCAGATGGCCGTGAGTGCTAGTCGGTCTAGGTGGTACTTCGACGCGCACTTCTTGAACTCGTCGCCGCCTGGATCGACAGCCTCCCTGAGTCTGGCGCCTTCTAACGCCCACTCCATCTGGACCGCCCAGACCGTATAGTTGTCACGGCTGTACCGCGGATACTGCATCGACACCGGTGCCGCAGCCGCACCAGAATACTCGCCCACCTCCTTCGTCATGACCTCCCGTTACTAGGAGATCCTCCACGAGGCTCTGATACCAATTGTTAGCACAACCCCTGCCGCCGAGTACTTTCCGACGACACCGACGAGGAAATTCCGACGAGACGACACACACGTATCCGATAACTTCCGCCGAGATGCACGTGCTGCTAGTCGATCGATTCTTTTGACCTAACTAGTACACTCACGCGCACGCACACGCAAAACAACTTTGATTGTCAAAGGCTCTTGTCGAGCCTTGCTTTCTCTCTTGTATTGCTCAACTCACGGTGTTGTCCGGTACAAAATTACAAGACCAGGTGTGTGCATATATATATGCACTACTAGGACCTAATCAACTAGGAGTCGGTGTACTACTCCAAAACCTAGTCTAACACATATACGTATACTACCTGGACACTACACCTATTCGGACTGCAATTCCAATACATGTAGAACACGTGATTATCTAACAGCAAGGCGGCACGTTGAGGAGCAGCAGGAAGCGCCATAAATTAGGATGGGAGAGAAACAATGGATAGAGACGCGCGTGGGGATATAGTCGAGCAGTAGTACACGCGTCAAAGCTAGAAACCGGAGGACGCGAGTCGCGCGATTCCGAACTGATCGCTGCCAAGACGCCGTCGATCAGCGCCCCCGTTGAGTTCTGTGCACGGTTCTTCTCAGCACTGGAAGGCCCAAAAGGCGCTCGCACAGCTTGGAGTACGCGGACGGCATGGCCGCACCTGTCTCCCGGTAGACGAAGCTGTGGCGGTTCTGCTTTGGCGCTGTCCATGCACGGCAACGTGTGTGCTGCCACCCTGCGACGAATGAGCAGTTCCTGTACACCGTCACGTTGGTGTTCCGGTTGGTGAGGAGGCGTTGCTGGTGGTGCCGTTCGCGTTGCCGCCGCCGCCTATATATCCGGAAGGGGTGCTTAATGGGCACGACGTTGTGTTCGGGTCGTCCCCGACGCAGCCACGACGATTGCCATGGCAAGGGAGTGCTTTGTTCACGCGTAAGGTCTTCTTCACTTTGGTTAAAAACGGCTCTGACTCGGAGCAGCTCGACACGGCACTCTCGTCGATTTTGCGTGAAGAATCGGCCGCGTACCCAGTCGGCACGACGAGTTCGAGCTCGGCCCTGGCGTCCAGCTCCAGCAGCCGGCCGCGTATCCTCCGCAATCCGCCGCGCCCTAAGTACCGCTCCCCGTTTTCCTCTTCCACTGTTTTCTTCACGGAATCCAAGTCTAAATCCAGCACGTACGGGCACACACCACTCCTCGCCATGGATCCGTCAAGTGCCACCGCAGCTGGGCGAGGGCGACGACGCCGGGGAGATCAGACCAAGAAAACGGACTGCGGCTGCAGGGGACGCGGGTTCAGCTCGAGCTCGTCCGTGTTGGAGATCTTTTGAGTAAATTGCAGTTTTTACCCCCTAGTTTCATTTTATTGAAACTAATTACCTAATTTAGCAAATTTTTATTATAGTTACCCCATTTAACAAAACTTGTGCCAATTTTTGCCTCCTCTAAATTTTTACGCCGATCAAGCACCTTGTTTATTGTGATATAATCTTTCTAAAATGAGGACTGAGATGGATAGACTTATGGGACCATGAGATGGAATTACAATTAACCATAACGAGTTCCTTAAGGATATTCATAACATGCCTTTGCTCTAGTTACTTTTGCCAAAAACACCAGCTGATCGCGTTAAGAAAAACACTCCGCAACACTCTGACCTGTTCTCAGCATTTAATAAAACATGGCCAACATTGCTAAACAATCCGAGACCAAAACCTTTTGCCTCCATTGATACATACTATCTCTAAACTTTCAGAAATATTCTCATATTTCACTATCTGTACTCGTAATCCACCTATGCAGATAAAACTAACCGCTGAGAAATGAATGGGGAGAGCAGAATGACTAGGACACACCTATCAAAACGCTCAAATAAATTAGAAGGGTAAATATTGGCATAAGTTTTGCTAAATGGGGTAATTAGGATAAACAATTGCTAAATGGGATAATTGGCGTCAAAAAAATGAAACTAGGGAGTAAAAACTAGAATTTGCTCCGAAATAAAAGCAGACAAGTAGCTCTGTTAAACTTAAATGGTACACTAATCTTGAAACGAGCTAATCGTTCAATACCACACTGGCCCAATTCAACTCACTGTGCTCGATCGAACAGCTTGGAGTACGTCGACGCGGCATGGCCGCACCTATCACCTGGTAGACAAAGCCGTGGCGGCCGCCGTCGGCACTGACTGTCCATGCAGGGCACCGTGTGCTGGCACTCTGCGATGAAGGAGCAGTTTAGATTGTGTACACCGTGTTATTCATGTTCCGATCGGCGAGAGAAAGCGGCGGCAGCGTCAGGTTCCTGCCGCTGAGTAGCGAGCTCCTGGAGACGCCCGGAAAATGGAAAACGACTTTTTGGTGCGACGAAAAGGAAAACTTTCTGTTAAAACATTGTTCGCCATCCCATGATACACACTTATACACAATATGGACACATTATCATAAACTATGATTTCATTCTAGCCATAACATTGGTCATTTGACCTGAAAGCCAAGAAACATCAAACGAGATAGGTCATTTTGTGAAGGTTTGTTGAGACATAATCAATATACCAATTTTGATATTTTTCCTTCTAACTATGTCACATAATATGACACCACGCGAAGGTTTCACGTTGTTTGGATCGTTTTTGAATTTATAATGCCCGTTTTAAACTATATATAATTTTTTATGTTTCACTTAATTTTTTTATAAATGTGTAATATTTGAGTGTAGATAGATAGATATTATTTTTCTGCAAATTTTGATATATTATTTGTATTTTTCTGAATTAGAATGATTTAACTATGATTTTTCAAAAAATAATGAGATAAAAGGCAAAAATCCTGGAGGCCTACGCCTGACGGCCTAACCGTCGGCACAAACCAAACAAAATTTTCCAAAGAAATGTGCCGACGACACAGCTTGTCTGCCTAACGTCGTTTCTATCGCCGTGTCTAAACTGAAGCTACGCCAAGGGCTATACCTACATCGAGGGCCACCGTCGGCACAACCCTCTCTACTACGCCGACGGCCACGCTACGCCGACGGCTACCCTCGGCACCGTCATCTACGCCGACGGTCGTCCCTATGCCGACGGTCAGGCTGGTCAGCTGGCTAGGGAAGGTAGCTACGCCGACGGCCCCGACATTTGGCCGTCGGCGTAGCCGGGCGGCCATCGGCGCCTTAGTTCTTTCCTGTAGTGAGGGCACATCAACACCATGAGAGAGGGGGAAACTAGAGGGCAAAACGAGAGGGAGAGAGATTGTCTCCACCAGTTTGGGGATGTTGAAGAGCCCGATAGACCGAATCATTATTATATCATACGAACAAGTACTGCTTTTGATCAGCTGTGTGGTCTGTAGATAACACACGAGACCGTTCAAAGAAAAAAAAAGATAACACACGAGGGTCTGTGAATGTTACGATCCCTTCGGGAGCCATGTTTAGTCGCCACCAGCCGCATGACGCTGTGTAGTCGCCATCATTTCCGATTGCCGCCGTCCACTGCCTTTATGTGGTTTCTGGTTCTCTGCCGCCGCGGTGTGGTCGCTGGAGTCACCGTGTTTGTGCGATGTGGCATTGCCAATTCGCCATGGTCATCTGGTTTAGTATAGAATTCGATCTGCTTGGTATATATATAGGATTGATCTGGTAATGAGTCGGACGTCGTACCAAGAGATGAGGATGATGGCAGTGGTGGTGGCGAACTCTTCTTCGAAAAAGGCATACGCCCAGCTATATAAATATAGTAACCACGATTGATGTCGCTGCTGGGCAAGACAACACAACGTCCAAAAGAAAAAACAAAAAGAAAACGAAAAACGAACTTAAGAGAAAACAAAGCTGACGACGGCGGCTCGACGAAAACGAGAGTGAACCGCAACCGTTGCGCCCACCAGAGAATAACCACCCCTCTCCAAGCCTCTCTTAAGCGTCGCATATCAGGCAGCACCTCCAAGAAGGAAAAACGACGACGATGACGCTGCTAACCAGACGAGTCCTAGGGTTTCCCCTGATACGCTACGGGAGGTGGGGAAGAGATACACTCGACGCCCTTAAAAAAGGGAAACGACACCCGCAGACGTCACCACGTCGGTATCAAGACGACAAGGATTTCTCCGACCCCTCAAAAAACCACACACCCGGACGCTTCGAAGCTCCACCAAGCTTGCCGCCCACGAACACACGCCACCACGGTCTTGTAGACACCACCGTCGTCTCACCATGACCCACGATGTGAGGCTAGAACGACCGAAAGAAGAAACTTCAGCGAGGGGCGACGGCACAATGACATGCGGGAGGGAACTATCTCCACCGCCGGAAGGCGATAGCTGACCGGATGTAGCAGCGGGGGCAAACCAGGCCCTCTCTGGTCCGGCCGAGCCCAAAAGGACTCGTGAAGTCCCATTGCCACATTGCAGCAAGGATGTCATCGACGCAGCCAACCCTAGCACTAGTCCCTACCTCTCCGCCCGCCAGTGGATCCATTGCCACCGCAGATCCCCGCCGCCAAGCAGCCGCTCCCTCACCACCGTGCTCATCTAGGAGTAGCCAACCAGACCACTATCGGTCTGAGGACCACCACCTAGGCCCGCGAGGACGAGGTGGGAAGAAGCATGGCAAACATGGCGCCTCCGTGCCACTCACTGGTCACTCGAGCAGGTCCGCAAGGCGACCGCCAGACCTAGGCCCGCCCGGCCCAGATCCAGCATTCGGTCACGCCGCGGCCAGGAAGGAGCTCTAGCCATCCTCTGCCCCGAGGATCATCAAAGACCGGGTTTTCCGACCACAGCTCGCACGGCCCAGATCAAAGCCCGTCCGGGCCTAGTTCTGGCCCTGCGGGAACGGCCGCCAGGAGCACCACCAGCCCCGTCCGCCTCCCTTCCTGCAGGCCCGCCCCGCAACCAACCTTCCAACGGAGATGCCCAGCTCGCTGCAGCCTCCACCCGCCACACGCCTAGCCAAGCCCGACGAGGTGCACACCGCTGCGATGCCCCGCGCTCCCACCACCGCCGTCGGGAAGAAACGCTCCGCCGCCACCGACACCACATGGGCTTAGCCCGGCGGCACACGCCGGCGACGGCAAGGGAGGAGGCGAGAGAGGCGGCTAGAGGAGGGCGGCACTGGGGGTCTCACCCCGTCGCCCGCGGGGGGTGGGGGGGGGGGAACCAGACGAGCGAGGCGTTTTTCCCCTTCCGAGATGCTCTCTGGTGGCGAACTCCTACGGTGGTAAGTGAATCGAGCCGCGGGGGATTCCTTGACACGCGTGTACGAACATGCAGCTTTAGGCATGAATTCTACATCCGCTTGGCGACTACCGCCACCGCCAAGGTTGAAGGTGTGAGTCAAGAAAAACAATATCTAAACATCCATTTTTATTTGGTTAGGAAACTAAAATCTAAACTTATTTAATTTTCATTTAGACAAAATCGGAACTGGAAACTTCTGATTATTTGGTCTCTCTATGTCACAGTCTGTGACATATATTTCGTCACGGTCAGCTGACGTCACCGCAAAAATATGCAGCTGATGTACCTACTGCATATAGTCACTAGGCACTAGGCAGTACGCGGCCACGCATGAGCGACAGAGCCAGAAAGAGCTACTCCCTCCGATTCATATTACTTGTCACTGGATTGGATGTATCTAGCACTAAAACATGTCTAGATACATCCATTTCTGCGACAAGTAATATGGATCGGAGGGAGTAGAAAGAAATCCGGCAGCGTTCCCACGCTCAGCACGGCAGCGTTCTCACGCTCAGTGAACTTTAGAGCTTTTGATAGCTCTGATCGAGGCTCAGCACGGCAGCGTTCTCACGCTCAGTGAACTTTAGAGCTTTTGATAGCTCTGATCGAAGGGTTCAGACTTTAGAGCTTGGAACGTAACAACAAAAGCAGTAACTAGTAGACCACACAGTAGTAAGTGTACTATGGAAGTACAACGTACAAAGGCCATAGGATATAGGAATCCTGCTGAAACTTGGCCCACAAAAAAATCCATGGAAATATTATAGAGACAAAAATACCTTTGTTCCAAATCTAGTTGTATCTGGGCCGGAAAAAATCCAGTTACAAGTCTATATTAAACTACCTCCGTAGAGACGCCGGTTGTAATACTAGTTGCAACTAGGGCAAGAAAAATCTAATTATAAATCCAGATAAAACCACCTCAGTAAGCCAATTGCAACTCACACAGTTTTAATTTAACATACAACTCTTGTAAAAAAAATAAAAAATTATCGTTGCAAACCTACTTGCAACTCTATTACCCCGCTTTCCCCTTTACCCATCACGAAAAAGGCCGGTTATAAATCAAATGCAACTCAAATTAAAAAACATAAAAAAAAATCGGTTACAAACCAACATGCAACTCTACCACCACGCACCCCACCCACCCACTGAGAAAACCTAGTTTTGATTCAACATGCAACTTGTGTCAAAAAACAAAATTTGTCAGTTGCAAATCTACATGCAACTGTACCACACCGCCCTTTCTTGGATCTATCAGGAAAAATGTCAGTTACAAGTACATATGCAATTCACATTAAAAATGATTAAAAATTCCCGGTTACAAACCAACGTGCAACTCTACCACCCCCACCACTCCCATCAAGAAAAACCAGCGTAGACATGCAACTTGGGTCAAAAAGTCAAAAAATATCAGTTACAACGCTGCTTGCAACTGTACCTCTCCACCCTATCAGTTACAAGTGCAAATGCAACTCATATTAAAAAATATTAAAAATTACCGGTTACAAATCAATATGCAACTATAACACCACCCCACAGCCTCGTACCGAGAAAACTCAGTTTCTCTCTCGCGCTGCCTTTTACCCGTTAGGACAAAATACTAGTTACAAGTGCACATGCAAATCACATTACAAATTATTAGGAATTACCGATTACAAAATCAACATGCAACTATACCAACACCCCACCCCCCTCGTATCGAGAAAACCCAATGTCAAGTGGACATGCAACTCGTGTGAATAAGTCAAAAATTGTTAGTTGCAAAAGTACTTGCAATTGTACCACTCTGCCCTCCCTTTTACCCGTTAGAAAAGGCCAGTTACAAGCGCATATGCAATCAACATTAAAAAGATTAAAAAATCCTAGTTACAAATCAACATGCAACTATATCACCACCCCACCACCTCATACCGACAAAACTCAGTTTTAAGTGGACATGCAACTCGTGTCAAACAAGTTAAAATTGTCAGTTGCAAACCTACTTGCAACTATATCACCCCCATCCTTTCTTTTATCCGTCAGGAAAAAAAGACCAGTTACAAATGCACATGCAACTCACGTTAAAAAAAATTAAGAATTATACGTTACAAAATCAACAAGCAACTATACCAACATCCTACCCACTCGTACCAAGAAAACCTAATTTCAAGTGGACATGCAACAAGTCAAAAATTGACACTTGTAAACCTACTTGCAACTATATCAACACCCCCCTCTTTACCTGTTAGAAAAGGCCAGTTACAAATGCCCATGCAATTGACATTAAAAAATTCTGGTTAAAAACTAACATGCAACTCTATCACCCTCAACATGTACAGGATGGCTGATGACAACACGGTCTCCTTACGTTACTCATGTTTTCTAGGCTAAAATAAAAAAATAAAAAAAATAAAAAAAAGATCAATAGGAAATCATGTGAAAAATGCTTATATAATTACCAGAAAGCAAATACATATATAGAGAGAAATAAACTCTCAACATTTGTCCTCTTCCTTTTAGTACATACTAGAAGAACACAATAATGTAATCACCAATCCAACCTGAACCCTACGACCTCTATGTAAACTAAAAATACAAAACACATAAATGAAAGACAAACTGACACCATCAGAACAAAAGCCAAAAAATATGTGGATGAAAAACAACTACAACCACAACCACGAAATATTCTCGCATTTTATTCAAAACAACCATAACCAAAAATCTATTTTAACACAAACTATAAATAGAAAACAATTATTTGCATCTAAAAAATATAAACACAAACTATAAAAAGAAAATAGGTAAACAAAATGATAGTGTTTCAATCACTCATCGTACAACTAGCAACTAAACAAAAACAGCAAAAAAATTGCAACCTCGTGCGACACGCACAACTACCCCGCCAGCCCAACAACCCATCAAAAAGCCTATCCTAGCAGACACGTACCAGCAGCAGGTAAGTGCAACTAGGCCACCAGCCACCAACCACCCTGCCAGTCTAAAAACAGGCCGACACAAAATCAAAAACCAGGACAAAACGCCGCAAAAAAAACGCTGCACCAATCCTGGAGCAAACAGATCGGACGACACACAAGCTAGCTGTGACGAAAGCTACGTCACGGCTAGCTGTGACTTAGCAATTCCGTAAGAGAATTGATAAACTAATCGCACAGCATGATTTGTTCTCTTCACAGAATTATTTACTGTCCGTTTGTTAATCAGATAGTTCGCAAAACCTGCCAAATGTGATGGCATGCTAGAAGAACAGGGACATCAACCTGCAAAAAGCTAAAGATAACTAGTACTACAACAATCCCAGAATCGAAGCAGTTATAACAACAAACACTTCATCACAAATTCAGAGCCAAACCAAGATTCGTCGCAAATTCAACAACAATAATGTAGCCAACAAGGACTTGGTCAACAAGAACACTTCGTCAGAGCCAGTTAAACCAAGATTCGTCAAGAACGAAAGAATGGATCTTATTAATCGTAGTAGTTGAGATTACAGTAGTGAGTGGATACTGAATAACTCAACTAGTGATACAAAGGCGACGGAGATAGGTCTCAAGCGTGCGGCGGCGTGGGGCCGGACGCCGGGGCATGGGCACATTTCATAGAGCACTTGATGTTGGCCTGGGCGCAGGCGAATGCGCAGTGAGGACCTTGAAGGAGCGGCTTGTTCAAGCAGGAAATCCCGCAGCGAGTGCTCTGCGTGGCGCATTCCATCACGCAGTCCAGGAAAAAAGACGGGTGCACGCTGGCGACGGGTGTGGCCGCCACGTTCCTCGTTGCTTCAGCAGTGGACACCGCGGAGGCGACGAAGAGTACCAGCACAAGTGCGCCGCCGCGGATGGCGACGGAGTTCGCTGCTTGGGCCATTGGTGTTTTCTCGGTGCAACTACTGGAAACGGCTGGTGGAGCTCAGAGGAGAGAGGGACGGTGGCTTATGGTGTGAGAGGGCGCTCGGGGTCTCCTTATAAAGCCGGGGGAGGGATCGGGCGGAGCGAATCCAGCGGCGGCGTTCGGCCGGCGGAACAGACCAGCTAGATAAGCGGGCTGCGGGCGAGATAGCGAATGGGATTGCGCCGCCCGTGAGATATGATAAGAGCCGGAGGCTTATCGCACGCACCATATGCGTGGCGGCGGGAGACGTTCGGCGCGAGGAACGCGCGCGCTGGAGGGATCCTTGCCGACGAATTCGGGAGGTTGAGGACGACCATAGTTTTACCCAACCATATGCTAAACCGAGAACTTCATTGCCGCTCGATCGACGGAGTAGATTAGTAGGGCTTGCCATCATTTGTTTTTAGTTTCTTCCAGTTTCACCGGCGGCCCGTGTTCAGTCGTGGACAAATCTTTTAGTACCGATCGTGGACAAATCCTTTCCTACCGATCGATCCACCTGCAGGATTTTATGTGGTTGTCACGTGTGTGGTTAGGTTGGATTGATTTTCTTCTATCTCGATCATATTCCTGTGTTTTTTGTGTGCTTGGCTTGTTTCTTATTGTGATTTTTATGCAAGTTGAAGATGGTCCAAATAACTTGGGGCAAAGGCAACGCCCACAGGATTATTTTTGTGTCCTAAGCACATTTTTAATTGCACTTCTTTTTGCTAACACAACAATTATACAAACCTTGTGTTTTATGTGGAATTTTATACATGTATTGAAATTGTATTGTGCAATTACAGATATGAACATTTTCATATGAAATTGCGCTTATGTGTGCAATTACACATGGCTATGTAATTACGCAAGATTTTATACTTTATATGTATAATCTCTTTTTAATTTGATTTATTAGTATTTAATCTAGATACTTATTAGGGCCTCCTTTGGTTAATGGGATAAGATAGAAAAATTGTAGGAATATAGAATCTATATACACCTACTTGAATCTTATGGGAAGAAGAATTCTCTTTGATTGTGGTAAATGAACTTTCCATGAGGTGTAACCTAAATGCCATTTTCCTATGGGATTTACATAACAAGATTCCTATGATTTACTATGCGATATGGTCATTTAAATCAAATGGTTTCTGAACTAAATTTTCCATATGATTTCAATCCAACACAAATATTTTTAAAATTATATAAATCGAAAGAGCCATAGAGCATCTCCAGCCATGACCCCAATACCACATAGACAAGCGCTATTAGGGGCATAGACACATGTTGCGCCCCTCTTTGGGGTGACTCTCCCTAGCCGCGCTCTCAATGCATGTTGTTCACTTCCTGAATTTGAAAAAAGACATGAAAATAATTCAAATTTCATTCACATTTAGTAAATTTATTACACAAGTTTGAACCAAATCCAAAAACTTATTTGAACTAAACCCTAGCTGTCCTCCTCAGATGCAGATAACGCCCGTGAAGCGATATATTGCCGCCTCTCACTCCTCATTGAAGAGGTTGCGCCATCAGTCGGTGTTGTGTGAGCACCAAGAATTTACGAACTCATCGTACTGGAGCTTCCAGATTTCTAAGTGATATCATACTTGAATTCCTTGCAGGTGGGCATTAATGGCACAGGCACACGCCCAGGCTGATGACCTAGCCTTTCGGCCCAACTGCTTTAGGCGGCATGAGGATAGCGTGCTCAGCTGACTCTGTGGCCTTGTAAAAGGATAGCCAAACCCTATCAAGATCCATGGTGGCGAAGTGCCACGGGGAGAAGAGGAGGGGAGAGGGAGATGTGGTGGTGCGTTGGGCAGACTTGCGGATATGCTACGTTAGGGAGGGGATAAATATAGCATAGGTGGGCCGTGGTGGGAGGTAGGCGGGTCATCACTGTAATTTATGGCGTTATTGAGCACGAACAACGCCTGGGGAAGGCATACCGTGAACTGACAAAGCCCATTAACTACACAGTTTGTGTCTATGACTAGGCTTGCCAGTTTATCGATAGTCATTTACCAGACGTGTTGGCACTTGCGCGATAGGTCAGAGCCCACCCGAAAGTGTCAAACCGTTTATTGGGCTCCGACGGACAAAGGTGCGATTTAGTGTTGTGGTTGGGCACATTTTTTGTCTCTGGGGTCGGGATGCCATGTTATGGCTGGCATCCCGGCCTCGGGCCTTCATGTTGGACTAGAAGTGCTGGCTCCCGGGCAATGGATTGCCCCTCTTATCGACGGGAGTTGGCTGCTATTTCTTCATGTATCTTCTTGGAGATCCACTAATGAATGAGTTCATGATGGTGTTAGATGTATATATCTGTATATTGTATTTTCCCCATATGTTAGGGGGCTTCCTGCATATTTGCCCTGTACCTGTACTATATATTGTGGCCTTTGGCCCCCAGAGGAATACATGTTGCATATTCCTGACATGGTATCAGAGCTAGGTTAGACAAAATTTTCTCGTCATTGCCGCCATCGTCCCTGTCGTCGTCTTTTTCCGACGTCGCCGCCGCCGGTTGCCGCTCAGATCGGATCTGCCGTCTTCACGCCTGGGTTTCCAGGCTGGGATTCACGCCTGGGTCCTTCCGTCTTCACGCCTCGGTGCCGCGCGCCTGCCCGCACCGCGACGTACCTCCCTGCAGTCAGGCAGCCAGGCAGCCAGCTTGGTCTTCACGTGCTGCTGCTCCATCTCTTCACGTGCTGCTGCTGCATGCTGCTTCTGCCAGCTCGCGTACGTACGTCCTGCAGGACAGCCCAGCTGTACTTTCCTTGACGCGTGCCCGACGCCCAGGAGGCCGACTCCCTGCCTTCCTTCGCGTCCCGCCTGGCCCGCCGCCGGCCGGCTCTGGCCCCGTCCTGTCTGATTTTGTCTGCTTGCGTCAGTCTTAATCAGATCTAGATCTAATCTGTGTCTAAAAAAAAAAAAAAAAAAAGAGAGAGAGAGAGATGTCTTCTTCATCGGGTTATGTTGCGATTCCTCGCTGCCCGGTGGTCTTTGATGGCGCGAATTACCCTGATTTCGCTGCCTTTATGCGCGTGCACATGCGCGGTCTCCGTCTTTGGGGTGTGCTCTCCGGCGAGGTCTCCTGTCCGCCGTGCCCCCCTGCTCCTGTGGCTCCTCTTCCGCCGACACCGATTGTACTTGGTGCTGATGCTTCTCAGGAGGCCAAGGATGCTGCTCAAAGTGCTGATGTTACTGCTGTTGCTGCTTATGACCTGAAGTTCAAGCAGTACTCTTCTGATCTCGAGGCTTATCGACACGCTTTGACTGCTTACACTCAGTGGGTTGATGAGGATGCTCGTGCTGCTGCTGTTCTCACCTCCAGTGTTCTGCCCCAGTATGCTGCTGAGTTCATGAGTCTCCCTACTGTTGCCGCTCAGTGGGCCCATCTTCGTCAGCGCTATCAGCCGTCTGGGGATGCTCTTTACCTGTCTGTGGTTCGCCAGGAGCATGCTCTCCAGCAGGGTGATTCTACTATTGATGAGTTCTATACTCAGAGTGCTGCTATCTGGCGTCAGCTTGACTCTCTTCGTACTGCTGTTTGTGGCACATGCTCGTGTTGCCAGATTGTGCGTTCGGATTTGGAGTTTCACCGCATCTATGAGTTTCTGTCTCGGCTCCGCCAGGAGTTTGAGCCCCGGCGTGCTCAGCTGAATGCTCGTGGTCGTGTTCCGCTCTCTGAGGTGTTGTCTGAGCTTCGGGCTGAGGAGACCCGTCTCCGTGGTGCTGGTCTTCTTGCGGTTCCATCCGTGCTTGCTACTCGTGGTCCTCCTATGCCGTCTGGTCCCTCGACTCAGCCGCGGTCCCCTGTGCCGCCGCCGCCGATACTACCCACTCCTCCAGGTCAGGGTCAGGGTCAGGGTCAGGGTCAGCTTCCGCAGTCTCAGGGTCAGAGTCCGCACCAGCAGGCTCGTGGTCAGGGTCGTCGTGGTTCTCTTCGTCACTGCTCTTATTGCAACAGGGATGGCCACACTTGGGCCACCTGTTATACACGGGACCCCAGTTTACGTCAGCAGCACCAGGCTCGTGGGCAGCCGGCTCCTTCCGGGTCTTCAGCAGTTGCTCTCTCTGATCAGGACATTATTAGGAGTCTTCGCGGTCTGCTTGCTGCTACAGGCTCTTCTTCGACGGGCACTACTGGTTCTGTGACTGATTCTTCAGGCACTGCGCGACCACCACCTTCTACACAGTCAGGTACGTCCACGTGGTATCTGGATTCTGGAGCTTCCTTTCATATGACATCTGAGTCTTCTTTTCTGTCTGCTCTTCGTTCTCTCCCTTCTCCTGTCCGTGTTTTTACGGCTGATGGTACCTCTCTTCCTGTTTCTAGTCGGGGCACCCTTTCTACTTCTTCTTTCTCTGTTCCTGATATTTCTCATGTCCCTCTTCTTAAGATGAATCTGTTCTCTGCTAGCCAGCTTACTGACTCTGGTTGTCGTGTCATTCTTGATGCTGATTCTTGTGTTGTCCAGGACCGTCGCACACAGGCCCTGGTTGGAGCTGGCCCTCGCAGTCGTGACTCTTCAGGACTTTGGGAGTTAGACTGGCTTCGTGTTCCTTCCGCTGCCATTTCATCTGCCAGTTCTTCTCCAGTCGTCGCCTCTGCTACCAGCTCATTTCAGCAGTGGCATCATCGTCTTGGTCACCTTTGTGACTCCCGCCTGTCGTCATTAGTTCATCGTGGTCTTCTGGGGTCTGTCTCAGGAGATGGGTCTTTACATTGTCAGGGCTGTAGGTTGGGTAAACAGATTCAGCTTCCCTATCCTACTAGCGCGTCTGTATCTCAGCGACCTTTTGATTTAGTTCATTCCGATGTTTGGGGTCCGGCTCCTTTCGCTTCGAAAGGGGGCCATCGCTACTATATTTTATTCATCGATGATTTTTCTCGGTACACTTGGTTGTATTTTATGCGCTCTCGCAGTGAAGTGCTCTCCATATATCAGCGTTTTGCGGCCATGGTCCGTACTCAGTATTCTACCCCCATTCGTGTATTTCGTGCTGATTCTGCTGGTGAGTATATCTCCCAGATGTTGCGAGGTGTTCTTGCTGCGCAGGGCACCCTTGCTCAGTTCTCTTGTCCTGGCGCACATGCCCAGAATGGCGTTGCTGAGCGCAAGCATCGCCATCTTCTTGAGACCACTCGCGCTATGATGATTGCTTCTTCTCTCCTGCCGCATTTCTGGGCTGAGGCTGTCGCTACGTCGGCTTATCTCATCAATATTCAGCCTTCTGCTGCCTTGCAGGGTGGTATCCCTCTTGAGCGCCTCTCTGGACAGTCTCCAGACTACTCCCTGCTTCGCTTGTTTGGTTGTGTTTGCTATGTTCTCCTTGCTCCTCGCGAACGCACCAAACTGACCGCTCAGTCTGTTGAGTGTGTCTTCCTTGGATACAGTGATGAGCATAAGGGTTATCGCTGTTGGGACCCTGTTGGTCGTCGGATGCGTATCTCTCGTGATGTTACTTTTGATGAGACGCGTCCTTTCTATCCTCGTCCCACCGCTGGCACTTACCCGGTGGAAGATATCTCTTTTCTTCTCTTTCCCGACACACCTCCTTCTACACCTATTGTGTCTTCTTCCGGCTCTCCTCCCCCTGATTTCCCCTCTTCGACGCCGTCCTCCTCTGCTCCATCTAGTTTTCCTAGTTCTCCTCGTTCTCCGGAGTCTTCCTCTACTATTCCCTCTTCTTCATCGTCGTCTCCTGCGTCGTCTTCCTCTGATGATCTTCCATCTACTCGTCCTATTCGTCAGCGTCGTGCCCCCGACCGTTACTCTCCTAGTCAGTATGGTCTTTCTGTTGCCTCTGAGCCGACTTCTTATCGGGATGCTGAGCATCATCCTGAATGGCAGCTGGCCATGGCTGAGGAGATCTCTGCGCTTGAGCGCACTGGCACCTGGGAACTTGTTTCTCCCCCTCCCGGTGTTCGTCCTATCACATGTAAGTGGGTTTATAAGATTAAGACTCGCTCTGATGGATCTCTTGAGCGCTATAAAGCGCGTCTTGTGGCTCGTGGTTTTCAGCAGGAGCATGGTCGTGACTATGATGAGACCTTTGCTCCTGTGGCTCATATGACCACTGTGCGTACTCTTCTTGCTGTTGCTTCTGTTCGTCACTGGTCTGTGTCCCAGCTTGATGTTCAGAATGCCTTTCTCAATGGTGAGTTGAGTGAGGAGGTTTATATGCAGCCTCCTCCTGGGTATTCTGTTCCCGAGGGGATGGTAGTTCGTCTTCGACGTTCTCTTTATGGCCTCAAACAGGCCCCTCGTGCTTGGTTTGAGCGCTTTGCTTCTGTAGTGACTGCTGCTGGTTTCTCCCCTAGTGCTCATGATCCAGCGCTGTTTGTTCACACTTCTCCTCGTGGACGCACTCTCCTTCTCCTCTATGTTGATGATATGATCATTACTGGTGATGATCCTGAGTATATCGCCTTTGTTAAGGCTCGTCTTCGTGATCAGTTTCTTATGACTGATCTTGGTCCTCTTCGATACTTTCTTGGGATTGAGGTCTCCTCCACTTCTGATGGCTTTTACATCTCTCAGGAAAAGTATATTCAGGATCTTCTTGCCCGTGCTGCTCTTGGGGATGAGCGTACTGTAGAGACCCCTATGGAGCTTAATGTTAAGCTTCAACTCACTGATGGTGATCCTCTTTCTGATCCGACGCGTTATCGTCATCTTGTTGGGAGTCTTGTTTATCTTGCTGTCACTCGTCCTGACATCTCTTATTCTGTTCATATTCTGAGTCAGTTTGTTTCTGCTCCCACCACGGTTCACTATAGTCATCTTCTCCGTGTTCTTCGTTATCTTCGTGGTACGATCACTCGTCGCCTTTTCTTTCCTCGTTCCAGCTCCCTCCAGCTCCAGTGCTACTCGGACGCTACGTGGGCGAGTGATCCTTCGGATCGTCGTTCACTTTCTGCTTACTGTGTGTTTCTTGGTGGTTCGCTCATTGCTTGGAAGACGAAGAAACAGACAGCGGTTTCCCGTTCGAGTGTTGAGGCTGAGTTGCGTGCTATGGCCTTGTTGACTGCTGAGGTGACCTGGTTACGGTGGTTACTTGCGGATTTTGGGGTCTCCATTACCACACCCAGTCTGGTTTTGTCTGACAGTACAGGTGCTATTAGTGTTGCACGTGATCCGGTCAAGCATGAGCTTACCAAGCATATTGGTGTTGATGCTTTCTATACACGTGCTCAGGTGCAGGCTCAGGTTGTTGCGCTTCAGTATGTGCCTTCAGATTTACAGTTGGCGGATTTCTTCACGAAGGCACAGACCAGAGCGCAGCATGATTTCTTACTCTCCAAACTCAGTGTTGTGGATCCACCATGAGTTTGAGGGGGGGTGTTAGATGTATATATCTGTATATTGTATTTCCCCCATATGTTAGGGGGCTTCCTACATATTTGCCCTGTACCTGTACTATATATTGTGGCCTTTGGCCCCCAGAGGAATACATGTTGCATATTCCTGACAGATGGATCTTGTCCTTGACGTTTTTGTTGCCAAGGTGATCTTGCTTCAGCACCTTGAAGATGTATATCTTGTAGGTCTCCACACTCTCTTTGATGAAGAAGACGTTGATGTCGCCCATGCTAGAAGGGTCTGTGGTGATCCTAGTTCGCATGGGCCTAACAGTAGCCTCGGGCATGGGATAGGTTGGAGATGCTTTGGTTGTTGTTCTCTCGCGCCTCGGTAGACCTATCGCAAAGGATATTGGGGCCGCAACTGGAGATACTCTTATGTGCTTAGAAACTATAGGCTCCCCAAATTAATTTCATAAAATCATTTTATCTTTTACTAATCCAAATATGCCTTTTGTAAGTCCCTTAAAATATTTGATGGTTAAGTAAAATAGTCCTAATGAAAATAAGAGCTCTGTGACATGCGATTTTGGAAAAAAAAAGAAGACCTTTCCACACATTTTTCTTACATTAGTAAATGTAGTTTCATTTCCTCTTTTCCTAAAATTGAAAATTGTTGGAAATAATTAAGAAAGCTCCAAAAATTAAAATCAGTGCAAACAGAAATGCAACATGAATATTTCAGATTCCCATCCAAGGTATATAGATTTCTGGAAAGCCATATTAATCCATTCTTACATAGTAATAGTTTAATCAAAGTAAGGAACATATTAAACTAGTTCTCAAAAAGTTCTTATCTCTTGTATCTGGAGAGAAAGACCATGAGACACAACAAAAATTCTATCTAGGGTATAAATTTTATATAAAAACATACTCAAAATACTCTTTCTTGGACTAAACAAAAAGAATGGAAATTTTGATGGAGTTTATTCAAAAGTATGCATAAGGTAAAGATTTATGGAAGACCTCTTCCAAACAAGATTCGGAAACAACAAACATAGATCATGTCTTTGCTTCTAATGGCTAGGAGATGATATTTCTGTATGCTTGCCGCCATCTTTCCCCTCATCTTGCTTCGACCACTAATGTTTTTGTACGGAGTGTCCTCCTAATATCGCAAACCGCTTTCATTAAAGTTTCAGAAAATTTGGCTTCACACTCGAGATTCTCTACGTTGAATCCTCTTGGAACTAGGGGTGGATTTGAAGCTCGAAGGCCGGGGCTCGGCTTGGGCTCGACAAGGCTTGGCTTAGGCTTGACTCGTCTCGAAGGTCAGACAAGTCAAGCCTAAACCTTTCGACCAAGGCTCGAGGCTCGACAATCCCACTTGATGAAGCTTGCAAGCCGGCTTGAAGGCTCGATGTAATAAAAAAATTGTCAAGGCCTTTGCTAAAAATGTAATCGTTTCACAATTATAAACAATTCAATATGAATACATTCAAACAAGTTTCACAAAGTATGAATAACGACAATAATAGCATGTAGCACAAGTTCACCATATGAATGCATGCACTTAGTCCAATAGAGTGGCATATATCACAAACACATACACTTAGTTCGACATATACTAATAGAACAAATAGAACATGAGCCATAGCTCAATCAACAACAAGTCTTAACTTGAACCTAGCTAAACCACAAATGAATCGCTGCTCCATCATTTCATCTCCCTCAACCATCGTAGCCATTGTCTATCACTTTGTAAACCACCATGTTGGATCTTCCCCACCAAAAAAAGGAAAATTAGTTTTTTTTAGTATTCATGTTGTAATAGACATTCCAGCAAATAAAGAGATAAAAATGCACTACCAACTTAGTTTTGCTTCAGTTTTAATGATGTACAAAATGCTCCAGCAACTAAATAGACCAAAAAAAGCACTACCAAGTCAGTTTTTCTTCATTTTAAATGTTACAAAAACATTCTAGTAAGTCAAGTGACCAAAAAAAACACTAAATACTCAGTTTTGCTTCACTTTTGATGTTGGAAAAAATGTTCTAGCAACTAAATAGACCAAAAAAACCTACCATCTCTGTTTCCCTTCAGTTTGGATGTCATCATTATTGTCATAAGAATTTTCTTCCTCATTGAACACATCTATCGGCTGCACCTAATAATAGTGGTCATAATCATTCAATCACACTAAACAAACATGTAGTAGTGCTATGACCAAATTTAAAAACATTGAAAGAAAATTACGAATGGTGGAGAAGTTGTGGCTCTCTGTTGTGACTGAGTCGTTGCTGCTGACTGCGGTGATGCTGGTCTAGTTGGATAGATGCCAAGGTAACCAGCCGTCTTGGAGTTCATCGCATTGTTGTATGCGTGCTTCCTGCGTAGGAATCTTCACCGGACATGCATGTGATCATTCACTCTCTCGTACAGGTTGCATCTTCGGTGGAGGAGATACTGTAGCAGTATGTAGCGGGCAAGGTATTAGATTGAGCAAAAACATAGTAACCAACCTAACTACAAGAACCCTTGCATCCTAGCCTAACAAGTCTATTGTTGTGTCGCGCTGAGATGCATCAGGCCGTGAACATGAGCCGGCATACGTCCTGGCAGTTTCGACCGGTATGGTGTTGGACGGCGGAGGGCTGGCAGGAGGATGGCTAGAGGGCGGAAGGCTGGCGGGCGAACGCCTCCCCTAACCCTAGACGAGCGGCAACAAGAGATGGTGTGTGCATACCAGTCTGGGATTGGGAGGACATTTTGTGGGGAGCGGGAGCCATGGGGAAGGATGGGACGGAGTTTTTCGAAGGTTGGTGGTGGCGGCCGATGGTTCTAACCCTAGCATCTCAGCATGAGGAGGGAATCGCAGTCAGGAGACGGTCTTGGTAAAGCGTTTGGTCACAACCCAACTAGGTGAGCTGTACCGAGGGAGGTTTGACCAGTGCGGGGCTGGGACCTGGGATTTTCGGGCAACGCTCGCAAGCCGTTCGAGCCGAGCGTCGATCCCACATTTTAGTTTCCAATTTGCAACAACCCAAGCCTGTCTTGGCTCAAATTTTGTCGACCCTGAACGAGACGAGCTCGATCCGTCTTGGCTCAGCTCGATTCAACCCCCTACCCGAATAAAGATATTGTGGCCTCATACCATATCTAACGGAACGATACACACTGATCTTCCTCCCCTTCCTCACGCGCGTCTTGCATCCCTGAGCAGAGCGAATGGGACAGATCCCACCTCCCTTGAACCAGCTCCCCTCTTCCTCCTCACCTCCCACCGTCGTCGTTAGGCGCTGCCAGGCATTGCCCATGCGGGGCCGCAGTGATGGGCTATCCTTTCCCTACGTCGGGCGTTGCCCGTGAGGGCCTCTGGTAATGACACTTCTCTGATAGAGACATGTGACGGGGACACGGCAGCGCTAAGTTTTGCTGGTGGGGCGGAGCTCGGAGCAGGGACGCAGCTGGCGCACCCGTCAAGAACAGATCAAGGCCCTTTTGGGCTCCATCTTGGGTTTGGCGGGCCATCTTTTCTTTGGCTCGTGCATCACTTCTGGTTGGATAAAGGCTTTCAATCCTCGGACAGGAGGGGCGGCGGCAGCGCGCCTACTACAGTGTGCCGGCGGAGTGCCTACTGTAGTGTGGTGGCGGTGGCTCGCCTACTGCAGTACGGCGGTGGTGTGGCAGCTTTACAGGCCTGATCTGGGCCTGGTCAGGGCTACCCCTGCGGTTGCGTCTAGTCGGCTACTACCGCAAGGTGGTGGAAGTCACCCTCGTGACGATGCAATGTTGATGTCCCTTTGTACCAAGCGGATTCTCTTCTCTGTCCAGCAGGTCATTGCTGGCCACGGTGAGACGGCAACAATGACGGCAAGACCAGGTTGGCGCGTGTTGGTCGGTGGCATGTATGGTGGAGCGCTACGAGTCGTTTGAGGTGGTGGTTTTTTGGGGTTGGTAGAAATCCTGTCGACTCCTCCGGCACCGATGCGGTGACACCTATGGTTGTATCGAGGGAAACCCTAGGGCAAGTCCGAGCAACAACGTCGCTAGCGTTGCATTCCTTTTTAAATATGTTGTTTGATACACGACACTTCAGAGTGCTAGTGCGTGTTGGGAATACTTCGGAGGGTACAGCAGTTGCGATATATATATATATATATATATATATATCAGTCTCCTAAACTTAGGTAAAATCCGAGCCATGCACTGGTTCTGACTCACTCAAGGTAACGCATCATTTGGGTTCCGAGCAATATTATTGGTGTGGCTCTCCTAGGCCTCCACTTCCTCACATGGCCTGGTCAATGGAAACCTGGGACCTCGCTTCAATCACAGTTTTGTTTTAGGAACTAATAGTATGTCCACAAAATAAATTGTGTGTTTATTGAGATAGCCAAACCTACAATGCAACATCAAAGCAGGTCATGCAGGATTGATGAATGCCAGGGGAATCGGCCAAACGCACTGGCGCAGCATGCAAAGCCAAGCGTGCGTGCGCCCCCACTAGTAGAAAACAGGCCTTTCGTCCAGGCCATTAGTCCCGGCTGTGGCTGGGGCCAGGACTAATGGCCCGCGCCGGACGGCCCGAGCCACCCCAAACCATATATCCTGGCCCGTTATAGCCCATTAGTCCTGGTCTGAGACACAAACCGGGACTAAAGGCCCTGGCCCTGCCGCTCGCTGCGGGCACCCCCTTTAGTCCCGGTTTGTATCTCAGACTGGGTGATGTGGACAACCCTTCTATTGATACAACCGTTGTACCTACAGCTACACACATACAAGGACCCATCACAAGATCTCGTGCCAAACAACTTAACTATCAGGTACTTTCGTTTCTTGGAACTATTCCTCACATAAATGAGAATATGATGCTGCCTAAATCAGATGTATTTCTTACTCTTAGGAATGATGGACCAAGCATGGATGAGAGGGACAAGCATTGGAGCATGGCCATGCATGGAGATGGCAGCAAGCGTGTGATGATCCAAGAGAAGGCCACCGATGAAGATTCCGAACTTTGAGGCCACCATAATGAAAAAGGAAGGCTTGGACGAAATATTCAAGATCAATACTTCACGAATTCGTCCATAGCTTAATATGGTGCTGCGACACCTTTATTTTGGGCCAGGCCCATGTAATTTTTGCAGGATTTTAATTAGCCACTTTTTAGAGTCCGTATTTGAGGGGAAAAGGACTTCTAGGGTTGGATTCGGCCACCACTTCCATGGCTGGCCGAAACCCCACTTTTTCGCCTTTAAATACTCCCCATAGCCGACCCCCTAGACTCGGATTTTGTTTAGACATTAAGTTAGCCATCATAGCAACTTCGCCAAGGCTCGAGCGTCGCAGAGGCCTCTTGTACTTCGCACCTATTCAGGATCCCACCTTTTCAATAAAGCTTTCCTCTTAATCCGCAATATCTTGATTGCAATATTAGTTCTTACTTGTTCTCGATTTCAGGTAGGAATTAAGACCCTCGTTGGTCAGGCTGATCGTGTTCACGCAGAATCGGTAACCTCCAGGAGATTGGCCTAGCGATTGCATTGGCGCTTGTGCTCGCACGTGTAGTCGGATCGTCAAGCCCGAACTCCACCAAATCGATTATCGCCATCTCATCGAATGATCGGACACCTTTGCCCTATCAAGTGGTATCAGATTTCAGGTTGCTCGGTGAGATTTTACTGTTTTCGTAGATTAAATCTGTTTTTTCCTATAACCCACGAAAAAGCCAAAAACACAGTTAGAGTTTAGATCCATCCCATAACCAATCTACACCTCGCATTATCTTCTCAGTTTTGCATTGTTGAAATTGTGTCTACATCGTCGCGTCGAGTTGCTGGTCTTAGTGTCTCGTCCCTTAGAGTTTCGAGTTCTGATCATAGTAGTCACCGCCACACTCGCCGATCACCGCCACCATATTCCGCCGCCATACACCCAGCCACCATAAACCCTAAAACTCCGCCACCGCCTTCCTACCGCGACACAGATCCGATCAATTTTCCTGCCGCGGTACGAGTCCGAGTAGAGTTATTGTTCCTAGTTATTTCCTTTTACTTTCCTTCTTTGTTGTTTCCGTGTTCAGCTAAAGTCCGTGTCGAGCTAAGAGTCCGGTCGTAAGTCCAGAAGGAGAGCAAAAAAAAAAGTCTGGAACCGCCTCCGAAAACACTTTCTGGCTATACTAGTTTTCGGCTTTGGGGATCACTTTTCTCCATCGGCCGTTATAGCGATTTTTTTTTGTGCCTGCGCGCTTTCTGGAGCAAAATAAAAAAAATTTAAATTTTTTTTTTGGGGCTAACCTATTTTTAGACCCCTTAGATCAGTTCTAGACACTCGCCATCATAGTGATTTTCCACCTCTCGGTTCGCTTTTCAGGGTGCCATATCATCATACATTGCTTGTTGTGTCGCGTCGTGACATCGTTGGTGATCTAGGTTCGCGTCTCTAGTACGGTCTAGCCTAGGACCAGCACAGTACCGTCGTTGAGCATTCTTTCAACTTTTGCATTGCTGTTTTGATAATTGCTAACCCCCTTTGCTAAGCCTTCCCAGAGCTCCACAGATACTCTCCACGTGCGGTGTTTCGACTCCTGGTAATCACTTGGTTTAATCTCTGGACCCACTGATCCTCGCGGTTGCACATCGCCTTTTCCTGCTGTTTGGTAAGAACTTGTAAGAGCTTCGTATATTGCTTGACGGATTACGCGTGCCTTCCACCATATTTCCGTAGTATATACCTGTGTTTTTTAAGGACTAACCATGACAGATACTTCGCGGAACCCTGCCACAATGACGAACGAAGAACTACATGCCCACTTCTCCGCGCTCTTGGTCAGTCGCGCTGAAGACGTGGATACACGCCTAGGGGAGTTTGACACCAAGCTCACCAACGCCGTGGACAAGATCGATGGACTCGAGAAATCCTTCAACGCCAAGCTTGACGTTCGGTTCAAGGAGCTTTTGAACAGATTGCCCGCACCCGCACCCGGACCCACACATGGCGCACGGCGCATTCCGATCACGGGTCGGACTGCTGGTTCGGCTGCCGCCGCACCCCCGGCGGCTACCGCTGCGGCTGACGCACCTCAGACTTCCGCCGCGGCTGCTGCTGCGACATTGGGGACAGACGACGGGTACTACTACGACCCCGACGACGACGATATGTTTGACGAGGAGGTTGAACAACCTCCACAGGTACCTGCTGGACGTCCCCGACATTACTACCGCAACGCTCGACCACCGGTACGTGATGATGATCATGTTGCAAAGCTTAAATTAAATATTCCATCTTTTGAGGGTAAATATAATCCTGATGCATATCTTACATGGGAGATGGAAGTAGAACAACGTTTTGCATGCTTAAAATATCCTGAGAATATGCGTGTTAGTGCTGCTACATGTGAATTTACTAAATTTGCTTCCCTTTGGTGGTCTGAGTATTGTCGTTTAAATCCTACTACTATTCCTAGTACTTGGACTGTTTTAAAAACTGCTATGCGTGTTCGTTTTGTACCTCCCACTTATCAACGTGATTTACTAAAGAATCTGACACGTTTAGAGCAAGGGAAAAATTCTGTAGAAGAGTATTATCAGGAATTGCAAACGGGGATGGTTAGGTGTGGTCTTGTTGAATCTAATGAACAAATGCTTGCACGTTTATTTGGTGGATTAAACAAGGACATTCAGCACATATTAGATTATAAGGAATATAATTCTATCACTCGTTTGTTTCATCTTGCTTGCAAAGTTGAACGTGAAGTGCAGGATCGCCAACCACCATGGAGGAGGACTAATAATTCTGCAGGTCGTACATCCACTTGGACATCCCGACAATCAGCGCCTCCTCGTGATTTGCCACCAGCTACTACCACATCCAAGGCCACCACAAGATTTCCAGCTGCTCCTCCACCATCATCCAATGCTCCTGCTCGTAGTGCATCTTATATGGCTTCCACGGGTAAGACAAAGGATATACAATGCTGCAAGTGCTGGGGTTTTGGTCATATTGAGAGACAGTGCACAACACAACGTGTGATGATGGTGCGGGAAGATGGTCAATACGATTCATCGAGTGACTTTGATGAAGATACACTAGCCCTTATTTCTGCTCGAGATGGAGACAATTCTGATGCTGATGAAGAGACAGAGGTAATGGGAGCCGAAGCTGCTGATCACTACAACAGCTTAATTACACAACGTGTGTTGAGTGTGCAATTGAGCAAATCTGAGCAAGATCAACGCCACAACCTGTTCCAAACACGTGGTGTTTTCAAGGAAAGAGCTATACGGATCATCATTGATGGAGGGAGTTGTAATAATCTGGCCAGTGTTGACATGCTAGAGAAGCTTGCGCTTCCAACAAGACAACGCCCACATTCATATTACATCCAATGGTTTGAGAGTTCTCGCAAGATCAAGGTAACAAGAACGGTACGCGTGCATTTTACTATTGGTACATATTCTGATTTTGTTGATTGTGATGTTGTACCTATGCAAGCTTGTTCTTTGTTACTTGGTAGACCATGGCAATTTGATAGAGAATCTGTTCATAATGGCAAAACTAATCACTATTCTCTTATGCATGATGGAAAGAAAATTGGTCTAAAACCTATGACTCCCGAACAGATTTTAAAAGATGATCTTGCTAGAGCTAGTAGAGCTAAAACTGAGGAGAAAAATAAAAGTGAGAATCAGATTGTTGCTGCAGATTTTATACCACCAAAGAACACTAAATCTGATTCTACACATGCTACTGGAATTCGTTTGAAGAGTCCATGTATGCTTGCAAATAAAATTGATATTGCTAAACTAGATGTAAACAATACTCAATGTTATGCAATTGTCTGCAAAGAGGTTTTGTTTTCATTTGAGGATATGCCTCCTTCTTTGCCACCCGCTATTGCTAACCTTTTGCAGGAATATCAGGACGTCTTTCCCGCTGAGCTGCCACCAGGACTACCTCCTATTAGAGGAATTGAGCACCAAATTGATCTAATTCCTGGTGCCACGTTTCCCAACCGTGCGCCATATAGAACCAATCCAGAGGAGACAAAGGAGATACAACGCCAAATTCAGGAACTACTCGACAGAGATCATATTCGTGAGTCCCTTAGCCCCTGTGCTGTTCCTATTATTTTGGTGCCTAAGAAAGATGGTTCTTCGCGCATGTGTACTGATTGTAGAGCTATCAATAATATTACTATTCGATATCGTCATCCTATTCCACGTTTAGATGACATGCTTGATGAATTGAGTGGCTCTACCATGTTTTCTAAAGTTGATTTGCGTAGTGGTTACCACCAGATTCGTATGAAATTAGGAGATGAATGGAAAACAACATTTAAAACTAAGTTCGGCTTATATGAGTGGTTAGTAATGCCGTTTGGTTTAACTAATGCACCTAGCACTTTCATGAGATTAATGAACGAAGTTTTACGTGCTTTCATTGGACGTTTTGTGGTAGTCTACTTTGATGATATTCTGATTTATAGCAAATCTTTAGAGGATCATTTGGACCATTTACGTGCTGTTTTCAATGCTTTACGTGATGCACGTTTGTTTGGTAACCTTGAGAAGTGCACCTTTTGCACCAATCGAGTGCGTTTCTTGGCTATGTTGTTACATCACAGGGTATTGAAGTGGATCCAGCCAAGATTGAAGCTATTGAGAATTGGCCGCAGCCCAAGACGGTCACACAAGTGAGGAGTTTTCTTGGCCTCGCTGGTTTTTACAGGTGCTTTGTCAAAGACTTTGGATCAATTGCCGCGCCGCTGAATGAGCTTACCAAGAAGGATGTGCCCTTTGTTTGGGGAGACGCACAACAACAGGCCTTCGTCATCTTGAAAGATAAGCTAACACATGCTCCCTTACTCCAACTTCCTGATTTTACTAAGACTTTTGAGCTTGAGTGTGATGCTAGTGGAATTGGTTTGGGAGGGGTGTTATTACAAGAGGGAAAACCTGTTGCATATTTTAGTGAGAAATTGAGTGGGGATAGTCTGAACTATTCTACTTATGATAAAGAATTATATGCATTGGTTCGGACATTAGAAACTTGGCAACATTATCTATGGCCTAAAGAATTTGTTATACATTCTGATCATGAATCTTTGAAGCATATTCGTAGTCAAGCTAAGTTGAATCGTCGTCATGCAAAGTGGGTTGAATTTATTGAGTCTTTTCCTTATGTTATCAAACACAAAAGGGTAAAGATAATATTATTGCTGATGCTTTGTCGCGCCGTTATACTTTGTTATCTCAACTTGACTTCAAAATATTTGGATTAGAAACTATTAAGGAACAATATGTGTATGATGCTGAATTTAAAGATGTGTTGCAGAATTGTAGAGATGGTAGAACATGGAACAAGTTCGTCTTCAATGATGGATTTGTGTTCCGTGCTAACAAACTATGCATTTCGGAGAGTTCTGTTCGTCTTTTGTTGTTACAGGAGGCGCATGGAGGAGGATTGACGGGACACTTTGGTGTCAAGAAGACGGAGGATGTTCTTGCTGCACACTTCTTTTGGCCACGTAAGCGTCGAGATGTTGAGCGATTTGTGGCATGCTGCACTACTTGTGAAAAAGCTAAGTCTCGCCTTAATCCACATGGTTTGTATATGCCTCTTCCTGTTCCTAGTGTTCCTTGGGAGGATATTTCTATGGACTTTGTTTTGGGATTGCCACGAACACAGAAGGGGAGGGATAGTATTTTTGTTGTTGTGGATTGGTTTTCTAAGATGGCACACTTTATTCCTTGTCATAAAACGGATGATGTTGCGCATATTGCTAATTTGTTCTTTCGTGAAATTGTTCGTTTGCATGGTGTGCCAAATACTATTGTTTCTGATCGTGATACTAAATTTCTTAGCCACTTTTGGAGATGTTTATGGGCTAAGTTGGGGACTAAATTGCTGTTTAGTACTACATGTCATCCCCAAACTGATGGACAAACTGAAGTAGTAAATAGAACTTTGTCTACTATGTTGCGGGCTGTTTTAAAGAAGAACTTAAAATTGTGGGAAGAGTGTTTACCTCATATAGAATTTGCTTATAATCGTTCGCTGCATTCTACCACAAAGATGTGCCCGTTTGAGATCGTCTATGGTTTTGTTCCTTGTGCACCTATTGATTTATTGCCTTTACCTACTTCGGTGCAACATAATTTGGATGCTACACAACATGCTGAAATGATATTAAACTTGCATAAGACTACTAAAGATAACATCGAACATATGGATGCTAAGTATAAACTTGCCGGGGATAAAGGGAGAAAGCATGTTGTGTTTGATGTTGGAGATCTTGTTTGGTTACATTTGTGTAAGGATCGCTTTCCTGATTTACGCAAGTCTAAGTTAATGCCGCGTGCTGCTGGTCCCTTTAAGGTGTTAGAGAAAATAAATGATAATGCATATAAACTTGAGTTGCCTGCAGAGTTTGGTACGGTTAGTCCTACATTTAACATTGCAGATTTGAAGCCTTACTTTGGTGAGGAAGATGAGATTGCGTCGAGGACGACTTCAATTCAAGAAGGGGAGCATGATGTGGACATCCCTTCTATTGATACAACCGTTGTACCTACATCTACACACATACAAGGACCCATCACAAGATCTCGTGCCAAACAACTTAACTATCAGGTACTTTCGTTTCTTGGAACTATTCCTCACATAAATGAGAATATGATGCTGCCTAAATCAGATGTATTTCTTACTCTTAGGAATGATGGACCAAGCATGGATGAGAGGGACAAGCATTGGAGCATGGCCATGCATGGAGATGGCAGCAAGCGTGTGATGATCCAAGAGAAGGCCACGGATAAAGATTTCCGAACTTTGTGGCCACCATAATGAAAAAGGAAGGCTTGGACGAAATATTCAAGATCAATACTTCACGAATTCGTCCATAGCTTAATATGGTGCTGTGACACCTTTATTTTGGGTCAGGCCCATGTAATTTTCGCAGGATTTTAATTAGCCACTTTTTAGAGTCTGTATTTGAGGGGAAAAGGACTTCTAGGGTTGGATTCGACCACCACTTCCATGGCTGGCCGAAACCCCACCTTTTCGCCTTTAAATACTCCCCATAGCCGACCCCCTAGACTTGGATTTTGTTTAGACATTAAGTTAGCCATCATAGCAACTTCGCCAAGGCTCGAGCGTCGCAGAGGCCTCTTGTACTTCGCACCTATTCAGGATCCCACCTTTTCAATAAAGCTTTCCTCTTAATCCGCAATATCTTGATTGCAATATTAGTTCTTACTTGTTCTCGATTTCAGGTAGGAATTAAGACCCTCGTTGGTCAGGCTGATCGTGTTCACGCAGGATCGGTAACCTCCAGGAGATTGGCCTAGCGATTGCATTGGCGCTCGTGCTCGCACGTGTAGTCGGATCGTCAAGCCCGAACTCCACCAAATCGATTATCGCCATCTCATCGAAATATCGGACACCTTTGCCCTATCACTGGGACTAGTGGTCTGACCCTATATATATGCACAACCCCTCCCCCTCTCAACTGTTTTTTCCTGGTGGGAGAGGTGGTGTTGTTATGCTATTTTTTTCTTGTTCATATGCACTAGAGGTGTTCGGTGAAATGTCCATTAGAGCGATGCGAGTTTAGGTCACACAAGACAGACATGATATGAGGTGCCCGAGCCACACTTAAGTTTTCTCATCTTTGTTTCCAAGTGTAAAAAAAGGTTAGCAACTATTTTCTCGTTTAGACCGTGTGGTACTAATTTTAGCATAGTGATTGCATTTGACATATATTTGTATGATACAAATGAGCCATCCATGGATGTACGGTGACCGACGCTCTGCCGCTTTCAGAGAAGGCGTGCGTTCTTTTTGATTTGTGGCCGAGGAGAACAAGCGACAGGATGGTTTTATGTGTTGTCCATGTGTTGACTGTAGGAACGAGAAGGATCACACTTCCGCAAGAGTCATTCAGAGCCACCTGCTTCGGTCTGGTTTTATGTCCGTCTATAATGTTTGGACCAAACACGGAGAAAGAGGGGTTGTGATGGAAGACGGCGATGAAGAAGAGAATGATGATAACAACTACCGTTCTATGTTCCCTGAATACACTGGTACCACAATGGAAGACAATGAAGAAGAAGGAGGTGAAGAACAGGAACCAGACCGGCCCGCTGATGATCTTGGTCGGGTCATTTCTGATGCAAAGCGAGACTGTGACACAGAAAAGGAGAGGTGGCAGTTTGAGCAGATGTTACAGGACCACAACAAATTTTTGTACCCAACTTGTGAAGATGGCCAGAAGTGGGTAGCACACTGGAATTGCTGAAGTGGAAGGCAGAGACCGGTGTGACTGACTCGGGATTTGAGAAGTTGCTGCTACTCATGAAGAGGTTGCTTCCAAGAAATAACGAATTGCCTGCCAGTACATACGAAGAAAAGAAGCTCGTCTGACCTCTAGGATTAGATGTGCAGAAGATAAATGCGTGCCCTAATGACTGCATCCTCTACCGCGGTGAGAAGTACGAGAATTTGGATAAATGCCGGTATGCACTGCATTGCGGTATAAGATCAGAAAAGATGATCCTGTTGATGTTGATGGCGAGCCACATAGGAAGAGGGTTCCTGCCTAGGTGATGCGGTATGCTCCTATAATACCACGATTGAAATGTTTGTTCAGAAACAAAGAGCATGCCAAGTTGTTGCGATGGCACATGGAAGAACGTAAGAAAGACGGGATGTTGAGGCACCCCGCTGATGGTCGACAGTGGAGAAAAATCAAGAGAGACTTCCCGGACTTTGCTGGTGATGCAAGAAACTTATGGTTTGGTCTAAGTACAGATGGCATGAATCCTTTTGGGGAACAGAGCTATAGTCACAGCAGCTGGCCCATCACTCTATGTATCTACAACCTTCCTCCATCGTTGTGGATGAAGCGGAAGTTCATTATGATGCCAGTGCTCATCCAAGGCCCGAAGCAACCCGACAACGACATTGATGTGTACCTAATGCCATTAGTTGATGAACTTTTACAATTGTGGGTCGAACCAGGTTTACATGTGTGGGATGAGGACAAACAGGAGCCATTCGACCTACGAGCGTTGATGTTCATAACCATCAATGATTGTCCTGCTCTTAGTAACATCTCAGGACAGACGAACAAGGGATATAATGCATGCACACACTATTTAGATTAGACTGAAAGTATATATCTGGATAAATCTAGGAATAATGTGTACCCGTACTATCGCCGTTTTCTTCCACCCAGAAATCCCTTAAGGAAAAAGGCAAGCATTTCGATGGCAAGGCAGATCACCGGAAGAAGCCTGCCCCCTGTACTGGTGCTGATGTATTTGGTATGGTCAAGGATTTAAATGTAATATTTGGAAAGGGTCTCGGAGGACAACCTGTTCCGAAAGACGGCGACGGACGCGCACCCATGTGGAAGAAGAAATCTATATTTTGGGAGCTACCCTATTGGGAAGTCCATGAGGTCTGCTCTGCAATCGACGTGATGCACCTGATGAAGAATCTTTGCGTGAATATTCTAGGCTTATTGGGCTTGTATGGGAAGTCAAAAGATACACCGAAAGCACGGAAGAACCAGCAACGTCATAAAGGACGAGACGGAAAGCATCCAGGGCAGTTTCAAGGGCCTGCCAGCTACGCTCTTACCAAGGAAGAGAAGGAAATCTTTTTTGAAGTCCTTTTCAATATCAAGGTCCCGTCTGGCTTCTCGTCTAACATAAAGGGAATAGTAAATATGAAAGAGAAAAAATTCCAAAACCTAAAGTCCCATGACTGCCACGTGCTTATGACGCAATTGCTTCCGGTTGCATTGAGAGGGATTCTACCGAAAAATGTTTGGCTGGCCATTGTGAAGGTATGTGCATTCCTCAATGCAATTTATCATAAGGTAATCGATCCAGAAAGTCTATAAGGGTTACATATTGATGTGGTCCAATGTCTGGTCAGCTTCGAGTTATTGTAACCTCCATCTTTCTTCAATATTATGACGCACCTCCTAGTTCACCTTGTCGAAGAGATTATAATTCTCGGTCCTGTGTTTCTACACAATATGTTCCCCTTCGAAAGGTTCATGGGAGTCTTAAAGAAATTTGTTCATAACCGTGCTAGGCCAAAAGGAAGCATCTCCAAGGGCTATGGAACAGAGGAGGTCATTGATTTTGTGTTGACTTTCTTCCTGACCTTAAGCCGATTGGTGTTCCCGAATCTCGGTATGAGGGGATGCTGACTGGAAAAGGCACACTAGGAAGGAAAACAATGGTATGTATGGACATGGATTCTTTCAATAAAGCACACTACACAGTTCTACACAATTCCACCTTGGTGGCTCCGTATATCGAGAAACACAAGATTATTGTACGCTCGAAAAACTCGGGGAAGCCTGACTCCTCAATTAAAGTGGAACACGAGGACACTTTCGGCAGTTGGTTGCAGAAACATCTCATGAATAACAACACTGTTGAAGATCAGTTGTACTTGTTGACACGGTTACCATCTTCGACTATATGTACTTTCCAAGGGTATGAGATAAATGGTAATACATTTTACACGATCGCCCAAGTTAAAAAGAGCACCAACCAAAATAGTGGTGTCCGCTTTAAATTTGATGCAACAGATGACAATGGGCAGAAGGACACATATTATGGGTACATAGAGGAGATATGGGAACTTGAGTATGGACCTACTTTTAAGATCCCTTTGTTTCGGTGCAAATGGGTCAAGATGACAGGAGGAGGGGTACATGTAGACGAAAAGTATGG
Organism: Avena sativa; assembly: GCA_916181665.1. NCBI lineage: Eukaryota > Viridiplantae > Streptophyta > Magnoliopsida > Poales > Poaceae > Avena > Avena sativa. Next base: position 396,729,112 of record OV702280.1, on the reverse strand, counting down.
CATGACAACAGTGGATCTCAACAATCTTGCATACATGGACGAACCATTCGTCCTAGACGACGATGTGGCTCAGGTTTTCTATGTGAAGGACATGTCTACTAAACCGAGAAAAATACATCGTCCGATGAGACAAATCGCCACGTAGTTCTTTCAGGGAAAAGAAACATCGTGGGAGTGGATGACAAGACAGATATGTTAGAAGATTATAATAAGTTTCATGAAATCCCGCCCTTCAAAGTGAAAACTGACCCAAGCCTCCTGTTAAATGATGAAGATTCTCCATGGCTACGGCGCAGAAAAACAACAACACTAGATAGGAATGTTGGTGTGATATATTAATCCTTTTATGTAATCATATTGTGAATCATATTGCCGCTGATTTTACTACGAGGATGCGGGATGGGCATCCTAAAGTAGGCAGCGAGGAATGTGTGTATGTGTGGGTGGCCATGATGGCCGCACTATAAATAGAGGGAAAGAGCAGGCCAGGCTGGGCCAGGCAGCACTAATAATAGGGGTTGAACCTTTAGTCTCGGTTGGAGAAACCAACCGCGACTGAAGGGATTGCGGCAGGCTAGGCCAGGCAGCACTAATAATAGGGGTTGAAACTTTAGTCTCGGTTGGAGAAACCAACCGCGAGTGAAGGGATTGCGGCAGGCTGGGCCAGGCAGCACTAATAATAGGGGTTAAACCATTAGTCCCGGTTGGAGAAACCAACCGCGACTGAAGGGATTGCGGTAGATTAGGCCAGGCAACACTAATAATAGGGGTTGAACCTTTAGTCCCGGTTGGATAAACCAACCGCGACTGAAGGGGTTATGGCAGGCTGGGCCAGGCAGCACTAATAATAGGGGTTGAACCTTTAGTCCCGATTGGATGAACCTTTAGTCCTAGTTGGAGACACCAACCAGGACAAAACATGAGTGAGCACTAATAATAGGGGTGAGTGTCGACATTATGTCGTGAGTGTCGACGCTATGTCGAGCTGCTTGTACTATAAATAGGCCAGTCCTCCAGCCAGTTTGAGGCATCTCCAAGATCGATGGTTTGTGAAAGCAGGGACACCACTATTGTCAGTTTCAGGGAGATGCCGCTGGAGCCCAGTCCTCCGGCATCTCCAAGAAACTGGTCATAGAGGCACTCCCTAATATGTGAAATTAGGTTATCTCCCAGGCATATTGATCTAGTTAGAGAAGTTACAAGCTGCAAGATGGTCTTCGAGAGCAGGGACACCACTACGGCCAGTTTCAGGGAGATGCCGCCGGAGCCCAGTCCTCCAGCATCTCCAAGAAACTGGTCATAGAGGCACTCCCTAATATGTGACCGCACGTGTTTGGAGATCAGATCTTCATGGTAAGTACGAATCGGGACAACATCTTCATAGTTTGGGAAAGTCTTAGTACGAATCTGAACTAAAGGCCCCCCTTTAGTCCCGGCCCAACCATAAAACATGACTAACACTCAAGTCATTTATTAATATTTAAAAACTGAGCCTACGGAATCGGGACTAAAGGCCCCCTTTAGTCCCGGTCCAGCCACAAACCGGGACTAACACTCAATACATTTATTAATATTAAAAACCGGGACAAATCGGGACTAGCTAACACTCAAGACTAAAGCCGCCCCTTTAGTCATAATCATGCCTAGTCCTATAGTACACAGCTTCAGGGTCTTCTTCGTCATCGTCATCATCATCGTCATCGTCACCTGCCACTCCGGGGATCCTCAGCCCAGCCATGGCATATACCGGGGGCACCTGCCACTCCGGCCTCGGATTCATGGCGGGCGGGTGGACTTGTGGGCACTGCATGCGAGGATGGTCTCCCCCGGCGATGTAGCGCATCACGCCGATGATAGTACCGTTCTCCCACCATAGATGGCAGCCGGCTTCGTTGTGGTTCACCGGGGGCGGGCAATCACCATCGTACCTGGCGAGCTCCCTTTACCGCCGGTTAGCGAAGAAGGCATTCCAGGTGTCATAGTTGTTGGGATCCCACTGGGGATACATCCGCTGCTCTGCCGTGAGCTCGTGGTAGAAGTGGTTCGTGATGGCCGCCTGTCAGGCGGAGCCTTGAGGCACAGGAGGGACATGAACCCCTCCAGCGCTCAGCATCCAGCGGGCGGGCGGCCGGTAGCCTGGTGGGCAAGGGTAGTGATACGTTGGAAACGTATCTATAATTTTTGATGCTCCATGTTTGTTTAGTATCTACTTTGCTTTACTTGTCCACACTTTGAGGTGCTTTTTACATGTTTTCTGGTACTAACCTATTAACAAGTTGCAACAGTGCCAGATGCCTATTTTCAGCTGTTTTTGGTTTCAGAAAAGTTAGTAAAGAAATATTCTAGGAATTAGAAAGGACAAAGCACAAAGTCAATTACTTTCCGTGGGGAACAAGAAGTCCATAGGAGAGCCCGGGAGGCCAGCCAGGGGGGCCAGACCCACCCTAGGCGCGGGTAGGCCCTAGCCCACGCCTGGCTAGGGTTTGCCTGCCTCGGCGGCCGCATCGGTCTCCCCCTTCGCCTATAAGAAGCCCCCGATGCAGAAACCCTGCGTACCCGATCAAATCTCCATGAAATCGTCTATAGCCGCCACCACCATCGTCCCTAGATCAGGGGGATCTAAAGTTCTTCTCGGCACCCTGCCGGAGAGGAGATCATCCCGGAGGCCTTCTCTCCGGTATGATGCGTGAGTAGTTCCACCTTGGACTATGGGTCCATGTAGTAGCTAGATGGTTGTATCTCCTCCTTTGTGCTTTCATGTATAGATCTTGTGATCTCCGTTCATGATCAAGATCTAATCTATTTGTAATCATGCATGTTGTGTTTGCGGGGATCCGATGGATATTGAGATTACTATGTTGGTTTGATTAATGGTTTTGTCTTTATGATTCTATCATGTCTGTGTTGTTTGTGATCTTGCATGCTCTCCGTTGTTAGTAGCTATCTTGGCCAAGTAGTTGCTAGTGACTCCAAGAGGGGGTATTTATGCTCGATAGTGGGTTCATGCCTCTAGTTTCCAAGGGAAGTGACAGAAATCTCTTCGGTTGTAGATGTGTTGTTGCCACTAGGGAGAAAACAATGGTCTCTTGTTCATGGAACATGTGCACTGTTTACCTTACACACTTTGCTTAAAGCAGTTGTCTGTTGCTTGCAACTTAATACTGGAGGGGGTTCGGATAATAACCTGAAGGTGGACTTCTAGTCATAGATGTAGTTGGATGGCAGTCTATGTATCTTGTTGTATTGCCCAATCAACCTCATAGGATCTTTTTGACTAGTAATTGCATTGTTTTGCCTTGCTCAGTTCCGGTCAATTGCCCTGCTGTAATTTGTTTACCCTTCATGCCATGTTGTTTATCTAAGGAGAGCACCTCTAGTGAACTATGGACCCCAGTCCAATCTTTACCATTGGTACATCTTCCACTATTACTTGTTTACTTGATGCAAACCATTACCTTCCACACAGTACGTTTAATACTTTGTTACAGCAAACCGGTGAGCTTCACAACCTCACTGTTCGTTGGGGCAAAGTCTTGAGTTTGTGTTGTGCAGGTCTCCACACTGTTTGCAACACCTGTGTGACGTTTCCTTCCTCCTTCTGGTTCGATAACCTCGGTCTCAACTAAGAGAAAACTTGTTGCTTGCTCTTCACACCCTGTGCTTGGGGTTACCAACAAAGTTCCACGTCGAGCACCATCAAGTCTTTCTGGCGCCGTTGCCGGGGAGGAAAGGTAAAAGGCACTCACACACGCTATCTCACGGCAACAGCAAGCCAAAAAGCTCTTTCTGGCGCTGTTGCCGGGGAGGCCAAGGACGTCTTCACTAGGGGAGTCCTTCACCTCCTTTCTCTCTACTTTGTTTTTAGTTTGCTTAGTTTCTTTTTCTTGGTTTTGTTTGCCTCTTTCCAAAAAACCCAAAAAAAATTAGTCTAGTTTGGTTTGCTTGCTTTATTCAAAAAACACAAAAAAATTAGTTCCTGCTCTAGCTCACCATGTTTCTCCCCAAGTTCTCCCTGAAAGATCTTGCAATAGGTAGTGGCTCCATAATTGGGAAAGGTAATATTGAAGAATTCTTTAATTATGTTAGCACGCATGAGGATATTGAGGATAAATCTATAGCATAACTTGCTCCTAGTTATGAGATTGCTGCAGCTTCTTTAGTTCATATGTTGGAGGCTAGGTTTGTTAGCCTTAACCTCTTCATACAATTCTTGTTCCTAAAACTAAAAGAAGAAAAGAATGCTGAAAAGAGAGAATTCAGCCTTGAAACTATATCAAAAGAATTTCTTGATGTTGCTAGAGAAGCCAAAAAGGTCTTTGAGCGTTTCAATATGCTAGGCTCAAATATAGATGTTGTGGGTATTTCTGATAAAACTAAGTCTAGAGAAGAATTTAAGATACCCATACCCTTCAAGCTTGTTGGAATGCATGAAGCCTTTGAAAAGAACTTTGATTGGATTGCTTCTGAAAATATTTTTGATGAAAGTAGTAGACCAAAGAGAGATGAGAAGGGATCCTCCAAAACCCATTTGGATGATATACCTTTCATAGTTGAAGAATTTGCAAGTATGAATGTTAATGCTTCTTCATTTGAAAATACTTGATTCTTCTTGCTTCTTGTGCCTAACTTAAAGGCGTTAAAAGAAGTACTTGTTGGGAGATAACCTAAGAGTTTCCTTGAGTCTTGGAAGTTATTACTTCAGTAATGACCTCTCCTTATCCTTTTTGTTTGCTTTTTTGGGCCAAGAATGACATCTAATGAGAGGGAAGTAAGATTTGGGGAGTTGCTGTCCCGAAACAGATTTCTGTCCTCCACCCAAAAAATTCGTGAGGAGGCTCTGGAACTCAGATTGAGCTCAACATTTGCGAATAAATTCCCCAGTATGTTAGATAACTTTTGTTAGTTCAACACTTTTTGATTTCAGCAACATAAGATGTTCGAAAAAATCAGTTTATACCTGCTGGTCTGTTTTGACAGATTTCTGCCATTATTTGCATTTGCTTCTTATTGATTCCTTTTTTAGTTCTCTTCAGGTAAAATGAGCTTTTTGAAGGAGTTACTACAGTAGCTTGTGTTTTTAGTGAAAAGCCTTGTTGTTCCAAAGCTTTGTCAGTGGTCTAATATCTTTTGAATACACTTATGTTGCTAATAAAGATTGTGTGAAGTTTTGTATGAAGGAAAATTTTCAGGTGTAGAGAGAGAATGATGCAATGAGATGAAGAATGGACAAAAGCTCAAGCTTGGGGATGCCACCATGGTGTCACCCCAAGAAATATCCAATAGGTACAAGCGTCAAAGCTTGGGGATGCCCAAGGCATCCCCTTCTTCATCAATAAAAAGCTCGGGTCTGTCTAGACACTTCGTTTTTATTGTTTCATGCACATTTGTGTTGTTCTTGGAGCATCTTAGTTTTCGTTTGCTTTGGTTAGGTTGTTTAGTTTTCTTGAATAAATAAGTTTGGACCCCGTTCTCGCTGTGTTGTTTTGCAAGTAAGGTTTCTTGGTGTTTGGAAAGGAGTAGTAAGTTCTTGCTTAAAGTGCAAAAGGAGCTTGCATTGACTCTGACTTAGACTTTAGCATGATATGCTAGGTGTTATTTTGATCATATGCTTAGTGATTATTGTTGTAGCATGTCTTGTTCCAAACAATTAGGATTGCTTAGTGTGCCTTGAAGAAATTATGCGTTGTGTTAGCATGCAAAAGCATAGTATTGTGGTATTCTCCTTTGATGCTTTTCTTGGGTTGACTTGGCACATGCTCACACCATGTTATGACTCTCACAAGTCGCCATTATCCTTGACTTGTAGTACCACTTTTTTCTTTGATTACTATGCTTTGTTGCACTTCATGATTATGGCCATTATTGCTCTCTTAGTTGGTTGCTCCCAGTCTTTTGCTAGCCTCCACTTGTATGAGTAAGTTCTACTAATGCCTCCAACTCCCAAGAAACCAAGTTATTCAAAGTGTACAATATAAATTCCTATGCATGGTGTGTTACACCATTCCGAGTATATTCTTGTTTTCAACTATCTTCCAATTAGAAAATATTTTGTTATGTGAAAACTTAGTGATTAAAGCCCTCACGAACTTGATGGCACACTTTATATTCTTTGCCCCTAATAAACTTGAACCATTGTGACAACTTTGTTGTATATGCTTGCACTTATAACTTGGAATTAGCAGAACCGTGCTGTCACTGGGAACGTTTTCAGCATTACACTTGTACTTTGTTGTACTCAGTTGATATCATGTTCTTTTGTCTATGGATGTCACCGGTGTGAAATAAAGAGGGGACTTGTAAGTCCATGGAGTTTGTATTCTGTGTTAGAGAAACGCCTGGGACGCTAGCTTAAGCCATGCCTAATCATGGTGGAAACTTGCAACATCACCATAATGAGCTATCTATGAAGCATCCTCAATAAAAAACTATGCATATAGTAAATAAAAAGATTGCTGAGATGCTCATTGTCTGCTTGCCTTGTCATTTTGGTTATGGGAAAGATCATGTACCATGTGCAAGGGGTACCCCGTTGGCGGTTCTCAATGATATGCAAATACTTACAATGACAAGAACTTACGTGGACCCAAAGTTGAGTATGCATGAGGTGTGGCCCTCGTATTCAAGGGACTTGAGATTGCCAACTTATACTTCGTCAAGCATATACTCCAGCTTTGCCACTTTAACCTTAACCACTTCAAGATTCTTATGATAGGGGCAATGAGGCTAAAAGCTAACAAGTACCATAATTTTTGGAATCTCTTTTTGAAACTTGTAATCCCTGCTTCCTTTACAAAAAGGCCTTTCTTCCACCACTATTGAGTCTCCACCTTCTACATTTAGGCACCATTAAGAGAGCATAGTTGTCATTCTGTGTGTAGTGTTCCAAAGCTTATTAATTGATGCATATTGTGTTATTACTTGCTCTTGTGCTACTTGTTTCTAGTCACCCTTGTGAACTTTACAGGTTTCCTATGCATCTATTTGCTACTCTATGAGGGACAAGCTGAATGCCATTATGTTAAGTTTTCTGCATGTGAAACAAACGAACATTTTTCAATGCATGTTATTCATGATCTTTGTTTGTAGCTTGCCATGTTGCATCTATAGTTACTATGTACTATTGTTACAACTCCATCTTTCATGCACATGTTTAGAGTTCTTTGATCCTAGCTTTCAATGCTTGCAAATGGTTGGATCTTTATTGTGAGGGTGCATGTCACCTCAAAAATTATTCTGTTTATCACTTACCTACTCGAGAACGAGCAGGAGTTAAGCTTGGGGATGTTGATACGTTGGAAATGTATCTATAATTTTTGATGCTCCATGCTTGTTTAGTATCTACTTTGCTTTACTTGTCCACACTTTGAGGTGCTTTTTACATGTTTTCTGGTACTAACCTATTAACAAGTTGCAACAGTGCTAGATGCCTGCCCTGGAGGCCGCCTCGGTCTCCCCCTTCGCCTATAAGAATCCCCCGATGCAGAAACCCTGCGTACCCGATCAAATCTCCATGAAATCGTTTGTAGCCGCCGCCACCATCGTCCCTAGATCGGGGGGATCTGAAGTTCTTCACGGCACCCTGCCGGAGGGGAGATCATCCCGGAGGCCTTCTCTCAGGTATGATGCGTGAGTAGTTCCACCTTGGACTATGGGTCCATGTAGTAGCTAGATGGTTGTATCTCCTCCTTTGTGCTTGCATGTATAGATCTTGTGAGCTCCGTTCATGATCAAGATCTAATCTATTTGTAATCATGCATGTTGTGTTTACGGGGATCCGATGGATATTGAGATTATTATGTTGGTTTGATTAATGGTTTTGTCTTTATGATTCTATCATGTCTGTGTTGTTTGTGATCTTGCATGCTCCCCGTTCTTAGTAGCTATCTTGGCCAAGTAGTTGCTAGTGACTCCAAGAGGGGGTATTTATGCTCGATAGTGGGTTCATGCCTCTAGTTTCCAAGGGAAGTGACAGAAATCTCTTCGGTTGTAGATGTGTTGTTGCCACTAGGGAGAAAACAATGGTCTCTTGTTCATGGAACATGTGCACTGTTTACCTTACACACTTTGCTTAAAGCAGTTGTCTGTTGCTTGCAACTTAATACTGGAGGGAGTTCGGATGATAACCTGAAGGTGGACTTCTAGTCATAGATGTAGTTGGATGGCGGTCTATGTATCTTATTGTATTGCCCAATTAACCTCATAGGATCTTTCTGACTAGTAATTGCATTGTTTTGCCTTGCTCAGTTCCTGTCAATTGCCCTGCTGTAATTTGTTTACCCTTCATGACATGTTGTTTATCTAAGGAGAGCACCTCTAGTGAACTATGGACCCCGGTCCAATCTTTACCATTGATACATCTTCCACTGTTACTTGTTTACTTGCTGCAAACCATTACCTTCCACACAATACGTTTAATCCTTTGTTACAGCAAACCGGTGAGCTTGACAACCTCACTGTTCGTTGGGGCAAAGTCTTGAGTTTGTATTGTGCAGGTCGCCATGTTGTTTGCAACACCTATGTGACATTTCCTTCCTCCTTCTGGTTCGATAACCTCGGTCTCAACTAAGGGAAAACTAGCTGCTTGCTCTTCACACCCTGCGCTTGGGGTTACCAACAAAGTGCCACATCGAGCACCATCAGGTAGCTTGAGGTGCATAGTGCCTCGTTCTCCTCGAGGGTCAGAATGGCCCAGTAGGCGCTGTCCATTTCTGTGATAGAGGAAGGTGTGGATGTGTGCATAACCATGGCACGGTCGACCTATATATAGATGGAAAGGGCGGGAAAACATGGCAGGAAGCGGTGGGAAATGGCGGGAAATATCTTTAGTCCCTGTCAGTGGATACAACCGGGAATCAAAGCTCGGTTCAGAGGTAAGGGCGGAAAAACTTGGCGGGAAGCGGTGAGAAATGGCGGGAAATATCTTTAGTCCCTATTAGTGGATACAACTGAGACTAAAGCTTATTCAGAAAATGGATTTGGATTAATTATTCAAATTCAAGAACTTTTCATGTTGAAAGTTTATTGAGATTCAAAATATGCAAAAAAAAATAGTGAATGCATTTTTAAATTGATAACGGCAAAATGGTTAATAATTTGACTATTTAAAATAATTATTTTATAAAACAGAAAATGTATTTGGCTTAATTATTCAAATTCTAGAACTTTTCATGTTGAAAGTTTAGTGAGATTCAAAAATATGCAAATAATAATAGTTAATGCATTTTTAAATTGATAATGGCAAAATGGTTAATAATTTGACTATTTAAAATAATTATTTGATAAAACAGAAAATGGATTTGGATTAATTATTCAAATTCAAGAACTTTTCATGTTGAATGTTTAGTGAGATTCAAAAATATGCAAAAAATAATAGTTAATGCATTTTTAAATTGATAATGGCAAAATGGTTAATAATTTGACTATTTAAAATAATTATTTGATAAAATAGAAATTGGATTTGGATTAATTATTCAAATTCAAGAACTCATGTTGAAAGTTTTGTCAAATTGAATAGTATGCAGAAAAGTATAATTTAAATGTTTTAAATGATATATTTGAAAAATTGAAAAACAAAAGCACAGCGCGCGCTTGGGGTTTTGGCCCAGTGCGCGCAAATTTGGGCCTTTAGTACTGGCCCAGGTTACCAGCCGGTACTAAAGGGTCTGGCCCCAGGGCACGAAAATGAAACGCCCCCCCGCTCTAGTCCCAGTGTGTGGCACGAGCCGAGACTAGAGACCCTCCTTTAGTCCCGGCTGGTGCCACGCACAAGGACTAGAGGGGGGTATAAAAGTAGCCCTTCTGCCTCGGTGCGTTCCACGCACCGGGAGAAGTGGAGGCCAGCAAACGACAGACGCCGCCAGGCTGCCCCCGCGAAACTCTGACAAGGAAACCGCCACGCCACCCTCTCTCCGCCTGCCCACCGCCGAGCCCCGCTCCCGCGCCCGGACCCTCTCCCTTGCCGCCGCGCCCCGCGCTTCCCCCGATCTCGGCCGCTCCACCGCTACCACTCCAACGAAGCGCCGGCCGCGAGTCTTCCCGCCGCCACCTCCCGTGCCCGCGCCTGTCGCCAGCGCCACCGCCAACTGCCGCCACCGCCGGTGAGTGTTAGGGTTAGGATTAGTTAGGATTTTTAATTTAGGGATTTTTAGTTTAATGTATATAGTTTATTAGGACTATAGTTAATTAGTGTATATAGTGTATGTAGTTTAGGATTAGTGTATATAGTGTATGTATATAGTTATTTTTTTGTGTATATAGTGTATGTAGTTTAGGATTAGGATTAGTGTATATAGTGTATGTAGTTTAGGATTAGGATTAGTGTATATAGTGTATGTATATAGTGTAGGTAGTTTAGGATTAGTTTATTATTTTTAGGGTATGAGATTTATAATATTGTAAGTTATGTTTATAATAGGGTTTTTATTGTAATATAATAGTGTACTATAGTATTTTTATTATAAGACCCTCTTTGTAACCGGAGTTAGGGTTAGGGTTAGGGTGTTGGTGCTCGGTGGTGACCGGAGTTAGGGTTAGGGTGGTGGTTCTCGCGGGAAGCCGCTTAGTCGCCCGCCTCTCCCGCGGCCATCGCCACCGCACCTCCGGGTTTAGGGTTTAGGGTTTAGGGTTTATTTGTTAAGTTCAAATAAATATTGTGTGCATTTTGCAGGAACTATGGATCCACCTAGTCCAATCCGCAGAGACCTAGATTCGGAACACTTGCTCGAGGATATGATTCACGATGCCGATGAGGGATCTCCCTCGAGGTATCTTGTAACATCCCAGTTTTATTTAATCTTTAATTAGGGTTTTGTTTGTACATTCATGAGCATCATCATTTAAATTGTGCATTGAAGAAAACAAATCAAACCCTAAAAACCCTAACCTCTCCCTCTATTTGAAAACAATTCAAATGGTTTTGAAAATGTTTGAAAAGTATCAAAAAATATGGATCCCAAATGGATTAAAGGGACCCTAATTATTTTCTATAATTTTGTAAAGCTTCTAGTATTTTTGAAGTGATTCAAAAACAGTTTTGAATGAAAGTACAAACAGGAAATAGAATCAGAAAAAGAAAAAAACAGTTTATACAAAAAAAGGAGCAACCCTAGCTAACCTGGGCCGATTCCACCCTGTTCCTCTCTTCCCTGTCGCCAGCACGCAGTAGTCAGAGCCAACCGCGGCCCACCCCGGCCCATCCGGCCCATACTTCTTCGTCGCCTGTCTTCTTCGTCCTCGACGACGGAGCACAAGCTCCTGCGTGTCGCTGGCGCCACCGTCCTTCGCTCCGGCCGCATCGAGATGCCCGCCACAGCCCTCAGCGCCTATAAGGCCTAGACGACGCCGCCGAGGAGCCCTAGTCGTGCCCCAGTTCTCCTCTCCCTCCCTCTTTCTTCCATTTCCAGTGGAGCCCAAAACCCTAGCCCGACGTTCGCCGTCGTCCCCGTCGACTCCGGCCTCCCCTCAGCTATCCGAGACCACCATCATGACCGCCGTCGACTCTGTCTTCTGCCCCCAACAGCTTAAGCAGGCGCGCCTCCCAGAAGCTCCAATCGAGGCCTCTTCCCTGACTCCGACCATGCTCGTCGTCGCCGGTTCCGGCCGTGTCCGAACTCGCCCGGCCTCGCCGACCCCTCCTCTACGCTCACGGTGAGCTGGTGGTCCTCCAGGACCCCACCAATCCCTCCCTCTCTCTCTAGTTTGAGCTCGCACCGTGCTTTGCCGTCCGCCGCCGTCGGGCACCGTCACCACCATGCCTCCGGTGACCATTTAGAAGCGGCGCCGCCACAAATAGGTAGCCCGCGATGCCCTCGTTCTAGTGCGCTAGGTATCGCAGCCCCGCGCTCCCTCCTCCACCGTCTGCCATCGCCGTCTGCCCCGTTGGCCGGCGAGACGACGTGGCGCCCGTGTGGCGTCCACGTGGTGCCTGCGTGGCACTGGTACCACCAGTCAGCCTCTAGGTCTAGGCTCTGCCCCCGGTAACAAATGCCCCTGACCTCATTTTGCTTGCGTGGCTGCCGATGTGGCCTCGGCCTCACCGCTCAGACACTGTGGGTAGATTATATCTGGGTGTAAAAGGTTAACAAGCTTTTAATAATTGGTCTAATGATTTCAGAAATTGTTTTTAATATTTTAAATTCAATAACTAATTCATATTAATTCAGAAAAATACAAATAATATATCAAAATGTTCAGAAAAATGAGATATATCTCTTTAAGCTATAATCATGCATTGTTCAACAACTTAAATGACAAGTTTAATTAGAAGAACATAGTAACCCCTCTCATATACATCCGGAGTTTCCCCGAGTTAGGGTTTGCACCCCTCGGAACCCCGATTAAGTTGTCGAGCATGCTTTAGGGTTACATTTCAATACAAATTAACTTGCCATATCATCATCCTTGCTTGATCATTGCATCGATGCCATGTGTTGATTGTTTACTTCTCTTTTCGGTGTTTGGTTCTTCGCGGTAGAATACGATATCGAGATCGAGATCGAAGCCCGAGGTCAACACCGTCGAAGATCGAAGATCGACGAACAATACTTGACCAACCATAATCAAGTCAAGTACAAGGCTCCCGAAGATCTGCTTATCTGTTATCAACTGGCAAAGGCAAGCATAGCCCCACCATGATATAATCCTATGATTTCGAAAGCTTTTCAATTCTGCCATGTTGCATACGATTCTATTGTGGTCTTTTATCGATAGATAGAGTATCCTATATATTGCATTACTCCTTTGATCTTATATTACTTGAACCACTGCTCCTAGCATAACTAGGTTTGGCTTGTGTGCAAAGCTAGAGCTTTTATCTATGTCTTGCTTAGCCATGCTTAGCTGTTGAGTCTAGTTCATCCAGATGATGTATCAGATGCAGAGAATTTAGTATGTCAGGAGAACATGATGAGATGAGATAAGAGGTGATATGAGATTAAACATGCTAAGGCTTGTATGGGAGGCCACAGTGGGATGTGGTTTTTCTAGTCCCATGCTCGCCACACTTAGGACCATAGGTTCTTACCTCTTGAACCAAGACGAGCGTACAACCACACAGGGTAAATGGGGACCCCATGATTGACTAACTTGCCTAGTAGATTCCATGAGTCACATAGTTCGGGCGTTCCATTCGACATACGCATTGAAAACGTTTTCGAAAGAAGGAGGTGAAGGAGGTGCATTCATAACAGGTAGGGAAGCGTGGACCGGGTTGCTTGGGGTCGATGGAGCCCCTGGTGAACCAACCTCGCCTCACATATTTAAGTACCGGCTTTGGGATTTGACCCGTTACGGCGGAACCATACTTATTGTGTGACTCATGGTCTCGGCGAAAGCAAGGTAAAGGTCGTGTCCAACCACACCCTCTATCAGCACACGAAGGAAGTGTGTCAAGTGGCATTAAGAGTCGGTTGGTACATGTGGGTAAAGTTGTACACCCCTGCAGGGTAATAATCTTTTGGAAAGCCGTGTCCACGGTTATGGATGACTTGGGAACGGATAGGAGATCATAGAGAACATGAACCTAATCGTAAAACTTGGCAACTAATGTTTGTTAAGGATGCTTCCTCATGGGTACGAGGGGGTGATCCTAGTTGGTAGATGATGATGATTTGGTGGATATCAAAAGATGATGATCAATACTTTGGAGATGTCGCTCTCTTATCCCCTTTTAAAATACTCTGACTAGACGAGCTTATTCTCCCTCTTGTTTTACAAACAAAGATGGCTTTATGCAAAACAACTCCACCAGCCAGAAGTCTTGCGGAGTACACCCTGTACTCACCCTTGATTTGTTGATACTTTTGGCAGAGTAAGTGTACACCTGAAGACGAGTTCCATACTACATCGACATCGACGAGTAGCTTGGGGTTCCTTGCCGGCAGTCTGGAATCTATGGGCTGGGACGTCATCATTATGCTTCAGGCCTCTTAGGCCATTTATTAAGTTTGCTATACTTAATAGCATAATTTGCCTTCCATTGTTTGATGTTTGTGGTCAGTGACCTCTGCTTGTAATAATTTGGTTCTCTGCTCAGTTATGATCTTGCTGTAATAAATTTTTGTGTCGTAGGGTCACTGCCGTGTTACCGATTCTTCACTGGATATTCTCGAGCTCAAGGTTAAGCTTATTTCAGACGGAGGTCTAGGATTTGTTTAGCCCTGATCCCAGGGGTGTCACAGTTCTTGGTATCAGAGTAGTACCGACCATAGGAAAACCTTGCTATTGGTCGATTTTGAGTCTAGTGTTTGTGAAAACTATTTTCAAAGATGATAAATATTTGCGAAAAATCTAGTATGCTTCTTTTCTCCTTATCCAGTTTCGCTCTAACTCTGGGTTATCTTATTTGGTGTTGATTTTAGAAAAGTTTTGATATCTCTTCTAGTCTTTCAAAGCTTAGGTTCCTTCTTGGCATGTCGTTTCTAAGCCAGTTGACCTAGTGTTGAGTTCTCTAGAGTTGTGTGTGTTGTGAATTCCTTGTTCCCCTTGCTCTTGTACATCTGAGAGATTCCTTTCCATCATGATCTCTCTATCTTTTGGACCCACAATATTATATTGTTGGATCTTCAGTTTTCTGTTCTAGCCTTCGAGGTTCCCTTTCGCCTCGTGTGCCTCCTTTTCGTTTGTTGGGTACTTCAGAAGTCGTTTCTTCTCTTAGAAGCTACCTTGTGATTACTAACTTGTAGTGTACGCCATGTCACTCAAGTAGTAGTTACTCCTTTCTTTGGGTTTTAACCCTTGGACTTGAACCTAAGATCCCTGATTGTGCTGGATTCTAGTGTAGTGAATCTTGTACATGAAGCTGACCTTTAAACCAAGATCCATTCCTTTGACCCCTGTCGTTAATGTTCATACATTACCTCAGGATGGCTGGTACTACAATTCTAGCCTTCAAGCTTGTGGTCTTTGTCGCGATTGAATTGTGACAATGAAGGACTTCCCCTACCACTAGCTATGGCAGATGTTCTTTAATGGAACCAAGTAGATCACGACAAGAGTACTCTGAAGGAAATATTCCCTAGAGGCAATCATAGAGATGATTATATTTCATATGTATCCATGAGTTATTGTAATGTTCCTTGAATATCCATGTCAGGCAACTTGTATCGATTGGCAATTATGTGAATTGTTTGTGAAACTCTTTACTTGTATGGTTATTTAAGAGTTGTCCCTAGTCGGAGTTCATGTGAGGACACACGTGAATATTAGACGAGCACATCGATTGGTTGATGACTATGTTTAGCAAGTCATAGACATGGAGATGTCAAACCAATGATGTGGACACATGTTATGAACATGGGGTTGGACTGACCCAACCTGAGACTGGCAATTAGTTGCAGCTCTCTCTCTACACATCGTGTACGTTTTGTCCTTAGACCTGAGATTGTCGCATGTACTTGAGATGTGGATCGACCTACTTTAGGGCTATCAAACGCTGCACCGTAACTGGGTAGTTATAAAGGTAGCTTTCGGGTTTGTCCTGAAGCATGCTGCAAGGCATGGTCAATCAAGATGGGATTTGCCCCTCTCTACTTGAGAGAGATATCTCTGGGCCCCTCGAGTGATCGGATCCAGAAATGCATGGCCGTGCTACATATGGTTAAGAGTTAACCTAGTAAAGGGATTCCGAATCACGGTATCGAGAAAGGGAGGTCGGCTTGGAGCTAGACCAAATATCGTGAGGCAAAAGGAAAGACATGTACTAAACCTTGTGATGGTTCGTCCGATATGATCTTTGTATGCGTTTAGGAGTTGGCACGTCTTGCTAGAGGCCGCTACTAACTATTGACAGAATAAGTGTATTCGTGTCATGTCTATACGCATATGAACCTATAAGGTCACACACTTAAGGGGCTGGAAGCCTAATGAGGATTGGATCCGAATTAGACCAGGTTTAGGCTACTAATTATGGGCTGCTAATGTAGAAGCCCACTAGGGATGCCTATATAAGAGAGGGTGGGGCGAGCTGGCCAGGGTCAGACCAGAGATCATTCCACCCAGCCGCCGCTCCTCACGCCTATGTCGCGCGCGCGGACCTAGCAGTCCAGCATCTGACGCTTCCACCCTGTACGTGTGGATACCTCGGAGGTGCTGCATTTTTAGCGCTTGGACGAGCCGCGCAAGGGGAGCTGCTCGTGGGATGAGAACAAGGAGGAGACGTAGATCGTCTGCACTGCCTCGATGCACTTCATCAATTCCGCAACTGCGCATCTAGTGGTAATCCCATGATCTATGACAATAGTATTCCTGGTTTACGCGGTAGAATTTTTTTGATTTGCGCTAGTGTAGCCTACCCGTATCCCTACATACTCCTCGTGATTCTCGCATCTATACTCGTGACTCTGCCACACCTTTTACCTTCCTTGCATTGGTTTTCGGAAGATTGTTGACTTATGCATCCACATCTTGGGATTCCATCCTGAGCATGTTCCTTTCCCCTTGTTGTTTTCCGACCTTTGTCTACCAGTTGGTAGCCAAGTAGTAAATGTGCATCGGTGTCTTCCGAAGCAAGATACTGTTGTGGTCCGTCAAGACAAACCATTTCAGAATGTCTAGGAGAAACAAACTCCAGTACCTCGTCATTTCTAGGACCAGGTCAAAGTGTTGTAATCCGCAGATCAAGAGGCATTGATTGTCTTCCATCTGTTCTACCTTAAAGTATCACACTCTTTTATACTAAGAGTTCATGCCGAGTTTCATGACACCTTAATGAAGTGATGCTCCTACACATATTTACCCACCCTCCCTCGAGCTTTTGTGCTCGTGAGTGATGTGTGTGCGTAACAATGTGGCCATCTGAGATTCTTATCAATTATTATTGTTTTGAACTCTAAGGACATTTGTGTCATTCTTAGCGTGATCGGTTAACCCTATCACTAAGCAAAGTTTGATTGTGCTACCAAGTCCGCTATTCTGGTACATTTCTTCCGTCAAAGAGTTAGGCTTATGCCGAAGCTCTAATACTATGTCTTCTTGCCTTACAAAGTAAGTTTCATCTCGAACTAAGTGACATATCGGTGGTTCGTGATATTCTAGATGTCTACTAGAAGTATCTCCATGTTGACACATGACCGTGTTGTCAAGTTCTTGAGCAAGCAAGTTCTCTGAACTGCACTTTTCTCCAAGGATCTATACTGGATACCCTGAACTAGTTGGTTGAGCTTAAACAACAACTTGGAGAGTTGTAAGACAAAAGTTCTATCCGATTCTGTTCCTTCTTAAAGGGATTTCTAGTTTTGTTCGTGTTGAAGAATGATAATATTTCCTTTGTGGATATGTTATTTTTTCCCCATGTTTGATTTGATTTGGGTTTTCATCGAATCAGACTCAGTTCTAAGGACTATCTTGATGGTGTTCCTTCTTGTGATGTTTCACTTGAGTACATCTTCGTGTCCTTTAATCTGACCAGTATTCTGCATTGTTCCAGCAACATGTGAGTTCATATTCTTGGAGTGTCATGATTAGTTTGTTGTTGAGCCCATCAATGACATCATTATCTTCTCCATGCTAGACAAGATTCATATGGAACATTTGGTATTAATGTTGGAAACTTTCGAGAACCATCTTCGGGTCATTTCGAAGTATGTGTTCTGGATGTTAGAAGTGACCTTCTCTAGTTCATGTCCAAACGTTGAAAGATGTCGCCGTAGATTCGAGTAGAGTTAGCTCCGTTCCCTAAGGACACAGGTGTGTTTTGTTGTTAGCACCTTATGTGTGTGCAGTTGTCTCTCGACAATTTGTAAATACATGGGTCTAGCAATTTAGCTCAGTCTTTTGGAGCTTTACACTGTAGTCCATATCTTGAGAATCTAGTAACTTTACCTTTGCGGTAAATGTTGCAAACTTTCTATTCGGACATGCTGAGTCTGAAGTATCATACCACCTAACCAAATCTGAATCTCAAGCAGATACGATGGTTGGTGTCCCTCAAGGTTTTGACATAGGTCTCTTGGTAAATCTGGCAAGATTGATGTAATGGTTGCCATAAACTTAGCCGGAAAGACCTCTTGTCATATTCTCTTGAATCAGCAATAACAACCACTATTCATGAGTCTTCTTCTATAACTCATTATAGGAGTTGTGCTTATGGTTTCTTTTGTACCGAAGTCCGACCTTTACTTGATGTTTGGTTTCCCGAACATCAAGGAGAAAATTTAAAGTAGTGTTGCTAAATGTCTCTCGGTTGATCCTCCAGACCCTTTTATGATGGCAAGCATTTTGTTGTGCCAAGTAATTGAAGTCTGAGAATGAAGCTTCTTTCTTCTCATGTCATCAGGAATCTTCTTAACTATTCATCTCAGTGGTGTAAAGTGGTATCACGATCTTTGGCAAAGATTTTGATAAACCTAGATGAGTAAAGAGTTTCCTTCCTCTTATCAACCATGTTTTAAGAGCGACTATGATTCTGGTGATCAAAAGTTTCTCTTGTTACATGTTCCTTATGACTCTTACGAGTCCTCTCCACGAAAACACCTTTCTGTCTTGGCCTTCTGTTGAATGAAAGAGTGACTCTTCTATTTCAAAAGTAGTTCAACAGCTTGGTTTTGTTGATCCATATCTCTACAACCTGAACTCTCTACTTAACCCTTTAGTAGAGGTTCATATCGAAGTCTGTGGTCATGTACTTTCTATTGAAGCCTTCCTCTTCAGAAGCTTAAACTTTTCGGTGAGTTCCATGGTCTCAATCCTTATGAAGACCATCTATCTAACAACTTGAAACCATCCCCTCGTGTTTCCTCCGCTACCTTGAAGTGTTTCATGTCGTCATCTCAGAGTTGTTTCTGAACACTCCATCCATGAGTTGACCATGAGATACTCGGTGTGTTGTTTAGTGTGTCTCCCTCTTATCTTTAGAGTGGCCTTGTTTCTTTCTCTCTATGTCTCTTTTCCTACCTTTGGAATCTCGGGTCGAGATTCTCGTAAGGGGGATAGAGCTGTAACACCCCAGTTTTATTTAATCTTTAATTAGGGTTTTGTTTGTGCATTCATGAGAATCATCATTTAAATTGTGCATTGAAGAAAACAAATCAAACCCTAAAAACCCTAACCTCTCCCTCTATTTGAAAACAATTCAAATGGTTTTGAAAATGTTTGAAAAGTATCAAAACATATGGATCCCAAATGGATTAAAGGGACCCTAATTATTTTCTATAATTTTGTAAAGCTTCTAGTATTTTTGAAGTGATTCAAAAACATTTTTGAATGAAATTACAAATAGGAAACAAAATCAGAAAAAGAAAAAAACAGTTTATACAAAAAAAGGAGCAACCCTAGCTAACCTGGGCCGAGCCTACCATGTTCCTCTCTTCCCTGTCGCCGGCATGCAGCAGTCAGAGCCAGCCGCGGCCCACCTCGGCCCATACCTCTTCGTCGCATGTCTTCTTCGTCCCCGACGACGGAGCACAAGCTCCTGCGTGTCGCCGGCGCCACCGTCCTTCGCCCCGGTCACGTCGAGATGCCCACCGCTGCCCTCAGCGCCTATAAGGCCTAGACGACACCGCCGAGGAGCCCTAGTCGTGCCCCAGTTCTCCTCTCCCTCCCTCTTTCTTCCATTTCCAGTGGAGCCCAAAACCATAGCCCGCCGTTCGCCGTCGTCCCCGTCGACTCCGACCTCCCCTCAACTATCCGAGACCACCATCATGACCACCGTCATCGACTCTGTCTTCTGCCCCCAACTGCTTGAGAAGGCGTGCTCCCAGAAGCTCCAATCGAGGCCTCTTCCTCGACTCTGACCGTGCTCGCCGTCGCCGATTTCGGCTGCGTCCGACCTCGCCCGGCCTCGCCGACCCCTCCTCTGCGCTCACGGTGAGCTGGTGGTCCTCCAGGACCCCACCAATCCCTCCCTCTCTCTCTAGTTTGAGCTTGCACCGTGCTTTGCCGTCCGCCGCCGTCAGGCACCGTCACCACCACGCCTCCGGTGACCATTTAGAAGTGGCGCCGCCACTAATAGGTAGCCCGTGATGCCCTCGTTCTAGTGCGCTAGGTCTCGCAGCCCTGCGCGCCTTCCTCCGCCGTCTGGCCCGTCGCCGTCTGGACCGTTGACCGGCAAGCCGACGTGGCGCCCGTGTGGCGTCCACGTGGTGCCTACGTGGCCCTGGTCCCACCAGTCAGCCTTTAGGGGTAGGCTTTGCCCGGTAACAAATGCCCCTGACCTCACTTTGCTTGCGTGACTGCCGATGTGGCCTCTGCCCCACCGGTCAGTCACTGTGTGTAGATTATGTCTGGGTGTAAAAGTTTAACAAGCTTTTAATAATTGGTTTAATAATTTCAGAAATTGTTTTGAATATTGTAAATTCAATAACTAATTCATATCAATTCAGAAAAATACAAATAATATATCAAAATATTCAGAAAAATGAGAGTTATCTCTTTAAGCTATAATAATGCATTGTTCAACAACTTAAATAACAAGTTTAATTAGAAGAACATAGTAACCCCTCTCATATACATCTGGAGTTTCCCCGAGTTAGGGTTTGCACCCCTCGGAACCCTGATTAAGTTGTCGAGCATGCTTTAGGGTTACATTTCAATACAAATTAACTTGCCATATCATCATCCTTGCTTGAGCATTGCATTGATGCCATTTGTTGATTGTTTCCTTCTCTTTCCGATGTGTGGTTCTTCGCGGTAGAATACGATATCGAGATTGAGATCGAAGCCCAAGGTCAACACCGTCGAAGATCGACGAACAATACTTGACCAACCATAGTCAAGTCAAGTATAAGGCTCCCGAAGATCTATTTATCTGTTATCAACTGGCAAAGGCAAGCATAGCCCCACCATGATATAATCCTATGATTTCGAAAGCATTTCAATTCTGCCATGTTGCATACGATTCTACCGTGGTCTTTTATCGATTGATAGAGTATCCTATCTATTGCATTACTCCTTTTAGCTTATGTTACCTGATCTACTGCTCCTAGCATAACTAGGTTTGGCTTGTGTGCAAAGCTAGAGCTTTTATCTATGTCTTGCTTACCCATGCTTAGCTGTTGAGTCTGGTTCATCCAGATGATGTATCAGATGTAGAGAATTTAGTATGACAGGAGAACGTGATGAGATGAGATCAGAGGTGATATGAGATTAAACATGCTAAGGCTTCTATGGGAGGCCACGATGGGATGTGGTTTTTGTAGTCCCATGCTCGCCACCCTTAGGACCCTAGGTTCTTACCTCTTGAACCAAGACGACAGTACAACCACATAGGGTAAATGGGGACCCCCATGATTGACTAACTTGCCTAGTAGATTCCATGAGTCACATAGTTCGGGCGTTCCATTCGACATACGCATTGAAAACGTTTTCAAAAGAAGGAGGTGAAGGAGGTGCATTCATAACAGGTAGGGAAGCGTGGACCGGGTTGCTTGGGGTCGATGGAGCCCCTGGTGAAGCAACATCGCCTCACATTTTTAAGTACCGGCTTCGGGATTTGACCCATTATGGCGGAACCATACTTATTGCGTGGCTTATGGTCTCGGCGAAAGCAAGGTAAAGGTCATGTCCAATCACACCCTCTGTCAGCACACCAAGTAAGTGTGTCAAGTGGCATTAAGAGTCGGTTGGTACGTGTGGGTAAAGTTGTACACCCCTGCAGGGTAATAATCTTTCGGAAAGCCGTGTCCACGGTTATGGACGACTTGGGAACGGATGGGATATCATAGAGAACATGAACCTAATCGTAAAACTTGGCAACTAATGTTTGTTAAGGATGCTTCCTCTTGGGTACGAGGGGGTGATCCTAGTTGGTAGATGATGATGATTTGGTGGATATCAAAAGATGATGATCAATTATTTGGAGATGTCGCTCTCTTATCCCCTTTTAAAATACTCTGACTAGACGAGCTTCTTCTCCCTCTTGTTTTACAAACAAAGATGGCTTTATGCAAAACAACTCCACCAGCCAAAAGTCTTGCGGAGTACACCATGTACTCACCCTTGCTTTGTTGATACTTTGGGCAGAGTAAGTGTTCACCTGAAGACGAGTTCCGTACTACATCGACATCGACGAGTAGCTTGGGGTTCCCAGCCGGCAGCCTAGAATCTATGGGCTGGGAAGGCATCGTTATGCTTTAGGCCTCTTAGGCCATTTGTTAAGTGTGCTATAATTAATAGCATAATTTGCCTTCCGTTGTTTGATTTTTGTGGTCATTGACCTCTGCTTGTAATAATTTGGTTCTCTGCTCAGTTATGAGCTTGCTGTAATAAAATTTTGTGTTGTAGGGTCACTTCCGTGTTATCGATTCTTCACTGGATATTCTCGAGCTCAAGGTTAAGCTTATTTCAGACAGAGGTCTGGGATTTGTTTAGCCCTGATCCCGGGGGTGTCACATATCTGAACTCATCTGGTGAGGGAGAGGAGACCAACAGACAAGAGGAAGAAGCCCATGGACGCATAACGCAGACCGACGAGGTATATATATATGATGTCTGATGATCGTCACTAGATGTACCTAGTTGTATATATATTATGTTGACGAATGTTTCTTATCTTAGGCCTCTACACCGAGCAAGAAAACCAAGCGCGGCCCAGCCAAAAAGTTGCCCCGGGGTACTTTTTATGAATTTACAGAGGTTTCAGAAGACGGCGAACCATTGGAACCGAAAAAAACAAAACAAATATTTGTACAACAATGCGGAGTTGTTGCTAGAGATCGCACCTCGATCACTGTTCGAGAGTGGAATAATCCCAAAGAGGCAGAATGGAGTGATGTGTATATCGATGATAGATTCAAAGAGCAACTATTTACTGACCTAATGGCACATTTCAAGCTGCGATAATGTGACATTGAGGACAAGACGGCTGAAATGAGAAAGAAAGTCAAGCAGTTTGCACTGAAGAAGATGGCCGAACTATTCAAGAACTGGAAGAACTCATTATGGCAAGAATATCAGAAGGACAAGAAAACCCCAATATTCGAAGGCTATCTAGCGAAGTAGCAGCCTTACTGAGATGTATTTGTGGAGTATAGGAAAACTGGAGTTGCTACGGAAAAGTCAGAAAAAACAAGATAAATGCTGCGAAGAAGAAATATCACCATAACATGGGGCCAGGGGGCTATGCGGCTGCCATGCCTAAGTGGGATGCAAAAGAGAAAGAGCTTCATGATAAAGGGATCATTCCAGAACCAATTCGCGAAGAATGGGATTTGAGGGCAAAAAATTGGTTCCTTGGGCATGGGAGTACATATGACGAACTTACAGGGGACCATGTTTGCCGTGACGGGATAAAGGTACCCAGGAGTACATGGATAGAAGTGATGAAAGATATTAAAGATGGAATAAAACAGTTTCATCCCGATAGAGAGAAAGACTTGCTGACCTTGGTCCTCGGGAATCGTGAACATACAGGACGAGTCCGAGGCCTTGACGGGAGTTTCACGTCGGTGATTGGGTTTCCTAAGGACCAAGGTACATATAGAAGTCGATCAAGAGAAAAGCAGCGACGGGAGGAGGAGGAGGCAGACAAGTTCAACCAGCTGCTAGCAAGACTGGACAAGCAGGAGCAGCAGATCGACGAACTTAGAGGAATAGCGCGCTTGCAAGATCCTCCACTCGATATTACCGCCAACCCATCTCAGCGGAGATGCAGCGTCGCTAAATCGGAGGTCCCGTCTAATGATGCATCCTATACAAATGGCGGTCCCGGCTACCCGTGGATGGAATTAAGGAGCAGATACCTTGTGTGCTCCATAATAAATTGAAGAACGTATCTGTGAAGGTGGCGGTTGGATCGGCTTTGCCTTGTCTGCCTGACGCACGTTGGCATGGCCGTGAGATTCCACCTGGCTATGCTAAAGTCGGGGTGGATCAAATCGTAAAGGAGTGGGAGTCAATGGAGCTTGACATCCCTGGACCTGAAGGTGAGATCACACTCGTAGAAGTACTTGGTGGGATCATTCTCTGGGACAAGAACAACATACGGTTTCCAGGCTTGGCCCCAAGGATAACACTACCGCCTCTGAGTCGTCGCAGGTCTCCTTCACCTCCACCTCCATCACCTCCAAGAAGCCCACCCCATGATGACTACGACCACCACATCCTGAGTCCATCTCGATCTCCGTCGCAGGCTCAGCAGTATTCGCCGCCCGCTAAGGACAATAAGCGGAAGCGTGCTCCGTTAGTGAGTACTAAAGGACGCGGCAGCCCAAAATGGAAAATGTCGCCCCTCCCAACAGTGCCTCATCAGAATCTTCCCATCAGACCTTACGATCGTACTGATACGGAAACTGCAGCGATAGCATAGGCCGAAGTGGCGGCGCATTTTGAGAAGAAGAAACCCGAGCCCGCTCCGGTATACACCGAGAAGCAAAAGGCATATGCAATTGATTTTCTGAACACAAAATCGCAATATGAGTTGCACCATTTGCCAGATGACTATCTAAGCACACTTTAGAAAGAAGTGGCGAAAAGCAAATCAAGAAAATCAAGTGCAAGCGGTAAAAAATCAGCAAGCACAGGTGCAAGCGGGACCAAAACTGCAATCAGTAAAAAATCAGACGTTCCCCATCTCGGACAGCAGGCCAAACAAACGATCGCACCCCTCAAGGTGTTTTTAGATAACGTTCCCTTCTCGCAAAACAACCACTAGATATGTCAGTAGCTGCGGAGTTGGCAGCCAACATGGAAATTAGTCTTGATGAACTGTTAGGCCCCTAACTCGACCTTCTACCCAAGATCCCAATAGCCCGTAGATATGTCGCAGGTGAGGATTTGGTCAGCAAAGAAAAGGTGAAAGAACTGCCAACACAACTGCAGAATCTCCGTGAGTGGTACTTGATAGCTGCAAAGGAAGGGAGAATATTTATCACAGCGAAAGTCCCACGTGAGTACTACTTCAGAAAAGGCGAAGAGGTCCATGTTGAGTTTCTAGAACTGTTCCAGTTATACAATCTCGACGCCCTCAACAATTCTATCATCAGCTGCTATTGTCTGTAAGTTGTTAAATTTATTGTCTACGTGTTCAGTTCATTCCATGTAATTATTCTCATTATATCCTTTTGTACTCTATTATTATGCAGAATGAAGATCCAGAAATGTAAAATAAGAAGAATCTACAGTGTTGGGTTCATTGATCCAGATAAAGTACATATAAATACTCTAACAACAAACCCCGAGGAGATGGAGGAAAACATTTTCAGGTTTTTAAAGGAGCAAAATTTCCGTGACCATATACTATTTCCTTACAATTTCGAGTAAGCGTCTTACTCTGTTGTACACACATTCAATTTTGATTACTCGACGCTAAGTGTAACTAATGAGTTACTGATGTATATATAAAAACGTTTGCAGCTTCAACTAGATTCTGCTAAACATTCAACTTGATAAGGGAATAGTTGAAGTCATGGACCCATCAAAGAGAAACCTGGAAGCGTTTCGCAGCATGCAGGACATGCTTCAGAAGTAATTTTCTCGCTATATCGGTTTCTTTCGTTGATTTCCTGAGATATCAGGTAAAGAATAACTCATTCATTCATTTTCTTCGTCGGGCAGGGTTTGAATCAGGTTCAAGCGCGAGGTTAAGGGTTCCTTTAGTCAGCAGCTGACGTTTAAGGCGGTCTCAGTAAGTAGCACGTGATATGTCCGCGCATCTCTTTACTTCTAGTTTCATTATAATAATGATGCTAGATTATTATTTTGATTGAATTATATTCTTGTAAAGTGCACGATGCAGCCACAGGGGTCGAATTTATGTGGATTCTATGTTTGCGAGTTCATTCGAACGTTTACCACCGAGCACAAAGATTATAGAGTCGACGTAAGCAATACATTCACACCATCATTTTATTACCATCACTTTTCGTTATCATGATTGATATTCATATTTATCTCCTTTTCTTATATAGTTCGAGAGAATGCGGGATCAACTCCTACCACAAAAACGTGTACTAGCAATTGCGTAGGAGCTGGCGGGTTTTATTTTCAAAGAGATGGTACACGATGACGGAGAATTTATGATGAATAAGCGTTAATTATCTCCATGTAATTGACTAGACGGGCTCTAGTCCCGATAATTATGATCTCCATGTAACTATGTAAATTGTATATATTTGTATGCTCGATTTCGTAATACAAGTTATCTTATATATATGCATGAACGTGTACGATATGCAGTGGCGTACAAATATTCAAAAACCCATTTTGAAATGAGAAATAAATAAATAAATAAAACAATACAAAATGAATTCTATGTCGTGACAGAAAAAAGGCACAAAATGCTGCCACGGCAGAGAAATCACTAGTCTAAGGTAATGCTCTGCCGCGGAGAAAAGGCGCAAAATACTGCCGCGGAGACCCACTAGTCCCGGACCATAACACCAACCGGGACTAGTGGGGGTGCAACCTGAGCGCGCACGGGCAGCCACGTGAACACCCACTAGTCCAGGCTGGTAACTGGGCCAGGACTCGTGTTGAACCTCTAGTCCCGCTTGGTTTTTAAAGGCCCTTACAGCCCAGGACTAGAGGCCCTGTTTCCACTAGCACACCAGTTCGGTTTTTTTTTCATTGTTTGACAGTTCACGGAGAAAATCCAATTTGACAAAATCTGAAATGGTTAACTTCTGATGAATAGATTGGTATGCTAATCCGGAAGCCTAATTTGTTATCTTGACAGTAGTTACTGTTGGTCAGTTCATCAAACAGACACTTGCAAAAAGAAGTTCATCAAATAAACCAAAGCCGCCGAAATGTGATGATCCCGTAGAAGATAAAAAATACCGAAATATGAAGGAAAAAATACTGACAAAATCGCAGTGCGGAGAAAATTACATGCAGAATCCGGCGAACAATCGTTTAGACAGACCTGTGACCAATAGTGACCCATCGAAAACGGCCCCGCCTTGTGTTCAGAGTGGTCAAGAACAGTTCATCTGTTCATCAGAAGTTCAGAGGCAAACCAAGATCCTTAAAGCCAAACGCATATTTATTCATGGGATAGCAGGTACTCAGGATGCTTCTACTGATCCTCTGGATCAAGAAGGCGGTGGGGTGGTCGAGTGCTACCTCCGGCAAGCACTCAGAAAGCGACCAAGTTCTTCGGAGTTCCCAAGCGGCCACACTAAATACATCTTTTCGGTGATAAGAGCATTCCCACTCGTTGAACGTATTTTTGGTCCGGACGACTAATTTTTTTTATGGGAACGCGAGTTTCCCACTCACGTTTCTAGGCGAGTTCCTGCGTTTGGCTAAAATTTAACAAATTTTGCTAAACTTTAGACGAATATAGTGGTTTTGGGCGAATACGGGCGAACTTTGGGAATATAGTGGTTTTGGGCGAATATGGACGAACTTGGGTGAATATGGTCGATATGGTCGAATGTTGGATGAATATGGGCGAATTTGGATGAATATAGGCGGTTTTGGGCGAACTTTGGGCAAATATGGTTGATATGGACAAACTTTGGGCGAATATGGGAGAACTTTGGGCGAATATAGTCGATATGGATGAACTTTGGGCGAATATGAGCGAACTTTGGGCAATATGGACGAACTTTGGGCGAATATAATTGATATGAATGAACTTTGGCCGAATATGAGCGAACTTTGGGCGAATATGGCGAATATAGGCGGTTTTGGGCGAATATGGTCGACGTGGACAAACTTTGGGCGAATATGCGCGAATTTTGGAGGAATATGGTTGATATGGAGGAATTTTGGGTGAATATGAAAGAATTTTGGCAAACTTTGGATGAATATGGACGAATATATGCTGACTGGGCGGGTCCACTCGACGACTGTTTTTTTCTATCGAATTCGCTTCGTCCGGCGTTACCAGGGCATTCCCGAGATCCTGGAAACGGCCTGACAAGTCCGGACCAAACTTGGCCTAAATTCGAACGAAAACAGATTCCTGATAACGCGACTGAGCTAAAATTCGGCGTCCGAACTTAAAATTCACCCTGGAATCGGCGTTCTGAAAACGTGAGTGGAGATGCTCTAATGCCAAGCCCAGACCAACACAGTACTGACAAGCTGAACGTCCACTACAGGAAAAAAATTCTACGCCGACGGCCGGCTGCCATCGGCACAGCGACAAATTGCCGTCGGCACAGGCTGTGCTGACGGTGGCCGTCGGCGTAGCCCCTCGGCGTACGTCCTCGTCGGCACAGCTCCGTGGCCGTCGGCACAGCCCCTCCCCCTCGGCACAGCGTCTTCCAGCGGGCCCCGTGTGTCAGTCAATGGTCCGTTTTGGCTAACGGTTCAGCCTAAAGCTACGCCGACGGCCAAGCCGTCGGCACAGGAATGGAGCTACGCCGACGGCCAGGCCGTCGGCATAGCCTACAATATATATTTTTTTTAAATCTTTGAATTATTTGACTCCTTAATTTCCCGCTTTAATCATTTTAACATCATTTATAGTTAATAATTGATTAAATTGCAGTCTTAATCAAAGTTCCCGTTCGGTCACCCATCCTAGCACTACTCCAGCTCTAGCACGCTTAACTTCCTCGTTCATTCAGAATCTCTTCCCGCAAAGCAATTTACTCATTGTTGTCAATACTAGGATATCATTCCTATTAACTCTTATATCATCATGTCATATGGTTATATTTTTTGAAATTACAAGCAATTATTTAAGTAAACAACAATGAATAAGTAAAAATATTATTGAATTCAAATAAAAATATAATGATTTTTTTGTATTTTTTATTTAATATGGAATAATTAATATCTTTAAATCTGTAAATCGGAATTGGGCAAATAATATGTCTAAATTGATTAGAAAAATGAGAGGAATCCAAATATGATATCAATATAAACTTATCACAAACTATTCCGTGATTCTTATCATAATTTCATTTGCCCGTTTAAAACGGCACGCATAAAGATTCTTAGCTCGGGACTAAGACTCGCTAAATTTGAAGTGGATCTATGATGAAACAACATATTTTGAACCTAAAATGATTTTTGTAAAAAATCATGAGCATCCGATCATGTACCTGTAGTTCATATCTGACCCACTTCCCGCCGATTCGGCAGGAATTTGTCTTTTTCATTAGGGATAGACGGAAATGTTTGAGATCCCCCTGTTATGACATTATCCATGTAAGGTGGTCTAGTATTTTTGAAAAATATGACGGTAGCATTTTGAGTTAGCCATTTGGTGGTTGCTTCACAAAACCGTCCGTTTTTTGCACTCGGTAAATGGAAAACGCCTTTTTGGTGCGACGAAAAGGAAAACTTCCTCCTAAAACATTGTTCGCCATCCCATGATGCATACTTATGCATAATATAGACACATTATCACAAACTATGCCTTCATTCTATCCATAACATTGGTTATTTGACCCGAAAGCCAAGAAACCTCGAACGAGATAGGTCATTTCGTGAAGGTTTTTTGGAGACATAATCAATATACCAAGTTTGATATTTTTCCTTCTAACTATGTCACATAATATGACACCATGCGAAGGTTTCATGTTGTTTGGATCGTTTTGAATTTATAATGCCCGTTTTAAACCATCGTTATACTTTGTCGAAGGGCGGGCATGAAGATTCTTAGATTGGGGCTGAGACTCGCTAAAGTTGAAGTGGATCTATGATGAAACAACATATTTTGAACCTAAAAATGATTTTTGTAAAAAATCATGAGCATCCGATCATGTACCTGTAGTTCATATCTGACCCACTTCCTACCGATTTGGCAAGAATTTGTCTTTTTCACCAGGGATAGACGGAAATGTTTGAGATCCCCCTATTATGACATTATCCATGTAAGGTGGTCTAGTATTTTTTAAAAATGTGACGGTAGCATTTTGAATTAGCCATTTGGTGGTTGCTTCACAAAACCGTCCGTTTTTTGCACTCATTAAATGGAAAACGGCTTTTTGGTGCGACGAAAAGGAAAACTTCCTCCTGAAACATTGTTCGCCATCCCATGATGCATACTTATGCATAATATAGACACATTATCACAAACTATGCCTTCATTCTAGCGATAACATTGGTCATTTGACCCAAAAGCCAAGAAACCTCGAACGAGATAGGTCATTTCGTGAAGGTTTTTTTGAGACATAATCAATATACGAAGTTTGATATTTTTCCTTCTAACTATGTCACATAATATGACACCACGCGAAGGTTTCATGTTGTTTGGATCGTTTTTGAATTTATAATGCCCATTTCAAACCATTGTTATACTTTGTCGAAGGGCGGGCATGAAGATTCTTAGATCGGGGCTGAGACTCGCTAAATTTGAAGTGGATCTATGATAAAACAACATATTTTGAACCTAAAAATAATTTTTTTTAAAAATCATGAGCATCCGATCATGTACCTGTAGTTCATATCTGACCCACTTCCTACCGATTCGGCAGGAATTTGTCTTTTTTACTAGGGATAGACGAAAATGTTTGAGATCCCCCTATTATGACATTATTCATGTAAGGTGGTCTAGTATTTTTGAAAAATGTGACGGTAGCATTTTGAATTAGCCATTTGGTGGTTGCTTCACAAAACCAACCGTGTTTTGCACTCGGTAAATGGAAAACGGCTTTTTGGTACGACGAAAAGGAAAACTTCCTCCTAAAACATTGTTCGTCATCCCATAATGCATACTTATGCATAATATGGACACATTATCACAAACTATGTCTTCATTCTAGCCATAACATTGGTCATTTGACCCAAAAGTCAAGAGACATCGAACGAGATAGGTCATTTTGTGAAGGTTTTTTTGAGACATAATCAATATACCAAGTTTGATATTTTTCCTTCTAACTATGTCACATAATATGACACCACGCGAAGGTTTCACGTTGTTTGGATCGTTTTTAAATTTATAATGCCCGTTTTAAACTATATAAAATGTTTTATATTTTACTTAATTTTTATTTATAAATGTGTAATATTTGAGTGTAGATAGATAGATTTTTTTCTGCAAATTTTGATATATTATTTATATTTTTCTGAATTAGAATGATTTAGTTATGATTTTTCAAAAAATAATGAAAAAAGAAAAAAAATCTGAAGGCCTATGCCGACGGCCTGGCCGTTGGCACAGACCAAACAAAAAATTTCAAAAAGCTGTGACGACGGCCAGGCCCAGCGCGTCGCCGCCGCTCTCCTGGTCCGAGACGCCCAGCGCGCTGATGCCGTGCTACAACTACCATAGAGGCGTGCTCTCGGCATCGTGCGAGTCCGGAGCCACGGCCGTCGTTGGCTTCGCTTATGACGTGGCGCCACTCGACGGCTTTGCCTGTGGCGTCATAGACAGCGACTTGCAGCTCCACGTGAACCCACCCCCTTGCAGGACAGCGCATGATCCATTGGTGTTTTGATGGCACTGCTTACAACAACTCGAGGTTCTAGCGGAGAATACACCGAGGAAGATGCTCCAGCTCCAAAGTATGCTGCAGCTCCACTCTAGTCTACAATATCTTGGCTGTCTTTCCTTTGTTAGTTCCTCCAATATCTCAACATGCATATCTATAATTTTAATAGCCAACACTGCACAAGTAGTGAGAGTCTACGTGCACTCTATCACAGCCTCTCCTCTCCATGAACCACGCGAGCTTAAATAGTGCCAGCTTCAATGTGATTATACACTTTCCGTTTATTTTTTATCACACAATTTAAAGGTTATAACGACCACATTGGTAACACCTTGTGTTCATCATGCAAATATAATGTCTCATGGCATATTTAAATTAGTTGAATCATTTGAGAGACACGTGATTTAAACCCATCGGAATTAAACGTTTGCAGATACCTCGAATCTACTCCTAAAACAACTGTGAAACCAATGTCATAAATTTTTTGACCCCTCCCCCCACCCACCACCCACCCACTTTTCTTTTCTTTGCCTCTTGTATGTGATAAGTAAGGCCAACTCCAACCCACCAAACCACCCCCGTCCCGCGCACACTAATAGAAAACGGCCCTTTCGTCCGGGCCATTAGTCCCGGTTGTGGCTGGGTCCGGGACTAATGGTCCGGACCAGACGACCTAGGTCGTACGGCACCATAGGTCTCGGCCCGTTAAACACCACTAGTTCCGGTTTGACATACAAAGCAGGACTAAAGGGCTCGGGCCCTGCCACTCGCTGCGGGCACCCTCTTTAATCCCGGTTTGTATCTCAAATCGGGACTAGTGGTCTGACCATATATATATGGCACAGCCCCTCCCCCTCTCAACTGTTTTTTTCCTGGTGGGATAGGTGGTGGGTTTGTGCTATTTTTTTTCTTGTTCATATGCACTAGAGGTGTTCAGTGAAATGCCCGTTAGAGCGATGCGACTTTAGGTCACACAAGACAAACATGATATGAGGTGCCCGAGCCACACTTATTTTAGCACTAGAGGTGTTCAGTTTTCTCATCTTTGTTTCCAAGTGTGCTAAAAGGTTAGCAACTATTTTCTCGTTTAGACCGCGTGATACTAATTTTAGCATCGTGATTGCGTTTGATATATATTTGTATGATACAGATGAGTCATTCATGGATATACGGTGATCGACGCTCTGCCGCTTTCAGAGAAGGCGTGCGTTCTTTTCATCTTGTGCCCGAGGCGAACAAGCGGCGGGATGTTTTTATGTGTTGTGCATGTGTTGACTGTAGGAATGAGAAGGCTCACACTTCCGCAAGAGTCATTCAGAGCCACCTGCTTCTGTCTGGTTATAGTCCGGCTATAATGTTTGGACCAAGCACGGAGAAAGAGGGGTTGCGATGGAAGACAGCGATGAAGAAGAGAATGATGATGACAACTACCGATCTATGTTCCTTGAATACACTGATACCGCAATGGAACACAATGAAAAAGAAGGAGGTGAAGAATGGGAACCAGATGAGCCCGTTGATGATCTTGATTGGGTCATTTCTGATGCACAGCGAGACCGCGACAAAGAAAGGGAGAGGTTGCAGTTCGAGCAGATGTTACAGGACCACAACAAATTGTTGTACCCAACTTGTGAAGATGTCCAGAAGAAGCTGGGTAGCACACTAGAATTGCTGAAGTGGAAGGCAGAGACCGGTGTGACCGACTCGGGATTTGAAAAGTTGCTGGTACTAATGAAGATGTTGCTTCCAAGAAATAACGAATTGCCCGCCAGTACGTACGAAGCAAAGAAGCTCGTCTGCCCTCTAGGATTAGATGTGCAGAAGATACATGCGTGTCCTAATGACTGCATCCTCTATCGTGGTGAGAAGTACGAGAATACGGATAAATGCCCGATATGCACTTCATTGAGGTATAAAATTAAAAAGATGACCCTGATGATGTTGATGGCAAGCCACCCAGGAAGAGGGTTCCTGCCAAGATGATGTGGTATGCTCCTATAATACCACGGGTTAAATGTTTGTTCAGAAACAAAGAGCATGTCAAGTTGTTGCTATGGCACATGGAAGAACGTAAGGAAGACGGGATGTTGAGGCACCCCGCTGATGGTCGACGGTGGAGAAAAATGGAGGAAGACTTCTCGGATTTTGCTGATGACTCAAGGAACTTATGGTTTGGTCTAAGTACAGATGGCATGAATCCTTTTGGGGTACAGATCTGCAGTCACAGCACCTGGCCCATGACTCTATGTATCTACAATCTTCCTTCTTGGTTATGCATGAAGCGAAAATTCATTATGATGCCAGTGCTCATCCAAGGCCCGAAGCAACCCAGCAATGACATTGATGTGTACCTAAGGCCATTAGTTGATGAACTTTTACAGTTGTGGGCCAAACCAGGTTTACATGTGTGGGATGAGCACAAATAGGAGCCATTCGACCTACAAGCGTTGATGTTCGTAACCATCAATGATTGGCCTGCTCTTAGTAACATCTCAGGACAAACGAATAAGAGATACAATGCATGCACACACTGTTTAGATGAGATTGAAAGTATATATCTGGATAAATCTAGGAAGAATGTGTACCCGTACAATCGTCGTTTTCTTCCTCCCAGACATCCCTTAAGGAAAAAAGGCAAGCATTTCGATGGCGAGGCAGATCACCGGAAGAAGCCTGACCCCCGTACTGGTGTTGATGTATTTGGTATGGTCAAGAATTAAAATGTAATATTTGGAAAGGGTCCTAGAGGACAACCTGTTACGAAAGACGCCGACGGACACACACCCATGTGGAAGAAGAAATCTATATTTTGAGAGCTACCCTTTTGGAAAGTCCATGAGGTCCGCTCTGCAATCGACGTGATGCATCTGACGAAGAATCTTTGCGTGGAATATTCTAGGATTCCTGAGCTTGAATGGGAAGTCAAAAGATACAACGGAAGTACGGGAGGACCAGCAACGTCATAAAGGACGAGACGACAAGCATCCAGGGTTGTTTCAAGGGACTGCCAGCTACGCTCTTACCAAGGAAGAGAAGGAAATCTTTTTTGAAGTACTTTTCAGTAGCAAGGTCCCGTGTGGCTTCTCGTCTAACATAAAGGGAATAGTAAATATGAAAGAGAGAAAAATTCAAAACCTAAAAGTCTCATGACTGCCACGTGCTTATGACGCAACTGCTTCCAGTTGCATTGAGGGGAATTCCACCGGAAAATGTTCGACTGGCCATCGTGAAGGTATGTGCATTCCTCAATGAAATTTATCTGAAGGTAATCAATCCAGAAAGTCTATCATGGTTACAGATTGATGTGGTCTCATGTCTGGTCAGCTTCGAGTTGTTGTACCCTCCATCCTTCTTCAATATTATGACGCACCTCCTAGTTCACCTAGTCGAAGAGATTAGAATTCTTGGTCCTGTGTTTCTACACAATATGTTCCCCATCGAGAGGTTCATGAGAGTCTTAAAGAAATATGTTCATAACCGTGCTAGGCCATAAGGAAACATCTCCAAGGGATATGGAACAGAGGAGGTCATTGAGTTTTGTGTTGACTTTCTTCCTGACCTTAAGCCGATTGGTGTTCCTGAATCTCGGTATGAGGGGAGGCTGGCTGGAAAAGGCACACTAGGAAGGAAAGAAACAGCATGTATGTACGGGGATTCTTTTAGTAAAGCACACTACACAGTTATACACAATTCCACCTTGGTGGCTCCGTATATCGAGAAACACAAGATTATTCTACGCTCGGAAAACCCGGGGAAGCCTGACTCCTGGATTAAAGTGGAACACGAGGCTACTTTCGGCAGTTAGTTGTAGACACATCTCATGAAACTGTTGGAGATCAGCTGTACTTGTTGGCACGGTTACCATCTTTGACTATATGTACTTTCAAGGTTACGAGATAAATGGTAATACATTTTGCACTATCGCCCAAGATAAAAACAGCACCAACCAAAACAGTGGTGTCCGCTTTGATGCAACAAATGACAATGGGTAGAAGGACACATATTATGGGTACATAGAGGAGATATGGGAACTAGAGTATGGACCTACTTTTAAGGTCCCTTTGTTTTGGTGCAAATGGGTCAAGATGACAGGAGGCGGGGTACATGTAGACGAAAAGTATGGCATGACAACAATGGACTCAATAATTTTGCATACATGGACGAACCATTCTTCCTAGCCAACGATGTGGCTCAGGTTTTCTATGTTGGAGATATGCCCTAGAGGCAATAATAAATGTAGTTATTATTATATCTTTGTGTTTATGATAAATGTTTACATTCATGCTATAATAGTATTAACAAGGAAACCATTAATACTTGTGTGATTTGTAAACTTAATTTGAAGTCCCTAGTATAGCCTCTATACTTCACTAGCTTGTTGGTTGATTAATGATTGTGGTTTCCCTGTCATGAACATTGAGATGTTATCAACAACAAGATCATATCGTTAGGAGAATGATATGGTGGACATACTCCTATAGACAAGCGTAGCATAAAGATCAAGTCATTTCAATAGTTCAATTGCTATATGCTTTCTGATACATAGTAACCTGATTCCTTCGACCATGAGATCATGCATATCACCTTTACCGGATGGATGCTTTGATGACATCAAACACCACACCGTAACTGGGTGGTTATAAAGGTGGCATTGAGTGTTTGGAAAGTATTGGTTGAGACACATGGATCAAGAGTGGGATTTGTCCATCCACATGACGGATAGATATAATCTGGGCCCTCTCGGTGGAATGTCATCCAATTAGCTTGCAAGCATGTGAATTGGTCACAAGGGATCACATATCACGGGAACGAGAAAAGAGTACTTATCAGTAACGAGGTTGAACTAGGTATGCGGAGATACCGACGATCATAACCTCGGATAAGTAACATATCGTGAGACAAAGGGAAATTGGTATCGTATGTAAGTGGTTCATTCGATCGCAAAGTAATCGTAGAAATATGTGGGAGCCATATGAATTTCCAGATTCCTCTATTGGTTATTGTTCGGAGAAGTGTCTCGATCATGTCCGCATAATTCACGAACCGTAGGGAGACACACTTAAGGATTCGACGTTGTTTTGAGTAGTTATGGTATTATGAGAAAGAGACCGAATGTTGTTCGGAGTCTCGGATGGGATCCGGGATATCACGAGGTGATCCGGAATGGTCCGGAGAATAAGATTCATATAAGGAAAGTCCCATTTCGGAGTAGCGGAATGATTCCGGTGTTTTCATCGGGAATGTTCTAGAAGGTTCCGGATTGTCCGGCACTCCGGGGGGGTAAGGGTACATGAATGTGTCATTACATATTGGAATGATTGCATCATGTACTAAGTGTTCTTGCTGTCCCAAATAAAGGATTAAATTGAATCCTAAAACAGAAAAGTCAAATGTCCAGTTTGAAAGTCAAACGGCTAAAACAAGAAACTGTGGGAAACAAGAAAGAGGAGTTGGGAACCGACTTGAGGGAGGAGTCTCCTCCCCAAGCCGGCGCGCCACCCAAGGCCGACTTGGGGAGGGACTCCCCTCCCCTGGCCGCGCCTCCCCATCTATAAAAGGAGGGGCAGGGCTCCCCTCCTAGACACACAAGTTTCCACCTCTAAATCTCCGGTTTAGAGCCGTTTTGGTTTAGAGCTTCTAATTGCTTTAGCCAGCGGTTTAGAGCCTTCTAATTGGTTTAGAGCCTTCTAATTGGTGTGTCTAATTACTAGACCACTAATAGCCTCTCTCATAAGCTCCACCATACTCGCACCGGCTTAAGGCGAAGCCCTGCGGGATTTCCCCTCTACTTCCGGTACCACGCCGTTGTGCTGCCGGAATCGCGAGGAGAGTGCTACAACCTCCGCTGCCTGCTGGAACAAGGGA
Source organism: Avena sativa (assembly GCA_916181665.1). Lineage (NCBI taxonomy): Eukaryota > Viridiplantae > Streptophyta > Magnoliopsida > Poales > Poaceae > Avena > Avena sativa. Next base: position 396,691,982 of record OV702280.1, on the reverse strand, counting down.
GAGGAAGGTCTTCGTCGAGTACCGAACGTGTGACCGACTGCGGGAGCGCTGCCGGAACGTGGCGCCGGAAGGATCGTCTACGCGATCTTGAGATCGGAAAGAGTACGACTACATCACGCACGAGAATCCGCTCTCGTTAAACGCTTTGGAATCTTCGAGGGTAAGTTATACCATCGACTCGTTGCTACAATCTAGTAGATAGATCTTGGTTTGTTTGTTTGTATGCGATAGAAAATTTTTGTTTTCCTTGCTACGAACCCCTACAGTGGTATCAGAGCCGTGTCTATATGTAGATCTGTTGCACGAGTAGAACACAATGGTCATTGTGGGCGTTGATGCTTTTATTGTCGATTGCTTCTTGTGTACTTTGCATCTTGCGGTATGTTGGGATGAAGCGGCCCGGGCTAACCTTACATGACATCGTTCATGAGACTTGCTCCACGCTTGACATGCAACTTGTATTGCATAAGTGGCTTTGCGGGTGCCTGTTTCTCCTAGCATAGTTAAGATCCAATTTACAACGGGTGATCAACAATGCTAGTATCAATGTTGTGGTTCTTGTTCGTAAGTTAGAACGACACTTATTGAAAGCCCCAAACCACGTAAAATATGCAAAGAAAGTAGAGGCGTCTAACTTTGTTTTGCAGGGGTGTGCAGTGATGTGATATGGCCATGATTGTGATTATATTTGATGTATGCAATGTTCCTTATTGTAAGTCGGCAACCGGCAGGAGCCATATGGTTGTCTTTAATTTATGTTAAGACCCGCGTGTCTATTCAAAGTAGTTGTAATAGTTGAAGCCGGTGGACGACAACCATGGAGAAGCGTCATTGACCTTGATGCAATGCCGGTGATGATGGAGATCATGTTCGTGCTTGAAGATGGAGATCGGAAGCACAAAGAAGAAAGGCCATATCATATCACATATATATTGAATTGCATGTGATGTTAATCATTTATGCATCTTGTTTTGCTTAGTGGACGACGGTAGCATTATAAGATGATCCCTCATGCACATCAATTTCAAATCATAAAGTGTTCACCCTTAGTTAGCACCGTTGCTAAAGCTTGTTGTTTCGAAGCACCACGTGATGATCGGGTGTGTTAGATTCTGCAAGTGTATACAACGTGAGCAAGCCAGATTTGCTCATGCAGAAACTAAGGTTTGATCTTGACGAGCCTAGCATGTACAGACATGGTCTCGGAACACGGATCACCGAAAGGTAAAGCATGAATCATATAGTAGATGTGATGAACATGTTGATTGTTCGCCATTGAAACTATGTCAACTCTCGTGATGATCGGTGTTGATATGGTGGATTTGGTTCATGTGATCACTAAAACAATGTGAGGGATATTGTTTTGAGTGGGAGTTCACCTAGTTTAATTTTATTATTAATTTGAACTCAATTTGTCATAAACTTAGTCTAAACTATTGCAAATATGTTGTAGATCAATGGCAGCCCCTACCATCAATTTTAATGCGTTCCTAGAGAAAGAAAAGTTGAAAAACAATGGAAGCAACTTCGCGGATTGGTTCCGCAATTTGAGGATTGTCCTCACAGCTGGTAATTTGACCTATGTGCTGGATGCACCGCTGGGTGACCCACCTGCAGCTGATGCTCCCGATGAAGTAAAGAATATTTACCTTGCTCGGAAGAATCAGTACTCCATAGTTCAGTGTGCTATCTTGTATGGTTTGGAATCGGAGCTTCAGAAAAGGTTTGAGGATTCAGACCCATATGATATTGTCGAAGATCTCAAATTAATTTTTGAGACTCATGCGGCAATTGAAAGTTATGAAGCTTCTGAAAAGTTCTTTAACTGCAAGATGGAAGAGGGCAGCTCCGTCAGTGAGCATGTGCTTAAGATGTCTGGGCACGCAAACAAACTTCAAAGCTTGGGTATTGTGATTCCTAATGCTTTGGGGATTTACCGTGTCCTCCAATCACTACCACCAAGTTACAAGAACTTTGTGATGAACTACAACATGCAGAACATGAACAAGACGTTGCCAGAACTCTTTGCCATGTTAAAATCTGCAGAAGTGGAGATCAAGAAAGAGCACCAAGTGTTGTTGGTCAATAAGACCACCAAATTCAAGAAAGGCAAGTCTAAGCAAAAGGGACACTTCAAGAAGGGTGGTAAGAAAGCTACCACGCCGACGAAGAAGACCAGGGCTGGACCTAAGCCTGATACTGAGTGCTTTTACTGCAAGGGAGTAGGTCACTGGAAGCGGAATTGCCCAAAGTACTTGGCGGATTTGAAGAACGGCAACATCAAGAAGAAAGGTATATCTGATATACATGTTATTGATGTGTATCTCACTAGTACTCGTAGTAGTGCCTGGGTATTTGATACTGGTTCGGTTGCTCATATTTGTAACTCGAAACAGGTGCTGCAGAATAAACGGAAGCTAGCGAAGAACGAGGTGACGATGCGCGTAGGAAACGGATCAAAGGTTGATGTGATCGCGGTCGGCACGCTACCCCTTCATCTACCATCGGGATTAGTTTTATACTTAAATAATTGTTATTTGGTGCCTGCGTTGAGCATGAACATTATATCAGGATCTTGTTTATTGCGAGACGGTTACTTGTTTAAATCCGAGAATAATGGTTGTTCTATTTATATGAGTAATATGTTTTATGCACATGCACCTTTGATAGATGGTCTATTCTTATTGAATCTCGATAGTGGAAATACACATATCAACAACATTGAGGCTAAACGTTTGAAATCAAGCGATAATTCGACCTATATGTGGCACTGTCGTCTTGGTCACATCGGAGTGAAACGTATGAAGAAACTCCATTCCGATGGACTTCTTGAATCACTTGATTTTGAATCACTTGAAAGATGCGAAGCATGTTTGATGGGTAAAATGACTAAGACTCCATTTTCTGGTATGATGGAGCGAGCTACGGACTTATTGGAAATCATACATACCGATGTGTGTGGTCCAATGAGTGTAGCATCGCACGGTGGTTATCGTTATGTTCTTACCTTCATGGATGACTTGAGTAGATATGGGTATATCTATTTCATGAAACATAAGTCCGAAACTTTCGAGAAGTTTAAGGAGTTTCAAAGTGAGGTAGAGAATCAACGTAACAAGAAGATTAAATTTCTACGTTCTGATCGTGGAGGTGAATATCTAAGTTACGAGTTTGGCGAGCATTTGAAGAAATGCGGAATACTTTCACAATTGACACCGCCGGGAACACCACAGCGTAATGGTGTGTCCGAACGTCGTAATCGAACTCTCTTAGATATGGTTCGTTCTATGATGTCACTTACAGATTTACCGCTATCATTTTGGGGTTATGCATTAGAAATAGCCGCGTTCACTTTAAATAGGGCACCGTCTAAATCCGTTGAAACGACACCGTATGAATTATGGTTTGGGAAGAAACCTAAATTGTCGTTCCTTAAAGTTTGGGGATGCGAAGCCTATGTAAAGAAGTTACAGCCGGACAAGCTTGAACCCAAAGCGGAAAAATGCGTCTTCATAGGATACCCGAAGGAAACTATTGGGTATACCTTCTATCATAGATCCGAAGGCAAAACATTCGTTGCCAAGAATGGATCCTTTCTGGAGAAGGAATTTCTCTCGAAAGAAGTGACTGGAAGGAAAGTAGAACTCGACGAGGTTGTCGAACCTTCTCTCGAAATTGCGAGTAGCGCAGCACCGGAAGAAATTCCTGTGGTGCCTGCACCAATAAGAGAGGAAGCTAATGATGGTGATCATGAAACTTCGGTTGAAGTTGCTACAGAGCCTCGGAGGTCAACGAGAACTCGTACCACTCCAGATTGGTATGATTCCGTTATGAATGTCATGGTAGTGGACAACACCGATGACCCCGAGACATATGAGGAAGCGATGATGAGCCCAGATTCCAATAAATGGCAAGAAGCCATGAAATCCGAGATTGGATCCATGTACGAAAACCAAGTATGGACTTTGGTGGACTTACCGGATGGCCGGAAGGCTGTCGAGAACAAATGGATTTGCAAGAAGAAAACAGATGCTGATGGTAATGTTACTGTCTATAAAGCTCGACTTGTCGCAAAAGGGTTTCGACAAATTCAAGGAGTTGACTACGATGAGACTTTCTCACCGGTAGCGAAGCTAAAGTCTGTGAGGATTATGTTAGCAATCGCTGCATATTATGATTATGAGATATGGCAGATGGATGTCAAAACAGCATTCCTCAATGGAGACATTGATGAAGAGTTGTATATGATGCAACCCAAAGGTTTTGTCGATCCTAAAGATGCTAACAAGGTATGCAAACTTCAACGGTCCATCTATGGATTGAAGCAAGCATCCCGAAGTTGGAATCAACGTTTTGATAAGGTAATCAAAAGTTTTGGTTTTATACAAACTTATGGAGAAGCTTGTATTTACAAGAAAGTGAGTGGGAGCTCTGTAGCATTCTTAATACTGTATGTGGATGACATATTGTTGATTGGGAATGATGTAGACCTTCTTAATAGTGTCAAGGAATATTTTTATAATAGTTTTCCAATGAAGGATCTTGGCGAAGCAGCTTACATATTAGGCATAAAGATTTATAGAGATAGATCGAAACGCCAAATATCATTGTCACAGAGTACATATTTGGACAAAGTTCTAAAGAGGTTTGGAATGGAAGAAAGCAAGAAAGGGTTCTTGCCCATGTTGCCCAATACGACCTTGAGTAAAACTCAAAGTCCGACATCGGCAGAAGATAGAGAAAGGATGAGTAAGACTCCCTATGCCTCAGCCATAGGATCTCTAATGTATGCCATGCTATGTACTAGACCCGACATCGCATATGCTGTTAGTCTAACTAGCAGATATCAAAGTGATCCAGGAGTGGATCATTGGACAGCGGTCAAAAACATCCTTAAGTACTTGAGAAGAACTAAGGATATGGTTCTTTCTTATGGAGGTGATGAACAGCTCGTTGTTAATGGTTACACCGATGCTAATTGGAACACCGATCCAGATGATTCTAAATCACAATCCGGATACATATTTATTTTGAATGGTGCAGCAGTTAGCTGGAGGAGTGCAAAGCAAAGCGTTGTGGCGAGATCTTCAACTGAATCGGAATACATGGCTGCTTCGGAGGCTTCACAAGAAGCGATATGGATGAAAGAGTTCATTACAGAGCTGGGTGTGGTTCCTAGTGCGCTGGACCCAATGTCTATCTACTGTGATAACATGGGCGCTGTAACACCCTCAGAATCGGACCTATGCAAGTTTTAGCGAAACCCGCCAAACCCGCATAGAAACGATTCAAAGGTGCCCACCAGGCACTTTCGTGCGGGTGGAAAACGAAGTAATAACATTACACAACTGTCCTCGATGGGACCCACAGAACAGATATATACAACAACGACTCAAAAGAGTCAAGAATACAGATATAATATACAAAGATCCAAAACACCTTGAAATTGATAGGGCGTCCGACTACGGACAAGATGCAAATGGGGCTAAGAGCCCTGAAGAATAACCAATGGCGTCCATAACCCTGCCCAGGCCAAGCCGGAAGGGTAACCCTGCTAACGACGTCGATCTCAAAACCTGCTTAAACAAAGGGGTGCCGATAAAGGGCAAAGGAAAAAGAGGAGCGTCAGTACTGAGGCCAGTACACGGCGAGACTAGAATTCGGCGGTCCTCGCCTACATAGGTATGGTGGACTGAAGCGGCAGCGGCAGCATGCACTAAACAACCTATAGAGACTCGATACAACTGTCGATAATCAGAGAGGGGTAAGAAGGACCTATCCGGAACCAACCTAATACTATCATCAAACAAACCCATCCTGGCATTTCCCCCTCGAGACCAAACGAGGAAGTCAACCGAGGAACTCACACAGTTGGCAGTTTTATTTATTCAGTTATCGTTGCAGCAATTACTAGTCAGGTATAGATAATCATCCTGATAGAATAAGCAGTGGGCACTGTTAGTTAATCATTCCGTTGTAGTAGCAACAATTACTAATCAGATACAATTAGCATGAGATAACCCAAAAAACCCAGCAGTTGTTGGTACTTTTATTCAGCCATTCCGTTGTAGTTGTCATACTTACTAGTCAGGTACAATGGTCGCAAGCGACACTCCAAACAAGCAATTGTGGGCAGTATTAATTAGCCATTCCATTATAGTGAAGCTGATTACTAGTCATTATAAGTCAAATTTATAGCAATAAACTTTAGTTATGCTTGTCTATGGTCGAGATACTGTGCTCCAAGTCGTCCATAACCGCGGACACGGCTTTCAGAAAGTTTTACCCGGCCGGGGTGCACCAATAGCAACACACACTCGATCAACCTCGGAAAAACCAAATCAAAACCCAACGAGGCTTTCACGACAAAGCAATCACAGGATTCAGAAATATTTCAGGGGGCCACCCCATTGAGTAGACCCGCAACAAAGTAAGCAAGCTCCAAGACGGACTCAAGGTTTGGGTAGACGGCTGTGAACGACTGGGAATCCCAAACGAGGCTTGTCGACACCACGGAATCGTGTCCCGATCCAAAACAGTACAGTGTGCAGTACCTCGCACAATCGTAAATAAAGCAGTAAAGCATGGCATAAGTACAGGATCGTAAATAAAACCTCAAACTAGTTTGTGGCCCCAAGAAATAAGACTGAATCAAGTTCTGGCTAAGGGGGCTCCCATATACCTCCCGGATGTGGATAGCGCGATAAATCAAGGAACAGGTATCAGGTACTCGGGGTCCTACGGGACACAAGTGGGCGTTCGGAAACCAAATATTATCTATCACCCACCGATGCCTCTGCTTATTTCAATTTTAGTTGTTAAACAGGAATTAAAGTGAGCGATAAGTAAAATTATGATCGCCTCCAACATCAAACATGCGGCATTACTCCAACAACTGTGGAACATGGCGACACGCAACAGCACTTGAGCAAGCGACTACGACGCGCAAGTCCAACTATCTACCAAACAACAGGTAATAGGATGTGTCCGAGGCAATATAGGGCTGCAAGGGATATCACGGGTACGGAAACTAGAACATTGCAACACAGATAGCAATATGTCAACAGGAGGAAATAAATACTATAAAAGTAAGATAGGTAGAAGGGGGGAGATGCTCGCCTGAAAACATTGTCGAAGGGTTCAACCGAAGATCGGGGCGAAGCTCACATCGACTCAACGGCCTTATCCGCGAAGAACCAAAACACTAGAAGAAACACCGGATGTAATATTTAATACTACGGCAAAAGATCGGGCATGATGCATGTATGATGTATGACATTGGCAAAGGTGCGATGCAATTAGGTCATATTAAGCGGAACCGGGGTCCCGACAATTAATTAGATGGTTCATGTTATTTAGAACCCCCGCAATTTAAATGTTGTTTTAACATGGCCAAAACATAGTACCGGTTCGCTACATCAATTTAAATGAGGCCAATATGAGACTAGACTTGCCCGCATATGGGCCCCATATTTAATTATGAGATGAATCGGCGTAAGGCCCCCAAACCACAGATATGCATGCGAGATGTCAATTAATATGCAACAATTCATGCAGTTGACCATTTATGAAAATAGGGTTCTCGGAAGGGGTTCACACATTAGAGGGTCTCGACGAACTTGGGGTTCCGGGGTTCGGGTTCAGGGTCCAGGGTTCGACGGGTCGGTCTCGGCGGAAACGTTCTCGAACTCCGGGGTTAGGGTCTTCGGATCGGAGTAGTTCTTGTCGCGTCCGGGAAGCAGGACTTGGGTCGGTGCCGTTCTTGTTGTCGCGACGATCTTGTCGGGTTCGCGGGTCGGGTCGGACTTGGCGTCCGGGGTGCAGAACTTGGTGTCCGGGCGGAGTGCTTGTCATATCCGTGAAGAAGAGCATGTCGGTCCACGGGGGTTCGGTCTTCGGGGCGATCTTGGCGTCGGGTTCTCGGCTTCGCATCCTCGGGGAAGTGCCTGTCGCGCATGTGGTCTTCGGGTCCAGGTAAAAGAGTTCGTCGTCCGGGGGTTCTCTGGGTCCGATGAAGATCTTGGCGAGGGGGAACTTGGGGTTTTGCTGGTTGTCGACACACGACATGGCCTTGGTGAAGATCTCGCGGTGGCATCCCAAGAAATAACTTGGTGTCGAGAACCCTTGTCCGGCCACGAGTACTCGACACCCGCACAACTCATAGACACAAGGAGTACATGCGTGTGCTCGCGTGCTGCGCAGGCTTGAGGCCGTACCGGGCGGATCGCGCAGCAGAGTACCGAGCCTGGGGCGAGGTAGGGCCGGCGGCGCCGCAGGGCGACGATAGCGGGCAGGGCGCGGGTAGGGGTTGGCCTCGGACTGTTGACGGAGGGGCCTCGCCGACCGAGGCGATGCAGGCCCGGGTCGCGGGGGGGGCTCGGAGCAGGCCCCCAAGGTGGGGTCTGCGGCGGACTGGCGGTGGAGGGCGGCGATGGCTGAGGCGTCCGGGGCCGGCCGAGCGGGGCTCTGGGGACGGTGGCATGCCGGGCCCGCAGCGGAGGAGGCCGGACGGCGGTCGCACGCGTCGGGGAGGCGCTTGGCCGCGGCGGCGCCGGCGGAGCTCGCCGGAGGAGGCGAGGAGCAGGGGCCCGCGCGGCGCGGAGGAGGAGCTTGCGGGGACGCGGGGTTTGGCGAGCGGAGAAGGGTGCTGCGGGGCGCGGCCGGGCGAGCGCAAAGGGGGTCGCGGAGGCGCGGCGGGAGGTGCGGGAGAAGGGCCAGGGCGGAGCGGCGCTCGCCGGGGAGAGGCGGCTCGGCCACGGGGAGGTGCGAGGCGCGCGAGGTGCGGGGGCGGCGGCGGCGGCCAGGCGAGGGGACGCGGGCTCGCGGGGCGCGCGCCGGCGGGAGGTGCGGGAGAAGGTGGCCGGAGGGGGGCGGGTAGAGGCGAGGTGGGAGGAGGCGTGCGGGGCTGGGGGAGAAGATGAACAGGGCGGCAGGGTGGGCGTGTCGCGTGTGGGAGGAGAGGTTGGTGGGGGAGGCAGAACTGGTGAGGGGAGCGGCGTGTTTGGCGTGCTGGGGCGGGGCCCGCGTCCAGGGAGGGAGGCCTGAGGCTGCTAGCGCGTGCGTGAGTGTGTGTTGCCCAGGGGGTGGGGCTGTGTGGGTGCTAGTGCGTGTGTGCTGTGTGGGTTTGAGTGGGGGTGGTGATGGGGAGAGAAGGAGAGGGAGAGAGAGTTGGGGGGTGAGGTGGCAGCACCTGGTAGGCTAGGGGGGAGGGGAGAGGTGAGGTGGCAGGTTGCCATTGGGTGGGGTGAGGTGGAAGGCAGGGTGTGGGTAGATTAGTTGGTAGGTTTAGGATTTGTTGGGGTGTCCAGGTGGACCGATTTAAATCCTGGGGCGGTCGTTCGGGTCGATCTGGCCCGTTCGACTACCCCCACTAAAAATAATATAATTTTTATTTGTTTTGTTAACACCGTTTACTAACCGATAGCACTCAAACAAAAATAATCCGGAGCCCGGGCTTTGCATTTGAATTAAGATGGGGCGTTTGGAAAAATAAATCGGGCTTTGCGAAAATAGTTTTTTATGCAAACAATGCATGATGATGACGATGCAATGCACCAATTCAACGCGATTTTCTAGTAGTGGTTTTGCGGGATGCCACAATTCGACACCACTAACAAAGGATCTCGCCCTCGAGATCCGCCTCATGGTACCGGAAAGAAGGGTCGGCGATCTGCGTCTCTTCACTTCGTGTAGATCCTCGCGACACCACTAACAAGAGGTCGTTGTCGGTGATCGTCGAGAGAACACTCCGGAAACAAAAGGTCAAAGGTAGAGGCATCAACAAATAAAGCCACCCCTAACTTCCGTGGACGGAGTAAAATCGCTGGATCCACTGATTCGACGTACAAGAGCGAATGATAAGAGTAGTCGGATGGTGATCAGTCCATCGCGCACCCAAACCATTACTCTGCACACGAATAGGCGGATTATGCAACCAACTCTCGGATTCAGACTGAAGATCTCGACAAGCGAGGTTCGGAACAAAGGAGGGATGCAGACTCTGCATCGGATCCGGCGTAGATGATGTCGTCGCGTCGGAAAACACCGGAAGGCACAAACAAGGAACAAAGAAGGGTAACACCGTAGACGGATTCATCAGGCGGCTTGAACACCGGACGGTAGAACACTGTTATCAAAGAAGGAAGCGAAACCCTGAAGGTACGACGGAAACCAACCACGAGAATTCCTAGACTCGAAGAAAAGATAAGAGAGTAGGTTCAAAACACGTCGAGATAAGAGGAGAATAGCAGAGGGTAAGGAGTAAAATCAGACCTAATCAGAACTATCCAACCGACTTTCAAAAATAGTTTTGACACTCTACTTCGGCCGTTAGCTAGGTTATCCTACAGGCTGGACTTGTGGGGTATCGCAACTGCTGAGCTCTGATACCACTCTGTAACACCCTCAGAATCGGACCTATGCAAGTTTTAGCGAAACCCGCCAAACCCGCATAGAAACGATTCAAAGGTGCCCACCAGGCACTTTCGTGCGGGTGGAAAACGAAGTAATAACATTACACAACAGTCCTCGATGGGACCCACAGAACAGATATATACAACAACGACTCAAAAGAGTCAAGAATACAGATATAATATACAAAGATCCAAAACACCTTGAAATTGATAGGGCGTCCGACTACGGACAAGATGCAAATGGGGCTAAGAGCCCTGAAGAATAACCAATGGCGTCCATAACCCTGCCCAGGCCAAGCCGGAAGGGTAACCCTGCTAACGACGTCGATCTCAAAACCTGCTTAAACAAAGGGGTGCCGATAAAGGGCAAAGGAAAAAGAGGAGCGTCAGTACTGAGGCCAGTACACGGCGAGACTAGAATTCGGCGATCCTCGCCTACATAGGTATGGTGGACTGAAGCGGCAGCGGCAGCATGCACTAAACAACCTATAGAGACTCGATACAACTGTCGATAATCAGAGAGGGGTAAGAAGGACCTATCCGGAACCAACCTGATACTATCATCAAACAAACCCATCCTGGCATTTCCCCCTCGAGACCAAACGAGGAAGTCAACCGAGGAACTCACACAGTTGGCAGTTTTATTTATTCAGTTATCGTTGCAGCAATTACTAGTCAGGTATAGATAATCATCCTGATAGAATAAGCAGTGGGCACTGTTAGTTAATCATTCCGTTGTAGTAGCAACAATTACTAATCAGATACAATTAGCATGAGATAACCCAAAAAACCCAGCAGTTGTTGGTACTTTTATTCAGCCATTCCGTTGTAGTTGTCATACTTACTAGTCAGGTACAATGGTCGCAAGCGACACTCCAAACAAGCAATTGTGGGCAGTATTAATTAGCCATTCCATTATAGTGAAGCTGATTACTAGTCATTATAAGTCAAATTTATAGCAATAAACTTTAGTTATGCTTGTCTATGGTCGAGATACTGTGCTCCAAGTCGTCCATAACCGCGGACACGGCTTTCAGAAAGTTTTACCCGGCCGGGGTGCACCAATAGCAACACACACTCGATCAACCTCGGAAAAACCAAATCAAAACCCAACGAGGCTTTCACGACAAAGCAATCACAGGATTCAGAAATATTTCAGGGGGCCACCCCATTGAGTAGACCCGCAACGAAGTAAGCAAGCTCCGAGACGGACTCAAGGTTTGGGTAGACGGCTGTGAACGACTGGGAACCCCAAACGAGGCTTGTCGACACCGCGGAATCGTGTCCCGATCCAAAACAGTACAGTGTGCAGTACCTCGCACAATCGTAAATAAAGCAGTAAAGCATGGCATAAGTACAGGATCGTAAATAAAACCTCAAACTAGTTTGTGGCCCCAAGAAATAAGACTGAATCAAGTTCTGGCTAAGGGGGGTCCCATATACCTCCCGGATGTGGATAGCGCGATAAATCAAGGAACAGGTATCAGGTACTCGGGGTCCTACGGGACACAAGTGGGCGTTCGGAAACCAAATATTATCTATCACCCACCGATGCCTCTGCTTATTTCAATTTTAGTTGTTAAACAGGAATTAAAGTGAGCGATAAGTAAAACTATGATCGCCTCCAACATCAAACATGCGTCATTACTCCAACAACTGTGGAACATGGCGACACGCAACAGCACTTGAGCAAGCGACTACGACGCGCAAGTCCAACTATCTACCAAACAACAGGTAATAGGATGTGTCCGAGGCAATATAGGGCTGCAAGGGATATCACGGGTACGGAAACTAGAACATCACAACACAGATAGCAATAGGTCAACAGGAGGAAATAAATACTATAAAAGTAAGATAGGTAGAAGGGGGGAGATGCTCGCCTGAAAACATTGTCGAAGGGTTCAACCGAAGATCGGGGCAAAGCTCACATCGACTCAACGGCCTTATCCGCGAAGAACCAAAACACTAGAAGAAACACCGGATGCAATATTTAATACTACGGCAAAAGATCGGGCATGATGCATGTATGATGTATGACATTGGCAAAGGTGCGATGCAATTAGGTCATATTAAGCGGAACCGGGGTCCCGACAATTAATTAGATGGTTCATGTTATTTAGAACCCCCGCAATTTAAATGTTGTTTTAACATGGCCAAAACATAGTACCGGTTCGCTACATCAATTTAAATGAGGCCAATATGAGACTAGACTTGCCCGCATATGGGCCCCATATTTAATTATGAGATGAATCGGCGTAAGGCCCCCAAACCACAGATATGCATGCGAGATGTCAATTAATATGCAACAATTCATGCAGTTGACCATTTATGAAAATAGGGTTCTCGGAAGGGGTTCACACATTAGAGGGTCTCGACGAACTTGGGGTTCCGGGGTTCGGGTTCAGGGTCCAGGGTTCGACGGGTCGGTCTCGGCGGAAACGTTCTCGAACTCCGGGGTTAGGGTCTTCGGATCGGAGTAGTTCTTGTCGCGTCCGGGAAGCAGGACTTGGGTCGGTGCCGTTCTTGTTGTCGCGACGATCTTGTCGGGTTCGCGGGTCGGGTCGGACTTGGCGTCCGGGGTGCAGAACTTGGTGTCCGGGCGGAGTGCTTGTCATATCCGTGAAGAAGAGCATGTCGGTCCACGGGGGTTCGGTCTTCGGGGCGATCTTGGCGTCGGGTTCTCGGCTTCGCATCCTCGGGGAAGTGCCTGTCGCGCATGTGGTCTTCGGGTCCAGGTAAAAGAGTTCGTCGTCCGGGGGTTCTCTGGGTCCGATGAAGATCTTGGCGAGGGGGAACTTGGGGTTTTGCTGGTTGTCGACACACGACATGGCCTTGGTGAAGATCTCGCGGTGGCATCCCAAGAAATAACTTGGTGTCGAGAACCCTTGTCCGGCCACGAGTACTCGACACCCGCACAACTCATAGACACAAGGAGTACATGCGTGTGCTCGCGTGCTGCGCAGGCTTGAGGCCGTACCGGGCGGATCGCGCAGCAGAGTACCGAGCCTGGGGCGAGGTAGGGCCGGCGGCGCCGCAGGGCGACGATAGCGGGCAGGGCGCGGGTAGGGGTTGGCCTCGGACTGTTGACGGAGGGGCCTCGCCGACCGAGGCGATGCAGGCCCGGGTCGCGGGGGGGCTCGGAGCAGGCCCCCAAGGTGGGGTCCGCGGCGGACTGGCGGTGGAGGGCGGCGATGGCTGAGGCGTCCGGGGCCGGCCGAGCGGGGCTCTGGGGACGGTGGCGTGCCAGGCCCGCAGCGGAGGAGGCCGGACGGCGGTCGCACGCGTCGGGGAGGCGCTTGGCCGCGGCGGCGCCGGCGGAGCTCGCCGGAGGAGGCGAGGAGCAGGGGCCCGCGCGGCGCGGAGGAGGAGCTTGCGGGGACGCGGGGTTTGGCGAGCGGAGAAGGGTGCTGCGGGGCGCGGCCGGGCGAGCGCGGAGGGGGGGCCGCGGAGGCGCGACGGGAGGTGCGGGAGAAGGGCCAGGGCGGAGCGGCGCTCGCCGGGGAGAGGCGGCTTGGCCACGGGGAGGTGCGGGGCGCGCGAGGTGCGGGGGCGGCGGCGGCGGCCAGGCGAGGGGACGCGGGCTCGCGGGGCGCGCGCCGGCGGGAGGTGCGGGAGAAGGTGGCCGGAGGGGGGCGGGTAGAGGCGAGGTGGGAGGAGGCGTGCGGGGCTGGGGGAGAAGATGAACAGGGCGGCAGGGTGGGCGTGTCGCGTGTGGGAGGAGAGGTTGGTGGGGGAGGCAGAACTGGTGAGGGGAGCGGCGTGGTTGGCGTGCTGGGGCGGGGCCCGCGTGCAGGGAGGGAGGCCTGAGGCTGCTAGCGCGTGCGTGAGTGTGTGTTGCCCAGGGGGGTGGGGCTGTGTGGGTGCTAGTGCGTGTGTGCTGTGTGGGTTTGAGTGGGGGTGGTGATGGGGAGAGAAGGAGAGGGAGAGAGAGTTGGGGGGTGAGGTGGCAGCACCTGGTAGGCTAGGGGGGAGGGAGAGGTGAGGTGGCAGGTTGCCATTGGGTGGGGTGAGGTGGAAGGCAGGGTGTGGGTAGATTAGTTGGTAGGTTTAGGATTTGTTGGGGTGTCCAGGTGGACCGATTTAAATCCTGGGGCGGTCGTTCGGGTCGATCTGGCCCGTTCGACTGCTCCCACTAAAAATAATATAATTTTTATTTGTTTTGTTAACACCGTTTGCTAACCGATAGCACTCAAACAAAAATAATCCGGAGACCGGGCTTTGCATTTGAATTAAGATGGGGTGTTTGGAAAAATAAATCGGGCTTTGCGAAAATAGTTTTTTATGCAAACAATGCATGATGATGACGATGCAATGCACCAATTCAACGCGATTTTCTAGTAGTGGTTTTGCGGGATGCCACAGGCGCCATAGCCAATGCGCAAGAACCAAGGTCACACAAGAAGCTGAAGCATATCAAGCTACGTTTTCACGCTATTCGAGAACATATCCAGGATGGGGATATAAAGATTTGCAAAGTACACACAGATCTGAATGTGGCGGATCCATTGACTAAACCTCTCCCGAGGGCAAAACATGACCAACACCAAACTGCCATGGGTGTTCGGTATATTACCATGTAATCTAGATTAGATGACTCTAGTGCAAGTGGGAGACTGTTGGAGATATGCCCTAGAGGCAATAATAAATGTAGTTATTATTATATCTTTGTGTTTATGATAAATGTTTACATTCATGCTATAATAGTATTAACAAGGAAACCATTAATACTTGTGTGATTTGTAAACTTAATTTGAAGTCCCTAGTATAGCCTCTATACTTCACTAGCTTGTTGGTTGATTAATGATTGTGGTTTCCCTGTCATGAACATTGAGATGTTATCAACAACAAGATCATATCGTTAGGAGAATGATATGGTGGACATACTCCTATAGACAAGCGTAGCATAAAGATCAAGTCATTTCAATAGTTCAATTGCTATATGCTTTCTGATACATAGTAACCTGATTCCTTCGACCATGAGATCATGCATATCACCTTTACCGGATGGATGCTTTGATGACATCAAACACCACACCGTAACTGGGTGGTTATAAAGGTGGCATTGAGTGTTTGGAAAGTATTGGTTGAGAGACATGGATCAAGAGTGGGATTTGTCCATCCACATGACGGATAGATATACTCTGGGCCCTCTCGGTGGAATGTCATCCAATTAGCTTGCAAGCATGTGACTTGGTCACAAGGGATCACATATCACGGGAACGAGAAAAGAGTACTTATCAGTAACGAGGTTGAACTAGGTATGCGGAGATACCGACGATCATAACCTCGGATAAGTAACATATCGTGAGACAAAGGGAAATTGGTATCGTATGTAAGTGGTTCATTCGATCGCAAAGTAATCGTAGAAATATGTGGGAGCCATATGAATTTCCAGATTCCTCTATTGGTTATTGTTCGGAGAAGTGTCTCGATCATGTCCGCATAATTCACGAACCGTAGGGAGACACACTTAAGGATTCGACGTTGTTTTGAGTAGTTATGGTATTATGAGAAAAAGACCGAATGTTGTTCGGAGTCTCGGATGGGATCCGGGATATCACGAGGTGATCCGGAATGGTCCGGAGAATAAGATTCATATAAGGAAAGTCCCATTTCGGAGTAGCGGAATGATTCCGGTGTTTTCATCGGGAATGTTCTAGAAGGTTCCGGATTGTCCGGCACTCCGGGGGGGGGGGGAAGGGTATATGAATGTGTCATTACATATTGGAATGATTGCATCATGTACTAAGTGTTCTTGCTGTCCCAAATAAAGGATTAAATTGAATCCTAAAACAGAAAAGTCAAATGTCCAGTTTGAAAGTCAAACGGCTAAAACAAGAAACTGTGGGAAACAAGAAAGAGGAGTTGGGAACCGACTTGAGGGAGGAGTCTCCTCCCCAAGCCGGCGCGCCACCCAAGGCTGACTTGGGGAGGGACTCCCCTCCCCTGGCCGCGCCTCCCCATCTATAAAAGGAGGGGCAGGGCTCCCCTCCTAGACACACAAGTTTCCACCTCTAAATCTCCGGTTTAGAGCCGTTTTGGTTTAGAGCTTCTAATTGCTTTAGCCAGCGGTTTAGAGCCTTCTAATTGGTTTAGAGACTTCTAATTGGTGTGTCTAATTACTAGACCACTAATAGCCTCTCTCATAAGCTCCACCATACTCGCACCGGCTTAAGGCGAAGCCCTGCGGGATTTCCCCTCTACTTCCGGTACCACGCCGTTGTGCTGCCGGAATCGCGAGGAGAGTGCTACAACCTTCGCTGCCTGCTGGAACAAGGGAGAGGAAGGTCTTCGTCGAGTACCGAACGTGTGACCGACTGCGGGAGCGCTGTCGGAACGTGGCGCCGGAAGGATCGTCTACGCGATCTTGAGATCGGAAAGAGTACGACTACATCACCCACGAGAATCCGCTCTCGTTAAACGCTTTGGAATCTTCGAGGGTAAGTTATACCATCGACTCGTTGCTACAATCTAGTAGATAGATCTTGTCTTGTTTGTTTGTATGCGATAGAAATTTTTTGTTTTCCTTGCTACGAACCCCTACATTCTATGTGAAGGACATGTCTACGAAACCAAGAAAAAGAAATCAGCAAAAGAATACATCGTCCGATGAGCCAAAGCGCCACATAGTTCTTTTAGGGAAAAGAAACATCGTGGGAGTGGATGACAAGACAGATATGTCAGAAGATTATAATAAGTTTCATGAAATACCACCTTTCAAAGTGAAAACTGACTCAAGCCTCCTATTAAATGAGGAAGAGTCTCCATGGCTACGGTGCAGAAGAAGACCACAACACTAGGGATGCTGGTGATCTATGTAATATATTAAACCTTTTATGTAATATAATATTGTGAATCACATTGTGAGTCAAACATTTTACCCAGATCCACATGCATGCAACATTGGTCATTTTGACCAAAAGCCTTGAAAAATAATACATCTTGCTCAATCAAACTGGACGACGACTCCTAGTCTCGGACATGCCCGGCGGAGCCCAGTACTCCATCGTTGCCGCCGAGTCGACTACGAGGATGCGGGATGGGCATCCTAAAGTAGGCGGCGAGGAATGTGTGTATGTGTGGGTGGCCATGACGGTCGGCGCCTATAAATAGAGGGAAAGGGCGGGCAGGCTGGGTCGAGCAGCCTATAAATAGTGGGAAAGACCTATAAATAGAGGGAAAGGGTTCATCTTTAGTCCCGGTTGGAGAAACCAACCGCGACTGAAGGGATTGCGGCAGGCTAGGTCAGGCAGCACTAATGATAGGGGTGAGTGTCGACATTATGTCATGCGGCTTGTACCTTGTTCCAGATGGTGTCGCCAACCAAGACTAAAGATGAACCTTTAGTACCGGTTAGAGACACCAACCGGGACAAAACATGAGTCAGCACTAATAATAGGGGTGAGTGTCGACATTATGTCGTGAGTGTCAACACTATGTCGTGCTGCTTGTACTATAAATAAGCATCCTTATGAGTCTAGTCCTCCGGCCAGTTTGAGGAAGTTGCAAGATGGTGTGCGAGAGCAGGGACACCACTATGGCCATTTTGAGGGAGATGCCCCCTGTAAGGTTCCCAACCTTTAATAAGGTAGAGATCCCTGTGTTTACAATGCTAGTCCCTGGATCAATAGCTAGCATCCACAGTTAAGATGTAATATCAAGAAACAAAGGTCATAATACAATTTTATAACCAGGAATAACATAATTTATTACATCTTACATAGCTCATTTGGCTATTACATTACATTGCAGCAGAATATCTATAAGCTTGGGGTCCTTCATCTTCAAAGTGCCACAGGCAGACATGTTGGTTGTAGACTTGTAATCCTACTTCACTAATATCAAATAAACCTGCAATATAACAAGTTACAGCCACAAGGGTCAATACATTTGAATTGTATTGGCAAGTGATACTATGGTAGTATAGTGGAATCTATCATCTATATGCATTTGGCTAAGTGGAGCTTAGGCTTGCATTGCTCAAAATAGATTTTCCTTATCATTTGAAAACACTAAGTTTTTGCTTTGACAAAATCACCCAAGGAACCACCAATAGAAATTGGTGAACCTCAAACCCTTGTTCAACCACAAGTTTTTAACTTAGAAATTTGGATGATGAGATTCTTGATAGCTTCCATGTCTTGATGCTCAAATTGTCCTTTGCCAGGGACATGGCTAAGTACTTAGATTTTACACTCTGCAGAGGTGGTGCACTTTCCCCACAAGACTTGGTTTCCCAAGACAAGATCTTTCAGAAGCCTTCCCTTAGACCAGAATGGACGCATTCCAACATATCATTCCCCTACCACCAACTGTCCATTTGGCTAAGTTCTTGCAACCTATATGATCTAGGCAGAGCCCATAATGCCAAGTGGCTGCACTTGAAGCTTCTCAACATTTGACATCTCAAATCTCTTTGTTCCTAGGTGGCCATCCACAAGTGAGATACACAAGGTAAACCATAGAAATGGTCCTTGTGAACCACTCAACACAAACCATTCCTTCCATTCCACCCAGGTGATTCATTCACTTAGTTGTTTTATTAAACAAAACATAAGTCCTCAGACTTAGAAATTTTCCATAGCATGAATATATATTCCACCATTGTTTTCTACTAGCTAAGCTAAGCATGATAGTAGTAGGAATCTTAACTTAGGAAATTTCTACTAAGGTTTCATCTACTAGGATTTCCCATAGCATGGTTTATACTTAGCAAAAATTCCATGCAAGTCTTACTTAGAATATATCAATAATGCATAGTGAAAGTAATGGGACAAAAGTATGAAGCATCACTTGCCTTTTTGGTAGAGGGTATAAGTTCACTCTTTGTCTTTGCAACAATCCCAAACTTCAAGTCACTACAATTCAATCAAGCAACAATATTTCAATCTACCATTCAAGCAATTCAACACATAAAATAATAATAACAAAACAATGCATGCAAACATGCAAATGATTGTTTTATTTGTAAAAGTGGTTTCTAATGGTTCATAAACATTTGAAAACACCTAATGGTCATTTTATAATGTGGCAAAGTCATTTGCAAAAGATTTCACTTCCTAAACCATTTTTAAATCAAGTCATTATTTTATGTGGTGTAGAAATGCTTTTAATAAGGAAAAATTATATGGGTTTCACAAAATATGTTTTCAAACCACATAACCTTGTGTTTAGGGTCAGAGAGTTTATTTCCAAAACATTTCTCAAAGGTTTTCTTCCAAAACCATTTTTAATAATTAAACCATATTTTTATTTGACTAGAAATGGTTTAAATCAAAGATTCATTCTTTTGTTTCACCAAATACATTTTTGAAACCACAATTTGTTTCCTATGGTCAGTAGGTTCAAAATACACCATTTGCCAAAGATTTTATCCTTAAAATCATTTTAGAAAAAAATTTATATTCTAAACAAGCATACATAAGTTTCTGCAAAAACAAACATTTTACCAGAATCTTTTCACTAAACAAAGTGCATGGTTGGCTAGTTCTTGTTTTTTGAATCCATTGATATAAAGTTTGCAAAATTTGGACGTGTGGTTTGAAAGTTATGGATTTTTCAAATTGGCACATCTAATAGATCTATTCTGTTTTAAATCAAACGAGCCGAGACACGTGTCTTGTTTTAATTCGTCGATACCGTTTCGGTTTTAAATCAAACGATACTGTTTCGGTTGGATTTTTCAAATTGGCACATCGCGCTACGGGAGCGTCAGATCTAAATAGATCGTGCGGCACAGATTGATCAAAAACGGTTCGGTAAGTCGTCTATTGTATCCCTACGATTTGCATCCAACGGCTAGCGACGATCTAACCAAACACTGGCGGCGCTCAGTGGCAGCGCGCGGCAGCGACGCTCGGCTAGCGGCGGAGCGGGCAAAATAGGAAGCAAGGGGTCAGGGAGAGTGGCTCACCGGAATCGCCTTGACTCACTGATGCTCAACGTGGCTTTCTTCAGTCAAGGGGCGCACTAGGGTTGCAGGAATTCCTCGTCGGAGTTGAGCTGTGCCTCGGGTGCTGTCAGACGTCGACTGGGGCGACGCTATACAACGTGCTAAGGCAAATAAAAGCCACCGTTAGGTTCGTATGGAAGCCACGATCTTGTGAGTATCCAAGAGGGGGTAAGGGGCGGTCTAGACTCACCAGTAGTGCTCGCCGGAGTTGCGGGGTTCTTCGGTGGTGCTCAGACGAGACGGAGGCGAGGTTGTGGGGCAAGCGAGAGGGCGCTGGA
The DNA here is from genome assembly GCA_916181665.1 of Avena sativa. Classification (NCBI taxonomy): domain Eukaryota; kingdom Viridiplantae; phylum Streptophyta; class Magnoliopsida; order Poales; family Poaceae; genus Avena; species Avena sativa. The sequence goes on along the minus strand of OV702280.1, from coordinate 396,671,340 downwards.
GGCACTGGAGTGTGCGCCAGAGTGTGGGGAAGATGTTCGCGTGCTCGAGGAGGCGAGGGGTGGCGCAGGGCTGCCGGAATCGACGTCGGAGAGTCGTCGGAAGCAGCGGCGGTGTAGGTGTTAATGGGGACGGCCTAGGGGCTCTTTTGCCGCGGTGTCAGAGGGGAAATGAAGGGGAGAGAGGGGTGATTAGTAGGGCGTAGTTGCAGCAGCGATTACTCGCGGAGTTAAGGTGAATTTAATCCGCGGAATTACAGCCAGAAACGGCGTCGAGGGAAGGAAGAATAGGTCGCGGGGTGAGGAAGATGACCGCGTGGCAGTGGGGTCCTGGCGTCAGTGAGTGAGAGAGAGTGGGGTGGGGTCTACGCGTCAGTCTCTGTGGGTAGGTTATTTGGTTGAAGCGTTTTTCTGCGGGAGGGAGCAGTGGGCTGGCTGGGCTTAGTTGGGCCAAGAAAGTTGGGCTGAGTCCTTTAACATTTTTTTTGTTCTGTTTCTGTTTTTCTATTTCTGTTTCTTTAATTCTGTTTTGGTTTTGTTTACTTAAGTCAAACACAGATTTGAATTCAGAACTTTGTCAAATTTTGTGTACGTTTAAATATTGTTGAGTAGAACATTCTGATATCAATTTTAGAATAAAATTCTATTCCTTTTTGGGTCTTTTTATTTATTCAAAAGGCTCTAGTTTTAATTAGATAAGATTTAATAATATTTTTAAATCTCCATTTAAATTCTTAAAACTTTCCAAATCCTTTCAGTAGGTTTTTATTTGTTTATTTGGGTTCAAATAATTCATCTTGAATTATTTGGAAAGGTTTTTAATATGATTTATTAATCATTTAAAATTTGGATTTGTCTTTATTCCAATAGGATTTGGTTTATGCCATTTTATTTTACTTTGGCAATTCTTTATCCAATATTTTTATTTGGATTTGGATTAAATTCATTCCACTTGTTTAAGGATTTGGCCAAGGTTTGGTTTGGTCTTTAAATATTCTTTAATTAATATTTCTTTCCTCATCTTATAAAATTCATATATTTTTATTCAGAGATCCAAACTTGGTGATTCCAATTTGTGAAATCTTGTTTATTATTTGTTTATCCTTTTAAAGATCTTTAGGATTATTTGCTCACCAATTGGTATGGATTTCCAAATAGGTGCTTTATTAGCTTTGGGAATTTAATTCCTTATCTTATTATATTCATAAGATTTTATCCATGGTTCCAATTTAAGTGAAACCAATTTCTATGGTCTTATAATATTTCTATTTGTCTTTCTTGATCATTTGTGAATGTTTGTTGACAAATTTTTATATGGATCAAATCCATAGGCTTGGAGATAACTTTGGAAATGATTTTTATTCCATTAGGTTTAGGGTTTGGATTTACTTTCCAAGTGTTTAAATTTCAAGATACATTCATTGAGGAATGCAATTCACTTGATTTGGATTTTATTGAATTCATACTTTAATTAAAGTTTGTTCATGGTGGGATTTTAAGTTTCCATTTAGAAACCAAGTTTCTTTTCACCCTAAAATTCAACAATAATTTATTTTGTTTATTTTTTTTCACATTACAAGATTTGGAAAATCTTGGGATGTGACACCCCCGGAGCCCAGTCCTCCGGCATCTCCAACAAACTGGTCATAGAGGAACTCCCTAATATGTGAAATTAGTTAGCTCCCAGGCATATTGATCTAGTTAGAGAAGTTACAACCTGCAATATGGTGTGCGAGAGAAGGGACACGACTACGACCAGCTTTAGGGATATGCCGTCGGAGCCCAGTCCTCCGGCATGACCCTAAAGTTGGTTATAGAGGCACTCCCTAATATGTGACCACGCGTGTTTGGATATCAGATCTTCAAGGTAAGTACGAATCGGGACAACATCTTGATAGTTCGGGAAAGTCATAGTACGAATCGGGACTAAAGGCCCCCCTTTAGTCCTGGTCCAGCCACAAAACAGGACTAACACACAAGATGGTTTGCGGACAACACTATGCATTCCCGGTCCAGCCACAAACCGGGACAAGCACTCAATACATTTATTAATATTAAAAGACCGAGACTACGGAATCAGTACTAAGGACCCCCCCCCCTTTAGTCATGCTCATATCTAGCCCTATAGTACTCAGCTTTAGGGTCGTCTTCGTCATCGTCGTCATCATCGTTGTCGTTGCTAGGTGCACGCGGCTGGATCCTTAGCCCATCAATGGCATATTATGGGGGAACCTACCACTCCAGCCTCTGATTCACGACGCATGGGGGAGGGGGCTCCCGGATGATGACGCCGCTACACCCGCGACCTTCACCACCGCCACCCTTCTTATGGCTCTGTGGCGGCTGCGGGTACCATAGGCGAGGATGGTATCCCCAGGCGATGTAGCGCATCACACCGATGATAGTCCGGTTCGCCCACCACAGGAGCCGGTCGGCTTTGTTGTGGTTCACCGGGGGAGGGCCGTCACCCTCGTACCTAGCGAGCTCCCTTTCCCGCCGGTTAGCAAAGAAGGCATTCTAGGAATCATAGTTGTCGGGATCCCACTGGGGATCCATCCGCTGCTCCGCCGTGAGCTCGTGGTAGAAGTGGTTCGTGATGGTCGCCTGGTGTGCGGAACCTTGAGGGACAGAAACCCCTCTAGCACTCGGCATCCAGCCGGCGGGCGGCCGGTAGCCCGACAGACAAGGGTAGCTGGAGGCCCATAGCGCCTCAGTCTCGTCGAGGGTTAGAATGGTTCAGTAGGTGTTGTCCATTGTTGTGCGAGAGGAAGGTGTGGATGTGTACATAGCCATGGCACAATCAGCCTATATATAGATGGAAAGGGCGGGAAAACATGGCGGAAAGCGGTGGGAAATGGCGGGAAATATCTTTGACGAGGGTTTCTAGATATAGTACTCAAAATAATCTCCACAATACACCTCGACAATTAGAATTCAAAAAAATTGTCGTTAGTCTAGGTTAGTGGCTACAATCGGGACTAAAATCTCCATTCAGAGGGAAAGGGCGGGAAAACGTGGCGGGAAGCGGTGGGAAATGGCGGAAAATATCTTTAGTCCTTGTTAGTGGCTACAACCGGGACTAAAGCTTCGGTCAAAGGGATTACTTATTCAAATTCAAGCACATTTCATTTTGAAAGTTTAGTAAGATTCAAAAATATGCAAAATATAATAGTTAATGCATTTTTAAATTGATAATGGACAAATGGTTAATATTTGACTAGTTAAAATAATTATTTTATAAAACAGAAAATGGATTTGGATTACTTATTCAAATTTAAGCACTTTTCATTTTGAAAGTTTAGTGAGATTCAAAAATATGCAAAATATAATAGTTAATGCATTTTTAAATTGATAATGACAAAATGGTTAATAATTTGACTATTTGAAAATAATTATTTTATAAAATAGAAAATGGATTTTGATTACTTATTCAAATTCAAGCACTTTTCATGTTGAAAGTTTTCTCAAATTCATTAGTATGCAAAAAATGTTTAATTTAAATGTTTTAAACAATATATTCAAAAATTTGAAAAAAAAGCATAGCGTGTGCTGGTTTTGGCCCAGCGCGCGCAAATTTGGGCCTTTAGTCCCGGCCCAAATAACCAGCCGGGACTAAAGGTTGCCCAGCGCGCGCGTTGCCGAAAAGCCCCTCCCCCCTGTAGTCCCGGTGCGTGGCACCAACCAGAACTAGAGGCCCCCATTTAGTCCCGGCTGGTGCCACACACTGGGACTAGAAGGGGGTATAAAAAGAGGCCTCCTCCCCCGGTGTGTTCCACGCACCGGGACTTAGAGGCCAAATCGATGAACCAGACGCCGCCAGGCTTCCCGATTCGCCGGCGAGAAGCACCGTACCGCCTCCACGCCTCCCTCTGCATCGGCATGCCGCCACCGCCACGCCCGCCTCTCCCTCCTCTGCGTCGACCTCTCCCGTGGCGACCCGCGGATCCCCTCCACCAGCGCACCTCTGGCCACCGCCTGCCGCCAGCGCCTCCGTCGGAGCCACCCTCCTCCTCATTACGTAAATTTTTAGTGTAGGATTATTATTAGTTTAGGATATATACTGTATATTTTTATATAGTGTAGGATTATTATTAGTTTAGTGTATGATATATAGTGTATTTTCTTATTATTAGAATTTTTATATGATTAGTATAGGATTATGATTAGTTTATTATATGATTATGATTAGTTTAGGATTATTTTAGTATATATAATCTAGGATTATTTTAGTATATGATTATGATTTCTATAGGATTATTTTAGTATATATGTAATCTAGGATTATTTTAGTATAGGATTATTTTAGTATATATAGGAATTATTTTAAATTATATATGATTATTATATGATTATTTTAGTGTATATATTTTTATTGCAACATAATATTGTAAGTTTTTTAATGTATGAGATATATTATAATATTGTAAGTTTTTTATTGTAATATATATATTGTAATATTGTAAGACCCTCTTTGTAACCGGAGTTAGGGTTAGTGTTAGGGAGTTGGTGCTCGGTGGTGACCGGAGTTAGGGTTAGGGTGGTGGTTTCACGGGAAGCCGGAGTCGCCCTCGTCTCCCGAGGCCACCGGCCACCGCTACCGCACCTCTGGGTTTAGCGTTTATTTCTATTGTTCTGTATAGAATTATCTGTGTATAGAAATATTTTGATGAGAATATTTTTTGTTATGTTCAAATAAATATTGTGTGCATCTCGCATTTTGCAGAAACTATGGATCCACCTAGTCCAATCCGCAGAGACCTAGATTTAGAACAAATTCTCGAGGATATGATTCACGATGCTGATCCATCTGGTGAGGGATCTCCCTCGAGGTATCTGAACTCATCCGGTGAGGGAGAGGAGATCAACCAACGAGAGGAAGAAGCCGACAACTCCAATGATGGAGAAGCCCATGGATGCGTAACGAAGACCGACGAGGTATATATATGATGTCCGATGATCACTAGATGTCCGGGAGTAGATGTATGTACCGAGTTGTATATATTATATTGAAGAATGTTTCTTCTCTTAGGCCTCCACATCGAGCAAAAAATCCAAGCGCAGCCCAACCAAAAAGTTGGATGCCCGTACTATTTTTGAAATTACGGCGGTCTCAGCATAGGGCGAACCATTGGAACCGAAAAAACATGTATTTATATTGCAATGCGGATTTGTTGTTAGACATCGCGTCCCAATCACCGTTCGAGAGTGGCATAAGCCCAAAGAGGTGGGCACGAGGAGTGATTTGTATATCGACGAAAGGTACAAAGAGGGTCTTTTTAATGACCTCATGGCACATTTCAAGCTGCCAGAATGTGAGAAAGAAAGTCAAGTAGTTTGCTATTAAGAAGATGGTCGAACTATTCAAGAACTGGAATAAATCATTATGGCTAAAGTATCAGAAGGATAAGAAAACTCCAATATTCGAAGACTATCTAGTGAAGCAGCAAGATTACTAGGATGCATTTGTGGAGTATAGGAATTCAAGAGTTGCAGAAAATAAGTCAGAAAAAACAAGATAAATGTTGCGAAGAAGAAATATCACCATAACATGGGGCTAGGGGGATACGCGACTGCCATGGCAAAGTGGGATGCAAAAGAGAAAGAATTGTCTACTAAAGGGATCATTCCAGAACCAATTCGCAAAGAATGGGATTTGAGGGCAGGAAATTGGTTCCTTGGGAATGGGAGTGAGTATAACGAACTTACAGGGGACCTTGTTTGAAGTGACAGGCTTAGGGTACCCAGGAATACATGGCTGAAAGTGGTGAAAGAGATTAAAGATGGGATCAAAAAGTTCCAGCCCGATAGAGAGAAAGATTTGGTGACCTTGGTCCTCGGCAATAACGAACACGGAGGACGAGTCTGGGGCTTTAACTCTAGTTTCACGTGGGAGACTGGGTTTCCTAAGGACCAAGGTACTTATAGAAGAAGAGAAAGAGCAAAGAAGCAATAGGAGGAGGAGGAGGGAGACAAGTTCAACCAGCTGCTAGCAAGAGTTGAGAAGCAGCAGCAGATCGACGAACTTAGAGGAGTAGCGCGCCTGCAAGATCCTCCACTAGATAATACCGCCAACCCATCTCAGTGGAGAAGCAGAGTGGCTAAATCGGAGGTCCCGTCTGATGATGCAAGGATGATAGATGGCGGTCCCGGCTACCCCGTGGATGGAATCAAGGAGCAGATATCTTGTGAGCTCCATCAGAAGGTGAAGAACATATCCGTCAAGGTGGCGGTCGGATCTGCTTTACCTTGTCCACCTGAGGCACGCTGGCATGGACATGCGATTCTAGCTGGCTATTCTAAAGTTGGGGTGGATGAAATCGTAACGGGGTGGGACTCAATGGAGCTTAACATCCCTAGACCTGAAGGTGAGACGATACTCGGAGAAGTACTAGGTGGTAGCATTCTATGGGAAAAGAACAACATCAAGTTCCCAGGATCGGCCCCAAGGCCAACACCGCCTCCGAGTCATCGCAGGTCACCTTCACCTCCATCACCTCCAAGAAGCCCACCCCATGATGACTACGACCACCACATCGCGAGTCCATCTCGATCTCCGTCAAAGGTTCAGCAGTCTTCGCCGCCCGCTAAGGACAATAAGCGGAAGCGTGCTCCGTCAGTGAGTAATAAATGATGCAGCATCACAAAACGGAAAATGTCGCCCCTCCCAATAGTGCCTCATAAGAATCTTCCCTGCAGACCTTACGATCGTACTGAAGCGGAAAATGCAGCGATAGCAAAGGCCAAAGTTGCGGCACATTTTGAGAAGAAGAAACCCGAGACCGCTCCGGTATACACCAAGAAGCAAAAGGCATATGCAATTGAGTTTCTGAACACAAAATCACAATATGATTTGCACCATAAGACAGATTACTATCTACGCACAATTCAGAAAGAAGTGACGAAGAGCAAATCAAGAAAATCAAGTGCAAGCGGGAAAAATCAGCAAGTACAGGTGCAAGCGGGAGCAAAACAACAAGCAGTAAAAGATCAGATGTTCCCCTTCTCGGACAACAGGCCAAAAAAACGATCACACCCCTCAAGGTGTTTTCTGAAAACGTTCCCTAGCCACTAGATATGGATGCAGCTGTGGAGTTGGCGGCCAGTATGAAAGTTAGTATTGTTGAACTGTTAGGCTCCCAAGACGACCTTCTACCCAAGGTTGTTGTAGCCCGTAGATATGTCGAAGGTGAGGATTTGGTCAGCAAAGAGAGGCTGAAAGAACTGCCAACAAAAATGCAGAATCTCCATCAATGGTAGTCGATGGTCATAAAGCAGGGGAGAACAATGCTCATAGCCAAGGTCCCATGTGAGTACTACTTAGACCCGAAGAGGTCCATATTGAGTTTCCAGAACTGTTCCAGTTATACCAACTCGACGCCCTATACAAAAATCCATCCTTAGCTGCTATTGTTTATAAGTTGTTGAATTCATTGTCTACATGTTCAGTTTTTCACCCTAGAAGTTCAGTACATGTAATTATCCTTATTATATCCTATTGTACTCTATTATTATGCAGAATGAATATCCTGGAATATAAAAGAAGAAGAATCGATAATGATGGGTTCATTGATCCAGATAAAGTGCATATAAACATGCTAACGTCAAACCCCGAGGATACGGAGGAAAACATTCTAAGGTTTCTAATGGAGCAAAATTTCTTTGACTACATATTGTTTCCTTACAATTTCAATTGAGGGTCTTACTCTGTTGTACACATTCACTTTTGATTAGTTGATGCTAAGTGTAATTGATGAGTTGCTGATGTATATATAAACGTTTGTAGCTTTCACTAGATTCTGTTAGACATTCAACTTTATAAGGGAAGAGTTGATGTCATGGACCCATCAAAGAGAAACCTCGAAGATTTCCGCAGCATGCAGGACATGCTCGAGAAGTAAGTTCCGCACTATATTGGTCTCTTTTGTTGATTTCCTGAGATATCAGGTAATTAATAACTCATTCATTCATTTTCTTCGCCGGTCAGGGTTTGGATCCGGTTCAAGCGCGAGGTTACGAGTGTATTTAGTCAGAAGCTGGCGTTTAAGGTGGTCACGGTAAGAAGCACGTGATATGTCCGCGCATCTCTTCACTTCTAGTTTCAATACAATAAATTCTATTCTCTTAAAGTGCGCGAGGCAGCCACAGGGGTCGAATCTATGTGGATTCCATGTTTGCGAGTTCATTCGCATGTTTACCACCGACAACAAAGATTATAGAGTCGACGAAAGCAATACATTCACACCATCATTTTATTACCATCACTTTTTGTTATCATGATTGATAATCACATTGATCTCCTTTTTCTTATATAGTTTGAGAGAATGCGGGATCAACTCCTACCAGAGCAATGCGTACTAGGAATTGCGGAGGAGCTGGCGAGATTTATTTTCAAAGAAATCGCAGACGATGCCGGAGAATTTAGTGTGAATAGGCGCTACTGATCTCCATGTAATCGAACAGACGGGCTCTAGTCCTGGTAATTGTGATCTCCACATAACTATCAAAATTGTATATATTTGTATGCTCGATATCATAATACAAGTTATCTTATATATGCACAAACTGTACGATATGTGGTGGCCTAGAAATATCTAAAAACTATGTTGAAATGAAAAACAAATAAATAAAACAATAAAAAATGAATGCTCTTCCGCGGCAGAGAAATGACACAAAATACTGCCACAGAAGAGAACCACTAGTCCCGATCCTTAACACCAACCGGAACTAGTGGGGGTGCACCCTAAGCGTGCCGCAAGGGCCACGTGGAAAGCCATTAGTCCCGTCTGATGACTGGGCCGGGACTAGTGGTTGGGCCTCTAGTCCCGCTTGGTTAGTCCCGGTTCTTAAACCGGGACTAGATGCCCTTACGACCCGGGACTGGAGGCCCTGTATCCACTAGTGGCATTTCGGGCATCGGTTACGTCCGAATCGGTCTGTTTGCGCGGATGGAGGATAGGCCGTCCGGTCTTAGCCCGGTTGTGGTGGATTGTGCCCCCAACGGCCACTCCCCCACAAAAAACAAAGTGCAGGAAAAAAGATGAGGCTGAATATAATTAAACATGTTACATAAATAGGTCCTTGTCCTGGGTCGCCTGGTCACAAAATATACACACACAAAAATCCCCAATATTATGGGGTGCCTTGGCGTGAAAGGAGGCTGCTGGCGGCCGGCGCCCTGGTCCTGCGGCTACGTGCCGCCTACTCCTCGTCGGCCTGCGTGCGACCACCCATGACTCGTGCAGCGCCTGGGCGGTTTCGTCCCACCGCTTCTTTTCCTCCAGCTGCGACGCGAGGATGGCGGCTATAGATCCTCCTCCCCCGTCATCGGCCGGGGTTGCAGCTCTGGCCCCTCCTCCTGCTTGACCTTCACTAGCCGGGACGGTGGCTCCGGGTCCTCCTCCATCACCGGCCAAGGCCACACCTTGAACGCGACAGTGTCGGCGCCCTGGTAGCGTGACCAGTCCGGGTCGCTAGGATATGGTGGTGGGAAGTGGAGGCCGCCATCGTCCTCGTCCTCCACATTGGAGTCCTCGTTGGACCCCTCCCAATAGTCCTTGTTGGCGCTGTCAAGGTTCTCGAGGTAGGCCTCGCGCCGCGCCGCGTGCTCGGCCTTGAACCACCGGTCCCAGACCAGGGAGTCGATGGTGTAGGTTGTATCCCGCCGCAGATCTAGCGGGAGGAAGGCCCGGTGCCGGCAGATCTCGTGGTGGCACGCAGGGCCTGAGCCTAGGATGGCCAGCACCGGCACACGGGCGCCGATGAGGTGCCACCCCGCCGGCAGGTTCACGTCCGGCCACGGGTAGGGAATTCTTGACTCGGCGAGTGTGCACCTAGCCTCAAGGCTCACGTACACGCGCCGCTCGGAGCACGGGCGCGGCGGCAGGCGCATCGGTGGGCCGCGGAAGAAGGAGGAGGAGCTGTGCTGGGGCGGCGACCTAGAGATGGAATGGCGGCCACGGCCGCCCCAGGTGGAGGAGCCGACCTCGCTGGAACCAGCCCTTCCAGCTACCCTTTGTCATCGCGGCCAGCGATGGAGGGGCTTGTTGGTGGGGAGGGACCGGCTAGGGTTTTGGGGTTTGTCCCAAGTGGGGACTGGGAGTGGGTATGTGGAGTGTGGATGTGGATGGGGACGACGACGGAGTCCCATTAAAAAGGACGCGGTCCCTCTCTCTGGGACACCGCCCGGTGGGACCTGAGAAAGACTCGGCTGGACACGGTCGGACGAGGATGGCGTCTGGCCCCCTGCATTCCAGCCCCAGGTTTCGGCCAGGGAAGAGTTGTCACACTTATCTTATGTGACCGTACTAGAACAATATAATCATCATTTCCTTGTGGCTTTGCACCCTCTTCCTATATAACCTTGAAAATGTGTGATAAAAAGTGACGAAGTGTATGACCTTGGCACTATATAAAAGCTTGTATAGTCCTTTGAGAGAAAATAGAAGGTATGGAAGAATGCATCACCGTTTTTCATATGTTGATTTTCGGTAGGACTTGATACATTGGAAGAAGACAAACATATCACGTGAGGCAAGAGATTCAACATTTTCAACGAGTTAGACTTGCTCCACCACCAGGCCCCTCCGTCCACCCAACCTCGCTGGTGGACTGTCTCGCACGATGTGTGACGCAGTCCACCCCTGCACCCATAAGTCCCTAGGCGAAGCACTGGATTCACTACAGGACGCGCGTTACGTCGAGGGCAAAAAGCCGTCGGCATAGGTTAAAATGCCCTCAGCGTATGGTACGCCGACGGCTGTCCTCGGCGTAGCCTCCTCGGCAAAGGGCTCCCTCGGCGGAGCACATAGAGGTCGTCGGCGTATCAAAACGCCGTCGGCATATGCTACGCCGAGGACGGCCGTCGGCATAGCTTGTCGACAGGTTGCAAAAATATTTTTTCAAAAAAAAAAATAATAAAAAAAAATTATTTTTTTCTCAATTTTTAAATCTTTGAATTGTTTAACTCGTTAATCTCTCACTTTAAACATTTTTAACACTAATTAAACTTAATATTTAATTAAATTGCAGTCTTGGTCAAACTTCTTGGCCGGTCACCCATCCTAATACTACTCCAGCTCCAGCACGCTTAACTTTCTCGTTCCTTCAGAATCTGTTTCCACAAAGTAATTCATACATTGTTGTCAATACTATGATATCAATCTTATTAACCCTTATATCAACATGTCACATGTTTGTAGTTTTTGAAATTGCAAACAATTATTTAAGTAAACATTAATTAATAAGTAAAAATATTATTGAATTCAAAATAAAAATATAATAATTTTACTTTTTTGTATTTTTCTATTTAATATGGAATAATTAATATCTTTAAATCTGTAAATCGAAATTTAACAAATAATATGTCTAAATTGATCAGAAAAATGAGAGGAATCCAAATATGATATCCATATCAAATAATCACAACCCCTCCGTTTTTGAATTATCTGTTTGGTGGTTGCTTTAGAAAATTCCCTTTTTGCGCTTGGATAATGAAAAATGGCTTTTTGGTGCGATGAAAAGGAAAACTTGCATTGAATCTTTGATAAAATAGTATATTGTGAACCTAAAAATGACTTTTCTTAAAAAAAATGAGCATCGGATCATGTACATGTAGTTCATATCTGACCCACTTCCTACCGATTCGGCAGGAATTTGTCTTTTTCACCAGAGGTGGACGGAAAGGTTTCGGATCCCCCTTTTGGGACATTGTCCATATAAGGTGGTATAGTATTTTTGTAAAATGTGGTGGTATCATTTTAAATTAGCCATTCGGTGGTTGCTTCACAAAATCGTCCGTTTTTTGTGCTCGGAAAATGGGAAATGGCTTTTTGGCACGACGAAAAGGAAAACTTCCTCTTGAAACTTTGTTCGCCATCCCATGATGCATGTGTATGCACAATATGGGCACATTATCACAAACTATGCCTTGATTCTAGCCATAACATTGGTCATTTGACCCGAAAGCCAAGAAACCTCGAATGAGATAGGTCATTTTGTGAAGGTTTTTTTGAGACATAATCAATATATCAAGTTTAATATTTTTACTTATAACTATGTCACATAATATGACACCACACGAAGGTTTTGCATTGTTTCGATCGTTTTTGAATTTTTTTTATGCCCGTTTTAAACTATCGTCAAACTTTCTCGAACGGCGGGCATGAAGATTCTTAGCTCGGGGCCGATCCTCGCTAAATTTGCATTGGATCTTTGATAAAATAGCATATTGTGAACCTAAAAATGATTTTTGTAAAAAAACATGAGCATCAGATCATGTACCTATAGTTCATATCTGACCCACTTCATACCGATTCGGCAGGAATTTGTCTTTTTCACCAGAGGTGGACGGAAAGGTTTCGGATTTCCCTGTTGGGACATTGTCTATATAAGGTGGTATAGTATTTTTTTTAAATGTGGTGGTACCATTTTGAATTAGCCATTTGGTGATTGCTTCACAAAACCGTCCATTTTTTGTGCTTAGAAAATGGGAAATGGCTTTTTGGTGCGACGAAAAGAAAAACTTCCTCTGCAATATTGTTCTCCATTCCATGATGCATGTGTATGCACAATATGGGAACATTATCACAAACTATGCCTTGATTCTAGCCATAACATTGGTCATTTGACCCGAAAGTCAAGAAACCTCGAATGAGATAGGTCATTTTGTGAAGGTTTTTCTGAGACATAATCAATATATCGAGTTTGATATTTTTACTTATAATTATGTCACATAATATGACAACACGCGAAGGTTTCGCATTGTTTCGATCGTTTTTGAATTTTTATGCCCGTTTTAAACTATCGTCAAACTTTGTCAAACGGCGGGCATGAAGATTCTTAGCTCGGGGCCGAGCCTCGCTAAACTTGCATTGGATCTTTGATAAAATAGCATATTATGAACCTAAAAATGATTTTTGTAAAAAAAACATGAGCATCGGATCATGTACCTGTAGTTCATATCTGACCCACTTCCTACGGATTCGGCAGGAATTTGTTATTTTTCACCAAAGGTGGACGGAAAGGTTTCGGATTCCCCTGTTGGGACATTGTCCATATAAGGTGGTATAGTATTTTTGTAAAATGTGGTGGTAGCATTTTGAATTATCCATTTGGTGGTTGCTTCACAAAATCGTCCGTTTTTTATGCTCGGAAAATGGGAAATGGCTTTTTGGTGCGACAAAAAGGAAAACTTCCCCCTGCAACATTGTTCGCCATCCCATAATGCATGTGTATGCACAATATGGGCACATTATCACAAACTATGCCTTGATTCTAGCCATAAAATTGGTCATTTGACTCGAAAGCCATGAAACCTCGAATGAGATAGGTCATTTTGTGAAGGTTTTTTTGAGACATAATCAACATATCAAGTTTAATATTTTTACTTATAACCATGTCACATAATATGACACCACGCGAAGGTTTCGCATTGTTTCGATCATTTTTGAATTTTTTATGCCCGTTTTAAACTATCGTCAAACTTTGTCGAACGACAGGCATGAAGATTCTTAGCTAGGGGCCGAGCCTCGCTAAACTTGCATTGGATCTTTGATAAAATATCATATTGTGAACCTAAAAATGATTTTTGTAAAAAAACATGAGCATCGGATCATGTACCTGTAGTTCATATCTGACCCACTTCCTACCGATTCGACAGGAATTTGTCTTTTTCACCAAAGGTTGACGGAAAGTTTTCGGATCCCCCTATTGGGACTTTGTCCATATAAGGTACTCTATTATTTTTCTAAAATGTGGTGGTAGTATTTTGAATTAGCCATTTGGTGGTTACTTCATAAAACCGTCCGTTTTTTATGTTCGGAAAATGGAAAATGCCTTTTTGGTGCGACAAAAAAAGAAAACTTCCTCCTGCAATATTATTCTCCATTCCATGATGCATGTGTATGCACAATATGGGAACATTATCACAAACTATGCCTTGATTCTAGCCATAACATTGGTTATTTGACCCGAAAGCCAAGAAACCTCGAATGAGATAGGTCATTTTGTGAAGGTTTTTTTGAGACATAATGAATATATCGAGTTTGATATTTTTACTAATAACTATGTCACATAATATGACACCACGCGAAGGTTTCACATTGTTTCGATCGTTTTTGAATTTTTTATGCCTGTTTTAAACTATCGTCAAACTTTGTCAAACGGCGGGCATGAAGATTCTTAGCTCGGGGCCGAGCCTCGCTAAACTTGCATTGGATCTTTGATAAAATAGCATATTATAAACCTAAAAATAATTTTTGTAAAAAAACATGAGCATCGGATCATGTACCTGTAGTTCATATCTGACCCACTTCCTACCGATTCGACAGGAATTTGTCCTTTTTCATCAAAGGTGGACGGAAAGGTTTCGGATTCCCCTGTTGGGACATTGTCCATATAAGGTGGTATAGTATTTTTGTAAAAATGTGGTGGTAGCATTTTGAATTAGCCATTTGGTGGTTGCTTCACAAAATCGTCCGTTTTTTATGCTCGGAAAATGGGAAATGGCTTTTTGGTGCGACAAAAAGATAAACTTTCTCCTACAACATTGTTCTCCATCCCATGATGCATGTGTATGCACAATATGGGCACATTATCACAAACTATGCCTTGATTCTAGCCATAACATTGGTCATTTGACCCGAAAGCCAAGAAACCTCGAATGAGATAGGTCATTTTGTGAAGGTTTTTTTGAGACATAATCAATATATCAAGTTTAATATTTTTACTTATAACCATGTCACATAATATGACACCACGCGAAGATTTCGCATTGTTTTGATCATTTTTGAATTTTTTATACCCGTTTTAAACTATCGTCAAACTTTGTCGAACGACAGGCATGAAGATTCTTAGCTCGGGGCCGAGCCTCGCTAAACTTGCATTGGATCTTTGATAAAATAGCATATTGTGAACCTAAAAATGATTTTTGTAAAAAAACATGAGCATCGGATCATGTACCTGTAGTTCATATCTGACCCACTTTCTACCGATTCGACAGGAATTTGTCTTTTTCACCAAAGGTTGACGGAAAGGTTTCGGATCCCCCTGTTGGGACTTTGTCCATATAAGGTGCTCTATCATTTTTGTAAAATGTGGTGGTAGTATTTTGAATTAGCCATTTGGTGGTTGGTTCATAAAACCGTCCGTTTTTTATGTTCGGAAAATGGAAAATGCCTTTTTTGTGCGACAAAAAAGAAAGTTTCCTCCTGCAACATTGTTCGCCAACCTATGATGCACATGTATGCACAATATGGGCACATTATCACAAACTATGCCTTGATTCTAGCCATAACATTGGTCATTTGACCCGAAAGCCAAGAAACCTCGAATGAGATTGTTCATTTTGTGAAGGTTTCTTTAAGACATAAGCAATATACCAAGTTTGATATTTTTACTTCTAACTATGTCACATAATATAACACCACGCGAAGGTTTCACATTGTTTCGATCATTTTTGAATTTTTTATGCCCGTTTTAAACAATATATAATGTTTTATGTTTTACTTAATTTTTATTTACAAATGTGTACTATTTGATTGTATATAGATAGGTCTTATTTTTCTGCGAATTTTGATATATTATTTGTATTTTTACGAATTAGAATGATTTAGTTATGATTTTTCAAAGTTTAATGTGATAAAATAAAAAATAGCTACGCCAAGGACAGCCGTCGGCGTAGCATAGGATATGCCGAGGGCAATTCTACGCCGATGGCTGCTTGGCGGAGCTGGCCTAGATGATGGCTACGCCGACAGCCCCGACGTTTGGCTGTCGGCGTAGCGACCGGCCGTACGTCGGCGTAGCTTCTCATTCCTGTAGTGATTGCACTGTTTCCTGCTTCAAGTTTGACCTGTCTTGCATCACGGACTGTGGCCTGGCGCTTCGCCCCGTGCCGTCGGCCGAGGTGTGAGCTTCGTCCCCGCCCGCTGTCAACGGCTTTCACCCCCCTCCCTTCTACTGTATCACCTACTATAATGTATTGTATACTCCCTCGAAAATGTATCGCCTATAATTAACTGTATACTCCCTCGTAATTGTATTGGGTATTAAAATCGCTATAACCTTATGATCAGAGGGCTCGATGTTGGTGTCCATTTTCTCTTCTTTCCCGGGCTAAACTTAACTGACTTTCCCAAGCTGCCTCCGCCCTCTTCCTCTTGCTCCCCGCACGAATCCCATCTTCTTGTTTCTCTCCTCACTAATGGCCAGCAGTGGAGGCCGCGGCGGCGTACGTGTTTCCCTCGCTCGTGGAAGTCGACGCTGTTGTTTCTGAATTTTAGGCATAGAAGTTCAGGTTCTAGGAGTGAAAAAAATACTGCTGTGTAGACTTGAACTGTCAATATTCAGTACTCCTTGCAGTTCTAGGAGTGAAAAAAATACAGCTGTGTAGACTTGAACTTCCAATATTTAGTATTGGAGTTAATATCCATTACTTGCATCTTTTATGTTGTCAGATTATAATTGTTTAGTTCTTCTATTCCTTCTCAGTGCATGATTTACTTACAGGCAAATAGAAAAGATGAGAGGCAATGCTGATTGCTAATTGTGTTTCATAGTGTGTGCAGTAGAAATAAACACACAACAACAAACACAATATTCTGAGCTGGCCTGATCCTTGGGCTAGTCTTGATTTTGCAGTACCAACTGTAAATCTATAGTTGATCTGCATTCAGAACTCTTTATTCAGATCTCTGGATGTGATCCAGCTTGTACACGTACAGTTGTTGGCAGTACTGACAATTCTATTGCTGTTCTGTGGCTTCCATCTTTGCCTCTTACATGAGGCTTGCTTAAATTTTCACGTTGGACAAATTTTATGTAAGGAAACTTGGTTTCTTGCTGCTATGCTTAGCATCATAATGAAAACAAAAATTGCATGACCATTCTGGTGTGTGAAAGTAACTTGACTATTGAAATGAGTTCAAGAATAATTTAACTTGACTGTTGAAATGAATTCAAGAATAATTTAACTTGACTGTTGAAATGGGTTCAAGAATAATTTAACTTGACTGTTGAAATGAGTTCAAGAATAATTTAACTTGACAATTAAATGTAGTTGCTTCAGGTACTTGCTAAAAATATATTGAGTGCCTGCATTTTGACCTCCTGGTATATTTTCTTTTTCTTCTTGTTCAGGTGCACTACAGTTGAGGTCTTGCAGTACCATGCCTGCTGAGCTACTTCTTTGCTTGCCGCTGGCGAGGAGGACCCAACCTAGAGTTGGCCGCCGGACGATGGAGAGGTGGCAGGGCTGTCGCGAACTCGCGATGGTATCATGAGATGCAGGGCGGCGCTGCAAAGCATCCAGGGAAGGTCACGGTCGCCGAAGTGGTCGGGACAATGGAGCTCGATGATGGGCAGGGGACAATGTCGGACTTTCGTACTTCAGGACTCCTGGAAACAAATTGAAGGGCGCATCAACACCATGAGAGAGAGGGAAACTAGAGGGCAAAACGAGAGGGGGGGGTGGGGGGGTGGTCTCCACCAGTTTGAGAACGTTGAGAAGCTCGCGACAGTTTTCTGGTCAAGGCAGAGATGCGCTGATGCTGTTGTGGTCGGTCGGCCGACGCTGCTGCTGGGGAACGAGATCTGAGGGATCGATGCGTGAGGCTAGGGACAGGTACAAGCGAAGCAGGGAAGGTACACGCGATCGATCGATCGATCCAATGATAGGCGACACGGGGAAGAAGGACGTGATTCCCGTTTTGAATTTCGTCATCGATCAGTCGGGGGTAGTTTTGTACTTTTGTTATGTTTTGGTCGCTGTCAGAATTTTTGTTCCGCGACTTACGTAAATGGCTTGTTTCCTTGTGCAGAATAGAGTCCGTGTGACAAATAGTGTATTACCTTGAATTAGGTATAGGTAATATGGGAAACGGTAGCGTATTTACCTAGAATTAGGTATGGTAATATGTAAAACGTCCATGTAAAACGGCATTCAAGACAGTATATCTTCGACACGTTGATCTAGTGTTTTAGGACGCCGTTTGATAGCCTGCAGATGGTGTAGCCAGGCCAGGCTACGACGAAAATGTGCTGATTGGTTTCTCGCATGCCCTTTTGGCCGTATCAGTCAGAACCTCAGAGCACCCCTCAGTCAGGCCCGGGGACAACACTCGATTCGGCCATTTCCCCAGAACCAGCCTCACTGCATGCAAAAAGGGGAACGCGGCGGCTGAGCTCGGGCAGAGAGATGGCGAGAGGCCGCGCGCGACCGCAAATTCTGACGGGAGGAATTCGCTCGGCGCCCTCTTGCTCCCCTCCCTATTTAGAGACGGCGGTGTTCTACCCCCAAAATCCAAATCCACCATTCCACCTCCCCGTCGAGTTTTTCCCCTATCAGATCTATATCGATGTTGTTCGATTCTTCTGCGTCCAGCACAAGACGCTGGTCATGCCATCTTTGCCGTCGAGCACTGCGCCAGTTGGCCGTCCTACTTCACCCTGGAGCCAGTCTTCGGTTGTCCTTCAGGCTACTCCAGTGAAGGCGGCCACGGTGAGGTTGCCATCAACAAAGTTGACCGAGGGGACGGTCGGATTGGCGGCAACACCATGGACAGAGGCGATGGTCAGCATACCTCTGTGATGCATCATATGGAAGATGCAGTAAGAAACCTCTCACCTTGGGCTAGCTGTTTGTAGATCTTTGAGCATTGAATACTCTATTAGTCGCTAGTACGTTCGATGCTCTTAGATCTGTTCATGTTGTGTGATGTAGTGCTATTTGTGATGCTCATAGATCTGTTCATGTTGTGTGAGTTAGTGTGATCATGTTCTTCTCTGTTTGTAGACCAAATTGTGTGAGTTAGTGTGATCATGTTCTTCTGTGTCCGTTAGCATGTGTAGCGCAATTTTTTTTGTAGACCATGATGATTTAAGTGTCTCATTCATCACTGTATGACAAATCGATGGACAAGACACCAAAACTGCCTTTTTAGATTGCTGAGAATTTTATCCCTATTCGAGATTCGTACATGCACACACCGAGACCAATGGTGTGGGAGACTTCTCTATATCTGTTTGTTATGAACATGCTTTATGAGTTTGTCAAAGAAGTGATTAGGTGTGACCACGGATTCAAAGAGGTTTACATGCAGCGTACATGCCCCGATGTTCTTGACTTCACTGGAAAACATGTCACCCCGACTCAGGTGTACAACCATATGAGGAAGTGGAAAAGGAAGTGGACTCTTGTGCTCAAGCTATAGGGTTTGGATGACGTCGAATGATGTCTAGACACCTCGTCTTTCAGGATGGAGAACGACGGGCGTATGGAGCTATCGAAGTTTGTGATGCATTGTTCAATTCATGCTTATATTTTTGAAGATTTTTCGCCGCTACTTAAGTAACAGAATTTTATTTTGTCACAGAGTTACCCCATTGATCTCCTTTCCAATCCGGTGGAGAACTATGCTCATATGAAGCTCATCTTCACCCCCAAGCACTGGCGGACCTTAGTGGAGGCGAAAAGGGTCGTCGCCCCCCAGCCCATGTAGAATTTGTCTACTGTTCACAGGTATTTGGCCCATTTATCAATTGAAAATCTGACTGAAGCCCATATTTCGCCCCCTAGCCCATTTTGCCCCCCCCCCCCGGAGAATTTTGGCCCAAGGTCCGCCAGTGCCCCCAAGGCCATCATTGAGAAGCATCTGTACATCATCCACTCACTTATCTTAGCCATGGACCACCTTGCCGATAACCCGATCCAAGGTTGGTTGTACACTTCCATGTGTGAACATGGTAGGAGGGATTGGCTTAGGTGCTGGCTACGGATGAACTACATCTGAGACAGGAACGACTATGTGTGGATCAACGTAAGTCATACAACTTACCTATCTTAACTCTATGATGGTGCAAAGATGATATGCGTAAACAAAAACTTGTATATTTTGGGAGGTGGTGAAACATACCCTCCATTAGCTAGGGTTGATGCAACTGTGGTATGTAGCACCTCTAGGGATGAACTTGGTGACGAACTACTTCTATGTTGTACTCGCTTGTGTGTGTGTTGTGATTATGATAAACTGCTTGTGTGTTATGAATAATAAACTTCTTGTGGGTATGCTCACCACTTCAATCTTGGAAGTTACCACAGCGAGTGCACAAGCTGCAACCGAACAGATGTGTTTCTGTTCTTATTGGGCCAATGCAGCCTACCAAACATATGGGTCTGTGTTCTCCAATCATGCCAAAAAATATAAAGACTACCAAACGGTTTTAAAAGCTGGCCTAGAAAATATCAGTCTGGCACCAGTCTAGCACTGCTCATTTCAGCACTGCCGGACTGGACAAAAAAACCCATGTAGGCTACCAAACACGTCTTTAATGTTCTTTTTTGGTGGGCGTGACTTCTGATACGCTGGTTGCTCACTTGGTAGGTACAGATACCGCTATAATAACGGCAGGCTGTAAAAAATCCAAAAAAAATTGATTTTTTTTTAATTTTTTCTCAACTTTTTAAATCTTTGAATTGTTTGAATCGTTAATTTCTCACCTAGAACAGTTTTAACACTAATTATATTTAATCTTTGATCAAATTGCAGCCTTTAACAAACTTTTCGCTCACTCACCCATCCTAGCACTACTCCAGCTCCAGCACACTTAACTTTTCAGTTTCTTCCGAATCAGTTTCCGCGAAACAATTTGTACTTAGTTGTCAATACTATGATATCAATCCTATTAACTCTTATATCATTATGTCACATGTTTTTATTTTTTGAAACTACAAACACTTATTTAAGTAAACAACAATGAATAAGTAAAAACATTACTGATTCAAATAAAAATACTATTGAATTCAAATAAAAATATAGTAATTTAACTTTTTTTTGTATTTTTTCTATTTAATATGGAATAATTAATATCTTTAAATCCGTAAATCGGAAATTGATAAATAATATGTCTAAATTGATCAAAAAAATGAAAGGAATCTAAATATGATATCCATATCAAATAATCATAAACCGCCCGTTTTTGAATTAGCTGTTTGGTGGTTGCTTCAGAAAATCTTCCTTTTTGCGCTCGGAAAATGAAAAATGCCTTTTGGTGCGATGAAAAGGAAAACTTGCATTGGATATTTGATAAAATAGAATATTGTGAACCTAAAAATGATTTTTGTAAAAAAACATGAGCATCGGATCATGTACATGTAGTTCATATCTGACCCACTTCCTACCGATTCGGCAGGAATTTATCTTTTTCACCAGTGGTGGACGGAAAGGTTTCGGATCCTCCTGTTGGGACATTGTCCATATAAGGTGGTCTAGTATTTTTTAAAATGTGGTGGTAGCATTTTGAATTAGCCATTTGGTGGTTGCTTCACAAAATCGCCCGTTTTTTGTGCTCAGAAAATGAAAAATGGATTTTTGGTGCGACGAAAAGGAAATTTCCTCCTGCAACATTGTTCGCCATCCCATGATGCACAAGTATGCACAATATGAGCATATTATCACAAACTATGCATTGATTCTATCCATAACATTGGTCATTTGACCCGAAAGCCAAGAAACCTCGAATGAGATATGTCATTTTGTGAAGGTTTTTTCAGACATAATCAATATACCAGGTTTGATATTGTTCCTTATAACTATGTCACATAATATGACACCACGCGAAGGTTTCGCATTGTTTCGATTGTTTTTGAATTTTTTTATGCCTGTTTTAAACTATCGTCAAACTTTGTCGAACGACGGGCATAAAGATTCTTAGCTCAGGGTCGAGCCTCACTAAACTTGCATTGGATCTTTGATAAAATAGCATATTGTAAACCTAAAAATGATTTTTGTAAAAAAACATGAGCATCGTATTATGTACCTTTAGTTCATATCTGACCCACTTCCTATCGATTCGGCAGAAATTTATCTTTTTCATCAGGGGTAGACGAAAAGGTTTCGGATCCCCTGTTGAGATATTGTCCATATAAGGTGGTCTAGTATTTTTATAAAATATGGTGGTAGTATTTTGAATTAGCCATTTGGTGGTTGCTTCACAAAATCGTCTATTTTTTGTGCTCGGAAAATAAAAAATAGCTTTTTGGTGCGACAAAAAAGAAAACTTTCTCCTGCAACATTGTTCGTCATCCCATGATGCACATGTATGCATACTGTGGGAACATTATCACAAATTATGCCTTGATTCTAGCCATAACATTGGTCATTTGACCCGAAAGACAAGAAACCTCGAATGAGATAGGTCATTTTGTGAAGATTTTTTTAGACATAATCAATATACCAGGTTTGATATTTTTCTTTGTAACTATGTCACATAATATGACACCATGAGAAGGTTTTGTATTGTTTTGATCGTTTTTGAATTTTTTATCCCCGTTTTAAAATATCGTCAAACTTTGTCGAACGGCGGGCATGAAGATTCTTAGCTCGGGGCCGAGCCTCGCTAAACTTGCATTGGATCTTTGATAAAATAGCATATCGTGAACCTAAAAATGATTTTTGTAAAAAAAATGCGCATCGGATCATGTACCTGTAGTTCATATCTGACCCACTTCCTACCGATTCGGCAGGAATTTATCTTTTTTACCAAGAGTGGACGAAAAGGTTTCGGATCCCCCTGTTGGTACATTGTCCATATAAGGTGGTCTAGTTATTTTTTGTAAAATATGGTGGTAGAATTTTCAATTAGACATTTGGTGGTTGCTTCACAAAACCGTCCGTTTTTGGTGCTCGGAAAATGAAAAATAGCTTTTTGGTACGACGAAAAGGAAAACTTCCTCCTGCAAAATTGTTCGCCATCTCATGATACACATGTATGCACAATATGGGCATATTATCATGAACTATGCCTTGATTCTAGCCATAACATTGGTCATTTGATCCGAAAGCCGAGAAACCTCGAATGAGATAGGTCATTTTGTGAAGGTCTTTTTCAGACATAATCAATATACCAGGTTTGATATTTTTCCTTATAACTATTGTCACATAATATGACACCACGCGAAGGTTTCGCATTGTTTCGACATTTTTGAATTTTGTATGCCCGTTTTAAACTATATATAATGCTTTATGTTTCACTTAATTTTTTTATAAATATGTAATATTTGAGTGTACATAGATAGATCTTATTTTTCTGCAAATTTTTATATATTATTTGTATTTTTCCCAGTTAGAATGATTTAGTTATGATTTTTCAAAGTTTGATGAGGTAAAAGAAAAAATAGCTACGCCGAGGGCAGCCGTCGGCGTAGCATAGGATACGCCGAGGGCAATTCTACACCGACGGCCGCAAAGGGGAGCTGGCCTAGACGATGGCTACGCCGACGGCCCCGACGTTTGGCCGTTGACGTAGCTCCTAGCCCTCGGCGTAGCTTTCTATTCCTGTAGTGAGAGCTTCTCTCGCACAAGTATATAGTGAGAGCTTCTCTCGCACAAGTATGAGCCGCAAAATTTGCAGACCTATTCAAAAAAAGAAGCTTGAAATCATGGAAGGAGTTACTGAGAGTCTTTAACTAATTCAGAATGTGGACACCCTCCATCTTCACCTGATGCTGATCCTTCCAAAGATTGACAATGGACATGCAATCATTCTGGAGGATTAACTGGGGAAGTTGGCGACGAGCCACTGCTTCCAGCCCATCTCTACATGCAAGCAGTTCACTGATCAAAGGATCCGCTAGTGAATCATGCCGTGTGCATCCCCCTTCACCCAAAGTACCCTCATTATTCCTTATAACATAGCTCTCACCGATGACCTTGGTCACCAGATCAAGGGCTCAATCAGTGTTGACCATGAACCAGCCATCCGGAGGAGGACTTCAAGAAATTTTAATAGTGGGTTTAACCCCTGCTTTCGGTGGTAGTTCTGAACGGGTCGTTGGTCGGCCAACATGCATGGCATTGCCTCCATGGTGATCTGGTTTAGTGTAGAATTCGATCTTCTGTGGTGTATAGGATCGATCTGGTAAAAAGTCGGACATCGTACCAAGAGATGATGCGAGGAGGCAGTTATCACAAAACTTGGTGTCATTCGTGTGACTTCAATGAAAGGACCGAGGACGCCCGCGGATGGATGCATAGGAAACACAATTTTAGTTGTGACGTCTTTGCGAGGATGATGGTAGTGGTGGTGGTGAACTCCTACATTGGTAAATGAATCGAGCTGCGGGGATTCCTTTGACACGCTCGTACGAACATGCATGCAGCTTTAGGCATGATGAAGTCTCCATCCGCTTGGCGACTACCGCCATCGCCAAGGTTGAAGTGTGAGTCGAAAAATAATATCTGAACTTCCATTTTTATTTGGTTAGGAAAATAAAATCTAAACATAAATTTGACAAAATCTGAACTAGAAACTTCCGATTAACAGAATTGATAAACTTCCAATGAACAGAATTGACAAGAGAATAGTAGAGAAGAAAAAGTTCGGATGTGTGAGGCAGCGCAAGGCCAAAACTGTCTATTTTGTGTTCGTGAGAGAGATTCAGAGGAGCTGAACCCTTCACGCAACAAAAAATGAAGCCGACAAAGACTTTGTCAAGAACACTCCATTACAAATTTAGAGCCGTCGTCATCTTTTCTGGCTAGTGTTTGCTGCGATGTCTTGGTCGCTATGAAATATCCGGAATAAGATGGTTATTGAGAAGATTCTTCCCCAGCGTGCCTCTGACTCGGTTTTTTACTTTCTGGCCTCCTTGCAGCTATGGTACCCTTTGTGTTGACAGCGGGACAAGGCGAGGCTGGACGCGACTCTACGGCGTCTCTTGCAGGCAGCACGGCGGCTCCCCCCATAGTCACGCATAGCCTCTCACTTTTCGGTGTGTCCTCGCTTGGCGAGGTGGTTTTTTTTCGTCTTTTTTGGGCCGTCTTGTGCTATGACCCCGGCATGTGTTGTGTGCTAGGTTTGAACCTTGTAACTTGTTATGGATGGTTGCTTTATTTATAAAGCGGGGCGAAAGCCTATTTCGAGACAAATTCAGAGCCAAACCAAGATTGGTCATGAGCAAAGAACGATTTTATTAAAAGTAGTCATTGAGAATGCAGTATCGAGGGCGTACTAAATTACTGAACTAAAATATAAACTTTATTTTTTATTTGGTTAGGAAACTAAAATCTAAACTTTATTTAATTTTCATTAACAGATTTGATACGCTAATCTTTCCATCACGCAGTCCAGGAAAAAAGACGGGTGCACGCTGGCGACGGGTGTGGCCGCCATGTTCCTCGTTGCTTCAGCAGTGGACACCGTGGAGGCGACGAGGAGGACCAGCACAAGTGCGCCGCGGATGGCGACGGAGTTCGCTGCTTGGGCCATTGGTGTTTTCTTGGTGCAACTACTGGAAACGGCTGGTGGAGCTCAGAGGAGAGAGGGAGGGTTATGGCGACGGTGGCTTATGGTGAGAGGGCCCTCGGGGGGCTCCTTATATAGCTGGGCGAGGGCTAGGGTTAATCGAATCGAGCGCCGCCGTTCGGCGGAACAGACCAGCGAGATACCGGCGAGATAAGGGATGGGATAACGGCGCCGTGGAGATAATGATAAGCACGGGGGCGTCACCTGGGCGCGACGGGAGAAGTTCCGCGCGGAACGCGCTAGAGATCGTTGCCGGCGAATTCAGGAGGTTGGAGACGACCCCGACATCCGGCGCATACCGGTTCAGCTTCTTTGCCAAGAATAGGCTGCTCCTTTTCGAAATGAAAAAACAAATGCATTGTTTATTGCTATTTCGAGTATATAAATCAATAAGGAAAATGATCTTTGCCGTCTACAACTGACAAATCAGTTTATAAAAAACGCATAAACTCTTTTTAATCTAGATACTTAATAGGGCCCCCTTTGATTAACGAGATATAAGATACAAAAATTGTAGAATATATAATCTATACCCCTGCTCCCTCCGACCCATATTAGTTGACTTAGAGTCATCTAGATATGAATCTATCTAGTCAAATTTTAATGATAGATATATCAGTATCTAGACAAATTTGAGTCAACTAATATGGGTCGGAGAGTACTTCAATCTTATGGGAAGAAGAATTCTCTTTGATTGTGGTAAATGAACTTTCCATGAGGTGTAACCCAAATGCTATTTTCCTATGGAATTTACACAACAAGATTCCTATGATTTCCTATGCGATATGGTCCTTTAAATCAAATGGTTTCTGAACTAACACTAGTGGAAACGAGGCTTTTCGTTGATCTTGGAAAAGGGCTTTAAACCGGTGTTAAAAGGGGGGCTGACGAGGTTTAATCTCGTCAATGCCCATTGTTATGGACTTGGGTTTTGGAGAAGATGGGGATGCTGGAGATCGTGGCACGGTTAACAGACAAGCAACCGGGGGACACGAGATTTACCCAGGTTCAGGCCCCCGGAGGGAAAACCCTACTCCTGTTTGTCTGTTCTTTGATTACGGCGGAACCGAAGGTTACAGGGTGCGCAGATTCGATCTGGCGTGGATGCGTGTGCGAAAGTATGAGTCGAGAGATCTAGGACGTGCTCTCCTGGCCTTTATATAGACTTAGACAGGTCCTGGACATAGTCCTAGTCGGTTACAAGTTCTAGGGTTTTAACCCTTTGAATTTCCTATCTCCTCTAGTCTTGCTCTCCAAGGATCCGAAGACGTCATGGGCCTTGGCCACCCAAAAATCTTCATGGGCCAGCGTATGTCTGCTGTGGGCCTTCCTTGGGCTGGACCAGGTATGCTGAAGTTACGTACCCGTAGGGTATAACCATGTCAGTAGCCCCCGAGTGATCAGTCGAATCGTAGATTTAGCTGAGGACTCTTCCATCCTTCGGGAGCAGCTATATGTTAATAGTATATGTGTGTAGGCATTGTTGGTGCCTGACTCACCCGACGGATCAGGGTCAGTTAACTGTCTTAGGACGAAACAACACGATCTTCTTCAGGTTCGGGTCCCTTAACCCGGACCTGGAACATATGCTGGCGTAATTCAACTCAGGCGGCGGAGGACTTATAGGAGTGGAATTCCAGTGATTTTAATTGGTGTACCCAACGCGTTCGTCGGGATTTTTCATCGTACCTGCTGGTACGGATTCATACTAGCAGAACGCAGTCAGGTGCGTTGCCAGGCCATCAGATGATATCTGTAGGTCTTTATCTTTGCGTCGCAGACGCAGCATCCGAACATTTATCACCTCGGAGGTGTTTCGGGTGGCCTAGGAGATTGACGCTCACTCGGCCGTTTTGTTGGGGCAAAGTTGCCAAAAAGTTTTTGCGTGCTGATTCGAAAGATCGCAGTCGAAGATTTCATAGGGTGCGTGACCAGCGCTCCCTATGGGAGTAGCCCCCAAGTGTCTGTTCGAGTCGTAGACTCGAACCGAGACTTTAGTTCAAGCGTTGTTTCAGTTGTTAAGTCCGAAGGACTCGAAAAATTTCGGATGCTTAAATCCATCCTCCCTATGGGAGTAGCCCCCGAGTCCGTAGTGGAGTCGTAGACTCGACGTAGGACTCAGAGAAGTAATTTTGTCTTCATTTGTCTGTCGGGTGCGCGGCCAGCGCTCCTGATAGGAGTAGCCGCCGAGTATTTAGTCGAATCGTAGTTTCGAGTGAGTACTCTTAGCTGTGGAGCCGAAGTGGTGCTAGTATAGCTTTTGATGACGTCAGTGCTTACGATCGATGACCTCAAGCGTCTGCTACGCCAGAGATGACTTGACTGGACGAAAGCGTGGGTCCCACTTGCTGACTTTGAATTGACCGGTCACGCGCGGCGTGGAGATGATTACGGCGTCTCCTCGATTTCCGCACGTAGTGGACGGCATGGTATCGACGGTTCGTTTTGGTGCTGACACGTGTATGGCCAGATCTACCGTTGGCGTTAGGTCTTCTCGATGGACGGTCAGCGTTTGTCGTCTTCGCTGTTATAATCCCTGGTGAAATCGTGGTTTGTTTTTCACCGCAGCAGTTCATCTATTCACTGCCTCCTCGTTCTTGAGCTATTCTTGCTGCGTGCTGAGAGTTTCCTCCACATTTCCTTTGTCTTTCTTCGTTGGCAACGCCACCACCGCCGTAGCACCATGGGGAAAACAAAGAAGTCCTCATCTGCGGTTGGGACCAGCGCTGCCGGAGGCAAGAAGGGCACCGCCACTGCTCGCGTTACCGATGGTGGCTGGCGGCGATCAGAAACGCGGGAGAGCGATCTCCGCAAATTGCACGAGCGGAGCCTGATCACGCAAGACACGACGGCCGTGAGACTTCCCGGCAATGAGGTAATCCCCCGTCCCCCATCTGGGTACCGGGTTATGTTTGTTGCCTTCGTGATTCGCGGGTTTTCTTTTCCGGTCCATGACTTCCTCCGTGGACTGCTCTTTTTCTATGGGGTTCAACTCCATCATCTGTCTCCCAACTCCCTTCTCCACATTGCGTATTTTATCACGCTTTGCGAGTGTTGGCTTGGCATTGAGCCGCACTTTGGCCTCTTCCGGAAGCTTTATTCCGTGAAGAGGCAGTCTGGTTCGGATGGTGTGTATCCATTGGGGGTTTCATCATCTCCCTCAGTCCTAATGTGCAATTCTTTTCCTTTTCCATGTCCGAATCTGTCCAGTACTGGCGGAGGAAATGGTTTTACATCCGTGACTCCGTACTGCCTGGGCAAGATTTTGGTCTCGTTCCTTTTGACCCCTCCCAATTGATTGAGAAGAAAAGATCCTGGAAAAACCAAATCTTAGACGGTGAGGTGGCGGAGATAGAGGCCCTGTACCGTCGGGTGGAGGATCTCCAACTGATTCCTGAGAAGGAGGTGAACGGTGTCGACATCATCCGGACGTTTCTTGAGCGTCGGGTGCAGCCTCTCCAAGCGAGGGCGCACCCGATGTTTCTTTACTCTGGGCGCCGTGATCCGACGAGGGTTTCGAGTGAGAAAATCTCCGAGGTGGAACTTGACAAGGCTCTTCGCGCGCTGTTGAAGTTCAAGGCCGACGAAGAAATCCCGGGGAAGTCGCTGACTCCTCCCTTTTCTTCGACGTTGGTCGTACCGAAGGTGTAGATTTGCGCACGTAGTGCTCCCACTTTGTTTTTGTCGGCTGTGTATTTTTTCCTTTGTTTGCTAACAAAGTTCCTTTTCCTCTTGCAGAGCTTCAAAGTGTCGGGCATGGTATCACCGTTGCCCAAAAGGTATCCGAATGCCCCGGATAATGAAGTGGTGGATTCCGTGTCCGAGCTACCGTCAGGGCGATCTCCAGCGGAGGATGCCGACGAGTCGAGTGAGGACCATTCGCGCAAGTGATCACGGAGCTCTAGTGAGTCTTCGGATGCCTCGACTCCTCCGACTCCCAGAAATCCTCTGGGCCTTGAGCGTCATGATGATGTTCATGGGGGTTCTTCCTCTCCCCTTCTTGCCATTCCTGTGCGGGCTATTGCACCGCACCTGCCAGCAAAGCGGAAGAAGGAAGAAAAGAAGGAGGAGAAGAAGGAGGAGAAAAAGGAGGAGAAGAGGGCCCGAAGGGCTTCTCCTATCTTCGACCTGAGCGCGTTGGGCTCGTAAGTTTTCTTGTTGCCACTGTTGTCCTTTGTTCCCTCGTTATTTTTGCACCTGTGTTGATTGGTTCGTATGCAGGCAATCCTCCGACGGCTCTAGTGATGGTGCGCGGGAGATGATGGGGGAGTCAAACATTGCGTCGCCTCCTCCTCAGACGGTGGCGACTTCAGGTGGCACCGCTCCAGTTCCTCCTGTGCAGGAGAGGCTGGTGGTTGCGCCTCAGAATTTCGCAGGCGGGCCTGCGGGGTCGCCTTCGGAGCACGTAAGTTATTCTGCTTTATGTTACGGGGGAGCCCCCGGGTGTCTTCGTATGCTGATGTTGTTTTTGCTTCTTTGTGTTGGGCGTAGCCCCCAAGTCATGTTCTTACTGCTATTGCCTTTTTGCTGCAGCCTTTTGTCCAAGAAGCCAAACGGCTAGTGGAGGAACGCCTAACGCTGGAGGCGAAACTGCGGCAGCTTCAAGGTATTTGTCTGCCTTGTAGTACTTCTCTTGTTTTATCCTGGTCCTGTTCTTTGACACTTGTTTGTTGTAAATGCAGAGGAGCATAACGACTCTCTTCGTGAGGTCGATGCTCTGAAAAAGAGCCTTGGCCAATCGGAGCAAAAGGCCGAAGCCGCCGCTGGTGCGAGAGAGCACCTTGAGCTGGAGCTGACGAAGGCAGCCGAAGCGAAGGAGCGTCTGCAGCAGGAGGCCGCAAATCATGAGGAGCAGCTTGCCACCGTTGCGGCTGCTTGTGAAAAAGGGGTGGCGGAGAAGCTCATGGCTGCTGCCAAGGCTATTTCGGGTGCGCGCTAGCTTTTGTACTTGCTTCTTTTTCTACGGATCTTCTTCTATGTTGCCTTTCTTCATGTTTTTCTTCTTTTTTTTGTCTCAGATGCCGCAGGCATCGAGTTCGACCGCGGTGCTCTGGAGCACGGGAGTGCTCTATATGATGCCACTGTAGCGGTCGAAGACCGCTGCAGCACCTTCGTCAACTCCCTTGCCAAGGCGAAAGAGGTCCTTGGTCGCTTCTACCAGGATCTCTTCCCGAAGGGCGCATCCCTTGAAGATGTGGATGCCCTGGCAGAGGCTCTGTCAGCCGAAGCGCCTGCAGCGTACAAGCGCAAGCAGAAGGGCATCGGCGCGTCCGTCGGGCTGGCGATGGCCATGGCGGCTGGGGAGGAGCTGGACCTGCCCCAGATTACTTCTCGAATGCCGACGGCTGCGGATGGATCCGAGGTAGCCTTCGCCGCCTACTCCGCTCGCTGCAGATGATATGGGCCCAAGCTCATTGACTTGCTGTCTGAGTACGCATTGCGGCAGCAGGGCGAGGCCAAAGCTAGGCAGTCTGGTTCTGAGGCGACTCAGTGTCCCCCGCCTTAGGCATAGTAGACGTAGGGTAGTTTGTAGTCTACTTTTGTTGTAAATATCTTTTGTAGTACCATCCTTGTGCCACGTAGTGGCCTTATATATTTTAATGAATTCCTCCGAGTTGTGCTCTATCCTTGGCTGAATGTCTGTGTGCCTTCTTTTTTCTGCTGCTATAGGTTCCTTCGGGTGCTGACCCAGTTGACACTTCATCCGAAAGGCCCTTGCGACCATCATTGGATGATTCCTCGCAGCTCGCTTTTCTTCGAGATCGCGTGCGCAGCTTGGAGAGAGATTTGCTTGGGTTACACGGTCGCGCCGATGTTTGGAAATCCAAGGCAGACCGTGGTGCAGCCAGAGAGGAGTATTTGATGGCGGAGCTGGGTCGGCTGTCCGAGCAGCTGCAATGTAAGTTGATCCTTCTTTCGGGTTGTAGCTCAGTTCTTCGGGTGAGCCTGCTGGCCTTATTCTTGTTTTGTGCGGTTGTCGCAGGTGCCAATCTTGCTCCGAGGGAAGAAAAGGAGTGTATCGCTGTTCGAGTCAATTGCTTGACTCAACAGGACATGAAGGCCGGCGGCTTCTTCTGGATGGATCGTGATCGCGCCATGGTTCTGGCGACGGTGCAGGATCGTGTCTACCAGGTTTCGCGGGTGCTCCGCCAGGTGCAGACATCACTTTCCTCGGTGCTGCACGTCATGTTTCCTTTGGATGCCGTGCCAACGACCCTTGCAGGTCTTCTGACGAAGTTTCGGAGTGCCAGCAATGTCAAGGAGCTGGTGCGGCAGCAGCTCGTCGCAGGGGTGAAGGCTGCCTTGTCTCTTGTGAGGGTGCACCGCCCTGACGTAGATTTGGCTGCTGTGGCGACTGGGCCACCTCCTCGACCAGATGGTGGCGAGTGGAACATGCGTCCGTATTACGCGGCTGTAAGGCAGTATGCCGAACAGATTGTCGATTTGTTTGAGCAGCGTGCTCAGGTTATTCTTCAGAATAGGTAGGACCTGAAAATAAACAGATAGATGTAAAATTTGTATATTGCGGCTGGGCGTTTCTGTGCCCTTTGTTGTAAAGGTTTGCTTGTTTGTGAGCACACAGTGCTTGTATTGAGTACGTGCCCTTTTCGTTTGCCTGACGTGGTCAGCTACTCAGGTGTACACGTTTGGTCCTCAGTCGATGAAATCGTGAGGTGGGGGGAGATCCCCGAGTGCTTATGTAGCATGTAGTAAAGTTGCAGAAAATAGTCAACCGAAGGTTGGGGGCGAGACACTTAGCTTTATTTATATCGTAATGGAGGAGGTACATGGTTCGGCTGAGTAGCCTTGGCTGAAAGCCTTATTGAAAGTAAAAAGGGGGGTAGGTTGCTACGGGTAGAATCGTCGCAGGTGCGAGACGTTCCATGGGTTGGAGTATGCGACTCCAGACTCCACGTGCTTGAGGCGATAGGCGCCACCTAGGATGACTTTAGTGATGACATAGGGTCCTTCCCATGGTGAATCGAGTTTGTTCGGTCGCTTTTCCTTGAGTCGCAAGACGAGGTCTCCTTCGACGAAGGACCTTGGGCGCAGCCGGCGGCTGTGATAGTTGCGGAGACTCTGCTGGTACATCGCTGATCGAGCTGCTGCTATATCCCGTGCTTCGTCGAGTGTGTCGGCGGCGTCTTCGAGTACAGCCGTGGACTCGGCTTCGCTGTAAGCGACGACTCGTGGAGCCTGGTGGCGTACTTCGGCTGGTAGCACAGCCTCAGCTCCGTGCACCATGAAGAACGGTGTGTAGCCGGTGGAGCTGTTTGGTGTAGTACGTAAGCTCCACAGAACAGACGGTAGCTCTTTCGTCCAGTTTCCATCTTTGTGCTCGAGTGAGCTCATGAGGCGCTTCTTGATGCCAGCGCCTATTAGGCCGTTGGCCTTTTCCACTTGCCCGTTTGTTTGTGGGTGTGCCACTGAGGCATACGTGATGTTGATCCTGAGGCCTTCGCAGAAGTCCTGGAATTCTTCGGAGATGAAGTTTGATCCGTTGTCGGTGATGATGCTGTGCGGTACGCCAAACCTGTAGACAATGGATTCGAAGAACTTGACGGCGGTTTTGCCCTTCTGGTTGGTGACTGGCATGGCCTCGATCCACTTGGTGAATTTGTCGACTGCGACCAGGAGGAAGACGTGTCCTCCTTTCGAGGATTTTGGCAGTTTGCCGATCATGTCGAGGCCCCATTGGGAAAAAGGCCAGGCTATGGGTATGGGTCGAAGTTCGGACCCAGGTGCGTGCGGTTTGTCGACGAACCGTTGGCACCCGTTGCATCTTCGGACGATGTCCTTCGCGTCGCTCATGGCCGTTGGCCAGTAGAATCCTGCTCGTAGAGCTTTTGCGACGAGGGAGCGGCTACCTGCGTGGTGGCCGCAGATGCCCTCGTGGATATCTTGGAGTATGGCCTTGCCGTCGTTGATGGTGACACACCGTTGTAGTACACCCGTAATGCTGCGTTTGTACAGCTCGCCGTTAATGATGGTGAAGGCTTTTGACCGACGAGATACGAGCCGGGCGTCTGTCGGGCTGTCAGGCAATTCTCCGTTTATCAGGAACTGGAGGTATGGACGTGTCCAAGTTTCTTCAAATGCCATGACCTGCATCAGGTTGACCATGGCAACTTCGGTATCCAACTTTTCGGGTCCTTCATGACCTTCGGGGAGCGTAGCCCCCGAGTGTTCTGCTTCTTCGGGTGATCCCTTGGGGAATTTTCGTTTGATGGATCGCACGCAGATCTGTTCGAGGAACACACCCGGTGGCACCTTTGCACAAGTGGAGCCGATGTTGGCGAGTCTATCGGCTTCCTCGTTGCTCTCTCTTCCAACGTGCCGAAGTTCGCAGCCGTCGAATTCTCCTTCGAGTGCGTTGTATAGCGCGCGGTACGCGATCATGTTTTCGGCGTGTGCATCGCACTCGTTTATCGTCTGTTGTACGACAAGGTTGGAGTCACTGTAGATGACCAGGCGCGTTGCGCCACATATTTTTGCCATCTTCATGCCATGGATGAGGGCTTCGTATTCGGCCTCGTTGTTGGAGGCTCTGAATTTCATCCGAAGAACGTACTTCATCTTGTCACCTTGAGGGGAGGTCAGTATGACTCCAGCCCCTGCTCCGGCTTCGCGCTTGGAGCCGTCGAAAAACATTGTCCAGGACTGTGACATATCTGGGGTGTCAGGCAGCTGCAGCTCCATCCAGTGCACCAGGAAGTCCGGAAGGACTTGAGATTTGATTGCGTGTCGCTTCTCGTAGACGATGTCCAAAGGTGATAGTTCGATGCCCCACAGGGCCACGCGTCCTGTGGCCTCTGGGTTATTCAGGATGCTGTTTAGGGGTGCCTCGTTGACGACCATCACCTGATGCTCCTGGAAGTAGTGGCTCAGTCGTCGAGCCGTCAAGAACACGCCGTAGGCCAGCTTCTGGTAGTGCGGGTACCGCTGTTTTGTTGGAGTGAGAACCTCGCTGAGGTAGTAAATTGGGTGTTGGACCCCGTGGGTCTTGCCTTCTTCGGGTCGTTCGACCACGAGTACTGTGCTGACCACCTGGTGTGTGGCTACTATGTACAGTAGCAGGGGCTCGCGCTCTTTTGGCGTGACCAAAACGGGCGAGGTGGAGAGGAGCCGCTTGAGGCTTTCGAATGCGTCGTTGGCTTCTGGTGTCCACTCGAACTTGTCTGCCTTGCGCAGCAGCTGGTAAAATGGTAGGGCCTTCTCGCCCATGCGGCTGATGAACCTACTTAGTGCCGCTACTCGCCCTGCGAGCTGCTGAACGCCCTTGAGGTTTTTCGGCTTCTCCATTGTCATGATGGCTTTGATTTTCTTCGGGTTCGCTTCGATCCCTCGTTGCGAGATGAAGTACCCGAGAAGTGGACCCGAGGGGACGCCGAAGGCGCACATTTCTGGATTGAGCTTGATCCTGTAGCGATCAAGGTTGTCGAACGTCTCACGGAGATCGTCGATAAGTGTTTTTGCCTCCTTGGTTTTTATGACTATGTCGTCGACATAGACTTGGAAGTTGCGACCGATCTGGTCCTTGAGGCAGGCCTGCATGCATCGCTGGTATGTGGCGCCCGCGTTCTTTAGCCCGAAGGGCATTGTGTTGTAGCAGTATACTCCGAACGGTGTGATGAACGCCGTTTTCTCTTGATCTTAGATCTTGAGTCGAATCTGGTTATAGCCTGAGTAGGCGTCGAGGAAGGAGAGCTTCTCACAACCTGCAGTCAAATCGATGATCTGGTCGATCCGAGGAAGAGGGAAGTGGTCCTTTGGGCAGTGTTTATTTAGTGACGTGAAGTCCACGCACATCCGCAGGATGTCCGTGTACTTCTTCGGGACCATCACCATGTTTGCCAGCCACTCGCTTTCCTTGATTTCCCGGATGAAGTCTGCTGCGAGTAATCTGTTGATCTCCTTGCCGATAGCTTCGGCTCGTGGCTCCGACAGTCTTCGGATGGACTGCTTGACTGGCTTGGTGTCTGGGAAGACATTGAGTGTGTGCTCGGCGAATTCCCTAGGAACTCCTGGCATGTCCGCAGGACACCAGGCGAAGATTTCCCAGCGCTCATAGAGGAATTCGACGAGCGCGCCTTCCTATGCGGTGCTGAGGTCGTTGGCGATCAGCGCCGTCTTGGAGGCATCCGTCGGATGGACCTGCACTTTCTTGGTGTTGATGGTGGAGTCGAAAGACATGTCAGGTGCGTTCTGCTTTGTGACTGGGGGTAGCCCATTGTCCGTCACCTCGCGGAGCCTTACAAGCTCGTCTTGCATGCCGAAAGACTGGGAGATTTTGTTGAAATCCCTGTCGCATTGGTCCGATCGGGTGAAGCTCCTGTGGACTATGATGACGCCCCTTGGTCCTGGCATCTTGAGTAGTAGGTATGCGTAGTGTGGGACGGCCAGGAACCTTGCAAATGCTACACGCCCCAGGATGGCGTGGTATTGCGACGGCCAGTCCACCACTTCAAATTCTAGTTGCTCCTGCCGAAAGTTGTCCGGCTTCCCGAAGATGACGTCGAGTCCTATTTTGCCCAGGGGGAATATGCCCTTTCCTGGAACAATGCCGTGGAACGTTGTGTCTGACTGTTCCAGGCTGCATTGTGGGATCCGCATAGCTGCTAGAGTGCTTGCGAACATTAGGTTGATGCCGCTGCCGCCGTCCATGAAGACGCGGCTCATCTCGAAGCCTCCGATCTGCGCCTCCAGCACCAGGGCAGCATGACCTGGGCGAGGGATCTGGCAAGGGTGATCCGCGCGAGTGAATGTGATGCAGGACTCCGATCCGCTGAGGTACTCAGGGATTGCAGGCGGAGTTGCCACGGCCAAGTTGATTTGTTGGGTGATTTTCTTCTGCACCCTATTGGTGGGGCGTCCCTTCTGGATCATATTTAGTGCTCCCTTTGGTGGGGGGTATGCGACCCCGGCGTTGTTTTGCGCTGGTGCGACTGGTTGATTTGGGCCTCCAATAGGCGGCGGTGAAGGAGCTCCGTGTGCTATTTCACCTGGCGCAGGTGCGTTTCCGAACGCAGGAATTGGAGCTTGTTGCCTCATCTGCACCATGCCTTCGCTGAGTTTCTGGAACTCGCGGCAGTCCTTGAGCATGTGGCTAGCTTTCTTTTTGCCATCTTGTTTGTCGATGTAGAAGTGGATGGTGCATGGACCCGAAAGTTTGTCGAATGCTGAGGGTCCGTTGTCGCGGTCGCGGCGTTGCCACGACTGCGTTGGTCGTCCGTTGTCGCGAAAGTTTCCGCTGCGGTATCCTCCGCTGTTGCGGCTGTTGTCGTTACGGCGGTCGGCGTAGCCGGCTGCGACCATGTCGGGTCCATCGGTCCTCGTAGACGCGCGATCTCCTCTTGCTGCGGCGTTCGCGTTTTCGGCCGTAGTCGTCCTCTTCGTCTGATTGCGCCCGCTGGATGCAATCTTCGCCGTCTGCCCAACTGTTGGCGATTTCCATGAGGTGGTCGAGTGTCTTGGGCTTTACACGCCCAAGTTCCTCCTTGAAGTCTGGGCGCTTGACGCCATCCCTGAAGGCGTCGATGGCCCTCTCTTCGGAGATGTGTGCTGCGGAGTTCTTGGTTGTAGACCAGCGTAGTATGTACGAGCGAATAGATTCACCCGTTCTCTGAGTGCAGGCTCGCAACTCTTCGATTGAGGCGGGCCTCTTGCTGGTGCCTTTGAAATTTCAGATGAAGTTGTAAGCGAGCTCCTCCCAGCTTCGGATGGATCCTGATGATAGGCTGCTAAGCCAGACCCGCGCCGCGCCTGTCAGCTGCAGCTGAAGGCATTGCATGGCGGTTTCTTTGTTGCCTCCGTGAAGCTTGACGGATGACAGATGGTCACTGAGCCAGGACTTTGGATCTTGCGTGCCGTTGAACTTCGGAGTATCCGAAGGAAGCTTGAAGTTGCGTGGCATCTGTGTTCGCAGAACGGATCTGCTGAAGCATCGAGCCCCGCAGAGTTCTCCTTCGTCTTCATCCATCTCAGATTCAGACGAGCATGCACGTTTGGCGCGTGCTTTGTCGATCTTGCGCTGTGTAAGCTTGTCTCTGGCGTCGTAGTTGCGTTTGTGGCGGTGCGAGCTCTTCTTCCTTCGAGGAAGATCGTGTTCCTCTTCATCTTCGGATGAGGGAGTGGGGCTCCGGTCGCGCCTGGCCGGAGCTTTCTTCTTCGGCTCCGCAGGAGCGTCTTCGTGGAGCGCAGCTCCGATTAGTCCTAGTCCGATGAGTGCGGACCTATGCATGGCCCTTTTCGGGTCCCCCTCCGGAGGTGGGTGAGCCGCGAGATACGCAGTGGCTGCCATGATCGCAGCTTGTGGCGTCTTCGGGATGATGTTGCCGTCAGCGTCCATATCCATGAACGATGTGTGGAGAGTTCGGGTCACGTCACGCCGCTCCTTGGGGTCCATGTTTTCCACCCGAGAGCGGTGCTTGTTTCCCTGGTTTCCGTTTGTGCTAGAGCCGGGTGCCATGGCGGAGAGCGCAGCTCGTCGCGCGCTGGACTCAGAGGCTGCTTGCTTGCGTTTGTCGAGCGTCTCCTGCATCTTGACTTGTTTCTTGTGCTCCTCGATGAGGAGGTAGTGGTATGCCATCAGTAAGTCACGTGAGGCATCTGCAGGTAAGACGATGCCGCCTGCGACGGCACGGCGAGCCTGGACCCATCCTTCTTTGCTAAGTTGGATGACGTGGCCGTTGCTTTCCCTGTTGGGTGGGGGGACTGGCTTCTTCTATTTTTGCCGTTTCGATTGGGCGACGGGTTAGGCGTTTCTTCGTCGGTTTGGATGACTGCGGCGCACAGATAGTGCTTGCAGATTGGTTGGCTGCTGCCGCAGCTTTCGGATCCGGAACCGTAGGTCCCTTCATCCGAAGGTGGATCGCACAGATCGGAGTTGCAGCTGCTGCTGCTGTAGAACTCATCTGTCAATGGTGAAGTGCGTAGCACGGGGTGTGGAGCCCATGAAGCGGGCCTGATTGACGGCACGGGCACCCGCTCAGGGAGGCGGAGGGTGCCGGTTTGTCCCACCTGGAAGCAGAAGCTCCCGAACAAAATTTCGAGTCCGTCGCCTACGGGCTCGAAATCCTTCATGGTAGCCGGCGAGTGGGCGGTGAAGTCGAAAGCGCCGAAGAGGAGGTGATTCTCCGTCGCCGCGGAGTTGTAGATCGATCGGGTCGGAACCGTCATGACCGCACAATCAGCAGCCCCAATTCCCACAGACGGCGCCAATTGACGAGGTTTAATCTCGTCAATGCCCATTGTTATGGACTTGGGTTTTGGAGAAGATGGGGATGCTGGAGATCGTGACACGGTTAACAGACAAGCAACCAGGGGACACGAGATTTACCCAGGTTCAGGCCCCCGGAGGGAAAACCCTACTCCTGCTTGTCTGTTCTTTGATTACGGCGGAACCGAAGGTTACAGAGTGCGCAGATTCGATCTGGCGTGGATGCGTGTGCGAAAGTATGAGTCGAGAGATCTAGGACGTTCCCTCCTAGCCTTTATATAGACTTAGGCAGGTCCCGGGCATAGTCCTAGTCGGTTACAAGTTCTAGGGTTTTACCCCTTTGAATTTCCTATCTCCTCTAGTCTTGCTCTCCAAGGATCCGAAGACGTCATGGGCCTTGGCCACCCGAAAATCTTCATGGGCCAGCGTATGTCTGCTGTGGGCCTTCCTTGGGCTGGACCAGGTATGCTGAAGTTACGTACCCGTAGGGTATAACCATGTCAGTAGCCCCCGAGTGATCAGTCGAATCGTAGATTTAGCTGAGGACTCTTCCATCCTTCGGGAGCAGCTATATGTTAATAGTATATGTGTGTAGGCATTGTTGGTGCCTGACTCACCCGACGGATCAGGGTCAGTTAACTGTCTTAGGACGAAACAACACGATCTTCTTCAGGTTCGGGTCCCTTAACCCGGACCTGGAACATATGTTAAAGGTCCCTTAACCTTTAACACCTGTTTGTGGCATGAACCGGTGTTAAAGGGGGGATATATAAGACACCACCGCAGCCCACACATACCCCACTCTTCCATTTTTTCACTATCTCATTTTGGAGCCTAGCAAGAGGGTGTGAAGAGTGCTAGTTTGTGTTTTTTTCATATGCACAAGAGGTGTTCGCTGAAATGCCCGAGAGCTCAAAATAAGTTTTCTCGTTGCTCTTTCCGTCTCGGTCGAGGTCGGCAACTATCCTTTCATGTGTCATTGATGTACTATATATAAATGGTCATCTCCCTATTAATTTTTGATAGATACTACATATTAATGCAGATGAACCAGCAATGGATGTACGGTGACCGCCGCACTTCCGAGTACATTACGGGCCTCCAAAATTTCATCGTTGTGGCTAATGCAAACCGTGGTCACAATGGTTTTATGTGCTGTTCGTGTGTTCACTGTCAGAACAAGAAAGACTACTCAAATACCAGTACCATTCACGCCCACCTGCTTCAATCCGGTTTCATGCCCAGCTATAATTGTTGGACCAAGCACGGAGAAAAAGGGGTTGTGATGGAAGACGGCGAAGAAGAAGAGGATGATGACAACTATCATAATATGTATCCTGAATATGATGATACTTCAACGGGGGTAGATAATGAAGATCAAGAGGGAGCAGATGGGCCCGCTGATGACGATCTTGGTCGGGCCATTACTGATGCAAAGGAAGAATGTGAAACTGAAAAGGAGAAGGAGAAGCTGGAGCAGATGTTAAAGATCACAAAACATTGTTGTATCCAACTTGCGAAGATGGCCACAAAAAGCTAGGTACCACACTGGATTTTCTGGAATGGAAGGCAGCGAACGGTGTGACTGACAGCGCATTTTCAAAGTTGTTGGTAAAAATGAAGAATCTTCTTCCAAGAAATAATGAGTTGCCCGACAGTACATACCAAGAAAAGAAGGTTGTCTGCCCTCTAGGATTAGACGTGCAGAAGATACATGCCTTCATTAATGACTGCATCCTCTACCGCGGTGAGAAGTACGAGAATTTGGATGCATGCCCGGTATGCACTGCACTGCACTGCGGTATAAGATCAGACGAGACGATCCTGGCGATGTTGAGGGCGACGCCCCTAGGAAGAAGGTTCCCGCCAAGGTTATGTGGTATGCTCCTATAATACCACGGTTAAAACGTCTCTTCAGAAATAAAGAGCATGCCAAGTTGTTGCGATGGCACATGGAAGACCGTAAGAAAGACGCGATGTTGAGACACCCCGCTGATGGGTCACAGTGGAGAAAAGTCGAGCGAGAGTACCAGGACTTCGCACGTGACGCAAGGAACTTAAGGTTTGGTCTAAGTACAGACGGCATGAATCCTTTTGGTGAGCAGAGCTGCAGTCACAGCACCTGGCATGTGACTCTATGTATCTATAACCTTCCTCCTTGGTTGTGTATGAAGAGGAAGTTCATTATGATGCCAGTGCTCATCCAAGGCCCGAGGCAACCCGGCAACGACATTGATGTGTACCTAAGGCCATTAGTTGAAGAACTTTTACAGTTGTGGGCCAAACCAGGTGTACGTATGTGGGATGAGCACAAAGGGGAGCCATTTGACCTACGAGCATTGCTTTTCGTAACCATCAATGATTGGCCTGCTCTTAGTAACATTTCAGGGCAGACAAACAAGGGATACAATGCATGCACACACTGTTTAGATGAGACTGAAAGTGTATATTTGGATAAACGTAAGAAGGTTGTGTACCTAGGGTATCGTGGATTTCTTCCGAACCTGCATCCAGTAAGAAAGAAAGGCAAGCATTTCAAACG
This sequence comes from Avena sativa, assembly GCA_916181665.1. Classification (NCBI taxonomy): domain Eukaryota; kingdom Viridiplantae; phylum Streptophyta; class Magnoliopsida; order Poales; family Poaceae; genus Avena; species Avena sativa. Next base: position 396,630,283 of record OV702280.1, on the reverse strand, counting down.
TCTGGCAGAACCCCGGAGGAAGCCTGTCCTCCGTACCGGTGAGGAGGTATTTGGTATGGTCAAGGACCTAGAAGTAATCTTTGGAAAAGGTCCTGGCAGTCTATCTGTTCCGAATGACGATGCCGGACACGCGCCCATGTGGAAGAAGCAATCTATATTTTGGGACCTACCCTATTGGAAAGTCTTAGAGGTCCGCTCTTCAATCGACGTGATGCACGTGACGAAGAATGTTTGCGTGAACTTGCTAGGCTTTCTAGGAGTGTATGGGAAGACAAAAGATACCCCGGAAGCACGGCAGGACCAACAACGTCTGAAATCCCCTGAAGAGCCTATGCATCCTGAGAACGAGAAGGGTAAACAATGCCACTTAACTCCTGCCAGCTACGCTCTTACCAAAACAGAGAAGGAAATCTTTTTTGAATGTCTGAGCAGTATCAAGGTCCCGTCTGGCTTCTCGTCGAATATAAAGGGAATAATAAATATGGCAGAGAAAAATTCCAAAACCTTAAGTCTCATGACTGCCACGTGATTATGACACAATTGCTTCTGATTGCATTGAGGGGGCTTCTACCTGAAAATGTTCAAGTACCCATTGTGAAGCTATGTGCATTCCTCAATGCAATATCTCAGAAGGTAATCGATCCAGAAAGCCTACCAGGGTTACAAACAGATGTGGCCCAATGTCTTGTCATCTTTGAGTTGGTGTTCCCACCATCCTTCTTCAATATTATGACGCATCTCCTGGTTCACCTAGTAGAAGAGATTGCCATTCTCGGTCCTGTATTTCTACACAATATGTTCCCCTTTGAGAGGTACATGGGAGTATTAAAGAAATATGTTCATAATCGTGCTAGGCCAGAAGGAAGCATCTCCAAGGGCTATGTAACAGAGGAGGTCATTGAGTTCTGTGTTGATTTTATTCCTGACTTTAAGGCGATTGGTGTTCCAGAATCACGACATGAGGGGAGACTACGTGGAAAAGGCACCCTAGGATGTAAAGCAATGATATGTAGGGACGGGCATTCTCTCAATCAAGCACACTACACGGTTTTACAAAGATCTATCTTGGTTGCCCCGTATATCAATGAACACAAGAATTTAATACGCCTCAAACACCCGGGGCAGTCTGATGAATGGATTATAAGTGAACACATGGCGAGTTTTGGCGGCTGGCTGAAAAGACTTCTCACGAATAACACCATTGTTGGGGATCAGCTGTACTTGTTGGCCAGGACACCATATTCGACTGTATGTACTTTCCAAGGGTACGAGATAAATGGGAATACATTTTACACGATAGGCCAAGATAAAAAGAGCACCAACCAAATTAGTGGTGTCCACTTCGATGCAGCAGAAGACAATGGGCAGAAGACCACGTATTATGGGTTCATAGAGGAGATATGGGAACTTGACTATGGACCTAATTTTAAGGTCCCCTTGTTTCGATGCAAATGGGTCAAGATAACAGGAGGAGGGGTTGAGGTAGACAAGAAGTATGGAATGACAACGGTGGATCTCAACAATCTTATGAAGGTAGACAAGAACTTAGACGAACCATTCGTCCTAGCCAATGATGTGGCTTAGGTTTTCTATGTGAAGGACATGTCCTCCAGACCAAAAAAAATAAAAAATATGCAAACGAATACATCATATGATGAGCCAAAGCGTCACATAGTTCTTTCAGGGAAAAGAAACATCGTGGGAATCGAGGACAAGACAGACATGTCAGAAGATTATAATAAGTTTGATGAAATTCCGCCCTTCACAGTGAAAATTGACCCAAGCATTCCGTTAAGTAAAGAAGATGCTCCATGGTTACGTCTGAAGCGATCATAAGGAAGGACATATGCCAAGAAGTTCATGCTCATATTATGTAACTCTAGTTCATGTTTTTAATATTAATACATGTCTTGAGTGTTAGTCTTGTTTTGTGGATGGACCGGGACTATGAGAAGAAGTTGTCCCGATTCGTACTTACCATTAAGATCTGATCTCCAAACGCGCGCGGTCACATATTAGGGAGTGCCTCTATGACCAGTTTCTTGGAGATGCCGGAGGACTGGGCTCCGTCGGCAGCTCCCTGAAACTGGCCTAGTGGTGTCCCTGCTCTCGAAAACCATCTTGCAGCTTCGTAACTTCTCTAACTAGATCAATACACCTGGGAGCTAACTAATTTCACATATTAGGGAGTGCCTCTATGACCAGTTTCTCGGAGATGCCGGAGGACTGGGCTCCGTCGGCATCTCCCTGAAACTGGCCGTAGTGGTGTCCCTGCTCTCGAAAACCATCTTGGAGATGCCTCAAACTGGCTGGAGGACTGGACTCACAAGGATGCCTATTTATAGTACAAGCAGCTCGACATAGTGTCGACACTTACGAAATAATGTCGATACTCACCCCTATTATTAGTGCTGACTCGTGTTTTGTCCCGGTTGGTGTCTCCAACCGGGACTAAAGGTTCATCTTTAGTCCCGGTTGGTGACACCATCCGGGACAAGGTACACGCCACACGACATAATGTCGACACTCACCCCTATTATTAGTGCTGACTCATGTTTTGTCCCGGTTGGTGTCTCCAACCAGAACTAAAGGTTCATCTTTAGTCCCGGTTGGTGTCTCCAACCGGGACTAAAGGTTCATCTTTAGTCCCGGTTGGTGACACTGTTGGAGATATGCCCTAGAGGCAATAATAAATATAGTTATTATTATATCTTTGTGTTTATGATAAATGTTTATATTCATGCTATAATAGTATTAACAGGGAAACATTAATACTTGTGTGAATTGTAAACTTAAATTGAAGTCCCTAGTATAGCCTCTATACTTCACTAGCTTGTTGGTTGATTAAATGATTGTGGTTTCCATATCATGAACATTGAGATGTTATCAACAACAAGATCATATCGTTAGGAGAATGATATGGTGGACATACTCCTATTGATAAGCGTAGCATAAAGATCAAGTCATTTCAATAGTTCAATTGCTATATGCTTTCTGATACATAGTAACCTAATTCCTTCGACCATGAGATCATGCATATCACCTTTACCAGATGGATGCTTTGATGACATCAAACACCACACCGTAACTGGGTGGCTATAAAGGTGGCATTAAGTGTTCGGAAAGTATTGGTTGAAACACATGGATCAAGAGTGGGATTTGTCCATCCACATGACGGATAGATATACTCTGGGCCCTCTCGGTGGAATGTCATCCAATTGGCTTGCAAGCATGTGACTTGGTCACAAGGGATCACATATCACGGGAACGAGAAAAGAGTACTTATCAGTAACGAGGTTGAACTAGGTATGCAGAGATACCGACGATCATAACCTCGGATAAGTAACATATCGTGAGACAAAGGGAAATTGGTATCGTATGTAAGTGGTTCATTCGATCGCAAAGTAATCGTAGAAATATGTGGGAGCCATATGAATTTCCAGATTCCTCTATTGGTTATTGTTCGGAGAAGTGTCTCGATCATGTCCGCATAATTCACGAACCGTAGGGAGACACATTTAAGGATTCGACGTTGTTTTGAGTAGTTATGGTATTATGAGAAAGAGACCGAATGTTGTTCGGAGTCTCGGATGGGATCCGGGATATCACGAGGTGATCCGGAATGGTCCGGAGAATAAGATTCATATAAGGAAAGTCCCGTTTCGGAGTTCGGGAATGATTCCGGTGTTTTCATCGGGAATGTTCTAGAAGGTTCCGGATTGTCCGGCACTCCGGGGGGGGAGGGTACATGAGTGTGTCATTGAATGATTGCATCATGTACTAAGTGTTCTTGCTGTTCCAAAAACATGAAAGTCAAATTGCCAGTTTGAAAGTCAAACGGCTAAAACAGGAAACTGTGGGAAACAGGAAACTGTGGGAAACAAGCAAGAGGAGTTGGAACCAACTTGGAGGAGGAGTCCCACTCCTCCAGGCCGGCGCCCAGCCCTAGGCCGAGTTGGGGAGGGACTCCCTCCCTCCCCTGGCGCGCCAAGGCCCCTCCACCCATAAAAGGAGGGGCAGGGCTCCTCCTTGAGACACACAAGTTTCCACCTCTAATCTCAGGTTTAGAGCCGTTTGGTTTAGAGCTTCTAATTGCTTTAGCCTGCGGTTTAGAGCCTTCTAATTGGTGTGTCTAAACCCTAGACCACTAATAGCCCTCTCTCATAATCCACCATACTCGCTCCGGCTTAAGGCGAAGCCCTGCGGGATCTTCCCTCTACTTCCGGTACCACGCCGTTGTGCTGCCGGAATCACGAGGAGAGTGCTACAACCTCCGCTGCCTGCTGGAACAAGGGAGAGGAAGGTCTTCGTCGAGTACCGAACGTGTGACCGACTGCGGGAGCGCTGCCGGAACGCAGCGCCGGAAGGATCGTCAACACGATCTTGAGATCGGGAAGAGTACGACTACATCACCCACGAGAATCCGCTCTCGTTAAACACTTTGGAATCTTCGAGGGTAAGTTATTCCATCGACTCGTTGCTACAATCTAGTAGATAGATCTTGGCTTGTTTGTTTGTATGCGATAGAAAATTTTTGTTTTCCATGCTACGAACCCCTACAGTGGTATCAGAGCCGTGTCTATATGTAGATCTGTTGCACGAGTAGAACACAATGGTCATTGTGTGCGTTGATGCTTTTATTGTCGATTGCTTCTTGTGTACTTTGCATCTTGCGGTATGTTGGGATGAAGCGGCCCGGGCTAACCTTACATGACATCGTTCATGAGACTTGCTCCACGCTTGACATGCAACTTGTATTGCATAAGTGGCTTTGCGGGTGCCTGTTTCTCCTAGCATAGTTAAGATCCAATTTACAACGGGTGATCAACAATGATAGTATCAATGTTGTGGTTCTTGTTCGTAAGTTAGAACGACACTTATTGAAAGCCCCAAACCACGTAAAATATGCAAAGAAAGTAGAGGCGTCTAACTTTGTTTTGCAGGGGTGTGCAGTGATGTGATATGGCCATGATTGTGATTATATTTGATGTATGCAATGTTCCTTATTGTAAGTGGCAACCGGCAGGAGCCATATGGTTGTCTTTAATTTATGTTAAGACCCGCGTGTCTGTTCAAAGTAGTTGTAATAGTTGAAGCTGGTGGACGACAACCATGGAGAAGCGTCATTGACCTTGATGCAATGCCGGTGATGATGGAGATCATGTTCGTGCTTGAAGATGGATATCAGAAGCACAAAGAAGAAATGCCATATCATATCACATATTATGAATTGCATGTGATGTTAATCCTTTATGCATCTTGTATTGCTTAGTAGACGACGGTAGCATTATAAGATGATCCCTCATGCACATGAATTTCAAGTTCGAAAGTGTTCACCCTTAGTATGCACCGTTGCTAATGCTTGTTGTTTCGAAGCACCACGTGATGATCGGGTGTGTTAGATTCCGCAAGTGTATACAACGTAAGCAAGCCAGATTTGCTTATGCGGTAGCTAAGGTTTGATCTTGACGAGCCTAGCATGTACAGACATGGTCTCAGGAACACGGATCACCGAAAGGTAAAGCATGAATCATATAGTAGATATGATGAACATGACGATTGTTCGCCATTTAAACTATATCAACTCTCGTGATGATCGGTGTTGATATAGTGGATTTGGTTCGTGTGATCACTAAAACAATGTGAGGGATATTGTTTTGAGTGGGAGTTCACCTAGTTTAATTTCTTTATTAATTTGAACTCAATTTGTCATAAACTTAGTCTAAACTATTGCAAATATGTTGTAGATCAATGGCAGCCCCTACCATCAATTTTAATGCGTTCCTAGAGAAAGAAAAGTTGAAAAACAATGGAAGCAACTTCGCGGATTGGTTCCGCAATTTGAGGATTGTCCTCACTGCTGGTAATTTGACCTATGTGCTGGATGCACCGCTGGGTGACCCACCTGCAGCTGATGCTCCCGATGAAGTAAAGAATGTTTACCTCGCTCGGAAGAATCAGTACTCCATAGTTCAGTGTGCTATCTTGTATGGTTTGGAATCGGAGCTTCAGAAAAGGTTTGAGGATTCAGACCCATATGATATTGTCGAGGATCTCAAATTGATTTTTGAGACTCATGCGGCAATTGAAAGTTATGAGGCTTCTGAAAAGTTCTTTAACTGCAAGATGGAAGAAGGCAGCTCCGTCAGTGAGCATGTGCTTAAGATGTCTGGGCACGCAAACAAACTTCAAAGCTTGGGTATAGTGATTCCTAATGCTTTGGGGATTTACCGTGTCCTCCAATCACTACCACCAAGTTACAAGAACTTTGTGATGAACTACAACATGCAGAACATGAACAAGACGTTGCCAGAACTCTTTGCCATGTTGAAATCTGCAGAAGTGGAGATCAAGAAAGAGCACCAAGTGTTGTTGGTCAATAAGACCACCAAATTCAAGAAAGGCAAGTCTAAGCAAAAGGGACACTTCAAGAAGGGTGGTAAGAAAGTTACCACACCGGCGAAGAAGACCAAGGCTGGACCTAAGCCTGATACTGAGTGCTTTTACTGCAAGGGAGAAGGTCACTGGAAGCGGAATTGCCCAAAGTACTTGGCGGATTTGAAGAACGGCAACATCAAGAAGAAAGGTATATCTGATATACATGTTATTGATGTGTATCTCACTAGTATTCGTAGTAGTGCCTGGGTATTTGATACTGGTTCGGTTGCTCATATTTGTAACTCGAAACAGGTGCTGCAGAATAAACGGAAGCTAGCGAAGAATGAGGTGACGATGCGCGTGGGAAACGGATCAAAGGTTAATGTGATCGCGGTCGGCACGCTACCTCTTCATCTACCATCGGGATTAGTTTTATACTTAAATAATTGTTATTTGGTGCCTGCGTTGAGCATGAACATTATATCGGGATCTTGTTTATTGCGAGACGGTTACTTGTTTAAGTCCGAGAATAATGGTTGTTCGATTTATATGAGTAATATGTTTTATGCACATGCACCTTTGATAGATGGTCTATTCTTATTGAATCTCGATAGTGGAAATACACATATCAACAATATTGAGGCTAAACGTTTGAAATCAAGCGATAATTCGACCTATATGTGGCACTGTCGTCTTGGTCACATCGGAGTGAAACGTATGAAGAAACTCCATTCCGATGGACTTCTTGAATCACTTGATTTTGAATCACTTGATAGATGCGAAGCATGTCTGATGGGAAAAATGACTAAGACTCCATTTTCTGGTATGATGGAGCGAGCTACGGACTTATTGGAAATTATACATACCGATGTGTGTGGTCCAATGAGTGTAGCATCGCGCGGTGGTTATCGTTATGTTCTTACCTTCACGGATGATTTGAGAAGATATGGGTATATCTATTTCATGAAACATAAGTCCGAAACTTTCGAGAAGTTTAAGGATTTTCAAAGTGAGGTAGAGAATCAACGTAACAAGAAGATTAAGTTTCTACATTCTGATCGTGGAGGTGAATATCTAAGTTACGAGTTTGGCGAGCATTTAAAGAAGTGCGGAATACTTTCACAATTGACACCGCCGGGAACACCACAGCGTAATGGTGTGTCCGAACGTCGTAATCGAACTCTCTTAGATATGGTTCGTTCTATGATGTCACTTACAGATTTACCGCTATCATTTTGGGGTTATGCATTAGAAACAGCCGCATTCACTTTAAATAGGGCACCGTCTAAATCCGTTCAAACGACACCGTATGAATTATGGTTTGGGAAGAAACCTAAATTGTCGTTCCTTAAAGTTTGGGGATGCGAAGCCTATGTAAAGAAGTTACAGCCGGACAAGCTGGAACCCAAAGCGGAAAAATGCGTCTTCATAGGATACCCAAAGGAAACTATTGGGTATACCTTCTATCATAGATCCGAAGGCAAAACCTTCGTTGCCAAGAATGGATCCTTTCTAGAGAAGGAATTTCTCTCGAAAGAAGTGACTGGAAGGAAAGTAGAACTCGACGAGGTTGTCGAACCTTCTCTCGAAATTGCGAGTAGCGCAGCACCGGAAGAAGTTCCTGTGGTGCCTGCACCAATTAGAGAGGGAGCTAATGATGGTGATCATGAAACTTCGGTTGAAGTTGCTACAGAGCCTCGGAGGTCAACGAGAACTCGTACCACTCCATATTGGTATGATTCCGTTATGAGTGTCATGTTGGTGGACAACACCGATGACCCCGAGACATATGAGGAAGCAATGATGAGCCCAGATTCCAATAAATGGCAAGAAGCCATGAAATCCGAGATTGGATCCATGTACGAAAACCAAGTATGGACTTTGGTGGACTTACCGGATGGCCGGAAGGCTGTCGAGAACAAATGGATTTTCAAGAAGAAAACAGATGCTGATGGTAATGTTACTGTCTATAAAGCTCGACTTGTCGCAAAAGGGTTTCGACAAATTCAAGGAGTTGACTACGATGAGACTTTCTCACCAGTAGCGAAGCTAAAGTCTGTAAGGATTATGTTAGCAATCGCTGCATATTATGATTATGAGATATGGCAGATGGATGTCAAAACAGCATTCCTCAATGGAGATATTGATGAAGAGTTGTATATGATGCAACCCAAAGGTTTTGTCGATCCTAAAGATGCTAACAAGGTATGCAAACTTCAACGGTCCATTTATGGATTGAAGCAAGCATCCCGAAGTTGGAATCAACGTTTTGATAAGGTAATCAAAAGTTTTGGTTTTATACAAACTTATGGAGAAGCTTGTATTTACAAGAAAGTGAGTGGGAGCTCTGTAGCATTCTTAATACTATATGTGGATGACATATTGTTGATTGGGAATGATGTAGACCTTCTTAGTAGTGTCAAGGAATATTTGAATAATAGTTTTTCAATGAAGGATCTTGGCGAAGCAGCTTACATATTAGGCATAAAGATTTATAGAGATAGATCGAAACGCCAAATATCATTGTCACAGAGTACATATTTGGACAAAGTTCTAAAGAGGTTTGGAATGGAAGAAAGCAAGAAAGGGTTCTTACCCATGTTGCCCAATACGACCTTGAGTAAAACTCAAAGTCCAACATCGGCAGAAGATAGAGAAAGGATGAGTAAGACTCCCTATGCCTCAGCCATAGGATCTCTAATGTATGCCATGCTATGTACTAGACCCGACATTGCATATGCTGTTAGTTTAACTAGCAGATATCAAAGTGATCCAGGAGTGGATCATTGGACAGCGGTCAAAAACATCCTTAAGTACTTGAGAAGAACTAAGGATATGGTTCTTTCTTATGGAGGTGATGAACAGCTCGTTGTTAATGGTTACACCGATGCTAGTTGGAACACCGATCCAGATGATTCTAAATCACAATCTGGGTACGTATTTATTTTGAATGGTGCAGCAGTTAGCTGGAGGAGTGCAAAGCAAAGCGTTGTGGCGAGATCTTCAACTGAATCGGAATACATGGCTGCTTCGGAGGCTTCACAAGAAGCGATATGGATGAAAGAGTTTATTACAGAGCTGGGTGTGGTTCCTAGTGCGCTGGACCCAATGTCTATCTACTGTGATAACATGGGCGCCATAGCCAATGCGCAAGAACCAAGGTCACACAAGAAGTTGAAGCATATCAAGCTACGTTTTCACGCTATTCGAGAACATATCCAGGATGGGGATATAAAGATTTGCAAAGTACACACAGATCTGAATGTGGCGGATCCGTTGACTAAACCTCTCCCGAGGGCAAAACATGACCAACACCAAACTGCCATGGGTGTTCGGTATATTACCATGTAATCTAGATTAGATGACTCTAGTGCAAGTGGGAGACTGTTGGAGATATGCCCTAGAGGCAATAATAAATATAGTTATTATTATATCTTTGTGTTTATGATAAATGTTTATATTCATGCTATAATAGTATTAACAGGGAAACATTAATACTTGTGTGAATTGTAAACTTAAATTGAAGTCCCTAGTATAGCCTCTATACTTCACTAGCTTGTTAGTTGATTAAATGATTGTGGTTTCCATATCATGAACATTGAGATGTTATCAACAACAAGATCATATCGTTAGGAGAATGATATGGTGGACATACTCCTATTGATAAGCGTAGCATAAAGATCAAGTCATTTCAATAGTTCAATTGCTATATGCTTTCTGATACATAGTAACCTAATTCCTTCGACCATGAGATCATGCATATCACCTTTACCAGATGGATGCTTTGATGACATCAAACACCACACCGTAACTGGGTGGCTATAAAGGTGGCATTAAGTGTTCGGAAAGTATTGGTTGAAACACATGGATCAAGAGTGGGATTTGTCCATCCACATGACGGATAGATATACTCTGGGCCCTCTCGGTGGAATGTCATCCAATTGGCTTGCAAGCATGTGACTTGGTCACAAGGGATCACATATCACGGGAACGAGAAAAGAGTACTTATCAGTAACGAGGTTGAACTAGGTATGCAGAGATACCGACGATCATAACCTCGGATAAGTAACATATCGTGAGACAAAGGGAAATTAGTATCGTATGTAAGTGGTTCATTCGATCGCAAAGTAATCGTAGAAATATGTGGGAGCCATATGAATTTCCAGATTCCTCTATTGGTTATTGTTCGGAGAAGTGTCTCGATCATGTCCGCATAATTCACGAACCGTAGGGAGACACATTTAAGGATTCGACGTTGTTTTGAGTAGTTATGGTATTATGAGAAAGAGACCGAATGTTGTTCGGAGTCTTGGATGGGATCCGGGATATCACGAGGTGATCCGGAATGGTCCGGAGAATAAGATTCATATAAGGAAAGTCCCGTTTCGGAGTTCGGGAATGATTCCGGTGTTTTCATCGGGAATGTTCTAGAAGGTTCCGGATTGTCCGGCACTCCGGGGGGGGGAGGGTACATGAGTGTGTCATTGAATGATTGCATCATGTACTAAGTGTTCTTGCTGTTCCAAAAACATGAAAGTCAAATTGCCAGTTTGAAAGTCAAACGGCTAAAACAGGAAACTGTGGGAAACAGGAAACTGTGGGAAACAAGCAAGAGGAGTTGGAACCAACTTGGAGGAGGAGTCCCACTCCTCCAGGCCGGCGCCCAGCCCTAGGCCGAGTTGGGGAGGGACTCCCTCCCTCCCCTGGCGTGCCAAGGCCCCTCCACCCATAAAAGGAGGGGCAGGGCTCCTCCTTGAGACACACAAGTTTCCACCTCTAATCTCAGGTTTAGAGCCGTTTGGTTTAGAGCTTCTAATTGCTTTAGCCTGCGGTTTAGAGCCTTCTAATTGGTGTGTCTAAACCCTAGACCACTAATAGCCCTCTCTCATAATCCACCATACTCGCTCCGGCTTAAGGCGAAGCCCTGCGGGATCTTCCCTCTACTTCCGGTACCACGCCGTTGTGCTGCCGGAATCACGAGGAGAGTGCTACAACCTCCGCTGCCTGCTGGAACAAGGTAGAGGAAGGTCTTCGCCGAGTACCGAACGTGTGACCGACTGCGGGAGCGCTGCCGGAACGCAGCGCCGGAAGGATCGTCTACACGATCTTGAGATCGGGAAGAGTACGACTACATCACCCACGAGAATCCGCTCTCGTTAAACACTTTGGAATCTTCGAGGGTAAGTTATTCCATCGACTCGTTGCTACAATCTAGTAGATAGATCTTGGCTTGTTTGTTTGTATGCGATAGAAAATTTTTGTTTTCCATGCTATGAACCCCTACAGACACCATCCGGGACAAGGTACACGCTGCACGACATAATGGCGACACTCACCCCTATTATTAGTGCTGACTCGTGTTTTGTCCCGGTTGGTGTCTCCAACCGGGACTAAAGGTTCATCTTTAGTCCCGGTTGGTGACACCATCCGGGACAAGGTACACGCCGCACGACATAATGTCGACACTCACCCCTATCATTAGTGCTGCCATTTTTTCCCGCCATTTTTCTTCCCGCCATTTTTCATTTTCCATTTTCCATTTTCCGAGCATAAAAAACAGACGGTTTTGTGAAGCAACCACCAAATGGCTAATTCAAAAAACCACCAACACATTTTACAAAAATACTAGACCACCTTATATGGACAATGTACCAACAGGGGGATCTGAAACATTTCCGTCCACCTCTGGTGAAAAAGACAAATTCCTGCCGAATCGGTAGGAAGTGGGTCAAATATGAACTACAGGTACATGATACGATGCTCATGATTTTTAAAAAAATCATTTTTAGGTTCACAATATGCTATTTTATCAAAAAAACAATGCAAGTTGAGCGAGGCTTGGCCCCGAGCTAAGAATCATCATGCCCGTTGTTCGACAAAGTTTGTCGATAGTTTAAAACGGGGATAAAAAAATAAAAAAAGATCGAAACAGTGCGAAACCTTCGCGTGGTGTTATATTATGTGACATAGTTAGAAAGAAAAATCTCAAACTTGGTATATTGATTATGTCTCAAAAAAACCTTCACAAAATGACCTATCTCATTCGAGGTTTCTTGGCTTTCGGGTCAAATGACCAATGTTATTGCTAGAATCAAGGCATAGTTTGTGATAATATGGCCATATTGTGCATACATGTGCATCATGGCATGGCAAACAATGTTGCAAGAGGAAGTTTTCCTTTTTATCGCACCAAAAAGGCATTTTCCATTTTCCGAGCATAAAAAACGGACGGTTTTGTGAAGCAACCACCAAATGGCTAATGCAAAAAACCACCAACACATTTTACAAAAATACTAGACCACCTTATATAGACAATGTACCAACAGGGGGATCTGAAACCTTTCCGTCCACCTCTGGTGAAAAAGACAAATTCCTGTCGAATCGGCAGGAAGTGGGTCAGATATGAACTACAGGTACATGATACGATGCTCATGATTTTTTACAAAAATCATTTTTAGGTTCACAATATGCTATTTTATCAAAAAAACAATGCAAGTTGAGCGAGGCTTGGCCCCGAGCTAAGAATCATCATGCCCGTTGTTCGACAAAGTTTGTCGATAGTTTAAAACGGGGATAAAAAATAAAAAAAAAGATCGAAACAGTGTGAAACCTTCGCGTGGTGTTATATTATGTGACATAGTTATAAGGAAAAATCTCAAACTTGGTATATTGATTATGTCTCAAAAAAACCTTCACAAAATGACCTATCTCATTCGAGGTTTCCAGGCTTTCGGGTCAAATGACCAATGTTATGGCTAGAATCAAGGCATAGTTTGTGATAATATGGCCATATTGTGCATACATGTGCATCATGGCATGGCAAACAATGTTGCAAGAGGAAGTTTTCCTTTTTATCGCACCAAAAAGGCATTTTCCATTTTCCGAGCATAAAAAACGGACGGTTTTGTGAAGCAACCACCAAATGGCTAATTCAAAAAACCACCAACACATTTTACAAAAATACTAGACCACCTTATATAGACAATGTACCAACAGGGGGATCTGAAACCTTTCCGTCCACCTCTGGTGAAAAAGACAAATTCCTGTCGAATCGGCAGGAAGTGGGTCAGATATGAACTACAGGTACATGATACGATGCTCATGATTTTTTACAAAAATCATTTTTAGGTTCACAATATGCTATTTTATCAAAAAAACAATGCAAGTTGAGCGAGGCTTGGCCCCGAGCTAAGAATCATCATGCCCGTTGTTCGACAAAGTTTGTCGATAGTTTAAAACAGGGATAAAAAATAAAAAAAAGATCGAAACAGTGTGAAACCTTCGCGTGGTGTTATATTATGTGACATAGTTATAAGGAAAAATCTCAAACTTGGTATATTGATTATGTCTCAAAAAAACCTTCACAAAATGACCTATCTCATTCGAGGTTTCCAGGCTTTCGGGTCAAATGACCAATGTTATGGCTAGAATCAAGGCATAGTTTGTGATAATATGGCCATATTGTGCATACATGTGCATCATGGCATGGCAAACAATGTTGCAAGAGGAAGTTTTCCTTTTTATCGCACTAAAAAGGCATTTTCCATTTTCCGAGCATAAAAAACGGACGGTTTTGTGAAGCAACCACCAAATGGCTAATTCAAAAAACCACCAACATATTTTACAAAAATACTAGACCACCTTATATAGACAATGTACCAACAGGGGGATCTGAAACCTTTCCGTCCACCTCTGGTGAAAAAGACAAATTCCTGTCGAATCGGCAGGAAGTGGGTCAGATATGAACTACAGGTACATGATACGATGCTCATGATTTTTTACAAAAATCATTTTTAGGTTCACAATATGCTATTTTATCAAAAAAAAACAATGCAAGTTGAGCGAGGCTTGGCCCCGAGCTAAGAATCATCATGCCCGTTGTTCGACAAAGTTTGTCGATAGTTTAAAACGGGGATAAAAAATAAAAAAAGATCGAAACAGTGTGAAACCTTCGCGTGGTGTTATATTATGTGACATAGTTATAAGGAAAAATCTCAAACTTGGTATATTGATTATGTCTCAAAAAAACCTTCACAAAATGACCTATCTCATTCAAGGTTTCTTGGCTTTCGGGTCAAATGACCAATGTTATGGCTAGAATCAAGGCATAGTTTGTGATAATATGGCCATATTGTGCATACATGTGCATCATGGCATGGCAAACAATGTTGCAAGAGGAAGTTTTCCTTTTTATCGCACCAAAAAGGCATTTTCCATTTTCCGAGCATAAAAAACGGACGGTTTTGTGAAGCAACCACCAAATGGCTAATTCAAAAAACCACCAACACATTTTACAAAAATACTAGACCACCTTATATGGACAATGTACCAATAGGGGGATCTGAAACCTTTCCGTCCACCTCTGGTGAAAAAGACAAATTCCTGCCGAATCGGCAGGAAGTGGGTCAGATATGAACTACAGGTACATGATACGGTGCTCATGATTTTTTACAAAAATCATTTTTAGGTTCACAATATGCTATTTTATCAAAAAAACAATGCAAGTTGAGCGAGTCTTGGCCCCGAGCTAAGATTCATCTTGCCCGTTGTTCGACAAAGTTTGTCGATAGTTTAAAACGGGGATAAAAAAATAAAAAAAAAGATCGAAATAGTGCGAAACCTTCGCGTGGTGTTATATTATGTGACATAGTTATAAGGAAAAATCTCAAACTCGGTATATTGATTATGTCTCAAAAAAACCTTCACAAAATGGCCTATCTCATTCGAGGTTTCTTGGCTTTCGGGTCAAATGACCAATGTTATGGCTAGAATCAAGGCATAGTTTGTGATAATATGGCCATATTGTGCATACATGTGCATCATGGCATGGCAAACAATGTTGCAAGAGGAAGTTTTCCTTTTTATCGCACCAAAAAGGCATTTTCCATTTTCCGAGCATAAAAAACGGACGGTTTTGTGAAGCAACCACCAAATGGCTAATTCAAAAAACCACCAACACATTTTACAAAAATACTAGACCACCTTATATGGACAATGTACCAACAGGGGGATCTGAAACCTTTCCGTCCACCTCTGGTGAAAAAGACAAATTCCTGCCGAATCGGTAGGAAGTGGGTCAGATATGAACTACAGGTACATAATACGATGCTCATGATTTTTTACAAAAATAATTTTTAGGTTCACAATATGCTATTTTATCAAAAAAACAATGCAAGTTGAGCGAGGCTTGGTCAGATTCAAGTGTATACAAAAGATGCGGCATTTAAATATCCAATCAATTCAAAAATGTTAATACAAAAGATGCGGCATTAAAATATGAATTGCTCTAACAAAATAGGGTTAGATTCCTTTTTAGATGCTTAATATTTCTTATGTTCAAAGTTTCGGGATTTAACAATTTATTTTTGTTTGAATTGAATAATCAAAATTTATATGTAAGTGTTTTAATCATTTTGAAAATTTTCATGTAAAGTAAATATAAAATGTTTTTACATGAATGGATAGATATTATTTTTCTGAAAATTATGATATATTATTCATATTTTTCTGAGTTGAAATGAAAATGATATGAATTTTCTAAATTCATATCCTATTTTTTGAATTAAAAATGCCCCTTTAATGCATGAAATAAATGCCCCCCCTTTAACACCGGTTCCAGACACGAACCGGTGTTAAAGGGGGGGACGCATTTATTTCATTTCGCGCGCGCACCCCCCGCTTTAACACCGGTTAAAGGGGGGTATTAAATGCGCCTTCCCCTTCCTTTCTTCCCCTAGAGCCAGATCGAACCGCCCGCCGCCGCGCGCAGAGAGCAGAGAGCAGAGAGCAGCCGCGCCGGCGCCGCGTCCAGCCCTCACCGTCGGAGCCGCCGCCCTCGCCGTCGGAGCCGCCCTCGCCCTCGCGAGCGCCAAGACCTCCACCGCCACCTCGCGCGCGCCGCGCGCAGAGAGTAGAGAGCAGAGAGAGCAGCCGCGCCGGCGCCGCGTCCAGCCCTCGCCGTCGGAGCCGCCGCCCTCGCCCTCGCTGTCGGAGCCGCCCTCGCCCTCGCGCGCGCAGAGAGCAGAGAGCAGAGAGCAGACGCGTCAGCGCCGCGCGTCCAGCCCTCGCCTTCGGAGCCGCCGCCCTCGCCGTCGGAGCCGCCGTCACCCTCGCGCGCGCCAAGACCGCCACCGCCACCGCCACCAAAGCCGTCGTGCTCGTGGTGAAACTTTGTTACTTTTTTGTAGTGAAACTTTGTTACTTTTTTTACATGTCTTTGTTACTTATTTGTAGTGAAACTTTGTAGAAAGAAATGACATTAAAACAAGATGAATAGACTTTGAATCAATCCGATTAGAAATAGCTAGAGAAATAAACCATGGGCATATATTTATCTCAAATACTACATTTGTACTCCATCCGTCGACAAATATTGACCATCATTTGGTGAACAATGTGGGGAATATGTGTGATGTATAAAAGATATAGTCGTGTATTTATTTGTGTAAATTTTCTGATGTTGTAACATCGATAATATTGTTTACTTAGTGTTGGTGGTGAACTTGATGGTCAAAATCGGGAAACTCGAAACTAAGATGGCATGTAATTATGGAGGGAGTAGTAGTATAGATAGGGTGTCAAGCGGGGCGGGTTCGCGGGCAACATAGTTTCACCGGCTAATATAAATTGTACTACATGCATAGATTAAAACTTGTATACAAATTGGACTGCGTGTAGGTGTAGCTGTCTGAGACTAAATAATTGTCCGAAAACCCGCCCCACTTGTATACAAACTTGCATCCTGCCAACGTTACCCTCTTGGGGGTGTCGTTGTGGAGCTCTGACTCATCCTGATTAGGGTTTGGACCCCTCGGAACTCGTTTAAAATGATCAAGCATCCTTAGGGTTTTAATTTCATTTGTGTATTTATTTGTGTATTTTTGTATGAATAATATGTATATTTGTGTATGAATCCAAGTCCACTTGAATGTTTACACTCTTACTCTAGATAATATTATTGTTTTAGAAACTATGGATCCACTTAGTAGAAACCTTGAAGAAGAAATAATGGAGAACATTATTGATGAGAACACCTCACAATATCTGAACTTGGAGGGACATGATGACAGCTCAAGTAGTCATGGAGAAGATGAAGACTCCGGTGAACGCAATTTAGTGATTACAAAGTCCGGCGAGGTATATGCATTGATTAAGCCTCTGCTGACTTCCACCAACAATCTTCTTCTACATGTATTAATTAACGCTTCTTTCTTCTTTTAGCCCTCTGGATCGACCAGCCAGCAACCATCTTCTTCTACGAAAAAGAGCAAGCGAGGCGCGAGCCATCAGTTGAAAGATCGTGCAAAGTTCACGATCGAAGCAGTCCGTGTTGATGGCAGGCCGATGGAGCCCAAGAAGGCCGCAGACAAATTTGTACGTCAGGCTGGAGTTCTTGTTAGGGACCAAATCCCAATCATAATTGAAAATTGGAATAAGCCAAAGAAGGGTGACGGTACCTTTGTCGATGAAAGATCCAAAGAAACGCTTTGGAATTCGTTGTTGGTAAATTTCACCCTTCCGCCAGAGGAGGATGAAAACAACCCGGTTATAAAGGAAAAGGTCAAATAGTGGACTCTAAAGAAGATGGCTGACGCTTTCCGCAACTGGAAGACAAAATTGAACAAATTTGTCAAAGCTGGCGAGACTCCAAATTTCGAAGATGCATATTATGCGAAGATAAGGCCTCACTGGCCCGAATTTGTGACATATAAAAAAGGTGCTATAGCTAAAAAGAGGTCAGAAACCAATACGCTTAATGCCCAGCAGAAGGAATATCACAAGAGGACGGGGTCAGGTGGCTACATATCTCAGAGGCCTAAGTGGGAGGAAGTTGAGAAGGCCCTGCGCGCTAGAGGGATCACACCCAGACAGATGGGTGGGACCTACGTGCAAAGACTTGGTTCTACGGAATCGGGGCAAGGTTGGACCCAGAAACAGGATTGTGTATCTTCCCAACCCTCCTTGCCAAACCCGTCACTGAACTCATCACGGCATACGAGGAAACATCCGCCAGGACCTTCCATCCCGACAGACAGAATGACCAGCTCACACGCGCCATCGGTAAAAAAGAACACCCTGGACATGCACGAGGCACCGGGGGTATGGCGTGGAAGGATGGGTTTGCCGAGTGGAGCGACTCTTACAGATGGCGCGGCAGAAAAGAAAAAGAGCGTACAGAGCGGATGACACAGATAGAACATGCACTTGTGGCGCTACAGGCGCAAGTGAATGCACAACAGAGCCATCAAGCTACCGGCCCATCTCAGCGGCACGAAGAGCCTGTATTGGAAGCTGCCGGCGGCCCAGACTCTGCGCGAAAAAGCAGCGTGGCTTCCACGGAGAACGTGCAGACCACGCTTGAAATGGCGGGTCCTCGATACCCCGTGGATGAGATCACGGAGAGCGAACACGCTGAGCTGCATGTGAGATTAATGGGCTTATCCATTAAGGTGGCTGTCGGCTATGCCTTACCTCCTGTAGCTGGTGGAACTTACCACTGCCGACCGATTCCAGATGGCTATGCTATTGTCGGGGTGGATGAGGTTGTGAAGGAATATGAGGAAGCACAACTTGACCATGCTACAGGTGAAGGGGAAACTCAACTCAAATTTGCAGTGAAAACAACCATTCTTTGGAAGAAGGAACACATCGTGCTTCCAAATTGGAGGCCACTGGAACCCCCGCCGTCTCCGCAGCGTCAGCAGTCTGAGCCGCTTCAGCTATCTCCTGCGCGGCAGCCATCTCCTGCGCGGCAGCCATCTCCGGCGCTTCAGCCATCTCCGGCGCGCCAGCTATCTCCGGCCCATCAGCCATCTCCGGTGCTTCAGCCATCTCCTCAGCGTAAGCAGAAGAGCACTGCCACAAAGAACATCACTAGCACTGCCACAAAGAAATCCGCAGGAAACCGTATGCCAAAGAGTTCAAAAAACTACGTCCCGCAGCCTTCCGCCAAGCCATTGCCGGTTTTACCGTGGAATCGCAGCGACGAGGAGACCAATAGGATCTCGGAAGAAGAGGTCAAGAAATTCTTTGCACCTAGACGGGCCGAGCCAAAGGAGAAAATAGATCCGACGGTGGTGGAGAAGTTTTACAAAAATCTTTTGAAACCTGAAACCCCACTTGTGCCGGACTACGAGCGCCAGATTTTGAAGGCGGATGCAAGGCGCCGTAGGGAGACTGAAAGTAGCAGTCGTGAGGCACCCCAGAAAATAGTTCCCATGCTCGGAGAGTAGGAAAACCAATCATGCGCCCCGCTCCAAATGTTCGACACACGGGACGCTCCTCCCATAAATGATTACGAGGCAGAGCTACAAAGAAACGCCCATGAGATGGGGATGAGTTACATTGCATACTTGAACATCATGGGAGATAACTTGCCCAAATGTGATGCCAACCCCATACAGCCATGGAAGTATGGGAAGAATCTCGTCAAGAAAGAGGAGCTCAAGAATCTACCAACAAAGATGCGAAAATTGCACAAGTGGTACCTTGATTTCTGCAAGATGAGAAAGGAAGAATGGATCACGGCGCATATAAGAGATGAGATTTTCTTCTGTGGAGACGATGGGATCGACTTCAACATTCAATACTTGCATTTTCTATTCAATCAGAAGGAACTCGACAAAGCTGCCATCAGCCTTTATTGTGTGTAAGTACTATTTTTGTAATTTATATCTCATCTCATTCACTTCATTAATTGCATGTATATATATATGCTCACCATATATGTATATACTATTATGCAGGAAAAAGGTTATGGAATGCAGAAAAGGAGGCCCTTTTGACATTGGGTTCGTTGACCCTAATAGAGTTCATGAAGAAGTGGTAAGAACCAAACCCGGGCAAACAGAAGATTACTTGCTAAGGTCTTTACTGAGACAACAAACCAAAAGGGAAATACTATTGCCTTACAACTTCTCGTGAGTACTGTTACCCTCTCTCTTGTACACATTCTATTTTGGCTTACTCGATGTTAAGTGTAACTGATGATGAGTTATGCGTGCGTAGGTTCCACTTTATTCTGCTAGTCATTCAACCTGACTCAGGAAAAGTCCTTGTCATGGACTCGTTACGAAAAGAAAAAGAGATATGGGCAGACTTTAGAGAGATGCTCCAGAGGTAATTTCAATCATATTATCGCACTAGATCGGCAACTTTCGTGACAACAAGTAATTAATTACTCATTTATCCATTTTCTTTGCCGGACAGGGTTTGGAAAAGGTTCACGGGCAGGGCCGTGGTTGAATGGTCAGAAGAACTAAAATTTGTAGACCAAAATGTAAGTAATACTAGCTAGCTAGGTCTGCGTATCTCTTTGATTCTGCTTCCAATTCCATTATATCATGCTTTATTGATTATTATTTTGATTGAACTCTCTATTCTCGTAAAGTGCGCGCATCAGGGACACGGCAATAACTTATGTGGGTACTATGTTTGCGAGTTCATTCGCAACACGATATGTGCGAGGGTCCAAGCCGCACTAGAACAACTTAGAGTAAGTAAACAAAGTCCACAACATTATTTTATTACCATCAATTTTGTTGAGTTTTATTCTTATATATATATTTACGGCCCATTCTTCATATATATTCAGATCGAACGGATGCGGGACCAACTCCTACCATTTGAACGCATACGAGCCATTCAAGAGGAATTGGCGGGGTTCATACTTGATGAGGTCGTCACGCCTGGCGGAGAACTCTTTAGATATCCACCAAAATGAACGATGACGATGTATGTGCCGATGACGATATATGTGCCGATGACGATGTTTGTGTATAATAATAGTTGCTTAATTATTCATGTACTCGTATGTACCGATGACGATGTATGTGTATACCGCTCCCGATCGATTCCCCCTCCCCCACCCCCCTCCCGCAGAAATACGCCTAGAACGGGGCAGAGGCAGAACTCTGTCGTGGAAGAGATTTAGGCCGTTTTCCTGCCGCGGCAGGAAAACGACCTAAATCTCTGCCTCGGCAGAAGAACCTTTAACACCGGTTCCAGCCCCAAACCGGTGTTAAAGGGGGGGGGCTGAGGCCTGCGGCAGCCCCACGTGTGACACCCTTTAACACCGGTTCGTATAAGAACCGGTGTTAATGGGGCCCCCCCTCTAACACCGAACCCTCAACAGCAGTTGTAGAACCGCTGTTAGAGGGCCCTCCCAACCGGAGTTAAAGGGGGGGTCTGCACTAGTGTAAATTTTCCATATGATTTCAATCCAACAAAAATATTTTTAAAATTATATAAATTGAAAGAACCATAGAGCATCTCCATCCGTGACCCCAATACCACCTAGACAAGGGCTATTAGGGGCATAGACACATCTTGCACCCCTCTTTGGGGTGGCTCTCCCTAGCCGCGCTCTCAATACAGGTTGTTCACTTCATGAATTTGAAAAAAGACCTGAAAATAATTCAAATTTCATTCACATTTAGTAAATTTATTACACAAGTTTGAACCAAATCAAAAAACTTATTTGAACTAAACCCTGGCTGTCCTCTAAATAATATATCGCATGTGAAGCGATATATCGTCGCCTCTCACTCCACATTGAAGAGGTTGTGCCACCATTCGGTGTCGTGTGAGCACCGAGAATTTACGACCTCATCGTACTGGAGCTTCCAGATTCCTGAGTGATATCATACTTGAATTCCTTGCGGGTGCGCATTAATGGCACATGCACACGCCCAGGCTGATGACCCAGCCTTTCGGCCCCACTGCTGTAGGCGGCATGAGGATGGTGTGCTTGGCTGACTTTGTGGCCTTGTAAAAGGATAGCCAAGGCCTATCAAGATCCATGGTGGCGAAGTGGCACGGGGAGAAGAGGAGGAGAGAGGGAGATGTGTGGTGCGTTGGGCAGACTTCATGTTGGACTAGAAGTGGCACGTGGTTATGGCTGGCATCCCGGCCTCGTGCCTTCATGTTGGACTAGAAGTGTTGGCTCCCGGGCAATGGATTGCCCCTCTTATCGACGGGAGTTGGATGCTATTTCTTCATGTAGCTTCGTGGAGATCCACTGATGAATGAGTTCATGATGGATCTTGGCCTTGACGTTGTTGTTGCCGAGGTGATCTTGCTTCAGCACCTTGAAGATGTATATCTTGTAGGTCACCACGCTCTCTTTGATGAAGAAGACGTTGATGCACCCGCGCTAGAAGGGTCCGCGGTGATCCTAGTTCGCATGGGCCTAACAGTAGCCTCTAGGCATGGGATAGGCTGGAGATGCTTTGGTTGTTGTTGTTCTCTCGCGCCTCGGTAGACCTATCGCGAGGGCTATTGGGGCCATAACTGGAGATACTCTTATGTGCTTAGAAAATATAGGCTCCCCAAATTAATTTCATAAAATCATTTTAACTTTTAAGTTTTAATAATCCAAATATGCCTTTTGTAAGTCCCACAAAATATTTGATGGTTAAGTAAAATAGTCCTAATGAAAATAAGAGCTCCGAGACATGATATTGGCAAAAAAGGGACCTTTCCACACATTTTTCTTACATTAGTAAATGTAGTTTCATTTTCTCTTTTCCTAAAATTCACAATTGTTGGAAATAATTAAGAAAGCTCCAAAAATAAAAATAAGTGCAAACAGATATGCAACATGAATATTTTAGATTCCCATCCAAGGTATATAGATTTCTGGAAAGCCATATTAATCCATTATTACATATTAATAGTTTAATCAAAGTAAGGAAAAAATTAAACTAGTTCTCAAAAAGTTCTTATCTCGTGTATCCTGAGAGAAAAACCATGAGACACAACCAAAATTCTATCTAGGGTATATATTTTATATAAAAACATACTCGAACTACTCTTTCTTGGACTAAGAAAAAAAGCATGGAAATTTTGATGGAGTTTATTCAAAAGTATGCATAAGGTATAGTTTTATGGAAGACCTCTTCCAAACGAGATTCGGAAACAACAAACATATATCATGTCTTTTCTTCTAACGACTAGGAGATGATATTTCCGTATGCTTGCTGCCATCTTTCCCCTCATCTTGCTTCGACCACTGATGTTTTTGTACGGAGTGTCCTCCTAATCTCGCAAACCGCTCTCATTCAAGTTTCAAAAAAATTGGCTTCACATCTGAGATTCTCTACGTTGAATCCTCTTGGAACTAGGGGTGGACTTGAAGCTCAAGGCTTAGGGCTTGACTTGGGCTCGACAAGGCTTGGCTCAGGCTCGACTCGTTTAGAAGGTCAGACAAGTCAAGCATAAACCTTTCGACCAATGCTCACTAGTGGAAAAAGGGCCATCCGTTCGCGACCCCTCAGAGCATTAGTCCCGGTTGCGTCACCAATCGGAAGTAATGCTGGCACGCGTCCCGGTTCGAGCGGGCACGGGGCCAGGGGCATGCGTCCCGGTTGGTAAGGGGGAATACATCCCGGTTGGAGCCACCAACCGGGACTAAAGGTTGGGCCACAGACACGTGGCGTGGCACGCACCTATAGTCCCAGTTGCTGGCCCCAACCGGGACGTATTCTCCCGCCCTCTATAAATGCAACGCCCCAGCCCCCTCTGCCTCCACTCTATTTTTTCGAATGGTGGAAGGTGTGAGGGGTGTGCTAGTTTTTTCTCTTGTATGCATGCATTGAAGGTGTTTGATGAAATGTTTGAGTGAATAATCCCGTTGAATTTCTCATAGAACAAAAATATAGAAGGTGTCCGAGACGCACTTGAGCTTTCTCCTCTTTATTTCCCTCGATCGAGGTTAGCAATATTATCTTTTCTAGGTCATTGATACAATTCATGTGTCGATGTGAATTGGTTATTTCACTATTTATGATGTCCTGTTTTTGGATAAACTTACTTATATGATGCAGATGAACGGTCGGGAATGGATGTACGGTGACCGGCGCGTAGCCAGGTATATGAAAGGCGTGGATAAATTTATCGATGTGGCTACGGCAAACAAAGAGAATGGATTTATACGTTGTCCATGTGTTCAATGTCGGAACAACAAGGAGTACTCTTCCTCGAAAATCATTCGCGGCCACCTGATTATGAAAGGTTTCATGCCCAACTATAATTGCTGGACCAAGCACGGGGAAAGAGGGGTTATGATGGAAGATGGTGAAGAAGAAGATGATGATAACAACTATCATCATATGTTTCCTGAATACAGTGATACTGCAATGGAAGACAATGGAGAGGAAAGAGGTGAAGAACGGGCATCACATGAGCCGGATGATGAACTTGGTAGGGTCATTTCTGATGCAAAGCGAGAGTGTGAAACAGAAAATGAGAAGTTGAAGTTAGAGGGCATGTTAGAAGATCACAAGAAATTGTTGTATCCAAATTGTGAAGATGGCAGCACAAAGCTCGGTACCACACTGGAATTGTTGCGATGGAAGGCAGAGTGTGGTCTAACTGACTCCTCATTTAAAAAGATGCTGAAAATAATGAAGCCAAAGTTTCCAAAACATAACGAACTTCCCGAGAGTACCTACGAAGCAAAGAAGACTCTCTGTCCTCTGGGATTATATGTGCAAAAGATACATGCATGCATTAATGACTGCATCCTCTACCTCGGTAAGGAGTATGAGAATTTAGATAAATTCCCGGTATGCAATGCGTTGCGGTATAAGATCATACGATATGACCCTGGTGATGTTGAGGGAGAGCCCCTCCGGAAGAGGGTTCCTGCTAAGTTTATGTGGTATGCTCCTATAATACCAAGGTTGAAACGCATGTTCAGAAACAAAGAGCATGACAGGTTGTTGCTATGGCACAAAGAAGACCGTAAGAAAGACGGGAAGTTGAGACACCCTGCTGATGGGTCACAGTGGAGAAAAATCGAGAGAGACTTCCCAGAATTTGCAGGTGATGCAAGGAACTTATGGTTTGGTCTAAGTACGGATGGCATGAATCCTTTTAGGGAGCAGAGCTGCAGTCACAGCACCTGGCCCGTGACTCTATGTATCTACAACCTGCCTCCTTGGTTGTGCATGAAGCGTAAGTTCATTATGATGCCAGTGCTCATCCAAGGCCCGAAGCAACCGGGCAAAGACATTGATGTGTACCTTAGGCCATTAGTTGAAGAACTCTTACAGTTGTGGGGCAAACCAGGTGTACGTGCGTGGGATGAGAACAAACATGAGCCATTTGATCTACGAGGGTTGTTATTCGTAACCATCAATAATTGGCCTGCTCTTAGTAACCTTTCAGGACAGACAAACAAGGGATATAAGGCATGCACCCACTGTTTAGATAAGACTGAAGGTACATATTTGCATAAATGCAAGAAGGTTGTGTACCTGGCGAATCGACGATTTCTTCCGACCAATCATCCCGTAAGAAAGAAAGGCAAGCATTTCAAAGGTGAGGCAGATCACCGGAAGAAGCCTGAACTCCCTGCTGGTGATTATGTATTTGGTATGGTCAAGGACATAGAAGTAATCTTTGGAAAGGGTCCCGGCGGTCAATCAGTTCCGAATGACGTCGCTACAGGACACGCACCCATGTGGAAGAAGAAATCTATATTTTGGGAGCTGCCATATTGGAAAGTCCTGCGTGTCCGCTCTTCAATCGACGTGATGCACGTGACGAAGAATCTCTGCGTGAACCTGCTAGGATTCCTAGGCGTGTATGGGAAGACAAAAGATACACCTGAAGCACGGGAGGACCAACAAATTATGAAAGACCCAAAGAACATGCATACACATAACAAGACGGATAAAGGGCGTCACTTAAGTCGTGCCAGCTATGCTCTTACCAAAGCAGAGAAGGAAATCTTTTTTGAAGTCCTTTACAGTATCAAGGTGCCGTCGGGCTTCTCATCTAATATAAAGGGGATAATAAATATGGCAGAGAAAAAGTTCCAAAACCTGAAGTCTCATGACTGTCACGTGATTATGATGCAGTTGCTTCCGATTGCATTGAGGGGGCTTCTACCGGAAAATGTTCGAGTACCCATTGTGAAGCTGTGTGCATTCTTCAATGCAATATCTCAGAAGGTAATCAATCGAGATATTCTGCCAAGGTTACATAAGGATGTGGTACAATGTCTTGTTAGTTTTGAATTGGTGTTCCCACCATCCTTCTTCAATATTATGACGCATCTCCTGGTTCATCTAGTGGAAGAGATTTCCATTCTTGGTCCGATATTTCTGCACAATATGTTCCCCTTTGAGAGGTTCATGGGAGTCTTAAAGAAATATGTTCATAACCGTGCTAGACCAGAAGGAAGCATCTCCAAGGGATATGGAACAGAGGAGGTCATTGAGTTTTGTGTTGACTTTATTCCCGACCTTAAGCCGATTGGTGTTTCTGACTCGCGGCATGAGGGAAGACTAAGTGGAAAAGGCACGCTGGGAAAGAAAGCAATGATATGTAGGGACGGGGATTCTTTCACTAAAGCACACTACACAGTTCTACATAATTCTACCTTGGCAGCTCTGTATATCGAGGAACACAATAATATTGTACGCTCCAAAACCCGGGGAAGCCTGAATCATGGATTACAGATGAACACATGAAGTCTTTTGGTGTTTGGATGCGGACACATCTCTTGAATGACACCACTGTTGGAGATCAGCTATACTTGTTGGCCGCGTCACCATCTTCTACTGTATTGAATTTCCAAGGGTACGAAATAAATGGGAATACGTTCTACACGATCGCCCAAGATAAAAAGAGCACCAACCAAAATAGTGGTGTCCGCTTTGATGCAATAGACGAGAATGGACAAAAGGACACATATTATGGTTACATAGAGGAGATATGGGAACTAGACTATGGAGTCTCTTTTAAGGTCCCTTTGTTTCGCTGCAAATGGGTCAACCTGAATGGGGAAGGGGTAAAGATAGATCAGTTGTACGGAATGACAACAGTGGATCTCAACAATCTTGGTTATAGAGATGAACCATTCGTCCTAGCCAATGATGTGTCTCAGGTTTTCTATGTGAAGGACATGTCCTCCAGACCGAAAAAAAGAAAAAATATGCAAACGAATACATCATATGATGAGCCAAAGCGTCACATAGTTCTTTCAGGGAAAAGAAACATCGTGGGAATCGAGGACAAGACAGACATGTCAGAAGATTATAATAAGTTTGATGAAATTCCGCCCTTCACAGTGAAAACTGACGCAAGCATTCCGTTAAGTAAAGAAGATGCTCCATGGTTACGTCTGAAGCGATCATAAGGAAGGACAAATGCCAAGAAGTTCATGCTCATATTATGTAACTCTAGTTCATGTCTTTCGCGGTTTGTGGCCTTTAGTCCCGGTTTTGTAGTCTCAGTTTTTAATATTAATAAATGTCTTGAGTGTTAGTCCCGTATTAGGGACATATTATCTCCAAACGCGCGCCCGGTTTTGTAGTCTCAGTTTTTAATATTAATAAATGTCTTGAGTGTTAGTCCCGGATTCGTACTTACCATTAAGATCTTATCTCCAAACGCGCGCAGTCACATATTAGGGAGTGCCTCTATGACCAGTTTCTTGGAGATGCCGGAGGACTGGGATCCGGCGGCATCTCCCTGAAACTAGTCGTAGTGGTGTCCCTGCTCTCGAAAACCATCTTGCAGCTTGTAACTTCTCTAACTAGATCAATACGCCTCGGAGCGAACTAATTTCACATATTAGGGAGTGCCTCTATGACCAGTTTCTCGGAGATGCCGGAGGACTGGGCTCCGTCGGCATCTCCCTGAAACTGGCCGCAGTGGTGTCCCTGCTCTCGAAAACCATCTTGCAACTTGTAACTTCTCTAACTATATCAATACGCCTCGGAGCTAACTGATTTCACATATTAGGGAGTGCCTCTATGACCAGTTTCTCGGAGATGCCGGAGGACTGGGCTCCGTCGGCATCTCCCTGAAACTGGCTCCTCAGAACTCCGGAATATTGATTTTAGCTAGAGTTACCTATCTACTACACGGTTTCCTTTTTGTAGCTAGGTTTAGGGTTTAGGATTTATCTTCATTTTTATTATTGTGTATGTATATATTAGGGTTTCTCTGAATTAGGGTTTATATCTCTCAACACCGTACCTAACTTTCTCCTTTAGCCGCTTTGACTTATTCGTTTTTCCACCTATGCAGAAAATATGGACCCACACGTCAGAGACGAAGAAAAGGAAGAGTTGATCCAAGGTGTGATCCGTGGGGAAGAAAATTTAGACGTATCAACGTTTCCGAACAACTCCGGTGAGGGTGATCCTCTTTTTACCGGAATAGACGACTTGTTTGAGGTTGAAGGTGTTGCCTTCCGCGAGGGACAAGGCGATGCCTTGTGTAATCGAGAAGACGACCTCTCCGGCAAGGTGCATGTAATATAATCAATTCATTAATTAATCATCTGCTATCTATATAGAAATAGTAACGGCGATCTTTCTTCTTTTAGCCCTCCGGATCGAAGGAATCTACTGAAAAGAGCAGACGAGGCCCAACCAAAAAGTTGCAAGACCATGAGAGGTTCAGGGTCGAAGATGTCGCTGAAGACGGCAAACCGACGGCTCCCGAAGTTGTCGCAACCAAATTTGTGGCACAATGCGGAGTAATCGTTAGGGACTTAATCCCGATCACCATTAGAAATTGGAATAGGCCTGCTAATGCGGATGAAGAGGGAACATGTTTATTTGTCCCTAACCACGCCAAAGATTTACTGTGGAAGAGGCTCATGGTTAATTTCAAACTACCGAAGATAGAGCTGGATCCAAATGCGGAGGATCCAGTTGAGGATGCCTTACAACATGGGAGATCCATGGAGGCTAAGGTCAGGGAGTGGGCTTTGAATAAGATGGCCCAGTGTTTCACCAACTAGAAGAAAAGATTGCACCTTGACTATGTCGTGAAAGAGAAGACTCCCGATTTCAAGAATATTCAGTTTGAGAAGATAAAACCATTCTGGGCTGAGTTTGTGGAATACAAGACATCAGAAAAAGCTAAGAAAATGTCTGCAACGAATAAGCTGAATGCTGCTAACAAGAAGTATCACCATACTATGGGGCAAGGTGGCTACAGGGCTGGCATTCCTAAGTGGGAGAAACTTGAGAATGAACTACGTGCTAAAAAGATCACCCCAGAGACAGACGATTGGGTAGAACGTGCAAGGAATTGGTTTTACGGGCATGGGGGCACGTTGGACTTGGAAGGGAGGTGTATATATAACATACGACATAAAGAAGACACCTTGCCAATCGAGAGGATGAGAAAAGCAGTAAAGGCTGTTAAAGATGGGGACTTCATTCCCGATAGAGAGAATGATGAGCTCACACTCGCCCTTGGAAATAAGGAACATGATGGACGAACACGAGGCACAAGAGGCTCCCAACCATGGAGGACTGGGTTTCCCGAAGAGAGGAAGAAATATCCTGATAGAAGCCGTCAGAGGAGAAAGGACAGGGCGGAAGTTGAAGCAGATAGTCAGAAAGAGCAAATGCGTTTAATTGAAGAACGAGTAAAGCAACAACAAGATGAAATTAACGCACTTAAAGAGCAAAGTACTACCGGCCCATCTCAGCAGCACACTGCATTCGATGCTACCGACCTATCGAATAATCGAAAAAGCAGTGTGGCTTCCACCGAGGTCCCGGGTGATGACAATGGCGATGACGATGGTGCACCGACGATGGCTCCTGTTGGCTACCCAGTGGATGATATCACATAGATGACACACTGCGAGCTACATGTCAAAGTTGTGAACATATCAATGAAGGTGGCAGTCGGCTATGCCTTACCAATTGGACCCACACCAACTTACCACTGTCGTCCGGTTCCAGAGGGCTACGCTGTTGTCGGGGTGGATGAAATCATGCCCACCTTTGAAGTTTTGGATCTTCACTACCCTGCAGGTGAAGGGGATGTGACTGTACTGGGAGACGCAAAAAACGTCACCATTCTATGGCCGAAGGAATGTATCGTGCTTCGAAATCACACGCCAAGGCCATCTTCGCCGCCGCCTCACCCGTCTCCAGCGAGGTCGTCGCCGTCGCGGCAGCCGTCTTTGTCGCCTCACCAATCTCCGGCGCAGCCATCGCCGCGGGATCCATCGCTGGCGCCTCAGGATAAAAAGCGTAAGCGTACCGCTAATGTGCGTCGTGGTAAGCGATCGCCGAAACTTAAACAAGAGCTTCTTCCAAAAGTACCAAAGGTTCCTCCCAAGAGAGCTTATGACTGTACTGAAGAGGAGACTGCGGCGATCGTTGATGCGGAAACGACAGCGTTTTTCGCTAAGCTGAGGCGGCCGAAAGAGCCAGAGTTCCCCAGCACCAAAGAAGAAAAAGCCAAAGTGTTGAAAATGCTAAAGACTCTTCATCAACCCGAGCCAAAGCTGTCATCAGACTATGAGCGTTCTATTCTCAAGTCACATGCGTCACAAAAAGCCTCGAAGAGCAGTACTGATGCAAGCGAGAAATCTGTTGCCCAGCTCGGAGAACAAGCAAAACAGACTTACGCCCCTCTCAAGGTGATTTCCCAAACCAATGTGGGGTCGAGCAAATATGGGGCCGAAGATCAGTATGATCTAGAGGTAGTTGCACAATACGGAGAAGCTGCCACTGCTCAAGGTATGAGTATTGCCCAGTACTTATCCCAGTTAGAGTTTTTCCCCGTGAGTGAAGTAGCATACAAATACCAGTACGGCAAACCTCTCGTCAAACCTGAGGAGGTAAACAATCTTCCAACAAAAATGCGAAGATTGCATAACTGGTACATGCATGCCATAAAGGCCGGGGCTAACTGGATAGTGCTGAGGGTTACAAAAAAGCATCATGGGAAAGAAAAGGATGACATGATATCCATTGAATTTGATGAACTATTTCAATTATTCAATCAAGACGCCTTGGACAAATCGATCATCAGTGCCTATTGTCTATAAGTACTAATTCTATAATTAATTTAGTCTCCAGCTATCTCACTTTGTTTATTGCATGTATATAATCATACTGTAATATGCATAATGAAGATTCTCGAATGCAGCAGAGGACAAATCTATGACATTGGCTTCATTGACCCATATTGGGTTCATGAAGCTAATCTCAAAATAAGCCCCCAGGATACGGAGGATAATATAGTACACGCGTTAAGGTTTCAAGAAACCAGAAGGGAAATACTTTTTCCTTACAACTTCGAGTGAGTGTTATTGTCTTGTATACACTTTCTATTTCCCTTACTCGATGTTAAGTATATAATTGATTAGTTATGCATTTGCAGCTTCCACTATATTCTGTTAATCATTCAACTTGACAAAGGGCGTGTACTAGTCATGGACTCGAAACATAAACCCCTTGAGACGTGGAAGGACATGCAGATGCTTCTCCAGCGGTAATTCTAATCATTACGACACTATATCGGCAACGTTCGTGAATTTTATGATATCAAGTAATTAATAACTTCTTTTATTCGTTTTCTTCGCCGGGCAGTGCTTGGAAACGGTTCACCAACAAGGCTAGGGGTGTTTGGAAAGAGGAGCTTACATTTCAACCACTAAATGTAAGCACCACTAGCTATATCCGCGCATCTCTTTGGTTCTAGTTTTGATACAGTTATTATCATGCTTGATTATTATTTTCATTGAACTCTGTTCTCGTAAAGTGCCTGACGCAGGGACTAGGTAACAATCTATGTGGATACTACGTTTGCGAGTTCATCCGGCAGACGTGCGATGAGAAGGGCAGAAATTTAGAGCAACTCCACGTACGTAAACAAT
This sequence comes from Avena sativa, assembly GCA_916181665.1. Taxonomy (NCBI): domain Eukaryota; kingdom Viridiplantae; phylum Streptophyta; class Magnoliopsida; order Poales; family Poaceae; genus Avena; species Avena sativa. Next base: position 396,598,254 of record OV702280.1, on the reverse strand, counting down.
TTCTATAGTTTTTAATTACAAACAAATTGTGTTTAGTTTCATTCATATAGACTGACTCCTTTTTTAAATCAGATTGAACGTCTATGGGACGGTCTTCTGCCAAAGGATCGCGTACGAGCAATTCAGGAGGAATTGGCGGGATTCTTGGATGCAGAAGTCCTAAACCTAAAAGGGGAATACTATTCGGCTGTGTATAGACAATAGGTATTGTAAAAATAGCAACTTTGAAGGAATTCGCCGGTAGCATCGAATAGCAACTTTTGTATGTAGTGCATGAACTCGATCCGTGTATTGAATGTAATATTATCATGATGATCTTGTGTAATATAAGGTTCCTTCATTGATAAATACAAAACACTAAATAAACAATAAAACAACCTAAATGAATTCTCTGCCGCGGCACAAAAAGTGGCGAAAATGCTGCCGCGGCAACAAAATGTGCCAAAATGAATTCTATGTCGCGACAGAGAAATGGGCCAAATCTCTGCCGCGGCAGAATGTTATTAGTCCCGGTTGCCGCCCTCGCCCTCTGCCGTTGCCACGTGTGCACCCTTTTGTCCCGGTTGGTGGGGCAACCGGGACTAAAGGTTAGGGCTTTAGTCCCGATTGCCCCGTCCCGGTTGGGAAACCGGGACTAAAGCCCCGTACCAACCGGGACCAATAGCCCCGTTTCCACCAGTGGCTCGAGGCTTGAAAATCCCACTTGACGAAGCTTGCAAGCTGGCTCGAAGGCTCGATGTAATAAAAGAATTGTCAAGGCCTTTGCTAAAAATGTAATCTTTTCACAATTATAAAAAACAATTCAGTATGAATACATTCAAACAAGTTTCACAAAGTCTGAATAATGACAACAATAGCATGTAGCACAAGTTCACCACATGAATGCATGCAGTTAGTCCAATAGATTGGCATATATCACAAACACATGCACTTAGTTCAACATATACTAATAGAACAAGTAGAACATGAGCCATAGCTCAATCAACAACAAGTCTTAACTTGAACCTAAACCACAAACGAATCGTCGCTCCATCATTTCATCTCCCTCAACCATCTTTGCCATTGTCTATCACTTTGTAAACCACCATGTTGGATCTTCACCACCAAAAAAAAGGAAATTAGTTTTGTTTTAGTATTGATGTTGTAATAGACATTCCAGCAAATAAAGAGATAAAAAATCACTACCAACTTAGTTTTACTTTAGTTTTGATGATGTAAAAATGTTCCGGCAACTAAATATACCAAAGAAAAGCACCACCAACTCAGTTTTTCTTCATTTTAAATGTTGTAAAAACATTATAGCAAGTCAAGTGACCAAAAAACACTAAATACTCGGTTTTGCTTCACTTTTGATGTTGGACACCAAATAAATAGACCAAAAATACCTACCAACTCTGTTTTCCTTCAGTTTGGATGTCATCATTCTTGTCATAAGAATTTTCTTCCTCACTGGACACATCTACCGGCTGCACATAATAATAGAGTGGTCATAATCATTCAATCACACTAAACAAACATGTAGTAGTGCTATGACCAAATTTTAAAACATTGAAGGAAAATTACCAGTGGTGGAGAAGTTGTGGCTCTCTGCTGTGACTGAGTCGTTGCTGCTGACTGCGGTGATGCTGGTCTAGTTGGATAGATGCCAAGGTAACCAGCCGTCTTGGAGTTCATCGCATTGTTGTATGCACGCTTTCTTCCCTATGTAGGCATCTTCAACGGACATGCCTGCAATCCTTCACTCTTTCGTCTAGGTTGCTTCTTCAGTGGAGGATATAGTGTAGCAGTGTGCAACGGCAAGGTATTAGATTGAGCACAAACACCGTAACCAACCTAACTACAAGAACCCCTATAGCCTAGCCTAACAAGTCTCTAACATGCACTAGTGGAAACTGGGCCTCTAGTCCTGGTCTGTAAGGCCTTTAGTCCCGGTTATAGGACCGTGACTAATCAAGCGGGACTAGAGGCCCACCACTAGTCCCGGCCCAGTTACCAGCCGGGACTAGTGGATGTCCACGTGGCTGCCCCTGCGCGCTTAGGGTGCACCCCCACTAGTCCCGGTTGGTGTTATGGACCGGGACTAGTGGGTCTCTGTCGCGGCAGCATTTTGTGCCTTTTCTCTGCCGCGGCAGAGCATTACCTTGGACTAGTTATTTCTCTGTCGCGGCAGCATTTTGTGCCCTTTCTCTGCCAATCATTGATGGTTACGAACAACAACACTCGTAGGTCGAATGGCTCCTGTTTGTGCTCATCCCACACACGTAAACCTGGTTCGGCCCACAACTGTAAAAGTTCATCAACTAATGGCCTTAGGTACACATCAATGTCATTGCCGGGTTGCTTCGGGCCTTGGATGAGCACTGGCATCATAATGAACTTCCGCTTCATGCACAACCAAGGAGGAAGGTTGTAGATACATAGAGTCACGGGCCAGGTGCTGTGACTGCAGCTCTGCTCCCCAAAAGGATTCATGCCATCTGTACTTAGACCAAACCATAAGTTTCTTGCATCACCAGCAAAGTCCGGGAAGTCTCTCTCGATTTTTCTCCACTGTCGACCATCAGCGGGGTGTCTCGACATCCCGTCTTTCTTACGTTCTTCCATGTGCCATCGCAACCACTTGGCATGCTCTTTGTTTCTGAACAAACGTTTCAATCGTGGTATTATAGGAGCATACCACATCACCTTGGCAGGAACCCTCTTCCTGGGTGGCTTGCCATCAACATCACCAGGGTCATCTTTTCTGATCTTATACCGCAATGCAGTGCATACCAGGCATTTATCCAAATTCTCGTACTTCTCACCGCGGTAGAGGATGCAGTCATTAGGGCACACATGTATCTTATGCACATCTAATCCTAGAGGGCAGACGAGCTTATTTGCTTCGTATGTACTGGCGGACAATTCGTTATTTCTTGGAAGCAACCTCTTCATGAGTACCAGCAACTTCTCAAATCCCAAGTCAGTCACACCGGTCTCTGCCTTCCACTTCAGCAATTCCAGTGTGCTACCCGGCTTCTTCTGGCCGTCTTCACAAGTTGGGTACAACAATTTATTGTGGTCCTGTAACATCTGCTCAAACTGCAACCTGTCCTTTTTTTGTGTCGCAGTCTCGCTTTGCATCAGAAATGACCCGACCAAGATCATCAGCGGGCCGTTCTGGTTCTCGTTCTTCACCTCCTTCTTCTTCATTGTCTTCCATTACGCTATCAGCATATTCAGGGAACATAGATCAGTAGTTGTCATCATCGTTCTCTTCTTCATTGTCGTCTTCCATCACAACCCCTCTTTCTCCGTGTTTGGTCCAAACATTATAGCCGGACATAAAACCAGACCGAAGCAGGTAGCTCTGAATGACTCTTGCGGAAGTGTGAGCCTTCTCATTCCTACAGTCAACACATGGACAACACATAAAACCATCCCGCCGCTTGTTCTCCTCGGCCAGAACTCGAAAAGAACGCACGCCTTTTCTGAAAGCGGCAGAGCGTCGGTCACCATACATCCATGGATGGCTCATCTGTATCATACAAATACATGTCAAACGCAATCACTATGCTAAAATTAGTACCGCACGGTCTAAACGAGAAAATAGTTGCTAACCTTTTATTACACTTGGAAACAAAGATGAGAAAGCTTAAGTGTGGCTCGGGCACCTCATATCATGTATGTCTTATGTGACCTAAACTCGCATCGCTCTAATGGACATTTCACCAAACACCTCTAGTGCATATGTATGAACAAGAAAAAAAATAGCACAACAACACTCTCTCCCACCAGGAAAAAAAACAGTTGAGAGGAGGAGGGGGTTGTGCATATATATAGGTCCAGACCACTAGTCCCGGTTGGAGATACAAACCGGGACTAAAGGGGGTGACCCAGCGAGCGGCAGGGTCAGGGCCCTTTAATCCCGGTTTGTGTCTCAGACCGAGACTAATGGGTTCTAACGGGCCGAAACCTATGGTTCTGGGTGGCTCGGGCCGTCCGGCTAAGGCCATTAGTCCCGGTCCCAGCCATAGACGGGACTAATGGCCTAGACTAAAGGCCTGTTTTCTACTAGTGATGGCAGAAAATAACGAGCTACCTCGAGTACTAACTTACCATTGTGTCGCGCTTGAGATATACAACAGGTCGTGACCATGACCCGACGTACATGCTATGCTGGTGGAGGACAAGATGGACGCTAGACAGGAGGAGGAGATGGGGGCAGTTTCGACCGGTATGGCGTTGGATCGGCGGAGGGCTGGCAGGAGGATGGCTAGAGGGCAGAAATCCGGCGAGCGGACGTCTCCCCTAACCCTAGATGAGCGGCAACATGCGATGCTGCGCACATCCTAGTATGGGACTGGGAGGACATTTTGTGGGGAACAAGAGCCATGGGGGAGGATAGGGCATTGTTTCCCGAAGGTTGGTGGTGGCAGCCGATGGTGCTAACCCTAGCATCTCAGCAGAAGGAGGGGAATCGCAGTCAGGAGATCACTGCCCAATGGGGTGAGCTGTACCGAGGGAGGTTTGACCAGTGCGGTGCTGGGACGTGGGATTTTCGGGCACCGCTCGCAAGCCGTTGGAGCCGAGAGTCGAGCCCTCCGATCCGAGCCTCGAGACCACTTTTTAGTTTCCAATTTCCAGTAACCAAGCTTGTCCTGGATTGAATTTTCTTGAGCCTGAACGATCTGAGCCTCCATCCGTCTCGGCTCGGCTCGATTGAACACCTACCTGGAATAAAATATTGTGGCCTCATATCATATCTGACGGAACGAGACACGCTGATCTTCCTCCCCTTCCTCACACGCGCGTTGCATCCCCGAGCGGAGCGAATAGGGAGAATCCCACCTCTCTTGCACCAGCTCCCCTCTTCCTCCCCCTCCCGCCGTCGTTGATAGGCGCCAACATGCATTGCCCATGCAGGGCCGCAGTGATGGGCTCTGCTTTCCCTACGTCGGGCATTTCCCGTGGGGGCCTTTGGTGATGTCACTTCTCTACTAGCGACATGTGGCAGGGCATGGTGGCGCTAAGTTTTGCTGGTGGGATGGAGCTCGGAGCAGGGACGCGGTCGGTGCTCCCGTCAAGAACAGATCAAGGCCCTTTTGGGCTCCATCTCGGTTTGTGCGGGCCATCTTTTCTTTGGCGTGTGCATCACTTCTGGCTGGATGAAGGCTTTGAATCCTCGGACATGAGGGGCGGCGGCAGCACACCTACTATAGTGTGTCAGTGGTGCGCCTACTGTAGTGTGGTGGCGGTGGCTCGCCTACTGCAGTGCAGCGGTGGCGGCGGCTTTACGGGCCCGATCTGGGCCTGGTTGGGCCTACCTCTGCGATTGCGTCTCAGTCGGCTACCACTGCAAGGTGGTGGAACTCACCCTCGTGAAGCTACAGTGTTGGTGCCCCTTTGTACCATCGGATTGTCTTCTCTGTCCAACAGGTCATCGCTAGACATAGTGAGACGGCGACGATGACGGCAAGACCAGGCTGGCGTGTGTTGTTCGGTGGCATGTATGGTGGAGCGCTACGAGTCGTTCAAGGTGGTGGTTTTTTGAGGGTCGGGAGAAATCCTTGTCGACTCATCCAGCACCGATGCGGTGACACCTACGGGTGTATCGAGGGAAACCCTAGGAAAAGTCCGGGCAATGGAGTCGTTAGCGTTGCATTCCTTTTTTTAAGGTGTTTCTTGATACACGACACTTCGGAGTGCTAGTGCGTGTTGGGAATTCTTCGGAGGGTGCAGCGGTTGCGGGTCATTATCGTTTTCGTCCAATGTTAGCATTGTTTTCTCTTTACTTTGTCTCTCTCTTTTCTTTTGGGTATGATTGTGATGTTTTCCTTAGTCATGGTCTCAAAGTTGTATCGCATGGTTACAATATTAACATAACGGGGCGAAAGCCTATTTGGAGGAGGACCATATCAGACGTATTCACATCAAGCTCAATCGTGCTGTCAAGGCCCTCAAGAAATGGCATTGTCTGAAACATCTTTGGTGCTTCAATGTGCCTGAAAAAATGGGGGATTATCTATGGAGGAGCATGAGAGCTTTAGAGGTTGCTCAGATATATATATATCAGTCTCCTAAACTTAGGTAATATCCGAGCCATGCACTGGTCCCGACTCACTCAAGGTAACGCATCATTTGGGTTCCTAGCAGCATCGGTGTGCCTCTCCTGGGCCTCCACTTCCTCACATGTCCCGATCAATGAAAACCCGGGGCCTCGCTTCAATCACAGTTTTGTTTTAGTAACTACTACTCCCTCCGTTTTAAAATATAAGATGTTTTAGATTTGTAAAGAAAATGAATCTAGACTTCTTTTAGTGTTTAGATTCACTAGGTGAACCTAAACACTAAAAGAAGTCTAGATTCATTTTCTTTACAAACCTAAAACGTCTTATATTTTGAAACGGAGGGAGTAGTATGGTCCATAGAGAGAAACTAAATTGTGTTTTTATTGAGATAGCCAACCTACAATGCAACACCAAAGTATGCATCGAGATATTGAGAGATTCGTGACACGCGGCACTACTTGTTAAAAAGCTAAGTCTCGCATTAATCCACATGGTTTATATATGTCTCTTCATGTTTTCAGTATTTCTTGAGAGGATATTTTTATGGACTTTGTTTTGGGATTGCCTCGTACACAAAAGGAGAGGGGATAGAATTTTTGTTGTTGTGGATTAGTTTTCTAAGATGGCACACTTTATTCCTAGCACCGACGGCCGCGCGTAGTCTTAGGTTGTGTGGCGTGAGTGTAACGAATGTTCTATGACTTAAATAAAGATTTCTATTGTAAATGGCCAAAGCCTACATTGATAGATCATACATGCGCGCAAACAGCTTAGCCTACTCGTCGGAGTCGGAGGAGGAGTCAGAGTGGTAGCAGTGGCGGCACATGGTGTGGTCGAAGACGCTGACGCCGAACTTTCCTTCGCCGTCATATTTGAAGACGACGATGTTGCCCGCTTCGATCTGGTGCGAGCGGGCGAAGTGCTCCCCGCTTTTGTCTAGGTACATCTGGCCAGGGTGGTCGGACTGCAGGTCGACTGGGTACCTGCCAGTCCTGAAGCCGTTTGCCCGCAGCATGGTGAGCGGGGACGGCTCGTCGCCGATCAGCGTCACGAACCCGCGGGGTAGGAGCAGCCTGTCATGCGGCATTCCAAGGTGGATGGCCACGACGAACTGGGTGCCTTGGTCGAAATCTCCGGGCGACGACGACGTTGAGGGAGAGCGTGGTGGCGCGGTGAGTTGGCCGCGTTCTCCACGCCTCCCCTCGACCCAGCACCGCCGGACATGGCTAGCTACAAGCATTGAAGAAGGAAAAGGGGAAGGAGGAGACGATGGTGTTCTATGCGGGAGAAGATGACCGTGGGTGTCCGGTTAAAAAGGGCCTGCATCGGATGCCGGCGCGGAGACCGAAGAGGGGCATTGAAGTGTCCAGCCAGTAGGGCAGGCGTCAGGCGGCGCCTGCAGCGGCAGTGGAGAGCATGTCGTCCAGTCAGTCATTGTGCCATCGTGTCGCCATTGATGGCACAGGCTGCCGCTAGTCAGCCTCCCGCCAGCGCCTCTTAATCGGTGCCGCTGACCGCGTATAGAATCAATGCCGCGGGTCAAGGTGGCTGCCAGGTGGGCCAGTAGCACGCGCGAGAACGACGTTCGCGCGCGTCCGGGCCTACGCTATCGAGCCCCAGATTAGATGCATGGATGGGTCGAGCCGGACGCGTTTCGCCAGATGGATCGCCCTGCTGGAGGGCCGCGCACGCACCACGCGTTCGCGCGGACAGTTTCGGATAGCAAACCATTTGAGGCGGCCCGGTGAAGATGCCCTTACGTCGATGAAGAATAAAACTATCGCTATAATTTTTTTTCTTTTCCTAGCTCCCAAGCGCAGGGTAACCCCAAGGGGTTGTGGGTTTTTTCTACCAATGGGGGCTTTTTCTTCACCACCCCCATCAGGGTGGTCCAGAGGGTTCAGAACTACACCTAATTCCATCCACGGGAAGGAGGTGAGGTTGGTGAAATATTTGTTATCATCATGATTCGTGGACGCGCAGTAGTGGGAGATCCAGACGAGGAGGAACTGGATAGCACAAGAGGAAATGGAAAACGAGGAAGCCTCGCCGATGACGGTAAACGACATCAGGGACGACGAGGAGGCATGAGGGGAGAAGTACACATCTCCGACCCAAACCTCCCCGCACGCCCTGCCCCTCCATGCATCTAGGGTGTGGGTGGTGGTCCGCTATTACGGGGACACAAGCGGTGGCGGCGCCAATGACGAGCACCTCGACTACCCGCTAATCATGGGGCTCCTGCGCAACATCGGTGATTAAATACTAACTAGGCAATTCGGCGCGGCAAATTTGGCGCGGCAACATGCCGCGCCCGTGCGGTGTAACTGTTATGGGACCACCAAAAGTTGGAAAAGTTAACTACGAAAGATATCTTTGCTATTCCCTCCGTCACAAAATAGATGTCTCAAATATGTCAAAATTTAGATGAATCTAGACACTATTTAGTATATAGATTCATCCAAAATTTGAAAAACTCAAGACATCTATTCTTGGACGGAGGGAGTATTTTTTTTGGAATTCAGTTATTTCCCTGGCATCAGCTTTTGCCATGCATGGATGATTTAGTCTGAGCGGAAATGTATGAGCACATCGTGCCTATGTAATAAACGCATTTGTTAGTATGTCTCCTCAGACAATAGATCCTATTACTGGTCAGCCTCACCGATCAGCATTTGAATCCCTGAATGTTCACCCAAATTGTCACATCTTATTAAGAGAAACCAAGATCAACGACTTCTTTAAACGACATGTGGCGATCTGTAAGATTGAACGCCTCATCACACCAAAAAACTTCCTAAGAAAATAGAAGTTTAATTAAAGAGGCAGGTCAAGCAGATCTCTATCAAGAAGCAGATCTTGCTTAAACCATACAACCTACTTCAGTCGTTAGCTCTCTCAGTTCTTCTCAGCAAAATCATATTCTTGCCAAGCTCAGGCTGTGTCAGAACACCAGGCTCACATGTCTCCTGATAGCTCCTGAAATTTGTTGTTCGAAACCTGCAACTGGTGACAGGCATAGAGATACTTCGCCAAAAACCGTAAGATTTCCTTCTGATAGATAGCATAGATGGCTTGTGTGGTTTCAATGCCGAATTCCGGCTGGCCTAACTCGGTGGCGCACCTGACACATGTCGCATTTTCCCCATTTGTTCTTTCACTTGAGCTTTGTCTATTCTAAGGAAGGAGGCAACCCAATATCGCAAGAATGTGTTCTTAAAAACTACTTTAGAAGGTCACAAAGCTGTACATATTTATAGATGAAAAAAGAAGAACTTACAAAGATCAAGCTGCAAGAAATCAATATAAAGCATTCATACAGCGGTTAATGAAGATCAGACAAAATGAGAAGCAGATATGTTGGCTTGTCTTCCATATTCACCACATAACAGCTGCAGTTGGTACAAATTCTTATAAACTCATCTAGTTTAAGCTAACAGAACAAAAAAGATAAGAGTGCACTGGATCAAAAAAAAATCTCAGATGGTGGCCGCCATGAAGTTGTATTGCATACGTCGAATATGAAAAACTGCAACTCTGTAGTTGCATTTGACTGGCATAGTACGTACCTCAAATAATGAATGAAACTAGCAAACCAAATTTTGCTCACAAGTAGTTCATATGGTAAGATCCCTACAAATATATGTATGCCTCTTCGGTTATCCTGTAGCAATTGTATATCAAAAGCAATTAATTTGTCAGATAACTTAATAGGCAATTTCTGATAGTGAATGCACTGGCACCAACTTAATATTTGTAGTAAAGATGTGTCACAATAGCACATATTATTATGTTTACGGAAGTAAATGTGTTTACACAGGTAAATGTGAAAACAAACCATTCTTCAAACATAGAAACATTATTTTCAGAGACAGTTTAAGGAAGGTTGATGGAATGATCATTTTCTACATAAATAATTCCCCATCCTTTGTACCAAAGACTCACCACAATAACCTTGAAATTTAAATTAGAGGCCTTACACTAAACCAAAAATAATTGTTTTTGTTGTATGCAGCTGTCCTATTGGAATAACTGGCACTTACTATTTTAACTAATTGTAATAAATACAGTAGAAGAAGCAACACAATGCAATATAGCTCTGTAGATCTGGTAGTACATGGTATTGTTCGGTAAAGCCCGACTCTGTATGATGACAATTCGGTGAATAGAACATTTAGGATTAAAATTGTATACTGATTTTTCACAAGAATATTGAATCACCGAGTCTCGAACACCTGAACTTTACTGTTCTAAAAACTGAACCTATGCACACTTCTATCTTCTGTACTTCAAATATAACCAATACTTCGTATGACTGAAAAAGTTGGGTAACCTTTGCACAGAGTTGATTGTAGGATGGGGCAAGACAATAGAAATACGCGTAACTGGAAAATACAAATACTCTCTGGTGTGCTTTCCTCCAAGGCATCCACAGCCCATAGCTCTACTTATGTAGTATAAATGCATAAATTTCTTGCACAATTTATCTCACTCATCTCTATATAGTTTAGAAAACACAAACACAATATAACAATCCAATAATGGTAGAAGTGCTTGGTGCTTCTGGTAGAAAATTTAAAGCAAGAAAAATACTGAATTAGCATGGATGAGACTCACAAACCTGTGATGTTAGTTTTTAGTAAGGCTGTAGGGCCACTCCCTCGTCATGTTATTTGCAGAAATAAAGCTGTAAGAAAAAACTAATAACTCAATAATGTCGATGAGTTGAGGAAAACCAAGTTAGTTAAAAACAATTATGTGCCAGGGATGAACTTTGAGCTGAGAAAAGATAATGGATATGCAAATGGTCAAGTTGCTTTCTTCATCATATAATCCCATGTTTTGAGATAGTTACTGAATATTTTCCATGGTGCATATGATGACATAGAATGTATCTTACAAAATATTGGATACATGCTAATGCAGCATATGAGACAAAAAGGGACTCTAGTGGAAAAAAAAAAGGCAGATCGACCAGCTGATATGTGTGCGTACGGGATATGAATTAAAAGGCAGATCGATCAGCTGATATGTGTACGTACGGGACATGAATTAAAAGGCAAATCGATCAACTGATATGTGTATGTACGGGGCCTGAATTGGAAACAGGGAGCTGACTTGGACCTGGTACCAACCGATCAGACCTGATACCAATACGGGACTGTACGCGACCAGAGTCGGCGACTCGGATGACGGCGAAACCCACCGACAGCCTGAAGCCATCGATCGCCACCGAATCAAGCCTCTCACCTGCCTGAGCTTGACGGCGTGGTAGACGAGCTCGATGTGGGTGAAAGCCTCGGTCTGGGATCCATCCAAACTGTAATAAAATCCATGTATTCAATTACTATTTGGATTTTGTCAATTCCCTGTCAGCCAGGTACCTTCCGGTCTTCCTCTCCTCACTTTGGAGTGTCACGACGGGGGAGATCTATCTCCTCAGTTGGAGCATTAGTACACTAGGTCATGACTAGCAGGTGGGGACGGCGGGCCATGTGGTGGCATCGGTGAGGCGGATGGCTATGGCAGCAGCACGGACAGTCATGTAAAGATTGCAGGAACTTGAGTCATGCGCGACGGTCTGGGACGTGGACGAGCGGACCAATTTCTCAAGCTTGGTGAGAAGAGCATGCCGATCTAACTCTGCTGCCTCCCCCATTTTCTTGTTCTAAATCACTACTTCACATTGCAAATTTTCTCGTTCTATTAACTCTGTTTAAGATATGTACACATCATGTTCACACAAAAAAAAGATATGTACACATCAAGGGGTGATTTTTATTGACATACTTTATTGGTATCTTTGACTCGAAAAAGCAGACCCTGATGTAGAAACATCCTGTTCTATAGTCCTCTCTCGGTACAAATAATTTTAGCTCTTGATATATTATTTTGGCTGAAGATTGAGTACTAGGGTAAAATGACATATGCAGGTCTTGGTTCCCTTGGTAAGCCACTAAAATTTACTTAGATGTATAGTAAGCTTGTCAAGAAGAACATGCATGATGGTGAGCGAAACCAGTAGATAGGTGAGTTGGATTCTATTCAACGCGAGACATGAATACTCGGTAGAGAAGAGCATCAACACACATCTCGTTGTTGTCGTTACTACAAACAAGAAATTTGATATTTATGCCCACTGACGATTGTATATGTATTCATGTTGTTGCAGCTCTAGAGGGGCGAACACGTCCACAATTATATTTCATGTCTAGAAATGATGAAGCCTTCTATGATGCATACCGGAAGATGGATCTTCCACCGCAGAGCCCTATCTACGAGTATGGGGGATCAGAGTCGAAGATCGTGCCCGACGTCGTCGACGGCTAGCTTTTTTTGGTACTACCTCCAATATCTCAACATATATATATCTTAAATCTTTAAAGTCTACACTCGGAAATTAGTGAGTCCATATGCATTATATCACAGCTTCTCTTTATCCAAGACATCCACGGGCTTAAATAGTCCCGTCTTGAATAGGATCACACATTTTCCATTTATTGTGTTATCACACGTTTTTTATGGTTGTAAGTTCTTCGGATCATCATGTAAATATAATGGACGTCTTCTCATGCGTGTTTGGCTCTTGTGTGCATAGCTCACTTTATTTGAAGTATATTTTAAACAAACATTCAAATGTTAAAAAATCCAAAAAAAAGTACCTATATCTCCATAAATTAGGTGCGCACAAAGTCGTTTCACAAAACATCAACTTGCTCTATGGGCTATGAAAAAAGACAAATTTTGGTATTAAAATACGGCTTATCATGAGATTTTTTTTTTTGCCATTTTACATAGCACACAAAACAATATTGTTTTTTCATAAAACTTTATGTGGGCACATAGAATGTGGACATCCACACCTGATTTTTTTTTCCGCAACTGTTTAACAGTTTCAGATGTGTATTACGTGTGGAGGAGGCATACTCTATTGCTTTTGTCGGGTGTACCTCGGTTTGCCGAGTGTTTTCGTGTCCAGAGCTTGGCAAGCAAGTTATTTGCTGAGTGTCAAACGGGAATACACACCGTAAAGATCATAAATACACTTGGCAACTAATCAAACTTGACAAAGAGCTTTTCAAACACTCGGCAAACACGCTACTCGACCAAAGGAGGTAATATACACTTGGCAAAGACCAAATACTCAGCAAACAAAGGGACACGTGGCAACTTCGGTCGCACCAAACGGCGTTGTGACGGGATAGGTGCATATTTCCATTTCAAATAAATGTTCAGCAATTCCACTCTCACTTGTTGGATTTGGAGCAGATCAATCAGGCGCACATCGGCTTGCTCCTGAAAAAGGAGTGCTTGCTCCCAGCTCCTTCCGCCCCGTCTTCCTGTAGAATTGCTCTGTCAAGGCGATTGCCAAGGCGCCCATCATCCGTCTGCAGCACCAGATCGGTGCCATCATGACATGGACCAGACCGGTTTTCTCGCTGACATGCTCCAAATCCTTCGCACTGATGTTGCCTCGGCACGCCGCCTGCGGCTCCTCCTCCATAAGTTCGAAAAGGAGAACGGGGTGTTCATCAACTATCAAAAGTGCACTCCAATGTCGTGTGGAGGGATTCCCTTAAACCTACCTCCTAGTTAGTGGCTGGGTCAGGTCCGGGCTCGTGGCATGGCACGAGCGCATAACCCGATCGTGGCGCCAAGGTAGGATCTCTACTGGCCACCGATTTCCTTGTAAGCTGAATAAGTAGCGACGAGAGATAATGGAAAAGTTGCAGCGCAAAAACACTGAGGCTGAGGCTTTCGTGTCTGTGTGCGTACTCTGAGAGATTCAGGTTTAGCCAACGCTATCACTAAGGCTAGAATTAATAAATCTGCCGGCCGATCGTCGATCTCCTCCCTCTGCCTGCCGCATCATCACTAGGAAGCATCGAGAGTGAGTTCACTATATGTGTGACGCAGACGTGAAGAGGCACGTACGTCGTATATATGTCCCCGGCCGGCCATCTACTCGGCAAGCTACCTCGGCCCCGGCTCAACCTGTGTGTATACCTGCATGCAGGAGTACGCCGCGCACGACATGCACGACGGCCGGACCGGACCGGACCGGACGGAGCAACGCATCCAATGCTGCCAGCCGGCGACCTTCGTGCCTCCAGTTGATCGTGGCCCACGGCCCCACGCACACGCACGCACGGCCTCTGCTGCCTGCTCGTGCACGCGAGTTAATTGGATAAAACTACCACAATTGAGGCTGTCGGGACGGGTCAGTATCACTTTTGTTAATTTTGACATGTCAGTACCAATTTTGGGATACAAGTGTTGCAAATCACACTAATTCTCTTTTGATAGCAGTTTGACATGCTTCCTGACAGGTGGGATCCATCTGCAGAGCTGACTAGTAAAAAAAAAGCCACGTGTGGCAAGGGGTGTCTCGTTCTCGGGGCGTCACCGCTCTTCCCGCCGCGCGTGTCTGCTGACAGATAGTACACGGCGGGATTGTGGCAAGGGGTGTGCGCCAGGGGCCTGGTCTTGAACGCGTATCACAGTGTAGTCGGCGCGTCGGTACCAGTTGAGGAACGTCCCCGCAGGCATCTCCATCTCCCGCGGCGAGGTCACCCCCTGGACACAAGCACGGCGAACACCCACGCCACCGACACCGTCCACCGGTTGGCGCCGTCGTAGCAGATGGATTGCTGCATTATCCCCGCCGTGTCCAGCTTCACGAGGCCGCTGAACAGCCTTTGCACCGCCCCGGGCCGCGAGGGCGTGTTCGGGAACAGGGGCTGCATGACGTCGAGGTGGTGCAGGGTCACGATCGGCGCCACTGGGTGCGCGGCGAGGAGGCCCAGGAGGTCGCCGTAGACTTCGTACTGGTGGAACCCCTGGTTCTTGGTGAGCGGCACGCCCAGCTTCACCATGCAGGCCTGGATCCGGTCGTCACTGCCGTAGAACGCCGGGTATCGGCGGATGCAGCCGTCCTGGATCCGCTTGAGCGCCTCGGCGAGCCGCCTGCTGATGGCGAACCCCCGCTGCCTTGGACATGTTGGACTCCCGCACCTCGCGGTCCAGCCAGACGTAGTCGCGCATGGCGTCGCGCGGGCGCCACCACACCTTGATGTAATCCTTTCACTTGTCCCAGTACTGCACAGACGCCGTGATGCCGAACACCACGTGCTGCAGCGTCGTGGCCGTGGACGCCGCCTTGCTCTCCGCGGCGGCAGCGGCGGCCGTGCGGTTGTTGATGCAGACACGGGAGGAGAGCGCGGTGGTGGAATCAGGCGAACAGTTGGAGGACGAGGCGGCAGCGGCCGTGGAGGCAGCGGAGGCGAAGCGGAGGAAGGAGCCGGTGGCGGTCTCCTTTTCGTCGGCTTCACATGGCAAATTTTTTTGACTAGTCAGCTCTACAGATGGGTCCCGCCTGTCAGAAAGCATGTCAAACTGCTATTAAAAAGAATTAGTGTGATTTGCAACACTTATACCCCAAAATTGATACTGACATGTCAAAATTACCGAAAATGGTACTGACTCGTTCCGACATCCACCGACATCCCCAATTATGATAGTTTTATCCAATTAACTCCATGCACGCGCGCGCGCACACACAGACCGGCCCTGGTATGCGTTTGACTGCTTCTGCCGCCGCCGCTGGCGGGTTGCGCGAGCATCCAAAATCTGCCCATGCATCGAACCGGACGAACAACAAGGAACGAACGAACGAACGGTTTAATTCGGGGTGGCAGGCGCTGTCAGCCCGGCGATTCTAGCATGCACGTTACATAGTCAATCGTTGGCCAGGTAAGGGAGATTTGGGCTGAGAGAGTGGAAAATGCATTCGTTCATCCAATACAGCTTCCTCCCTCCATACCTGCACACTTTAAAAGCATACGGTCAGAGAAGCTACAGAAGAATGACATCCTTGCTCAGAGTGTACGGTGTATGGCAGAGTAGCAATTCTAGCGTGCACGGTATCTACCGTGCATGCCCCACCTTCTCTCTCCTACCATTTTCTATACAGCTGTGTCAGCTCATTCTCTCACCTCTATTATTTTATGAATTTAGCTGTAAATCTTGAAACTTTTATAGCTCTTAAACTAAAAGTCTCATTTAAAAACGGTTTAAATATTTGGATTCCCGCGATAGAGAGTTTTATAACAAGACCAATATTGAATATATTTTGGCAATATTTGAAAATTGAATTATAAAACATAATAAATTTTTGAAAACCTTAATAAAACCTGGTAAAAATTATTTTTCAAACAATTTGTTTTAAACTTGATTCATCAAATTCTGAAAATAATTGACAATATTGTGTATCTACAATTTCATTGCGGTTTTCCAGAAAATTTAATTTTGCATGTATACATAGAGTTTCACTATGTTCCATAGAGTTTCATCATGTTTCATAATTCGAATTTTAAAAATTGTATGAATATTTTTAAAATTGGTCTTGTTTCAAAGTCCTTAGCATTTGAA
This sequence comes from Avena sativa, assembly GCA_916181665.1. Classification (NCBI taxonomy): domain Eukaryota; kingdom Viridiplantae; phylum Streptophyta; class Magnoliopsida; order Poales; family Poaceae; genus Avena; species Avena sativa. The sequence goes on along the minus strand of OV702280.1, from coordinate 396,581,773 downwards.
ACATAAATATGCAATTGGAATATAAATTAGACACTTGATTTAAAAGTTAAAGCATAAAATAAGATTTTAAGATCTTAGTGTATGAAAAAAGGACGGATGATTGAGAGGAGAGAGGACACATGTACTGTGAAAGGTGTGAAAAGGTGTCAGGAGATGTACTGTGGGAGACACCACTCAACGAAATGCAAATAAATACAACCGAAGCAAGCTGGCTCATTTTCTAATCGCAAACTGAATGGAGGGCTCAGACAAGCACGCTATGTCGCGTGCACGCTAGAAAAGCATTTTTGACGGTGTATGGCAGCTATAGTACTCACCTGGACATAGCTTCATGCATGCCCCCTGACAAGCAATGCAACGTCAAGAGGAAGAAACCCGTATACACGAGTTCTATAGTTTTCAATTTCCGCCCCCTGAGAAGCAGTCATACACGTACTCTAAAATGAAAGGTATAGGTCAAGATATTTGTTAGACAAGTAAAATCCAGAACTATCTTGCAATACATCTCAAGATACTAAAAGAAATTCAGTGAATACATAAAAATACTGCGCTATAGCACATCTCCTTGGACAAATTAATCCAAAAAAGAAATGTGATCGTACCATTATTAGTATATTGCCTACGGAATAAAAGGAAATTTAATTCTACACAACATGTTGTTTAGCAATATTACCATTAGTTTTATCTGCCCAGGTGCTGTTTGTAAACATAGATATGCTAATTGTAACATAGAATGTTGCATCTACAATAATAAGAAAAACTCACTAGAGGATACCTCAATATAACCGAGTGTCAAATCCCGTCAGTTCACTGCCGTTAAGAAAATTTACTAATTTTACATATTATATTCACATTATAAGTCATTAATAAGTAAGAAAATTTGTTACAAATAAATAGAAATAATGCGGATTTCCTGCCCATCCTCCCTCAAAAATGGCTCTCAACAGCGATTCTCATACTAGCAGCCAATCTTCGCCAAGCATGTACTCCGAAGCATATGTCGTCCCCCAGTCTCATCAAACACACACATATACTCACCATATACGATGGACGAGTGCCGCAAGGAGGAGCAGGAGGATTAAGCAAGCGCGAGATCGGCTGCAAGTAGTTATGTTATTTGTAAAACAATAATCTTGTAACTCCGATTTGCTCAGGGACAACAAAAAAATCGAGATTCGACTGCGGCGGGGTCTCAGCGGACACGATCAGAACATGGCCACTATAGATAGCACACGTTCCTCTCTGCCCTGGTATCACGGCTTGTACTTGTAAATAGCTGAGTTAGTTTGAGTTAGTTACCAACGGGCACATCTGTACGTGTATAAATCTATCCTCAATCAATGGAAATCATTGTGTGGCAAATATCTTTCTCCTACATGGTATCAGATACCGAGTCTCTCTAAACTCTCGATCCACCTTTCTCGCTTCCGCTCAACCACCTCTCTCTCTCTCCGGCCATGGACAGCCCGTCCTTTGTCACGTCCAACCCCTTCGCCACCTCCTCTTCTCCTGTGACGCTGCCGACGGCCACCATCCAGCTGATCAACATCAAGCAACATGTTCCTGTTGTTCTCGATCTCACCCAGCCCAACTACTCCACCTGGAGCACCTTCTTCATGGTGGCTTTTGTAGGGTTCGCAGCATAGAAAACAAAAATTTTCCTACGATGTGAACTATATACCAAGATCTGTCTACTAGATACAAACAACGGACGGATGTATATCCGTAGAGAACATACCCTTGAAGACCGACAAAGCTTAACGAGTTCAACTCGTGGTTGATGTAGACGATCTCTTGCCGATCTCAAGATCGAGAGGAAGTCCTAGCGCCGCAAATCAGCAGCGCATCCGTGCTCGCACACACGTTCAAGGCATCGAGCAACCTCCGCCTCCTCGCTCCAGCGATGCAGCGCAAGCACAACTCTTTCTTGCCGAATAGCCACCGGGAACATGTATCTCGCTAGTCCGAGACCATGGGGGATAAATTCTAGAGGAGGAGAGAGATCCTTCACGAGGAGGTGTGAGAGACAAGTGAGGAGGGGGGCTCCTTTTATAGGAGGAGGGGGAACCCCAAGGGGGTGGCCGGCGCATGGGGGCTGCCCCCTTGCCCTCCCCTCTTCATGTGGGTGGACACTCTACTCACAAATCTCCTTTAAATTCCCTCCACTCAAAAGTCCACTCAAATTCCCATTAAATTTCCACCAAATTTAATGCAAACTCTCATTAAATAAAACTCTTTTATTTTATTCAGAATTTTGTCAATTACTTTAATGACAAACATTCACAAATAACCCCTTGCTAGAATTCTATTTCACATGCATAACCACTTTATGCAATTTCACCCGAAAACCTGTTTCGGTATCTAGTGAAATAAATTCCTGCGTTTGTTCATTCTTTCGGCATGAAACATTTGCTCCAATTGGATGTCGGTGTCTCTTAAGTGTGTCACCCTACGGTTCGTGAATAATGCGGACATGATCGAGACCCCTCTCGGATCAATAATCAGAAGCGGGATCTGGAGACCCATACTGACTCCCACACATTCAACGATGACTTTCTTGTGATCGTCGGAACCTTTTACGCTAGTATCTTAATCCCTTTGTTTCACGATATATTACATGTCCGAGATTTGATCATCGGTATCTCCATACCTAGTTTGATCTCGTTACCGACATGCACTCTTTTCTCGTTCCTGTGATATAACATTCTAGTGATCAAATCACTTGCTTGCAAGCTAATCAATGTGATATCACCGAGAGGGCCCAGAGTATATCTATCCGTCATCGGGATGGACAAATTCCACTCTCGATCCATGAGCCTCAACATAACACTTTATTAGTTCTGAATCCATCTTTATAATCACCCTGTTACGGTGTGACGTTTGATGTTATCAAGAAACTCTTCCGGTGTTAGTGATTGACATGATCTCATGGTCTAAGGATTAGGATCACTTCGTAAGTTGTTATAGCAATATAAACTCAATGACTTTGATCGTAATGCTATACTTCGGATGAATGTTCATCACACCATTACACTAATGTTGTGATCCCGTTATTAACAACATCCAATGTCCATGATCAGGAAACCTTGATCATCTTGTTAATCAACGAGCTAGTTTATGAGAGAGGCATAACTAGGAACTTTCTGTTTGTTTATTAAACACACATGTATTAACGTTTCCGTATTAATACAATTATAGCATGCAAAATAAACATCTATCATATACTTGGAATACACATAATAAACACTTTATTATTGCCTCTCAGGGCATATTCCCTTCAGTCTCCCACTTGCACTAGAGACAATAATCTAGTTACATAGTGATAAATCTAACACCCATTGAGTTCTGGTGTTGATCATGTTTTGCTCTAGGGAGAGTTTTAGTCAACGGATCTGCTACATTGAGATCCGTATGTACTTTACAAATCTTTATATCTCCATCCTTGACATGCTCGCGGATGGAGTGAAACCGGCGCTTAATATGCTTGGAATGCTTGTGAGAACTTGGCTCTTTGGCATTGGCAATGGCACCATTGTTGTCACAATAGATCACCATTGGGTCCAACGCGCTTGCCACCACTCCTAGTTCGGATATGAACTCCTTCATCCAAACTGCTTCCTGAGCCGCTTCCGAAGCAGCAACATATTCGGCCTCCGTTGTTGATCCCGCTACCACAGGTCGTTTGGAGCTCCTCCAACTAACCGCTCCGCCATTCATGAGAAATACGTATCCGGATTGAGACTTAGAGTCATCCGGATCGGTGTCAAAGCTAGCGTCGACATAACACTTAGCGACGAGCTCTTCTTCACCTCCGTATACAAGAAACATATCCTTAGTTCTTCGTAAGTACTTAAGGATATTCTTGACCGCTATCCAGTGTTCCGAACATGGATCCGATTGGTACCTACTAGTCAAACAAATAGCATGTGCCACATCCGGTCTTGTACATAGCATGGCGTACATTATAGAGCCTATGGCTGAAGCATAGGGGACTTTGTCCATTATCTCTCTTTCTTCCGCCGAAGCCGGACTTTGAGTCTTACTCAATCTCTTGCCTTGCAATATAGGTAAGAACCCCTTCTTACTTCCGTCCATTTTAAACTTCTTTAAAATCTTATCAAGGTATGTACTTTGTGATAGACCTATTAGGCGCCTAGATCTATCTCTATAGATCTTTATGCCTAATATGTATGACGCTTCACCTAGGTCCTTCATTGAAAATTTGCTGTTTAGATAACTGTTAACACTGTTTAAAAGATCTATATCATTTCCGATCAATAATATGTCATCCACATATAATATCAGAAATGTCACATTGCTCCCACTCACTTTCTTGTAAATACAAGCTTCTCCATAAGTTTGGACAAATCCAAACTGTTTGATCACCTCATCAAAGCGGAGATTCCAACTTCGTGATGCTTGCTTCAATCCATAGATGGATCGCTGAAGCTTGCACACCTTGTTAGCATCCTTAGGATCGACAAAACCCTTTGGTTGTATCATATACAAATCTTCTTCAATATTACCATTGAGAAACGCGGTTTTGACATCCATCTGCCATATCTCATAATCGAAATATGCAGCAATTGCTAACATAATCCTAACTGACTTTAGCATCGCTACGGGAGAGAAAGTCTCATCGTAGTCAACTCCTTGAATTTGTCGAAACCCCTTTGCGACAAGTCGAGCTTTATAGACGGTCACATTACCATCAACATCAGTTTTCCTTTTGAAAATCCATTTGTTCTCCACGGCCTTTCGGTCGTGAGGTAATTCCACCAAGTTCCAAACTTGATTTTCATACATGGATTCCATCTCGGATTTCATGGCTTCTAACCATTTGTTGGAATCCGGGCTCATCATCGCTTCTTCATACGTCGCAGGGTCATCATTTTCATCAACCATGAAATTCATGACAGGATTTCCATACAGCTCGGGAGCTGCACGCGTCCTGTTTGACCTGCGAGGTTCGGTAGTACTCTCTTTCGGAGTTTCATGATCATTATCATTAGTTCCCTCTTCAACAGGTGGAGCCAACTCCGGAACAACTTCTGGCGCTGCGCTACTCGCCATACTTTGAAGAGAAGGTTCCACAACCTCTTCGAGTTCTACCTTCCGACTACTCACACCTTTCGCGAGAAACTCTTTCTCTAGAAAGGATCCATTCTTGGCAACAAAAACCTTGCCCTCGGATCTGTGATAGAAGGAATACCCAATAGTTTCTTTAGGGTATCCTATGAAGACGCATTTTTCCGCTTTGGGTTCGAGTTTATCCGGTTGAAGTTTCTTCACATAAACATCGCATCCCCAAACTTTAAGAAATGACAGCTTAGGTTTGTTTCCAAACCACAATTCATACGGTGTCTTTTCAACGGATTTAGATGGTGCCCGATTTAAAGTGAATGCAGCAGTTTCTAGTGCATAACCCCAAAATGACAACGGCAAGTCCGTCAGAGACATCATAGATCGAACCATATCTAATAAAGTACGATTACGACGTTCCGACACACCATTTCGCTGTGGTGTTCCGGCAGGTGTGAGTTGTGAAACAATTCCACACTCTTTCATGTGAGTGCTAAACTCGTAACTTAGATACTCACCTCCACGGTCGGACCGTAGAAATTTGATCTTTCTATTACGATGATTTTGCACTTCATTCTGAAATTCCTTGAACTTTTCAAAGGTTTCAGACTTGTGTTTCATCAAGTAGATATAACCGTATCTACTCAAATCATCTGTGAAAGTAACAAAATAACGATATCCACCTCGCGCCGACACACTCATTGGACCACATACATCAGAATGTATGATTTCCAATAAATCTGTCGCCCGTTCCATTGAACCGGAAAACGGCGTTCTAGTCATATTGCCCATAAGGCATGGCTCACATGTATCAAATGATTCATAATCAAGTGATTCCAAAAGTCCATCCGAATGGAGCTTCTTCATGCGTTTAACGCCAATATGACCTAGACGGCAGTGCCACATATATGCGGATATATCATCATTAAGTTTAATCCTTTTAGCATCAACATTATGAATATGTGTAACATTATCATCGAGATCTAATAGAAATAAACCATTCATCATTGGTGCATGACCATAAAAGATTTCATTCATATAAATGAAACAACCATTGTTCTCGGATTTAAATGAATAACCACTTCGCATCAAACACGATCTAGATACAATGTTCATGCTCAGTGCAGGCACCAGATAACATTTATTCAAGTTTATAACTAATCCCGACGGTAAGTGGAGAGGCAGCGTTCCGACGGCGATCACATCAACGCTTGATCCATTGCCGACACGCATCTTGACCTCACCCCTTGCTAGCGGTCGCTTGTTCCGCAGCCCCTGATTCGAGTTACAAATATTAGCAACTGAACCGGTATCAAATACCCAGGTGCTACTGCGAGCACTAGTCAAGTACACATCAATAACATGTATATCATATATACCTTTGTTTGCCTTGCCGGCCTTCTTGTCTGCCAGATACTTGGGACAGTTGCGCTTCCAGTGGCCAGTCCCCTTACAATAGTAGCACTCGGAATCAGACTTAGGTCCAACTCGGGGTTTCTTTTCAGGCGCGGCAACAGGCTTGCCGCCCTTACTTCCCTTCCGTTTTCCCTTCTTGTCTTTCTTGAAACTAGTGTTCCTATTGATCATCAACACTTGATGTTCCTTTTTGATCTCCACTTCTGCAGTTTTAAGCATTGACAGAAGCTCAGGGAGAGACTTCTTCATGCCTTGCATATTATAGTTCATCACGAAGCTCTTATAGCTAGGTGGCAGAGACTGCAGAACACGATGGATGCCTAAGTCAATGGTAATCGATATTCCCAAGGACACAAGCTTATCGGCGTAACCCGACATCTTGAGTACATGCTCACTAACGGAGTTGTGCTCTTCCATCATGCAGCTAAAGAACTTTTCTGAAGTGTTGTAGCTCTCTACAGCAGCATGTGTGTCGAAAATCATTTTCAACTCACCCATTGTATCAAATGCATTGCCGTTTTCGAAACTCTTTCGAAGTTCCGGCTCTAGCCCATACAATATGCCGCAATGAACTAAGTTGTGGTCCTCCTGACGAGTCTGATAGACATTCTTCTCCTCGTCAGGGGCATCATCAAAAGGTGGGGGGCCTAACGGCGCTTCTAGCACATATTGCTTTTGTGCAGCAGAGAGGAGAATCCTCAAATTCATGGCCCATTCGGTAAAGTTGCTACCGTTCGTTGCTAGTTTCTCTTTCTCCATGAACACATTGAAATTAAAAGCAGGTGGTGCCATCTACAACATAATTTGTAAAGTTTAGACTAAGTGTATGATAGATTGAGTTCAACTAATCGAATGAACTCCCACTCAAAAACGACATCCCTCGTGCCTTTTTGGTGACTACATGAACCAAATCCACTACACCAAGTCCGATCATCACGTGAGTCGGTATAGCTTCAAAGGCGAGCATCAAATGGGCATCATATCAACTATATGACTCATGCTTAACCTTTCGGTCCGTGTTCCGAGGCCATGTCTGTACATGCTAGGCTCGCCAAGTTAGAACCTTAGTATTCGCGTGTGTAACTGTTTTACACCCGAAATATGGTCGTGGATCCAAGAACACCCGATCATCATGCGATGTCTTGGAGCGACGAAAACATAATCGGTGCATACTAAAGGAAGAACACATTCTTATCTTGATATTTAAATGAGGGATCATCTTATTATGCTTAACAAAGCGCTAAACAAGCAATATAAGATGTAATCAAACATCATATGTTTATTAGTGAAATTATATGGTTCCCGCAGATGATCTCTATCATGTGCATCATGGTATGATCACTATCATACCTATATGTGTAAATCCAAGGTCTATGGATTTTACACGCTATGTGTGTTGTAAGAGTATCATCTCATACTTCTACTTACAACACTACCATATCATAACACTAGCCCAGCAACAATCTAAACTAGACGCCTCTAATTTATCCATTGCAAGTTTTACGTGGCTTAGGGCTTTCGAGATAGAACCGTTCTTACCTACGAACATGAACCACAACGAGGATAATAAAATTGTTGACAACTCGCTTGCAAAATAGATATTGACTATAGTAGGAGAGACAGACACCCGCTAGCCACTTATGCAAACTAGTTGCATGTCAAGCGAGGACATGTAAAGTTTGTCCGGGCCGCTTCATTCCACTATGCCACCAATATCCAAAATTACAACAAAGGAGCAACAACATGATCATCATCGCCCACATACTCATATGTGTACTACCCGTGTAAAGTATCTACGCATAGATCCGGCTCTGATACCACTGTAGGGTTCGCAGCATAGAAAACAAAAATTTTCCTACGATGTGAACTATATACCAAGATCTGTCTACTAGATACAAACAATGGGCGGATATATATCCGTAGAGAACATACCCTTTAAGACCGACAAAGCTTAACGAGTTCAACTCGTGGTTGATGTAGACGATCTCTTGCCGATCTCAAGATCGAGAGGAAGTCCTAGCGCCGCAAATCAGCAGCGCATCCGTGCTCGCACACATGTTCGAGGCACCGAGCAACCTCCGCCTCCTCGCTCAGCGATGCAGCGGAAGCACAACTCTTTCTTGCCGAATAGCCACCGGGAACATGTATCTCGCTAGTCCGAGACCATGGGGGATAAATTCTAGAGGGGGAGAGAGATCCTTCACGAGGAGGTGTGAGAGACAAGTGAGGAGGGGGGCTCCTTTTATAGGAGGAGGGGGAACCCCAAGGGGGTGGCCGGCGCATGGGGGCTGCCCCCTTGCCCTCCCCTCTTCATGTGGGTGGACACTCCACTCACAAATCTCCTTTAAATTCCCTCCACTCAAAAGTCCACTCAAATTCCCATTAAATTTCCACCAAATTTAATGCAAACTCTCATTAAATAAAACTCTTTTATTTTATTCAGAATTTTGTCAATTTCTTTAATGACAAACATTCACAAATAACCCCTTGCTAGAATTCTATTTCACATGCATAACCACTTTATGCAATTTCACCCGAAAACCTGTTTCGGTATCTAGTGAAATAAATTCCTGCGTTTGTTCATTCTTTTGGCATGAAACATTTGCTCCAATTGGATGTCGGTGTCTCTTAAGTGTGTCACCCTACGGTTCGTGAATAATGCGGACATGATCGAGACCCCTCTCGGATCAATAATTAGAAGCGGGATCTGGAGACTCATACTGACTCCCACACATTCAACGATGACTTTTTTGTGATCGTCGGAACCTTTTACGCTAGTATCTTAATCCCTTTGTTTCACGATATATTACATGTCCGAGATTCGATCATCGGTATCTCCATACCTAGTTTGATCTCGTTACTGACATGCACTCTTTTCTCGTTCCTGTGATATAACATTCTAGTGATCAAATCACTTGCTTGCAAGCTAATCAATGTGATATCACCGAGAGGGCCCAGAGTATATCTATCCGTCATCGGGATGAACAAATTCCACTCTCGATCCATGAGCCTCAACATAACACTTTATTAGTTCTGAATCCATCTTTATAATCACCCTGTTACGGTGTGACGTTTGATGTTATCAAGAAACTCTTCCGGTGTTAGTGATTGACATGATCTCATGGTCTAAGGATTAGGATCACTTCGTAAGTTGTTATAGCAATATAAACTCAATGACTTTGATCGTAATGCTATACTTCGGATGAATGTTCATCACACCATTACACTAATGTTGTGATTCCGTTATTAACAACATCCAATGTCCATGATCAGGAAACCTTGATCATCTTGTTAATCAACGAGCTAGTTTATGAGAGAGGCATAACTAGGAACTTTCTGTTTGTTTATTAAACACACATGTATTAACGTTTCCGTATTAATACAATTATAGCATGCAAAATAAACATCTATCATATACTTGGAATACACATAATAAACACTTTATTATTGCCTCTCAGGGCATATTCCCTTCAGCTTTCCGCAAATTCGGTGTCCAGGACCACATCGACGGCACCGTCGACGCGCGCCATCGGCAGTACGATGCCGAGTGGATCCAGATCGACTACAGCATCGTCTCGTGGCTCTACACCAGCGTGTCCCAGGAGATCGTCGACATCATCCTCAAGCCGGACGACACCGCCTTCGGCGTGTGGACGACCATCCACAACATCTTCCTCGGCAACCAGAACCAGCGCGCCGTCTACGCCCTCCAGGAGTTCCACAACCTGTACCAAGGGGACACCTCCATTACCGCCTACTTCAGCCGCCTCAAGCTCCTCGCCGACACGCTGCGCGACGTCGGCGAACCCGTCTCCGACCAAGGTCAGGTGCTCAACATGATCCACGGGCTCCACTCCCGTTTTAGCCACGCCATCTCCGTCATGACACACGACGCCCTCCCCACATTCTTCAACGCGCGTACGTACCTGCTCCAAGAGGAGCGCCGCCTCGCTCACACGGCGGCTGCTGAGGCACATCACGCGCTCTATGCGCGCACTCCCGGCGGTGCCCCTGCTCCCTTCATCGAGGGCAACGGTGGCAAAAAGGGCAAGCAGAAGAACAAAAAGGGGAAGGGCAACAATTCCGGTGGGGCGGCTCCACCTGCCGGTGGGAACAGTGGCGGCCAAGCGCCACTCCACCCCCTCGTCGCTGCCCTCGCTGGCCTCTTCCAGGCGTTGCCCGTTCAGCGCCCACCGGCTCCTAGCGCCGGCGTTCTCGGCCCGCGTCCTGGCGTCTCTGCGCCGGCCTTGCACGCCGTCCATGCCCCGGGTGCACACCAGCATGGCTATGGCGCGCCGCCGCCCGCGCCGACAAGCTACTCCTTCATGCCTGGCACGTTCCAGCATGTTCCAGGAGCTTACCAGCCCGCTCCTACGATGATGCCGATGCCTGCTCCGCAGCCACAGCCGCAGTACGACCACGGCCCTCTGCTCCAGGCCCTATCCAACCTGGCCATGCAAGCCTCCACGTCTTCAACCAGCGGCCAGCCCGAGTGGGTCATGGACACCGGAGCATCTTCTCACATGGCGGCCCACCCTGGTATACTCTCGGCTCTATCTCCCTCTCCCTCCTCCTCTCGTATCGTTGTTGGTAATGGTAACACCCTTCCCGTCTCTCACACCGGTTCTTCTTCCATCCCCACCACCTCCCGTTCTTTATCTCTCTCTGACGTTCTTGTTGCACCACACTTAATCCAGAATCTACTATCTGTTCGTACTCTTGCTCGCCAAAATAATGTTACAGTGGAATTTGACGTTCTTGGTTTTTCTATAAAGGATGGTTCGACCAAGGCGGTGCTCCTCCGATGTGATTCTACCGGTGATTTATACCCGCACCGGCCAACCGCCATTGCTTGCAGCTTCATCGCCTCCACCGAAACTTGGCACCGGCGGCTCGGCCATCCCGGCAAAGACACACTCCGTCGCACCCTAGGAAGCTTTGATTTCACTTGTAATAAATCCAGTACGAGTTCCTGTCATGCTTGTAGATTAGGCAACCATGTCAGGCTGCCTTTTTCCCTTTCTTCAACCAAAACTACTGTTCCCTTTCAAATTGTCCATTGCGACGTCTGGACCTCTCCTGTACTAAGTGTGTCATGCTATAAATATTATCTTGTTTTACTTGATGATTTCACACATCATTGCTGGACCTTTCCTCTTAAGAATAAATCCCATGTCACTCCCACGATAATATCCTTCCATGCTTACGTGCATACCCAATTCTCTCGTCCTATTCTATCCTTCCAAACCGATAATGGAACAGAATTTGAGAATCGTACGTTCCGTTCTTTCCTGGCTACACACGGGATCCTATTTCGACTCTCATGCCCGTACACTTCGCAGCAAAACGGAAAGGCGGAGCGAATTCTCAGGACTCTTAACGACATTGTAGGTACTCTCCTTTTCCAGGCTTCTCTTCCTCCGAAATTCTGGGCAGAGGCGCTTTCCACGGCCACCTACCTCCTGAATCGGCGCCCCTGTAAACCACGCGATCTCATCACACCCTTCGAACTCCTTCACGGTTCCCCTCCATCGTTCGATCACCTGCGTGTTTTTGGCTGTCGCTGCTACCCTAATCTGGCCGCTCAATCTCCTCATAAGCTAGCACCTCGCTCGGCCGCCTGCGTCTTCTTCGGCTACCCACCTGACCACCGTGGTTACCGCTGCTATAACCCGGCCACAGGCCGTGTGATTATCTCCCGCCATGTGTATTTTGATGAACAGGTTTTCCCCTTCGCCATGGAGATGCCTCCTCCCACAACGGCACCTCCTATGGTCGACGACAGTACACCTGCAGCGCCTCTGCTGCCCGTTCGTGCTGCTCAAGGTCGTGCATCCCGACGGCACTCTCCACCATCGTGCATGAGGGGCATCCCCTCGACGCCCGCCCCATCCACTAGAGGAAAAAGGGCTATCCGTTCGCGACCACTCGGAGCATTAGTCCCGGTTGCGCCTAATGCTGGCACGCGTCCCGGTTGGAGCGGGCACGGGGCCAGGGGGCATGCGTCCCGGTTGGAGCCAGCAACCGGGACTAAAGGTTTGGCCACAGCCACGTGGCATGGCACGCACCTTTAGTCCCGGTTGCTGGCTCCAACCGGGACTAAAGACCCCTGCCCTCTATAAATGCAACGCCCCAGCCCCCTCTGCCTCCACTCTGTTTTTTCGAATGGTGGAAGGTGTGAGGGGGTGTGTGCTAGTTTTTTCTCATGCATGCATTGAAGGTGTTTGATGAAATGTTTGAGTGAATAATTCCGTTGAATTTCTCATAGAACAAAAATATAGAAGGTGTCCGAGACGCACTTGAGCTTTCTCCTCTTTATTTTCCTCGATCGAGGTTAGCAATCTTATCTTTTCTAGGTCATTGATACAATTCATGTGTCGGTGTGAATTGGTTATTTCACTATTTATGATGTCCTGTTTTTTGATAAACTTACTTATATGATGCAGATGAACGGTCGGGAATGGATGTACGGTGACCGGCGCGTAGCCGGGTATATCAAAGGCGTGGATAAATTTATCGATGTGGCTACGGCAAACAAAGAGAATGGATTTATACGTTGTCCATGTGTTCAATGTCGGAACAACAAGGAGTACTCTTCCTCGAAAATCATTCGCGGCCACCTGATTATGAAAGGTTTCATGCCCAACTATAATTGCTGGACCAAGCACGGGAAAGAGGGGTTATGATGGAAGATGGTGAAGAAGAAGATGATGATAACAACTATCATCATATGTTTCCTGAATACAGTGATACTGCAATGGAAGACAATGGAGAGGAAAGAGGTGAAGAACGGGCATCACATGAGCCGGATGATGAACTTGGTAGGGTCATTTCTGATGCAAAGCGAGAGTGTGAAACAGAAAATGAGAAGTTGAAGTTAGAGGGCATGTTAGAAGATCACAAGAAATTGTTGTATCCAAATTGTGAAGATGGCAGCACAAAGCTCGGTACCACACTGGAATTGTTGCGATGGAAGGCAGAGTGTGGTCTAACTGACTCCTCATTTAAAAAGATGCTGAAAATAATGAAGCCAAAGTTTCCAAAACATAACGAACTTCCCGAGAGTACCTACGAAGCAAAGAAGACTCTCTGTCCTCTGGGATTATATGTGCAAAAGATACATGCATGCATTAATGACTGCATCCTCTACCTCGGTAAGGAGTATGAGAATTTAGATAAATTCCCGGTATGCAATGCGTTGCGGTATAAGATCATACGAGATGACCCTGGTGATGTTGAGGGAGAGCCCCTCCGGAAGAGGGTTCCTGCTAAGTTTATGTGGTATGCTCCTATAATACCAAGGTTGAAACGCATGTTCAGAAACAAAGAGCATGCCAGGTTGTTGCGATGGCACAAAGAAGACCGTAAGAAAGACGGGAAGTTGAGACACCCTGCTGATGGGTCACAGTGGAGAAAAATCGAGAGAGACTTCCCAGACTTTGCAGGTGACGCAAGGAACTTATGGTTTGGTCTAAGTACGGATGGCATGAATCCTTTTGGGGAGCAGAGCTGCAGTCACAGCACCTGGCCCGTGACTCTATGTATCTACAACCTGCCTCCTTGGTTGTGCATGAAGCGTAAGTTCATTATGATGCCAGTGCTCATCCAAGGCCCGAAGCAACCGGGCAACGACATTGATGTGTACCTTAGGCCATTAGTTGAAGAACTCTTACAGTTGTGGGGAAAACCAGGTGTACGTGCGTGGGATGAGAACAAACAGGAGCCATTTAATCTACGAGGGTTGTTATTCGTAACCATCAATGATTGGCCTGCTCTTAGTAACCTTTCAGGACAGACAAACAAAGGATATAAGGCATGCACCCACTGTTTAGATAAGACCGAAGGTACATATTTGCATAAATGCAAGAAGGTTGTGTACCTGGCGAATCGACGATTTCTTCCGACCAATCATCCCGTAAGAAAGAAAGGCAAGCATTTCAAAGGTGAGGCAGATCACCGGAAGAAGCCTGAACTCCCTGCTGGTGATGATGTATTTGGTATGGTCAAGGACATAGAAGTAACCTTTGGAAAGGGTCCCGGCGGTCAATCAGTTCCGAACGACGTCGCTACAGGACACGCACCCATGTGGAAGAAGAAATCTATATTTTGGGAGCTGCCATATTGGAAAGTCCTGCGTGTCCGCTCTTCAATCGACGTGATGCACGTGACGAAGAATCTCTGCGTGAACCTGCTAGGATTCCTAGGCGTGTATGGGAAGACAAAAGATACACCTAAAGCACGGGAGGACCAACAAATTATGAAAGACCCAAAGAACATGCATACACATAACAAGACGGATAAAGGGCGTCACTTAAGTCGTGCCATCTATGCTCTTACCAAAGCAGAGAAGGAAATCTTTTTTGAAGTCCTTTACAGTATCAAGGTGTCGTCGGGCTTCTCATCTAATATAAAGGGGATAATAAATATGGCAGAGAAAAAGTTCCAAAACCTGAAGTCTCATGACTGTCACGTGATTATGACGCAGTTGCTTCCGATTGCATTGAGGGGGATTCTACCGGAAAATGTTCGAGTACCCATTGTGAAGTTGTGTGCATTACTCAATGCAATATCTCAGAAGGTAATCAATCCAGATATTCTGCCAAGGTTACAGAAGGATGTGGTACAATGTCTTGTTAGTTTTGAATTGGTGTTCCCACCATCCTTCTTCAATATTATGACGCATCTCCTGGTTCATCTAGTGGAAGAGATTGCCATTCTCGATCCGGTATTTCTGCACAATATGTTCCCCTTTGAGAGGTTCATGGGAGTCTTAAATAAATATGTTCATAACCGTGCTAGACCAGAAGGAAGCATCTCCAAGGGATATGGAACAGAGGAGGTCATTGAGTTTTGTGTTGAATTTATTCCTGACCTTAAGCCGATTGGTGTTTCTGACTCGCGGCATGAGGGAAGACTAAGTGGAAAAGGCACGCTGGGAAAGAAAGCAATGATATGTAGGGACGGGGATTCTTTCACTAAAGCACACTATACAGTTCTACATAATTCCACCTTGGCAGCTCCGTATATCGAGGAACACAAGAATATTGTACGCTCCAAAAACCCGGGGAAGCCTGAATCATGGATTACAGATGAACTCATGAAGTCTTTCGGTGGTTGGATGCGGACACATCTCTTGAATGACACCACTGTTGGAGATCAGCTATACTTGTTGGCCGCGTCACCATCTTCTACTGTATTGAATTTCCAAGGGTACGAAATAAATGGGAATACATTCTACACGATCGCCCAAGATAAAAAGAGCACCAACCAAAATAGTGGTGTCCGCTTTGATGCAATAGACGAGAATGGACAAAAGGACACATATTATGGTTACATAGAGGAGATATGGGAACTAGACTATGGAGTCTCTTTTAAGGTCCCTTTGTTTCGCTGCAAATGGGTCAACCTGAATGGTGAAGGGGTAAAGATAGATCAGTTGTACGGAATGACAACAGTGGATCTCAACAATCTTGGTTATAGAGATGAACCATTCGTCCTAGCCAATGATGTGTCTCAGGTTTTCTATGTGAAGGACATGTCCTCCAGACCGAAAAAAAGAAAAAATATGCAAACGAATACATCATATGATGAGCCAAAGCGTCACATAGTTCTTTCAGGGAAAAGAAACATCGTGGGAATCGAGGACAAGACAGACATGTCAGAAGATTATAATAAGTTTGATGAAATTCCGCCCTTCACAGTGAAAACTGACCCAAGCATTCCGTTAAGTAAAGAAGATGCTCCATGGTTACGTCTGAAGCGGTCATAAGGAATGACATATGCCAAGAAGTTCATGCTCATATTATGTAACTCTAGTTCATGTCTTTCGCGGTTTGTGGCTTGACCGAAGGATATCTTTCGCGGTTTGTGGCCTTTAGTCCCGGTTTTGTAGTCTCAGTTTTTAATATTAATAAATGTCTTGAGTGTTAGTCCCGTTTTGTGGCTGGACCGGGAGTGCCTCTATGACCAGTTTCTTGGAGATGCCGGAGGACTGGGCTCCGTCGGCATCTCCCAGAAACTGGTCGTAGTGGTGTCCCTGCTCTCGAAAACCATCTTGCAGCTTGTAACTTCACTAAGTAGATCAATACGCCTCGGAGCTAACTAATTTCACATATTAGGGAGTGCCTCTATGACCAGTTTCTCGGAGATGCCGGAGGACTGGGCTCCGTCGGCATCTCCCTGAAACTGGCCGCAGTGGTGTCCCTTCTCTCGAAAACCATCTTGCAGCTTGTAACTTCACTAACTAGATCAATACGCCTCGGAGCTAACTAATTTCACATATTAGGGAGTGCCTCTATGACCAGTTTCTCGGAGATGCCGGAGGACTGGGCTCCGTCGGCATCTCCCTGAAACTGGCCGTAGTGGTGTTCCTGCTCTCTAAAACCATCTTGGAGATGCCTCAAACTGGTTGGAGGACTGGACTCACAAGGATGCATATTTATAGTACAAGCAGCTCGGCATAATGTCGACACTCACGACATAATGTCGACACTCACCCCTATTATTAGTGCTGACTCATCTTTAGTCCCGGTTGGTGTCTCCAACCGGGACTAAAGGTTCATCTTTAGTCCCGGTTGGTGACACCATCCGGGACAAGGTACAAGCCGCACGACATAATGTCGACACTCACCCCTATTATTAGTGTTGCCTGGCCCACTCTGCCGCAATCCCTTCAGTCGCGGTTGGTTTCTCCAACCGGGACTAAATATGAACCCTCTCTTTATATAGGCATTTCCCTCTATTTATTAGGTAACACTTAAGACATTTATTAATATTAAAAACCGGGACAAATCGGGACTAGCTAACACTCAGGACTAAAGCCGCCCCCTTTAGTCATAATCATGCCTAGTCCTATAGTACGCAGCTTCAGGGTCTTCATCGTCGTCGTCATCATCATCGTCATCGTCACCTGCCACTCCGGGGATCCTCAGCCCATCCATGGCATATACCAGGGGCCATTCCAGCCTCGGATTCACGGCGGGTGGGAGAGGGGTCTCCTGGAAGACGATGCCGCTACCGCCGGGACAGTGTGGGGCCTGTGGTGGGTGGACTCGTGGGCACCGTAGGCGAGGATGGTCTCCCCCGGCGATGTAGCGCATCACTTCGATGATAGTACGGTTCGCCCACCACAGACGACGGCCGGCTTCGTTGTGGTTCACCGGTGGCGGGCCATCACCCTCGTACCTGGCGAGCTCCCTTTCCCGCCTATTAGCGAAGAAGGCATTCCAGGTGTCGTAGTTGTCGGGATCCCACTGGGGATCCATCCGCTGCTCCGGCGTGAGCTCGTGGTAGAAGTGGTTTGTGATGGCCGCCTGGCGTGCGGAACCTTGAGGGACAGGAGGGACATGAACCCCTCCAGCGCTCAGCATCTAGCCGACGGGCGGCCGGTAGCCCGGCGGACAACGGTAGTTGGAGGCGCACAGCGCCTCGGTCTCCTCGAGGGTCAGAATGGCCCAGTAGGCGTTGTCCATTGTTCTAAGAGAGGAAGGTGTGGATGTGTGGATAGCCATGACACGATCACCCTAAATATAGAGGGAAAGGGCGGGAAAACTTGGCGTGAAGCTTTGGGAAATGGCGGGAAATATCTTTAGTCCCGGTAAATGACTACATCCGGGACTAAAAGCTCTAGTAGAAAGGAAAGGGCGGGAAAACTTGGCGGGAAGAGGTGGGAAATGGCGAAAAATATTTTTAGTCCCGGTTTGTGACTACATCCGGGACTAAATGTGTGCCGAACAATGTTGCAGGAGGAAGTTTTCCTTTTTGTCGCACGGAAAAGCCCTTTTCCATTTTCCGAGCGCAAAAAACGGGTCGTTTTGTGAAGTAACCACCAAAATGCCGTTTCACAATGCTACCGTCCCATTTTCCTAAAATACTAGACCACCTTACATGGACTATCTCCCAACCGGTACATCTCAAACCTTTTCGTCCATCCCGGGTAAAAAGGACAAATGTCTGTCGAATCGGCAGGAAGTGGGTCCGGTTTGTACTACAGGTACATGATCTATCGCCCGTGATTTTTTGAAAAAATCATTTTTAGACTCGCAATATGTGGTTTCTTCAGAGATCCAATGCAAGTTCTAACGATGCTCGTCCCCTATCTTCATGCACACCGGTTCAACCATAGTTAGAAATTCAGATAATTTAAAACGGGCATAATAAATTCAAAAAAAATCCGAACTTGGTGTCATATTATGTTACATAGTTGAAAGGAAAAATACCAGACTTGGTATATTGATCATGTTTCGAAAAAACCTTCATAAAATGACCTATCATGTTCGAGGTTTCATGGCTTTTTCGGTCCAAATGACCGATGTTATGTGCTGAATCACGGCATAGTTTGTGATGTTGTGCCCATATTATGCATGTGTGTGGACATTGGTATGGAGAACAATGTTGCAGGAGAAAATGGTTTTGAATTATTTATTTAAATCCAAACACTTTTTATGTTTAAAGTTTTTCTAAATTCCAAATTAATATTTAAAAATATAAGTTAATTCATTTTAAAAGGTTACATTAATTATTTTTTAAAAATAGAAAATGGTTTTGGATTATTTATTCAAATCCATACACTTTTATGTTTAAAGTTTTTCTAAATTCCAAATTGATATTAAAAATATATAAGTTAATTCATTTTTAATTGTAAATGGTTCATATTTTAAATGGTTACATTAATTATTTTTTTAAACAGAAAATGTTTTTGAATTATTTATTTAAATCCAAACACTTTTTATGTTTAAATTTTTTCTAAATTCCAAATTAATATTCAAAAATATAAGTTAATTAATTTTAAATGGTTTCATTAATTATTTTTTAAAAATAGAAAATGGTTTTGGATTATTTATTCAAATCCATACACTTCTTATGTTTAAAGTTTTTCTAAATTCCAAATTAATATTTTAAAAATATAAGTTATTTCATTATTAATTTTAAATGGTTCGTAGTTTAAATGGCTACATTAATTATTTTTCAAAACAGAAAATGGTTTCGAATTAGTTATTCAAATGCAAACACTTTTTATGTTTAAAGTTTTTCTAAATTCCAAAATAATTATCATTTAAAAAACATTACAAATTTAAACCCGAAAATAAAAAATAAGGCGGGAACAGAGAGAAAATAACTGAAAAAATTTGAAAACAGGGGAATACGTCCCGGTTGGAGCCACCAACCGGGACGGAAGAGCCCCCTGCGCGCGCGCCCCTTCAGCTGCTGAAAATTGGACTATAGGTCCCGGTTGGTGGCTCCAACCGGGACGTATGCCCCTTTAGTCCCGGTTGGAGCCACGAACCGGGACTAAAGGCCCTTTAGTTATAACAGCGTGCCTCCTCTTCTTCTTCCCTTCCCCACTCACTTCTCTGCCTCTGCCTCTGCCTCTGCCCGCGCCCTCGCCGACGACAACGCCGCCAGGCTGCCCCCGCCACCGCCGCGTGCTCCCCGTAGCGGCTCCGTCGTCAACGCCTCCGCCTCCGGCCGCCACCCGCGTCTCTTCCCGCGCGCCGACGACCGCGCCGCCCGCGCGTCTCCTTCCCCCGACGACCGCCGGCCGCGCCCGCGTCTCTGCTTCCCGTCGACGACGCGCCCTTCCCCCACCGCCGCGTGTCAGGTACGGCGCCGCCCCTCCCTGCCTCTCTGTCCTCCCCCTCCCTCTGCTGCTGGTGGCAAAACAGAGCACCCGAATTAGATTGATTTTTTTTTGAACGGATTACGGGTGTAGAGCACCCGAAATATATTGCTGCAATAACGTCGCTGGAGTACAGGAGGCCTAAGAAATAAAAAGGCCCAGAAAATAAGCACCGAGGACCCTAAAAGAAACTTGAAAAAGCAATCAAGTCCACCATCTTCTTCCTCCTCCAGATCGACGAAGAAGCTCCGGTATCGGCCCGCACCTTGCCACATGGGACGACCGACACACAGGGCGAAGCAGCGAAGGAGCGGCAGCCCTACTGCCTTTGAGTCCGACGTGTTGACGAAGCATCAGCCGCCAAGAAGCCGCCGGAGAGAAGCTCCCGGATCGAAACCGCCGCGACAGGAAGCCAACACCTACACACCACAAGCCACCACCATGGTCGCTTGGTTCCGGAGTTCCTTGAGTTAGGGTTTGCGCCCCTCGGAACCCCGATTAACTTGTCGAGCATGCTTTAGGGTTACATTTCAATGCACATTAACTTGTCGTATCATCATCATTGCTTGAGCATTGCATCGATTCCATGTGTTGATTGTTTCCCTTTCTTTCCGGTGATTTGGTTCTTCTCGGTAGAATACGATATCGAGATCGAGATCGAAGACCGAGATCAAGACCATAGATAGATCTAATTAAATGACAAGTTTAATTAGAACACCCTAGTAACCCTAACAGGTGATTCCGGAGTTCCTTGAGTTAGGGTTTGCGCCCCTCGGAACCCCGATTAACTTGTCGAGCATGCTTTAGGGTTACATTCCAATGCACATTAACTTGTCGTATCATCATCATTGCTTGAGCATTGCATCGATGCCATGTGTTGATTGTTTCCCTTTCTTTCCGGTGATTTGGTTCTTCTCGGTAGAATACGA
Source organism: Avena sativa (assembly GCA_916181665.1). Lineage (NCBI taxonomy): Eukaryota > Viridiplantae > Streptophyta > Magnoliopsida > Poales > Poaceae > Avena > Avena sativa. The sequence continues at coordinate 396,560,728 of OV702280.1, read as the reverse complement.
TATCGAGATTGAGATCGAAGACCGAGATCAAGACCATAGATAGATCGAAGACCTTTTGTAGCCTTATACTCATGTTCCCCTCTCATAGCCTTAGGGTTTAGGGTTTCTCTTCATTTTTATTATTGTGTATGTATATATTAGGGTTTCACCTTCGATCCGGAAAATATTCGTTAGCCGCTTTGACTTATTCTTAACTTTCTCCTTTAGCCGCTTTGACTTATTCGTTTTTCCACCTATGCAGAAAATATGGACCCACACGTCAGAGACGAAGAAAAGGAAGAGTTGATCCAAGGTGTGATCCGTGGGGAAGATAATTTAGACGTATCAACGTTTCTGAACAACTCCGGTGAGGGTGATCCTCTTTTTACCGGAGTAGACAACTTGTTTGAGGTTGAAGGTGTTGCCTTCCGCGAGGGAGAAGGCGATGCCTTGTGTAATCGAGAAGACGACCGCTCCGGCGAGGTGCATGTAATATAAATCAATTCATTAATTAATCATCTGCTATCTATATAGAAATAGTAACGACGATCTTTCTTCTTTTAGCCCTCCGGATCGAAGGAATCTACTGAAAAGAGCAGACGAGGCCCAACCAAAAAGTTGCAAGACCATGAGAGGTTCAGGATCGAAGATGTCGCTGAAGACGGCAGACCGACAGCTCCCGAAGTTGTCGCAACCAAATTTGTGGCACAATGCGGAGTAATCGTTAGGGACTTAATCCCGATCACCATTAGAAATTGGAATAGGCCTGCTAATGCGGATGAAGAGGGAACATGTTTATTTGTCCCTAACCATGCCAAAGATTTACTGTGGAAGAGGCTCATGGTTAATTTCAAACTACCAAAGATAGAGCTGGATCCAAATGCGGAGGATCCAGTTGAGGACGCCTTACAACATGGGAGAGCCATGGAGGCTAAGGTCAGGGAGTGGGCTTTGAAGAAGATGGCCCAGTGTTTCACCAACTGGAAGAAAAGATTGCACCTTGACTATGTCGTGAAAAAGAAGACTCCCGATTTCAAGAATATTCAGTTTGTGAAGATAAAACCATTCTGGGATGAGTTTGTGGAATACAAGAAATCAGAAAAAGCTAAGAAAATGTCTGAAACGAATAAGCTGAATGCTGCTAAGAAGAAGTATCACCATACTATGGGGCAAGGTGGCTACAGGGTTGGCATTCCTAAGTGGGAGAAACTTGAGCAGGAACTGCATGATAAAAAGATCACCCCAGAGACAGACGATTGGGTAGAACGTGCAAGGAATTGGTTTTACGGGCATGGGGGCACGTTGGACTCGGAAGGGAGGTGTATATATAACATACGACATAAAGAAGACCCCTTGCCAATCGAGAGGATCAGAAAAGCAGTAAAGGCTGTTAAAGATGGGGACTTCATTCCCGATAGAGAGAATGATGAGCTCACACTCGCCCTTGGAAATAAGGAACATGATGGACGAACACGAGGCACAATAGGCTCCCAATCATGGAGGACTGGGTTTCCCGAAGAGAGGAAGAAATATCCTGATAGAAGCCGTCAGAGGAGTAAGGACAGGGCGGCAGTTGAAGCAGAAAGTCAGAAAGAGCGAATGCGTTTAATTGAAGAACGATTAAAGCAACAACAAGATGAAATTAACACACTTAAAGAGCAAAGTACTACCGGCCCATCTCAGCAGCACACTGCATTCGATGCTACCGGCCTAACGAATAATCGAAAAAGCAGTGTGGCTTCCACCGAGGTCCCGGGTGATGACAATGGCGATGCCGATGATGCACCGACGATGGCTCCTGTTGGCTACCCAGTGGATGATATCACAGAGATGACACACTGCGAGCTACATGTCAAAGTTGTGAACATATCAATGAAGGTGGCGGTCGGCTATGCCTTACCAATTGGACCCACACCAACTTACCACTGTCGTCCGGTTCCAGAGGGCTACGCTGTTGTCGGCGTGGATGAAATCATGCCCACCTTTGAGGTTTTGGATCTTCACTACCCTGCTGGTGAAGGGGATGTGACTGTGCTGGGTGACGCAAAAAACGTCACCATTCTATGGCCGAAGGATTGTATCGTGCTTCGAAATCACACGCCAAGGCCATCTTCGCCGCCGCCTCACCCGTCTCCAGCGAGGTAGTCGCCGCCGCGGCAGCCGTCTTCGTCGCCTCACCCGGCTCCGTCGCCTCACCAATCTCCGGTGCAGCCATCGCCGCGGGAGCCATCGCCGGCGCCTCAGGATAAAAAGCGTAAGCGTACCGCTACTGTGCGTCGTAAGCGATCGCCGAAACGTAAACAAGAGCCTCTTCCAAAAGTACCAACGGTTCCTCCCAAGAGAGCTTATGACTGTACTGAAGAGGAGACTGCGGCGATCGTTGATGCGGAAACGACAGCGTTTTTCGCTAAGCTGAGGCGGCCGAAAGAGCCAGAGTTCCCCAGCACCAAAGAAGAAAAAGCCAAAGTGTTGAAAATTCTAAAGAATCTTCATCAACCCGAGCCAAAGCTGTCATCAGACTATGAGCGTTCTATTCTCAAGTCACATGCGGCACAAAAAGCCTCGAAGAGCAGTACTGATGCAAGCGGGAAATCTATTGCCCTGCTCGGAGAATAAGCAAAACAGACTTGCGCCCCTCTCAAGGTGATTTCTCAAACCAATGTGGGGTCGAGCAAATATGGGGCCGAAGAGCAGTATGATCCAGAGGTAGTTGCACAATACGGAGAAGCTGCCGCTGCTCAAGGTATGAGTATTGCCCAGTACTTATCCCAGTTAGAGTTCTTCCCCGTGAGTGAAGTAGCATACAAATACCAGTACGGAAATCCTCTCGTCAAACCTGAGGAGGTAAACAATCTTCCAACAAAAATGCGAAGATTGCATAACTGGTACATGCATGCCACAAGGGCCGGGGCTAACTGGATAGTGCTGAGGGTTACAAAAAAGCATCATGGGAAAGATAAGGATGACATGATATCCATTGAATTTGATGAACTATTTCAATTATTCAATCAAGACGCCTTGGACAAATCGATCATCAGTGCCTATTGTCTGTAAGTACTAATTCTGTAATTAATTTAGTCTCCAGCTATATTATTTTGTTTATTGCATGTATATAATCATACTGTAATATGCAGAATGAAGATTCTCGAATGCAGAAGAGGACAAATCTATGACATTGGCTTCATTGACCCATATTGGGTTCATGAAGCTAATCTCAAAATAAGCCCCCAGGATACGGAGGATAATATAGTACACGCGTTAAGGTTTCAAGAAACCAAAAGGGAAATACTATTTCCTTACAACTTCCAGTGAGTGTTATTGTCTTGTATACACTTTCTATTTCGCTTACTCGATGTTAAGTATATAATTGATTAGTTCTGCATTCGCAGGTACCACTATATTCTGTTAATCATTCAACTTGACAAAGGGCGTGTACTAGTCATGGACTCGAAACATAAACCCCTTGAGACGTGAAAGGACATGCAGATACTTCTCCAGCGGTAATTCTAATCATTACGACACTATATCGGCAACGTTCGTGAATTTTATGATATCAAGTACTTAATAACTTATTTTATTCGTTTTCTACGCCGGGCAGCGCTTGGAAACGGTTCACCAAGAAGGCTAGGGGTGTTTGGAAAGAGGAGCTTACATTTCAACCACTAGATGTAAGCACCACTAGCTATATCCGCGCATCTCTTTGATTCTAGTTTTGATACAGTTATTATCATGCTTGATTATTATTTTGATTGAACTCTGTTCTCGTAAAGTGCCTGACGCAGGGACCAGGTAACAATCTATGTGGATACTATGTATGCGAGTTCATCCGGCAGACGTGCGATGAGAAGGGCAGAAATTTAGAGCAACTCCACGTACGTAAACAATTTCTATAGTTTTTTATTACAATCAAATTGTGTTTAGTTTCATATTCATATAGGCTGACTCCTTTTTTAAATCAGATCGAACGTCTACGGGACGGTCTTCTGCCAAAGGATCGCATACGAGCAATTCAGGAGGAATTGGCGGGATTCTTGGATGCAGAAGTCCTAAACACACAAGGGGAATACTACTCGGCTGTGTATAGACAATAGGAATTGTAAAAATAGCAACTTTCAAGAAATTGGCCGGTAGCATCGAATAGCAACTTTTGTATGTAGTGCATGAACTCGATCCGTGTATTGAATGTAATGTTGTCATGATGATCTTGTGTAATATAAGGTTCCTTCGTTGATAAGTGCAAAACACTAAATAAACAATAAAACAACCTAAATGAATTCTCTTCCGCGGCACAAAAAGTGGCGAAAATGCTGCCGCGGCAACAAAATGTGCCAAAATGAATTCTCTGCCGCGACAGAGAAATGGGCCAAATCTCTGCCGCGGCAGCAGGTTATTAGTCCCGGTTCGTGTTACGAACTGGGACTAATGCTCCACCCCCCTCGCGCTCTGATGCCGCCACGTGTGCCCCATTTGTCCCGGTTGGTGGGGCAACCGGGACTAATGGTTAGAGCTTTAGTCCCGATTGCCCCGTCCCGGTTGGGCAACCGGGACTAATGGCCCTTACCAACCGGGACGCATGGGCCCTTTTCTACCAGTGATCCATGCCCGCTGGTCCTTCCAGCGTGCCGCTGTCCGACGACACAGCCTCGGATGTGGCCCACGGTTCCCCTGCCGCGGCAACGGCCTCTGCTGCATCTTCCGCCACGACTGCGACCGCGGCAACGGACTCTGCTACATCTTCTGCGACCGCGGCAACAAACTCTGCTGCATCTTCCGCCACGCCTGCGACCGCGGCATCAAGCGCTCCTCCCATCGCTGCTGCTACGACATCAGGCACTCCCGTCGGCACCACGGATCATCGGGTCGCCGCCTCCAGCATGGACCCGGTCGTCCCTCGACCGCCACCGGTGCTTCGCTCCCATCAGATGGTGACCCGTGCCCAACGAGGCATCTTTCGACCCAACCCACGTTATGCCAACATCGTCACTGCTGCACCTCCCTCGCCGATCCCGTCCTCTGTTCGGGAAGCCATCCGTGATCCTCACTGGCTTGCTGCGATGCGTGAGGAGTACGATGCCCTCATCTCCAATCACACGTGGGATCTTGTGCCGTGTCCTCGTCATGCGCACGTGGTCACCGGAAAGTGGATTTTCTGGCACAAGTGGAACGCCGATGGCTCCCTCGACCGCTACAAGGCCCGATGGGTCGTGCGGGGGTTTTCTCAACGCCCGGCATCGACTACGATGAGACCTTCAGCCCCGTCGTGAAGCCAGGTACCATCCGCACGGTTCTCACTCTTGCAGCTGCGCGTCGGTGGCCTGTACATCAACTCGACGTCAAAAACGCATTCTTGCATGGCATCCTCGACGAGCAAGTGTTCTGCTACCAGCCGGCCGGCTTCATCGACAACCACCGCAAGGATCACGTCTGCCGTCTGTCGAAGTCCCTCTATGGACTGAAACAGGCCCCTCGCGCGTGGTTCAACCGGTTCGCCGCCCACGCCCGGTCCATCGGCTTTCAGCAAGCGCGGTCTGATGCATCGCTCTTCGTACTCCGGCGGGGTGTATCCATGGCCTACCTCCTGCTGTACGTCGACGATATCGTACTCACCGCCTCAGACACGACACTGCTTAACGAGATCATCCTCAGCCTAAGCTCCGTCTTCTCCATGAAGGATCTTGGTGCCCTGCATTTTTTTCTTGGCATACAGGTCACACGTTCAGCTCGTGGATTCTTCTTGTGCCAGCAGAAGTACGCCGAAGAACTTTTGCAACGTGCTGGCATGCTCGGATGCCGGCCTGCTGACACTCCAGTTGACACAAAGCCAAAGCTTCCTGCTGATGCTGGTGATCCGGTTGATGACCCCTCGGTGTATCGCAGCCTTGCCGGCGGCTTGCAATATCTCACCATCACCCGGCCGGACATCGCCTATGCCGTTCAACAGGCGTGTCTACACATGCATGCTCCCCGCGCCGGTCATCTCACTTTGATCAAGCGTGTGTTGCGGTATGTGCGTGGCACTCCCTCGCTCGGCTTACAGCTCTCGTCGGCCTCACCGGAAGAGATCATCGCGTATTCTGACGCCGACTGGGCGGGCTGTCCGGACACGCGGCGTTCCACGTCAGGCTACTGTGTCTACCTCGGGGGCTCTCTCGTCTCATGGTCGTCCAAGCGCCAAGCTACCGTCTCCCGCTCCTCCGCCGAGGCGGAATACCGGGCCGTCGCCAACACCGTGGCCGAATGCTGTTGGCTCGGCAGTTGCTTGGCGAGCTGCATTGTCCCTTGCCAAAAGCGACGATCGTATTCTGCGACAACATCTCGGCGGTGTACATGGCTGCAAATCCAGTCCATCACAAGCGCACGAAACACATCGAACTTGACATCCACTTTGTTCGGGAGAAAGTTGCTTTGGGTGAGCTGCGTGTTCTTCATGTTCCTACGAATCAACAATTTGCTGATGTTATGACTAAAGGCCTCCCTACGGCGTCCTTCAAGTCCTTTCGGTCCAGTCTCTGCATCGTCGACGGCGACGACGATTCGACTGCGGCGGGGTGTCAGCGGACACGATCAGAACATGGCCACTATAGATAGCACACGTTCCTCTCTGCCCTGGTATCACGGCTTGTACTTGTAAATAGCTGAGTTAGTTTGAGTTAGTTACCAACGGGCACATCTGTACGTGTATAAATCTATCCTCAATCAATGGAAATCATTGTGTGGCAAATATCTTTCTCCTACACTAACGGAAGAGGGCCATGGGACAAATATGAATGACTTGGACTGAAGGAGCGGCGGAAGGAGCAGCTGCAGCGACGGTGGAAGGAGCAACAACGCTGTTTTAAGATCTATCCAGTTTTAGTACTATTTATTTTATTTCGAATGAAATGTAATGAATCCTTCGTGTTTCAATGAAATTTATCTTAATGTTAATGCTATATTTCAATGGATATTTCCAGTTGCCACCGTTTTTGCCTGTGCGGTTTTGGAATGGATCAACATTTATAGAATTGCGACTGTCATAAATATATGCTACCACGTACTAGAGGTGTTTGATATTGCACGTCAATATTGGCGTCACGTGCTAGCAGCGTTGCACTTGCTTATGTTGACATGTTTACCGGCCTGTAGCATGGCGGCCCACAATTTGTACAATACCCACGACATGGCCCTGCAGGGCTGCATGTTACAAGTTCTGCAGTATTAATAGTGTGGCAATTGCTCGCTGCTAACGACGGTCTAACGACACCGTTAATGAGGATTTTCTACTAGTGAGGAGCACTGGGTGAGACCTCACTTCTTCCTCGCTCTAACCGCTCAACATACCCTTCGTCAATTCCTCTCTCTTACACACTCTTTCTTAAGTTTCTTTCCAACTAATGGTCGGATCTTGCGAACGATCGATCGGAGCGTTCGCGTAGTTGCGGAGCAAGACGGAGTGCAAGACGGAGTACCAACGGTGCAGTTTGCCACCGGTCCAAGGCGTTGTCACGGTCTCCGGAGCAATACGGGTAAACTTCAAGCGGCCTACGATGAGTTGATGAGAAGGTACTATGCTTGAGAGTTTCCCTCCTCCATTGAGTTTTGTCAGTTTGAATTAACCTCCTCACGAGAAAAACAATCATGGTCTCATGGAGACGGCCACACAGATGACTGTGATGGTAGCACGACCGAATAAGTTGGAGATGACGTTTTTCTTGGCCAGGCACCACCAGCGACGACGCAACTGAGGTCATACATTGAGAACACTTATTTTATGTCTTCAAAACAAGCTTTCGCCCCACTTAATAAATAAAGCCAAATGTCCGAACCAATGCAAAATGGAAGTGAGATCCTCTTAATAGCTGGTCAAAAATATAATAACCAACAAAAGAAAAAGGAGACGCCACCCGCAATGTGCGACAATGTAGACTATCGAACACGTTGAAGTCGAAGAAGCTTGAAGCCAAGACGATACTCCAAAGATGCACTAGGATGGAACCTAAGCTCCCCGATGATGCCCCCAAGAGGGTAACAACATGTTTTTCCTCCTCTTTCGATCCCACAACAGGCCAGAGTTTTCATATAAAGCCTAGTCATATAGGGGATACAAAAAAGAATGTCCCCAAGAGGGTAGCAGCACCCGCGAGCATCATCATTGATGGTTCCAAAGCACAGAGCTTTCGTTTAGATCCACCCCATGCCATTAGAGAGATACCAAGGAACGAGCCTACCCGGGAGAAGGGAGAAGGGCCACCCTGTCAGTATTATGTCTCCATATCTAGACCACGGAGACGCGACTGACTCCAGGATCACCCGCTGGAAGGCCCCTCGCCATCTGAATGACTAAAGGGTTGGTCACCGCCAGTTAGATATTGCTTCCGAGAGCATCCATCTAGCCTCTCCTTCCAGGGTCGCCCCCTCCCCCTCCCCCCCCCCCCCCCCCACACACACACATCCATGATTTAGATTTCGTGCCACATGAGAAAACACACCGTGTGGCTGGCAAGGAGGAGCGGTTAGGCAAGCTCCAAATCGTAGTCCGTGGGCTCACATCCATGGAGCGGGAGGGCATTAGCATTGTAAATACCTGGAGGACCACCAGAAGCGGTTGTGGACCGGACACGGCAGCAAGGTCACACCAAGCCCCAGTCAGGCCGGGCCGAGCCCATATCAGGCAGTAAATCCCCCACCGCCGTCCTGCACCAGGACCACGCCGGTGCCTCTTGCGCATGCCTCACCATCGCCGCCACCTCTAGACCGCCACCACCATGCTCCTACGTCGTCCCAGCACCGAGCTGCCACCACGGAGCCGCACTGCGGCCAATCGATGCCAGGATGAAGCCATACTGCCACCCCTAGTACCCATCGCCTCCTCCAACTACAAGAGGTCCCCCCAAGTGCCACCCGTCGGCCTCCGTCAAAGTACACTCCAACTCCTGCCCGCCTGGAACTCCATGCAAAGAGGACAACAAGGCCCGCCACTGTTGGACCCTTGTGGGCTTTGCCCGACGACGCACACTGACGACGATCTAGAAGGGATGGGAAGGAGTCGGGGGTTGGGGAAGCTAGGGTTTCCGCACCCACCCCCCAGGTTGCACGGGGGAGACCGAGGAGCGGGTTGGGGGGGGGAAAGAGTTGTCACACTTATCTTATGAGACCCTACTAGAAAAACACAATCATCATTTCCTTGTGGCTTTGCACCCGTTTCCTATATAACCTTGAAAATGTGTGATAAAAAGTGATGAAGTGTATGAGCTTGGCACTATATAAAAGCTTGTATAGTCCTTTGAGAGAAAACATAAAGTATGGTAGAATGCATCACCGTTTTTCATTGTAGATTTTCGGTTAGGACTTGAGATATTGGAAGAAGACAAACATGTCAAGTGAGGCAAGCGATTCATCCTTTTCAACGAGTTAAACTTGCTCCACCACCAGGCCCCTCCGTCCACCCAGCCTCGCTAGGCGAAGCACTGGACTGCACCGTTTCCTGCTTCGAGACCGACCTGTCTTGCATCACCGACTGTGGCCCGGCGCTCCGCCCCGCGCCGCCGGCCAAGGTGTGAGCTTTGTCCCCGCCCGCTGTCAACGGCTTTCACACCCCCTCCCTTATCACCTACTATAATGTACTGTATACTCCCTTGTAATTGTATCGCCTATAAATAACTGTATGCTCCCTTGTAATTATATTGGGTATTAAAATCGCCATAACCTTGTGATCAGAGGGCTCCATGTTGGTGTCGATTTTCTCTTCTTTCCAGGGCTGAACTTAACTGACTTGCCAAAGCCGCCTCCGCCATCTTCCTCTCCCTCCCCGCCGGCGCCAGGCCGCCAGCCCGTGTTTCCCGGCGCCCCCTCCTAATGGCCAGCAGTGGAGGCCGCGGCGGCGTCCGTGTTGCCATCGCTCGTGGAAGTCGACGCTGTTGTTTCTGAATTTTAGGCATAGAAGTTCAGGTTCAGTTAAGTGTCACAAGAAAGTTCAGCATGGTTCTCAGTTCGTCTGTTTCGAGCTGAACCAAGCCGCGTAAGCCAGAGGCGTGCTCTGTTCATCGTTTCCGCCTTGAAATAGCTGCGGCTGAATCTGTCGGACAGACTCTGCGCGTCCACCGCGGCGCCCAGAGAGAGGAACACCAACGGCGGCTTCTCGCTGCGCGTCGTCTTGGGCCACACCGCGCGGAACCAAATCCTCGGTCGCGCGGACCTACCATACCGTGGCGACCAGGCGACTACGACGAGGCTCGTGTTGCTCGTGTGGCGGCATATGAACGGATTCGGGTGCTGCGGCCATGCCTGCAGTCCGTCCGTCGTGGACGAGATGGAGCTCCGGCGGTGCGACCCGACGTCCACAGGCTCGGGCACGTATAGCGCTCGTGCCCGGTGAAATGATGTCCTCTTGCCCGAGCCTGGCATCGGACAGTACACCACCTCTATGAGCACAGCGAGCGCCGGCGCCGGGAGGTCCAGCTCGACCTGCCCGGTGGCCATGTACTGCTGGAAGACGGCCCAGGTGAAGGACATGCTCGGCGTCGCGGATCATGCGCATGCCGTCCGAGGCCTTGTCGGTTGCCGATTGCGCGGGCCTCGGCGGCTGCCTGCACGACCTCGTGGAACCGGAGCACGGAGGCGACACAGGATTGTCCACTGGCGTCGGAGAGCCTGCGCCGACCGTCGTCGTGAAGGTGCCGCACCTCCTCCACGCCCTCCGTGCAGGTTGAGCCCCTCGTGACCAGGCGTCTCCACTCCAAGGCCCCCTCTCTGTTCCAGATGGTGCTTCCGACTCGCACCAGCTTATTTTGTTGCTGAATTCAGTCTCGCCCTCCCCTGCTCGTTTTAACAAAATCCCGAACCGGTGAGAGGAGAGAAGGAGATTTTTTACCTTGCTGACGATCATCGAACACCTCGTGCTCGTCTACGTTGACAACGGCTGCCCGCGGTGGCCGGCCTCGGGGAGGGTTCGCCGTCGAGGCCTTGCGCGAGGCAGCTGCAGCCTTCGGCAGCACCGCCTCGGCCTTCTTCCTCTTCTTCTTGGCCGCCGCCTTCACGAGCGCCACTTTGGCTGGAGTCGTCTTGCTCTAACGCTGGCCGGCCACGTGAGCAAAGGGAGGACGCGGCGCCACCTCGGGAGCCTCCACGCGCTTGCCGCCGGCCCTGACGGCTATGCCGCCTGGCCGGACTACGTTGTTGGTCCCCGGTCTTTTTCCACCCGAGGCCGTGGCGGAGATCTCCGATTGCGACGGAGTTGGGGCATCTCTGGCGTCGGGGATGGTCGGAGAAGGTGCGCCGGAGAGCTGCGTGTCGATTGCGAGCAGAGTCGGTGACATCGCGTCGGTGGGGAGACAGGCAGGAAAGAATGGCGGAGGACGGGAAGAGGAGGTCGGAAGGCGGGAGGTTTTCTCGGAATTGGTCTCGGAGGAGTAAATTTAGGAGTCAGCCGCCACTTTTACACCTCCGGTGAGTATAATTTTACTCCTCTAACTGTTTAGGAGTTCGGTTAGATGCCGTCGCTGCGCATTTTACTCCTCTAACCGGGAATCGGTTAGAGATGCCCTAAATCCACTGTACAAGACATCGTGAAAGCCCAGTTGACAGTGGTCAGCTCTCCGCTGCCCTTCTAAGCTGAGCTGGCAGGCATGGGTGTTGTCGCCGCAATGGTTCACCCATAGGTCAGAAATTCTAGGCTACAAATTTGTCAACTAACCAACATGGGAGTAGTCGCCTACAATGATTAAGTACCTCTTGTAAGTTTCAGGGTGTCTCATGCTCTGACCAAACTTAGTACAGGGGGTGAACTGCAAGAAAACTACTTTCACATAGGAAACAAAAACAAGTTGCGTCAGACAATTTTCCTTCTCCATTTTAACATCATGGAGATCAACATCAGGTCAAACCTCAACTCTAAAGAATGCACAAGGTGACTCAACTAGCTTGAAATAGGACACATAGAGACTGATTGGGTTCTGAACACCCATTGGAGCACATTTACAAACAAACTAGTAGTTACATGTGCCTTAAATGATTACTGAAGCATGGAGTCATGATTCTCATCATCGCCGAACAAGATAAAAGGGTACATGTCCTTTACTTGCCACTGAAGTTCATCTGAGAAAGCACCAAAATAATTTTCACGGTCAAAGTTGGCTAGAATAGAGTACACATATATGGGATATCATTCCCCGGTAGTAGGCAAAATTAAAAGATACCTGGTGTGAATATTACAAATACTGGTCATTTCTTTTTCATACTTCTTGGAAATTTGGCTTGTCCTCGTCATGTGTTTCGAGGTGTAGACAAAGTACCATAGTGTTAATATAGGAACACTGGTCATTTATTATTCATGCTTCTTGAAAAGTTGGCTTATCCTTGCTGTCAAGCTTCATGCACTAGCCAACACAACCAAAAGTCCGAACTGATGAAAAGGGCTAGTGCAATCCACTTATACACTTCAACACCCTCTCTCACGTGTGACGGGGAGAAGTCAGCACGTGCAACCGAAAAAAAGCGACGGCGCGCGAAACTCACGTATGACTCAAGAGGCCTATACGTGGACATAGAGGGGTCAACAATTTTAGAATAAATTGCGAAAGCCAGTACTCGAACTCAAGACCTTAGGCTCTGATACCATGTCAAACTTCATGCACGAGCCAACGCAACCAAAAGTCCGAACTGATGAAAAGGGCTAGTGCAATCCACTTATACACTTCAACACTTGCCATGTGTTCTGAGGTCTCCCAACCCACCAACCAAACCCACACACCCACCATTGGCCGCACACAGGGGCGGAGCCAGGATTCAGACATGGGGGGGGGCGAAAAGTCGACGACCATCAAAGAGAATAAACATCACAATATATTAAGTCTCAAAAAATATTAATACAAAATCCATATAAATTTTCGAATATATGTTTGATGCTACAAAAATAAATTACATATCTATTAGCTTAAAATCTGCTTTACGACCACCGGTGTCAAATAGGTCGATAATCTCATCAGAACTAATCTTTGCAGCTATTTCCTTACCAATGTAGAGAATCATATAATGCCGAAGAAAATCATCTCCCATTCTATTTCGAAGGCACGTCTTGATAAGTTTCATGGCTGAAAAAGCTGCTCGGTGGTTGCAGTTGACACCGGAAGAGTAATGACTAATCGTAGTAATCTATCAACCATTGAATATGTAGCTGCTTTACCTGTTTTGGCTAGTCCAACCGTCAAATGAAGACAAGCATATCAGCTCTGAATTGTTGCAAACATCTAACTGAAAGTGGGGAAGTTGAGACTCCAATTGAGCTCTTTCTTGACTAGAAAAATCCTCAGGATAAAACTTTTCAACCAGTGTGGATATTTTTGAGATGTCAAAAGAATCATGCCTTGGATCCAAAGATGCACAAAGTGTCAAGAGTTCTGTACTTTGAATACCAAAGCGATCATTTATCTCAACCAATTGTTGATCTATAGCAACATTGAACACGTCTGTTTTGTAGTGATGTAGTGTTGTTGTGTTATCATGCTTGTTGCGAGACCTTGTCACATCAGCGTACCTACAAGTTGCAATATATGTATTAATACTAGAGTTAAGCAAGTACGAATATATGATAATACATATTCTAATGGATAAAAATACAAGGAAAGGGATATTACTTGCGGTTTAAATCGGGGACCTCAATGTCATGCTTCGAACAGAAAATTTGAACCTCCTCCAAAAGAGATTCCCAACCATTTTCTCTTAACTTACCAAGCAACACTTTTGTGTTCGAAACTGAATCCAATGCATTTAAAATGTCAATGGACTTCTTTTGGAGAGTTTGACATAAGACATCTGTGATCTTCATGATTTTCTCCATTAGATGCAGAATGAAGACAAAGTCAAATGACAAAATTATTTTTAAAGCACCTACAGCATCTCCTGAGAACAGCACCCGTAGCACCTACGCTCTGTAGAACAGCACCCGTAGCACCAAACATTTTAATTAAACTCTGAATTGACTTCTGAGAACTCCATCTAGTGTCACCGGGTCTCTGTAAAGATCCTATCTGATTTGCTCCTCTTCCTGTATCAAGCTCACCCAACTCAATTTCACGTTCAATGTCTGCCGCTTGGTTTGCTAATAACTCATCATTGCGTTTAGGCGACGCACTAACAACATTTATTATGAGAATAGCATGTTGGAAAAAATTGTGCACCTCATGTACCTCCCTTGATGCCGCAACAAGAGCCAACTGCAATTGATGGGCCATGCAGTGTACATAATAAGCATAAGGACACTCATTTAGAATTAGAGCTTTTAACCCATTCCATTCACCTCGCATGTTACTTGCCCCATCATATCCTTGTCCTCTTATATCTCGGATGCTTAAATTATTGTCTGCAAGGACAACACAAATTGCCTCTTTGAGAGCCAATGCAGCAGTGTCAGTGACATGAATGATATCAAGAAAACGTTCCTTTATGTATCCTTCATTGTTCACAAACCGGACGACCAATGCCATTTGCTCTTTTTTTGATTCATCTCGAGCTTCATCCACCATTATACAAAACTTGCTAGTACCAATTTCTTCTCTAATTTGCCTCTGAACCTTTCGAGAAAATATCTCAAGAATCTCTTGTTGAATAGTAGGGGAGGTGTACCTCGCATTCCTTGGAGCATTATTCAAGACAACCGCATCCACCTCCTTATTATAAAAGGCCAGTAACTTTACCAATTCAAGAAAATTACCCTGATCTATGGATTCTTGAGATTCATCATGGACTCTAAAAGCACAAGCTTGAAATGTTAACCACCTGGTGAAACCGACCGGGAAAAGATGTTAAATACATGCTTAGTACAATATCTAATATTCTACTGTCTAGTATAGAAAAAATATTTCTTACCTAATGGAATCAATTGTAACTTTAAGCCTCAGCCTTGCATCTAAAACCTTTTTTTCGGTGGCTTGTACAATTACCTTATCGATGTGGGTCATACTATTTTTCAGATTATCAAAACATCGAACTGAATAATTATGAGCTGAGTTAGAATCTTTGCCCATGTGTGTCAAAAAAGCACACTCTTTTCCATCATTCACCTTCTTCCAATTTATAAAAACTTTAGCTGTGAATGTATCTGAGCCACATCTTCCACTTGGTTTTTTTGTGAAGACGAAACAAGGCAGGCAATAGCACGATGTGTAGCCAAGGAAAATTTGTGAAATAGCTAAATTGGAATCGGCGAGGATTTTTTGCTTTTCCATTATGTGGATACTCTCTCATATATGGCTGATAAGGTCCCTCGGTAATATAGAATCTCCGTGCTTCTTCTTGCCTATCAAGGGGAAGTTACCAAATCTGTTGACACTTACCCGGATCTCTTTCATATGTCATGCTTCCAATTCTACCTTGTTCTGAAACTTGTACTGGTTCCACAATGTTTTCATCATCAGTGTGCATATCAACCGGATTGGAACTGTCATCTACAAGAGGTTGCTTCTCCTGAGATAGTTTTGCACTTTCAGCAATAGATTGGACTGTAATATTAGCGCTCGAAGTTGAACCAATGCGCTTGAAAAAGAAATCTACTCCCCTTTCTGATGGTCCTTTTCTCTTCATCTCTGAGCACAACAAAATAATTAAATACACGAATTAATAAACTAATCAACTGATTTATATACTAATGAACCAGGTCAAGTAACTAAGAATCTAAGGTTTTAATTCCTCAAAATTCAACACAGTTCTAATATAGAACAAACAATAGAGAAGTCAGCAGATACATCATACGTACATGGTGTAACTACCTCGGTGAATTACGCTCCTAGATACAAGCCTGGATGAGCGCAAATGGTTGAAATAGTACGATGGGGCCCAAAAGCCACTCACGGGTAGACCTTTCGGCCGTCCCAACCATTTCCATTCATCGGGACAAGTACGGGCAGCGTAATCGACAGGCGAAGGGATCAACTACATACACAAATGAGTATGTATGCAAACCACCATACAATAGTACATCAGAGCCATACCATCTAGAAAGAAAGGAAATATAGCAACGCCATATGGTAAGATTCAAATGACCTAGATAGATATAATATTTTAGGATAATTCCTCATACATCACACATCAGAGTATCAGGCGGAAGCGACAAACAAGATCCGAGTACGGATAAGAAGCAAATTGGCATAAGATGCCCCATAAATAAGCACATCCCGCCCACAGATCTCACGGATCCCCGTTCCCGAAATCTCTACACCAAACGATCGTTGCCCACATCATCAGCCTCCTCCACCCAGTATCCGTCCTGCGAGTGTACCTGTTCATCTGAACCAATAATTTATCGTGTGAGACCCTAAGGGTACTCAACAAGTCTTTATGCCTCTAAAGGGGACACAACCTGGGGTGACGCAATTGCAGCAAAAGATAAACCCTAACAGTTCTATAGATTCTCGCCAACCATCCGCCTAACCAAAGATAGACGGATGTCCGTGAATTAATGACAACAGTTATAACAGTAATATCCACAGATCCATCCTCCTCCTCGCTTACCAACGAGGAAGCGGACGAACAACCCCCACATCCGTTGGCAATTTTATTAACCATTCCATGAGTGTTGCACTATTTACTAGTCAGTTACTTAGTCAAATTAAAAGCGGTACTTTAGTTATGCTTGTCTATGATCGAGAAACTGTGCTCCAAGTCGTCCATAACCGCGGACACGGCTTTCAGAAAGTTTTACCCTGCAGGGGTGCACAAATAGCAACACACACTCGATCAACCTCGGAAAAACCAAATCAAAACCCAACGAGGCCTTCACGACAAAGCAATCACAGGATTCAGAAATATTTCAGGGGGGCACCCCTTGGAGTACACCCGCAACGAAACTGGCCGGCTCCGAGACGGACTCAAGGTTTGTGGGGCCGGCTGTAAACGACTGGGAACCCGAAAACTCGGGGTGTCGATACCGCGAAAACGGGTCACCATCCTAAACAGTACAAGTGCTCCTCGCACAATCGTAATACAGCAGTAAAGCATGGCATAAGTGCAGGATAGTAAATAAAACCTCAAACTAGTTTGTGGCACCAAGAAATAAGACTGAATCAAGCTCTGGCTCAGGGGGTCCCATAAGCCTCCCGGATGTGGATAGCGCGAATATTCAAGGAACAGGTTTCAAGTACTCGGGGTCCTACGGGACACAAGTGAGCAGGAAAAACCAAATAGCAGATATTGCCCACCGGTGCCACTTTCATTAGTTATCCCATTACTACTCAGGTTAAGTTGTTTAGGTACCTCGTTATCCATCAGACTCTCACATACCCTACACATGCTGTTCTACGACTCGCATGGCTCAAACAACTCCTGTAGTAATGGCTCATGGGATGGAGGAACAAGCTTGGTGGGGTTTAAAAGTAAAGGTTATGCAATACTTGGGATTCAGCTTAATGCAATCGCGACTCAATGATGCAAGGATAAGATAGAGGCAATAGGTACTGTATGTATGCAAGCATGTGGTAGTGCTTGCCTGGCAACTCAGTTGAAGCGAGAGACGGATCTGGGTAGTGCTCCTGGTTCTCTTGATATATCCCCTGCTCAGTGTCTATTCGAAGAAGAACCAAACAAACAAGGGCCAACATAAATAAAGTGCACAAGCATAGGAATAAAATGCGTCAAGCAAACAATCATGCCATGATGAATGATGCACAAGTTGCATGGCAATAATGTATCATGGCATGGGTGAGAAATAGAATATAAGAAATAACATTTTTATTGGGTTTTGGTCACATTTTATTGTCATATTAGTTGCTGTATATTATATATTTATATGATGCATGCTGCAATTGTAGTCATGGATAGCATAAACAGAAAGGTCTCGTCGAGCTGATCATTTTAGACATATTATTCGTTAAATTTGGAGTTATAAATCAAAAGTTATTAATGAATTAAGGTGGGGGGCATTTTGTTGTAATTATATTCAACTTGGAAAATAAAGTGTTAAAAATAGATTTTGTTTGGCATATTTGAATTCCTCACATTTTTCTGATTCAAAAACATATATCATTTGCATTATTTGGATTTATATTTTGGAAATTATTAAAATCTGATTTGAATTTGAATTTGAATTAAATTTAAAAAGATTTGAATTAAAACAGAAAACAGAAAAGCTTTTGTTACCTAGCCACACTCTAGCCACAGTCCGTGACAAGTGGGGCCGGGCTGACTGGGCAACGCAGCGCTCCGAAAAGACTTTTTACACCGCAGCTGGACTAGCCCCAGCGTCTGACGGGTGGGGCCATGGTATACGCAGACCCACACGTCAGCGGCGGAGTGCGGGGGAGGGGGGACTGCGGGTTGAGGGTTCGCAACGGCGGGAGCCTTTTTGCAAAAGCGCCTCGGGGACAGACAGGTGGACCTAGGTAGCGCGGGTTGAGGAATTAAAAGTTAGGGGGGGATTTCTGCAAAACGACGACGCGGTGGCTACTGTTTTTCTTCCTCTCTGCATCTGGCGCGCGCGGCGCGCGGCGTGGCGGGGCTGGGCGTCGAACTCGCGACGCAGGCGCGTGCGCAGAGGGACAGAGCCACTGCGCTGGCTCGGGCTCGGTGGCAGGAGGGGGGAACGTGGCTAGATAAGTCTCTGCGAGGCGCAAGCGGACAGACAGGTGCGCGCTCGCCGGTGCACGCAGTGTGCTCGACGGAACGCTCACCGCCGACAGGAAGCGAGGACGGGCAGGAGCATGTCTGGGAGGCTCAGGGACTCACCGCGAGGCCGATGGTGTGGTCGACGAGGCTCGGGGAGGTCACGATCGGCGGCGAGGCTGGCGCACCGGCGGCTAGGGTTTGCGTCGGGTGGTAGCGGTGTCCTTCGAGTCCAGGGCTCCTCCTCCTCGCTGGATCGTGCAGGGCGAAGCAGAGGAACACGGCAGGCTTCCTCGACAACCCTAGCTCCTCGCCCGCCTCCTGGATCGGTGTGTACTAGAGCGAGCCGATGGTGGTGGCCGGCGTCGGGGTATGGCGGCGGTGGAGAAAGAGGGGGAAGAGGGAAGGCGAGGCAGGGCCTCTAGGAAGATCTGGGAGAGGCCAGAGGTAGGGAGGGAGATAGATAAGGATGGGGAGAGGTGGTGATGGCGTGGGGGAGGGGAAGGTGGCTTCGGTCACCTTTTTCCTTTCCACCCTCACGTGCTCGCGCGGCCAGGCATGGGCAGGAGAGGGGCTGCCAGGTGGGGGCGTTGTGAGAGCAAGGGGCAGGGCAGGCTCGGCCAGGGGGTCCCATGTGGCATAGAGAGGAAAAGGGAGGGGGAGTGAATGGCATCGGGTTAGAGTTAGGGTTGGATGGAAAAGGGGTAGGGCTCGGCTAGGGTTGGATGGAGAGAGAGAAGAGGGTAGGTGGAGTGTGGGCCATGCATGGTCAAAGAGAGAGAGAGGCCGAGAGAGAGAAAAGTTAGGGTTTAGGTAAGAGGGGATGGTGATTAGAGAGTAGGGTTAGATGAATAGGTGACTAGGGGGTAGGGTTTAGGGAGAAGGATAAGAGAGAGGAGGTGGTATGGTGGTTAGGGTTTAGATATGAGGGGGGGTGTATGGTTTGGAACAAACAAACAAGATCGAGCAAAGAGGAAGAGATGATCCATACAAGATATCAAATAAAATTCAAATGACAAGTAAAAAGGGTACTTGTATGGCTCTAGCTAGAACAAGCAAAAGAAGGGGAGAGGGATGAGAGAATGACCCACTCCAAGAATTTCAAATAAAAACCAAATGACTTAGATGTGGTGGTTCTGCATGGCCCATGCAAATAATAAATGCCATGTATTCATATTGTGAAAACAACATAAAATCACATGGCATTATTCCATGCATTCCCAAAAGGTGGAATAAGGCCAAGCAAAAAGGGACTAGTATTGGATCCACCCAACCCACATGAGCTAGGTAAACTCAAATAAATGCCAGCTCATAGTAATTGGATGGTGGAACTATAAGGTGGTGAAGAAAAGGTGGTGCAGTCAATAAAATATATGCCCCCAACTCAACTTGGGCATTTGAACAATATATCAAGATCCAACTACAATATCAAGAGGCAAATATAAATAATAATGCATATGGGATAAGAACCAACACAAAACGGGTTTTGTATGATGCTCAAATGCAAGGTGGCATGATGACATGAGCATGATAACATGATGAGGCAACAATTATATGTAGGAAGTAGCCATTTTATTACTAGACCAAGTAGCATTACAAATGTTAGACAATTGGGATGCTACAACTCTCCCCCACTAAACAGGAATCTCGCCCCGAGATTCTAGGAAGAAGAAGAAGACACAAAGAGGGTATGATAGTTGGCACGGAGTTCATCTTCACGCTCCCAAGTGGCTTCATCAACGGAATGGTGCGACCACTGCACCTTGCAGAACTTGATGGACTTGTTGCGAGTCCTCCTTTCTGCGACTTCGAGGATTTTGGTGGGGTGTTATTGATAAGACAGGTCTTCTTGGAGATTGATTAGCTCATGATCCACGGTCCTGCTGGGATCCTTGAAGCACTTCCTGAGTTGAGAGATGTGGAAAACATCATGAACCTTGAGTTTTTCCGGGAGCTCCAGGGCATAAGAAACTTCTCCTCTTCTTCCACGAATTTTGAAGGGACCGATGTATCTAGGAGCCAGCTTTCCTTTGATACCAAAGCGGTGTGTGCCTTTCATGGGAGTGACACGAAGGTACACGAGATCACCAGGGGCATACACCATGTCCGTGTGCTTCCTGTCATAATTGCTCTTCTGGCGACTTTGAGCAATCTTCAGATTTTCAAGAATGATATGCACCTTCTCCTCCGCTTGAGTTACAATGTCAGGGCCAAACCAAATTCTTTCTCCTGCACCTGACCAACCAATCGGAGTTCTGCACTTGCGGCCATAGAGAGCCTCAAATGGTGCCATCTTCAGACTTTTCTGGAAGCTGTTGTTGTAAGAGAATTCAGCATAAGGAAGACATTCCTCCCACTTCATGCCAAAAGAGATAACGCAAGCACGAAGCATATCCTCCAGAATCTGATTGATCCTTTCAACTTGTCCTTGTGACTGAGGGTGGTAAGCTGTGCTGAAGTTCAACTTTGTTCCCAAAGCATTTTGGAAACTCTCCCAGAACTTGGAAGTGAAGATGCTCCCACGGTCTGAACTGATCTCAAGCGGAACCCCATACAGAGAGACAATTCTGTTGATATAGAGCTCAGCCAACTGAATTCCAGAAATTGTTTCCTTGACGGGGAAGAAATGAGCCACTTTGGAAAGCCTGTCAATGACAACAAAGATTGCATTGTTGCCCTTCTGCGACCTTGGAAAACCAGTGATGAAGTCCATCTCTACTTTCTCCCATTTCCATTCCGGGGGTTTAAATGGTTGTAGAAGACCGAAAGGTTTCTGATGGACAGCTTTCACTCTGCGGCAGACATCACACTCTGAGACATACTTTGCACAATATCGCTTCAAACCAGGCCACCAATATTGTGTTTTCAAGTCCATGTACATCTTTGTGCTGCCAGGGTGGATAGATAGAACAGAATCATGCGCCTCCTTGAGAACTTGCTCTCTCAAACCCGGGTAGTTTGGAACAAACATCCGGTGTTCAAAGAAAAGCGTGCCTTGATCATCGACGTGGAAGGACTCATACTTCGGAAGCTGAAGTTTGGAGATGATCTTTCTGGTGTGCGGATCACCACGCTGACGAAAGCGAATCTTTTCTTCCAAGAGAGGAGTAGCCAGAAGGTTTAGGAGATGCCCTTGATCCACAATTTCTAGGTTGAGCTGACGGAATTCCTCGCACAAAAGAGGTTGCTGTTCTTCCATCATGAGGTTGTTGACATAAGCTTTGCGGCTGAGAGCATCGGCCATGACATTAGCTTTGCCCGGTGTGTAGTTGATGGTTAAATCAAAGTCATTGATTGCTTCAATCCATCTCCTCTGCCGAAGGTTGAGATCAGGCTGAGTGAATATATACTTCAAACTCTTGTGATCAGAAAAGATCTCACAACGGTTGCCAAGCAAGTAGTGCCTCCATAGCTTCAAAGCAAAGACAACTGCTGCGAGCTCGAGGTCATGTGTGGGATAGTTGATCTCATGCGTCTTCAACTGTCGAGAGGCATAAGCAACAACTTGTTTCTCTTGCATAAGGACCGCACCCAATCCTTGCAAAGAGGCGTCACAGAATATCTGGAAAGGCTTAGATGTATCCGGAGGAACCAAGACTGGCGTGGAAGTGAGCTTCTCTTTGAGTGTCTCAAAGCTTGCTTGACATGCCGGAGTCCAAAGGTATTTCTTGCCTTTCTTGAGGAGATCGGTAAGAGGCTTCGCTATCTTTGAAAAGTTCTGAACAAAGCGACGACAATAACTAGCCAAACCAAGGAAGCTCCGCACTTCTTTTACATTAACCGGAGGAAGCCATTCAACAATTGTCTTTACCGTTTCCGGGTTGACTGCAATGCCCTTGGCAGAGATGACGTGACCAAGATAGGTTACTTGAGGCAGCCAAAACTCACACTTGGAAAACTTTGCATACAAGAGGTTCTCGCGCAGCTTGTTTAGGACACAACGAAGGTGTTCTTCATGCTCTTCCTTCGACTTAGAATAGACTAAGATGTCATCCAGATAGACCACAACGAACTTATCCAGGTACTCCATGAAGACCGAGTTCATAAGCCTCGAGAAGGTAGCAGGTGCGTTGGTGAGACCGAAAGACATGACTGTGTACTCATACAGGCCATAGCGGGTGGTGAAAGTTGTTTTAGGAACATCTTCCTTGCGAATCTTGATTTGGTGATAACCACTTCTCAAGTCAAGCTTAGAGAACACCACAGCTCCAGCTAGCTGATCGAAGAGATCATTAATCCGCGGAAGGGGATATTTATTCTTGATGGTTTTAGCATCGAGAGCCCGATAGTCAACACAAAGTCTATCAGTCTTGTCCCGCTTCTTCACAAAGATTGTTGGGCTACCCCAAGAAGAAGTACTGTGTTGAATGAAACCCAACTTCTCTTGTTCATCAAGTTGTCGTTTGAGTTCAGCCAACTCAGAAGGACCCATTTTATAAGGCCGCTTGGAGATAGGAGCCGTTCCAGGTTCAAGCTCAATTACAAACTCAACCTCACGATCCGGAGGCATACCCGGCAACTCTTCAGGAAAGACATCCGGAAACTCACAGACCACAGGGACACTCTGAATAGCTTCCATAGCATCATCATTCAGAGCCGCCAAAGAGAAGAGCTCGATAGCAGGAGTCAGACTTGGAGAAAAGACTATATGGCCTTCAGGAATCTTCAGAGAAACCGAGCGTTCAGCACAATCAATCACAGCTGCATTTGCTGTCAACCAATCCATGCCCAAGATGACATCAATGTCAGAATTGCCCAGAAGAATTAAGGACGCCGGGAACGAAGAGCCACCAATCTCAATTTGATTGCCATGGCTGATATGAGCAGCCCTCATGTTTGAACCAGGAGATAGAACCACCAGACGATGTGATAAAGGAACCCTATCCAGATCCTGCTCTTGTGCAAACTTATGCGAAACAAAAGAATGCGAAGCACCAGAATCAAACAAAACTCGTGCAGGTACTAAGTTAACAGGAAGCATACCCATCACAACTCCAGGTGCATGCTCAGCTTGAGCGGCGTTGACACAGTTGGCACGAGCAACAGTAGACCCGGGCTTGGTGTTGATGTTGAGAGCCCGAGGTGGTGGTGCACGAACCATAGGAGAGCTTGCCGCAGATCTTGGAGGGGGTGGCGGAAGAGCTTTGTTTTTCAACGGACAGTCCCAGTTCAGATGCCCAGGGTCTCACGTGAAGCAAGCACCAGGTGGACGTGGAGCAACGTAGCCAGGGACTCCGCCAGGCGCTCCAGGGTAGTTGTGGGTGTAGCCCCTGGGAGCAGCAGTGATGAAGTTTGGTGGCCTTGCCGCGAAGCTTGAAGGTCTTGGTGAAGCCGGGAGCGACGGTGGGGTGTTAGGAACCCAGACACGCCGCTTAGAAGGAGCTGACATAGCTG
The DNA here is from genome assembly GCA_916181665.1 of Avena sativa. NCBI lineage: Eukaryota > Viridiplantae > Streptophyta > Magnoliopsida > Poales > Poaceae > Avena > Avena sativa. Next base: position 396,536,788 of record OV702280.1, on the reverse strand, counting down.
AAGAGCTTGGTGCATCACGGTTGTGTTTCTTGGACTCCTCAAACACTTGCCTACTTGCTTCCTCCTGCAGAGCTGTATGCTGAAGTTCCAGGAAAGATGCCGGCCTTGCATGTGTGATTGCATATTTAATCGATGCATTGAGCCCTTGCCTGAACCTCTTTTGCTTCTTCTTGTCATCAGAGATCTCATCGCCACCATAACGAGAAAGGTTCATGAAGTTCCTGATGTAGGTGTTGACATTATCATTTCCCTGCTTAAGGTTGAGAAACGCTTCCTTCATCCTCTCCATGACAATTTCTGACAGATACTGCTCTTTGAATGCCCCAGTGAACTGTCCCCAAGTAGGCTGAAAACCAGTGCAGTTTGCCTTCAAGTAATTCTCCCACCATAGAGCTGCATCTCCCTTCAGAAGGTGAGTAGCACATTTTACCCATTCTTGCTCAGGAACATCAGCAGTCTCCAGTAGCCTTGACATCTCACGCAACCAATCATCAGCATCAAGTGGACGATCAGAAACATCAAATTGGCGTGGGTTGAACTTCAGAAAGCTTTTGATGTCTCCTCGCTTGGGAGGTGGAGGTAGTGGAGCAAACTCATTCCTCCGAACACTCTCTTCAAAGCGCTGCTGGTTCTGCTGCATTGCTGCCAAGGCGTTGGCGATGTTCGACAATGCGGACCCCAGTTCCGGTGGAATGTCCTCATCAGAACGGCGTGGTGGAGCCATCCTGTGATTGATATAAAACACAAGTCAGTACTATAATGGAGAATAATAATAATCCAAAATAGTACCAAGATGGAATTAACCAAGATTAAAGGATACAATTTACTAAGATGATATTAAAATATCAACAAAGTTCAAAGCACCTAGAAGATATTAAGCATATCGCACACGACTGAAAAGGAGTGTGGTACACAAATATATCAAAGAAAAATTTTCCACAAATTTCGGCATTAAAATACCAATAGATGCGCAAAATCACTTAACGAATCAAGATTAGTGACTCTACCAATTCAATATACAAAAGCGAATGATAAGAGTAGTGGTATGGTCGCGACTCCATCCCGCACTCAAATCATTACTCCGCACATGAACAAGTGGAACACATATCCTAACCCCTTCTTCTCACGTTGAACCTAAAGATTAGTAACTACGGAAACAAACACCCCAAACAAGATAACGTCGGATAACAAAGAGTAAGACAGATCGCGTCGGTTTACAAAAGCCTGTCGGTATGGAATGTACCAACAGTTGATAACCAAAGGCTGATTAGATAACAACTTGGATGCAACAGATAGACAAGGAATTACACACACACACACACACACAACCTATGGTACTACGGAAACCCAGAACACGTGAATCCTAGTTTGAACTTTTAAGAAGAGGATTGAAAACGTTACACTTCCTTACCAGAAAAGGGTGGGTGGGAGGGTAAGAAGAAAAATGGAAGCAGTCCTACTCTCGCGTTTTGTTTTTCCCTATTATACATAACTACCAAAAATATTTGCTAGACTGACAACGACCATTTGGCTGAGACCCTGAAGGTCGGGATGGCTCTGATACCAATTGTAACTACCTCGGTGAATTACGCTCCTAGATACAAGCCTGGATGAGCGGAAATGGTTGAAATAGTACGATGGGGCCCAAAAGCCACTCACGGGTAGACCTTTCGGCCGTCCCAACCATTTCCATTCATCGGGACAAGTACGGGCGGCGTAATCGGCAGGCGAAGGGATCAACTACATACACAAATGAGTATGTATGCAAGCCACCATACAATAGTACATCAGAGCCATACCATCTAGAAAGAAAGGAAATATAGCAACGCCATACAGCAAGATTCAAATGACCTAGATAGATATAATATTTTAGGATAATTCCTCATACATCACACATCAGAGTATCAGGCGGAAGCGACAAACAAGATCCGAGTACGGATAAGAAGCAAATTGGCATAAGATGCCCCATAAATAAGCACATCCCGCCCACAGATCTCACGGATCCCCGTTCCCGGAATCTCTACACCAAACGATCGTTGCCCACATCATCAGCCTCCTCCACCCAGTATCCGTCCTGCGAGTGTACCTGTTCATCTGAACCAATAATTTATCGTGTGAGACCCTAAGGGTACTCAGCAAGTCTTTATGCCTCTAAAGGGGACACAACCTGGGGTGACGCAATTGCAGCAAAAGATAAACCCTAACAGTTCTATAGATTCTCGCCAACCATCCGCCTAACCAAAGATAGACGGATGTCCGTGAATTAATGACAACAGTTATAACAGTAATATCCACAGATCCATCCTCCTCCTCGCTTACCAACGAGGAAGCGGACGAACAACCCCCACATCCGTTGGCAATTTTATTAACCATTCCATGAGTGTTGCACTATTTACTAGTCAGTTACTTAGTCAAATTAAAAGCGGTACTTTAGTTATGCTTGTCTATGATCGAGAAACTGTGCTCCAAGTCGTCCATAACCGCGGACACGGCTTTCAGAAAGTTTTACCCTGCAGGGGTGCACAAATAGCAACACACACTCGATCAACCTCGGAAAAACCAAATCAAAACCCAACGAGGCCTTCACGACAAAGCAATCACAGGATTCAGAAATATTTCAGGGGGCCACCCCTTGGAGTACACCCGCAACGAAACTGGCCGGCTCCGAGACGGACTCAAGGTTTGTGGGGCCGGCTGTAAACGACTGGGAACCCGAAAACTCGGGGTGTCGATACCGCGAAAACGGGTCACCATCCTAAACAGTACAAGTGCTCCTCGCACAATCGTAATACAGCAGTAAAGCATGGCATAAGTACAGGATAGTAAATAAAACCTCAAACTAGTTTGTGGCCCCAAGAAATAAGACTGAATCAAGCTCTGGCTCAGGGGGGTCCCATAAGCCTCCCGGATGTGGATAGCGCGAATATTCAAGGAACAGGTTTCAAGTACTCGGGGTCCTACGGGACACAAGTGAGCAGGAAAAACCAAATAGCAGATATTGCCCACCGGTGCCACTTTCATTAGTTATCCCATTACTACTCAGGTTAAGTTGTTTAGGTACCTCGTTATCCATCAGACTCTCACATACCCTACACATGCTGTTCTACGACTCGCATGGCTCAAACAACTCCTGTAGTAATGGCTCATGGGATGGAGGAACAAGCTTGGTGGGGTTTAAAAGTAAAGGTTATGCAATACTTGGGATTCAGCTTAATGCAATCGCGACTCAATGATGCAAGGATAAGATAGAGGCAATAGGTACTGTATGTATGCAAGCATGTGGTAGTGCTTGCCTGGCAACTCAGTTGAAGCGAGAGACGGATCTGGGTAGTGCTCCTGGTTCTCTTGATATATCCCCTGCTCAGTGTCTATTCGAAGAAGAACCAAACAAACAAGGGCCAACATAAATAAAGTGCACAAGCATAGGAATAAAATGCGTCAAGCAAACAATCATGCCATGATGAATGATGCACAAGTTGCATGGCAATAATGTATCATGGCATGGGTGAGAAATAGAATATAAGAAATAACATTTTTATTGGGTTTTGGTCACATTTTATTGTCATATTAGTTGCTGTATATTATATATTTATATGATGCATGCTGCAATTGTAGTCATGGATAGCATAAACAGAAAGGTCTCGTCGAGCTGATCATTTTAGACATATTATTCGTTAAATTTGGAGTTATAAATCAAAAGTTATTAATGAATTAAGGTGGGGGGCATTTTGTTGTAATTATATTCAACTTGGAAAATAAAGTGTTAAAAATAGATTTTGTTTGGCATATTTGAATTCCTCACATTTTTCTGATTCAAAAACATATATCATTTGCATTATTTGGATTTATATTTTGGAAATTATTAAAATCTGATTTGAATTTGAATTTGAATTAAATTTAAAAAGATTTGAATTAAAACAGAAAACAGAAAAGCTTTTGTTACCTAGCCACACTCTAGCCACAGTCCGTGACAAGTGGGGCCGGGCTGACTGGGCAACGCAGCGCTCCGAAAAGACTTTTTACACCGCAGCTGGACTAGCCCCAGCGTCTGACGGGTGGGGCCATGGTATACGCAGACCCACACGTCAGCGGCGGAGTGCGGGGGAGGGGGGACTGCGGGTTGAGGGTTCGCAACGGCGGGAGCCTTTTTGCAAAAGCGCCTCGGGGACAGACAGGTGGACCTAGGTAGCGCGGGTTGAGGAATTAAAAGTTAGGGGGGGATTTCTGCAAAACGACGACGCGGTGGCTACTGTTTTTCTTCCTCTCTGCATCTGGCGCGCGCGGCGCGCGGCGTGGCGGGGCTGGGCGTCGAACTCGCGACGCAGGCGCGTGCGCAGAGGGACAGAGCCACTGCGCTGGCTCGGGCTCGGTGGCAGGAGGGGGGAACGTGGCTAGATAAGTCTCTGCGAGGCGCAAGCGGACAGACAGGTGCGCGCTCGCCGGTGCACGCAGTGTGCTCGACGGAACGCTCACCGCCGACAGGAAGCGAGGACGGGCAGGAGCATGTCTGGGAGGCTCAGGGACTCACCGCGAGGCCGATGGTGTGGTCGACGAGGCTCGGGGAGGTCACGATCGGCGGCGAGGCTGGCGCACCGGCGGCTAGGGTTTGCGTCGGGTGGTAGCGGTGTCCTTCGAGTCCAGGGCTCCTCCTCCTCGCTTGATCGTGCAGGGCGAAGCAGAGGAACGCGGCAGGCTTCCTCGACAACCCTAGCTCCTCGCCCGCCTCCTGGATCGGTGTGTACTAGAGCGAGCCGATGGTGGTGGCCGGCGTCGGGGTATGGCGGCGGTGGAGAAAGAGGGGGAAGAGGGAAGGCGAGGCAGGGCCTCTAGGAAGATCTGGGAGAGGCCAGAGGTAGGGAGGGAGATAGATAAGGACGGGGAGAGGTGGTGATGGCGTGGGGGAGGGGAAGGTGGCTTCGGTCACCTTTTTCCTTTCCACCCTCACGTGCTCGCGCGGCCAGGCATGGGCAGGAGAGGGGCTGCCAGGTGGGGGCATTGTGAGAGCAAGGGGCAGGGCAGGCTCGGCCAGGGGGTCCCATGTGGCATAGAGAGGAAAAGGGAGGGGGAGTGAATGGCGTCGGGTTAGAGTTAGGGTTGGATGGAAAAGGGGTAGGGCTCGGCTAGGGTTGGATGGAGAGAGAGAAGAGGGTAGGTGGAGTGTGGGCCATGCATGGTCAAAGAGAGAGAGAGGCCGAGAGAGAGAAAAGTTAGGGTTTAGGTAAGAGGGAATGGTGATTAGAGAGTAGGGTTAGATGAATAGGTGACTAGGGGGTAGGGTTTAGGGAGAAGGATAAGAGAGAGGAGGTGGTATGGTGGTTAGGGTTTAGATATGAGGGGGGGTGTATGGTTTGGAACAAACAAACAAGATCGAGCAAAGAGGAAGAGATGATCCATACAAGATATCAAATAAAATTCAAATGACAAGTAAAAAGGGTACTTGTATGGCTCTAGCTAGAACAAGCAAAAGAAGGGGAGAGGGATGAGAGAATGACCCACTCCAAGAATTTCAAATAAAAACCAAATGACTTAGATGTGGTGGTTCTGCATGGCCCATGCAAATAATAAATGCCATGTATTCATATTGTGAAAACAACATAAAATCACATGGCATTATTCCATGCATTCCCAAAAGGTGGAATAAGGCCAAGCAAAAAGGGACTAGTATTGGATCCACCCAACCCACATGAGCTAGGTAAACTCAAATAAATGCCAGCTCATAGTAATTGGATGGTGGAACTATAAGGTGGTGAAGAAAAGGTGGTGGAGTCAATAAAAGATATGCCCCCAACTCAACTTGGGCATTTGAACAATATATCAAGATCCAACTACAATATAAAGAGGCAAATATAAATAATAATGCATATGGGATAAGAACCAACACAAAACGGGTTTTGTATGATGCTCAAATGCAAGGTGGCATGATGACATGAGCATGATAACATGATGAGGCAACAATTATATGTAGGAAGTAGCCATTTTATTACTAGACCAAGTAGCATTACAAATGTTAGACAATTGGGATGCTACACATGGATTCCTGGTCAGGTCAGCATCGAGTGATTTAGTTATCCATATTAGTTGATTTGGATTTGACAAAATTTAGATGAACCTACATACTAAATTGTGTCTAGATTCATCTAAATCTAGACAAATCTAAGTCAACTAATATGGGTCGGAGAGAGTAACAATGTTTATTTTGTATCTAATGATTTGTATGCCCGTGGTGGGCGGGAGATCTCTAACAATTGCTAGCAATGATTTCTTTTTCTACATACGTATCGGCTAACAATTGCTAACAATGATTTTCTCTAAATACAGTCAGTCCATTGTATGCCCGCGGCCGGCGGCCGCGAGATCGATAAGAAACAAACTTACACGGCGAGTCGGCAAACACAGAACGGCGGGCGGCGGCGGTGGCAGGTGCCAAGCGCCCTAGCAGCCAGATGGGAAGAGGAGTCACGTCACGGAGATGTCGGAGACAAAAATCGTAGGCGTAAACTTCGCTGCTGCTCCGATCAGATTGATCAGCTGGAGTCTGCCTCCATATTCCACGATGGCTAAGCCTGGTACGTGGGCTTTTGTGCCTTGGTCATTGGGCTTAGTTAATTCTGCATGCTGATTATTAAAATGGGCTAATTAAGTGATATATACGGTACATCTTATATACGTATATGCCTAGTACTACCTACTGAAAAAAGTTGGGGGGGGGCGATCGGTTGGGGGGTCTGACCCCTGCTAGCCCCCCCTTGTCTCCGCCCCTGGCCGCACAGTCAATGGTTCAGTCATCCCTAAAGAACTTCTAATGAGCCAAGAGGTATTTTGCAAGACTGGGCAGAAGCTGGCCTAGTTAATATGCCCACAGAGCCCGACTAGTAGCTTATCTTTGATAGACTGTCTAGGATCATCTAGGGTATATCTATCCGGGTAAACTGTCTACGGTTCATACTAGAATTTGTACACCCGAGTGACACACAGATGGGAGAGGGAGGTGTACCTTCTCCTTGGATAGAGGAGCTCGATGAGTTGGCCATGGTGGGCGACGGCGACGGTGAGAGCGGGTGTGGGCTAGGCAGCGGAGGAGGAGCTTCTCGTTACTACTAAACCCTAAACCCTAGCCCCCCCCCCCCCCCGATCAGGGCGCGGATCTAAGGGCCTGGTGGGTCGTTGGGCCGACGCGGGAGGAGATCATCCTAACATTCTCCCCCTTGATCTCAACTTTTACTTTTAACTATATGCTTTTCACTTTACTCGTTTCATCACCGATCAGTACATAGAGCATGTTTTATCGTTACAGCTCAATTGTCGATAGAATTAGACAGCTACAACATACCTCTTTGTTTTGAAACAAATTTTGTTATTTCCGGGCCTTTCATGATCTAGGAATCATAGGCTTTCCCTTAAACCCATGTTTCCTCTATCAATCCCACAACGGGCCAGAATTTTTATCTGAAGCCCAGTCATACATGGGATACAAAAAACAATGTCCCCAAGGGGGTAGTGACACCCACGGGCATCACAACAGATGGCGCCAAAGCACAGAGCTTTCGTTCAGATTCACCCTGTGCCATTAGAGAGAGACCAAGGAACGAGACCACCATATCTAGACAAGGGTGCCGCCCACACCGACTCCGGGATCACCCTGTTGGAGATATGCCCTAGAGGCAATAATAAATGTGGTTATTATTATATCTTTGTGTTTATGATAAATGTTTACATTCATGCTATAATAGTATTAACAAGGAAACATTGATACTTGTGTGATTTGTAAACTTAATTTGAAGTCCCTAGTATAGCCTCTATACATCACTAGCTTGTTGGTTGATAAATGATTGTGGTTTCCCTATCATGAACATTGAGATGTTATCAACAACAAGATCATATAGTTAGGAGAATGATATGGTGGACATACTCCTATAGATAAGCGTAGCATAAAGATCAAGTCATTTCAATAGTTCAATTGCTATATGCTTTCTGATACATAGTAACCTAATTCCTTCGACCATGAGATCATGCATATCACCTTTACCGGATGGATGCTTTGATGACATCAAACACCACACCGTAACTGGGTGGCTATAAAGGTGGCATTGAGTGTTCAGAAAGTATTGGTTGAGACACATGGATCAAGAGTGGGATTTGTCCATCCATATGACGGATAGATATACTCTGGGCCCTCTCGGTGGAATGTCATCCAATTAGCTTGCAAGCATGTGACTGGCTCACAAGGGATCACATATCACGGGAACGAGAAAAGAGTACTTATCGGTAACGAGGTTGAACTAGGTATGCAGAGATACCGACGATCATAACCTCGGATAAGTAAACTATCGTGAGACAAAGGGAAATTGGTATCGTATGTAAGTGGTTCATTCGATCGCAAAGTAATCGTAGAAATATGTGGGAGCCATATGAATTTCCAGATTCCTCTATTGGTTATTGTTCGGAGAAGTGTCTCGATCATGTCCGCATAATTCACGAACCGTAGGGAGACACACTTAAGGATTCGACGTTATTTGAGTAGTTATGGTATTATGAGAAAGAGACCGAATGTTGTTCGGAGTCTCGGATGGGATCCGGGATATCACGAGGTGATCCGGAATGGTCCGGAGAATAAGATTCATATAAGGAAAGTCCCGTTTCGGAGTTCGGGAATAATTCCAGTGTTTTCATCGGGAATGTTCTAGAAGGTTCCGGAATGTCCGGCACTCCGGAGGGGAAGGGGTACATGAGTGTGTCATTGTAAGTTGGAATGATTGCATCATGTACTAAGTGTATTCGCTGTCCAAAATAAAGGGTTTATTCAAATCCTAAATTGAAAAGTCAAACGGCTAGTTTGAAAGTCAAACGACAAGTTTTGGAAAGTGGAAAAGAGGAGGAAGGAGGGAAACCGAGTTGGGGAGGGAATCCCTCCTCCAACCGGCGGCGCCCCCTCCAAGCCGAGTTGGGGAGGGACTCCCCTCCCTCCCCTTGGCCGCCGGCCCCTCCACCTATATAAGGAGGGGCAGGGCTCCCTCCTCTAAGCACACAAGTCCCTCACCTCAAACCCTAGAAGCCGCAGCCCACCATAGCCGCCGCCTCCCCTAGGGTTTTTGCCCTAGCCGCCGACTTGGGGGTCCCCGAAACCCTAGCCGCCGGCTCTAGCCCCTCCTCCTTGGTGCGTCTAAACCCTAGATCGCCGAGGAGCTCTCTCATACTCCACCATACTCGCTCCGGCTTAAGGCGAAGCCCTGCGAGATCTCCCCTCTATTCCGGTACCACGCCGTTGTGCTGCCGGAATCACGAGGAGAGTGCTACAACCTCCGCTGCCTGCTGGAACAAGGGAGAGGAAGGTCTTCGTCGAGTACCGAACGTGTGACCGACTGCGGGAGCGCTGCCGGAACGCAGCGCCGGAAGGATCGTCTACACGATCTTGAGATCGGGAAGAGTACGACTACATCACCCACGAGAATCCGCTCTCGTTAAACACTTTGGAATCTTCGAGGGTAAGTTATTCCATCGACTCGTTGCTACAATCTAGTAGATAGATCTTGGCTTGTTTGTTTGTATGCGATAGAAATTTTTTGTTTTCCATGCTACGAAACCCTACACACCCACTAACAGGCCCCTCGCCATCTGAATGACTAAAGGGTTGGCCATCGCCAGTTAGATATTTCTTCCAAGAGCATCCATCTAGCCTCCTTCCAGGGTCTCCACCCCCCGCATCCATGATTTAGATTTTGTGCCAGGTGAGAAAACACACCGTGTGGCTGACAAGGAGGAGCAGTTAGGCAAGATCTAGATCCTAATCCGCGGGCTCGAATCCATGGAACAGGTGGGCATCAGCACTGTAAATACATGGAGGACCACCGGAAGCGGTTGTGGACCGGACACAGCAGTAAGGGCACACAAGGTCCAGTCAGGCCCGACTGAGCACATATCAGGCCCGTAAATCCCCCATCGTTGTCCTGCACAAGGGCCACCGTCGGTGCCCCGCATGCTTCACCATCGCGGCCACCTATTGATCGCCACCACCATGCTCCTACGTCATCCCAACACCGAGCCGCCACCACGAAGCCGCACCGCCGCCAATCCATGCCAAGATGAAGCCATACCGCCACCCCTGGTACCCATCTCCTCCTCCAACTACAAGAGGTCGCCCCTAGCGTCGCCCGTCGGCCTCCGTCGAAGTACACTCCAGCTCATCCCCGCTTGGAACTCCTCGCCTGGAACTCCATGCAAATTCTGAAATTCTTCTAAAACTTGTTTGTACTTTGAGGAAAAATACACACGGTCCATCCATGTATTCAAGAAAATGCCCCCACTCAGTGTCATCCCCCCCAGTAAAATATACTTCTAGTTCCACCACTGCAAAGCTCGCCACTGTCGGACGCGTGTGGGCTTTGCCAGCGGCACACATCGACGGCTATACATGGGCGTGGGCAGCCCGACCCGGCCCAAAAAAATCCCGACGAGCCTGGCGTTTGAGGCCCACGGGCCGAGGCTGGGCTCCATATCTGTGGCCCGAAGATTGCATGGGCCGGGCTCGAGCCGAAAGAAAACGCAAAATAGGCAAAGGCCTGGCCTGAGGCCCGATGGCCCTAAGGAAAATGCGCAGCACGGGCCCGAGTCCAGTCCGGCCTGGAAAACGCCCAGGTATACTGACGGCGATCTGGAAGGGACCGGAAGGAGACGGGGGTTGGGGAGGTTAGGGTTTCTGCACCCACCCGCTAGGTTGTACCGGGGAGATCGAGGAGCGGGTTGGTGGGAAAGGTGTCACACTTATCTTATGTGGCTCTACTAGAACAACATAATCATCATTTCCTTGTGGCTTTGCACCCGCTTCCTATATAACCTTGAAAATGTGTGATAAAAAGTGACGAAGTGTATGACCTTGGCATTATATAAAAGTTTGTATAGTCCTTTGAGAGAAAACATAAGATATACTATGCATCAGCGTTATTCATGTAGATTTTCAGTAGGACTTGAGACATTGGAAGAAGACAAACATGTCACGTATCCTCCTCTTCTATGAAACGACCCGGAAAGCATTCTCTATGGGAAAACAAAAGCACGGCATAGCAGGGAGTCTCACAGTGCCCCAGATCTCCACGCTCTCATCACCCGATCTTCTTCCTCAGTAGTCTCCACGTTTTCGCGGAGATGAGGAGCTCGAGGCCTCTCGTGGCCTCGGCGGCGTTGCTGCTGGTGGTGGTGTCGCTGGCAGCTGCGGTGGCGGACATGTCGACCCTGTCGTACGGGGATAGGAGCGAGCAGGAGACGCGGCGGATGTACGCTGAGTGGATGGCGCAGCACGGCAGGACCTACAACGCGGTGGGCGAGGAGGAGCACCGGTACGCGGTGTTCAGGGACAACCTGCGCTACATCGACCAGCACAACGCCGGCGTCCACTCCTTCCGCCTGGGGCTCAACCGCTTCGCTGACCTCACCAACGAGGAGTACCGCTCTACCTACATCAGGGCCCGGAGCAAGCCGGCGAGGGAGAGGAAGCTGAGCGCCAGGTACCAGGCCGACGAGGACGAGGAGCTGCCGGAGTCTGTCGACTGGAGGGACAAGGGAGCGGTTGTGGGGGTCAAGGACCAGGGCGGTTGTGGTAAGCATTCCTCTGTTGCTGCTCTGCTTCTCTTTTCTTTCCAGAGTATCAAATTTCTTGCAACTATCTGCATTGTGATCTTTATAATGTCGCTCCTATTCGATTAAATCTGTTGCTCTTGCTGCTCTGTTACTACTTACTACTGAACATAAACCAAAATGTTGACACAGAGATATGAGAATCCGATCTCAGTTCCTCTTTTCCAGGGAGCAGCTGGGCTTTTTCAGCAATAGCAGCTGTTGAAGGAATCAACCAGATCGTCACGGGCCAGCTCGTTTCTTTGTCTGAGCAAGAGCTGGTCGACTGTGACACTCTATACAACGCTGGATGCGACGGAGGTCTAATGGATGATGCATTTGTGTTCATCATGAACAGTCAAGGAATCGGCACAGAACAGGACTACCCTTATATTGGGAAGGACAACCGTAGTTGTGCTGCTAACAAGGAGGTATCTCTCTCTCTTCTTACTCTTACAAGAACATGTCCAGTACCTGTAAAATGCTCTTCAGTCATTGTTTTTTGTGGCATTTTCAGAATAGGACGGTTGTTACAATTGATGACTGCAACGATGTACCCATGAACAGTGAAAGGAGCCTGCAAAAGGCAGTTTCAAACCAGCCAATCAGTGTTGCAATTGAGACTAGTGGCAGAGCATTCCAACTCTATGAGTCGGTGAGCTAGTGTTCTAAATTTCAGAATTTCCCCTGACTATATGCAACAAAAGGTTATTGGCAGCTCTTTGTTTGCAAAATAGATGTTTTATCTTCCTCAATTAGATAGAGAGCTGGGTAGTATCTCTCACAGTACAGTACTCCTATAAATATGCTAGGTCCTCCCACTTAATTGCTTTGATTTTCTCCTCCACTAAACTACACTATTCATTTTTCAGAACAAAAGAGAGAATTCTAGACTATTAGTTGTGTGCGTAGATGATTGCAAGTTGCAACTGCTACAATCAGGGTAACTAATGAAAATTTTATTATCTAAAAAAGAAATAGAAATGTTGTCATCCAGTTGCAAGTTGTAATAGCTACAGCCAAGCTATTACTAATTTCTACACAGTCCTAACTTCCTCATAATTTGATACTATACAGATGATTATAAGATTTTGCTGATCTGTCCCACATTATTCTTTACCAAGAGAGCCACTTTTATGCATTCCTATTAGTATCTTCCACTGGTGGAAGTCAGCAAAGCAGGAACTCTTCTGATGAAGTGAAAATAGCACTTTTCAAACCACTGCATTGGTACTCAGTCTATGAAGCATTATTTTGGTATTAATTTTCTTTACCATGATGAAAGCTTTATCAGTTACAGTGTTGTACCAAGTGATTCAGCCGTAAAAGTTTACCCTCGGCATCAAAGATTCACACAGCCACTCCGCTTTGTACTGATTATCACCTACTGATCTCTCTAGGGCATCTTATCATCGGGAGCCTGCGGAGCAGACATTGACCATGCAGCCACTGTTGTTGGTTATGGTTCAGATGATGGCAAGGACTACTGGATTGTGAAGGAGTCCTTGGGCACCACCTGGGGTGAGTCCGGCTATGTCCGGATGGAGCGTAATGTCAAGGCAACCAGTGGCACATGTGGCATCACCTATTGGCCTTGCTACCCAATCAAGAACCAAACGAAGCTCTTGAACACTGGCAGTGAGCATATGCTGGCCAAGCCACACCGGGCTGGGCTTTCCTTGCCAATGTAGCTATGGGCAAGAAGACCAGCGTGTGAACCCAATTGTCTGTGCACCCAAAGCATTATTGTGGAGATCAATAAAGGAACAACATAAGCATATTGCAACATTTTCACATAATCCGCGTGTTTGGTATTTTCTTTATACTACTACTACCTCCGTTCCTTAGGATAAGGCCTATACATTTAGTCAAAAGTCAAACAGTGCAAATTTTGACCAAGTTTATAAAAAAAACTATCAATATGATAATAGATAGCTATGGTATGAAAATATATTTCATAATGTATCTAATAAGATTGAGTTGACCATGTAGAGGTTTATAGTTTTTCTAAAAGTTTGGTCAAACTTTGCAATGTTTGATTTTTGACTAAATTTATAGTCCTTATTCTAAGAACGGAGGGAGTAGTGATTTACTCTCTCCCTGCCAGCCGAATTGACTTCACTTCTAACTTCATTGGTTTCTTACTACTAGTCATTAACTCCTGAACTTACACAGAGATTTTAAAAGCTATGTGGTGGGTGTTTCCGAATAACTTTTATCACGTGAAACCTGTACGTAGCATCATTTTTTATAGGATTTAGAAAATATGCAGTGGAAAGAGAAAAAAATGATAATTTCTACCACCCTCGAGAGTGGGACTAATATATCTTGTTATTTGAGATGATCATTCAATAAGCATTATACTTGCATGAAATTCCATCAAGAACGAAATAGTTTATGGAGCAATTACTGAACTATACATGACTCAGTATGTAGATCAGCATGTGTTTAAATATATGCACAATGTAAACCATAGTACCATTTTAAACTTGACCAAAAAAGTAAAATTTCCACTATGAGCTTACTGCTGGAAATCCATTCTATTTGGAGTTTGGAATCAAGCTTTAGGAAATCCAAATTCATAGTCTAGCTATTAAGATCGGTATGTCGCTCCCTTGGTTTACTATTTGTACTTGTGTTCTTCCTTCCTGATAGTACGGTGACAAAGCAATAGTTTGAAATCCTATCTTGCTTGAGGGTTTGTCTCTTGCAAGAGTGTGTTCTTCAGTGATCTTAAGTTCTCACTATATATAGGGGTGGGTGTGACTCATGTGGCTATTTCAAACCCTTAATCTTAGCACACCTTGTGCATGTTTGACATTCTACCATTTATTTGCTGGCACATTAACTGGACTAGTGCATGCCGAACGAGTAGGGTACGTTGTAGATGAATCGATCTATTATTGGCATGACAATGAGCTGTTGGTGCTTCTGCTTCGATTGTGATATTATACTTTAGTTTAGGAGTGGTGGTGTGTCGAGATGCAAATGGGGAAGCTTTTCTCAGACTTGAAAGAACCTTTATGTAGCTTTCGGTTCATCACAGATCTTTGTTGCTTCTACTCGTTTCAGAGTTTTTTTTTTATCTTCTGTACTTTGCTAATTTATTACTTATTACTAAAATCGATCAGTCATTTGCTAAAAAAAATGACGCTTTTTAGTGCGTCCATCACGCACTTTGTTCTCCCCTATTCCAGCCAGTAAAGTCAACACAGCTGCTCAAAAAAATATCACATATGATGATGATGATGATATCCATGGGACAAATGCTGCCCAGCATGACATCGTGCTATATCTGACCAGGACGGGTTCTGGTACTAGTATATGTGTGCATTATCATAGCAAGGAAAATAGACGAAAGCAACAGCAGAACTGCATCCCTAAATAATGAAGGCGACACGGAAAGACATGCAATGCTTGTTTGATTGGACGTTTTCTTGGAGAGGAAGGTGATTTTCGTCCTCCCGTGTTCCTGGTTGGCTTTCTCTTAGCCGTACGTAGGTGATGCAGGAATCTGATACAACCATGTGTGTTCACACAAAACAGAAGGGCCTGTCTTTTTAAAGCTAAAAATCAGTAGCACCAGATTCCCAATTAGCCATGCCGACCTGGAACTGTTTTTGGGTTGAGTTTGCTTGCTGAAAAGGGCTCGTTATTCTGGATTTATTCAGGCACATAAAGTGGTTATATGCTTTCCGGATCACATGCATATGTCTCCTGCAGAGAAAGGATATTTTCAGGCTTAGAAGTTTGAAGCAGGGCGTCATATCAATCTTACTGGAGTACTCTACTTCAGATGTCAAGACAATCCCATTCTGACCAGGACGAGTTCGGATATTATGTACTCCCTCCGATCCATATTACTTGTCATTGAAATGGATGTATCTAGCACTAAAACATGTCTACATACATCCATTTTAGTGACAAGTAATATGGATCGGAGGGAGTATGTGCATAGTATACATTATCCCAACAAGGAAAATGGGTCCACACGCCACCTATTGCATGTCTTTTACACGCTGCGGCTACATCAATAATAGCAGATTGATTAACAACGCCCGACTGACGGGTTCCATTTGCTGACAGTGGACGGATGACCGAACCCGGCGGCGAATCTGGCGCTGAATCTTGCTAGTACATCTGAATCAAACGAGACTGAAGCAAAGGTGTTCAGAAACGGACCGTACATATATGCATGCAGGGTGTCATCTGAATCTTGCTAGTACATCAGACGTCGAGACAGCCTTCAACCTCTACCTGAAATATGGCCCGTTGCAATTGTATCTCTCTTCTGGCGCCTCAAATGATCAAATGGTTAATTGCTTAACCATTTGAGCCACATTTCTCAAAGTGCCTCAAAAGCCTCTCAGTTAGAGGCGGTTCCTAAAAAAGCTTCTACTACCAAAAGTGCCTCAAATTCCAGCACGTGCGTGCTCGTAGTCGCTGCTGGGTTTGCGTTTGTCAGGGTCCTGAAGCATACGTGTTCAGAAACGCACCGTGTCTGCATGCAGGGGTGCTATCTGAACTTTACTACTCAACCTGAAAATGGCCCATTTCAATCCATATTTCTTATGGCACCTCAAATGACCAAGCTTTCCAGATCACATATACTCCCTCCGTTTCAAAATATAAGATGTTTTAGCTTTGTGAAGCAAATGTATTTAGACTACTTTTAGTATATAGGTTCACTCATGTTTAGAGTGAATCTACACACTAAAACAAGTCTAGATACATTCTTTTCACGAACCTAAAACATCTTATATTTTGAAACGGAGGGAGTAGTATGTTTCTTGCTGCTATCGACCGATCCTGTCTACGCTCTTTCCGGCTTCCTTTTTTATTTTTGCGTTATTTCGGGCTTCCATTTGACCGTGAACCGGTTGGTGTTGCTTGGGAAAAGGCACGCACGCCCCATACCATACGTTTTCATCCCATCTCAAGCAAACCGTAACGACCGTGCATCAGCAAGGATCCATCGGACCGGTCCCTGTCCAGATCCCACGTCGTTGGAATCGAACCGATATTCATTTCCCAGACGCCAAGAAGGTCATTCGGTTCACTCGGGCGCCGTCAGAGACCGCTGGTCTGAACTCGATGGCCGTCCGACGACGCTCACGGTCGTGTCTCGATCGATCATCGCCTGCGGTGGAGTGGTGGTAATTTAACTACGACCGTTGCGTGCCGGGCAGCTCCACCGACGTGTTTGTGTGTGGCGGGCTTCCACGGCGGTGTGCAGCTGCAAACGGCGATGCGGAGAGGGTTGCATCTTGCATGTGCTGTGCCGGTGGAGTAGATGAAAATGCTGAGAGAGAGAGAGTAGTGCAAGGGAAGGGAGGAGAAGCATTTGACACCTCCGAGCACATGGCTTTCTTCCTCTCGGTGATTTTTACGACTGTCGTACCTCGTGGACTCGTGGTCACGTACTCGGTACTCTGCTCTGCAGAGGCTTAACTCAAGTAACATGACTTTGTCCTATCCAAGAAAGAAAAAAAGTAACGAGTACACGGCTCACGGGGACCTACATTTGCCCATGCCTCCAGAGAGTTGACTATCAACTACCGATGCTACGTGTTTGGAGTCAACGGACAAATGGTGAAAATGGTCAAAAATAACCCTTGGACAAAACAATTCTAACAAACAAACTCTGGCCGAAACAAATTTATGGAACTAACCTTTTTTCTGTGACGCATGTCTCGGCGTTACACAACTTGCCAACATGACACGGCGGGTCCCCACCAACCCCTCCCACCAGTGTACACTGTGACCTAGGTAAATCGTCCATGACGGCCCAACCTCTACCCAACCATTAAAATTCTCCCCAAGTGACAAACACAGAGGACCAGAGCATTGGTTGCAACAGTTCTTCCTCCTCTCAAATCCTTCATAAAAACGCCCAGATCTAAAGGATACGCATGGGATTTCGATTCTAATCCTTTTTCCCAGGTATTCTACCTCAATCCCCACATTTTCATCCGAAATTTTAGTCACATTTACCGTTGTTTTGATAGTTTAGGTGAAACACTAGTTCATCATGGATTTTGAACTTTTTTTGAACCATTGTAATTATGTGGGGTGATTTAGCAGATGTGTAGGCCTAGTAATCATTGTGTAGGTCTAGTAATCACCGGGAACATGTGTGCTCATGTATATTTTTTACATATATACATGGGGTGATATTTGTTTGTGCTTGCGTTCAATGTGCAAATTTATTTGTATCCATGCTTATGTTCATTTATTCATATGTATGTGGGATGATATTCGTTCATTTTTTTTGTACATGCCATGTCAACGTGTATATTTACCCATAGTTTTGTATATTTGTTCATTTGCAGCTCCACCGACGTGTTTGTGTGTGGCGGGCTTCCACGGCGGTGTGCAGCTACAAACGGCGATGCGGAGAGGGTTGCATCTTGCATATGCTGTGCCGGTGGAGTAGATGAAAATGCTGAGAGAGAGAGAGAGAGTAGTGCAAGGGAAGGGAGGAGAAGCATTTGACACCTCCGAGCACATGGCTTTCTTCTTCTCGGTGATTTTTACGACTGTCGTACCTCGTGGACTCGTGGTCACGTCCTCGGTACTCTGCTCTGCACAGGCTTAACTAAAGTAACATGACTTTGTTCTCTCCAAGAAAGAAAGAAAAGTAACGAGTAAACGGCACACGGGGACCTACATTTGCCCATGCCTCCAGAGAGTTGACTGTCAACTACCGATGCTACGTGGTTGGAGTCAACCGGACTAATGGTGAAAATGGACAAAAATAACCCTTGCACAAAACAATTCTAACAAATAAACTCTGGCCGAAACAAATTCATGGAACTAACCTTTTTTATGTAATGGTATGTCTCGAAGGCGTTACGC
Source organism: Avena sativa (assembly GCA_916181665.1). Lineage (NCBI taxonomy): Eukaryota > Viridiplantae > Streptophyta > Magnoliopsida > Poales > Poaceae > Avena > Avena sativa. Next base: position 396,518,323 of record OV702280.1, on the reverse strand, counting down.
TCCACAGTGTAACGTCAGTTTGACAAGTGTTAGACAACTTGACAGCGTAACACTGCGGGTCCTGGCTCCTCTCGCCAGTGTAATACCCTTCAGAAACAAGTTTTACTATACAATGTAACACCTTTAAGAGGGGTGTTAGACTGTGACTTTGGTAAATTGTCCGCGGCGGCCCAACTTCTACCTACCCATTACACTTCTCCCCAAGCGACGAACACAGAGGACCAGAGCATGGTTGCGGCAGTTCTTCCTTCTCTCATATCCTTCATAAAAACGCCTAGATCTGAAGGAATATGCATGAGTCTCGATTCCAATCCCCCCGTATTCTCCCTCAATACCCTTAATTTCATTTGAAATAGTCACATTGACCACTATTTTGCTAGTTTAGGTGAAACCTAGTTCATCATGGATTTCAAACTTTTTATGGACCATTGTAATTATGTGGGCTGATGTAGCATATGTGTAGGCCTAGTAATCTTTGTGTAGGTCCAGTAATCACCGGGAACATGTGTGCTTGTGTATATTTTTACATTTCTTTGTGGAGTGATATTTGTTTGTGCTTGTATTCAATGTGCAAATTTGTTTTTATCCAAGCTTATGTTCATTTATTCATATGTATGTGGGATGATATCCATTCATTTTTATTTGTACATGCCATGTCAATGTGTATATATGTTCATTTGTATATATTTGGAATTTGTTTGGAACCATCGTTCCTTGTAGGAAGATTATGTTCTTGTATTTGTCCATGCCATGTAAATGGTCACATGCTCCCATGTGGAAAATTCACTAACATACATAACTAGAGCTCTAGGATAGAAATAATGCTCACGTAGGAATATTTGGGATGTGAAAACATTGCTATATGGAACATTAGTTTCTATATTTATGAAATCATGCTTACATAATGGTCACATATTAGTTCATATTGTTGTTTCGAATATATGTGAGCATACAATTCCAAAATAGTTTAAGCTCTTATTATTTCTCATGTTTCAAGCATGTAGGATGATAATTGTCGATCCACACTACGACGTTCAACACCGGGCCTTCTTGACGTCGGAGAAAAACATAGTAGTACAAATTAATTTGGTATTTCATATTGTTTTGATGTGTTACAATGGATATGTAATATTCTAACGTGTATGTTTGCAGATCCTTGGAGCCCTGCGACTGAGGTGTCATGAGGCCTCATCATAGAATATGACCTATGATGAGCGGTACACTACGTACATCTAGAAGTTAGGACTCCCCGCCCCCCCCCCCCCTTCATCCATATATGGTCACCCGGTCGACACTAAACATGAACCCTTCTATGATCACCACACTTGTCGACTGGTGTAGGCCGGAGACACATATTTTCCACCTCCGGACCGAGGAGATGACCGTGACACTTCAGGACATGTCGATGATCCTTCGACTATCCATCGAGGGAAAGCCTCTGTGTATTAGCACAAATTTTGACGGGTGGCGTGACAGATGGTGACTCTTATTGGTATGGTTCTCAAGGATCATGTAAACAAGAAGGGAAAAGAATAAGGTGCTCTGTCAGAGATTCTTACACTTGGATCACATAGAACTTTAGTACCTGCCCCGAGGGGGGATGATGTAGATGAGATTGTGATGTACACCCGTGTCTACATGTGATATGTTATCACCGAGACTCTCTTTGGCAGCAGTGGCAAGAATGTTCAAAATTGCATAGGTTCAAGGCGTGTGTGGGTTATTTTAGTATTTTTGAAAACTTGATTCATGTAGTAAATCAATACTAGACTATTTTAGTTGAGACCAAAATAATCTTTATTTTTATACAATCCTTTGATAATTTCATGGTGGTCTTGCGATTTTTGGCTGGATATTGTTTTTATTAAACGTATATGCACAATATTAAACCACAAAACAACCTTGCTATGACTCAGAGTGGCACCACCATCTATCATCGAGTGCCGAAACAAATTGTAGGTGGCGTGGTGAAGCGTGCTTCTCCACCTAATATATACTAAATCCAAATGTGTTCACACGCCGCCGCCGAGATCCTGTCTTTTACACGTTGCGGGTACAATAATGGAAGATAAATTTAAGCACCCCGGACTGATGGGTTCCATTTGCTCACCTAGTGCGGTTATAGGTTTGGCTCTTTCGATCTATGGTTTTTATCATTGGTGATGGTTGTTACTCCGTTGTGCTGGTCTTTTTGTGATCTTAGCATGTCCTTCTATCTACTGCAACAAGCTCTATTATGACAAGTTTTGTCCAGCTCCAGTGATAGAGGTATGAGAACGACGACATGCCTTCGGTTTGCTTTAGTACTCGTAGTTGTCACTAGGCGCTCTATTTATATTTTTTAACGTCCTATGTTCTTTGTACTACTAATGATGATTATTAACAGATTGATGGTCCTTTTTTCAAAAAAAAATGGTTATGGATTGTCGGACGATCCTAAACCTTGGGTAGTGCTTGGGAATCCTTATACTCCAAGAGACCCTAAAATATTTGGAGAACGATTTTTTGGGTGGCTCAGTTAATTACCCAAAGTGGCCTTTTGGTTTAGCACATTGAGAAATTCTACATGCTTTGGGAGATGCTACAAAATGTTCACATTGATCACGACATATTGGACTTGATTGTGTCGAAGATTGGCAAATATGGAAAATATTATGCTTTGTCGGTATAAAATGTAATTTTTGGGCATACTCCCTCCACAATGCCTTCAATGATGTGGAAGCCATGGGGGGCACCAAAGTACAAGATCTTCACATGGTTGATTCTCCAAAATCGTGTTTGAACGGTGTGTGGGCTCCATAGGCGAGGGTTATTAAATTGTGGTTTGTTGCAAGTTTGCAACCAAGTCCATGATGTCAAGTTTCATGCACTAGCCAACGCAACCAAAAGTCCGAACTGATGGAAAGGGCTAGTGCAATCCACTTATACACTTCAACACCCCCTCTCACGTGTGACGGAGAGAAGTCAACACATGCGTATGACTCAAGAGGCCTATACGTGGACACAGAGGGGTCAACAATAATTTTAGAATAAATTACGAAAGCCAGGACTCGAACTCGAGACCTTAGGCTCTGATACCATGTCAAGCTTCATGCACTAGCCAACGCAACCAAAAGTCCGAACTGATGAAAAGGGCTAGTGCAATCCACTTATACACTTCAACACATGAATCGACCATCCATCTACTTTTCCAATCTCGCTTTTCTCGACGTATTTGGACAAGCTTGAAAGAACGTCTTAGGCTCATTGACATACAACCACAACAATGGACCGTGATACGCTCCATCAAAAATTGGTGGAATGAGGTAATTCAAAAAAGAGGACAATCGAGAAAATCTTTGGCTTCTCTTGCAAAGCTAGTCTCGCGGGGCAATTTGGAAGGAGAAAACCCATTGAATTTTTAGGAATCATGCATGAACCTCTAACGTGCTCATTAGGTACAAATTTTGATGGGTGACACGGACAAATGGCGACTCTTATTGGTATGGTTCCCAAGGATCATGTAAACAAGAAGGGGAAAGAATAAGGTGCTCTGATGGGGCTTCTTACACTTGGATCATCGATAAATTTTGTACCTGCCCCGAGGGGTTGGCTGATGAAGATGAGATTATGATGTACACCCGTGTCAATGTGTGATATGTTTTCACCATAACACTCTTTCCTAACAACAGTGGCAAGAATGCTCAAAATTGCACTCGTTCAAGGCCTGTGTGGGTTATTTTAGTATTTCTTTTAAACATGATTCATACAGTCAATCCGTAGAAGAATATTTTAGTTGAGACCAACTTAATCTTTATTTTTATACAATCCTTTGATAATTTCGTGGTGGTCTTGTGATTGTTGGCTGGATATTGTTTTTATTAAATATATATGCATAGTTTTCATCATTGGTGATGACTATTACTCTCTTGTGCTGGTATTTTTGGGATCTTAGCATGTCCATCTATCTACTGTAACAATCTCTACTATGACAAGTTTTGTCCATCTCCGATGATGGAGGTGTAAGAACAACGGCGTACCTTCGGTTTGCTTCAGTTCTCGTAATTATTGCTAGGTGCTCTATTTATATTTTGTATGTCTCGTGTTCTCTGTACTACTATGTATTATTTATAGTCCTTTTTGCAAAAAAAAAATAGTTATGGAATGAATTGACGGACGATCCTAAAACTTGGGTAGTGCTTGGCAATTCTTGCACTCCAACAGACCCTAAACTCTTCGCGTGGCCATAGTGGTCACCATCAAAAATGGAGAGAAGTCCCTTTTTTGATATTCGTCTTGGCTAAAAGGAATACGCCCAAGAGATGTTGTCCCAAAAAAAATTGAGATTGCAGCCAGAAGGAAGTGCATATGGTAGGGAGAGCTTTGGAAAACGATTTTTGGGTGGCTCAGTTAATTACCCAAAGTGGCCTTTCGGTTGAGCACATCGACCAATTCTACAAGCTTTGGGATATGCTACAAAATGTCCACATTGATCATGACATATTGGACTTGATTGTATGGAAGACTGACAAATATGGAAAATGTTTTGTATCCTCGACATAAAATGCAATTTTTGGGGGCATACTCCCTCCACAATTCCTCGGCATAAAAATGCAATTTTTGGGGGCATACCCCCTCCACAATTCCTCGGTATAAAATGCAATTTTTGGGGCATACTCCCTCCACAATGCCTTCCACAATGCCTTCGATGATGTGGAAGCCATGGGGGCCCAAAGTACAAGATCTTCACATGGTTGATTCTCCAAAATCGCGTTTGGGCGGTGGGTGGGCTTCATAGGCCAGGGTCATCAAATTGTGGTTTGTTGCAAGGTTTGCAACCAAATCCATGAATCGACCATACATCTACTTTTCCAATCTCGCTTTTCTTGGACAAGCTTGAAAGAATGTCTTAGGCTCATTGACATACAACCACAAGAATGGACCGTGATACGCTCCATCAAAAAATGGTGGAATGAGGTAATTCGAAAAAAAGGGCAATCGAGAAAAGCTTTGGCTTCTCTTGCAATGCTAGTCTCGCGGGGCAATTTGGAAGGAGAGAAACCCTTGAGTTTTTAGGAATCAATCATCAACCTCTAACGCAGTCATTATGAAGATCAAACAGTAGCTAGGTGAATATGTGGAGCCTTGGGGTGCTAAAACGGTTTGTAATATTATGCCACGGAGTATGTTTTGTTTTGACCTTGCCTTTGTGCCAATGCATGGTTGTAAAACCTCTAAAAATACTCCTTAATTAATGAAAATGGCAATCTTGTGTATTGATATAAAAAAAACAGCGGGTTAGGACAAACCAAGCGGGCTAGAATTCCCATACTTATGTGCCTACGCTGCCTTGCGACCACTGAACGAGCGGTGGGATGTAACTTTGTGTTGCGTGTGGATGGTTGGATGTGCTCCATCCTACATGATTCTCGGACAAATAGTATCGTACCTTGAGCAGCTCTCGTCGGAATTCGGAAGCATAGGTGTTGGGAAACGTATCTGCATGTGCAGGGGCGTTATCTGCATGTTGCTACTTTAGACGTGGAGACAGCCTCAACCTGTATTTGGCCCATTCCAATTGCATCTCTTCTAGCACCTCAAATGATCAAGCTTTTTCCAGTCTCAGATCTGTTTCTCCCTGCTCTCGACCGATCCTGTCCAGTATGCTCTTTTGGGCTTTCGTCCATTTAACCGTGAACCAGTTGGTGTTGCTTGGCGAAATGCACGCACGCACGCCCCATACATTTCATCAAATCCCAAGCAAGCCGTAACGACCGTGCATCAGCAACGATCCAAGAACGGACCGGTCGCTGTCCAGATCCCGTGTCGCCTAGCACTTGCGATCGGAAATATCACGGCCGGGGGTCGTTGTCGTTGTTGGGATCTTCGTTTCCCAGACGCCAAGAAGGTGGTTCGATTCACTCGGGTGCCTTCACAGGTAACTTGGCCAGAGAACAGATAATTTTTTTATCTGGAGAACACTAGGTGTGCGGATCTAGATAACCAGCAGCGACCGCGTCGGTGTGTCCGGTACAGTAGTATATCGTTGCGTGCGGGGCAGACCGGCTTTGACCGCCATGGATTTGATGAAGATGCCGAAAGAGTAGTGCAGGGGTGGACGAGTACCCTGCACCACCAGTAGCAGAGCAGAGTAGAGTAGAGTAGAGTAGGTCGGAGACACACACGGAATTCTGGGCGATCTACAGTACATGGCTCTAGGATGAAACTGCATGTGCAGGAGGGAGGGGAGTAGCATAGCGGCAGCATGTGACAGTTCTGGACACCGATCATTCCAGCCGGCTCTACCTCCTCGTGGTCACGTGTGTTACGTACTAGTGTACTACTATGCCTCTTGAGTAAGCTCAGCTCTGCAGTAACATGCCCCACGTTCTTGGATAGTACACGGTGACTTATTACATTCGCACATATGCATGCCCGTGGAGAGTTGACTGTCAGCTAGCTACCGATGCGAGCTCAAACAAAGAAAAAACCCTTTTAAACAAAATATCGATGCTTGGTGGATTGAATCAACGGGTTTAAGGAGCCACGATTGCTGCAACAATTGAAGTTTTTCTTTTTTACATTCTCCACCAGTTGAAGTTTCGTGTTGGCAAACGCCATGCTACTCTGTTTTTTTAGGACACCGTCTCCATGCTACCCCTCCAACTAGATAGGCACTTGCATACAGCGGGTGGGTCCACATGGCTGTACTATTTGTCTATTTGCCTTGTCAACTCTGTACCACCGCACCTGCACGTGGGCCCCCGGAGTGGTGAGAGCTATCGTGACGGCCATTATTGCTCACCCTGCATCTCGCGGGCCTTTTTTTTTTCTACAAGAAAACCTCGCAGGTACGGTTGGAGTGCAAGCGCTCATCACATTCACATCGGCAGCTTGTTTTCCCAAGCTGAAAGCGACGTCTACGTACGCAAATGGAAACGTACATGAAACATCCACCGGTAGTAACTCCAGTGATAAGTCATGCAGCAGCTGCCATCAACTTATCACACACTCAACTTTGAAGATATCGCTTTGCATATATAGGTGTGAAACTATATTGTTATTTTTAAGAAACACTAGCAGACTGCCCGTGCGTTGCCACGGCCTCTAAATACTTTTAGGGTCTCACATGTAAATACAGTTGACGTGAATAGAAAATATATTATAATTTTAAATTTTCACTTCACTTGATAAAAGTAACAACGGAAGTCTCCTTGTTTAAATCAAGCTTAACTGATTAAGTTACAGTAATAGCTTGGAACTATATTTGCAAATAAGAGTGTGTCTCATGTCCCAGCTAACATTTAACAAGAACCTAGATGTTTAAAAAAAAACAAGAACCTAGAAATATTGATCATGCATCATCATATTTTATATTAGGCCAATTTCATATCTCTAGCAAAAACAAAACCATATCAGTGTCATCGCCATCCCCCGCCAACGTTAGTAATAGTACTCAAACAGTGAAGGAGGTATATATTGGGGGTAGACCTAGACCATGTCATTGGGTTGGTCGTGTGCCTGATCTTTTAGCCTGAATATTAACACATCAATGTTGATCAACAATTCATGCAAAAATCTAACATAGTAATCAAAGATATTTCAAATTACATTGGATCTTGCCATTGCCGATGTAACTCGTTGGACCATCGCCCTTGGTATGATAGTCTCTCCAGTTTGGTATAGAAGGCTGCCATCTCAATTTTTAGTCAACTAATAAAATGACACAGTTAATTGTGTGAAAACCTCTTGTGCAATTAATTCTAGTTTTTTTTAGAGATCAATTCTCGTTTTAATGAGCACCACGTACGAGTTATAAATGTAAGAAATAGTGACCTTGTATATTTGCAAATTGTAATTTTTTTACGAATAAGTAAATTGTATTTTCAAAAAGTGGTCTTGTACCTTTCTATACTACTCCCTCCGTCTAAAATTAGTTGTCTTAGATTTTTCAAAATTTGGATGAATCTAAACACTATTTAGTTAGATTCATCCAAATTTTAATAAATCTAAAACATCTATTTTAAGATGGAGTGAGTATATTTTTTCTTATCTAAGTTCGTCGTATAGATTTTTCCGTCTGTTTTTTTCTTTGGGTTTTGCCCCCAACTATTCGGCAGAATTATGTGTCAAACACTATAAAAATTTAAATCTAAGTACTCCGTTGGATGGGATACTGAACAATCTTCAGAAAATTTCTTATAACTACTAATAGATCAATTACATAGTTTTTAGGTAAAAACTTGAGGCAGCCCCTAGCTACTGCTTATTACCTGATCCTTCACGGGTCCTTTCGCCATTCGTCTACGACATCTATAACTTCGTAATATCGTCCCTTGCTACACATATTTTTGACACACCTACGAATCAGTATCCTGAGTCACACAGACAGCTGCAAGAGGGTCGACCTCAGAGTCGGAACAAATCCTCTGCCTCTCTCCTCTTATTGACAAAATAATATCGTTTTCTTTCTGAAACAAATCGATGGCTGCTTGGCTTCTTTCTCCCCTTGTGAATCGTCGAATCGATTCCTCTAGATCTTCTTTGATCTATTCACACAGGTGAATCCTCATCCCTGGGATCCAACCGTGCCTCCCTAAGTGACTACCTAGGACAAGTGAGTAGGCGAAGCCAACAGATATAGAGTTAAACGGATGAACAGAGCAGGTGTGCAGACCGCAGTTCGGCGGCGGCGTGAGAGGCCTTCCGGCCGGCCGCCGGCTTACCAATCAGCGGCGGGACGGAGATGGCGTATACGGGCGTGAGAGGAATTTTGGCCTGCCGCCGGCATACCATATTTGTCTGGTTTAGTGCGTACTCGTTCGGGATTTGTATTAAGATGTTTCCGCCGCCCGACAGTGCGCCGCTCTCTCCCTCGCCTCTCACACGCGGCCGTCGATCCCTCTCTGTTGCGGCCCCCTAGCCCCTGCGCGCTCTGCCCCGTGTGCTACAGTCAGGACGAAGTCGACCTTGGCAGTAGCGGAACACGGAGAAGGGCGCGAAGATCGATGACGTTGAGCTCGTGCAGGGCAGAGGAGAGGCCGACGGCGGCCAGGACGAAGTCGACCTTGGCAGTACAGGTGGATCAGGAGGAAGGGGAGGGCAGCGGCGCCCGCAATGGACAAGGGGATTTCCCGACCGACCGCTTGTCTGTTCCTACTGGCGTATTAACTTTGCGGTGGCAAACCATGTAAATTGTGCAAACACGCAGGGGTAAAAAGGTCCAACGAAAAATCGGAACCAAAAAAGATGCAGACCAACCTACCTCTGTGTAAATTAGTAGATAGATAGGCATACATATGGAACGCATCCGAGTTCCCATGAAAATTGCACGATCTTCACAACAATTCAGCCAGGTCCCGCACACAAAACATGAGCATCTAGCTAAAGCCATGAAATTCCGCCGTGTGTGTCGACAGTATAAAACCAGGGATCGAGTAAAAATTATCGCTCACGTCGCATCTGGCAAAATTCTTTCTTCTGTAGCAAAAAAAAAAAGCTCTCACGTACGTACGGTTGAAGTGTTCACAGCGGTAGTGGGCTTGTTTCTCGAAGCTGAACGTGATATGTCTACTTATGCAAACGAAACGTACGGAACTCATCCACTGGGCTGCTAACCGTGTATTCACTTTATCCAAAAATATAGTGACTCGCGCAAATTTATCTAAATTCATATATATCTACCCATTATGGTATTTACTTTTGGATTAAGAGAATAGATAATAAGTAGGGTTGCAGACGCGGAACCCGTTTTAGCCCGCAAAACGAGCCAGTTAATATAAACTATACTACAAGAATCGTTCCCAACTTGTACTGTGTATACAGAGCGTAGGCAAATTAGCTGCCCGCAAGCCCGCCCCGTTTGCAGCCCTAATAATAAGCTACGCAGCGGCTACTATCAACTTTTTAGAGGTAGGGTAGGTAACTGACACCCGTGATCAAACCAAACCCATAGAAAAAGGAATGAATAAAATGGGTTCATCGATTGTAAGGTACGTAGAAAAAAAATACACGAATGACTTAGTTACAATTTGAATAATTTAATAGGGAAATATTATTAAGATGGGCGTGGTCTGAGAACATGGTATGTATGTTACTCTCTCCGTTTTAAAATAGATGTTTCAAATTTATCAAAATTAACTCTAGATATTATTTAGTACTCATATTAGTTGACTTAGATTTGTCAAAATTTGGACGAACCTATATACTTAATAGTGTCTAGATTCATCTAAATCTAAACAAATCCAAGTCAACTAATATGGGTCACAAGAGTATATACATTCATCTAAATTTTAAAAACTAAAACATCTATTTTAGAGCATCCTCACTCGTTGGTCATTTTCAGGGCGAAATTCGAACCAAACTTTGGCCGGACAAAACACGTTTTTGGCCTGGGAACGCCGAGTTCCCCACTCGCGTTCCTAGGCTGAGTTTTTGGGACGTCCATTCCGCCCAAATTCGGCTCAAATTCATCCAGATTCGGCATAATTCGGCATAATATGAATACAGAACATTGTTCAGCCTAGTTTGGCATACATTCGACCATAGTTCGGCGAAATTTTAAACATAGTTCGGCGTAATTAAAACATAGTTCAGCCTGCAGTGAAAATATAACATATTTCGTCCTAATTTAGCCAGTTTCATGCTAGGCATCTACGTATTGCCCCTGCGTATCCATAGGTGATCAACAAGATCATCCTGCAGTTGTTGATGCACAGCCGGATCTAGGATCTCCTGGCGCATGGCGATGAAGGCAGCCCAAGTTGGAGCCACCTAGTTATCATGCTCGGCAAGAGGTCCCTGTCTGTAGTATGGCTCGTTCTCCTCGAGAAAACTCACTGGGTCCTTCCTATCATCCTCAATGATCATGTTGTGCAAGACCACACAAAAGTTCATCATTTACCACATCTGATCTTTCGACCAGGTCATAGCAGGGAACCGGACAACTCCAAATCTCTGCTGTAGCACACCAAATGCCCGCCCCACGTCCTTTCTGCAAGCTTCATGTTCCTTGGCAAACTGAGAATGCTTGGGAAGCATTGTGTTTGAGATAGTCTTCACAAATATTGACCATCTTGGGTAGATGCCATCTGCTAGATAGTATCCCTTGTTGTAGTTGTGTCCGTTAATCTCAAAGTCCATAGAGAGAGCATGATCCTCAACAAGCTTGGCAAAAACATTTAAGGAGTTGAGGACGTTGATGTCGTTGTTCAATCCTGCCATGCCAAAGAAGGAGTGTCAGATCCAAAGATCATGTGTAGCAACTGCCTTGAGTATCACAGTGCAACCTCCTTTGTGACCTTTGTACATTTCATGCCATGCAAATGGACAGTTCTTCCACTGCCAATGCATGCAGTCTATGCTTCCAAGCATACCAGGAAATCCTCTACTTTCATTGACTGCGTGGATCCGAGCAGTGTCTTCAGCAGTGGGTGGTCTCAAGTACCGTTTCTCGAACACTGCAATCACTTCCCTGCAGAACCTGTACAAGCAATCGATGACGATGGACTCGGCCATGGGGAGATAGTCATCGGCACTGTCACCCGGTGACATGGTTATACCCCGCGAATACATGACCTCAGCATACCTAGTCCAGCCCAAAGAAGGCTCATGGCAAATATACACCGACCCATGAAGACTTTCGGGTGGCCAAGGCCCATGACGCCTTCGGATCCTTGGAGAGCAAGACTAGAGTAGATAGGAAATTCAAAGGGGTAAACCCTAGAACCTGTAACCGACTAGATCTGTGCCTGGGACCTGCCTAAGTCTATATAAAGGCCAGGAGGGCACGACCTAGATCTCTCTCTCATACTTTCGCATACGCACCTCCACGCCAGATTGCATCTGCGCACCCTTGTAATCACCGGTTCCGCCGTAATCAAGAGCAGACAAGCAGGAGTAGGGTTTTCCCTTCGGAGGCCTGAACCTGGGTAAACCTCGTGTCCCGTATTGCTTGTTTGCTAACCGTTCCGCGATCTCTAGCATCCCCATCTTCTCCAAAATCCAAGTCCATAACAATGGGCATTGACGAGATTAACCTCGTCAATTGGCGCCGTCTGTGGGAACTGGGGACGCTGATTGTGCGATCGTGACGGTCCCAACCCGAGCGATCTACAACTCTGCGGCGACGGAGAGTCACCTCCTCTTCGGCGCTTTCAACTTCACCGCCCACCCACCGGCCACCATGAAGGACTTCGAGCCCGCAGGCAACGGACTCGAGATCCTGTTCGGGAGCTTCTGCTTCCAGGTGGGGCAAACCGGCACCCTCCGCCTCCCAGAGCGGGTGCCCCTACCATCAATCAGGCCCGCTTCATGGACCCCACACCCTTTGCTACGCACATCATCATCAACAGATGAGTCCTACGACAGCAGCAGCTGCAACTCCGATCTGTGCGATCCGCCATCTGATGAAGGGACCTACGGTTCCGGATCCGAAAGCTGTGGCAGCAGCGGACCAATCTACGAGCGCTACCAATACGCCATAGTCATCCAGACCGACGTGGATCAGCAAGCGCCCAACCCGCCGCCCAACCCGCAGGACAGAAGTAGCGGGAACAGAAGAAGCCAGTCCCCCCCCCCCCTCGAAGGGGACAACACCGGCCAGGTCATCCGCCTTAGCAAAGAAGGATGGGCCCAGGCACGCGTCGCCGCGGCAGGCAGCACGATCCTGCATGTAGATGCCTCACGGGACCTGCTGATGGCATACCACTTGCTCCTGATCGAGGAGCACAAGAAGCAGGTCAAGATGCAAGAGGTGCTTGACAAACGCAAACAAGCAGCCTCGGAGTCCAGCGCGCGACGAGCTGCGCTCTCCGCCATGGGCATCGGCTCCAGTTCGAACGGCAACCACGGCAACAAGCACCGCTTCCGGACGGAGAACATGGACCCCAAGGAGTGTCGTGAGGTGACCCGAACCCTCCATGCATCCTTCATGGAGATGTATGCCGATGGCAACATCATCCCGAAGACGCCGCAAGCTGCGATCATGGCAGCCACCGTGTACCTCGCGTCCCACCCACCTCCGGAGGGGGACCCGAAAAGAGCCATGCACAAGTCCGCACTCACCGGACTCGGACTCGTCGGAGCTGCGCTCCATCAAGAAGCTCATACGGAGCCGGAAAAGAAAGCTACGGTCAGGTTCGACCGTAGCCCCACTCCTTCATCCGAAGAAGAGGACCATGACCTTCCTCGAAGGCACAAGAGCTCGCGTCATCGCAGCCGCGATTACGACGCCAGAGACGCGCTAACATAGCGCAAAATCGACAAAGTGCGAGCCAAGCGCGCATGCTCGTCTGAATCCGAGATGGACGAAGACGAAGGAGAACTCTGCGGAGCCCGATGCTTCAGCAGATCTGTCCGATGGACACGGATGCCGCGAAATTTCAAGCTTCCTTGGGATACTCCGAAGTTCGACGTCACACAGGACCCCAAGGCGTGGCTCAGCGACCACCTGTCATCCGTCAAGCTGCACGGTGGAAACAAGGAAACCGCCACGCAATGCCTTCAGCTGCAGCTGACAGGCGCAGCCCGGATCTGGCTTAGCAGCCTATCTTCAGGATCCATCCGAAGCTGGGAGGAGCTGGCTATAGTTTCATCCGAAACTTCAAAGGCACCAGCAAGAGGCCCGCCTCGATCGAGGAGTTGCGACCCTGTACTTAACGAACGGGCGAATCCATTCGCTCGTACATACTGCGATGGTCAAACACCAAGAACTCCGCGGCGCACATCTCCGAAGAAAGGGCCATCGACGTCTTCAAGGACGGCGTCAAACGCCAGGACTTCAAGGAGGAACTTGGGCGCGTCAAGCCCAAGACACTTGACCACCTCATGGACATCGCCAATAGGTGGGCCGACGGCGAAGATTCCGTCCACCGGGCACAATCGGAGGAAGAGGACGATTACGGCCGACGACGGGAACGCCGTAACAAGAGGAGATCGCGCGTCTATGACGATCGCGATGGGCCCGACATGGTCGCGGCCGGCTACGCCGATTGCCGCAACGATGCCAACCGCAACAGCGGCGGATACCACGAAGGAAACTTCCACGATGGAGGACGCCCAACACAGTCGTGGCAGCGCCGCGGTCGCGACGACAGACCCTTGGCATACGAAAAACTGTTGGGTTCATGCACCATCCACTTCTACATCGACAAGCAGGACGGTAAGAAGAAGGCAAGCCACATGCTCAGGGACTGCCGCGAGTTCCAGAAGCTCAGCGAAAGCATGGTTCGGATGAGGTAGCAAGCTCCACCCCCTGGATTTGGGAATGCACCCGCACCAGGAGAGATAGCGCATGGAACTCCTCCACTGCCACCTGTAGGAGGCCCGAACCAACCAGTCGCACCAGCACAGAACAACGTTGGGCACGGGTATCCCCCGCCGAAAGGAGCACTGATGATCCAGAAGGGGCGCCCCACGAATAGGGTGCAAAATAAAATCACCCGTCAGATCAACCTGGCAGTGACAACTCCACCCGCCATCCCTGAGTACCTCAGCGGATCGGAGTCCTGCATCATGTTCAGCCGTTCGGATCACCCTTGCCAGATCCCTTGCCCAGGTCATGCTGCCCTGGTGCTGGAGGCGCAGATCGTAGGTTTCGAGATGAGATGCGTCTTCATGGACGGCGGCAGCGGCATCAACCTGATGTTCGCAAGTACTCTAGCAGCAATGCGTATCCCGTTGTGCAGCCTGGAACAGTCAGACACAACGTTCCACGGCATCGTCCCAGGAAAGGGCATATTCCCCCTAGGAAAAATATGACTCGACGTCATCTTCGGCAAGCCAGACAACTTCCGATGCGAGCGGCTCGTGGTGTACTGGCCATCACAATACCACGCCATCCTCGGGCGTGTAGCATTCGCAAGGTTCTTGGCTGTACCACACTACGCGTACCTGCTACTCAAGATGCCAGGACCCAAGGGCGTCATCACGGTCCACGGGAGCTTTTCCCGATTGGACCACTGCGACAGGGACTTCAACAGAATCTCCTAGTCATTCGGCACGCAGGAGGAGCTCGTAAGGCTCCGCGAGGTGACGGACAACGGGGCACCCCCAGTCGCACGACAAAACGCACCTGGTATGTCTTTTGACTCCACCGTCAACACAAAGAAGGTGCAGGTCCACCCGATGGATGCCTCCAAGACGGCGCTGATCGCTAACGATCTTAGCCCCGCATAGGAAAGCGCGCTCGTCGAATTCCTCCGTGAGCGCTAGGAAATCTTCGCCTGGTGTCCTGCGGACATGCTAGGAGTTCCTAGGGAATTCGCCGAGCATGCACTAAACGTCTTTCCTGACACCAAGCTCGTCAAGCAGTCCATCCGGAGACTGTCCGAACCGCGGGCCGAAGCCATCGGGATGGAAACCAATAGACTACTCGCTGCAGACTTCATCAGAGAGATTAAAGAAAGCGAGTGGCTTGCCAATACAGTGATGGTCCCCAAAAAGGACACGGACATCCTGCGGATGTGCGTGGACTTCACGTCGCTGAACAAGCACTTCCCAAAAGATCACTTCCCTCTTCCTCGGATCGACCAGATCATCGATTCAACCGCAGGATGCGAGAAACTCTCTTTCCTCGATGCCTACTCAGGCTACAACCAGATTCGACTCAAGGCCGAAGACCAAGAGAAAACGGCGTTCATCACGCCGTTCGGAGTGTTCTGATACAACACAATGCCTTTCGGGCTAAAGAACGCAGGTGCCACGTACCAGCGGTGCATGCAGACATGCTTGAAGGACCAAATCGGTCGCAATGTCCAAGTCTATGTCGACGACATAGTCATCAAAACCAGGGAGGCGAGAACACTCATCGACGATCTCCGCGAGACGTTCGATAATCTCGACCGCTACAGGATCAAGCTCAACCCAGAAGAGTGCGCCTTCGGTGTCCCATCGGGTCAGCTGCTTGGCTACTTCATCTCCCAGCGGGGGATCGAGGGGAACCCGAAGAAAATACGGGCCATAATGGCCATGGAGAAACCGAAGAATCTCAAGGGTGTCCAGCAGCTCGTAGGGCGAATAGCGGCATTGAGCAGGTTCATCAGCCGTATGGGCGAGAAAGCCCTGCCATTCTACTAGCTACTACGCAAGGCAGACAAATTCGAGTGGACACCCGAAGCGGACGACGCATTCGAAGATCTGAAGCGGCTGCTCTCCACCTCGCCCGTCTTGGTTACGCCAAAGGAGCGCGAGCCCCTACTGTTGTACATAGCAGCCACACACCAGGTGGTAAGCACCGTGCTGGTGGTCGAGCGACCCGAAGAAGGCAAGACCCATGGGGTCCAACACCCAAGCTACTACCTCAGCGAGGTATTGACGCCAACAAAGCAGAGGTACCCTCACTACCAGAAACTCGCCTACGGCGTGTTCATGATGGCTCGTCGGTTGAGCCATTATTTCCAAGAGCACCAGGTGATGATCGTCAACGCTGAATAGCATCCTGAACAACCAGGAGGCCATAGGACGCGTAGCCTTGTGGGGAATCGAGCTGTCACCCCTAGACATCGTCTACGAGAAGCGACTCGCAATCAAGTCTCAGGTCCTCCAGGACTTCCTTGTACACTGGATGGAGCTGCAGCTGCCAGACATCCCAGACATGTCGTAGTCATGGACGATGCATTTCGACGGCTCCAAGCGCAAAGCTGGAGCAGGAGCCGGGGTCATACTGACCTCCCCGCAGGGCGACAAGATGAAGTACGTCCTTCGGATGAAATTCCGAGCTTCCAACAACGAGGCCGAATACGAAGCCCTCATCCACGGCATGAGGATGGCAAAGATCTGCGGCGCAACGCGCCTGGTCATTTACGGTGACTCCAACCTCGTCGTCCAACAGACGATGAATGAGTGCGACGCACACGCCGAAAACATGATCGCGTACCGCACACTCTACAACTCACTCGAGGGAGAATTCGACGGCTGCGAGCTTCGGCACGTTGGAAGAGAAAGCAAAGAGGAGGCCGACCGACTCGCCAACATCGGCTCCACCTGCGCAAGGGTGCCACCAGGTGTGTTCCTCGAACAGATCTGCGTGCCATCCATCAAGCGGAAATTCCCCAAGGGATCACGCGAAGAAGCAGAGCACTCGGGGGCTACGCTACCCCAAGGTCATGAAGGACCCGAAAAACTGGACACAGAGGTCGCCACGGTCAACCTGATGCAGGTCATGGCAGTCAAAGAAACGTGGACACGACCGTACCTCCAGTACTTGATAGACGGAGTACTACCTGATAGCCCGACAAATGCCCGGCGCATATCTCGCCGGCCAAAAGCCTTCACCATCATCAATGGCGAGTTGTACAAGTGCAGCATTTCGGGTGTACTACAAAGGTGCGCCACCATCGGTGACGGGAAAACCATACTTCAAGACATCCACGAGGGCATCTGCGGCCATCACGCAGGCAGTCGCTCCCTTGTCGCCAAAGCTCTACGAGCTGGATTCTACTGGCCAACGGCCATGAACGACGCAAAAGACATCGTCCGAAGATGCAAAGGGTACCAAAGGTTCGCCGACAAACCACACGCACCCGGGTCAGAGCTGAGGCCCATACCTTTGGCCTGGACCTTCGCCCAATGGGGCCTCGACATGATCGGCAAACTGCCAAGGTCCTCGAAAGGGGTCACGTCTACCTCCTGGTCGCAGTCGACAAACTCACCTAGTGGATCGAAGCAATGCCGGTCACTAACCAAAAGGCAAGATTGCCGTCAAGTTCTTTGAATCCATCGTCTACAGGTTCGGCGTACCGCATAGCATCATCACCGACAATGGATCGAACTTCATCTCCAAAGAATTCCAAGACTTCTGTGAAGGCCTCGTAATCAACATCACATACGCCTCTATGGCGCACCCGCAAACGAACGGGCAGGTGGAAAAGGCCAACGGCCTAATCGGCGCTGGCATCAAGAAGCGCCTCATGAGCCCACTCGAGCGACTCGCCGGAGCCTGGACGAAAGAGCTACCCTCCGTCCTATGGAGCTTGCGTACCACGCCAAACAGCTCCACCGGCTACACGCCGTTCTTCATGGTGCACGGAGCCGAAGTCGTGCTACCAGCCGAAGTACGCCACCAGGCCCCTCGGGTCGTCGCTTATACCGAAGCCGAATCCACGGTTGCACTCGAAGACGCCGTCGACACACTCGACGAAGCACGAGACATAGCAGCAGGTCGATCGGCGGTGTACCAGCAGAGTCTCCGCAACAACCACAGCCGACGGCTGCACCCAAGGTCCTTCGTCGAAGGAGACCTCGTCTTGCGACTCAAGCAAGAGCGACCGAAGAAATTCGAGTCACCATGGGAAGGACCCTACATCGTCACCGAAGTCATCCCAGGTGGCGCCTATCGCCTCAAGCACGTGGAGTCTGGAGTCGCATACTCCAACACATGGAACATCGCACAGCTGCGACGATTCTACCCCTAGCTACCTACCCCTTTACTTTCAATAAGGCTATTCAGCCAAGGCTACTCAGCCGAACAATGTACCTGCTCCATTACAATATAAATAAAGCTAAGTGTCTCGCTCCAAAATTTTGTTTTTCTATTCGCACTTCTACTTCATGCTACAAACGCACTCGGGGGCTCTCCCCACCTCACGATTTCGTCAACTGAGGATAACACGTGTACACCTGAGTAGCTGACCACGTCAGGCTAACGAAAAGGACACGTATGCGAACAAAGCACTACGTGCTCAAACAACAACCAAACCTTTATAACAAAGGGCAAAACACGCCCAGTCAAATATATACAAATTTTACATTTATCTCTTTTGCAGGTACTACCTACTCTGAAGAATAACCTGAGCACGCTGCTCAAACAGATCTATGATCTCTTCGCCATACTGCCTTACAGCCGCGTAATGCGGACGCATATCCCACGCACCACCATCTTGTCGAAGGGGTGGCCCAGCCGCTACAGCGAACAGATCTACATCAGGGCGATGCAGTCTCACAAGGGACAGCGTAGCCTTCACCCCTGCGACGAGCTGATGCCACACCAATTCCTTGACACGATGCACGTTCTGAAACTTTGACAGAAGACCAGAGAGGGTTGACGGTGCAGCATCCAGTGGAAACTGTTGGAGATATGCCCAAGAGGCAATAATAAAGTGGTTATTATCATATCTTCACACTTATGATAAATGTTTACATTCATGCTATAATAGTATTAACAAGGAAACCATTAATACTTGTGTGATTTGTAAACTTAAAATAAGAGTCCCTAGTATAGCCTCTTGTTAAACTAGCTTGTTGGTTAATATATGATCATGGTTTCCTGATCATGAACATAGAGATGTTATTAACAACAGGATCATATCATTAGGAGAATGATGTGATGGACATACTCCTATAGATAAGCGTAGCATAAAGATCAAGTCATTTCAATAGTTCAATTGCTATATGCTTTCTGATACATAGTAACCTAATTCCTTCGACCATGAGATCATGCATATCACCTTTACTGGATGGATGCTTTGATGTCATCAAACACCACACCGTAACAGGGTGGCTATAAAAGTGGCATTGAGTGTTCGGAAAGTATTGGTTGAAACACATGGATCAAGAGTGGGATTTGTCCATCCATATGACGGATAGATATACTCTGGGCCCTCTCGGTGGAATGTCATCCAATTAGCTTGCAAGCATGTGACTGGGTCACAAGGGATCACATATCACGGGAACGAGAAAAGAGTACTTATCAGTAACGAGGATGAACTAGGTATGCAGAGATACCGACGATCATAACCTCGGATAAGTAACATATCGTGAGACAAAGGGAAATTGGTATCGTATGTAAGTGGTTCATTCGATCGCAAAGTAATCGTAGAAATATGTGGGAGCCATATGAATTTCCAGATTCCTCTATTGGTTATTGTTCGAAGAAGTGTCTCGATCATGTCCGCATAATTCACGAACCGTAGGGAGACACACTTAAGGATTCGACGTTGTTTGAGTAGTTATGGTATTATGAGAAAGAGACCGAATGTTGTTCGGAGTCTCGGATGGGATCCGGGATATCACGAGGTGATCCGGAATGGTCCGGAGAATAAGATTCATATAAGGAAAGTCCCGTTTCGGAGTTCGGGAATGATTCCGGTGTTTTCATCGGGGATATTCTAGAAGGTTCCGGATTGTCCGGCACTCCGGGGGGGAAGGGGTACATGAATGTGTCATTACATGTTGGAATGATTGCATCATGTACTAAGTGTTCTTGCTGTCCCAAATAAAGGATTAAATTGAATCCTAAATTGAAAAAGTCAAACGGCTAGTTTGAAAGTCAAACGGCAGTTTTTGGGAAGTGGGAGGAGAGGAGGAAACCGACTTGAGGGAGGAGTCCTCCTCCCCAAGCCGGCGCCCCACCTAGGCCGAGTTGGGGAGGGACTCCACTCCCTCCCCTTGGCCGGCCAGCCCCTCCCACCTATATAAGGAGGGGCAGGGCTCCCTCCCAACACACACAAGTTTCCTATCCTCTAAACTAAACCCTAGATCTAGACCCCGGTTTAGAGCTATTCGGTTTAGAGCCTTCTAATTGGTTTAGAGCCCTCTAATTGGTGTGTCTAATTACTAGACCACTAATAGCCTCTCTCATAAGCTCCACCATACTCGCACCGGCTTAAGGCGAAGCCCTGCGGGATCTCCCCTCTACTTCCGGTACCACGCCGTTGTGCTGCCGGAATCGCGAGGAGAGTGCTACAACCTCCGCTGCCTGCTGGAACAAGGGAGAGGAAGGTCTTCGTCGAGTACCGAACGTGTGACCGACTACGGGAGCGCTGCCGGAACGTGGCGCCGGAAGGATCGTCTACACGATCTTGAGATCGGAAAGAGTACGACTACATCACCCACGAGAATCTGCTCTCGTTAAACACTTTGGAATCTTCGAGGGTGAGTTATTCCATCGACTCGTTGCTACAATCTAGTAGATAGATCTTGGCTTGTTTGTTTGTATGCGATAGAAAATTTTTGTTTTCCATGCTACGAACCCCTACAGTGGTATCAGAGCCAGGTCTATATGTAGATCTGTTGCACGAGTAGAACACAATGGTCATTGTGGGCGTTGATGCTTTTATTGTAGATTGCTTTTTGTGTACTTTGCATCTTGCGGTATGTTGGGATGAAGCGGCCCGGGCTAACCTTACATGACATCGTTCATGAGACTTGCTCCACGCTTAACATGCAACTTGTATTGCATAAGTGGCTTTGCGGGTGCCTGTTTCTCCTAGCATAGTTAAGATCCAATTTACAACGGGTGATTAACAATATTAGTATCAATGTTGTGGTTCTTGTTCGTAAGTTAGAACGACACTTATTGAAAGCCCCAAACCACGTAAAATATGCAAAGAAAGTAGAGGCGTCTAACTTTGTTTTGCAGGGGTGTGCAGTGATGTGATATGGCCATGATTGTGATCATATTTGATGTATGCAATGTTCCTTATTGTAAGTTGGCAACCGGCAGGAGCCATATGGTTGTCTTTAATTTCTGTTAAGACCTGCGTGTCTATTCAAAATAGTTGTAATAGTTGAAGCTGGTGGACGACAACCATGGTGAAGCGTCATTGACCTTGATGCAATGCCGGTGATGATGGAGATCATGTTCGTGTTTGAAGATGGAGATCGGAAGCACAAAGAAGAAAGGCCATATCATATCACATATTATGAATTGCATGTGATGTTAATCCTTTATGCATCTTGTATTGCTTAGTAGACGACGGTAGCATTATAAGATGATCCCTCATACACATAAATTTCAAGTTCTAAAGTGTTCACCCTTAGTATGCACCGTTGCCAAAGCTTGCTGCTTCGAAGCACCACGTGATGATCGGGTGTCTTTGATTCCGCGGGTGAATACAACGTAAGCAAGCCAGATTTGCTTATGCGGTAGCTAAGGTTTGATCTTGACGAGCCTAGCATGTACAGACATGGCCTCAGGAACACGGATTACCGAAAGGTAGAGCATGAGTCATATAGTAGATATGATGAACATGTTGATTGTTCGCCATTGAAGCTATATCAACTCTCGTGATGATCGGTTTTGATGTGGTGGATTTGGTTCGTGTGATCACTAAAACAATGTGAGGGATATTGTTTTGAGTGGGAGTTCACCTAGATTAATTTAATTATTAATTAGAACTCAATTTATCATAAACTAAATCAAAGTGAATTTGCATAGTTGTTGTAGTCATTGGCATCCGTTTACCACCTTGCGCTTAGTTATAATTGAGATGATAGAACTATAGAATTCTGGTTAGATACTTTACGAACTGGTATCGTATTGTTTTAAGTGTTAATCTAAAGTTTAAAAGTCCTATTGCAAACTTTCAGTAAGTTCCGGTTACTCCATGAAGTTTAATAATTAGTATTAAATCAAGAGTAACAATTCCAAGTGTTAGTATATAAGTATCATGTTTGTATCCATGATTCTTGATATTCAAAGGATTCCCTTAATATCAAGGTTATCTAGGATCTGAAAGAGTTGTTTCAGAAACCATGATGTGTGGAAGATATTGTGATATCTGAAACGAAGTTTTGGTTACAACATGATAGAGTATAATATGGCAAAGTTCATGTTCTCATATTTTGATGAGAATTTGCAAAAAGGTTGGAGACACTTGTTGTCCTAATCCTCCAAAAGGTTTTGGATAGCAACATTATACTCATAATTCATCGTTATAAGCTAAAAGTAGCTTGATCATGGACGATTCCATGATAAGGGTGAATATTTGATGTAGGTAAAATGTTTACTACACCAAGAGATTACTAAAGTAAGGAATTTGAAAGAACACCAAATATTTGATGATGGTGATCTACTTCAAAGTGCAAGTCCAAAGACATTGGTATTTAATTATACACGCTTTGGACTATATGTCATATGTATGACTCCACTATTGATATTGATAGATTCTTTCAAATAGAAAAGGAAATATTGAAAGAGAATCTCATAAATATATGGCAGAAAAGAAAAGACTAGAATTGTTCAGTTTAAGTATATAGATGATATACATGTTATGGCTATATTCTTTGCTTATTAAACAATGTGGTTCTCAAGTATTTGATACTGAATTTGTTGGTGTGAATCGTCATACGAAACAACACAATTCATGAACTACAATGGCCTAAGTAACAAGCAAAAGAATATGTGATGATGTTCATCGAGAACAAATAAAGGGTTATTGCGTTGCTTGTTAAACATCAAAGCTTGCCTTCAAAGATTTGTTTTATCAGGTATTGTGAGAACAAAAGGGTTGTTCAAATAATTTCCGTAATCCATAAAAGATGGATGATTCACAAATCTCGTTGGAGAAATCACATCCATAAAACTAGTGCTAAAATGTCGAAAGACAAATTGATTGAAAGATCACTTAGGAAGTGACATCGCCGTTTAAATTATATTGGAAAGAAAACATGAAGAAAATCCATATGGATGGAATTTTGGAGTCTATTTGATTTTGATCAAATAACGCTTGTGAAACTTTCCTAGAGATAATTAAAACTTCGTTCATAGGCCAAAAGGGAACGAATGACTAGCTAATTGGAACTTGTACATATTGTTGTACGAAGTCCATTATGTGTAGTCAAGAGCGATGGATTTCAACTTCATATGCTTTCTCCGAAAATTTGAGTGAATATATGAATATTTACTTAATAAGGATGAAGTATGAAATATTTGAAGAGTTCAAAGACTTTCAAGATGAAGTGCAAAATCATTGTAACAAGAATATAAACAGTTTATGATAAAGATCATAAAGGAAGATATTTGAGTTACAAGTTTAGCATAATACTTAAGATTTAAGGAATCGTTCCGTGGATTTGCATTTCCCGAAACACCATAAGAGTATGGAGCGTTCGAGATATGTAATTAAACCTTGTTTGACATGGTAAGATCAAAGGTATAATTTATAAAACTGCCATTATATTTTAAAGATTAAAAGCTTTAGAGATTACCGTTTTTCCACTGAAAAGAGCTCCATCATAATCCGTTGAAATGACACCATATAAGGTTATGGTTTGGGATAAAACCCAAGTAGTCCTTTCTTAAACATTGGTATGCTATGCATAAGAAAGATGTTTGCAACCAAAGTCGGATAAACCTGTCTTTGTATTACTGTTAAGTATTCCTCCAAAACACCGGAGACAAAAGTGTTTGTCGCTTAGAACGTCAAGTTTCTTTGAGAAGGAATTTTTCGTGAAAAGTTAAAGTGGGAGGACAATAGAACTTTGATAAGGTTAAAAGAACCTTAGCTATATGTGCAGAGTTGCGCAGCACCGAAAAGTGTTCCGGAGGCAGCAATAATGCTCATGGCTCACGTGCCTCAAAAGTTGTGGTCACGGAGGTCTAAGTTTCTATTGAAACAAGTAGGTCAAGTAAACAATCAAATACTAAGATTTGAGGGTTGAATCATTATTTGAGAATAATGAACGGACTACATGCAAAGAAGCAATGATGGGCCCTGACTCCGTCAAATGGCTTGAAGCCATAAAATCCGTGATAATTCCATACACGAGAAATCAAGTTTTGAACTTGAAGGACCCTCGAGAAAGGTGTAAGACCTTACAGTTGTGTTTGGATCTATAAAGAAATAGACATGGATGTTTCACATCTATAAGTCGACATGTTGGGAAAGAGTTCACAACAATGTTCAAAGATTGACTATGACAAGATTTGATCTTTCATAGCGATATTTAGTCTAGACGGATTAATGTAGCAACCACTACATATAATTTTGTTATGTGGTAGTTGAATAAACAAAACAAGTTCTTCTAATAGAATTATTACCTAGGACGTGTGCATGACACGGTCCAAAGGGTTTTGTTAATTCAAAGGATGCTAAAAGCATATGCAAACTTCAATGGATGAAGTAAGCATAGCGGAGTTGGAATCTTCACTATGATGAAACTGTTAAAAGAGTTTAAATTTCATCAAAGACAATGAAGACACTTGCATTTGCAAGAAATTAAGTGGGAGCACTAAGACATATTTCTAATACATTATGTGGAGGACATATTGTTGATTAGAAATGATGTATCTTTTATTAACACATATTAAGAATTTCATCCTGATGAAAGACTTAGGCAAAACCCAAATATTTGGCATCAATAGATGCTAATATGGTTGTGCCAGAAGTACATAGACAAAGATATTGAATGAGTTCAATATAGAAACTACAAGAAAGGTTCTTGTTGCACAGAAAGGATTGAAAGAGTTCAATGTTGATGATATATTCAAGTGTATTGACATTTGGTAAGTGAAACAAAGATTCAAGTATAGATTGATACTTGATGTATGAAATCACAAAGAGTGTTTATATCAATCATACTGTGGTATGTACAAATCCAGATATGTCCTATGCCCTAAAAGTTATGAGCATATACCAGAATGATTCATGAGATGATCATTGGACGATAGTAAGGATATTCTTATGATCTTTTGGAAGAACTAAGAGTATATTATTTGTAGAAGTGACAAATAGATGGTTAGTTCATTGTAAAAGTACTACATTGATACTAGTTTTGTCACAGAGTACAAATTAAGTTTATCTCAATCTAAATTAAGGGTGGCACAATATAATGGAAAGTGAGTTCCATAATGGATTTGGATGAGTTCCAAAGTTAAGACATTGTGACAGATACTTCAACAAAAGGCTAAGTATATGACTGCTATAATAGCAGCTAAAGAGGGCGTTTGTGTCAAGTAGTTTGTTATCAAACTAGGTGTAGTTCACAGCGGGATAATACTATGAAGATATATTGTACGACAATATTATCAACATGTTTTAACCCCAAAGAACTAAAGGTCACACCGAAAGACCAAATTATACAAAGCCATCTCATTAGAGAATGAGTGATGCGTAGAGACGCAAAGACATGCAATTACACACGGACCTGGAAGTGTCAGATCCGGAGATCAGTTGACCACTAGCAATCGTGTACATACAACACTGGAAAGCCATAGGTGTTATATACACAAAGGTTCGAAACTAGATTATTGACTCTAGTGCAAGTGGGAGACTGTTGGAGATATGCCCAAGAGGCAATAATAAAGTGGTTATTATCATATCTTCACACTTATGATAAATGTTTACATTCATGCTATAATAGTATTAACAAGGAAACCATTAATACTTGTGTGATTTGTAAACTTAAAATAAGAGTCCCTAGTATAGCCTCTTGTTAAACTAGCTTGTTGGTTAATATATGATCATGGTTTCCTGATCATGAACATAGAGATGTTATTAACAACAGGATCATATCATTAGGAGAATGATGTGATGGACATACTCCTATAGATAAGCGTAGCATAAAGATCAAGTCATTTCAATAGTTCAATTGCTATATGCTTTCTGATACATAGTAACCTAATTCCTTCGACCATGAGATCATGCATATCACCTTTACTGGATGGATGCTTTGATGTCATCAAACACCACACCGTAACAGGGTGGCTATAAAAGTGGCATTGAGTGTTCGGAAAGTATTGGTTGAAACACATGGATCAAGAGTGGGATTTGTCCATCCATATGACGGATAGATATACTCTGGGCCCTCTCGGTGGAATGTCATCCAATTAGCTTGCAAGCATGTGACTGGGTCACAAGGGATCACATATCACGGGAACGAGAAAAGAGTACTTATCAGTAACGAGGATGAACTAGGTATGCAGAGATACCGACGATCATAACCTCGGATAAGTAACATATCGTGAGACAAAGGGAAATTGGTATCGTATGTAAGTGGTTCATTCGATCGCAAAGTAATCGTAGAAATATGTGGGAGCCATATGAATTTCCAGATTCCTCTATTGGTTATTGTTCGAAGAAGTGTCTCGATCATGTCCGCATAATTCACGAACCGTAGGGAGACACACTTAAGGATTCGACGTTGTTTGAGTAGTTATGGTATTATGAGAAAGAGACCGAATGTTGTTCGGAGTCTCGGATGGGATCCGGGATATCACGAGGTGATCCGGAATGGTCCGGAGAATAAGATTCATATAAGGAAAGTCCCGTTTCGGAGTTCGGGAATGATTCCGGTGTTTTCATCGGGGATATTCTAGAAGGTTCCGGATTGTCCGGCACTCCGGGGGGGAAGGGGTACATGAATGTGTCATTACATGTTGGAATGATTGCATCATGTACTAAGTGTTCTTGCTGTCCCAAATAAAGGATTAAATTGAATCCTAAATTGAAAAAGTCAAACGGCTAGTTTGAAAGTCAAACGGCAGTTTTTGGGAAGTGGGAGGAGAGGAGGAAACCGACTTGAGGGAGGAGTCCTCCTCCCCAAGCCGGCGCCCCACCTAGGCCGAGTTGGGGAGGGACTCCACTCCCTCCCCTTGGCCGGCCAGCCCCTCCCACCTATATAAGGAGGGGCAGGGCTCCCTCCCAACACACACAAGTTTCCTATCCTCTAAACTAAACCCTAGATCTAGACCCCGGTTTAGAGCTATTCGGTTTAGAGCCTTCTAATTGGTTTAGAGCCCTCTAATTGGTGTGTCTAATTACTAGACCACTAATAGCCTCTCTCATAAGCTCCACCATACTCGCACCGGCTTAAGGCGAAGCCCTGCGGGATCTCCCCTCTACTTCCGGTACCACGCCGTTGTGCTGCCGGAATCGCGAGGAGAGTGCTACAACCTCCGCTGCCTGCTGGAACAAGGGAGAGGAAGGTCTTCGTCGAGTACCGAACGTGTGACCGACTACGGGAGCGCTGCCGGAACGTGGCGCCGGAAGGATCGTCTACACGATCTTGAGATCGGAAAGAGTACGACTACATCACCCACGAGAATCTGCTCTCGTTAAACACTTTGGAATCTTCGAGGGTGAGTTATTCCATCGACTCGTTGCTACAATCTAGTAGATAGATCTTGGCTTGTTTGTTTGTATGCGATAGAAAATTTTTGTTTTCCATGCTACGAACCCCTACAGAAACATCACATGCAGAACCGACGCGAGTGAAGTCTGCACCTGACGAAGCACCCGCGATACTTGGTGAACGCGATCTTGCACCGTTGCACGGACCATAGCACGGTCATGATCCATCCAGAAGAACCCGCTGGTTTCCATGTCCTGTTGAGTCAAGCAATTGACCCGAACAGCAACACGCTCCTTCTCCTCCCTTGGAGCAAGGTTAGCACCTGCAATACTTGCACAAAAGTAAGATGCAATGCCAGCAGACGCATCCGAAGAAATGGGCAACAGCTCGAAAAACTTACACTGAAGCTGCTCGGATAATCGAAGCAATTCCGCCATCAAGTACTCCTCTCTGGCAACATCGCGATCTGCCTTGGACTTCCAAACGTCGGCATGGCCACGCACCCCAAGCAACTCTTTCTCGATACTATGAACACGGTCTCAAAGAAACACAAGCTGCGACGAATCATCTAAGGATGGCCGTAGCCGCGCTGTAGGCGAGGTGTCAACGGGATCAGCACCTGAACGACCCTAGATCAACAGAAAGGCAAAGACATGAACACGCAGACGAAGGAGCACATAACTCAACAAATTCATTAAGTGCATCAAAAGCCACTACGTGGCACAAGGATTTGTTCATCAAAATAATTACAACAAAAGAGACTACAACTATCCTACAGCTACAGCGCCTAAGACGCGGCACTCTGAGTAGCCTCGGAGCCGGATTGCCTCGCCTTGGCTTCCCCCTGCTGCCGTAGCGCGTACTCGACCAGCAGATCAATCAGCTTTGGCCCATAACGTTTACAGCGAGCAGCATAGGTAGCGAAGGCTACCTCGGATCCATCAGCAGTCATCGGCATTCGGTAAGTGACCTGGGGAAGGTCCAGCTCCGCTCCAGCCGCCAAGGCCATTGCCAGCCCGACGGATGCACCGATGCCCTTCTGCTTGCGCTTGTACGCCGCAGGTGCTTCGGCTGACAGTGCCTCCGCCAGAGCATCAACATCATCAAGGGCCGCGCCCTTGGGGACAAGCTCCTTGTAAAAGCGCCCAAGGACCTCCTTGGCCTTGGCAAGCGAGTTGACGACGGTGCCGCAGCGATCTTCAACCGCCGCAGCAGCATCATCCAGAGCACTCTCGTGCTCTAGAGCACCGCGATGAAACTCGATGCCTCCGGCATCTAAAACAACAAGGAAGAAGAATGAACGACAGCACCGCAAAAGAAAGACAAGGAAATCAAAAGAGGATGGAGAAGATACTCATCCGAACCAGCCTTGGCAGCCACCATAAGCTTGCCGGCCACCTCTCTCTCGCGCGAAGCCGTGGCGGTGGCAAGCTGCTCCTCGCGGTCTATGGCCTCCCGCTGCAGGCGCTCCTTAGCCTCGGCCGCAGTGACCAGCTCCAGCTCGAGGCGCTCTTTCGCACCAACGGCGACCTCGGCCTTCTTCTCCGCTTGACCGAGGCTCTTTTTGAGAGAATCAATCTCACGAAAGGAGGTGTTGTGCTCCTCTGCATTCAAATAATACAAACATCGGATAACAGGACAAGAATACAAGAAGAAGCAAAGACCAAGGCATACAAGCACCTTGAAGCTGTTTGAGGCTGGCCTCCAGCGCCAGGTGCTGTTGCACCAGTCGTTTGGCATCCTGCACAAAAGGCTGCAGGAAAAAGACCTACTAGTCAAAAGAAGGACTCGGGGGCTACGCCCACAAGAAAGAGCAGAAGCAAACCACACACATGAAAGCGCTCGGGGGCTCCCCCTGAGACCCGAAGGAAGAACAAACAACAAAACTCCTTTACAGATGCTCGGGGGGCTTCCCCCGTGGTAGGAAGCAGAACTACTCACATGATCCGATGGCAATTCCGAAGGTCCGCTTGCAACCTTCTGAGGCACAACCACCTGAAACTCCTACGGAGAAGGGTCTGGAGCAGCGCCTTCAGAGGTAGCCACCGTCTGAGGAGGAGGAAACGCGATTTTCGACTCCCCCATCATCTCCCGAGCACCATCACTGGAGGAGTCGTTGGAGGAGTGGCTGCATAAGGACAAATTAGCACAAGTACAAAGTAAACAGGCAAGGAAAAGCAGTGCAGGACTAAATAAATTTACGATCCAAGCTCGCTCAGGTCGAAGACAGGAGGGGTCCTCCAAACTTTCTTCTCCTCTTTATTCTCTTCCTTCTTTTCTTCCTTCTTCCGCTTCGCCGGCAGATGCGGTGCCACAACCCGCACGGGAACGGCAGGAATCGGAGAGGAAGAGCCTCCATGCCCATCACTGTGACGTTCAAGACACATCGGATTCCTAGGAGTCGGAGGAGTCGAGGCATCCGAAGACTCGCTGGAGCTCCGCGTCCGCTTGCGAGTGTGGTCCTCGCTCGACTCGTTGGCCTCTTCAGCCGGAGATCGCGCCGATGGCAGCTCGGACATGGAATCCACCACCTCATTATCTGGAGCATCCGGAAATACTTCGGGTAATGGAGGCGACATGCCCGGTACTTTGAAGTCCTGCACAAGAGAAGAAAATTTGTTAGCAAACAAGTGCAAATACAATGCAGTCGAAAATAGTGCTATGTGCACGGATCTACACCTGTGGAACAGGAAGCGAGGCAGAAAACGGAGAAGTCAGCGACTTCCACGGGATATCCTCTCCAGCCTTGAACTTCAGCAGCGAAAGAAGGGCCCTGTCGAGATCTCCCTGGGAGAATTTGTCAGCCGAAACCCTAGTCGGAACACGGCGGCCAGCATAAAGGAACATCGGGTGCGCCCTAGCCTAGAGTGGCTAAACCCGACGCTCAAGAAAAGTGCGGATGATATCCACACCGTTCACTTCCTTCTCTGGAATCAACTGGAGATCCTCCACTCGATGATAGAGAGCCTCTATCTCCGTTACCTCGCCATCCAAGATCTGGTTTTTCTAGGACCTCTTCAGCTTGATCTTTTGGGAGGGGTCGAAAGGAGCAAGACGAAAATCCTGCCTAGCCACTGTGGAGTCACGGATATAAAACCATCGCCTCCGCCAGTACTGGACAGATTTGGACATGGAAAAAGATAAGAAAAGCAGATTGGGTTTGAGGGAGATGATGCAACCCCCAACGGGATAAACACCATCCGAACCAGATTGCCTTTTCACAGAATAGAGTTTCCGGAAGAGGCCAAAGTGCGGCTCGATACCGAGCCAGCACTCGTAGAAAGTGATAAAACAAGCAATGTGAAGAAGAGAATTGGGGGAAAGATGATGCAATTGGACACCGTAAAGAAAAAGCAGTCCACGAAGGAAGTCGTGGACTAGAAAGGAAAAGCCACGAATAATGAAGGCGAGGAATATAACCCGAAACCCAGCAGGGGGACGGGGGATTACCTCGTTGCCTGGGAGTTTTACGGCCTCCCTATCCTGCGGGATCAAGCCCCGCTCACGAAGCTTGCGGAGATCACTCTCCTGCGTCTCCGATCGCCGCCAGCCACCGTCGGTGACACGGGTAGCGGCAGCACTCTTCTTCCCTCCAGCAGCGCTGGTACCAACTGCAGAGGAGGACTTCTTTGGTTTTCCCATTGCGGTACGGCGGCGCCGGCGGCGAGGACGTAGGATGGAAGAAGGAAATGTCCGAGGATATTCCAGCGCGCAGCAAGAACTCTCAGAGAACAAGGGAACAGTGAAACAAGAATGGCTGCGGTGAAATCAGACTAATGTTTTCCCCAATGATTATAAAGACGAAGACGATGCACGACAACCGTCCATCGAGAAGACCTAACGCCAACGGAAGGATCTGGCCATACACGTGTCAGCATCGCAACAAACTGTCGCTAACACGCCGTCCACTACGCACGGAAATCGAGGCGACGCCGTAATTATCTCCACGTCGCGCGTGACCGGTCAATTCAAGGTCAGAAAGTGGGACCCATGTTCGTCCAGTCATGTCATCTCTGGCGCAGCAGACGCTTGAGGTCATCGATCCTCAGCACTGACGTCATCAAAAGCTATACTAGCAACCGTCACAATTTCTTCGGCTTCAAAGCTAAGAGTACTCACTCGAATCTACGATTCGACTAATTACTCGGGGGCTACTCCTATCAGGAGCGCTGGCTGCGCACCTGAAGAATAAACAACACGTTACAGCACTGAACTATTTCTTCGAGTCCTACGTTGAGTCTACGACTCCACTACGGACTCGGGGGCTACTCCCATAGGGAGGATGGATTTAAGCATCCGAAAAAATTTGTGTCCTACGGACCTGACACTAAAAAACGGCTGAATTAAAGTCTTCGCTCGAGTCTACGACTCGAACAGACACTCGGGGGCTACTTCCATAGGGAGCGCTGGTCGCGCACCCTATAAAATTTCGACTGTGATCCTTCGGATCAGTATGCAAAAACTTTTCGGCAACTCGGCCCCAATTAAACGCTAAGTGAGTAGCATTCTCCTTGGCTATCCGAAACACCTCCGCGGTGATAAAATTCGGATGATGTGTCTGCGACGCAAAGATAAGACCTACAGATATCATCTGATGGCCTGGTAACGTACATGACTGCGCTCTGCTAGTATAAACCCGTGCCAATAGGCGCGATGAAAAATTCCGACGGACGCGTTGGGTACATCAATTAAATTCACTGGAATTCCACTCCTGTAAGTCCTCCGCGGCCTGAGTCGAATTACGCCAGCATATGTTCCGGGTTCGTGTCGAGGGACTCGAACCTGAAGAAGATCGTGTTGTTTTGTCCTAAGACAGTTAACTGACCCTGATCCGTCGGGAGAGTCAGGCACACGCATCAACAATCCCTACACATTATCTTGAAAGATAGAGTTGCACCCGAAGGATTGAAGAGTCCTCAGCCGAATCTACGATTCGACTGAACACTCGGGGGCTACTGACATGGTTATACCCCGCAGATACACGACCTCAGCATACCTAGTCCAGCCCAAAGAAGGCCCATGGCAAATATACGCCGGCCCATGAAGACTTTCGGGTGGCCAAGGCCCATGACGCCTTCGGATCCTTGGAGAGCAAGACTAGAGTAGATAGGAAATTCAAAGGGGTAAACCCTAGAACCTGTAACCGACTAGATCTGTGCCTGAGACCTGCCTAAGTCTATATAAAGGCCAGGAGGGTACGACCTAGATCTCTCTCTCATACTTTCGCATACGCACCTCCACGCCAGATTGCATCTGCGCACCCCTGTAATCACCGGTTCCGCCGTAATCAAGAGCAGACAAGCAGGAGTAGGGTTTTCCCTCCGGGGGCCTGAACCTGGGTAAACCTCGTGTCCCGTATTGCTTGTTTGCTAACCGTTCCGCGATCTTCAGCATCCCCATCTTCTCCAAAACCCAAGTCCATAACAATGGGCATTGACGAGATTAAACCTCGTCACCCGGCGCTCCATATGCAAGCAACCTCATGGCCACTGTGCACTTCTGCAGTGAGAAAAACCCAACAATGCCGGTGCAGACCTTCTTGCAAACAAAATAGGGGTCGAACTCCCGAATGGCATGCACGATCTTGTTGAAGAGCTTCCGGCTCATCCTGAAGCAACGACGAAACATGGCCTCTCCGTGGAGCGGCTCGTCGGCGAAGTATTCAGCGTACAACAAGCAGTAGCCCTCTATCCTTTGCCTCGCCTTGCACTTTCGGTGACCCGATGCCGAACCACCGTGCTTCAGCTTTGCCATCTGCAGGTACAACTGGGCGAGGGAGGCGAGGATCTTCATGTGCTCTGCATCTTCGGCGACCTCGGCGTTCTCCTCCTCCAGCAATACGGCGAGCGTCTGCTCGTCGTCGGAGTCCATGGCCGAACCGGCCAAATGCCGAACACTTGGTGGGCGTGGTGGTAGGAGCTCACAGCGAAGTCGAGGTATGGCGAAATTCGGAAAGTGGCCGCTGAATGGGCGGGGGATTGGGCGGCGACTACGGCGAGCAAATCTAGAGGCGTGGGCATGTCTCGGCGTGGAGGAGCGCCGCCGGCGAAGTCATGGCGACAGAGGCGCTGGGAGCTCTTCGCCGCAGTTTGTGCGAGTGGAGTGGGGGGGGGAATGGGACTGTCTCGCCGACAGAGCTGGCCCACGTCCGCTTTCGCTTCGTCCGGCGTTTCCGAGATCCTGGGAATGACCTGGAAAGCCCTGACCAAAGTTCGCTCGAATCCGGACGAAAAAATGTTTCTGAAAACGCGACTGGACCGAATTTCGGCGTCCAAACATAATTTCAGCGTCTGGATCGACGTTTCGAAAATTCTAGTGGAAATACTATTAGGATAGGACGGAGATAGTAGATGGTCATGACTGGTATGCTGGTCCACCGATGAACCAACTTGTGGAACACGCGCGGCTCTCGTTCCCGCCGTGGGTGTGGGTGTGGGTGTGGGTGTGGGTGCGTCAAATATTTTAGACGGGTATATACGGTGTCCCGGGGCTCCACGCCAACAAACCACCAACCGACGGCCGCCGCGACGCGAGGCCCTACCCGTCACGCAGAGGAGATTCCCGGTCTGATTCCAGTATCCCGTCTCCTTGTCCACCCCTGCGGCCGCGCCGCGCCTCTTTCCGGGAAGATCCCACACCGGCTCCATGCCCCTCGCTGCGGCCTGCGGCGCCATACTCTGTAGCTCAACTTGCGGCTATCTATCTCTAGGGAGTAGTAGCTTTCTCAGCTGCTGGGTCTGCACCTTCCAAGTCCCAACGACCAACTTGTGAGCCGCCAACATCTCACCTGGGCATACCTTTCATTGTGCTTCGTACAGTGCTTCGGATTTTAACTCTGAACCGACTCTGAGCTATTACTACGCTTGGTAAGTTGCAGGGTAGCGTCTGCATCAGCTCACTGCCAGAATTGAGCCATACAAATGTGGACCTGATCAAAACAACGAAACAGAGCTCACTGCAAACGTCACACATCCCACCGGATCAAGCCCGTCCAGGACAAGCTCACGAACCTACTATCGTACGGCCAGGATCACCCTGGTGGAGCATAAGCTGCGTAAATGATCCTACAAAGTCAATCGCCTCGACGTAACCGATCTTTTACACGGATAGAGCATGTGTACATCAGATTCCATCCCGTAAGATTATCACTCCATTTCGAAGTCAGCTAATTGCACGAGCACATGCTTAATCCCAAGGGAACACAGCTCCACTAAACATTCCGGTGGTGTACAATATGGCTCGGGTAGCACGGAAGATAAGCCTCATGTGCGCACATGACCTGACCCTACACGTCGTGTTTACGCCGGGGGAGACGGGCACAGAGGAGGATAGGATCAGCAGCTAGCCGGCATGGGATCTTGGATCTCCTCCAGTCCCTGAACCTATCTTTCAAGTTCCCAACCGCAACCACCTACCGCCAGATTCCCAAGAGGCAGGTCCCCTTCTTCCACCCCACTGCCCATGGTTGGTTACACGGCTACGTCGCTTTGCGCCTGCGAATTTGTTTTGCCCATTTTGGTCGGCTCTCATACTTCCACTTAGCCGCCTTCTCTTCCATTCCCTCCCTCATGCGGCTTGGGATGTCTCACCTAGCCTGCATATAGGACCATGCAGAGTTTGATGTTTACAAGAAACTACTACCTCTAGGCACCTCGTTTGACCGTGAGGTTTGGCACCAATTCCTCACATATAGACATCATCATATTCTTAATTAAAAGTATCTTTTGTATTCCTATATTTCAAACATTGGACCCTCACTTTTTTTATGGCAGAGAATGACTGTCTTGGGGGTGCACATTTGCGATCGGCTATGCCTTTTTTTTTCGGGTTACTACTTTTATTTATTGGAGACATTCTCCTTAATATTCTATTATGTGAACTTTATTATGGAGCTTTTGTTGCTTTTATGATTTTTAGCCTTTTCTATTGTCTTGTTATTTATGTTGTACTAATTTATACTAAAATTGTGGGTTCCCTAAAAACATACCACCACAACCGGAGTTGGTGAGACCTGCTCCTTAATATTCAAGAATGTGCGAGTTCTTAAGAACCTTTTGTTGCTTTTATGAGTTTTTCTAGCATTTTCGATTCTTGTGTGCGTTGGTCATCCTTCATGCTTTTTTGTTATGTTGATGCAGAGTGCGTACTCAAAAAAACATAGCACCACGACCGGAGTTGATGAGGCACTTCCCCGCTCTCGCTCTGTCTCGACATTGTCGTGCCGCTACCAACCGCCTTGTCGGTGCCCCCTCCCTCCCACCCCCACGCACACACATTTTTTCCGCATCTCAACTTTCTTTGTTGTTGTGGAACCGGTCATCGCTACTCAATGACCATTTTAGAGGAGGATGTGACATGGACACACTAGTTACCCCATCATCTAGCTCTTTAGATAATAGTCATGACACAAATTGTTGTGATAGGGTGTGATGTTGTTACCAATGAGGTAGAAGTTGGTTGGGATAGCCAATGAAGCCGAATTCCAAGTTTGTCAATGTGGTTTGATGTTATATTTGATATGAAAAAATGTATCGCCTTTATTACCGGCATTTCACTCTATGGGTTGGTTGCGATCATGGTGTCTCTATGTGGTGATGTTTCTAAATTCTCTCATTGTTCTATCTGTAATGTGGGGATAATTGTCTTATGTCTAGATGAATCATTTGTAATCGTGTATTTGTTAATATATTTCAAATGTTAGCCCTCAAGACAACTGTTTAGGGCCCCTTTGATTCCAGGAAAATTTCCTACAAAAGTGGTCTGATTCATGAGATCGTATCCCGTAGAGATCTTGTAGTGTAAATTTCAAAGAAAAAGCATTAAGTTAAACCTTAAAAGATTGCACTAGAATCAAAGAGAATTTCTCTTTTCATAGAATTCAAATAGACATGACATCCCTGCATAGCACCATGCAGAGTTTGATGTTTACAAGAAACTACCTCTATGTATGTTTGATCGGGAGATTTGGCCCCAATTCCTCACAAAACAAAAAAACCACACTTAATTAAAAAGATCTTTTTGTATCTGTATATTTCAAACATTGGAGCCTCACATTTTTTTACTATGGCGGAGAACTTCTTGGGGGCGCAGATTTGTGACCTTTTTTCCGGGTTGCTGCTTTTATTGGGGACATGCTCCTTAATATTCTATTATGTGAAGGTTCTTATAGAGCATTTTAGCCTTTTATGTTGTTTTGTTATTTAATATTGTTGC
Source organism: Avena sativa (assembly GCA_916181665.1). Classification (NCBI taxonomy): domain Eukaryota; kingdom Viridiplantae; phylum Streptophyta; class Magnoliopsida; order Poales; family Poaceae; genus Avena; species Avena sativa. Next base: position 396,481,339 of record OV702280.1, on the reverse strand, counting down.
AGAGACCGGGTTTATCTATTAATATAAATTTTGTTGCATACTGCATTCCCAAAAAACACACCACCATGACCGGAGTTGATGAGGCCCTTCCTCACACTCGCTCTGTTTTGAACTTCACAATATGCAACATCGTTAGCAAACCGCCTTATCATCGCAACCAACCCCACATTTCTTCCACATCTCAACTTTCTTTGTTGTTGTCGAACCGGTCATCACTACCTCCTACAGTCGCTATGCTCGCTGGCCATTTTAGAGGATGATGCGACATGGACACACTAGTTACCCCATCATCTAGATCTTTAGATAATAGTCATGACACTAGTTGGTGTGATAGGGGAATAGGGGATGTTGATGTTACCAATGAGGTAGAAAGTTTGTTGGGGAGCCAATGAAGCCGAATTCCAAGTTCGTCAATGTGGTTTGACGTTGTCTTTTATAAAATAGACATTGCATCCTAATCCTATATATTTCATGTTCCTATAATTTTCCTATCATATGAATCAAAGGAGCAAGAACCCTTGGTTACCGTGGAGAGTTATAATGGGTTCCATGCACCAAACTGGGTGACATTGTATCATAGCAATATGATATCCCTGAAATTGTAGTTTCTGATGGTTTGTGATTTTATTTTTATTTATTCTAGACTTCCTTACGTCGTAATGAAGTGCACCATGTGACGTGAAGAGATGTTATATAATTATCCTTATTCTAAAAAAATGTTATATAATTATCCAAAGTTTAATTAAATGCAAAAACATATACTTCCACCGGAGCCATAGCGAAAGCGAGTTTCAAAGAAGCAGAAAATTGATGGATAAATTAAAAATGGCCCTTTCAAAAATCCTTTGACCTCCTCACCACCATCCTTCCCAATCATCTCCAATTACACGGCACCACCTTATCCTCATCATATTCATAAACAAAACAACTAATTTAAAGTGATGGTTTATGATTTTATTTATTCTGGACTTCGTGACAACATAATAAAGTGCACCATGTGTCTTAAGATGCAAATGCGTGAAGAGGTGTTATGTACTCCCTCCGTTCCAAAATATAAGACGTTTTAGGTTTGTGAAGAAAACGAATCTAGACTTATTTTAGTATGTAGATTCATTCCAAAGTTGAATGAACTACATACTAAAATAAGTCTAGATTCGTTTTCTTTACAAACCTAAAACGTCTTATATTTTGAAACGGAGGGAGTAATTATTACCCAAACTTCAATTAAATGAAAACACATAGAACCAAGTTTTGCACATAAACACTGAGTATTCCATCTCATTTTCATTCTTTATTCACGAGCAATAAACTAGGGCACCTCAAAGAAGAAGAAAAACGATGGATAATTTAAAAATCACACCGAGTCAAATCGTGCACCTCCTCACCACCATCCTTCCGGATCATCTCCAATTATACGGCACCACCTTATCCTCAATAATCAAACCAGCTAATTTAATTTAAAACATAGTACAATAAACCATTTCAAATGAACACGTCAAAAGAATCTGCTCTAAAGAAAAGAAACCCGTCCACATCCGTGACACCTCCACCATCCCAACAAATAAAATCCCATTTGAAAGGCAGAAAAATATCCCATTGGTCCAGCGGTCTTGGTTAAGAAGAAGAAACAAAACGATTGGGGGAATCTGGGCCCGCCACTCCCCCATCTCCACCTCTTCTATAAAGCGACCCCGATACCAGGCATCCATGGAGACCAAAAGCAAGGCCACCACCATCTAATCCCATCTACTCCTCCCCACTCTCTCGTCGCCTGGTGTTCTTGCTAGCTGGTACCGGAAGATGAGGAGCTCGATGGCTCTCCTGGCATCGGCGGCGGCGCTGCTGATGCTGCTGTCGCTGGCGGCGGCCGCGGACATGTCGATCGTGTCGTACGGGGAGAGGAGCGAGGAGGAGGCGCGCCGGATGTACGAGGAGTGGAAGGCGGAGCACGGACGGGCCTCCAACGCCATCGGAGAGGACGAGCTCCGGTTCCAGGTGTTCAGGGACAACCTCAAGTACATCGACGAGCACAACGCCGCCGCCGACGCCGGGCTCCACTCCTTCCGCCTCGGCCTCAACCGCTTCGCCGACATCACCAACGAGGAGTACCGGAACACCTACCTCGGCGTCCGGACCAAGCCGGAGAGGAAGCAGAAGCTCAGCGCCAGGTACCAGGCCGCCGACAACGAGGCGCTGCCGGAGACCGTCGACTGGAGGACCAAGGGTGCGGTCGCTGCGATCAAGGACCAGGGCGGATGTGGTGAGCATCCTCAATCTCTATCTCTCTTTTTTTCCTCCTAAGCTAGCATCCTGGACTGATCTGTTGCTGCTTTGTTTCTATTTTCTGCTTACAATTAAATTCTGTCTTTTTACATGTTGTCGGTAGATACCATCTATTCTTAGTGAAGATTCTTGCTACTAGTATATTCCTCTTGTGGCATGACAGCGTGATCCGTGACTAAAATTTCATGGGCCTTTTTTGGTCAACGCGTATAGTTTCAGTTCAGTATCCACATGAACAGAAAGCAGGGGATTTTTAGCTTCCAATAATTGGTGCCGTCGAGAGGCTTCATCCACACGATTTGGGTAGTGAAAAAGGAGTAATTATAGATCTGATCCGAAGTTGGTTAGTCAAATAGTAAAATTCCTTAAAAAGTATTTTGGTGGGATGTGTTAGTTCATCATACAAAATTGTTCAATATAATTGGGTTCTTTATGTTGGGAGTGCAGTGATTTTATCATTTAGGCTTCAGCTACGGGAAGAACACCAAGTCTCACTTGGGGAATTCAGGGATTGTACTGAATGATTACCCATAAGAAATGTTGGGAGGGTTGGGTCTGCATGACAATGATGAGTTCTTTACAAAAGCAGGGTATATTATGGAAGTAGGTTCATGGAACATGGACGTCTAGTTTCTTTGCAATGGAAGGAAATCATGGAGTGCTAATGGTCGTTGTCTAGTTGATAAGCTGATAGATACATTTGTCCTTTTTTTGGATGGTCCCACCATCTGCAATTATTTCACATGATTCCAAATAGTACTCTCTTAGAAACACATCGTTTCGCCCTCCCATTGGTAGCAAGTCTTCCTCTGCATTGTAATCACCAGCCAGTACCTCCCTCATTTTAATTTATTACAAAAAATATTCTAGTAATGTTCCTTTGTTTACTGCTATCAGTTTGCTATGAACATAAACTATACTCGTGCCACCAGGATATCAGAATCTAATATCCGTTTCTCTTTTCCAGGAAGCTGCTGGGCTTTCTCAGCAATAGCAGCTGTTGAAGGAATCAACGCTATTGCTACAGGCGACTTGATCGCTCTGTCTGAGCAAGAGCTTGTTGACTGTGACACTTCTTACAACGAGGGATGCAATGGAGGTCTGATGGACTATGCTTTCGAGTTCATCATTAACAACGGTGGAATTGACTCCGAGGAGGACTACCCTTACGCAGAGAGGGACGGACGTTGTGATGCTAACAAGGTACTGTCCATCGTCTTAGTTGCCTTTTGAAAATTTTAAATGAGGATCAATACTAATATGCTGTTCCATCTGTGATTGGGGGAATTTGCAGAAAAATGCAAAGGTTGTTACAATTGACGGTTACGAGGATGTAACCCCGAACAGTGAGAAGAGTCTGCAGAAGGCAGTTGCAAACCAGCCCATCAGTGTTGCAATTGAGGCCGGTGGCCGGGCATTCCAGCTCTACAAATCGGTGAGCTTATTTAATATTGTTGTTCTGGATTTATTTTATCAGTGAGTAAGGGGAAAAAGGTTACATCTAACTCTTTATTCGGAAATAGACATACTGTCCTTCTGATTGAGAGAGCTTTGGAGCATTCTCTCTGAACATCTGAATATGTTAGGCCCACAGTCCACACAACCTAATTGCTTTTATTGTCTCCTTAATCAAAATAAACAATTTTGTTGTCACCCAGTTGCAAGCTGCAACTACTACATCAAAACTACGATTACTTCTGGTGCAGTCCTGGATCTAGTATTCCGTAAAACAAAGTCCTGGTTCCTGCACACTGTAATATCCCGCAGATAATTGGCGTGTTTTGTATCTTTTAGAATATTAGTTCCTACATGCCCACCATTAGCATTATCATCCTTATCTGTCCCTCCTTTACGAAGCACTTTTAGTGCACATGCCACTTTTATGTGTTCCATCTATAAAATAGTGGATTTAGTGGTGTGAGCTATCATTCACATTTATTGGAAACCAACGAAGTGGAACATCAGATTCTGTTTTGTGGAAAGGAGAAAAAAACAGATTCTGAAGATGTTTGTACCCTTTCTGCTATCCATCTTGATCAAACAGAGGAAGGGAAAATTCTGATTAGGCAAAACAACTCTTATTGCTGAGTAATAAACTCGCGATGTCAAACCTGCATTCTCTCAACCAATTGAACTGGAGTTTTTCATCAAAGCATTCGTTCAATACTGATTATCACTTCTAATCCTCTCAGGGTATCTTCACCGGAACCTGTGGAACAGCACTCGACCATGGTGTCGCCGCCGTTGGCTATGGTACAGAGAACGGCAAGGACTACTGGCTGGTCAGGAACTCCTGGGGTACCGTCTGGGGTGAGGCCGGCTATATCCGGATGGAGCGTAACATCAAGGCAAGCAGTGGCAAATGTGGCATTGCTGTCGAGCCTTCTTACCCACTGAAGACCGGCGCGAACCCCCCGAACCCTGGCCCGACGCCGCCGTCTCCCGTCCCGCCCACCCCACCATCCTCTGTCTGTGATGACTACTACACCTGCCCCGCGAGCACGACCTGCTGCTGCATCTACGAGTACCGCAATGAGTGCTTCTCATGGGGCTGCTGCCCACTGGAGGGTGCTAGCTGCTGCGATGATCACTACAGCTGCTGCCCTCATGACTACCCTGTTTGTGACACCAGGCGGGGAACCTGCAGCATGGTAATAGCTCATACCATTTCATTATGCTTTCCTCATGGCCCTTCATAGGTAGCAACACGTTTTTTCTGAGTCTTGTCCGATTCTAACTGGTTATGTTGCCTGATGAACAGACCAAGGACAGCCCACTGTCAGTGAAGGCTATCAAGCGCATCCTGGCGACGCCTACTGGTGAGGGCAAGAAGAGCAGCGCGTAAATATTGCATCATGGCATTAATGGATTCAACGCCCAGGGTGATCCAACTTCTGGGAATGATCACCTGGTGATCCACAAAGGCGGCATGCTCTCAAGTATCTCCTTTTAATAGATGCTCGTGTACATAAACCTAAAACAGGGTTCGGTTGTTTACAGAACCGCCAAATTTGCTTCCGCATATGTATATGTAATATTCAGCTCCTTCCCACGCAGTTTGAAGCTGCCAATTTATTACACAATTGATCAAGGAACACGATAAGCAGATTCCAATATTTTGTGTCGTACTTGTTGTGTATGATGTCTGATGTTGTTCTGCGGTGAGCGAGTGATGATTTACCCAACTATCCTTGCTTCACCTGCCTGTCGCCAATTGGCTTTAATCTGAACTTTCTTGGCTCCCTCTTTTTGGGACTTTATTATGAGATGTTTTATGGCACCCTTAAATGAATAACGACCATCTATTTCTATCCATCCAAAGGCTAATAACAGATTATACTAGCGTTGAAAAGATGACTAGTACAAATCATACTACTGGCCAAATCGCCACCGCACCAAATAGGCCGTAGACGGGCCCTGGCCCAAGAGAGTCCAACTCAGTCTGCCCCGCCCGCGGCTCCCTTGGCCTCGCCTCCAAGATCCCATGGCGCCTCCCTCCTCGCACGCCAAGGCGGCTGACCTCGTCAGGTGGTTCCGAGAGCAAGGCCAGCCGCTCCTATCGTTGATCCTCGCGCTCTGCGCCAGCATGCCACCAAGATGGTTTCCATCGCCCACGCGCAGCGCCGTGCAACCAAGGAGCTCAAGGGCCTCGTTGGCACCGTCGCCTGGTGCGCGCGCCTACGCTTGTCCTCTGCGTGTGGCAACGGTGCCCCACAAGACTACAGGCGCCATGCGTCCCTGCGTCCAGGCCTACGCCACCGTCCACCGGTGAGGCGTTTCATTTTGTAAAGGACCTCCTACCGCGGGTAACCTCCTTGGAGTTGTCGCCGCGTTCCGGTGGCCGTCATCGACGAGAGTGCGTCCCCCTGTCTTCTTCTGCGAGTGCCATCCATGTGACTACATCGACTCCCAGGCGGAGATCAACCCCAAGGTGCAGGGCATCCTCGCCAACTGGATCATCCAACTGCATCAAAATTCAATCTCATGCAGGAGTCCATGTACCTTACGGTCTACATCATTAATCGTTACCTCTCGATGCAGCCCGTGCTTCGGAGGGAGTTGCAGCTCGTACGCGTCTTGGTCCTCTGATCGCCTGCAAGTACGAGGATATCTGGGCTCCAGAAGTACTAGACTGAAGATCTTCAAAGTAATTGCACTTTCAACTGTCCACTGAGTTATGTTCTGAATAAATGGATGTACACTTGATCTGTAGGTAAACATTGAATACAGCACCATATTCAGATGTAATTGCAGTTTAAGATTGAATACAACATAAAATGAGTTTGTGTACTGAAGAAGTTTCTCTTGTCGACAGAATGCAGATGGAGAACATGGTGTTATTATTTTCTGAGTTGGCGCTGATGCAATGCTCGTTTGTGCTTTCCAAGCGGTGCATGGATGCTGCTGCTGTCTGGCTTGTAAAGTGAAGGAGCAGGTAGTCTGATTTATGTGAAAAGAGGAGCTAGTCTGATTTTTGTGAAAACACTCTTCTAGTTTCACTTGTGCATCCATATGCTCCATCCCACAATGCCACAAATGCCAGTGTTGACCTATACCCTCCACGATCCAGAATGGAATCCTAGAAGTGTGGGTAGTACTTGAGATGTGCAGTATGCTATAAATTTAGGCATCTACAACTAGTAGTCAAAACAGGTAATAACAAATTTGAAACATCAGGCAGAATCACTTAACTCTTTTATGCCTAATCTGATGGTTTCCTAGGTTCTAGTTCTCCGACCTAAACATGAAGACATGCTACTGCGGCACCCGTGATTCTTTGAAATTAATGGATAAGGTAAAATGTCCTAAACCTGATGTTCAGAATTAGGTTTTACTATATACTCCTAACTTGAACAAGCAAGAAAGCATGGCATTGATTTACAAGTCAACACCATAGTCAATTTTAATTTTAGGAGTAACTTTGTATTATACCTTTGTAGATGTACAGTTGCAGTTTTCATAGGCAACAGATGCATAGCGGCTAGTATTCTTGAGAAAATTGTTCTGAACCTTTCTAAGTTCCTAACATGAACTTGACATTCTCCATTGTCCCCTATTTGTGATGGTACTAAAGCTAAAACTAGTTAGTATGAAATCCAAGACAATGGATGCAAATAAAGTGTTAAAATAACAGAACATGGTTTATTTGTATTGAAGATCTATCTTCCCATCTTATTCTTATTTTGTTCCCTTTCATCCAGAAGACTAGTATACTGCTTCACTGACAACTACAATTAAGAAACTCAGGCAGAACGGTAATGAACAAATTCATCAAATCAATCCTAACTAGGATAGATGAAAAACAAGTGCCCTTCATAGGAAAAATAATAGTAGCTGTGTTATCCATAAGCAGACTAAATGGTGTCTAGATGGTTCTCTTTAGGTTCAAAGATTTTCTTGAATATGTCAACGAGAGGATCCATCTCTCATTTGAGTAATCATGGATCGCCTGCCTTAGACAATTGTGACGTTTTTTCCTTGCATACATTGCACTAAATGTTCTATGCTTTGTTGTTACTAATGTATGCATGGTTGTAGTTTGTCAATCTGGGAGGAACTTCTTAACAAGTATGTTGAAGAGAGGGTCAAACTGCACAACAGCTTCAAACAATAGTATACGAGATGCATTGGTTTCATCGGTCGACATTGTGAATGAGAAGGAACAACAAAGAGCAAACTTGAATATGTATGTTCAAAATTGTCTGTTTACAAGGAGAAGCACATAGGTCATGATATATTACAGGGCAAGAGACTTGCAGAAGAAAAATGCAGATATAGGAAATACTCTACACTTTTCTGGTTAATGGTAGTCTTGTATGAAGCTCGAATACTAATTTCCACTGTATTGCAATATATTCCTACCAATGTTCGAATCTTGTATGTACCACAATTGTTAGGGCACCAATAACAGATGATTTTTCTTACGTGGCATATCAGGAGTATTGCTCTGTTCCTGTCAGAATAATAGTTACACACAAAGGACATAAAACATGATCCTACAAGGGGCAGGGCCGGCTAACCGAAGAAGGAAAGCTACAACCGAACACAACAAAGCATATACGTAGCGTATCCAGATAGTAAAACATATACTTGATTGACGTCAAGCATTTCAGGTTTAAATTTTAGATCTAACACACAAATTCCAGTCCCCACACTGAAACTGAGGTATGATATTTGACGCTAACTTGCCAAGCTGACTGCTAGCAAATGGCTACACAGCTAGCTTGTCGTACTGATTACTAGCAGAGTAGCAGACTTGCACATAAATCTTAAACAGTGATAATTCTGATTACAATTCAAATAAAACTACACCACTATCAATCTGCTAATGATTGTACCAGAACATGCTCATCACAAGTTCATAATAGTGCTCATGTTCACACGATAGGATAATTTACATTGTTACGATTTTTCTAGTTGAAATCAATATCTCATGCTCGCATTGGCAGAGCTGTGGTCCATGTCAGTGCCTGACGTCCATCTGCCCGTCAATGCGCCACCCACAGCGACATACTCTGCTCCTACACATCAGGAGAAAGTTTCAAAATTTCAGTATCATATGACAAAACATATAGATTATCTACCATCGATCTGCTGCACATTATCAAATAAACTGCAAATATGCAAATGTGACTCTTGCACTAGCTATTATCATGGCTGGCATGATATTTATTTACTGAGTATGGTACTTAAGCACATGGCATTACCTTCAAAATATAAATATTTCAAAACAGAAAAGTATTTATTTATTTATGTAAAAAGCACCATAACTATAAACAAAATTGTTCCACTACAAAATTACTAAGCAAAGACGATACTTCATCATCAAATGTTTATCAAATAAAATGCATCCCCTAAAGCTATGGCCAATATTATTACCCAAAAAAGTTTGTTGGTAGTAGAAATATAAAAACATAGATATGCATCAAGACGATGTGCGTGTTGTATTATAAGTAATGTTGCTTCCGTTTCCCTAACAAAGCATAAACGGGAGAACACTTTTTGCACACATTTTGCGAGTAAATAAAAGTGCTAGAGTTTCATTGCAATGTATTTTGAGCTCATGATTTCGTAGTTGCCCTGTTGTATTATGGTCCAGAATCACAGTAACAGAAAGCTATAGCTGAAGGATGGTGCTTACTAACAAATAAGGTCTGATATTTTCTCATTTCTCTAAAAGGGGTCAATCATTCAAAAATATGTGCAAGATGGAATGGCATGTGATATCGTCTATAAACTAGACCGATTGCAAATAAACATCAAAATAGCATACTACAAGCTCCAGCAATTGATTTGTACGCAAATATCAAAGTATGACACTAGATTGTGATTATATGCAATTGAATGGTGCAACAGTATAGTGAACTCGGTTGCTAATTCTGTGCTACTTTGTTGCAACATCAATTGGTGACACTAGTCTTCCTCTAAAATTGGACTCCACGATTTCATAATGCAAAAGCAGTGGTTCAGACAGTTTAATGTAAGCTTTATAGAGTTTTTTAGGTTTCCTTCCAGACTGAACCATCGTAGAAATTCAGAGTTCAGACTGTTCGAATGCATGCCATAGCAGACAAAAAAAATCATTCGTTACAGGTTCATCTTTTTTACGGTGATTACTGATGAAGCTGATTAAGTGTCCCCAGATGACGAGGAGAGAATGATGATTGACTAGCTATGAGGTACATAGGAGTTTTGGAAACCAACTGATGTAATTGACATGGTAGATCATACACTTGCACAGACCATGGATCCTGGCCATGAGTTAGATGGAGCATGTCATTTCGGTACCAGTCCTGTTGAACAGGACAAAGAACCATTTTCTCTCACTCCTATGTAAACTGAATCAGCAACACCAACAGCCACCGGCAGCATTAGATTTCAGATAACAACAGTAGTACACTCACTTGATGCGAACAGAACCGCGAAAAGGGCATCGTGCTTGTCGGCGACGGCTCTTTCAGATGAGCGTGGAATCGGTCCTGGAGATGGGGTCCAGCTTCGACGAAACAAGAGGGCGGTGGCGGCGGCACGAGTGCGGGGGAGCCGGCGGCACGAGTGCGGCGAGGAGGCGGCGCGAGTGGGGGGAGCCGGCGGCACTACTACGGCCTAAATACGGTGGCGGCGTTCAGGACGCGGCGGCGCGACTGCGTCCAAGATGCGGTGGTGGCGTTCGGGTGGCGGCGGCATAGAAGCGATGGTTGCTCCCTACCGATGATATGATTTTTTTTTCTTTTTGTCTAGCTAGTCAACACGGGGTGTATATTTTTATTTCCAAAGAATTACTAACTGGGCCTATTGGGCCATATTTTTATTGACCATTAGATAAAATTATACTAGTCATGTTTAAGCAGTAGTAAATGGTACTGTAAAAGTTGCCTTTATTTTAGTGGAATCAGTTGTAAGAGTATGATTTTTCTTTTCCGGATATCATTTGCCTCATTTACCTTGCACCACAAAGTTTGTGTTCGTAGAACAGCTCTAGGTTCAGCTCGAACGGGTTGGATTGCAATGTGCGCGGAATACTTTGATTTTTCACCATAATAATGGCAAAGGAAAGAACACTTCTACCTTAGGTTCACACTTCACCATAGTCAGTTCATCGTGGATTCGTGGGTACAATTGGCATGCCGTTCTACATGTTGGTGTCAAGATAGACTCAGACGCAAAACCCATTCTACCACGAACAGTTCTGTTTTTTTTCTTTGTTAAAAGGAAACTCAGGAGAAACCAGAGCCTGGCCCGGAAGCCCGATCGGCACACCGAGGCACGTTTGCCGGGCCCTTCTTGCCCCGCTACCATCCTGGCTCCCATTTTGCACGCTGATTTTCATTTCGGTTTTTTCTTTTTCTTTTTATGTTTTTTTCCTTTATTGGTTTTATTTATCTTTTTACTTTTTTCCAAACAATGTTTATTATACTTTTGGAAAATCTCGTTTTTAAAAATTGGTTCCTGATTTTTTAAATTTGGTTCATGATATTTGAAATTTTGTTCACAATTTCCAAAATTTGGTTTATAGTTTTAAATTTAGTTCATGACTTTTGAAATTTTGTTCATAATTTTTAAAATTTAGTTCATGATTTTGGAAATTTTGTTCATGATTTATGAAATTTGGTTCATGATTTTCGAAATTTGGTTTATAACTTTTTGATTTAGTTCATGATTTTTTTGAAATTGGTTCATGATTTTTGGAATTTTGTTCACTATTTCTAAAGTTTGGTTCATTAGTTTATAAAAATGTTCATGATTTTTTATTTTTTTCATTATTTTGTAAATTTGTCACAATTTTAGTAAAGTCTTCACGATTTATAAAAAAGTTCAATTTTATAAAAATTGTTTAAAAATATTCATATTTATAAATTATAAACACACAACAAGAACAAATATAAGAGAAAATAAAAACATACAAGTACCATACATTGTACATGAGCGTGCAAGATAAATAAAGGGCGTGTTTGCTAGGTCGGAACCTCGTTTCTCGCATGTGGCGGGAAGAAATAAGGGTGTTTGTTTGCACACGTGAAAAATAATATTTGCACCACATGAGTTTTAATGTAGCCCACAGCCTGGTCCTGGAGGAATGCCAAAATCGGGCATTTTCACGGAGCCATCTTCTTCTCGCGCTCGTGGGATAAGTAATGCACGCGCGCATGCAAGGGAGGTAGGGCGGGAGGTCGCCCGCGTGCAAGAAAATTCGGCGAGAGAAATTGGGGTCACTGTCCGTCGACTTGCATCGCCTATTTAGATTGCTTCTCCTCACCTCCAATTTCAGCGTCACCATTTCTCTCCCATTTCGAGCTCTCCCTCCAAATACTCTTCTTCACCGATGACCAGGTAAGCAGCACGTCCTACTTCGGTGGATCAAGCTCAACGCCGACAAGTCTTCTTCCTTGGCTATCTCCGACATGTTGCCCTCGTTGTACGATGTTGATATCGCTGTAATAGACACCTAACCCTAACTCTCGGAGCTTAGATCTGTTACCATGTTATCGCTCATAGATCATCTGTTCGTGCGTGCTTGGTCCTAGTAGATCTGGACCTTTTGGCGGTCATTATTCATGTTGTACTGTGAGGATTGTCATGTGGTGTAGGTAGAATTAGTGTTATAAAGAATAGTTCTTCCCCTTGAACTGAACAAAATACGTATCTCTGGTGTCGTAGAAGAAGGTTTCGTCCCCTGATATGTATGTAACCTTTGTGTTGCCTCTGCGTTGATGCCTGATGTGGTGTGCATCCAGAAAGGGGGTTCAGTTGTTCGGGGATTTAGAGACGAAGACATGCGCTTGATTGCAGACGATGCTTTCAAGTTTTGTGATTGGACAATCACTTCGGGCCAGGTGTACAGCCACATGAGCCACTTGATAGTTAAGTGAAATTTGGTGCTAAGGATCAAAAGGCTTGAGAACATGCGCTGGATTGAGGCGACCTCTGCTATCATGATGGATGCCGACCATTACTATGCGCATATTAAGGTTCAATGTATTTGCACTTGCATCACTAGGTTGAGTAGTTGTAAAGGTCACATATTAACTATAAGTTTTGAACTAAATGTGATTCTCATACAGGCTCATCCAAAATACGCAGAGTTGATCAACAAGCCAATTGGAAACTATGCTCAGATAAATATGATCTACAATGCTTGTATTCCTGTTACACCCGTTACCCTAACTATGATACACTGTGCTCTTAGCTACCTGATGGGGCATAGTAGACATGCGACCAGGTATATTTCCATGATCCCTAATCACAGGATGAGCTGGTTCATGGCCTTTCTAAACAAGCGCTACCTCTAAGCAGCAGACTATGCTGTTCGATGAGGTGTTGTTAGCGATGTTGATGATGATGATGTGATGTATAATTTGGAGTAACTAGGCCGGTGAACTTTAGTTACGATGATCCCTAATTTTGGTTTGTATATTTTGGGAGGTGGTATTAACTTGTGTTGCATCACGGACAGTTGTTCGTGAACTCGTGGTACAATACACATGTCTTGGTTGATTATGTGGATTCAGTCTTAACCTAGGTGTTTTTTAAATTGCAATTTTCTAAATTTTTTGGTGTGGTGTGTTTATTTGTTGTCATGGGTAAGCTCATCACACGAGCAAGGACGTAAGGATAACTAGCCAAACGAGTTCCGAATTGCCGAAAACAAATAAAACGTGTAAGCAAAAAACTGGGGCATTGCTTTCCAAACAACGGAGAAATGAATATACACTAAACCAAACGAAATGCCCTTTAGACACCAGAAATTGTATTACCGCACGCAGTTTTCGTGGAGCCATGATCTCTAGCTGTGACTAAAGTTCGCGAGCAAGCAAACATGCCTAAAGAGTTGATTGTCCAAGAGCGTGTAACCCTTGGCGAGTCGGAATTCGTACAACGAACGATACTAACACGAACTAGCACAAATATAATGGTCCGGCCCATCTCTCGTTCGCTTCACATTGAGTGGGCGACCTTTGCCACAACCATCGACTTATAGCACCCCCCAAAAGCGCGGGTGCGGGCGTCCCACACCATGCGCGTCCCCATAGTGCTTGTTTGGTTACGGTCGATTGGGGTTTTCTATTCTTAGTTTTTTCTCTATTTCCTTTTGTTCTATTCAAAATTTGATTTTTTTTTCAAAATATGAATATTTTCTAATTAAAGAACACCTCTTAAATTTTAAATATTTTTAAATCTGAAGATTTCAAATTAGAATAAATTTTGAACATGTTTTAAACTGGACTTTTTCGAATTCTAAACATTTTTCAAAACCAGTAGATTTTTTATTTACATATATTTTCCAAATTTAAATAATTCATAGATGAACATTTTACAGAAACATTTTAAAAATAAAAATTAACGGAAAAGAAACAAAGTAAATAGATAATTGAAACCAAAAAAAGAAAAGGAAACATGAAAAACAGAAAAATAAAACAAAGAGAAAAACACAAAAAAACAAAATGGGTCAGCCCAATGCAAAATGTGTCAGCCCAATGATGTGAAAGGTGTGTGCAGCATAGGCCCCCGCGCCGCATTGGGCAGCCTATAGGTTTTCCAGTTCTACTTCCTCTGTCCATAATTACCCTATATTTTAGGTTTAGTCAAAGTCAAACTTTATAAAGTTTGGTAGAATATATAGAAAAAATTATAAACATCTATAGTATCAAATGTATATATTATGAAAATATATCTTATAATGATTCTAATGGTACTTATGTTATACTATAGGTGTATATAAATTTTTCAATATGTTTGGTCAAACTTTACAAATCTTGACCTTGACTAAACCCAGAATACAGAATATTTTAGGACAGAGGGAGTAGTTTAGCATGTCGAAATATCTGGCTTACTATTCCTCACGATGTAACAGTTCCTGTAAACATTATCACTGATTAATAAAGCTTGACAGCCCTTCTTAAAAAAAATATAGGTATTCCGGTGGACATGGTGCTGTTCCACCCCGCTCAAAAGGAAAAAAAAGGGTCCTGTCTCCCCTCGAAGCCGCGTTAGCCAAAGCGAAGACATGGTCCACGTCAACTTTCTGAAGTCAAATATCACATGCGGTGCCTGTGTATTTTTTTCCTCTTCTTCGGAAACCATCTGCATTCGTCAGTTACCACTAGTTAAACGTGTCCACTAACAGTAACACTATCCTGTTTGAAACATCTCACTCACAGAACGAGCTCCTGAGCAAGCACAAACGCAGAACAGCTAGTACGTCATGCTGAACGAAGTGCCTTTGAATCGACTTATCTTCAAGCGTACTTAAAAGAGATGCTTAAATTATCGGGGAGAGCATCGCGCAAGAAACGGATTAGAATTGGTGAGATGTCGATTGAGTCGAGTGTCACGTCAAATTCGGTCGGTCCGCGCCGGCCTAACCTTTTTATTCCAGAACATAGTAGGACTGCATTCTAGTCCCACATTATGAAGCCTGTACACACGGAAGTCGACTAAAATACAGCTCAGATGCTCGCTCCGTGACGAATCTCGATGGGCACTTGTAGTCCCTGCCCAGACCGCGATGGCCGGGGCTAGCTTAGCTCGTTGACCATGGAGGAAGCAACAAAGGCAGAACCTCTCGGCCATGGTTATCTTCTCGTCGGAGTTGGAGTTCGCGATAGAGGGGGAGTGGAGAAGCTGTAAGAGTGTGCAAGGTGAGCCGGCGAGGTCGTTGGCTTTTATAGGCCGAAGTAAGCGGCGAGAACGGGAGGGGTGTAGCGGCGTGGGTGGAAAAAGGGGTAACCGACAGGAAGTTATTGCCCGACGGTCCGTCGTGCAAGCCGAGGCGGCGGTGGCGCGCCATTACGCCGACATGTGGTTGACGAGATGGGCAGTTATTGCTCGGCGGTCCGTCACGGGTTTCCGAGGCGGAAGGATGACGACGGCTCGCCTTCTATCGCTGATTGGACGGGTCCATGCGTCGAGTGTTTTTTTTCCGCCGAATTCGCTTCGTACGGCGTTACCAGAGCGTTTCCAGCATCTCAGGATCGGCCTGAAAAGTCCGGACCAAAGTTGACCCAAATCCGGACGAACTGGGGCACCACTGGACCAATTTTCGGTGTCCGGACCAAAAGAACCCTTCCTAAAAACGGTCCGCTCGAACCTGAGTGCAGATACTCTAATGCTGATCGAGGTGACTTCGATTCGACCTATCTTCAATTGTACTCCCTCTGTTAGGGATTATAAGGCGTATGGACCACTTTGATAGGATTAAGAAAATCAATAACTCACCCTCTTCATTACTAGATGCACCAATAGTTATACATGCATGAGAGAAGAGAAAGAAAAAGAAGAACATGCATTGAATGAGAGATGACAATAAATGAGAAAGGACTTGTAATTTCTAATATCTTAAAAAAACTCTTAGTCCTTATAATACCTAACGGAGGGAGTATTTAAAAGAGATGATTAAATTATTGGGAAGAGTATCGTGGAAGAAACGGAATAGAATTGGTGAGAGGTCAATCGAGTCGAGCGTCACGTCAAATTCGGTCGGTCCGCGCCGGCCTAAGAGCATGTCTAACAGACCCCTTAAAAGGGCCAAACCCGTATAATAACCGCCGAAATACGGGTTTGAGCTCTACCCGGCCGTCTAGCGTCTAGCAGGCCCCGTAAAAACGGCTCCCGCTCCGATTTTTGTTGTTTTCGATTATGGGGCGGGCCTTTGCCCCCTACTTGTGCGGGGTGGGAGCGGGAATAGAGGGTCAAACCAGTATCCTCCCCTCCACTGCGCGCGAACGGTTTCAGCGAAACCCAACCGCCGCCGCCGCCGCTCAATCTCCTCTGCCCCGCCCTTCTCGGCAACGTCGCGGCCGAATCCCGCTGCCATGGATCCTCCGCAAGGGCCGCCTACCGCCGGTGGTGCATCTCCAACGGCCACGGTGGTTGATGTCCCCGTCGGAGGTCCGCCCAACGCCGGCGACATGTCGGCCATGATCTCCGCCACCATCCCGTCGAAGAGGAAGAGGATTCCGAAGCAATTCTTCGAAGCCCCTTCGGCGGCCGCAGCCCCGCCGGCTGCCAAGAAAGGGGGCAGGATGAAGACGAAGGCGGCTGGGCCGAGGGGTGCTTCGCAGCCCAAGCTGAAGACAAAGCAGGTCAACCGCATCGGCCTCGCACCTCCACCGTCTTCCAAGGCCACGGCCCCTACTCCCTCCGTTCCGTCCGATGCGATGCCCGCGCCGCCGCCACCCACCATGGACGTAGACAAGGTGTTCGATGTTGAGTCCACAACATCGTAGATGGACATGCTCAATGAATCCGCAGTGGATTTGGACGCCGGCATCGATGTGTTCGATGGGGAGTGCAACGTCGAAGAGATTGATGACGAGGAGGAGGATGAGGGTGACGAGGAGGAGGTGGTTGAGGTTGATCCGGCTGCCGCCGGTTCTTCGTCGACGCCGAAGCCACGCACGGCGAACTAAAGCGAGATCGAAGGCGCCATCTTGGTCCGTGCTTGGAGCAAGGTGGGGATGGATGCGTGCACCGGAGTGGACCAAGGCGGCAAGCGCTATTGGCAGCGCATTGAGGATCTCTACCACCAACTAAAGCCTCGCACCAAGTATGCTCAAGCCCGGTACAAGGACATGGCCGGCTCCAAGAACAAGGAATTTCAATTTCAACATTGGTTTTCCATTCTTCAACATCTTGCTAAGTGGAAGTTGAGGGACAACGAATCAAAGTGCAAGAAGGAGGCACTGCTCACCATGGATGATGAAGCGGAGGACATGAGTGCGAGAAACGCCGGCAAGCCCGAGGGCAACAAGAAAGCCAAGGAGAGGGTGAAGGTGGAAGGCGAAGCAGCTAGCTTCCGGGAGAAGTTGGGTCAACTCATGAAGTCCAAGGAGGCATTGACGATGAAGACATTGGAGACCAAGCTCCTCATCACCGAGAAGAAGAAGGAGGTCAAGCTTGCCAAGGTGGAAGCAAGGCGGGAAGATGCCAAGTTGAAGGCCGAGCTTGACTTGAGGATGATCGCACTCAAAGAAGCCAAGGCCATGAAGGAGCTCTTGGCCGAGGAGAGGGATATCATGATGATGCGCACCGACGGCATGGACGAGGATCAGCTGGCATGGTGGAAGGAGACCAAGGCGGACATCATGGCGAGGAAGAAGGCTGCGCGTGAAGCTCGTGCTGCAAGAGCTCAAGGTGAGTCTCCGGCGAGTGGTGGCGCCGCTGGCGATGGACTCGTTGATGGTTGATCACACTTGGGAACTTCCGTGGCTTGAACATTGCCTATGATCGCGTTGTGATGTTAAAAACTATGAATTATGCATCACATATTTTGGATGTGCTATGTTTAATCTGAAATTGTTGTGCAAATTGTTGTTTAAAACTCTTTTTTGAGGGGTCGAAAACTCGGACGAGCTAGTAGAACCCGTATTCCCACCCCGCGTTTTAAGTGGCGAAAATATACGGGACCTGTTAGACATGCTCTAATAACCTTTTTATTCCATAACATAGTAGGACTACATTCTACTAGTCCCACATTATGAAGCGTGTACACACGGACGACTGAAGTGAGGAGGAAGTCGATTAAGATACAGCTCAGAGGCTCGCTCCCTGACGAATCTCGATGGGCACTTGTAGTCCGTACCCAGAACGCGATTGCCGGGGCTAGCTTAGCTCGTTGACCATGGAGGAAGGCATAATAAAAGCACAAAAAAAAAAACACCTTCCCGTGTGGATGTGGATCGGTACGTCGAACCATGGATTCAGACCAGCTTTTAACTGAATTCGCCAAACCGTGGAAATGCATGCTTGCGGCAGCACATTTAAACCGTGGAAATCGCCAAACCTCTCGTATTCAAGAACCAGTTTGACAAACTGCAAATTTAACATCAGAAGGACTGACAGTTTGACAAACTGCATTATGCCTGCAGTAAAACGCGTACTAGGAACGTGGTACGATTCGTACAGAGATCGAGCCGAAGCAGTCAATTTCTAGCTAGCTCTCTGGCCGCGTCCAGCAGCAGAGTTTCTGCGTTCTTTCGCGTGAGGACCCGTCAAAGGAAGTTCAGTTCAGCCCCTACTACTACCCAAACCTCGACGCGACGAGAGATGAGCATTCCTCTCCCAACATCAGCAAAGTAAAGAAAAACGATAAAGCGTGCTCGATCACCACCACCCCTAACCAGTCCGCCGTGCGATTCGGCTGTTCCGCTCCTACTTCTCGTATTCTAATCTAATAATCGGTGGGTCGCTACCAGAAAACCCAGTACTAAGGAGTACTCCCTCCGTCCGCAAATAAGTGGACATCTAGCTTTTGTTTAAGTCAAACATAACTAAATTTGACCAACTTTATAGAGAAATATAGAAACATATATTACATCAAATTGACATATTATGAAACTAGGTTTAAAAATAAATCTAATGATATCAATTTAGTGTCATAAATGTTGGTACGTTGTTCTAAAAAGTTAGTCAAATATAGTAAAATTTGACTTAGGATAAGGCTAGAAGTACACTTATTTGCGGACGGAGGGAGTACTCCGTACTAGTAGCGCTCATGTGTTCGCCTAGGCCATGGTTGTTGGCACGTCACCACAGCTCGCCTGTAAAAAAAACGGAAAGTCTATCTATCTATGAAACGGACGGCACGTGGGGCAGGCTGTGCTGTGTACCAACGTTGGTTCGCTCCTTCCTGCTTCGTACCCAAAATCCAGTTTTATCATTGTCCGGAGTATGATGAGCTGTTGTTGGACTCAAGACACGAGCGCGCACAGGCCAACCCTGGAGAGAAGCAAGCAAGCAAAGCATCTGTGAGCTGACCAGTGACCACTAACCGCAGTAGCCGGTGGTGTGAGCGACCAGGGACAACGATGCCGCACCGGCGTCGACAGGACATGCACGGTCGGTCAGTCAAGTTGACAGAAAGCTAACCCTCCCATTTTGATCTGCAGAGACACGGGCAGGTCCATGGAGAGGTAATGAACACGGACCCGTGATGCGCAGCGACATCGGTCCAAGTTGGTCAGTTTTTTTATCCTGCAGATGCAGAGATCAGATCAGACATGAGCACTGCACATTGCAGTGGTATGTACCTGGTCACCGCCGCGTAGACGACACATGCTGCCCATCTTGCCATACCAGAAACGGGCTGAGCTGAGGATCGGCGACCAGCTCGAGTCTGTTGAGCCGTCCGACGTTGCTGCAAAACACGGCCAACTTTTCGGACAGGGCACGGATACTAGTAGATCGCAAGCGCGACGGCGACTCAACGATGAACTACTACTACTGATGGCTGATCCGAGGCACGTCCCGATCTCTCATTAATGGGTAATACGACGAGGACGAGCTGCTGATCCACTTTACCAGCGCACGCTACCGGGAAGGGGAGAGGAAAGCGACCGGATGGTTCTAACTAACCACCCACCACCACAAATTTGCTACTAGCTGAAGCTGGGACAGTTTGTAAGTGTAAATCGGCCTCTATATTTTGTCGAGACAATCATGTCATCACGATTGTTTACACTTTTGATGCTGGTGAAGCTGCTGCTAGTAGTTACAATTATTGCTCCCAAAAAAATGACAAACATATCCATATAATACTGTATGTGGCAAAATAAGGAGGAGGAGGGAATAATAACAGGTCGTCGGGGAAGATCGAGATCGAGATCGATATCGAGGGGGGAGAATTAGCCGGAGAAGAGGATCCTATCGATTGATTGGTTGGTTTCTCGAACTGATTAGGATATCTTGCGCGTCTTCTCTCCGGACGCCTGGCTGGTGTTTTCTTGGGCGGTTTCTTTGCAGAACCCGGCGCCGGCGCCGCCCGGGTGGACGACGTAGTGGGCGAGCGAGGGCGTGCCGCTGCCGGCGACGCGGTTCTCGTCGCAGAGGAACTCCTTGCTGAGCACCTGCTCCAGCTCGAAGTTGTAGTCGTGCACCAGCACGTCCGTGGGGCCCTTGGCGGCGGTGGCGCCGGACCGGGCGAGCACCGCGGTGGTGAAGATGGAGGGCATGCGTCCGGGGGAGTTGGGGTTCCACCCTGATGGCCCGTCGATGAGCACGATGTCCCAGGGCACGTCGTAGAGCTCGTTGGGCAGGTCGTTGATGGCGAGGCGGCACTCGGAGAAGAGCAGGTTCTGCACGGGCCGGCACTCGGCGGCGCGCGTGCCGCGCGCGGCTTCGAGGAGGTCCTTGAAGTCCCGGACCTTGGTGGTGTAGGAGACGTCGTAGGCCTCGAGGCCCGGGTGCCGCGGCTCCAGGTACTTGACGTAGAACTCGTTCTCGTCCAGGTAGACCGTGCGGCCGCCGTGGTTGAGGGCCAGCCAGAGCGGGGACTCCGCGCCCAGGCCGAAGACGAGCAGGTTGCAGGGGCCCTTGGCGCGGAGGATGGCGGAGATGGCCCGGATGTCCGTGTCCGTCATGCGGTGCGTCGCGTTGGAGAAGGAGGCGTAGTGGACCAGCGCGTCGAACACCGGCAGCGGCAGCGCGCCGCCCGGGCCCGAGCCAGAGAGGGACGACGACGAGAGGGAGGCCGCGGAGGCGTGGCGCGTGCTTGCAGAGGAGGAGGCGGCGGAGGCGAAGCTGGAGGAGCTGTAGAGGAAGGTGAGGAACGTGGCGAAGGCGAAGCAGGAGGCGAAGACGAGGAGCAGCACGCGCCGGTGGCCCGACGCCGCCGCGGACGCCTGTAGCTTGTCGCGGCTGCCCAGGGACTTCATCGGTCGCCGGGGCGTTTGGTCGTCGGAGGAGGAGGTGCAGGGGGAGGGTGGAGGTGGAAGAATCAAGAATCAATCAGCGTGGGCGTGGGTGTGGAGGAGGGGGGAAAGGTCAGCTCGCTCGTGTCCCGTTCGACCCAGCTGGGCTTGGCTGGCTCTGGGATTTTTTCTGGTGTTCAAGTAGCGGCGGGTGAGTGGAGGGTTGTTACGCTGTCTCGCGGAGTTTCAAAAAATCGTCAGGTCGCGGCACGTTGTTCGTGCGGAGGACCTGGTACTGTATTTTTTTGGCGGGTGGGTTTCTTATAATTTTTGGCGGGTGGCTGGGTACGGCAAACCGGTAGTAGTGTAGTGGTGCCTATAAAGTTTGATCATGTTGTATTGTGTAGTCTGCTCATGATGATCGATCTGGGGTGGCAGAGGCCCGCGTTGTGAACCTATGGAACCAATCATACGAAATCCGACATGAATGAGGAAATCGTGAAATGCGAATCAGTAGACTTTTAGGTAGACCATGTTCGTACGTACGTAGAAGCTTCTGTGCATTATTACGAGCCACCAGCTCCCAAACGGTACACCAGCTTTACTTCACTGGTTTTGCTACTTATCTGAAACGTAACCGGAGTAGTAGTAGTAGTAACATGGGAGGCTGGGAGCGCGCCCATCTATATTCTGACGCTTAGGGCGTCTCCAATGTAGAAATAAGAGTCGTCTATAAGTAAAAAAATAGCTTAAGACGCGTCCTTAAGCATTGTGAGGGTCGGCCACAGGCAGAAAATCGCTAAGGTCGACCGCACCGGTATGGCCGGGTCGTAAGAAGTAAAAAATAATTGTTTCTCTCCCCTCCTTTACAGCGTGCGGTAGAGACGTGGAGTTGTTTCTCTCCCGCGAGTTCCAGAACGCCGACCGTGAGTTCCAGGTCACCGACGAGGCGGGCAAGGCGTTCGAGAGCGACATCCGCAGCATCGACGAGGCGAACAAGGCGGCCGCAACATCGACAAGGCAAACAAGGCTGCCGAACTCCTCCGCCGCTGGCCGTCCTCGACGATGACCTTGTGCTGGAGCAAGGGGAAGGCGTGGTAGAACTCCTTGTGCTCTTCCTCCTCCCCACCGCGCCGAACTCCTCCGCCGTTCGCCGTCATCTGCGACGAATTCCCACAATAGCTCTTCGTCGCCCACCACCGCTACAAAACTCCTCCGCGCTCTCCGTCCTTTGCGGCTGGAACAAGAAATTTGGGATTTATTGTCTCTGTATTGGGAAGGAGGCGAAAAAACTAGGTGATTCATCTGTTGATTTGAGATTTCTTGTTGCTGTGTTGGGAAGGAGAGAACGGGGGATTTCTGGAGCTCGTGCAAACGACGACTTTCTAGGAAGGATGAAGCGATAAGGCCAAGCAGTTGAGAGAAAAACGAAAAAAATAGCAACTGGGGTCCACCTTAAGACCCAGCTTGTCCATAAGCATTGTGGCTGTTTTAATCAGCTATAGCACTGTCGATGGGTCCCATCTTATAGCCTCTTTTGAAATTAAGCATTGGAGACGCTCTTACACATTGCTCGCCTGTAGCTGAAAAGCTAACGCCCACAAGACGATGTGTCAATTTGAATGCTTGCTGCATTCCACTACAGTAATTCCGCAATAATTTAACAGGGTCGGTGTTTGGATTATTGCACGGGTCTGAACCGAGCATACCAACCCAGCATTCCTGATTCCGTACGAATCTTTCTGGCAGTATTTTATTTAGAGGATCTGCCCGATGTATATACAGTAAGCATGGACTGCAGTCAGTGCACATGTCAATGGAAAAAAAAACTTCAGAAACATAACAGAACTGGAATGCGCCACAGATAAACATGGAGATGTGTAATTCGGCCTGCAAGCCCAAGAACAGCCCACTGAGCGACCAAACAGGGCCCCATTCTGCAACGACTTGTGTCGGCTCAGCTGATCCAATTTGTTTATTCGCAGCAGTCCCTTGCTGACGTGTAAAAAGAACAAATCGCAGCAGCCCGGCTGCTTCTGCACGCAACTAGCCAGTGCTCAATCAGGCCGTCAGTCATGGGGCATCGCTGTTCCATCACATGCGTCAAGGATAGTGACGCCTCTCCTCGTCTGACAGCAGGTGCTTTAGATTTAAGCACACGCTGATACCAGTTCACGTTAAATATTGATCATCCAGGGTTTTTTCTTTTAAACTACCCAAAAACTTTGTCTATTTCATTTATTTAGTTAAGAGTTCATTTCGGTATTAGTCCTGGGGAGTTTTTTAGTTGTTGTTTGGTTTGCTGCTGCGGGTTTGCCAGAATTGGTGAGCATCCAAGTGATTGTGTTCGCGACATCATCAAACAAAAACGGAGAAAGAGGATTTCCTTGTGGCAATCCTTGCCCATGATGTATTGGAGATCTTGGCACTCCATTTTATGCTCTAGATGACGGGGATGTGAGAAGCGCCACAAGCCAATTCCTAGATCTTGGCGCGAAGGCATGTCGTTCAAGCAATTCTGTTATATATTCCCATCTCACCGAATCAAAAGCATTTTTAATGTCGAGCTCTAGCAAAAGAGTCAGAGTTCTTTCCTTGTGAAGACTCCTCACATTGCGCACGTACATGTAGTTATCATGGATGCTCTGTGTTTTGATGAACGTACTTTGTTACCGAGATATGAGGGAATTCATTAAGTATGCCAAAGGAGTGGCGATCATTTTTTTTTTCAACAATCTTTGCCATACGTTGTCCCTGTGGACGGTCGAGATATTTGAGTCCTTTTCAAACTGATCTGGACTCCATCCACATTGACTGTATTCATTCAAGCCTTGATCAGCTAAATAGAACAAACTTTTGGTGGAGTATCGTGGCGCTGGTCTACTAGCCTGGTGGGTACGGTTAACATAACACACGCACACACGGAATGCTGCCAAAACACGGGGCGTGACATGTCTCCTTACCGTTTGCCGCTGTCTTATCCATTGGCTGCGTCTAGATTCATCACAGGTTTTCAAATTTGAATCATGCATGCATGGGACCAAGTCGCGGAGACGTAGGTCCCCGTTCCGCGAAAATAATAATAGTTGGGCAAAAATAATACGGTCTGCGATCTTGCAGTTCTCTGCACTAATCCAGAACGTAAAAACAAACTCCCAGAGTTCAGATAGAAAATGGAGTAGCAGCTCACCCTCCTCCTGCCGCCAAACAGCATGCCCGGGCGCTCGCTGATTACCGTTGTGCCACCTCAGCACGTATAATTTGTGATCACGGCATCACACGTGACGCGACGCTTCTTTCCATGGTGTCCACCCAGGTGGCAGGACTGCAAGGGCGTCACTTTACAGTTCACGGTCGTACACGCGCTGTCCTCGGTCCGTGGGCCCGTCGCGATAATACTAGAGTACTGTGCCTCGTATCATGCCTGGCCGCCTGGGGCCTGGGCTGTCTACGCAGAGTTGGAGATCGTGGGCTCCAATTCAGGCTAGCGTCGTCTATGGGAAGAATGAACGAAATCTTGTGGCAGCTGCGCCACTCTCTTCGTCGCCGTCGAACTTGAGGCGTTCAGCCCAGAACAGAATTGGGTGGGCCTCGAGCAGCGGGACTGAGCACCGGACGGTCGACTGCCGTTTTTTCCTTTTCTTTTTGAGCATGTGAGCAGCGGATGGCAATGGAAATACCATTAGAGATACGGGCATAGAAAAAAAAATACCCATCAGTATGTGAACGAACAATTTTCATACCTATCAAATAGAGCGGGTATAAGTATGGGATTTTAGAACCCATACCCGCATAACTATCTATCCGTTCAAATTAATATCATATCTTCTTGTCCTATTATTTTTACTATGCATTATTTTACAAGTATCTTTTATAAACATATCTTATACTTGCTAGTTTAGGATGACACCTATTTAGTAAATCCCTTGGGTTTTCTTATAACCTATCACCACCTGATACATCATGTTCCCTACCATACCACCATAACCATATTCTATTTGGGATAAACCTAGAATTGTTAGTTAACTTAACCATGCATATAATCAAACCATAGATGGGTTAAAACTTTGATAAATAGGTGTGACCACTAGGGAGCCATATTTCCCCAAATGTGTTGATATGAGTAAGTTAGAGGACCTTGTGGTTTGATTCTAACAGGCATCGGATTTCTAGGTTGGGTACTCGAACAATACTATCATGCAACCACATTCTCCCTAGTGGGAAGGGACGTAATCATATATTTTGTCTTGGTTACTGTCAGAGTTCTCACTTACTAGCTATTATGAGTTGTTGACTTTGAAGCCGGTTACCTAGTGGAGGGAGATCATGTAAATAAATCGACATCTGGGCGATAATCGCGAAATGCTCATTAAACATCTAGGAAGCTTAGAGGAACTACATATTGATGGGGCGGCTCGGCTTAGCGGAACTCGTTAACTAAGGGGAAGGTCGTTGGTTTACACAAAGACTATACCACATCACTTGCACACCCTACAAAAAAAGTTACACGCCTATACTCATTGTCTTTGCATATTTTATGTGGTTATGGATTTCAACTAAACCAACTAGCACAACTACACAAAACATGTTATAAGATGTTTCACATACGGGTGACGGAGGCGAGAAAACTTCGTAATCTCGTGCCCCATATAATTTTTGCCTATGCGCATGACCCCGAGCGGATGAACCACTAACCCTTTTCAGAACCTCGATCCTTGATCATGACTATGAGTGATCAAATCTACTGCAACACTTCATTGATATGTCAATAGGATATGCTCAGGAGCAACCAAAAGGATTGCAGATTGCCAGAAGTTTGTAAATCAGCACCATAACATCATAGTTGGAAGCGAAAAATCGAGGGAAGCAACTAGAACATCAAATATTCAATCTACATTACTAGATAGAAATCACCTACTCATAGTATGGATCTAATACCACTGTTGGAGTTCGCGCATGCATAAAATAAAATTTCGCACTATTACGAACAACTGGATCCAACTATGAAGATACTAACAGGTTTGATCTAGTTCATCATACCGACGTTGATGCGGAAAATAAGTCGAACGATGAAGATGTTGATGATGATCCTTATGATCCACTCGATGCAGAGGATCAAAAGCACGACCCCTATTAGCTAGTCCTAGAGGCTGGACTAGGAATATTCTCAGTTTCGTTAACTTTAATACCATGATCCGAAAACTTGATCATCCCACCACCTATGAGCTAGTCCTAGAGTCTAGACTAGGAATATCTTGGTTGCTCATCTTTATCAACACATGCTAGTGAGGCTTACATTGATTCTCACAATCAATACACACAATAGTTATAGCATAACATTGTGAGCCCATATATCGAACAAGAACTATAAGAAATATGTCAACCTATGACCTTTTGATTATGTCTTGCATCAGGCTGGAGTTTGGACCTCTCGTAAGATGGCCTACCAATTAACTCTTGCTATTTTCGTTCTGTCGCATATCTAGGCAAAGTTTTCTTTGTTATACATCAGATTACATGACATACAGATTAGAAATATGATGGACTTACTATGGGATGCTTAGTATATCTGGACTACAATTATGGTTCTATTCTTTATTGTGACCCCAAGTTTGATAAATTGCTTGAAGAATTTGTATTATGCTGGGTGGGTGCCTGGTGCTCTTCGCGGATAGAATTGGCTAAACTGTTCATTAAGCTGAATCGTTATTGTTTTTGTAAGCAAGCTTGCATAACATAGTGATACATGAGAGGATGTACGTCACCAACATGTAAGGGAGGTGATTAAGAAAATAATACTGAATTTAATGGCACTTGAAATAGAGACAATGTTTTCTTTGATGTGTAGACAATGGAGAGAATCAATGAAATTAGTCAAAGTCTAATGGAGGCTTTATCATTTGCTGCACTATTCAGCTTTTCCCCTTTGTTTGTAAATGTAGGTTTCTTAGTATATTTTTTCAATTGAGATAATTTCCTCCACATAAAAATATTCTATAACATATGGAATAATGAAGTATTCTGCATCTAAATATTCATGGGTACCAGTATATTATGTGCTTTTCCCCTAAAACAAACCCTTATATGTCTTACTTTGGAACGGTTTTTCTTTCTGAACAATCTACATTCTTTCTATACCTACTAACACTTGCCCAAGAATTTTTAAATGCTCATTCTATAGTTGCTTGAGAAATTGGTTTATCTTATTTTCCTGTAGTTTTCATATAGTATAAAGACTTGTAGTGGCTTGATCTTGATAATGGTTTTATTAAGCCTTAAATAGCTACTGCTTGCCTCTGTCTCACGCGAAATCTGGATTAGTTTGATCTTCATTGTGTTCATTTCTGTATGTTTGAGGGGCTTCTGCTGATGTGCCGGAGGTTGCTTGGAGCCCGAGCCTCCACCCTAGCATGGACATGACATACATGAGGAGCTCGACATGGGTCTGGCATCTATGGCCTAGTTTAGGCTGGCGGCTTCAATGCAAATGCGACATAACTTAATGGTAAACGGAGGAGCAACAGAAGCGCTTGATCTGTCCTTGGATTGGAAGATGGTAGTATATTCACTATCTTTATTCTTTGCTATTGCATATAATATAGCAAAAGGTTTATCCGTGATACATAAATTGTCTATATTTCTTCACTAATGCTAGCTCGTAGGTTTATTATTGTTTATAGCTTTGGCCTTATATCTGAACAATATGTAAAGGGAGATAGTCCATTTCATTATTAGTGTTCTGTAATACTTATGTAGTCAACAAAGTGACCAGCCAACTATTCTACTGAAGCATTATATCATAAATACTGTTAGTAGTTAAATGTTAGGAGTATAGTGACATGGCATTCACATTAGGGTCAACACCGATGACCCCAAGACAAACCACCTTCTTGACCAGGAATAGCAAGTCAACCCTCCCATGCGACTATCTTCTCTCTGGTAACCGCTTATAATGGCAGTCTTCTCTCTAGTAACCGCTTATAGTCCTCTTATTTCCCCTCTACCATCTTGAATGAACTGAAAGCAGGCGTGTTTGTATTTTTTAAGGCATTGACAATCTTTCATTCTTCTAAGCTACTACACTTACACGAATATCTTAGTCAACACCGGGATTGATTGTTGCTAGATTGGCGTAAGGATATATGTACACATAGCAGTCAATTTAAGGACAAATTGTAGGGTTGTATTAGCATTTGATGATATAATTTAGTTCCTTTCAAGTTTCAAGCAATAGCCGACAAGTTGTTTTATATCCTGTAACATGATTTAAGAGCAAACTTGTTTTTGTTGTAGTAGATACTTCTTGAATTGTGCCACGTAGTGTATATCTGCGATTTTATCTAAATTCTATTACATTGTACAATTGTGCTTTATTTTAGTTAAGTAACGCATTGTACTTGTAAATTGTGCTTTGAGCATCTGAGTACTGATGATTGTGGTCAAGAGCTAGGACATAACTTGTATAATTTGTGCAGATGCTTGGTAAAAGCTTTGTACCCACTTGTTGATCATCTAGAGCATGATCAACCTGCTAAGGTTACTGGAATGCTTCATGAGATGGACCAGACGGTGGTTCTTCATCTTATCGAGTCACATGATGCTCTAAAGTCCAAGGTGGCAGAAGCTATGGAGCTTCTATGTAGATCCCGGTAGCAGGCCAATGCCCTCAGATGTTTACCTGGTTGCTCTCTCGATGAGTGATGGCTTTGTCGATTCTTAGTCGAAGCGTGTTTGTGAAGGGTTTCGCAGCATAGTAAATCAAAAAAATTCTACGGATGCGAACGGGAAAGCCAAGATCTAATCTAGGAGATGCAAACCACGAGGGGGAATATATGAGATCTTCATACCCTTGAAGATTCGCACAGCGGAACATTCGACGGAACGTGGGTGATGTAGTCGTACTCACTTCTCCTCCTCACGATCCGATCCGATCTAACACCGCAAGTGGCGATGCCTCCGAGAGATGCACACGTGCGGCACCTCGACGTCTCCTCCTTCCTCGGTCCAGCAAGTGGGGTGGAGAGATGGATTGGATCTACAACGCGACGGCGCGGTGCAAGCGGTGGAGAGTTTCTACAGCAGGGCTTCGCCTACACGCAGTCGGGAGGGAGAGAGAGAGGAGGGACAGCAGGGCGGCTAGGGTTGAGGAGGAGGTGTAGGGGAGTGGTGCGCCCCCAGCCCTCTTTATATAGAGGGGTAGGCGGCCAGCCCTAGCCCCTCCCCCAAGCCCTAGGCCGGCGGCCAAAGAGGGAGGAGTGGGGGGGGCAAGTTTCCCCCCTCCCTTCTAGAAGCTCCCCTAGGGTTTTGCCCTAGGCTTGGCCGGCTAGGCTCTATGGGGCTTGTGGCCCTGGACCAATGCGGCCAGGACAATCCCTCATAGGCCCATGCCCCCTCCCGGCAGGTGGGGCCACGTTGGTCCCCCTCCGGAAGGTTCTAGAAGCTTCCGGTACAATACCGATTAACCCAAAACAATTTCGAACTCCAAAAACTGCATTGCCTTATATGAATCTTATTCTCCGGACCATTCCGAAACCTCTCGTGACGTCCTGGATCTCATCCGAGACTCCGAACAAAAACTCATAAACCAATTATCCAATCTATCCTAGCGTCGAGACACGTTAAGTGTGTGACCCTTCGGGTTCGAGAATATGCAGACATGATCTTATATCAATAATCAACAGCGGGGTCTGGAAACCCATATTGACTCCCACACTGACATGGTTATACCCTACGGGTACGTGACTTTAGCATACCTAGTCCAGCCCAAGGAAGGCCCACAACAGATATACACTGGCCCATAAAGATTTTCGGGTGGCCAAGGCCCATGACGCCTTCGGATCCTTGGAGAACAAGACTAGTGGAGATAGGAAATTCAAAGGGGTAAAACCCTAGAACTTGTAACCGACTAGGACTATGCCCGGGACCTGCCTAAGTCTACATAAAGGCCAGGAGGGCACGTCCTAGATCTCTCGACTCATACTCTCGCGCACGCATCCACGCCAGATCGAATCTGCGCACCCTGTAACTTTCGGTTCCGCCGTAATCAAGAGCAGACAAGCAGGAGTAGGGTTTTCCCTCCGGGGGCCTGAACCTGGGTAAATCTCGTGTCCCCTAGTTGCTTGTCTGTTAACCGTGCCACGATCTCCAGCATCCCCATCTTCTCCAAAACCCAAGTCCATAACAATGGGCATTGACGAGATTAAACCTCGCCAATTGGCGCCGTCTGTGGGAATTGGGGCTGCTGATTGTGCGGTCGTGACGGTTCCGACCCGATCGATCTACAACTCCGCGGTGACGGAGAATCACCTCCTCTTCGGCACTTTCGACTTCACCGCCCACTCGCCGGCCACCATGAAAGATTTCGAGCCCGTAGGCGACGGACTCGAGATTTTGTTCGGGAGTTTCTGCTTCCAGGTGGGACAAACTGGCACCCTCCGCCTCCCTGAGCGGGTGCCCGTGCCGTCAATCAGGCCCGCCTCATGGGCTCCACACCCTGTGCTACGCACGTCACCATCAAC
Organism: Avena sativa; assembly: GCA_916181665.1. Classification (NCBI taxonomy): domain Eukaryota; kingdom Viridiplantae; phylum Streptophyta; class Magnoliopsida; order Poales; family Poaceae; genus Avena; species Avena sativa. The sequence goes on along the minus strand of OV702280.1, from coordinate 396,450,411 downwards.
AGATGAGTTTTACGACGACAGCAGCTGTAACTCCGATCTATGTGATCCACCTTCGGATGAAGGGACCTACGGTTCCGGATCTGAAAGCTGCGGCAGCAGCCGACCAATCTGCAAGCGCTATCTATGCGCCGCAGTCATCCAAACCGACGAGGAAACACCTAACCCGCCGCCCAACCGAAACGGCGAAAATGGCGAAAACAGAAGAAGCCAGTCCCCCCACCCAATAGGGAAAACAACGGCCACGTCATCCAACTTAGCAAAGAAGGATGGGTCCAGGCGCGCCGTGCAGTCGCAGGCGACATCATCTTACCTGCAGACGCCTCACGTGACCTACTGATGGCATACCACTACCTCCTCATCGAGGAACACAAGAAACAAGTCAAGATGCAGGAGACGCTAGACAAGCGCAAGCAAGCAGCCTCCGAGTCCAGCGCGCGACGAGCTGCGCTCTCCGCCACGGCACCCGGCTCCAGCACAAACGGAAACCAGGGAAACAAGCACCGCTCACGGGTGGAAAACATGGATCCCAAGGAGCGGCGTGACGTGACCCGAACTCTCCACACATCGTTCATGGATATGGATGCCGACGGCAACATCATCCCGAAGACACCACAAGCTGCAATCATGGCAGCCACTGCGTATCTCGCGGCTCACCCACCACCGGAGGGGGACCCGAAAAGGGCCATGCATAGGTCCGCACTCACCGGACTAGGACTAATCGGAGCTGCGCTCCACGAAGATGCTCCTGCGGAGCCGAAGAAGAAAGCTCCGGCCAGGCGCGACCGGAGCCCCACACCCTCATCTGAAGAGGAAGAGGAGCACGATCTTACTCGAAGGAAGAAGAGTTCACACCGCCACAAACGCGACTACGACGCTAGAGACAAGCTTACACAGCGCAAGATCGACAAAGCACGCGCCAAACGCGCATGCTCGTCTGAATCTGAGATGGATGAAGACAAAGGAGAACTCTGCGGGGCCCGATGCTTCAGCAGATCTGTTCGGCGAACACAGATGCCACGCAACTTCAAGCTTCCTTCGGATACTCCGAAGTTCAACGGCACGCAAGATCCAAAATCCTGGCTCAGTGACCATCTGTCATCCGTCAAGCTTCACGGAGGCAACAAAGAAACCGCCATGCAATGCCTTCAGCTGCAGCTGATAGGCGCGGCGCGAGTCTGGCTCAGCAGCCTATCATCAGGATCCATCCGAAGCTGGGAGGAGCTTGCTTACAGCTTCATCCGAAATTTCAAAGGCACCAGCAAGAGGCCCGCCTCAATCAAAGAATTGCGAGCCTGCACTCAAAGAACAGGTGAATCTATTCGCTCGTACATACTACGCTGGTTTACGACCAAGAACTCCGCAGCACACATCTCCGAAGAGAGGGCCATCGACGCCTTCAGGGACGGCGTCAAGCGCCAAGACTTCAAGGAGGAACTTGGGCGTGTAAAGCCCAAGACACTCGACCACCTCATGGAAATCGCCAATAGTTGGGCAGACGGCGAAGATTGCATCCAGTAACCGCAATCAGATGAAGAGGACGATTACGACCGAAGACGTGAACGCCGCAGCAAGAGGAGATCGCGTGTCTACGAGGACCGCGATGGACCCGACATGGTCGCGGCCGGCTACGCCGACCGCCGTAATGACAACAGCCGCAACAGCGGAGGATACCGCGGCGGAAACTTCCGCGACAATGGACGACCAACGCAGTCGTGGCAACGCCGCGACCGCGACAACGGACCCTCAGCATTCGACAAACTTTCGGGTCCATGCACCATCCACTTCTACATCGACAAACATGATGGCAAAAAGAAAGCCAGCCACATGCTCAAGGACTGCCGCGAGTTCTAGAAACTCAGCGAAGGCATGGTGCAGATGAGGCAACAAGCTCCAATTCCTGCGTTCGGAAATGCACCTGCGCCAGGTGAAATAGCACACGGAGCTCCTCCACCGCCGCCTATTAGAGGCCCAAATCAACCAGTCGCACCAGCGCAAAACAACGCCGGGGTCGCATACCCCCCACCAAAAGGAGCACTAAATATGATCCAAAATGGACGCCCCACAAACAGGGTGCAGAAGAAAATCACCCGACAAATCAACTTGGCCATGGAAACTCCGCCTGCAATCCCTGAGTACCTCAGCGGATCGGAGTCCTGCATCACATTCACTCGCGCGGATCACCCTTGCCAGATCCCTCGCCCAGGTCATGCTGCCCTGGTGCTGGAGGCGCAGATCGGAGGCTTCGAGATGAGTCACGTCTTCATGGACGGCGGCAGCGACATCAACCTAATGTTCGCAAGCACTCTAGCGGCTATGCAGATCCCGCAATGCAGCCTGGAACAATCAGACACAACGTTCCACGGCATTGTCCCAGGGAAGGGCATATTCCCCCTGGGCAAAATAGGGCTCGACGTCATCTTCGGGAAGCCGGACAACTTTCGGCAGGAGCGCCTAGAATTCGAAGTGGTGGACTGGCCGTCGCAATACCACGCCATCCCGGGGCGTGTAGCATTCGCAAGATTCCTGGCCGTCCCACACTACGCATACCTACTACTCAAGATGCCAGGACCAAGGGGCGTCATCATAGTCCACGGGAGCTTCACCCGATCGGACCAATGCGACAGGGATTTCAACAAAATCTCCCAGTCTTTCAGCATGCAAGACGAGCTTGTAAGGCTCCGCGAGGTGACGGACAATGGGCTACCCCCAGTCACAAGGAAGAACGCACCCGACATGTCCTTCGACTCCACCGTCAACACCAAGAAAGTGTAGGTCCATCCGACGGATGCCTCCAAGACGGCCCTCATCGCCAATGACCTCAGCACCGCATAGGAAGGCGCGCTCGTCGAATTCCTCTGTGAGTGCTGGGAAATCTTCGCCTGGTGTCCTGCGGACATGCCAGGAGTTCCCAGGGAATTCGCCGAGCATGCACTCAATGTCTTTCCAGACACCAAGCCGGTCAAGCAGTCCATCCGAAGACTGTCGGAGCCACGATCCGAAGCTATCGGCAAGGAAATCAATAGACTGCTCGCTGCAGACTTCATCAGGGAAATCAAAGAAAGCGAGTGGCTTGCGAACACGGTGATGGTCCCGAAGAAGGACATGGACATCCTGCGGATGTGTGTGGACTTCACGTCACTAAATAAGCATTGCCCAAAGGACCACTTCCCTCTTCCACGGATCGACCAGATAATCGATTCGACTGCAGGTTGCGAGAAACTCTCCTTCCTCGACGCCTACTCAGGCTATAACCAGATTCGGCTCAAGGTCGAAGATCAGGAGAAAACGGCGTTTATCACACCGTTCGGAGTATTCTGTTACAACACAATGCCCTTCGGGCTAAAGAACGCGGGTGCCACGTACCAGCGATGCATGCAGGCCTGCCTCAAGGACCAGATTGGTCGCAACATCCAAGTTTATGTTGACGACATAGTAATAAAAACCAGGGAGGCAAGGACACTTATCGACGATCTCCGCGAGACGTTCGACAACCTTGATCGCTACAGGATCAAGCTCAACCCAGAAAAGTGCGCCTTCGGCGTCCCCTCGGGTCAGCTGCTCGGGTACTTCATCTCTCAACGGGGGATTGAGGCGAACCCGAAGAAAATCAGAGCCATCATGACAATGGAGAAGCCGAAAAACCTCAAGGGCGTCCAGCAGCTCGCAGGACGAGTAGCGGCACTAAGCAGGTTCATCAGCCGTATGGGCGAGAAGGCCCTACCATTCTACCAGCTGCTACGTAAAGCAGACAAGTTCGAGTGGACACCAGAAGCCAACGACGCATTCGAAAGCCTCAAGCGGCTCCTCTCCACCTCGCCCGTTTTGGTCACGCCAAAGGAGCGCGAACCCCTGCTGTTGTACATAGCAGCCACACACCAAGTGGTCAGCACCGTACTCGTGGTCGAACGACCCGAAGAAGGCAAGACCCATGGGGTCTAGCGCCCAATTTACTACCTCAGCGAGGTACTGACACCAACAAAGCAGAGGTACCCTCACTACCAGAAGCTAGCCTACGGCGTGTTCATGACGACTCGACGGTTGAGCCATTACTTCTAGGAGCACCAAGTGATGGTCGTCAACGAAGCACCCCTGAACAGCATCCTGAATAATCCAGAGGCCACAGGACAGGTGGCCCTGTGGGGAATCGAACTATCACCCTTGGACATCGTCTACGAGAAGCGACACGCAATCAAATCTCAAGTCCTCCCGGATTTCCTGGTACATTGGATGGAGCTGCAGCTGCCAGATATCCCAGACATGTCGCAGTCTTGGACAATGCATTTGGACGGCTCGAAGCGCGAAGCCGGAGCAGGGGCAGGGGTCATACTGACCTCCCCGCAAGGTGACAAGATGAAGCACGTTCTTCGGATGAAATTCAGAGCCTCCAACAACGAAGCCGAATACGAAGCCCTCATCCATGGCATGAGGATGGCAAAAATATGCGGCGCAACGCGCCTGGTCATCTACGGAGACTCCAACCTCGTCGTCCAGCAGACGATGAATGAGTGTGACGCACACGCCGAAAACATGATCGCGTACGCGCGCTCTACAACGCACTCGAAGGAGAATTCGATGGCTGCGAACTTCGGCACGTCGGAAGAGAGAGCAGCGAGGAAGCCGATAGACTCGCCAACATCGGCTCCACTTGCGCAAAGGTGCCACCAGGTGTGTTCCTCGACCAAATTGCGTGCCATCCATCAAGCGGAAATTCCCCAAAGGATCACCCGAAGAAGCAGGACACTCGGGGGCTACGCTACCCGAAGGACAAGAAGGACCCGAGAAACTGGACACAGAGGTCGCTATGATTATCCTGATGCAGGTCATGGCAGTCGAAGAAACCTGGACACGCCCATACCTTCAGTTCTTGATAAACGGAGATTTGCCCGACAGCCCGACAGATGCCCGGCACATATCTCGCCGGTCAAAAGCCTTCACCATCATCAACGGCGAACTGTACAAACGCAGCATCACGGGTGTACTACAACGGTGCGTCACCATAGACGACGGCAAAGCCATACTCCAAGACATTCACGAGGGCATCTGCGGCCACCACGCAGGCAGCCGCTCCCTTGTCACCAAAGCTCTGCGAGCAGGATTCTACTGGCCAACGGCCATGAGCGACGCGAAGGACATCGTCCAAAGATGCAACGGGTGCCAACGGTTCGCCGACAAACCGCACGCACCTGGGTCCGAACTTAGACCCATACCCATAGCATGGCCTTTTGCTCAATGGGGCCTCGACATGATCGGCAAACTGCCAAAATCCTCGAAAGGGGGACACGTCTTCCTCCTGGTCGCAGTCGACAAATTCACCAAGTGGATAGAGGCCATGCCAGTCACCAACCAGAAGGGCAAGTGGGATAGAGGCCATGTAAACTAGATTATTGACTCTAGTGCAAGTGGGAGACTGTTGGAATTATGCCCTAGAGGCAATAATAAAGATGTTATTATTATAATTCTTGTTCATGATAAAGTTTATATTCCATGCTAGAATTGTATTAAGCGGAAACTTTAATACTTGTGTGGTTTGTGAACAACACCGTGTCCCTAGTATGCCTCTATGGACTAGCTCATTGATCAATGATGGTTAAGGTTTCCTAACCATAGACATGAGTTGTCAATTGATAATGAGATCATATCATTGGAGAATGATATGATGGACAGACCCAAACTAAGCGAAGCAATTAGATCGTATCATCGTGTTCATCTTTGCGAAGCTTTTCCTATGTCAAATATTGTATTCCTTAGACCATGAGATAATACAACTCCCTGGTATCGGAAGAAAGCTTTGAGGTCATCAAACGTCATCCTATGAGAGGGTGATCATAAAGGTGTCTCTCAGGTGATCGGAAAGTATCTGTTGGGTTGTATGTATCGAGATGGAATTTGTCCCTCCCAAGTTGGAGAGATATACTTCGGGCCCACTCGGTAATCGATATCAACACCGCTTGCAAGCATGTGGTTAAGGAGTTAATCACAAAGTGATATCGGATTACGGAACGAGTAAAGTACTTGCTGTGAACGAGATTGAACTAGGTATGACGGTACCTACGATCGAATCTCGGGCAAGTAAAATATCGCGAGACGAAGGGAATATATATATGGGATTGTTTGAATCCTGACATCGTGGTTCATCCGATATGATCATCGATGAATGTGTGGGAGTCAATATGGGTGCCCAGACCCCGCTGTTGATTATTGATAGAAGATCATGTCTGCATATTCTCGAACCCGCAGGGTCACACACTTAACGTGTCTCGACGCTAGGATAGATTGGATAATTGGTTTATGAATTTTTGTTCGGAGTCTCGGATGGGATCCGGGATATCACAAGAGGTTCCGGAATGGTCCGGAGAATAAGATTTATATAAGGCAATGCAGTTTTTGGAGTTCGGAATTGTTCCGGGTTAATCGGTATTGTACCGGAAGCTTCTAGAACCTTTTGGAAGGGGACCAACGTGGCCCCACCTTCTGGGAGGGGGCATGGGCCTATGAGGGAGTGTCCTGGCCGCATTGGGCCAGGGGCACAAGGCCCCATAGGGCCCAGCCGATCCTAGAGAGTTTAAACTCGTTTAAACTAGAGATAGGGTTTCTAGAAGGGGAGAGTCCTTGCCCCCCACTTCTCCCTCCCTTGGCCGCCGGCCCAAGGCTTGGAGGAGGGGCAAGGGCTGGCCGCCCCCCCCTCTATATATAGAGGGCTGGTGCGCCCCCTCCCCCCTACACCTTGCCTCCAAACCCTAGTTGCCCTGCTGCCCTTCCTCTCTCCCTCCCGACTGTTTGTTGGCGAAGCCCTGCTGCAGAAATTCTCCACCATATACACCACGCCGTCGTGTTGTAGATCCAATCTATCTCTCCACCATACTTTCTGGTCCGAGGAAGAAGGAGACGTCGAGGTGTTGCACGTGTGCATCTCACGGAGGCACCGCCACTTGTGGTGCTAGATCGGATCGGATCGCGAGGAGGAGAAGCGAGTACGACTACATCACCCACGTTCCGACGAACGTTCCGTTGTGCGAATCTTCAAGGGTAAGAAGATCTAATCCAATCTCTCTCGTTGATTGCATCTCCTAGATTAGATCTTGGCTTTCTCTCTGTTCGCATCCGTAGAAAATTTTGATTTACTATGCCGCGAAACCCTTCAACTATCACAGCCGCCGGCTGCGCCCAAGGTCCTTCGTCGAAGGAGACCTCGTCTTACGACTCAAGCAAAAGCGACCGAACAAATTCGAGTCACCACGGGAAGGACCCTACGTCATCACCGAAGTCATCCCAGGTGGCGCCTATCGCCTCAAACACGTGGAGTCTGGAGTCGCATACTCCAACCCATGGAACATATCGCACCTGCGACGATTCTACCCGTAGCAACCTACCCCCCCTTTACTTTCAATAAGGCTTTCAGCCAAGGCTACTCAGCCGAACCATGTACCTCCTCCATTACGATATAAGTAAAGCTAAGTGTCTCGCCCCAAACTTCGGTTGACTCTTTTTCTGCAACTTTACTACATGCTACAAACGCACTCGGGGGCTCCCCCCACCTCACGATTTCATCGACTGAGGACCAAACGTGCACACCTGAGTAGCTGACCACGTCAGGCAAACGAAAAGGACACGTACTCAATCAGAGCACTGCGTGCTCACAAACAAGAAAACCTTTACAACAAAGGGCACAAACACGCCCAGCCGAAATATACAAATTTTACATCTATCTGTTCATTTTCAGGTCCTACCTATTCTGAAGAATAACCTGAGCACGCTGCTCAAACAAATCTACAATCTGTTCGGCATACTGCCTTACAGCCGCGTAATGCGGACGCATGTTCCACTCGCCACCATCCGGTCGAAGAGGCGGCCCAGCTGCCACAGCAGCCAAATCTACGTCAGGGCGGTGCACCCTCACAAGAGACAAAGCAGCCTTGACTCCTGCGACGAGCTGCTGCCGCACCAGCTCCTTGACATTGCTGGCACTCCGAAATTTCGACAGAAGACCAGCAAGGGTCGTCGGCATGGCATCCAAAGGAAACATGACGTGCAGCACCGAGGAAAGTGATGTCTGCACCTGGCGGAGCACCCGCGAAACTTGATAGACACGATCCTGCACCGTCGCCAGAACCACGGCGCGATCATGATCCATCCAGAAGAAGCCGCCGGCCTCCATGTACTGCTGAGTCAAGCAATTGACCCGAACAGCGACACGCTCTTTTTCTTCCCTCGGAGCAAGATTCGCACCTGCGACAATCGCACAAGACAAGAATAAGGCCAGCAGGCTCACCCGAAGAACTAAAGCTACAACCCGAAACAAGGATCAACTTACATTGCAGCTGCTCGGATAGCCGACCGAGCTCCGCCATCAGGTACTCCTCTCTGGCTGCACCACGATCCGCCTTGGACCTCCAAACGTCGGCGCAGCCACGCAACCCGAGCAATTCCCTCTCCAAACTGCGCACGCGATCTCGAAGGAAAGCGAGCTGCGAGGAATCATCCAACGATGGTCGCACGGGCTTTGCGAATGAAGTGTCAGCCGGGTTAGCACCCGAAGGAACCTATAGCAGCAGAAAAAAGAAGGCACACAGACATTCAGCCAAAGATTGAGCACAACTCGAAGGAATTCATTAAATATATAAGGCCACTACGTGGCACAAGGACGATACTACAAAAGATATTTACAACAAAAGTAGACTACACACTACCCTACGTCTACTATGCCTAAGGTGCAGGACACTGAGTCGCCTCGGAGCCAGACTGCCTAGCTTTGGCCTCGCCCTGCTGCCGCAGTGCGTACTCAGACAGCAAGTCAATGAGCTTGGGCCCATATCGTCTGCAGCGAGCGGAGTAGGCAGCGAAGGCTACCTCGGATCCATCCGCAGTCGTCGGCATCCGAGAGGTGATCTGGGGCAAGTCCAGCTCCGCTCCAGCCGCCAAGGCCATCGCCAGCCCGGCGGACGCGCCGATGCCCTTCTGCTTGCGCTTGTATGCCGCAGGCGCTTCGGCTGACAGAGCCTCTGCCAGGGCATCCACATCTTCAAGGGCTGCGCCTTCGGGAAGAGCTCCTGGTAGAAGCGACCAAGGACCTCTTTCGCCTTGGCAAGGGAGTTGACGACGGTGCCGCAGCGGTCTTCGACCACCACAGTGGCATCATCTAGAGCACTCCCGTGCTCCAGAGCACCGCGGTCGAACTCGATGCATGTGGCATCTGAGACAAAAATGAAGAAAATCATGAAGAAAGGCAGCATCAAAAAAGACTCGTAGAAACAAAAACAAGTGAAAAAAATTAGCACTCACCCGAAATAGCCTTGGCAGCAGCCATGAGCTTCGCCGCCACCCCTCTTTCACGAGCAGCCGCAACGGTGGCCAGCTGCTCCTCACGATCTGCGGCCTCCTGCTGCAGACGCTCCTTCGCTTCGGCTGCCTTCGTCAGCTCTAGCTCAAGGCGCTCTTTCGCACCGATGGCGGCTTCGGCTTTCTGCTCCGATTAGCCAAGGCTCTTTTTAAGAGCGTCAACCTCACGGAGAGAGTCGTTATACTCCTCTGCATTTAAGACAAGCAAGTGTCAAAGAACAGGACCGGATAAACAAGAGAGGTATTAACAGGCAGACAGATACCTTGAAGCTGCCGAAGTTTCGCCTCCAGCGCCAGGCGCTCCCCCACCAGCCACTTGGCCTCCTGTACAAAAGGCTGCAGAAAGGAGAAACAGCAGTAAGAAAAGGACTTGGGGGCTACGCCCAACACAAAGGAGCAAAAACAACATCAGCACACGAAGACACTCGGGGGCTTCCCCCATGACATGAAGAAAACTTACATGTTCCGACGACGACCCCGAAGCCCCGCCTGCGAAATTCTGAGGCGCAACCACCAGCGCCTCCCGCACAGGAGGATCTGGAGCGGCGCCACCCAAAGTCGCCACCGTCTGAGGAGGAGGCGACACAATGTTCGACTCCCCCATCATCTCCCGCGCACCATCACTAGAGTCGTGGGAGGACTGCCTGCATACGAACCAATCAACACAGGTGCAAAAATCACGAGGGAACAAAGGACAACAGTGCAACAAGAAAACTTACGAGCCCAATGCGCTCAGGTCGAAGATAGGAGAAGCCCTTCGGGCCCTCTTCTCCTCTTTCTTCTCTTCCTTCTTCTCCACCTTCTTTTCTTCCTTCTTCCGCTTTGCTGGCGGGTGCAGCGCGACAGCCCGCACAGGAATGGCAGGAAGGGGAGAGGAAGAACCTCCATGACCATCACTATGACGCTCAAGGCCCAGAGGGTTCCTGGGAGTCGGAGGAGTCGAGGCATCCGAAGACTCGCTGGAGCTCCGTGATCGCTTGCGCGAATGGTCCTCACTCGACTCGTCGGCATCCTTCGCTGGAGATCGCGCTGACGGTAGCTCGGACACGGAATCCACCACTTCATTATCCGGGGCATTCGGATACCTTTCGGGCAACGGTGGTACCATGCCCGGCACTTTGAAGATTTGCAAGATGAGAAGGAACTTTGTTAGCAAACAAAGGAAACAAATACACAGCCAACAAAAACAAAGGGGGAGCACTACGTGTGCAAATCTACACCTTCGGTACGACCAACGCCGAAGAAAAGGGAGGAGTTAGCGACTTCCTCGGGATTTTTTCGTCGGCCTTGAACTTCAACAGCGCGCGAAGAGCCTTGTCAAGTTCCACCTCGGAGATTTTCTCACTCGAAACCCTCGTCGGATCACGGCGCCCAGAATAAAGAAACATCGGGTGCGCCCTCGCTTGGAGAGGCTGCACCCGACGCTCAAGAAACGTTCGGATGATGTCCACACCGTTCACCTCCTTCTCAGGAATCAGTTGGAGATCCTCCACCCGACGGTACAGGGCCTCTATCTCCGCCACCTCACCGTCTAAGATTTGGTTTTTCCAAGACCTTTTCTTCTCAATCATTTGGGAGGGGTCAAAGGGAACAAGACCAAAATCTTGCCCGGGCACTACGGAGTCACGGATATAAAACCACCGCCTCCGCCAGTACTAGACAGATTCGGACATGGAAAAGGAAAGGAATTGCAGATTGGGACTGAGGGAGATGATGAAACCCCCAATGGGATACACACCATCCGAACCAAATTGCCTCTTCATGGAATAGAGTTTCCGGAAGAGGCCAAAGTGCGGCTCAATGCCAAGCCAGCACTCGCAAAAAGTGATAAAACAAGCAATGTGGAGAAGAGAATTGGGAGACAGATGATGCAACTGAACCCCATAGAAGAAGAGCAGTCCACGAAGGAAGTCATGGACTGGATACGAAAACCCACGCAAGACGAAGGCGAGAAACATAACCCGGTACCCAGATGGGGGACGGGGGATTACCTCATTGCCGGGGAGTTTGACGGCCGTCGTATCTTGCGGGATCAGGCCCTGCTCGCGCAGTTTTTGGAGATCGCTCTCCCGCGTCTCTGATCGCCGCCAGCCACCATCGGTGACACGAGCAGCGGCGGTACCCTTCTTGCCTCCGGCGGCGCTGGTCCCAACCGCAGATGAGGACTTCTTTGTTTTCCCCATGGCGCTACGGCGGTGGTGGCGATGCCAACGCAGAAAGAACGAAGGAAATGTGGAAGGAAAGCTCAGCGTGCAGCAAGAATCGCTCAAGAACAAGGAGGCAGTGAACAGATGAACTGGTGCGGTGAAAAACAAACCACGATTTCACCAAGGATTATAACAGCAAAGATGACGCACGCTGGCCGTCCATCGAGAAGACCTAACGCCAACTGTAGATCTGGCCGTACACGGGTCAACACCACAACGAACCGTCGTTACTACGCCATCCACTACGCGCGGAAATCGAGGAGACGCCTTAATTATCTCCACGCCCCGCGTGACCGGTCAATTCAAAGTTAGCAAGTGGGACCCACGTTCGTCCAGTCAAGTCATCTCTGGCGTAGCAGACGCTTGAGGTCATCAATCGTAAGCACTGACGTCATCAAAAGCTATACTAGCACCACTTCGGCTTCACAGCTAAGAGTACTCACTCGAATCTTCGATTCGACTAAATACTCGGGGGCTACTCCTATCAGGAGCGCTGGCCGCGCACCCGACAGGCAAATGAGGACAAATTACTTCTCTGAGTCCTACGTCGAGTCTACGACTCCACTACGGACTCGGGGGCTACTCCCATAGGGAGGATGGATTTAAGCATCCGAAAATTTTTGAGTCCTGCGGACTTAACGACAGAAACAATGCTTGAACTAAAGTCTTCGTTCGAGTCTACGACTCGAACAGACACTTGGGGGCTACTCCCATAGGGAGCGCTGGTCGCGCACCCTATGAAATCATCGACTGCGATCCTCCGGATGAGCATGCAAATTTTTTTTGGCAACTTTGCCCCAACAAAACGGCCGAGTGAGCAACAATCTCCTAGGCCACCCGAAAAACCTCCGTGGTGATAAATGTTCGGATGCTGCATCTGCGACGCAAAGATAAGACCTACAGATATCATCTGATGGCCTGGCAACGCACCTGACTGCGCTCTGCCAGTATGAATCCGTACCAGCAGGTACGATGAAAAATCCCGACGGACGCGTTGGGTACACCAATTAAAATCACTGAAATTCCACTCCTGTAAGTCCTCCGCGGCGTGAGTCGAATTACGCCAGCATATGTTCCAGGTCCGGGTTAAGGGACCCGAACCTGAAGAAGATCGTGTCGTTTCGTCCTAAGACAGTTAACTGACCCTGATCCGTCGAATGAGTCAGGCACACGCATCAACAATCCCTACACACATATACTATTAATATATAGCTGCACCCGAAAGATGGAAGAGTCCTCAGCCGAATCTACGATTCGACTGATCACTCGGGGGCTACTGACATGGTTATACCCTACGGGTACGTGACTTTAGCATACCTAGTCCAGCCCAAGGAAGGCCCACAGCAGATATACACTAGCCCATAAAGATTTTCGGGTGGCCAAGGCCCATGACGCCTTCGGATCCTTGGAGAACAAGACTAGCGGAGATAGGAAATTCAAAGGGGTAAAACCCTAGAACTTGTAACCGACTAGGACTATGCCCGGGACCTGCCTAAGTCTACATAAAGGCCAGGAGGGCACGTCCTAGATCTCTCGACTCATACTCTCGAACACGCATCCACGCCAGATCGAATCTGCGCACCCTGTAACTTTCGGTTCCACCGTAATCAAGAGCAGACAAGCAGGAGTAGGGTTTTACCTCTGGGGCCTGAACCTGGGTAAATCTCGTGTCCCCTGGTTGCTTGTCTGTTAACCGTGCCACGATCTCCAGCATCCCCATCTTCTCCAAAACCCAAGTCCATAACAATGGGCATTGACGAGATTAAACCTCGTCACACACATTCATCGATGATCATATCGGATGAACCACGATGCCAGGATTCAATCAATCCCATACATATTCCCTTCGTCTCGCGATATTTTACTTGCCCGAGATTTAATCGTCGGTACCGTCATACCTAGTTCAATCTCGTTCACAGCAAGTACTTTACTCGTTCCGTAACCCGATATCACTTTGTGATTAACTCCTTAACCACATGCTTGCAAGCGGTGTTGATATCGATTACCGAGTGGGCCCGAAGTATATCTCTCCGACTTGGGAGGAACAAATCCCATCTCGATACATACAACCCAACAGGTACTTTCCGATCACCTGAGAGACACCTTTATGATCACCCTCTCATAGGATGACGTTTGATGACCTCAAAGCTTTCTTCCGATACCAGGGAGTTGTATTATCTCATGGTCTAAGGAATACAATATTTGACATAAGAAAAGCTTCGCAAAGATGAACACGATGACACGATCTAATTGCTCCGCTTAGTTTGGGTCTGTCCATCATACCATTCTCCCAATGATATGATCTCATTATTAATCGACAACTCATGTCCGTGGTTAGGAAACCTTAACCATCATTAATCAATGAGCTAGTCCATAGAGGCGTACTAGGGACACGGTGTTGTTCACAAACCACACAAATATTAAAGTTTCCGCTTAATACAATTCTAGCATGGAATATAAACTTTATCATGAACAAGAATTATAATAATAACATCTTTATTATTGCCTCTAGGGCATAATTCCAATAGTCTCCCACTTGCACTAGAGTCAATAATCTAGTTTATATCTGGCAACAATCTAACACCCATGGCACTAAGGTGCTGATCATGTTTTGCACGTGGAAGAGGTTTAGTCAATGGATCTGCGACATTCAGATCTGTATGTACTTTGCTAATCTTCAGATCTCCATCTGCTATATAATCTCGGATTATATGAAACTTGCGGTTGATATGCTTGGTCTTTGGATGATATCTTGGTTCCTTAGCTAGTGCTATGGCGCCAGTGTTGTCACACAATATCTCCAGTGGGTCCAAGGCACTTGGAACCACGCCAAGCTCAGTGATGAAGTTCCTGATCCAAACTCCTTCACTTGACGCTTCTGCAGCAGCCATGTATTTCGCTTCTACTGTAGATCTCGCGATCACGCTTTGCTTACAGCTTCTCCAGCTCACAGCTCCTCCATTCAGAATATAAACGTATCCTGTCTGAGATTTAGAATCATACTTGTCGGTGTCAAAACTAGTGTCGACGTAACCTTTTACGACGAGCTGTTCATCACCTCCATAGACTAAGAACATTTCTTTAGTCCTATTTAGGTACTTTAGGATGTTCTTCACGGCTGTCCAGTGTTCCACTCCTGGATCACTTTGGTATCTGATCGTCAAACTAAGAGCATTGGACACATCCGGTCTAGTACACAACATGGCATACATGATAGAACCTATGGCCGAGGCATAAGGCACTTTGCTCATAGCTTCTCTATCATTTACCGTAGCTGGACACTGAGCCTTGCTCAATATCTTACCTGACAACATAGGCACTGAACCTTTCTTTGCCTTATCCATTCTGAACCTTTTCAGAACTTTGTCTAGGTATGTACTCTGGCTTAAAGCTATCAGGCGTCTTTGTCTATCTCTATAGATTTTGATGCCCAATATATAAGCAGCTTCCCCTAGGTCTTTCATTGAAAAACATTTGTTCAAATAACTCTTCACATCGTTAAGCATGTAAATGTCATTTCCAATAATCAATATGTCATCCACATAGAGTACCAGAAATGTCACTGAGCTGCCACTCACTTTCTTGTAGATACAAGCTACGTAGCAATTTGGAACAAATCCAAAGCTCTTGATCACTTGCTCAAAACGAAGGTTCCAACTCCGAGATGCTTGCTTCAGTCCATAAATGGAACGCTGAAGTTTGCACACTTTATCAACATCCTTAGGATCGACAAAACCTTCGGGTTGCATCATATACAACTCTTCATCAATGTTGCCATTGAGGAACGCAGTATTGATATCCATCTGCCATATTTCATAATCATGAAACGCAGCAATTGCTAATAAAATCCGAATGGACTTAAACATCGCTACGGGAGAGAAAGTCTCATTGTAGTCAACACCTTGAACTTGTCGAAAACCTTTCGCGACAAGTCGTGCTTTATAGACGGTAACATTACCATCCGCGTCCGTTTTCCTCTTGAAGATCCATTTGCACTCAACGGCCTTTCGGCCGCTAGGAGGGTCCACCAAAGTCCATACTTGGTTTTCGCTCATGGATCCCAATTCGGATTTCATGGCCTCTAGCCATTTCTCAGAGTCTGGGCTCATCATCGCTTCCTCATAGTTCGCAGGTTCACTGTCGTCTACTAACAAGACAGTTAAGACAGGGTTGTCGTACCACTCAGGAGGGGCACGCGACCTTGTCGACCTGCGACGTTCAGTAGCAGCATCGTCTAAAGCTTCATGATCCTTGTCATTAGCTTCCTCTATTGTTGGTGCAGGCGGCACTGGAACAATTTCAGGTGCTGCGCTACTCCCCAATTCAAGAGAAGGTTCAACAACCTCGTCTAGCTCTACTTTCCTCCCACTCACTTCTTTCGAGAGAAACTCCTTCTCAAGAAAGGATCTGTTCTTTGTGACAAACACTTTGCCTTCGGTTCTGTGATAGAAGGTATACCCAATAGTTTCCTTAGGGTATCCTATGAAGACGCATTTCTCCGCTTTGGGTTCGAGCTTGTCCGGCATCAACTTCCTGACGTAAGCTTAGCATCCCCAAACTTTAAGAAACGACAACTTAGGTTTAGCACCAAACCACAGTTCATACGGTGTCGTCTCAACGGATTTAGATGGTGCCCTATTTAAAGTGAATGAAGCGGTTTCTAATGCATAACCCCAAAATGATAACGGCAAATTAGTAAGAGACATCATTGATCGGACCATATCTAATAGAGTTTGATTCCGGCGTTCAGACACACCATTGCGCTGTGGTGTTCCGGGTGGCGTGAGTTGCAAAACGATTCTGCTTGCTTTAAGATGCGTGAGAAAATCATAACTCAAATATTCACCTCCACGATCGGATCGTAGAAACTTAATTTTTCTGTTACGATGGTTCTCCACTTCATTCTGAAATTCCTTAAACTTTTCAAACGTTTCAGATTTGTGTTTCATCAAATCGATATACCGATATACACTCATTGGTCTGCATACATCGGTATGTATGATTTCCAACAAATCCGTTGCTCGCTCCATCATTCCGGAGAACGGGGTTTTGATCATCTTGCCCATGAGGCATGGTTCGCATGTGTCAAATGATTCAAAATCAAGAGACTCCAAAAGTCCATCAGAATGGAGTTTCTTCATGCGTTTTACACCAATATGACCTAGACGGCAGTGCCACAAATAAGTAGTATTATCACTATCTACCTTGCATCTCTTAGCCTCAATGTTATGGATTCATCCCTTTCGAGATTCAGAAGAAATAAACCATTCATAGCAGGTGCATGACCATAAAAGATGTTACTCATATAAATAGAACAACCATTATTCTCCGATTTAAATGAATAACCGTCTTGCAATAAACACGATCCAGATATGATGTTCATGCTCAACGCAGGCACATAATAACATTTATTGAGGTTTAAAACTAATCCCAAAGGTAAAACTAAGGAGAGCGTGCCTACGGCCATCACATCAACTCTTGATCCGTTGCCAAAGCGCATCGTCACCTCATCCCTCGCAAGCCGCCGTCTATTCCGTAGCTCCTGTTTCGAGTTACAAATATTAGCAACTGAATCAGTATCAAATACCCAGGCACTACAACGAGGGCTAGTAAGGAAAACATCAATAACATGTATATCAAATATACCTTTGATGGTGCCAGCCTTCTTGTCCGCTAAGTACTTCGGACAGTTGCGCTTCCAGTGACCCTTGTCCTTGCAATAGAAGCACTCAGTGTCCGGCTTAGGTCCAGACTTGAGCTTCTTCTCAGCAGGGGCAACGCGCTTGCCGCTGCCTTTCTTGAAGGACTTCTTTGCACCCTTACCTTTCTTAAAGCTGGGGGGCTTGTTGACCATCAACACATGATTATCCTTTTTGATGTCCACCTCCACAGCTTTCAGCTTAGCGAAGAGCTCGGTGATCGTATCAGTGGAACCAATCTGATTATGAGTCACTACAAAACTTTTGTAGCTGGGAGGAAGTGATTGCAGAACCCTGTCAATCTTGAGTTCCTCTGGAATCTTGCAGTCCAGTTTCTCAAGGCGTTGAGTGTAGCCCGACATCTTTATGGCGTGCTCACTAACGGAACTCCCTTCCTCCATCTTGCAGTTAAAGAATTTCTCAGAGATCTCATATCTCTCAGAATGGGCCTGGGTCTGAAACATAGTTTTCAGCTCCTCAAGAATCTCGAAGGGCCCGAGATAGTCTTCAAAACGATTTTGAAGGTCCGATTCCATAGCAAACAACATGGTGCTCTTAATCACACCATAATCATCTTTGCACGACTGATAAACAGCTTTCTCATCAGCCGGCACATATACAACAGGGGCGTCACCTAGCGCATCCTCAAGGACATAGTCCTTTTGTCCGCCAGCGAGAATGATTCTCAGATTGCGGAACCAGTTGGTGAAGTTAGACCCATTGTTTCTAAGCTTTTCTTTCTCAGCAAAAACGTTGAAGTTGAAGTTGGACTTAGCCATTTGATCTACAAAATTTGCAAGTACAATTTAGACTATGTTCATGATAACTAGTTCAACTTAATCAAATTACTAGATGAACTCCCACTAAATTCAACATCCCTCAAGTTGTTTAGTGAACATGATCCAAATTCACCACACCTAATCCGATCTTCACGAGAAGAGATGTGGTTTCAATGGCGGACAACGAAGTGTCGATCATATCATTCATATGACTCATGCTTAACCTTTCGGTTCATGTGTTCCGAGGCCATGTCTGTACATGCTAGGCTCGTCAAGTCAAACCCAAGTATTTCCGCGTGTGCAAAACTGGCTTGCACCCGTTGTATGTGAACGTAGAGTTTATAGCACCCGAATATCACGTGATGCTTGAACACGACGAACTTTCGCAGCGGTGCATACATGGGGAGAACACAGTTTTATCTTGATCTTTAAGTGAGGAATCATCTTATAATGCTACCGTCGCGATCTAAGCATAATAAGATACATAAAAGGATAAACATCACATGCATATAACTTTATGTGACATGGTATAGCCAATCTTCGCACAATGATCTCCATCTTGTGCGTGCCGACATGATCTCCATCACTCCACCATGATTGCCTCCACCACGAATAGCAACTACAACCATTGCTAACTACTTAGCGATAAAGTAAAGCTATTACATGTCGTATAAGAAGTTGACACACAGGTCTGTAGGGGTTCGTAGCATGGAAAACAAAAATTTTCTATCGCATACAAACAGACAAGCCAAGATCTATCTACTAGATTGTAGCAACGAGTCGATGGAATAACTCACCCTCGAAGATTCCAAAGTGTTTAACGAGAGCAGATTCTCGTGGGTGATGTAGTCGTACTCTTTCCGATCTCAAGATCGCGTAGACGATCCTTCCGGCGCCGCGTTCCCGCAGCGCTCCCGCAGTCGGTCACACGTTCGGTACTCGACGAAGACCTTCCTCTCCCTTGTTCCAGCAGGCAGCGGAGGTTGTAGCACTCTCCTCGCGATTCCGGCAGCACAACGGCGTGGTACCGGAGGTAGAGGGGAAATCCCGCAGGGCTTCGCCTTAAGCCGGTGCGAGTATGGTGGAGCTTATGAGAGAGGCTATTAGTGGTCTAGTAATTAGACACACCAATTAGAGGGCTCTAAACCAATTAGGAGGCTCTAAACCGAATAGCTCTAAACCGGGGTCTAGATCTAGGGTTTAGTTTAGAGGATAGGAAACTTGTGTGTAGGAGGGGAGCCCTGCCCCTCCTTATATAGGTGGGAGGGGTGGGCGCGCCAGGGGAGGGAGGGAGTCCCTCCCCAACTCGGCCTAGGCTGGCCGCCGGCTTGGAGGAGAGAAACTCCTCCTCCAAGTCGACTCCAACTCCTCTTGCTTGTTTCCCACAGTTTCTTGTTTTTGGCAGTTTGACTTTCAAACTGGACATTTGACTTTTCTGTTTTAGGATTCAATTTAATCCTATATTTGGGACAGCAAGAACACTTAGTACATGATGCAATCATTCTAATATGTAATGACACATTCATGTACCCCTTCCCCCCCGGAGTGCCGGACAATCCGGAACCTTCTAGAATATCCCCGATGAAAACACCGGAATCATTCCCGAACTCCGAAACGGGACTTTCCTTATATGAATCTTATTCTCCGGACCATTCCGGATCACCTCGTGATATCCCGGATCCCATCCGAGACTCCGAACAACATTCGGTCTCTTTCTCATAATACCATAACTACTCAAACAACGTCGAATCCTTAAGTGTGTCTCCCTACGGTTCGTGAATTATGCGGACATGATCGAGACACTTCTCCGAACAATAACCAATAGAGGAATCTGGAAATTCATATGGCTCCCACATATTTCTACGATTACTTTGCGATCGAATGAACCACTTACATACGATACCAATTTCCCTTTGTCTCACGATATGTTACTTATCCGAGGTTATGATCGTCGGTATCTCTGCATACCTAGTTCATCCTCGTTACCGATAAGTACTCTTTTCTCGTTCCCGTGATATGTGATCCCTTGTGACCAAGTCACATGCTTGCAAGCTAATTGAATGACATTTCACCGAGAGGGCCCAGAGAATATCTATCTGTCATGTGGATGGACAAATCCCACTCTTGATCCATGTGTTTCAACCAATACTTTCCGAACACTCAATGCCACCTTTATAGCCACCCTGTTACGGTGTGGTGTTTGATGACATCAAAGCATCCATCCAGTAAAGGTGATATGCATGATCTCATGGTCGAAGGAGTTAGGTTACTATGTATCAGAAAGCATATAGCAATTGAACTATTAAAATGACTTGATCTTTATGCTACGCTTGTCTATAGGAGTATGTCCACCATATCATTCTCCTAACGATATGATCTTGTTGTTGATAACATCTCAATGTTCATGACAAAGAAACCACATCATCAATCAACCAACAAGCTAGTGAAGTATAGAGGCTATACTAGGGACTTCAAATTAAGTTTACAAATCACACAAGTATTAATGGTTTCCTTGTTAATACTATTATAGCATGAATGCAAACATTTATCATAAACACAAAGATATATAATAATAACTATATTTATTATTGCCTCTAGGGCATATCTCCAACAGTCTCCCACTTGCACTAGAGTCATCTAATCTAGATTACATGGTAATATACCGAACACCCATGGCAGTTTGGTGTTGGTCATGTTTTGCCCTCGGGAGAGGTTTAGTCAACGGATCCGCCACATTCAGATCTGTGTGTACTTTGCAAATCTTTATATCCCCATCCTGGATATGTTCTCGAATAGCGTGAAAACGTAGCTTGATATGCTTCAGCTTCTTGTGTGACCTTGGTTCTTGCGCATTGGCTATGGCGCCCATGTTATCACAGTAGATAGACATTGGGTCCAGCGCACTAGGAACCACACCCAGCTCTGTAATGAACTCTTTCATCCATATCGCTTCTTGTGAAGCCTCCGAAGCAGCCATGTATTCCGATTCAGTTGAAGATCTCGCCACAACGCTTTGCTTTGCACTCCTCCAGCTAACTGCTGCACCATTCAAAATAAATACGTATCCAGATTGTGATTTAGAATCATCCGGATCGGTGTTCCAACTAGCATCGGTGTAACCATTAACAACGAGCTGTTCATCACCTCCATAAGAAAGAACCATATCCTTAGTTCTTCTCAAGTACTTAAGGATGTTTTTGACCGCTGTCCAATGATCCACTCCTGGATCACTTTGATATCTGCTAGTTAAACTAACAGCATATGCGATGTCGGGTCTAGTACATAGCATGGCATACATTAGAGATCCTATGGCTGAGGCATAGGGAGTCTTACTCATCCTTTCTCTATCTTCTGCCGATGTCGGACTTTGAGTTTTACTCAAGTTCGTATTGGGCAACATGGGCAAGAACCCTTTCTTGCTTTCTTCCATTCCAAACTTCTTTAGAACTTTGTCCAAATATGTACTCTGTGACAATGATATTTGGCGTTTCGATCTATCTCTATAAATCTTTATGCCTAATATGTAAGCTGCTTCGCCAAGATCTTTCATTGAAAAACTATTATTCAAATATTCCTTGACACTATTAAGAAGGTCTACATCATTCCCAATCAACAATATGTCATCCACATACAGTATTAAGAATGCTACAGAGCTCCCACTCACTTTCTTGTAAATACAAGCTTCTCCATAAGTTTGTATAAAACCAAAACTTTTGATTACCTTATCAAAACGTTGATTCCAACTTCGGGATGCTTGCTTCAATCCATAGATGGACCGTTGAAGCTTGCATACCTTGTTAGCATCTTTAGGATCGACAAAACCTTTGGGTTGTATCATATACAACTCTTCATCAATGTCTCCATTGAGGAATGCTGTTTTGACATCCATCTGCCATATCTCATAATCATAATATGCAGCGATTGCTAACATTATCCTCACAGACTTTAGCTTCGCTACCGGTGAGAAAGTCTCATCGTAGTCAACTCCTTGAATTTGTCGAAACCCTTTTGCGACAAGTCGAGCTTTATAGACAGTAACATTACCATCAGCATCTGTTTTCTTCTTGAAAATCCATTTGTTCTCGACAGCCTTCCGGCCATCCGGTAAGTCCACCAAAGTCCATACTTGGTTTTCGTACATGGATCCAATCTCGGATTTCATGGCTTCTTGCCATTTATTGGAATCTGGGCTTATCATCGCTTCCTCATATGTCTCGGGGTCATCGGTGTTGTCCACCAACATGACATTCATAACGGAATCATACCAATCTGGAGTGGTACGAGTTCTCGTTGACCTCCGAGGCTCTGTAGCAACTTCAACCGAAGTTTCATGATCACTATCATTAGCTTCCTCTCTTATTGGTGCAGGCACCACAGGAACTTCTTCCGGTGCTGCGCTACTCGCAATTTCGAGAGAAGGTTCGACAACCTCGTCGAGTTCTACTTTCCTTCCAGTCACTTCTTTCGAGAGAAATTCCTTCTCTAGAAAGGATCCACTCTTGGCAACGAAGATTTTGCCTTCGGATATATGATAGAAGGTATACCCAATAGTTTCCTTCGGGTATCCTATGAAGACGCATTTTTCCGCTTTGGGTTCAAGCTTGTCCGGCTGTAACTTCTTTACATAGGCTTCGCATCCCCAAACTTTAAGGAACGACAATTTAGGTTTCTTCCCAAACCATAATTCATACGGTGTCGTTTCAACGGATTTAGATGGTGCCCTATTTAAAGTGAATGCGGCTGTTTCTAATGCATAACCCCAAAATGATAGCGGTAAATCTGTAAGTGACATCATAGAACGAACCATATCTAAGAGAGTTCGATTACGACGTTCAGACACACCATTACGCTGTGGTGTTCCCGGCGGTGTCAATTGTGAAAGTATTCCGCATTTCTTCAAATGCTCGCCAAACTCGTAACTTAGATATTCACCTCCACGATCAGAACGTAGAAATTTAATCTTCTTGTTACGTTGATTCTCTACCTCACTTTGAAACTCCTTAAACTTCTCGAAAGTTTCGGACTTATGTTTCATGAAATAGATATACCCATATCTACTCAAGTCATCCGTGAAGGTAAGAACATAACGATAACCACTGCGCGATGCTACACTCATTGGACCACACACATCGGTATGTATGATTTCCAGTAAGTCCGTAGCTCGCTCCATTATACCAGAAAATGGAGTCTTAGTCATTTTACCCATCAGACATGCTTCGCATCTTTCAAGTGATTCAAAATCAAGTGATTCAAGAAGTCCATCGGAATGGAGTTTCTTCATACGTTTCACTCCAATGTGACCAAGACGACAGTGCCACATATAGGTCAAATTATCGCTTGATTTCAAACGTTTAGCCTCAATGTTATTAATATGTGTATTTCTACTATCGAGATTCAATATGAATAGACCATCTATCAAAGGTGCATGTGCATAAAACACATTACTCATATAAATCGAACAACCATTATTCTCGGATTTAAACAAGTAACTGTCTCGCAATAAACAAGATCCTGATATAATGTTCATGCTTAATGCAGGCACCAAATAACAATTATTTAAGTATAAAACTAATCCCGATGGTAGATGAAGAGGTAGCGTGCCGACCGCGATCACATCAACCTTTGATCCGTTTCCTACGCGCATCGTCACCTCGTTCTTCACTAGCTTCCGTTTATTCTGCAGCTCCTGTTTCGAGTTACAAATATGAGCAACCGAACCAGTATCAAATACCCAGGCACTACTACGAGTACTAGTGAGATACACATCAATAACATGTATATCAGATATACCTTTCTTCTTGATGTTGCCGTTCTTCAAATCCGCCAAGTACCTTGGGCAATTCCGCTTCCAGTGACCTTCTCCCTTGCAGTAAAAGCACTCAGTTTCAGGTTTAGGTCCAGCCTTGGTCTTCTTCGTCGGCGTGGTAACTTTCTTACCACCCTTCTTGAAGTGTCCCTTTTGCTTAGACTTGCCTTTCTTGAATTTGGTGGTCTTATTGACCATCAACACTTGGTGCTCTTTCTTGATCTCCACTTCTGCAGATTTTAACATAGCAAATAGTTCTGGCAACTCTTTGTTCATGTTCTGCATGTTGTAGTTCATCACAAAGTTCTTGTAACTTGGTGGTAGTGATTGGAGGATGCGGTAAACTCCCAAAGTATTAGGAATCACTATACCCAAACTTTGAAGTTTATTTGCGTGCCCAGACATCTTAAGCACATGCTCACTGACGGAGCTACCCTCTTCCATCTTGCAGTTAAAGAACTTTTCAGAAGCTTCATAACTTTCAATTGCCGCATGAGTCTCAAAGATTAATTTGAGATCCTCGACAATATCATATGGATCTGACTCTTCAAACCTTTTCTGAAGCTCCGATTCTAAACCATACAAGATAGCACACTGAACTATGGAGTACTGATTCTTCCGAGCAAGGTAAACATTCTTTACTTCATCGGTAGCATCAGCTGCAGGTGGGTCACCTAGCGGTGCATCCAGCACATAGGTCAAATTACCAGCTGTGAGGACAATCCTCAAATTGCGGAACCAATCCGCGAAGTTGCTTCCATTGTTTTTCAACTTTTCTTTCTCTAGGAACGCATTAAAATTGATGGTAGGGGCTGCCATTGATCTACAACATATTTGCAATAGTTTAGACTAAGTTTATGACAAATTGAGTTCAAATTAATTAATGAAATTAAACTAGGTGAACTCCCACTCAAAACAACATCCCTCACATTGTTTTAGTGATCACACGAACCAAATCCACTACATCAACACCGATCATCACGAGAGCTGATATAGTTTTAATGGCGAACAATCATCATGTTCATCATATCTACTATATGATTCATGCTTTGCCTTTCGGCGATCCGTGTTCCTGAGGCCATGTCTGTACATGCTAGGCTCGTCAAGATCAAACCTTAGCTTCCGCATAAGCAAATCTGGCTTGCTTACGTTGTATTCACCTGCGGAATCAAAGACACCCGATCATCACGTGGTGCTTCGAAGCAGCAAGCTTTGGCAACGGTGCATACTAAGGGTGAACACTCTAGAACTTGAAATTTATGTGCATGAGGGATCATCTTATAATGCTACCGTCGTCTACTAAGCAATACAAGATGCATAAAGGATTAACATCACATGCAATTCATAATATGTGATATGATATGGCCTTTCTTCTTTGTGCTTCCGATCTCCATCTTCAAGCACGAATATGATCTCCATCATCACCGGCATAGCATCAAGGTCAATGACGCTTCTCCATGGTTGTCGTCCACCAGCTTCAACTATTACAACTATTTTGAATAGACACGCAGGTCTTAACAGAAATTAAAGACAACCATATGGCTCCTGCCGGTTGCCAACTTACAATAAGGAACATTGCATACATCAAATATAATCACAATCATGGCCATATCACATCACTGCACACCCCTGCAAAACAAAGTTAGACGCTTCTATATTTTACGTGGTTTGGGGCTTTCCATAAGTGTCGTTCTAACTTACGAACAAGAACCACAACATTGATACTAGCATTGTTGATCACCCGTTGTAAATTGGATCTTTACTATGCTAGGAGAAACAGGCACCCGCAAAGCCACTTATGCAAAACGAGTTGCATGTCAAGCGTGGAGCAAGTCTCATGAACGATGTCATGTAAGGTTAGCCCGGGCCGCTTCATCCCAACATACCGCAAGATGCAAAGTACACAAAAAGCAATCTACAATAAAAGCATCAACGCCCACAATGACCATTGTGTTCTACTCGTGCAACAGATCTACATATAGACACGGCTCTGATACCACTGTAGGGGTTCGTAGCATGGAAAACAAAAATTTTCTATCGCATACAAACAGACAAGCCAAGATCTATCTACTAGATTGTAGCAACGAGTCGATGGAATAACTCACCCTCGAAGATTCCAAAGTGTTTAACGAGAGCAGATTCTCGTGGGTGATGTAGTCGTACTCTTTCCGATCTCAAGATCGCGTAGACGATCCTTCCGGCGCCGCGTTCCCGCAGCGCTCCCGCAGTCGGTCACACGTTCGGTACTCGACGAAGACCTTCCTCTCCCTTGTTCCAGCAGGCAGCGGAGGTTGTAGCACTCTCCTCGCGATTCCGGCAGCACAACGGCGTGGTACCGGAGGTAGAGGGGAAATCCCGCAGGGCTTCGCCTTAAGCCGGTGCGAGTATGGTGGAGCTTATGAGAGAGGCTATTAGTGGTCTAGTAATTAGACACACCAATTAGAGGGCTCTAAACCAATTAGGAGGCTCTAAACCGAATAGCTCTAAACCGGGGTCTAGATCTAGGGTTTAGTTTAGAGGATAGGAAACTTGTGTGTAGGAGGGGAGCCCTGCCCCTCCTTATATAGGTGGGAGGGGTGGGCGCGCCAGGGGAGGGAGGGAGTCCCTCCCCAACTCGGCCTAGGCTGGCCGCCGGCTTGGAGGAGAGAAACTCCTCCTCCAAGTCGACTCCAACTCCTCTTGCTTGTTTCCCACAGTTTCTTGTTTTTGGCAGTTTGACTTTCAAACTGGACATTTGACTTTTCTGTTTTAGGATTCAATTTAATCCTATATTTGGGACAGCAAGAACACTTAGTACATGATGCAATCATTCTAATATGTAATGACACATTCATGTACCCCTTCCCCCCCGGAGTGCCGGACAATCCGGAACCTTCTAGAATATCCCCGATGAAAACACCGGAATCATTCCCGAACTCCGAAACGGGACTTTCCTTATATGAATCTTATTCTCCGGACCATTCCGGATCACCTCGTGATATCCCGGATCCCATCCGAGACTCCGAACAACATTCGGTCTCTTTCTCATAATACCATAACTACTCAAACAACGTCGAATCCTTAAGTGTGTCTCCCTACGGTTCGTGAATTATGCGGACATGATCGAGACACTTCTCCGAACAATAACCAATAGAGGAATCTGGAAATTCATATGGCTCCCACATATTTCTACGATTACTTTGCGATCGAATGAACCACTTACATACGATACCAATTTCCCTTTGTCTCACGATATGTTACTTATCCGAGGTTATGATCGTCGGTATCTCTGCATACCTAGTTCATCCTCGTTACCGATAAGTACTCTTTTCTCGTTCCCGTGATATGTGATCCCTTGTGACCAAGTCACATGCTTGCAAGCTAATTGAATGACATTTCACCGAGAGGGCCCAGAGAATATCTATCTGTCATGTGGATGGACAAATCCCACTCTTGATCCATGTGTTTCAACCAATACTTTCCGAACACTCAATGCCACCTTTATAGCCACCCTGTTACGGTGTGGTGTTTGATGACATCAAAGCATCCATCCAGTAAAGGTGATATGCATGATCTCATGGTCGAAGGAGTTAGGTTACTATGTATCAGAAAGCATATAGCAATTGAACTATTAAAATGACTTGATCTTTATGCTACGCTTGTCTATAGGAGTATGTCCACCATATCATTCTCCTAACGATATGATCTTGTTGTTGATAACATCTCAATGTTCATGACAAAGAAACCACATCATCAATCAACCAACAAGCTAGTGAAGTATAGAGGCTATACTAGGGACTTCAAATTAAGTTTACAAATCACACAAGTATTAATGGTTTCCTTGTTAATACTATTATAGCATGAATGCAAACATTTATCATAAACACAAAGATATATAATAATAACTATATTTATTATTGCCTCTAGGGCATATCTCCAACAAGGTCATACACAATTATAAAGACAACCATATGGCTCCTGCCGGTTGTGTACTCATCGACATGCAAGTCGTGAAACATTACAAAACATGACCATTGCATACAATATACACATCACATCTTGGGCCATACCATATCACAGAAAACACTCCCTGCAAAAACAAGTTAGACGCCTCTACTTTGTTGTTGCATGTTTTACGTGGCTTATGGGAGTAGCAAGCTAAGAACGATTCTTACCTACGGAAAGCCACAACGGTGATATTATGGTTGCCAAACTCCGGTGTAAATCCCATGACAACTATAGTGAGAGAAACTGGCATCCACCAACCGCATGTGTGGAACAAGCCACACGTCAAGTGCAGAGTTGGTCTCGCGAACGAGGTCGCGTAAGGTTGGCCTGGACCGCTTCGATCTCACTATCCCGCGTCATAAGAAGTACACAAACAAGAGGCTTGCAACATAAAACATCAACGCCCGCAACAACCATGTTGCGTTCTACTCGTGAAACACATCTACGCATAGATCTAGCTCTGATACCACTGAAGGGTTTCGCAGCATAGTAAATCAAAAAATTTCTACGGATGCGAACGGGAAAGCCAAGATCTAATCTAGGAGATGCAAACAACAAGGGGGAATAGATGAGAGCTTCACACCCTTGAAGATTTGCACAGCGGAACGCTCGACGGAACGTGGGTGATGTAGTCGTGCTCACTTCTCCTCCTCGCGATCCGATCCGATCTAACACCGCAAGTGGCGATGCCTCCGAGAGATGCACACGTGCGGCATCTAGACGTCTCCTCCTTCCTCAGTCCAGCAAGTGGGGTGGAGAGATGGATTGGATCTACAACGCGACGGCGCGGTGCAAGTGGTGGAGAGTTTCTGCAGCAGGGCTTCGCCTACACGCAGTCGGGAGGGAGAGAGAGAGGAGGGGCAGCAGGGCGGCTAGGGTTGAGGAGGAGGTGTAGGGGAGGGGTGCGCCCCAGCCCTCTTTATATAGAGGGGTGGGCGGCCAGCCCTAGCCCCTCCCCCAAGCCCTAGGCCGGCGGCCAAGGAGGGAGGAGTGGGGGGGGGGCAAGTTTCCCCTTCCTTCTAGAAGCTCTCCTAGGGTTTTGCCCTAGGCTTGGCCGGCTGGGTCCTATGGGGCTTGTTCCCCTGGCCCAATGCGGCCAGGACACCCCTCATAGGCCCATGCCCCCTCCCGGCAGGTGGGGCCACGTTGGTCCCCCTTCGGAAGGTTCTAGAAGCTTCCGGTACAATACCGATTAACCCGAAACAATTCCGAACTCCAAAAACTGCATTGCCTTATATGAATCTTATTCTCCGGACCATTCCGGAACCTCTCGTTACCTCCTGGATCTCATCTGAGACTCCGAACAAAAACTCATAAACCAATTATCCAATCTATCCTAGCGTCGAGACACGTTAAGTGTGTGACCCTTCGGGTTCGAGAATATGCAGACATGATCTTATATCAATAATCAACAACTGGGTCTGGAAACCCATATTGACTCCCACACATTCATCGATGATCATATCGGATGAACCACGATGCCAGGATTCAATCAATCCCATATATATATTCCCTTCGTCTCGCGATATTTTACTTGCCCGAGATTTGATCGTCGGTACCGTCATACCTAGTTCAATCTCGTTCATAGCAAGTACTTTACTCGTTCCGTAATCCGATATCACTTTGTGATTAACTCCTTAACCACATGCTTGCAAGCGGTGTTGATATCGATTACCGAGTCGCCCCGAAGTATATCTCTCCGACTTGGGAGGGACAAATCCCATATCGATACATACAACCCAACAAGTACTTTCCGATCACCTGAGAGACACCTTTATGATCACCCTCTCATAGGATGACGTTTGATGACCTCAAATCTTTCTTCCGATACCAGGGAGTTGTATTATCTCATGGTCTAAGGAATACAATATTTGACATAAGAAAAGCTTCGCAAAGATGAACACGATGACACGATCTAATTGCTCCACTTAGTTTGGACCTGTCCATCATACCATTCTCCCAATGATATGATCTCATTATTAATCGACAACTCATGTCCATGGTTAGGAAACCTTAACCATCATTAATCAATGAGCTAGTCCATAGAGGCGTACTAGGGACACGGTGTTGTTCACAAACCACACAAGTATTAAAGTTTCCGCTTAATACAATTCTAGCATGGAATATAAACATTATCATGAACAAGAATTATAATAATAACATTTTTATTATTGCCTCTAGGGCATAATTCCAACAGTTTGTTCTTTATTGTGTGTGCTTGGTGTTTGAAATGCATTTTAACTATGTTGATTATCAATAGATGAGACTATTATGTTTGGTTAATTGTTGAGATTGAAATTTGTTTTCTTTGTTAATCTTTTGTTTTGCATGGCCACTATACTAGTGAAATGGATCGTACTTAGGCTCTTAAACATGCCACAACCAAAAACACTAATTTGGAATAGTGTACGATTCAAAATAAAAGAATAGAAATGCTAAAAAAGGAAAAGGAAATGATTGAAAACACCAAAGCCCAAAAATTAAAGTATCGAAAAGGACAAAGCCCAATTAATAAAAAGCTAAAACTATTGGGCTTGGCCCATATAGACCATCAAAATGGACTGGGCTGATTTCACACTACGATATTCTAATTTCGTCACAAAGTTTCCACGTCAGATTGCCACGTAGGAACATACGTGCATAGGCCATATTGCCTGTGGTTATGTCGATACAATATCGTCATAGAGTTCTATGATGATTTTACCAAAATCGTCATTATAGGTCATTAGTGTAGACCAACTTTCGACGATCTCATTGTCTTCATAAGATCGTCATAGATGGACGATTGTGACGATTTTGTGATGAAAATGGAGGCTCATAGATAAGAGGATTGTATGGAATAATCATTATTACTATTGCCTCTAGAGCATTAATCCCATCGGGTGCGGTGTCGACAAGACGCTACACGAGTACGACTACATCCTGGCTCCCCCGATTCATCTCTAGCGCGCGTTCTTATTCTCCACGGCGCCCTCGCGTTCTCCATCGCGCTTGGCACCGTACCCTGCTCCTCCTTGCCGCATTATTGTCAACATTGTCATCCGCGATGGCGACGCGCAAAATGACACGCGGGTGCTGCTTCTCCCAAAGCCGGAGAGGCAGGCGTCATCACCTCTCCCCCGGCGTCTGAAGTAGGAGATGCCGCCATCGCCGCGGTGTCGACGCATGTCTCTCCTATGCCCGGAGTAGGAGAGGGCGCCCCCGCTGTCGAAGAAGGAGAAGTCGTGGTGCGAGATGGAGCTTGAGCTCCAGGTGGTCGCTGAGCACAAAAACCCTGACGACGAGTGGGAAAGTGACACCAATGCATGTGTCGTACAACACCGCCCTGCTGGCCACAAATACATTCGCGTAGTGGTGGTATGTGGAGGACAATAGCGCCATTATTGACCTTGTAGCGGCGTCGGATGCTTCACTACTAGGAAAAGGCCTATCAGTGGCGCATTATTTTGGAACTTCTATGGCGCATATGGTACACGCCGCTGTTATCTCGCCACTAAAGTGTAGTTCTGTGGCACATATTAAAATGCGTCACAGAAGTCTCAAAAACTTCTGTGGCGCATATTGCCAAAATACGCCACAGAAGTCCCGAACCAGATCTCAAACTTCTGTGGCGCATATTGCCAATATGCGCCACTGATGTTTTTTTCAAAATTCAAAAAATAACCCGGCCAGATGTGGCCGGAGTGGGAGGTGTGTGGTGGGTGGAGGGTCGCTAGAGTAGGAGGCCGCTAGTGTAGGAGGAGTACGAGGAGTAGGAGGAAAGGTTGCCGAAGCAGGAGGCCGCCGATGTAGGTGGAGTAGGAAGGGAGGGGTCGCCGGAGTAGGAGGGGTCGCCGGAGTAGGAGGAGAAGGAGACCGTCGGTGGAAGAGGAGGAGTAGTAGGAGGTGTCATCGGAGGTGATGGAGGCCATGGCCGGAGTAGGAAGAGGAGTTGGCCGGAGTAGGAGAAGCTGGATGAGAAGGGGAGGAAGAGAAGTAGAGGAAGAAGGGAAGGAAGAGAAGTAGAGGAAGAAGAGAAGGAGAGGAAGAGAAGAAGAGGAAGAAGAGAAGGAGAGGAAGAAGGGTAGGAAGAGAAGAATGAGAGAAGAAGGGGAGGAAGAGAAGAAGTGGAGGAGAGGAGTAAAGGGGAGAAGGTTAAAAGAGAGGGGGAGGGCACCAAAGAAATTCAAAATTCGAATCCCAACACTTCTGTGGTGCATATGTGAGAAATGCGTCACAGAAGTTTGTCCCTCTTTTTTATTTTTTGCAGGAAAAAATCTTCTTTCTGCCATAAATTTTTACTCTTTTCGAATTTGGGGAAGCTGTAAAACTTCAACAGCCTTCGGCAGTTGAAATCGAGTAGGAAATTTTGAGATGATCATTTTGATATATTAAACTTTTTTTCCCGGCATCGTATGAAAAAGTTATGGCCGTTTTACTGTCCCATGACCCTTTTTTGCAAAATACATCGAAATTCATTTTTTCCAAATTTTCCCTACAACTATACCCCAAAATACAACTTCATCTCAAAGGAATTATTATTTTTGAAATTTTTATCATTTTTCTTTATTTTTTACAAAAGTTAAAAGGCATCCACGGGGGATCTGGTTTTCCTTATTCTGTGGCGCATATCTATAAACTTCTGTGACACATATATAGGTATAAGCCTCAAAACAACTGAATACTATGATGGGTCCTACCCTCCCTTTTCTGTGGCGCATATGTCTATATGCGCCAGAGAAGAACTTCTGTGACACATATGACATGTTTTCTATATGCGTTATAGAAGTGTGAAGATTTCTGTGGCGCATTGTCTGAAATGTGCCACTAAAGTTTATCTGTGACGCATGGTCATACATATACGCCGCAAAAGATTTATTTATCTATAACTGATTTCCTAGTAATGCTTCAAGAGCTGGGCTGTCAAGTGTGACAACGCCCAAGCCGGATCTGGAGGACGACAATTTTGATTAGGCGTGGGGTGACGCTTCAAGAGTTTGGGTATCGTCGATCGGTCGACCCTCCCTCCCTCAATTTAGAATAGCACTGCCGGGGCCTTCGGTGGAGCTGTGCCGACACGATTTGGGACACGCCGGTGGTGGAGATGCAATAAGGCGGTGCTCGTGGTGCTTGGCTGTGGGTGACACATGACACAAGGAGACACGAAATCAAAAAGGCGAAAGCAAACGCTGGTCGCCTGCCGACGAAAGTGCACTGATGGTTTTCACCATAGGGATGGTATATGTAGACACGTTGGGCCACGCAGCCCGATCGAGTTTCGTATTCCTCGAGGACCCCACCGTCAGGACCAGTACAGTGGCAGCAGTAAAGCTGAAGAACGTTAACGGTTAATCAACTAGTAGTACTCCACGGAAGTCGTGTCCAGCATCAACGGCTATTTTTCAAACACTCCGCGCCGTGCCCGTAATCGATGTGCTTGGCTCGTGGTGCTTGGCTGTGCTACCATACCAGCAGGTAGAAGAATGTTTTTTGCACCACGACGACGACATGCGCCTGATGTACTCTCGCATCACGTGACCCCAATTTTGACAGTTTTTCTTTTCCTTTTTACTTGTATATATACTAGTACATCGGACTGTACTGCAAATGTACTGATGTTTAGAGTTTTTTTACTCAGCTCGCGACGATGATTTGAGCACGAATTACTGGGTGGCGTAGTAACTGCGTTTAAACTCGGAAGCAAGTGTCCGATCCGTACGGCACGATTAATCTGAGGGGAACAAACACACACTGACCACCACGTGCCACAGCGACCGCCCCTGAGTCACCCCAACCCAAGCGAGCGACACCCACCCGCACCTCCTCCTCAGTCCTCACTCCACTCTGCCGCAGCCCACACTCCCACACTCCATGACTCCACTCCACTGAAATCCACCACCCAAAACCCCAACCCAACCCAAACCAACAATGCCGGCGCTCCACCCCCTCCTCCTCCTCCTCCTGCTCGCCGCCATCGCCACCGCATCCGCCGCTTCTTCGCACTCCCAGCCCACCTTGCCCGCGCCGGTACCTTCCTCTCCCACTCCCACCAAAGGAGCCGGGGGCGGGGGCGCGGGCGCCTCGCACTCACAGCCCACGATACCCGCCGGCCACGCCGCGCCCCCGTCCGCCACGCTGGCCTCGTCCCCGCCGACGCAGGCCGCGCTCCTGGCCGCCTTCCTCGCCAAGGCCGACCCGACGGCCCACCTGCGCTTCCCGCTCGCCGCAACCCCATGCGCCCACCCGGGCGTCACCTGCGCCGGCCCCACCGCCCAGATCACCCACCTCGTCCTCGAGCAGGCGGGCCTCAACGGCACCTTCCCGCCGGCCACCCTCTCCAACCTCGCCCAGCTCCGCGTCCTCAGCCTCAAGGCCAACGCGCTCCACGGCCCGCTCCCCGACCTCTCCGCGCTCGCCAACCTCAAGGCGCTCTTCCTCGCCGGGAACCGCTTCTCGGGCCCCTTCCCGCCCTCGCTCGCCTCCCTGCGCAGGCTCCGCTCCATCGACCTCTCCGGCAACAGCCTCTCCGGCGCGCTCCCGCCAGGCATCGAGGCCGCCTTCCCGCACCTCACCGCGCTCCGCCTCGACGCCAACCGCTTCAGCGGCCCCGTCCCGGCATGGAACCAGTCCTCCCTCAAGCTGCTCAACGTATCCTACAACAACTTCTCCGGCCCCGTGCCGGTCACCGCCTCCATGGCCACCATGGGCGCCGACGCGTTCGCGGGCAACCCGGGACTCTGCGGCGAGGTCGTCCGCCGCGAGTGCCACCTCCTATTCTTCCACGCCGACGGTTCCGCCGCTCCCCCGGCGCAGACCGCCGACACCACTACCGACGACACGCCGCGCCAAGGCTACGGCTACGGCCTGCCCAACTCCTCGGCGCCACGCGCGCACAGATCAGTCAAGAGGCGGACCGCAATGGCTGTCGCGGTCGCGCTCTCAGCTTTCGCGGCCCTGCTTCTTGTCTGCGCCGTAATTGCGGCGAGGCGGCGAGGCAGGAGGAAGCACAGGCGGGCGGGGTCGGCGCCGTACCCGAGCCCCAAGAAGAGCGCCGCCGCGTCGCAGGTCAGCAGGGAGCTGGACAACGCCGACATTGGCTACGTGGAGTGCGTGCGGGACGACGAGGAGGCGGCGGCGATGATGATGCCGGAGGAGAAGGCTCGACGCCTGGGCCGGAGCGGCTGCCTCACGTTCTGCGCGGGCGAGGCCACGAGCTACAGCCTCGAGCAGCTCATGCGCGCGTCGGCGGAGGTGCTCGGCCGCGGGAGCGTGGGGACCACGTACAAGGCCGTGCTCGACGGCAGGCTCGTGGTCATTGTCAAGAGGCTGGACGCCGCCAAGATTGGCCCGGCGGCCTCGGAGGCAGAGACCTTCGAGCAGAACATGGACGTGATTGGGCGGCTGCGGCATCCCAACCTTGTCCCGCTGCGGTCATTCTTCCAGGCCAAGGAGGAGCGGCTGCTGGTGTACGACTACCAGCCAAATGGCAGCCTACACTCTCTTATCCATGGTAAGCTTGCTGCTCCTCAGGTTCTGATAAGTATTTAGCGTAGTAATTAGCTTGTATAGTTGATAATGGCGCTGGGCTGGATAGCTGCCATTAGTAAGCAACCCGGGTGGATTAATACAGTTGAGTGGCCTTGCCTAGGCTGACATTATGCTCTTAGACTGCACATTGTTCATCCCAACATAGAAAAGAATTGAAATTCAGAAGACTGGCCACGTGAAAATCAGGGAGCAGAATGAGTGTACCTTGGGTGGACCGTGGACCTATGTATGATGTGCTAGCTTTGTGCTTTATGGGTTCATATAGTAAACAAAGTAAACAGCTGTACATTAAGTGATCACAGATCTTGCACGCGACCAAGTCGTGTGGGATTGAATATTAGTAGGGCCTCGTCCTGTGTCTGGAAGGAATGGGCCCCTTTTAGTAACTTGTAATCACTGTGGTACACCAAATATCTACTTAAGTTCATGAAAGGGAAACCAGGAATAAAGGCAGCAGCTTGGTGAGGGTCTAATGGAGATGAAAATAGGGGGGGACAATATGTAATTATTAACCAAATAGCAATTATTAACAGCTTGTGTGGTGTAATACAGGCTTGATGTTGAATTAGGAATCACCGTCAGGAGCCTAATATTTGCAGTTGTTTGTTAAGTTGGTGTTTTGGTTGATGATTTATAGTATAAACAACATTTAGAGATTGCAGAAGTATAATTGAATTTGGTGCGAACAGAAGTGCATAAGTTGATGTGTTGATCTTCCATAGTACTGGTTCTAGGGAACTACACAGTACATTTCATGTCTGCATGCTGGCTGTTGGAAACAACATTTACATAATTATGCCGGTTTTATCTTTCCTTATAGCAGTGCAAATTAACAAGAGTGTTTTGAAATGCGGTGAAAGAAGCTTTGTTGTTTGCTCTGGCTGTGAATCTTCACCTGCTAGCTATACTCTGGCCAAATAACACGGTTCCTCATGTTATACAGAAATCCCCACAAGTTAGTATATATGTGGATATTAACATAAACTTTACACATTTGGACGATAGTTAGTAATGTTGTAGATACTGGCACTGAATATTTTTCCCTTTGTGCTTCATTCACTGCTTATTAACCTCACAAACTCTGTAACGTAGTGGCGAATCTATGATAGAATCGATGGGTGTGCCCAAGCATGAAAAATTCCCTATTAGTCCTTGCAATTTAGCCATGATTACAAATATTGGTTGCTAAAAGAATATCTGGATTTTTAGGGATTGCCATGGCACCTACGCTGGATACGCCATTGCTGTAAAGGGTAGTGGATAAATATTTTTAATTTCCACAAACTTTGATTCTTGAAAAGGAAATTGGGAGAAAATGCGATGTTTTATGGGTTTGTTTATTGAATTTTGAATAATAAAATGTAGTAATATTTGGAGATTGCAGAAGTATAATTTAATAGCAGACATAACTACATAAGTTGATGAGCTGATCCTCAAAAGTGGGCTAGTTATTGGCAACAGCATAGCATTTACTTGTCTTGTGAATGCTTTGGAATGTAGTGATATATTAGTAGGTTTATTCGTTTGATATGTTGATAGCTTTGGTTATTAACATTATTCTCTTATCTAACATGCTATTTGTACTCCAGCAGTCCAGCTAACCATGTCATGCATAACTCTTCACAAGCTTTACACATTCATAGGATAGTAAGTAGTAATGTCGTAGCCAGTGGAACTAGACATTTTTCCTGTGGTACTTATTAGCTCAACAAACTCATATCAACTGCAGGATCAAGGTCGTCCCGAGCGAAACCACTACACTGGACTTCATGCCTGAAGATCGCTGAAGATGTTGCACAGGGCCTTGCTTACATTCATCAAGCATCTCGACTTGTTCATGGAAACATCAAGTCCTCCAATGTCCTGCTTGGTTCAGACTTTGAGGCTTGCCTTACCGACAACTGCTTGTCGTTCCTTCTGGAATCATCAGAAGTCAAAGACGACGCTGCATACAGAGCACCAGAGAATATGAATTCCAACAGAAGGCTAACCCCGAAATCAGACGTCTATGCTTTTGGCATCCTTCTCCTCGAGCTCCTTAGCGGCAAGACACCGCTTGAGCACTCGGTCTTGGTGGCAACCAATCTCCAGACCTATGCCCTGTCAGCAAGGGAGGACGAAGGAGTGGACAGTGAACGCCTGTCGATGATTGTTGACATCGCATCTGCTTGCGTCCGGTCCTCGCCGGAGAGTCGGCCAACTGCCTGGCAAGTCCTTAAGATGATTCAGGAGGTGAAGGAGGCAGATACAACTGTTGACAATGATGACAGTGATCTCACTAGCAACTCCTAGTCATGCCTATGGATGGAATCGATCATGTCCAGAGTGGATGCATTATCCCAAAGTGAACAATCGTAGTTAAGTGCAGTTTACTCTGCCTAGAAAAGCTAAGGGAAGAGTGTTAGTGGTGTAGGATAATGGATGTGGGGTCATGATCTCTCTGACTGGTACCTTTTGAGCTCCAAAATTCTGTAACATATGGTAGGTTTTTCCCCTAGTGTATGGATGCTGGTTGTGGTCATACCGTTGTTTCTTAGCACCAATCCTCTATGTGGAGATCCATCACACTTATGTTAGTAGTGAAGTTAAAGACCAAAGTAATATATTGTGTTATTGTTGTTTTAGCACCTACTTTCCATGTTGACATTAGTGATCAATGGGATCATAATTAGAACTCCACTGACCAATGGGAGGAAGATGCTCTGGCTTGAAGTTGGTAGTGATAGGTTCTGTTTAGTTCCTCTTGTTGTCAGCATTAGTGAGCTGTTCTACTTTCTTTTCTGTTTGAGTTGCTCTTGCTGAAACTTTTGGTGGATGGTTGTGCTGTAAGGAACTCGTAATTCGGTCGTTAATGAAATCAGAGGAACCCTTTTATCTAAAAAAAAACTACTGTATTTTAGTTGCATGCTGCCGAGTTTGGTTTCAGTTTTCAGGTGCATGGTGCCAGGCTAATGGGAACGTGGGTTCTGATCACCATTTGGTTGCTCATTTTGCTGCAGACTTGTCCTGCACAGCTGCGAGAAATTTTGAAGTGCACATTTCTGTGTCAGAAGAGCCTGCTCTTTATTTCTTGATCCGACATCATGTTTTATATGGGATACAATTACAATTGCATCATGTACTGGTGCCGGAAGCAACAAGTCACCAAGAACACCGTATTGATATCACTGATCACACAAAAACGGCCGGAGGTAGCAAGAAAGCTGTTGCAGGACGCCGTCCCGTAGCGCATTTCGACAAGCCAGCATTTCATGTGACGCTGGATCAGCGAGGCCTTAGACAATCAACACTATGAATTCATGGTAGTCGTCCAGATGATGACGGCACAATGCCACGACCTTTCCCGCCGCGAGATGATTCTAAGATCCCTGTCCGAATTCGACATTATGGTGAACCAAATGATGGGGGTGTAACCGTCACCAGATTACCGATACCTCTCAGTCCTACTTGCATAACCTATACCGCAACGTGCACGGATCAAT
The DNA here is from genome assembly GCA_916181665.1 of Avena sativa. Classification (NCBI taxonomy): domain Eukaryota; kingdom Viridiplantae; phylum Streptophyta; class Magnoliopsida; order Poales; family Poaceae; genus Avena; species Avena sativa. The sequence goes on along the minus strand of OV702280.1, from coordinate 396,411,588 downwards.
TGGTGGTGATGCATATACCTTCGGCAATGTTTTCCTTGTTGGGTTTGATAACTTTGTGCTGCTTTGTTATATATAGCTCATGGATCTCTATCTATGCTCCAGTATTGTACTACTGACCAAAGTTGTGGTAATTATGTCAGAAATGTACGAGATTTGGTTGTACCAGTTGGTAGGTAGCACACATATTGCTGTGGTTGGTAAGTTGGTTGTCCCAGAGCCATAAGACCGGCGATATGCACATGCAATTATTATAACAATCAAAATAAACACAATGGAGGGAGATTAAATTAATACTTGAGAACAAAGTTTGTTTGGTGGCAATTGACATGGATAAACCATATAGCAGCAAAATAATTAGTTGTTAAGACTTAAGAGTTAGCCTATTATTATTATTTGGCACCAATCTCCATGGGTGAACTCGGTTGTATCACTCAATGCCGTTCAGAAGAGTAAATATTCTATTTTCGAAAAAAAAACATGAAAACGAGAATATCACATGCATTGTGACGGTAATAGTGAAGTTAAATACCTCAGTAATATAACCGTGTTAAAAAATAGCTCTAGTTTGGAATTAGTAATACAGATGAACTCTGTTTCTAGTTGTCTTTTTGGTGTTCTGGATACCACGTGGTTGGTCGTGTTTTGTTGCAGAGTTGTCCACTTTGTCATGCGCCATTGCAAGACAATTGCCCACTGCACATGGTTACAAGACCCATCAACCAAAGTGGAGACAGTTTTCCCTAGTGCATGCGTGTTGTGAACTTGTGATATGTTGCTGGAATCATCAGGAGTCAAATAAGACGCTGCATACAGAGCTCCAGAAAATAAAAAATCCACCAGAAAGGCTAAAACCCAAATCACACGCCTGTGCCTTTTGGTGTCCTTCTCCTCGAGCTACAACATATATTAGTTTGTTTCCTAGGGTATGGATGTTGTGGTCATACCGAATGTTTTCAGCGCCAAGCCTCTGGGTGGATATTTATCACGTTTATGTTAGAAATATAAGTTAAATACCAAAGTAATATAGTATTGTTACTGCAAAAAAAGTACTGTAATATAGTATTGTTTTAAGAATTAGCTTATTTTCTGCACCAATCTTCTGTGTCGAGATTAATACTAGTGAGTTAAACAGAAAGTGAGGAGGCCTGTCAAAATTAATACCGTTCAACTCCGTTACTAGCTAATTTTTGTTTCAGATATTTAGCTGCATGCTATCAAGTAGCCCATTCTTGATGTTTTGTGGTATACGAAATTCATCCTGTGGTCCTAGAGGCAACAGTTGAACATCACTCACAGAAATAGAACGTAGAGAGATGATCTCTCCGACAATAATAACTCCGTAGCTGCCTCCTGAATCTGCAGAGATGTTGTCACAGTTCAATTCAAGCCAAGACAGTTGGACGCTGCCCAAAAAACTTCACTGCTGTAGCTAACACTAGTGGAGAACGTGTCATGCGTCCCGGTTGGTAAGGGGCATTAGTCCCGGTTGCCCAACCGGGACGGGGCAATCGGGACTAAAGCCCGAACCTTTAGTCCCGGTTGCCCCACCAACCGGGACAAAAAGTTTTTTTAATTTTTTTTAATTTTTTTTTTCAATTTTTTTTAAACCTTTGAATTATTTGACTTGTTAATCTCCCACGTCTCTCATTTTTAACACTAATTATACTTAATCTTAGTTCAAATCGTACTTACAGTCAAACTTCCCATCCGGTCACCCATCCTAGCACTACTCCACCCTCAGCACGCTTAACTTCTTCATTCCATCTCTCCCACCTGCGCGAAGGACCATTATATCTTGTTGTCAAGACTAGTATATCAATCTTATTAACTCATATCGATATGTGACACGTTTTTATTTTTTGAAATTAAGAACAACTATTTTTAGTAAACAATAATAAATAATTAATAATAACATTTTATTCTAATGAAAGTAAAAACTAATTAAATTAATATTTTATTCATTTTTGCCATTTATTCATTTAATATGACATAAACAATATCTTCAAATCTGTAAATCGAAATTTAACAAATAATATATCCATTATTATCAGAAAAATGCGAGGAATTCAAATATGACATAAAAAAATACTAAAATAATTTAATTTCTAAAATAATTTCTGAAATAATTTTCTATGAGAGAACAACATAACTTGGTTTATATCGATCTCTTCTTCTATCGACTGTGTCTTGATTTAGCAGGTTTTGAAGACTCTTCATGCTATGGCAACACTTTCAAGACTCATATTTTGGATTCTCATTTTTATTTCTAGTTTTCACTTCTTAAAATGCAACGATGTTTCATATACTTTGCATATAAGTGAGAGGGGCGGCGGGGGGGGGGGGGGGGGGGTAAGGGGTATTAGTATTGGTCTAGGACTTTGTATTTGTCTAGATTTATCTTTTTTTACCCCAAGTCAGATGTACTATATATTTGCTAATTGGGCTATCAATAGATTTAAGTTGTTGGTCGTCTAACAAGTTGCACGTGCAGACTTGCTGTATGATTAAGTCTGAATACTAAACTTTGATTTGCGGGGACTAGTTTACACATTTAAAAAGAATAGAAGCGGGAGGCAGAAGTATAAGAAAGAAAAGATAATCAACTTGATACGGCTTGATGAATAGCATCAAACAAGTTCGACAGAAACGGGCGGACAGGGTTCGAAGGATTTTATTTTTAGAATTTTTTATAACCTTTAGTCCCGGTTCGTATCACCAACCGGGACTAAAAGTGGTACCTCGGTGCCAATCCCTTTAGTCCGGGTTGGTAATACGAACCGGGACTAAAGGTGTGACCTTTAGTCCCGGTTGGTGATACGAACCGGAACTAAAGGTCCCGTCACCGGGGCACCCCTTTTAGTCCCGGTTGGTGATACGAACCGGGACTAAAGGTCCCGTTTGACCCGGGACTAAAGATTGCTGGCGTTCTAGCCGTTGGAACCGGGACTAATGCTCACATTAGTCCCGGGTCCAACCATAACCGGGATTAATGCTCCAAACTAGGGTGGACGTATGACTCTTTTTCTACTAGTGTAATCTTGGAGGCAGCCCCTCTGAATGAGCCAATGCTTCAAATGACGCTGGCTCGGTGAGGCCTCGAAACCGCAATAATGCAAAGAATCCAAGGTAGTTTTCCAAATGATCATGGCACACCACCCTGATCTTGCCCCTTCCGAGGTGCTATGAACAACCCCGTCCAGATCGAACATTATGCTGAGTCAAAATGATCAAGGCCCTATTGTCATCATATTGCTGATACATTTCCCTTCTACATGCGCTACCTATACCACAACATGCACGGGTCGAGATGCTGATACTTATAACTTTGGCAGTGTTTTTTGGCTTTCACTCATTGGGGTTGATAACTTTGTGCTACTTTACTATATAGTTCCTCGATCTCTATTTATGTACCAATACTGTAGTATTGGCCACGGTTGTGGTAATTTTCTAAAAAATGTCCAAATTTGGTAGTACATATAGGTAGGTATTTCCAAACTTTGGTATATTTTTAAAATAGAAGATGATTTAGTTTTTTTGAATCGCGTGTATGTAGAAGCTTTTAGTGTGTAGGTTCAGAGCAAAATAAGTAAACCTACACACTAAAAAGAAGTCTAGATACATGAGTTAAAAAAGCTAAACATGTCATATTTTGGAATCGAGGGAGTAGAATGCATGTTGTTTGGTTGGTTCTCTCAAGAGCCACGAAACTTCTGATCTACATGCATATTTTCTATAACAAGAAAAAGAATCACAATGAAGAGAATTGTGAATTAATAATTAGGATTTTTATTTGATGAGAATCGATATTGAAAACCACCTGCAACCAAAATATTATAGTCGTTAAGAGCTACTAGTTATTGTTATTTTTTGGCACCAATCTTCTATGGATGAATTGTTAGGGTCGTATGACTCGATCGATGTGATGTTGACATGAGTAGAACTTTCAATTTGGATAAAATGTGAAGATTAATAGCAAAATTAAACACCTAAGTAATTTGGTATGAATAAATCTATTGCAAGACCTAGACGTATTGTAGCTTCTTCCAACAATCGAGCGCTTCAAGTGGCACAACCACACAAGATCAGTGTGACCTTGAAACATTAACGCCGAAAATCCATGGAAATTACCCATATGATCATAACATAGTAGTACGATGTTGCCCCTTCCGAGATCCTTCGAACACCATTGTATAAATTACTTGGACATTATCCCGAATCAAATGATCAAGGCACTATTATCATTAGATTACCGACACCTCTTGGTCCTACATACATAGCCTATGTTGAATTGAATTATCACGGCGGTATTGTCACAAAGTAATTGATACCTCGTCGTCCTACATACCAATACCATAATATGAACGGATTGATTGATGTTGATACATATAGCTATGGCAATATTTCTCCTCTGTTTCATTTGTTGGTCTTTATAACTTCGTGTTGCTTTACTACTAATTAACTATGCTGCTAGCCACGTAAAAAAAACTATGTTGCTAGTTTGTTTTAATTGCATGGTGCCAAGTTTGGTTTCATATTTTAGTTGCATGGTGCCAAGGTTACTGTGAAACTGTTTTCTTGTCACCATTCGGTTGCTCATTTTGGTCGCAGACTTGTCCTGCATGGCTGCACCGTTGCGAGAAATTATAAACGTCACATTTCAGCTAGAACAGCCTACTTTTAATAGATCTAGCATACAGTCTTATGGGATATAGTTTCATCATATGGTGACAGGAACAATAGGTCTCCAAGAGACAGTCGTTTGATGCTCTATGTAGAATAGCTCATAGCTCCCTCCTAATGTTGAAGATATGCCCAAGAGGCAATAATAAAGTGGTTGTTATCATATCTTTATGTTTATGATAAAAGTTTACATCCCATGCCATAATTGTATTAACCAAAAATATTAATACTTTTGTGTTTTGTAAACATAAAAAAGTCCCTAGTAAGCCTCTTGTTAAACTAGCTTGTTGATTAATAAATGATCAGGGTTTTCTGATCATGGACATTAGATGTTATTAATAACAAGGTCGTACCATTAGGAGAATGATGTGATGGACACTCACCCATATATATTGGAGATATGCCCTAGAGGCAATAATAAATGTAGTTATTATTATATCTTTGTGTTTATGATAAATATTTGCATTCATGCTATAATAGTATTAACAAGGAAACATTAATACTTGTGTGATTTGTAAACTTAAATTGAAGTCCCTGGTATAGCCTCTGTACATCACTAGCTTGTTGGTTGATAAATGATTGTGGTTTCCCTATCATGAATATTGAGATGTTATCAACAACAAGATCATATCGTTAGGAGAATGATATGGTGGACATACTCCTATAGATAAGCGTAGCATAAAGATCAAGTCATTTTAATAGTTCAATTGCTATATGCTTTCTGATACATAGTAATCTAATTCCTTCGACCATGAGATCATGCATATCACCTTTACCGGATGGATGCTTTGATGACATCAAACACCACACCGTAACTGGGTGGCTATAAAGGTGGCATTGAGTGTTTGGAAAGTATTGGTTGAGACACATGGATCAAGAGTGGGATTTGTCCATCCATATGACGGATAGATATACTCTGGGCCCTCTCGGTGAAATGTCATCCAATTAGCTTGCAAGCATGTGACTGGCTCACAAGGGATCACATATCACGGGAACGAGAAAAGAGTACTTATCGGTAACGAGGTTGAACTAGGTATGAAGAGATACCGACGATCATAACCTCGGATAAGTAAACTATCGTGAGACAAAGGGAAATTGATATCGTATGTAAGTGGTTCATTCGATCGCAAAGTAGTCGTAGAAATATGTGGGAGCCATATGAATTTCCAGATTCCTCTATTGGTTATTGTTCGGAGAAGTGTCTCGATCATGTCCGCATAATTCACGAACCGTAGGGAGACACACTTAAGGATTCGACGTTGTTTGAGTAGTTATGGAATGATTAGAAAGAGACCGAATGTTGTTCGGAGTCTCGAATGGGATTCGGGATATCACGAGGAGATCCGGAATGGTCCGGAGAATAAGATTCATATAAGGAAAGTCCCGTTTCGGAGTTGGGGAATGGTTCCGGTGTTTTCATCGGGAATGTTCTAGAAGGTTCTGGAATGTCCGGCACTCCGAAGGGGGAAGGGTACATGAATGTGTTATATCAAGTTGGTATGGTTGCATCATGTACTCGGTGTCATCGCTGTTCAAAATAGAGGGTTTATTCAAATCCTAGTTTGAAAAGTCAAACGGCTAGTTTGAAAGTCAAACGGCAGTTTTTGGAAAGAGGAGGAGGAGTGGGAAACCGAGTTGGGGAGGAGTTCCTCCTCCCCACCGTCGGCGCCACCTCCAAGCCGAGTTGGGGAGGGACTCCTCTCCCTCCCCTTGGCCGGCCAGACCCTCCACCTATATAAGGAGGGGCAGGGCTCCCTCCTAGAGACACACAAGATCCTCTCCTCCAAACCCTAGCCGCCGGCGCCGCCACCTCCACTGCCGCCGCCGCCGACCTAGGTCAAGCCTCTGCCGCCGCCTAGCAACCCTAGCCGCCGACCAAGCTTCCTCCTCGGCGTGTCTAAACCCTAGATCGTCGAGGGACTCTCTCATACTCCACCATACTCGCCCCGGCTTAAGGCGAAGCCCTGCGAGATCTCCCCTCTACTTCCGGTACCACGCCGTTGTGCTGCCGGAATCGCGAGGAGAGTGCTACAACCTCCGCTGCCTGCTGGAACAAGGGAGAGGAAGGTCTTCGTCGAGTACCAAACGTGTGACCGACTGCGGGAGCGCTGCCGGAACGCAGCGCCGGAAGGATCGTCTACGTGATCTTGAGATCGGGAAGAGTACGACTACATCACCCACGAGAATCCGCTCTCGTTAAACACTTTGGAATCTTCGAGGGTGAGTTATTCCATCGAATCGTTGCTACAATCTAGTAGATATATCTTGGCTTGTTTGTTTGTATGCGGTAGAAATTTTTTGTTTTCCATGCTACAAAACCCTACATAGTAAGCATAGCATAAGATCAAGTCATCTAGAGTTTGTTTGCTACAAAGCTTTTAAATACATAGTAACCTAATCTTTCGACCATGAGATCATGTTAATCACCATCACCTTATATATGCTTTGATGACATCAAACACCACTCCGTAACTGGGTGGTTATAAAGGTGGCATTAGGTATTCTAAAAGTATGGATTGAAGCGCATGGATCAAGAGTGGGATTTGTCCAACCATATGACAGATAGATATACTCTAGGCCCTCTTGGTGAAGTGTCACCCAATTGGCTTGCAAGCATGTGACAAGGTCACAAGGGATGTCACATCATAGTATGAGTAAAGAGTACTTATTGGTAACGAGGTTGAACTAGGTATAGAGATACCGACGATCAAACCTCGGATAAGTAAAGTATCGCGTGACAAAGGGAATCGGTATCGTATGTAAATGGTTCATTCGATCACGAAGTCATCGTAGAAATATGTGGGAGCCATATGGATTTCGAGATCCCTCTATTGGTTATTGATCGGAGAGGTGTCTCGATCATGTCTGCATAGTTTACGTACATTTGGGAGACACACTTAAGGATTCAATATTGTATAAGTAGATATGGAATATGAGTTGGAGACCGAATGTTGTTCGGAGCCTTGGATCGGATCCAGGACATCACGAGGAGATCCGGAATGGTCCGGAGAATAGGATTCATATAAGGAAACTGGTTTTCCGGGGTTCGAGAAATGTTTTGGTGTTTTAACCGGATACTTCTAGAATGTTCTAGAGGGACCACCAGTGGTCCCACCACCCCAGGAGGGGTCAATTGGTCAGTGGCATGCTGATACGTTGGAAACGTATCTATAATTTTTGATGTTCCATGCTTGTTTAGTATCTACTTTTCTTTGCTTTGTCTACACTTTGATGTGTTTTTATATGTTTTCTGGAACTAACCTATTAACAAGTTGCCACAGTGCCAGTTGCATGTTTTCTTCTGTTTTTGGTTCCAGAAAGGCAGAAAATCAATATTCTCTGAATTAGACAGGACAAAAGCCAAAGTCAATAGTTTACCGTGGGCAACACAAAGCCAGAGTACGAGACGGAGGAGGCTAACCAGGGGGCCACACCCCCTGGCGGCGCTCCTTAGGGCTGACCGCGCCGGGGGGGGGGGGGGGGTGCAGCCACCCTGGTGGCCCATGCCTCGCCTCTTCGCCTATAAAGTCCCCCTAATGCCAAACCCCTAAACACCCTATCAATATTCCACGAAACCGTCTGTAGCCTCCGCCACCATTGTCCCTAGATCGGGGGGGATCTGAAGTTCTTCCCGGCACCCTGCCAGAGGGGAGATCATCCCAGAGGCCTTCTTCTACGGTATGAAGCGTGAGTAGTTCCACCTTGGACTACGGGTCTATGGAATAGCTAGATGGTTGTATCTCCTCCTTGTGCTTTCATGTATAGATCTACTGAGCTCCGTTCATGATCAAGATCTAATCTATTTGTAATCATGCATGTTGTGTTTGCGGGGATCCAATGGATATTGAGATTATTATGTTGGTTTGATTAATGGTTTGGTCTTTATGATTCTATCATGTCTGTGTTGTTTGTGATCTTGCATGCTCTCCGTTGTTAGTAGCTATCTTGGCCAAGTAGTTGCCAGTGACTCCAAGAGGGGGTATTTATGCTCGATAGTGGGTTCATGACTCTACTTTCCAAGGGAAGTGACAATAATCTCTTCGGTTGTAGATGTGTTGTTGCTAATAGGGAGAAAACAATGGTCTCTTGTTCATGGAACATGTGGACTGTTTACCTTACACACTTTGCTTAAAGCAGTTGTATGTTGCTTGCAACTTAATACTGGAGGGGGTTCTGATGATAACCTGAAGGTGGACTTCTAGTAATAGATGCAGTTGGATGGCGGTCTATGTATATAGTTGTATTGCCCAATCGAATCTCATAGGATCTTTTTGACTAGTATTGCATTGTTATGCCTTGCTCAGTTCCTGTCAATTGCCCTGTTGTAATTTGTTTACCTTCATGCCATGTTGTTTATCTAAGGAGAGCACCTCTAGTGAACTATGGACTCCGGACCAATCTTTACCATTGATACATCGTCCATTGTTACTTGTTTACTTGCTGCAAACCATTACCTTCCACACCATACGTTTAATCCTTTGTTATAGCAAACCGGTGAGCTTGACAACCTCACTAATTCGTTGGGGCAAAGTAAGGATGGCAATGGGTAGGGTATGGGCAGGGTAGAGCAATACCATACCCATACCCGTGTAGCCAATGGGTACAAAATCTTACCCATATCCGTACCCGCGGGTATAAAACTTTACCCATACCCATACCCGACGGGTACCCGTATCCATTGGGTACCCAGCGGGTATATCCAATAGTATACAAGTTATTCAAAATTTTACTTTCATCAATACCATATTTGAAAAAAGACAATAATCTCTACTTACTAATAGTAGACAAGTACATGAAAGTAACAAATTAAAGTTTAGAAGTCGCAATCTCATACTCGTCCCTAGGCTTCTCGGCCGCATAGGTTCAAACTCTATAGATAAGTTTGACATATTAGTTTAAACGGGTAGGGTATGGGTATACCCATGGGTACAAGTCTATACCCGTGCCTGTACCCGTGAATTAACGGGTAGGGTATGGGTATTACCCATGGGTATAAAAGTGTGCCCATACCCTACCCATGCGGGTATGGTACCCGCGGGTACCCGTACCCATGGGTAAAATTGCCATCCTTAGGGCAAAGTCTTGAGTTTGTGTTGTGTAGGTTTCCACGTTGCTTGTAACACCTGTGTGACGTTTCCTTCCTCCTACTAGTTCGATAACCTCGGTTTCTTACTGAGGGAAGACTTGCTGCTGTTCTGCTCCATACCTTGCTCTTGGGGTTTCCCAACAAAGCGCTTTTAGGCGCCATCACATGCCCTAGGGGCCAGCCTCACCAAACCCTAAATGGACAATTTGGCCAAGACTAGTAAAAGGGTCAATCCCTAGTTTGAATAGTCAAATCCTAGTTTTTGGTAAGAAGGAAGACTTGGTGGAAAAGGGGTTTTAAGCTCTTACCTTGGAGGCCGAGTTGGGGGGGGGGACACGGCCTAGGCTGGGAACCCTTGGCCAACCGCCCCCACCTATATAATGAGGGGTGGGGCCGCACCCCCCATACCCCTTGTCCATTGGCGTCTAACCCTAGCCGCCCCTCTCTTATCTCTCGTCTAACGTTCTGCTCCGGCTTAGACGAAGCCATGCAGAAATCTCTCCTCCACCACCACCACACCGCCGTGCTGTTGGGATTCCGAGGGGATCTACTACCCCCGCTGCCTGCTGGAAGAAGGGATAGGAAGGTCTTCATCGACTATCGTACATGTAACCGATTGCGGAAGCGCCGCCGGAACGTGGCACCGGAAGGATCATGTACACGATATTGAGATCAAAAAGTGATCAACTACATCAACCACGAGAATCCGATCTCGTTAAAACTCTTTGGATCTACGAGGGTTAGTTCTCTACAATCTCGTTGCACTGATCTCGTAGATTAGATCTTGGCTTTTCCATATATTGGATCTTGGTTTTATGTGTTCTTGTGGTAGAATTTTTTTGATTTACATGCAATGAACCCTATAGTGGTATCATAGCCGAATCTATGCATAGATCTGTTGCAAAAGTAGAACACAATGGTTTTTTGGGCGTTGATGCTTTTGTTGTCGTTTCCTTTTCGTGTACTTTGCATCTTGCAGTATGGTGGGATGAAGCAGCCCGGGCTAACCTTACATGTTGTCGCATATGAGACTTGCTCCATGCTCAATGTGCAAATTGCATTGCACAAGTAGCTTTGCGGGTGTCTGTATCTCCCACCATAGTTAAGATTTAATTTACAACGGGCACTTGACAACAGTTGTATCAACGTTGTGGTTTTTGATCGTAGGTAAGAACGGTTCTTATTCGAAAGCCCCAAGAAACATAAAACATGCAAAGAAAAATAGAGGCGTCTAACTTCTGTTGTAGGGCATGTGATGTGATGTGATATGGCCATGATGTGATTGTGATTATATTTGATTTATGCAATGATCCTTATTGTAATATGGAAACCGGCAGGAGCCTGATGGTTGTCTTTAAATTTGTTAAGACATGCGTGTATATCCATTATGTAATAGCTTTATTCCAAGTAGTTGTAATAGTTGTTGTTGGTGATGGACAACCATGAAGCAGCGCCATTGACCTTGACGCTATGCTGGTGATGATGGAGATCATGTTCGTGCTTTGGAGATGGAGATTAAAGGCACAAGAAGAAAGACCATATCATATCACATATTATGAATTTCATTTGATGTTAATCCTTTTTATGCATCTTGTATTTCTTAGATAACGAAGGTAGCATTATAAGATGACCCCTCTTACTAAATATTAAGTAATAAAGTGTTTGTCCTTAGTAGGCACCATTGCTAAGACTCGCCGTTTCGAAGCATCACGTGATGATTGGGTGTGATAGATTCTACGTGTGCATACAATGGGTGGAATCCAGATTTGCACCTGCAGATACTAAGGTTAACCTTGACAAGCCTAGCATGTACAGACATGGTCTCGGAACACGGAATTCCAAAAGGTAAAGCATGAGTCATATGGATGATATGATGAACATGTTGATTGTTTGCCTTTGAAACTATATCATCTCTCGTGATGATCGGACTTGGTGTAGTTGATTTGGTTTGTGTAATCACCAATGAATCGAGGGATGTTATTTTGAGTGGGATTTCAAAATTAATATGATTAAAGTTGAACACAATTTATCATAAATTAAATCAAAGTGAATTTGCATAATTGTTGTAATCATTGGCGTCCGTTCACCACCTTACGCTTAGTTTTAGTTGAGATAATAAAACTATATAATTCTGGATAGTTACTTTATAAACTGGTATCGTATTATTTTGAGTGTCAATCTAAAGTTTAAAAGTCCTATTGCAAACTTCAAGCAAACTCCATTTACTCCGTGATGTTTAATAATTAGTATTAGACCAAGAGTAACAATTCCAGTGTTAGTATCTAAGTATCATGTTTGCCTCCATGATACTTGATATTCAAAAGGTTGATTTAGTATCAAGGTTTTCTAGGAGTCAAAAGAAATATTTCAGATACCATCATGTGTGGAAGATATTGCGACATCTGAAATAATGATTTGGTTGCGACATGATAGAGTATAATATGGAAAAAATTATATTCTCATATTTGATGATACTTTGCAATGGTTGGAGACGCTAGTCGTTGATACTTCGGAAACGTATCTATAATTTTTGATGCTCCATGTTTGTTTAGTATCTACTTTGCTTTGCTTTGTCTACACTTTGAGGTGTTTTTTTATATTTTCTGGAACTAACCTATTAACAACTTGCCACAGTGTCAGTTGCTTGTTTTCTTCTGTTTTTGGTTCTAGAAAGGCATAAAATCAATATTCTCGAAATTGGACGGGACAAAAGCCAAAGTTATTATTTTTCTCGGAGCAACACGGAACCACGAAGCAGAGCCAGAGGGGGGCCACAGGGTGGCCGCACCCCCTAGGCGCGGGCAAGCCCTGGAGGCGCCTGGAGGGGGTGTTGGCCCCCTGGACCCCCACCGACCTTGATTCCTGCGCCTATAAGAAGCCTCCGACCCAAAAACCCTAGGGCAATCCAGAAGAAATCCACGAAAACCTCTATAGAGACGCCACCGCCGAAGGGGAGATTCGAGGGAAAGAAAGTCTCTGTTCTGGCACCCTGCCGGGACGGGGAAGTACCCCCGGAGCCATCTCCATCGATCTCCATCGCCATCTTCATCACCATTGTTATTCCCATGATGAGGAGGGAGTAGTTCTTCCTCGAGGCTAAGGGCTCTACCGATAGCTATAGGTGTTCATCTCTCTCTCTCTCTCTCTCTCTCTATATGCATGATCATGTTGTGGTCATGAGCTTTGTAATCAAGTAGATCTACCTTGCTACTCAAGTTCTTCATTAGATCTCTGCTCTCCCCATGTGTGTGAAAGTGATAGCGTACACGCCATGGTGGCACTTAGGCTTGAGTCTACATAAATACTCTTTGTGCTTTAATAGATCTATGCTTTTCCCCACGTGTGTGAAAGTGATAGTGTGCATACCGTGTGTGGCACTTTGGATAGATTGAATATTTGTTATGAGTTATATTTGGAGTTGGATGTCTCTATGAAATTGTGGTGTTTGTCGGAACCATCTAGCGCTCAAGGTGATAGTGTGGGGTTATTTAGATTGGGGAAGGCCCTACCGTGGATTAGAGTGTCCAACCGGAGAGTAGTTAAGAGTAGTATCATTAAGAGAAGATATTTATATGAGAGAGTGTTCACTAGTGAAAGTATGATCCCTAGGCCTTGTTTCTAAACATTGAAACACCATTCACATCTAGATCTGTTGCATGTTTGCTTGCTTTAGTCTTTACCTCACCATCAAGCTCCTTTTTGGCACTCACACATGTTACCCCATGTCAACAACAAGTCTGAAGCTCCTTTCTGGCACCGTTATCACTTGTATTTCACTATCTCTTCGCCGAACTAGTGCACCTATAGACCTGACAAGTGTATTGGGTGTGTTGGGGACACAAGAGACTTCTTGTATCTTGATTGCATGATTGCTTGAGAGGGAATACCTTTGACCACTTCCTCCCTGAGTTCGATAAACCTTGGGTAATCCACTTAAGGGAAACTTACTGCTGTTCTACAAACCTCTGCTCTTGCAGGCCCAACAACTGTCTACAAGAATAGAAGTGCGTAGACATCAAGCTCTTTTCTAGCGCCGTTGCCGGGGAGGTAAGGTAAAAAGTACTCACACCCTCCAGTGTGAGTGCTCGAAGTTATTTCCTTTAGATTCTGCAGTTTTCTCTTTTTTTTTCTTGTTTTCACTAGTTAGGCTTAATAGAAAACAACAACAAAATTAGAGAGCCTTTTAGTGTTTTTCCTAAGTTATAATTTGAGTGGTTTGAAAAGAAAATTAAAAAACCTATGGAAATTTCTTTGCATGCTAATAGCAATGTTATTAGTATCAATTTTTTGAACACCATTGTTACTAATGGTATGGAAACGTCTAAGCTTGGGGAAACAAGTTTTTATGGGAAAAATCTTTTTAGCTCCCCAGCTTTAGGGAAGAAAATTTGCTCTGATGATACTTTATCTCCCATATGTGGTAATTGTAATGATACTTGTGATATTTTAAATCCACATACTGAAAGTGTCCCTTTTAAAATACCTATTGAATTGTTGAACGTGTTATGAATAACTGCTATTTTGGAGATGGAACTGTCCATCCTAGTGATCATTTACTCTTTATACATGAATTATGCGAGTTGTTCAAGTGTGCAGGTATTTCAATGGACCGAGTTAAGAGGAAGCTATTCCATTTCTCAGTTAGGGACAAAGCAAGGGAGTGGTATGAGCTACTAGATGATCCTCATCATTTGGAGTGGAAGGAACTTGAATCTCTCTTTTATTCTAAATTTTATCCTCGTCATGAAATTCATAAAGATAGGAACTATATTTATAATTTTCATCCTCATGAGGGATAAAGTATTTCCGAAGCTTGGGGGAGATTTAAGTCACTAATGCTCAAATTTCCCATTCATGAGCTCCCCAGTAATATTATTATCAATAATTTTTATGCAAGGCTTTCAGGACATTACAAGGACTACCTAGATACCTGTTCAGAGGGATCCTTAACAAGTAAGAAGGTCAAAGCTAAGTGGGATCTTCCTGAAACAATTCAAAGCAATACTGGAGATTGTGATAACGACAAAGGTAAAAAACCAGGTATAAACTATGAGTATGATTGCATTAAGTCTTTCGCTGAAACTGCTAATTTTCAAGAGGTTAGTGCTATATATGGTATTGATCCTCAAATTCTTGTTAAATATTATAGAGCCTTTGCTTCCCATATTAATGCTCCTAAAGAAAAATGGGACATGTATCATGAACATTTTAAAGACACTTGCATGGAAAATGAAAATGTTATTAATGATTGCAATTAAAATGCTCAAACTTCTGAAAGTACTATTTCTTATAAGCATGTTAATTTTTGTGGTATGCATAGACCTTGTGAGAAGAATCAAATAGAATAAGAATATTGCATCACACACTGGAATGAAAAAACTAGAAAGTGGTATAAGGGTATAGATGATCTTAGTAAAAAGTGTGTGCCCTCTATCCTTTTATTTGTGAACTTTGCTTTGAAGTGGGTCATTTCAATTTTCAATGCTCAGGCCATAATAATCCTGCAAATTTGTATTATGATAACATGATCACTGATAATCAACATGATGAACTTACATTATTTTTGGGGTGTGAAGAGTTATCAAGAAAAAGCTCTTTGATAGACATGAGTACTTTTGATATGAATAGCATCCTGCATGGTTGTCATATTTATTGTGTTGAAAACTGCCACACAAATACTTACATATAAAATCTTATAAAATATGATATTTTACCAAATTATGATAGGACTGATATGTGTTTTGATCTTATTAATGAAAAGGAGGATTCCTCTAAAGTTTCTTATGTTGTCTCTAACAATAAACCAGGGTATGTGGAGAAGCTTCCTTTAAAGCCTCTCCCTCCTAAAGAGGAGAAGGAGAATAAGAAGAGGAGTAAAAGAAGAGAGCAAATGGTATCTTCCCCTAAGCATGTTACTCCTACCATAGTTTTTGCTGATGAGTCTGAACTAGATGATGTTCCTAAGCCTGTTACGTATATTAGTGATCATGATTGGGAAAAGCACACCACTTTTGATATTGAAAATCTCTTTGGTACCAATTCTAAAAATGATTATATTAATAGTTCTTGTGCTATTAGTGCTATCCATGTTCCTTCCAATGATGATATGTTTACAAATGAACACACTTGGGAAGATAGCTATTCTATTGCTTATGATGATGTTATACCTCCAATTTATGATGATTACAATGATGAGTATGATATTTTCAGTCCACCTACTATTAAGGAGAAAATTTATTGTGATTACAATATGCCTCCTATATTTGATGATTATGGTGATGAGAATAATAATGATAGCTATTTTGTTGAATTTGCTCCTACTATAATTAATAAGGATGGCTATTATTATGTGGAGAGTAATAATCATTTTATGCATGTGGCTCATGATAAGAGTGTTTTATATGATAGTTATATTGTTAATTTTATTCATGATTCTACTGAAAGTTATTATGAGAGAGGGAAACATGGTCTTATGTATCTCAACAATATTAAGGTTCTCCTCTTTATGTTGAAAATCTTGAAGTTGCACTTGTTTTGCTTTACTATGCTTGTTTCTTTGTGCTTTCATGACTTGTTTCTTTACAAGATTCCTATGCATAGGAAGTGGGTTATACTTAAATGTGTTTTGAATTTGCTTCTTGATGATCTCTTTTACTTTAATTCATATTTCTTATTAGAGCATCTTCTCAAACTATCAAGCCTAACTTAAAGGCGTTAAAGAAAAGTACTTGTTGGGAGATAACCCAAAAGTTTACCTGAGTCTTGGAAGTTATTACTTCAGTAATGAACTCTTCTTATCCTTTTTGTTTGATTTTTTTTCCAAGAATGACCTCTAATGAAAGGGAAGTAAGATTTGGGGAGTTGCTGTCCCGAAACAGATTTCTGTCCTCCACCAAAAAAATTCGTGAGGAGTCTCTGTAACTCGGGTTGACCTAAAAATTTACGAATAAATCCCAAAATATGTTAGATAACTTTCGTTAGTTCGAATTTTTTTGATTTGAGCAACACAAGATGTTCTAAAAAATCGGTTTCTACTTGCTGGTCTGTTTTGACAGATTTCTGCCATTATTTGCATTTGCTTCTTATTGATTCCTTTTTGAGTTCTATTTAGGTTAATTGAGCTTTTTGAAGGAGTTACTACAGTAGATTGTGTTTTTAGTGAAAAGTTTTGCTGTTCCAAAAGCTTTGCCAGAGGTCTAATATCTTTTGAATACACTAATGTTGCTAATGAAAATTGTGTGAAGTTTTGTATGAAAGAAAATTTACAGGTGTAGAGAGAGAATGATGTAATGAGATGAAGAATGGAAAAAAGCTCAAGCTTGGGGATGCCACCCTGTGCCACCCCAAGAAATATCCATGAGGTATAAGCGTCATAGCTTGGGGATGCCCAAGGCATCCCCTTCTTCATCAATAAAAAGCTCAGGTCTTTCTAGACACTTTGTTTTTATTGTTTCATGCATTGTTGTGTTGTTCTTGAGCGTCTTAGTTTTCGTTTTTGGTTTTCGTTTGCTTAGTCTGCTTGAGTAAGTTGGTTGGTTACACCACACTTCTTTTGGAGAGAGACACACTCTGTTTCCATTGCCTAGAACACTCTAGTTTTCACTCTTATTGTTCTGTGAGTGTTCACTTTTGCTAGCACTATGTTTAGCCTTAGTTTTATTGTGATTTCAGCTTAGAACTTTTTAGTTTTCTTTGTGGATTTGTGAAACAAGCTCACCGATCTTTGTTGATTATTTTCTTTGTGAGTTTTTTCAATTAAGTTGATTGGTGTTAGAAAAGATTAGAAAGTTCTTGCTTGAATAGTGGTACAAAGTGAGCTTTCTTTGACTGTGGCTTAAACTTTATCTTGTCATGATAGGTGTTGTTTTGACCTTATGCTTAGTGATTATTGCTATAGCATGAGTTGATCCAAATCATTGAGAGTGCTTAGTGTGCCTTGAAGAAATTATGCGTTGTTTTAGCATGCAAAATCCTATATTGTGGTATTCTCCTTTGATGCTTTGCTTGGGTTGACTTGGCACATGCTCACACCATGTTATGACTATGACAAGTGACCATTAGACTCTATGATCATTTAGTCCTTGACTTGTAGTACCACTCTTTGCTTTGATTAGTATGCTTTGTTGCACTGCATGATTATGGCCATTATTGCTCTCTTAGTTGGTTGCTCCCAGTCTTTTGCTAGCCTCCACTTGTATGAGTAAGTTCTACTAATGCTTCCAACTCCCAAGAAACCAAGTTTTTCCAAAGTGTCCACTATAAACTCCTATGCATGGTGTGTTACACCATTCCAAGTATATTTTTGTTTTCAGCTATCTTCCAGTTAAAAAGTCTCTTTGTTATGTGAAAACTTAGTGATTAAAGCCCTCACAAACTTGATGGCACGCTTTATATTCTTTGCCGCTAATAAACTTGAACCATTGTGTCATCTATGTTGTATATGCTTGCACTTATACATTGGAATTAGTAGAACCGTGCTGTCACGGGGAACGTTTTCAACATTGCACTTGTACTTTGTACTCAGATGATATCATGCTATTTTGTCTATGGATGTCACCGGTGTGAAATAAAGAGGGAACTTGTAAGTCCATGGAGTTTGTATCCTGTGTTAGAGAAACGTCTAGGCCGCTAGCCTAATCCATGCCTAATCATGGTGGAAACTTGCAGCATCACCATAGTGAGCTATCTATGAATCATCCTTAGTAAAAATCTATGCATATAGTAAATAAAAAGATTGATGAGATGCTCATTGTCTGCTTGCCTTGTCATTTTGGTTATGAGAAAGCTCCTGTACCATGTGCAAGGGGTACCCCGTTGGCGGTTCTCAATGATATGCAAATACTAACAATGACAAGAACTTACAGGTGACTAAATTTGAGTAGCATGAGGTGTGGCCCTCGTATTCAAGGGACTTGAGATTGCCAACTTATACTTCGTCAAGCATATACTCCATCTTTGTTCACTTTAACCTTAATCACTTCAAGATGCTTATGATAGGGGCAATGAGGGCTGAAAGCTAACAAGTACCATAAATTTTGGAAGCTCTTTTTGAAACTTGAAATCCCTGCTTCCTTTACAAAAAGGCTTTTCTTCCACCATTACTTGAGTCTCCACCTTCTACCTTTTGGCACCATTAATAGAGCATAAATTTCATTCTGTGTACAGTGTTCCAAAGCTTATTGATTGATGCATATTGTGATATTACTTGTTCTTATGCTATTTGTTTCTAGTCACCCTTGTGAACTTTGAAGGTGTCCTATGCATCTATATTGCTACTCTATGAGGGACAAGCTGATTGCCACTATGTTATGTTTTCTGTATGTGAAACAAACAAATGTTTTTCAATGCATGTTATTCATCATCTCTGTTTGTAGGCTTTCATGTTGCATGCATAGTTACTTTGTCTTACTGTTAGAACTCCATCTTTCATGCACATGTTTAGAGTTCTTTGATCCCAAATTTCAATGCTTGCAAATGGTTTGATCTTGGTTTTGATGGTGCATGTCACCTCAAAAATTATTCATTTTATCACTTACATACTCGAGGACGAGCAGGAGTTAAGCTTGGGGATGCTTGATATGTCGAAAACGTATCTATAATTTTTGATGCTCCATGCTTGTTTAGTATCTACTTTGATTTGCTTTGTCTACACTTTGAGGTGTTTTTATATCTTCTCTAGAAATAACCTATTAACAAGTTTCCACAGTGCCAGTTGCCTGTTTTCTTCTGTTTTTGGTTCCAGAAAGGAAGAAAATCAATATTCTTGGAATTGGACGGGACAAAAGCCAAAGTTATTATTTTCCCGGAGCAACACGGAACCACGAAGCAGAGCCGGAGGGGGGCCACAGGGTGGCCGCACCCCCTAGGCGCGGGTAAGCCCTGGAGGCGCCTCGAGGGGGTGTGGCCCCCCCTTGGACCCTCACCGACCTTGATTCCTGCGCCTATAAGAAGCCTCCGACCCAAAAACCCTAGGGCAATCCAGAAGAAATCTACGAAAACCTCTGTAGCGCCGCCGCCAAAGGGGAGATTCGGGGAACAGAAAGTCTTTGTTCTGGCACCCTGGCTGGACGGGGAAGTGCCCCCGGAGCCATCTCCATCAATCTCCATCGCCATCTTCATCACCGTTGCTGATTCCCATGATGAGGAGGGAGTAGTTCTTCCTCGAGGCTAAGGGCTCTACCGGTAGCTATGTCTTCATCTCTCTCTCTATGCATGATCATGTTGTGGTCATGAGCTTTGTAATCAAGTAGATCTACCTTGCTACTCAAGTGCTTCATTACATCTCTTCTCTCCCCATGTGTGTGAAAGTGACAGCGTGCACGCCATGGTGGTACTTAGGCTTGAGTCCACATAAATACTCTTTGTGCTTTAATAGATCTATGCTTTTCCCCCACGTGTGTGAAAGTGACAGCGTGCATACCGTGTGTGGCACTTTGGCTAGATTGAATATTTGTTATGAGTTATATTTGGAGTTGGATGTCTCTATGAAATTGTGGTGTTTGTCGGAACCATCTAGCGCTCAAGGTGACAGTGTGGGGTTATCTAGATTGGGGAAGGTCCTACTGTGGATTAGAGTGTCCAACCGGAGAGTAGTTAAGAGTAGTATCATTAAGAGAAGATATTTATATGAGAGAGTGTTCACTAGTGAAAGTATGATCCCTAGGCCTTGTTTCTAAACATTGAAACACCATTCACATCTAGATCTATTGCATGTTTGCTTGCTTTAGTCTTTATCTCACTGTCAAGCTCCTTTCTGGCAGTCACACACGTTACCCCACGTCAACAACAAGTCAGAAGCTCTTTTCTGACACCGTTACCACTTGTATTTCACTATCTCTTTGCCGAACTAGTGCACCTATACACCTGACAAGTGTATTGGGTGTGTTGGGGACACAAGAGACTTCTTGTATCTTGATTGCAGAATTGCTTGAGAGGGAATACCTTTGACCACTTCCTCCCTGAGTTCGATAAACCTTGGGTAATCCACTTAAGGGAAACTTTCTACTGTTCTACAAACCTCTGCACTTGGAGGCCCAACAACTGTCTACAAGAATAGAAGTGCGTAGACAATGTGGTTCTTGGGTATTGGATACTGAATTTGTTGGTGTGAATTGTCATATAGAACAACATAATTCATGAACTACAATGGCCTAAGTAACTAGCAAGATAATATGTGACGATGTTCATCGAATACAAAGAAAGTGTTGTTATGTTTCTCGTTGACATCAAAGCTTGCCTTCAAGATTTTTTTTAATAATTGTTATTTTGATCAGGTATTATGTGAAAAAAGGTTGTTCAAATAATTTCTGTTTTCCATAATAGATGGATGATATACAAGTCTAGTTGGATAAATCACATCCATAAAACTAATGCTAAAATGTCGCAAGACAAATGATTGAAAGATCACTTAAGAAGTGACATCGTTGTTTAAATTATATTGGAAAGAAAACATGAAGAAACTACATGTTCATGGAATTTTGGAGTCTTTTGATTTTGATCAAATGACACTTGTGAGACTTTCCTAGAGATAATTGAAACTCCATTTA
This sequence comes from Avena sativa, assembly GCA_916181665.1. Taxonomy (NCBI): domain Eukaryota; kingdom Viridiplantae; phylum Streptophyta; class Magnoliopsida; order Poales; family Poaceae; genus Avena; species Avena sativa. Next base: position 396,390,276 of record OV702280.1, on the reverse strand, counting down.
TAGGCCAAAAGGGAACAGATGACTAACTTATTGGAATTTATACATATTTATGTATATAGTCCATTATGTGTAGTCATGAGCGATGGATTTCAACTTCATATGCTTTCTCCGAAAATTTGTGTGAATATATGTGTATATTTACTTAATGGGGAAGAAGTATGAAACATTTGAAAATATTCAGAGACTTTCAAGATGAAGTGGAAAATCATTGTAACAAGAAAATAAAGAGTTTATGATTGGATCATAAAGGAAGATATTTGAGTTACAAGTTTAGCAAAACACCTAATATTTGAGGAATCGTTCCATAGATTTGCATTTCCCAAAACACCATAGGAGAATGGAGTGTTCGAGATATGTAATGAAACCTTATTTGACATGGTAAGATCAAATGTGTCATTCATAAAACTGACATTATATTTTAAAGATTAAAGCTTTAGAGACTACCACTTTTACACTGAAAATAGCTCCATCGTGATCCGTTGAAATGACACCATATAAGTTATGGTTTGGGATAAAACCCAAGTTGTCATTTCTTAAACATTGGTGTGCTATGGATAAGTAAAATGTTTACAACCAATGTCAGATGAGGATGTCTTTATAGGTTATTTCGAATAACCGTTGGGTATTCCTTCATAAACACCGAAGACAAAAGTGTTTGTCACTTAGAACGACGAGTTTCTTGAGAAGGAATTTTTCGTGAAAACTTAGGTGGGAGGACAATAGAACTTTGATAAGGTTATTGAACCTTAGCTATATGTGTTGAGTTGCACAATACTGGAAAGTGTCCCGGAGGCAGCAACAATGCTCATGGCTCACGTACCTCAAAGATTGTAGTCACTAAGGTCTAAGTTCGTATTGAACCAAGTAGGTCGGGTAAACAATCAAATACCAAGATTTGAGAGTTAAATCATTATTGTTTGACAATTATGGACCGACTACATGCAAAGAAGCAATGATGGGCCCTGGCTCCTTCAAATGGCTTGAAGCCATAAAATCCGTGATATTTCCATACACGATAAAAAACCAAGTTTTTAAACTTGGAAGACCCTCCAGAAAGGTGTAAAACCTATCGGTTGTATTTGGATCTATAAATAGACATGGATGATTCATATCTATGAAATTGTCGACATGTTGGTAAAGAGTTTACGACATGTTCAAGAAGTTGGCTATGCCAAGATTTGATCTTTCATAGTGATATTTAGTCCGAACGGATTAATATAGCAACCACTACATATAATTTTGGTATATGGTAATTGAACAAACAAAACAAGGTTCTTCTAATAGAATGGTTACCTAGCACATGTACATGACACGATCCAAAGGATGCTAAAAGGGCATGCAAGCTTCAGTGGTTGAAGTAAGCATCATGAAGTTGGAATCTTCATTGTGATGAAACCGTTAAAAGAGTTTAATTTCATCGGAGACGATGAAGATACTTTCATTTGCAAGAAATTAAGTGGGAGAGATAAGACATATTTCTAATACATTATGTGAAAGACATATTGTTGATTGGAGATGATGTATCTTTTATCGACACAGGATTAAGAATTTCATTTCGATGAAAGATTTAGGAAAAACCCGAATATTTGGCATCAATATCTATGTGGATAGATTGAGGGCTAATATGTTTATGCCAAATATACATAGATGGGATATTGAATGAGTTCGATATGGAAATGACAAGAAAGGTTCTTGCCACATAGATTGGATTGAATCAAGATTCAAGTGTATTGACACTTGGTAAGTGAAACGAGATTCAAGTGTTTTGACACTTGGTGATTGAAATCACAAGAATATTTTGATCAGTCATACTGTGATATGTACACATCCAGATATGTCCTATGCTCTAAATGTTATGAGCATATACCAAAATGATTCATAATATGATCATTGGACGATATTAAGGATATCCTTATGATCTTTGAGAGAATTAAGAATATGTTATGTAGTGGTGACAAATAGATAGATAGTTCATTGTAAAGTGTTACATTGATACTAGTTTTGTCACAAGATACAAATTAAGTTTATATCAATTTAAAATATGCGTGACACAATGTAATGGAAAGGAAGTTCCATAACGGATTTGGACGAGTTCCAAAGTTAAGACACTATGACAAATACTATAACAAAAGGCTAAGTATATGACTTTTATTGTAGTAGAAAAAGAAGGCATTTGTGTCAAGTAGTTTGTTATCAAACTAGGTGTGATTCACAGCGGTCTAGTACTATGAAGATATATTGTACGACAATTGTATCAACATGTTTTAACCCCAAGGAACTAAAGGTCTCACCAAAGGACCAAATTTATACAAAGCCATATCATTGGAGAATGAGTGATGCGTAGAGACGCAAAGAAATGCAATTACACATGATCCTGAAAGTGTTGGCTCCAAAGATTATGTTTACCACTAGCAAACGTGTATATACAACACTAGAAATCCATATGTGTTGAAAGCACAAAGTTTTTCAAACTAGATTATTGACTCTAGTGCAAGAGGGAGACTGTTGTAGATAGGCCCAAGAGGCAATAATAAAGTGGTTGTTTTCATATATTTATGTTTATGATAAAAGTTTACATCCCATGCTATAATAGTATTAACCGGAAAAATTAATACTCGTGTGTTTTGTAAACATAAAAGAGTCCCTAGTAAGCCTCTTGTCAAACTAGCTTGTTGATTAATAGATGATCATGGTTTCTTGATCATGGACATTAGATGATATTAATAACAAGGTCGTATCATTAGGAGAATGATGTGGTGGACACTCACCCATAGTAAGCATAGCATAAGATCAAGTCATATAGAGTTTGTTTGCTACAAAGCTTTTAAATACATAGTAACCTAATCCTTCGACCATGAGATCATGTTAATCACCATCACCGTATGTATGCTTTGATGACATCAAACACCACTTGGTAACTGGGTGGTTATAACGGTGGCATTAGGTATTCTGAAAGTATGGATTGAAGCGCATGGATCAAGGGTGGGATTTTTCCATCCATATGACTGATAAATATACTCTGGGCCCTCTCGGTGAAGTGTCATCCAATTGGCTTGCAAGCATGTGACAAGGTCACAAGGGATGTCACATCATCGTACGAGTAAAGAGTACTTATCGGTAACGAGGTTGAACTAGGTATAGAGATACCGACGATCAAACCTTGGATAAGTAAAGTATCGTGCGACAAAGGGAATCAGTATTGTATGTAAATGGTTCATTCGATCACGAAGTCATCGTAGAAATATGTGGGAGCCATATGGATTTCTAGATATCTCTATTGGTTATTAATCGAAGAGGTGTCTCGATCATGTCCGCATAGTTCACGAACCGTAGGGAGACACACTTAAGGATTAAATGTTGTTTAAGTAGATATGGAATATGAGTTAGATACCGAATGTTGTTTGGAGTCTTGGATTGGATCCAGGACATCACGAGGAGATCCAGAATGGTCCGGAGAATAAGATTCATATAAGGAAAGTGGTTTTCCGGGGTTCAGGAAAAGTTTCTGTGTTTTGACCGGATACTTCTAGAATGTTCTAGAGGGACCACCAGTGGTTCCACCACCCCAGGAGGGGTTCAATTGGTCAGTGGAATGCCCTAGGGGCCAGACGCACCAAACCCTAAAGGGAAAATACGACCAAGACTAGTAGAAGGGTCAATCGGTAGTTTGAATAGTCAAATCCTAGTTTGAAAAGTCAAACTCTAGTTTTTGGTAAGAAGGAAGACTTGGTGGAAAAGGGGTTTCAAGCTCTTCCTTGGAGGCCGAGTTTGGGGGGGGGGGGTGGCCTGGGCTGGGAACCCTTGGCCGACCGCCCCCACCTATATAATGAGGGGTGGGGGCACACACCCACACCCCTTATCCATTGGCGCCTAACCCTAGACACCCCCTCTATTCTCTCTCATCCACCATCCTGCTCCGGCTTAGGCGAATCCCTAAAGAAATCTCTCCTCCTCCTCCTCCTCCACCACCACCACCACCACACCGTCGTGTTGTTGGGATTCCGAGGGGATCTACTACCTTTGATGCCTGCTGGAACAAGTGAGAGGAAGGTCTTCATCGGCTATCGTACGTGTGACCGACTGCGGAAGCGCTGCCGAAACGTGGCACCGGAAGGATCGTCTACATAATCATGAGATCAAAAAATGATCGACTACATCTACCACGAGAACCCGATCTCGTTAAAACGGTTTGGATCTACGAGGGTTAGTTTTCTACAATCTCGTTGCACCGATATCGTAGATTAGAGCTTGGCTTTTCCATAAATTGGATCTTGGTTTTATGTGTTCTTGCGGTAGAATTTTTTTTGTTTTACATGCAACGAACCCTACACCTAAACCCTGCGTCCACATCACCGATCACACAAAGCCATTTGGACGTTTCTAGAAAGCTACTACAGGACACCGACGATTCTCTAGCGCCTCCCGAAAATCCAAAGCTTCAAGTGGCTATGGATCAACAAGACCTTGAAACATCAACGATGATAATCCAGGGCAGTTGCCTACAGGTATGAAAATATAGTGATACAACCTTGCCCCTTCCGAGAACCTTTAAACAACGTTTTCGAGATTGGATATTATCCTGAATTAAATGATCATGGCGCTATAATCATCGCATTAACGACACCTCTTAGTCCTACATATACAACCTATACCACAACACACCGATGGTGATACATATAACTCTGCCAATGCCTCTTGATCCATATTCATTTGTTTGGACACTTGATAACTTTGTGTTGCTTTACTATATAGTTCGTCGGTCTCTATTTATGTGCCAATATTGTAGTATTGGTCATGGTTAGGCGATTACCTTTACAATGCCCATGATTTGGTTGTACCGGTTGGTAGGTAGCATAATTTTCTGTTGGTTGGTTGTCTTAAAGATATGCGTGCATATTAAGAAGCGCAAGACAAACATCGAAGAGAGAATCATGAATGAATTATTCGGAAAAAGGTTTTGTACTAGCTTGGATATACCACTAACAACAAAAATAATGTAGTTATTAAGAGTTGGCTAGTTGTTACTGTTGTTTTTGGTAGCAATTTTTCGTGGAGAACTCCAACGGTTGGTTGTATGACTCGACATGAGGATGAGATGAGCAACATTTCCATTTAAAAATAAAAATATGAAGATTAATAGAAAAGTTAAAGATTGTGAAAATATAGCATGCTGAGATTTACACCGGTTCTGAATTAGTAGTACCGAACAATTTTGATTCGGTGTTATTGATACCATATGGTTTCTCTTTTTGGGCACCATCTTTTACTTGTCCGACACGATTGCATGATAATTTTTTCGAAACGGGGGAAAATCTTTGCCCCAATCAATTTATTAAGACGAAGAGGATTTTAATTTATCGAAAACTAGATGAAAACCGATACAAAAACAGACCATGCACAAACAACCCACAACACAATAAAGTCCACGCCCACACACAACGCAAATCCAACCAACGCATAACAACCACAATCTTAACAGTAGCACAAAGAAAAGAAACCATTGATGAGAACACGTCAAGACGGAAGATCATCACCCCTCATGCAGCTGTTGGCGCCTTTCTTATAATGCTACTATTCTTTTCTTTGCACCTAAGAGACTTCTTATTCGTGATGCCAATCCGAGAGCAATCACCCAATTTATTGCCTTTGCCCCTGGTTGTCGTCCCTGTTAGGAGGCAAGCGACCGCCCTTCCACATCCAGGGATAGCAGCCTCCACGCCGCTGACCAAGTCACAAAGATCTTTTGCAAAGATAACATCATGATTCTGTGTTGGCGATGAATAAATAGAAAAAACCGCTTGTTTTCCGGGTGTATACACTCTGCAAATCCGTATCTGTCACAGCGCCGCTTGGTGCGACCGAAGTTGCACGCGTCCCTTGGTTTGCTGAGTATCCAGTCTTTGCCAAGTGTATATTACCTCCTTTTGTTGAGTAGTGTGTTTGTCGAGTGTTTTGAAAGCTCTTTGCCGAGTTTAATTAGTTGCCAAATGTATTTATGGTCTTTGCTGTGTGTTTCCCGTTTGACACTCGCCAAATAACTTGATTGCCAAGTTTCGGACTCGAAAACACTTGGAAAACCAAGGTACACCCGACAAAAGCAAATTTTTTGGTAGAGTATGCTCCCTCCATAGAAAGCACACATCTCAAACTGTTAAACCATTGATGCAAAAAATTCACGTGTGCATGTCCACATTCTATGTGCTGACATAAAGTCTTATGAAAATACAATATTGTTTTGTGTGCTATGTAAAATGACAAAACAATTCTCATGATAAGACGTATTTTAATACCAAAATTTGTCTTTTTTGCAAGTTGATGTTTTGTGAAACGATTTTGTGCGCACCTAAATTATGGAGATATAGGTTATTTTTTCTTTTTTGGATTTTTTAACATTTGAAAGTGTGTTTAAAATATACTTTAAATAAAGTGAGGTATGCACACAAGGGAGCCAAACACCCATGAGAAGATTCGTTCATTATATTTTCATGATGATCCAAAGAACTTACAACCATTAAAAAACGTGTGATAACACAATAAATGGAACATGTGTGATCCTATTCAAGACAGGACTATTTAAGCCCGTGGATGTCTTGGATAAAGAGAAGCTGCGATAGAATGCATATGGACTCACTAATTTCTGAGTGTAGACTTTAAATATTTTATTAAATATATATATGTTGAGATATTGTAGGTAGTACCAAAAAAGTCATTCTTGTGTTTTTGCGTTTTCCTGTTCTTGTGGGCATTGAAAGATGCCGTGCATGCAAGTGTCAAGAATGCACGCCTGGCGCTCATTCTAGAACATCTTGGCCACATATCGTGACCTCACCAAAGTCTCCGTGGGCACCGGAGAGGGGAGTCCATGCCTGGGCACGCTAGCTACCGGTCCCCTGTTCACTACACGGACCCATCTCTGTTGCCGACGCTCTGCGTGATCACCGCCGGTTGATGATGCCTCCACTAGTGGAAACGAGGTCTTTTGTTGATCCCGAAAAAGGGCTTTAACACCGGTTCTTTGGTGTTAAAGGGGGGGCCGTACCAGCGTGGCCCCTGCGGCAAAAAAGGAGCCCCCCTTTAACACCGGTTCGTGTGCAGCAGTGGCCCGCGCACCCCCCCCTTTAACACCGGTTCGTGGCATGAACCGGTGTTAAAGGGGGGGGCTATATAAGACACCACCCCAGCCCACACACACCCCACTCTTCCATTCTTTCACATTTTGGAGCCTAGCAAGAGGGTGTGAAGAGTGCTAGTTTGTGTTTTTTTCATATGCACTAGAGGTGTTCGGTGAAATGCCCGAGAGCTCAAAATAAGCTTTCTTGTTGCTCTTTCCGTCTCGGTCGAGGTCGGCAACTATAGTTTCATGTGTCATTGATGTACTATATATATAAATGGTCATCTCCCTATTATTTTTTGATATATACTACATATTAATGCAGATGAATCGGCAATGGATGTACGGTGACCGCCGCACTTCCGAGTACATTACGGGCCTCCAAAATTTCATCGTTGTGGCTAATGCAAACCATGGGCACAATGGTTTTATGTGCTGTCCGTGTGTTCACTGTCAGAACAAGAAATACTACTCAAATACCAGAACCATTCACGCCCACCTGCTTCGATCCGGTTTCATGTCCATCTATAATTGTTGGACCAAGTACGTAGAAAAAGGGGTTGTGATGGAAGACAACGAAGAAGAAGAGGATGATGACAACTATCATAATATGTATCCTGAATATGATGATAATGCAAACGGAGGTAGATAATGAAGATCAAGAGGGAGTAGATGGGCCCGCTGATGACGATCTTGGTCGGGCCATTACTGATGCAAAGGAAGAATGTGAAACTGAAAAGGAGAAGGAGAAGCTGGAGCAGATGTTAAAGGATCACAAAACATTGTTGTATCCAACGTGCGAAGATGGCCACAAAAAGCTAGGTGCCACACTGGATTTGCTGCAATGGAAGGCAGAGAATGGTGTGACTGACAGCGCATTTTCAAAGTTGTTGGTAAAAATGAAGAATCTTCTTCCAAGAAATAATGAGTTGCCCGACAGTACATACCAAGCAAAGAAGGTTGTCTGCCCTCTAGGATTAGACGTGCAGAAGATACATGCCTGCATTAATGACTGCATCCTCTACCGCGGTGAGAAGTACGAGAATTTGGATGCATGCCCGGTATGCACTGCACTGCGGTATAAGATCAGACGAGACGATCCTGGCGATGTTGAGGGCGAGGCCCCTAGGAAGAAGGTTCCCGCCAAGGTTATGTGGTATGCTCCTATAATACCACGGTTAAAACGTCTCTTCAGAAATAAAGAGCATGCCAAGTTGTTGCGATGGCACATGGAAGACCGTAAGAAAGACGCGATGTTGAGACACCCCGCTGATGGGTCACAGTGGAGAAAAGTCGAGCGAGAGTACCCGGACTTCGCACGTGACGCAAGGAACTTAAGGTTTGGTCTAAGTACAGACGGCATGAATCCTTTTGGTGAGCAGAGCTGCAGTCACAGCACCTGGCCTGTGACCCTATGTATCTATAACCTTCCTCCTTGGTTGTGTATGAAGAGGAAGTTCATTATGATGCCAGTGCTCATCCAAGGCCCGAGGCAACCCGGCAACGACATTGATGTGTACCTAAGGCCATTAGTTGAAGAACTTTTACAGCTGTGGGCCAAACCAGGTGTACGTATGTGGGATGAGCACAAAGGGGAGCCATTTGACCTACGAGCATTGCTTTTCGTAACCATCAATGATTGGCCTGCTCTTAGTAACATTTCAGGGCAGACAAACAAGGGATACAATGCATGCACACACTGTTTAGATGATACTGAAAGTGTATATTTGGATAAATGTAAGAAGGTTGTGTACCTAGGGTATCGCCGATTTCTTCCGAACCTGCATCCAGTAAGAAAGAAAGGCAAGCATTTCAAACGTCTGGCAGAACCCCGGAGGAAGCCTGTCCTCCGTACCGGTGAGGAGGTATTTGGTATGGTCAAGGACCTAGAAGTAATCTTTGGAAAAGGTCCTGGCAGTCTATCTGTTCCGAATGACGATGCCGGACACGCGCCCATGTGGAAGAAGCAATCTATATTTTGGGACCTACCCTATTGGAAAGTCTTAGAGGTCCGCTCTTCAATCAACGTGATGCACGTGACGAAGAATGTTTGCGTGAACCTGCTAGGCTTTCTAGGAGTGTATGGGAAGACAAAAGATACACCGGAAGCACGGTAGGACCAACAACGTCTGAAGGCCCCTGAAGAGCCTATGCATCCTGAGAACGAGAAGGGTAAACGATGCCACTTAACTCCTGCCAGCTACGCTCTTACCAAAGCAGAGAAGGAAATATTTTTTGAATGTCTGAGCAGTATCAAGGTCCCGTCTGGCTTCTCGTCGAATATAAAGGGAATAATAAATATGGCAGAGAAAAAATTCCAAAACCTGAAGTCTCATGACTGCCACGTGATTATGACACAATTGCTTCCGATTGCATTGAGGGGGCTTCTACCTGAAAATGTTCGAGTACCCATTGTGAAGCTATGTGCATTCCTCAATGCAATATCTCAGAAGGTAATCGATCCAGAAAGCCTACCAGCGTTACAAACAGATGTGGCCCAATGTCTTGTCAGCTTTGAGTTGGTGTTCCCACCATCCTTCTTCAATATTATGACGCATCTCCTGGTTCACCTAGTAGAAGAGATTGCCATTCTCGGTCCTGTATTTCTACACAATATGTTCCCCTTTGAGAGGTACATGGGAGTCTTAAAGAAATATGTTCATAACCGTGCTAGGCCAGAAGGAAGCATCTCCAAGGGCTATGTAACAGAGGAGGTCATTGAGTTCTGTGTTGATTTTATTCCTGACCTTAAGGCGATTGGTGTTCCAGAATCACGACATGAGGGGAGACTGCGTGGAAAAGGCACCCTAGGATGTAAAGCAATGATATGTAGGGACGGGCATTCTCTCAATCAAGCACACTACACGGTTTTACAAAGATCTATCTTGGTTGCCCCGTATATCAATGAACACAACAATTTAATACGCCTCAAACACCCGGGGCAGTCTGATGAATGTATTATAAGTGAACACATGGCGAGTTTTGGCGGCTGGCTGCAAAGACTTCTCACGAATAACACCACTGTTGGGGATCAGCTGTACTTGTTGGCCAGGACACCATCTTCGACTGTATGTACTTTCCAAGGGTACGAGATAAATGGGAATACATTTTACACGATAGGCCAAGATAAAAAGAGCACCAACCAAAACAGTGGTGTCCGCTTCGATGCAGCAGAAGACAATGGGCAAAAGACCACGTATTATGGGTTCATAGAGGAGATATGGGAACTTGACTATGGACCTAATTTTAAGGTCCCCTTGTTTCGATGCAAATGGGTCAAGCTAACAAGAGGAGGGGTTGAGGTAGACAAGAAGTATGGAATGACAACGGTGGATCTCAACAATCTTATGAAGAACTTAGACGAACCATTCGTCCTAGCCAATGATGTGGCTCAGGTTTTCTATGTGAAGGACATGTCCTCCAGACCAAAAAAGAGAAAAAATATGCAAACGAATACATCATATGATGAGCCAAAGCGTCACATAGTTCTTTCAGGGAAAAGAAACATCGTGGGAATCGAGGACAAGACAGACATGTCAGAAGATTATAATAAGTTTGATGAAATTCCGCCCTTCACAGTGAAAACTGACCCAAGCATTCCGTTAAGTAAAGAAGATGCTCCATGGTTACGTCTGAAGCGATCATAAGGAAGGACATATGCCAAGAAGTTCATGCTCATATTATGTAACTCTAGTTCATGTTTTTAATATTAATACATGTCTTGAGTGTTAGTCATGTTTTGTGGATGGACCGGGACTATGAGAAGAAGTTGTCCCGATTCGTACTTACCATTAAGATTTGATCTCCAAACGCGCGCGGTCACATATTAGGGAGTGCCTCTATGACCAGTTTCTTGGAGATGCCGGAGGACTAGGCTCCGTCGGCATCACCCTGAAACTGGCCGTAGTGGTGTCCCTGCTCTCGAAAACCATCTTGCAGCTTTGTAACTTCTCTAACTAGATCAATACACCTGGGAGCTAACTAATTTCACATATTAGGGAGTGCCTCTATGACCAGTTTCTCGGAGATGCCGGAGGACTGGGCATCTCCCTGAAACTGGCCGTAGTGGTGTCCCTGCCTCAAACTGGCAGGAGGACTGGACTCACAAGGATGCCTATTTATAGTACAAGCAGCTCGACATAGTGTTGACACTTACGAAATAATGTCGACACTCACCCCTATTATTAGTGCTGACTCGTGTTCTGTCCCGGATGGTGTCTCCAACCGGGACTAAAGGTTCATCTTTAGTCCCGGTTGGTGTCTCCAACCGGGACTAAAGGTTCATCTTTAGTCCCGGTTGGTGACACCATCCGGGACAAGGTACACGCCGCACGACATAATGTCGACACTCACCCCTATTATTAGTGCTGACTCGTGTTTTGTCCCGGTTGGTGTCTCCAACCGGGACTAAAGGTTCATCTTTAGTCCCGGTTGGTGACACCATCCGGGACAAGGTACACGCCGCATGACATAATGTCGACACTCACCCCTATTATTAGTGTTGACTCGTGTTTTGTCCCGGTTGGTGTCTCCAACCGGGACTAAAGGTTCATCTTTAGTCCCGGTTGGTGTCTCCAACCGGGACTAAAGGTTCATCCCGCCATTTTTTCCCGCCATTTTTCTTCCCGCCATTTTTCTTCCCGCCATTTTTCTTCCCGCCAGTTCTTCTTCCCGCCAGTTCTTCTTCCCGCCATTTTTCTTCCCGCCAGTTCTTCCCTCCAGTTCTTCCCGCTAGTTCACTATATATATATGTAGCGGGTTGGCCTCCATTGTCATTGCACATCTCTAGACTCATATCTGCAACCTCATCACTCTTTCCCATGGCTTCCACCGTAGCACTAACCCCCAGGGAGGCGGAGGCGCTTTGCGCCTCGAACTACCCCTGCCCGCCGGGCTACTGTGTCCCCGTCGGCTGGATGCTGAGCATCGGAGGCGTGCCGGTTCCTCCTGTCCCTCTAGGTGTGGCGCGCCGGATGGCCATCACGAACCACTACTACTTCGAGCTCACGCCGGAGCAGCGGAGGAATCCCAGATGGCATCCCGACTATTTTCCTACTTGGGAAGCCTTCTTCGTGGATCGGCGTGAGAGGGCGCTCGCCAGGCACGAGGAGGACGGCCCACCTCCTCCTAACTTCAACGAGGCCGGCCGTCGGCTATGGTGGCGCGGTCGGACTCTCCAGAGCGTCATGGCCTATGACACTGCCGCCGACTCTAACCCCCGTCTGCGCTACCCTCAAGTCCAGCCCACGCGCTACCCTCAAGTCCAGCCCACGCGTACTCTCCAGAGGTTCAATTACGGCGACCCCGACGACGACAGCGATGACGGCGGCGGCGAGTATGACGACTACAGTGGCGAGTATTACAGGTGTAGGCAGGAGGATGACTGAATCACTCCAACATTCCGAAACAAGTTCGGCCGATTGTTACTTAATCTGGCCATGTATCTTAATTTTCAGTTCTTTTATGTATCTTAATTTTCAGTTCTTTTATGTATCTTAATTTTTAGTTCCAGTTCGGCTTTATGTAACTGTCTCAAAATGACTTATCTCATTCGAGGTTTCTTGGCTTTCGGGTCAAATGACCAATGTTATGGCTAGAATCAAGGCATAGTTTGTGATAATATGGCCATATTGTGCATACATGTGCATCATGGCATGGCAAACAATGTTGCAAGAGGAAGTTTTCCTTTTTATCGCACCAAAAAGGCATTTTCCATTTTCCGAGCATAAAAAACGGACGGTTTTGTGAAGCAACCACCAAATGGCTAATTCAAAAAACCACCAACACATTTTACAAAAATACTAGACCACCTTATATGCACAATGTACCAACAGGGGGATCTGAAACCTTTCCGTCCACCTCTGGTGAAAAAGACAAATTCCTACCGAATCGGTAGGAAGTGGGTCAGATATGAACTACAAGTACATGATACGATGCTCATGATTTTTTACAAAAATCATTTTTAGGTTCACAATATGCTATTTTATCAAAACACAATGCAAGTTGAGCGAGGCTTGGTGAGATTGAAGTGTATACAAAAGATGCGACATTTAAATATCCAATCAATTTAAAAATGTTAATACAAAAGATGCGGCATTAAAATATGATTTGATCTAATAAAAATCATTTTTTAGATGCTTAATATTTCTTATGGTCAAATTTTTAGGATTTAACAATTTATTTTGGTTTGAATTGAATAATCAAAATTTATATGTAAGTGTTTTAATTATTTTGAAAATTTCCATGTAAAGTAAATACAAAATGATTTACATGAATGGATAGAAATTATTTTTATGAAAATTATGATATATTATTCATATTTTTCTGAGTTGAAATGAAAAAGATATGAATTTTCTAAATTCATATCATATTTTTTGAATTAAAAATGCCCCTTTAATGCATGAAATAAATGCCCCCCCCTTTAACACCGGTTCCAGACAGGAACCGGTGTTAAAGGGGGGCATTTATTTCGTTTCCCGCGTGTACCACCCCCCCTCTTTAACACCGATTCCAGCCACGAACCGGTGTTAAAGGGGGGGGGGGTAATAAATGCGCGTGGGAAACGGATTCCCCCCCCTTTAACACCGGTTCCAGCCACGAACTGGTGTTAAAGGGGGGTGTATTTATTTCACCTTCCCCTTCCTTTCTTCCCCCCACTGAGCCAGATCGATCGAACACACCGCGACAGAGAGATCGAAGCGCCGCCACCGCCGCTTCGGAGCTCGAGGTCCTCCGTCTCGCCGCCCCCGACCCGCCGTCTCGCCGCCGCCGCTTCAGAGCTCGAGGTCCGCCGCCCCCGACCCTCTCTTCCCCGCATCCTTCCCCTCCCTCTAACACGGTGGGGCTCCGGCCGTGTGCACGGCGCTCGCCGCCGCAGCGGGGCTAGACGCCCCTCTAACGCTAACGCTGCGCGATCGCGCCCTAGGCCTTTGCCTCCACACGCCCAGCCACGGTATCCCGCGCCCGCCGAAACTTCCGCCGGGGCGGCCGACGCCACACCGGAACCGACACGGAGGGCGACGGCGACGTGGCTCCCTCGTCGGGTTGCGGGCCGACGAGTCCATGTTGGCGAGGAGGAGAGGGGGGAGTCCCCCCTTGCCCGCGCCGTGCAACCCGTCCGGCCGATGGCGACAGGGATACTTCCCCGGCGAGCCTCGGCCTCGTGTCATCGTCGTCTTCCCCGGCGAGCCTCGGCCCGTATAGCTCACGTCGTGCCATGTCGGTCCTGTACCCTGACTTTTTTTTATAGAATATCACACTTTATTGACTAAATAACATCAATACAAAGTTCAGCCCGAATAAATTCCGGGGCAACACCAAAAAAAAATTACAAGAAGAGCGCATAGATGCGCGAGCTAATAAGTGTGCTGCGACATTTAGATTACGAGAAACATGCCTAAACGAACATGAAGTGAAGCTCCTAGCAAGAACCTTGATGTCCCCAATAACAATGCCCATAAGGAAGCGATCCTGGGCCGACGACCTGATGCGTTGAATCATCGATAGACAGTACGATTCCAGGACACAGTCCTGGTAGCCTTTCTCCTGGAGCACTGACAACGTGCGTCTGATGGCCAAACCCTCGACAAGTTTAGAAACAGGGAATCCATCCAAACCCTCTGACACTGAGAGGATATCGAGGGAAACCCTAGGACAAGTCCGGGCAACAGCGTCGTCGACGTCGCATTCCTTCTTGAAGGTGTTGCTTGAAACACGGTGCTTCGAAGTGCTAGGAGTGAGGTGGGACAACTCTAGAGGGCGCAGCGGTCACGGGTCATTTTCGTTCGTCGATCTGCTCGATGTCGGCATTTGTTTCTTTTATTTTTCTCTTTATTTTCTTTTGGGTTAGATTGTGCTGTTGCTTTTCTGTTGCTCCAACATTGTCGTTGTATCTTGTGATTGATATATTAATGTAGCGGGGCGCAAGCCTATTTCGAGGAGCCCTGACCACCTCGCTCTCTTCCCCGTGTAGGAGCGTCTCGTCGCCGCCGCTTCGGAGCTCATAGGCCACGCCTCAACGCCGACGCCGCCCGCCGCCCGACGAGCCCGCCGCTAGCACCGCCGCCCGACGAGACCGCCGCATCCGTCCGACGAGCACCGCCGCCCGACGAGACCAACGTCACCCCACCGGTGAGCGCCACGTGTCTGCCACGTGTGTGATTGCTGACTCATCCTGATTAAAACTTGTTTGCTCGATAAATTGTACTACATGCATAGATTAAAACTTGTATACAAATTGGACCTCTGACTCATTTGTGTATTTATTTGTGTATTTTGATATGAATAATATGTATATTTGTGTATGAATCCAAGTCCACTTGAATGTTTACACTCTTACTCTAGATAATATTATTGTTTTAGAAACTATGGATCCACTTAGTAGAAACCTTGAAGAAGAAGAAATAATGGAGAACATTATTGATGAGGACACCTCGCAATATCTGAACTTGGAGGGACATGATGACGACAGCTCAAGTACTAGTCATGGAGAAGATGAAGACTCCGGTGAACGCAATTTAATGGTTACAAAGTCCGGCGAGGTATATGCATTGATTAAGCCTCTGCTGACTTCCACCAACAATCTTCTTCTACATGTATTAATTAACGCTTCTTTCTTCTTTTAGCCCTCTGGATCGACCAGCCAGCAACCATCTTCTTCTACGAAAAAGAGCAAGCGAGGCGCGAGCCAGCGGTTGAAAGATCGTGCAAAGTTCACGATCGAAGCAGTCCGTGTTGATGGCAGGCCGATGGAGCCCAAGAAGGCCGCAGACAAATTTGTACGTCAGGCTGGAGTTCTTGTTAGGGACCAAATACCAATCATAATTGAAAATTGGAATAAGCCAAAGAAGGGCGACGGTACCTTTGTCGATGACAGATCCAAAGAAACGCTTTGGAATTCGTTGTTGGTAAATTTCACCCTTCCGCCAGAGGAGGATGAAAACAACCCGGTTATAAAGGAAAAGGTCAAAGAGTGGACTCTAAAGAAGATGGCTGACGCTTTCCGCAACTGGAAGACAAAATTGAACAAATTTGTCAAATCTGGCGAGACTCCAAATTTCGAAGACGCATATTATGCGAAGATAATACCTCACTGGCCCGAATTTGAGACATATAAAAAAAGTGCTATAGCTAAAAAGAGGTCAGGAACCAATACGCTTAATGCCCTGAAGAAGGAATATCACCAGAGGACGGGGTCAGGTGGCTACATATCTCAGAGGCCTAAGTGGGAGGAAGCTGAGAAGGCCCTGCGCGAGAGAGGGATCACACCTCAGACAGATGGGTGGGACCTACGTGCAAAGACTTGGTTCTACGGAATCGGGGCAAGGTTAGACCCAGAAACAGGATTGTGTATCTTCCCAACCCTCCTTGCCAAACCCGTCACTGAACTCATCACGGCATACGAGGAAACATCCGCCAGGACCTTCCATCCCGACAGAGAGAATGACCATCTCACATGCGCCATCGGTAAAAAAGAACACCCTGGACATGCACGAGGCACAGGGGGTATGACGTGGAAGGATGGGTTTGCCGACTGGAGCGACTCTTACAGATGGCGCGGCAGAAAAGAAAAAGAGCGTACAGAGTGGATGACATAGATAGAACATGCACTTGCGGCGCTGCAGGCGCAAGTGAATGCACAACAGAGCCATCAGGCTACCGACCCATCTCAGCGGCACGAAGAGCCTGCATTGGAAGCTGCCCGCGGCCCAGACTCTGCGCGGAAAAGCAGTGTGGCTTCCACGGAGAACGTGCAGCCCACGCTTGAAATGACGGGTCCTTGATACCCCGTGGATGAGATCACGGAGAGCGAACACGCTGAGCTGCATGTGAGATTAATGGGCTTATCCATTAAGGTGGCTGTCGGCTATGCCTTACCTCCTGTAGCTGGTGGAACTTACCACTGCCGACCGATTCCAGATGGCTATGCTATTGTCGGGGTGGATGAGGTTGTGAAGGAATATGAGGAAGCACAGCTTGACCATGCTACAGGTGAAGGGGAAACTCAACTCAAATTTGCAGTGAAAACAACAATTCTTTGGAAGAAGGAACACATTGTGCTTCCAAATTGGAGGTCACTGGCACCCCCGCCGTCTCCGCAGCGTCAGCAGTCTGAGCCGCTTCAGCTATCTCCTGCGCGGCAGCCATCTCCGGCGCGACAGCCATCTCCTGCGCGGCAGCCATCTCCGGCCCGTCAGCCATCTCCTGCGCGGCAGTCATCTCCGTCCCGTCAGCCATCTCCGGTGCTTCAGCCATCTCCTCAGCGTAAGTGGAAGAGCACTGCCACGAGGTGCATCAGTAGCACTGCCACAAAGAAATCCGCAGGAAACCGTACGCCAAAGAGTTCAAAAAACTACGTCCCGCAGCCTTCCGCCAAGCCATTGCCGGTTTTACCGTGGAATCGCAGCGACGAGGAGACCAATAGGATCTCGGAAGAACAGGTCAAGAAATTCTTTGCACCTAGACGAGCCGAGCCAAAGGAGAAAATAGATCCGGTGGTGGTGGAGAAGTTTTACAAAAATCTTTTGAAACCTGAAACCCCACATGTGCCGGACTACGAGCGCTAGATTTTGAAGGCGGATGCAAGGCGCCGCAGGGAGACTGAAAGTAGCAGTCGTGAGGCACCCCAGAAAACAGTTCCCATGCTCGGAGAGCAGGAAAACCAATCATGTGCCCCGCTCCAAATGTTCGACACACGGGACGCTCCTCCCGTAAATGATTACGAGGCAGAGCTACAAAGAAAGGCCAATGAGATGGGGATGACTTACATTGCATACTTGAACGTCATGGGAGACAACTTGCCCAAATGCGATGCCAACCCCATACAGCCATGGAAGTATGGGAAGAATCTAGTCAAGAAAGAGGAGCTCAAGAATCTACCAATAAAGATGCGAAAATTGCACAAGTGGTACCTTGATTTCTGCAAGACGAGAAAAGAAGAATGGATCACGGCGCATATAAGAGATCAGATTTTCTTGTGCGGAGACGACGCGATCGACTTCAACATTCAAGACTTGCATTTTCTATTCAATCAGAAGGAACTCGACAAATCTGCCATCAGCCTTTATTGTGTGTAAGTACTATTTCTGTAATTTTTATCTCATCTCATTCACTTCATTAATTGCATGTATATATATATATATGCTTACCATATATGTATATACTATTATGCAGGAAAAAGGTTATGGAATGCATGAAAGGAGGCCCTTTTGATATTGGGTTCGTTGAACCAAATAGAGTTCATGAAGAAGTGGTAAAAACCAAACCCGGGCAAACAGAAGATTACTTGCTAACGTCTTTACTGATACAACAAACTAAAAGGGAAATACTATTGCCTTACAACTTCTCGTGAGTACTGTTACCCTCTCTCTTGTACACATTCTGTTTCGGCTTACTCGATGTTAAGTGTAACTGATGATGAGTTATGCGTGCGTAGGTTCCACTTTATTCTGCTAGTCATTCAACCCGACTCAGGAAAAGTCCTTGTCATGGACTCGTTACGAAAAGAAAAAGAGATATGGGTAGACTTTAGAGAGATGCTTCAGAGGTAATTTCAATCATATTATCGCACTAGATCGGCAACTTTCGTGACAACAAGTAATTAATTACTCCTTTATCCATTTTCTTTGCCGGACAGGGTTTGGAAAAGGTTCACGGGCAGGGCCGTGGGTGAATGGTCAGAAGAACTAAAATTTGTAGACCAAAATGTAAGTAATAGTAGCTAGCTTCCAATTCCATTATATCATGCTTTATTGATTATTATTTTGATTGAACTCTCTATTCTCGTAAAGTGCACGCATCAGGGACACGGCAATAACTTATGTGGGTACTATGTTTGCGAGTTCATTCGCAACACGATATGTGCGACGGGCCAAGCCGCATTAGAACAACTTAGAGTAAGTAAACAAAGTCCACAACATTATTTTATTACCATCAATTGTGTTGAGTTTTATTCTTATATATATATTGACGGCCCATTCTTCATATATATTCAGATCGAACGGATGCGGGACCAACTACTACCATTTAAACGCATACGAGCCATTGAAGAGGAATTGGCGGGGTTCATACTTGATGAGGTCGTCACGCCTGGCGGAGAACTCTTTAGATATCCACCAAAATGAACGATGACGATGTATATGTGCCGATGACGATGTATGTGCCGATGACGATGTTTGTGTATAATAATAGTTGCTGAATTATTCATTTACTCGTATGTACCGATGACGATTTATGTGTATACCGCTCCCGATCGATTCCCCCTCGCTCCCCCTCCCTCCCGCAGAAATACGCCTAGAACGGGGTAGAGGCAGGAAAACGGCCTAAATCTCTGCCGCGACAGAAGAACCTTTAAAACCGGTTCCAGATACGAACCGGTGTTAAAGGGGGGAGACCTACGACAGCCCCACGTGTGTTAAAGGGGCCCCCTCTAACACCGAACCCTCAACAGCGGTTGGGGAATCGCTGTTAGAGGGCCCTCCCAACCGAAGTTAAAGGAGGGGCTCTGCACTAGTGCTCTCCAGCCCATGCTCTCCAGTACTGCTCGCGGCGAACTGCCGTGGCTTTCTCCACTCCTGCGACATGATGGATAATCTCCCAGGTGTGGCTCTCCCGCTGACAGGAGAGAACTTGGCGCCGGTCATGGTCTACATCTTCTTCTGGGTTGCTAGACACTGAAACACCTGGACGCGTGCTTTCTCCCGTCCACCCCCCACTCCCCTCCCCCCGCGCCCAAAAGTCTCCTTCAAAGGAATGTAGTCTGTGCCATTTTTGGAAGCGTGTACCTGAGTCGAGTGAGTGCCTCTCGAGCTAGCTCAATAAAAAGTGCAGCCGAGGGCACTCTAGACCCAGTGAAGTAGTAGGGGATGCCATCTGGTCCGGGCTTTGCAAGCACGGTCACCTCGGCAACAAACTCCCAAAGTGCCATGGATCTTGTGCACGTGAAGGGTGTAGACTGGCCAGCCTCCGGTCAATCCAGCAAAGCTGCACCGCCTCCCAAAGCAGACGGGAAAACCCACTCGTTAAGAAACTCCTGGGGCCATCTGCACATTTTGAAGAATTAATGTTTTAAGTTAGCGATGTAGCCAACTGTGCAAAATTCAAGTATGAAAAAAAAAATGATATGAAAGTTGTTTTAAAATAGAGGGCAAGAGATGTAGGCAATATTTTGCATATATTAATTTCTTTCTTCTGTTTATAGAAAATAGTTATTAGTAGACATGCTAACTAAGGTCTCTCCTATAGTCAAATGGCTCTAGTACCAAATCTTTGGTGACCTCAGACGTCGTGCACCCACGAGTGACATCGTGCAAGAATCTCTAGTGCATGGCGTGCACGGATGGACATGGCCATTGAATAAGTCCAAAGCTAAGCAATAAGGATTGGTGTTGGTTAACATATTTCTCGAAATAGATCAAAGCTTTTTTTCTAAGACCCGCATAAATTGAATGCGCGCATGTCTTTTGACTGGTCTTTTGACTTTCCAGTGCATGCAACGACGTGAAAGATATTAGGAGTACCACAACTACCGATGATATTGCTTCACCGCTAGCCATTGTCATGTCAAATCGTGTCAATCCACTATTTTTAAATGTAAGAATAAATGAACTACACGTGCACGTCGATTCACTATTCCGGACATAAATTTTAAAAATTATATATATATCAACCAAAAGAAAGATTGTTAAGAAATTAATTAGAACACAAGTTTACATAAACTACAACTTAAAACTGCAATTAAACAACTTAGAATCCTAACTTACATTAACTACAACTAAGACTACCACTATTTCTTCATTTTCTTCTTCTTCTTCTTCTTTTTCTTCTTCTTCTTCTTCATGGGGCCGGAGGAGAGGGGAGTTATCGCCATTCTCATCACCGTCGACGACCTCAGGCACGGGCTTCATCGAGGACTCTGATCCCCCATACTCGTAGACAGGGCTCTGCGGTGGAAGATCCTTCTTCCGCTCTGCATCGTAGAACTCTTCATCATTCCACCACCCGTACATATCGTTCTCCTTATCCTCGCCATTCTTCTTCTCCTCGCCATTCTCATCCTCCTCCTCCTCTTTGCCAAACTCCTCCTGCTCTTTTTTGCGCTACTCGTCCATTGTATAAGACAGGAAATCCACGTCGTTTCTACTTATTTGTACCAAATTTTTTTACTTATTAATGAATTACAGTGTGAATATAATATGTAAAATTAGTAAATTTTCTTAACAACAATGAACTGACGGGATTTGACACTTGGTTATATTGAGGTATTCTCTAGTGAGTTTTATTATTATTGTACATGCAACATTCTATGTTACAATTAGCACATCTATGTTTACAAACAACACCTGGCAGATAATGGTAAGATTGCTAAACAACATGTTGTGTAGAATTAAATTTCCTTTTGTTCCGCAGGTAATACTAATAATGGTAAGATCACATTTCTTTTTTGGATTAATTTGTACGAGGAGATGTGCTATAGCACAGTATTTTTATGTATTCACAGAATTTCTTTTAGTATCTTGAGATGTATTGCAAGATAGTTCTGGATTTTACTTGTCTAACAAATATCTTGAACTACCTTTCATTTTAGAGCACGTGTATGACTGCTTCTCAGGGGCGGAAATTGAAAATTATAGAACGTATACGGGTTTCTTCCTCTTGACGTGCATTGCTCTTATCTTTCCATGGACGGATATCGTTTTCATGTTCTTAGGTTTCTACTTTTTGTTTTCAAATGTTCTTAGGTTTCATTTCTACTTTTGTGACTGTGGGTACGGGATCGATGTGGTCAGAGCCTCGGTGGGAGGCCGCGGCAATTGGAGCATGTGCACGTACCCGCGCGCATCGCCAATGCCGGGTCCGGCTGTGTACAACGTTTCACGTGAAGGTAGTCTTCTCTTTTGCGGAGAAGCAAAGGTAGGTTTTCCTTTTAAGTTATACTTGCACATTTACTGGACAGAATACATGGCATCCAATGGCAAGGGAAAAAACGAGTCGATCTCCGTGTAAATTTCGCTAGTGCAAGATGAGATGAGGTGATCTCTGTAGGGTCGGCGGCCTCCATAGCGCGTTTGGTTTGAAGCCATCGCAAGCATCATATGTAGGAGAAGAAAGAGCGCAAACTGTAGTCCGAGGTGTGTTACATACAAAATTGTTACAGAATAGAAAAGGAGATGCGGCACTACCTGTTCAGGTCCTCATGAAGTTGCACGTGGCAGATTTCAATGTGTTACAATGCTCTAATTAACCAACGCTGACACACAACATAGTACTAGAACCTTTCTCATTCCGAGAACCTTTGAATAATGCTATTGAGATTAGACATTATCCTGAATCAAATGATCATGGCGCTATTATCATCAGATTGCCAACACCTCTCATTCCTACATACACAACATATACCACAACACACCAGATCGAGATGGTGATACATATAACTCTGGCAATGCTTTTTTATTTGCGTTCATTTTCTGGACTTGATAACTTTGTGTTGCTTTACAATATAATTCGTCTAACTCTATTTATGTGCCAATATGGTACTATTGGTCATGGTTATGGTGGTTACCTTAACAAATGCCCAAGATGTACCAGTTAGTAGGTAGGATAGATATTGTTGTTTGTTGGTTGTCTTAAATCCTCGAGACTCACGATATAGGTGCACGTTTTCTATAAGAAGCACGAAACACATCGGATAGAGAATCATGAATTAGTTATTTGGAAAAGGTTATTTCACTAACATGGATAAATCAGTGAAAACAAAATATTGTAGTCATTAAGAGTTAGCTAGATGTTATTGTTATTTTTTGGCAGCAATCTTCTACGGAAAACTCGTGCCGTTGTGTCACCCGACGTGACTATGAGATGAAGAACACTTCCAGTTCAAAAGAAAAACATGAGATCTAAAGTAACATGGCATGTCTCTGGTTCTGAATTAGTAGTATCGATCAAATTTGATTCGGGGTTGTTGGTACCATGTGGTTGCTCTTTTTTGGCACCATTTTCTCACTTGTCCGACACCATTGCAAGACAATTGATCTCTACACATGGTTTACATGACCATGAACCATGGTGTGGGCATGGGTTCTTTGGGACGAACCGAACATTTCCTACTTCTTGGAGCCAGGCCAAGTTTTCCAAATTGGATATGGTTGCCTCTAGTGTGTGAATGTTGTGATATGTTGTTACTAGTTGATTTATCACCAATATTTTTTTAGATTGAAAGGGACTCTGTCCCCTGTTCCATTACGATGATAATGAAACAACAATTTCCAAAGTAACAGGAAAGATAAAAACTACAGCAAGAGCTTAACGCTCAGAAACTAAAAACTAGAGAAAGTCTCGGCTCATCACAAAAGCCACTGCTCTACAAACTCCCAGGGAGTGCAGCCTAAAGAAACATGGAGCAGACCAAAGGACAGACTAAAACACCACATGAACATTCTCCTCCTCATCAGGGTGATCTTGGAGATATTCCAGCGATGCCCTCCCCCATAGCTCGATGATGCAGTAGTCTTCCATGTGGAGATCCACTCGAAGCCAGCACATATCATCTTGTCGTGAGCGTCAGAGGATTTTTCAGTCTGTCGATCATCTTCTCCATGAAAAGGGCGATCTTTCCCCCCTCCAGGTCCATGAATGGTTTCTGCCATATCTTTAGAAAGGAGAGGACCAGACGCCACACCTGTTTCGTATTAATCCAAGAGGTCTTATTAAAGACAATGCTATTTCTATTATTCCAAATACTCCAAAGAACAGCAGAAGAAAAAACGTTCAAATGAAGATGTTTCTTATTAGCAAGCCATTTGGAAGCAAGAGATTCATAGTCTACAATACTAACACCAAAAACATCCTGCACATCTTTCCAGAGTAAACTAGAGACCAAGCATTCAAAGAATAAATGATGAACAGATTCTATTTCTCTACATAGATTACACTCCAAGGGTTTTGGAATCCCTCTGGCTCTAAGATTATCTCTAGTCAGAATATTATTTTGAGAAAATAACCAAAGGAAAATCTGGACCCTGGGTGGAATAAGTAGTTTCCATACAGCAGGGAGATAAACCTGGGTGATACCTCGAAAATTAACCAGAGAGTACATAGAACTTGAAGAATATCTACCCTTAGATTCATACTGCCAAATTAACTGATCATCCTCCTCAGAGAATCTAATTGATTGGACAATACCTAAAAGCTTATGCCATTGCAGCATTAATTCCTCAGTAAAAGTTCTTCTAAAGTCACATCTAAGATGTGTACCATCCCATAGCTCAGCTATCGTCTTAGTCTGTTGGTTAGAAATCAAATAAATTTCCCAGAATTGGGTAGCTAAAGTAGAATTGCCAAACCAAATATCTTCCCAAAATCTAACTGTTTTACCATTCCCTACATGCCATTTATATCGAATCTCAACCACCCTAGAGGCCCACATGATCCCTTTCCAAAAAGTAGATGGGTGAACATCATGACAGCAAAGGATATTAGGTGAGTTAGTCTTATATTTAGCATCTATCACCTTTTTCCATAAAGCCCCCTCTCCTTGAATATATCTTTTCACCCAGGAGCCAAGAAGGCATAAATTTAAATCATGTAGGTTTGGGATACCCAAGCCTCCAAAATCTTTCTTCATGCAAACTGAAGACCAATTAGCTAGATGCAACTTATGATTACCCTCTTCATCATTCCAAAAGAAGTTAGCTAAATGGGAATCTAGGAGTTTCAAAGCCCATTTGGGAAACTTAAAGAAAGATAACAATTATATAGGGATACTAGAAAGGCAAGCTTGAATAAGCACCTTCTTAGCAGCATAAGATAGAAGTTTACCCCTCCAACCTGTAATTATATTCAACAGGTTTTCTATCAGAGGCTGCAAGTCTTCTCTCTTCAGCTTCTCAAAGTGAAGTGGAATCCCTAAGTATTTAACAGGGAATTTACCCATGAGGCATTCAAAAATGTCTAGGAAAGGTCTAGTATCTGTCTCAGTCATGTTAATGGGAATAAGCTCACTCTTATGATAGTTAATGCACATCCCAGGAATCTACTCAAAACAGGTAAGAATCCATTTTAGATTAATATCTATTGATTCATTAGGTTCTAAGAAGAGAAGTATGGCATCTGCATATTTCAAACAAACAATCCCTCCTGGAATGAAATTAGGACAGAGACCTCTAATGGCTCCACATATAGTCCCCTTAATTCACATCCTAGAAAAAACATCAATCATAAGATAGAATAACAGGGGGCAATGGGATCCCCCTGTCTAAGACCTTTACCAGTCAAGGAAAAATCACTCTCAAAATCATTGATTTTAACCCCTACATAACCTCCCAAAGTAATCTGCTTAATAAATCTAATAAAGATAGGACAAAAACCTCTATTTTCTAAAATCTCAAACAGAAAGTCTAAGTTAACTCTATCATAGGCTTTCTCATAGTCTATTTTAAGAATTAAACCCTGCTCCTTACTCCTGTGTACCTCATGCACAACCTCATGGGAAGTGACCACACTCTCCAGAATAAATCTACCCCTAATAAATGCAGACTGGTTAGGAGAAATTAATCTACCAATAATAGTAGCAAGCCTGTTAGTCAGAACCTTAGTAAATACTTTAACTGAACAATTCAAAAGACTAATTGGCCTAAAAAATTTCATTGTCCTGGCATCATTCTCTTTAGGGATCAGAGTGATCATAGCAAAATTAAGCCTGAAAATACTTAATTGATCTTCATGCCAAGACTGGAACATAGCAACAAGATCATGCTTAATGATATCCTAGAAAGATTGATAAAACATAAAAGAAAGACCATCAGGACCAGGGGCCCCATCAGCATAAGAAGTAAAAACAGCTACTCTAATTTCTTCTTCAGAAAAAATTGCACCTAGATTCAAATTCTCAGCCTCACTCACCTTTTCCTCCTCAGAGAAAAAATCTTGTTTCAACTGAATATTGGGCCTAGGTTCCCAAGCAAAAAGTTCTCTATAATAATCAGTTGCCACTTTAAGCATATCTTTAATATCAGTAACAGGACCATCAGGGCCATCTAAAACATTGATTAATTTCTTCCTCCTACGCTGGTTTGGCCACTGCATGAAAATAAGCAGTGTTCCTATCCCCTTCCAGGACATTCCTATCTCTGGATCTTTGTCTTGCTTTAGTCTCCTCTAAAATCCAGTATTTATGGAGCTCAGCATATACAAAGCCTAGCCTACCTCTTTCCTCATCAGACAAAGGTTGAGTATCAGACTTAATATCTAAAATATCATATTCCTCCATCAATTCTCTCCTATTTTTTCTAACAGTTGCCTCTATATTGATGTTCCAACCTTTAGCCAGTTTCCTAAAGAATCTAACTTTGTTTTGCCAAACCTCTACTGGATCATCACTTTATACTTTTAGAGACCAAGCTTTAGTGACAATCTGTCTAAAATCAGGCCTACTAAGCCACCACTTCTCAAATTTAAATCTATTAGGCTTCAGCAAGGTTTTTTCTCCTGAGTCCCAAACAATTGGAGTATGATCACTCCCAATTCTAGTCAAAGCTCTAGCACTAGCTAAAGGAAATTGATTATCAAAACCAGTAGTACAGAAAATCCTATCTAATTTACACATAATGGGTTCAACTTGATTATTACCCTAAGTATATGTAACATCCCAAAAATACTAAGCTTGGATCATCAAATTCTAATCATCAAAATTAGGGTTAACAAAAACTTTTCTAAATAAAATAATGAATGCATGCATATGTGTATGCATTGATTTTGAATTCTTTTAAACCCACCTTGTTTGTTTGTTTGTTTCATTGCTTGTAAAATGTTTCTTAGGTGAAATAAACATCATCTAAAACATTTCCCACACTCTTCCTAAAGACAAGTAAATCAAAACACATATATTAATTGAATGGTCATTTTGGCCAATTTAACTCCCATGCCTACTTTGCTGTCTCAAACTTTCAAAACCTAACAGAAACTTTTCTGGATCTTTGCACCCCTTGAATGTACTCATAACAAGGTATCAAGGCCCACTTTGTGATCATCCAGAAACTTTCAAATGCATAGTTTAAATGACAATTCAAAATTGAATCTTTATCATATGGGAAGATCCCACTTTTTCAAAAACCACTAAAACAAGCTCAACTTTCAAAACCCAAGCATCTACAGACTCACCAGCACCAATCTAGCAAACCCACCAAAATTCATTTCAAAATTCAAAACTTGATTTCATGCGTCCATTTCATCAAACAGGTTGCAGACACAAATCAAACAAACATCAAACACTATAGTGTGCAGTAAAATTGGCCTAACTTGTTCCCTAGTTAGCTCACACACAGCCCAGTAGATCATCTAGGAAGTTTAACTAAGGACTAGCACCTCTGTGAGCTTGCATTGCCATCAATGGTGAACAGCCGAAGCCAACCTTGCCACCCCATTGTGGACAGCAGGCTAGAGGAAGAACTAGCCGTGCCAACCTTGTCTAGGAGGCAGCCCACCGTCCACCGCCACTACCTATCCCAGCCGCGAGCGTTGCCAAGCCCTGGACCACGCGCACAAGCCGCGCCCAGACCATGCCGAGCATGCGCCAGAGCGCCACCCTCGACCAACGTCCACAGACCGTGCGCCGCCCTCACCGCGTGCACACACGATCACCACCGACCCAAGAGACCGCCAGACATCCCCGTTTGCCGCCCCGTGCCATACAGCCACCGCCCGCCGTCGAAGACGACGCCTCTGCCGCGCAGAGCACCGCCCGTTCCAGACCAAACCACACCGCCCCATGCCTCGCGACCATGTCGTTGAGCATCGCCAGGAGACACCGCACCGTCCCCTACCCTTGCCCATGCCTTTAGCCGCCTGTAACCTCGCCCCCGACGAGCTCACCGTGCGCCCCGACGGTCCCCTCGCTTGACTATAAATAGAGGCCACCCCCGCACGATTTCTTCACACCATCTCACTCCCCTCTCCTCATTGACCGTGCCACACCGTTCTCAGAGCAAGGCGAGCACCACCCCGCCGGAATTTCACCGGAGCCCGTCGCCTCTGGAGAAGAAGGGAGCCAGCGATTGGAGCCGCCCCAGGAGCTGCCGCGACCACCCATGAGTTCGCCGTCGTCGACTTCGTCGTTCGCCCGCCTCGCCTACCCTCGCCCGTACCCCGGTGAGCCCCCAGCACCCCTCACCGACCGCGCTAGGTTTCGTTCTCGCCGGAGTTGTCTCGCGTCGACGATGACCCCCAGCCGTTGGATTAGAACTAGATCGAACGATCCACGTTGCCCCATACCGCTTCGCCCAGCCCCGTGTCACTGACGAGTGGGGACACCCACTTAAGCAGCCCGCGGGAGCACTGCGCTTAGCAGGCCGGCCCAGTAACTTTTCCCGCGCAGCCCAGCGATTCAAATTAAACCTTTTTCTTTTTAAATTCAAACACACTTCTGTACCCAACTTCAAAAATCAACCCAGATTGATTCAGTGCACCAAATTGAATGAAACCAATTTTGTTGGAAAGGTCTGTGAATGCTGAATCCAACCCCGTTGGATTCAAGTCATTTGGATCTGTAGATCACCCATAGTAAAAATAACAAGGCAGAAGATTTTCTGCATTCAAACATTTTTCAAATTTAAACCATAAACCATAATAGCTTTTGAGTTGTTTCCAACTCTCAAAAATCACATTTAACCATACCTTTCAGAATATATAAAAATATATAGGTTTACTTGCAGAAATAATGTTCAAGTAATAAAAGAATGCTACATAAGCATTTCCAGCCACTTTAATTAATTAAAATAAAAGGGTAAAACCTTATTAAATTGTGACACCACTTTAAATCACATTCCCATAGACTACAATATGTGGTGATGACATGTGTCAACATGATCCCATATTTGGTTTGGAGAATATTAAACTTTCAGTAGTTTTTCAATGAGTAGAAATTACTTTTCTAAAAATAAAAAGAATCAAATCAAGCCTTAACCTTGTAAGGTTAGAGATGATGTTAGATCATCTATAAGACCCTTGTGTGTGATGATTGCAAGTAGTTAAGTATTGTTTGGTGATTGTGTACCTCGTATTTATTCATAGACGCTAGTACCGACCAAGGATACGAGGAGGAAGGAGGATACTACGAAGAAGAAGCCGAGGAGAACTTCAACCACTGCTCTGCACAAGGCAAGCTTATATTGACATTGATGCAAGCTAAAACTTGCAAGACACTCTACTTTAGCAAGCCAAATACTACTAGTGAATGAGCAAGCTGATACTTTACCTATGCAAGCTAACCCTTGCAAGATTACCCATTTGATAAACCAATCCTAGTTTTATGTGCAAGCTTCTCACTTTATTTCTTTATCAAAGCTTACTTAGAGTTTACTTAAGTGACTGGTAGATTTTGGAAAGATGCTGAAGGTTGCATAAAGAGCATAAAATTTGGCCTAAGCTAGAAACCTTGATATCAGCCTAAGATATAAGGTTGGACTTAGTGAAACTCCACTAGTTACCATCCCTCATTAGTACTACCCCCACCTGTAGATGCTAGTGCTAAGCATAAAACTTGATCAACTTTTAGATGGGAATACTTGGTGGAAAAATGGTTATGAAAACCTTGGAATGATGGATCATTCTATTTAAATGTTTTGGACATGTGTTTCCAAACACTTGATGAGTTTGGTGATGAAAATGTTGAGGCATGAGCCTTAGCCCTTTATAAAACTGATGGTTGTCTGGATGCGATACCATTCCAATTTTAGCGTACAACCACAATACCCGAATATTGGGTAGGGCTTGACTGGAAACTTATATACCTTAGTATTAGTTCCCTCACGGCCAAGGTCTGAGCTGAGGCTACCTTGTGAAGATTGTCCACCTGTGCAGTACCCAAGATGACAGCTGGTCATGGTTGGGAGGACAAACTCACAGGAGAGGTGCTTATACTAGGGCGTGTAATTGAAAGGTTAGGATTGATTATCCGCATACTGAGTATGGTGATTTTAGGATTTGTTCCTGACGGATGTATCGAATGTTGTGGTGAAAGTGTACAATCTCTGCAGAGTGTCAAACTATTCGAATAGCCGCGTTCGCAGTTATGGACAGTTGGAGTGGCCATACTGTTCCTCCGTCAGACTTTTCAAAATGACTTGTGAAATGAATTGAGACTTTGACTTGACCACAACAGAGTTGTGACCTGAAATACAAGTTCCCACTTAGGATTTATAAAATTATGACTAGCTTCAGAACCTAGTAGAGATAAATCTGGCTTTTGCAAAACAACCCTAGAGCCTAGTGTCCTATTATCCAAAAACCCCCTTTACTTGTTAGTATTAGTTTGCGAGTACTTAAAGAGTACTCATGGCTTTGTCCCTGGCTATTCCCATGGCCAGACTATGAAGAGGAGTACCTGGAAGATGGACCCTAGGAAGGTTACGACAACTAGGATCATCTCCCATCGTCAGCATTGCCTGTGACCCCGAAGATGGAGCTTCGCCTACGCTACCGTTATTATTACGTATTCCGCTGCTTGATGTTGTATTAAGAACTGGATCATGAGATCCCTATTTGTGTAAGAACTTATATATCGTTTGTATTGGATGAAGTACTATGGTATCCAATTCTGTTATGTCTCGCAAAAATGGTAATCCTGGGATTGCGATGTATGGCATAACAGGCACTCTAGGATTGAAAAATCCGGGTGTTGACAAGTTGGTATCAGAGCCATCCTGACCATAGGAGACCCTAGTTAGATTGGACGTTGAACCAAAAACTTAGTTTCAAAACCAAAGAAAACAAATATTTACGAAAACTTATTCTCATTCTTACCTCTTTAATTCTTTCATAAAAGAAAATTTTCATGTTCCTCAAAAACTCTTGCCAACTAGATAAATTTTTGACACACTTGATCACTCTGCTAATCTACTCATCCTCTATTTTTATAGATGGACGTGAAGTACAGCAAGTTTTACCAACTTGGGAATGGAGGAGACCTTATCTTTGAGAGGGATCGGGATCAGCTTTCGGAACTTCTGGAGCGTCCGCACCCCGAGTTCTTCGGAGCTCAGCTCAATGATCAAGGAGGAGAAGATCTGCAGTGGCTAATTGTTGCAAGTCTCCGAGGAAAGATTGAACTTCCCACTGCGGAGGGAATTCGGTTTACCTTGAGGGAAAACAACTGGCTCGATGGACTTGCCAGAGCAATGCATGAAGCTCTTTCCCGTCTGTGTGGGCAGAGCATCAATCACATCAAGGGTACTCGCTTTGAGTTTTTCCCAAGGCGTGATGCAAATGGACAACCATTGAAAGCCCCATACCACCCCGAGCTGAAGACTCAATTGGACCACCTTAGCTTCATGATGTATGATTGTCAGCAGGAATTAGACAACTACCGTGACTATTGCAACCACAAGTCTGCCATCATCAAGACGAAGGACCAGACCATCGCCATGCTAGCAAAGGATCGCAAGTCTCGCCGCCGTCAGCTCGACAAGAAGGAGCGCATTATTGCCCGTCTTCGCCATCGCATCTCATCTCTGGAGGAGACCATCCACGAGAGAGACATGCAGTTAGAGGAAAGGGAGAATGCCGGAGAGGATCTTCGTGGAGACCCTTACTCCTATCTCAGCGATGACGATGATTTTCTGGAGGATCAGGCCATGGACTTCTTCACCGATGAGGATGATTTCGCCTTCATCGATGATGATGAAGATGATGAAGCCACAGATTTCGAGGAGTAGTAGCACTTGAGCACTAGCGTAGTGAGTAGTAGCCGGTCCCACTGTATCGTAGATTCCAGAATGGTTCTTAAAACCATCTGTTTTTCCTTGCTGTGGTGTGTGTTGTATCGTGTGAATGAATGAATGAAAAAGCAAGTTGCTAGAAAAAAATCCGAATCAAACATTTAAAACTTTTCAAAGACCCAAAACCTTAGAAATTTCCCTCTTTTTCATGATCTGTATCAATCTTCAGATGCCACGTGGAGGAAGTGGTTCAGCCCCGGATCCGATGTTGCAGATTCTGCAAATGTTGACTTCTGACCGCGAAGCTGAAAGAGCGGAACGTCAAGCCAACCTAGCCACTCTGTAACAGATAGCCCAGCTAGCCCACAACAACCAAGGCCACGGAAATCAGGATAACCACGGATCTAAGCTCAAGAATTTCCAGAATACCAACCCACCCGTTTTCACCAAGTCCGAAGAACCCCTAGATGCTGATGATTGGCTGCAAACCATGGAAAACAACCTAGAAGTCGCCGGAGTGGAAGCCAACGAGAAAGTCCTATTCGCCACCCATTATCTAGCCGGAGATGCCAGGGCATGGTGGAACAGTGTTCGTGCAATGACCGGAGGCCAGATGATGACCTGGGAGGAATTCAAGGTCAAGTTTAGCAGAACCCATGTGCCCCCAGGTTTGATCAAGAGAATGAGAGACGAGTTCAGAGAGCTGAAGCAAGGAAGGATGACTGTAGTGGAATACCGTGACAAATTTTTGTCATTAGCTAGGTATTCCCCGGACGAGATAGACATCGAAGCCAAGAAGAAAGAAAGGTTCCTGAATGGTCTGCATGACGAGATGCAGACAGTGTTAGTCAATATCCCCTTTGTTGATATTGAAGCCCTTGTCGACTCCGCTATCCAGATGGAAGGAAAGATCAACCAGGCCAATGAGAACCGCAAGCGTCGCATGATGCATCAACCAGGAACCCATCAGACCCCAAAGTATCGCCCCAACCCATCTCCAGGATTTGCCCCAAGAACCAACAGACCCCCTATGACCCGTCCGACCTACCCCAACCGTGGAAACCCTAGACCCGGAGGAAATCACAACAACCCCGGCAACTCTAGCAATTTCACCCGTGCCCCACCCAAGTTCAACAACAACAATGCTACCGCCAACCCCAACACTGCCCCGAGGACTGGAAGCAATGCTGTACCTGTCGCAGCCAAGGACAAGTCACAAGTGACCTGTTATGACTGTGGAAATAAAGGCCACTATTCCAACGAGTGCCCCAACAAGAAGAATGCTACAGCCCCCAATACCAATGTCCCAGCTCAGCAACAGCGTCGTGTCCATCCAGGAAGGAGATTTGCCCCAGGAAATTCACTCAACCGTAATGGCCGTCTTTTTCTCATGCATGCTGAAGAAGCTCAGGAAGCGCCAGACGTCGTGCTGGGTATGTTTTCTGTTAATTCAGTACTTGCAAGAGTGTTGTTTGACTCTGGTGCATCGCATTCATTTGTCACCGAAGAATTTTCCTGCACTAGTAAAATTCAACCAACCAAATTGAAGCATGTGATGATTGTACAAATTCCTGGATCAACCACCAAGGCTAGGCAAATTTGCAAAGCCGTCCCTATCCGAATCCATGGCATAGATTTTTATGCTAATCTAATAGTACTCGGAACTAAAGGTTTGGAAGTAGTACTAGGAATGGATTGGATGTCCAAACATAAGGGATTGATTGACTGTGCCAAGAAAGCCATCACCATGACC
Organism: Avena sativa; assembly: GCA_916181665.1. Lineage (NCBI taxonomy): Eukaryota > Viridiplantae > Streptophyta > Magnoliopsida > Poales > Poaceae > Avena > Avena sativa. The sequence goes on along the minus strand of OV702280.1, from coordinate 396,356,705 downwards.
AGTACCGCCGGAATATCAGTCGAGCATATATCTGAAACCTTACCTCACCAATTCAAATGTAACAAGAGTATAGCCCAACCTACCATTGACCAAGTCCAGATAGTCTGCGAATACCCCGATGTATTTCCAGATGTTTTTCCCGGTATGCCCCCAGATCGGGATATCGAGTTTCTCATCGAACTAATCCCCGGAACAGGACCCATAGCCCAGAGACCCTACAGTATGAACCCGTCAGAACTAGAAGAACTGAAGAAGCAACTGGATTACATGCTGGAAATCGGATTGATTCAACCAAGTGCGTCCCCATGGAGATCACCTGTCTTGTTTGTGGACAAGAAGGATGGAGGTAACCGTTTGTGTACGGATTATCGGAACTTGAATGATGTCACCATCAAGAACAAGTACCCCTTGCCCAAGATAGAAGATTTGTTTGATCAGTTGACCGGTGCCAAAGTGTTTTCTAAGATTGATCTTAGAACTGGCTATCATCAACTCAAAATTCGTGCAGAGGATATTCCAAAGACTGCCTTTACCACCAGATATGGATTGTATGAGTATACAGTCATGTCTTTTGGATTAACCAATGCCCCCGCTTATTTCATGAACCTCATGAATAATATTTTTATGGACTTCCTGGATAAGTTTGTCGTTGTTTTCATCGATGACATTCTGATTTATTCCAAATCAGAAGAAGAACATGAGCTACACCTAAGGACCATTCTTGGAACCCTTAGAGAGCATCAGCTGTATGCAAAATTTAGCAAATGTGAATTCTGGTTACAGGAGGTAGGATTCCTCGGTCACATTGTATCAGCCGGAGGAATTGCCGTTGACCCTGCCAAAGTGAAAGATGTAGAAGATTGGCAAGCCCCAACCACTCAAACCCAAGTTCGTGCTTTTCTCGGATTGGCGGGATATTACCGCAAATTTGTAGAAGGATTCTCTAGTATCGCCAGACCCATGACCCAATTGCTGAAGAAGGACAAGAAGTTTGAATGGACCGAAAAATGTGAAGCGAGTTTTCAAGAACTCAAAAGGAGATTGATTTCAGCCCCAATCTTGATCATGCCGGATATCACGAAGCCCTTTGATGTGTATTGTGACGCATCCAAGATTGGTCTCGGATGTGTGCTAATGCAAGAAGGCAAAGTTATATCTTATCTATCGCGACAATTGAAGCAACATGAACAAAATTACCCAACCCATGACCTCGAACTCGCAGCCGTAGTTCTAGCCCTGAAGACATGGAGACATTACCTGATGGGAAACCGTTGTGAGATTTATTCGGATCACAAGAGCCTAAAGTATATATTCACTCAGAAGGAGCTGAATATGAGGCAGAGAAGATGGATTGAGCTAATCAAGGATTACGACCTGGACATTCACTATCACCCTGGTAAAGCCAACGTGGTAGCCGATGCCCTTAGCAGATTGCCGTGCCGCTTGAACTCCATGATTTTGAAGGAGCAACCAAGTTTGCACAAAGAGATGGAAGATTTTAGAATGGAATTAGTAAGTGAAGGATTTTTGGCTAGCATAGAACTTCAGCCCACTTTGATCAGTCAGATTAAAGAGGCGCAGAAGGGAAAGGCCAGTATCGACGGAATCAAGCGTCGTATCGGTACAGGCAAAGTACCCGGATTCACCGAGGACGAAGAAGGAGTTTTGTGGTACAAAGGACGCCTTTGTGTACCATCAGATTCTGAGTTAAAAGAAGTTATCTTGAAGGAGGCTCATGATACTCTTTATTCTATCCATCCCGGAGGAACTAAGATGTATCAAGATTTGAAAGAGCAATTTTGGTGGCATAAGATGAAGAGAGAAATCGGAAGCTATATCACCAAGTGTGATATATGTCAGCGAGTCAAGGCCGGACATCAAAGACCCGCTGGATTGTTGCAACCTTTGCAAATTCCGGAATGGAAATGGGATTCTGTAGGAATGGACTTTATCACTGGACTACCTACTTCTAGTAGGGGAAATGACTCTATTTGGGTCAAAGTGGACAGATTGTCCAAAGTCGCCCATTTCTTGCCCGTCAAAACCACCTATCAGAGTTCGAAGCTAGCAGAGTTGTACATCGCTAGAATCGTTAGTTTGCATGGAGTCCCCAAGAACATCGTATCGGATCGAGGAACTCAGTTTACCTCGAGATTCTGGAAGAAAGTCCAAGAAGGTTTAGGAACCCGCCTAGATTTCAGTACCGCGTATCACCCTTAGACCGATGGACAAACGGAGCGAGTAAATCAAATACTCGAAGATAGGCTGAGAGCATGTGTGTTAGAATATGGATCCAAATGGGAAGACTGTCTGCCGTTTGCAGTACAACAACAGTTACCAAGCCAGTTTGCAAATGGCCCCATTTGAATTTATGTACGGAAGGAAGTGTCGCACCCCTTTGAACTGGTCGGAAGTAGGAGAAAGTCAGATTTTCGGACCCGACATCCTACGAGAAGCAGAAGAGAAGGTTCACAAGATTCGTGAGCACCTCAAGACAGCCCAATCCCGACAGAAGAGTTACGCCGACAAGAGACGTAGAGACCTCGCCTTCAACATAGGAGATTTTGTTTATCTGAAAGTGTCGCCATTGAAGGGAATGCAGCGTTTCCAACTCAAGGGAAAGTTAGCCCCCAGATATATCGGACCTTTCAAAATTCTGAACCGTCGAGGAGAAGTATCGTATCAATTGGAACTACCAGAAGAGATGTCAGCTGTGCACAATGTGTTCCATATCTCGTTACTTCGCAAGTGTCTCGAAGTCCCCGAGAAGACCGAAGTGTTCAAGAATATCGATCACCGAACCATAGAGATCAACGATGACCTGACCTATCCCGAAGTACCCATCCGTATTTTGGAAGAATCCTTTCGAACTACCTGAACCTAAAGCATCAAGTTTCTCAAGATTCAGTGGAGCAACCACACAGAAGAGGAAGCTACCTGGGAGCGCGAAGATCACATCAGAACGGAGTTTCCAGATCTCTTCAAATCCTAGGTAATCTTTTCGTCCTTTTTCAAATCTCGGGACGGATTTTTGTTTAAGGGGTGAAGGTTTGTAACATCCCAAAAATACTAATCTTGGATCATCAAATTCTAATCATCAAAATTATGGTTAACAAAAACTTTTCTAAATAAAATAATGAATGCATGCATATGTGTATGCATTGATTTTGAATTCTTTTAAACCCACCTTGTTTGTTTGTTTCATTGCTTGTAAAATGTTTCTTAGGTGAAATAAATATCATCTAAAACATTTCCCACACTCTTCCTAAAGACAAGTAAATCAAAACACATATATTAATTGAATGGTCATTTTGGCCAATTTAACTCCCATGCCTACTTTGGCTGTCTCAAACTTTCAAAACCTAACAGAAACTTTTCTAGATCTTTGCACCCCTTGAATGTAATCATAACAAGGTATCAAGTCCCACTTTGTGATCATCCAGAAACTTTCAAATGCATAGTTTAAATGACAATTCAAAATTGAATCTTTATCATATGGGAAGATCCCACTTTTTCAAAAACCACTCAAACAAGCTCAACTTTCAAAACCCAAGCATCTGCAAACTCACCAGCACCAATCTATCAAACCCACCAAAATTCATTTCAAAATTCAAAACTTGATTTCATGCGGCCATTTCATCAAACAGGTTGCAGACACAAATCAAACAAACATCAAACACTATAGTGTGTAGTAAAATTGGCCTAACTTGTTCCCTAGTTAGCTCACACACAGCCCAGTAGATCATCTAGGAAGTTTAACTAAGGACTAGCACCCCTGTGAGATTGCCATTGCCATCAATGGTGAACAGCCGAAGCCAACCTTGCCACCCCATTGTGGACAACATGCTAGAGGAAGAACTAGCCGTGCCAACCTTGTCTGCGAGGCAGCCCACCGTCCACCGCCACTACCTGTCCCAGCCGCGAGCGTTGCCAAGCCCTAGACCACGCGCACAAGCCGCGCCCAGACCATGCCGAGCATGCGCCAGAGCGCCACCCTCGACCAGCGTCCACAGACCGCGCGCCGCCCTCACCGCGTGCACACACGATCACCACCGACCCAAGAGACCGCCAGACATCCCCGTTTGCCGCCCCGTGCCATACAGCCACCGCCCGCCGTCGAAGACGCCGCCTCTGCCGCGCAGAGCACCGCCCGTTCCAGACCAAACCACACCGCCCCATGCCTCGCGACCATGTCGTTGAGCATCGCCAGGAGACACCGCACCGTCCCCTACCCGTGCCCATGCCTTTAACCGCCTGTAACCTCGCCCCCGACGAGCTCACCGTGCGCCCCGACGGTCCCCTCGCTCGACTATAAATAGAGGCCACCCCCGCACGTTTTTTTCACACCATCTCACTCCCCTCTCCTCACTGATCGTGCCACACCGTTCTCAGAGCAAGGCGAGCACCACCCCGCCGGAATTTCACCGGAGCCCACCGCCTCTGGAGAATAAGGGAGCCAGCGATTGGAGCCGCCCTAGGAGCTGCCGCGACCACCCCTGAGTTCGCCGTCGTCGACTTCGTCGTTCACCCGCCTCGCCGACCCTCGCCCGTACCCCGGTGAGCCCCCAACACCCCTCACCGACCGCGCTAGGTTTCGTTGTCGCCGGAGTTGTCTCGCGTCGACGATGACCCCCAGCCGTTGGATTAGAACTAGATCGAACGATCCACGTTGCCCCATACCGCTTCGCCCAGCCCCGTGTCACTGACGAGTGGGGACACCCACTTAAGCAGCCCGCGGGAGCACTGCGCTTAGCAGGCCGGCCCAGTAACTTTTCCCGCGCAGCCCAGCGATTCAAATTAAACCTTTTTCTTTTTAAATTCAAACACACTTCTGTACCCAACTTCAAAAATCAACCTAGATCCATTCAGTGCACCAAATTGAATGAAACCAATTTTGTTGGAAAGGTCTGTGAATGCTGAATCCAAGCCCGTTGGATTCAAGTCATTTGGATCTGTAGATCACCCATAGTAAAAATAACAAGGCAGAAGCTTTTCTGCATTCAAACATTTTTCAAATTTAAACCATAATAGCTTTTGAGTTGTTTACAACTCTCAAAAATCACATTTAACCATACCTTTCAGAATATATAAAAATATATAGGTTTACTTGCAGAAATAATGTTCAAGTAATAAAGGAATGCTACATAAGCATTTCCAGCCACTTTAATTAATTAAAATAAAAGGGTAAAACCTTATTAAATTGTGACACCACTTTAAATCACATTCCCATAGACTACAATATGTGGTGATGAAATGTGTCAACATGATCCCATATTTGGTTTGGAGAATATTAAACCTTAAGTAGTTTTTCAATGAGTAGAAATTACTTTTCTAAAAATAAAAAGAATCAAATCAAGCCTTAACCTTGTAAGGTTAGAGATGATGTTAGATCATCTATAAGACCCTTGTGTGTGATGATTGCAAGTAGTTAAGTATTTTTTGGTGATTGTGTACCTCATATTTATTCATAGACGCTAGTACCGACCAAGGATACGAGGAGGAAGGAGGATACTACGAAGAAGAAGCCGAGGAGAACTTCAACCACTGCTCTTCACAAGGAAAGCTTATATTGACATTTATGCAAGCTAAAACTTGCAAGACACTCTACTTTAGCAAGCCAAATACTACTAGTGAATGAGCAAGCTGATACTTTACCTATGCAAGCTAACCCTTGCAAGATTACCCATTTGATAAACCAATCCTAGTTTTATGTGCAAGCTTCTCACTTTATTTCTTTATAAAAGCTTACTTAGAGTTTACTTAAGTGATTGGTAGATTTTGGAAAGATGCTGAAGGTTGCATAAAGAGCATAAAATTTGGCCTAAGCTAGAAACATTGATATCAGCCTAAGATATAAGGTTGGACTTAGGGAAACTCCACTAGTTACCATCCCTCATTAGTACTACCCCCACCTGTAGATGCTAGTGCTAAGCATAAAACTTGATCAACTTTTAGATGGGAATACTTGGTGGAAAAATGGTTATGAAAACCTTGGAATGATGGATCATTCTATTGAAATGTTTTGGACATGTGTTTCCAAACACTTGATGAGTTTGGTGATGAAAATGTTGAGGCATGAGCCTTAGCCCTTTATAAAACTGATGGTTGTCTGGATGCGATACCATTCCAATTTTAGCGTACAACCACAATACCCAAATATTGGGTAGGGCTTGACTGGAAACTTATATACCTTAGTATTAGTTCCCTCATGGCTAAGGTCTGAGATGAGGCTACCTTGTGAAGATTGTCCACCTGTGCAGTACCCAAGATGACAGCTGGTCATGGTTGGGAGGCCAAACTCATAGGAGAGGTGCTTATACTAGGGCGTGTAATTGAAAGGTTAGGATTGATTATCCGCATACTGAGTATGGTGAATTCAGGATTTTTTACTGACGGATGTATCGAATGTTGTGGTGAAAGTGTACAATCTCTGCAGAGTGTCAAACTATTCGATAGTCGTGTCCGCGGTTATGGACAGTTGGAGTGGCCATACTGTTCCCCCGTCAGACTTTTCAAAATGACTTGCGAAATGAATTGAGACTTTGACTTGACCACAACAGAGTTGTGACCTGAAATACAAGTTCCCACTTAGGATTTATAAAATTATGACTAGCTTCAGAACCTAGTAGAGATAAATCTGGCTTTTGCAAAACAACCCTAGAGCCTAGTGTCCTATTATCCAAAAAAACCCTTTACTTGTTAGTATTAGTTTGCGAGTACTTAAAGATTACTCATGGCTTTGTCCCTGGCTATTCCCATGGACAGACTATGAAGAGGAGTACCTGGTAGATGGACCCCAGGAAGGTTACGACAACTAGGATCATCTCCCATCGTCAGCATTGCATGTGACCCCGAAGATGGAGCTTCGCCTACGCTCCGTTATTATTACGTATTCCGCTGCTTGATGTTGTATTAAGAACTGGATCATGAGATCCCTGTTTGTGTAAGAACTTTTGTATCGTTTGTAATGGATGAAGTACTATGGTATCCAATTCTGTTATGTCTCGCAAAAATGGTAATCCTGGGATTGCGATGTATGGCATAACAGGCATCTAGGATTGAAAAATCCGGGTGTTGACAGTATAAGATCTACCAGATAAACCAATCTCCATAAGGGCCCACAAATCAACCCAAACATTAAACTTATCCACCCATTTATAATCTACATTCCTAGAAGACTTATCATCAGGGGATCTAATAAGATTGAAATCACCCCCAATCATAGCAGGGCCATCCCAACCTATAAAAAGATCATGGAGCTCAGAAATAAACTCTTGTTTTTTTCCTCATAAGCAGACCCATAAACAGTAGTAATTCTACAAATGAAAGCAGTAACTTTATTCTTAAGTACAACACTAATATAAAATGATCTAATATCCCAAGACACAACATCAAAAAGATCTAGATTAACATCAACTAAGATGCCACCAGCAGTTCCCTGAGAAGGGAGAAAATTCCAGGAAAAATTTTATTCCCTAAAAGATTCTTCAAGAAAGAATTACTAAAACTATGTTTCTTAGTTTCCTGAAAACAAATATAGTCTACTTTAAGAGGTGAGATATTCTCAGAAATAAACTTTTGTCTACCAGGAGCATTAAGACTCCTACTGTTCCAAAAGAGACTAATCATGACTTATTTTTCCTGGGGTGCTTTCCCCGAGATTTATTTAAGACTTCTATCCATCCCTCTACCACATCCTCTTCAGTAGAAGAGCTTGTACACAGAGGAGAACTATGCAAAGCATCATTAGAACTACCAGATTCATCAAAAGTAATATCTACCCCTATACTATCAGTTAAGCTTTCTATAGTAGTGACAGAGAGCACAAAGAAAGGATTTGTAGACATTATACCTTTCATGATCTTAGGAACTTCCAAATTAGTAACCTTCTTCAGATTCATGGCTTTTTCTAGGATGGTCTTAGATCTATCCACTCTAGAGCTCTGCCTAGTTGGTTGCACATGCCCCCATTGCTTCTGTTTCTTAGCAGCTTTCTGAAAGATAGTCAAGTCCTCTTTTTCCCTTACTACCAGGTCCTTAAAACTTGGCATGATGTCATCAGGGAGAGCACCCACCTGATCAACCACCATCTGTGATGATTCCAATACTTCCTTTTGAGAGAAATCCAACTCCTCAGACTGACCATCTAACCAGAATCTCTGAGCTTCTTCATCCCCAGGAGCCAGAGGTGTTTTATCCCAGATAAAGTTCCCTTCAGTATCCACAAGTCCTCTTTGCACTAGCAATTGAAAAACAGCACTAGAGCTATTGGGAGAATCAACAACCATTCTGACCCTGTTAGAAGACTGCCCCCCATCTCTAGCAGGAAGGCTACCACTTGCAAGTGAAGCAGCACCATTCCCAGACAAACCCACTTGACCACCATTACCAGTCTGTCCAGTTGAGTCATCTTCATTACTTTTATCTTTCCCACCTTGATCATCAACCCCTAAATTCCCAGTCTCCTCAATCAATGGAGCAGCAGCATCCAAAGTGAATCCTAACTGAAAAAGCTGATCCTGGAAATTAAAGAGCCTACTAGCAGGGAGTTTGGTTGGATCCTTACATTTGATGCAGACCCTAACTTCTTTAGCATTGTTTCTGAAAATACTGAGCCAATCAACCTCTTCTAAGATGCCACATGTTGAGACAGCCTGATCCAAAGTGTTCCACTCACACCACTTGGTCTGCAAACTAGTGATTATCACCCAAATCTTCTTCAAAACATCAACTGGCTCAGGATCATCACTCCAAGCTTCCACTTTGACCCAAACCCCTGGTTTAGAAACACCAAACTTTGGATACCCAATCACTTGTTCCACCACAATATGTGGGGGGAACTTGACCAGTAAAGTGTTCTCAGAGCCTAATTCTCTAATCTGCCAGGGCCAGTTAGTCTTGTATATCTTAGAAAACTCAGCACCTAATTCTTGTTCAGACAATGAGCCATCTTCCACCAGCACAATCCCACAATTTTTAGTAGAGGCAATGGGATTCATCACATTTTCAGGCATCTCAATATGATAGAATCCCAAACCTGGAGCACCACTACCTACATAATTTGCCACCTGGTGTGGCCTCTTCCTCACTGGACACTTATCCACAAGACGTGCGGAACTTTTACAGATGAAGCAAACTAGAGTTTTCTCACAGCTAGCTTGCACATGGCCAGGTTCTCCACAGCACAGGCAGATAGCATTGACATAATTCCACCGAGCACTGACATTTTGTGGTAAAACAATTTCCTTCTGACCAACATACTGCTTCTTGTTGCCTTTCTGTTGACCCTGGGTTTTTCTTTTTTCACCCTGCTCACCACCCTGGGAAATTTGCTGCTGGGGAGGAGCAATCCACTGATTTGACTGCATCCCAAATTGCTGTTGGGGTGGGAAAGGAGGGAAGGGGTTATTGAACCCCCAAGGAGGTGGCATGTTACCTGGGGGGAACCCAAATGGAGACTGGTGGGGGAAGAACTGTGGGTTGAATTGCCCAAACTCATAGGGATTCTGCACAGGATGTTGCTGCTGCTGCATCTGAGGCTGCCCAACTTGCTGCATCTGCCAGTTTTCCTGGCCACTGTTTCCTCCCCTCCCTTTTCCTTTGCCTCCTCTACCTCGATCTCCCATCTCCAAAGCACTTGAAGCTTCAAAAACAGTAGAATCTTCAAGTCCTAGACACTGTAATCCAGATGTAAGCTCAACCACCGCCGCCACAATGAGGGGGGGAGGAATAAGCTCTAGGGTTTGCGCCCCCTGGTTCTTATAAGTGGGGGCAGGTGGTCTCTTGTGTATGGGTGGTTGCTGTTGCTTCTGGTGGCACATGGGCTGCAAGGGGGGAATCCATAGTTGAGAAAAGAAGCCCCCCATGCCTCCATCTGTAAAGCAATCTTCCAGCCCATCCACCTCAACCACCTTACTTTTCCATAAACTGATTTTCCTACACTGTCCTTTTCTGACCCTGGAAATTTTCGGCTCCCGCCAACCTTCGGGCTCCACTAACCATACTGAACTTACTGCAACGATTTCAGAACCTTGCTGAAGAGAGTTAGTTGCAGATTGAGATCCAACAATCCCACTGCTGCCCCTATTTCCTTCCTCGAGAACTCCTGCACCATCGAGACCGGGTTGCAAAGCTTCAGGAGAGGACTTCGTATTTTCTGCTCTAATCTCGAGAATGGGGAAGATGCTCTCCTTGGCCTTCCTCGCTTTGTCCCCTTCCTCTCCACTCTGACCACCCGCGAAATCAGCGTCGGGGCTGATTCGTTGTTCAGACCGATTTTGCTTAGGGATTTGGTTTTCCGCTTCACCCTGGCCCTCCGCCCCATAACTGGTTTCCCATCCACTTGCTTCAATGATGATGGGGGCAAAGGAGCCAATATAGAGGTCGAAGCTTCTAGATGTAGGGGTTCGTAGCATGGAAAACAAAAATTTTCTATCGCATACAAACAAACAAGCCAAGATCTATCTACTAGATTGTAGCAACGAGTCGATGGAATAACTCACCCTCGAAGATTCCAAAGTGTTTAACGAGAGCAGATTCTCGTGGGTGATGTAGTCGTACTCTTTCCGATCTCAAGATCGCGTAGACGATCCTTCCGGCGCCACGTTCCAGCAGCGCTCCCGCAGTCGGTCACACGTTCGGTACTCGACGAAGACCTTCCTCTCCCTTGTTCCAGCAGGCAGCGGAGGTTGTAGCACTCTCCTCGCGATTCCGGCAGCACAACGGCGTGGTACCGGAAGTAGAGGGGAAATCCCGCAGGGCTTCGCCTTAAGCCGGTGCGAGTATGGTGGAGCTTATGAGAGAGGCTATTAGTGGTCTAGTAATTAGACACACCAATTAGAGGGCTCTAAACCAATTAGAAGGCTCTAAACCGCTGGCTAAAGCAATTAGAAGCTCTAAACCAAAACGGCTCTAAACCGGAGGTAGAAGATAGGAACTTGTGTGTGCTAGGAGGGAGCCCTGCCCCTCCTTATATAGGTGGGAGGGCTGGCCGGCCAAGGGGAGGAGAGTCCCTCCCCAAGTCGGCTTGGTGGGGCGCCGGCCAAGGGAGGAACCCTCCTCCAATTCGGCCTCCACCAATCCTCCTCTCTTCCCACTTCCCAAAATTGCCGTTTGACTTTCAAACTAGCCGTTTGACTTTTCAATTTAGGATTTAAATAAACCCTTTATTTTGGACAGCAAGAACACCTAGTACATGATGCAATCATTCCAACTTACAATGACACATTCATGTACCCTTCCCCCTCCGGAGTGCCGGACATTCCGGGACCTTCTAGAATGTTCCCGATGAAAACACCGGAACCATTCCCCAACTCCGAAACGGGACTTTCCTTATATGAATCTTATTCTCCGGACCATTCCGGATCACCTCGTGATATCCCGGATCCCATCCGAGACTCCGAACAACATTCGGTCTCTTTCTCATAATACCATAACTACTCAAACAACGTCGAATCCTTAAGTGTGTCTCCCTACGGTTCGTGAATTATGCGGACATGATCGAGACACTTCTTCGAACAATAACCAATAGAGGAATCTGGAAATTCATATGGCTCCCACATATTTCTACGATTACTTTGCGATCGAATGAACCACTTACATACGATACCAATTTCCCTTTGTCTCACGATATGTTACTTATCCGAGGTTATGATCGTCGGTATCTCTGCATACCTAGTTCAACCTCGTTACCGATAAGTACTCTTTTCTCGTTCCCGTGATATGTGATCCCTTGTGACCATGTCACATGCTTGCAAGCTAATTGGATGACATTCCACCGAGAGGGCCCAGAGTATATCTATCCGTCATGTGGATGGACAAATCCCACTCTTGATCCATGTGTTTCAACCAATACTTTCCGAACACTTAATGCCACCTTTATAGCCACCCAGTTACGGTGTGGTGTTTGATGTTATCAAAGCATCCATCCGGCAAAGGTGATATGCATGATCTCATGGTCGAAGGAATTAGGTTACTATGTATCAGAAAGCATATAACAATTGAACTATTGAAATGACTTGATCTTTATGCTACGCTTATCTATAGGAGTATGTCCACCATATCATTCTCCTAACGATATGATCTTGTTGTTGATAACATCTCAATGTTCATGATATGGAAACCACAATCATTTAATCAACCAACAAGCTAGTGAAGTATAGAGGCTATACTAGGGACTTCAATTTAAGTTTATAATTCACACAAGTATTAATGTTTCCTTGTTAATACTATTATAGCATGAATATAAACATTTATCATAAACACAAAGATATAATAATAACTATATTTATTATTGCCTCTAGGGCATATCTCCAACAGTCTCCCACTTGCACTAGAGTCATCTAATCTAGATTACATGGTAATACACCGAACACCCATGGCAGTTTGGTGTTGGTCATGTTTTGCCCTCGGGAGAGGTTTAGTCAACGGATCCGCCACATTCAGATCTGTGTGTACTTTGCAAATCTTTATATCCCCATCCTGGATATGTTCTCGAATAGCGTGAAAACGCAGCTTGATGTGCTTCAGCTTCTTGTGTGACCTTGGTTCTTGCGCATTGGCTATGGCGCCCATGTTATCACAGTAGATAGACATTGGGTCCAGCGCACTAGGAACCACACCCAGCTCTGTAATGAACTCTTTCATCCATATCGCTTCTTGCGAAGCCTCCGAAGCAGCCATGTATTCCGATTCAGTTGAAGATCTCGCCACAACGCTTTGCTTTGCACTCCTCCAGCTAACTGCTGCACCATTCAAAATAAATACGTACCCAGATTGTGATTTAGAATCATCTGGATCGGTGTTCCAACTAGCATCGGTGTAACCATTAACAACGAGCTGTTCATCACCTCCATAAGAAAGAACCATATCCTTAGTTCTTCTCAAGTACTTAAGGATGTTTTTGACCGCTGTCCAATGATCCACTCCTGGATCACTTTGATATCTGCTAGTTAAACTAACAGCATATGCAATGTCGGGTCTAGTACATAGCATGGCATACATTAGAGATCCTATGGCTGATGCATAGGGAGTCTTACTCATCCTTTCTCTATCTTCTGCCGATGTCGGACTTTGAGTTTTACTCAAGGTCGTATTGGGCAACATGGGCAAGAACCCTTTCTTGCTTTCTTCCATTCCAAACCTCTTTAGAACTTTGTCCAAATATGTACTTTGTGACAATGATATTTGGCGTTTCGATCTATCTCTATAAATCTTTATGCCTAATATGTAAGCTGCTTCGCCAAGATCCTTCATTGAAAAACTATTATTCAAATATTCCTTGACACTATTAAGAAGGTCTACATCATCCCCAATCAACAATATGTCATCCACATACAGTATTAAGAATGCTACAGAGCTCCCACTCACTTTCTTGTAAATACAAGCTTCTCCATAAGTTTGTATAAAACCAAAACTTTTGATTACCTTATCAAAACGTTGATTCCAACTTCGGGATGCCTGCTTCAATCCATAGATGGACCGTTGAAGCTTGCATACCTTGTTAGCATCTTTAGGATCGACAAAACCTTTGGGTTGCATCATATACAACTCTTCATCAATGTCTCCATTGAGGAATGCTGTTTTGACATCCATCTGCCATATCTCATAATCATAATATGCAGCGATTGCTAACATAATCCTCACAGACTTTAGCTTCGCTACCGGTGAGAAAGTCTCATCGTAGTCAACTCCTTGAATTTGTCGAAACCCTTTTGCGACAAGTCGAGCTTTATAGACAGTAACATTACCATCAGCATCTGTTTTCTTCTTGAAAATCCATTTGTTCTCGACAGCCTTCCGGCCATCCGGTAAGTCCACCAAAGTCCATACTTGGTTTTCGTACATGGATCCAATCTCGGATTTCATGGCTTCTTGCCATTTATTGGAATCTGGGCTCATCATCGCTTCCTCATATGTCTCAGGGTCATCGGTGTTGTCCACCAACATGACATTCATAACGGAATCATACCAATCTGGAGTGGTACGAGTTCTCGTTGACCTTCGAGGCTCTGTAGTAACTTCAACCGAAGTTTCATGATCACCATCATTAGCTTCCTCTCTTATTGGTGCAGGCACCACAGGAACTTCTTCCGGTGCTGCGCTACTCGCAATTTCGAGAGAAGGTTCGACAACCTCGTCGAGTTCTACTTTCCTTCCAGTCACTTCTTTCGAGAGAAATTCCTTCTCTAGAAAGGATCCATTCTTGGCAACGAAGATTTTGCCTTCGGATCTATGATAGAAGGTATACCCAATAGTTTCCTTCGGGTATCCTATGAAGACGCATTTTTCCGCTTTGGGTTCAAGCTTGTCCGGCTGTAACTTCTTTACATAGGCTTCGCATCCCCAAACTTTAAGGAACGACAATTTAGGTTTCTTCCCAAACCATAATTCATACGGTGTCGTTTCAACGGATTTAGATGGTGCCCTATTTAAAGTGAATGCGGCTGTTTCTAATGCATAACCCCAAAATGTTAGCGGTAAATCTGTAAGTGACATCATAGAACGAACCATATCTAAGAGGGTTCGATTACGACGTTCAGACACACCATTACGCTGTGGTGTTCCCGGCGGTGTCAATTGTGAAAGTATTCCGCATTTCTTCAAATGCTCGCCAAACTCGTAACTTAGATATTCACCTCCACGATCAGAACGTAGAAATTTAATCTTCTTGTTACGTTGATTCTCTACCTCACTTTGAAACTCCTTAAACTTCTCGAAAGTTTCGGACTTATGTTTCATGAAATAGATATACCCATATCTACTCAATATCATCCGTGAAGGTAAGAACATAACGATAACCACCGCGCGATGCTACACTCATTGGACCACACACATCGGTATGTATGATTTCCAGTAAGTCCGTAGCTCGCTCCATTATACCAGAAAATGGAGTCTTAGTCATTTTACCCATCAGACATGCTTCGCATCTTTCAAGTGATTCAAAATCAAGTGATTCAAGAAGTCCATCGGAATGGAGTTTTCTTCATACGTTTCACTCCGATGTGACCAAGACGACAGTGCCACATATAGGTCGAATTATCGCTTGATTTCAAACGTTTAGCCTCAATGTTGTTGATATGTGTATTTCTACTATCGAGATTCAATAAGAATAGACCATCTATCAAAGGTGCATGTGCATAAAACATATTACTCATATAAATCGAACAACCATTATTCTCGGATTTAAACAAGTAACTGTCTCGCAATAAACAAGATCCCGATATAATGTTCATGCTCAACGCAGGCACCAAATAACAATTATTTAAGTACAAAACTAATCCCGATGGTAGATAAAGAGGTAGCGTGCCGACCGCGATCACATCAACCTTTGATCCGTTTCCCACGCGCATCGTCACCTCGTTCTTTGCTAGCTTCCGTTTATTCTGCAGCTCCTGTTTCGAGTTACAAATATGAGCAACCGAACCAGTATCAAATACCCAGGCACTACTACGAATACTAGTGAGATACACATCAATAACATGTATATCAGATATACCTTTCTTGTTGATGTTGCCGTTCTTCAAATCCGCCAAGTACTTTGGGCAATTCCGCTTCCAGTGACCTTCTCCCTTGCAGTAAAAGCACTCAGTATCAGGCTTGGGTCCAGCCTTGGTCTTCTTCGTCGGCATGGCAACTTTCTTACCACCCTTCTTGAAGTGTCCCTTCTGCTTAGACTTGCCTTTCTTGAATTTGGTGGTCTTATTGACCATCAACACTTGGTGCTCTTTCTTGATCTCCACTTCTGCAGACTTTAACATAGCAAATAGTTCTGGCAACTCTTTGTTCATGTTCTGCATGTTGTAGTTCATCACAAAGTTCTTGTAACTTGGTGGTAGTGATTGGAGGATGCGGTAAACCCCCAAAGTATTAGGAATCACTATACCCAAGCTTTGAAGTTTATTTGCGTGCCCAGACATCTTAAGCAAATGCTCACTGACGGAGCTGCCCTCTTCCATCTTGCAGTTAAAGAACTTTTCAGAAGCTTCATAACTTTCAATTGCCGCATGAGTCTCAAAAATTAATTTGAGATCCTCGACAATATCATATGGGTCTGAATTCTCAAACCTTTTCTGAAGCTCCGATTCTAAACCATACAAGATAGCACACTGAACTATGGAGTACTGATTCTTCCGAGCGAGGTAAACATTCTTTACTTCATCGGGAGCATCAGCTGCAGGTGGGTCACCCAGCGGTGCATCCAGCACATAGGTCAAATTACCAGCTGTGAGGACAATCCTCAAATTGCGGAACCAATCCGCGAAGTTGCTTCCATTGTTTTTCAACTTTTCTTTCTCTAGGAACGCATTAAAATTGATGGTAGGGGCTGCCATTGATCTACAACATATTTGCAATAGTTTAGACTAAGTTTATGACAAATTGAGTTCAAATTTAATTAATGAAATTAAACTAGGTGAACTCCCACTCAAAACAACATCCCTCACATTGTTTTAGTGATCACATGAACCAAATCCACTACATCAACACCGATCATCACGAGAGTTGATATAGTTTCAATGGCGAACAATCGACATGTTCATCATATCTACTATATGATTCATGCTTTACCTTTCGGTGATCCGTGTTCCTGAGGCCATGTCTGTACATGCTAGGCTCGTCAAGATCAAACCTTAGCTACCGCATAAGCAAATCTGGCTTGCTTACGTTGTATTCACCCGCGGAATCAAAGACACCCGATCATCACGTGGTGCTTTGAAGCAGCAAGCTTTGGCAACGGTGCATACTAAGGGTGAACACTTTAGAACTTGAAATTTATGTGCATGAGGGATCATCTTATAATGCTACCGTCGTCCACTAAGCAATACAAGATGCATAAAGGATTAACATCACATGCAATTCATAATATGTGATATGATATGGCCTTTCTTCTTTGTGCTTCCGATCTCCATCTTCAAGCACGAACATGATCTCCATCATCACCGGCATAGCATCAAGGTCAATGACGCTTCTTCATGGTTGTCGTCCACCAGCTTCAACTATTACAACTATTTTGAATAGACACGCAGGTCTTAACAGAAATTAAAGACAACCATATGGCTCCTGCCGGTTGCCAACTTACAATAAGGAACATTGCATACATCAAATATAATCACAATCATGGCCATATCACATCACTGCACACCCCTGCAAAACAAAGTTAGACGCCTCTACTTTCTTTGCATATTTTACGTGGTTTGGGGCTTTCAATAAGTGTCGTTCTAACTTACGAACAAGAACCACAACATTGATACTAGCATTGTTGATTACCCGTTGTAAATTGGATCTTAACTATGCTAGGAGAAACAGGCACCCGCAAAGCCACTTATGCAATACAAGTTGCATGTCAAACGTGGAGCAAGTCTCATGAACGATGTCATGTAAGGTTAGCCCGGGCCGCTTCATCCCAACATACCGCAAGATGCAAAGTACACAAAAAGCAATCTACAATAAAAGCATCAACGCCCACAATGACCATTGTGTTCTACTCGTGCAACAGATCTACATATAGACACGGCTCTGATACCACTGTAGGGGTTCGTAGCATGGAAAACAAAAATTTTCTATCGCATACAAACAAACAAGCCAAGATCTATCTACTAGATTGTAGCAACGAGTCGATGGAATAACTCACCCTCGAAGATTCCAAAGTGTTTAACGAGAGCAGATTCTCGTGGGTGATGTAGTCGTACTCTTTCCGATCTCAAGATCGCGTAGACGATCCTTCCGGCGCCACGTTCCAGCAGCGCTCCCGCAGTCGGTCACACGTTCGGTACTCGACGAAGACCTTCCTCTCCCTTGTTCCAGCAGGCAGCGGAGGTTGTAGCACTCTCCTCGCGATTCCGGCAGCACAACGGCGTGGTACCGGAAGTAGAGGGGAAATCCCGCAGGGCTTCGCCTTAAGCCGGTGCGAGTATGGTGGAGCTTATGAGAGAGGCTATTAGTGGTCTAGTAATTAGACACACCAATTAGAGGGCTCTAAACCAATTAGAAGGCTCTAAACCGCTGGCTAAAGCAATTAGAAGCTCTAAACCAAAATGGCTCTAAACCGGAGGTAGAAGATAGGAACTTGTGTGTGCTAGGAGGGAGCCCTGCCCCTCCTTATATAGGTGGGAGGGCTGGCCGGCCAAGGGGAGGAGAGTCCCTCCCCAAGTCGGCTTGGTGGGGCGCCGGCCAAGGGAGGAACCCTCCTCCAATTCGGCCTCCACCAATCCTCCTCTCTTCCCACTTCCCAAAATTGCCGTTTGACTTTCAAACTAGCCGTTTGACTTTTCAATTTAGGATTTAAATAAACCCTTTATTTTGGACAGCAAGAACACCTAGTACATGATGCAATCATTCCAACTTACAATGACACATTCATGTACCCTTCCCCCTCCGGAGTGTCGGACATTCCGGGACCTTCTAGAATGTTCCCGATGAAAACACCGGAACCATTCCCCAACTCCGAAACGGGACTTTCCTTATATGAATCTTATTCTCCGGACCATTCCGGATCACCTCGTGATATCCCGGATCCCATCCGAGACTCCGAACAACATTCGGTCTCTTTCTCATAATACCATAACTACTCAAACAACGTCGAATCCTTAAGTGTGTCTCCCTACGGTTCGTGAATTATGCGGACATGATCGAGACACTTCTTCGAACAATAACCAATAGAGGAATCTGGAAATTCATATGGCTCCCACATATTTCTACGATTACTTTGCGATCGAATGAACCACTTACATACGATACCAATTTCCCTTTGTCTCACGATATGTTACTTATCCGAGGTTATGATCGTCGGTATCTCTGCATACCTAGTTCAACCTCGTTACCGATAAGTACTCTTTTCTCGTTCCCGTGATATGTGATCCCTTGTGACCATGTCACATGCTTGCAAGCTAATTGGATGACATTCCACCGAGAGGGCCCAGAGTATATCTATCCGTCATTTGGATGGACAAATCCCACTCTTGATCCATGTGTTTCAACCAATACTTTCCGAACACTTAATGCCACCTTTATAGCCACCCAGTTACGGTGTGGTGTTTGATGTTATCAAAGCATCCATCCGGCAAAGGTGATATGCATGATCTCATGGTCGAAGGAATTAGGTTACTATGTATCAGAAAGCATATAGCAATTGAACTATTGAAATGACTTGATCTTTATGCTACGCTTATCTATAGGAGTATGTCCACCATATCATTCTTCTAACGATATGATCTTGTTGTTGATAACATCTCAATGTTCATGATATGGAAACCACAATCATTTAATCAACCAACAAGCTAGTGAAGTATAGAGGCTATACTAGGGACTTCAATTTAAGTTTATAATTCACACAAGTATTAATGTTTCCTTGTTAATACTATTATAGCATGAATATAAACATTTATCATAAACACAAAGATATAATAATAACTATATTTATTATTGCCTCTAGGGCATATCTCCAACACTAGAACCTAATGCCCAGGAAGATTCCTTACCGAGCGGCGTTGTCAAGCTCCCCAAACAGGGCCGGAAACTATGCTCCCCGAACACCCCATCCGCTCCTCGTTCGAGCTCGCCTCTCTCCGATCCCGCGCCCTGATCCGTTCCGCCGCCCTTCTCATCGGAGCATCCATCCACGGGGATCGCCAGGGTCAGACGCCGAGCAACCCCAGATCGGATTTCGATATGACGGGTTATCGGCAGGACGCTCGAGAGCTCACCGGCGACGCGAAAAGGCGAGGTGGGTGAAGTGGAGTAGGGTGCTCGAGCATCCAGCCCGTGCTCCTTGGGTAAGGGCCCTCGGGGGCCGCCATGAGGGGGAGGGAGGCCCCTGCCATGAACAAGACCTTTGCGCTCCACAGGAGGGAACGTGTCGGAACGCGTCATCTCCTCCCCATCCAGCCTGAACTTTGATGCCCCCATCCATAGAGATCGACAACGAGCAACAGAAAGGGCTCGTTGATACCCATTTATCACCAATATACATCGTGGAGATTCATTACATTACAATGTATAATATTCAGAATAAATCCAAGCTTGTCATTATTACCCGTGGAGAGTTTGGAAAGTGCTGGGTCAGTTGAGTTGTTAACTAGGAAAATTCATGGGCAATCCATGTTCGGGTAGACCTGTAGTATGGTTGTAGTGTTCCGAGCAGTCCGTAGCGCGTTCGGTTTGGACTTTGTATGATTTTGTTTTGTGCCGTGCGCAGCCTATATATATACTCCGAGAGAAGAGAGGGCAAGCTGCAGGGCGTGTCTCGTGTTCGTCCCGTAGTGGTTGTGTCCTCTCCATCGTGTTCCTCTTGACCCTTCCTCCTCATCAGTGAGGCAGAGCGCCGAACGCCTGAACCCAGCCGCCACGAAATTCGTGGCGTCGCCGGCCGACTCACGCTTGTCGACGCTGGATCGAGGCCTCCGCCGCTTAATAAATCTCCCCTCCGCCTTTTTCACGCCCTCCGCTGCCGATTTCTCCTCGCCACGGCCCTAACCGAGGACTAGATCGACGCCGCCGCCGTCGCCGCAACGACCTACCCGCCGCCCGATTTACGCCCCTGGCTTCTCTTCCCCGCGTCGCCGCATCCCGAATCTGGCGTTGCACCTCGTACACCTCGCTCGCTCAGAATCGAGGGTTGCAGCGTATCTGGCGTTGATCTTCCAAATCGATCGACGCCTGATTTGTATCTATAAAAATGAAGGTACATGGTTCATTACCTCCGCAATCACAACGCCAACTAATTCTCGTCGACCAGGGTTGTACGCTCTCAGAGATTGAAAAGAGAATACGGAAACTCAGTAGAAGAGCCAATAGGAGTACTAGGACGTTTTCAATAGAATCCGTGCCCGCCGGCTTAAACATGGAAGATGAGCTAAAGCTAGTCAGCAACAGAGCTAGGCTTCTGTCTTGTCTTTTCAATGGTGATATCAAATGGATCAACAGGAAGAGAGGAGAGCTGGTACAGGAGTTGATCGACAGGGGATTTGATCCCATCCCAATCCCAATGCCCGTTGCCACAGGAGAGGATGAAGATGATGATGAGGAAAGTGCCGCCGAAGAGGCAACTGGTTACGAGTATCTCACCCGTATACCGGTTTGTAGTTTTGACGAAGATGCCCTGCACGATCTTCTGAAGAGGAAAGCTGAGCTTGAAGAGATCATCAGAAGCGCTACACCACTGTATCGTGGGCTGACAGGTCTGAAGATATCTGAAAAGGAACCAACTGTAAGTACTACTTGTACTCTGTAATATGTCACTTGATGCTCTATATTTATTTATTTACTTAATTAGCGTTGATACAGATGGTTGATGCAAATTACGAAGAAGGACAATCAGGTAGTAGTGAGATTTGGAAGGACGTCGTTGCCAAAGACAATAAAGTGTTTGAGGCAACACCCAGGAGACAACATAAAAGGGCTGCAACCGAGTCTCTTGAGGTACATATTGTAGTTCAGATTATCCATTGCTACTCGTTTTCACTATAAACTAATACTGTATAACTTTTTGTAGATTATCGGTTGGAAAAAACGTCTTTTATAGTTGTGTGTAATGTATTTACTGCTTTGACAAGTCAATCTAACCATGTTCATAGGAAAGTGCAATGCTCATCGATGATGATGATGAAGCTCCTGAACTGGAAGAACGTCCAGTTGAGGAACAGATCATACAAATGCAACAAAGAAAGAAGCGGAGGATTAAACAAAGGAAATTGTTAGCCTAAGACATCAGGTAAAGATTTTTGACAGGTAGCATGGAAGATGAACGATATCTTCACGGGCCTGCAGCTGAACTACTGAGCCTGGTAGGATAAAACTTGGATAGAGTTAGCACGAGGGTTATTCTGTGTATTAGAGATTTAGCACAGGTTCTACAAGTATTTGATAAGAAGCACGTCGCCCAATCTTGCTCTAAACCAAGTAAAAAAATGCTGAATTTGTTCTGCCTTTGGCTGTGAATTGTATTTGAATCAGTGTCAGATTATTGTACTGGCATATGCACACAACACTACATGCGCACAACACCTGCACATGTCCACCTCAAGATCCCAGCGTTTTTCCTAATGACAGAGATGGTACTGTAGATAAATCTTCCAAAACTCACGAAAATGCAGCTGAACATATGGACGACTGAATTGATGCGGGTGGTGGGTAGAATCAATCAGTTTGCAAGAACAATACCCTCCCACATGGGCCAACAAATCAAGTGCCATAATTATGGCAAGATCTGGTAACATATGAGCCTGACATGTGAGGAGGTTTGTCAAGAGAATTTGACATCTGATAATAGCACCGATTAAACAAACAATAGCATCACGAATGTGTCACAGTTTTTAGCGATGTTTGATTTCATCTGGGAATTTTCCTTCTACTCCCTCCGTTTTAAAATATAAGATGTTTTAGCTTTATGAATGAAATGTATCTAGACTTGTTTTAGTATATAGGTTCACTCAACTTTAGGATGAATCTACATACTAAAAGAAGTCTAGATTCATATTATTCACAAACCTAAAACATCTTATATTTTGAAATAGAGGGAGTAGTTAACAACACATTGGAGCACTGTTCTCAATATTGTAAAAGCTCATTCATGCTCACACATAAGGAAAATCAAAACTACTTGACTCCACAGGCAAATCACACCAACGCGGTAGCTACACATAACGCTTGCGAATCTAGAGATTTGCTGCTTGACAAAACGTTGGGGGCACGCATGACACATAACCCCACCATCGATAGATAATCAAGTTGTGATGGCAGAGGCAAAGATAGAGATTAGGTAATTGTGACAAGTGAGCAAGTAAGAATATTGCTCGTGGTGGATCCCTTACCAAAAAAATATTGCCACTAGCATCTTGTATTTTTTTCGTTCACTTGTCACCTCCCTCATATTGCATCCGCGGTGGTTTCGCTTCTCGCTGATGCAAAATGGCTTAAAGACCCAAAGATGAGCAGTCTTGGTAATTATTATGCTAGCCACCGGATTGCCAACGCCTCTTAGTGATGCTGATGTTGATACTACTACATGCATGGTCTGTGTATGACTTCGGCAATATATTTCATATTTTGATTGTTATTATTAATAGCTTTGTGTTTATTTACTATATAGCTCCTCGATCTGTATGGTTGTATAGATCTTACCAACTACCTCGATCAATATCAAAGATTTGGTTGTACTAGCTACATTCAGAAGTATAGGTTTGTGTACACATCAGGGGCCACATCATGTTTATATACTCCGAGTATAATTCGACAGGTATACAGGTGGCCGGTCAAACTACTCCGTTATCAAGTTAGATAATGACCCTAACTAACTATAGCTAGGATGGTACATATCTAACATTACCCAACCATATGAATCGAAAGTGCGGTTGGGATTGTTTCTAAACCGCCAAAACATTTAACTTTGATCAAAGGTTTGGATAATGCATCTGCAACCTGATGCATTGTAGTGAAAAATCGCACATCTAGCAGTAGTACCTCTCGAAAAGCTAACGCTCCAAGTGATGCCAGATTAGTGAGGCCCCAAAACATCAACCCCGGCAATCCAAGAGGTTGCTCAAGTGATTAGGCAACCATATGCATGGATCACTTTAATGCTAATACATATAACTTTGGCAACGTTTTTTACACTTTCATTCATGGCACTAGGTATATTTGTGTTGCTTTACTATATAGCTCTTTGATCTCTTTTCATGTACTAGGGTTGTAGTACTGGCCAAGGTTGGGTGAGATATCTCGATGCATTTATATGTTTGATTGTACAAGTTGATAGCTACCTGTCATTCATATTGATGTTGTTTGTTGTCATATTGCCCCTAGATGCGCGACATGCATGCATAACTCAATATTTTAAGAAACATTATCACGGTGATAGAGAATCATTAACAAATACTGATAACTAAAAAGCTGATAACAGTGATAAAACCATGAGGTAGCAAAATAGAAGTACTTGTTGATTATGAGGATTGCTTGTATAAGGGCATCTTTCATTCAAGGGATTTTGTTTGTGAAGAATTAGAATCCTTATAAAATATTTCTATGTGTATACTTTTCGTAGTAGTGTTTCCATGCACTCAAACCATCTGCAAATATTTTTTAAATTTTGATTTGGTGCAACAATCAAATAAAATTTGATGTAAATCCGCTATATTTTCTCCATTCCTATGTTGTTGAAATCGTGCTATAGAAATACGCCCTAACAACAATAATCGTGCTATATTTTCTCCATTCACAACATAACACAAAGACAAATATGTGTACAAAATCGAAGGAACTACTAGTAGATACTCAAGTATGGAAAGCAATGTTCCTTTAATCGTTTATGAGTTGGACACACTCGACTTGGATGAACCGGACCTCTTGAACTCCGATCACAATACGAAATCAATAACATAGACTTTAAACCCACTCTTCCCTTTTGTCGCTATAACTCCACTACCTCCACACGTGCGGCTAATTCTACCCTTATTCGACCCAGATACAACGGCGGGCCGTTGAAGTGACGACACCACTGCTGTGGCGGCGATTGCAAATTTTGAACCCCTCGCTCGATCGAGTCCGGTGTGCGGAGGGGTTGGAGCGAATCGGGTCTCGGCTCTACAGACTGGTCTCTATCTATCCATACTCCCTCCACCCGATATCGGAGCCCCGCTACCCTTTTCTGACCCTAATACAACGGCGGTCGTGAAGTGAAGGAATGACTACAACGAAAATAGGTAGGACAACAGCCACCCGCCCGCGCTCGTTTAGGATCGAGGTTGGAGCGAATTCGGTCTTGTTCTACGAATTGAGGCTTCATCTCTGTCTGAATCATTAGGTACCGGTGTTAATTCAGTGGTATATACTTTTAACTGTATTTGTTCCATTTGTAAAAAATACCTCTTAACTTATTCATCTTCTGCAGGACGCAATGTTGGAAATTTACAAAAAGCTGCTAAAGAAAATTGACAACATGGCTAGATTACTCTCTCGTGTCCTCAGTGGTGATATCAATTGCATTAACAGGAAGAAAAAAGAGCTACGGCAAGATCTTATCGAAATTGGGTTTGATCCCCTCCCAAAGGGCACATGCCAGTGATTATGACTATCTCACTAAAATGTTAGTTGGTAGCTTAGATGAGGAGTACCTGCAGCTCCACTAAAGAGGAGATTTGAAATCAAAGTTGGACTCCTAATGAAAGCTTCACCGCAATATATAAACTCTAAAAATGAACCAGCTGTAAGTACTGACACGGTATATTCTATCATGTTTCAGTTTCAGTTGATGTTCGAAATTTTGTATTTTGTATATTAATATATTATTACTATTGATGTAGTTGCTTGGCCAAAATTACAAAAATGCTCAATCGGGTAGATGGGTTATGATAGACATGCTTGTACAGAACAGTCAGGTGTGTGAGTCAGCTCCCAGGAGGTAGCACAAAAGGACTGCAACACGAGTCTCTCGAAGTAGAGGATAAATGAACTGACAAGGGATACTTTAGTTACTATCTATAGTTACTCTTTCATATAAAATAAGAAAGCTTCATAGTCCAAATTTTCTTATGGAGACGACAAATGGCGTGATTTTTGTCCTGCATGTCATAATTATCTATTGCTTTTACAATTCAGAGGGGATTGAGATCACCCGGTGTACTAATAGAGATCAGAGCACTAACGTGTTGGCTAAATTAAACTTGAGGGATGCATCCGTGTCTCTTTGCTACGAGGGCCTGCCGTAGCTTCTCTTGTCTCTTTTCCGAAATGGAAAAAAAGACAAGAGAAGCTACCGTAGCTTCTCTTCTCTTGTCTCTTCTGATGTAAAAATTTCTGATCATTACATCTCAGACTTCCCCCAGAGTAATGCGATATCACAAGTGACCAATTGTAGTTAAATGTAGTTTGATCTGCTTTCCAAAGCTAATGGAAGAGTAGTAGTGTAGGAGGACGTATGTGGGGTTATGATCTCTTTGACTGGTCTATGCTAGGTGATAGCTCCAAATATTGATATTTTTTATTGATATTTTCCATTGATTTTAACCGGGTTTCATTGATTTTGTTTTTTCAATTAAGGCTAATATCACAAGTTAGCGAAACCTTGTTTCTTTGTATTGGTTTTTAGGTATTGGATACTTTTGAAAGATCTGAGAGCATTTATGGGATAATTACACTTAAATGAGAAAATCCCCAATTGAAGACTTTTCATTCGAGGCATCGAGTGCCTTTAACGACCAGTGGTACGATCGGAGGCCGCCCGTACGTCCCGCCCTTACTACCCTCCTCCGCCTACGCTATATCAATACAAGAAACTTTGAAGGAGAAAGGGATGAAATACGAACACAACCGCCGCAAACAGTCCCAGAAGAGAGGAGATCAGATCTGAAGAAGGAGAAGAACACCACCTCATCCTTCCAATATCCCTAGCCTCTCGATCATCAACTCCACCATCAGTCCCACTTGTACTAAGAAAGAGAGAGATTCACACTTGTAAGATTAGGGTTTGGAACTCTATTCCCACTTTGGTTTGTACTTGATTTGATCTCCAACGGTATTGTGGTTTGCTACGGTAAAGTCGAGATGATTTCTGTTTGCAATATGAATATGTCTTTGATATATCTGTCTCTCATGTCTGAGTAAATCCCCATAGGCATGGGATATGTAGGGGATTGGTGAGATGTGTTGTGCCTCCTTTATTTCCATTCATTTGTGATTGTTGTCATGATTATAATATTGTGAGAATGACTATCTATGTTTGCCTAATTCTTGTTATCCAATTTAAGGGCCCGTGTAACATGATCCTGAGATCTCATAGATATGAACTTGTTTATTAGAAAATTAGCGACCCCCGAGTGACATGGCCGATATCAAAGAGGATCTAGTACAACTCAAGGATAACAAGGAACCATCAAGTTTAAAGCCTTGATCTGGTTGAAAGACCTTAATTGATGTGTTGACCATGACTTTGGTAACAAGCAGAAGGATCATTAGGATCGAGAAGAATCTACTAAGAGGAATCTTGATCGGTATATGGGTTGCTTGCCTACTCGCATATGAATAAGAAGTATTATAATCACTTATCCCATTTTATCCACCTGGCACATTCACTATCATCATGAACCATTTCTCTCCGCGCCTAACTTCTCATCTGTAGGAATCCAGAACAACCTCCTTACTTTTATTTTTATGTTATTTACTTCAAGTGTTGTTCAATACTTAGTTCTACTCCCGTTTTCACTTATCTATTTCCACTCTCAACACTTGCAGTCAATTCAATCAAGACAAAGTGACACCTTGAGTGTGATAGAAACGCCTGAGATAAACACTTCCCTACGCTCCTTATTAGGATCGATATAAAAATTGTAATTAATACTTTCACGAAAACATGCTCTGACAAACCTGTGCTCTTGCAGGCTATCACTAGGTTTTATTTCTAGTTTATGTAGGTTCTGGTCATGTTGTCGTTTTGTTGAACTACTCTTCTTAGTGGATATTGATCATAATTATGTTAGCAATACTGAAGTTAAAAACCAAAGTAATATAGTGCAAGGATTACCAAATTGTCATTGTTCTTTTCTAGCACCAGTCTCTTATTTTGAGATAAAATTGTAAGTTGAAGACCAAAGTACTAGCAATTTTATTATGAATTAGTACCAATCAAATCCGGTACTAGTTTAGTTTAAGTTATTTTAGTTGCATGGTGCCAATGTTACTAGGAAAGTGTGTTGGAGCACAATTGTTTTGCTAGTTTTTGTTGTAGAGTTTGTCCTAGCTAGGTCATTGCATGAAATTGCCAACTCCATATTACTTTTGAAACACCATCCTCTTCATTGACTCAGCATAATGTTCCATTGGATACCTAATTTAACTTGTGATGGAAGATGACGGCGTTGTGATATGATTTGTCGAACAGTAGCTCCATAGCATTGTTTTCAGATTGGAATGATGTCCCAGGTATGCCAGGGAAGTTGGACACGGTCAGAAATCTCCAATCTTGTGAAACTTCGGTGAGTGCTAGTACTTATCGACAAGCTAATGCCTGGAACTCTGTGATTCTTGGCTACTCAGCACAGACAATCCAAAATATTTTCCAAGTGAACACAACGTTGCACCCTGTTCTATCCCATTCTGAGATCGACCGAACATATGTGTAAATGTTGAACACTATGTTGAATCACATTGTCACAGGGCTACTTACACTAGATTAATGATGCCTCTCAGTCCTACATACAGATCTTATACCTTGATGCTGATACATTTGAGTGTGGCTATTTTTTTCCGCTTTCATGGTGCCTGATAATTTTGTATTGCTTTAACATATAGCACTTTGATCTCTATTTATATACCAATACTATACTTTCCTAGTTGGTGAGGATTATCTTGATCAATTTGAATTGATCGTACAAGTTGGTAGGTACTATGTGGCAATGCATATTTATGTGGTTGTTTTTTCAAACCGAAGGCCCAAGCCCATATTTTTACATAAATCGAATGATCACAACATCCAACAAAGATCCATAAAGTTAATATAGACTACGCCACAAAGGCATAGCACAAGCTAAGTCGGATAAAAGGCATGTAGGCACCCCATAGATATCAGAAGAAAGAAAATCATATGACCAAACATCAGCTACGAAGCCTTGCATCTAGGTTTCTCATCGCTGCTATCGTCTCATCCATTACACACCTATCCTTTGGCTTGCTTAGGCCCCTCCAGCTCTGCAAATAGACAAACTTTTTCAAAAATCAATCAATTGGATGGTTAATGAAAGTATGTTCGATATTCATTTTGTTCCTAACATTCCACATAGACCAACACATCGCAGCAAAGAAAATCCAAATGATTCTACGCATGCGCCCTAAAATACTCTGGGCTAGTGACATGAATTCTCCAACCATTGTTGGATTCCAAGAACAAGCCAAGATTTCTCGAATACATGCCCACATGAAATGCGCCAGGTGACACCCAAAGAAAATATGATTAGCATCTTCATATTCATCAAGAAATTAAGAGGAAGCAAAGTATGAAATGGGAAATTACTTCTGCATACATAGAAACTGAGTGCTTAGAAAACCAAGAAAGAATAAAGAAGAGGAAGCAAAGCAACAAGACGAGTAAAGAATCAAGCGCACCAAAACATTGCTGCTGTGCCCTGGATTTTTGAGGCCATGACAAATCAGGAGACGACTTCCTCATGGAATAATTTAAGAAGATAGACAGTGGTTTAGATGGGATTGAGATCGCCCACTGTAGTAGAGATCATAGTATGGTAGCCCGCCAGTTGGCTAAATGAACTTGCATGACGCATCTTTGTTTTTGACACGAGGGCTTATTGTAGCTTCTCTCATCGCTGTTGATGTAAAGCTTTCTGGTTATTACATCTCAAAATTTCTGCAAGAGTGATGCATTATCACAAGAGATGAATCATACTTCCTCCGTATGAAAAGGATGTCGAAGATTTGTCTAGATACGCATGTATCTCCTTTTCCAGACGAAGGGAGTAGTTAAATGCAGTTTGCTTTGCCTTGAAAAACTAATGGAAAATAATGAGTGGTGTAGGAGAATGGATCTGGGGTTATGCTCTATCTGACTGGTGTATACTCTTTTGTGTGGAAATTTATAACACTTATGTTAGTTATACTGAAGTGAAAGACCAAAGTAATATAGCGTGTTTATGAATTGGATAGTTAACATTGTTGTTTTTAAGCACCAGTCTCTTATTTTGGAGATTACATCAGGGTATTAGGATGTTGTCTGAACTTGCCAGTCTTGCCGAACTTTGATGATCCCTAGGACCTCTTGACAAGCTAATGCATGGAACTTGGTGAGTCCTGGGAACTCAGCGCTGACAATCCAAAGTATTTGGCCAACTGATCACATCGTTCACTACTGGAAAAACCATCTTCGGTTCGATCAGAACAAGCACAGCAGTTCCGGCCTGGCACAGCCCATGACTAGTGGGAGCACTAGTCCCGGGCCGTGAGGCCTCTAACGGCTAGAAACTGCCATAGAGACTAGTCCCGGGCCGAACCAGGTCATTAGTCCCGGTCCGTAATACGGCCCGAGACTAATAACCTGGAGCAGGCCAGCTGGTCCTTTCGTGGACTATTAGTCCCGGGTCGTATCACGTCCCGGGACTAGTTGTCCACGACTATATATTCTGCCTCCTGTCCTGCTGCTGCCCTAAAGCATATGGTGGCCATTTTTCTCAAAGAAGCAAGAGAGTTCATGCCATTTTTTTCTCAAGATTTGTCAAGATTTAGTTTGCAACACCTAAATCCAAAGCTTTAAAAGGTTAGAACTTCATTCTTTCATCTCTTATTGCTACTTTAGCTCTATAATGCTCTAGAAGTATAGAGATATGGATCAAATGCATGCATGCTCTAGAAGTAGCTAGAAGGATTTTGATATATATGTGTAACAAATTTTGATTAGGCACATAGTTACTGAAAATTGAAATGTGTAATTTTAGAGTTTCAGAGCTTAGAATGGAATGAGGTTTTCACTGATAGAACAATAATAAAAAACTCCACATTTATCATGTTGATTGTTTTCTCCAATTCACAAATTGGTGCATGTAAATTTTTCAAAATTCAAAATTAATGCTCTAGAAGCTCTCAATATAACTTGTAATAATTTTATCATGTTTTGTAATGGTTTTTGATATACTTTTACTATAATGCAGATGGTCCGGGAATGGATGTACGGTACTGACCGACGCTCTGGCGAGTTCATTAATGGCGTGCATGAATTCATCTGTGTTGCTGATGCAAACAAGCGCAATGGTTTTGTATTCTGTCCATGTAATGGATGTAGGAATCAGAAGGATTACTCTGACTCAAAAACCCTTCACAACCATCTGTTGAAGTGCCCAGTTATAATTGTTGGACCAAGCATGGAGAGAGAGAGGGGTTATAATGAAAGACAATGAAGAAGAGGAGGAGGATGACAACTATCATGGTTTCCCTGAGTACGGAGATACTTCCATGGGGGATGCTGAAGGGGAGGATGAAGAAGAGACACATGATGAACCCGCTGATGATCTTGGTCGGACCATTGCCGATGCACGAAGAGATTGTAAAACTGAAAAGGATAGGGAGAAGTTCAATCACATGTTAGAGGATCACAAAAAGTTGTTGTACCCAAATTTCGAAAATGGTCTGAAAAAGCTGGGCAGCACACTGGAATTGCTGCGATGGAAGGCTGAGTGTGCTATACCTGACTCCTCATTTGAAAAGTTGCTGAAAATGATGAAGAATATGCTTCCAAAAGATAACGTATTGCCCGCCAGTACGTACGAAACAAAGAAGGTTGTCTGCCCTCTAGGTTTAGAGGTTCAGAAGATACATGCATGTCCTAATGACTGCATCCTCTACCACGGTGAGGAGTATGAGAATTTGGATGCATGCCCGGTATGCACTTCACTTCGGTATAAGATTAGACGAGATGACCCTGGTGACGTTGAGGGCGAGCCCCCCCCCCCCCCCCCCCCCCGGAAGAGGGTTCCTGCGAAGGTGATGTGGTATGCTCCTATAATACCACGGTTGAAACGCTTATTCAGAAACAAAGAGCACGCCAAGTTGTTGCGATGGCATAAAGAGGAATGTAAGTCAGACGGGATGTTAAGACACCCCGCTGATGGGTCGCAATGGAGAAAAATCGATAGAAAGTACCCGTACTTTGCAGATGACGCAAGGAGTTTAAGGTTTGGTCTAAGTACAGATGGCATGAATCCCTTTGGGGAGCAGAGCTCCAGTCACAGCACCTGGCCCGTGACTCTATGCATCTATAACCTTCCTCCTTGGTTGTGCATGAAGCGGAAGTTCATTATGATGCTAGTGTTGATCCAAGGTCCGAAGCAACCCGGCAACGACATTGATGTGTACCTAAGGACATTATTGGAAGAACTTCTACAGTTGTGGCACGAACCCTGGATACGCGTGTGGGATGAGCACAAGCAGGAAGAATTTAACCTCCGAGCATTGCTTTTCGTAACAATCAATGATTGGCCTGCTCCTAGTAACCTTTTAGGACAGTCAAACAAGGGATACAATGCATGCTCAATTGGGATTGTTCCGTCCTGAGAGAGAGAACGACGAGCTGACACACGCCCTAGGGAATCCTGAAAAGGGAGGACGAACACGAGGCAAAGGCGCCGGTGTCTCATGGAAGAAAGGGTTTCCTCAGTACGATGCCAGTTACAGAAGCCGTCAGAGAAAGAAGGACCGGGAGGCAGACCGGATCTCCAGGGTAGAGCAGGACCTAGCTGATCTGAAGAACCTCATGCATGAAATTAGCCAAAGGCCGCCATCGTCAACTCACTCGCGGTCTGATGATCCTGTATTGGATATTAGCCAACGGAGAAGCAGCTTGGCTTCCACGGAGGTCCGTGCTGATGATCAAGCACTGCTGGATGATGCACCGGCTCCTCACTACCCCGTGGATGATGTCAGAGAGATGGCACAATGTGAGCTACATCAGCCAATGAACAACCTGTCCTTCAAGGTGTCGATCGGCACTGCTTTACCTTGTCTACCTGGAGCACTCCACCATTCACTTCCGATTCCACCAGGCTATGCTCGTGTCACGGTGGATGACATAGTGGAGGATTTTGTGGACCTAGAGATTGAAATCGCTACGCCTGAAGGCCTTACGAAACTAGGAGATGTCAAGCGCAACATCATTCTATGGAATAAGAAGTACATCAAGTTTCCAGGCTCGGCGCCAAGGACACCGACTCCAAGGAATCCAAGACCCCACATCAAATATCGTCAACCTCCAAGTCCACCCCAACCCGATTATCGCCAACCTCCAAGTCCACCCCAACCCGATTATCGCCAACCTCCAAGTCCACCCCGCCCCGCTTACGATCGTCGCAGCAGGAGTACATCAACTCGATCTCCGCCTCCGCCTCCATGCAATACTACTACCTCGTCGAAGAAACGGAAGTTTGACGGTCCCTCGCGCCCCACATCGAAGAAAGGTCAAACGCCGAAGATAGTCGATACCCCGCCGGCTCTTCCAAAGAGACCTTATAACAAGACCGATGAGGAAACTAACGCGGATGTGGCTGCCCAAGTTAAGGCGCATTTTGCACCCAAAAAGCCTGAGCCAAAGCCGGTATATAATGAAAAAACCAAAAAGTGGGCTAAGTCATTTCTTGAGCAACCATCCCAGATATCGATGAATCTGGAATCAGACTATGACCGGGAGATTATTAAGCAAGCACAGAAGAAAGAAATCACAAGTGCAAAAAGCGGGAAGCAAGTTGCCCAGCTCGGAGCACAGAAGAATCAATCGGTCGCCCCGCTGAAAGTCATTTTAGACCTCGACAAGGCCTTCAGAGCTGAAATGGATATGGACATGCAAATAATGGACCCTAGAGCCCGTAATAATGCTGCACTTATGGGAATCACTGTATCGCAGGACAAAGCACTTGCTAACGAAGCAAATATGTCTCTTGGTCAATATTTAGGCTATGAAGATACACCAGTGGGTCAGATAGTACAGCAGTATGTCCAAGGGGAGCCTCTAGTCAGTAATGAGGAGCTCGCGCGTCTATCCACACATATGCGAAATCTGCACGAATGGTACATGTCGCAAGCACAAAAAAAGCATCAGAAAGATTGGTTTCTGGTGGACGTTAGAATGGAGCATCACTTCAAACCATACTCGATATAGGTTCAAATGATCGAACTGTTTCAGTTATACAACCAGCTCGCCCTCGACAAATCTATCATTGGTTGCTACTGTCTGTAAGTTATTTATTTCTATAATTAAGTTTGTAGCTTTAGCTCGTTCATTGCATTTAATATATTATCCTAACTATATATCCTTTTGTATGATGATATTATATTCTGCAGAATGAAGATGATTGAATGCAAAAGATCAAGAAGATACGACGTTGGGTTCATTGACCCATATATCATTAATGAATATACGTTAAAGAATTACCCCAAGGACGTGGAGGAAGACCTGTGCAGGTTCTTAACCGAGAATAATTTTGTTAAGGAAATACTATTTCCTTACAACTTCAAGTGAGTGTTTATATCTTGTACATATTTTATTTTTGCTTACTGGATGAGCTATGCATGTATGCTTATGTAAATGTCCACAGATTCCACTAGATCTTCATAAACATTCAAGTTGACAAGTCCCTAGTTGAAGTCCACGAATCATTAAGTTGGGACCAAGAGCAGTGGAGCGACATGAAAACAATGCTCCATAAGTAATTTCAATCATTATCGCATTATATCGTCCTCTTTCATTCATTTCCTGATATCAAGTAACTAATAACTCCTTTGTTCATTTTCTTTGCCGAGCAGGTGTTGGACACGGTTCAGACAGAAAATACTGTTGGAATTATGCCCTAGAGGCAATAATAAAGATGTTATTATTATAATTCTTGTTCATGATAAAGTTTATATTCCATGCTAGAATTGTATAGAGCAGAAACTTTAATACTTGTGTGGTTTATGAACAACACCGTGTCCCTAGTACGCCTCTATGGACTAGCTCATTGATTAATGATGGTTAAGGTTTCCTAATCATAGACATGACTTGTCAATTAATAATGAGATCATATCATTGGGAGAATGATATGATGGAAAAACCCAAACTAAGCGGAGCAATTAGATCGTGTCATCGTGTTCATCTTTGCGAAGCTTTTCTTATGTCAAATATTGTATTCCTTAGACCATGAGATAATACAACTCCCTGGTATCGGAGGAAAGCTTTGAGGTCATCAAACGTCGTCCTATGAGAGGGTGATCATAAAGGTGTCTCTCAGGTGATCGGAAAGTACCTGTTGGGTTGTATGTATCGAGATGGGATTTGTCCCTCCCAAGTCGGAGAGATATACTTCGGGCCCACTCGGTAATCGATATCAACACCGCTTGCAAGCATGTGGTTAAGGAGTTAATCACAAAGTGATATCGGATTACGGAACGAGTAAAGTACTTGCTGTGAACGAGATTGAACTAGGTATGACGATACCGACGATCAAATCTCGGGCAAGTAAAATATCGCAAGACGAAGGGAATATATATATGGGATTGATTGAATCCTGGCATCGTGGTTCATCCGATATGATCATCGATGAATGTGTGGGAGTCAATATGGGTTTCCATACCCCGTTGTTGATTATTGATAGAAGATCATGTCTGCATGTTCTCGAACCCGAAGGGTCACACACTTAACGTGTCTCGACGCTAGGATAGATTGGATAATTGGTTTATGAGTTTTTCTGTTCGGAGTCTCGGATGGGATCCGAGACATAACGAGAGGTTCCAGAATGGTCCGGAGAATAAGATTCATATAAGGCAATGCATTTTTTCGAGTTCGGAATTGTTTCGGGTTAATCGGTATTGTACCGGAAGCTTCTAGAACATTCCGGAGGGGGACCAACATGGCCCCACTTGCCGGTAGGGGGCATGGGCCTATGAGGGAGTGCCCTGGCCGCATTGGGCCAGGGGCACAAGGCCCCATAGGGCCCAGCCGGCCAAACCCTAGGGGAGCTTCTAGAAGGAGGGGGGAAACTTGCCCCCCACTCTTCCCTCCTTGGCCGCCGGCCTAGGCTTGGGGGAGGGGCTAGGTTTGGAGCCCACCCCTCTATATAAAGAGGGCTGGGGGCGCACCACCCCCCCCACACACACCTCCTCCTCAAGCCCTAGCCGCCCTGCTGCCCTCCTCTCTCTCTCCCTCCCGACTGCACGTAGGCGAAGCCCTGCTGCAGAAACTCTCCACCACTTGCACCGCGCCGTCGCGTTGTAGATCCAATCCGTATCTCCACCATACTTGCTGGACCGAGGAAGGAGGAGACGTCGAGGTGCCGCACGTGTGCATCTCTCGGAGACATCTCCACTTGCGGTGTTAGATCGGAGCGGATCGCGAGGAGGAGAAGCGAGTACGACTACATCACCCACGTTCCGACGAACGTTCCGCTGTGCGAATCTTCAAGGGTATGAAGATCTCATCTAATCCCTCTCGTTGTTTGCATCTCCCAGATTAGATCTTGGCTTTCCCGTTCGCATCCGTAGAAATTTTTTGATTTACTATGCTGCGAAACCCTTCAGTGGTATCAGAGCTAGATCTATGCGTAGATGTGTTTCACGAGTAGAACGCAACATGGTTGTTGCGGGCGTTGATGTTTTCTGTTGCAAGCCTCTGGTTTGTGTTCTTCTTATGATGCGGGATAGTGAGATTGAAGCGGTCCAGGCCAACCTTATGCGACGTCGTTCGCGAGACTGGCTCCGCACTTGACGTGTGGCTTGTTCCACACATGCGGCTGGTGGATGCCAGTTTCTCTCACTATAGTTGTCATGGGATTTACACCGGAGTTTGGCAACCATAATATCCCCATTGTGGCTTTCCGTAGGTAAGAATCGTTCTTAGCTTGCTACTCCCATAAGCCACGTAAAACATGCAACAACAAAGTAGAGGCGTCTAACTTGTTTTTGCAGGGAGTGTTTTCTGTGATATGGTATGGCCCAAGATGTGATGTGTATATTGTATGCGATGATCATGTTTTATAATGTTTCACGACTTGCATGTCGATGAGTACACAACCGGCAGGAGCCATATGGTTGTCTTTATAATTGTGTATGACCTGTGTGTCAACTTCTTATACGCCATGTAATAGTTTCACTTTATCGCTAAGTAGTTAGCAATAGTTGTAGTTGCTATTCGTGGTGGAGGCAATCATGGTGGAGTGATGGAGATCATGCCGGCACGCACAAGATGGAGATCATTGCGCGAAGATTGGCTATACCATGTCACATAAAGTTATATGCATGTGATGTTTATCCTTTTATGTATCTTATTATGCTTAGATCGCGACGGTAGCATTATGAGATGATTCCTCACTTAAAGATCAAGATAAAACTATGTTCTCCCCATGTATGCACCGTTGCGAAAGTTCGTCGTGTCCAAGCATCACGTGATGATCGGGTGCTATAGACTCTACGTTCACATACAACGGGTGCAAGCCAGTTTTTGCACACGCGGAAATACTTGGGTTTGACTTGACGAGCCTAGCATGTACAGACATGGCCTCGGAACACATGAA
This sequence comes from Avena sativa, assembly GCA_916181665.1. Taxonomy (NCBI): domain Eukaryota; kingdom Viridiplantae; phylum Streptophyta; class Magnoliopsida; order Poales; family Poaceae; genus Avena; species Avena sativa. The sequence goes on along the minus strand of OV702280.1, from coordinate 396,319,686 downwards.
CCGAAAGGTTAAGCATGAGTCATATGAATGATATGATCGACACTTTGTTGTCCACCATTGAAGCCACATCTCTTCTCGTGAAGATCGGATTAGGTGTGGTGAATTTGGATCGTGTTCACTAAACAACTTGAGGGATGTTGAATTTAGTGGGAGTTCATCTAGTAATTTGATTAAAAGTTGAACTAGTTATCATGAACATAGTCTAATTTGTACTTGCAAATATTGTAGATCAAATGGCTAAGTCCAACTTCAACTTCAACGTTTTTGCTGAGAAGGAAAAGCTTAGAAACAATGGGTCTAACTTCACCAACTGGTTCCGCAATCTGAGAATCATTCTCTATGGCGGTCAAAAGGACTATGTCCTTGAAAATGCGCTAGGTGACGCTCCTGCTGTAGATGCGCCGGCTGATGAGAAAGCTATCTATCAGTCGTGCAAAGATGATTATGGTATGATTAAGAGCACCATGTTGTTTGCTATGGAATCGGACCTTCAAAATCGTTTTGAAGACTATCCCGGGCCCTTTGAGATTCTTGAGGAGCTGAAAACTATGTTTCAGACTCAGGCCCAGTCTGAGAGATATGAGATCTCTGAGAAATTCTTTAACTGCAAGATGGAGGAAGGGAGTTCCGTTAGTGAGCTCGCCATAAAGATGTCGGGCTACACTCAACGCCTTGAGCAACTGGACTGCAAGATTCCAGAGGAGCTCAAGATTGACAGGGTTCTGCAATCACTCCCTCCTAGCTACAAAAGTTTTGTAGTGACTCATAATCAGATTGGTTCCACTGATACGATCACCGAGCTCTTCGCAAGCTGAAGGCTGCGGAGGTGGACATCAAAAAGGATAATCATGTGTTGATGGTCAACAAGCCCCCCACCTTCAAGAAAGGTAAGGGTGCAAAGAAGCCCTTCAAGAAAGGCGGCGGCAAGCACGTTGCTCCTGCTGAGAAGAGCTCAAGTCTGGACCCAAGCCGGACACTGAGTGCTTCTATTGCAAGGACAAGGGTCACTAGAAGCGCAACTGTCCGAAGTACTTAGCGGAAAAGAAGGGTGGCACCATCAAAGGTATATTTGATATACATGTTATTGATGTTTTCCTTACTAGCCCTCGTTGTAGTGCCTGGGTATTTGATACTGGTTCAGTTGCTAATATTTGTAACTCGAAACAGGAGCTACGGAATAGACGGCGGCTTGCGAGGGATGAGGTGACGATGCGCGTTGGCAACAGATCAAGAGTTGATGTGATGTCCGTCGGCACGCTCTCCTTAGTTTTACCTTCGGGATTAGTTTTAAACCTTAATAAGTGTTATTATGTGCCTGCGTTGAGCATGAACATTATTTCTGGATCGTGTTTATTGCAAGACGGTTATTCATTTAAATCGGAGAATAATGGTTGTTCTATTTATATGAGTAACATCTTTTATGGTCATGCACCTGCAATGAATGGTTTATTTCTTCTGAATCTTGAAAGGGATGAAACACACATCCATAACATTGAGGCTAAGAGATGCAAAGTAGATAGTAATAATACTACTTATTTGTGGCGCTGTCGTCTAGGTCATATTGGTGTAAAGCGCATGAAGAAACTCCATTCAGATGGACTTTTGGAGTCTCTTGATTTTGAATCATTTGACACATGCGAACCATGCCTTATGGGCAAGATGATCAAAACCCCATTCTCCGGAATGATGGAGCGAGCAACGGACTTGTTGGAAATCATACATACCGATGTATGCGGACCGATGAGTATTTCGACGCGCGGTGGATATCTCTATTTTCTCACTTTTACCGATGACTTAAGTAGATATGGATATATCTATTTAATGAAACATAAATCTGAAACATTTGAAAAGTTCAACGTATTTCAGAATGAAGTGGAGAACCATCATAACAGAAAAATTAAGTTTCTACGATCCGATCGTGGAGGTGAATATTTGAGTTATGATTTTCTCACGCATCTTAAAGCAAGCGGAATCGTTTCGCAACTCACGCCACCCGGAACACCACAGCGCAATGGTGTGTCTGAACGCCGGAATCGAACCCTATTAGATATGGTCCGATCGATGATGTCTCTCACTGATTTGCCGTTATCATTTTGGGGTTATGCATTAGAAACCGCTGCATTCACTTTAAATAGGGCACCATCTAAATCCGTTGAGACGACACCTTATGAATTGTGGTTTGGTGCTAAACCTAAGTTGTCGTTTCTTAAAGTTTGGGGATGCGAAGCTTACGTCAAGAAATTGATGCCGGACAAGCTCGAACCCAAAGCGGAGAAATGCGTCTTCATAAGATACCCTAAGGAAACTATTGGGTATACCTTCTATCACAGAACCGAAGGCAAAGTGTTTGTCGCAAAGAACGGTTCCTTTCTTGAGAAGGAGTTTCTCTCGAAAGAAGTGAGTGGGAGGAAAGTAGAGCTAGACGAGGTTGTTGAACCTTCTCTTGATTTGGAGAGTAGCGCAACACCTGAAATTGTTCCAGTGCCGCCTGCACCAACAATAGAGGAAGCTAATGACAAGGATCATGAAGCTTCGGACGATGCTGCTACTGAACGTCGCAGGTCGACAAGGTCGCGTGCCCCTCCTGAGTGGTACGGCAACCCTGTCTTGACTGTCTTATTGGTAGAAGACAGTGAACCTACGAACTATGAGGAAGCGATGATGAGCCCAGACTCTGAGAAATGGCTAGAGGCCATGAAATCCGAATTGGGATCCATGAGTGAAAACCAAGTATGGACTTTAGTGGACCCTCCTAGCGACCGAAAGGCCGTTGAGTGCAAATGGATTTTCAAGAAGAAAACGGACGCGGATGGTAATGTTACCGTCTATAAAGCACGACTTGTCGCAAAAGGTTTTCGACAAGTTCAAGGTGTTGACTACGATGAGAGTTTCTCTCCCGTAGCGATGTTTAAGTCCATTCGGATTTTATTAGTAATTGCTGCGTTTCATGATTATGAAATATGGCAGATGGATGTCAAGACTGCGTTCCTCAATGGCAACATTGATGAAGAGTTATATATGATGCAACCCGAAGGTTTTGTCGATCCTAAGGATGCTGATAAGGTATGCAAACTTCAGCGTTCCATTTACGGACTGAAGCAAGCATCTCGGAGTTGGAACCTTCGTTTTGATCAAGTGATCAAGAGCTTTGGATTTGTTCCAAATTGCTACGAAGCTTGTATCTACAAGAAAGTGAGTGGGAGCTCGGTGACATTTCTGGTACTATATGTGGATGACATATTGATTATTGGAAATGACATTAACATGCTTAACGATGTGAAGAGTTATTTGAACAAGTGTTTTTCAATGGAATACCTAGGTGAAGCTGCTTATATATTGGGCATCAAAATCTATAGAGATAGACAAAGACGCCTGATAGCTTTAAGCCAAAGTACATACCTAGACAAAGTTCTGAAAAGGTTCAGAATGGATAAGGCAAAGAAAGGTTCAGTGCCTATGTTGTCAGGTAAGATATTGAGCAAGGCTCAGTGTCCAGCTACGGTAAATGATAGGGAAGCTATGAGCAAAGTGCCTTATGCCTCAGCCATAGGTTCTATCATGTATGCCATGTTGTGTACTAGACCGGATGTGTCCAATGCTCTTAGTTTGACGAGCAGATACCAAAGTGATCCAGGAGTGGAACACTGGACAGCCATGAAGAACATCCTAAAGTACCTAAATAGGACTAAATAAATGTTCTTAGTCTATGGAGGTGATGAACAGCTCGTCGTAAAGGGTTACGTCGACGCTAGTTTCGACACCGACAAGGATGATTCTAAGTCGCAGACAGGATACATTTATATTTTGAATGGAGGAGCTGTGAGCTGGAGAAGCTGCAAGCAAAGCGTGATCGCGAGATCTACAGTAGAAGCGGAATACATGGCTGTTGCAGAAGCGTCAAGTGAAGGAGTTTGGATCAGGAACTTCATCACTGAGCTTGGCGTGGTTCCAAGTGCATTGGACCCACTCGAGATATTGTGTGACAACGCTGGCGCCATAGCACTCGCTAAGGAACCAAGATATTATCCAAAGACCAAGCATATCTACCGCAAGTTTCATATAATCCGAGATTATATAGCAGATGGAGATCTGAAGATTAGCAAGGTACATACAGATCTGAATGTCGCAGATCCATTGACTAAACCTCTTCCACGTGTAAAACATGATCAGCACCTTAGTGCCATGGGTGTGAGATTGTTGCCAAATGTAAACTAGATTATTGACTCTAGTGCAAGTGGGAGACTGTTGGAATTATGCCCTATAGGCAATAATAAAGATGTTATTATTATAATTCTTGTTCATGATAAAGTTTATATTCCATGCTAGAATTGTATTAAGCAGAAACTTCAATACTTGTGTGGTTTATGAACAACACCGTGTCCCTAGTATGCCTCTATGGACTAGCTCATTGATTAATGATGGTTAAGGTTTCCTAATCATAGACATGAGTTGTCAATTAATAATGAGATCATATCATTGGGAGAATGATATGATGGACAGACCCAAACTAAGCGGAGCAATTAGATCGTGTCATCGTGTTCATCTTTGCGAAGCTTTTCTTATGTCAAATATTGTATTCCTTAGACCATGAGATAATACAACTCCCTGGTATCGGAGGAAAGCTTTGAGGTCATCAAACGTCGTCCTATGAGAGGGTGATCATAAAGGTGTCTCTCAGGTGATCGGAAAGTACCTGTTGGGTTGTATGTATCGAGATGGGATTTGTCCCTCCCAAGTCAGAGAGATATACTTCGGGCCCACTCGGTAATCGATATCAACACCGCTTGCAAGCATGTGGTTAAGGAGTTAATCACAAAGTGATATCGGATTACGGAACGAGTAAAGTACTTGCTGTGAACGAGATTGAACTAGGTATGACGGTACCGACGATCAAATCTCGGGCAAGTAAAATATCGCGAGACGAAGGGAATATATATATGGGATTGATTGAATCCTGGCATCATGGTTCATCCGATATGATCATCGATGAATGTGTTGGAGTCAATATGGGTTTCCAGACCCCGCTGTTGATTATTGATAGAAGATCATGTCTGCATGTTCTCGAACCCGAAGGGTCACACACTTAACGTGTCTCGACGCTAGGATAGATTGGATAATTGGTTTATGAGTTTTTTGTTCGGAGTCTCGGATGGGATCCGGGACATCACGAGAGGTTCCAGAATGGTTCGGAGAATAAGATTCATATAAGGCAATGCAGTTTTTGGAGTTCGGAATTGCTAGGGGAGCTTCTAGAAGGAGGGGGGAAACTTGCCCCCCACTCTTCCCTCCTTGGCCGCCGGCCTAGGCTTGGGGGAGGGGCTAGGGTTGGCGCCCACCCCTCTATATAAAGAGGGCTAGGGGCGCACCACCCTCCCACACCTCCTCCTCAAGCCCTAGCCGCCCTGCTGCAGAAACTCTCCACCACTTGCACCGCGCCGTCGCGTTGTAGATCCAATCCGTCTCTCCACCATACTTGCTGGACCGAGGAAGGAGGAGACGTCGAGGTGCCGCACGTGTGCATCTCTCGGAGACATCGCCACTTGCGGTGTTAGATCGGAGCGGATCGCGAGGAGGAGAAGCGAGTACAATTACATCACCCACGTTCTGACGAACGTTTCGCTGTGCGAATCTTCAAGGGTATGAAGATCTCATCTAATCCCTCTCGTTGTTTTCATCTCCTAGATTAGATCTTGGCTTTCCCGTTCGTATCCGTATAATTTTTTTTGATTTACTATGCTGCGAAACCCTTCAAATACCAGGTCTATTCAAAGAGGAGCTAACTTATAAAATGGCGAAGAGTTCACAGCAGCCACCGGGAAATCATTTATGTGGATACTACGTCTGCGAATACATCCGCGAGTTGACCAGTGAGCGGAAAGTTGACTCACATTATATTTATGATTTGCGGGAGAAACTAGAGCCAGACCAACGTATAAGAGCAATTCAAGAGGAGCTGGCAGGATTTATGATGAAGTCCTTGATGTACATGGAGAGCATTATGCGGATGACGTGGAACTCGATTTGCCTTAGTCATCTCCATGTAGCTCATATGATATATATATTCATCAATGACTATGTAATTTCATAACATTTCTTCCCTTTGATATGATTGATTATATGTATGCTTGCAAGGGATCGATTAATTATATAAATGCGTCGACGTGTAGTGTGTATGTAGTAGCGTATAATATGTATACTGAAATATATGTTTGAATTATAGTGAAACACAAAACGAAAAAGGAACGAAATGGTAAAAAAAAGGAAATACACAATCTCTGCCGCGGCAGAGAAACACACAATTCTCTGCCGCGGCAGGAAACCTTATAGTCCCGGGTGGTGTTACGGCCCGGGACTAGAGGGTTTCCGCCTCCCGCGGCGCTGAAACAGCCATGTGGCTGTTATCAGTCGCGGGTCGTAGCGAGCCGGGACTAGAGGGGGTTATACCGCACCATGCATAGATCAATTGATGTTGATACATATGAGTGTGGTTATTTTTTCCACCTTCACTCGTGCCTGATAACTTTGTATTGCTTTAACATATAGCACTTTGATCTCTATTTATTTAAAAATATTGTAGAGTACTACTTGCTAAGGTGAAGGCGGTGCAAATTATCTCGATCAGTTTGTAGGATTTGATCGTACAGGTTGGTAGATACAGGGCAATGCACATTTATATGATTGTTTGTCATAAAGCCACGAGTCCAATGATATGTGTCTCAAACTTTGTACTCCCTCCGTTTAGGATTACTTGACATTCTGGGTTTACTCAAAGTCAAACTTTGTAATGTTTGACCAAATATTTAAGAAAAATATCAATATTTACAATGTAAATTCTACTTAGTACAATCTTCATAAAGTATAATTTCATATAGTATATTATTTTCATTTGATATTATGAATGTTCATATATTTTCCTACATTCTCAATCAAAGTTGACAAAATTCAAGTTTGACTAAACCCAAAACATAGAATAAATAAGAAAGGAGGGAGTATGTATAAAGCAAAGTAAGCACGGTGGAAAGTGAAGCATTAATAAAAAAATTCGCTTTATTAATCAGGAAACTGATAAAAATTGAACTTAGTTCCCCGCTTTATTAATCAGGAATAGAACTTAAATATGACTGGACAACCCCATTCAGAACTCGGGAATGTCTACTCCCTCCGTCCTAAAATAGATGTCTCAAATTTATTAAAATTTGGATGAATCTAGACACTATTTAATATATAGATTCATTCAAAATTTGAAAAATCTAAGACATCTATTCTTGGACGGAGGGTGTACAAAAAATCCATTATCTTACTACCTATTAAATGGTTCACACAAAAATATGCCACCCAATTTGCGTCCCTTTTCACAAAGGAAAGATTAAAATCTTGGAAAGAGTCTCCTAATTGATATTTATAGTTAGGAAGTGGATGACATTGCTTTTGTCTCAAAATCCTCACTACACCGGCACACAGATGCATGTATTACGGTCATGCCTTGGTCTAATCTGTGCGGCTACAATTTCTTTTTCCAATTCTAATCATAGTTAGATGCAGTTTACTCTGCCTAGAAAAGCTAATCGAAGAGTATTACTCGTGTAGGATAATGGATCTAGGGTTATGATCTCTTCGAATGGTGTATGCAAGGTTTTATTCCTAGTTTTTTTTAGGTTGGTCATGTTGTTTTGTACTAGCACTGATCTTCTGTATGGAGAATTATCACACTTCTTTAGTAACACAAGAGTTAAAGACGAAGTAATATAATGTTGTTTGAGAATTACTGAGGTTGAAAACCAAAGTATGTCTTCTGTTAAGAATTAGCTCTATTTCTGAATCAGAACCGACCAACTACCGTACTTATAGTTTAGTTGCATGGTGCCATGGTTACTAAAAAGTGTGTTTGGGCACTATTTGGTTGCCTTTTTTTTTGTAGAGTTGTCCTAGGCCATTGTAAGAAATTATCCACTCCACATTTTCTTGGTACAACCTGTCCTTTATTGATTAAGCTTATTTTCCATGGGATACCGAGTTTATCTTGTGGTGACATAAGTGAGTGTGTCGTGAGATGGACTCTCGAAGACCCGAGCAGTAGCTTTGTAGCAGTCTCCGACCTTGTGTTGATGCACCAGGACAGTCAGACGCGATCCACAATCTCTTTGGGGAACTACGATGAGCACCACCCCTTGACAAGCTAATAATGCTTTAAGTGACGCGAGACGAGTGAGGCACGGAATTAGTGCGGACAATTCAAGGTGTCTGTGCAAGTATTCATGGTGTTCCACCTTATTCGAGGCCCTTCAGAGCATCTTCATCCATGTTGGACATTATGTTGAATCAGATCATCAACTACTGTCACCAGATCACTGATGCCTCACAGTCCTACATATTGCCTATACCACACCATCTATGTATCAATTGATGCTGAACATGGCTAACTTTTTCGCTTTCCTTCGTTGCGCTTAATAATATTTGTTGCTTTAAAATATAGTTCTTTGATCTCTATTTATGTACCAATATTGCACTACTGGACAAGGATGTACCAATTATCTCGATCCATTATTTAGGATTTGATTGTACAAATTTGTAGGTGCATGCCATTCATAATGAGGCTGGTTGTCATAAAGCCAAGGCAGCAGCAATATGTTAGCCGTCGCAATTTCTTTTGGCAATTCCGCCTATGTTTATGCGCGCGTACATCTTCTCGACAGAGAACTTAGACAAGCGCTAGATCCCATGTCCCCAGTGACGTACGTGCACACTTGAAAACGTCCCGCGGATAAAATAAGAGAAAATTTCTTATTTAACACTACTTTCTAATATGATTTCTTATTTGGCACTGAAAACTTTTCACTTCCTTATATGACCATTTTTGAAATTTCTTTGCGTTATATGACACTACAGTCAGTTCGTTAAAAGATTCCGTTAATTTTTCTACAACCGGACCTAAATACCCCTGGTTTAATACTTTGACTCATATATGTCTAACACACACGGTAAAATTCTTTTCTCGTGTTTGACCACGTAGCACGGTCACGCAAACGTGTGCAGAGAAGCGCATTGCTTTTTTTTTACGGATTTGCTAGTTCTCAGGCGCCTGAGTTCTCAGTCACCTCTCTCGCCATTAGATTTATCTCGCGATTCGTGCAACATGAAACTTTCACATGAGTTGCAACTAGGTTGTAACTGAGATTTTAATGAGTTACAACTAGGTTGCAACTGAGAATTTGTACAAATTATATAAGTTGCAACTAGGTTGTAACTAGCACAAATAGTAGGATGATGTCAGCGACTTAGACATAAGAAGTTCTCGGGCGCCTGAGATCTAGACACTCTTTTTTTTATTAAAACGGAGCAGCGTGTTTGCTAATCACATGTAACATATTAATTATATTTTATCCCAGCTGCTAGTCTGGTTGTGAGCGAACGTATAGTTGCTGGCATTAAAAATGCAAGTGGGATGAAATATTCCGCCATGCCCGCTCGTCCGCTAGAAAAACCAACTAGTCTCGTTTATTGATTCCCATTTTGCGTTGGCGGGATTAGCCGCTCTCGTCCACGGGTCATGCGGTAGGCAATGCAAATTAGTCAACTGCATGTCTGCATGCATAATGCAAGCGATCGGTTCTTGTTGTGCAGTTTACGCAGCCGTACATGCAACAAGTTAATCGACCCGTAAGACCCATGTGTCCCGCCTATCCCATACCCGCGCCGCTTGCATCGCTACTGGCACTTTTTTTTGGGACGTGCCGGCTTGCATCTGCTACTGACATTTTCTTTTTCTTGGCATGTGCCGGGCTTGCATCGCTGTGTCGCTTATCTCATCGCCCGCACGTCCGCTAGCCAACATGATACGTGTACGCGCAACTGTGTCGGCAGTTCGTATTCATGCAAAATAAACTGAACATTTTTTTTTTGAAAAAACATCGTTACTTCTATGTTTTGTATCAATGCCACACAATTATATTAGCTACTATGTGCAAATTCTCGTCAAACCGTCATATTATGTATCAGGGCAAAATCGTCTTTGTATATCCCCAGTTAACCCCGTTAGCTTTCAAAATACACTGAAGTATCATATAACGCAAAAAAAATACACAAATGGTCAAATAAGAAAATGAAAAGTTTTTAGTATCAAATAAAAAATTATATTGAGAAGTAGTGTCAAATAAGGAATTTTCTCATAAAATAACCATGTCGGAGTCTGGCTGATCGCGATCTTGCCGGAGTAGTAAATTAAATTGACCCGACAGCCGAGTCACCTCCAGCTCGACCGCCCGGCCCACCTGTAGGCAGGAGCATCTTTAGAGCAAGGACAATAATATAGCCAGCAGTTGGCTATATACTTGTGCCATGTCACATATAGCCATCATAAACATCTATTGTTATAATAAGTTGGCTATAGTATTGGCTATATAAAATAGGTAGCATTTAATGTTTGCATGACATGCAAGACTCATTTTATGCTAATAGCCCACTTATAGTACTTGATGCAGGCTACATGCTGACTATAGCTTCTTGTTTCTCGTGCTGCAGCCGGCTGTAGATGAAGAGCCCGCTTTCTTCTCTTTCCTCATTTCTCTCTCATCCACCTAGGATTTTGCTGATGTGGAATAGCTTATAGCCAGCTGACTGGTACTTATTGTAATTGCTCTTAACCGCTTCTGGCCGCCGTCAGACAGTAACAGCCCGTCGACAGCGTCAGATGGCTCGTCATCAATCTATCCAAACCTGGCCAGGTTCGCCCGTCTTTACTCGTCAACATGTCGCTTGTTCGCGCTCGCAACCGGGGAAGGCCGCACCCTCCCGGCCGCCCGACATCAGCGGGCAGCGACACAGGCCACCATTCCCACAATCATCCAACACATCTCTTGCAGCACCGCAGCACCGTCGAGCTAGATGATCCACCTGCCCTTCTTGGGGGCCAAGCTGTTCCTGCAGGTCTTCCAGGTCTCCGCGCCGCTGCTCTGGCCGCTCAACCTCTGGCTGCCGCTCGCGCGCCGCCTGCCCCAGGCATGCGCCGTCGCCCGCGCCGCGCTCGACGCCCACGCCAACTGGCTGCGCCGGGTCTGCGGCCGTGGCGGCGCCATCTGGAGCCGACGCGACGACGACGTCCTCCGTCAGGCGGTGCTCGACATCTCGTACTGACATATACTAGTACAGAACCCGTTCGATTCGAGGCAGTGTTTTCGTTTCCCTTTTTGAACAGCTCTAGGCAGTAGCGGTGGTGGTTAATTTCAGTCTGTTCTTTTGGCTTTCTTTTTCTTTCTGGGCTAGCTAGCTAGCTACATGCTCGTCCCTGAGTTACTAATGGGTTGTACTCCCTCTGTTTCAAATTATAAGATGTTTTAGTTTTGTGAAGCAAATGTATCTAGACTAGTTTTAGTACGTAGGTTCACTCATGTTTGGAGTGAATCTACACACTAAAACAAGTTTAGATATATTTTTTTTACAAACCTAAAACATCTTATATTTTGAAACGGAGGGAGTAACCATGATCTGGAATGCAAGTCAAAATTCAGACAGAACAAGCTGTAACAATGATCTTGAAAAGCAAGTGAAACTTCAGCTAGAACTGACGGACTCTCTCCGATTTTTTCTCATGCCAATTGACAAAGAAAAACATGGTGGAATTTTATGACCATGGACTGCAGTGGGATATATATTGCGACGAGGGGTTTCCTTGCATACCCAGCAGATTTTTTTCCGGGGCGAATTTTTTTCTTTGCCGAGTAAATTGTGCAGCACAACCCTACACTAGTTAGAACTAAATAAGTTCTGGAAACAACGCTTGAGAAAGCCCAATTTCTGGTATAAGAATCTGGCGCTGACCAAGACCCTGTGATAGTTTTGGACCGTACAGGAGTAAGTGGTTTTGGACCGTACTATTGGCTTTGGTTTGCTCCAACATCTCAAATACAACGCTAGAATTTTTCTCAACGGGCACATCTGCTTCCTTTGGCAGGAACAAATACAATTTCCTCACATTATATAGAGGGAGCTAGCATGAACAAAGAAGTTAACGTCCATGTATGTACATGCACAATGTGCCGGCTCCTTCACTCACATCTACTTATTGCTTCATCATACTGTCATGATTAACTGGTTTTCAATTTTGATCATAATAAATATGTGTATTTCTGAATTAGCTATGCACCCCTGCATTTTGCATTTCCTCTGGATTTATTATATATAGTAAAGCCCCAAAAGGCCACCAGGTTTTACAACCAAAGAAGAGCATAAATAAATAGTCCCAACATAACATGTTTTTAGCCTCCGAGAAATAATGCACACCCTCCACCTCGTGCCCAAGCTTGATACATTGAACACTCAGTTCTTAACAAGTGGTTTAGGGTGAATAGGGTGAAAATGAATAGCTTACCCATTAGCAACAAACTGAAAAATGATAACAACTGATTAATCGAGTGGACCCTTTCACCTTGAGCACCCAAGACGCCAAAATTAAGTTGACTATTGAGAACTATGAGCAATGCCTTGTTGTTTCCTAATATTTCTTAAAATACGACATCAAGGACACATTTAAACCGAAGGACGTGTTTCTTTTAATGAACATGAGCACCACATTAGTTTTCTTGGAGCATTCGGGGCACATTACGACTCTGAAATGAGTAAATGACCTCTTGATCACAAACCATATGGGAGATGGTATATTTCCGCATCCCCCATGGAGGAAGAGTTTAATGTATTTGCTTCATTGAAAAGGTTCCTCTGACACAAAGGGCGGAACTATGGAGTGACTCATTTTTCCTCTCATCTGAGACCGTATTTTACGTCAATCAAGTTTTTAGGGAGATTGAGGAGGTCTTGGTCTTCTTTGAGTCAAGAAGATCCTTATAGAAGGTGTTTATGTGCACTCGCAGGCGGATCCAAAATTGTTAGTTGATAATAAAGAACGTGGTGTGAGATGATGCATGTGTGGTGCCACTCATGTGAACCGAGTCTTAGCTCGGATGGCTAGGAGGTCTTGATACCTGTCCTGCCTCCGAGATCCTGAGTTCGTTTCCCAGCACCAGCTCTCCCCGTGTACACACCTAAAAAACTTCTATTGAATTGCTTGTAGTCTTCTAACCCCCAAATCGCATTTTTGTGTGGCGCCACTCATCCACAACGGTGTGGAAATACGTTGTGTTTGCATCAACATCCGCTACCAAAGCTAAGCAACCCCGCATACATGCTCTTGCCGATCCCACGACTCTGAAATGACCTCTTGATCTAAAACATTATGAGAGATGGTACATTTCTGTATCCCCCGTCGAAGCAAAGTTTAAGTTAGAACGGATCTTGTCTGGAGCACCGAGAATCAAAGTGTTTTTATTTTGCTATAGCCATAGAAAGTTGAGCCCAGACTCACCATACTAGGATAGCACCGGCAATAATTCTATGGGACCTGGTCATGAATTAATTTGGTTTTATTTGTAGTGTGATTCATCGGGCCATAGACCAGCAAGATGACGAATATTCCTATTTTTGCCTCTTTGGTGGATTAGTGAATAGATGAAAGGATCGTTGGGCGCTCCCACATGACCGCAGGATGATGTGTTCGGCTTGGGTTCGCCATATGAAGTTTCTGTCCGAAACCGAGAATCTAGGGACCGGCTGGGTGATTTTTATATTGCCGACATAAAAACTGGCTCCTGAGCCTCTTGAGGACGGCTGGAGATGCTGTAATAGGACAGCGACAACTTTGAACTCCTCTAGCTCGATCGGTCATCAATTAATTGGTTTTTATGTGTAGTGGTTCACCGGGCCATAAACCATCAAGATGATGCATTTTCCTAATTTTGCTACTCTGGTGGATCGCCTTTCCCCGTTGGTGCTCCCTCGGTGGAATTGCCTGGTTCATACATCGTACTACAGTAGGAGTAGTATGCTGTGTGCACCTTAAATTCTCCATGCTGGAAGCAGTAGTAGACGCATTAATCCGTGCAGCCCCCACCACCCGAGCAACAAACACTAGTGTACTACTGGAACAGTAGAGTCCATCTAAAATATCCTCAGAATTTCCACCCGATTTTGCCCCTGGGATAGGTGGAACAGTGGTCACATTGTTATCCACATCCGCGGCTGCCCAAGTTCCTCGGTCTTAACGCAACCACAATATAAGGTCGCACCCGGGGAAGGCCTCAACCTCCCCGCCCCGACACCGGCAAAATCCCAACCAGCTCGCTAGCGACGCATCACCACCATTCCCACTCTATTCTGCCTAGTACAAATTCCCTCTGCTTGCCGCAGCCCGCAGCACCACAGCATCGTCGCCGTCGAGCAAGATGATCCACCTGCCTTTCATGGGGGCCAAGGTCTTCCTGCAGGTGTTCCAGGTCTCGGCGCCGCTGCTCTGGCCGCTCAACCTCTGGCTGCCGCTCGCCCGCCGCCTCCCCGAGGCCTGCGCCGTCCTCTGCGACGCGCTCGACGCCCACGTCTCCTGGCTCCGCCGCGCGTACGCGCGCCGTGGATCCCGGCGCCGCGACTACGACGACGACGACGAGGTCCACCGGCGCCACCCGATGCTCGACCTCGCCTACTGAGATGCAGAGATAGTACTGGAACCAGTTCTTTTGTTTTATTTTTTCCCTTTCGCTACTAGCTTAGCTAGCTGCATGCATGATCGTGCGTGCCTTCGAGTGCAATGCGTTGTCTGGGTTGTAATTGTAACCACGATTCGTAAATACGAGTGGATTTTCTTTAAGCACGGGTGCGTCGCCTGGGGAGATGATGAAATGCAGTGCAATGTTAGCCTGTGAGCGTGCAACCTGAGATTTCCTTTCGACAATGGGCGGCTGGATGCCGGAATAGCAGGACAGGGCGACAGGCAACAAAGACAACGAACTCTGGGTTAGTAACCAAATTGCAATCAGCATAAAGTGTGGCAGCGGTTAATATTATCATGTGATTAGAATTAAATTGGAAAGCGTGTGATACAGAAAAGACAGCTTGTAAAATGGAAAAAAATATGTATGAATCATATGTCACAAAAATTATATCATTAATTTGTAGTCAAACATATTTCTTAAACTACGTATTAGCCCAATAAAGCCGGACGGAGGGAGTACCATCAACCAGAGATTCGCAAGAGATTAATGAGGACTAAGATATTGTTGGCTTGCGGGTCTTCGACTTTGTTATAACTCCCTATGATTCTAAATAATCATTGTTCCAGGTTTTTTATAAGTCAAAATTCTCTATGTTTGACTAGAATTATATAAAAATATGCACTATTTCGAAAGCACCGATTTACGATGCTTAGGCGATAGAGCACCTCCACCCCTTCCCATCCCCGTCACTTTATCACGCCTTACCGATTTTAAACCCATGAATATATTTCAATGTCCACATCGCTTATTTTTAAACAAAGTGAGTAGTGACTAACATATGGGATAATAAGTAATAACGCATTTCCTCAATTCTAGCAAATCAGCACATAAAATTTCTTTCGTCAACGAGCTAAATATGTTAAATTGGTCAACCCGTCGGAATTCGTGATGGCTTGTCGAATGCTTATTTCCGCTCACACTTTTCTCTTGCTCGGTTTAGACCAATCTAATATGTTGTCGGTGCTTAAAACAATGGCCGGTGGAAATATGAGAATGCTATATGCTGCCGACTTATCTTATCGACCGACCGACCGAGTTTGCAAGTACCTCTTACTTTTTTCTGTGTCTAAATCTGTTACCGTGCCATTCCGAAGCAGAATAGTGTTGCCGGTGGAAGTATATGTTGCCGACTAGCTTAGCTTATTATTGTCGACCTGACCGAGTCACCCGGTCCAGCGTGGCCAAGCTAGCACGTCACATCTCTACCAGTGTTTGCCCGTACGTGGCTTAACAATGATATCGGAGCGCTGCTCGTCGTCAGAACAGGTCGCGCCCGGGGAAGGCCTCAACCTCCGAACGTCGGATACCGGCAAAACCAAATTTCTACACCAGAACGCTGGGATTCTCGAATCTCTACCTACACATTTGCTGAAGTCTCGTAATATACAGTTTGAATTGAAAGAAATGTGTGTTCAGCTATACATTTTTCATTACACACGAACTGTGTGCGTGCACCTCCGCGGCTCCCTTCCATTGAAAAGAAACCAGCACCACAGACAGTGCACCTACTAAAATCAAGAACTCAACAGCATTGGTCTTGGCTTTCAGCATGTACTTAGACCGATAAGCACCGCTACAATCACAACTTTTCACAAGATGATCTTCATTGTACTAGGATATGGCGCCGACGGAGAAATGTGATAATTCGGTACTATGCAGAAAGAGATGGCTCAAATGCAACCCGTAACCTAAAGCTTTAATTCTCTGTCCATTGCTAGATAAATGGAGCACTACTCGCTTTGGTTTGCTCCAACGTCTCAAAAGTAGTACTAGTACTAACAGTAGACTTTTTTTTCATTGGGAGATTCATCTCGTTCCATTCCTATGGCGGGAACCAAAGTAAAATCATGCCGTGGGATTATATAGAAGGTGTAGGTACATATAAAAAATGTTAATTTACATTCATGTAAAAAACGTGCCCGCCCCTTAGCTCATGTATGTTTATCGGTTCATCCTATTGCCATGATTAATAGGCATTAAGGAGTGATCATACTAAATATGTGCATTGGTAAATCTGTTGCACACCCATCCTTAAATCTCTTTGCAACGGATCATGTTTATTGTGTTATTCCCTCTATTTTTTTTGAGAAACACAGTACAAACACAGACGCTCACAGTGCGTATAACACTCACCCCCTATGAACACATGCACGCACACCCTACCCTATGAGCACCTCCGAGAGACAAGCCGGCGGGTCTTGAGATTGACGAAGTCACCGCAGACGCCTCGCTATCGACGGGAACATCGCCTTCTACTAAAAGAATATTCAGCCTTTATGAGACACCAAAGATGAAAGAACATTCCCGCTATTTTTGTATCCAATGCCACCACATTATCTTTGTCTAGTGGATTATTATTGAAACTATCAAATAATAAATATAGTGTTTTGGCATGCAATATATTTTATTCGTCAACGATGGTCAAAATTGGACCCAAATTGTGGAGTGGTCATATGTAGAAAAATGGAGATAGTATTTATTTTCTCTAGGTATGAGAAGAAAAGATATCAATGGTGACTCCGCAGTCTCCCTCCTGTGTCTCTCCTTGGATATTGACACGTCAGACTCAATTACATATCTCAAAGCAGATGAACTTGCGCCAGGTCCCATGAACAGAACAGTTTCCAGATTTATCCAAATCCGTCCAAGTTCTCGGTCTTAACACGCACATTGAGGACCATAAAAGGTCGTTCGCGCTCGTATCCGGGGAAGGCCGCAACCTCCGGCTGTCCCGCCACCTGCAAAAGCAAGATCACACCAGCACGCCAGCGACACAGCACCATTCTAAAAAATCAACACAGCACATTTCTTCCCCCTGCCGCGGCACCTCACCTGAGCATCGTCGAGCAAGATGATCCACCTGCCGTTCATGGGGGCGAAGGTCTTCCTGCAGGTGTTCCAGGTCTCGGCGCCGCTGCTATGGCCGCTCAACCTATGGCTGCCGCTCCCCCGCAACCTGCGCGAGGTCTTCGCCGTCGTCTGCGGCGCGGTCGCCGGCCACGCCGCCTGGCTGCGCCGGGCCTACACGCGCCGCGGCGGCTCCGTCTGGAGCCACGACGACTTCCTCCGGCAGGCGCAGGTCTACGTCGCCTACTGAAACCGTCCAGCGATTCTTTTTCAGTCTGATGTTTGCCTGCTTGATCTTTGTCTTTCTCAAGCATTGCGTGATTTGTAGATTTATAGTGTCTAGCGGATTTGTAACATTCATCTGTCAATACAAGTAAATTCAGCTAGAGCCAACGGATTCTGTCGGCATCATTCGTTTTGGTTTGCAACGGTGCAGTGTTCGCCTGTTTGCTTGAAGAATTCAAATACAGCAGCAGAGAATTTCTCCAGCAGATTCATCTTTGTTTAGATGTCAATAACCACACTAAATTTCCCTATGATATAATATAGAGGGAGCAACGAGCATAAAGAAAAGTACAATGCGTGCTAACTCCTTCACTTATCGGTTCATCCTACTCTCATGATTAACTAGTGTTCAGGCGAGATCATACTAAGTATGTGCATTGCTGAGTCAGCTGCACTACCATGCTTGGAGCACGAGAGACGTAGTCAGTGTAGGAGATCATTCTTATTAGTGTTATCCACAAGGGTCATACTGGCACACTAGAAAAAATATCTGCAAACTACAATCGAGGGGCCCTTCAAATTATATGGAAAAACCAGATGACCACCTAATAAATACTACATAGGTGAAGTGAACGGTCTTATCTGATACAGTAGTATACTGCTGTATATGATACGGCGAAGTTGGCTAAAAAGAGAATATGCTTTTGTTGGTTGATTAACGATGGGTCTCACCGTTTTATTCTGCAACTCATGCATCCAGTCACTGCATACACAAGTAACAATAGAAAAAGGTTTTTGACACGATGGTGTAGCATTTTGTTTACAAAAAAATTCCCCACTCTATTAATAATCATCAAAAAGAGTATAAAGAGCTTTGAAAGTAATAAAATTTAAAAAGACCATTAGGCCTTGGATCACTTAGAGCATCTCTAGTAGTAGACTCCTTAAAAATGCTAAACCCTAGAAATTCCGGCGACTTTACAATTTTGGACCACTTTTTTTTGGCAAGAACAAACCCTTTAAAACTTTGCGAATATTTAAAGTTTTAAAGGCCACCTTAAACGTGAGCCTACGGCCATTATATCTAAGGTTCCGAGGGCACTATACAGCCCACAAACTGGCCGGATTTCACACCATTGTCGCGCATGTCGTCGACCGTCCAACCGCCTCTAGCCATCAATTTCTTGCGGTTCCCTCAAAATTGTTCACTGCCGTTGAAAAATTCAAGCATGCCATGTCGAGGAGTAGGCCATACACTGCGACGATGCGGTGGGCAAGCAGCAACTGCATGAGGGGGGGGGGGGGTGAGCGACAGCAGCCCGAGAAGGGCAAGCTACAAGTGTGCAGGCACATGGCAATCTGCACTAGTGAGAGGGGCAAGCAACGAGCAGGAAGAGTGCGCGGCTAGGGAGGTCATGCGGCCACTCCGGCGAGAGAGCATTCGGGCGGGAAGGAAGATGAAGTTGACGAAAAAACACGATTCTAGGAAAATGCTGCAAACATTCAGTTTTAGAGGCTGCGTTTGATGTTTTTGTTTCACTCGTGTTCAACGACACTATCAAACAGGTTTTTCGCGGTGCTTATATGCATTTTAAAGGCCGTGTTTTTAAGGGGTCTACTAGAGATGCTCTTAGTGCCGTGTTCCTCGCCCCTGATCATTGAAATCAGGCAAAACTTATTGAAATAGAGCTGTTATAATAGATAAACTAAAAGTCATCGTGTTAAAGCCTCAAATAACCAACGCACTAGAGCAACAACCACCGCAAATATTATGACCATAGATCGGAAGAGACTGATATGAAGCCACACACAAAAAAAACGAACCAACCAGATCTTAGTGATCCGCTAGATCCACGACTGCACACGTTCTCCATCAGCGCTAGATATATCACCGAAGCGAGCATAAATAGGAGATCTTATTCTGAATTTAGGATATAACCATGGTCCGATGCCTCAAGACTACATGACACCGAGCGGACTTGCGGCATCACCTGCGGCAGGGACGAGAATACTCTAGCCCGATAGATTACATTGTTTTACTATCTGAATGTTCATGTGTTCTTCCACACACCGTAACTAAAATGGCATCACAGGCAAGCTGATGTCGACACGTGTAAACTTGGCGGAATGCTATTCTCGACACTGGGTACTACTACTTGTACTACATCACAATTGGCGTTATTTTGGAAAACCCCAGAAGCATAGCAACGTGGAGCCCGCACGGCATTACAATTGAGTGGCATCGCTCGTCCTTTACTCGTTGCCTCTACGCAATGTCAGTGGCACGGGGCGTTGTCGTTGCCACCGCCAATCATTCTAGCTAGCCAACATTCCTGTCCCCGTGGCCGTGGCCCAACTGTGGTAGAGTAGCAGGGGACACCTTGTTTTCAGTTGCTGCAATCTTGGCTT